>JAKFHU010000600.1:42500000-45000000 GCA_023783475.1 Daubentonia madagascariensis | reverse complement strand
TAGAAACAAAATCCTATAGGTAGAAATAAATCTATTTCATTTTCTCTAAAAAATAAATTACCCTTTTCATTTGAGGATCATCTAGGAAGTTTTCTTCCTGACAGACTCATGAACTAATTCATTGGATATTTAGAACTAAAAAATCATGCTCTGTTCCTGACTAACAGGAAAACATCAGTTTGGGTCACAAATGAACAAAGACTTCCCACAAATTTTTTTAAAAATGGGGGAACTCTCTGAGGGTGTATGCAGAGGTGATGCCATTACAGAATGTATTCCTATTGGAGCCATTTAGTTTTCAAAAAGACAAATCATTCAAAGTCCTTAAGCAGGGGTGTGTAGAAGTTTATCAAACGCTTTAAATTGCTGGGAGTACCTGTCTCAACAGGAAGCCAAAGTCGAAGTTAACAGTCACTCTTGAGAAGGGCAAAACATACTGACAGAACAGGAAACAGGGAAAGGGGGAAAATAGAACCAAGTGAGTAATTTAGACATTCTCGTTTCTTGGGAGGAAAACCTTGGAGGTTTGGAAAGGATTTGGGGAAACATTTTTGTCTCTATCCTTTGTGGTAGAACTTGGAGAAAAAGATAAAGGCTATTGAGAAAGCAAAATTAAGATGTTTCTCCCTGTGTCTTGTGATGACTTGCAGAATAAAGACAAAGGCTAGCCAAGGTGTTAGAGTAAGCAGCTAATTAGAGACATAGTGCTCAAAGTGAATGGGCTGAGGGTAGCAGAGGCAAGAAGGAGTACGACTCACAGTCATCCAGTGAGGACAATGTGGCTGTGGTGGGATGGATTCAGATGACAGTTAAAGGTTCCAAGGTAGTTCTCTAGCTGTCAAAAGGAAAGTCAAGGTTGTTTAGCAAGGGGGGCAATCACAAGGTACCATGGAGGAGAGCTGGCAAAATGTTCAGGAGTCAATGAAATACAGAAGTGAAATAGGAGCAAAGGGTAAGTGGGCACAAAGCAATAATCATTTAACAAATATAAAATGAGTACCTGTTATGTGCTGGACAAAATCACAGGTGCTGAGGATGCAGTAATGACCAACACATAGTACTTGTCTCCAAGGACCTTATGGTCTAGCTGGGAAGTTAATAAATAAATAGCACAGTGCATGCAGAGTGCTATGTCTTATGGGGGCACACAAGCAGGGTACTTATCTCAGTTTTGGGAGTCAGAAAAGATTTCCAGGGCATATAACATCTAAAGGATGATTTCAATCCACCAGCCAAGACAGTTAGGGAAGAAGGAGGAAGGCAATGGAGGAGGCAGAGGGACTGCTGAGGGGAGCAGTTCCCAGGCCAAGGGCAGCTATGCCAAGGCTTAGGATCAAGGAAGAATACACAGAAATACAAGGAAGTTGAAAACATAAAAAATTATACCATGTTGTGGAGTTTGGACTTTATCCTGGTGGCAAAAAGAAGCATCTGAAGTACTGGCTTTTTAGCAACACTGAAATATAGACAGTATATTTCTGGGAGTTGAGACTGCAGGCCAAGACAACAGTAGGAAGCTCTGGCAGTGACACAGGTGAGAGATAATAGTGGCTTGAGCTAAACGGGTGATAGTGGGAATGGAGAAAAGTGGATGGATTCTGAGATACAGAAGTAAAGTTAAGAGAACTTATTCAATGGTTGGACACAAGATTCAGGGAACTCTTTGGATTGCAGTCTGGCAAGGGACTGAGGTTCCAACACTTTTTCCATGAGTAGGGACAGATTCACCTTAGTCCCATATTCTAGGGGCCTGTATGGTCAGCCTAGTGTGTAAAGGCAAGGCTATGAGGACTCCCAGTTCTTTGAACAAAGCTGCCCTATGTATGGAGGGGACATCAGAGGAAAGTTGGGGCTTCTCTGATCTGATTGTGACAATAACCTCTGAGGGATGAATAGAAAAGGAGTGATCACAAATATAGTCCTTTCAAAGGCAGACCAGATCCTGGCCCAGCGGGAGATGGAGCCACAGAGGAAGCTTGCCATTTAAAAGGAATTCTGTGGTGAATCATTTTGTCATATAAAGACTATTTTTATATTTCAGGGACTATGTATCATATTAAGCTTCTAAAGCCTAAAAATGACAGTACAAAACTGGATCTAGTAGAGTCCAAGAGGAAAAGAACACTTGTCAATACTAGCACTAATGTCTTAAAGGATCCCTGTGTACTTTATGAGTCGCACACCTGAAGCAACCATCTTGGAAACTGCCAACTCACAGAAGTATGCTTACTCTAGGCAGTAGGATCCAGTCAAGATTTTCATTATGAGATTATAATTTTTTCCATTAAGTTTGTAAGATAAAGAACTAAAGAGTTTTTCCTAATCATACTTGTAAAATGAATATTTTATACTGTAAAATATCTGTGGAATTTTCCCAGTAATAAAATATCACTTTCAATCTGATATTCAATATCATATTCAAAGCTGTTGACTTTATACTTTACATATAGATATATCTAAGAATATTGGAATGGAATAACCTCACAAATTTTGGAAAGCACAAAGAGAAAAGAACAAGTTGGTTTTAGGAGCCATTTGGCACTGCTCATTAAAATTAACAAGCCACATAAATTGAGAAGCTAATATTAATAGTACTTTTTTAATTTGAAAATTATATTTTAATATTCGATACATTTGAAACTACTGAATTTGTTTTCTCAGAATACTCTTGGCATGTAATTCAATCTATCCTTCTGTAATATATTGTTTCCCAACCCCCCAGAGTCTTACCTTTCTAGAGTAAGTGTTTACTTTCTCCTCTTAAGATTGATACACAAAATTTCTATTCAAATAGTTTAATATGTGTGTTAAAATCCAAATTATTTTCCACATTAGTACACATTGAATTGTTTACAGGGTACAATCTATAAGATATGTATGTGTGTGTGTGTGTGTGTGTATGTGCACACATGATTATCCATAAATTAACTATGAATTTTGATGGAATTTCCAAAACCCAAACTATTTGTATGAAGTATAAGAAGTTAACTATGTTTACATATTTTCCTATGTGAAGTCATCACTTTACAAATTACATTTTTTGACGTTATCTTTAGGCTGTCTCATGGGAATATAACCAATCAAATCTCTAAAGGAACCCTCCATATACTTTCTGCGGAGAAAACTCTTACTTCTCTAAAGCCTTAAAATGATACTTGGAAACAAAAGTACCTTCAGGAAAGACCCTGAGCATAGAGCAAGGGATGAAAGGGCTGACCGTGAGTAGTATGGAGGGAGACAATCCCCTCCCTTATGTTCTTACAGGCTAGAAATGCTCGCCAGGGCAGTGGAGACATTGCTGCCCTATGATAATGAGGTTCAACTTTGGAATTGACTGGCCAATCAGGACCAGTCAGGGAGAGAACCTCATAAGGCCAAACACTGAGTTTAGGCTTTTCATATTTAGAAGAAACTTTTATATCAGTATGGCAATGTGAACTTGAAGGTTACATAAATTACATTGCTTTTGAAAGAACAAATATTTACCATAATGCAAAAGCGTTGAGAAAAGAATGCTGAAGTTACAAACTATACAGGGCAAAAGAAGGGCAGGGTTGGTTGTCTAAACTGGTTCTTTATTTCTCCAGCTTCCTGAGTTAGAAAGTTCCAATACAAAGAAAAATTGCAGAGAAAAGACTGCCAAAATTCCAGAAACAAAGGCCAGTCGGGAGAAAGCTGAGAATGGGCAGGCAGCTTATGGGAGGAAACTAACTTGGCAGTAGACTTGCTCTTGTGGGAGCAGCCATATAGTAGAATGCACAAAGGCCAAATGGTTTAGCAAGGCCAAAAGTGATACAGGCAAATGCTAGGACCAAGAATAAAGAATGTAATGGGTAAGGTATGGGAGCATTTCAAAAATAAAATTAGGCAGGGAATAATCGAATTCCAATAAATTCTGAATTGGGATTGGCAGTTCAAAGGACAGAACCTAACCTTCCAAGAGAAGTGACTGAGAAGGACTTGTTGGAGTATTGGGAACCAGCCAAACAGTCCAGGGTTTTGGAAAGAACTCGAATAATAGACAAAATTCAAGTCAGGAAATAAAAAATAAGCATCAGGGAAATTGGGGTATGGTCCTAGTTTTACAAGACGGAAAGTAGAGAAATTCTGAAATCCATTTGCATGTATGCCTCACTTGGAAATAGAAACTGTGAGGAGGTGATAAAGGTGAAATGAGGTCCTAAGGATGGAGCTCTAATCTGATAGGGCTGGTGACCTTATAAGTAAAGAAAGAGATACCAGAGCTCTCTCTTTCTCCACCGTGTGAGGACACAGAGAGTAAGTGGCTGTCTGTAATCCACAGAGAGGGCTCTCATCAGACACTGACTCTGCTGGCACCTTGATCTTGAACTTCCAGTTTCCAGATCTGTGAGAAAATAAATTTCTGTGTTCAAGCCACTAATTTATGGTATTTTGTTCTGGCAGCCTGAACAGACTAAGACAATAGGATAAAATCAATACTCCTTTATATAGCATTCAAGTGTGCCCCCAGCCAATTGGTACCCAACCTTAATGTCTTTTTTATGCCAAGTGTACTGTCATGTTTATTCCTCTAACCGTGTACCTTCCCAGCTCTCCACCCACTCCAACTTTTACTCATCTTATAAGCCACCACTCTAATGTCACATTCTCTAAGAGGTAGATGACTTTGATGGGTTGAATTGTGTTCTCCCAAAACGTATGTTTAAGTCCTAACTCTCTGGTACCTGTGAACATGATCTTACATCGAAGTAGGGTCTTTGCAGATGTAATTAAGTTAAAATGAAGTCATACTGGATTAGGGTGAGCCCCAATTCAATGATTAGTGTCCTTATAAGAAGAGGTAAATTTGTGCTTTTTAAAAATAAATTTTACTGTGTATATTGAAGGTATACAACATGATGTTATGGAATACATAGATAGTCAAAAGGTTACTATAGTGAAGCAGATTAACATACCTGTCATCTTACATAGTTGCCCTTTTTTTTTTTTTTTTGCTGCAAGAGCAGCTAAAATCTACTCATTTAGCATGGATCTCATACACAGTACAGCTTTATTATCCAAAGTCTTCATCTTATACATTAGATCTGTACGCTTGTTCATCCTACATATCTGCTACTTTGTATCCTCTGACCTACATCTCCCATCTCCTCCCCACCCCCACCTGCACCCCTGGTAACCACTGTTTTGTTCTCTATCTCTGTATATTTAATTGTTTTTTTAGATTCCACACATAAATGAGACCTTGAAATATTTTTCTTTCTATGTCTGGCTTATTTCACTTAGCATAATGTCCTCAAGGCTCATCCATATTGTGGCAAATAGCAAGATCTTACTCTCTTTAGGATTAAATAATATTCTATTATATGTATGTACCACAGTTTCTTTATCCATTCATCCATCAATGAACACTTATGTTGTTTCCATATCCTGTCTATTATGAATAATGCTGCAATAAACACGGGGGTACAAATATCTTTACCAGCTGGTGATTTCATTTCCTTTGAATATATGCCCAGAAGAGGAATTGCTGGGTCATACAGTAGTACTATTTTCAATTTCTTTAGAAACTTCCACACTGTTTTCCATAACAGCTATACCAATCTACATTCCCACCAACAGTGTACAAGGTTCTCTTTCTTCACACCCTCTCCAACATTTGTTATTTTCTGAATTTTTTATAATAGTCATCTTAATAGGTGTGAGATGATATCTTATAGTGGTTTTGATTTGCATTTCTCTAATGATTAGATGTTGAGCACATTTTTATATAGCTGTTGGCCACTTCTATGTCTTCTCTGGAGAAATGTCTATTGAGGTCTTTTGCCCATTTTTTAATTGGGTTGTTTTTCTACTATTTAGTTGTATGAGTTGTTTACAAATTTTCAATATTAACTCTTTATCAAATATGTGGTTTGCAAATATTTTTTCCTAATCCATAGGCTCCTGTTTCATTTTGTTGATTGTATCCTTTGCTGTGCAGAAGCTTTTTAGTTTGTTTAGTTCCATTTACTTATTTTTGCTTTTGTGGCCTATCTGAGCTTTTGGTGTAATATCCAAAAAGTCATTGCCAAGGCCAACGTCTAGGAACTTTTCACCTATATTCTCTTTTAGGACTATTATAGTTTCTGGTCTTAAACTTAGGTCTTTTTTTAATTGATTTTTGTTTATGGTATAAGATAAGGGTCTCATTTTATGATTTTGTATATGGAAATCCAGTTTTCCCAGCACCATTTATTGAAGAGACTATCCTTTCCTGATTGTGCCCTATTGGTGCCCTGGTAAAAAATTAGTTGACCGTATACGTTTGGATGTATTTCTGGTTTCTCTATTCTGTTACACTGGTCTAAATGTCTGTTTTTATGCCAATACCATACTGTTTTGATTGCTATAGCTTTGTAATATAATTTTAAATTGGGAAGTGTAATGCCTCAACTTTGTTTTTATTTCTCAGAATTGTTTTGGCTATTTGGGGTTTTTTATGGTTCCATAAGAATTTTAGGATTTTTTTTTTATTTCTGTGAAGAAAGCCTTTGGGATTTTGATAGGAATTGCATTGAATCTGTATATTTCTTTGTGTAGTATGGATATTTTAACAATATTAATTCATTCAATCCATGAGCATGAGATGTCTTTCCATTTATTTGTGTCGTCTTCAATTTTTTTCATCAATGTTTTATTGTTTTCAGTGTATAGATCTTTCACCTCCTTGGTTAAATTTATTCCGAGATATTTTTTGATGCTATCATAAATGGGATTGCTTTTTCTGATTTCTTTTTCTATTAGGCTGTTATTTGTATGTAAAAATGCTACTGATTCTTGTACGTTGATTTTGTATCCTGCAATTTTACTGAAGTCATTTATTATTTCTAACAGTTTTTTTGTGGAATCTTTTGGGATTTTTACATATAGGATTATGTTATCTGCAAATGGAGATAATTTTCATTTCTGATTTGGATGCCTTTTATTTGTTTTTCTTGTCTGATTGCTCTTGCTAGTACTTCCAGTAGTATGTTGAACAGAAGCAGCAAAGTGGGCATCCTTGCCTTGTACCAGATCTTAGTGCAATAGCTTTCAGTTTTTCCCCATTGATTATAATGTTAGCTGTGGGTTTTTCATAAATGGCCTATATTATGTTGAGGCTCTTTCCTTCTATATCTAAACTGTTAAAAGCTTTTATCAAGAAAGTATATTGGACTTTGTTGAATGTTTTCTCTGCATCAACTGAGATGATCATATGCTTTTTCTCTTTCATTCTGCTAATGTGATACATCACATTGATTGATTTGTGTATCCCAGCCTTGCATGCCAGGGATAAATTCCACTTGATCATAACATATAACCTTTTTGATGTGTTGTTGGATTCAGTTTGCTAATATTTTATTAAGGATTTTTGCATCAATGTTCATCAGAGAAATTGGCTTGTAGTTTTCTTTTCTCGTGATGTCTTTGTCTGGCTTAGGTATCAAGGTGATACTAGTCTCATAAAATGTGTTTGGAAGTATTCCCTCTAGCTCTATTTTTTGGAAGAGTTTAAGAAGTATTGGTATTGCTTTTTCTTTGAATGTTTGGTGGAATTCAGCAGTGAAACCATCTGGTTTCACTGGCTTTTTTCTCTGTTGAGAGGTTTTTGATTACTTACTTCTTCAATCTCTTTATTATTGGTCAGTTCAAGCTTTCTATTTCTTCCTGACTCAATCTTGGTAGGTTGTATTTTTCTAGGAATTTATTTATTTCCTTTAGGTTATTCAATTTGTGGGCATAGAATTGTTCATAGTAGTCCCTTATGGTCCTTTTAATTTCTGAAGCATCTGTTGTAATTTCTTCACTTTTATTTTTTATTTTATTTATTTGAATCTTCTCTCTTTTTTTCTTGGTTATACTAGCTAACAATTTGTCAATTTTATTTACTTTTTAAAAAACAGTTCTCAGTTTTATTGATTCTTTCTATGGCTTTTCTGTTATCTATTTGATTGATTTCTGTTCTAATTTTTATTATTTCCTTCCTTCTTGCAAATTTTGGGTTTAGTTTACTCTTCTTTTTTTAGTTCTTTGAGGCATAAGATTAGACTATCTTTTTGGGATCTTTCTTCTTTTCTAATGTAGGCATTTATTACTGTAAATGTCCCTCTTAGAACTGCTTTTACTGCATACCATAAGTTTGGTATGCTGTGTTTCCATTGTTATTTGCCTCAAGATATTTTAAAATTCCCCTTTGATTTCTTCTTTGATCCATCGATTGTTCAGAAGTAGGTTGTTTAATTTCCACATATTTGTGAAATTTCTATGATTCCTCCTGTTATTGATTTCTAGTTTCATATCATTATGATCTGAAACAATACTAGATATAGCCTCAATCTTCTTAAACTTGTTGAGACTTATTTTGTGGCCTAACGTAGGTTTATCCTGGAGAATGGTCCATGCATACTGGAGAAAAATGTATACTTTGCAGTTGCTGGATATAAAGTTCTGTATATGTCTGTTATGTCCATTTGGTCAAAAGTGAAATTCAAGTTCAATTTTTTTTATTAATTTTCTTTGTGATTGATGTATCCATTGTTTAAAGTGGGGGTATTGAAGTCTCCTACTGTTATTGTATTGCTCTCTCTTTCTCTCTTCATGTCCATCAATATTTGCTTTATGTATTCAGGTACTCCAATGTTGGGTGTATATATATTAACATTGGTTATGTCCTCTTGATGAATTGATCCCTTTATCATTAAATAATGACCTTCTTTGTCTCTTGGGACAGTTTTTTGACTTGAAGTCTATTTTATCAGCTATAATTATAGACATCCCTGCTCTCTTTGGTTACCATTTACTTAGAAAATCTTCTTCTATTCTTTCACTTTCAGCCTATGTGTGTCCTTAAAGCTTAAGTAGATCTCTTATAGGCAGCATGTTGTTAGATCTTGGGGTTTTTTTAATCCATTCAGCCATGTACATCTTTTGATTGGAGAATTTAATCCATTTGCATTTAAGATTAATATCGATAGGTAAGAACTCACCCATGCCACTTTATTAATTGTTTTCTGGTTATTTGATACCTCCTTTGCTCCTTTCTGCCTCTCTTGTTGTCTATCTTTGTGATTTAATAATTTTCTGTAATGCTAAGCTTTGATTCCTTTCTCTTTATTGCTTTTATATCTGTAGTTTTTTGTTTTGTGGTTACCATGAGGCTTACATAAAACATCTTATAGTTATAATCTACTATTTTAAGCTGATGAACTTAACTCTGGCAGATACAAAAACTTTAAACTTTTACCTTACCCTTCCCTTAATTTATGTTTTTGATGTAACAATTTACATGTTTTTATAGTGTGTATTCTTTAACAATTTGTTGTAGATGTAGTTATTTTTAACTGTTTTGACCTTTAACCTTCATACTAGAGATACCTGTGATGTATATACCACTATTAAAGTATTGAAGTATTCTGAGGTTGACTAGGTATTTACCTCTGCCAGTGAGTTTTTATACTTTCATATGTATTCATGATAGTAATTATCATTCTTTCATGTCTACTTGAAGAACTCCCTTAAACAGGTCTAGTGGTAATGAATTCCCTCAGATTTTGCTTGACTGGAAATCATTATTTCTTCTTCACTTCTGAAGGACAGCTTTGTTGGGTATAGCATTCTTGAATGGCAAATTTTTTTTTCTTTCAGCACTTTGAATATATCACCCCATTCTGTTCTGGCCTGAAAGGTTTCTGCTGAGAAATCTGCTGCTAATCTAATGGGTATTCCTTTACATGTAACTTGATGTTTTTCTTTTGATGCTTTTAATATTCTCTTTGTCTTTGACTTTTGACAGTTTGATTATTATGTGACTTGGAGAGGACCTCTTTGGGTTGAATATATTTGGAGACTATTGAGCTTCATGAATCTGGATGACTATGTCTTTCCCAAGACTTGGAAAGTTTTCAGTAATTGTTTTATTTAATATGCTTTCTGACCCTTTCTTTATACCTTCTTCTTTAGACTCCTATAATGTGAATAGTTGTTCACTTAATGGTGTCCCATTGGTCTTTTAGACTGTCTTCACTCTTTTTCATTCTTCTTCCTTTTTTCCCTCTAAGTCATTTCAAAAGACCTATCTTCAAGTTCACAGATTGTTTCTTCTTCTTGATCTAGTCTGCTGTTGAAACTCTCACTTTTTTTTTTAAATTTCATTGACCAAATTCTTCAACTCTAAGATTTCTGTTTGGTTCTTTTTTTATTATATCTATGTCTTTGCTGAATTTCTAATTCAGATCATGAATGTTTTTCCTTATTTCATTGAATTCTTTATTTGTATCCTCTTATATCTCACTGAGATCATTATTTCATGTTCCTTTTTAGGCAATTCATAAATTTCCATTTCTTTGGGGCCAGTTATTGGAGAATTATTGTGTTTCTTTGGTAGTGTCATGTTTCCTTGCTTTTTCATGTTTTTTTTTTTTTGTCTCTATATTGATGTCTATGTATCTGGTGGTACAGTCACCTCTTCCAAACTTTACAGAATGGATTTTGTAAGGGAAAATATTCACCTGAAGATGCACCTGAGGGTCTCAGTTGGGCAGGATACATTGGCTCTCCATGTGGGCACGGTGGTGTGGTCTCCATGCAGCTTCTTCAGTTGTGATCAATGTTAGCAATGACTGCAGGTTCTTCAGTGGTCTAGGCTGCAGAAGTTTGTGGCAGTGATGGTGGCTGCATAGGTTTTTGGGGCAAAGGCTTTAGGGATCCTCCTGTTCTTGTCTTCCTCACAGTCTTCCCCCTTAGTCTTAGCTAAGGAGATCTCTCTTGGTGTTGGGTTTGATGTAGTTCCTGAGAAACTACAGCAGCACTGACATCCAGGGCACAAATGCTCAGAGCATCTGTGGAGTTGGGTTGTTGGGCAAAGGTCTTTCAAAACTACTGTAGCACGTTAGACTTGAGATGTAAATTCACTCTCCAAGGCATGAGTATATGCAGTCCAGTTCAGCTGGGGTCTGAGGCACATCTCAGCAACTCAGGCCCAGGCAGCTGAGCTGTAGCTGTGGTACTGATCCTAGGGTGCAAAGCACATCACTGGTATGGCTCTGGGGAAGAGGTGGTAGTTCAGAAGATAATAGTTTCTTGGATGAGGGTTATGGCAGTAGCAATGGAGAGATATGGATAGATTCTATACATACATTGGAGTAGAATCCGCAGGAATTGCTGATAGACCAGTACAAACCATTATCATAGCACTAATGCCTTATATTTAGTTCATTGCTTAGGTTTCTATCTTATCTATTAGACTTTATGGTTTTGATGGCAGGGATTGTCAGAATCATCTTTTAATTTCTAATACACAGCATAAAGCTCAGTAATTATTTGTTGAAATATGTGTATTTAAAAATGAACCCCTTACTTTGCATCATGTAGGCATAGTTTATGTTATAATATCCAGGTAAGCAGATGCACAACCATAAAATTCAGGTGATCTAGTTAATTATGGGTTGACAGTAGTTGTGTATTGAAATTATTATGTCCAGGTCCTAAACGAGTAACTGTTATAATCACAAGCTATAGAAAATCACCTGAAATAAGACAACTTTATTTTGGGGGAAGAGAGGGAGGCCAAGTGTGTCTGATACTGTAAACATTAGTCATTGTTCAAGTACTTTTCATTTCCCACAAGTGATGGTTTGTATTATGTAGACTTTAATTTAGCTTCTGTTTGTGTGGTCTCTTCTACAATGGGTTCCTCATGTGTTGTTCATCCTGTTGGTACTATCTCCTCATTAAAGTAAAGTAAGCATTGCAGGGTCAATGTTAATAGAATTTGCAGTAAGATCTTTGCTGGAGACCACACCACCACATTAATTGGTCTTTCCTCTTCAACAGTGTGTAGATGATCTCTACTGACCAAGAGTGCTCAGACCATGCTGCCATAGCTCTTGCATACATTCTGCATGTGGAGTTAGAATAGTCTCTAGGTTTTTGCTATGATTTCTAATAAGCCAGAAAGATGAGTAAAACCTTAAAATGTGGGATAATGAATCCCTGAATACAGAGGTAAATTTTTTGAATGTCCCTTCCTGGGCTTAATTGTTTCATTTAAGACAGAAGTCACAGCAAGCAGCTCATAGTCCAAATCCAGTCTTCTGTTATATTTTCCCCCCAAAAAAACCTGCATAATGACAATAGAATATTTAAAAATATAAATTATAATCTAAAAAATCCTGGATTTTGTGTTTCTTTTGAAAATAAAAAATGGAATCTCTAACAACATTGTTTTATGTGCATCCTGGTTGGGAGCTGAGTAGAAACCTTTCCTTTTGTACAGGCTGTGTTGCCTTATCACTACAGCCCCCACAAGCCCACTTCAATTATTTTCCTCTCTTGCTTGGGACCTGTGTGCCTTTGTGTTTGTAACCCCTTGGATAGGGTCACTGCACCATCAGGAGCTACTGAAGCTTGGAAAGTAATCTAGGGCATCCTAGGGTTATGGGTAAAAGACAGGGGAGGGAGCTGCAAATAGTCTAAGCCAGAACACAGGCATCAAGGTTTTCAACTTCCCACAGAGTGTGCTTCTCATTGTTTCTGGTTGTCTCAAGTTGAGAAGCTGGGATCCACCTCCCTCTAGAGACACCCTTAAGAAGCCCGATCGTGTGCAGCCACCATGCTGCAAATGTTTTTAAATTCAGCTTCTAGCTTCTTGCTAACAACATGCTTATAAAGGCAAAAAGATTTCCTTAACGCATGTCACAATACAATTCAGAAACATTAAAAAAGAAGTGTTTACCCACTCTCTATAGATACTTGATTTTAATTTATTTGTTTGTTTTCTGGATAGGTAAAATATTCTCATATCAAAACGAGAATTTTGATGAGAAAATTTTCCATGAAAATCCCTCTAAATTAACATTTCAGTGTCTCCCCTGACAAGATATCTAAATAAATTCAACACTGGGTAATTTGAGAAAATGTATTCTAGGGTTAATATAGAAGAATATTTTATTTTGCTATAAATGATTAGCATTCTTCAATTCAATTGAAATCTCCCAAGGAATTCAAAGTGCTTTATGGATTACAGCTCACTTCTACAACATCCAAGCTAAATGATCTCTAGGTTTAGTGGTCCTCAGAGTGAAATTTAAGAATTCTCATCACTGCTATAGGAGTCTTTACTTTGATAAGGCTAAAATTGTGTAAATAATGATTTAAATAATATATTCAATTAGAGGATATTTTGACTAGGGGATGGCAGATTTCCATTTCTCACTTTTCCCATTTTTTATCATACTTTCCAGTGTGGAAAATAAAGCAGACAGGCAGGTACACAGTCAGGCAGAGAGAGAAAATGACAATGAACAATAGATCATTAGATAGATAAATAGATAGAGACATAGAGAACAAGATGGGGAAAAGGAGTAAAGGGAGGGGAGTTCAGGGGAGGGATGTCAATAGAGGCACCAGATAGGACTAATGTTTTCTCTATACCTTCCAAAATCCAGAGTCAAGGAGAAACTAGAAATGCAAGTCGACAAACTCCATTCTTCCTATGTCCTAGTTATCACAGCAGGTTTTGAATACTTGTTCTCTGGGTTGCCGAGTCTCAACTCCACACTATTAATAAGACAAAATCATTACATTTAAGGCATTTAAGGCATTAAAGACCCCCTAATCCTCCCCACACGTTCTATAGCCAGAACTATTAATGAGAAACAGAATTAACTAATTTTAGTTTTATTCCTACCCTGTCTTGATTAAGTCTCAAGCTGGGCCAATTAGGTCAATTACTTAAAACCAGATGTGAAGGCATTCAAGCTTGAGATTTGTCCTTCATAGTATAGATATAGCACACCTGGTTTTCATAGAAAAGTTTAATTTATCCAGATAAACTTTCTTTGGCAATATAGGAGGACTATTTTGGATTAAGGATAAGTAAATAGCTGTATTCTCCTCCTTGGATCTCCAGGTGCTTAATGCTTGAAACTAATAAAGCCCAAATGATAAGTTCTATCCTCATACACCTCCGTGAAGGAAACTGTGCTCAATCCACACACTGATCACTCAGCATGTGTGATCATACACATGATGTGACATGTTGAGTGGTACCTTAGGCTGGGCATGGCACTAGGGCTTTCCCATATTAACCGAACACCAAATCCCAGAGGCCCAAGTCATGGCGAGGTTTGATGGCTGAAGATGGGTCAATGATTCACAGCACAATCATTGTGGGCAAGGAGCAGAGAGGGTAGCATTCACTCCGGAGAAGAGCACCTTCTTACTCCCTCTTGCTCCTGTGCAAAGAAGTTGCTGTGAGTTGAACCCCAGAAAGGAGAGGATGCTTGATAAACAGGCAAGTAAGCAGAAAATATCCCAATAATTCACAACCTATATATAGGGTCACAAGCCCTATCCCAAGCTGTGGGGCCAAAAGTGCTTTTGAACTTGGAATTGCATGTATTTTTAAAAGGTATTAAAGTGCATATATTTTGTATTCTATAATCCCCCCACCAGGGTCTGAAGCAAGACTCCATGATCAAACACACCAGTGTTTCTGCAGCAAAGTATGTGAATATTTACACTAAGTGGGATAAATAAACAATACAAATAATCTCTGTTGGGTTAGGTCTGGTTTTACCTTCCAATGAGTTAGAGAAAAGGCTTTCAGGTTTTTGGGTTTTTTGGATTTTGGAAAGTGAGCATAAAAGATTATGAGCCTGTATTCTTTCCTTTGGCATAAAATACTGCTATGAAAATAAAGATGCTGCAAACTCTACCTCTGGCACTTTTATTGCTGCTTCATTTGCATGATTTGCTATCAAATTTGCTACTTTGCTACCCTGGAAGAGTCCCTAGATGTGCTACATATTAATGCAATGCATCCATGAATTCATTCATTTGGCATGACTTATTGAATACATACCGTGGGCTCACATCACAATAAGAACAGTTTAGTGACTCAGCTATTCTATTAAGTGATCCATTGGAGCCTTGAGGCCTTGGAATCCCAAATTCTAGACTTAATAGTTTATCAAGGCTATTGAAACTAAAAAAGAGAAAAATTTATCTTCACACCTTCTACATAAAGGATTTTGATGGTGAAATTTATTCCTAAATTAGTATTTTTGAGTCGCCTCACAAAACGTCACCAATGAACAAATTTATGTGAAATTAATCTTGAGTAGCAAGTAATACTTGAGAAAATGTCTGTTTCCCAATTATCTATTTTATTTTCTTTGCTCATTTAATTATTTTTATTGAGAGATAGGTTGTCTCCCCAATATTCATTTCCTCTCTAGGAACAATTTTTTGCTATAAAACATCAAAGCATTAATCCAAATAATCCAAAGCATATTCATAGTCTGAACAAATGAAAAATATAAAAAAGATTTATTATACCACACAAGTTAAAATTTGGTTTAATTAACTCGAAAATGGAAAAATTACTGTCTTATGAGGCATGGGTTTAAACTGAAACACTGTAACCAATGATTCCTAAGAATCTGTTTTAATTGTTTCGTTTTTATTCTAATGCAATGCATCCAATATTCCATTTTTGTAGAATGGTTGTATTTCACCTTTAAGTCATAAAGTGATCATCCACAGTATTTTAAGCAGGCTTCCAAATTTGAAATTCTTCTGTTTTGATAGAGACAAGTCAGAGAATAGCTTAGGAGGATATTTAAAAGATGGGATCATAACACAATATCATGTCAAAACAGAAAAATATAATATAATGCTAGTGATATATTTAGCTTTAAAATCAAGGATATGAAAATTATGGCTCTGAACTTATGGAAATTCAATCCAATATTTTTAGTTTTGTGCCGATACTATGTCTGGAACAAAGGTTTTGGCCATGACAGAGTATGATTTATACCTTCATAAGTTTTTTTATCTTATGCCAGCAGCCTATAGGAAAATCCAACCCATGAGTTACAAGCAGACAATCTAGATTTGACATGAAAAAAATTTGATAGATAAAAATGTTAGTTTTTACATTACTTACAAACCTTATTGACCCAGGGAATGAATAATACTGCAAAGCTTTCAGACAGTTGCCAAAGCACATATATGATTACAACAATCTGACACATACATTGTGGAAAAATAGGCCAAAAATTATGCATGCTAGGACAAAATCTTGTCACAATATGAAATGTTAAAACTGAATGCAGTTAAACTCTGAAATATTAAAACAGAATGCAGTTAAACCATATATAGTTGAATACAAGAATCACAGGATGTTGGTGGCAAACATTTGTAGAGCAGCCCACTTACTACAATTCAAAGATTGGGCTTGTTGGATATTTAGCTACACAGGATTTTAAGTTCCCACAGGAAACAGGTCATAATGGAAAACTCATAGTCCTTAGAAAGAGCTAAAATCCTTAGATTTGCTCTATCACAAATACCTGAATACAAAACATTTATTAAAACAGCATCTTACTTTTAAGAGATAATTCTGATTGATCAGATTATCACCATATCTTAAACTGTATTTTGGGTATCTTTTTCCAAATGTTAGAACATTTTTTAACTGTCCATTCAAAAATTTCATCTGCTTTAACTATGATTGTTTATTCAATATTTTTAATATTGCTAGTCATACTAGCACAATGCTAGTCAGATAATGAAAAGCATAAACTCACTTTTATGTTCTGTTAACTGACAGCCTTGTTAACTATATTTATATAACACATTAAAGATATTTCATAAAATATGCTCTGAGATACTTCCTCACCCTGGAAAGAACCTGGGTGAGTCAGCCCCACACGAACTTGCATATGTCAGTCCCATATTCCTGTGTCCCACCTGCAGAATATATAGTCAAAATATCATACATTTTACTGTTTCCAATTTTCAAAATTAGTCATCTTATATTAATAGAAAGACATTATTTTATTAGAAATAGCAATGATAGAATGTATAATTCCCTAATTTAGAATGACAAAACTATAAAATATATCCAGAATCTGATTCTTAAAGATTTTAAGCCTCAAATTTAAATTTGGTGTAGCCCTTCCTAGAAACAAAACCTGCTCAGAAATTTGATCAAAGGCCACTTTACTCTTTGGGCCCTGTTTTATATTGCTGAAGCTAGTAATATCCTTGGACATGGACCAAAATGGCCCAGGTATTTTTCTTACCAAAGTCATTCTTTTCCACCTGATCACTGCTGAAATTTGTACACTTGGAAAGTGAACAGAAGAAATGAAATAGTGATTGAGCTTCTAATTCTATTTCAATAAAATACCTTGTGAGAATTAGCTAAATAATTCAACCAAAAATGTGGTCTCATTTTTGCATATGCCAGCAACTAAAGAGCCAGAGTGGAAAATAGAATTCAGTCTTTCAACTTTGGGGTTGAACATTGCTATGAATTCCAACACTGTATGCCACCACTGTGCCTGACATTTATTACGGGACCAGAGGAGAGATTTTCCTGCTTGGGTATTTCACTTTTTCTAGCTTCCTTTCTAACTGTTCCACCTTAACACTTCTCAAAAGCGTGGATTGTTTTGTGCACCCAATATGATGTCTGAATTGCTTTTCCTTGAGCAGTATTGACATCCAGTGGAGACTCAGATAATTACAGGTGTGTCAAAAATCCCTAAGGATTATAACCCAGAATGACTGCATAGTTTGAGATAGATATTACGCAATTCAGTAATAAGGAATAAATTTTCTCCATGAACACCAATGAAACAGAATGAAATGAACAATAGTTTAAGAAGTAGCAAATGCATAGGAGAAAACCTATCCGACCTGGGGTTAGTAAAAGAGTTCTTGGACATGACACCAAATTGAGCACCAAAATTAAAACTTTTTCTCTACAACATACAGAATTAAGAGAATGAAAAGGCAAACTATAGTCTGGGATAAAATATTTGTAAATTACCCATATGACAAGGGACTCTTGTAGAGAATACATAAAGAATTCTCGAAACTCAACAGTAGACATCTGCTTCCACCCAAAATAAAGTAACAGGGTATGGGGTTTACCTTCCTGGCTAAAATAAACAAAATATAGCACACAAAATATATGAAACAAGGTTTTTTGAGATATTGGATGTCAGGTAATAAGGGCAGTGATCCTTGAGAGAGGGGAAACAAACAAGTGAGCCCTGAGCCCTGTGATCACCAGCCTACTACCTTGAAAGGGTTTACAGTGATCGGTACAGGGAGGGAGAACCCAGGCAGAACTCAGCAAACCCCCTGAGTTGAGGGAAAGGAGCTGAGTCTAGGGAGGCGAAGGCAGCTAAATTTCACAAGACAAAGTCAAGAAAAGAGTTTGTCTTATTGTTACTCTTTATTGTATCCCCAGCCACATACAGAAGGACTGGCACATACTAAATACTTGAAAGATACTGGATGGCTGGATAGATGGATGGCTGGATTAAAAAACGAGTGCTAGGGAAAATAGTCCTTAAGTGGGAGCAAGTTCTGAAGCCAAGATTCATGAATGAAATGAAGGAAACATTCCTCCACTCTTGGAAAGATCAGTTGATGTATACTAACTATAAAATTCCTAATCTAATTTCTCATTGGCCTGTGACTTGTTGTGTGTATTCAGGGGCTATCTATTACATGCCATGTACCAACTCTGTTGACGTATTTTTAAAATTCAGTGTAAAATAGAACTTAAGTGGGGCACTCTGGAATGAAACCATGCACTTTCTTGGGAAGGCCTGTTTCTGAATTCCTAGAGGTACTGTGGTTCAACGTTCTGTTTGTGTTTCTTGCAAGTCCCTGAGGTTTTCTCCTTCACTGATCGAGGGTGGAGCTAGACAGCAACTTTTTTGGCCCAGCAAAGCACATTCTATTGAGAGCTTCCTTGACTCTTATTTGAATACTTCTTTCCCGAACATATATGTTTCATTTAAATGGCCAATCTTCAAATGGCACCAAAGGTAGAAATTTAATATCAAAACTTTTCAGTTGTCTATTAAAGAGATTATTATCTCAAGGCTTTGGAAAGTCCAAAGTGATCTAATAATTTCATTTTACTTCCTTTTGGGCATGTTTCCATATCACATAAGCTTGGGCAACTGACACTTCTGTTAGCCATCTTATGCAAACAATCTAGATCTGTGAATGCTATATGTCTAAAATTAATTCTAGTCTGTTCTTGGAGTGGGTGGGGGATAAATATGTTTGTAGAATATTATACATAGTAATTGGAACTTCTGTTTTCTCTTTATATTTCTTCCACAACTTACAAAGATATGCACCCTTGAGTAAAATTTGGGAATTGACAGAAAATGGCAGAGTGAATTGAAAGTCCTGAGAATTCTTTCCCTTTTTTAATGAAAATACCTGTAGAATCATCCAGAAGAGAAAAACAACCTCAGCAATTGCCAAAACAAATGGAAATGAGCACATTCCTTCCTATCTGTGATCAGTGGGATTCAGGCAACACTGCCAGCCAACCTGAGTTACAAACACTGTCTCAGGAAGGACTTCTGCCAGAAGGCACCTGGCCCCATCCCAGGCCCTCCAGCATAAGCTTCAACAACAGGCATGAGATAGGATTTCTGGTTTGACTTAGGTTCCCCTTTTGTCTAAGTTGATTAGTACATTTAGTAGCTTCCTATAGTATCTCAGAGATTCAAGACTGAAGATTCTTCCCTCCATTCCAAAGCTTTCTGTGTCAGTGTTTTACCCCAGGTCTCTGCCTCTCTATCTTCACACTGCTGCTTCATTTGCATTTTGTCCTTGGATCTTGACTCTGGTTTCATCACTCCATGCTGATTTTCAAATGTTGCTTTTCTCTCCACTCTTTAACCTACAGGTCAATCAAGTCAGTCTTGACTCACCTTTGTGTTGTTCCTGGAATCTCAGCCAAGACTAGCATTCTGCACACATGAAATTATGAGTGTTGCAACCACACTGAGAAAATACCCCAGGACAAAAGAAAAAGAATGCAGAAAATGAACCCTAAAAGGAAATGCTTGAGTAAGAACTGCTAACCATCCTCATCAAGAGAGGAATGGCAAGTATATACTAGGTTGGATTCTAGAACTATTCAGGTTGATACTAGTGGCAGTAAAAAACATAAGGATTCCTGTGGAGAATCATATTAGTGAAACCATAGACAGATTCCAGGAACATAATGCAGGATGCATAACAAGACAATAATGTAAGGGAAGATGACAGATGTGGAAAGTAGAACATGAAATCTAACTAAAAATTAATATCCATTTCTGAAGAATATAAGACAAACATCTTAGGATAGATGACCAAGGGTATAATTTTGAAAATTTTTACAGAATTAAAACAAAACCAAAAACTGAAATTGGATACTGAAAACACTTACTATTTCCTAATCAATATCAGTAACAGTAAAATACTAAAATCTGGTAAAATCTTTAAATTTTAAGAAAAATGAAAGAATTTCCAAGCTTCCAATTATAAAAATACGATTACATTTAAAAAAGCCAAAATCAGGGAATTCTCTGCTGCAACATCCAATGCCAGAAGATAATGGAATGACCACTTCACAGCACTGACAGGGAAGGTTTTATCCAGGAATACTTTGTCAGCCAAGCTGTCATCCATGTGAGGGTATTAGAGAGATGCTTTTTCTTTTATACACTTGAGTCCTCTGCTGTCAGAGCTTACTTGTGTGCATTGTCCAGAACTCCCAGGTCCCCCAACCCAAAAAATTCTTGAGTGGGAAGAAGAAATAATCATTAATAAAACTAACTTTAGTGATAAATAAATGATAAAAATGGTGTATGAATTTACTGAAGGGAAAAAGATGATGCTATAAAGTTAAAACAGATCTCAGAACCAAATCAGAACCCATACAAAATGGAAAAGTCAAACCTTCATATGAAAGTACTAAAGATTTTTGAAAGGGGGAAGAGGAAGAGTGAAAATGGTTAAAATTCCCCCATAAGCTGAAATAAAAAATCATTGTATTTGATAGTAGCTTTAAATTCATAATTTTAATATTGATAATATTCGTGGAATATCATTTATATTCTTAGCACTACCAAAAATGTGGCATTTACCTCCTATATCTTGCCTAAATATTCACTTTTAATCCTTTCATTAATTCAATAAGGATATATTGAATGTTAACTGTACCAGACCCTGCTCTAGGTTTCAGGGCACACTTGAGGCTTTAGCTTCCCTCCTGACTCCAGACATGTGGAGGGGTACTAATTTGCTGGGCCAAGGTCACGGACATCATCGCTTCCCAGCATTAGTGAGATGAAGCTTTTGGTGTGATGAGCAAGACGGTCAAATTTCTTATGTTTATGTGATATAGCTGTTTTAACTTTCTTTGAAATGTCTATTAAAACTAAAATCAACTAATAGGTAAAATGAGACTGGGGTTGAGTCCAATGTATGAGGAAACTCTGGCATGGGAAGGACTACCAGGACCAGGGAAGAATCAGGAAACGCTAAGTAGAAGGCTTCAGCGAGCCACTCTAAACTTAAGGGAGAAAAGTCCTTTTGCTTTGGATTTTTTCACTGGGATTGTGTTTTCTTGCCTCTTCTCACCAACAGAGTAATGAATCTGGGAGGAAGAGGCCAAGGAAGCTATTTGTGTGTTTTGCATCTAGTCCGCTTAAGACTGAGTACTTAAAAAAAAAAAAAAGTATATTGTAGTTCCTCATGATCCAGCCCAGTTAAAAGGGCCAGGGATTTTTACATAAGGATGGAAGTAAAAATCCTCAGAGTCACAATTTCATAAAAGTATTCTTTTTAAAAAAAGTTTGATGGTAAAAATCAGTTCTTTATCTGGTTAAAAAAAACCCTCTTAGAGTTTTATAAAATACATTAGCATATCAATGTATCAAGCACCAAACTTTATAATCTTGGTTAACTCAGCATTTCTAAACCAAAATTGGCCATAGAACCTCTTTATGTGAAATGCCTATTAACAGGTGAGGTACAGTATAATTGTTTACATAACATTGCCTTAGAATAATAGAGTGACTTTTGCCTGGAGCATTCTCCTATCTGCATAAAATAATAATAGTGAATGCATATTGATTGCTTACTATATGCCAAGCATATACCTTCTAAATACTTTATATGCATTAAGTTATTTAATCCTTATATCATCACTATGAGGTAGGTCCTGTTATTTAACAGATGAAACTATGGCACAGAGAGATAAATTAATTTATCCAAGATCTCCTAGTTTGTAAGGGGCAGAAGCAGAATTTAAACCCGGGTAGGCTAACTCCAGAATCTGGGCTCTAAGCACAGCATTCTATTGCTTCCTGCCTAGTTATGAATGTCTTTGTATAGCACAGTTAATAGGTGATCAAACAACCAGAAACATAGGTCCTAGGTCCTGGTCACCTCCTAATCTCTTTCCAACTTAAAGACTCTACTCATATTAGACACTGGACAAAATGGCAGATATAATACAGTTCTTGTCCTTAGACTAGTGACAATGAGGAAAGGAAAACAAGCAAACCAATAAATGTAACCCATTGTGATCCATACATGATTCCATAGACACATGATTCTGGGAGTGTTAATTTATTTCAAAACCAGTTAGTTGTCAAGGGCACCAACCAATCAGGATGGAAGCTGGCCACAGGGCTGGCACAGGGTTTTGGAGGCTTCCTGCTATACTGGCACTGTCCCTTTCATTGCTAGGTCACAGAGCAGAAACCAAGTATTGGAACACTTTGGAGGCTCAGAGCAACTGCTGCTTTCCAGACTGCACAGAAGTATTTCAATGTTTTAACAACTGATATGGCCCTTCAGCAGCCATATGAAATCTTCATATATCATGGGGGTTCCTGTCTGTCATATTCATCATAACCTCCATTTAGTTTGTCAACTGAAGGCAACTAAGCTGTACCCAAGCTGGCTAAATTAAAGATATGGAGCTAGGAAGTTGATTTCCCCCTCCACCATTCCCTCTGCTTTTCTTCTGCAGCCTGCAGCAGACTCGATACTCTCTCTCAGTATTTCCCAAAGCCTGATATTCATACCATTTGTAACATACATGATGACATTAAGAAATCCATAAATGAGCTTTTTAAAATTTTAATAGCTATGCATATGAAACTAGCAAACCAACCCATGATTTCTGTGGACATTATTGCTTAGAACAAGCTTATTTTTTAATGTAGTAAAAAAACTCAATATCATAGATGTATAAGAAAAAAGCAAAAATCATGAAGCTATTAAATGAAGGACTAGATCTGGGGAGTGTTGCCCTATCTTAACTGAGATGACTATCTTCATTCATCTTACATTTTTCTGTACTATCTCTCCTTGCCATACTTAAAGGATCTGGTTTTTTTTTTCCTTTCATGCCACTTTTCTGGGTCTCTTTCCTCTTCATCAGCTCAAGACTTATTATAATTCCTCTTTTTATGAATGAACTTATTTGTTTTCATATTTATAGTAGCTGGCAGCTTTTGAAAGCCAGTGATAGAAACTCAACCAAAACTATCAGAAGAAAAAGAAGAGCATTTATTGATTTGAATATCTAAGCCACAGAAAGGTGGACCCAACTTCAGGAATGACTGGGTCCAGAGGCTAGAATATTTTCAGAGCTTGCACTTTGTTCTGTCCAATTATTGGCCTCACTCTTTCTTGTAATAGACAGACTTTTTCCATACCACAGTCCAGGGTCACAACTTTATAATTGATACCAATTAAAAATTTTCCAATTAGCCCACTTAGAAAAATTCTAGAGAGTGACTCTGGACAGAAATAAGTCACATATTCAATAGAGATACATATTTGGAGTGGGAGGAATGCATTTCCCCCCAAAGAGGAACACTTACCCGAAGAATGTGGGGTAAAATTTAAAAATATCAACTATATAAAGAGTGTCATGTAATTTTATGCCAAATTTTGGGTATTTGAGATGCTTGTCTCATATTAGGAAGCCTCAGGTCTCTGAAGGGCAAGAAATTCTGTAAGATTCTGTAGGAAGGTACTTCTTTTATCATATAAAGGGCTCTTAAGATTTTATAGATGTGAAGATGCTTGAAAGATGAGTAACATTTTGCTGGGTAGGCAACAGGTAACAGTCTAGGTGGAGGGAACAGTATATGAAAATTCAAGGAGGGATAAAATAGCAATGCCTGAGAAAAAAATGTTACTTAACCTGCTGGCTTATTGCCTCTTTCTCATTCCCAACAGACTTGCGGTAGCTAGGACAAAAGCAGAATGTTGTTATGGTCATCAAGAGCATTAATAGAAAAAGGACCAGGGAGCAGTATTAGTCAGGAGAGGCTAACTGCCACAGAAGGCAACCTGAAGATCTCAGGAGCTTAATGCAATACAAAATTTGTCTTATGTCACAGTCTGGTGAGGTAAGAAGTGGGGGCAAGAGAGGAGTCTCTGCTCCATGCAATCATCCAGGGGCCCAGGATCCTTCTAACCCATGGCCTTGCCATTGTCTAGAACAGTGGTTCTCAAACTCTAGTGTGCATCAGAACCACCTGGAGGGCTTGTTAATACATAAATGGCTGCACCCCACCTCTAGAGTTTCTGATTTAGTGGGTCTGGAATGGATCCCAGAATCTGCATTTTTGAATAAGGTCCAAGTGATACTGATGTTACTGGTCTAGAAAGCGCATTTTGGGAACCACTGCTCTAAAGGCCTTAGGAATTGCCTTTTCAGTGTTCAGCTGGTGGAGAACGAAGAAGACAGTGTTTAGAGAAGGCATACTTGCTCTTAAGTGTCTTAGCTCAGAGGTGACAAACATCACTCCTGCTCATCACTTTCACAATAGACTGGAACTAGTCAGCCAGCAGTACCTAGTTACAAGAACTCTGGGAAATGTGGTCTAGCAATGTGTCAGAGAAAGGAAAAAAACAGGATTTTTGGGGGGTGAGCATTAACAGTTAATGTTACAGAATACCATGAAAATAAAAGCTTAAAATAAAATATTACAGTCCCCCCTATGAGCAAAAATGATGGATTTGATCACTGAACTATGAAGAGATGGAAAAAAATTCATTTTATAGTTAGATTCAGAAAATATTTTGATATTGTTATTTACCTATCTTGTTCTTTCATGTAAGAAAATACAAGATTTAGAATTCTTCTGGAAGGGTTTATTGGGTAGTTTGTTCGCACACACACATCCCAAACTTTGGTTTGCCTGTATCCTAGTTTTCTCTTTGGAGTGGAGTTAGGTTGCATCAAATCCTTTTTGGAAGTAGGGAGACTGCAAGTTATAAAAAAAATTACACATATACTTAAATAAAAATTGTTTCCATTGGGAGGATCAGCAAATTAGTAAGCTTCATTTCAGTTTGGGGCTCAAAATTCAGTTAATGTTTTTGCTAAAGTCATCCTTGCCTTTCACTAACTTAATGATAATTTGAGAGATTAAAATATCCTCCTGCTGCTTATTATACAAATGAGCTGCTACATATTGTGTGTATCAATATGGTACTCATCTGGTGCCTAATTCATAATGCAGTATAAATCATATGGCAGTTACCTCCCAAGTTGCAAGTTGCCTTCACCTGCAGTTTAATTCTTCCAGCTGCCATTTTCCTGCTGAATTTTCTTTCAAATACAAAAGAACAGTAATTATGTCCTATTTTTAATTATGCATCCACTCTCAAGGGAAGAAAGGAATCTGATTGTTTCCATACAGACTGAAATACTTCATCCTCACTCTGGACTTGCCATTGCTTTGACGAGTGCTACAGTTGAATATGTGGCTTGTACTTGGCTCATTTGAATTTTGGACTTTCCAGAGATTGCAATTCCTTTGAATGACAACACAGAATTACAAAGATCTGTGAGCAACAGACTTATTGATGCCTCTAATTAATTCATTATCCTTTGCAGAGAGACTTTGTCAGAAGCCACAAATTGTAGGGTTTGTAAAATTTTATGAACATGCAATAAAAACCCCGGGAAACTTTGGTCAAATTTCAGGCTCTCAAGATATATTTAACATCTATGAGCAATTTAACATTATATTAAATTAGTACGAACTATCAGGAGCTTGTTTTTGAGGTTTAGTATTTACTTACAAACCAAGCTAATACTGGAGTGCCACTTCCATAATAGGTTTATAAACTAGCAAAGTCAAGGGATCATGTGGAATCAACTACCTATGTAAATATCCAGCCCTACATTTCTGTTTCCCAGTACATAGTACTCAGCAATCGGCCTTTGAGAGGCAGCCTGGTGTAAACGAAAAGAGGCAAGGGCTTTGCTATCAAAAGACTTCGGGTTCAAGCACTGTCTCAGCAACTTGCTAGTTGTGGCCTTGCATTTTAATTTAATCTTCCTAAATTTCAGTTTGATCATCTGGAAAATGGGAATAAGGCTATGAAAAAGGCAATAGTCTTCACTGCATAAGGCTACAAAGATTAACTGTGAAGATCTGTGTGGAAGTATGTTGTAAAAGTATCTCTTGCAGCTGTAAATCTGGGTTGTTGTTTGCATTGACTCAGTGCTGAGCCTAAGACAAACATTACAAAGTAAGTGAAGTACAGTCCTCTTGCCTGAGTCCTGCTTCCTTGGCCAATCATCTCCTAATGCCAGTGTTTGCCCAGCCTCACCCATCTGTGCCCCTTCTGTACTTTACTCAATCACTGCTCTAACTGGAGGCTTTGTGTCAAACTGTGCTGTCTTTTGGAGACAGAATTACAAAGTGGATGCTTAGAACCATGACCATGGTGCACAGAATCTCTTTTGGGACTGGCAGTGGCTTTCAAAATCTTGAAATCATTTTGCATGCATGGAGACTTATTCCAGCTCTCTACCTACATTCAGGCCAGTCCTGGACATTAAACGTTTGCTCTATTTGGTTTGCAAGTGCCATCTCAACCTTGCAGCAGAATGTACCACAAACCTTGATATAAAATAAAGTAGCTTTCTTGCTTTGAATTTACTCTTGAGCAAGTCATATAACTTTCCTGAATCTAGTTTACTTATCTATAAATAAGGACAATGTTTGCTTGAGTGTTTTGAAAGGATTTAATACAGTAATAAGTATAATAGCTAAGAATTATTGAGCAGTTATTGTGTGTTAGGAATTGTTCTAAGCACTGAATTCATCCTCACAGTAACCCTATGAGGTAAGTAAGATCATTATCCCCATCTATAGATAAAGTCCAGAGGGAAGGGGTAACTTGTCCAAAATTATACAACCAATAATTGCTAGAACTGGGACTTGAATCCAGACCACTTGGCTCCATGTTCTTACCATATGTATCAGGTGCTCAGTTAATTAAGGCTATGATTATCCACAGCAGAGAAAACTAAAACTTTACTGATGCACAATGTGATTTAGACAAGGAAATGCTAATGTAATAGAAGGAACATAAAACTCGGAAAGAATTTAGTTTGTATGATCTTTGGTAAGCACTTAATCGCTCCTAGGTTGTTTCTTCCTATGGAGAACAAGAACGCTTATGCCTAAGTCACAATGTTGCTTGAGAAAAAAGCGAGATACTCTCTTAAAGAATGCTTGACATGTCATAGCTGAATAAATATGAGAGGTGTTTTTCGGAGAACGTTATTTTGGTTTCCTCATCTCTTTTTGCCCTTCTTTGTAACAACTGTACTCTATCTTCTTCCACACTAGGACCCCAAAACTCTCATGGATAAATAAATTCTTGATAAAAATATGCTATGCTTGTACTGACATATTCTTTTATTCCTGTCTGAAGTGTATGAAGAGAGAGATTGGTTAATCTAAAAAAATGCCTCTATAATAGTGGAAATTCAAGTACTGTTTCAGTGACATAAGTGAGCTAAAGGCTAAAGAAGCTTTCTCAATGTGCTTGAAACCACAAATCCTATGATGTAGGTCACTCCCAAGGCAGAGGTTGCAAACTTGCCCAACCAGTATTGTTTGCCCCACAGTGCTTAAAAAGATAACTATAAATGACTAGAGGGGAAATACTGACTCAAATCTTCTCCCAGTAACTTAAATCCCTTCAGTGTGGCCCCCATCATAGGCAGGTGAGTTTGCCACCCTATACATTAGCACCTTTCTAGAGCTTTGGGGAAAGTTTCAGTTGCTTAGATGAGCCACAGAGGACTGAATACCACCTGCTGTTTTTATTCATTGAGTTCTGTACTTAAAGAGAAAAGACTTTAGAATTTACTGTCAAAAGGAAAAATAACAAACCTTTTTGGATCTTAACCTCCAGTCAGTTTTAGCCCACCCAAAAACTCCCTAAAGTACTTAGACATATTGTATACCACTGATTTATAGGGTAACAATATTTAACTAGGCTATAACTAAAAAAACCTACACCAGAGACTCATGGTCAGTGAAAACAATAGTAACAGGTTTATACTCATGAGATAATGCAGATGACTTTAATCTCCATTAAAACCTACCTTGGCGTAGAAACAGCTCTGTAAAAATAATCCCTTGAATGGATCTCCACGGTAATATTTGCTTAAACAGCTGCCACAGAATTGACAAGTTTAAGACTGAATTGATAGGCAGGCATGTGAGGATTAAGACTAGGATGTGAACATTTCTCAAGCCAAGTGAATCTCTGGGACACTAGATAGAATTACTATTTTGAGAGATAATGCATGTAAATTACCACAGGGAAATTGACCCCACAGGCATCAACTGTCATATAAGTGACCACTGTTATTTATTGGACCCCATTAGCAAAGCATTTGACTCTACAAAGCATAAGACACCAATAAGGTCTGTACTTCAGTGTAAGTGAGACATACTCACATATTTTGTGTTGATCTGAGTTTGTCCAAGGGAAATGAAGGGGCCTTAGTGCAGGTGAAGAGATCAAGGTAAATGCTTTGGGGCAAATGAACCATCCATCTTTCTCTGGTGCTAGTATGAACAGTTGGTTACTCAGGCCCACCCACAATATTTGTGGAGCTCAGATCAAGAATACAAGTATAGGTCCAAATATTATATGCCAAATATGTAACAGTTAGAAACTAAGATAATGATGTATTAGATAAAATATGCTCTATTTAGCTACTTTGACAAATAAACCTTCAAAATGATCTGGAAAGTAGGGTTTGAATTTAGAATTCTCAGGTGTTTCAAAGTTCTATGCTAGAACCTGGCCCCCAGCCTGGAATGCACTACCTTGCCTCTCTCTTACACCATGGGGGAGTGGGTGTGGCTACACCTCATGCATGTGGACATCCCAAAAGGTATGTGCAAGCTCTATTAATAACCCTGAAAAGAGCTACCCTTTAACCAAATCTCAGGCCAGGGGAGCACATACTGGCAGCATAGACCATTCTCAGGAGGACAGACCAGGCAGGAGGTCCACACAGGCCTGGATGCTGGCACAGGACCATTTGGGAAGGGAATTCTGGGGTCTTCCCTATCTGGAACAGGCAAGGGACCACTATCTGTGTAGCACATTCCCTTGGCTGCTTTGAGGGTAGGAACACAGCCAGAGGAGGGCCAGAACAGGACCCTCTAAGGTGGGGGATTCTCTTTTGCCCTTATTCTCCTTCTGCCCAGGTCTAAGGGCAAAACTAGGTTTACCTAGAACCAAATCATAGTACCATATTCATCCTTTCATCCTTAGCACCCAGTATTGCAAATGATAGGCACTGAATAATGCCATAATTCTGGGTAATCCAGAGAATTCACAGAGGCCTGTGTGGTTCTAAGCCACTCTAAGTATTTGATTTTGTCTGAACTTGAACTACTGCTCAAGGCTTCTAACTCCCAAGGATGATCCTGGGCTAAGTGACACTCCAAGGGATATGCCAGGCAAGTAATGTCCCAACAGCTGGTTGTCTCAGCTTAGCCCCTCACCCTTTATTTCGTTTGGAGTAAACACTTGACTCAGATGTGTCAAGTTCTGGGTCAGAACCAACCTGACTTCTCAAGATGTAAGCTAAATTTCCTGTTGGGATATTTTCCCTCTTATTAACCAACTAAGAGATTAAATAGTTATGTTATTGGTATGTATCATTTTCCGTTGTCCATGTACATTTTTCCATAGCCGAGTATTGTTTATTATTTTCTTCTTCACAGTCTCAAATACGGTGCCTTTCATAAAATATGCCATTATAAAGGGTTAGCTGAGTTTCTCTGAAAGGATGGAATAAAATATATTACATTTATCTAGTCTT
Source organism: Daubentonia madagascariensis (assembly GCA_023783475.1). Classification (NCBI taxonomy): domain Eukaryota; kingdom Metazoa; phylum Chordata; class Mammalia; order Primates; family Daubentoniidae; genus Daubentonia; species Daubentonia madagascariensis. The sequence continues at coordinate 44,970,002 of JAKFHU010000600.1, read as the reverse complement.
CTTTTAAAGGCATTGCAGTTATCTTCATTTTAATTTTTATTTGTAAGGGAAGTTGGAGGTTGTCAATCTAAACTGCTTATGTCACATGGTGGAAACTGAGGCCCAGAGAGGTCAGGAAGCCTATATAAGGTCACACAGCACAATTCATAGTAGAACTGGTTCAGTTCTAGAGTCCCATGTGCTTTGCTAGCCTCAATCTCAGCTTTCTTTATAGTACGTGACTTGACTTTAGAGGGAAGAGAAGAGAGGGATTACAGCAGTTAGGAATCGGGGAGCCTAGATGACCTGGGTGAGCAGACAGTGGATCTTGGGTTTTTGCCGTCTTACCATTTATACTTCTCATCTGCACCTCCTAAGATGGAGCGTGGCAAGGCGAAGGGAAAGGAGATCATTTGTTCTGTTCAGACATTTGAAAAATTGAAAAAAAAAAATCACCAGCAAGCGGCTGAGAAACCAGTGCAGGCAATAACTCAGACCTGAATGACAGTGCTTGTTGATGAAACAAATATTCGTGTTTCAGTGGCTTAACCCAATAGAAGTCTATTTTTCGCTCCTGTAACAGTCCAGAGAGAATGTTCCTGGTTGTGGATGTGGATGGCGTTTAAGACCTCAGGCTTCTATCTTGTGGCTCAGTCATCCCCCAGGGTCTTTGAGTCTTCTGCAGGACTCAATCCTACCTGCCTTCTAAAATCTCCATCCCATATGTTCCCTCACTTCTGCTCACGTTCTATTTGTGAAAACTAGTCATAAGGTCACCCCTGGATGCAAAGGAGGTTGGGAGCTATAAATGACTGGGAGGCCCCTCTGGTGACCACTCCACACTATGGAAAGGGGAGCATGCATTTTTGGCAGACAACTAGCCAACTCTGCCACAATTAATAAACCTCATCTTGGGTAGAAAATAGAAAGTGGGGGACTTGAAAAAGAAAATCTTTTAATAAATGCCTATTCCTTAGAGTTCTAACCTCTTCACTTATGAACTCACACAAAGAATCCATTAATGAGTTTAGGACCTAGCATGAAGAACACAATGTCTCTGATCTTTGGCCAAGTAATTGCCTAATATAGAAGATAAAAGAAATGCTACTCCTCTTAAGGTAGGAGCTGTACATATAAAGTTTTACTTAGATTCTAGAAAGCAATAGGATGCAAGAATATGAAATAAAAATGAAGATAATTGTAGTGTCCTAAATGTCTTTGAGAACATTTAGAACAATAGGACTTAGGAATATTTAGCTTTGGTTGTGGCAATGATTATTTTTAATTTCTCATCCCTGAGTTTTATAGATGTGAGACGGTAACGTAATAGTAATCACTACTGATAGCAAATACTTCTAATGAGAATAGAGAGAAAAGAAAGTTTCAAGAAAATGATGGCAAGTCAATAAGATCAAATGACGAAGTAAATTCAAACATGATACAGATTGAGAAAAGGCCATTGGCTTTGAATTTTGAGATACCACTGGAATGCCTTGAGGAATTAGTTTTTAATATAAAAAAGAGATTAAGAATTAAAATTTGGTAGGAAAATAAATTAATATCTGGTAAAAATAGAAAAAAGAAAGAAACCAAAGAGTATATACTTGCAGTTCTCCAACACTGCTGCTCATCAGAATGACATGGAGACCTTTTTTCAAATATAAATTCCTGAACCCATGCCCTGGAAAGTCTGCTTAAGTACATCTGGGGAAGACACTGTAAATCTGCATTTTTACTCAACATTTCAGGTGATTCTGTTGGCCTCTTTAAAATCTATGGCCTAGGAGTAACAAGATGAAGCAAGAATTATTTGCTAGGGATAGTACTGATAGTAGCATGTTTTCAAGAGGGGGAAAGAAGCAGTGAGTAATGAGAAAGAAAATAAAACTTAAAGAAATAGGTGGGAGATGGTGGCCAAAAACCAAAGTTCTAGAAGGCATGTGAAAGGGAGTTATCCAAAGTACAGGTGGAAGAGTTAACATATGGAAAGGATGGTGGGTATTTATTCCTTTAAAGACATAAAATAAGGAACTTGTGGTTAACAGTTCCATCACATTTTGAGGCAAGGAAAAAGTATCTGGTAGATGGCCTTGATCTTATAGAGAGAGTAAGTGATAATCTACCAAGAGAAATGGTGGGCAGGTTGGAGTTCGAAGTTTGAGGACTCTGGGGAGATTTGAAACAGCCATTGGGTAGAATGTCCTAAGGAGCCACTTGAGCCAATATGAGATGAATGAAAAATAATATTTATAAGTTGTGTTTGAGTTTTATGGTGAGAAAGTTCTTGTGTATTAGATAGGCTTTAAATGTTGAAATTAGATTTTAAAAGAGTAAAACAGAAAAGACTCAAAGGTAAATTAAAGTCTAATAATTGCCCTAACTTATAGTTAAGGAAATCTTTATAAGCTACTTCTTGCAGGTTGTTTTACTCTTTTATTCATCTTTCCACCAACATTTGTACTGAATGTTTCCTCTGTCTAAAGTGTTCTGCTCCCATCCCAGCCAGCCGGGCCACTTCCTCCCATCCCTAACTTTAGTAAGGTTCTTGCACAAATGTTATTTTATCACAAAAACCTTCCTTGACCACCCATAATAAATAGGACCTACCCTCCTGTCAGTCTCTCTCTCTCTTAATCTGCGTTTTGTTTATAGACTTACCACCTGACATATTATACATTTATTTGTTCATTGTCTGTTCTACCCCACCCCAACTAATATGTAAGCTGCAAGGAAGCAGAAGTTGATCTGTTTTTTTTCTTTGCAAAATTGACAATGCATATAAGAATGCCCAGCATGTGGTAGGTACTCAAAATATACTTGTTAGATAAATAAATAAAATTTTGTCACTACTGCCACAGCCTAGCCCAAATCTTTCCACATAATATGCACTCAGGAAAATTTGATCAGTGTGTTGATGAATTAAATGAATGACTGTGGTAGCCAGCTTTCAAGATGACCCCCAATGTACATCCTTCTATAGTGCCCTCCCACAATAAATAGGTCTGACTTGAGCAATCAGTAAAATATTGTGGAAATTATGGTACTTGACTTTTGAGGCTAGGTCATAAAAGACACTGTGACTTCCACCTCAATTTCTTGCTCTGACCTCTGGGGGAAGCCAGTTGCCAAATATTGAGGACACTCAGATAGCATTATGGAATGGCCTGTAGAGTGAGGACCACAAATTTCCTGCCAACAGCCAGCATCAGCATGCCAGCCATGTCAATGAACCAACTTGGAAGTGGATCATCCAGCCGTAGTCAAACCTTCATATGACCATAGCCCTGGCCAATATCTGGACTGCAACATCAAGAGATGTCACACTTGAAAGCCTGGCAAGTGTGACTCTTGAATGCCAAGGAGATGCAGAATATACTTAAAATTCTGACACTTGGAACCCCATCTAACAGGCACATGTTATTGTCATGAGGTAGGAGGAATTACTGGACAAGTGCTTGGTATGAAGCATTCTGGTGGACATGTGGAGGGGATGAGCAGGAGGTATGGATTCTCAAGGGCACCTGTGAATGATGTCATTATGGCTGAGAGAAGCCCAAGGGAGACGAAAATTACAGAATCTCAAATTATGAGATTAAAGAGAATTTCTTGGGTTATAATTCAATTCTCTGACTCATCAAAGGAAGGAGTCATATGACAATTGACTGTTTTGTACAATTAGAAAAGGAATGTCCTCTTCCTTTCTAAGGCCACTTATCTCCTAGTCACAAGAAACTAAAAACAAGTAAAAAACTACAGCATTTTCCACTGGGTTGAGCAAAAGCAGAGGTGGGACAGTGTAAAGTGATGCAAAAGAGAGAAGAAGTACAGTGGTGCAATTGTGTTTCAGTCGCTTTGTACTTGGGAGGGGCAAATGATCCAGAAGATACAGGACAGTGCAATAAAGCTGTGCTGAGAGGCAGGGAAGGGCCAGTTGGGGCTGATTTTGGATGAAAGGCCAAAGAGTTACCTTTTTATTCTATGTGCAATTAAGAGTCATTAGAAGTTTCAAAGAAATTTTTAAACTACATTTGCTAAATTAACCTTAGTTGACATAGATAACATACTTTTGATAAAGTGTCAATATAGAGACTGTACTAAGGGTTGAACACACTAGGTCCCTTATGCTCATTCTTCAAATTTTGTTCTGTAGACAAGCGAAAAACTCACACATCTAGGCCAGAGGGGGCTAGAGCTTTACATTTGATGAAGGAAAATTGGGAATAGAGTTACATATTTCTCAAAGGGAGTTTTCCAGTTTTAAACACAGCAAAATCCCAAGTGACCAATCACAGAAAGTAGTATCTAATCTACTTGAATTACAGATCAGGTGAAAAGCAGGTGAGAAGAGGCCACCTCAGCCTTTGCCCCTCACAGCACCAATGTCTGCATAGACCATGGCCACAGTGAAGACAGAGAGCTGGGCTACAGCTTTAAGAAGCCAAGGTCAACCATCAGGTTGACTGAGCGAGAAACAAGGTCCTTTTTTATGAAAGAAAAGGGGTAGAAGATGCAGGGGAAGAGGAAGAAAGGAAGGAAAAGGAAAAAAGGAAGGAAGATTTGGAAGCCAAAAGGCTTCTCCTTCTTTCCAATCTTGTTCTCGGTACTGTTCCAAGTTTGCATAGTTCTAACATTTTCTAGCTGCCTGACCTTGGGCTAGTTATCATATTTCATGAAATAAAAGACTCCATTAATTGTAACACATGCTGTTATTTTATGTGACACCATGAAAGAACAAAAAAATGCTGCCAATTAAACTATGACACCATACTGATAGTAAAGTGCATCTCTATTTCAGAGATGTTAAAATGTAGAAAAAAAAACTATGCATCTTAGAATTAGTAAAAGCCTTAGTCTCCTTTCCTTTAAAATGGAGATGACAATAGTACTGTACAAAATTCAATTCTTTTCTTTGTCCTTCTATCTCCATTTTCCAACCTTCTCCACCTGGTTCTGTGCCCTGGGAGTCTGACCTCTAATGCAATGTTTCAGCTGGGTCCCTGGGGGGGTGGGGGGTTAGTCAGTGGGGCAGTGACGGGTCATTGATGGACATGGAGTGTGAGAGTTTGGGGGTGGTTGCTTCCCTCCATCACTGTGGGCATGAGGTGGGACAGTAGCTGTGGTCCTCTCCCCAAGGCCACACTTCAATCTGGTGGCTTCTATCCCATGGCTTGGGCTAGCCCCAGGTTTCATCAACAGACCTGGGGGGTGGGGTGGGCAGTGGATTGGCTTCCTCTGCTGCTAGTACCCAGATGCTTCAACATTTCTTCTTGGTTACCTTAACTTTCCTCATACCTTTGTAAATAGATTTTTATCAAGTGTATTATCTGTTTCCTGCTGCAACCCTGACTTACACAAGACCAACTGCATATGGTTGCTCTGAGTATTAAATGAAATAGTAGATGCAGTGACCTTAGTCTAGGGCCTGGAACAGGGAAGCACTCAAGCTACTTTGGTTTTTTGTTTCCCAAACATGTTAAACTCATCCCCTTCTTCTAGCAGTTGTACTAGCTGTTCAATCCTCCTTCAATGTTCTTGTCCCCAATCTTTGTAGGGCCGATGCTTTCTTGTTATTCAGATTTCAGCTCACATGTCACTACTCAGAGAATGCTACCCTAACCACCATGTGTTAACCTAAATTAATCCCCCTAGTCATCCCCTATCTCATATTGCTGTTGATTTCCTTAGTAGACATTCTTTCTCTGTGAAATTTCTTTGTTACGTATTTTCTTATATCCTGTCTCTCCTGACTAGAATGTAAGTGTGATGCATTGCTTCTTTGTTCCTTTGTTCCCTGCTGAATCCTGTGTCCTGAATGTAGCTAGCATGTAGTAGGCTGCCAGACAAGTTCTCTGGGAAGCAGATTCTGAGGTAGAATGAGGAGTACCAAAGGCTTATTGGAAAGTAACACCTGTGAGCAGAGAAGGGAGGAGGCAGTATCGAGCAGGGAAAGCCATCAGATCACAGTGTCAACCTGATAAAGTTTCTGCAGTTTAACAGGGCGTTCTTGAGCAAAGATTTCCCATCAGAGGAGTCCCACATTGCATGTAAATGGCCAGTCCGTCCATTGTCCCACTACTTTATTCAGTCATTGGCGACTCCAAAAGAGCATGACCTCAGCTACCATCACCTTGCTTGTCATTGTCTTGGGCACTTCAAGAATAGCATGACCTCAGCTAGAAAGCTGAGGAAGACCCTAATAAAGCTGACATCTAAAAACAGCCAGCTAACTGGACTCTTTGCAGTTGGGTACTGAGTCTTTTCTTAACAGGAGGGTCTAAATGGCACATCTCTGTGTCTGCCAATAAGTATTTTTTGTGGAATGAAATGAATAACATGTTTTTTTTAAAAGTTATTGTCATAACTTTATAGTCATACCTAAATGAATCAATTCAAGAACAGAGGGATGTGCAAGCCTTTAATATAATTGTTTACCTAGATAACAGCTAAGGGAATGCAAATACAACAAGGCAAGAACATACTTGGCACTTTCAAGAAACTAAAATATAACCACTGGGGCTGGAGTATAAGAAACTTATGCTGGAGCGTAAGGTAGAGTAGAAAGAGATACCAGAGAGATAGGCACTGTGGGCTTTTAAATGAGGATGCCGCATGATCTGATTTATATTTTAAGAAAATCACTCTGACTGCTTTATGGAGAATGGGTAATAGGGGAACAGGAACAAAAGCAGGGAGACCAGTTAGCAAGCTACGTGAGAGTCCAGACAAGAGCTAACAATGACTGAGACTATGGTGCTATGGTAGAGACAGAGAGGAAGTGGACAGATTCAGGATACATTTTGGAGGTAAAGTTGTAGGACTTCTAATGTATTAGAGCCGGGAGGTGAGGGAGAAGCTTGCATCATTTCCCAGAATAAGGAAGAATAATGGAGGAGCAACTTTGGGAAGGAAAAAATCTGCTTTGGATTTGTAAGTTTTGAAATGTTTTATTAGGCATTCAGGTGAATATATCAAATAGGCAATTGGCTTTAAGACTCTAGAGCTCAATGGAGATGTCAAGAGCTGGAGATAAAATCAGGTTCAATCAGCATAAAGATGGCAGGTAAAGCTATGGGACTTTTCCAGAGATCATACATCTAAAGGAATAGGATCTCCTTCAGGTGCTCACTCTCCTTGGGAAGCATCACAGTATACTTTTTTCCCAGTGATACTGGCCCACTTGCATAATTTTCCTGGGCCTTAGATTCTTTCTAAGTGAAAAAAGAAAAAGAAAAAGAAGCCAGTGTTCTGTGAGTCCAAGTTTTAAAACAAACAAAAAAGCACACTGTGAATATCTCTGTGCAGATGAGTGAGCTCAGCAAAAGCATTGAGTAAACCAAGAAACAGTGTTGTGTGAAAGAACAAGAAGGAATGAAATCTGGGAAAGAACCCAGATTTTGCTGTCAGGAAAGCCTGGGTTCAAATTATGGCTCAGCCAGTAACTAGCCACTAATTGTAGCTTTCATAAATTTTCCACTCTGGGTCTCATTTTCCTCTAGGAGAAAATGGGGATTTTAACAAGCTGGTGTTTTCATACAGATTCAACATTATATATATATAAAATATATATATATATAATATATATAAATATATATATTTATATATAGATAGATAGTAATAACAAAAAGGGGCTTAGTACATAATAACCATTCAAAGACTCTTATATGTTTGAGTAAACTGAAATGAAACACGACATCACGAAATTATCAGATGGATGGGTGCTTGCCTAAAGCTACCAGACTGAAAACTATCTATTCATTAGAGAGGTCACAGTGAGAGTTACTCCCTCCATGGGAAGAAAAGAGAACAAAATATGGAAAAGCCACAGGGTACTTCTGCCCACTCTGAGACTCCCTTAGCTCCATAAAGTAAGGGCATAATAGAGTAGGCACTGGCAAAATATTTCTCTAGGGCAATTAATAAGGAAAACTGCTCTAATCGGAACTCACTATGCATGAGTTTTTCACCACATTTTTAAAGGTCACTAGAACAATTCATTTGCTCTCTATTCTATAGTCCTGACAATTTCTGTAAAAATTCAAACAAATATTGTTTCCTCAAGGAAATATTCTAGTTTGATACTGATATGAGTTAAATCTCCCTATCCTTAAACTAAGCAACAGCCTTTGATTATGTTCTTGCTTTTTGTAAGGTAGTTGATTAGCAAAATTAAGATATAATATACATGTGGCATTTTATAGATGCAGTTTCAGCTGGTCTTAAGCTACCTTGAAGGTCTGCAGTGATTTTTAATCTTACTGAAAAACTAATGTGGATCCCACTAGCGGAAAGGCTGCATGGTTGGTGTGCCATAGCTGGTGAGTCTAGCACAGCTGGGGCTCTAAACTTCTTTGCTTGCTCTCCCCTATTAATAAAACATTTTGAGCTCAACCTCTCTCTCCCTTTCCTCCTTCCCTCCCAGGTGCCCCTTCTTTGGAGGATAATGGTCTAGCAAACAGCCTGGCAATGCATCTCAACGGAGCTTGATTATTCTGTACTTAAGTTTACAAATTGGCTGCCTCTGGGGTTAATCAGCCTGCTGACATATTTTGTTTGGTATACATGGCATTTAAAAATCTAGCCAAAGTTTAAACACTGAGAGAAGATATATATATATATGTGTGTGTGTGTGTGTGTATACACACACAAATATATACACACACACATATAGTTTTAAAAAGAAATAGTTATATATACAGTTTTAAAAAAATAAAGAAAAACATTTATATCTTCTCTTTAAAGATTCCAATTCCCATGTGACAAGAATTAGCTGGGTATGATCTTTTCAATTTACTACACTCCTTACCACTCCTTACTATTTCCCATATGAGGCCAGGATTAGTTGCCATTTATTATTACACTTGAATCATTATGTTTCTTATAGTAAAAGAACAGTCATCTAAATCCACAATTTTAAATAATTCCCTTTTTCCATTTATGTCAACTGCCTGAGTTTTATAAGCATTTAAGTTTGTTCTCCTGTTCTACTCATTATTGTTTATTTGGCAATTCTTGAGAATAACAGCCTTGTTTTTTGGTGGAATATGGCTCTGAAAAGAAAGCCAGTTGCTAGTGCTGATTATATAACAGTCATGAGGAAAACGTAAAGAAAAATAACAAAATGATGGTTCTTGGCCAAAAATTGAATGGAAGTTTAGAACGGAATATTTAATTAAGCTCTGAAGATGTCACTCTGTAATTTTAAATTATACTATATTGCATTATAGAAGAAAAATTAAATAATCTAGGCAGTTTTATGAATTCGAGGATCCTTTAAGTTCTCAGAACATGCCTCTAAATTTGTTTAAATGTCTTGGGTTACAGGTCCTATTTTTTCAACCTGGGTTTTTGAATTAAATATTTGATCACTTTAAAAACAAAGTTTACAGTAGTTACCAAGGTTGTATTATCTATTGTATTGTGTCTGGAAAAACATTCATCAATATATAATCATGATATTAAAATCATTCCTCTTAACTACTCAGGGCTTTCCTTACATTGTGTTTCTGCTCTGGTTGCCTGCTGAAAGCACTTTATCAATTCATCAAAGGGAGTGAAATAAGCCATAAAGCATCCATGGAGCTTTCTTAGAACAAAGAAATAGCCCAATTTTTCCAATGGGAAATGACCTGTGAAAATCCTTCATAAAGTAAGGAAGCCATAATTTTCCTCAAACCTCCCAATTCACAAAAATCACATCATCAGTCGTTGGTTCTCTTTACTAAACTGTGGTTGAAATATACTGTGAGAAACAATTTAGACAATGTCACATTATCGGCAGAAAGATTATTGAAAAAAATGTGCCTCCAGAATTTATAAGACTATCTATTAATAATTCCCCAGAATAAAGCCCAAAACCCATGCAATGACCTATCAGGCCCTTCATGCTGTGGTGTCTTGTTATCACCAGAGGCAAGTCACCCCCCGAAACAATGTTGCTCATATAAGCACAACCATCACTGCCATGCCACGACCACACATACAACATCTCTCCCCCAACACACACACACACCTTTCACAAAACACACCAACCCCCCCACACACACACACACACAAAACCCAACCATTTCACTTGCTCTCGGGCTTTAGGTAAAAGTTAAACTTTTAACATTTTGGAAGTACCCCAGTTCTAAAGATGCTTGTTCCCATTTACAGAAATTCTTCTGAAGTGTTGGAGACCCTCCACTGTCAGGAGTTGACTGACTTTTATAATTCTTAAAGGGAATCAAGTGCTGCAGTAATTTTGTGGACATGCTGTCTGTGTAAACTCTTCCTTGTACCCGGGGTGTTCTCGGTGAGCAGCCTGTGTAATGTGTGTAATTTGTGTAAGTTCTTAGCTTGCTATGAAAGTAGGAAAGATTTTAAAGCTTATTTGGTGGAAAGTGTATCTTTTGTTATAGAATCCAAACTTAAAACAAATCTTGCATTTATTTACCAGCCTGACACTTCCTGTGAAACATCCCAAATACCCCTCAGGTAATGGTTGTTTAGATTGCTTAGTTTTGGCAGTCCACTCAAAATGAAAACGTGACACCCCTTGTTCAAAGAGCAGGAAAAAGTATAGTTAAAAGCACAAAAACATAAAGTTTTACCTTTAAAAATATGTTAATACTTATATAACATAATAAAAATTAATATTTTATTAATATGATATATTGATTAATTATAAAATTTTTCTGGCTTGGTTTGTAGAAAATTCATTTATTAAGTCATTAAAATTACATTTTTGGCAATTTCATTTTCAATTGATATAATGGAAAGTGATGTCTGTCACTCTTGGCAAATGCAATATCACAAATAATTTGATAATTTTTAATTTTGAGAAATTTTTTTGCTGACACCACTGCTACTAGAGCTGTTAAGAATATTTTGTACAGACTGTGACAACATTGGGATAAATTTCAGATTATTTCAAAATATGAATTTTAGTACATCTATTGCTAATGATTCTGTGGAACAATTTTCCAGAAAGATTTAATTCTTCAAACAAATCAGTTTTTTGTAAATCTGAATTTAGTTGTAAATATAAATGTAGACAATGGCATTTCAATGTTTCCTCTGACATTTCTTGTAACTTGTGGAGTTTGTGCAAAAAATCAAAAGTGTATTCATGATTTGTATATAGTTCATGTATTCTACCACTGTATCTTTAATTATAAGGAATCTGAAAAATTGTCTTCCTCTTAATTGGTTTATCCAAAAATATATACGAAAATAGTATTGGTTTCCAACAACTGTGACAATCTTTAAATTCAATTTCTATTTCTACATCTATGGATACATTATTTGCTTTTTGATGTTGCAGCAATTTTCAAAACCAAAGATTCTAAAATCTTTGAAAAATTTTAGTAACTCCCTGGTATGCTTTATTGGACTATCTATGTATACCCTTTTATTTTATAATAATTTACCAACGAAGTGTATTGCTGAGTACCAGTAGTTCCTGCCCCAATGCTCAGGCCTCAAAGACGTTACAGGAACAAGACTGGCTATGAGAAATGATTGGCAAGTCAGCCTCCCACCCGGTCCCGCAGTTTCCTCAGGCAGGGTCCTCCTCCCTCCTGGGTCCCGGAATGCTGCCTCCCTGGCTGCTGCGTCTGCTTCTCATGTATTCTTAGATGCCACCAATGTGGACCCACGTAACGCCTCCGGTGCCCTGGACTACCCCAGTGGGCGTGCGCGCCAGGAAGCTCAGTGTAACTCCTCTGCTCATGTGCGTGCTCTAGGGTCCCTTCAGATTTCACCCACGGAACACAAGTTTAAAGGTAGAAAAAAAAAAAAAAACTATGAAAAATTTCAAGGTGGTGACAGCCCATGGTTAAACCAGACACAGGGTTCTTGCTGAGACCTGGGCCCCGTGAGATTGAACAGGTCCACTCCCTTGAAGCTGGGAGGGCTAGTATCCTAAAAGTTACCCCACCATCCCTTGTGCCTTAGCCCATCAGCACTTCCCAAACCATGTTCTGCAGAACAGGTGCTCTGCACAAAAGAGAAGAACCGGAAGTGCTGCAGTCCGTGTTTCCCTCTGGGGTTTCAGAATGCACATTAGCAAATTATAGGCTCTGAGAAGTACTGAATTAAAGACATATAATTTCATTTAATCCATCCTTTCTGAGGTTTGTCTCGCACCAGAATCCCACTTACATAAAACACCTCTGAATATCCTGGGAAACATTAGTAATCCATAGAATACAATTTGAAAAGTGCTGTGCTAAGCTATGGCCCAGACTCCATTCAAAAAACCCCAAAAGCTTTTTTTAAAAAATCCTTTTCAAAAATTCTATTTGAATTACTATCATTATAAGGATATAAGTCTATCAAGGCTTTATATAAAATATAAAAGTATAAGAAAATATATTTTGGCAATAATAAAATTTTAATTTTTAAAAAATAATGTTTTATCCTAAAAGTCATAGCAGTTATTGCCCCTCTAGAGTAAAAGTGATATAATATCAAGTTATTCGTCTTCCTAGAAAGACTTATTTTTAATCTTACACAAGTGATTTTTGTTAAATACAGTTACACAAAACAAATAAATGCATTCATAAGTAGCAAGCCCATTGAACCTATTCCTGAGGATAAGAAAATGTTCAAGCTCAAAATTTCATTGAAAATTTTTAAAAACATAAATCCGATTGTATCATGACCCCTTCTTAAAATCTTCAATGGTTTCTCACTTCTCCTAGGAAAAAGTCTAAATTCCTTAAGACGGCATGTGAGGCCCTGCTTATTTTAAAAACTGCTGCCTTCTTAACCTCATTTTGCACTACTACTCTCCTCATTTACCATGTATCAGCCACACTGGCATTTATACGTTCATTCTACAAGTATTTATCAAGTACCTGTAATGGGCCACAAACTTTTCCATGTACTAGAAAAATACGCAAAAGGGATAAGGACCTTGACCTCAAAAAAGCAAATGAATACAGAATATATATAATACAATGTCAGGTAATGCTAAGTGTTATGAAGAAGAATAAAACAAGCAAGGGAGACAGAGGCAGTGGGGTGGTGCTGTGTTAGTTAAGGTGCCTAAGGCAGGCTTCTCTGAGAAGGAGACTTCTGAACAGAGGGGTAGGAGAAGTGAAGGAGCAGGTTGTGCACGCACCCACGGGAAGAGCATTAAAGGAAGATTTGGGTGCATGAACTGCACCTTGTCAGGAACAAGATGGCTGTGAGGGGCAGATGAGGGAAGGGCAGGGTGGCACAAGATGGTAACAGAAAGATGGCCAAGGGCTAGAGAAGGTAGGACTTGGTGAGGAGGGTGAGAATTCAAGCATCACCAGAAGCCATGCAGGGTAGCGAATAGGTGAGTCCCAGGATGTGATTGATGCTTAAAAGCTGCATTCTATTACTAGCTCCTGTTTGCAGAACAGCCTGAGGAGGTGCAAGTGCGAAAGCAGAAAGAGAAGTCAGAAAGGTCTTGCATTGGCACGAGCAACACACAATGGCGACTTAGACTAAGGCAGCAGTGGCAGAGCTGTTGAAAACCAGCTATATTTAGGGATATTTTAAATGCACATCCAATAGGATTTGCTGGATGTGAGAACAAAAGAATAGGTGTAAACCAAGTAAATGGTGATGCTGAGATGGCAAATGCTGAGGGAGGAGCAGGTTTTAGGAGAAAAATGAAGAGCCCTATTTTGCACTTGGTTAATTTGAGCCATCTGTTAGACGTCCAGAAGATGATATCAGATTGACAGCTAGATGGGTGAGAATGGGTTTCATGTAGAGGTGGGGAACTGGAGTCATAAATCTGGGAGTCACCTGCTACTTTTTTGCCCCTCAAATACACCAAGCTCTGGCTCCAGTCCTTCGCACATGCTGTTCCCTCTATCTGGACCTCTTCTCCGTGCCTGTCCTTTCATTTGCTCCCATTGATCTTTCAGGATTTTTGATTAAATGTCACTTTCTCCTGGAAATCTTCCTAGATTCCCCAGACCAGATTAGGCCTCTCTGTTATATGATCTCCTAACACTTAATACCTTTTCATTACAGCAGTGATCACGGTTGTTGTCAAATAAGCTATTTGCCAGATTAATATCTGTCTAGCCTGAGTGTCAGCTCTATTAGAGCAAGAATATCTATCTTATTTACTTTTAATCACCAGCACCTAGTGCAGTGTCTGTAGGTAGCAAGCACTCAATAAATTGTGTGTTGAATGAATGAATAAATGAATGAATAGGTCCCAGGTATACCCATTTCTTCATTACCACTTCATTGCCCCTCCACCCTCTCTTGTTTTTCCAACATATGAAGACGTGTGCTTACTGCCAACCACATCTGAAGATTACTTTCAAATATATGTTTTTAAATCCTGTAAAGATATACCTAACTTGGAGTAGAGAAGCCAGATGTTCAGAATCGCTTTTAGGTCCAGAATTGCATTTAGGGCCCAATTTTTTAAAATGACTGATAGAATTGTTTTTGAAGAAAACAAAAGTCTCCATTTATGCCAAAAAATAATCAGAGAGACAGATTATCATAGTGTGTCTTTTTGCCACAAAAGTAAGTTATGAAATTGAACCAACAACCACACTAAAGCATTCCGACCAACAAAGTATAGATCTGTGTTTTCCTGCTTTATCACAGTAAATTACAGCTAGAAAGTTCAGAAGCCTATCAAGTAATGCATAATTTACTACCTTGCCTCAGCTCAGGCTGAGGGAGAAGTGTTCAACTGGAGACTAAGGCATTTTAAAGTTAAATTGGCTTTTTAAAAATCTGTTCTCCAATTTATCTTTTTCCTAGCATCGGATTAGGAATGGGTCCAGAACAAACCAACCTTATACATACAGCTCAAGTATAAGCCTATTTCAGGTAAGAGTGTTTAAATAAATTCCCCTGTCATTCTACTTCACTGCCCTTATCTTTTACTGGAATAAGATTTTTATTTCCTTGGAATTTCAAATAAAGCTCTGGGGAAATCTGAAAGTAGCTCACAAAATCATGGGTCATAATAAAGTTTGTACATATCTCCTGCTGTGTTTGTTTCATAAATAATAAATAGTTAAAACATCCCACAAGAAGACTACTACAGACACTTTTCTCTTGGGGAAGATATTTGTCTCTTGGGGAAGATATGGCCCCAAGGACTTAATTGAGAATCCCAAACTTTTTGTTCCTTTTTTTTTTTCTAATTTAGGACTAATACTGTTCTCAGATCCAATAGGTCATACACCTAAAGTTACTGAAAGATGGATAATTTAATGTGAGGTAGTTGTTGTCAAATGACACTATCTCAAATAGAAATAATATCATATTGTGTCCAAGTGAATGAAACAACAGTGAAGTTACTACCCAGGTACTGGATAGCTGGGAAACCATAATTGTATGGTTCCAAATTTAACTTTTTCTAATAATCATGAACCTGAAACCATAGACAGTTTATATACTGTTTACATTTCCTTCATTAGTTGGAAGACATTAATGAATAAATTAAAGCTAGACTGAAGCTCTATGAGCACAGAGTCCATAAATGCCATGTTCACTCCTCTATCTTTCTAAGGCCTAGCACAGTGCCAGGTGTTCAGTGCATGCCCAGTGAATAGCAACTATTCACACCAAGAAAAGCTGGGGAAAATATAAATGATGCTTGGTGGCTATCAGAAAATCTCATGCTTGCCAATAATGTTGGCTTATGCCTGTAATTCTAGCCCTTTGGGAGGCCAAGGTGGGAGGATCAATTGGGGCCAGGAGTTTGAGACCAGCCTGGGCAACATGGCAAGACCCCATCTCTATAAAAATTAAGAAGACCCGAAAGGCAATCATAGCAACAACAAAAATAAATAAATGGGACCTGATCAAATTAAAAAGCTTCTGCACAGCCAAGGAAACTATCATTAGAGCCAATAGACAACCTACAGAATGGGATAAAATATTTGCATGCTATACATCTGATAAAGGGCCAATAACTGGAATCTATAAAGAACTCAGGCAAATCAGCAAGAAAAAATCAAACAACCCCGTTAAAAAGTGGGCAAAGGACTTGAACAGAAACTTTTCAAAAGAAGATAGACTAATGGCCAACAAACATGAAAAAATACTCAACATCTCTAATCATCAGGGAAATGCAAATCAAAACCACAATGAGATACCACTTAACTCCAGTGAAAATGGCTTTTATTAAAAAGTCCCAAAACAACAAATGTTGGCGGGGATGCAGAGAGATAGGAACACTCATACACTGGTGGTGGGACTGCAAACTAGTACAACCTCTATGGAAAGTAGTATGGAAATACCTCAAAGAACTAAAAGTAGAACAACCATTTGATCCAGCAATCCCACTACTGCATATTTACCCAAAGGAAAAAAAGACATTCTATAAAAAAAGGCATCTGCACTCAAATGCTTATAGCAGCACAATTCAAAATTGCAAAGATGTGGAAATAACCCAAGTGCCCATTAATACATGAGTGGATTAATAAAATGTGGTATATGTATACCATGGAGTACTACTCATATGTATACCATAAAAAATGGTGAACTAATACCTCTTGGATTATCCTGGATGCAGCTAGAGGCCATTTTTCTAAGTGAAGTATCACAAGAGTGGAAAAACAAACACCACAGGTACTCACCATTAAATTGGTACTAACTGATCACCACTTATGTGCACATATGGAAGTAACATTCATCTGGGATCGGGCAGGGGGAGGAGGGAGGAGATGGGGCACGCTGTCTGGGGGATGGGCGAGCTTGTAGCTTTTACTCAGGTGGTGCAAAGGCAATTTATGTGACCAAAGCATTGTACCCCCATAATATTCTGAAAAAAAATAATAACAAATTAGCTAGGCATGCATCTATAGTCCCAGCTACTAGGGAGGCTGAGGAAGGATGATCGATTGAACTCAGGATTTTGAGGCTGCAGTGAACTGTGATCCTGCCACAACACTCCAACCTGGGTGACAGAGAGAGAGCTTATCTCAAAAGAAAAAAAAAATTAAAATTAAATTAAATAAATAATTATTTTTAAAAAAACTTCATGCTTTTTAAATTAATCAATTAACTTGGATTTTAATCCCAGTATATATTTTAGATGAGATATAAGAAAGTTACTTTACGTCTCTCAGCTTCTAGGAATGATACCCAAGTTCTCTTTCATGTCTAAAAATCTATTGTATTAGGTATCATTTTCTGCAAATCTCTTACTGTATTTTATGGGACTAAAATATTACCAAAAATGCAAATTTGTTGTGTCAAGTTAAATGATATTGTTATATTAAAAAAATTAGTTATCTTCCTCTTCTCTTCCTCCTGTCCTTACCCCTGAAGTGACAGTATTAATGCTTTGGTGAAAATCCTTCCACACCCGCCAGTATTTAGACATGTATGTACTTCTCCCTGGACCACTGCCTCTCCATCTGAAATGTGGAACATGTACACCTGACCACCCTTCTCCTGCTTAATTCACACTCTTCTTTCAGATATCAACTCAAGCATCAACTCCTCTCTGAATCCCTTCAAGACCTCCCTGAGCAAATTCCCCCTTGTGTTGTGAACTGACAGCAGTTCATCAAAATCTATTCTCTCTTTCTAGTGTGGTATTATGAATGTGCAGCTAGGAACCACGTTGCCCAGCTCCCCGTTGCGTTAGGGATGCCTGTGCGGCTAAGCTGTCACGTGCAAGTGGAAGCACTGTAGAGTGAACGTCCTCCCAGTCTTCATCTGCACCGTTCAAACCCAGCCATCCTTGGGTTGCGGGGGGCAGCTGTCACAATTATTCCCTCATAGATTTCCACCAACTATTTGGGATATCTCTGAAGCACTGTTGCTTTTATGTGCCCAGCATTCATGACCTCTCGTTCTAATAACCTGATTTTTTAGAAAAATGCCTCTTCCTCACTGAGTGCCTTGATTTGGGTGGACCTGACTCTACCTATTGGGCTCCAGGCAAGTGGCAGGTGGCCTGAGCCTCACCAGTCAGTCTACTCCATCTGCCAGACAACAGTTAGTTCATGGACAGGCATTTCACCAAAGTTGCTCTAACAAGATGAGGCCCCATGAGTTTTACTGGAAATTCTTGAGAAGAGGTATTTTTTTGCTACTACTGTTATTCA
Source organism: Daubentonia madagascariensis (assembly GCA_023783475.1). NCBI lineage: Eukaryota > Metazoa > Chordata > Mammalia > Primates > Daubentoniidae > Daubentonia > Daubentonia madagascariensis. Next base: position 44,951,967 of record JAKFHU010000600.1, on the reverse strand, counting down.
GGTGGTATAGCATAAATATGGAGCTACCAATGGTTACCTTTGCTGCAACATGAGAAGAACCTGTCTTAAGATTAGCCCAACCCAGAGGAAGGCAGAACCAAAATGATGGAGAACGACAGATTCCCGGTAGGTCATTGGAGTACCTGATCAGCCAAAATCTAGTAATACCTTTTACTTTGCAGTTGCCTGAGTAAATAAATCCCTATTTGTGTTTTAAGTCAGTTTGATGGAGTCTCTGTCACTTGGTACTGGGAATCCTGAGTGATATATGCCCCCCACCCATTAATTCCCCATATCTATTTTTACCTCACTGAGTATAGATATCACATGCGATCTTGTTTAATCCTCTTCCCCCAAATTTTAAGTCCCATGAGGGTAAGGATACCTTATTTTTCTTTGGTGTCTCCCAGTGCCTTCGCACAGTACTTATCCTAGTACTTAATAAATTTTGAAAGACTGTATGGACAAAACAGATTCTATGGCACCCAGGGAACTGACTGAGGAAGGTGAAGACATAGTTTGTTTTCCTTAAGGAGTTTATAAATTACTATTAATTATTCCCAGATGGAGGTGTATTTATCCTAATTCACCAGCTCTGGCTATGAATTTGAGGGGCTGTAAATTATGTGCTTCTATTGGATGGTTCTACAGATAGGTTTTCCATAAATGATGCTAACTCCATTTACCCTTAGATTTTTCCATCACTTTATCTTTTGGGGGCTGACTTGCCTGCTTAGCTGAACTTTCTCCAAATATCCTTCCAGTCGCATGATATTAATCCATCAGTATCAGAGAAGGGCTTTGGGGGAGGGGAGAGTAAAAGGGCAGGGACGAGAGAAGACAGAGGAAAGTGAAACCACATGAAATGGGCACGGTACCAAAAACATTTTTGAAGTCTCTGGTGAAATTTTTTCTGGCATCACTACATAACAATAACACATCATTTTCATTAACGTGAACAAACAAAACCAAATAGAGATTAAAAACCAGTACAGATGTGATATAACTTTCCACTCCTAGCCTGGACTGGGCGGCCGTATGGAGCCACTTCCCTTAACAAGGCAGGGCATGTTCTCTCAGTCTGTCCCAGGACAAACAGCACACGGCACCGGGACACAACCACGCACACACAGCTATGAACTGGCTCATTCCTTCTCATCCTGCTCCTCCCCACCATGCTCTTCTCTGATGACTAGCGTGATCCTGGCGTTCTCTCCTCCTCAACCTCTTAACTTTTCATTCCTTTTGCTGCTGGCCTTCACGATGCACCTTATACCTGGAGATATCTTGCTCCCTTAGTGCCAAGCAACTTTCCCCCCCTCCTCTCCTATCAAACCCTTCCTTTAGCTGAGCTTTCCAAGGCTGATCTCATTGAAACCATGTTTGCGCAACCCGAGTAGCTCTCTTGTTATCTCAAGAATCGGGACCATCTGAATTCCATTTCCATTTCCTTGGAGAAAAATCCTGCCTGGTGTGTGTTCTGCACAGCCCCATATAAGGAGATGGCACTCAATAAATAATAGATGGTGATGATAACAATACTACGAACATACACTCCAGAACTATTTCACAAAGAATACACGAGTGTTGGGCCCTTGGTCCATGGACTGAACTTGTCTGGCCACCATGGGCTTTGGTCTAAAGGTATGTCACCTGCTGTACATCAGTGGCTTCCCAACTGTCAGCAGCAGCGCGTGGCTCTTCAGGGTCCCTGGAACTAAATGGCGAACACAATAACAAAACAGCTGCAAGGAATCTTAGAGATATTATTTTCCTGATGAGGACTATGAGATCCAGAGAGACTATGTTGTTCCACACTTAAATAGCAGAAGATCTTGGGGATACTAGCTCAGATGATATGGGTTTTGACAATCACCAGGCAGGGCCTGTGAACTCAGGGAGTGCTCCTGGCTTTTTAAGAAGTTTCTTTCACATAAAATGAGAATAACCTGTTCTTCCTCGTTTATAGTGTTGGATGAGAATCAAATAAGATAATAGATGTGAAAGAACAGTAGCAGCAAGCAGCTCACATTTTATTGCACAGTCACCTTATGCCAGGCACTATTGGTAAAAGATATATATGAATTATCTAATTTAATCTTTACAACAGCCCTAGAAATTAGCCATTGTTTTATCCCCACTTTACAGGTGAAAAACTGAAGCACAGAAAAGACAAATAATTTTTCCAGTGTTTCACAGCCAGTAGATGGTGGGCCAATGATTGAAGCCAGGCGTTTCTAATCTAGAGGCCATTCTGTGATCTATTATCTAATTCACGAGTATGGTAAAGTGAAACAATGTAGAAACATGAAGCATTATTTTAAAGCACTCTGGAAATATGAGGTTTTATTGTGAGAAATGACAAATAGTATTATAAATACATAATAATTCATAATGGCATAAATATAAATCAATTCTTTCATCACCTTGTTTTTTTAATGCCTACTGTGTGTATGTAACTATCCCTGAATAGGCCACAAGGTTGTGCCTAATAAGTTCTCTGCCCTCAAAAGATTTAGTCTCACTAGTCTGCTCTCAAGGCTAAATAATTACATGTCAGCACATGTTTGGCCTTTGCATTTTCCTTCACATTTATGTCACATTTTACTTTTGGCAACTGAAGTTATGATTAGAGGAAACCTTTTTCCCTTCTCCTAATGTTTCCATGTGGGAACCTCTACTTCCAAGCAAGAGTGGTATTGGGGTACCATTTCTAGCCTTCCTTCCCTCCCTCCTTCCCTCCTCACCAAGAAAGAAGAAATGATTTCTCTGACTAGCAAATCTGTGAACAAGAACTGAGCATGCTGCGCTCCGCCCTTCTGTATTTCTTCTGGATGTCCCTGTGGAGGGGCTTCCTTCATTCTGTTCCTAGGGCAGCCTCTGCCCCCTGTGGGGAAAAAGGGCTCTGATTGCACTTGTGATCCAGTGTTTAGGTGTGTCCAATTGAGTGTTGGAAATCCATGTAGGTGCTATCTCAACCATGTTTGCCAATTCACCTTCACCAATGTAGCTGATGTTTTGATGCCTACCTGACACCTGAGCTTTATTTTTCAGTTGGTTCAGGAATAGCACAGATGAAAGAGAGGAGTTGCTTTTTTGGTTTCCAAACATCCCCTCTATATTGCCAAGAGATATAAGAAAACAAATGACATAATAAGAAGATGGGATTAAAAAGAAAATCAAAGGTATCTCAAAATAAATCTGGCTGCCTGAGAGTATAATGGGCCCCCATTTCTGAAGATGACCAACCGTAGGGACGGGAAGGATAAGCTAAAATTTACTACACCTCTATTACATACTAGCAACTATTATGTGCTTTTTTCCTGCTTAATCCTTACAACTGCCCTTGGAATTGGATGTTGTTAGACCGATTTCATGACCAACAAAACTGAGTCTCAGGAAGCTTGAGTAACTGCCTTTAGATACCATAGATGATAAGAAAAACAAGATTGTATTAGTATGTTTGGGCTGCCATAACAAAATACCATAGACTGGATGGCTTAAACAACAGAAATTTAGGTTTTATTCACCGTTTGGAGGCTAGAAGTCCAAAATCAAGGTTATAGCTAATTCAGTTTCTGGTGAGGCCTCTCTTCCTGGCTTGCAAGTGGCTACCTTTTTGCTCTGTCCTCAATTGGCCTTTCCTCAGTGAATGGACTGGATGGTGGCAGGGGGAGGGGTGGGGTGAAGAGACAAGCTCTGGGGTCGTCTCCTATAACTTTGATCACTTTCTTAGAGGCCTCTTCTCCAAAAACAGCCAACACTGGGGATGAGGGCTTCAATATATGAATTTTGGTTGGGAGTAGGACACAAGCATTCAGTTCATAACAAAGATTAAACCCAAATCTATCAGATTCTCAATTTTATGTGTCCTCTTTATCAAATAGTCATTTATTCTTTAAGCTGATGACTGCTCAGTAGGATGAGATCCAGAGACCTCCAGGCAAGATGCTTGATTAAGCAGATGCAGAAGTCCACTCTCTTTCCCAACTCCATTTAAAATTTTGTAAAAATTTACTTACATGTATGGCAAAGCCCACATCAGTAAAAATAAATCTCCAGTACAGGAGCAAAGAAGAAACCCATAGGCTAAGCTGGGAGTAGGAATTGCAGCTGTACGGTCTAAAGAGGTCCTGGAACAGGATAGAGACCTAGGGGTCCAGGTTTCTAAACCTGTCCAGAAAACAGAATCCAGGTTGCAAGCCTCATACACAGCAGGGAGACTGGGAAATTTTTATATGCCATCCCATGGTTGCTGCATGAGGAGAGACCTTCATCAAGAGTCATGAATAGAAACAGAAAGCCCACCAAAACCAAAAACCAAAAAACAAATTGGAATCCCAAGCCTGTACCTTGCAAAGATACAGAGTCAAATATTCACTACCCATGCAATATCAGAAACATTAAATCAAGGCACAAGCACAAAAATGCAGCCTGCAAATAGAGAGCATTGTAGGGCTTTTAGCAATCTAAATACTGTTCCCTAGCGTCACCTCCACATTCTAGAGCTCCACTGAAGGAGAACCACAGACAAAATTACAGAACACATCACTGCAAGAGATCATCAGTATGTAAAAGAAATGGAAGAACTCACAGCCGAGGAACTAGAGGTTATAGGATACTATGAAAGGGACTGTAAAAGAATGATTTTGCAAAGAAATAGAATACATGAAAACACAGAAAGGACAGAAGGAGGAGAAGGAGAAGAAGTTGAAGGAGAGAGAGATGGAGAAGGAGAAAGAGAGGAGATGATTTGGAAAAAAGAAACAAGTAGAAATCCCTGTATCTCAATAAATGAATTCACATTTCCTAGTTCCGGGAGCCCAAGAAGATGTTTGTGTCCAATGGACTGACTGTTGACAACATGTTCATCTGCTGACATGATTCCCCATCTATGTTTGATTCAATCTTGCCTCATTCACTTGACTATCCTCTTTCTCCCCTTGGACCAACTCTTACAATTTGAAAATTGGTAATGCCTCTGAACATGCAGTAGCCTAGCATCCTTTGACCTGTTCATCATAAAAGCCCTGTTGCCCCTTGCAAGGGTGAGTGCAAAGTTTCCCCTGGCAAGAATATTTTCCAACATTCAATCACTATGTAGAGTAGTTTCACACTACAAGAGATTGAGCTCAAGTGCTTTCCATGTATAACTACTTCAAATCACCTTTTCCCATTTTTTAAACTGAATTTGTTGATAAGTAAACACTTGATTCCTCTCCTTTCTATTCCCTGTGAATTAATTCCCTTTAATTAATTTAATTATTTCCTTTTTACTCTACGACCTTTACTTATAAATTTCTTTATCCAAATTGTATTTGTTTTGTATTTGCAATTTCAAATTAAATTAACAAGAAAGTGAGGCTCCTAAGGAAGTACACTGAAAGAACCAGCTGAAAGAGATTCAAAAGCTCTTCAGAAATGTCTTTGTCCAAGAAGGGAGTAAGCTAAGGGATGATACAGAGATAACAGTGTAGAACCAAACATTCATTAACAAGAAAGCCATTGCGGGACTAAATATAATGGCTCAGACATGTGGGATAAGGGAATCTCCCAGAGCCTAAACAAGCCCATTGCCAACTATGTCTTAGTGTCACCAGCCCCTCCTGAACAGATATAAGTGTGCTTGTTAATTATTGTTAGTTGCTTTCTGGTAAAGAACCCTGATTTATTATAAACCTCCTCTAGGGCAAGTTTTATTTAGAATTTTTCCCCCTACTTCCTTCTGCTTTAACTATTCCAAATAGATCTGGAAGCATTTGAGGAGAGTCTGAACTCTACCTATCCCTCCCTTCTGGACCAGATGCTGGCCTAGGTCTATATAAATCCAGTATCTACATAAACTCACAAAGATCCAAACACGGTCAGGGGGCTCCAGAAATATCCTAGAGCTTGAAAATGTAGTCAAGGGGCTGTACCCCTGAAAATTCTGGAAGACTGATATTTTCTGTAGTATTTTTTAATACACTAGCCTTGTTGGAAAATTTTATTTAAAAAGTCCCCATTTGATTGTATCTTGCAAAATTGAGAGTTTCATTGATTGTCTTTAAGTCCAAATGTCTGCAGCTTCTCTGGCTGGAGTAAAAGGGAGAGAAGGGTTGCCACTCATCCACTCATTCATTCAGCATGTTTGTCACCAGGGGAGGCAGCGTGCAAGAGGATGGGTTTCTTTGAAATCACACAAACCTGGATCCCAATCCCACATCACACTGGTGAGTAACATCTCTGAGCTCCGAGACTCAGGTTTTAGTTGTAGTGATAGCATTATCTCACAATAATCCTTTCATTTTTATTTTATTATACCCTTTTATGGATAGAAAAAAATAAGGCTCAAAAGAAACCACCTTGTGCTGGTTTTATGGAGGAGGTAAAAACTGAGTTGAGTCTTGACTGATGGATAGAATAAAAAGAAAAGACTTTCCAGGAGTGTACATTACGAGCCAGAGCCCAAAGATAAAAGCTAAGAAAGCATGTTGGTGTCATTAGACTACCCTTGCTAGCACAAAGGAGCTAGAAGAGAAGATACCAGCAATTAATGTGCATAAAAATTATCTGGAGAGACTGAGTTTCGTTTTTAATAAGTACTCAGTTTTGTTCTGGTGCATGTGATCTAAAGACCATACTTTAAGAGAGAATAATAATAATAACAGGAAATAAGAACAGAAATATAGTTTGGACTTTATCCCAAAGATGAAATGAAATCAACTAAATATTTTCTTTTTTTTAACAGAAGGGGATCTCACTCTGTTGCCCAGTGGCATGCAGTGAGTGTCATTATCACAGCTCACTGCAGCCTCAAATTTCTAGGCTTAAGTGATTCTCCCGCCTCAGCCTCCCAAGTAGCTGGGACTATAAGCATGGGCCACCACTCTCAGCTCAAAATCAACCAATTATTTTTGAGCAGGAGAGTGATATGAGGTGTGGTACCTCTATGCTTCAGAGACAATATTGTCTGAAACTTCTGAGCACAAAGAGAAGAGCTGAATTTAGCATTTTCTCAGATCCATGGTCAAATCTAGCTTCTCTAATTCTCTGGTTGCCTTAAAGCCTATGTTTATGAAGTACCTTAAACCTAATTAAAATTGTCTGAATAGATCTCCATGCTGTGAACACTGGAGACAAGAGACATGATTAAAATGGTATGTTTCAAGTACACTATTGCCTCATAATTTTGCATTTCTTCGCTTTACTTTTATTTTTTTCTAATTTGAAGAGGTCCTTATCAAGTATAGGCAGTAACAGTCTTTCGGACCCATCTTGTGGATATAGCCATTATGTTCAGAGATTGAAATTCACAACGGAGAAAACCCTGAGACATGATTAGGAGCAATGACATTGTTTCTACAAACCACTCATAAATGCCAATCTAATAACTTAGCATATCTCTTTTAATAAAACGCTATGAAAAAAATACCTTAGGAGAAATATTCATGTTTATTGAGCAACTCAAAGGAAAATAATATACAATACTATAATTTTTACCTCTTTGTTTATAAAATTTTAAAATGAGGATGATTCAATTCTGACAGAAAAGCCTAAAACACATGACAGCTGATTTACTCATATTACTTTTAAGTCATTTTAGCCCTAGTTAAATCACATGAAGGCACCACTGATCTCTCCTATATGATGTTCTTTGTTAATTTGGACCTCGCTCCACATTTCTTGATTTATTTTCTTTCTATAATAAGTCCCAGAACAATGATGCTGGGTCATGTGCCTTGATGTTAAATTGATGATCATCATAGGTCAAAAGTCCATAGAAGAAAGAAAAGCAGTGTTTGTTGATGAAGTCACATGAGTTGATGAAATCTATAAAGAGCAGCTGTTCTTCTAGTCAAGTCAACCAAAATTTCCTTAACAGTGACCCCTAATTTTTTATCCTATGGTATTGATGGTGGCCCAAGTTTTGTGCTTTAGTGTGTGTTTATAAAGTTTCCTGTATGAACTTAGTAAGATTTTGGAGAAACGAACTTAATAAGGTATTGATTACGTGGATGAAATCTGTATGATTTCATCAGGAAATTCTTGACTGAAAGGAAAACCTTTGTTCCTTCATTACTTGTTTTTATGTCCCCTTATTTGCCTTTTATTATCAGGTTAAAATATCTTTCTTTTTTTGACCTTCCCACAAACCAGTAAAAACTGCTCTGCTACAGAGAAAAAAAAGAGACCAAGAGTAAAGCCAGATGCACAAACATCGAGCACACACTCACAAAGCTCTCTTTGGTCTGATTGCTGCAGAATATACTTTTCTAAATGTTTCAAAGACTGTATAATACCATACACTGGTGCTAAAAATTTCAGGATGATGTTCCTTTCAAGGCTAGGAGAGTGGGACAGAACCTTTAACAGTAGTTTGTCCAATCCAAAATTGATATAAATCATACAATTTGTAAAGATATTTTGGAAGAATGCCCAAGTGGACTCATGAGATTTCACTCCATCTAACACTTAATGTCAACTCTTTTTACCTGCAGAGTTTAATGTAGTGTCAGTTAAAAAATTGAAAATAATTCTTATTTTCTTTGAGAAAGAGAAATATTACGACTCTTAAACCCACTTAATTTTAGAAATATAAAATCATTCAGCCTACAGCCTGTCAAGAAGAGTCTAGAGATGGGTCATATGGTATTTCCTGCCCATTTTTTTTCTTAAAAATAATTTAACCTTGTGGAAATTTGCACCTGGGAATGCTTTTCCCACTAATCAGCCTGAAAAGACTATGAAGTTGGTATTACCAATTTACTGGCAGACTCTGAACTGTAGTGGCATTTCGCACATAATGTAACAGTCTTTCCTTAATTCAAAACCTCCAAGCAGGGTTGGAAACAGGCCAGTACATCTGCTATATATCCTTGTATATATCATCACCATCTAAATAGAGATACATTTTGAAACTTGAACATTTTAGAATAATTTTTTTCTTCATTTCTCCTTTAGAGAATTTAAAATTATTTCTTTGTTATTTTATTTCCAGATTGCCAGACTGGAACATTTGCACAATTTTATTTCTTTTAATACTCATAAATAAAATTTCAGGACAAACATTTATATTTTTGTGCTTTGTTCATGCACAATGAAACATTAGGAACTTTATAGAAAGCATTATTTTTAAAATGCCATATCAGAATGAAAATATCCTCTAAAGTTTAAAGTAAATCGTTTTGGTTTTCTTCACACAACAGATTTTCTTTATGCTATGTGAATTCCAGAGACTGTCTCTTCTCCCTACTGCTCGTCAGATTAAATATTTGTGTGCATCTCTAAATTTTTGAAGTGGGTCTTTTAACAATATGTTTAGATCCCCTCTTACAAATCAGTAGGAAAAAGACGACTCATTTGAAAAGTGGGTAAAAGATTTGAACAGACAAAAGAGGATTTCCAGGTGGCTAATAACCATGAACAAATGAAAAGGTGCTTATGTTAGCTATCAGAAAAAATGTGAATTAAAACTATAATGCAATACCAATGTACACTCACCAGTACAGCTACAATGGACAAGACAGACAATACAAGTATTGAAATTTTGTGGAGCAACAAAGACTTACATATTGCTGGTGGGAAAGTAAACAGGTAAAGCCATTTTATAAAGCAGTTTGGCAGTTTTCTAAAGCTGATTATATGTATTTCCTATAACCCAATAACTTCCTACCTAGGCATATATGCCTAACAAAAATGCATACCTATGTTCACCCAAAGATAAGTACTAGAATGTTCTTAGAAGTACTGTTTATAGCAGTAGTCAAAAACTGGAAACTGTCCAGATGTTTTTCAATAGTAGAATGGATAAGTATTGGTACAATGGAATTCTCTCAGTTATGGAATGAACAGTTTTCAACTACATGCTGCCATGTGGATGAACCTCACATACCATGAATGTTACATGATTCCACTTATACAAAGTACAAAATTTGGCAAAATAATCTATGATACTAGAAGTCAATGTAATGGTTACCCTTGGAGGATCACCAGTAAAGAGGAAGATGAGGGGGGCTGTGGGGTTGCAGTAATGTATTGTGTCTTGTTCTAGGTACTGCTTCAACAAGCTGCACACATATGATTTGTGCATATTTTGTGAGTATGTTGTTCTTCAATAAAACTTTTTAAGTGCTCGACTATTTTTGCCATCAAATCTTGTTCTAGGAGTTTAACCTCCCCCCAAAACCCAAATTACAATAAAGTTCAAATATCTACTTACAAGAATGTTCATTATGACATCAATTTTAGTTTAAAAATAGAACAGAAAAAGTCAAATACTAGGAAATTTATTTAAAATTGTGATACTTTCAATAATGGAATCTGTTCAGCTATCTAAAAATATATTTCAGGGAATTATGTTAAAACTGTTTTGAAATATTAATAAATTTTAAAAATCAGGTTATGAAACCTAATATTGAGATATATCCCAATATTATATATATCCCAATAATATATATAATATATATATATTGGGTTATATCCCACTAATGAGTGCCAAGGTCATTGCCTGGCTTATTGCAGTAATGCTGTTCACATTTTTATTCTATATATAAGGAAATCCCTGGTACTATAAAATACTCAACTTGCCTAATTGTACATGACCACCCTTCCAGGTATCTACCAAAATGTTTTTATTGTTTATCTCTGAATAGTGGAATTATAGGCATTTTTATTTTCCTCTTTGTAAATTTTTTGCACTTTCCAAAATATCTGTAACAAAAATGTGTGGCTTTTTTTTAAAATAAAAAAGTTAAAGTTAAAATAGTACAAATCCCAACACACTTACTTCAATCATTACACAAGAAAGCTATAAGTTACAATTTCACTATCATCAATTCCATTCATTGAGCTGAGCTTGGTGCTTGTCAAAAAGCATGAAAAAAATTTATTTTTTATCTCCTGGAACCTATGATCAAAGTCAACCTACAATAATGCAGTGGATACATGGATATAAAATAGAAACATAGGGAAATGGACTTTGAACATAGAAACCACTTTTAACAAAAACACGTTTACAATTCTCTTTTCTCCCTTGGAACTCTCCACATTCTTCAATGCCTGGTTTAAGTTCCAAAGTCCTTTATGAAGAAATCCTGGACCATGCCAGCCAAATGTGCTGCCCTCCCTTCTCCAAACTCCAGTCTCATTTTTAATTGGTATAACTTGTTCAGTTCTTAGCAAATTCTAACTAAGCTGTCTTCCCAATTAGATCAAAGCTTTTTGAGAGCAGGAAAGACCAAGATACTTTTGTACTTCTCAGTAAACCCTCCCCCTCCCCATTGTACCTGGCATGCTGCTTTGTATTACAAATAAAATATTTATTAGTGCACAATAAATATATGGTTGATTGCTGAATCACAGTGAAGGCTTCTATTGATGCTGGTGGCTAAGGAGAAGAGCTGTAAATTCAACAGCAAGGGAAGGATGTAAAGAAATAATCAGGATTAGTGCCCACCACTTCTAGAAAAGTGAATGTTTAAACCTAGGAGGACAAAGACTAGAGTTCCTCCATTTTAATTAAACCTTTTCAGAGCATCCAATTCTTCCCATAGGCAAGGAGGGGCATATACCAAGGGAAGGCTTGAGAGGCTCCTGGGAATGTGTGGATCATATTATGCCACCCACAAGCCCTACCACCCAGTCTGCACGTGGCAGAGATGAAGGGAGTGGCTTCCCTTGGAGTGTGTTCATCCATGGCAAATAGATTGTAGCTTCTCTTTCTGAGCCACTCCAGCCAGATTAATCACTGAAGGGCAGTCCTAAAGAAGATCAAAACTAAATTATCAAGTAAAGTATATATTCAGGAATTAAAGTCTAGGTGAAGATACTAGTTTGTAAACTCTGGACATGATGATTGGGAATGCAAAGGCAGGAAACAAGATTTGAACCACAGAGCAGAGTCTCTTTGACAAATAAATTTCTGGAGAAGAGTCGCAGGAAAAGTGTTCACCAGTCAGAACAATTACATGCATAGTGGAAGCATCACATCAAGTTCCAATGCTGAAATCAAATTGGGCTGGAGAAGTGGGGGTGGAGCAGAAGTAAAGATGGAGTGGGGAGTTTGGAAAGGGGTACAACATGAGGCCAGAGCAACAGATCAGGAAGTTCCTGGGCCTCATATATGAAGACCTACTAGTACTTCTTCTTCCTGACCCAGGCTCCAGATTACCTGATGTTTCCTTCAAGCTCCCTACATTTCTTTACAATCAAGAGGCATCAATTCACATGTATCCTATGAACCCAACCATTGTGGGAAATCTGAAATAACAGAGAAAAAAATTTTTCTAATTTCCACAGCTAAGGGTCATTATCCTTGCACCTTCCTATATTAAAAAAAGAAAGAGCAAATTAATTTCAACATGATTCTGCTCCTATTTCCTCACTGAACAAGCTGATAAACAAAAAAACTTCATGTGGGTTATTTTTTTCTTTTATGGATGTTTCGTTGCTTAAAGCTCCTGAAAATAAAGCCAGAGGTCCTTACAATCTCTGTCATTCGCAGTTCTGCAACCGACCCACAGAGAACTAGGTAGTACAGATGGAGAACTGGAAGGGAAGAGGTGTGGGTTTATAAAAGTGTCTCCTGGACTTGAACTAGCCTCAGGTTACAATAAATGTTAATGAAAATGCATTGGAAAAAACAATCAGGGACAATAAAAATTAACCACAGAAAACACCATGATTCATTTAAAAAATTCTTCCCCTCCCCCATCATTATACCTGACAGAACAGGTCAGATGGAAAAGATCTTGCAGCATTGCCTGAAGATTAAGGTTCTAGGCAAACCACAGAGGGCAAATAATTCCAGAGGACAGAATGGAACATCTTGTGCCCGAGGTCAGATTTGAAGAGGTTACAGGAAACATATTTCACTGGATCCTGTCTTCAGATTCATGTTCAAATCCTCCTGAATGAGAAGTGTTTTGAAGATGGTTACAGCAATGCAGGCTCCACTGAAGATGTCGTGTACGCTGTAGAGGATTTACTCCTTAGTAGTCTTAGCCAGTATAATAGAAGCCAGTTCATAATTATTCTGTTTTCTCCATAAATATGTATTTCTGTGTTTATGTCTTTTTGCCACCATTCTGAATGCAATCTGTCATATTTTGAGAAAATAATTTTTTAATATAGTTTTATGTGAAGTTAAGGAATGAAACGAAATGTTTATGAAGATGAGAAGAGTAAGATTCTCTCTCAAAGGGACCTATGCCCTGGTGCGTCACATTCACAGGCCTTAAATTCCACAGAACTCTTCATACAACAGAATGACGTTTGTTTTCCTAACCACAGGAGAAGAAATCCTAAAAATGAAAAACTGTCTCCAGGGACGCAAAGTACTGGTAAAGCAACATGGCAACATGCATAATGCAAAAAACAGGTTAAATTTAGTGATGGATGAACATCAAACGATTTCCAGCTCTGTTTCTATTTAGATACTCATTCAAAGCATGTCGAAATGATGGAAACCTTGTGGGCCTACGTAATTGAACTGAAAAAATTTTTATTGAGCATTTTTCCTCATAGTACTCTCCCTCTCACTCTTTCCTTCTGTTTTTCCCTTCCTTCTTTGTATAAAATCTGGAATGTAAAAGTCAAGGACTACACAAATACAAAAACAAACATTGAAAAGTTTATAAATATGGTTCTGTTAGGCTAAAGTTTGATTCCATGTTTGTTCAGTTACTTTTCCTACACAGTCATATTAAACCTATTTCTCTCCATGCCATGCAGGATGGGGTGAATACATGCCAAAAAAAACCCAAAAAACAAAAAAACTCCATTGTCTTCAAACGATACTTTGTGAGTAGTGAGGAAATATAATGCCACCATCTTAGATATAGTGGTAGTTTCCTTTCAAATTTTTCAAAAATTACTTTTTATTTCAATACTGTAATAATGTATGTAGTAATACATATTTTTTTCCCTGTTAAGAGTAATGCAAAGGACAGAAAATTGAGAATCAGTAGGCCTTCCTGAGATCCCAGATTTGCCACTTAGTCTCTATAAAGTGTTCCCTTCAGTAAATTTGGAAGAATCTTAACCATCAATTCCTTTGAAGTTAAAATGAGAAAATAGAAATGATTATACCTGAAGGTTCTAAAGAAAGTTGTCATGCCAAATCTAAATATAAAGAGAAAAGGAGAGGGGTTCAATGATTTACCCCAGAATCATAGTCACTAGAAGACCTAGACAAAAGCCACAAAACTTTCAGAGTTCTAATCCTATGGTCTCACCCAATTCCTGATGCCAATGTTCTGAAATGTGCAATATGAAATCTTTACTCAGCAACATTTTACTTGCTGAAAACCCTGCCTATTCAGAACAGAATTAGAACCAGAAGAAAGGAACAGAAAGGGAAAACAAAAGACAGTCTCTGAACAATCTAAAACAAGGACTCTTAATTTTGTGCACTTTTCTCAAAGGAGAACACCTTAAGCCTTTGCTAAGACTATTTGCTTTTACTTTACATAGAAATCTAACAACAGTAGTAATATGGGTTGCCAATCCATAATAAATTTTTAAAAAAGGGACCACTAGACAAAAACAGCTTATAAAAGACATTTATTGTTGAATGCATACCATTGATGTGTGGAGGGAAGCTGAGTTCATATATGCCTTGCGTGAATTTAGGTGATGCTACCACTGGTATTTGGTACTTAGCAGAATCCCAAGATTTTCATTGTATAAAAATATGTCATGGGAACAACAAAGTCTCTGTACATAATTGGAGATGTTAAAGCGCAGAGGTGTGGCCACAGATTTCAAGTTGTATGGAGACCTTGAATGGAAAATTACCACCATTTTAGAAGTAGGTTCAGAAACAGGACATTATGTGTTGATAAGAAGTTGTTCCAGGATAGAACATGAAAGCTGTACTTAAATCCCCCCATTCCATCCCTGAAATGTTATAAATTCAGGAGTCCTAGCAATTCTGCTATAGGAACACCTTCTCAATCCAAACAAGAGATGGATGCTAGCCAAAGAGATAAAGGTAAGACTCTGAGATCCAGAGTCCCATGTAACTGCAAGGAACTTAAAGCAGTTGTAGTAAAAAGAGCAACACAAGGAGTTTGGGGTCATGAATAGATGAGTTTCACCACATGGGAGTTGCTAAGGAAAGTATAAGACCATAGAGGAACTGATTCTCCATTACCTCTCTGATCTCATCTCCTACTAGTGTCCCTTGCTCTGGGCTTCCTAGCGTCCTTGCTATTCCTTAAATAAGCAACATGCTCTCCCTGCAGCACTGTAGATTCCCTCCACCTGAAATGACTTCCCCCAGATATCAACATGGATAACTCCCTCACTTCCTATAAGTCTTCTCTCAGGTATCACCTTGTCAATGAGAGTTACTATAACCATTGCATTTCAGATTACAAACACCCTCTCCCAGAGCCCTGATTCCTATTCATCCCTGCTGTATTTTTTCCATAGCACTTACTTTCTAATATACAATATATTTATCTCTTATGTTTCCTATTACTTATTACAGTTACATTATTGTCTACATCCTTCCAGTGCTCCAGGAGAGCTGGGACTTTTGTCTATATTGTTTATCACTTCAGCCTAAGGCTATGGAAGAATGTCTGGCAAACAGTAGGTATTCAATAAATATTGATGATTTTGATGGATGAATCCATCAGCAGATCTGTGGTGGAAGCACAAGCAGTGAGACCCACAGCAGACAGCAGACATGATAGACAGGGAGCAGAGGGATAACAGAAGCTGGGAGGGGTGTGAATGATATGTAGGACAACCCTTTCTTAAGGGAAAGAGCTGAGGTCCTGTCACTTGACAAGTGGAGGCTATTGATTCAGCAGACTTGGAAACAAATGGTTAGAATGACCTTATTTAAGATCCGCTAACTTGTGGGATCCAGGGGATGTTCAGGTTACAGATGCAAACATCCCCATGCATATCAAAAGTGTCTGAGGCCATTACTTCACAAAAATGCAATTTTAAAGAACATGCTCCTGATGCTACCTCAAGACATTAAAAAAAGATTTATTATGTTCAATTTACTTTGGGAAATCCATGATCTATCCTAGGACTATTTCCATCAAAGTTATTTAAATATAAAGATACTGAGGCTAGGCTTTCATATCTGGGAAACTGTCTTCTATAAAATACCTCAACCCTGGACAATGGAGCAGTGGCAAGGCAGAACCACTGGCTCAATTCTCTGTTTCAGTCACACCAGGGATGATGCCTCTTGGTCCAGGATGAACAGGTATCTGGCATCAGAGCTGAGCATCAGCACAGGAAATGGACTCCATGATTAAGCACATTAAGGTCAAGGAGACCTAGAACAAAGTTCCCAGAAAAGAAGACACACTTAACTGTCAGTCAGTGGACCCAGGAAGGATGAAACAAGGAGAAAAACTCTACTTCAATATGTTGTTAGGAAACTGAAACACTAAAGACAAAAAGGACTGAACATAAACACTGCATTCTGCTAGCTCCCAATGGCCAAAGCAGGAACAATTTGAGCAAGAAAATGAATAATGATAGAATTGGCTGACAAGCCAAAGACTAGAACAATATCCATTAGCCTATACTGCTATAAGTGATTAAATAATTAAAAGAGGACAAATCTTTCCTACTGAAGAATTTCAAATAATAAATGTAGAAGGAATGAGGGAAATAGAAAATCATCATAAGAACATCACAGTAATAATTGCTGCAGGCAAGATCCATAGATAAGTGCTAAAATTAGTGGGCGAAACTTTTAAGAGAAATGGGATGTATGAATAGGAGAAACAGGACGTTTGAATAGCCTCTATATATCTCCCCCCAAATATATATTAATTACTGTGGTAGTTTTAACATATGTCCACAAATTCTTTGATATTCCAGGAGGTGGAATTTAATTTCTCTGCCCTTAAGTGTGGGGTGAACTTAGTGACTTGCTTTCTAAGGAGTATCAAAAGGGAAAAAAATAGCGATTTAACAGTGAAGAGATCTGGAAACACCATGTAACAAAATGATCGAGGTTAACATCACCAATGATAAGCCATGTTGCTATTATGTACCCTCGATATGAAAAGGGCACTTCATCTCTGTGGTCTTCTTCCCAAAAATACATTACCCTAGTCTCATAATGAGAAAATATAAGACAAACCCAAATTAAGGGACATTTTACAGAATACTCTTCAAAAGTTTCAAGGTCATAAAAAGCAAGGAAAGACTGAGGAACTGTCACAGATAAGAAGAAACTAAGAAGACATGAGCACTGAAGGCAATGGCGTTTCCTGGATTGGATCCTGAACAGAAAAGGACATTAGTGGAAAAACTGGTGAAATCCAAATAAAGTCTGTGGTTTAGTTAACAGTCTTGTACCAATGTTAGTTTTTAGTTTTGATAAATATATCATTGTTATATAAGATGTTAATATCAGGGGAAGCCATGTGAGGGGTGTATGGGAACTCTCTCTGCTACCTGAAACTTTTCCATAAATCTAAAATTCTTCCAAAATTATATATATATATATATAATTACATATATGTATTTATATAAAAATTTTATAAAATTTTAGAATTATGTTATATACAAAAATGTTATGTACATAAAATAAAAAGGATTAAAAATAAATGGCAGAAAAAAAATAATTTTTTGCAGGAAAAAATAAGTTAAACAGACTCAACTCTAACAGACTGAAGTTGAGAAAATTCAGACAGATTTTAGATCTTTGGCTTCTTGTCATCAAGCAGTTGACCACTGTCTTCAGCAAAGACAAGGACAGGTTAGGGAGCTGTTCATCAGCCTACTGAATCCTTATATGCATATAAAATTGAGAGGACTCAACATCCAACTGATCTAAAGCTAGAATGTTCTATTACCCAGCTCATCTGAAATTCAGTATTTTTCACTCAAAAGAATGGAAAAGTAAAAAGATCAAATGATAAGAAATACAAAAATTGGGCTTAAATCCTAGCTTTCAACTAACTACTTTAAGTCAGTCAGGCTTACTGAACCACAGTTTACTCATCTGGAAAATATAGATAACAATAATAATATCTGTCTTATCCAATTCTGAAGATTTGGGCAAGCTTAAAAGAGATGATTAAATCAAAGGACTTGGCAAAATATACCAAAGGTGGCCCTGCAGGGCCTTCTGCATTCTCTAAAGAGATGAAATTATAAATTGCATACTTTGAAAAATTAACATATTCTAGTGGCTGGCATACTATGGGATTATGAGGAACTTTCCCATAATAAGAATATTTAGTTAACTACAAAGCCTTCCTCCTCTACGATACCTGAAAACAAGGCTTTCTGTAGTAGACTTCAAGTACACTGGAAGGATGCAGTAACACAAGTAAATCTACTTCATTTCCTGGGATATTATCATCTCAATACATAACTAACAATATGAAAAACACCTTTTACATCCTCACCTGTAAAACGAAGAAATTGGTAGATGATCTCCAAAAGTCTTTCCAGTTCAAAAGTTTTTATGACACCTATATTCTTTCAAAAAGTGATAATTCAATGCAATGCTTTGCAAGATTACAGTGGGGGCATATGGAAAGAAATATATACCACATGTAAGCTTACTGTTGTTTTCAACACATCACGTGAAAAAAATATATAATCTTTATAACGTACATCCTTACTATGAATGAACGCACCCTGAGGACATGCCGAGCCCAGTAATTGGAAGTAATTATAAATTGTATTTTCCTTCTTAGGTTCTTTGGGAGCTACCATCCGTGCTGTTCAATCACCAACCATCAATAATCCAACCAACCAATGAACCATAATAAAAAATGGCACTGCATTTGTTCCGGTCTCAGACATCACAACTGAACTCAGTACATTAAAAAATTCCATTCATGTAAGTCTCTGTGTGTGCACTTACGTTTTCTTTATATTAAGGTCTCTGAATCAAGGTGAAAATAAATCTAATTAACTATTTTCAGGCATATAAATTTGCCTAACTGACTCCAAATAGGCAAAATCAAAGTAATCAAGTTATTTTTTCCAACTTTGACCACTTCATAGGAAAGGAACTTATAAATCTAGTCCAAATGAATCTGTTACATATCAGTCCAAAATAATTACCCAAGCCTAGCTCAAATAGTTCAATTGACCATCTCTGTCCAATTCTTTTATCTCTGTGATGTTTACATAAAACTTATCATAATCATCACTCAGGGTTTGGCTTGAAGGCTGCCAGAATAATAATAATTATTATTTTTATCTTTTTTTTTTTAAGATATGGGGTTTCACTATGTTCCCCAGGCTGGACTCAAACTCCTGGGTTTAAGGGATCCTCCTCCCTTGGCCTCCTGAGTAGTTGGGATTACAGGCATGCACCACTGCACCTGGCTTGAATAATAAAAGATTTTAAAGGTATAAACTCCATGTTAAACCTCACATTTACTAGCCTTAGTGTGCTAAAAAGAACCTTCAGTATGGATTATTAGATGTTGCCTTCTGTTTGTGAACTAAGAATCATTTAATATGTAAAAGAGTCTTCCCACTCTTACCTCTGTTCAGAGACATGTTCTCCTGATTACAGCCATAGCTACTGCCACATTCTGGCATGATATAATTAAAATTACTTGATGTGGCATCACCAATCCAACAACCCTAAGGAGTGTTTTAATTCATGCAAATGAAAAAATTTGGGTGTGCATATTCCTAATCTATGCCAGATGCATTTTGGGATTCAAATTTTTCAGATTTAGGAGAGGTAATGAAGCTAATATATGAAGTACCAAGTAGTATCTGCAGCAAAGTTTGGGGAGGTACCCAATCAGACGTATGATTATGACTTCAGTGAAAAATGAATATTCACACTCAATAGGATAAATAAAGATTATCACTAGCCTCCACAAGTTCAGGACAAGTTTTTCTCTCAAATGAATTATAAAAAATAATCGCCTTCAAGAGCTTCTTGGATTTCGGAGTTGAGGCTAAAAGGTTGTGGCCCTGTAATAGAACTAGTATTAGAGTGTGAGAAGCAAACAAGGAAAGAAAATTCATTTTATTTTAATGTCTTCCTATTTAGAGAACAAACCATTTCTCTACTCAAATAGTTAAAAGAATCTTTTGAGAGTCAATCCTCTCTAATTGAGACCTCAGCATCTCACCTTCAAAAGGATCCTTGTAAATAGATCAGCACATGTGTGTGCTTCCAGCATACACTCTACAGTAATTTATTGCTTCCAAATTCCATCCAGTTTCTTTTTTAATGTTCACAGATTCAGAAGACAGTCCTGCTCATATCTGAACTATCAGCCCACCTGGCTCCATTTATCCCCCTTTCATATTAAGGACAACATAACCCAAGACCTTTATCTTCAACCTTTAAACATTTCACACAGGCCCATTTGGGAAATTTATTGTCATCTTGAAGAGACTTGTCTTTTCCATTCAGTGTACCCCACTACAAAAACCAACTCAGTACCTGTTGACCATCTGGTCTCTGTATATACCAGGCCAAAATTTCCAGATTTCCTCCTTGGAATTTCCCCTGTCGAGGACAAATCCGATTAGGTGAAAAATAATGTTGGAAGAGTTACAAGCCATTATTCTGAGCACAAACGACATTTTCTTTAATAAGTGTTCCCAGTCTAAATAAGCTTTGAACTTCAGATCAGCCTGGGTGCTAGGGTTTGTTTGCAATAGTCATGTAGCCAACATGACGACACCTTTGGCTGGGGCCCAGGTATTTTTAATCAGCAAAGCTGTAGAGTATGAAACAAATTCAAATGGCCCTTCCTTTTCTATGTCAGAAATTTCTGGGAACCTAGCTTAGTGATTCTAGCACAGAGTGAACAAAATTAAATCAGGCTTTATTGTGTCATAACAGCCAATGTGTACCAGTAATTCAAAATTTAACAGGATTTTGTAACAATAAATTGGGAAAGATTTACTTCTTGAGGATGCATAAGATTATATGATAGTGATAGCACACTAATGGTGAGAGCTAGTTTATTAACAACGGTCCTTTCCTCCAGGTCAATGTTTATCAACTCTGCCTGCACATTACAATCACCTGAGAACCTTTATAAAAATGCCAATGCCCCCACTCCCTAGCAGAAATTAAATTCGAAGCTCTAGGAGCAGGTTTCAGGCATCTTTATTTTAAAAGCTCTCTAGGCGATTCAAACGTGCGGCCAGGTTTGACAACAGCTGCTCTGAGCCATTCATTCATCTATTCAATCATCAACAAATATATATGGAGTATGGACTATGTTCTGGGTCTTTTCTAGGTAACATGGATTCAGGCAAAAACATCCAGAGTGTCTGGAAGATAGTCATCAGAGGTCACAGGTGATGTTGGACAGAGCGCAGGGGCCAGGTCATGCAGAATCTTGAAGAACTTCAGATTTTATTCTGAGTGAAATGGAAAGCCATCGAGGGGAAAGGGGGTTAAGCAGAGGAATGACATGATCTGATTTATATTTTTAAAAGAACACTTTGGCTATTCCTTGGAGAATTAAATCAAGTCCAAGGACAGAATAAACCACAAGTTCGGGGAGCAAGACAATGGAAACTATTGAGAACTTGCTTTTATTATTATTGCCTTTGTCTTAGATCTACAGAGTTGTGTGCATGCTGTTTTACAGAGTCATTATTCCTCTGGGCCGTGTTTGGATGAATTACTCTGACATCAGCCCACTTAGTGACCTCCCAATGTTTGGAGGAGACTGTATATGACTTCCTCTGCTACTAGAGAGAACTTACTTTCAGAGCTCAGTACAAATTTCTCAGCTTGATGATGCATGACTGACCGCTTCCCAGCCTAGGCATTCACTTAATAGTAGGAGGATAAAAAGAATCTAAGCAATAACTCTCTGCAGCTGAGACACATAAGTACCCTGTAGAAATACTAACTCTGCTATGGGCTGTCAAACAGGCTCTAATGTCCATAACCAGAAAGAAACCTATGATTTCTAACTAAGGTCCTGCTCAGGTGATAACTAAAATAAGATCCCATGCCTTTACCACGAGTTGTAAAACAAGTGTTTTCCCTGCAGTGTGGGTTTAGGTATGAGTCATAACAAACAAAATAAGCCACGACTGATGAACTAAGGGACTCAATATGTGTTATGTTGGTAACTAGAGCACAACTTAGAGTCAGTAGCAACAGTTAGGAAGCAGGAAAAAAGCAGGAATTACAAATCCTAACAACACACAACCTACTCTGTTAGGATCCTTTATTTCCCATTGCACTATATATATTTTTTTCAGTTCAGACTTTTCTGAAATGTGCTGCAAACTAATAGTGAAATCAAGTCCAAGAATGATGGAAGTCTCTAAGAAGCTCCTGTATAAATGGGTAGAAAGGCAAATGGTGCAGCATTTAGGTTGGGTTTTCTCCATTTTTAATCAACCAATTCATTAATTTTAGCCAGTAATTGTAATACAGAGAGATTTTTATAAAATGATGTCATTGAAATATATGCACAAAATTAATTTTACCATTATAAATCAGAAACACAATAGCTACCAAGTTCCCTTTTTCATTGAAACCATCGTTTTTATAAATCAATTTTTGATGGCACAAATTTTCTTGGAAGGCAACTAATTTTCTCTTAAAGCAGAATAAAAAGAAACTGAAACAATTACCTGAAATGAGGTAAACTCTACTGCAAAGTTCTATTAAATTTAAGCATATTTACTCTAGAAAATTCATATGCCATCTACTGACAGACAGTAATGACTTTGGTTAGTGATTTACTCACATTTAAAACACTAATTCTAGTTGATAATATAAATCAAACAGTTATTCAATGAAGATTCTCTGGACATCTATTCTAGGCACTGGGACATACAGTGAATCAGACAGACAGTGTTCCTGCTTATCTAAAGCTTGTCACGCTGGGGTGCCTGCTTCACTTTCTAACCCCTCACCCTGCTTCATGGCACTTGTCACAACTCAATATTATGCCTTTATTTTTTTATTGTCATTTTCCTGTACTAGCCTTGGGGAGGAATTGACTTCTTTAAGGCTCTTTCACGAGCTCCCAATCAGTGCCTGACTCATAACTGGCTTTCCATAAACATCTGCTGAATAAATGAGTGAATGAGCAAACCCAAGATTATATAACTTATAAATGACAAAACCCAAACTCGAGTCCAGCTCTATCTGACTGCAGAGCTCACGCTCTTCAATTTTATTTTCCCATAATATTCATGGATCCTTTAATTATGATACTCTCAAATTGGGAATAGTCTATGTATTCTACAATAGGGGTGTCCACTCAATAGAATGATACAAGCAATAAAATCAAGTTTTCAAATTACCTTTAACAATGCTGAAAATTGCTGATAACATAATTTGAGTAAGAAAAACACTAGGACGCCAAATTGTATAAACAAGATGAGAAAAATTACTGAAGGATGATTAAAAAAACAAAAGTGAGAGGTAATGAAAAGGCTTAGAATAATTAATTCTGCTTGATGGGATTGTGGTAACTTTTGCTTTCTTCTTTTTATATTTTCTACTTTCTAAGTATTCTATTAAGGACATGTAACCACTTCTTTAACTACAAAAATGTTTTAATACCTGGGTAGAATTTTTAGTGGAATAGAAGAGCAAAAAAATGGCTTACTAGATATGGAGAGTTTCAGCAGCAAAGAAATAGAGGAAGGAACTTCCAGAAAATTATTAATAATTCAGCTGGCCCTGAGGTACTGTATAAGGAGGTGGGGGTCAAAGGCAGTTTGGGAGCCAAATTATAGAAAATCTTTCATACTGACTGAGTTCAGACTTCATCTCAAAGTAATAGGAAGCCATTGAAGGTGTCTGAGTTGATGGGCATGTGCTGTTGAATGCTCAAAGCCTGAGTAATTGTGAGAAAAGTGGCAAAACTGCAGCACTGCTATCCTAATTATTCCTCCTCCTTGACATGTCTTTGGCTGTAACATTCCATATTTATATGTTGTAGATCCACACAAGAACACATTTACTTGCCAAAATGTGTGATTTGCTAACAAATATTTGTCACTGCAAATGTAGCAGTGTCTCATGTGTCAACACCTTTCAGCAGAAGAATCTGACCTCTTAAAAATATAACAAATGAAAAATATTTTTTTAACTTTAAAAGTTCAATTATGCATTAGTTTTCCTCATTCCTAATATTTCTATTTGTTCCCTATTAAATTTGATAAGGATTTGGGATACAATGTAAGAATATCCTATTGTTCCCTTGAGATTTTTTTTTTGGGGGGGTAAATACTCTGTTTTGTGAGGTTCTTAGTGCCAGACATTTTCCATTTTACTTTTTTTTCTTCTGGTATGAAATAAGGTTTTTCTAACACTGTATCTGGAAGCCAGTCAAGGGCGTCAAAGGGAGCAAAAGAAATAGACATGTTCCCATTGATACAGATTCTTACAAAATTGTTAGAATGATTAGTCAAACCTTTGTCTATTTTTTCTGCAGAGATAGACATCCATAGGAATTTTAAAAGTCAAGCATATAGGCTGGGCATGGTGGCTCATGCCTGTAATCCTAGCACTTTGGGAGGCCGAGACAAGAGGATTGCTTGAGCCCAGGAGTTCAAGACCAGCCTGGGCAACATAGTGAAACCCTGTCTCTACAAAAAATAAAAAAATTAGCTGACATGGTGGTATGCACTTGTAGTCTCAGCTATTCAGGAGGCTGAGGCAGGAGGATCACTTGAGCCCCAAAGTTTGAGGCTGCAGTGAGTTATGATCGTGCCACTGCACTCCAGTCTGGGCAGCAGAGCAAGACCTTGTCTCTAGAAAAATAAATAAATAAAATAAAATAAAATAAAATAAAATAAAATAAAATAAAAGTTAAGCATATAATAGTCCTTCTTTTTAAGCAGGGATTTGAAAGTCTCATGAAATTTTCTAAGCTTTTTCACTCCGAAAAGGAAACACACTATGTGTGGGCTGATCTATGTAAAAACTACTTTTCACTTATTCTACCATGAAAACTCATACTTTTTCTTCCCTGTCTAGTTTAAATATTAACTTTTCATGAGGTCTACTATATTTGAATCTTTTTGGTTTTGAGTGAAAGAAGCCAAACTCAAACTGCTTAAGAAAAAAAACGTGTGCAGTGGCAGTAGTCCAGATTTGACCCACAGGCTGTAGTTGCCTACTCCTGCTCTACCAGATCTGGAGGAACTGATTTTGCTCGTATCAGCATCATTAACATGCATGTTGTGTGCCTATTATTGTGTGCTCATATAATTGAGTTGGAGTTTTGACTGCAACTTAAACCTACAAGTTTAGCAACTACGGCAGAAGAAGTACACTCTTTTCCTAACAATTCCATCAGGAATCTTACAGTCACTTTTCGTAGGGCTGACTTGGGTATTTTGCACATCTCTGGGCCCATCACTGAGGCTGGGACATATTATATTGGTCCAGGGGATACTCTCTCAGTAGTCGGGTGCAAGATCAGCTCTAGAAAAATAACAGGAATGAAAGACAAAAGCTTAGAATCAAATGAGCATGGAGTGTCTGGGGAATTACAAAGCAATTATTAATTAAATGTTAAGGAAAAACATTTGGAACAGGGGGATTGTTGAGAGATGAGGCAGCAGAGTTAGGCAAGGACTGGGGTAATGAAGGACCAGGAATGTCATGCTTAGGAGTTTGGAGTCTATCCTGAAAACAGGAGGTCAGAAATTAAAGGATTTAAAGTAAGAGAGAAGTATGGTCATGTTTGTATCATTGGTTTGATAATTCCAAAAGCCAAGTGAAAGACGGATTAGAAGGAGGAAAGTCTATGCTGTATAAAGGTTTTGTCTATATTAGGACAGTTATACTATTAAATTGTAAGGAGTTGTCCATATGCCTGCTTTCCCCACTTGACTGTCAGCTCCTCAAGGGCAGGGCCAATTTTTAAAAATTCATATTTATAGCCCTAATCCGTCACTTAGATTCTTAATAAAATTCAATACAATAAAAGGAAAATTACTTTTCAATAAAATGACCAGAAGTTCTTTATATAAATCAGCACTGAAAAGAGAATGTATTACTGTAAATTCTATGCTTCTGAAAAAATAGTCATAAAAATATTAATCTTGGATTGGTTTCAAGACATTAAAATGTACTGAACCTAAGCCTTACACAAAGAATTTTTGCACTATTGAAGAGTTTGTCTTTGCTCTAGAAAGAGTGTTGCAAATTTGGTAGCTCCTGCTGCAGTTTAGTTTCTTCAATTCATGCCCTACACCAGGATTTGGGAAACTTTTCCTGTAAAGGATCAGAGAGTAATTATTTTGGTCTTTGTGGTCTCTGTTGCAACTACTTGAATCTGCCATTGCAGCAGAAAAGCAGCCATAGACAATTCATTAACAAATCGGTGTGGGTGTGTTCCAATAAAATTTTATTAGTGGGCACTGAAATTTGAATTTTACATACTTTAACATGTCACAAAATATTGTTTTTTGTTCTTTTAACAACTGTTTAAAATATAAAAATTATTCTTAGCTCACAGGCCATACAAAAATGCAGTGGCAGCAGTCGGATTTGAACGACAGGCTGTAGTTTGCCTACTCCTGCTCTACCAAATCTGGAGAAACTGATTTTGCTCATATCAGCATCATTAACATGCATGTTGTGTGCCTATTATTTGCTCATAGCATAACATCTTTCCTTTGTCACATTTCATTCAGGTCATATGTTTATTAAATGATATCACTGTACCATCATCTTTTTATCTTTGCAAAATGGAGTGCAATATTTACTAATGCAATATTTACTCCATTAAATCCTTTAAAGCACTTTGAACTTTATTTACTTAAAATAAATAAATAATAAATAAAAACACTTTTCATTGTGATCATAAGAAGAGCAAAATTCCAGCCTATCTTCATTCTATATTATCCTAAATATACTTTAAAATGATAAGCAAGATGCCCATAAAACTAATTGTACCTGGCTGTGCAGTGAATATATGTGTACTTACATTTTTTTTACTGTATTTATTAGTCATCAGCTTATGATTTAGCTTATGAGTTAGTAGGTATGAAATCAGCATGTAATTTAAGCAATGTGGGAAAGTACTCCTGCTCCCTGCCCCCAAATATCTCTCTTTACCCTAGCAGGGTGCCAGAAACACTAGACATTCATTTATTTGGATCTCAACTAATCAAGTACTCATTCCTTTGTACAGGGCTCTCAGCTTTATTTTCCAACACCTTAAAAGATAAAGAATAGTAGTCAATTGAAAGGAAAAAATACACATAAGGTTGAAACATTATATATAGGTTCCAACTGTGTGGCTACACGAAAGGAAGAGGGTGGGAGAAAGCAGTGGAAAGGAGGACATTAGGAAGAGTTCTAAAAGGGAAGGTAGAACACAGAAAAAAAGTATTTCTGACTTCACAATTATGTCTAAGATGTTCCTCACAGTCCTGGATTTCCTTTGTGAATCAGAGCATAATGTTTCAATTCTTAAAGATATTAGTCGTCTTTTTTATCTGACTCCACTCATTGATAAGATTGCTAAGGGAATAAATGGATTTATTCTTATTTCCTGAGCCTTTTATCCCCTTTCAAAGAGTCAAGTTCCTTGACAGTGGTAATAAATGAACCGTGCTAGAGCAGTTTGTGGAAACATTTACTTGACCTGTAACTTAGCTTAATAAATAATTATAAACAGTCATACAATGACTATGCTTGAAAGATAATTGCTCATTGAGGTAGCAAATAAACTCTGTTTATGCAATTTAGCAAGAATACACTATGCACAAAAGATTTTCTTTTAAAATTATTTTTTCTATCATGTAAATTTATAATTTTATATATTATTATTTCATATATTGGGTAATTATGTAACTTTATATTTTAGAAAATATGTATTTTATATACTTTAAAGGAAGAGAATACCTTAGTATTCCAGGATTTTTAAATTTTATTTTTTGTTCAGGGACATGGAGAGAACATAGAGAGGAGGCAGGGTTAGGAATGATACAATTCATGTAAATCAGGAAAATAAACTATAAGGGAGAAAGACACAAGTGTTGCCATTCCAAAGTGGCTGAGTAATGTTTTGATGTTTGGTAGTAAAAGGAAGGAATTAAAGGTACAATTCACTATAACAACAAAGGGTTTTATTTTTCTTCTTTCTTAATGGGATAGTCTTTCTGGTGTCTGTCTTCCATTCATACATTTTGAAATATTTATTGAATTTATTGAACAACAATTTGTTACATATTATATCAGATGTTTTAAATA
This sequence comes from Daubentonia madagascariensis, assembly GCA_023783475.1. Classification (NCBI taxonomy): domain Eukaryota; kingdom Metazoa; phylum Chordata; class Mammalia; order Primates; family Daubentoniidae; genus Daubentonia; species Daubentonia madagascariensis. The sequence goes on along the minus strand of JAKFHU010000600.1, from coordinate 44,923,808 downwards.
CTAGGATAAATAAAGTACTTTTAAATACTAGGATACAATCCCTGACTCCACAGACCTGAAAATCTCATTAGCAAGGGACATATACATGTAAACAAGTAATTTTTTACATTATACATCAGAATGAGGTAAATACTAATATATATCTATATAGTGTACTTTAGGTATATAGCTGTATAGTGTACTTTAGGTATTAAAAAATGAGCAATAGATGAGGAAAGAACCTATGAAGGATTCATAATGGAGGCCTCTTTGGAGTTGAATTCTATCCAGAAAACCAGAGCAAGTGTTTGTGCTAATTCTAATAATGCTCTGAAAGTGTTACTGGTCTTGGACACTTGGGGCATAGGATAGAAGATGAGGCTATGGAGCTATTGAGTGGAAGACTGGAACAAACTCCCACATCAAGCCGTAATTCTCAATGTATTGCACTCTCAGTAGAAAGATGGGATAGAAAAATAGCCTAGTCACAATTCCATACATTCAGAGATAAGACAGAGAAGCTTGGTGTCTCCATTTGGGATACAGGAGGCAAAATTCTCCTTTGATAATTTGGGACTGAATTCACAAAGAAATGTTAAAATTTATACTATCAAAATCATTGCACACACAAGCCCCCCAAAATCTGTCCCAGGTTAATACCATCCCTGGAAACTTTCACAACCCAAAGCACAAAGAGATGCTCATAGGAAAAAAATACTAAACCCTCTAAAATGAGCTCATACTGAAAAAATATTATAAAATAATAAAGAGTTGAGCAAGGATCAATAGAAAAATAGTGGCCAAAAAACCTGAGAGAACAATAATATGAAAGAAAATAAAAATATATTTAAAATGGTTAGACTGAAGACATACAATATTGAAAAATGCATGCCTAAAAAATAATACCAGTGACACAGCAGAGATAGATATCACTAGAAAGCAGGTTAAAATACGTGAATATGTACACAAGTGATTATTCTGTCCTTTTTAATGTTTAAATTATTAATATCAATATAAAAATTTAACATAAGAAAAGACACTGCAATTCTAAAGAATGAGACTATTAAAGAAAAGCAGATTGGATAAAGAAACAACTAGAATTTCTATAAATGAAAAATATTATAAGTAAATATTATAATATAAATATTATAATTGATATTAAAAACAAAATGAATGGGTAACCAGCATATTAGACATAGCCAAAGAGAGAATTAGTGAATTGGAAGATAAATTTCAGACTTCATGGTGCAGCTTAGAGAGTTAAAGAGCAGGAAAATATAAGATTTTAAAATAATGGAGGCAAAATTGAAAAAGCAAAAAATATATACACATACATATAAAATAAGAATCATAGAATCTAGGTGACCATATGATTTAATATGCCAAGGAGGGCATATTATAGCATGACAGGAGGCTTTAAAGAAATTAAAATTATAATTTTAAACATTCACTTATTGACCTATAAATTGGTTTAATATTAATGGTGGATGTGTAAAATAAATAACTCTATTGAACAAAATAACTATTCAAAAATATTTTTTAAAATAATTTTTTTCTAAAAAAGTAAAATAACGTTCATGTAAATTAAAGAAAAAGTTTTTATAGTGATTATCTAAACATTAAAACAACAAAGAGAATAATCATTTTTTTTATATATTCACATGCAACCTGCTTCTTAGTGTTGTCTACCTCTAATGCTGTGTCACTGGTATTTTTTTTAGGAATTTATTTTTCAATATTGTATTATTTTTACTTCTGTCATAAATTTGTCTGAATCTTCTTCAAAGATTTATTTCAATGGCAACAAATTTGAAAGTGTTAACACCTTTAATTGGCTTGTTTCCATAGACCAAACTATGTTTAGTTGAGGAACTACTGGAAAATCCAAAGACATATTTGCTAAAAGTAGTAAATTATCAATTCTAACTTTTTCTTGTTGAAATATATAAACATTTCACTCAAATATTTTCTCAGGGTCTATCTTTTTGTCTCCTTCCAGAGCAACATCATTCAACAAATATTTTTACAAGAGAACATTCACATCCTAAATTATCTCTATTATTCTTTTGAAATTTTCCCCAAATTTTAATTCTGCAAAATTACAGGACTTTTCATTGGATTTCATTCCAGTACTGAATATAATTTTTCCCAGTTAAAAATTAAACTCCCAGTTAAAGGATTTCCATCAGAAGAATCTTTCCTCCAAGTTAAGGAATTCTAAAACGTGTTATAGAATTACAAAATTATATTCCACATACCATATGCAGTCTTGTGACTTGATTATTTTACTTTATTCCTTGGTTTTATACAGATAAACTTCAATGTTTTCCAGCTTGCAAGATTTGTTTACAATAGTTAGAATTTGTGAACAGATTAAAAAACTGAGTTTTTCTTTTTTGGCACTTCACTAATTGAATACTTTGATTAAATATTTCCAGTTGATTTGAACAAAACAATCAAAATTTAGAGGACTTTATAAAAATTTTAATACCCATTTTAGGAAACTTAGATTGATTTAATAATTAATTCTTCCAAGACTGAAAAATCAAATTGAGATGGGCAACAAAGAGAGAAAGTACATATCTGTACCACCATAGTATTTCCCATTCAGCATCAGCTTCATCTTAAAATTTGTATGGTTGAATTGCTTGTAAATTTGACAACTTCCGCTTTATTTGCAGTGGTAGAATGTCTCAGTGTTTTCATATCATTATGAATTATCAGTGAGTCATAACAAAATTTAAAGTATATTTTTGCTCCCTGAGATTTTAAGTCAGTAGGAACATTGTTTTATCAGATGCTATGCTTGACTAATATTTATGTTCATGTCATAACTACCAAAATAAATAATTTTATCTTCAATATTGAACATTTTATAACATTAATTATAATGTTAAATGTTTCACCTTCAAAAGAATTAATTACAAAACCTTTATTGAAGAGAATTTTCCATGGATATCGTTATTGAAATTAACTTATTTTCTGTTTTCTATTACAAGAATCTGATGACATGAATATAAAACAGGCTGAATTGTTTACAGAGGTTTGCTAATAAATACAATACATTAATAGCAGTCATTTTATGTCATACCCTAGAAAATTTAGAATAAAAATGGGAAAAATTAACTTTATAAAATGGTCATTTGATACAAATAAAAATCATGCTTTATACAACAATATGTGAAAAGACCTTCCACTGTTTCTTTAGCAGATGTGTGTCTTCTGGTTTTCATGTGGTCATATAAATCACCATGGTCCCTCTGATAGATGGTAAATATCAAATTAGTTTGTGTATATCACATGTTTATCATCTACTTCCTTGTGAAACAGACATTCAGTACCTTTTTTTAAAATTAAACAAGCTCTTCCATTTTTTAAACTAGTTGCTGTTGTAAGGACTTACTGAAAAATAAACATTACACATACTATATTCATCAGCTTTGACAAGGTCACAAGAAATTCCAAAATCCCAGTTGCTTACAACAATGAGCATTTATTTCTCCATCACATTGTATATTGATGACTGCAGGTCAGCTATGCCTGCTAAGACTGGGCTAGGCTCTGCTCCAAGTACCTCCTCACTCTGAGATTAGACTGAAGGAGAACCCTATTTACTTCATGTCATTCCTGTACTTGAAAGAAGGAAAACCAGAAATATTGGTCAACTATATTAACAACTATCAGCATTCATCTTTATGGTCACCAAATATCCATTTCCTTCTCCTTCCTACATGCAGAATACATTAGACCCTGCCCTAAGGGAGACAATGCAAAAGTTCTATCCAATCATAGCATCAAGTTCAAAGTATATAATCTCTAGGTGAAGATGCTGGTTCCTTGTTATCTATAGCCCCTGACTCTTCTTCCTCAGAGGTGTTCCCTTTACATTATTCTCCTCAGTCACATTTGAAATATGGGAATTGGGAATATGGTCTACTTTGGTGCTGAACAACTCTCTGGGGCACTTCTTCCCCATAAACAGTTGGAACTCAAGGACTGTTTCAGTGTCTTTAACAGTGTCTCTTTCAGTTCTAATATTATCAGTCTCAAACATTAATAGACTGTTCTTCTATTAATTCTAGTCATATTTTTGTACCAGAACCTACAATTACAGTTTTTTCCCAATAGGCAGTTCCTGTATTGCAGTATTCCTTTGCTTTTTTATCCTCTGATCTCTTTTTTCTCTTGATTGAATTGTAATTGCAAGTATTAATACTTTTTGCTTATCAGACTTCAATGGGAAAATCCCCTTTTGCCCTGAGATGTTTTGAGTGTGAGCTGTTATGGAAACACTCCACCCTTAATTGGATCTTTACTCTGAAAAATATTAACTGATTTAGAGGTTTTAATAATGGGTATGAAAGCCATAAAATACTCTTAGCTTGATCCTTGCCAGCAAGTTTGAGTTTTAATCAGCTTTTATTCTTTAAAGCTTTCAAAATCTTATTTTTCATTATTATCACTCAGGGCTGTGAACCAGTGCCTCTTACAATGCTATCGTCCCCGAATTTCTGGATAAAAATTCTGGTTTTTTCCTGCTTATAAACTAACCAATTCCTTCCTGATAACATCTCTTTGTTTTATTAGCAGGCTAAATGCAGATAATAGCAATGGACACACTTGGTTCTGCAGTCCAAGGGAGTGTCTCAGCCTCACTCCTGAGTTCATGGATATTCAGGATGATATTCTTGCCTGTGGATAGTTGCTAGTTGGATTTATGTGAGGGAGGAGTGAAACCAGAGACTTCCTATTCCACCATCTTGCTGACATCACTCTCGCAACACAAACTATTAATGTTTCAACTTTTCCCCAAGAACTGCAAATTTATTAGGATTATCATCTGTGTTGCAAATTACTGTGGAAAACAAATATTTCATCACTGAATAAAATAGATCACCACATGTGAATTCTCCAATAGAAGTTTCCTGGTCACTAACCACTGACTTCTAAGCCAATACTTTCACTTTGTTCTATTTTATTTTCTCACTATTATGCCACTCTACTCCTACATCCAGTGACTAAATCATTCAGGGTATGCTAGGTTATGTTTCTCCAAATCTCAGTGATTTAGATCAGGTGTCATCAGACTTTTTCTGTAAGTTGCCAGAGTTGTTATTTTTACCTTTGCAGGCTACTGCAAACGTCTTTGCTGTGACTACTTAACTCCACTGTTGTAGCTTGAAAGTAACTGGAGACAATATGTAAGCTAATGGGCATGGATGTGTTGCAATAACACTTTATCTATAAAAACAGGCAGTGGGCTAGATTTGGCCCTCAGGCTGTAGTTTGCCAACCTCTGGCTTAAACAATAAAATCTTTCTTATTCCAATATTTTGAAGCATAACTTACCTACAGTAAAGTGTACAAATCTTAAGAGTAGAGCTCAATATATCTTATACATGTATAATGTGTACATGGGTAACCATTTTGCACATCAAGATACAGAGCATTGATGCACGGATTCATCAGCAAAGAATGGAAGCTTTACTTCTCAAGGTGTTTGAGGACAAATTCTGTCCAATCATTGGCTGACGACTAAGATATGCAAACATAAAAGCAACCTCTAAAAGACCAAGCTTAAAAATAAAAACACACTATAAGGGGGAAAAAATCTGGGCAGAGACATCAGTGGCCAAACAACACAGGAGAGAAAGATTTCACTAACTTGGCCTCACCACATTATTTTAGTGACTTTTGTCACAAAGAAAAAAATAGCAGCAACAAAAACAATCTTCAGGGGAAAAAAATCAGAATCTAGCATTAATACGATGCATTATCTAAAATGTCAACTTTTCAACAAAAAACTTATGAGACAAAGTGTAACCTACATCCAGGAAAACGAGTAGTCAATAGAATCTGTTTCTGAGTGTCCTCAGATATTGGATTTCACAGACAAATACTTCAAAGCAACTATTTAAAAATATGTTCAAAGCACTAAAGGAAACAATGCTTAAGGAGTTAAAGAAAAGCATGGCAACAATGAATTTAAAAATAGGGATTCTAAATAAAGACACATTATTTTTTTAAAATAAAATAAAAATCTGTAATTAAAGAGAAAAATATTTAAAATTTTAAAAAATTACTAGAGGGGCTCAATAAATTTAAGACAGCAGAAGAAAGAATCAACTATTTGAAGACAGATTAATACAAATTGTTCAATCTGAAGAACAAAGAGAAAAAAGATTGAAAAAACTGAACAGAGTCACAGAGACATATGGTATAACTTCTAGTATATATATATTATATATATATCCAAGAAAATGGAAGAAAAAAATGTAAGAATAATGGCAACTCCAAAAAGAATAGCATTGATTACCATGTAAAAAATTTTATTCTTGTAATTTTATAAAATGGTCAAACTCTCAATTATAATGCATTCACTATTAGCCCATTGTGAAATCTATGGTCAATTTTTACTCTGAAATTATTTGTAGCTTTTAACAGCAATGTTGTCACTATTCTACGGTGAATGCAACACAACAAGCCGTCATTTATGCACACACCTAATGATCAAATTTATCTATCATGAAATTTTACTTAAGGTTTTAAGATTTGGTACACCTATTATCAACGGGAGCATTAAGCACAACATACTTTTCATCCACCCCAAATTTTTTTGCTAGTGTTAGTCTGGTTCACTTAGAGTGAATGTTTCCTTGAGCTGTGTCAGCAGCTGATATTCAAACTTATGATCAGGTCCCATGTATTTATTTTTGTTGCTGCTGTGATTGCTTTGGGGGTCTTCTTCATAAATTCTTTGCCTAGGCCAATGTCCATAAGAGTTTTTCCAACGTTTTCTTCAAGAATTCTTATGGTTTCATGTCTTAGGTTTAGATCTGTTATCCATTGTGAATTGATTTTTGTGAGAGGTGAGAGGTGTGGGTCCACTTTCAGTCTTCTACATATGGCCATCCAATTTTCCCAGCACCATTTGTTGAATAGGGATTCTTTTCCCCAGTGTACATTTTTCTGGAATTTGTCAACCAGAATCTATATAGAACTTAGGAAAATCAACAAGAAAAAATCAAACAACCCTATTAAAAAATGGGCAAAGGACATGAACAAAAACTTTTCCAAAGAAGACAGAAAGATGGCCAGCAAACATATAAAAAAGTGCTCAACTTCTCTAATCATCAGGGAAATGCAAATCAAAACCACAATGAGATATCACTTAACTCCAGTGAGATTGGCTCATATCAAAAAATCCCCAAATAACAAATGTTGGCGGGGATGTGGACAGATAGGAACACTCATACACTGCTGGTGGGACTGCAAATTAGTACAACCTCTATGGAAAAGAATATGGAGATACCTCAAAGAATTAAAAGTAGATTTACCATTTGACCCAGCAATCCCACTACTGGGTATTTATCCAAAAGAAAAAAGACATTTTATAATAAAGACATCTGCTCTCGAATGTTCATAGCAGCACAATTCACAATTGCAAAGTTGTGGAAACAACCCAGGTGCCCATCAATACACGAGTGGATCAATAAATGTGGTATATGTATACCATGGAGTATTACTCAGCAATAAGGAACAACAGTGAATTAACACATCTGGTATTATCCTGGTTGGAGCTAGAACCCATTCTTCGAAGCAAAGTGTCACAGGATTGGAAAAACAAGCACCACTGGTACTCACCATCAAACTGGTACTAACTGATCAACACTTACATCACACAGGGCAATAACATTCATCTGAGGGTGGGCGGGCGGGAGGGGGGTGGAAGGGATGGGAAAAACTCTCACTGAATGGATGCAGGGAGCACAGTTTGGGGGATGACCACGATTGTGGCTCTGACACGGGCAGAACAGGGGCAATGTGTATGGCCAAAGTGTTGTACCCCCATGATATTCTGAAATTAAAAACATAAATTAAAAAAAAAAATTAAAAAAAAAATTCAGCTTAGCCATCACCTATTCTAAGAATTTTTTTCCTGATCTCTCCCCTCCCAACCCCTGTCAGAATGGAATAAATACAAAAAATTTGACTTCCAAGCACTCTATGAATACTTATGATATTTCATGGAAACCTATCATTGTTTTATGGCAAAATGACTATTTATGTTTCTCTTTTCTCCACTATAATGAAAAGCTTGAGTTGTATTTTATTTATTTTTCTATCACATAGTCTATTTTAATGTCTAGTAAATTAAAAAATTATTGATTTATTGATTGAGAGAATTAATAAACAATTGAGTGCAGGATTTAGGGCAAATGTTATTTTAAAGCTTATTCATATTTGTTCTGGGGATAATTTCATAATAGAACAAAAACAGAATAGTGTTTCTATGATAATATATTAAAGAGCTCAAAATACTGGTTAAATATTTACATCTTATACTAATAGAACCATGGATTCCCTTTGTCTTCTCCTCTTAGTACTGGGAAAATGGCTGTCTTTTGAGGCCTCAGTTACTTCGTTTGTGAAATAGAGATGGTTATTATTGTAAGGGTTAAATGAATTGGTACATATAAAACAAACAGAAGAATTCTGGCAAACAGTAAGCTCCCAAATAACTATTAATTATTAATTCATTGTTAAATAGATTTGCAAAAATAAAACAAATGTAGTTGATTAATGCATTATTTGTACTTCAAAAAAAAAGAAAGAAAGAGAAAAGATACAGAACATCTCCAGCACTCCAGAAGTTTCTCTTCCAGTTCTTACCTCCTTGTCAAGGGCTTTTGTTTTTATTTGTTTTTTAAAGATGGGGTCTTGCTATCTTGCCCAGGCTGGACTTGAACTCGTAGGCTCAAGGGATCCTTCCACCCTACCTCAGCCTACCCAGTAGCTGGAACTACAGGTGTAAGGCATTGCTCCTAGCTTAGGTATTCTTGTGTTTAGCTTTTTTAGACTGTCAAACAGTTTTCCAAAATGATTGTTCTAATTTACACTCTTCATCAGTGTAACAGTTATCCACATCCTTACCAATGCTTATTAATGGCAGTCTTTTTAGCCATTATAGCGGATAAATAATGCTATTTTATTGTGATTTTAATTTGAATTTCTTTGATAATTAATGATGCATATGTTTATAGGCCATTTTGATAACATTGCTTGTGGATTGGTTCTTTAAGTCCTTGCCTATTTTCAAATTAGATTACCTCTAATTTTATTAATGATTTGAGGGTCTTCTTTATGTGTATCAGATATAAGACATTTGAATTGGGGTCTAATCAAAAACTGGTACCCATACCCTCCTATAGCTGAAAACCCTGACACTATCTGTCTACTGAAATTTCTATAGACTATGACTGCTTTGTGCTTTGTGTCTTTTATTCTTTTCTTTCTATAACCAGATTGTTTTTGTTCCATCATTTTTATGTATTTCAGATATTTTTTCAGTCAGTGAATTACCTCTTCACCCTTTTAATGGTGGCTTTTCATAAGCAAAGTGTGTAATTTTGAGGAAATATATTTTCTCAGTCACTTCTTTTAAGGTTAATGGCTTTTGTGACTATGTGAGAAATATTTCCCTATCTCAAGGTTATAAAGATATCCTTTTGTCTCCTAGAAGTTTAATTTCTTTCACATTTAGGTCTGTGGTCCATCTTGAATTAATTTTTATCTGTGGTTTGAAGTAGTGGTTAAAGTTCACTTTTCATAACATGGAAATATAGTTGCTTTGACAACATTTATTGCAAAGACTAAATGTGTCAGTTATTAGGTTATTGCCTTTCAGCTCCAAACCCTCCCACCCATATGCTGCTTTGGGATGCTGGGCTGGGACTTTGCAAACGACATTTCTGCTTTGATAGCTTACTGTTCAGCTCTACCAAAGGAATTGCTAGAAGGAGGCTTCAAAGCTGGAGGAGAAGGAAAAGATTTGTTTCTTACTGCTTGTTTGTTGTTTTTTCCCCGAGGGCTTCTGTGGCTGATGGTTTCTGTGAGTGGCACCCCAGCAATGTTTCATCCCTGTGGGACCCAGTCCCACAGGCCTCCTCCTCCAAGACCACAAGCACAGCACCAGCTGAGCATCAGCCTGCAAGCCCTTCTCTCACTTTCAGAGCATTTCGCTTTGATCCTTCAGCCAGACGTGTGGTAGCTGCTTTCTACAGTTGTTACACCCTAGAGTTCTCCATTTACGCTTTTAGTAGTTAGTAACATTTTACTCTGTGAACAGTGCTTTATATTAAATTCTCTTTGTTCAATTTACTGGTGTGGTTTCTATCTCCTGACTGAACCCTGACTTATACACCATTTGTTCACCCACTAAGTTGTGGTAGAGTGTTACTGTAAATCAGGTGACTTAGTATAAACGGATATGTTTCTAGCCTCTATTCTATGTCATTGATCTGTTTGTCTATTCTTATGCCAGTACCACACTGTATTAATTACTGTATTATTACAATGTCTTAATATCTAGTAATGTAAGTCATACAGCTTTGTTTTTCTTCAAGAATTGTCATCTTGGCCCTTCTAGATATTGAATTTCCACCAAAATTTTAGAATCAGCTGATCAATTTCCATTTAAAAATCTGCTGAAATTTTGATGGGTATTGTTGTGAATCTATAGATCAATTTGGAAAGAATGGAAATTTTACAGTGTTGATTTTTTTCATAATAAACAAAAGGATATATTCATGAACATGATATATCTCTTTATTTAAGACTTCCCTAATTCCTGTCAAAAATGTTTTGTAGCTTTCATCATAGTGATTTTCGCATTTTTTTAGATTTAATTTTAGATATTTGATGTTTTTCAATGCTGCTGTAAAAATATAGTTTCCCACTTCATTCTCTACTTGTTTATTGCTAGTATATAGAAAAACTATTTTTATTGATATTGTATTCATCAACCTTGTTAAATTTATTAGTTCAAATAGTTTACAGGTTCTAGTCCTTTTCTGTAGTCTTGATAAGTTGTGATTCCCAAGAAATTTGTCTTTTTAAACTGAGTTTTCAAATGTATCGACATAAAGTTGTCCAAAGTTGCTCATAATATTCTCTTATTATCCTTTTAATAGCCAAAGGATTAATAATGGTGTCTTCTTTTCCATTCCTTATATTAGAATGTTTTTCCTCTCTTTCATCTTGATCAGTACTGCCAGGGCTTTATTAATTTCATTAATATTTTCAAAGAATTAACTTCCGACTTTGTTCATTTTCTCTATTAAACTTATTTTTAATATTTTGTTGATTTTTTATTTTATCTTTAATTTTTTTCCTTTCTGCTCTTATAGGGTTTAATTTGCTCTCTTCTTATAGCTTCTTGAAGATGGAAGATCCCTCAAATCATTGCTTTGGCTGCATCCCACCAACTTTGATATGTCATATTTTTATTTTAATTTAGTTCAAAATATTTTCTAATTTTATATTAATTTTTTAACAGTACAGGTCATTTCTAATATGTTGCTTAATTTCCAAACATTTGGGAATTTTCTTGGACTTTTGTTATTGGTTTGACTTTCAGTTGAATTTCATTTTGGTGAGAGAATTTAACCAGTATGATTTCAATCTTTTAAAATGTATTAACATTTACTATGTATCCAAACATATGGTCTCTTTTGGCAAATGCTCCATGTGTGCTTGAAGAGAATTGGTAGTCTGCAGTTGTCTGGTATGATGTTCAATAAGTGTCAATTAAAGCAAAATGAGCAATAATGTTATTCAAATTTTCCATAAACTTTTTTTGTTGCTGTTAATTACTGAAAAATATTTGTTAAAATATTCAATTCTGTGGGTTTGTTTCTATTTTTTTTATGTTCTGCTGATTTTTACTATGCTATTAGGTACAAACACATTTGAATCATTATGTCTTGATGAATTTTATTAAAAGATATAAAACAAATTAATAAAGAGAGAGAGGGAAAGATTCAATATCACAAAGTTGGCAAGTTTTCCAAATTAATCTGTAAATTAAGACCAATACAAATCCCAACAATTTTCTTTTCTTGGAATTGTCAAGTTTATCCCATAATTTACACAGAATAATTAAAAGCCAAAAATAGACAAAAAATTTTGATAAATGAATATAAAAGGGAGGATTCACACTTTATTATTCTTGCAATTACAAACATACAGAAATTAAATTAGTATGGTGCCATAACAGGGCAGATTTTAGAAAATCAAATGTATGGAAAAGAAAACTTAGAAACACATCTATCTACATCTATGAATTTGGCATGTGACAGTGGTAGAAAAAGAATGGATTAATTCATATACGGTGCTGATACAATTGGCTATTCATTTGGGAGGAAAAAAGGTCTACATCTACCTTATATAGCAAAAAAATAAACTATAGGTGGATTAAAGACCTAACTTATTTCTAGTTTTGGAAAATTACAGACTAGATACTTTGAATTAAATTTCTGAGAATATATATGAATGTTAAAAACATTTTTGAATGCTTTGCTAACCTGGCCATAAAAAGAGGAATGTGCAGAGACCAAAAATGATGGAATGCTAGAGTCCTTTGATACACGTGAGCCAAAGCAAGCTTTCATCCTGGGGAGTTTGACTAGATGGTAGAGACCTTGAGATTTCGCTTTGATGACTGCATGGGGCGAGAAGGGCAGAGAATAGGTCTTGGGTCTAGCTAAAGTGGGGACTCTAACAAAAAGCCTCCACAAAAAGCTGGTATCCCAAAGGGCTCCTTTGTGTCAAAGTGAAAAAGAAATAAACCTGCTATACAGTACGTTTAGGCCTATGTGCAACTTTCTATTGAGTGAAAGTAAAAAAACAAAAATCTCCCCTGAGGATTTGTAACCACAGGTCATCATCACTCACGGTAGTTTATGATCTGAATTCATGCACCTGTATGGTCGGAAAAGCCTAAAGTGGTTACAGGTTTGTGGTATCTCCATACAGTAAGTAGAAGTAAACATAAATCATCTTGAAGCTCAACTGCATTTGAAGCCTCAAAGAGCCCAAACAAATAAGATAATAAAATTCTAAGGAGAACAATCATCTTGCAGTCAAGACACAAAATCAGTATTAGTGGTGTGACAATTAATTTACATAATTGTTTTTGAAAGCAATGTGTCAGTTTGGAAATATGCATTCTCAAGAGGCCCAGCAGTTCCACTGCTGAGTGTATTCCCTAGAGAAAATTTCATATATGAATACATGGAAATATAAATGTGTACATGATATTGAGTACAGCCTGTTAGTTATTCAAAAGAAATAGAAACAAATAAGCTATCTCTTGGTAGGTGAATAGACTGTGGTCATTGAATGCAATATCTGATAGTAAAATAAATTAGTTCTCCTGGAATGAATCTCAAAATCATAATGTTGAATTATTTTTAAAGTCAATTACAAAAGGATGTGGGCAGGTTGATACCATTTGTCTAAATTTCTAAAACACAAATTACATGGTTATGTATATATATATATTTAAGCATAAAAACATGCATGAGAATTATACACATTAACCTCTGGATGATGATTACTTGTAGGGAGGTAAGGAGGAGAGAGGTTTTGCAAGGCAGGAGAAAATAAGACTTTAGCTACGTCTGTGATACTAACATATTTTTTTTGGTGTAAGTCAGATATGAATTAAATAATGCATTTTAGTCATGAGAAACTGTTTCATTCTTTTCTTGCCTGTATGTATGAAACTTTTAAATTATAAAATTTGAAACACAATGAAAAAGATAGAGAACTAAAGCCAAATTCATGTTAATAAAAGATACTCATAATTAGTTGCTTTGCTTAATTTTACTCAATAGCACATAATTAATGCCAAACAATCCTTTTTATATAATTATCTCAATAAAAAAATCCTAATTGGATATAATTTGAAGAAAACCTGAAATCAACTATCCAATATACATCTCATTCACCACCATATTTCATTCAATTTTGTATCAATCTATAAGCTGGTAGTATTATCCTTCAATAATATTTTTCCCAGGTTTCTATTATGAAAATGTCCAAGAACTCACAGAAAAATTGAAATAGTACAATAAATATGCTTATGCCTTCCATCTAAATGAAAATTAACAATAGTTCCAAAATATCACCTGATACTAATACATCTATTAATAATATCATCTAATATCAATATATTCAATATTCAAATTTCCCTAACTCTCCTCAAAGAGTTTTATAATTACTTTATTTGAATCAGGATACAGACAGAGTCCATGGATTATACTGGATTCTTTTTCAGGTTTTTTGTTGTCTTTTAAAATCTTAAACAGCTTTCACCAATTTTTTTTCCTTCATGACCTTCTAAGAAGTCCAGACCAGCTGTATAGTAGAATGTTCCTACATGGAAAAGTTTAACAGCTGGTTCTATGTCTTTACTTCAGCCTTGAGGACACATGAGGATTTGACTCTTGATGGAATCTTCCTTTCAATATTTACTCAAGGAATTGTTAGGAGTTTACCTATACCAGATCCAGATAAATGAGAATCCAGGAGAACACTATGTATAAGATCAAGGACCTGTACTTCATTTTCTAGATTATCAAGTGATGAGAAACCGATGTTGAAAAGATGTAGACACACTGGAGAATGGAAGCTAATCACGTACTCCTGAGATAGGAACACCAGCTATATATGAAAGCCGGAGCTGATGGTTCACTAGAGCCGAGGCTGGTATGAGCCAGCTCAGCCTTGTCTCTGATGACCACACGTGTCCCAAATGCACAGTTGCCCCTTGGAAGTAACAAGACCTTTGCTATGTTGTTGATGTGCATATCGTGTGCTTTTCTTTCCAGAATCTTTTCTTAGACATAAGTAAATTTGTGCTGGATGAAGCCTATTGAGTATTGTGGGTCTGATTGCCAACCCAGATGCAGAGTATTGCTGCCAGTAGAGCAGAATGGTCGGTGCAGTACCACAGTCTGTTTTTGTCTGACCCCCTCGCACCATGGTGTCATTTAACTTATACCTCCACCCACTGAATATTTTGGAAACTGGAAGTTATGTGTAGGGGCTTGATTAGATTCAGGTTTAAAAAAATTGGCTAATATACGTTCATAGGTGATCTTGTCTATTTTATTTTACATCACATCAGGATGGCTGAACATGTATAGGCTTACTGGAAGGTGAACAAGAACCCATTCATATGCCAGGAAGGCATTGCACCCCAACTCCATAGGGACAGAAACTCCTGTACTTGAGACCCTTCCAGACCTTGCCCTGTGCATCTCTTCAACCAGCTGTTTATTTGTATTTTTAAAAAATATCCTTTGTAATAAACTGGTAAATGTATTTCTCTGAGTTCTGTGAGCCACTATTGCAAACCCAAGGAGGGGATGTGGGAACTTCCATTTATAACCAGCCGGTCAGAAGTACAGGCAAAATAACCTCGGGCTTGCAACTGGCATCGGAAATCTTGGGGACTGAGCCCTCAACCTGTCGGATCTAATGCTGTCTCCAGGTAGATAGTGTCAGAATTGAATTAGAGAACACCCAGCTGGTGTCTGCTGTAGAGTTCATTGCTTTTTTGTTGGTAAGGAAAACCCCCCACACATTTGGTCACAGAATTCTTCTGTGTTGATTGTTGTTGTAGAGTAAGAGAGTAGAAAAAGCACTTTGAGTTTGAGTTAGTTTTTCTACACCGAGCCCTGATAACCTAATCATCTCTTGAAGGTCCCACCTCTTAACACTGTTGAGTTGGGGATTAAGTTTCCAATACATAAACTTTGGGGGACACATCCAAGTCATAGCAATGACTAACCTTGAATTTGTGAGGTTTGTACACAGGTTCAAGAGTGGAAAATATTGAAGAATTATTGGGTGTTTCAAGGTGACCCTTTTATTGTAGGTGGCATGCAGGTGCTCTAATGAATGTGCCTAAGAAAATTTATGGAATTCAACAGCACAAGAGAAAAAGGTACTGCAGAGCAGGAACTAGTTCTCAGGAATCCTCCTAAGGGTAGTGGTTCTCAATCTCAGCTGCATGTTATAATCACCGATTAATTCAAAATCTCTACAGGTGGGATCCAGGCAGTGGTATTGGGATAGTGCATGCAAAGTGACTAGTCTTGAGCCTGACAAATACCTAATATCTACCAAATAAATGTTGATTCCTGTCCCAATTTCCTCTTCTATGTAGTGCGGTCTTTCATTTTCCTTTGATGATTGGATAAATTACATAAGGAATTTTAATTATCTTACCATTTTTTTTTCCACAACAGGTAATCCAACATTGCAATTGAATCCATCAGCCTGAGCAGAATCTTACTTGAATGGCCATTTTTTTTGGAGACTTAATAGTCTCATAATCTCAACCACTTTTCCTTCCTTTTCTTGCCCTCTCACTGAATATTATAAGTTTCCCAGTTCTTTAACCAGGACCGACATTACTACCATTTGACCATAAAAATATAGGATAATTACATAGGAGAGTAAGCTAGGTAGTAGGGAAAATAAAATTTCTGCTTTATGTTTCTCAAATATGTGGTGTTTCCATTTTTAGATTTTTTATAGCTGGATGCTTCCCAGGAAAGAAAGTTGGCTGTTCCATCAGAAACTTATTCATTTTATCTAAGGATTTTTAGATCTTTAGGTCTTTTGAAAGTTCTTTCCAAAGTTGAGAATTTCAAACCACTGAGGGATAATTAACGAGGATAAAAAAGGTATTGGAAAGTCTGCCAGCAGCACACAGAGCCAGGCTCACAGCCTGACTTATAAGCCACGGTTCCAGCTTCCAGACCCATGAGACTCTCCTATTCTCAATTCAACAAGTACTGGCCACATCCTACCGCTTGTTATATACATTTGATACATATTTTATTTCTGAGTACTTATTGGGCTTAGTTAGCCTGACTTGCCTGTCTCTATATTAAGTATTTTTTTCATTAGTAAAAAACAAAGCCTGATTGCCAGTTATTATAGCTTTCAGTTATGAACTTACTAATGATTTCTTACTTGTTTATAACATTCCTGATAATTTTCATCTCCAGTGTTGCCATGAACCCTAAACTGTTTTCCAAAATCACCATTTCTGCAGAGAACAACATGTTCTATTGGAATCATTTGAAATTGTGTTACAAATTACTCTTGGAGATATCATGAGCCAGGTGCAATGTCCTGTTTGCCTCAGTTAGTTATTGCTCTTGGCTTTAACACAACTGATGCTCAGATTGTATTAAATAGACTTGACTTATTTGGGTCTCACCTTGCCAGCAAAGCTGACAGAGCTGTCTCTCCACTTGTCTTCATGCATGCTGTTTAACATTATGATGGTTCCAGATTACATCTCCTTTCATTTACTGTCTGTCATTCCATGTGGCTCAGTTCCTGGCCCACTGTCCCTTCTCTGTCTTTTTGGTTTCACTACTTAACATGATAGCTGGATATCAGCCTTGGAAAGAGATTCTGAGCAGAAGATTTATCATTCTGTGGATGCGTTATTGTCAACATCCATTTCAAAAACTCAGGACTTTGAAGATGAAGTTGTTGATGGCCCCAAACTTTCTTTGAAACTTTGTTTGAAGTGTAAAGAAACTTCATAATCAAAAACAAAACTTGACAAGTATATCCTTAAATACTCATTCTACATGTAATTATTCATATAGTAACGATGATGTTATGGCTGCACTAACACATACTGAGTATTAACTGTACTATATGCTCTAAGCAGTTACATGTATTGTCTCATTTAATCTTACAGAAGACTTATAGAGATTTCTTTTTGTCCTTGGTTTTCAGATGAGGTACAGAGAAATAAAGTAACATGCCCAAGATCACTCAGCTACTAGATGGTGAAGCCATTATTTGAACCCTGACAATTCTGACTTCAGATTATATAGCTCTTAATCACCACCAATTGTAAGAAAAAGGAAATCAAAGCGGTAACTAAACAAACTCCTCTCATGAAAAAGAACAAGATAGTCTAATCTCATCTCTTGGAGTCAAGTTCACTAGTTATAAGACATAGGTATTATTGACTTTGATTTATGAATGTGGCAATTTTAATGTATTTTAAAATGTAAGAACTATTTCTTACTATTTCATCTAATAAACATTCGTTGGGCAAATGTTGGCCAATTACCATGCTGTGTATGGGTAGGACACAAAGTAAAAAAAAAAAAAATACAAATTTCTTGCCTAAGATTGTTCCCAATCAGATAAATGAGGCATACATAGAAATAAATGTGCAATGTGATTAATGTTATGATGAGGGTGTACACAAAGCATAAGGATGGGGAAAAGAAAACTACTCTATTTGAATTTATGGCAATGTGTCAACATACTCTAATGTTCAAGTATTATCCTCAGCAATTCAACTATTCTGGAATGAATCTAAAACTGTTTCTTAACCAAATCAACTTCTTCCCAAGAGATGTAGTATGATAATATGGTTTAATAATGTAACCTGTGGATCCATCATAACTGAGCTTGAATCCTGGCTGTACTAATTTCGGGCAACTTAATCTCTCTACATTTCAGTTTCCTTATCTGTGAAATGAAGATAACTTTAATAATAGAATAGTTGTGAGAATTGAATAAGTTAATATATATAAATTCTTCAGAATAATGCCTAACATAATAAGCATTATACTGCATATATTAGCTATTGTTATTATTTATAGATAAATATATTGATATTCAGTGGAATATCTTCATAAGGAGGAATGGATACCTTTCTTCAAATGGACCAGATGATATTAATGACAACATGTACTTATTGAGTTGTTAATATATTCTAGGTAACATGCTAGGGTCTAGGATACAAATTCAATTCAGGGAGCTTATAATAAAATTCAGGCAACAAAAAACTAGCCAAAATATATTAGGATAAATGCTATTTTTGTATAACGTGCTATAGAAAAATGCAAATGAATGGAAAATTAATCTGATCCTGATCAGAGCCAGAAAAGTTGCAAAAAGGAGGTGACATTTGAGCTAGATGACCTTGAAGGAATCCATCAAAATGAATATGAAGGTTGTTCTGGGACTAGGGAGCAGCATGGCAAAGATACGAAGGTATAACAGAAGAGCAGAAAGTTGAAGGTTCATTGGATGGACATGGAGGGGTGTCTGCGGATGGGCAGGAAAAGGTGGACTTGGTGCTTATGAAGGGCCTTGTAGTCAATGTAGGGCCATTAAGGATTCTCTAACCTTGGGAGAGAATAATGAAACTTGATAAAAATCTGCGTTTTGGATCATTCCTCTGGCACCATGGGGAATGGCTGTGAAGAAGGAAGAAACAAATGTAGAAAAACACATCATGAGATTATTGCAATGATCCTTCCTCAGGAGAGATTGTGAGAGAGAAGACAGGATGGTGGTGACAGGGAAGCAGAGAAGTGGACAGATTTAAGAAGCATTTGCCAAGCTCTAATATAAATTTCATATATCTAAACTAGCATATTTGTATAGACATAAGCATAATGGAGATAATTCTTACATCTCTCTGAAATGAAAGAAACATTACCATCTGCATTGAATTAACAATTTGGTGAGAGTTTCCTTTTATTTTGTTCTTGCTACAATTCTTAAGTAATTTAATTAAACTTAATATATTTTTGAATATTATGATTTGATCTTGGAAGCATGAAGGTAAAGAATGAGCTTATCCTTAAATCTGAATCTAACATCCTTCAAGAGAATAGAAGCTTCCCTCATAATTACCTTCAGTACCAAAGAACAAAATTAAAACCTAGGTGAACTATCAATAAATATTGATATGTAACACATTGACTGCCACACTAGAAAAAAAATTTTTTCCTTGGGGCCACAGTGTTTTATTAAGAAAATAGAATAAAAACTTCAAAAACAAGACGATCCTTTCTAATTTAATGAAAAAATTGTTATTTTTTATTGTTTTCTGTGCGTGAGTTATATGCAATTTGATAAATAGTTCACACAGCTCCCAAGGTGAAGAGACGTGAGTTACATATGCTTCACAAGGCCCCATGCTCAAAAGTAGCATGAGTTAAATACAACTCACAGGGCAGTTAATATGTTAAAAATACTTACAGCAGAAAACTAAGCACATTTCAGAAGTTAGTACATGCAGCGATTCGAGTAATGGTAGAGAACTTAAATATCTTTTTGATAAAATTAATTTGAAGATGAGGAAACTCAAGTTAAGTGGCATGCAAAGGTTACAAAACAAGCAAGCTGTCAGATCCTGGTCTAGGACAACTTCTGACTCCAGTTCACTTTCCACAGTAACATGCATCTTACTGTCTTCTAGGAAGAATATTTTGTTGTTCATATGTGATTCTCTAAAGCTGGGTATCTAAACCACAGCCCTATTGACATTTTGCACAAATTAGTTATTTGTTATGGGCACGTTCCTGTGCATTGTAAAATGTTTAGCAGCATTTCTGGTCTTTGCCCATTAGATGCCAGTAACATATTCCTCCTACCCCAGTTGTAACAACCAAAAAGATCTGGAGACATTGTCAAATATCCCCTGAGGGGCATAATGGCCCCCAGTTAAGGACAATTTCTCTAAGTCCTCTCTCTTTCCCTAAAATACTGTGAACTTTACCCAAAAGAGAAGCAATCTAAGAAACTTCTCACAAAAATTCTAAGTTGTACTTTCCACAATTTTCATACCCTTTTCTCAAAAAGTTCAGCACCTAAGTGTCTGCTCTCTAACTTTCCAATTGCTGTGACAGTCTTTCCCTGTTTGCTCTCAGTATGGATGTTGCAATTCCCAGCTTTGCTTTGTATCAAAGGAAACTACATTCCCCAAGCTCCCTTGTTTTCTGGCTTCTAAGTGGGTTCAGCCAATGGAAGGTCTGACAAATGATTGGAGTGGGCAGGAGAGAAGAAGCCAGAACATTTCTCACTCTGTTCTTTCTCCTCTTCTTCTGCTGAGTCACCTCCATGGCTCCTATTTCTGCTAGGCAACCCTTCCTCTGTGGTTTGTGCCATGGTTCCATCCTCCACAGGGTGGTCCTGGATACTGGACTCTGATAACATTATCTCTGTCCCTCTAGTCCTAAGGGTGGTAGCAACTTCCCACTGTTGCTAATCTCTGATTTCTTTGCCATCCCATCTGGCTTCTTGCTTTTTCTGTCACCTGTGTACATAGTTGTTATAGACTGACGTGTTCCCCTCTAAAATTCATATGCTGAAGCCCTAACCCCCATTGTGGCTGTATTTGGAGTAAGGAAGTAAAAAATGTTAATGAAGACCATAAGGATGGAGCCCTGAGCTGATAGGTTTATTGTCCTTATAAGGGGACACATCAGAGCTCCCTCTCTCTTTCACTCACTCTCTCTTTACCATGTGAAGTCACAGCAAGGAGCATGTCTGTAAGCCAGGAAGAGAGCCCTCACAAGGAACTGAATCTGCCAGCACCTTGACCTTGGACTTCTCAGTCTCCAGAACTCTGAGAAAAGAAATTTCTGCTGTTTAAGTCACTCACTTGGCTGTATATTTTTATGGAAGCCAGAGCTGACTAACATAGCAGTTCCCAGCATCATAGTCCCATTGTTTGAAATAGCTGAAGGGCTTCTGTTTTCTTGCTAATGCTGACTAACACAAGTTCTTTATATCATTGATACAATATTTATTGAGCCCCTATCATGTGCCTGAAATTATGCAAAAGACACTTTAATATTCATTTTCTTATCCATTTCTGCCAATAACACTGTAAGATATGACAAAATGATATGACATAAGGAATACAGGTTTTGAGTCACTTAGACTGAATCACAACTCCTCCACTTACTAGTTGCATGACCTAAGAAATGTTAGTTAAACTCTCTAGGCCCTGGTTTCCTTATCTGTAAATTGGTCTAGTAATAGTACCAAACTAAGAGGGTTATTCTGAATTAAATGAGTTACTTTATATAAAGCGCTTAGAATATTTTTTGGCATATAGTAAGTTCTCAATAAATCTATTATTTTTAGCTACAATGTATTGAGTGCTGATTATATGCCAAGCACTGCAATAGGTACTGGAGATATAAAGACAAATAAAAAAAAATCAATGCCTTCAAAGAGTTTCAGTATGCTAACAGAGGCAAACACATGAACAGGTAATTAGAATAAAATATGGCAAGTTTATTAATAGATTTATTATGGGAAAGCCAACATGATCAACAGTCAGAGTTTTAGAGGCATCTGTCAAGGTTTGAATCCCAGTTCTGCCAAATACTAACTGTTTGACTCTGGGCAAGTTACCTAACTTCTCTAAACCTTAAAAATTTTCTCACCTGCAAAATGGGAATAACAATAGTACCTACCTCATAAGGATGTGGTGGGAAGAAATGAGATAGTAACAGCACAGTTTCTGGTATCGTTCACAGAAGATGATATGTGCTCTAAGAAGGATAGCTATTTTTATCATTAATAGGGGAGCTCAGAATAAGGGTGCCTAACCCAGCTTAGGGAACCCCCAGGTTTCCTGCTCCTTAGAAGTCACTCTGATCTACTTGACAATAACTGCCTTCCTTAATTTTTCTGCTCCTTGAAAGAGGAGATTGAG
Organism: Daubentonia madagascariensis; assembly: GCA_023783475.1. Lineage (NCBI taxonomy): Eukaryota > Metazoa > Chordata > Mammalia > Primates > Daubentoniidae > Daubentonia > Daubentonia madagascariensis. The sequence goes on along the minus strand of JAKFHU010000600.1, from coordinate 44,901,469 downwards.
TGTATCATACATTTCTAGTATGAGTATAAATTAGCACAACCACTTTGGAAAATTTCTTAACAGGATCTATTAAAGCTAAACATATGTTTACAAAGCAGTTCCGCTCCTGCATATACACCCAGAAATGAGTACACTTATGTACCAAAGGATGTGTAAAAGGATGTTTACAGCAGCTTTATTTATAATTGTGCCAAACTGAAAGCAAACCAAATGCTCATCAACAGAAGAATGGATAGGTACATTGTGATATATTCATACACAATGGAGTACTACATAACAATTGGAATGATCTACAGCTACATGCAACAATACAGATGAATCTCACAGGCAAAATATTGAGCAAAAGAAGCCAGAGTGCATATTTTATTTATTATTCCATTTAAAGAAAGTTCAAAAGCAGGCAAAACGAGTATATAGTGATAGAAGTCAAAAGAGTGGTTACCTTTAGGGAAGTATTTACAGAGAGGGGCAGTATACTGGTAAATGTTTATCACTCAGATCTCTTAAAAAAAAGTGGGAAGAAAGAAAAGAAAAGAAAAAGAGAAAAACCCTGAATTTACTGCATTTGCAAATTTCCATGGTGTAAATATTCCCACCACCATGGTAGATTTCATGCTACCAATATGATGGTACTGAACACAGAGCTGGGAAGAGCTATATATGGCAAGTCAGTGTGAGCCAGATCCAACACATACTGGGTGGTGGCATAAAGGAGCATGCTGGTGTGCTAGAAATGTTCTGCATCTTGATCTGAATAGAGCTTACATAGGTGTATACATATTCACAGAACTACGCACTTAAGATTTATTCACTGTATTGTATGTATATTACACTTCTATAAAAAGCAAAATTTAAAAATGTTTCTGAGAACTAGAAAGAAGAAGTTATAACTGTTGTGTCCCAGAGGAAGAGGAAGAGAGATATCAGAGATTTAATGGCTGGGAGGTGAGCACTTAGATCTTGTTTCCACAATAGACATGCAGCAAGAGAGAGATACCATTAGTAGTCATTGACAGAAATAGAACAGAGATGGCAACTCTTTTAGCTCAACCACTCTCAAATATTTCAGCTTCGGACTTAATTCAATTTTATCACCAATGGCTGATAAACCGCACAAAAGATAGTGTTGTTTCTGAAAAATCCCAGATTCACTGCCTTAACTATCTATGGCCCTGTCACTTGGTGATGAAGATTATTACACTGGGTGGCTCCAGATGAACATTTTAAGCACAGTACCACCTGAATACAATGATCAGACACAGAAAAGCACCAATTTAAACAATATTACTTTTATTTTGAGTAAATATACACATTCGTATCATTTTCCTTATGTCCCTCAAATCTTAAATATGTTCAATATGTCTAGAAGATGTCTGTGGTCTAGCTAAATGAGACATTTTAATAGAACAGCTGCTCCTGACATATATAGCACTTACATATTTAATGTCACAAAGCCAAAGCAAAATTTTAAAGGGGTTTGACTGATGATAGCTTGACACATCCACAGATTCATTTGTTCCCGATCTGGCAATATAGGACCATAGAAAACACCAAACCAAGAATCTAGAGAATAAAATAACAGGATTAACAGGGAATTTAAGGGAAAACACTCGACACATCATAAATAAACAGAAAGAACATCATATATGAAAAATTCTGTCTATTGCCAGTTCTAATCTTATTTATCTAAGTCATCTTTCTTGGTAAATTAGAGGTGCCAATGTGGCAAAGGAGTGCCAAGAAAAGTCTCCGAGTTTCTTTGGGTTTGGGTTTTAATCAGGGTTTTTCAGCTGGCCAGTCTCTAACCAGCCCTATTTAACTGTGCCTTAGCGGCTGCCACCAAAGACCCTCTCCCCTTTCTCAAACACACCCATCCTTCTGTAGGGCATCTCCCCTGGAGCTCTGGGGACCTCAGGCCTCTGGGGGCTGAATATACCTATTGCTTCCATAAAAAGGTTATGATCATCTGGTTTAAATCATCTGCATAAAAATCAAGGAGTCTAGAATTTCTCTTGCCACAGTTTTAGGCATTGCCAAGAGGAATGAAAAAATGAAGTAAATTTTTTTTAAAAAAAAAAAAGCTTCTAAACTATGGGGAATAGCTTAGTTCAGGAAATTCCTTTGAAGTGAAAAAAGCACAGCTGAAAATCTGGGGCATAATTTCCATCTCATTAAGTAGCTCTCCCAAGCATGAGGGACCCAAAACTTGCTCTAATTGGCTCCGCAGTTGGTGACTTGCATGGTGCATCTTTGATGCAGAAATGACAGACAGGACCTGTGTGCATTACCAAGCGAAAGTTTCCTCCCCACCAGCCCCCTCGGAAGGGAAGCAGGCGAGGGCAAAGCGCCATTTATGCTGACTAATCTCAAATGCTCCTACTGTGTTGAGACTTTCTGCTTACTAATATTTTCCTGGAAATGTAATTCAAATGAGGACTGCTGCCCAGTATTTCTTCCTTCTTAAAAACATTGACACCAATTCCCTGAAAAAGTAACGATTTTCATTCAAAATGTTCTAAAATTCAGGACTGAAATTTAGTCTTTTTGCCTTGATCCCAAAAACTGCCTTGTTCCCCTTAAGGCTGGGGGACAAGTATCAGGAAAGAATAAAGAAAATGAGCAAAATAATGGGATAAGGCAACTGTCATCTTTCACTGCTACATCCTTGAAATAGAAGCCCACCATTCATCAGCAACTAGACAGTTAACATCACATTTTGTTGCATTCTGTTATCTCTGAAAAAGAACATTTATCATTGTTCAGAAAAACAGCAAATAATTAAGAGATTTGTCATTTTATAACATATGCTAAGAGTCATGATAAACTGGCTAAGAAGTATGCATGGGTTCCCATATTCTGCAGCAGTCTGGAAAATGTAAAATTATCATTTTTCTTTTAACTGCTTTATTCCTAGGACCTTCTGTCAGGAAAACTTTTATCCTACAAAGTGATGATTATCAGTGTGTAGCACTTTTTTAAAAAATTAAAGTGAGGAAAGTACTGATCAGTTTTTGCACATATAAGTTGCTGTAGTCAAATAAGGAGAGATATGATAATCTGGTTTTTTTCATCAGAATGAGAATTCCAAAAATGTCTATAGATAAATTTTTCTTACAGAATAAAGCATTTTGCATAGATTCCTAGCATCCAATGTGAGAAGAATCCCTCAGGTATACAGTCTTAACAGAGCCTTGAAAGTAAGTATTGGCCTGCCCCGTCAAAGTCTCTGCCCAAACAGACTAACATCAAGATCTAAATGTGGGAGAGTTTTTTTTTAATATGATATTTTTCTGTGCAGATAGTCTAGATATATTTTCTGCAGGAAGTCATTTGCTTCTGTTTCTTTAAAAATATTTATTACAGGAGTTTTTCTACCTATGTATCTTTGTGTTTTCTTGAATTTGAACCTGGGAAACAGAAGGAGGGTGGGCCTAAGTGTTAGGCAACTCGTGCTAATGACTGTAACAGACTAATGTACATTTTTATAGAATGGCTATCAGATTATTTTCAAAGCTCCCTCTTAAATAAAGAAAGAAGGAATATAAAATGATTTTCTGTCTCTTCAAACCCTAGAGGGAGGGCAGGTTTTACATTGAGGGACAGAACAAAAAAAAAAATTTCAAATAGTTCTCTGAACCAACTATTTACCATATCTACAGATAGTCTAAAAAGTCATATTTAATTTAGCTGGTCTAACTCAAAAAATGGTCATATTTTATGATAGTACCACATAAACTCCATATCTATAAATTACTGTACACAGAAGGTTTTTATTAAGGTATTTCCCTGTATATATCTCTAGAAGGACCAATAAAATATCTAAATATGTAGCAAATACATGGAGTATACTGATTTCACAAAATACTGAAATGCACTATTCCTCTTGTAATCTTATTTTCCACTAGATATACTTAGATTTTTGGCAATGCCTTTGGCTATGACATGAGAGACATCAATCTCCCCAATTGATTATGTCCTTTTTTTTTTCTGGCTTTGCTTTTGAGAAGCTTCTTAAAAGTAACCGTGAGTGGTAGCTAGTCAGAGTCAATTGTCTGAATTTGGGTCTAGCATGAAATTCAACACTTTTATTGCATACCTCATTTAAAGCCTGCTCTCTCAATCATTCATTTAAAGTCAACTCTACCAGGATATATGTGTGTATGAGTTTTATGTTTATACATATGTGAGTATATATGTGATTCCTTACTCACCTCTATGGCCATTAGCTCTTATTTCTAAAATTAGCATAAACTCAAAATACAAAGCAGAGAAACAGAGGACATTTTATAAAAGGCAGAATCAAGAGAAATAGACCTAATGCATAGCACCATTTGACTTTAGTCACATATCAGACATAAAGAAAGACAGCCATAACCTACCAACAAATAATTTTTCATGTTTAGACCTATTCATTTGGGCTACAAGGAGGTAATACTCAACAACCCAATTTGCTGCTAATAGTCTTTAACCTTTCCCAAATGGTTGGCTGGGAAATTCCACCAATAACCTACATGACCACTTAAAACACTGAATTGCTTCAATCCCAGCTAAAATTCCTTTCTGGCAGTGATGTGGCACAAGTGAGAGGTACAAAGCTACCAGAAAGCCCAAGGGGGACACTGCACTCCCATTCGAGAGTGAAGCAGGAGCCACTCAGCTTAGCTAACCAGCCCTCAGAGGCATTAATCAAGGAGATACCTCACATCATTAGAATTCTTGCTAATTCCCTGAAATTTTGAGTGAATTTGACTCACTTGATATCTAAATTACCCAAGATCTGGGATGATTCCAAAAATGCTTCTCTGAAACAGTTTTAATTCGTCTTCCCGGCAAAGATTTTTACACAATATGAAAAGTATCCTTCAGGTTCTAATAAAACCATGCCAAGAAAGTCCATCAAGATAAAAATCCTACATGGGGTATCTTTTCAACATCAATAATTAAATTGATGAGAATAATTCATGAGCCTCAAGCAGAGCTTTCTTGAAAACTCCTGGTGAATCCATAGTACCCAAGTTGAAAAAATCAGAGGCAACTGTCTCTAGTTTTTAGAACTTGCTAGATTTCCCTAGAGTGAAATATTAGAAAAACAGCTCCCCATACTCTTGAGTTCAGTTTTTATTTTCTGTTTCAAAATCAGAATGAGAAATAAGAAATTGTAAGGGTTGTGCTTTGCTTTTGTTTGGTGCTTTTTCTTCTCACTTTAGAAAATTTTAACCCTTGTGCTGGTTTTCAATGGAAAAAGGATATCGGCGACTAAGAACTGTGTGGAAATTGACTCTATTTTTTTCCCAGTAGAGAGGTCATTCAGAAATAATAGCCTCAGCCCTGCTCAGTTCATAAGACTATAATCCCCTCCCCAGATGCAGGTTGATTGAGGGAGATGCTGGGTCTTGGGCACTTGGTACTTAGGGCTTTTTCTAAAAGAACTGGTTTTTATTTGGCTCACCATAAATATTTGTTAGAAGAATTAATGAACAAGCAAGGGAATGAATGAAGAGTCAATAACACAAAATTATACTGTACCTCAACAACTGCCAGTCCAAATGCTATTCCAATAACTATGATAATATGTTTTGCCACTAAGTCTTTTATGAAAGAAATACATGGCTGTTAAAAAAAAAACATAAAAAGTTAATAAATCTTTGACCTTATATTAATTATAAATTATTCATTTGGTTGACTTTTTGCATTGCTACCAAGGAACACACTCAACAAAAAAGAATTGGATTATTCCCTTCACTCCCTACTTCACCCTTGCTCCAAAAGGTTATAACTGCAGTGGTTTGTTCCTACATTAAAAAGCATTTGAGGAGCAAAATTTTGCTCAACTGCCTAATTGCTAAATCAAGTGATAGATTTAGCAATTTATTGTTATAAATAATAATTTTTTCACCAACATATCCCCAAATTATAAATTATATAGTTTATAAAATTACAAACTTTATAGTTCATAAAGCTATAAATTTTATAATTTATAAAATTATAAGTAATAATTTTATCCTAATTTTAGATTATTCATTTTAGAGCTGATATCACCTTGACTATGGATTTTTTACATTTTTTAATCTAGAGCAGAGAGGTCCCTGGTTGAGGTTTTAGCTAATTATATTGCAAATTTTCATTTTTAAAACAATGTTTTTTCAAAATCCCTTAATTTTAAATTAAAATTTAAATAGCAAGTGTTATTTTTACCTTAAAAAGAAAAAAATCACTATGTCTACCATTATGCCATACTTTAGATAAAAAAGAGAATTTAGAAAGTTGCCTCTCTTCTGCATTTTTTGAAACTATGCAAACCAGCATGCAATTTCAAGCTTCAAACATTTCAGATCAGACCTAAAAATTCCAATAATTATAAATCAGAAGGATAATTTTTAAAATGGAAAAATGCTACACATGGTAATAGTGTTATTTCTGTATTGCCATAAAATATATCATCCCTATGATGGGTATATACGTACAGAGGACTAACAAAATATTGCTATTTGTTAAATAAAATAGAAGTTGTCCATAAGTAGTCTTTTCCCCTTCATTCCTGAATGTAATGAGCTTCTCCACTCACATCTGATCCAAAGTGGTAAACATTCAGGGAAATTATTATGTCACTTAGGGTTAACTATGAGATTAATGATTATATCTACTGAGTCACATTCATTATATTTGAAGGGTTTTCTGTCCCTCTTTCCCTACGATAACGAGGTTATCTTGGCAAAAGTAAGGGAAAAAATGTGAATTATGGTCATTCCAGATTTCTTCTTTTTCCAGACTTCTTGCAAATGACACACGGCAGATGGAAGTATTTTATGAATTTATGATCTTCCTTTTGGGAAACTGGTGCAGCTATCAGCCTATATCCAGCTGAATTATGTGTGAACTTACAGGGAATATCTATTGTTTTTTTAAGGATAATGTTAGGGGCTTTTCAGAATCTATCTTGAGGAAAAACATCTTTAAGTTGAATCTTTAACAGGAGAGAGATAGCAATCTGCAATTGAATTTACTAATTTCCTCATTATTCTAAGTGGAAGCTACATTCATTTGTACTATATTTATTTCCCTTCTTCCTTGTAAATATTGTGTTACTAAAATTAGGTAGGGAATAAGAGAGCAGGAAGAAATAGAAAAAGTAAGAATAAAACTCTTTTAGTGATATTACATTGACAATGAAAGACATAAAAAACACTGTAGTCTGGAAGATAATTTCTTGAGCGACTTTAAATACTAGTGGCATGAGTTACTTTAAGTATGAATAACAGCAATTCACCTTCAGAACAGAGCCTCTTAAATGTTGATAATATCAGTAGAAAAGATCAATAGTTGGAAGGAAAGCAGTTTCCCCTGAGATACTTTTATATATTTCCTTTTATATGTTGACCTCAGTAGCAGATACTAAGCCAAAATAATGCTAGATTGAAAATAATCTTCAGATACTATAGAAATTAACTCATTGTGGTTTGTAATGGCTTTTATGTATCTCTCTCCCAACTAGATTATAATCTCCTAGAGGATCCAGAAGCATGTCGGATTCTAGCAAGGGTTTGTCTGACACATAGTATACACTGAAGAGTAACAGCAAATAAATGAAGCACTAAAATCAATCATCACTTTTGTACACATTCCTTCATGGCAGAAAGAACAGCTTACATAAAGCCCTGTGATAAGGGACAGATGTCATGTCCTCCATGATGCCATATCCTGAACCCTAAAACTGAGTTAGGTGGGGTCCCATAACACCTTGTGCCTATTCAAGAAATGCCAGTAGCCCATTGGATTAAAGCTAATTTATATTTCTCTCTTCCTTATTTGAGCATCGGCAACATGAGTGCAGGCCGTGCACCCTGCTCAGGAATGGATCTCCACTGGCTGGCTGGCAGAAGGCCTGGCACATAAGAGGAGGTCAATAAATATGTGATGAATTGATCAATAACAAGAAATATGACATTCACAAGTCACATAAATATGACATCTATAACACATAAAAAGACTAACTCATCCTTTTCAGTTGACTTTAAATGTTTGAGGCAACTTCTCAATTGCAGCAATAACAAGGTAAATGGGTAGGTGCACTTAACATCCAGAACCTAAACCCCTAAATGTATTGGAAAGGATTTGGAGTCCTTTCTTTACATCTTGAGAAAAAGGAACCTCATTTCTTGAGAAATGGTAACACTGATTAGAAAAAAGAAACAACTTGACTTTGAAAATTAAAGTGAAATATTCATTTCTAGAACTTATATTAAAATAGAAAAACAGAGGAGAATAATGATTAGGTTACCAAAGAGAAGACAAAATAAACTTTTATCTTAGTTTGTACTTTGCCTTCCCTTGCAGTAAACTGTTTCTTTGACTCACCTATTAAAGTTGAGTTTAAATGATGCCAGACTCATAGAAGATACAAAATTCTTCCTTTTTTTTTACTCATTTTTTGGCATTTCTTTATTACTAAACTTCCATTTTTTTAATATGTGCTTTTATCTTTAAATAAGAATTTCTTTTTTTATTTGGGAAATTCCTTATATTTTTATATCATGATTCCCATTATACTTAGCTGCATTTTAATTTTTGTAGAGACTTTTATTGTGAAAAGAAAATAACAGAATCACTTATTGTGCCAAATTTGATTTAATTCTTACCTGTTTGTAAACATATTTTCCATCGTAAGATGTACAGGAAGAATCTGGCACTTTTGAACATTCACATGACTTGTAATTTTGTTGAAAATTATTTCCCCAATCAGCAGCTCCACTGACCAAACCACAGCACTTAAACTGATAAAAGATAGAATAAAAAACAGTCACTAAGAAGATTAAGTTCTTTGTTTATACACTGAATTATATTCTTCTGAAATCATTATTAAAATATTTTTTATGCTAAAATATTGTGTAAGTCACCTCACACACCACTCTGAATAAAGAAGCAAAAATGAAGGAATTTTTCATTTTGGTCTTAATATTAATGATAGAAAAAAGAGACTGCAGACACAGAGCTCCGAGGAACTTGGAAAGAAGATGAAAAACTCACCTTCTAGTTTTCAATGACAAAGGAGCAGAGTCAGATCTATGTATCCTAGATTTTAGCAAAGAAGTTTCCAAAGAGTTTATGAGAGAGTCAAAGTCTCATTAAAGAACTGTTACCAAAAGAGATGAGAAGTTTTAAAAATGAAATATCCATCTCTTGATCTCTGATCGCTTTTGAATGAGAAGAGGAAAAGAATGAGAGGTATTGCAAAGACCAAAAAGATGTTCAAGGGGCCTCCCGTGAGATTGAATTTTATGGACATCTTTAAAATATGAGAGTAGGTACAAATGAAGGATAAAACTCTTGGAATAATGTCAAGAAGGTTAAGGGCCAGAGTAAACTGAAATATGGAGAAACACCAAAAAGAGGGGAAAGAGGATTTGTGGTCATGTTTTAGCAAGAAAAACAAGGAAGTGATAAGCCCAATGACTCGGGGATATGACACATAACATTAGATGAGAGAGAGAGAAGTAATTATCCTTCATCTTGCTCCTATCTGCTCTATTAGTGAGAAGACTCTTCAGGCAGAAATGGCAGGAAAAAAGTTGCTGAAGAAAACAGAACCAAGACTGGTGGTTTTCCAGGCTCTGATGCATTGCCACGCCAGGATATTGAAAGAACTTTCATTCACTGGCTGGGTGACCATGTTATCCATGTTACTTAAACCTCTCTGCACCACACACAGTTTCGTATGTGTAAAATACAGATGATAATAGTTGCTAATAATAGCATCTAATTCACAGATTTGTTGTAAAGATAAAATGAGAAAATCCATGTGAAGACATAAAGTACTTAGCCAAGCCCCAGGCTCGCAGAAAGCACTAAATAATGCATTAGCTGCTATTGTTGTTGTTGTTGTTTTTTGTTGTTGCTTCTCTTATGCTCTCATATCAACATTATCTGTTCAACATTGTTATTTTGATAAATAGAAAGTATCTTCTCATTTCTGTAGTTGATGTAGAGCTGGGAGTGAGGATTAATTTTCTGGAGAGCAGAATCGGGTTCCAAAGATAGTTCCAACAATGGATTTAAACTAACTAGTTCAACTGAGGCAAATATAAAGTCTTGCACTTTGGCCCAAAGACTGAATTATACAAATACTTGGCTCAACAGATGTTCGTATGACAAAGAGCTATAAATTTCAGTTGCTTCCAAGATCAATATTAGCAAGAAGCACAATTTTGAAACAGCCTCCTTTCCTGTTTCCATGGTAGACATGATTAATTGCTCACCATTTCTGATTACATAATCTTGAATAGTTATTAACTTATATAAACTCTCCATATCAAGTAGAATATAATCCCAGTCTACACACTCACAGATTAGTCTATATGTGGAACACAAGATACCTCAGTATTCCTTTGGGAGACATAGAGACATAATTATAGAAGACAAGGTAGTTGGGAGGAAGGCTAAACTTGTCATGGTATCTGGTCACTAGATCAGAGGTGGGAGCAGTTAGGGAAAGAGGTGGTCAAGACTTGCTGAAAGATGAAAAAGACACTGTGCAGTGAATGATACAACACCTCCAGACAAATAGTCATCACCAAGAATCCAAGAGGGCATATTCCAATAGTGTGTTAACCAGGAATTTGTGTGGGAATTCCCTGAAATCCAAAGAGGAAGCCACTCAGCATCTACAAATTCTGTCCATGTGTAGTGGGGCCCCAGGTTAACCAGCCAGAGTTTGTGGTAGGACTCTTTTCCCAAAGAAGCATAACTTAAAAAAGAAAGCAACGATGGATAAGAAAAAGTATGGACAATAAAAAAGAAATACGGTCCTATGAACACAAGGAGCTTCAGGCACAGGATTTCTGTACAACGAGAAAACATGCTACAACTAACAGAACACTTAGAAACCCACACTTGGCACCAAGACCTAGAATCCCATGAAGGGTGTGCAGCAAGTGTAACCCAATCCAGAGGCCCAGTGGTCTTGTCCTCGGTCAACACGCTAGGGAGGGTCAAGGATGCTCAGCCCCACCCAGGGGAGGGACTGAGGCTGCCTGAATTCTTCCTATGTTAAGCCCATATTAGTCTGGGCTCTAGAGAGGGAATGATGCAGGAGAGGAGAGGATCAAAGGATGCAGTTATAGGGGAGCGAGGAAAAGCACAACAGAGGAAGTTAAACAGGGACTGACCCGTATCAGGTTTCGGCTCTTGGAAACAATGCTTTAAGCAGAATTTTTACAAGCTGGAGTCTATCCAAATAGGAATTGGTGAATGCTCTGGAAAAAAAAATGTCATCTGATAAATAGCTCAAGAAACCAAGGATGTTTCAACTTGAAAAGCAAAGCTTTTAGGAGTCAAACAATAGCTATTTCAAAGAAAAGAAGCATCCATAGATTTTCTTTTTCCTCTGAGACTCTAGGAAAACGAAGACTAAATGATATAAATTCTAGGGAGGAAGATTTTGTTTCAAATTGAGAAAGAACACACTAATCAGACTTGTATATACGTGGGATGGGAAAAAATTGGTAAACTTTTGGATCTTCTATGTTTAATTTGACGGTGGGTGACCATAAATATATAATACTTTAATCAATGAGAAGTCAGATTAAATGACCTCTAAAATCCAGCCCTCCTCTAAGATTCTGAGAATTCCCATGACATGCATGAAATGAATGCTACATGTAGTCAATATGATAGGAATTCCGAATAAAGAAGGTGTGGTTAGGAGGATTTTCACAGAATAGCTAATACTTTAGTCATGCTTTAAAGTATGTGTATTTGGAAAGAAAGAGAAAAGTAGTAAGAATATTCCAAGGATGGGTAATGATGCAAAGGCTGGAAGGCAGAATCGTTCAAGGGACCCTGACTAGACACGTCCGGCTGGACTAGAGTGTTTTCTTTATGAAGCATTGTTTAGTAAAGTTAAAAGATTAGGTAGGAACCGATAGTAGAATACCTTCAATGCCTACATGTTTTGACTTTACCCTAAAGAAAAAAAAAAAAAGGAGGGGCATAGTGTATTTATTAAAAGCTCATAGACTTGCCAGACGGATCTGGGTTCAAATTCCAGTCCCATCACTTGGTAGCTGTCAGACCTCTCTAAATCTCAATCTCCTCATCTGAGAATAGTGATATTACCCATCTCATAGGGTTGTTGTAAGTATTAAATGAGCTACTGAATGTAAAACCTGGTACAAAGTAAGTAACAATAAATGTTAGCTACAATTATGTTTACGAAAGAGAGGCAGTGGAGGCAGAGAGAGAGAGAGAGAGAGAAAGAGATTCTCCAAACACACTACCCTTTTAAATGGTAAGTATTAAAACAATTACCGATTTGACCCAATCGAGGCTTAATCTGTTAAAAACATATCTTCTTAATCTCTGTCCTTCTAAACTGCTTAAGAACTTTGTATGAAGCTAAAAAACAATTACAAATATTCTTGGACTTTTCTTATTGTACAGAATAAATAATCAATCAATATCTGTAAAATGAAGACTTTTTCCTATCTTTAAGGAATACGCCAGTTAAAAATTAAGCAAACGCAGAAAAACTATGTCCATCTCCCTAAATGATCTACAGATTCTAATTACCTCTTCTTGAAATTCAGCCAGGACTTTCTGGAATGCTTTTCCATTATCATCTGTTGCACTCAAAAGCTTTACATTTTCATAGAGAGTTTCATTCAGAATGCGATCAGACTGAAAATTGGAAAGTATTGTTATATTATTCATGTCAAAAGGTAGTATTTCAATTTTTCAGACTTTTCCAAAATTATCAAATTTCATCTGTACACGCACCTCAGATTTGAAAGCAGCTCCTAGGATACCTGCCGCCACCTGCAGGAGCAGGATCAGAAGCAAGCCTATGAAAAACTGGAACAAGGGAAAAGAAATGTATATTATCCTCAGTGCATTCAGCAACATCTGGGGACATTTCCGCACAGTGCTCCTCTCCGCACACGGGATCGTATCACAACTTGGGTAGTCATGCTCTTCATTTACTCCACCTTTTGCTTCAATCTGCAAATTTTGGGTCCACTACCGCTCAAACGTTTGCTTTAAAGACTGATCAAGGAAAGTGGTTCAAATGAAAACATATTGATAGGACTATCGGCATCTGTATAACATTGAATGGAGGGAAGTTTGAAAACTTAGATGACTTTATTTGAATTTATCTTTCTCCTCTCTTTTCTTTATCAAACACAAACCCACACAAACTCAGAATGGGCTTCCAAACAGCATTTCCACCACTATCAGAATCATCTGGCAGCTTGTTATATACATAAATTCCTAAAATCTGCCTCAAATCTTCTGAATCATAATTTTGGAGGATGCAGCCCACAGATTAATTTTTTCAAACAAGTCCCTCAAATAATTAAGTTCCCCAATTGCAAATGAGGCCTTATTAATCAAAAAGCAACCACTAGGGACACTATTAGAGTCCTGTTAAAACTGTCTCTACCTTCCCTCATAATGAACAAACAATTAAGACATTTGTTTTCAGGGACTGACAAAATACTTATTTTATTAGAGAAATAAGTTTAGATTAATTCTGATAAACTCTTATGTCATATATAGCTGATAAACACTTGATTTTTCCTAAATATTTTTACTATACCCATTTATGATTTTCTACTATATATGTTAAAAGTGAATACTTAATGCCTGTGGGTTATCCCAACCCAATCCACCCTCCTTGTGACAAATCTGATTCCAAGTGACAAATGCGATTATGTCACTTCTTTACAATTTTCTTAGCATAGCATATAGAACACTTTATGATGGGACTACAGTCCACACTCAGGCTCATCTCCTATCATTTACCGAAAATAGCCTCTGCCAGTCTCCAGCTATAGCCAAGGCCTCTCAGTTCCCCAAACATGCCAGCGCTGTGGTGCCAGGCTCTCTTCCTGGAGAGCTCTTCATACCCTCACCCATACAAACACCTTATTCACTTCTGCCCTTGACTTGAATGTTCCCTCCTCTATCCTTGCCCTTTTCTTCTGAGACCACTCCCACTGTAACTATTTGTTTACTTATAAATCTTCCCTAATGGGTTCTAATTGTCTTAAGGTCATCTGTATCATTTAGCACAATATCTGGCACATAGAGGTACATAGTAATGTTGAATAAATGAATGAATGAACAGATAAATGATTAAAATCTGTCTCTTTCAGGGTATCCTCCCATCCAAGCCACAGTAAGCCAACTCTAAGCCATATTAGCGTCCATAATCAAACGCTCTAAACAGAAGCTAGAGTTTCATCCATCTTGGCACATTCTTTTGACAGACAATGGGGATGGGACATAATCCTCAGGAGTCTGGAGGTTGGACATTGGGACTTGTCTGGAGAACTCACCAACAGAAGCATGCAGCGGCTTTCTTTCATGGCACCGCAGCATCCCAGGAAGCCCAGAATCATGATGATGGCACCCACAGCAATCAAGATGTTCACAGCAACGTAGGAGTTAGTGCCAGAGTCCCCAGAACTGATAATCTGGAAATAAAAAAGACATTAATGGAAGAAAATCCCTTTCCTTGAATTTTGTTTTGCTCATTAAACAAATACCCATTCAGTACCTACTATAAGCCAGGCCCTGTTCTAGGACCCTGAAATACTTCAGTGATCCTAACAAGAAAAAAAGTCCCTTCCCTCATGGAGCTTACATTCAGTGTGAAACGCTGCTTGCCTGAATAATGTTTCCAACCTTATATTTTTCTAAAATGTTATGTTGGAAGTTGGATGGAGGAAAAGTAATGGATTTTTTTAAACACTATTTTAATTTTAAAAAGCTTAGAAGGAAAGGTACTTTAACTCTTCTTGATGTGATCTTTGATTCACATATTTTGTGTTTCATACATAAAGTAGTATTATAAACCATGTGTTTTTATGGTAATCTAATTCTTTAAATTAAAAAGCCCAACTTCCTCAAACTACTGATAGACACAACAATATGAATGAATCTCAGAATCATTATGTTGAGCTAAAGAAGCCATATAAAAAAGAGTAAATACTGTATGATTCCACTTATATAAAGTTCAAGAATAGGCAAAACTATGGTGATAAAAATCAAAGCAGTGCTTGACTTTGAGCAAGGTAGGAGGGAAAGCAAGAATTGACTGAAAAGGGATATAAGAAAACTTTTATGGGTTAATAAAATGCTTTGCATCTTGATTTAAAAAAAAAAAGGTCCAGTTCCTGACATTCTGTATCAATTCTATCTCCTCATTCCCAGAAGGTATAGTTCATTAGAATCTTCCAGAAACTCTTTATTTTGCCTTACTGTTAAGAAATAGCATATTGAGGAAAAAATCCCAGGGCCCTTTTTGGTGGGTGGGCTAACCACCCAGCGTAATTCAGTTCTTTCCCTGCAACATACACATACTCTTCTTTATCACTCTCATGACATCAAGCTCAGTCTGCCACTTGTCCTCCATATATATCCAGAAGTAAATCACAACTAAAAAAGCGATACCTTGTGCCTGTGTTATATGTTAGTGCTATATGTAGCCCATCTATCTCATAGAACCTCTGTCTACTGTGCTGTCTTTAGGTAGAGCATTAGTTCCTAGACTAACTCAAAGACTGCCCCCTTGAATCTTCTATACAGCACGCAGGTCAGCTGCCTTAGCAGTCAATAAAAAAAGACTGGTACTACTAATAACAATATTTTTGTTTTTAAATGCTTTTTAAATCCACTCATAGAAGGAAACCTTTATTCAACAATCAGTAGGAAGGAATGTGCCACAGTTATAAAAGCATGAAAATGAAGATCTATATTCCAGTCCTAATAAATAATTAAGTTTTTAATCCTGGGATAGTTACCCAACCCATTGAGCCCCAGTTTCCCATTTATAAAAGGGAATTGGGTCAGCCTCTGTGATATCTAAGGCCTCCTTTGTGTCTGAAAGTGTATACTTACAGATAATGTTTCAATTTACATATTTTGAAAGCTTGGTTACATCCTAAAGATTTTTGTTTGTTTTGGAGGTTTTTTGTTTGTTTTCTTGTTAAGATTGGAGCTAGGAAATCAGTTTTGTTAATAAAAAAGTATGACATTTGGGTCAAAATAGATGTGACAAAAAAAGCAGCATTAGGAAACTTGTTCTGTACACTCACCACTAAACACTTCTTCACTAGAATAGTGTGGCCAGTACAGGCAAACCCCAAGGCAACGGTGAGAATTGAAGCCTCCCTAGCTGGGTCATCAGAACTTAGGATACATAGCCCAGACGTAGAAATAATAGCTCAAATATCTACACATGAGCCGTGGATAGTGCGTGCCAGCAGGTAGTGAGGCACTTCTATCTATGAGGCTAATCCAAGCAGGGTGACCCACTGCCAGAGACTGGCCAGAAAGCAATGTGTTGACTGCCTGGCAGTCACTGTTCCAAGTCCAGCCCAACAAGTAGCTATTCTTATTCAAGAATGAAGTGGAAATCTGAGTTCAGACGTTTGCTCCAGGAGAGAGACACAGCAGGGTTTGAAAAGCTGTATTGAACGAACACTGTCTATGTGTGTCTTAGGACAAGGAGAGAATTTCTCCCCCTTTGGATTAGTAGGGATCTCCTGGGACAAGGATGGCTGCCCATATGCTTTACCTCATGGTGTTGAGTTTATTCCGAGCTAGAAAAAAAGGTGTCCCTATGAGACACTTTAGCAGAAAGATATGTCACCTCCCAGACATCCTTCCTTTCTGTATTTATGCTCATGTTTTCCCTTCTAAAACTGCTGATTTTGTTTTTCCACTAATAAAATTCAGCTCTTTGCTCAGTCTTGTTTCTTTGTCACTGACTTCAGATGAATACAAATCAAGCCAATTTTATACAAGGCAAGCTGGTTAATGTTGTCCTGGCAGATAGCGGCTTTCATTCAGGGTGCAAGGGGGACAGAGAGCAAGAGTCAAACTGTAACAAAAGATGCTGTCTACCTCTATCAAATCCACTCTCATCCCCAGATGTGGAGGACACCCTCTCAAGGACAACAGTTCTCCTTTAATACATTCAATGTGTGTAATTTCTTAACAGACTAAACACCAAATTTGTTTACCAGAAGCACTGGGAGGGAAAGAAAATATCAACAGGAAATAAAATAATAAAATAAAAGGCAATGCAGGCCTCACACACATCTTAAAAAGGCCAAAACACACTGTAGGTAGGTGGCTGTTAAACTCTGGGCTTAATTAGAGTCCCAAAGTCAGACATCAGATTCCAATAGATTCTACACCACAGAAATTCTTCACACCTTCAAATCCTTCTTGGGCTCAAACACCAGAGCCCCAGGCCATCAGGAAGTCACGGTTACATTTAGCAGTATAAAACAATAAATGACATCCTGATGCCCTCGAATGTTACCAACAAGTTGCCACACCTGTCTCCCACCCAGTTTCTGAGGCTCAGAATGAGGAAACAGCTAATTGCCCCCATGATCATCTGGGTTCCCTAGGGGTAGAAAGCAATTTTTAAAAGAAAAAGAAAAAGAGAAAAAGAAAGAGAAAGACACAGAGAGAGACAGAGAGAAAGAAACTTCCAGAAAAGCTACCTACTTTGGGAAAGGAAACAGATGTTTATTCACTTTTAATCTTTCTTTCCACTAGGCTGTGTCCAAAGGCATTTAGGTGTACCATAGTATAGTAAGTTTTAACAGATAACTGTTGGCTTAATAATCTCTTAATAATTATCAACTAGGAATCAAAATTCTGCTAAGGAAGGGAAACTCTCTTTATGTGGGCAAATACTTTGAAAATGCTCTAGCAGGAAAAGATGCGATCCTGAATAGTGGCAAGAGTCCAGACAACAAAGAAAAAGTAACCTGCTCTGCATGAGGTCAGAATAATAATTTGGGGAGGGTGGGGTACCCCTGAAAAGAAGAGAGGAGAGAGAAGAGTAGAAGCAGGGGAGCCAGGCAATGGTGCCAGGTGGCACTATGTTGGGTAGAAATGGCAGAATAACCCTCCCACACACTCTTTCTTCCCTCCTCCTTGCCCTCCCCCCACATTTGTGATACTGTGGTATGGGACAGAAACAGTGCCTGTGGAGTCCAAAGCCTAGAGCCAGAATTAACCATATGAAATAAATTTCCTTCATACCTGTGGACCTTGGTAAGAGCTTTGACCCTTGGCACAGAATGGTGTGTGGTGGAGGGAAATGGGTCATGTCAATCTTACAAAAATAGGAAGAATAGAGATGACGCACCCCCAGCTAACTACTGAGTGGCACCAACATGGTCAGCCTCCCGTTGCGAGCGCTTACCTTCAATGACAGTTGCTATGGGTAAACACAAACTATCCTTTCACTTTGTCACCTTTAAAACACAGATTCAAATTCTTCTTCTTCAAGAGAACTTCTCACCTTCTTTCCCTGTGGCTCAACCACTTTGGAATCTGCTAAATTATTGTCAATACCTTCTACTACAAAGATTGTTTTTCTTGGTGGGGAGGAGAGGTGGTCTGTATCCTCAAGCTGTGCTTCAGGCTGGCCTTAAACAAATGGTAAAGGAGGTAATTTCCACTTTGGCCCCTTTCCACCACCATTTTCATTGAAATCTTTCTATTTTTTGGAATAGGCCTCCTCCATTCTCTAGAAAGATGATCCCATTGCCTGGCACAGTGCCGGCCACACAGTAAGTAATTTTGACTGATTGAATTGAATTATAAAATCACAGATCAGCACAAATGATTACATAAGGCATTTAAGAAAAATGCTTTGGAAATGTTATGATTATTATTGTCATTATTTTCATTATTATAGGAGAAATGAACTCCTCGGGGGGCAGGGCAGCTTGTATTTATGTATTTACCTCATGGTCATCTTTGCTCACTCGTATCCATATTGCTATTGCCAGGATCAAGATACCACATAGCTGCAGAGAAAAAAACAAAAAATGTTAGAGTACAATTAAGATCAAATGAAACTCTAATTCCACACCCGCCCATCCATCTGGATATAATAGTTTATCATTGACTAACCATTAGAACCTGAGAGACATAAATGAGGCATATTCATGTAAAGATAATCGCTGAAATGTTCCATTGTAATTTGTAAGTTTGATGAGAATAATTCTATTTCTCATCCACAGTCCATTCATAGATCTGTGGACAAGAAGTCATCCCCATTAGACCAGAAAGATTATTTTCCATGTTGTAACTCCAACCCTGTGTTTTCTGCTAGATTATAACATACAAAAGATAAGTCACAACAGTTTGAAGATAAAATATCCTTATCATGCCCCTGGGTTTGTCTCTGAGAAACTATGTTGGACCAAGAAAGAAGGGAATAACTAACTAATCACCAAACATCCATTCGAGATTCAAGAGGGAGGGAGACATTGGGATAGAAAGGGAACAGTAGGACATTTGACAAAGTTTGCAGTTAAGCAACAAACGTAAATATTAATTGACACTTTTTGAACCCAAATAAACTCTTTTATAAACAAGCTCTTTTAGGTGGTGAAGTTTACCCAGAGAGAGGGAACAATAAAGAACAGTACTTAAAGTCTTAAATTCCTTTAATGACTTTACCAGATTATTTAATTTGGACAAATGCCAACACATAAAATGTAAAACACATTTTACTTTAGTGTAAGGAAAGCTCTTGTCTTTCAGCGTTTAAAAAAAAAAAGATATATATTTTTGGCCTCAAAAAAAAATCAAAGATCTATTATTAGATAGAGATGTTAAGACCAGGCCTGGTAACATACCAGAAACAGCAGGCCTTGGAGGACTTTCTAGACAATTCTAACCTTTCCGTACTCTGACAAAGAAATGCCTGAGTCCTCCAAAACCCAGTGTTCTTGGAGCACCACTGCTTTCACTGGTTGGGCCATAGGCCGAGAGGCCCCAAACAGCACTTCTAATGGGTTCTCATTAATTTTGCAGAGGTAATAGAGTCCAGGGCTTTGTTAAGAAATAGGAAGTGCAACAAGTAGCTGAATAACCATATATAATTTGTGCTCCCTAAAAGACCTTGAAATCATCTAGGTCCAAAGCCTTCATTTTGGCTAAAGAAATTAGAATCCTGAGAGAAAACAGTCTCATCATGAAAATCGAGGGTAACTCCTAACCAATCTGCCCCTACTACATATTTCAACTACTACAAAATAACTAATGCAATGAAATCCAAAGCTTTTTATCAAACCACCAAATAGCCTATGCATTTTAATTATCTTATACATACACACACACACACACACACATACATACCATAAAATACAAACCATAAATAAACAGCTTTAGAGCTTAAAAACTCTCCTTATTTCTTCAACCCTGTGTTTTTGTAACATCCTTCCATTAAATCCTAATTTCATTTGAAAATGGAGATAAATGGTCATTTTAGCAGTTCTTTGTTAGTAAGTCTGTGAGTGAGAATTTACATCAAATGATAATGACACCCTGTGGGACTTTCAGTAATTTCATACCAATTGGATTTTTTGTTTGTTATTTGATTTGTTCACTGATATTTTCTTTCTTTTTCTTCTCCTTTTACAAGTAGATTTATAATGATTTTCTTAATAGTCACTTTGGCCTTTAGCTTTAACTAAAAATAATATTAATGATTCTAGTAACTATTATGATTATCACTCTTTCCTGATATTTATTAAACTATAAATGAGAAATCTTTAAGAACTCTTAGCAAGAACTTAGTAAGAACTCATAAGAGTGAGATATTTTTTAAAACTTTAACTTTTTTGTTTGTGTGTTACTGTTTCCTTTTTCAATGTATTTAGACATCAAATCATTTATAAATCTTATGAAATCACGAAATCAACTATATCTGCCACTCAAATGACAACTGTTAGTCTTCTCAGTCACTGAAAGTTTTCTGTAACATTAACATTTAAAATAAAGAGTACCCAGTTATTTCAGGAGTCAAGAATATTTTGCCCAACTTTAATCTTCACAATTAGATAAAATTATTTTAGGAACTTTAAATTTAATTAAACTATCATTTCCATTGCTATCTCTATCATTTCTTCAAACTTGATTTTAAAAATGAAGCAAATGTTTAGAATATACCTTCTCATCTGATTGGAGAAATTCCCATGCAAAGATCAGAGTCTTAATATCATGAAATTATTCACAAATTTGTTGAAGGACTTTAAAAGTAAATTTCTTTTCCATCAAGAATGATCATTCTAGAGTCATGATTAATGCTAAACGATTTCATCCTAATTGTTGGAAGACTGGCCATCATAATGGTTCTTGGAGACCTTTCCCCAATTTGTCTTTAAGGGTTTGTCCCCCAATCTTTTTATACTTTTTTAAACAATTAAAGGTATAAATTAAGAAATAAGTGCTTAGGTCTGTCTTACTTTCTGTTGGTAATGTTGTGAAAGGAAACGGGTTAATATGTTGGCCCCCAGCCCTGCCATCAATGGATACTGCAGAACTGACTAAGATTACCTTTCCCCCACACTGCTTTCTCTTTGAAAAGAATCATTGTGGTTTGCACTCAGCTCTCTCAGGACATCTTTCTTTTTATAAAATTAAGATGCAGTGGGTCTGGACCAGCATTCTAAGAAATTAGGCAGTTTTGATAACTTGCTTATGAACATGTGACGAACTGAATTGTGTCCCTACCAAATTTATATATTGAAGCCCTAACCTCCAATGTGATGGTATTTGGAGATAAGGCTTTTAGGATATAATTAAGGTTAAATAAACTAAAAAAAATGGGGTGCTGATCTGACAGAATTGTTGATGTTGTAAGAAAGATGCCTTTCTTCACTCACACACCCAAGGAAAGGCCATGTGAGAAGGTGGCCAGGAAGAGGGTCTACCAGAAACCCAATTGATTTGCACCTTGATCTTAGACTTCCTAGCTTCCAGAACTGTAAGAAAATAAACTTCTGTTGTTTAAGCCACCTAAGTTGATGGTATTTTGTTATGGTAGCCTGAGCAGACTAAGACCAGGCAGAAGCTGAAAACCATGAAATGCCAGGAATAAAATGGTAAAACACCATCCAGGACAAAGATAAATGGCAGAATGTTGATTTGTCCTCTTCTCTGATAATGTGTCCTCCAATCATCCCTGCTTCCTCCTTCTCAACTCTATCCTTTGATTTGAGTATTTATTGAAGTGCGTTTGGAGAGTGCTCAAAATGCTACGCTAGGAGGAGGAGTTGATTGTGAGCTATTCCATTATTGGTCCAAAATGGAGTTCTTTGAGAAAAACTCTTCCTGTGCTGCTCCTGAGAAGATAGAAAGTCTAATTCAATCATATTGAGGTAAAAGAATGCAGATTGTACAATTCTTGCTTGTGAAAATCTTTTGCATTTCCTTCATTAATTTCAAAAGATCCAGAGATACCGGAAAAGACAATTAAAGTCTAAAGGGAGTACAAAGTTTATCAGAAATCGATTGAATACGCTTTATTCATTATGTCATTTTATCTTCTGTATCTCTGTTTTTCTTTTCCTTGAGTTATCAAAAACTGAGAGATGTGTTAAATGAATTAATGGTGATTGTGTTTACTAATCTGTCTTTCTAACAGTGTTTATTCCATATAATCCAATAAGTACTATTTAGTGTATTCAGTCTTGGGTTTTAGCTCAGAGTAAATTGTTATTTTCTATATATTTCTTCTTTCAAAAATATTTTCTAGATTCACATCCGGTTTGTAATAAAAAATAAAACTATTTAGACATGTGACTTCTTTATTTCCAGATCTTTGTTACCATGATTTTCATGCTTAAACTATCCATTTTTACTTCACACCTTAATCATTTGGAATATAAATAAATTTTACAATATAAGTATCTGAAGACATCTTTCTCTCTTATTCACTTGTAAAAGCCTCTGAATACTCAGCAGGTATTTTTCTCTTGTCTTCCGACATTTAGTGTTATAATAGAAGTCTATGATCAGCCTTATTTTTGTTCATGCATTGTTTGCTTGGTTTTTTGATGATGTTGTTGTTGTTGTTTGCATCTAGACATTTGTAAAATTTGTATCTATCTTTTAACTAATTTAGTAGTTTTCTTAATATTCATCTAGGCATAGATGTCTTCTTTCATCAAGGTAGAACAGGCATTTTCCATCTGTACACAGGTATATTTTCAGCTCTACAAAATTTCCATATATTAATTTGATTATTGTTTTTGTTCTATTTATTTTGTCCTATCCTTTAGGAAAACAACTTATTTCAGGTTTTCATTCTCTGTTGTCTGTATCTATCATCTTCTTTCACATCATTTTTGTTTTTTTAAATTTTCCTCTGGGAAAGCTTCTCAATTTGGGATTCTATATCATTGGCTCCATTTAATGTAATATCAACAGTGAATTTTAATTCTGCTACTGTGTTTATAATTTACTTGAAGTCCTTATTTATTTTATCCATTTCCCTTTTCATTTCATCCTATAGTTTTCCAATTAACTTTATCTTCTCTTATGGCCTCCAGCCACTGTTTCACGGTGAGTTATTTTCTAGCACCACATTGCGAATATCAATTTCCAGATATGTTTTTCAGAATTCTGAAGTGTTTCTTTCAGGGATGTGTGCTTGTCCTCTGAGTATTCAGTGACAATATCTTTCACTTGTTCAACAATAGTATTTTTTATTAGGCCTTATGCTCTATTTTCTTTTACTCATCCTTGAATAAAATGAGACCTCATTTATTAAGACTAGAGTGGGTACTTTGCCTCACTCTCTAATGTCATGGGTTGTGGTAATTCTCAGACCTCCTGTTGGAGGAGCAGTTGCTGTGCATTCCCTCTACAGGCATGGCCTAATGCAGTTCTCATCTACTGAGATAGTCTTCTACCCTTCAGCAATATCGGATTTTCTCATGCTCTAAACCAGTGGAGTAAATTAAAATCTTCAATTTTTAGCAGACTCTGCTGCCATGGTTTTTTTTTAATCTTTAGCCCCAAATCAATGATGTTGATTGTATCAATGAGTGTTAAGTGCACATTCCATGTGTCTCCATGGCTGCATTCATGTGCATAAATCTATTAAGTAAACCAAGCACCCAGTACAACTGCAGCAAATTCTGATTTTAAATAACTCTAAATTTAGGAAAAAGAAATCAACCACATTTTTTTCTCACACAAATAGGGCCTGAATAACCACTAAAATACTAAAATTCATATAACTTCAAAACATGTAAAAAGAGATAAATGTTCAGCATTTGATCTGTATCCTGATGTTTCTGAATCATAAAATGTTGTAAATTCAGGAATATTTTTATCACATTGTTCCAAAAGTACAACTTCCATATAAGTAACACCTGTAGACCTGTACACACATTTGAGAGCCTGGGGCAAGAATACAAATAACATCCCACAGACCACAGGTCTCTATATTAGGAAGTTATAACTCAAGGTAATATGTGTAGGAAAAAAAACTGTTCTATCCTCCTACCTTGACAAATGTGCCCACTTAATGATCTGAAAGAAAAGGTTTGATTTAGAATTCTCAGGACATTTGGACAGAGAAATTTGGGGTCCCAGATATACAAAGTGGAGGCCAGCCTCAGGGTTGGCATATCCCTTTAGCCCTACAGCTTTCTTATGCTGTGAGGAATAGTGCCAGAATTATATTTATTTTTTAAAAGTCCATTATGTATAAAATACTATCACGCCAGATCCTAAAACTTTTAAATGAAAAAGCAATGTGCTGATTGGAATCAAGAAAAATAGCATTAATTGAACCATTGTTGTTGTGTCAGTACTTGTTTATAAGCTTTCATAAAGTATCTTAGTTAATCTTCATAATTAATCCTGCCAGATAAAATTGTCATCTTCATTTTACAAATGCAGAGACTGGAGCACTGAAAAGTCAAGGAACATGTTCCAGGTCACCAAGCAATAAGGGGTAAGATTCAGGATTTAAATCTCAGTGTCTGTTTACCAAATCCACTTTTTCCCCCATTCTTTTAATTTATGAAAGGAGAATGTCTGCCTTGTCATAATTCTTCCCATCTTATTTCCTCCTCTGTTTTAAAATCCAACATTGAAATTTATTCATTACTATGCAGAATAGTTTCATATTTCTGTCTCATAAAAATGCCTATACAATGTTGGTTGAAATGTCTTTTTCTTAAACATTTATTTTGTGTCATTCTGAGTTCTTTATGTGTATTAACTCATTCAATTATCACAACCACCCCATGAAGTAGATACTACTACTATCCCCATTTTTACAGATGAGGGCTAATAAAGCACAAAGAGGTTAACTAACTTCCCCAAGCAAGCAGGATAGTGATGAAGGAGCTAATGCCCGGCCTGAGCTCTTAACCAGGGCTCTAATGCCTTTTGTCACTGTTATAATACTATCACGATTGCATAGTGGCAAGCAACCACTGTATTTACAAAGTCATACATTTCAGCCATTGTTAACTCTTTATCTTGGGGGATTTCATCAACTGACAAAATAAAATATAACTGTGTCCTATTCTTTTTAATGTACTCATCACAGAGTTATGTTTGCTTTGCCTCCAATCTTTTAATTGCTTTCAGCACATCCAATCTAGAGGCCCAGGCACCACATAAAATACAATGACAAACACTGAAATGCTGGTTCCTGGACTTTCTCCAAGTTCTGACTTCCTTCTACTCTCTTCAAACCTCCTCATGCATTGGCTTTCTTCAGTTACTGATACATTTGGATTTATAACTTGGCTCTTTCTTCTCACCTTTGGGATTGGTACTGTACCTCACTCTGCTTTCCCTCATTAAGAGCTAGCCTCTCCATAGCTGTCTGTCTCTGGTCATTATTTTCTTCATCCACTGGCCAAAAGCCCTGTGTTCCATGCTTACTCTGACGCCTAAAACACCCTAAGCATTGACAATACTCCCAGTCCTGATCTACCTGAGAGGACAATAGAAAGTTAGGGGAATTCATTTGTTTTTGACTCAAGACTCAAGGAAATAGATTCTGTACCTATAATGTATCTATTAATGTCTACAGCACCTCCAATTTTTTAACTTGCATCAAACTCTAGCATGAATGATCAGGAATGATTTTCACTTTCACATGTTTTTCTTCAATTAGTATTTCAAACAAATGGAAATCACTGCATATTTATGTGGCATATCTCAAGTTCTCCCCCAAAAGAAAAACTGGTATGTTTAGATTAAATGACCATACACATATCTTAGAAATATTTCAACATCTGGCCCTGCTTTGCAAAGGCTTAGTTTCAGAAGTTACACCAAAAAGAATGTATTTGAAAACATATAAGGCCTTGGACATCTACAAGAAAACCACATCAGTGGGACTGTTAACATTTTTGCTTAAGTAAACATTAGGAATTGTGACAAATTGCTAATTTCCTATGAAGGATCATAAAATTGCAACTGAGAGCTCTAGGTTGGGGGTAGATGGGAGAGTAGAAATAGGCATATTCCCTAAGCCCAGAGACTCCTGTCACCTAGATTTTGATTTAAAATATTGATGTCACCTGTTGGCTAAGTTATCACTAGTCTTTACAACTATTGTTCTCACTGAAACTCCATTTCAAGATCTCTTATATACAGATTGTAGGTCTCAACACATATGCTGATGGGAGGAATCCCTGAGGGAAGTCAAAAATGTCTAACTGACATCCGGGTTATCAGAGAAACAAATAGATAACAGTAACCATAAAATAATCAGAGCTCCCCAGGAAAGCAGCAAAAATATCCGGGTACAGGATGGTACAGATCTCTACAATCCACCTTGAACCTAATCTTACATATATAATGCTGAATCTATAGCCTACCTGTTTCCTAGACTGTCTTTATCATTTTGGTTTAAAATTCAGATCTGTTACAAATTCCTGATCAGCTAGTTAATGAAACACTGATCTTTGATGTATTCACAAATAGCTATTAGCACTTTCCATGATGTTTTTATATAACACAGATATATTCTAACTTCTTCGTAATTTGAAGATTGTTATTGGTTTGGGTATTTTGGGACATTTTAATAAAATAGGAGCCATGCATTTATTAGCACATTAATAATTTAGTTTGTTTAAATGGGCCATATACATTCTGCACCATATAAAGAAGACAATGGCTACAGTTATTTAAAGACAGGTTATCAGGACTTTTTGAAGAAATAGCTGATTCCAGGTCTGGGCAGGAAATAGGCAAGTGAGCCTAGAACATCTTGTCACACTGAGTAGTGAAGAGTTTATCAGAGCTAGTAGGATCATGTCAAAAGGACTCAGGCACCAACTTGAAGAAGCTCTTACTAGCCAAAGGTGGAATAAATTGCAAATCAATAAGGGTAAAAATTGTAATTGAGCATATCTAGCATTTCACAGTGATACTTAAATACTAGTCTATCACTGTTGGATAATACTAGAAAGTTAACTCGTCATTTTGAAATCTGGTAAGTAAAGACTAAGAAAGAAGTATTTGTGCTACTTTTTAAAAAATAAAAACTAGGTACCATGGTAACCAAACATTAAATGAGAAATTTTTCCTTTTTGAAAGTATTCCAGCTAATAAATGAAGAAAAATTGATAGAACTAGAATTCACCAATTTGAACCTCTTAATGAACTAATAATAATGAATAATGAATACAGGTATTTAAGCATCAGTGGCTACTAACATCACAAATAATGACACAATCAGACATCATGTGCCTCCTGATGAAAGAATACAATACCATTTATGAAGAAGTTATGCCAAAACAAACAAACAAACAAACAAAACAAAACAAGAAAAAACCTTGAATCTTATCAAGCTGCCAGATGCAACTACTAACTTACAGATAATAAAGAGGACGGGGAACATGTTAAACTATACCCTGGGTGTGCAAATAGCAAAATCCAGACCTTGGGAAATGTGATAAGACAAACAATACATACCAGTACATAACATTTTAATGGGAGCAAAAGAAATGAAGATGGAGCGAGAACCTACAGATTAAAATTGACATAAAAGGTATATTAATCAATCAGCATATGTGGACTTATTTGGATCCTGATTCAAATAGTAATCTTTATGAGGTAATTGGAAATTTGAACCCTGGGTGGATATTTGACAATTGATTAAGAAATCCTTAAGTTTTTAAATGTGATAATAATATTGTGGTTACATATTGTAAAAGAATTATTGTCTTTCAGATATATATACTAAAATATTTACAGATGAAATGATATATCTGGGATATGCTTCCAAGTAATGTGGGGTGGAGGAAGTGAAGAAGGGTCTGGAAGGAGAAAGACTGGCCATGTTTTTGTGGCTGTTGAGGCTGGCCGATGGGGTTGATGACCCTATTCTGTATTCTTTTGTGAATGGTTGAAGTACTCCCTGATGTAAAGCTAGAAACGAAACCAAACCAAAGAACATAGGCATTTCTTTCTTTATATACTACTCACAATGTCTAATCAATTTAAATATTTCAAGAGAAGAAATTTATCAGAACTAACTTTAAAAACTGGCCTATATGCATTAATATTTGCAACAGCAGCCCATGTTTCTAGGGAAAAGGGAAAGTACAAAGAACAACTCTTTATTTTATTTATTTGTATATTCACTTACACAAATTCAATTATTTCTATTAATTTACCCACATATTATCTACATTCATTAGGGCTACTGACCATTGAATGGAAAGTCATTCTATACAATAAAACTGTATTCATGTAGTTAAGTCCATCATTATTTTAATAGAACACAAATTTACTAAAACATAGATACTAGCTTTCTATTTACTAAAGGCAACCAGGTACAAAAACAAAACCAGAGTTCTTTCCTCCTTGTACTGCATAAGCTATTTTTTCAAATCCAGTATACAAAATATTTTTTTCACTTAAGTGCTTTGAACTATTTCCACTGATTTACTTTTAAACAGTCTTTAATTGCACCATATATATGAAAAATGATAAGGTCAATTTCCCAACATTCCAGCCTGCCCTTTTCACACCTCGTTTTTCCATTTTCCAAAGCTAGATGTTACCTATCAATTTGTTGGTTATGTCTGTGTCAGTTGACTTTCAAGAGAAATATAACAACTTGCTAAAATACAAACCCCGTCGATTAAAAGGTGGGGTGATGATACAGCAAAATACTGACTTTAAAATGCCAATAAATATCCACTGGATTAGTTCAATCTTCTTATGATCAAGTAATTTTATTGTTTCCTCCTCAAGTTTTTCATGACTCACTGTTTTTTAGTTGGGGCTTTGAAAATGATCTTCTTCCCATGTCTTTATCATCCCGCACCCTGCGATTCACCTGTTTCAAACCCAGATGTGAAGGGAGGGAACCAGGGCCTGGGCTCCGGATGGAATCAGACCATGTTTCTCCCACAGGGTCCTTAGGCCGGGAGGCTTGCTTGATATACAACTAAGAATAATTGTTCTTTAATTAAGGGGTATGTTTTCCTCTGTGATTGTTTTTGCAGCAATATCAAAACATTTATGAAATGTTTATCCTCACAGATTCTAAAGTATACTTCTTTGAGTCTTTGGCTCATTTTCAATTACTGAAATAACCAAAGAAAGAACAAACAAATCCAAACAAGTAAATGGAAAATACATTTTCCTCCTTCTCTTATTTCTCTAGTGCAGAGTCTGTTCTTGTTTATGATATTTATATCAAGATCCCCTGTCTTGCATAAAATTGATAATTTAAAGAAAAACACTTACCCAGAACAAGAAGTTGAAGATAAACATAGAATATTTTATGCAGCCACTCACACCTGCCATTTCGAAAAGGAGCAGGAATCCAGATGCCGTGAATTCAACTATTCGTTATAGGATTGTCCTGCAATATGCTCTGGAGTAATTTGCCTACAGAGATTTCTGTGCCCACGGCTTCAGAGCAGAAATAGAAAGCAAAGAAGTAGAGAGGGGAAGAAAACCCAGTTATTAAAGTGGATAAAAAATTAACCCACACATTTAAATATCACTAAGCCTATCTCCAGGCGAGTACATTCTTCTGCTTGTCATGGCTCCTGGGGCACTGGGCCAGGATATTTATGATCCTTTCTCAAAAACTGCCTCCTCTAAAGTAAACAGATATCAAGTGCAGGGAGTGGCGCTGGATCAGAGGATACCAGCTTGGTGAATTTCAGGAACCACAGCCTGACTTCCCTGCCCTCTATTTTGACTATAGGGAAATAAGTCTGTTTTGCTCTGAGGTAAAAGGGCATTGTGTCTCAACTCATTTTTGCATTACATTTTCTCAAGAATGCAAAATTTCTTCCAAATGCAATAAAATGCATTTAGAAATCTGCAAAATCTCGAGGCTTAGACATAGCAATCTTTTGTCATTAACCTCAGAATAGTTAAACAACCATTACATGTACCTTCCTTGTAAAACTTCTAAATTTATTTCAAAACAATTCTGGAGTTGCCTTAAATGCAACACAGTTGAGGGAAGAGTAGAGGGAGAGGCAGCTTTGCTTAAAATGATAAGACCAGACCATTCAGTTTTTATCTTTATTTCTTTATGATGTAAAAGGAAAAAAATTCTCAGAAGTCAACCTCTGACTGCCCTTATTGTGTTCATTTTATAATGTGTAGTCATTTTGATAGCTTGGTTTGCTTTTAAGGTGGACCCTGTACTTTCCTTCCTCTGATAAATTATGTCTAGGAACAGCTCCTCTCCACCAACTCAGTTTCTGGAATCTGGGTCCTCTTGGACAAAAAATTCAAAATGGGAAGGTGGTCATGGATCAGTGACCATAGATGGTACGATTTTTTTCTAGTGCTAATAGAAGGCAGCTGTCCCAGGTAAAGGCAAAATTCTCTGACTTAATCAGGGAGGTGTGGACTGTTTTGTGTAAACAACCTGGGTCATGCTAGTTTCCACATCCTGCCTCTCAAAGGGAGTTCTTCTCCCCATAAATAAAAGAAGCTTTTACTTCAAAAGGTTGTTGGGAAAATAAGTCTTTAAAATTTTTCTTAAGTTCTATACAATAAGCAAACATGGACTTCTTCCAAAAGAAAAATATTTTTCTGATTTTCACTGGCGTACAAAGATGTTTTTGAAAAAACCTCACTCCCTGACTGTAGACACCATATATTTTTAATGCATTATCAGCAATAATATTTAGTATTAAGGCTAAATTTAGGATTAGTTCCAAAAATAATGGCTTGATATTTAAATCATCACTAAAATTGTCAGTGTTCTGTGATGTTTCCTCCTAAAAAATGGAAATAATTTCACAAACGTCTACTGAGATATTAGTGTATATAGAATAATCCATGGCTGAAAGAAGAGTTTTAGATTGAATGAAAAACCAAATGGATTTATAGTCCCAGAAATGATTATTTATCATTTAGAGGCAAAATCAGAAGAAATCCACAGATTTAAATGCTGCTTTGTTGACAAGAATATATTGAGTCCTTACTAAATTTTAGTTTGGAATAGAGTTTTTGGTGGATGCTGAAATTCCTTAAAAAGAATACTTTATAGTCTTTAGTTAAATCATTCTTGAACTCCGAAACACAAAATTCAGCGGATGTCTTTCTACAGGAAAATGGCTGTGTGTAATAGAACCCCCCAGTCCAATTCCAAACCTGTGAAACAGTTCACTCCTCTAAATTCCTACCCCAGTAAATGTTATAATCACATAACAATTGCCCAAGCTGAATATGGTACAGTTATTTTGTATTCCTCTTTCTTTCTGGCCTCGTATCCAATCACTCATCACAGTCTGTGGAGCTCCTAAATTTCCATCAAATGTGTTTCCTCCATCTTATCCTTTTGCCACTGTCATTATTCAGCCCTTTATCATTTCTTACTTGAGCCATTTCAACAGAATCATAATTAGTTTCTCTGCCAGTCTCTTTCTCCTCCTCTCTGCCTTAGCACTCCAGAATTCTCTTTAAAAATTGTTATTGATCAGGTAATTCTCCTGATTAAAAACCAATCTAAGGATGGTTTCCTTTTACCTACAGGATAAATGTCAGACTCCTTAGAATGGCACTTAAAGTACATGGCAGGCAAGCCTCCACCCATCTTCCAGAACTTTCTCCCTCCCCTCTCTCCCTTAGGCAGCCTCCACTCCTAGGCTCCATAACCACAGAATTATTTCACAGTCCTAGAACATAACTTGGGATTTTGTGCCTCTGTGCCATGTTGTTCCTTCCACCTGGAATATCTTTCCCACCTTCTCTACCTGGTAAATTATTGCAAACACCCCTGTGAAGCCTTCCCTTCCTCAACCATTCTGGGTGACTTACTTCCCACTCAGTTCTCATGCCCATTATGATGTGAACAAACCTTTAGTCTACAATTGCCATCCTATCCCACATGTATTTTTATCTCTCCCCTGTTTGACCCTTTATGCCTGAAAGGCAGAGATCCTGGCTTATTCCCCTCTGTACTCACAGCAGCTGCCATCAGAGATAAAGGGATGCGTAATTACAGCCAAGCTCCCCAGAAAGTTCAACTAGTGATTTCCTCATAGGGTTCTCTAAGGAACTACCAATATACTACCCCTCCCCACTAAAACGTCAATTATTAGATTTTAATAAAAAAGTTTCTTATTTCAAGACATATCAGAGCCTTTAACTTTCTGATATTCAAAAAGGTGGTATGTAGCAATTCCCAAATGAATGTGATCCCAGAACATATCCAGAACCAGTGTTACAGAACATACATGCATACTTACAGAAACACTGATCTAGACAAAATTCCACATTTTATACATGAAAAGAGTGCAGCCCAGGGAGATTGAGTAGCCCAGGTCGACAAAACCGGTGAGTGGCAGATCTCCTTCTAGAAATGAGGTCACATTTATCAGATCAGTATTCTGTCTACTGGCATCAACTATCTTTTGAGTTATGCAGCATAAGTATGAGTCATTTACCACCTTAGATCTTGAGATGTTGTCATATAACAGATATTTTAACAATGTGGGAGAGGGGATTGGAGAATTTCAGTAATAAATTTTAGACCCCATGAAAGACCAGGCCAGGAAGGAGAGGCAGTGGAGAGTGGGATATCATAAAAAGAATTGACAACTGAGGGAAAGGGAAGAAGGAAAGTCTTAATAAATTTAGATAAAGCTTTCCTAATGCTGCCATCATGCCAATAATTATTATTCACAGTGATTGCCCATGGTAAAGCAGGATAAGTTTTCAAATCTGACTAATCATGAAAACCCTCCATGAGTCAGTCATCATTGAACTAGGTTTTGATAGCACTATAGGAACCCTGGCAGGGAAAAGAGAAGAAAAGAGATTCCTTTTGCTCAGGGTGGAGGAAAGTGCATGAATAGGACCATCATATGCCCTAAATAAAAAATGGCTTTTTTTCTAGGTCATCAAGCAAACCAGGCCTACATTTGGGACTTGAACCAGAAGGCAGGCATAGATAAATAGTTCATATTTTCATCATGGTAACATCTTTTCCTCCATAAGATATACTCAAAAATTTATTCAACAAATGTACTGAATGCCTACTATATTCCAGGCATGACACTTGGTGCTGGAGACATAGAAGTTTACAAAACAAGATAAAAATCGCTGCCTTCAGGAGCTGACATTGTAATGAAAAGATAACTTCCTCTTTGCATTTTTGTTTCCAAAATCTAGTAACCCAATATACTTGTCAATGGAGTAGGTTGTGAAAAAGCAAATCATGTGATTTGGAGGAGATTATTTTCTCTTTTATCTTATGTATTCTCCCATTACCACTGTCATTCTATAGGATATGGTTTTTTAAATGACATTGTGAACCATCAATTCATTTTCTGAAAGGCTAGTTGCAGCAATAAAAAATGATGCTGAAATTTCTGTTATGACTGTGCTTAGGGATGGGTATATAAGGGTGTGAGGTAATGCATACATAATTAAAGAGAATGTTTTGGTATTCCTTAGCGTTTCTTATTTTGAAAAACCCTTTTTCTTATTTTTGGAAAGTTGGAGTTGCTCACTTATGGGTTTTATGGTCTTTTTCACAGGAGCAGAGCCTTGGCTCTTGTGTTCTAGTCCAATTCCAGCCTTCCCGAAACCAACACTCTTCTTCTGCTTTCATGTCAGCCCAATGCTCCATGCTTCCTACCTTGTGTACGTATGTAGCCTGGCTCACAGAAACCTTCTGTGTATTCCCACTGGAGATGGGAAGCATCTGGTACGAGAATGATCCCTCTCCTTTCTTTGCAGGACAAAGAAAAAACAATAATCTCTACTTGTAGTATTAATTCCAGCTCAGAAATAAAGTGTGGCTTAGAATTATCATTGTGAAGTAGCAATATGCTGTTCATGGTGAATGAATATTCAATATCCAATATTCTTCCTCTTGCACAGATATTTTTATTCCAAACTATTCATGATTTGCATCTGGAAATAAAGTTACTAGTCACATAGGTCACATATGGAACAGTA
The DNA here is from genome assembly GCA_023783475.1 of Daubentonia madagascariensis. Taxonomy (NCBI): domain Eukaryota; kingdom Metazoa; phylum Chordata; class Mammalia; order Primates; family Daubentoniidae; genus Daubentonia; species Daubentonia madagascariensis. The sequence goes on along the minus strand of JAKFHU010000600.1, from coordinate 44,867,218 downwards.
TAAAAATGTGCATGAGAAAAATAGACTTTAGATCACCATAATCTGTTGTTATGTGTGTATAGGTAAAGACCGAGGCAAAGTGGTTCAGTGATTAAAAATGAAATTTATGACCATAACAGATTAGAGATGCCCACGAATTCTTATTATGCCTCAATACAGTGTTTATACTCCTTTTATCCTTACAGCAAGTCGAGAAAGAGGCCAGCAGCTGGGTAGGGGCCAGGATCAGGTCCTTGGCTTGGCAGCCTCTGAAGCTCAGCTTTGCCAGCCTTTCCTGGGGTCATCTGCTTCTTAGAAAAGATTCACCTTAAATGCTCTCACATGAAACAAAATGTCAATTTCTTAGTTTATCATGAGAAATACACCCATGAAATCATCCAGCATAAGGTAGTAGCTGATCATAAAATCCTCTCTCCCTGTAAAAAAATGGCACAGAAGCCAGAGCATACACAGATGGTGTCTTGGGGGATAAATTCAGTAAAGGAGTCAGTGGATGTGTTGCCAAGATTTGATAGGCTGAAGAGTCTAGAACCATCCCAGAGATCTAACAGCCAAACCCTCCAGAGGAAGCTCTCAGTGGTCTTAGCATCATATCCCTGAATATTGCTCTGACACACCACCAAATTCTTTCTTCTTGAGGCTGCTCTCTCTGTACTCTATTCAGTCCTTGCCTCCTCTGTGATCACAGTCTATCTCCAGACAAGGGTACACGATAATTGACTAGGTTTCCATTTACCAGATTATAATTACAATTCAGTCCTACTTCCAAGGTCACATTTTAATTGCATTTTAGATACTGCTAAAATTCTTCCCTTACACATGATTGATCTCTTGGTCCATTCCTTTAGATATTTACCAGTTGATTTCTCAGAGGTCAATCTTATTTTACTTCTCTCTAAATCAGGACTTGTGCCCACATACAGACTGCAATACTTAACAAGAGAGTGAAGAATACAAAACAGGGCTTTGTAATCACCAGCCCAAGATTTTTGTGCCGAGTATTTGCCTGGTTGTTTGCTTTTTAAGTTTAAAGTTTAAATGCCAACCTGCTTTCCTGTGAGTTCTCTCTGAATCAGTCCTTTGTTTGGTAAGTTTACAAGGTACACATTAACTGCTGAACATGATTAGGTTCTAAGTTAACAGTGATTAAGAGGTAAGGAAGTGAGTGGAGGCCACCAATACAGAAGAAAAAAAGTAAAAAATAAAAAAATAGAATAAGGCGGAGATAAACAACACTTGTATCAGACACCAGCTTCCCCAACTGAAGAAGCCAACAAAATGTTACCCTGAATTTAACACAGGCTTATCCCATGACTGGTCAGAAATAAACAGACATTTTACTCATAATGCTAATTAGGGTCTCACAAGTGACTAATTCCAAATTAGAAAGATTTATTCAACCTCACACAGTGGGAATGTACTGCATGGCTATTCTGGTTCCCAGGGAAAAATAAAATAACAGGAAGTCATTGTAAAAGGTCATTTATGAGGAAATCCCAAACCTCCAATTCACACCTTTGTAAGAAGCAACAAAACGTATCTCAAGTACACTCAGGTAGAAAATAACTCACACTCTGGTTTGAATGAATTTTTTTTTAACCGCAGAGCGATCTATTTTAGGTTTTTCTTGAGCACTTGGAAGACCTGATTTGCCCTTAATGTGAGAAGAAAACAAAAGAAACGGATATCGCAGGAAACCTGTGGCCGAATGCCTAACCCACAGTTCCCCAAATGAAAGACCAACAGCCTGACTGCGTTTTCGTCACTGTCATGCCATATGAATGGACCACCCCAATTTCCACAGTATCAAATAAAAGTACACATCTTTAAGAATACAACATCCAAATGCAGCTTCCAGAAACCAGACATGGAATACACCATTTCTCCAAGAATTCTTTTTTGGTTCCTTTTTCCATTTATGGTCAGGCATTAAAGCATCCTTCCCTGATCTCCCCAGTAATTCTCTTACTTATTAACACCCTGGTTGATTCTGAAAGTTCCTCATCCATAGGCAAACCATGTAAGGAAGTCAGAATTTTTTTAAATAAGCTACTTTTGGGGTCATTCAAGTGCCTATGGGTTAAACAAAGCCCAGGGATTGTTTTGTTTTGCATGGACTCGTGTTGATCTCTAATTTTGCCTGCACTAATCATTAAACCTTCAGAAAATATTCCAAAGGAGATCTTACTGGTCTGAGTTGTTTTTCAAATTATGGAAAGGACCCAAGCTCTTTGTGCGTGCTAATTTATTTACACCCTATTCCCACTTGAGCTTGAGAGAGCCAGGGAATTGCTGTCAGTGCTCCGCTCTCTTCCCCTTCACTCTTCAAGCTTTCTTGAACACATGAGTGTGAAGGGGTAGTGTTAAGCCAGAAAGAGTGGCCTTAGCCAAGGCCCTTCAAGAAGGAATGTGCAAATCTGGGAACACATTCCAGGATTTCTAGCTACCAGCACAGAACCTGATGTATAAGAAGTATCAGCCAGAAATTTCAAGTTTCTCGAGAATCACTCTATTCTCAGCCAATCCCCTAAGGAGCTGAGAAGGAAATAGTTCATAAAGCAATTCTCGGTGCAGTAAAAGATTATGTCACTCCCGGGCTTTGAACCCTCTAATGGATTCCCATCACAATTAGAATAAAATCCAAAGCCACACAAGAAGGGCCCTCGGCTGCTCACTGCCCTCAACACCCGCCCCCACCCCGCTTTCTCCCTCACTCAAGCTGTGCCAGCCACAGCGGACTCCTTGCTGCTCCTTGGACTTGCCAAGTGTATTCCTAACTCAGGGCCTCCCCATTTCTTCTTCCCCCTCCAGATGCTCTTAATCTGCAGAGCTAGATGACTCATCCTCTTCACTCATTGTATTTCATGTCTGTTTATCTGTTGTTTTCTTTTCTGCTTCCTTTCTGGAATGTCAACTTCAGGAGATCAGGGGCAGTTTCTGTGTTGTTCACTACTGTATCCCCAGGGCCTGGAATATAGTAGGTGCTCAATAAATATTACTTGAATAAATGACTGAATAGCAAGTTATCTAAATAGACTAATTTAATTTTAAATAACACTAAAGAGCATCAGTTCGTGTTCATCATCACATTCCTACTACCTAGCAGAGTAGCAGGCTACCAGCAGATTATAATCACCATTATGAGCTGGGATACGTACGGCATTGCAAAAGATTATTAAAGTCCACACTGCCCGTATGGACTTATATTCTACCAACTTGAGATAGCACACTAATAAATACAAAAATAAATATGCAAGAAAATACTTAGAAGATTAAAAAAAGCTGGATCCTGTGCTACAAGGTAAGTGAGGGAACTATTTCACATTAGGTAAAACTCTGAAAAGGTGACATTTAAGCTGAGTCCTGCCTGATAAGAAAGCACAAGTCATGCTGAGATCTAGGATAAGAGAGTCCAGACAAAGGTACCTGGGAGCACAAAGGCTCTAAGGTGAGCAGATGCTTGGCATGCTAGAGAAAGAAGGCCAGCATGTATGTAGCATAAAGAGTATGGAGAACATGGTATGAAAAGAGTTCAGAGTTCAGAGAGGAAGCTCCTCAGGCCAGATCCTGTAAAGAGTTGTAAGCTGGGGAGAAGAGAATGAAGTTTATTTAAGTTCATTCTATAAGTATTAGAAGTATTGGCAGGTTTAAAGCAATGAAATGACATGACCCAGTGGTCCAGGCAGCAGATGATGGTGTCTGATCTAGGGTGATGGTAGTGTAGATGAGAAGTGAATAGATTCAGGATATGCTTTAGAGGTGAAATCAACACTGAGGGGAAGTGAAAGAGAGAAACGTGGACGCCACCCAGATTTTAACTAGAACAACTTACTTGATAGTGATGCCACCAAGATAGAAAACTGGGCGAGAAGCAAAAGTTCTGTTTTGAACATCCTCGATTTGAGATGTCTATTAGATACCCAAGTGGAGATGTCAAGTGGGCAGTTCAATATATGAATATGGAATTCAAGGAAAATGTCAGGGCTGAAGATATAGATTTCGGTGTTCTTGCCATATAGAGGACATTTAAAAGCAAAGTATTGGATACAATTACCTAAGGAGAAGGCATGGATAGATAACATAAGAACCCTGACCCTGTCCCTGGAGCATCCCAATATTTAAAGTTGGAAAAAGGAAGAGTAAATACATCGTACTGAGAAGCAGTTAACAGTGAGTTAAGAGAAAAACCAGCAGGGTGGTATCCAGGAAGCCAGAAAAAGAAAGTGTCTCAGGAAGAGTGGAGCAGCTGCCAAGTGCTGCTGAGAAGTCTAGTAAGATGAGAACTCCCAGTCCCACTGGTTTTGGCAGCATGGGATTACTGCTGTCTTTGAGAGAAGGCCTGTCTTAGTCACATAGTGGGGACAGAGCCCAGATGGAAAGAGTTGAAGAAGGAATGAGAAGTATGACAGTGAAATAATTTATTTTAGACAATTATTTCAAGTTTTGCTATAAAAGAATGTCCTCAATATATGGGAGCTGGGATAACGTGGGCTTACAGAGTTCCACTATTCACTGGGAATTTCAGAGGGATATAAAAATTCATTCCCATATAAAATGAATTTAAAAGTTTCTTACCATATTGACAATTAAGATTATGATGTTGTATCATGTGGAATTAAACTCTCCGTTGATTCATCTCCAGATGAATAGAGCTCTCAAATGCTATAGTAACTAGTAACTGTACCTTATATAATAGATATTAATAAGAAACATTATATATCAACTGAATTAATAAATCCAATCAAATATTAAAAGTATTGAATGGACAATCAAGGGAAACTTATGGTGAGAATTTTAGTAGCTATATTATGTCATGTTCCAGAAAGAATCTTAGGCAGCTTACAAAAATATACACATAGTAATAAAATACATAAATAAACAAGGAAATTTAAGGTGAAGGAATGGATGGGACCAGGTAGAGACAAGACTTCTCATGGTATATATTTTCATTTCCTTTTGGCTTTTGAACTACACAAATGTATTAGCTATCCAGAAAATTAATTTTTTTTTTTTAAATCCAGAGGTTCAATCCAAAGCTGAAGAAACAGGTAACTGAACAGGTCTCAGCAGTCAGGCTGGGATGGTGTTTTAAATCTGCTTTGGGTCATATCAGAGGGGAAACAGCAAAGTCTGAGCTCTATGCTGGCTGGCTGGAAGCAGAGCCTAAATATATATAGGGAAAGTCAGTGACCAGGGCTTAGTCAAACATTTAGGAAAATTTTCAGGATAGGGAATTGAGTATAATTATTGTGGATGTGATACAAGCAGGCAGATATATACTCAAGAACAGTGTTCTATGAGCACCCATTCTAGGACAGGGTTTTTTCCTGCTCCATGCTTTGATGTTAAACTTTTTCTCAGAGTAAAAAAACCAATTTGGTACATATTAGACTATTCTCCAGAAGGGAGAAAAAAAAAATAGCAGATTCTACTAAAGCTGGAAGCTAATGAGGGCAGCAAGGAGAGAGGCCTAGCTCCTCTTAAGGGTACTCAGGGTTCAAGCCCCAGCATTCTGATGTCTTTCCTGAGGTGTATGGCCAGAAGCAAGCTGTATTTTGAACATGGGTGGTCCCTTGATTCCCACCAGGGTAGGTTACTTACTGTTCTTAATTTTGAGGCTATTTTACCCAGTGTTTTGTTGATCTTCCTAGTGGGTCACATTTTCCCTTGACAGTTTAACTTCTTCATCTGACATTCTGGTATTTACTCAAAACCTCAAACCCAATACTATCAAATTAAACTGATTTGTTCCTTCAAATTAGCAAGCATCATCTCCTATCTTTACTATTTATTTTTTTAATTAATGGACTTCAATTTTTATAGCAGTTGCAAGTTTACAGAAAAACTGAATGGAAAGTAGAGAATTCCTATATACTCCCTCCCCCACTTCCCACCACAGTTTCCCCAATTATTAGCATCTTGCATTACTGTGGTACATTTATTACAATTAATGAACCAATATTGATATATTATTATTTTTAAAAGTCCATAGTTTACCTTAGAATTCACTCTTTGTGTTGTACATTCTATGGATATCGACTAATGTGTAATGGATGACATGTGCCCACCATTACAATGTCATACAGAGTGGTTTCACTGCCCTAAGAATTCTCTGTGCTCCACCAACTCATCCTTCTCTTTCTCCCACACCCCATCCCCACCCCCCCGATCTTTTTATTTTTTTTCATTCTTTCCTCTCTCTCCTTATACTGATCATAGCACTTATTTCATGCTTGCTTCTGTCTCTCCCACTAGATGGTATCATTGTTGAGGCTCTAGACATCCCCTCCAAGTCTTCAAACCCTGTTAGAGAACCTGGCATAAAATAGATGTTAAATAATTGCAAATGAATGACAATCATCAGCTTGGTTTTGGGGTCCAAGCCTCAGAGCCCTGACCAGAGAAATCCAGGACCACTGGGGAATGGCTTCATATATTAAATTGTGCTGGCTTTATGGTCTTCTGATCTGTGCTAGTAAGTGGAAATTTAAGCAAGGTGGTTATTGACTTTGGTGACTCTGTATGAATCTAAGAACATACCAGGCAAGAGACCAGTTTCCATTTCATCAGTGCTTCTTGGATAGTACCTTAAGGAGATAAAGTGCATGAGAACATTGATATTCAATAAATTACTTGTTAATAACATTATCTAACACTATTAGTGCATTCTCTTCAATATTAAGAAGGAAAGTGAGTCAGAGCATTTTATCGGTTGCTTTAAAGTTTTATTATCTGGGGCTGTTCACATTTACATGGGAGCTGTCAATGTTTACTAGGTGTCTGGGTTTCTCTGGTAAGAACCACCTACAACTGAGGCTGAGTTAAGAGGCCTTTGGACAAACACGGACAATGCATTTGACTTTTGTCCATTTGTTGCATAGTTCAAAGTATCCTGGTTCTTCCATGTAAATATCTTCTATTTGAGACCAAAGATGGCATTATCACAAAGCAAAAGAAGTCAAGTAAAACATAAGACCAGAATGTATTTTTTTCCTTTCCTCTCTCAATGAAAATAGTTGTATATGTAACGAGAAGAACAGAATAGCATTTGCAGCATTCTTCTTGTGTGTTTTTTTTTTTTAATTTCAATAGATTTAGGGGATACAAGTATTTTTTGTTACATGGATGAATTGTATAATGATGGAGTCAAGGCTTTTAGTGTACCTATCACCAGAATAGTGTACATTGTACCAGTTAGATTGATTTTGTCCCTCACCACCCCCTTGGTTTTCAATGTCCATTACACCACTTTATGACCATATATACTCCTTTTTTAGCTCCCACTTATAAGTGAGAACATGTGGTATATTTTATTGCATTCCTGAGGTACTTCATTTAGGATAATGGTCCAAGTTGTTGCAAAAGACATTATTTCAATCCTTTTTATGGCTGAGTAGTGCTCCATGGTACATATAGATCGCATTTTCTTTATCCACTTATCAGTTGATGGGCACTTAGGTTGATGCCATACTTTTGCAATTGTGAATTGTACTGTAATAAATATTCAAGCACAAGTGTCTTTTTAATATAATGAATTCTTTTCCTTTGGGTAGATACCTAGTAGTGAGATTGCTGGATCGAATGGTAGGTCTACTTTTAGTTCTTTGAGGAACCTCCATACTGTTTTCCATAGAGGTTGCACTAATTTGCAGTCCCACCAACAGTGTATAAGCGTTGCTTTCTCTCTGCATCCATGATAGCATCTATTGTTTTTTTGACTTTTTAATAAAGGCCATTCTGACAGGGGTAAGGTGGTAGCTCATTGTGATTTTAATTTGCATTTCCCTAATGATTAGTGATGTTGAGCATTTTTTCATATGCTTGTTGGCTATTTGTCTATCTTCTTTTGAGAAAAATCTGTTCATGTCTTTCGTCCACTTTTTAATGGGGTTATTTGGTATTTTTTTTTGCTGATGTGTTTGATTTCTTTGTAGATTCTAGATATTAGTCCTTTGTCAGATATATAGTTTGCAAATATTTTCTCCCATACTATAGGTTGTCTTTGTACTCTGTTGATTATTTCCTTTGCTGTGCAGAAACTTTTTAGTTTAATTTAGTCCCATTTATTTATTTTTGTTTTTGTTGCATTTGCTTTTGGGGTCTTAGTCCTAAGTTCTTCGCCTAGGCCTATGCCCAGAAGAGTGTTTCTTACTGTTTGTTCTATAATTTTTATGGTTTCAGGTCTTACATTTAAGTCTTTAATCCATCTTGAGTTAATTTTTGTATATGGTGAGAAATAGGGATCCAGTTTCATTATTCTTCATGTGGCTATCCAGTTTTCCCAGCACTATTTATTGAATAGGGCATCCTTTCCCCAATGTATGTTTTGGTCTACTTTGTTGCAAAGTAGTTGGTTGTAGCTATATGGCTTTATTTCTGGGTTCTCTATTCTGTTCCATTGATCTGTGTCTACCTTTATACCAGTACCATGCTGTTTGGTTACTATAGCCTTGTAGTATAATTTGAAGTCAGGTAATGCGATGCCTTCAGATTTGTTCTTTTTGCTTGGGATTGCTTTGTCTATTCAGGCTTTATTTTGGTTCCATATGAAGTTTAGGATTATTTTTTCTGTGAAAAATGACTTTGGTATTTTGATGGGAATTGCTTTGAATCTGTAAATAACTTTGGGGAAGTATGGATGTTTTAACAATGTTGATTCTCTAATCCATGAGCATGAGATGGTTTTCCACTTGTTTGTGTCATCAGTGATTTCTTTCATCACTGTTTTATAATTTTTCTTGTAGAGATCTTTCACCTGCTTGGTTAAATATATTCCTAGGTATTTTATTTTCTTTGCAGCTATTTTAAATGGTATTTAGTTCTTGATATGACTCTCAGCTTGACTATTATTAGTATATAGAGATGCTACTGATTTATGTACATTAATTTTGTAAGCTGAGACTTTACTGAATTTATTTATCAATTCCAGGAGTCTTTTGGCAGAGTCTTTAGAGTTTCCTAGATATAAGATCAGGTCATTGGCAAACAGGGATAGACTGCCCTCCTTTTTCCCAAGTTGGATGCTCTTTATTTCTTTCTCTTGCCTGATTGCTCTGGCTGGGACTTCCAGTACTATATTGACTAAAAGTGGTGACAGTGGGCACCCTTATCTTGTTCGTTCTGGTTCTTAGGAGGAATGCTTTCAACTTTTCCCCATTAAGTATGATGCTGGTGGTGGGTTTTTCATATATGGATTTTATTATTTTCAGGTATGTTCCTTCTATGCCTAGTTTGTTGAGGGTTTTTATCATGAAGGGGTGCTGGATTTTATAGAATGATTTTTCTGCATCTATTGTGATGATTATATGGTTTTTGTTTTTAATGCTGTTTACGTGGTGAATCACATTTATTGATTTTCTATGTTGAACCATCCTTGCATCCCAGGGATGAAACCCACTTGATCATGGTGAATTATCTTTTTGATGCACCATTAGATTCTGTTTGTTAGCATTTTGTTGAGGATTTTTGCATCCATGTTCATGAAGAATATTGATCTGTAGCTTTCTTTTTTTGCTGTGTCCTTTCTAGCTTTGGTATCAGGGTGACATTGGCTTCATAGGCATTAGGGAGGATTCTTTCCTTCTCGATGCTATGAAACAGTGCCAGTTCTTCTTTGTAGGTCTGGTAGAATTCAGCTGTAAATCCATCTTGTCTAGGGCTTTTTTTTGTTGGGAGGTTTTATATTACTGTTTCAATCTTGCTTCTCATTATTGGTCTGTTCAGGATTTCTATTTCTTCCTGATTCAAACTTGGGAGGTTGTATGTTTCCAAAAATTTATTCATTTTCTCTAGATTTTCTATTAATAGTTTATGTGCATAGAGGTTTTCATAGTAGTCACAGATGATAGTAGTCACAGAGTTTTTCTGTGGTATCAGTTGCAATGTCTCCTTTTTCATTTCTGATTGAATTTATTTGAGTTCTTTCCCTTTCCTTTCTGGTTAATGTAGCTGTAACAGAGGGAAGGGCCTGAAGAAAAAATATATATTTTCTGTCTCTTTAAAACTTCCCCCACTCTTTTTGGGAACTGCAGCTAACCTGCATCCCTGAGGCAGATTAAGTCCTTTGTTAAAACTGGGGGCAAGTGGGCAGCTGGTGGAGGTCACAAGCTTTGTCTTTGGCAGAGATGGGATGATTAGAATACTTAAACACAATAGCCTAGAACTGAGGGGCCCTCCCTTTAAAAGCTCTGTATTTCTGCTTATGTTCAGGAAATTTGGATTTTGAGATGAGAAGGTCTACCATTTTTCCTCCTTTGCCAGCAAAGTAATGAAAATTATTTTTCCTCCTCCCCAAACCACTCGTTCTCATTCTTCTGATGTGGCCTCGAGGACAAGTGCTGAGCTTTCGGTAACATAGCTAGTGGTCTATTGATTTTGTTTACCTTTTCAAAGAATCAACTTTTTGTTTCATTGATCCTTTGTATTGTTTTTGTTTGTTTCCATTTCATTTAGTTCTGCTCTGAGCTTTATTTCTTTTCTTCTGCTGGCTTTGGGTTTGGTTTGTTCTTCTTTTTCTAGTTCTTTGAGATGTGACATTAGGTTGTTAATTTGTAATCTTTCTGTCTTTTCGATGTAAGCATTTAAAGCTATGAACTTCTCCCTCAGCACTGCTCTTGCTATATCTCACAGATTTTGGAAGCTTATGACCTTTTTGTCATTCAGTTCAAGAAATCTTTTGATTTCCATCTTAATATCATCATTGCCCCAAGGATCATTCAGCAGAAGTTTGTTTAATTTCCATGACTTTGTGCAGATTTGAGAGTTTCTCTTGGAATTGATTTCTAGTTTTATTCCACTGTGGTCTGAGAAGATATATGGTATGGTTTCAAATTTTCTGAATTTGCTGACACTTGTTTTGTGGCCTAACATGTGATCTATCTTGGAGAATGTCTCATGTGCTGATAGAAGAATGTATATTCTGCAGTTTTTGAGTAGAATGTTCTGTAAATGTCTGTTAGGTCCATTTGTTCTAGAATCCTATTTGTGTCCAGTGTTTCTTTGTTGGTTTTCTGCCTCAATAATCTGTCCAGTTTTGTCAGTGGAGTGTTGAAGACCCTGGCTATTTTGATAATGCTGTTTATTTCCTTGCTTAGATCTAGTAGAATTTGTTTTATGAATCTGGAAGCTCCTGTGTTAGGTGTGTACATATTTAGGATTGTTATATCTTCTTGTTGAATTGCTCCCTTTATCTTTAAATAATGATTGTCTTTGACTTTTTTACTATTTTTGATTTAAAGTCTATTTCATCTGATATGAGAATAGCTATTCCAGCTCTATTTTGGTTTCAATTTACATGGAATATTTTTTTTCACCCCTTTACCTTAAGTCCATGAGCATCTTTGAGAGTTAAATGTGGTTTTTAGGGGCAGCATATATTTGGGTTGTGTTTGTGTTTTTTATCCATTCAGCCAATCTATACATTTTAAGTAGAACATTAAGACCATTTACGTTCAATATTAGTATTGATATGTGAGATACTGTTCTGTTCATCATGTTGATTGCTACCAGTTGCTTTGTTTTCTCCCTTGTGTTACTGTTTTATAAGAGCTGTGAGTTTTTACTTTTGGGTATTTTTACACTGGTGGGTATTGATTGTTCTATTCCATGTATAGAGCACTTTTAAGCATTTTTTGGTAGGGCAGGTCTAGTGGTGACAAATTCCCTTAGTGTTTGTTTGTCTGGGAAAGACTTTTATTTCTCCTTTATTTATGAACTTATTTTTGCAGGATACAAAATTATTAGCTGGAAGTTATTCTGTTTACAAAAACTAAAAATGAGGCCCCAAACCCTCTGGCTTATAAGGTTTCTGCTGAGAAATCTGCCATTAGTATGATGAGTTTTCCTTTGTAAGTTACTTGATGCTTTCCTCTCACAGCTTGTAGGATTTTCTCCTTCACTCTGACTTTGGCCAGACTGATGACTATGTGCCTTGGTGATGTCCTATTTGCCATGAATCTTCCAGGTGTTTGATGACCTTCTTTTATCTGGATGTCTAAATCTCTAGTGCTACCAGGGAAGTATTATTCAATTATTCCCTCAAATAGATTTTCCAAGATTTTGCTTTTTCTTCTTCTCCCTTAGGGATATCTATGATTCTTATATTCATTCCCTTGACATAGTCCCATATTTCTTAAAGAGATTGTTCATTCTTCTTGATTCTTTTTTCTACATTTTTGACTGACTAGTTTGATTCAAAAGCCTTGTCTTCAAGCTCTGAAATTCTTCCTTCTGCTTGGTCCAATCCATCACTAAAACTTCCTACTGTATTTTGAAATTCTCTAAATGATCTTTCATTTCTAAAAGTTCCGTTATATCTTTTTAGTAAATTTTTCATTCAGCTACTGAATTTTGTTTTGGTTTCTTTGTGTTGGTTTCCAACTTTCTTGTCAATCCCATTGATCTTACTTGCCATCCATATTCTGAATTCCATATTTGACCATTCAACAATTTCCTTTTGTTTGGAATCCATTGCTGGAGAAGTATTGTGATCCTTTGGGGGTGTTAAAGCAGCCTGTTTTTTCATGTTGCCAGAATTCTTATGATGGTTCCTTCTTATTGAAATCTTTTCACTCAGCTCAGGACAGATAGTTTTGTGGTACACTTGTTCTCCTCTGCAGTACACCTGTTTGCCTCCTCTCCTCTGGGAACTCTGTTTCTCAGTGAAGAGAGGGAGAGGTCTCTGGTTGTCATGCTTGAGTCCTACTCTGGAAGACTGACCAAGCAGGAGAGGAGCAGGTGCACTTTAACACTGCTGCTTTTCTGCATCTCCCTGTTCCCCTGCTGTTATCATGGGTGGTTGGTATATATGACATGAGTACTGGCCCTGCTTAGGTGTGTCAGTGGTGGCATTACACAGGTGACAGTGGTGGCTTCTGCACCACTCAGATGGCAGCAGCAAGCACCTGGGGCTGTGGGTGCTCTCTCTGTCTGAGTCCCACAGCAGCTGTGGGCAGGTGAGGCTGCCCAGGTGGTAGCAAAGGGCACTGGGTCCATGGATGCCTGCTCTTCCCATTGCCTTGGTGGCACCCACCCAAGAGACACACAAGAGGGCCTGGCCTCCCTGCTCCCTGCCCAGCCCAGCAGGGATGATGGGGAGGCAGCAGCAATGGATCTGACCCCCAGATAGACACAGCGCTCTGGGGCTGAGACCTCAAAATGGCACCACTATAGTTCCCAGGGTTTGTAAACCAGTGGGACCCTGCTGTGCCTTCTCTCTGGAGCAATGCCACTGCAGAGTATCCACTCAACTTCCTGTGTCAGTCTAGTGACCCGTTGCTGTGGTGGGACCCTCCCACAGCTCTGATTGCAGTGTCCACAGGGGAAGTGTGGTTTTCTCCTCTGTCCCTTCCTCACATGCGTGTGTCTTCCCTGTGTACCTCCAGTCCTGCAAAGTAAGTCACCGTGCTTTCTTCTTCACTCTGGGAGCCTCCTGTCACCTCTCTGTTGATTCCCAATGCTCTCTCTTAGACAATCGATCCAAAGGCAAATATCTACTTGCCAATTGGAATCCTGTCTGTGAGAGTGGCATGTGCAGGCTGCTTCTGGTCTGCTGTCTTTGAACCATTGATCTTTTTATGTTTCCATAGTTTTGCCTTTTCCAGAATGTCTTACAGTTGGAATCATATATGTATCCTATTCAGATTGACTTCTTTCACTTAGTAATATGCATTTAAGTTTCCTCCATGTCATTTTGTGGCTCAATAGCTTATTTCCCCTTAATGCTGAATAATATCTTTCATTGGATATTTTATTTTAATGCTGAATAGTATCTCATTGGATATGGACATAGTTTGTTTATACATTTACCTATTGAAAGCCATCTTGGTTGTTTCCAAGTTTTGGTATGCATGAAGAAAGCTGCTGTAAACATTCAGGTATATGTTCTTATATGGACTAGTTTTCAGCTAATTTAGGTAAATACCAAGGAGCACAAATTCTGGATTGTATGTTAAGACTATGTTTGGTTTTATAATAAACTGTCAAACTGTCTTCCAAAGTAGCTATACCATTTTACATTCCTTCCAGCAATGAATAAAATTTCTTATTGATCCATATCCTTGACAGCATTTGGTGTTGTCAGTGTTCTGGATTTTAGCCATTCTAATAGGTATGTAATGGGTTTTGTTGTTTTAATTTGCAATTCCCTAATGATATATAATGTTGAACACCTTTTCATATATTTATTTGCCACTTGTATATCTTCTTTTGTGAGGTGTTTTTCAGATCTCTTGCCCAGCTTTTGATCGGGTTGTTTTATTATTGTTGAGTTTCAAGAGTTCTTTGTATATTTTGGAGACCAGTCCTTTACCAGATATGTGTTGTACAAATATTTTCTCCCACTCAGTGACTTCTCTTTTCATTCTCTGAATACTATTTATTTTTACAAGACATACATCATACCATGTGAAACTGAGGCTCAAAAACCATTATTCTTGACTGATTATTTTCTCAATTTACTGACACATTTTATTACCTCTGGAAAAACTCTAGCCTCATATCCACTGCTAATACCTTACTGTGTCTTATTGAATTACTGTAATAACTACTTCCTTGGATTTGAGGATTTTAAGATTGTAAGAACTGTGAGGGCTCTGAGATTTTACCCTACTTGTAGACTAACAGGTTATCCTACCACAGTTTTGTGGTTGTTGTCAGAAGACATGATATTCTTGGGTCAGACACAATGACTTTATAACTCACAGCACAGAAAGTTCTATGAACTTCATGTTTGTAAGGGTTCTCTTTATTCCCCAAGTCCCATAGGGAAGATGCCTGGCAACCCATGTGGATATTGAATATAAAATAACTTTGTATCACACTGAAGGACTCTGAGCTTAGGAAACTCCAATCTTTTAAAGGGGCTCCTTCCCCTTTCCCATAAGGCAGCCACTATCTCTATATTCCAAGGCTATGTGCAACAGAGACATTCTTGAAAAATGGTCTGGAACAAAATCTGTCAATTCCTCTGGTCATAAGCGTGCAGAAATGTGAGATCCAGGGAGAATTTTCTCCCAACATAATATTTCATTTTTCCAGGTCATGGTGAACTGCCAGAATAAATACTCCATTTTTTAAAAAAATGCAGCTCATGTTTAGCAAAAATACCAATGATAGTTCTCTATCACCTAAACAAAGTTTAAACTCCTTAGCAGAGCATCAAGGCCATTCAGTAACAGTCTCCCAATTACCCCTTGTAATCTGAACTCCTAAAACTTCCCAATATGTGTCATCCACACCAGCCAGTACAAACTTCTTGCCTTTTCTTTTTAAAACACTCTCTTTTCATTTCTTCTGTTCTCCCTGTCTTTAATGCTATCCCCACATCAACAACTTCATTGATACAATCAACCTTTTTGTTCAAGCATTAAGTCAGATGATATCTCTCACATGAGACATTTTTTAAATGAATCTCTTCCTTCTCCTGAACTTTTCTAGCACTTTTCTACATAACTCAATTTAAGCACTTTTTATTATATTTAGTTGTCTATTTGTATTTTCTCTCTACTAGCGTGCAAGCAGCTAGGGTGTATATTTCTTCAACTTTGTGTCTCTCATACCAAGAACTATGTCTAGAAAATATTGAGTGAATGAAAGAATAAATAAATGTTGTGGTTTTTATACTTTCCTAAAAATTTTTGAGACAGAGAAGAGGGTACAATTTTGAAAAACAATCATCTTTTATCAATAAAACAACTGTTCCTCAACTTACCAAATTTTTTTCATTACCATAATCAGAGATATTTTTTAGATCTTCTTGGCATTTTGGCAAAAAACCCAATGCTTCCTTTTATTAAACCTGCTGTAATGTTTTAACCTAATGTGAAAGTAGCAAAGCAGAATAAAAAATTGCATTCTGGCTTGTCAACAGCCCTCTTTTTGTCCCTTTCATCTCGACTAAAATCCTCCTTCAGCTTTCCTAACTGACATCCTTTGAATACTTTCATGTTAGCATTGCTCGTCATGAAGTCACCTTGCACAACCCAGCCCTCCCAAGAGGAGAGCAGGTTCCAATTAAGCTAACAGACAACAGGGTGAAAACAGTGTCTGCTGAGATCAGAATAACACAATATTTTCAATAATGAAAGGTTCATAATTTTTTTTCCAGAAACTAACAGGCAAGGCAGCTCAGCTTGCACGGAAGACAAGATGACTCCATCAGAGAGACTATCAGGTGAAGGGGAAAACAAGGGAGATAACCAGCTATCTCAAGAGAGGTACAAACCAGAGGCTCTTGGCAAAAGCATGGGCTTTCTGTTCACAAAGTTCTGGATTTGAAAGTAAGAATCTGCTTCTTACCAGCTCAGAGAACTTTCTTCTTTTGTCTATTTAACAAATAAGTATCTTTTAAATGCCTAATAAGTGCTGGGTGTACAATAGTCAATGGGGCAAATGTAATCTCAGCCCTGGTAGATTTTACAGTTTAGCAGGGCTTAGACAAAAAGCAAATAAACCAACAAATCAATTTATACTTATAAGTTATGATTAATGCCATGAAGGAAAAACACAAGGTGTCCGAGAAAGTCAATGATTATAAGAACCTACTTTGATTGCATGGTCTAGAAGGCCTTGTGTTGGGAGATAATGTTTTACTTGATATGAAAAATAAGGTGCCAGCCAGACAAAGATTGTAGGGGGAAATAATTAATCAGGGAAAGGAAAGGTATTGTACCTCATCTGCAAAATGAGTATTCTTATGAAAGTTTACATATGAAGTGTTTGACACAGGACTAATGCATTGTAAATGCTCAGCAAGTGATGGTTCTTGTTATTTCTATAGCTGCTGACTGTATATACTTTAGAGCCAGTCTATTAAAGCCTACAGATCACTGAAAAATCTTTTAAACCTTAACAGATAACTTAAATAATAAGCATCAGCAGTTATATCTTTAAAGAGGGAAATATATAGAACATTATACACAACATAGAGAAAATCTCATCTGCAACTCAGAATCCTCGCTAATTCATAAGCTGATAATTAGGAATTTCACATTTGTTCTGTGAAGCAAGTGAAAAACGTAATCAAAATGCAAGCAGTCAGGATATTTAACTTAATTAAGGAAACCTGTTGTTTCTGAGCAACTTTAACCACACACATTTGCATACAATTAATGTGATGATTACAAATGACTTGAATTTTCTCATTAAAGCAAGCAAGTAAGATCTTACTCTGTAACACTCGACCTTTGCAAACTTGTATTTCTTGACCAAGTTTGCAATAATTAAGTTATGCTGCTAACTTAGACTGATTCTTTTCTTCAGTTAGTTCAAATTAGAGTTTTCTGTGTGGCCAGTCCTAAATTGAGCTGCTTTCCTTTAGTAGCTTTTTATAATTTATACTTTGTCATTTTCCAGAAGGCAGTGGATGCAATTAAGGTGAACTCCTTTTATGGTTAAATGATCTTTGTAATAGTTATAATTTGATAAAGATTGAAAGGGTGTTCAAGATGCAATTTTCCTTCCTTTATTATTCTGCCAAATCTTCCTTTCTATAATCCTTCAGACTATTCCCACGTCTCTGATTCCATATGCCCTGAGAGCCCCATACGGGCCCCATATGATTCTCCACATACTTAAAAAAAAAATTTTGTCTTTGTTCTCTGCCTCATGGGAGGAGATGAGTTGTTAGAAGAGTTGTGCAAGTTTTAGCACAGAGTCCCAGAAGTCAGGCATCCCCTTGGACTAAAGGTTCCAAACTGGAACTTAAACAACTAATGTATTTTATTAATGTTGAATGACAATCTTGATGTCCTTAGGAAAGATGGTTTCAGATCATCTCTAGAGTGTATCCTTTTCAGACCATCTTATAAAATATTTTAAAATGTCCAAGATGATTATTAGACAAGTTTTGGGCAATGTTAACAAGATAACTTTTTAAAAAAAATAACATCATGACTCTCATACAGAGATCAAGTGAGCATGTATTGTTAATGAGGGAATTGGTAAGAGGTTACATACAAACAGTTCAAAGGAGAATTCAAAGACAATTTGTAGGTCAAGGATATTGAAATGAAGGTACAAATGGAGGTGAAACTCTTGCTACTTTGATATTTGAGAGAGAAGTCAATTGAATCTCTACTGGGATGACTCTATTTGCATGTCCAAAACCGTAATTATTATTTATTGCTATCAATTATCTACAATTTACAGAGTTGTAAAATAGCTCAAAGTCAACAAAAGCCCAGAGCCTCTATAAAATCAGAATTGGATAACCCAGAAGGGATTGCTCTAACCAATGCAAAGTTTTTCACTGAAGCACAAATTTTTCCCTACAGCACAAATTGTGCATATGCCACTGTTATTCCTAAACTCATTCATCTACAAATGTATATGGAAATATTCCTGTATGCCAGATGGAAAGCTAGACTTTGGGGACCCAGAAGTATATCATACATAGTCCTTATCCTTAAAAAGACTAAAATATCACAGGGAGAGACATGTGTGCAAACAAATGAGGGTAAAAAGTGTCAAAGAGGTTAGAATAAAGGCTTATACAGAACACAGTAGGGACAGAAATAATAAGAAACCTTCAGTAAGTGCTTTTGTGCCTGTAATTGCTCTAAATGCTTTTCACATGATTGTTTCCTTTATACCGCATAGCTCCAATTACTAACCCCATTTTACAGACGATGAAATGGAGGCATAAAGGAATTAAAGAAATATATCCAAGATCTCACAGGTCATAAGTGGTAGAGCCAGAATTTAGACCTAAGTATGAATCCAGAGCTTGTACTCCAATCGCTATACTGTACTATCCTCCCACAAAAGACAGAGTACTTAATTCTATCTTGGGTGAGGGGTAGGGCTGGGAAACTGGAGAAAAGAGATGAGTTGAATTTTGAAAGATGATTAGCATGTATCTACAGGTGGGAACAGGGGATTTTCAGAAAGAAAATGAGCCACATGAGCCAATGTACCAAGACCTGTATTGCTAGGAAGAGGCCAGGTCATGAGCACCTCTTAGGCCAAATTAAAAATGTTTATATCTATGATGAAAAAAGAACTGATAAAGAATTTAAAGCTGGAGAAAACCATGATTCATTTTGCTTTTTAAAAAGAACTATGGTCTTTATTCTTTTGATGGCAATATGGAAGACGGATTATAGACTGGGATAATCATTAAGAAACTATGGGAATAGCACAGGTAAGAGATAATAAAGACCTAAACTGAGGCAGCAATATTGGACAGGTAGAGGGGAAATACATGCACAAACACACACAACATGAAGGAAGTATATTTGATAGAACTCAGATATAGCGCTGTCAGAGACCAATGATTTTAAGATGACATTTAATAATGTTTCTATTTTAAACTACTGGAGAGATGTGGTATCATTCACCAAGGTAGAAAAAAAAAGTGAAAAGAAACAGATTTGTAGGTAAGAGCTTGGTTATCGACAATGTTGAGTTTGAGGTAAAAATATTCAGAAGAAAATTGGATACCAAGGACTGGAGCACAGAGGAAAAATCTAAACGGAGATGAAGATTCATGAATTTTGCATAGCAATATAGTAATTGAAACCATGAAAAGAAATGAAATTACCCCAGGTAGGCAGAAAATTCAGAAGGGAAAAGAGAGAGAAAATAACCTTGGGGCACACCAACAATAAAAGTGTGGACCAAGAAAGATGACCCGTGAAGGGACCAGGAAGGAAGAGAGGTAGGCAGATTCAAAAGCAAGTGAGTTACAAATCCTCAGGAGGGGAGGGGAATGGTTTCCAAGAATGATAGAAATGTTCAATTTCAGACACCACAGATAAGACAAATCCTGCTGAGGACTGAGTCATCAGTCCCCTTGCCAGAGTGTTTCAGGAGTATGGAAGTGTGGTGGAAAAATTACTTGAAAAGTGAGTGGGAATAATAGAATGAAAATATTCATTTATCCTTGCTCTCTTCTAAATCCACTGATCTAACAGTAAAAAAATTTTTTAAACTGTTAACCTAGGAAGACAAAGCAAGCAGGTGAGGAAAAAAAATTTTTTTGGAAGCTGGAAAACTGATAAATGAGTGGTAGATTATTTAGCAAAGTCAAGAAGGCTGAATCCTAAACCAACAATGAAGAAAGATAAGCAACCAATTTTCACCCCAGATCACCCACACAAGTATTCTGGAAGTAGTAGCACCAGATACTGATGCCACTGGAAGTGTGACTGAAGGTAGAATTAAAAAGAGGAGGATTATTTGAAAGTTTGCGTTTAAAGCACTCAGACTCCAAGATGGCCTTCCTTCTCCAGCAGACAGGCCTCACCACTTTATGGAAGACTGAAGATTTATAGTCTGCAAAGAATGAAAAATATTCTCACACTAGAAGATACCAACACAGTCATTGGTTGTATACCATACTGAGTTTGGGGGTTTGGGGTAAAAGAAGTTTTCATACCAAATATTGAAACCTTCAGCCCTCTTGCCCAATCCCCTACAGAAAACTGTTAGCCAGAATTACACATTCCAGGCAGGAGAAAAGGAGAGGCTTCTCCAGAGACTCTAAACAGCCTAAGGGAAAAAGACCTAAAAATACTGGCATCAGTGATTCCCCAGGGAAGCATCCCAAACAGCCCAACCTGACCACTACAATGAAGCCCACAACCCACAAGTTGGAACTCACCCTACTCTTACAGAGCCTTCCATCAGCTTTTTATTTTATTTTTTAAATTACTCCTTTATTTTTTACTTTTTATTTATTTTTATTTACATAAATTTATGGGGTATAAGTGTGATTTCATTAGCTTTTTAGTGCTACAACCCAAAATATGAACAGATAGTCAAGGATCCCCAGACGACTAAAGCAAATCTCTAACATGAATGGCAGAAAACAAAACAAATAGCAAATAATCACCTATACAGGAAGGTGAAAACCTCAAAAACATCTACCATTAATATAGTCAGAGATAAAGTTTATTGCCTTTGAAATAGGAACACAATGCTCTATGTCAATAAAGGGAATAATCAAAGAATAAGAAAGAGCCCTTAGAAAAGTAAAAATACATTTACAGAAATAAAAAATTTAGAAAAAGGGTTTGAAGATATTGAGGAACTCTCCTAATAGTAGAGCAAAAAAGAAAGAGATAGGAAATAGAGAAAAGAAAAGAAAATTAGAGAATCAGTCAAAGAAGTCTAACATTCAAATAATAGAAGTTTCAGAAAGAAGAAATAGAAAAAAATTAAGGAAAAGTAATTATTAAAGAACAAATTCAAGAACATTTCCTATACTGAAAGCATCTATTGAGTGCCCAGAACAATAGATAAAAATATATCCACATTAAGGCTGATCCTGAGAAGTTTCATAACACTATGGACAAATATATAGTCCTAAAAAGCAACCAAAGAGAAAAATAAAATAAATGAAAATATAACCAAAATTAAGTTACTTAGAAAAGATCAGGAATTAGACTAGCTTTAGATTTTTTTTCCGGTTTTATTGAAGTATACTTAACAAACAAAAATTGTACATATTTAAGGTGCACAATGTGTTTTGATATACATAAACATTGTGAAATGATTACCAGAATCAAGCTAATTAACAAAGCCATCATTTCACATAGTTATAATTTTTTGTGTATGGTCAGAACACTTAAGATCAACTTTCTTAGCAGATTTCAAGTATATAATACAGTATTATTAACTATAGTCATCATGCTATACAATAGATCTCCAGTACGTATTCATCCTACATAACTGAATCTTTGTACCGTTTGACCACATCTCCCTATTTTACCCACCCACCCACTCAGCCCCTGGCAACCACCATTGTATACTCTGCTTTTATGAGTTCAACTTTTTTAAGATTCCACATGTAAGTAGGATCATGCAGAATTTGTCTTTCTGTGTCTGCCTTATTTCACTTAGCATACTGTTCTCCAAGTACATCCATGCAGTCTCAAATGACAAGACTTCCTTCTTTTTTAAGGCTGAATAGTATTCCACTGCAATATTATATTCCAATATATATATACACACATTTTCTTTTCTTTATACATTCATCCAACAGACACTTAAGTTATTTTCATATCTCAACTATTGTGAATAATGCTGCAATTAACTTGGGAGTGCAGATATCTCTTTGATATATTGATTTCATTTCTTTTGGATATACACCCAGAAGTAGGATTGCTAGATCACATGGTGGTTCTGTTTTCAATTTTTTTAGGAACCTTCATACTGTTTTTCATACTGTCTGTAGCAATTTACATTCTTACCAACAGTTTAGAAGGGTTCTTTTTTCTCCATGCCTTCACAAATACTTACCTTTTGTCTTTTTACAGTAGCCATTCTAACAGGAGTGAGATGATATTTCACTGTGGTTTTGATTTGGATTTCCCTTATGATTAGTGATATTGAGCATCTTTTCATATACCTGTTGGCCATCTGTGTGTCTTCTTTGGTAAAATGTCTTTTCAGATCCTTTGCCCACTTTTTAACTGGGTTGTTTTTTTCTTGCTATTGAGTTGAGTTCCTTATATACATTGTATATTAATCCCTTATTGGGTATGCAGTTTGCAAATATTTTCTCTCATTCCATAGGTTGCCTTTTCACTCTGTTGATCGTTTCCTTTTCTGTGAAGAAACTTTTAGTATGATGCAATTTCATTAGTCTATTTTTGCTTTTTTTTGACTGTGCTTTTGGTGTCATATGCAAAAATTCATTACTCAGAACAATGACAAGTTCTGTCCTTATGTTTTCTTCTAGTTTTATAGTTTCATGTCTTACATTTAAATCTTTAATCCATTTTGAGTTGATTTTTGTATATGGTGTGAGATAAGGGTCCAATTTTATTTGTCTGCATATGGATATCCAGCTTTCCCAACACTATTTATTGAAGAGACTGTCCTTTCCCCATCATGTGTTCTTAGCACCCTTGTCAAAGATCAGTTTACCATTGATGTGTGGATTTATTTCTGAGCTCTTCATTCTGTTCCATTGGTCTATATGTCTGCTTTTATGTCAGCAGCATACTGTTTTAATTACTGTAGATTTTTAGTCTGTTTTGAAATCAGAAAGTGTGATGCCTCCAGCTTTGTTCTTCTTTCTCAAGATCGATTTGGCTATTCGTGGTCTTTTGTGATTCCATATGAATTTTAGAATTGTTCTTTCTATTTCTGGAAAGAATGCCATTGGGATGTTGATAAGGATTGCAGTAAATCTTTAGATCACTTTGGGTAGAATGAGCATTTTAACAATTTTAATTCTTCCAATTTATGAACACAGTATGTCTTTCCATTTACTTTCCATTTATCTGTGTCTCCTTTAATTTTTTTCATCACTATTTTATAATTTTCAGCATACAGGTGTTTTACCTCTTTGGTTAACTTTACTCTTAAGTATTTTATTCTTTTTGTTGCTATTGTGAATGGGATTGATTTCTTAATTTTCTTTTCAGATAGTTTATAATTTGTATATAGAAACACAATTGACTTTTATATGTTGATTTTGTATCCTGCAGCTTTACTGAATTTGTTTTTTAGTTCTAACAATTTTTTTTTGTCAAGCCCTTAGGATTTTCTACATGTACGATCATGTCATCAACAAAGATGATTTTACTTCTTCCTTTTCTGTTTGGATGCCCTGTATTTCTTTTTGTTACCTAATTGCTCTATCTGCTATTTAAATAGAAGTCATAAGAGTAGGCATCCTTGCCTTACACCAAAACTTAAAGGAAAAGCTTTCAGTTTTTCCCCATTGATTATGATGTTATCAATGGGCTTTTCATATATAGCCTTTATTATGTTTAGGTAATTTCCTTCTATACTTGTTTTGTTGAGAGTTTAAATCATGAATGGATGTTGAATTTTATGAAATGTCATTTCTGTATCTATTGAGATTATCATATGGGTTTTTTCCTTTTATTTTGTTAACATGGTATATCACATTGATTGATTTGCATATGTTGAACCATCCTTGCTTCTAAAGGATAAATGCCACTTGGTCATGTTGCATACTACTTTTACTGTGCTATTGAATTCAGTTACCTAGTATTTTTTGAGGATTTTTGCATCTATGTCAATCAGGGATATCGCCCTCTAGTTTTATTTTCTTGTGGTGTCTTTGTCTGGCTTTGGTAGCAAGGTAATGGTAGCTTCATAAAATGAGTTTGGAAGTGTTCCCTCTTCTTCTATTATTTTGGGAGAGTTTAAAAAGAATTGGTGTTAATTCTTCTTTGAATATTTGGTAGAATTCACCTGTGAATCCATCTGATCTTGGGCTTTTCTTTTTGGGGAGGTTTTTGATTATTGATTCCATCTCCTTATTTGTTATTGGTTTGTTCAGGCTTTCTGTTTCTTCTTGAAATGGATTTTTATCAACTTACTGGTGTATAATTGTTGATAATAGCCCCTTATGGTCCTTTTATTTCTGAAGCATCCTTTGTAATATCTACTTTTTCATTTCTGATTTTATTAAGTTGAGCCTCTCTCTTTCTTTTCTTAGTTAGTGTAGCTAGGAGTTTGTCATTTTTGTTTATTTTTTCAAAAAACCAACTCTTAGGTTTGATGATTTTTCTCTATTGTTTTTCTATTCTCTATTTAATTTACTTCTGCTTTTATCATTGTTATGTCCTTCCTTCTGCTGTCTTTGGGCTTAGTTTGTCTTTTTTTCTCTAGTTCTTTGAAGGGTAAGGTTAGGTATAAAGTCAGTTAATTTCAGATCATTGTTTTTTCTTAATATAGGTGTTTATCACTATAAACAACCCTTTTAGAGCTGCTTTTGCTGTATTTCATAATTTTTTGTATATTGTGTTTCCATTTTCATTTGTCTCAAGATATTTTTTGAGTTCTCTTTGATTTCTTCAACCCATTGATTTTTCAGCAGTGTGTTGCTTAATTTCCACATATTTGTGAATTTTTCAATTCTCCTCTTGTTATCGTGTATAATACATTTTTATGCATTTTGCATAGTGTATATATTGGTTCACCAGACTGTCCCATAAATCCACTAGGCTTTCCTCACTCATTTTCATTCTTCTTTCCTTTTTCTCCTCTAACTGGATAATTCCATACGACCTATCTTTGAGTTCAAAGATTTCTTCTGCTTGGTTAAGTCTGTGGTTAAAGCTCTCTGCTTCATTTTTCATTTACTTCAATGTATTCTTCAGCTCCAGGATTTCTGTTTGTTTCTTTTTTATGCTTTCTATCTCTTTGTTGAGCTTCTCATTTTGTTCATGTATTATTTTTCTTTTTTTATTGGGTTGTCTATCTACGCTGTCCTGAAGCATGCTGAGCTTCCTTAAAACAATTACAGTTGACCCTTGAACAACACAAGTTTGAATTATGTGGGCCCACAAACATGTGGATTGTCTTCTGCCTTGGCCACCCCTGACACAGAAAGACTAACCCCTCCTCCTCATTCTCCTCAGCCTACTCAACATGAAGATGATAAGGATGAAGACCTTTATGATGATTCACTTCCACTTAATCAATAACAGTCTTCCTTATGATATTCTTAATAACATTTTCCTTTCTCTAGCTTATTTTATTATAAGAATACAGTACATAATAGACATAACATACAAAATATGTGTTAATTGATTGTTTATGTTATTGGTAAGGCTTCCAGTCAATAGTAGGCTATTAGTAGTTAAGTTTGGGGGGAGTCAAAATTATACATGGATTTTTGACTGTGTGGGGAATCATAGCCCCTAACCCCCATGTTGTTCAAGGGTCAATTATATTTTGAATTCTTTGTCTGATAATTCATAGATTTCCATTTCTTGAGTTACTCACATCAATGCAAGGCTACACAGATCCCTAAAATTAGGCAAACTTGATGCACCACCAAAGTTTCCTTTGACATGGCTCTAGCCCTGCTGCACTGTGGTGCTGGATGCAGTTCCATCCACCTGAGGACCTGGCAGAAACCTTGCCTACCTATGCCCCCAGTAACAGACCTGCCAACAGTGGACTCAACTGTGTATCTGACAGCACATGACCCAGCTCCAGCCCCACTTGACTGCATTAATGGAGTGGTCTGGGGGTAACCCTAACCCTAACCCTAATCCTAACCCTAACTCTTAACTCCAAAGTTTCTTTTGGTGGTATTATGTTTACCTGATTTGGGGGATCTGTGTAGCCTTGCATTGATGTTTCTGCATTTTAAGAAGCAAATATCTCTTCTTGTCTTTAAAGACTGCTTTGGCAAGTACTCTTTCTCCTGCCAGGTCTCCAGACTGATATGACTGCCTCCAGCAACACAGCTGAGTGGGGTTGGAGCCTGGTCATGTGACATCATGTGCTGTCAGATACACAATTGGGTCCACTGGAGCAGAACTAGAGCCATATCAAAGGGCCACTACTGGTTCCACAGTCAATTCTGAACGTAGTGGATCTGTTATCAGAGGCATGGATGGCAGTGGCTCCTGCCAGGTACTTCAGCAGTCAGGACTGCCTCTCGGACCCTAGTAGAGTGGGGCTTGAGCTGAGTCACAGGGCTTAGGTACTGTAGTTGGGTGGAAATCGATGAGCCTGTTACTGGAGGCAGGGACAGGTGTGTCTCCTGCTGCATCGCTTGGCAGAGAGGACTGACTCAGGGCATGATAGAGAAGGCTGGAGCAGCCTGGTCATAAGGCAGCTTCCAGATCCACAGTCAGGACCTAGGTCAGTGGGCCTATTACTGGAAATACAGATGAGTGTGGTTCCTCCCAGGTTCCTCAGTGGTTGGGGCTGAATTTAGGACCATGGCCAAGTGCAGCTGGAGCCAGTCTATAGTGGAATGGGGTCACTTTTGGTCTGTAGCCAGGACTATGTTCAGCAAGCCTGCCACTGGGGCACAAGCCTGCCTTTTCAAAGGGCTCTTCTCAGTCTTAGGCTTTACCTGGGTTTCAAAATTTCCCACCTGGATCCCAAAGCTTCCACAAAGGCATTTTTGTCAATGGATGGCTGCTAGATAATTATGTAGGGGAACATGAGCTGGGGACCCCTGTTCCACCATCTTGCTGGCCTAGATTTTTTAACAACTATGTGACAATGGCAGAATGGCTTCAAAATTCTAAGGAAAAGTGCTTTCCAACTTGGAATTCTATGTACAACCATACTACCAACTAAGTGTGAAGATAGACTGCACATAAGGCATGCAAAAAACCAAAATATTTACACACATACTCCCCTTGCAGTCTTTCACCAGAAATTACTGAAAGGGGTACTCTACCACAATGAGGGTGTACCAACAGGAAAATTCAAGGGTGAAGCAAAGGAAGTTCTGAGTAATGAAAAGAGATCCCTGGATGACAGCTGTGTGCCAAGTGTGGGTAACAACCAATTTAAACTGGAGGTCAGAAGGCTCCAGGAGAGATGACTACAAAGGATGAAATTGATAGAATTCCTGATGTGTTGTTTGAACACAATGACAGCAGATTTAGACAATTTGGGAGTGGGAGGATTAAAATAAGTACATAGAAAAACTAAGCAAATGAGAGAAAGGAAAAGTATTAACTTCAGGAATACAGAGTGTGCAGGAAAGGAAATATTAATATAATCATATGATTCACCCATGAATGACATTTAAAAGTCATAGTTATGTGACATCAAAATTAATATATAACTATATCGAAAAGAGAGTTCTGAGAAGTTTATGTGTGAAGAGGGATGTTAGTAAAAGACAAATCTTCCTCTTTCATAGAATAGAAGTGATCAATAGATATTACCTAAAATGGAAAAATCCTGGAGTAGTATGTTATATAGAGAAATGAATAATGCAAAAATAAAGGAAATAAAAGTGTATTGCCTATGGACTGCAGGAGAGTGCTATTTTTGTTATAAGCCTTGGGAAACTATTTGACCCTTGAAAATGAGATTTATCAAATTTTACATTTTAATAAAAATTTAGAGACCAAGCTCAATGGCTCACTCCTGTAATCCTAGCACTCTGGGAGACTGAGGTGGGAGGATCACTTGAGGTCAGGAGTTTAAGACCAACCCAAGCAGGAGCAAGACCTTATCTCTACTAAAAATAGAAAAAAAAAATTAGCTGGGCATGGTGGCCCACGTCTGTAATCCTAGTTACTCAGGAGGCTGAGACAGGAGGATCTCTTGAGCCAAGGAGTCTGAGGGTGCAGTGAGCTATGATGATGCCACCGCATTCTACCCAGGGAGACAGAGCAAGACTGTCACATACACACAAAAAAAAAATTAAACTAAATTTTTAAAAAGTAAATGGGGGTTGAGGATGTAGAGATAAGCACAAATGATTTTTGGATTAATTTGGTGGGGAAGAAAAGGCCAGTGATATATATATATATCATGCTTAGGCATGTATACAAGCTGCAATGACAGAGTCAGAAAGTCAAAAGAAGTTGAAAATGCAGACGAGAGAGGAAATGAGTAAAGAGCAGGCTCCCGGCCCTGCTGGGGGTAGGAAGAACTGACCTGGAGAGCACACCTTTGAATAGGAGAGGGGACACCTCGTCTTCTGAACTTTAATGAAAGGGAGGAAAAGTCCATGTGGATGCTGACAAAAATAAGTTGATGTTGTCAGGAAGGAAAAACAACATTCTAACGCTGAATTCTCAAAACCCAACAAATTATGGAATGTGAATCTTCACTAGACATTTAAGATATTTTTCTTAGTTTCCAAAATCAGTCTCTACTATATTTTTAATTTTGTGAAGTCAGTATATTCACTG
Organism: Daubentonia madagascariensis; assembly: GCA_023783475.1. Classification (NCBI taxonomy): domain Eukaryota; kingdom Metazoa; phylum Chordata; class Mammalia; order Primates; family Daubentoniidae; genus Daubentonia; species Daubentonia madagascariensis. The sequence continues at coordinate 44,838,611 of JAKFHU010000600.1, read as the reverse complement.
ATCCCTGGTTTATTCCCTAGCTCCTGTTCAAGTCACTCCTGCAATAGCAAATGTGGGCATGTGCTAATGTGCACATGTATGCATGCACACACTCACACTCACACACACACATCTTTCACTCACTTTTCCTCACTGATAGGCATCTACTTACTAAGAATATTCCTTCTGGAAAAACTAGGCTGATAGTATAGCAAAGAGGGTTTTGGTATTCTCTTATAACTAAAAGAATTTGTTTTCTTTTTCCATCACTGTTTGCATCTCTCAAAGAGACTAAAGCAAAAGTAATATCCTGTGGTAGCTACCAGCTTAACTCTTGGAGATTCTACACTTAGAGACTGCAATTCAACAATAGGTTCATCAAATTATGTTTTCTATACATCCCTAGTGCTACTTTGACCTGGAATTCCACCAACAATATCCCATAAGGTCACATCTTCCAAATGATAAATCATATCCCTCGAGTAATATGTAGTCAATTACCTCTGCTCTCTTCAATGGTGTTTAATTTTCAATTTCAGGGTTTTTTCACATTAATGTGCCTATTATTATAAGTCACTTCTGGTCATACTTCAGACACAGATAACTAACATGAATAGAAAATTTACAGTGTGTCACACCCTGTGCTAAGCTTTTTACATTCATTAATTTATGTTATTCTCCTAATAGCCACCCTAGAGCATAAGTATGCTATTAGCTCCACTTTAAGGAGTTTGAAGTGAACAGTCCAGAATTCAAATCCAGGAGTAGCAGGTAGCAGTACTGCTTCTCCAGTTGCTGTGGTGCAGGGGCAAAAAGATGAGGGCTTAAACCTGGCCAATGGCCTTGGAAAAGATTGTATAAATGCCTTTCCTTTTCACTTCACGGCACATTTGGTGTAAGTTCTTAAAGCAGCTGACATCTACTACAAAGTTTATATAGACCCTCCTTCCTATGCAAACATCCTGAATTCTTTAGGATTTGAATATGTGTGTGTGTGTGTGTGTGTGTGTGTATGCACTCACATGACAGAAACTATTTCTATGTTATCTTATCAAATCTGACAATAACACCATGAGTTATATATTATTATCCCTGTTTATAGAAAAGGAAATTGAAATTCAAAGTGGCTAAGTGACATGTCCTTCTTTGAACAGCTTGAGAGTATCAGGCCTGACAGTTTGGGAGAAAGTGCAGCAATAGAATCATCTTTTGCACCAAGCACTAAATTTTGTAGCTGGGAATAACAGTGTGTACAGCTGTATTCCCCCTCTCTGTTGCTGTTCTGTACATGACCCAGAGGTGATGGAGATAGGTAAATATTTTTTACTAATTTTAAAAAGAGTCCTGTTGACAGCACCCATTTAGGAATGGGATATATATTAATAGATATATAAAATATATGAGATATATGAATGATACTGTATATATAATTATAGTAATATATGATTAGGAAATCCTCTATTTATGACATTATATAAGGACACACAAAAAGTGCATCCTAATTCTCATGTGGTTTAAATGCAGCAACTGATAGGTTCAAACCCAGCTAATTAGTTTTTATGACACAGGAACAGACCAAAGATGTTCATTGCACATATATAAGATCATGCAACAATTATTCCTTCATAGGGCTTAATGTTGTACAACTCAAGGTTTAACAATCCCATATGGATGCTGCAAACAGATGTGCCTAGTCCTTTCAAAAGACAAAGGCATTTCCCTGAACGACTTCCTTTCTTTCCTGCTAAGGCAGTCATGCTAATCATGAGTTCCCCTGGCTTGCAATATTCAAAAGACAGTCTTTTCTCACGATGAACCAGGAAACAATATTCTATTTTGCATGGAAAATTTACCTCATAAAATCATCCTGACCTTGAGATGTTTTTAAAGTAGAATCAGTGTGAAAACTGTCCTGAGAAATTTCCTGAGAAATTTCCACTACCTGAGCTGTTTAGTCACGACTTTTACTTTCCTCACATCTTATTCTTTGGCTATTGGAAAGGTCTTTGTTTATTTCAGTTGGAGCAGACAGAAGGGTTGGCATAGCACAGGGCCATTTTAATAATAAACCATGTACTCAGGAGTTAGAAAGTGATAATTCATTGCTTTTTTTTTAAAAGACTTTATTTTTTTAGAGCAGTTTTAGGTTCAAAGCAAAATTGAGAGGAAGGTACTGAGATTTCCCATATACCCCCTGCTCTCTTATATGTATAACCTGCCCCATTATCAACATCCCCCAGCAGAGTGGTACATTTGTTACAATTGATGAACCTACATTGACACATCATTGTCACCCAAAGACCATAGTTTACATTGGGGTTGACTCTTGGTGCACATTCTATGGGTTTGGACAAATATATAATGAATGACATGTATCCACCATTATAGTGTCATACAGAATAGTTTTAGTGCCCTAAAAATCCTCTGTGCTCAACCAATTCATTTCTTTTTAAAATCATATGAAATTGTATTTTCCTTCTAAAGAACCCGGATGTATTAAGAACATCAAAAATAGAGTATGTAGGTGCATGCTATGTGCACCATCTTCAGAGAGCTCTGCCTACTTTAATGAACTTTTTTCTTTCTACAAGGAAGATTCTAGAAATTAAGCTTATTTTGTTAGAAAATAAATAATGAATTTGCACACAGATGCCAGCTAAGTCCACAGCAAAATTTAAAATACAAAAGAGTTCCACATTTGTTATTATGCATAACATCACAAACACGAAGCCCTTACACCCAAGGGAAATACACAAATTAAAAAAATCTAATCACTGGTGTGACTTTCTGAGACTTGTACTCTTCTCTCATTTCATGCTACAACATCATGTGTCACCGTTTCATCAAAGCAAACAGTTTGTTTCATTTAAAATCTCTTCAATGAGCTTAGTGAGAACAGCTGCAATGCAGGTCTCTCCTCTCACATTGATACTACTGAGTGTTCTTTCTTGTTCTGTTTCCATTCTAGACTTGATTAACCATATTCGGCAAAAAGTCTGCTCAGCCACCTGTTTCCCTGTCTCTAGCCAATTGTTGTTTGTCCCAGGTGAGTAGAATAGTAGGAGAACAACATTAGTGTACTTTTTGTAGGGAAAACAAGCTATTAATTAAAAATGGAAGGAAGGAAGGAAGGAAGGAAGGAAGGGAGGGAGGGAAGGAGAGAGGAGGGAGAGAGGAAGAAAGGAAAGAAGGGAGGGAGAGAGAGGGAAAAAATTTCTGTAAGGGTTTGCCTTTTTTTTTCCTTTGGGCACAGCTCATCAACATAATAGTTTTATTGTCATTAGCATAAATCAGTTACCCTGGGGCAGGAGTCAAGGCAGAGGCAGTAAGTATTCATTCGTTCCCCTGGCTTCAGTAGATGAAATATAGCGGTAAATCTGACACATGTTATCTGTCATGACATCATTTGGCCAATGAGTACCTACTCACCAAGCTGAGAGGTAAACCAAACCACCCCCTTCAACACACACACACCCCTCTGCTGCCATTATTGTAATAATCTGACTTCACTATACTATGTTTCAAACTGGTTACAATTCAACAAACTCTTTTTTTTGCAAGAAACAAAGATGTGTGGATAAAAGTCAAAGAACAATTAAGTAACACATTTAAGCTGTTAAAATGAACATAAATACACTCTGCTTTAATAAACTAATCAGATGCTTATCTGTATATTGCACACAGAATCACCATCAATAAAGTAGAACTGCCAAGACTGAATCCTGGAAATCAATTAAAGGAAATGTTGATGCTAAATTTACACACATTTTGGATGTATAGCATTAATCCTCTAATTCTCTTTAATTTTACACATCTGGTGCTCTTTTTTCCTGTGGATTTCCATATATAAATAAATACTGACAGCATAAGCTTTGCATTGTTCTCTAAAGCAATATGGTTCCTTCGGAGTTGCCTAGGATGCAACTTTGCAAACACTTACCTCTTTGTTGGGGCAACATGTTCACAAGCCTAGAAACTCATCACCCCCAGGAGATCTGGTTATAAAAATTTAGCAGGGCAAAAACTTCAGTGTCCAAAACCATTAACTCTAATTCACACTGCCAAATCACTGGTAGCAAAGTATATATACATGGCACTCTTGATCACAGGTATGTTACCACCTGAGCACATCTATGTAAAGGGTCTTGTCTCTGGCAAAAAAAATCTGTATGGAAGATAAGTGTATGCATCTGTGATCTACTAATTGAGGATGGGAATCTAGGGGCAATAGATACATTCAATATTAATTCCAAGCTTCATCTAATAACAACCCCATCCTTTTGAGTAAAAAAGAAAGAAAAAGTTCCCTGAAGATCCTATTGATTTTATTACCTACTAATGAAGAAAGTGGATAGATTAGACCTAATTTAGTTAAATATCTTTACATAGCCTTTCCATGGAGATGAGTTTAAAAAAAAAAAGAGCCCCAGTCTGAAATCTATAAGAGTGTTCTTCAGAACATCATATGCATGGTAGTTTCATTACCCAGAGGCAGAATGATGAAGTGAGGTATTGGGATACTTGGTTTCTAGCCCTGGTTTTCCCTTTCAGTAGCTATATGATGTTAGGAAGGTTGTTTAATTTCCCTGGGCCTTCATTTGTTCACATTTTGCTAATGGATAGGAACTACGTCTGTCTTGCTCTATTCTGTCTTGCATTATTCATAATGGTTTTTAAACTCAGTTACTGAAATATATAAAGGACAGAAAAATTATATTATAAAACTAGTAATGTTATCAACTTCTCTTTCTACTTCTATTTTGTTATTTCCTTAAGGGCACTGGTGACACATAACAATTACTAGGCAACATAGCTTGGCAAAGGCAAATAGGAGTTTGTCCAGTATTAATATCCACTGATGCAATTAATCAAGCTTGCAGAGCTTCCTGGGAAAACAAATGCCTACAAGGGGAAAATGGATCTGTTTAACAATGATTTCCAGGCAGCTCTCCTAGTTGATGCCAGATGAATGACTAAATCAGGGTTCAGCAAACTTTTCTGTAAAAGACCAGATAGCAAATATTTTAAGCTTTGCAGGTCTTTGTTGCAGCTGCTTTACTCTGCCACTGTGGTACAAAAGCAGCCACAGACAATATGTAAATCAATAAGTACAGCTGTGTTCCAATAAAACTTTATTTATGGTCACTGATATTTGAATTTCATATACTTCTCACATGCCATAATATATAATTCTTTTGAATTTTTTCAACTTTTAAAAATGTAAAAACCATTCTTAACCATTGGGCACACAAAAGCAAGCATTGGCTGGGATTTAGCCTGATGGCCTTAGTTTGCCAATCCCTAGATGAATGTTAGGAAATTATAGAAGTTATTCATCAGGGTTCTGTCAAGATGTCTGTTTGGGTTATATTGTGTGATTATTAATTGTTCTCAGCACTGATTACCCTTAGTAATATATGATGATAATATCTATAGATCAGGGACGCTGCACAAAGTGAATACACTGAGAGAAAAAGAAAATCTCCCATGTAGCACTGATAGAGAGAGACAAGCAGTGGAGTGCATTGAGTCCTAAACCAGGTGTCAGGCACTCTGATCTCTGGCTCTGCCTTTGGCACTGAACCACCAGGAGCCCAGATGCAATAAAGGCAATACACACTGTCTGCAAATGAAGCACAACATTGTCCTGTCTTACAGAGCTTATCTAATACATCAATAATCAACTCTTCCCACACTGGCTTGACAGGCCTTAAGAACCCCCTGCCTATTGTGGATAGCAAAATTCTAACATGGACACTCAGTCTTGTCTGTAGCCCCATTTGGAAATTGTGAATACTTCTCAAAGAAATAACTCAGTAAGTCACCAACATTGGTTTTGACCAGGTTATTTTACTTAGTGCTTGGAGCAAACTGGAACAGCAGATAGGAGTAGAGGGTGATCAGGCACTCAAGGAGGAGAAAGAAGGTCAAGAACAGGAAGGAAGTGCCCAAACTTTGCCAGTCCCATAGTTCAAGCTAAGTCGATCCCTGCCATTCATTCCCTGGCATTCATTGCACTCCTGCTCAATTCAAAGTGTTTGGCAACCAGAGCTTTCACCTTCATGATGCTTACAAACACAGAAATGGGATTAAGGCATTCTTTCTGTGTTAATAATAAATGCCATTAAATAAGAAGGTCAATTGTACTCTAGTAAGAAAGCCCAAGGTTAATTGAGAATTTCAGAAGTAGTATTTTCATTCAAAATAACCCACAATGAAATCTGTAGTTTAATGATATACTGAACTGACTGCCTAGCAGATTCTTTTGCATATTTTTTTTACATTTGTAACCAGAATACCTTGGTTATTTAATATTAAAATAATGGTTGTAATGGTTAATCAACCTTGTGCAAGGAAAATACATACGAGGAATAATGGAATAATCCCAATTTGAGTTTGGCAAGAATTTCTACTATTTGCTTCACTAATATTTTGTGGTAAGAACAAAGCTTAAGAAATTCTTTTCGGAACATTCAACTCTTTAAAATACACATTAATTACCATATTGCCACTAACAATGTTGGACAGATGGATCAATTGGAAATGCCTAAAAATCTGAAGTTTTACCAGGGATAAAATAAACTTCAGAGTCACATGGGCCCAGATTTGAGTCCCAGCTCAGCCATCAAACAACAGTGTGACCCCATGCAAATCATGTCCAATCCCCAATCCTCAATTTACTCATCTGCAAAGCAAGAGCTTATAAGGGCTCAGGACAGTGTCTGGCCCAAAGCAGGCTTCCAATCAATGTCAATCCCTCTTAAGAGACCGTAATATGTTGTTTTTAACATGAAAGCCATGTGAAGTAGGAATAGAACTCATAGGCATTGGCTTTACTGAGGTTATTCAACAATCCCTTCTTTCCTGCTTCAAGTAAGCAGGCCTAGAAGACCAGATTTAGAGGGTTTTTTTCTTAGTAACTGAGGGTCTAGCATTAACTGTCTGTATTTGAACACTGTCACCTACTAGCTATATAACCTTGCAGTTTTTTTTAACCCTTTCTATGCCTCATTCCTGTCTTTAAAATCAGAATGATAATAGTACCTAACTCAGGTTCTTAAAGTTATTGTGTAGAAATATTTATATATCTACATTTATCTGTCTATCTATCTATAGCTTAGTAACAGTAATAATAAGCCAATGTGATAGTAATAATAACAATAACAGTAAGCCAATGTGTTTAACATTGACATTCTAAGCATTAATTACAAGTATACATAGAAAATATAATGAAGCTAAAATATTGAGAAGGTATAGGGGAGTCAACTAAGTGTATAAAGAGAACAAGATTTATTCACTTAAGAAATCATTATTAAGTTTGATAATGTTCCAGGCACTGTTCTTTTGTTGTTGTTGTTGTTGTATATGTCTCCCCTTCTAGGGTGAGGGGAGACACATAGAAAATAAAGCTTTAAAATGATTTACATGGTTTTTAAATCTTAAATAAATCTCTGTTGTAAAAGTATATTATGTTCATTTGACTCTTTCTCCTAAATCCAAAGGCAGAGAAAAACAGTTGAGTCCATTGGGATTTTTTTCCTAGTTGTGGTCCCACCACAGATGTGTGGGTTTCATTGGTTCTGTGGGAGTCCTTTTATCTTTCATGTCTCAACTTAGATTCTGGGTGGAGGTTGCTATGTTGTATATATGTAGCCCACTAAAGGAGCCCCTGCACTTGGAAACTGCACTTACGGTACCTTCTATAAAGGATCTTAAAGTTCTGTTTAAGGCAAGAGGTAGCTATGGGCCTAGAGGAAAGTGAAATAATTCTTAAAAACCCAAACCTAACTTACTATGACAGACTCGGAACGCTGGGAGTGTAAGCCCCAGCTTACATGGAATAATAACTAAGCCTTTAAAGAAGCTGTTACTTTGGTCATTGTTTTTTATGGTTGGGAGAGGCGAGGGGGACTTGTAATGTTTGATTCAAATCAGTACTTAAGACTTACCAGAGATGACTAACAAAAAGGGAAATATAAAAACTAACATTCAGGGTCAAGGTGGCTATTGATTTCCTAACAATAGAACTCTCTGGACTTGGACTTCTTTGGACTTGAGGCTCTGGGAATTGCAGGAGCCACCTCCCCTAAGCTTCCGCTGCTGAAGGACCTCTGCATCCTAACTTGCCCTGTGGTAGCCGCTGAAGCAGAGGGTCCTAGCTCTCCCAGATCACAGATGCTTACTTTCTGATGACCTGCATGGCCACTTCCAAGAGGACTACTCCTGTCCTTCACCACATAAGACATCCAAGACCCTGCCTGCACCACTCCCCCCGCACCTCCCCCAGGCTGGAGGAAGCTTCCTGTATTATGGTTTAGACCTGTCAACACATAAAAGAGCTAATTACATCCTTCCATGGGGAAAACAATTCCTACTTTTTCTACACTTATATAAGGTAAACCAATCAATTAAATGTTTAGCTCTCTGAGAAAAAGAGAAAAAGTCATCTCTGGAGAAGTTCCCTCTGGTTAGACATTCGCTCACAACAATTACAAGGGGCCTCTGGCTGACCAGGAAGAATCCAACTTGGGAAAATTGCTAACTACAACATACCACAGTGGTCTCACAATGCATTTGAACATCCTTGTTTCAAAAGCAAAAACAAAAAGGTCAGCCTTTTCCTTTTTTGTTTCTCCTTGAAAAGTTTGCATTAAATCAATAAGGTAACAATATCCATAACATCCTAACGTTGAGGAAATTCAGTATAGCATCTTTCCCTAAAGTCTAAACAGAAACCAGATTGTGAATATCTGCCTATGTGCAAGGGACGTCATCTGGAAAGTAATGAGAGGCAGCGCAGCTATTTTAAACGAGTGAGCGAGTAAGTAGATTGAACTGGTTTCACCATGGTAACTAGTCAAAACTGGTACAGAGGACGGACTAGAAAAAGTAGCAGGAGGCAGAGAGCAAGCACAGCAATTTAGAGGCTATTTTCTTGGGACAGAAAAAATCGAAACAAATCAAAGAGATATTTCAGAACAGAGCCTACAATGTGCAATTGTCATTCTAATATAGGTCATAGAAAGCTTCATTGATTCTATTATTCAGTCCTAGACCTGGGAGGGAGAAGAATGATTGGCCTTCCTGTGTCTACTTTCCCAAAATAGCTCATATTCAAGGGTGGGTAAATCGCGACGAAGAGAGGAAAGAAAGCAATGTGACTGAAACATTCTGGGACCACACTTGAGTCAGGTCGAGGGGGCAGTCAAAGCATGGCCCCTTTTCTATGTGCCTGACCCTTCACCAACCAATGCCCAGTCCCTGCCCCAACTTAGCACTGTCCCCAACTCACTTTCACTGATATCAGAAACTGTCAAGGTCTGTTTGAAGGCTATATTAATTTACCAGGCTAACAAACAGTTATCCACCCATGGTCACAGCCCTGCTTTTTGGGGGGAAAAGGCACAAGGCTCATTTATAGGAATAAGAGCAACCCAATTCGGTAAGAGTGAGCCGGACAGATGACATGATGCTTCAGAAGAAAGACTCCAACAAGAAGGAGCTAAATTGCCATGGTTCTGCAATAGGTGGTAAACAAAATGATCCTCATATTTCCTTGATTCTATGAGGCCATGGATTGTGGGATGTATCACTTTAATTATCAGCTTTTCAGGAGAGAGAGGTGAGGGGGAAGGAGCCACCCCATTCAATTTATACAACATTTGTAATATATTTTCTAATTTCAGAAACATTTTTTAGAATGTCCATCTTCAAATGAGGAAATGAAGTACCGTTGACCCCTGAACAACACAGGTTTGAATTGTGCAGGTCCACTTATTTGCAGATTTTTAAAAATAAATATGTAGGAAATTTTTTTGGAGAATTGTGACAATTTGAAAAAACTCACAGACAAACTAGGTAGCCTAGAAATATTGGAAAAAATTAAGAAAAAGGTATGTCATGAATGCATAAAATATATGTACATGCTAGTCTATTTTATCATTTACTACCATAAAATATACATAAATCTATTATAAAAAGTTAAATTTTATCAAAACTTACACACACAAATGCAGACCATACATGGTGCCATTCAGAGTTGAGAAAAATGTAAACAAATGTAAAAATGCAGTATTAAATCATAACTACATAAAGCTAATTGTAGAACATACTGTTCTGTAATAATTTCATAGCCACCTCCTGTTGCTATTGCAGTGAGCTCAAGGGTTGCAAGTATCTGCTTAAAATGCTAATCATCTCCAAGTCAGCAGTTTGTTTCTCCACTAAATTGCATATTGTGGCAAAAAAAGTGATCTCTTGCAGTTCTTGCATATTTTTCATAGTGTTTAGTGCAATACTGAAAACCCTGAATAACACCCTGGGACCCATACAAAGTGCCACTAGTGATACTAGACGTGCTCCCAAGAAGCAGAGAAAAGTCATGACATTACAAGAAAAAGTTCAATTGCTTGATATGTACCACAGATTGAGGTCTGCTGCTGAGGCTGCTTGCTATTTCAGACAGACAATTCCTATCAAAACAGATGACATAAACTTATAGTACAGTAAATACAGTAAAGTACTGTAAATGTATTTTCTCTTCCTTATTGTTTTCTTAACATTTTCTTTTCTCTAGTTTACTTTATTGTAAGAATACAGTATATAATATATATAACATACAAAATATGTGTTCATCGACTGTTTATCAATAAGGCTTCTGGTCAATGGTAGGCTATTAGTAGTTACGTTTTGGGGGAGTCAAAAGGAAAGGTATACATGAATTTTCAACAATGTGTGGGGTTGGTGCCCATAACCCCTGCATTGTTCAAGGGTCAACTGTAATTGCATTCACAAACTAAGTGATTAGGTACAATCGCCAAGGAGGAATTTGGTTCATTCACTTGTTTATTGAGTCCTCCTATGTGCCAGACACATACTGTGTCCTGGAATTACGAAGTTGAACAAAGCAAAAATCCCTGAGTCTAGAGGTGAAGACAAGTATGTAAACAAATTTAAAAGGGTTAGCATAAGGAACTTCTGTGACTGGCTAGGTTCAGGTTGTAGGTGTGCTGCTTACTAGCTGGGCTTTAGGGCATTACTGAACCCTTCAGCTTCTGTTTCATCAGCTATAAAATGGAAAGGTAATAACGTATTACACTAAATAGAGAATAAATTAATTATAGTATGTAATGCTTAAATGGTTTTGGACACATAATAAAAGGTGTCTCTTAATACTGCTAGTACAGGATGCAATAGGTTTAGGGATGGAAAAGCCTATAACTGTATATGGGAAGAGGCCAGGGAAGACCTCACCAAAGAGGTGTTAGGGCAAGCATTGAAGTGATAGGAATTCATTAGGCAGATGAGGGAGAGAAAGATTTTATTGTAAGGAGGTCATGAGGAAGCATGTCACAGTTTAGAAACCTAAGTGAGAAGACGGGATCTGACAAACTAGACGTGGGTCAAATCATGAGAGAATTTTGTATCAGAGTTGTCTGGTTGCAAACAGCAAAACCAGATTCTTGCCACCTTAAGCCAAAGAGAAAAGGGAAAAGGAGAAGACAATTAATGGAAAGGATATGGCTAGCATACAGAAGCAAAGAGAATATTGAATAGGCATATCTTTGAAAGAGTCCAGGATAGCTAAAGGAATTTAGGTAATCCTAAAATAATAGTAGTCCCCACTTATCCTTGGGGGTTATGTTCCAAGACCCCCAGTGGATGCCTGAAACTTCGAGTAATACTGAACCCTATATATACTATGTTTTTTCCATATATACATACCTCCAATGAACTTTAATTTACAAATTAGGCACAGTAAGAGATTAACAATAATAACCAATGATAAAATAGCAGAATTATAAAAATATACTGTAAAAAGTTATATGAATGTGATCTCTATCTCTGTCTCTCTCACCAAATACCTTCTTGTCCTTTACGCATCCTTCTTGTGATGATATGAGATGATAAAATGCCTATGTGATAAGATGAAGGGAGGTGAATGACATAGGCATAGCATTAGGCTACTATTGACCTTATGACAATACATCAGGAGGATCATTTGCTTCAGGAGATCCCGGATCATCAAGCCATAACAATGTCAATTGTTGGATATTAGGAGAAAAGGATGTCAGTGACCAATGGGTAGGACAAAGGAATAATTCGCATACCAGGTAGGACTGAGTGGGATGGCGCAAAATTTCATCATACTACTCAGAATGGCACACAATAAGAACTTATGAATTGTTTATATCTGGAATTTTCCATTTAATATTTTTGGACCATAGTTGACTGTGGGTAACTGAAACATAGCAAATGAAACCACAGATAAGAGAGGACTACTGTAGGAGTAAAGAGATAATCTTAGAGTGCCAGAATCTATAATATGTCAGCTACAGAATCTACAGTACATGCCTGAAACAAATCACCTCCAAGTCCTTTCCTTCTCTTTACTCGAAATCGAAATTTCTGGGAGAGAATTGGCCTAACTTGGCCAGGGGAGGGGAGAGCATCTTGAATAACAGTCCCTTAAGTCTGCTGGCTTTGGCATCTGGGTAGTTCCCCCAAAGTAACATTGGTTGTACCGCTCCTGGGATAACTGAGGATGGGTACTCCACAGGCAAAAAGAGACCTACGAGAGTCTGGGATACTCTACCAAGGAGTTTGGACTTTATCTTATAGGCAAAGGGAAGTCAATAGAGGATTTAAGGATGGACATAATCCATACTTGTGTTCTCTTTGGGAATATGACACACTCTGGAAACTGTAATAAGTAAGATCATAAAATGAGTGTCATATGGCTTTGTGTCTATGCTGCAAAATATAAATAATATGTAAAATTCTCATGACATTTATTGGTGGGCAATATCATGGATATTAGAAAGAGGAATAAATTCATAAATCATTTAGTGACTACAACTTTGTTTTGTAGGTAACTAAAGAAAGGCTCAGCATCTATGGCTTTCTCTAAGTCACAAGTCTACTTGTTGGCATTCAGGACTTGGGACTAATTTTCCTTGTTTATTATATAACACCATCACATCAAGCCATTGTAATAAAATCCCATTTTAAAGTATCTTTCTTCAGTAAAATACTGTGCTCTAACACAGAGATCCTACTGTGACTTAGTCATGTCTGCAGTATACCTCATGTAGGGTATTTCTGTTCACTACTTCTTGGAATGCTAAAGAAATCATGGTGTTTTTCACTATCTTTCATTGTTTCATTTATTCAGCAAGGACTTAGTAAGTATCAAGCACTATGTTGACTGAGGGTACAAAGATAATAGTAATAATATTGATAATAATAACATCAACAATAATAATAGAAAACACTTATATTACTTCTTAGGTGCCAGACAATATTTTAAGTGCTTTTCATATGTTAATTCATTTAATCCTCATAAAAAACTGTGAGTAGGGATGGGGAGTGATTGTTAATGGATTCAAGGTTTCTTTTGGGGATGATAAGAATGTTCTAAAATTATATTGGGGGGTTGGTTGTACAAATCTGTACATATTCTAGAAAACACTGACTTGAACACTTTAAATGGGTGAATTTTATAGTATGTGAATTATATTTCAATAAAGGTGTTGAAGAATGAAATTAAAACCCAGGAGATAAATTATTGGCCCCATGATGCAGATAAGTAATCTAAGGCACAGAGAGGTTACATCATTTGTGACCAAGGTCACAAAGCTAGTAAGTGACAGAGCTGGGATTCAAATCCAGGCAGGCAGAATCAGATTTTATACAGTCCCTAACCTGAAAGAACTCGAAATCTGGGGCATATTTACAAATACGAACATATATTGCCCTTGTGTCTAAAGTGTGAAGAGTCATTAAACACACACTTGGAGACAAAGGAAAAATATATAAAGGAAAGACGATGGATGGCAAAGTACCAAATATCTGTACATATGCCATTATGTCCAAAGCCTGATTCTGCTCCTGATGATTTGGTGTGATCAGGAAAAAGTTTCATAAGTTGCAATGGAAAAGAAGGTAAAGAGAGCAGTTTACTCATCGTCCATTAACATGACAAGCTAAAGTTGGCCCTTGTGTGCATGTGAGTGTGCAGATGTATGCAGGTCTGCTGGACAATCCTACTCCAGGAAGTCCCAGCACCTGGCAGAACACACAGGAGATAAATGGATGACTTTTAGTGAATGACTCTCAACTAGTTAAAGAGTAGCTTAAGTTGAATTCCAACTTTCTGTACTTTAGATTGGCCCAAGTCTAGACCATAAAAGAAGGAAAAAGAGCTGCCACATGATGATCTGAGGGGGGCAGGCATTAAATGACTGGTCATTTGGTGAGCACTTGTTAACAACGCCACAGCTCCATGCCTGTATAGGTCAACTAGTTCTTACATAAAATCCTTTTCAAGAACATAGACTATGGTTGTCTTGAAAATGTATTTAAGTGATTATGAAAAGAACCGAGTAAGAAAAAATGGGTGGCTGAGCTCAAATTCTTTTCTACTGTAGACAAAACTCACAATGCATTCCTACTAATGGTGGGCTAAGGACAAAGTACTTCCTTAAATAATACGTATTCGACCATTAACAGGTTGTTAACACCAAAATGTAACAAGCAGAAATAGCAAATACTTAAACCAGAATACAGTACCCAAATTTTAGTTCTACAAACTAGCAACGTCTACTCCAAATTCTACTCAAATAGCATTTATGCACCAAGCACTGCACTAGTTGCTGGATAAATAAAATATGACCTTTTGTGCTGAAGGAGCTCACAGTATAAATGTTTCTACCTCCCCAAGATTTTTAGCATTTCTGTACTATTATTTAGTTGAATATTCTTCCACTTGGTAATAAATTATGAGTGTGGGATTCATTAGGTCCCAAATAGGGCTCTTCTCTTTTGTGAAAAACTAAAAGAACTACATAAAAAATACAAAGGTAGCAGTGCTATTCACAATAGCCAAGATAGGGAATCAACCTAAGAGCCCATCAAAGGATGAATGGATAGGGAAACTGTGGCATATATGCACAATAGAATATTATTCTTCCTTAAAAAAGAATGAAATCCTTTTTAGAACAACAACATGGATGGAACTGGAGGAAATTATATTAAGTAAAGCAAGCCAAGCACAGAAAGACAAATATCACATGTTTTCACACATATGTGGAAGATAGAAAAATTGATCTTGGGGAGGCAGTGAATGGACTGGTGGTTACCACAGGCCAGGGAGGGTAGTGGGGAAGAAGGGCTAGAGACAGGTTGGTTAATGGGTACAAAAATACAATTAGATACAAGGAATAAGATCTAGTGTTCAGTAGCACAATAGGGCAAATATAGTTTATTGTATATTTCAAAATAACTAGAATAGTAGATTTGGAATGTTCCCAACAAAAAGTAAGGTTTGAAGTGATGGATATCCCAATTACCCAGATTTAATCATAACACACTGTATGTTTGTATCAAAATGTCATGTATATTCCATAAATAGGTACAACTTTTATGTATCTATAAAAATTAAAAATAAAAAAAATTTAGAAAAACACAAAGGTAGATTTCCTTACTAGAATTCAAAAACTACGCTTATCATTTAAAAGACAGAAGAAAATAAATTTTAAATAGAGAGGTAAATTGCAAATAATTTATATTTAGCTTTTGAATGTTCAAAGAAAAAGATAAACACACACACACACAGATGTGGATAGAGGAATCTCTACCTGGGTCCAATTTCCCTATCCACCACAAACTTTATACATTCTTCTGTTAGCTTACTTATTATATGTATTATAGGAAGAAGAACCAAGTAGGTAAGAGCTCAGGCACCCATATCATGTATTATCTAAATTAGAGCACTTTTGAGAGTGAATAAAGTCACTATAATTACATTGAGACAATAGAAGGAAACTGGGACTAACCCGGGCAAACTGAAACATTGTGGTCATTCTATTAAAAGCCTGTACTCTGAGTTCAGACTTCATTAGCTGGCAGGGAGAAACAATTGAAGGCTTTTAAGAAGCGTCGTTAAATGACAAGAACTTTAGGAAGCTTAATATAGACATGGGTTATGGCTGGATTGGAGCAGAGACAGATCGAGGCTACAAAAGCCCATGAACATTCTTGCGGCACCAGGAAAGAAATAATGAGAGACCAAGCTAGGACGGTGGCAATAAAAAGAGAAAACCTATATAAGAGATCAAGCAGTTAAAGAAATCATATAAGTTGTAAAACTAGTCCAAGTAGTTAGAAATTATTGAATACACCTCAAGGGACTTGGCAGGTAAAGGTCAGGCATGGTAGAGCACCTGCCAAAAGGAGAAACCAAGGGGAGCTCAGATTCCAGGGCAAAAGCTGTTTGCTCTCTTTTCATACTTCCTGTTCACACGAGTGTCAGGATCACAGGTGTGTGCTTCATCCTAAGGAGTACTGGAGTCCTCCACATTCTGTTTGCTATCATGGAAGCCACAGGTAAGCCAAGAAGTTCTGTCACTGGTGGGGTAATAAAATGCCACCAACAATTGCTCCAGACACCACGTGGTGGCACCAGTACCCTGAAATGGTTGAATGCAATTTGCACTTCTTGATCTTACATGGGAAACTCATATTAGATCTTCAACCATCCCTCAAATTCAGTTTTTTTCCATGATTATCTGACTTCTTCCACAACTTTCACATCCTCCTGTATCTCTATCCATGGAGATTCTGGTAGAAGATGAGAATGTTTTATTTTAATGATTTCTTATTATTTCAAAAAATCTTTTGCATATATACACACATATAATTTTGCATAAATATGACCATTTCATACCGCATTTTTCCAACGTTAGGCTCTTCCCTTTTTGTTTAGCTTCCTCACCTACCACCACTACAATTCCCCTTATCCTTCCAGAAAATCCATCTTAACTATCTAGTATGTATTTATCCATATTTTTCAATCATATAACCTTATACAAATGGGTAGATAGATAGATAAATTATAGAAAGGCAAATGAATACATGTAAAAGTTTTTTGGTCACTTATTTAGAAAATGAGCTCACATTATATGCTTTTCTATACATCTTGCTTTCTCTCTCAACACTACCAGGTGGTAATCCTTCTAGGTCAACTGGTATTGCTCCATTTCACTCTTTTGAGGGGCTACATAATATTCCATGGTATAAACATACCTTAATTTGTTCAACAATAGTCTCTATTGAAGGATATACACTGGTTTCATTTTCTTTTTGCCACAATAATGATACCACTGTAGAAATATTATATCTATATTCTTACACACTGAGGCTTGTTTCTATGGGTTCGATTCCCAAGAGAGGAATGCTGGATTGAAGGGTAAGCATATATTTTTAATTTTAAGAAATGTTGCCAGATTCATTTCCACAAAGCTCTTTAAAATTCTCATTTCTACCAGCAACATAAGAAAGGGCCCTTTCCCTCACATATTCATCAGCCATGCATGGTTTTACTTTTTGCTTTTTTGCAGTCCTATGGCTATAAAGTGATAATTCATCATTATTTTGCTTTTTGTTTTCCCAACTCGTTATGATTTTTGAGCATCTTTTCAGGTTGTCTGGCCATTTTGATTTTATTCTTCACAGCCTTTGCACAAAGCAAACATTTTCAAAAAGGATTTCTACTTAGTGAAGAAGCTAGAAGAATATTGCTAAAATATATTTTAGAAAGCAGAAAATATGATTTATCATAGTCACCAATATCTATATATGTGATATCTAACACAAACTGAAAGTACTAGAATGTCATATAAGTTCTATTCAATCCTGAAATGTCTACTCTGAAGGCAGAATATGGCTATTTTTCTCTTCATAAAGAATTGTCTCTCTCTTAGTGCTTTACTTCTGATTGGACAGTGTGCTTTGCTGTATATGTTTAAGTAGGATTAGATATTAAATAGAACCAGTCCCATTTATTTGAGTACCACTCCAAATACTTCCTTTAAAAAAGAAAGAACAAAAATCAGTAGGGAAAGAAATTGTATTTTTAAGCTTCTAAGATGATTTTATAAACAATGGAGCCCAGAGAACAAAAAAAGCCATAAAATGACTTGACAGTGTCCTTTTAAGTGAGCATATGTGAGTTTTATGCATCCATATGTGTTCACATATGCCCTACATATGCACAGCCAGCTGCTAGCCAGCCAGATTGTTCAATGTGTATGTTTACTGTAAAACAAGCCGAAAGTGTTTGGTCTCTTTGTTAGAGAAACAGCTCATAATTTCAAGTATACAAATGTCAGTTGTTTCTCATTTCTTTTTCTTCCAAGCCAAATGAGCTGTTGATGCTCAATTTGGCAGGATTCTAACTGAGGCTGACTCTCGGCCAGCCACAGAAACCTGGCCCTGAAAGTTTGGGAAATTTTTACAAGAATAAGGAGGTTTTTTCCTAATGTCTCCCTGAACCATAGGAAGTTTCGTTAGAGCTTCAGCCAGTTCTTTCCCACTCAATATCCCAAAGGATAACCACTAACATTGTTTGGATACTAATGGATGGAGTTAGGGTGTGAAATGAGGGTTTCAAGTCCTTCCATACTTTGGTCAAATACTCTTCTAAAAACCTCTGTTAATAGGGAAGAGCCTGGGGGTGTGGAGATTTTATTTGTGATAACAACTTTAGCTATGAGCCCTCAGCATCTCTTCTTTTATTTCACCTTTTATGACAGTGTCCTGCAGCTTAAAATGATGAAGTAAAACTTGGACCAGTTTCCAGTGGATGATGAAGGCTTTGGGCCAATTATACATCTGCTTCCACAATCGAGGTATTAAACCCAATTATCACTTAGTATTCTCTGCTGCCTGAATAGCAGGAAGAAAAAGCATGTAAGGAAGCTGGCTTTAGTGAAAAGGACTTGTGCTTTGAAGTGCGAGAGTCTGTGTCCAGCCCTGACTGCCTCACTCCCTGGCCGTATGACCTCACCTAAGCAGTTTCACACTTCCAACTTCAGCTCCTCGTGGGCTGGATGCGATAGTTACGCTGACTGCCTGTTTCCGATGACAGTGAAACGAGATAAGCCGCGTCAAGCGCAATGCACGGTACCGGAGACACAGTAAGTGCCCGGTGAATTTAAGTTTCCTTCCTTCCCATTCCCACTCTTCTCCCCCTAGTCCCTGCAAAAAAAGAGACACGTGAGAACCAGGGATATTTCTCGGTCAAGGACATAATCCAAAAGCCCCCAATCCTAATGGCAGGGGGCAAAAAAGCTGAATTCAACGGAGAAAATTCATTTAAAGTGTTAGTTTTTGATATCAGTAACAGAGACAGGACTGACCAGTATGTAGGTACATATGTATGAATAATGCATACTCATTTATTTAGCACCTATTACGTGTTTAGAACAGTGCCTGACATATAATAGTATCCACAAATATTTCTTAGCTAAATGAATGAAAACCAAGTCCTTAGAGCACCATCATAACTTTTTCCTAAAAGGAAACTCACTTTCCTGGAGTTTCTTTGTTAGTGATGACTCCTTGTTTTTCAAGGTGAATGTCACAGTATGGAAAAAGTTTAAATATCTGTTATCACAGACTTATGCAGCCCTTGAAAAATAACTAGAAGCATCCCAGCTTGCCAACACAGGCTCCTTCTACATCTAATCACCTCTTATCCCGTCTTTCCCTTACCCCATTCAACCTTCCTGAAGCTGTCCAATGTTTCCTCATAAATAAAAAATGAAATTCCTATTGTTGCAGGTGTCCATGTGTTTGGGGCAAAAAAAATGAACCACTGCTGACAATTGTAAGGAAAGAGAGAACAGCTGTTTGCATCTGGATGGGGGTAAGAAAGAGAGAACAGCTGCTGGCAGCTGCAGCAGACAAGAAAGTGAGCAAGCGAGCAGCTGCTGGTAATTCAGAATCCTGTAGGCCGTACAGAATAATTGAAATCCAGAGGAAGCATGCAGGGCTAGACTTAACTGCTTTACTATATCCTGCTCTTCATTAGATCCTCCTGTCCTTCACTGGAGACATTCCCATAACAGCCACACAAGGACTGCCAGTAGGATATCCACCCCCACGACCCCATCAATAACCCTTTAAAGAAGCAACCCAAGAGAGGTAAAATGGCACAGACTTTTCTTTCAGTAAATCCATACCTATTTTACACGAAGGAAGAAGCCTATGGTTAGCAAGAGAAGGAATATTAACCCACATGGAAATATCCCAAAATTGTCCAAAAATAATTCTTTCTATATTACAGGAGATTATGGTCATTTTAATAATGAACCTACATTTCAGAATTCCAGTAGACCAACATAAAAATGTGAAAACTTGGCCAGGCACGGTGGCTCATGCCTGTAATCCCAGAATTTTGGGAGGCTGAGGCCAAAGGATTGCCTGAGTCCAAGAATTTGAGAACAGCCTGGACAACATAGAGAGACCCCATCTTTACAAGAAATTTTAAAAATTAGCCAGGTATGGTGACATACACCTGTAGTCCTAGCTACTCTGGAGGCTGAGGCAGGAAGATCACTTGAGCCCAGATTGAGGCTGCAGTGAGCTATAATCATATCACTGCACTCCAGCCTGGGCCACAGACTGAGACCCTGTCTCAAAAAAAAAAAACAACAAAAATGAAAAAACAAAACAAAACAAAACAAAAAAATATGATAACTTAAGTAAAATTTAAACTTGGAAAAATACATTTTAAAACACTATCAATGAATTCAATGTTTCTTTTTTAATGTATATATAATCCCATGAATACATACAGACACTTCCCTCTATTTTCTCTTTTATTTTTAATAAAAAGAAGAGAAAAACATCTTTGCATCATGCATCCAGTTACCGAATGTGTTTGGTTTGTTTTTGTGCTTCACACTGGTTCTTCTAGTCAGATGGGATTCTAGGATAAATCTGAATGACCCAGAAATACGTTACTCAAATCTCTCATCCTGCTCAACACAGAATAAAAGCATCTCACCTCTCCATTTATAGAATTTCAATTCTTTAGTCTCTGAGAGACAGAGGAAGAAAAGATGAAAGAAACTAACTCCAATGTTATTTACTGATGAATTATGTACAGTTAAATGTCCCCAAATAAAAGAATAGTTAAACAAATCATATGGCAAGCCACCTGTATTTATAAAAGTGATAATTTTGAAGGTAGCAATAGGGAAAATGCTTGTGACATAACATTCATGGAGAAGAGTTTGCAAAGATCACTCACACATGAAAAGTTGAATGCAAAATGTATACCATAATTAACACTAAGGTAAAAAGGTGGGCATGGTACAATGATATGAAAGAATTATTTTTAATAGAAGAAGTCAAAATAGGATAGCAGAGGAGAAATTTATAATTTAATTTATTTTGTTATTTTTCTCTTTAACTGATAAATTATATAAAAGATCTAAGTAATAATTAAATAATAATTAAATTATTATGAAAACTACTAATAAAATCACTACAGTGTAAGCTCCATGAGGACATGGTCCTTCTCTGTGAAGGGATAAATGGGAAGGTCCTTCCTTTTTATCTCCAGTGCCTGCCACAGTGCCTAGACAACAACAAATATTTGTCAAATGAAGAAGTAAATGAAATGAGTGAATCAGCTACGTTTTTAAACTGCTGTTATAGAAGAAAGAATGAAACCATTTCTACCAATGGCATATGTGTGACCGAGAAAAGACTTGCTCTACTCAAAGGATCAATTAGAAACATTCCTGAGGATGTACACTCACAGCATCTTAAAACTGGCTCTACCAAGATGAGATATGTGGCCCAGCCAGACCTAATGAGCCCCCAAATTCTGAATTGGGAGGGACAGAGAAACTAGCCAATTTCTAAATATGCTTCCAAGTGTAAGATATGGTTCCATGACTTGGATTAGAAGAAGAGGGTGAGAGATTAATTGCCAAAGGACCAAGGTCACAGCACCTGACCCTTAATTTGCCAACCAGAATGGCCCAGGACAAAGTTCCCAGGTGTTTTGTGCTCCGCTCTCGGATCCAGGCTTTGTCCCCTGGTCTGGCACCAGAAGCAATGATTGAGCTTTAAGCAAGTTGGTAAGAACATAGATGCTGCCCACCCTTGATTTTAATGCCCCACAATCCTGCCACAGTAGACTCCAAAGTTTAAAGACTTCACTATGTCAAAGGCTGCCCTGAATCAGCCTTGTCTACTAAACCAGTTTCTGGGGAAATTGTGATATACTCATCATTGTGGTATGAACATCTTCATACAAAGTCTGTTTTCCAGATATTTTAAAACTTCCCCAAGCCCTGCTTGTATAAAGTGTAAATGTTCCATGTTAACATAAGGTACTTCTGCATTCTGAGTGTGGAGTAACTCAAGACCCTGACAAACTTGTATATTATCCAAAATATGTTTGCAGATTTTTCTCTCTTGCCTATAAAATAGCATTAAAGGAAATGTCTCGCTCCATAAATAAAACTGTCGAGTATTTACGTGACTTGCACTTCATCATCATCATCACCAAAATCATAAAGTGCCCCTTCTGTCCAGGGCCAGGATCATAATGTACTCAGCGTATTCAACAGTTACTTAAGTAACACAATGAAAAGATGCACTCACTAGGTTTTTATTAGCCTTCTCTAAAGAGATCATGACACCTAGTTATCTCCAGATATAATTTCTGTATTATAAATGTGGTGATTAATTTTATGTGCCAACTTGACTAGGCCAAGGAGTACCCAGATATTTGCTCAAACATTATTCTAGGTGTTTCTGTGAGGGCATTTTTGGATGAAATTAACATTTAAATCAGTAGACTGAGTAAAGCAGATTGATCTCTAAAACGTAAGTGGGCCTCACCCAATCAGTTGAAGGCCTGGATGGAACAAAAAGGCTGTACCTCTCCCAAGCAAGAGAGAAATCTTCCTACCTGATGGCCTTTGAATTAGGACATTGGTTTCTTTTTCCTGCCTTTGGACTCAAACTGAAGCATCAGGTCTTCCTGGGTCTCGAGCCTGCCAGCCTTTGAGTTGGAACTATACCATCTGCTCTCCTGGTTCTCAGGCTTTCAAACTTGGACTAGAACTAATTTGTCAGCTGTCCTGGGTCTCCACCTTACTGTTGTATTTTGCAGACCCTGGGACTTGCCAGCCTCCATGTTCATGTTAGCCAATTTCTTATAATTTATTTCTATATAGGAAATACATGTGTATAAATATATGTATACATATATATATGTATACACACATATATAAATCCCATTGGTTCTCTTTGTCTGGAGAACTTTGATTAATACAATAAATAATTCAGCAAATAAGCTTCAATCCACTGAAATCATCAAACAAACCCATTCCACAATGTATGCGTACTTCAAAACATTATGTTGTAAATGATAAATACATACAATCTTATATGCCGGTTTAAAAATTTTTTTTAATTTTTGAAAAAGAAAGTAAATCCTTTCACGGTTACTTTCAGCAGTGGCAGAGAAGAGTTGGAAGTGGGCTTCAGATTCTAGGTAGTAGGAGGTGGAGGAGGGTGAGATTAAAAAGTGTCTGGTAGGGGGCAAAATAGATACTCTCTAGATTAGATTTTTTTTCCCTTTTTTCCTTTTTTTATTTTCCCATTTTTCCCTATAAAATGTACAATTTTCAACTTTACTTTCTTTGAAGTGATATGGACACTTAAAGATACTTTCAAAGCAATCTAGGTTTAGAATCCTTGTGGATAGTTTGGGATTAGATATTGAGAAGGATTGGAATGCACCCCCCCAGGTATCCCTACTTATCCCTAAATTCAGAGTCATGTGGTGTGGAGAAAAAAGCATGGACTTTAGTGACAGACTAAATTGGAGGTGAATTGTGTTCTGCCATTGCTCACTGTATGATATTGGAAGTATCTCTGAGTCTCACGTCCTCACTTGAACATTGACACCAATGATGCCCAACGAAAGAATTGTGAGGATTAAATGATGTAGCATGCAATAGTTCCTGGCACACCATAAACTCTTGATAAATATAGCTTAATTTCCTTTTCTTCCATAGTTAAAAGAACCAATAGGATGTATATGTATGTGTGTGTGTATATATAGTCAGTAACCTTGTTTTAAGCATCTTTATATTCCCATATATCCTTTAAGAATATGTGGTAAGCAAAGAAATAAATAAAACCAATAAAGTTAGAGCCATCACCCTTGTATTCTCGGCACAGAATTAATGACAATTGCATCTGTAAAAACAGCTCAGCACCATGCGTTCTAAAGGCGTTTTGCAAAATCTGGAATGCATTTTGTATGTTTTGACTTCTTAGGCTTCAGTTAGACATTCAAGTGTATACATGTCTAGTGCTTAGGAGAACATTCTGGACTAGAGATGTGGAGTTGGGCATCATTGGCATCTAACTGAAATAATGGGGAGGCAAATGGCCCTATGTCAGAATTAACATTGAAGGCAATTCCTAAAGGAGCATCCAGAGAAAAAGAAGAAAAACCAACAAGTGTGAGGTCACAGAAGCCAAGAGATATAAATGTTTCAAAGAGGGAGGGGTCAATAATACCAATGTTGCGGAGAAGTCCAGTAAGATAAAGACCGAAGGAAAACAGCTGGCAGTCAGGCTCAGTCACTGCTGAAGTCAACTCTAACCGATCCCTTATCTCCAGTCTCACCTTTGCCCCATCTTCCCTGTGGGAATTATGTGTCTAAAACACCAACCTGATCCCAGCTTTCCCCTTCTTAAAACCCTCCTATGCTTCTCCACTTCCCACAAAATCCCAACTCCATGGCATTGTAGGCATAGCACTTCACGATTTATTTCATTCAGGGACTTTCAGCTCCACCTCCCTCCCACAAATCCTGTTTTCTGCCAAATATTGGCATATACTCCCGCCTCAGCCCTTCCACTTCCCTTAGTCTATGGATTCTTCTTTATTCGTCAAGATCCACCTGAATGCCATTTACTTGCAAATCTTCACTGACTCCCTCCTTTTCTGTGCACGGTAGGAGTTTGTGCCCATAGAGGGGATGCCATATTTGGCTGTACAGCACCCAACCTATACCAACGAAGGCAGCAGCCTTGATTTTATCACAGATCCCATAGCCCTAAGTGTAATTGTGGGTTTACTTCTCCTTCTCTTAGATGATGATTTCCTCATGAACAGAGCTGGAGTCTTTTTCACTTTTATAACCCAATCATAAAGCAAAGCTCCCAATAAAGGTTTATATGGTTCTTGTAGAATATTGTGATGCTAAATAAATCATAACACATAACAGATAGAGCTCAAGAAATGAGTTTAACATCTATATGGGCTTTGAATGGCCACATGTAACTTAAATTGAGGTCCTATTTCCTTTTTTTTGTCATATTTTCCCTAAAAGTTAATAGGCAAGGTTTTATAGGCATTTCTACTTTCACCTATCACCTGGGAATTCTAGTTCACAATTATTCAGGGACTGAGTTTTTACTTTTCCTCAGCTTCTCTCCTTGCTGATCTATGTCTTAGTAATTTGACTACTTGTTGCATTTCCACCAGGTGTGTCAAGAACAGAGCGAGAAAATTCAAACTGATTTATTACAAAAGCAGTCATCTACTTCTGTTAATAAAAATTTAAATAATAGCCAAAAATGTGGTTTTATGACTATCTGTGATTGTTCACTGTAGGTTCACATAATTGGAAATTACAAATATCTAAAAAATGAGCTGAGAATATGTATTTCAGTGCATAATATTTAGCTGTTTATTTTTTTAAAAAAAACAGAATTTAAAAATCAGTTTATCTTACTCGTGTACAAAAAACATAAATTTGCCTTTTAAAGCACATGAGGCTTTTGAAGCCTCCTTTCATAATGTAAAGTTACCCAAGCTATATTTAAAGCTACAATATGACCATTATATATTGCTCTTTGACTTACAAGGCAAATTTTTGTATAACTTTATTATAGAATATTAATAGGCTGAAATTTTTATGCCAAGTGTTTGCAAAATTAGGTCAAATGTTGAGATGTCTTCCCGTAAAGTCAATAAATAAGATTTTTCAATTCATATATACCACAAAGTATACTCCATGAAATAAACAAGATAAAAATTTTAATTTGTATAACTCATACAATTTTAGATAGACACATTCTCAGAATAATATCATCTTAATTTCACTGAAAGAAAATGAATAGTGTATCCCATACACCATCTGAGTTCTGGCTGGTTCCTGCTGTGGGATTACTATCTAGTTCCTGAAATGATATCTGCTAAAGTGAAACTGGACCTGTCTGTCTTTGGGGACATTGTGCTGGCATTCACTGCTGAAGTCAACAGCAGCCAATTCTCTCTGATCTTGAACTCTTGGATCCCCCCCCTGTGCTCTTTCTCTAGTCCCCAGGCCTCTGTACAAGCCAGCCCTACCATCTTCTCTCTCAGACCTGTTCCCCGTCACTCTTTCCCATGCCTACCCAGCCCTAACCACACTGACCTCCTCACTCTTCCTTCAACACACCTGGCATACTTCCATCTTAAGGCCTTTGTACTGCTATTCCCTAGAAGCCATGGCTTGCTCCCTTGGTGTAGTGGAATCTTTGTTCCTTTTCTGTGACACATTCCCTGACCATCGTATTTAAAACTCCAGAGATCCCACATGTTCTTCCTTGTTTTATTTACTTCCGTGGTACTTATTACCATCCAATATATCATATGCATTGCTTGTTTTGTTTGTCTGTCTCTTTCCTCGAAAATGTAGGCTCATCGTAGAGATTAGGCAAATAGTGCAGAGGACTCAGAATTAATGCGGCATTTGCCCTATGAACTTGGGATTCAACGAAGTGCATCAAGGCCTCAAATGAGGTCAAACAATGGATAGTACAATAAACAATAAGATTTTGAGTTGGATGGAGTCACCAACACCCCCCCATCCATTCACATCTTCCACCTTTTAGATTTCCATATTTGCTCTTTCTCAGTCTCTACTGGCTTTCATTTTAACATTCCAAAGATGCTAACAAGTGACAAAGATGTCTTTTTTGTTTGGTCAAAAAAGGTATCAAGTGCTTACTGAAATTTTTGTGTTAGTGAAGGTAACACTAGCTGCTGTAACAAAAACACTTCACCCATATAGAAGCTTATTTCTCCCTGAGACTACCAGTCCAATGTTATGTATCCGGTTGGCAGGTATGTCTTCCCACACAGGGATTTAATGCCCCAGGCATCTTCCATCTTATGGCTCCACTCTCCCTATTCAATGCTCAGCATCAAAGAGGGAGGAGAAAAAGTAGGTGGAACAGGCATAACAGATACCTAACCACCTTGACCACACATATCACTTCTGCTCACATGTCATTGGAGAGAACTAGATCATGGCATAACTGGATGTAAGGAACTGTGTCAAATGTAGTCCCTGCCTGGGCTACGGTTCCCCTGTGATAATTCTATTCCAAGGAAGGAAAAGCACAAATCTTGCTGGACAGTGAGCTGCCTCTATCATGCGTGCCATATGTTGTGTGTGTATCCTCACATTCATTGTTTAGTTTATTCTTTCAACATCCTTATGAGGTATTATTATCACTCATTATATCAGCATTATATGTTAATAGAACAGCCTGACACCAAGAGAGATGAACTGACTCCAAAGGGTTTTAAAATGTGACTTAAATTCATGGGGATTTACATTTTTAATACAGGCTTTATTGACATATAATTCACATACTATACAATTCCCTGATTTAAAGAACAAATTCAATGGTTTTAGTATGTTCACAGAGTTGTGCAACCATCACCACAATCAATTTTAAAACATGTTTATCATCTCCAAAAGAAACCTTGTATCCATTAGCATGATTCTTCATTTCCTCCCAGCCTCCTTCCAGCCCTAAACACTCACTAATCTATTTTCTGTCTCTATAGATTTGTCTATCCTGGGCATTTAATATAAATGAAATCCTTCAACTTACGGTGTTTTATGACGAGTTTGTTTCACTTAGCATAATGCTTTTGAGGTTCATCCATTCTGTAGCATGTACCAGTACTTCCTTTCTTTCTAGTGCCCAGCAATATTCCATGTTTTCTTTATCCATTCATCAGGTGGATTGTTTCCATTTTGGGCTCTTATAAATAATGCTTCTAGGAACATTTGCGAAAAAGTGGTTGCACCATTTTACAATTCTACCAACAGTGTATGGAGGGTTCTAATTTCTCCACATCCTCTCCAACATTTGTTATTATCTGCCTTTTTTATTATAGAGGAATTTGCATTTTGAAAGATGACTGTGTTTCTGGCAAATGCAAGTCTTAGAATTATGGTTCAGTTCCCTCAGCAAGAAACTAGACAACTAGAAACTTAGGGCTACTAATAGTAGTCTCTGAGAAGGAGTACTAGTAGTAGGCCTAAGAAAAATTTAAAGGATGAAATTTGTCTCTTGTGTGCTTTCTTCTAGATACACACTGCTCTAATCTGCCACCTGGTTGCCGAGGCACTTGAAGTTGAGGTAATCTATGAATGCTTGCTCTCCTTTGTGTGACCTCATATTTGAGATTTTTTTCTGATCATGCTTTTCTTGATACTCTACTATAAATAATTAGATGCGGGAAGTTTTGAGCCTTTTATTTTGAGCCAACCATTCTGACCCGGTGGACCTTCTGACTTGAGAATCTTTTAACTCCTGTGTTTAGTAGAAACCATTACATCAAAATTATACTTGCATGGATAAATACTCATTTTAAAAGTATTTTTAGAGCTAATTTCTTTTAAGCTACTTTAATTCCTTGATAAAAATTTTATTCCAGGAAATAGTATTTTATTTTTTTCATTTTTATTTACTGAATTCTTTGGTTAATTATTTATTTCCACAAATTTAATGAAATGTTATTCCATGTGGGATTTTTTCATGTGTATTTGTCAAATTTTACGATATATTTCTGCAATGCACATTATTATGGCATTGTTTTCCATTCAATTTCTTGGTCAAATAGCAATTGTTAAAAAATGGATTGCTGTTCAATTTTATAGTAATTTTAACATGCCAATTCTTTTGCGTTTTATGTGTGTTTCATGCCACATCTAATTTTTCCTCTTCATCAATTTTGTGTTCAATTCGCAATATACCTAATCTTCATCAGTTTTTTTTCTCTAGCATTTTTCCAATGCTCTCTTAAATATTATTTCTTTTGTGCTAATCACTCCTACCTAAATATTTTTTATTATTTTGGAATAATAAACCCAGAAAATTGCGTTTTCCTTTTTAGCTAATGTTATCAAACTGAGCAGTTGATTCCCAGTATGTCAGACAAATTCTTCGAATTTCCATTTGTGCTAATTCGTTAGTACTCCCATTTGATTCGATCAAACAGTCAATGTTGGCAACAGAAATCAAGAGCAAAGTGGACAGAATCAGTAATACCAAAATGTATCCACATTTGGACTAATATTTTGGATAAAAAATTTTTTTTTAAATGGAAGTTAGAGATCAGCTTTCCCATAAAATTCGAATTTGGCCTAATAATGGAAGTCGAATTTATGTCATAAAAAATTGGAAATTGTCTAAAATTGAAATTGATTATTCCATAATAACAAAATAGCATTGCCTAAGTCAAAAAGTAACCTGGGTCAAAGTTCCTGGTCAAGTATAGCAAATAATCCATGTTACCAAAGTAATATGGTCAATATGTTCTATACCTAACTAATAATCATTTAACTCAGCTGGGGAACTTCTTTTAAACACACAGTCCCTAACCTACCCCTTCCCGTAGCTGTCTGTTCCTGGCCAGCAAGCTCTGACTTCACAGGTCTGGGATAGGTTCCCAGCACCTGTAATGTTTTTTTAAGTTTCTCCAGTGATTCTGATGTCTATCCCCAAAGCTTCAGGAGCCTCCTTGGCTAAACCGTACCAGCAGGGGGCTGTTCACATGGGTCCTACAGATGACTAAATCATCACTCAATCTGATATAGCAGGAATAAATCTGTCTACAGCTCAAGATGGGAAAGAAATAGAACTTTACTTTCTATGAGTCAACTTATTTTCTATTTTTGAGATGCCTGTCCACATTAGAAAGGATGTAAGTCCACTCAATTCAAGGTTTCCTTCCTCTGCCCCAGGATGGGTCTGAAGGAAGGTGGCAGAGAGGCAGTTTTAGTGTCAAGGCATTTCAAGTGGAGGGCTATTATGTCACCTGCAGAGGCAGATGACATAACCCACCCAAAGTTTGGTTTGGATGTCAACACTGATGACTCCACACACACACACATCAAAAGGCTATGAAAATATTTATCACTTATGTAATTGAGGTGTTTGAGGAGAACAGGGCAGGCCTCTCAAGCAAGTCTGAAAGGAAATAGCAAAAGCAGGAGACTAGCCTGGATTTTTATGGTGGTTAGGGAGTGGGGATGGGGATGAGAGATTGTGGTTTGGCCAGCACCAAAACCACGTAGGACAGAAGGAGAAGAGGGAGACCTGAGGCTTAAAAGCTGTGAGCAGCTGGATACCACAATATGGAGTTAGACTCTTCATTACAAGGACAAATATCCTCAATTTCATTTATCCATGCAGAAATCCTCAGAAGAAAGCAGCAACTTGTCTGATCCTTGATCTCTAATAATAACTATTATCATGGTTATATTTATGAAGTAATTACAAAGTCCCAAGAACCATTGTGTTTTACAGGTATATTTAATTTAATTAAATCTTGACTGCACTGTTATAAGACAGGTAATATTATTATCTCACTTTATAGATGAGGAAATTGAGGCACAGAAGTAAAAGCATCTGCTCCCAGCTGGTAAGAGGTAGAGCTAAGATTCCAACTCAAGCTGTCCGGTTCCAGATTCTGTTCTCTAACCACTGCATTACAGCACTCTTTCCTTCCCTCCTGGTCCTTCTCATCCTATTACTACATAATGTAACTGAGCTGCGTTGGTGCATGGGAAGTTCTACGAGTTCTTCACCCTGGGGCTTGCTGCTTCCATGGGACTCTAATTCTGGAAGCAGGGCTCAGGGCCCCACTCTCCAGAAAGAGATCAGCCGGGATTCTGGCAGAAATCAAGTGGCACTCTCAAATTGAGTAATTTAAGGAGATTTCATAAAGAAACTGTTTACAAAAATGTGGAAAGAGTTTAGGAAAAGCAACAAAGGATGAGATGGGGAGCCATCACCACCCTGCACTCCATCCTGGCCTGAATGGCTGAAGAGAGGAAGTGGCTGCAGAAACCGAGGAAGGGAACTGTGTGGAGTGCCTTCTTGGAGGAGCTGTGGCATTTGCTGGAGGAGCACAGCTGGGAGGGCTGGGGAGAAATATCCTGACCTTACTTTCCTCCTGCTCTCCAGATTTCTTGACAAATGCCTTCTACTGACCAAACCCAATGGAAGGAGGGAGGGCAAGGAAATTGTTAAAGCAGTCCATATGGGTCAGTCCCCTGGTGCACCAGGTAGAATGGAGGATGGGTAGTGATTCCAGGAAGAGGTAAAATGGATAATGTCCATCACAGGCTTACCAATGTCTATGCTTTTATCCATCCCCTCCCTCTCTTCTTCCCTATTCTTTTCTCTCCCCAGCCTAGGTAAACACACACACCACACACACACACACACACACATTTGGACAGAAACCTGGTGGTAGGATCAGGGAGGGAGTGTCTCTCTCTCTCTCTCTTTCTCTCTCTCTCTCTCTCATCCATTTTTAAAGACATGATTCAACTGCAAATACTAGAATATCTGGCATGTATTGACTTAAACACAAGATTGTGTCACATAACAACCCAGGACTAGATGAGTACATGCCCAACAAATATCTTTAGCTGGGAGAATTGGAGTTCTCTTCAAAAGAATGGAAGAAATAGATACGAGGTAAGCAGCTATCAGGACCTGGCATACTTACTATTTTATCTATACCAGAAATCCTTTCTGTCCCCATAACTGCTTAGGCCTTTGGAAATCAAATCCAGAAAGAGACTTACAGGATCTCTGGTATATGTAACATAGATATACAGTTGATCACACAACTGTGCGGCTAGTCTACTTTTCTCAGACCTTCTTCCAGCTCAGTATGACTGTTTGATCATCTTCTTACCAACAGATTGGGTTCATAAGTGGTGTGTGCCCCTTGGGTCTTGGCCTTAAGGCTGTGGACATGGACATGTGCTTTGGACATCTTCTTTTTTTACAGTCTAAAAACTAATTTCTGTGACCAGCTTCTGCTATGCCCTAGGGAATAATGGACCAACAAGACAGCATATCTCTAAATGTCATCATGGGTTAAAGACATATCCAAACCTGAGCTGCTAAACCCTGTACTGTCATGAGAAAGACACAAGAACTTCTTTGTTCTATAAAGTACTACTTTTTAGGGTGTCTTTGTTACATCCTTTATCTTGCCTAATACAGCTTCTGTCCCAAATATGATTCTCCAGTATGGTAGCTGCCTAATGCAAAGCTGTGCCTGGGTATATTCATGATGTTTTCCTCAGGCTCCACAAAGTCAGTGGTTGAATTCTTGCTTCCCATGTCTGCTGGACATTACCCATTTTCCCAGAACTTTCTCCCTTCTCGAAACATTGGTTCTATTCATCCCACCCCAATCCATAAAGTTCAGATGGAAATAGAAGGATTGTTCTTATGGATTAACACCATTGTTTGCGCAGTCTGGATTTTATCAAGAAGGATGAAGGTAAACAATTAGAAGCTAAAGTCATGTGCAAGAGGGATATGAAGAAATCGCTGAAGGAGACCAGGACATGTGAAGGTCATAGTGGAAAATTTTTACCATCCCTCCTCTAGGTCAGTGGGCAGACTATGTATTGTTATTTAATTAAATCTCGGTTTGTTCAGTTCTGTAGGCGTACACCACTTGAGCAGTATAGTCTCAGATTCTTTGGTGATGAAAGCCATCAGGGTTTTTAAAAATAAATACATATATACCTCTATTTTCTGTCCTCCTGCTGAATTTTACCTTTGTAATTGAATGTTAATTATTTCTCAAGTGAGTAACTATGCAGAAGCATTTAAAATTTTAGAGAAAATACAATGAATGACTGTGGAGACAAGTATTAACATAAGAATAATCAGAACGTCCTAGGCAATGTTTCTTTGCCAAGACCCTGCCCCATCTGGGATTATCGCAGGAAACAAATCCCATCTCCACCCTGACTCTATAGGTGAAGGGAGGTTTGACATCAATAGGTTTATGTAATACTTGTTCATCTTCCTGATTTACCCAAAGGAATGAAACTAAATCTTAATTTGGGTTATGAAAGATAGAAGAAAGAGACAATGAAAGATATGATAGTCAAAGATTCTTAGGATTCAGGTGTCTTAAGCTGAAGATCTTGTACAGAAGTTATCCACATCTAGTAGCCTGTGGCTTAGTCCAAAAATTTTGGGAAAGTTGTCACCTTCATGATGGCATCTTCTGGAGGATTCCAAGGGATTCTCAGTTTTAGATCTGTTGACATAGAAATCCAGGAAATGAATGTATGATATCTTTTTAACTTGGAGAAAGAGATTCAAAGGTTGATTCCCTGGAGTTTTTACTGCAATGTCTGTGGTTAACAATAATAACATGTATCATTCTTTCCAATGAAGTTTGAGAACAATTTTATGTTGGTGTCATTTACTGGAAACCAAGACTTAAAGCTGAAGGTCATGCAGGACTTCCTGTGGTTTATCACTGGGAAAAGCTGCCTGGACCTGTTAATTGCAAATAATTTTTACTATTATAAACAAAATTATTATAATAATTTATATGAAAGTTATATATAAATTATAATGCCATGTGCATACTGCATTAACCTCCTACAATAGGTTGCCATATTGGACTATAAAAATGCAGTCAAAGATAAGGGGTGAGATTGTTAGATGCATTGGCCATCCAGTGACCAGTTCATATGGGATAGTCTATGAGCTCCTGTTAGAGTGGACCTAATGGCCACGAAAGCTAAGAGCAAAGCCTTTGGCCATGGCAGCCAAAGTTCCTCAGATAGTTTTGCAAGTTTCAGTTGGTGCCCATATCACTAAGCACATTTATAGGTATTGCCAAGTGGAAGACACAAAGTCTAAAACTTTCTTTGCTAGTATCAGAGCAGTTCCTTTATGACAATGAAAGGCTTCTAGCCAACCAGAAAACAGAGACAGGGTATTAAGGACACATTCAAACCACATAAGGTGAGAAACTAAATGAAATTCACTTGTACATGCATGTTCAAAAGGGCCTAACAGTTTTGGCTTGTGTCCATGTCCTAGCTTTACAATTTTCCCAAAATAGTGGGTTTAACAGATGGAAAATGCACCAGAGATATCCTCTGCAAGTCTACTGAAGTATGTCCACCAACACTTATTTATTATGGTTTTTAAATTTTCCTTTCCATGATGGGTCACAGCCTGTAACAGTTTTTGAGAGGCCCATTTCAGCATCTTGAGCAGGCCAACAGACCATCTTGGTGCCACTACAGTTAGCTAAATTGGGAAGAGAAAACAATTTGATCTTTTCCAATACACTTCTTCAGAATCAAGTGTTTGATACTGGAGTTAATTCAAGACCAGATGCCAATAGTCAGGAGTTAGTTTTGGCTTTGACTCTTGCACTTGTTGGACAGCCTGGAGGTGTTAAAGCAGCTCATATAATAATCTTCTAAAGCATTACCCTTTGTTTCTTAAGTCTGCTTTTTACTATGGGACTCAATCTTAGTATAGCCAATTCCTTTGGAAGCAACAAGACATCTAATAGGACTTTTATGTGACTGCCATGTTTAATTGGAATACCAGATGCAATTAAGAAATCACATTGTTCCCAAAGCACACCAAAATTCATGAACCACCCCAAAAGCATATTTGCTATCTATGTAGATATTTTCTCTCTTATCTCTACCTAACAGGCAGCCGGTAGCATGTGCCACAACTTCATCAACTTGTGCAGATTTGACCTCTGGGAAAGGATAATGTTCAAGTAAGTCTGAGTGGGTTTTGATCACATAAGAGGCTTGAGAGCCTCCTTGTTTAGTTCTCAAATAGGCTCCATCCATAACCAGTTCTAATTCTCAGTTGTCTAAAAGAGATTCAAGGAGATAAAAGTGAGACAAGAAAAATTTCTTAACAAATACCTAACAGTCATGAGGTTCTCTCTCCTCTGGTAGAAGAAGGAAGTTGAGGGACTTTAGAGGTTACAGAGATGGGTAGAAATATGTGTGAATGAGAAGAGAAGGATTTCATAGGTTTGCCTAGAAGCAGAAAAACACCAGGTATTTTCAGTCAAGAGTAAGGTCTGAATGACATGAGGTAACAAAAGGTTAAATGGAGATCTTAAGACTAAGTCAACAGATGCTTCAGTTAACTTTGCCCTTGTTTCCACTACACACAAAAAGAGTAGGCTTTTGCTATGGGGTAAAGTGAGAGGTTATTATTAAAGTGTTGGGTGTCTGATATTCATTGTGCTCTTGAGTTAGAACCCCCAAAGCTTGTTGGATCTTTCACATGCAAACAGAAAGAAAGGGGCTCTATGGTAATTAGGGAGTCTAAGCATAGGCACTTTTGAAGGGCATTTTTTAAGCTACAGAAGGCTCTAGTGAGTCTGTCCCAGGCAAGTGCTCAAGTACTGGGAAATCAATCTATACCAATATCAAATAATTCTTCTCTTCCATGGAGCTTTAGAAAAAGTCTCTCCAGCCCACCCTTAAGAGTGGCACCCTTTTTATGAAGTAGATCTCTAAGAGATTCACCAGAGTGGAATCACTACACAGAAAAGTATGTTGACTAGTGAGAGGAATATTTTAGATTCCTACCACTGAAACATTTTGGTTATTCTAAGGAAGGAATGATGGAAAGGTGGCAGGGTTTGTGGTAGAGTGTATAGTCCTGGTAGCAACTAAAAAAGGCACATGGTAGGTTTTTTTGTAATTGCTTGGAAATCTCTCCCTTTTGTTTTAAGGGCAATTGTGGACAAACTAAAGGATCTACTTACTCAAGGGGAAGTCATTCTGTCACACAAAATTGGTTCTTTATCTTTTTAGATTCTGTCTTTCAAGTTAAGGTGGAGCAAGTGTTTTCCCAATGTCCTTTTTCTTTATAATATCCACAAGTGTCTTTGTCTAGACTAGCCACAGAGATGTTCTTGTTCTTGGGTTTATTTAATAGCTTAATCTGAAGAGCTATTTTTTTCTGAGCCAAAGTATTTTCAAAGTGCTCATCAAGCACTTGTAATTTAGAGAGGTGGCAGTCTGCCATCTTATTTTCTGTTTTCTAACTAAATCTGTCACCTCATATTTAAGACCATCAACAAAGAAGGTAGTTAGGGCAGTTGTGGTATCTTCACCACTATTGAGAACACTGTATTCTAGAAGGTGGTAGTTAAGCTGTCTCTGAAATCAGGGATGGATCCATTTTTGTGCTCCTTACATAATTGGATTTGTGACCAATTGATTTAGATAGGAAAGGCCTCAGAAATAGCTGCTAAAGATCTTGTCTTATTTTTATAAGGAAAGAAGCATTACTAAATTGATATAAAAAATGGAACAAAGTTTAACTACAGGTAATTAATCCATTCTACTTTGTAAACCAAGTTTAGCATCTCTGGTTCCCAAAAAGACATGAACTAATTGATAGAGATAAGGAAGTCCCAGACTATAAATCCTTAAAACAGTGCTTAAATTCTGTCTTTCCTTGGGAGGGACTGGAAAGTCCTTAGCTACATTATGGAAATTTTGACCAAAGTTTAAAGCTGGAAGACCCTTTCCATTTACATTAAAATATTTTACAAGGGATATTCTCTAGTGAGAGGGCTATATTTAGTGGAGGATAGGAAAGGGGGTTGAGAAAAAGTACAGGGGAAGGAGAAAGTGGAAATACAGGGGGCCGGGAGGAAAGCCAATTCAAAGGATGGTCAGAAAAGAAAAGATAAGAGTTTAAGTTTGGATTTTCAATCCTCCACATTTCTATTAGCTTTTCCTAAGGAGCTCTTAAGAGAAGTAATTTTATAATTTTGCTATCTTTTAGAGGTTTTTGGTCTTTAAGAGACCTTTTCATACCACTTAAAAACGCTGACCACGTTGACCCTTGAATATTTGAAATCTTTGAATCTTTTGATTCTAAGGTGCCATATAAATAAATTATCTTTTTCATGTACCAGGTTCCTCAAAGTGGCCACTAAAGTTCTAAACCATTCTTGGTAAAAAATCCTGCCAGAGCTTCCAATAATTAGTGCTATTGGCTCTATAACATTAAATCTATATTCAAGTGGCCTGACAAACTAACAAACTCTCCTTGACACTATGACCCCAACTTTACTGTGAGAATTTCAATAAGTAGAATAAATCCAACCAAGAGACGTATACCAAGGGCAATAAAGAGGAAGAATAAAGGCTCAGGAGATGCTTCAAGGCCAAGAGAGCCAGGCCCTGATCTGATCCACAGAAGGACCCACTCCTCTCTGAAGTGGCCCAGTCTGAATAGCAGAGGGGCCGATCCTGCTCAGTCTCAGCACCACAACTGTGGAAGAAAATCAACCGGAGGGCTATTAGCACAAGACTCCAACAGAAGGTTCCAAAGGAGCATTCTAACTTGGAGAAGGATGGTGGAAAATTTTGCATAGCATTATCAGTAGGGGGATTGGCCAAAGTTCAGCTAAACTTAGCAGAAGTGGGATTGGCTGAAGGCCAGCTAGTTTCAGAAATGGGAATAGAGGGATTGTTCTTGTGGAGTAAGAGCCATTGTTTTAGCAGTCTGGATTTTATTGAAAGGAGTGAATAGGAAGAATTAGGGGTTACAGTCATATGCAAAAAGGGATGGGGTGAGGATGGGGGTACAAGCACTTGCAAAAGCCACAGTGGGAAATTCTCAGGTAGCAAGTCACTTGGGGTCTCTCACATACAATAGCAGTAAAACTTGTGTTCCCACAGGGGACTCCAATGCCTTCATCCAAAGTAATTTCCAACAACGTGACAATGTCAGTGGGGGTAATGTCTTGTAGCAGAACTTCCTTGACTAAGCTTTGTTAAGCTACTGGAATAGGCTGTGGATTGGGAGATTTGGGGAGAATAGAAGAAACATTTCTTCTGATTGCCTTCTCCTCTTTTCATATAGGAAAATTCAGATTTGTCAGGAATTCTGCAGGGTGGGATTCAAATTGAAAAAAGTAAATTCAATGGATAAATTTCTCCATATTACTGCGTATCCAGATAAATGTGAATATCTTTTAGAATTTAGCAGTGTTCTTTTATTTTGTCAAGATCCAGGATAATGAAGCATAATTTTAAGGAAGAGAATTCAAAGTACTGGGATGTTTGCTTATTTTGGTACAGGGGAATGCTGGCACCCTTGGAAGACTAGCCATTAAGTATGCGACATTGGCATGGAAGTCAAGTAGGAAAAAGCATTGGTTCTTCTTACATAAACTGCAGCTGCATATAACTTTCTCATAACATTTCAGCCTTTTCCCCCACTCCCATCTTGGATAGAAATGAGTGAAAAAATAGGACCAAAAGAAGGGACAATGTTAAAGAGATTTTTTAGATGCTTTAAAATCCTGGGAAGTATTACATTCTTTTTAGATCTGGGGTACAAATTAGTCCACTTATTTTTTTCCTCTGAATTATACAGCTGGTTCCTGGACTGAATGTTCAACTGTGCCCTTGTGAACAAGTTCCATTGCAGTTAGAGGTGAAGTTATTGGAGAGGTTTCCACAAATCTGAGTCACTGCAGGGAAATCATGTTACTTTTGTCCTTTCCACCTCTTCATGATTAAAAAAAATTATAATAAAAGCATTGTTTTTGCCATAAATTCAAAGCAGTTCATAACATTTATAGATCTTGGCAAAAGTGCATCATTTAAGTAACTGCTTATTCCAACTTTGAGACAGATGTAGGATAACATGCTGTAGGTGTTACTTGTCTGTACTTAAGAGTCTCGTGAAATATAAAACCCATTTGCTATTAAATTTAAGTCTTATTTGAGGTTTATTTGAACTTGTTTTTCAATGTGCATGGTGTATATAAAATTGACTTTGTCCAAAGCATTTATTTAATTGCTTTTGACTTCTTGGTTGGTACACCATGTACTCGTCACGACAGTGTTTTGTATTAAGAAAGTATTGTTCCGAAACAGCAGAGAAACTATTGTCATAGTTTCTTACAGAACTTTTCAGGGCAAGGACACTGATGTTCATGATTTCATTCATGTATCCCTGAAAAGGCTTTTGATTAATCATGTACTTCTTTGTACTAGTTGGTTCTTTCAGAATATATATTTTTCTTCTCTTAATTTGCCACTCAATTACTACATTCTACTAAAGACAGTATTTACGACGTTTTTCAATTGTTTCAAGAATGTAAACTGTAGAAGTCCTATAATTTTAGTACCATACTTT
Organism: Daubentonia madagascariensis; assembly: GCA_023783475.1. Taxonomy (NCBI): domain Eukaryota; kingdom Metazoa; phylum Chordata; class Mammalia; order Primates; family Daubentoniidae; genus Daubentonia; species Daubentonia madagascariensis. Next base: position 44,799,464 of record JAKFHU010000600.1, on the reverse strand, counting down.
AAAAATTATACAGAGATGGGTAACTTTTTTTCCTGTACCTAAAAGAAAGGGTCTGCTTAAGGGAACTCAATTTAATGAAACTATGTCAAATAAGTAACTATCATTATGGTAAATCCTATAGATGTGTTTTTTCCAAAGATAAGATTAGCATATTGGCTTATGCTTACAAGGATATTTAGAAAAAAAGACATAAAAGAAATTAGAAAATAATATAAAACCTTAAGAATGTGTCAAATTGGGGGTTTAGGTAAGCTTTGTTTAAAATTGTTACATAGGTAAATTTTATCTTCCTTTGCTCTCCTCATCTTTCTTAATGTCCTTTTCTCTCAGCTGTGGGCACAATTGTATAAACTAATTCACCTTAAGGTGCTTTTGATTGAAATCACTAAATATTTGTTCAACATCTCCCTATTGACCTAACACTGTGCTTGGGACTATAAGATTGCTTTCTTTGATCTTCAGACTACCCCCCAAAGCACTGGCATTATCTGCAAACTTGTTCAAAATGCAGAATCTCAGACCAACTAAATTGGAATCCTCATATTAACATAATTCATGTGTGACTTGTAAACACATTAAAATTTGAGACACAATGGTCTAAAGTAGTGGTTCTCAAACTTTAACTTAATCATATTCACCTGGGGGGTTTGTTATGGGTCTGCAATTGAAGGCCCTGTGGTCTAGAGGGATATAAAAGGGGCCAAAAGTGATCTTGGTCCTTAAGTATTTTATAGTGTAGCTGGGAAGTAAATTTATCACACACTGAATAGAGAACAATTGATTGTAATCTGTGTGACACTTACTTTCCCTTTTGAGAAGAGAAAGATTAATGTGGAATCAAGTTGTCAGGAAAAGTTCCATTGCCTGGGAAAATGGTGGTTCCATGGGTAGAACTGAGAAAGGTGGAAAGTGTGGCAAATTTGTAAGAAAAGAGGATATGTTTCATCATGAATATCTTGATAGATCATCGAAGAAGGTTTATACCATTGATAGCCAGAAATACATGTTCCTAGTGCAGCTAAAGCTCAAAATTAAAAGACTAAAAGCATGTTGAAGAACCTTACCTCATTCATTTTCCACCTTCAGTGCTAGTGATGTACCTCACACACTGTAGGTACTCAATAGCTTTTTGCTGACTTAATGAATAAAAGTCAGATGTGATCCTTAAAGCCATGACCCTTTATAAATTTTCCCTCTTACATGCATTTAGTCTTTGAAAGAAGACAACAAGCATAACCAAAAAGATTAATCCAAAACTATAAATCTTTAATAGTGGGTTTTTAGGCCCCAAAGAAGCCAGAAAAAAAAAATACTATTGGTGGAAGACATTTAACTTACTACACTACCTATGAATGAAACTGGTATTTAGGGAACTGTATATACATTCATCCAGTTGTGTTTTTAAAAAACATTTTTCATGTGTTTTCTTAGAGGAAAAATTGTTAGCAATCTTAAACACCTCCAGAACCCTTAAAAATAAAGTTGAACCTTATGATTTTCCCATTATTATTATCAAAATGCACTAGGTGCTACTGCATGCAAAGTCTCCTCCAAGCCAAGAAGAACCTATTCGTAGTGGGAAGTTTTATGGAGAGAAATGAGGTATCCATTCAATTCTTCTATTACCATCTATAATCTTTCCTTGTTTCCAGTCTTCCTCCTTGGAGCCCAGTTTATATAAACAATGTTGGGTTTGCTTTACTACCACCATGTACATGGGGAATTCCTCTACAATAAACTAAAAGCAGTGTCAGGTCAGTATGCTCTATCCCTATTAAACTAATCCTTTCATCCTAAGGTAATATTTACTGACTTGGGGACCTTGTGATGTGGCATGACAATATATCTGGGTCACTCCAAGTAACTAAATGATTAGAAAAGAGTAGAAAAAGGAGTAGAGGGAAGAGAGAATCATAGCAGCTTCTCTCCCCTTTGAGACATGGTAGATGAATCACACGCACAGTTTTAAAGGGTTAGCTTTTATGTCTGTGCTCCACTCAATATGTATCACACTTTACTATTACTATTTTATAAGCATGCTGTAGTATATAAACAACCTGTGTAAAAATTCAGTTAAACCCCAACCTCTTTGTAGGGGTTTCTGATTGAATAAACAGCTTCTCTCTCTACTCTGTTATAATTAAACAGTTCTCATACTTAAAAACACCAACCATATAACCTAACCCATACATAAATATGACTATCCCACTCTATCTCCTGAACCAGAATCCCCCACTCCTATTGTTTGGGAGCCATTATAAGAAAAATCTGGGGCTCTTAAATACATTAGAGGGCAAAGATGGAGGAAAAAAACTGTGGAAAATAAAACTAGCTCAGGGTAGCTGGTTCTAACTGTTTTCCCCATTAGGGTATCATACAGTATATATACATATATTTTTTAAAGTATGAAATATAACATATACAGTCATTTGTTGCTTAATATTGGGGATATGCTCTGAGAAGTGTGTTTTTAGATGATTTCATGGTTGTGTGAACATCATAGAGTGTACTTAAACAAACCTATATGATGGTATAGCCTATTGCTCCTAGGATACAAACCTGTACAGCATGTTACTATACTGAATACTGTAGGCAATTGTAACACAATAGTATTTGTGTATCTAAACATATCTAAATATAGAAAAAGTACAGTAAAAATATGGCATTATAATCTTATGGGACCATAATCATATATGTGGTCCATCGTTGACCAAAATGTTGCTATGTAGCACATGACTGTATATATATTTTAATTATGAAATCAGATTAGCAAATACAACTCTGAATTCCCTATTTTAGAGATAATTTCTGGTTTGACCAAACAGCCTTCCAACTGGGTGTGCAAGTCACATAATTACCTTAGCCAGCTGATCATTTGGGCTGTCCTTGTGATGGAAAACAAATGCTTTGTATGTGACTGACAGGATAGGCCAAATAATTTTTTCTGAGAAATGTTTTGTTGTGGGATCTAGTTAGGCAATAGGACCCTGCCACTCACCTACATTCACTGGCATGCCCTATGCCCTTTTCAAAGCCATCTGTTTGCTTTTATGAAAGTACAGACTGAATATTAAACCCAAGTAATATTAGAATATCATTTGGTGTGGAATTTTGCAGGGCACATAATTAAATCTCATCAGTATGCTACAGTAATACATTATTACATGCCCCCCCACATATATGGAGGTGCATATTTTAATGTGGTTGAGATTTAGAACTATCATAGCCAGTTTCGGAAGCAAACATTATGCTCAAGAGTTTAGTACACCTGAGAACGTGATACTCCCGACAGAAATTTATTTAGATTCCAAATGATCCATTAAGAAAGTAATAACGTGCTAGAAATGTTCCCAACTACTGCTTAGCAAACAAATGTTTTATTATTTGTAGGTGAGCCCAAAAGATAGTAGTGTATAATTGTAATAAAATTTTTGTGTTCCAGGACCTTTTGCTGAGGTCATTTATATTTTATTTTGTTAACCATCCTTTTGAGGATTATTCAGATTTTGCTTTATGTACTTATTTTCTACTCCCCAAGAAAAAGGCTAACATCTCATGCATCCATACATTCCTTTTCACCCAATTCTAAGGATATATAAGAATAAACCATAGATTAATTTACTATTGGGAGTCACTATATATAAAAGATATTAAAGATGTTTCAAACAGGCAACATTTTAAATGATCTCTGGATAATTTATTTATGTGAATTCCTTGGAGATAACTAGTAATTGCCTATTCTTTTAAAAATATTTGTCTTTATTATCAACTAAATCTTGAACATCACTTCAGGGCTGTTAGAATTTCATAATTTGACCCAACGTTTTATTATCAGTCTGGGGAATCCCAATGGGATAAGCTATTTCTTTTTATTTAGAATGACTGAAAATTCTCTCCTAAAGCAAATCACAAATCTCCATTTAACTAAGGCCAAAAGAATTTCAAAATTATTCACTTAAAATTAAAACGACAAAGAATTAGTTAATCTTACATAATAACAAATTGCCAAAAATGTTGGTATTTGCAAAATGGCTTTTAAAAATCTAAAGCTAACATCTTCCTGCCAACTTGTACATTCTTCTCTATTTTCTGTCTCAGAAAATGCCACCCCGACTCCTGTTACTCAATTCAGAACCTGGGAATTTGCCTTCTCCCTTTGCTGCCCACATCCCATCCCCAGATCCTATGGTTTCTACCCCCTAAATATCTCTGGAATATCCACTAACACGATGCCCATCCCGGCCATCACTGACTGTCACCTGGTTACTCCTAGAGTTTGCTCTGTCTCCAGGCTTTCTGCCTTTAAGCCATTCTCCACATATTACCTAGAAATAATCTTTCTAAAGCAAGTCTCATCACATTTCTGTCCTACTAAATAACCACTTAATTACCTCCCATCGTCCCTGTGATAAATGCCAAATTCCTTAACGTGGCTTCAGTATCTCTAACCCTGTCTCCTTCCACCCACTGCAGCCTTATCTCTTCACTCACGTCTCCCATTTCCACCTCCTCATCCAACTGCATTTCTTTGATTCCTCCAAATTAGGTTAGATGGCCTAGATAAAGCACTAATACACGGGTGATGTCAGCAAGAAGGCAGATGAAGAATCCCTGGAGCCTTCTTACCTCTGCCCCCACAAATACACTGATTCAATAACAACTCAAGGCCAAATAGTCTCTGTTAGAAATCCAGACACTAACCAAAAGGCTCCTGCACCCTGGGAAAATGCAAAATCAGACTCACTGAAGCCAGTAGGGCGATTTGGGACACATTCTCACCAGCATCCCTGCCCTGCCTCAGTACAAGGTCATGTGATTAGAAAGAGACCATCCAGCTCCGAGCTTCACCCAAGGAAGGGAGTGGTTGGTTCACACATCCAGCACCCTAACTTTTCTGAGGGGTTTTCCCATATGATTAGCTTCTGTCTTACCAGTCTTGAGGCTCTGATTGCACTGGCACAGTCTAGCCACCCAGGGGAAAATAGAAACGGCAGTTTGGGCTAGTACACACCATAGATCCATCGCCCTACTCAGCACAGAGCAAATAAACAAGAAATCCCACCTTTCACGTTCCCCCTGGGAAGAGTTGATTTATGATTCCAACACCCCAGCTTCTCCAAGGCTGCCCAAAGAACTGGTGTATAACTTGCCAATCTTGGAGCTTTATGGGCTTGGTGAAGTCTAGGTACCCAGAAGAGAACAGATATGGTAGTTTAGACTGGTAAATGCCATAGCCCCCTGCCTCTGGCTCAAGACAAAGTGAGTGGACAAAATCATCAAAATCATCACCTGCCTACTTCTCCCTTGGGAGGTAAAAAGCTGGTAGGACCCCCAGAATCTCTGGCATGTGAATTTGTGGGTATCTTTTTCTGTACTAGGCCAGTCCATGAAGACTCAGAAAGGTGCCTGCTTTGCTTAATGCACAGAACAACACAAAGAGTCAAAGAAAATAAAATATCAGGCAAAGATGTTCCAAACAAAGAAACAAAATAAATCTCTGGAAACCAACTCTAATGAACTGCAGTTATATAAGTTAACTCACAAAGAATTCAAAATAACTGGCATAAAGATGCTTACTGAGGTCAGGAAAACAATGCATTTAAAAAGTGAGAATTTCAACAAAGAGATGGAAAATATAAAAAGTACCAAACAGAAACCACGGAGCTGAAGAGCATAATAACTGAACTGAAAAATGCACTAGAGGGATTCAACAGCAGACTACATCAAACAATTGAAAGGATCAGCAAACTTTAAGACAGATCATTAGAAATAATTCAGTCAGAGAAGCAAAAGGAAAGAAGAATAAAAAAGAGTGAAGGAAGCTTAAGGAACTTATAGGGTGCCATTAAGCAGTTCATTATATGTATTATTGGGTCCAAAAAGTAGGAAAAAAGCAAGAAAGAACAAGAGAGATTATTCAAAGAAACAATGGCTGACCAATTCCCAAATCTGGTGAAGAAAATGGACATCCAGATCCAAGAAGCCAAAGAGATACCAAATAAGATAAACTCAAATAAATAGACCTTAAAACTCATTATAATCAGAATTGTCAAAAGACAGAGAGAATTTCAAAAGCAGCACAAGAAAAGCCATACATAAGGAAAATGGGAAATTGTAGCTAAATATACCTTTATTTACAAAATAGTCATTACAAAATTTTACAAAATTTTTCCTTTGTATGGAGACTTTTGGAACACCCTGTATATCGACAAACACAGAACACTATATTACTCTAATTATGGTGGGTAAGTCACTTTTAATTCTAGTATTGAGTTTTTTAAAAAGTATTACAAATAACTGAAGGGAAAACTCCTGTTTCCTCTCTACTTATTTACACAGGACAGCCTTGACATCAGATGCAGGTTTCCCATACCAAGTAATTCTGACAGGAGCTGCCTAGAATTAGCACAGATTCCTCAAGTTAAGGGCTCAGTTTCACAAAACAGACTATTACCCACCCACTTCACATGCAAATCACAAGAATTGTTCCCAGATAACCCATTACTTCTCTCTGACTTGGCTACAAATTGGAAGTTCCCATAACCCCCTCCTCAGGTTATAGCATTGGCTATAACAGCTCACAGAACCCAAAAAAATAGTTTATTTACTAAATTACTGGTTTTTTACAAAAGTTACATTAAAGGATACAAATGAACAGCCAGATGAAGAGATACATAGGGTGAAGTCTGAAAGGGTTCCAAGAACAGAAGTTTCTGTTACTGTGGAGTTTTGAGGTATACCACTCTACTGACACATGAATGTGTTTCTTTTCACCAACTTGGAAGCTCTCTGAACCCTATCCTTTTGGGTTATTACTGGAGGCTTCAATTTGTAGGCGTGATTGATTAAACCATTGGCCATTGATGATTAAGTCAATCTCTAGTCCTTCTCCCCACTTCAGAGACTGGGATTGAAATGAAAGTTCCTACCCTCTATTCACATGGTTGGTTCCTCTGGTAACCAACACCCATGTTGTTGTTATCTAAAGGCTTGCCCAAAACCATCTAATTAACATAAACTCAGGAGTGCCTCAAAGGGCTTGTTTTGAATTTCAAAAAGCACTTCTTGTACCTTTGCCACTTTGGAACTATTTCAGGAACCTAGGAAAAAGCCCAAGTATTATAATAAAAGATGTTCCTATTTCTCTAATCACTTAGGAAATTACAGAATTTTAAAAGTTGTGACCCATAAAAGATCATCTCAGCAGCTGGCTCATCCACACAAACATCAACCAATGACAGGGGGAACATATGTATAGCTAAATATACCACATTCCAACTCAAGCAAATAGGGAGTGGCTGATTTGTGCTCACAAGTAGCACCTGCCATCTCAGAGATTAAGCTGGGGGATCTAACTGATTTCACACTGTTGGGAAGAGGTGAAGACAGCAGGTCACAGGTAACCCAAGAGGTTCATCAAAACTGTTAGAACACCCCATATGCAACTCAGGACCAGCACTCCTCTCCCTGGCATGGTCAGGGATCAATCATTGGGGACCTGGAGACAGGCCCGCAAGCTAGGCATAGCACCCGAGGTTTTGATCAAGAGGCCAGATGAGAAGGAATCAGTGTAAGAACTCCAAAAATATAAAATATCAGAGCAAAAGGACACCCCAAAAGAAAACAATAACTCCTTATCAATTGATGCAAACCAAAATGCAAATATTGAAATGACTGATAAAGCATTTTGAATATGGATCACAAGGAAGCTCAATTAAATACAAGAGAAAATAGAAACCCAACACAAAGGAACCACAAAAACAATGCAGGAAATGATTGAAAAATTCACTAAAGAAATCAAATTATTTTTAAAAAATCAAACAGAACTTCTGGAAATGAAATAATCATTTAAGGAAGTATAAAACACAGTGGAAAACCTTAAGAATAGGCTAGATCAGGCAGAAGAAAGACTCTCAGAGCTTGAAGACAACACCTTTGAATTAAAAAAGCCAGCCAAAGACAAAGAACAGAGAATTAATAAGAATGAACAAAGCCTACAAAAAACATGGGATTATGTAAATAGGCATAACATAAGAATCATAGGCCTCCCTGAGGGTGAAGAAGATAATACACAAGGGTGGGAAAACCTACTTGAGGAAATAATTGAGGAAAACTTCCCTGGTCTGCTTAGTAATTTAGATATCCAGGTAGAAGAAGCTCAAGGGACTCCTGGGAGATTCATCCTAAAGAGGCAATCACCTTGACACAAAGTCATCAGACTGACCAAAGTTAACATGAAGGATGAACTCCTATGAGTTGTAAGGCAAAAACATTAGGTAACTTACAAAGGAAAACCCATCAGACTAACAGCAGAATTCTCAACTAAGACCTTAAAGCCAGAAGGGATTTGGGCCCCATTCTCAGTCTTCTTAAACAGAATAATGCCCAGCCTAGAATTTTGTACCCTGCAAAACTAAGTTTCTTATATGAAGGGGAAATAAAGACTTTCTCAGATAAGCAAAAACTGAGGGAATTTGTCAAGACCAAGCCTGGCCTGCATGAAGTACTCAGATTTGCATTATACATCAATCAACACAATAGACACCCACCAGTGTAAAATCACCCAAAAGCTAAAGCTCCAAGCCCATATCCCATAATGGCTCAAGTGGTAAAATGAAACAATAAGTTTCTATTCAACAGGATAACAGAAATCCACCCCACTTATCAATTTTTCCAATAAATGTGAATGACTTGAATTCCTCACACAAAAGACATAGGCTGGCTGAATGGATTAAAAAAATACAAGCCAGGTACCTGCTGTCTCCAGGAAATACATGTAACTCACAAGGACTCACTCAGACTAAAAGTAAAGTATGGAAAAAAATATTCCATGCAAATGGAAACCAAAAGAAAGCTGGTGTAGCCACTCTCATATCAGATAACATAGACTTCAAATCAATGATAGTAAAGAAAGGCAAAGATGGCCATTATATAAAGGTGAAGGGACAAATTCAACAAGACACAACAATATTAAAAACTTATGCACCTAACACAGGTGCACCCAGATTCATAAAGCAAATACTACTGGGTCAAAACGAAGTGATAAACAGCAGCATCATAATAGCCAGGGACTTCAAAACCCCACTGACACAACTGGACAGATCCTCCAAGCAGAAAATAAACAAAGAAATACTGGACTTCAATGGAACTCTAGAACATATGGCCCTAACAGACATTTACAAAACATTCTACCCCAAAACCACTAAATAAATGCTCTTCTCATCAGCTATTGGAACATTCTCTAAGAATGATCACATCTAAGTGACAAAACATGCCTCAAAAAATTTTTAAAAAGATAGAAATTATAGCATGTATCTTATCAGACCATGGTAGAAAAAATTAGAAATTAACCAACAGAGACACTAGACTCTACAAAAAGTCATGGAAATTAAACAACCTACTGCTGAACTATTATTGGGTCAAGGAGGAAATTAAGATGAAAATCAAAGGATTCCCAGAACTAAATGACAAATTGGACGCAAGTTACCAAAATCTGTGAGATTTGGCAAAAGCAGTCCTAAGAGGAAAATTCATAACCTTAAATACATACATCAAAAAGACAGATCACAAAACAACAATCTAATGAATTGTCTCAAGGAATTAGAAAAGGAAGAGCAAACCAATCCCAAATACAGCATAGCAAAAGAAATAACTAAGGTCAGAGCAGAACTAAATGAACTCCATAGCAAAAGAATTATACAGAAGATTAATGAAACAAAAAGTTGGTTCTTTGAAAAGGTGAACAAAATTGACAGGCCTCTTGCTAAATTAAACAGAAACAGAAAAGAAAGGACCCTAATAAGCTCAATCAGAAATGAAAAAGGAGATATTACAACTGATGCCATGGAAATACAAAATAGTATCTCTGAATACCATAAAAATCTCTGTGCACATAAACTTGAAAATGTTGAGGAAATTGACAAATTCTTGGAAACACACAATCTCCCTAGGTTCAATCAGGAAGAAATAGAACTCCTGAACAGACCAATATCAAGTAATGAAATTGAAGCAGCAATAAAAAATCTTCCAACAAAAAAAAGGCCCAGACTAAATGGTTTCACAGCCGAATTTTATGAGGCCTACAAAGAAGAATTGGTACCCAGTGCAGAAATTATTTCATAACATCAAGAAAGAAGGAATCCTTGCCAACTCATTCTATGAAGCCAGTATCACCTTGATACCAAAGCCAGGAAAAGATACAAGAAAAAAAGAAAACTACAGACCAATATCCCTTATGAATGTAGATGCAAAAATTCTCAATAAAATTCTAGCAAACCAAATTCAGCTGCACATAAAAAAAATAATCCATCACGACCAATTGGGCTTAATCCCAGGGATGCAAGGATGGTTCAACATATATAAATCCATAAATGTGATTCACCACATAAATAGAAGCAAAAACAAAGACCATGTACTCATCTTAATAGATGCAGAAAAAGCATTTGACAAAATTCAGCACCTTTTTGTGATAAGAACACTCAACAAAATAGGTACAGATGCAACATATCTCAAAATTATAAAAGCCACATACGACAAACCCATAGCCAACATCATACTGAACGGGGAAAAATTGAAAGCATTCCTGCTTAGAACTGGAACTAGACAAGGTTGACCACTGTCTCCCCTTCTATTCAACATAGTGTTGGAAGTCCTAGCCAGAGAAATCAGTCAATAGATGGAAATCAAGGGTATCCAAATAGGGAAAGAAGAGGTCAAGCTGTCACTCTTTGCTGAAGATATGATCTTACACCTAGAAAGCCCCAAAGATTCTGCCAAGAGACTCCTGGAATTGATAAATAAATTCAGCAGTCTCAGGTTACAAAATCAATGTACACAAATCAGTAGCATTCCTATACACCAACAACAGTCAAGCTGAGAACCAAATCAGAGACTCAATACCTTTCACAATAGCAACAAAGAAAATAAAATACTTAGGTATATATTTAACAAAAGAGGTGAACCGACCTCTACAAGAACTACAAATCACTGATGAAGGAAATCGCAGAGGATATAAACAAATTGAAAAACATATCATGGGATAGGCACAATCAACACTGTTAAAATGTCTATACTACCCAAAGTGATTTACAGATTCAATGCAATCCCTATTAAAGTACCAATGTCATTTTTTTGCAGATCTAGAAAAAATAATTCTATGCTTCGTATGGAACCACAGAAGACCCCAAATAGCCAAAGTAACCTTAAGCAAAAATAACAAATTGGGAGGCATCACTTTACCAGACTTCATGCTATACCATAAGACTTTAGTAACCAAAAAAGCATGGTACTGGCAAAAAAACAGAGACATAGACCAATGGATCACAACAGAAAACCCAGATATAAAATCATCCTCACATTGCAATCTTACCTTTGACAAATCAGACAAAAACTTACACTGGGGAAAAGAATCCATATTCAATAAATGGTGCTGGGAAAATTGGACAGTCACATGTAGAAGATTGAAACAGGATCTTTACCTCTCACCACTCACAAAAATTAATCCAAGATGGATAACACACTTAAACCTAAGGCATAAAACTATAAGCACCCTAGAAGAGGTTGGAAAAACTCTTCTAGATATTGGCCTATGCAAAGAATTTATGAAGAAGACCCCAAAGGAAATCACAGCAACAACAAAAATAAATAAATGGGACCTGATTAAATTGAAAAGCATCTGGACAGCCAAGGAAACAATCACTAGAGCAAATAGACAACCTAAAAAATGGGAGAAAATATTTGCATGCTATACATCTAATAAAGGGCTAATAACCAGAATCTATAAAGAACTCAAGCAAATCAACAAGAAAAAATCAAACAACTCCATAAAAAAGTGGGGAAAAGACATGAATAGAAGCTTTTCAAAGACGATAGACTAATGGCCAATAAACACTTGAAAAAATGCTCAACATCTCTAATCATCAGGGAGATGCAAATCAAAACCACAATGAGATATCACCTAACTCCAGTGAGAATGGCTCTTAACAAAAAGTCCCAGAACAACAGATGCTGGCATGGATGTGGAGAGAAAGGAATACTTATACACTGTTGGTGGGACTGCAAACTATTATAACCTCTATGTAAAGTAGTATGGAGATACCTCAAAGAACTAAAAGTAGACCTACCATTTGATCCAGCAGTCCCACTACTGGGTATTTATCCAAAGGAAAAAAAATTTTATAAAAAAGACACTTACACTCAAATATTTATAGCAACACAATTCACAATCACAAAGATTTGGAAATAACCCAAGTGCCCATCAATTCATGAGTGGATTAATAAAATGTGGTATATGTATACCATGGAACATTACTCAGCCATAAAAAAATGGTGAACTAATACCTTTTGTGACAACCTGCATGGAACTGGAGACCATCCTCCTAAGTGAAGTATCACAAGAATGGAAAAACAAACACCACATGTACTCACTTTTAAAATGCAATTAAGTGACCAACAATCATGTGTACATATGGTTGGTTGTAAAATTCAACAGAAATTAAGCAGGTGGGAGCAGGAAAGAGGGGCTGGGTAAATTCACACCAAACAGGTATAATGCCCACTATCTGGGTGATGGACACACTTATAACTTTGACTCAAACTGTATGAAAGTAATTCATGTAACCAAAACATTTGTACCCCCATAATATTCTGAAATTAAAAAGAAAAAAAGCTGTGACTCAGAGACTGTGGACAAAGACCAAAATATATATTTAATATTATATCACATTATCACTATAACTACTACTAAAAAATATTTTTAAAAATACACAATATAAATAGATATAAAGTGTGCCAACAATAACATAAATTATAGGGAGAGAAGTTAAAGGGCAGAGTTTTTATGTGCAATTGAACTTAAGTTGATGTCAGCTTAAAATAGATATTGTAACTATAAGATAATTTATGTAAGCCTCATGGTAACCACATAAAAATCTATAAAGATTTCACAAAAGAAAAGGAGAAATAAATCAAAGCATATCAGTACAATAAACTAAACACAAAGAAAGACAACAAGAGAGGAAAAAACAAACAAAAGAACTACAAGACTAAAAAAATACCTACCAAAATGTCTATGGTAAATCCTTTCCTATCAACAATCACTTTAAATGTATGTATTAAATTCCCTAATAAAAAAACATAGAGTGGTTTTATCAAATATTGTTCATTCTATCTAACTATCTAACTATATTTTTGCACCCATTAACCATCCCCACATTATCCCTCCTCCCTGCCACCCTTCCCAACCTCTGGTAACCATCATTCTACTCTTTGTCTCCATGAGATCAATTTTTTTAATATTTAGCTTGCACATATGAGTGAGAACATGCACATTGTATGACTGTATCAAAACATCACACATACCCTATAAAGATATACAACTATTATGTACCCATAAAAGTTAAAAATTAGAAAGAAAAAAGGCATAGAGTGATTGAATAGATAAAATTAAATAAATCCAACTATATGCAGTCTATAAGAAACTCACTTTAGCTTTCAGGACACAGGCTGAAAATGAAAGAATAGGAAAAGATATTCCATGCAAATGGTAATCAAAAGAGAGCAGAAGTGGCTATACTTATATCAAACAAAATAGACTTTAACTAAAAAATGGTCACAAGAGACAAACAAGGTCATTATATAATGATAAAATGGTCAATTCATCAGGAAGATATAACAATTATATATGCACCTAACATCAGAGCACCTAAATATATAAAGCAAACACTGATAGAACTGAAAAGAGAAATAGGAGCAATACAATAATAGTAGGAGACTTTAATATACCACTTTTAATAATGAACAGAATATCAATATGGAAATAAAAGACTTGAATAACACTATAGACCAAATGGACCTAACAGATATATACAGAATATTCCATCCAACAAGAGCAGAATACACATTCTTTTCAAGCACACATGGATCCTTCTGTAGGATAGATCACATGTTGGGTCACAAAACAAGTCTTAACAAATTTAAGATTAAAATCATACCAAGTATCTTTTCTGACCACAATGGAATGAAACTAGAAATCAACACTGAAAGGAAAACTGGAAAAATCACAAATATGTGTTAATTAAATAATGCACTCTTGAACAACCATTTGATCAAAGAAAAAAATTTTAAGTTAGTATATACCTCAAGACAAATAAAAGTGAAAATGCAGCATACAAAACCCTATACAGCAAATACATTAGTGAGAGGGAGTTCATAGCAATAAATGCCTACAATTAAAAAGAAGAAAGAACTCAAATAACCAACCTAATTTTATACCTCAATGAACTAGAAAAAGAAGAGAAAAGTAAGCCCAAACTTAGCAGAAGAAAGGAAATAATGAAGATTAGAGGAGAAATAAACAAATTAGAGAATAGAGTTTATTGTTCTATAAACAATAGAAAAAGCAACGAAACTAAGAGTTGATTTTTGTAAAGATAAACAAAATTGACAAATCCTTAGCTAGACTAAGAAAAATAGAGAGAAGACTCAAATAAATAAAATCAGATAAAAGGAGGTATATTACAACTGATGTCACGAAAATAAAAAGGATAAAAAGAGACTACCATGAACAATTGTACACTAACAAACTGGATTACCTAGACGAAATTGATAAATTCTTAAAAACATATAACATACCAACACTAAACCAAGAAGAAAAATAAAGTCTGAACAGACCTATAACTAGCGTGGAGATTGAACCAGTAATCAAAACTCTCCCAACAAAGAAAGCCCTGGACCAGATGGCTTCATTGATGAATTCTAGCAAACATTCAAAGAAGAATTAATGCCAATCCTTTTCAAATTCTTCCAAAAAATTGAAAGAGAGAGAGCACTTCCAAACTCATTTTATGAGGCCAGCATTACCCTGATACCAAAGCCAGAAAAAGACACCACAGGCACAGAAAATCACAGGCCAATATCCCTAATGAATATAAATGCAAAGATCCTCAACAAAATACTTATAAATTAAACCCAACAGCACATTAAGAGGATCATAAATCATAACTAAGTGGGATTTATCCCTGGGGTTCAAAGATGTACCAACATCAAAATCAATTAATAAGACATTCCACATTAACCAAGAAAAGGATTTAAAAAATCACATGATTGTCTCAATAGATGCAGAAAAAGTATTTGACAAAATTCAAAACACTTTAATGATAAAAACTCTCAACAAACTAGGAATAGGAGGAAATCATCTACACATAATAAAGGCCATATATGAAAAGCCTACAGAAAACATCATGCTCAATGTTAGACTTTCATCTAAGATTAGGAATAAGGCAAGGATGTCTACCCTCACCAATTCTATTCACCATAGTACTGAAGGTCCTTGCCAGAGCAATTAGGCAAGAAAAAGAAATGAAGGGCATCCATACCAGAAGGGAAGAAGTAAAATGTCCCTGTTTACAGATTTTGTCTTAGCCTGGTCAGGCTACTATAACAAAACACCAGAAGCTGAGTAGCTTATACCCAACAGAAGTTTATTCCTTATAGTTCTGAAGACTGGGAAGTCCAAGATCAAGGTGCCAGCAAAGTCAGTGTCTCATAACGTCCTGCTTTTTTATAGATGGCACCTTCTGTCTATGTCCTTACGAGGTGGAAAAGCAAATACGTTTTCTCTGGACTTTTTTATAAGGGCACTAATCCCATATTTGAGGGCTCCACCTTCATGATCTAATCCCCTCTCAAAGGCCCCACCTCTTAATACCATCATCTTGGGAGTTAGATTTTCAACATATGAATTTTGGGGAGTCACAAACATTCAGACTACAGCAGTCCTCTGTTGGGACTAATAAATGAATTCAGTAAAGTTGCAGGATACAATATCAACATACAAAAATAAGTTGTGTTTCTATACACCAACAATGAACTATCTAAAAAGAAAATTAGAAAAATAATCCATTTTAGGATGACACCAAAAAGAATAAAATACTTAGGAATAAACTTAAACAAGGAACTGAAAGACTTGTATACCTAAAACAACAAAACATTGATGAAAGAAATTTAACAAGACACAAACAAACAGAAAGACATGTTACATTCATGGACTGGAAGATTTAATATTGTTAAAAAGCCCATACTATCTGTAATAATCCACAGATTCAATAGAATACCTATCAAAATGCCAGTGACATTTTTTAAAGAAATAGAAAAAACAAATCTAAAATTCATATGGAACCAAGAAAGACCATGAATAGCCATCTCAATCTTTAGAAAGAAGAACAAAGCTGGAGGTATCACACTTCCTGATTTCAAAATGTACCACAAAGCTATAGTAATTAAAACAGTATGATACTAGGATAAAAAACAGACATGTAAAGCAAGGGAATGAACAAAGAGTCCAACAATAGATCCACACATCAGTGGGTCAACTGATTTTCAATATGAATACCAGGAAAACACAATGGGGACAGGATAGTCTCTTAACAAATGATGCTGGGAAAACTGAATATCCACACGCAAAAGAATGAAATTAATTGGACCTTTATCTTACAACATACACAAAAATCAACTCAAAAAGAACTAAAGGCTTAAATGTAAGACCTGAAACTGTAAAACTCCTGGAAGAAAGCACAGAGGAAAAGCTGCATGGCATTCGTGTTGGCAATAATCCATGGATACTAAAGCATGAACAACAAAAAGCATAAATAAACAAGTGGAATTACATCAAACTGTAAAGCTTCTGCACAGAAAAGATAATTAACAGAGTGAAAAGGCAACTTATGGCATGGGATAAATATTTGAAAACTTTATATATAGTAAGAGGTTAATATCCAAAATATATAAGGAACTTTTACCACTCAATAGTAATAAAAAATTATTTTAAAATGAACAAAGGACTTGAATAGACCTTTTAAAAAAGAATACAATTGGCCAACATGTATATGAAAAGATGTTCAGCATCAGGTAAATTCAAATCAAATCCACAAAGAGATGGCATGTTACACCTGTCAGGATGGATATTATCCAAAAACAAAAAAACAAGAGATGTTAAGTGTTGGTAACAATGTGAAGAAATTTGAATTCTTGCACACTTTTGATAGGTATGCAAAATGATGCAGCTGCTGTAGAAAACAATATGGCCATTCCTCAAAAAATTAAAAATAGAACTATATGATCCAGCAATCTCACTTCTGGGCATTTAACCAAAAGAACTGAAACCAAGATCTCGAAAAGATATTAGTATTCCTTTATCCATTACTGCACCATTCACAATAGCCAAAATGTGGAAACAATGTAAATGCCCATCAACAAATGAATGGACAAAGAAAATGTGGTATATACATACAAGGAATCTATTCAGCCTTACAAAGGAGGAAATTCTGCAATATGTGACAGCATGGATGAACCTTAAGGACATTACACTAAGTAAAATAAGCCAGCCACAGAAAGACAAATACTGCATGATTACATTTACATGAGGTATCTAAAAGAGTCAGATTCATAAAATCAAAGAATAGAATGGTGATTACCAGGAGGTGGAAATAAGGAGAGGTGGGATCTTATTAATCAACAGTTAACTGATCTTATTAATACAGTTTCAGTTAAGCAAGATGAATAAGCTCTAGAGTTCTGCTGTACAACATTATGCTGTATCTGTAGTCAACAATGTACACTTAAAAAATTGTTTAGGGTAGATTTCATGCTAAGTTATTACCACGGTAAAATAAGATTTTTTAAAAAGAACACTAATAGCTTTCTGTTTCCTAACCTAGCACATCTCGTATGTTTTTGACAGCTGCCTGTTTAATATTCTGATTCTGCTGATATACTGTAGAAGCTACCAGAAAGCAGAGATTGTGTCTGTTTTCCTTCAAAACTATATCCTCAGCTACTAGCACTGAGCTTAACAAAACATAAGTGCCCCATAGATGCTATTTGAATGAATGAATAGGCAAACAAACAAAAAAGGGTACAACCAATTACGGGAAAATATTTGATGCCAATACAATAAACCAAGAGTAATGTCTTTATTAACTAAAGACTCACACAAATAAGGAAAACATCCAATAGATAAATGCAAAGGACAAGAAAAATATTTCACAAAAGTGGAAATAGAACTTGCTAATAAATACGTGGACAAATATTTAGCCCCACTTTAGTCAAATATCCACTTCTTCATGTAAAATGACTTGGAGATTTTTCTATTTTCTACTAGAAGGCAATGCTAGCAGGTTAGCAAGGGTGTGGTGTAAGGAACAAATAATCTAATAATTTCTGTGGGAAGTGCAAATTAATTCAAATACTTTTGAAACAAATTAGCTAATATGTAATCTTACTGGTTATACCCTTAGGAATTTGTCCTAAACAAACAATTCTAAACATGGGAGATTTATAAAACTACACAAAGCAAGATTATCTCCAGCAGTAAAAAATTGGAATCAATCTAAATGTTCAATAGAATAGACTATGTAAGACATGTCATATTATTATACAATTGTATGAAGATGATTAAGAAGCAATAGAAAACTATGCCTATGATAAAAGTGAAAAAATAAATATAAAATGTTAAGGATAGCAAGATTAAGTATACAGCAAACTATGAATAGAGAAAAGGACTGAAAACATTTTTGTTTAGCAGTCCCATCATTCAGTTAATTCAGTGAAAACAGAACTTGTGCCTGAATTATCATTAAATTTCTACTTTATATGAGTTGGCCTAATCATTTTACCTCTGCTATAAAGAAATAAAAATACTTTCCATTGACTTTGCTTTTGCTATTTTGATAGGTGTTTTGGGAGGAATTAGAACAAGGAATAGTCACAGTGACTAAAAAGCATGCCATGTGTGCATGTTTCCTTTGTTTGCATGTTATCCTTATTATTCTTAAGAGGATACTAACTCAAATTCTTTTGGAATAGTCAGTATCATAAAAAGCATGAAGTGTGCTTCTTACAAACCATTTCCATAATTCATAGAGAAAAAATTTAATAGTTGGAAATATCTGTGTTGTTAGAGGGTATACAATAGGTTATTGCTTGTCCTCAAGTAAATGGATACTACAGATTCATAAGAAACTTAGCTACCAAATTACAAAATCATAGAAAAATCTCAATTTCAAAGGAATTGACCATGTAAAAGCAGATATCAAGACAGGATTAATCATGCAAGAGATTTAATGAGGGAAAAACCTGTGAGAGAAAATGAAGAAGGAGCCATAAAAGGCCTGGAGAGCTGTCCGACCATGACGCAGGTCTGACCCCTGTGAAAGGAGAGAAGACTGGAAGGTGGATAGTAAGCCTCTTAGACTGTAGTACAATTCCGAGGAAGTTCAGCAAGGTTGCCGGGGAGTCCTTGAGCCAAAGTCTCCAGCCAAAGGAATTCTTTCTTTCCCAGGAATGGCCTTGCCTTAGTATTTCTATCATGTTTAGTCACAAACTTGCAGTAGTTCACGGTAAGGGCGGCCTCTGTGTAAATGCAGTGTCGGATTCAGAGTGCAGCAGCTGAGACTATCAGTTGCAATAGCAGCCCTAAGAGGCTCTTTTTCCTGGTTGCCACACGCATCAATATTTAACTACCTTCAGAATACAGCATCTTATTTTACAACAGAAAAACTATTTCAATATTTGCTCAAAGTAGTCACTATTATTTGATGGAATTTTTGTTTTTTAAAACTTCAGGACGTATTTGTCACTTCTAACCAATGTAGAACAGGATGTGAGATAAACATCTCATGACAACATTCCCAGGCAATAACTAGGAAATTTACATTTCCATTGTTTTGGTGGGGAAACTGAGACATAGTGTTACCAAACTGAGTCTCGGTCTGCTCACTAGGTGCACAGCAAAACCAAATACTGACACCGGGATTTGCAGCAAGAGAAAATAAGGTGTTTATTGCAGGGTGCCAAGAAAGGAGAAGAGGCAGCTAACACTTAAGACCTGAGCTCCATGATGGCTTATACACAAGGGTTTTTAAAGGCAAAGGTGAGGAGGCCTCCAAAGTGAGTTAAGGGGTGGAGGATTTCTGGAACTTCCTTATTCATTTTCTGGTTCCAGTCTGTCTGAGGTCTATGTAACAGCTGTCAGCATTTTCTGATGGAGGTCCTGGTTCTGAAACACAACTCAGAAGCATATACCAAGATATTATCTTTAGTTTCTATAGGGAACCAAACATCTTATGACTCTGACTTACTTGGGTGACTATTGTTAAAGCTATTATTATCTTTTTGCTTAGCAGATTATTTATTTACTTCCTAATTGCTGGTTGCAGGGCGAGCTAGGTCCCTGGAATTTCCCTTGAAGAAACTCAAAATTTTCCTTTATTTTCATGCTTTGCAAGGGGGGCAGAGAAGCCTAGAAGACCTCTGAGGAGTCCGTGCTCCCTCTCAATAGAGAAGCTAAAGGAATTACTAAAGTTAATAAGTAACTGAGACCAGAAGCCAAATCACTGCTGTTTCATTATAAGAAGCCTCCTTCTCTTTTATATTCATATACATAGAAATATAATGGAAATTTCAGGACATTAGCATAGATAACATGCAAATATCCAAGAACAAATGATGATCTAGATCATGTTTACATTTTATAAGAGAGAAGACTGCACAGTTAAATGCATTTATTTCAGAATGAGATTACAAGACCCAACTGTCTAGTCATAAACTTTCCTGTGAGACAGTGAATTTCTCATCAATTATTTCTGACCCAGTAAGTTAGAGAGAAATATTAAAGTTTTCTTCAATAAGTCTTAAGGGTATATGCTCAATTCTGAGATTCAACCAGGGAATAGAAACCTGTCCTTCCGGCCACCAGGCACAAAGAAGATAATTAATGCCTTTAAAATAACACTTGGCTCCAAATATTCTGATCTGACTCACATAGCAAACAGGTTCCTCTATTTAATTCTATACATGTAGCAGTGTGTTTTGAATAATTTACACCTTAAAAATGAATGTTTTGCTCTGCCCAACTATTGTGAGAATAGTCTTTTGTACTTAATTAAGCCAAATTTTGAAGCAAACAAATTTGTGACATTTGGAAGCTGAATTGTCATTAATGCAAGATAGCTATAACTTTATGATGGTCTATTGGTCTAAAATAATTTCTTTCTGCTCAAGAAGTAGTTTATTGTTGTGAGATGCTTATATCATTTTAAATACATCCTGTATATAACATGAAGAAATAATTTTATTTTCCAAAGATAGAGCACACATGTGTCCCAACATAAGTATCATCAGAACCAACTTTAACCATATCATCTCTACTAGTGGCTGCTCTTAGCTCCAGATTTCAGGATTTGAAAATTTCCCAGGATCTTGTGAATATTATATAACAAAATTTGGGGGAGAAAGGGGGTGGATATTAAACTTACTAAAAACATTCCCAAGGCACCCCTTGAATGATATCCAAGATTGGCGTCTCTTGGATTTTTTTAAATCATCTTGAACAGTCCATGAATTTTGTTAGCCAGCTACATATATTGAAAATGATGAGCTACACTAGTAATATCCACTCAGGTATATTATTTAAAAACAAAAACAAAATAAAATTCATTGCCATAGAAAGTTACTGTTTTTCTCAGACTTAGAAAAATTAAATCCTCTGTTTATTTATAGCAACATTTATAGCAGTTCAAACTTTAGGGACCATCCTAGCAAGATTTTAAATTGAGTCTCAAACAGCCTACCTCAAAAACTTCTCTTGAGTGGCTTAGTAAATTTATCTTTTTCTACACAAGGCATCTACATAGTTAAGCAGAACAAACTCACATCATTTCTTTTGCACATTTGACTCCACTCCCTTGAGGCAAATTCATTCTCTGAATGAAATTGAACCGCAACGGGTGTCTGAGACACTTGATCATTTAAAAGGAAACAAAACATACGCTCCCTGTTCAATATACATTAGGTCACTGGCATTTTTGTATAATGATTTCATAATAATATAGCCATGTGCATGACCGAAAATAAATTTATTTAAGTTTCACTCTGTAAAAAAGCACTCAAGGAAGTAATTCAAAAAGTCTAAAACAGTGATTTTTCTTTTTTTAGTGAAAGTTATTCAATCATATTCAAATTCAAAATCAAACGGGTAAAACAATTAGAGAAACTTGAGGTTTGAAAGAACCTAAGAGGCTGTCTTAATTGAGGTACAGTTTTAGATGTGTGTAATAAAGACCCAAATTAACATTGCCCTAAGCAAGATGGAAGTTAAGTTTTCTCTCATGCAATACTGAAGGAGGCAAACATTGCTAATAGAAACACCTTGTTCCACGAGGTCATCCAGGGCCCCAGGATCCTATCATGTTGCTCTGCCATCACTAGCATGATACTTTTGTCCACAAGATCCAAGATTGCTCATCATTTCATTCCTATATTATGCACACCCTACATGCTGCGTATTTCACTTCTGTACATATCCCATGGCCATACCTACATGCAAAGGAGGCTGGGAGTCATAGTGTTTGTTCTAAATAGTCATGTGCCTAGTTAAAATGTAATTACTATGGAAGAAGGGCACAAAGGATTTTAGAGGATATCTAAAAGTCTGTGCCCCAGAGGTCATTTTAGATGCTAATATATAAAACAAATAAAAATTGAACTCTTTGATTGAAGAGGGGATGTGGTGAAAGACTGGACCTCCATCCATGGTGCAATCATGAAGCTCATTAGCCATGAGCTTCCTCTAATGACTAGCACTCTATAAAACACATTTAGAAACCACTGCTCTAGACCTGGGTGGAAAACTGAAATGTCTAAAAGGAAGGTAAATAAATCTAGCATGTTGGGTGGGACCTGTGGCTGGCAGCAGGACATCCTAAAGAGAACATTCCCAATTAGATCTAAAAGGGTCTGCTGCACTCTGTGCCAGTATATTGTTGATTTGCAGAACTCTGGGCCCTGAGTACCAAACATTCCAATTTTTCAAGAGAAGCCAGAAATCTATATTTTAGTGAAATCACCTGATTTTTGAAATTGGTTACTAATTGAAACATCTTATAATATTGTAAAGGCCAAAAACACATCTATAAGCTCGATTTACTCAAGGGTCACTCAATACAATCTATAATCTTCTACACCAATCATTTCGTTTTCCAGACAAAGAAACAGAACCTAGAGTGGTTGAGTGACTGCCCTACGGTCACATAGCTAGACACACCTGGTCAGATTTTTTGGTCTTTAAATTCAGTACTTCTTACATTACATGATCATAAAATGTCACTGTGAAGTTCAGAATAAGAAAATAGGAAAAAAATTCTTTAAAAGTGATCTAATTCAATGCTATAAGTTAGTGTTCAGCTTTGAGATGAAATATTTGACAGCAGATCAAGCGTGTGTTCTATATCCTATTCCCTCTGAACCTCACAGTTGAGAGCAAGATCTCTTCTATTTTCTCCCCTCCTGATTTGGATTTGCCAGAGCCCTGGCTGCCTGATCAGTAACACGTGAGGCTGGGAAGTGTCAAAGGATTATCACTGGCAACCACCCAGTAGGCAAAATCTTTCCTTTCCCCAGCGTGACCCATCTAATTGCACACTCATATGATATCGGTGACAGATTCATTGCAAAACACATTTTTCACTTTTATGTATATTTTTTTTCTGTATGCTGTAAAGTTATATGGTTAAAATATTTTTGGCTGAAGACTTTAAATACACAAAAATGAATAAGATTTACCTTATAAATGTCTGTGTGGAACTAAATTGTTCATGGATTAGTTATATGGTACTTGCATAAGCTGTTTTACGAATATCTCTATTCTTTAGAAACTTCTTGCAGAAGAAAATTTTTGAGTCAGGCATGAAAAAATACCTCATACCTTATTTCTACCTTATGTTGGGATTTTTGGAATTCAAAAATTAGATGAAAAGCTATGCTTATTTTCTGATTTTTTTTTTTAGAATTTTTGCTTTGATCAGTCTTTCTAACACAAATAGATTTTTTTTTGGTCCAATGAATGTTATCCTAAATATATAGTAAGAGGAAAGGTTGGAAATATAAGTAGTCTATACCCATATAATAATTTTAAAATATATTAGTTTTCAAACTTGAATTTGCTTTAATTTAAAATCTTTAGGTCTCTCTTTCTCTCTTTCTCTTACCTGAGGTTTTGGTGGTTTCTGTGACACTAGCAGTTGGCAAAAGTAATGTCTATAGGGGACCAACCTCAGAAAATAATAGTTAAGAGGTGGGTTTGGTTTGGCCGAGAAAATAAAAAATTTTTCCACTCCCTATTTCTAATGTCTTAAATCATCATACTTTATTAATATAATAAATTGGACCATGTGTAATGATTCCAATTTCACTGTTAGAAAAACAAAGATACAAATGAACGCTTAAAGCTGCTGTTTCCTGACAACTTTCTGATATATTACCTTTTTTCCCTCTTCTTTCTTTATTGTTCATTCCCTCTCTCTCTTCTGTTTATTTCCATCATCATAGTTCATTTTTTCATTTTTTAATTTCCCCTCAACATCCTCTTTAGTTCTGCTTTATTACTGTCAATGCATTCCTAAAAAGGTTAGTGTAAATTATTTATAAATTCTATTTTCTTACAGATTTACCCAATATTTATACAAATGTGTCCCTACAGAAAAAAATTTTGACATAAATATCATTGAAAAATTGCGTTAAAGACAACAACAAACCTTTGCAAGTTACATTTTTTATTTCAAAATACTAAGGGGATACAAATGTTTTGTTACCTGGATACCTTTTATAATGTTGAAATTGGGGCTTTTAGTGTGCCCATCACCAGAATAGAGTTCATTGTACCTGATAGGTAAGTTTTTTATCCATCCTCCCTCCCTTCTGCCCCTTTCTTGATTTCCAATGACCCTTACATCTCTTTGTGCCTGTGTGTGCCAATCAATTAGCTCCCAATTATTAGAGAATACATGTGGTGTTAGTTTTTCCATTCCTAAGATACTTCACTTAGGATAATGGCTTCCAGTTCTATTCAAGTTGCTGCAAAAGACTTTATTTCATTCCTTTTTATGGCTGAGTAGTGCTCCATGGTGCACCACATTTTGTTAAGCTACTCGTGAAGTGATGGGCACTTAGGTTGATTCCACATCTTTGCAATTGTGAATTGTGCTGTGATAAACATTCGAGTGCAGGTGTCTTTTTGATAAAATTACTTCTTTTCCTTTGGGCAGATATCCAGTCAAGGGATTGCTAGGTCGAATGGTAAGTCTACATTTATTTCTTTGAGAAACCTCCATGCTGTTTTCCATAGAGGTTGTACTAATTTGCAGTCCCACCAACAGTATATAAGCATTCCTATCTCTCTGCATCCATGCCAGCATCCATCATTTTTTGACTTTTTAATAATGGCCATTCTGACAGGGATAAGGTGGTATCTCATTGTGGTTTTAATTTGCATTTCCCTGATGATTAGTGATGTTGAGCATTTCTTCATATATTTTTGTTGGCCATTTGTCTATCCTCTTTTGAAAAGCTTCTGTTCATGTCTTTTGCCTGCTGTTTTAATGGGGTTGTTTACTTTTTTCTTGCTGATTTGTTTGAGTTCTTTGTAGATTTTGGAGATTAGCCCTTTATTGTATGTATAGTTTGTGAATATTATCTCCCATTCTGTAGGTTGTCTATTTACTCTGTTGATTATTTCCTTTGCTGTACAGAAGTTTTTAAATTCAATCAAATACCATTTATTTATTTTTGTTGATCCTATAATTGCCTTTGGAGTGTTACTCATAAATTCTTTGCCTAGGCTGATGTCTAGAAGAGTTTTTCCTACATTTTCTTCAGAATTTTTATGGTTTCATACCTTACATTTAAGTCTTTTATCCATCTTGAATTAATTTTTGTATATGGTGAGTGATAGGGGTCCTGTTTCATTTTTCTTAATGTGGCTATCCAGTTTTCCCAGCACCATTTATTGAATAGGTCATCCTTTCCCCAGTGTATGGTATTGTCTACTTTGTCAAAGATCAGTTGGTTGTAGGCAGATGGTTTTAAATCTGGGTTCTCTATTCTGTTCCATTGGTCTATGTCTCTACTTTTATACCAGTACCATGCTATTTTAGTTATGATAGCCTTGTAGTATAATTTGAAGTCTGGTAATGTGATGCCTCCAAGTTTGTTCTTTTTGCTTAAGATTGCTTTGGCTATTTGGGCTCTTTTTGGCTCCAAATCAAGTGTAAAATTATTTTTTCTAGATCTATGAAATATGACATTGGTATTTTGATGAGATTTGCATTGAATCTGTAAATCACTTTCAGCAGCATGGACATTTTAATAATGTTGATTTTACCAATTCAAGAGCATGAGATGTTTTTCTATTTGTTTGTGTCATCTGCAATTTCTTTCATCAGTGTTTCATAGTTCTCCTTGTAGAGATCTTTCTTGGTTAAGTATATTCCTAAGTATTTTATTTTCTTTGAAGCTATTGTGAATGGTATTGAGACTTAGATTTGACTCTCAGCTTGACTGTTTTCAGTATATAGAAATGCTACTGATTTGTATACATTGGTTTTGTAACCTGAGATTTTGCTGAATTTATTTATCAATTCTATGAGTCTTTTGGAGGAGTCTTTGGGATTTTCTAGAATCCAACAGCCAACATCATACTGAATAGGGAAAAGCTGAAATCATCCCCCCTAAGAACTGGAACAAAACAAGGGTGCCCACTGTCACCACTTCTATTCAACATAGTACTGGAAGTCCTAGCCAGAGCAATCAAGCAAGAGAAAGAAATAAAGGATAACCAAGTTGGGAAAGAGAGGGTTAAACTATCACTTTTTGCTGACTATATGATCTTGTATCTAGAAGTTACATATTTTTAAGTGAAAGCTACCTTCTAATATACTACCCATAATACCCAATATATGAAATGTAGTATTAGTAAAAGTTTCACACTTAGTAATACATTTGATAGGGTTTTTTCCAGATCCATATTAATTCATTTACATTTTCATTTTCAGCTATTTTATCTGTAAGGTAAAAAGATCAGAGTATAAAATCCTTTTCTAAAATCCTGTAAGTTTGTCTTTATGACGACACAGCTAAGAATTGTTTTTCAGCACCCTCCCACAAATAAAGAAAAAGGTGCATAGAATGTCACAGATTAAAAAATACCTCAAGCTAAACTTTTTATTTTATTCAACCAATATGCATCAGTAAATTCTTACTAGTTATTTATGGCTAGAGTGACCATACATCCCAGTTTGCTTGAGATGGTCTCAATTTATGCCTCTTGTTCTCACATACTTATAATAAACTTATAATAACTTGTAAAGGGGCATACTTATTAATAGTAGCCCCTTTCACTTTCAAACATGTTCTGATTTGGACAATTAATTATATGACCACTCTATTTGTGGATCATGCTCATTCTAATTGGCCATAGTGTTTTGTTTTTTTCCTGATTGGTCAGTGCCCCTGCAATACCAGTTGTTAAATATTTTTAATATCATATATGCTTATGAGGTAACTGAGGCATGGAAAGGTAGCATGATTTATTTTCCTACAAATTGAATTAAATTAAAATCCATTAAGTCCTTAGAATAAGAAAAGTGAGAAGGACAAAACAAAACAGAGCCTACTTCACCCTCTGAGGATTGACATGAAAAGAGAAGGAAGACCTAGGCAATTCTGATTCTCACTGGTGATACTTTCCTCAGTGCCACCCTCTCACACCTGGACTCTCTCTTTTTCCTGTTTTTTCTTTCAGGTTCAGTCACTGTTGGGAATATTTGTTCCTTACTTTCTTCCCTTTCTAACTCCATAGGAACTTAAGGTGCTAACCTAGTTACACTCAGCTGTCACACACATTTTCTATCCAAAAATGGAAATTCCACCTAATGGGTGTGGGGCACACAGTTTAGGGGATGTCCATAATAACTGTAGCTCTGACTTGGGCAGTGCATAGGCAATATATATAACCAAAGTGCTGTACCCTCATAATATTCTGAAATTTTAAAAAAATGGAAACTCTAGCTATTGTCCCCTCTTTATAAGTGCATCCTCCACTGATTTACAGATGATTTAGATAGAAATGTCTTCTTGTCTACTTGTAGAAATGTCTACTTGACCAGCCACAGACTTCCCTCAAAGAGTGCATTTCCTTGAAAGGCAAGGCAAGAAAATCAGGTTCTGTAGTGAAGAAAGCATTATCCTTGCCATATCCATAAGGCTGTTCTTCTTAGACCAAAAGGATAATGAAAATTGTACCATTTGATCATTTAGTGAAGAGAGAAAATTTCTGCCAAAGAATATTTAATGGAATTAATGCCAATTGAATTGACATAGTAAGAAAATCTATACATACATTCAGGATAAAATGCTCCCGAAGAACAACATGCTCTTGAAGGAGAGCTTTTTTTTTTTCCACCTTTACCAGGAAGCTTAAAGGCTTAGAATCTAGGATCTAGAGCAGTGAGGTGAGTCCCTATCAGTATTTATTCCATAATTTCCTACAGATAAAGATAGACTTGGAGTAGTTCAGATTGGGGCTTAACAAGTAATTTTAACCTTAATAAAGACTGTCTTTAAAGGTTTACTCATCTTTTGTCTATTTATTGCCACCCACAGAAAACATCTTTTGAAAAACACAGTGAAATCTGGAGGGAGTTGAAGATTGATGAACAAACCCAAGAACAAATAATAATAATAGCTACCATACAGTCAGCACTTACTACATATATTGGTAAACCATTTAATCAAATCTCCACTCTGAAACTGAAGCAGAACCTATATGCAAAACAATTGCTTTGTGGTATAAGAAAATTTGATGTCAGACTACTGACATAATAAGAAGCACATTCTGAAAAATTTTTATTCTGCTTTGGAGAAAACAAAATGTCAGGCACTGTTATGATTACAAAAACCTGTGAAATCAAATCATGTGTAATAATCCTTTCACTTGAGATAGTATCAATTTATGCCTCAAGTTACTATGCTTCCATGACTAGGATATTGAGGTAGGTAAGGGATTACTTAAAAGAAGACTTCTCAATAACCTCAATCAATAATCACAAGTTTAAGTTTCAAAATGGAATCAACGATTAAATGAAGGAATTTCTGCTTATTCCCTAATGCTATCTGTCTCAAAAGTGCACTTTTGGGGAGGTATGTCTTAGATCAGTACTACTCAAGGTGTCGGTGTGCAAACTGTGTGCTACTGATCCGTAACGTGATAATAAACTTAACAGAATGCAAATCCACATACTGCTTCCTTCATTGAGAACATCTTGCTATCAAAATTTTTTAAAAAGGCCATTGAATTAAATAGTGTCTTTAATGAAGAAGTTGATCTACATTTTGTTGCTAGTTCCTGATTTTATTGCAACCAGTAACAAAGTTTATGGACTAACAATAGTTTACACAGCATAGTTTGAGTAGCATGTTGTGAGATAACAAGTTTTTTGTGTCACTTAGAAATTGTATTCAGCTGCTAATAACAGAGACCCAGCTACAAAAACTTAACTGAATTGTAGGATTCATCTCTCACTTAAAAACTGTGATCAACTGTATGGGACTTGTATGACCATCACAGGCTGAGTTCTGTCAGATCCACCAAGTCACAAGGTTGGGTGGACCCAGCAGCGTCCCATAACAAGATGCAAACGTGGTACATCTGGGACCAGGTACTTGTGGGGCCATAAGTAAACTACATAACAGCTGCCCTAGACTGACTATCATACCACACCTCTTCCTCACACCCATGGCTCCATGGGGAGTCCATTATGACAAATCAATGTGGAGGAAAATGGCCAAGCTTGGTTGATAGACCGATCAGCTCATTATGTGAGTGAAATAAAAAATGGGTGGTTGCCGCTTTATGGTCCCACTCAGGGGGATCCTGAAAGACAGTGGTGAGGGAAATCTTGCCAACAGACAGAGCTTCAGGTCACTCACTTTGTGTGGAAATAGAATTGGCTTGAGGCAATATAATATAAAGAATAAATAATAAGACTGAAAACAAGAATATCTGGTAAGAAGTACATGGATGGACCTTTGGGAATAGGAACAAAGTATTGCATATTACTCATTAAGAGCATCTACCACAGAGAAGATAATTATCAAAGAAGTAAACAGAATAACTGTGCCAGTGGACATCAGCAGCCTCTGTCCTTGATCACCCCAGTTTTGGAACAATGTGCACATGAAGAGGATAACCATGGTGGCAGAGATGGAGACATAAGCCTGACTACATGGGTTTCCACTCATTAAGGCTGATCTAGATATTGCTTCTGCCTGATGATCAAACCTTCCAACAACAGAGACCAAACACGGAGGCCCCAATATGGCACCAACTCTTAAGGAGACCAACTTGGTAGAAACTTTATTACATTATAGTCCTTTCATCCTAGAAAATGTAATAGTTTACCTTAATTAGAATCAACACATATTCCCAGTGGGATTGCCTTTCTTGCTTGCAGGATCTCAGCCAGGACTATTATCCAAGTGCTTACAGAATGTTTGACTTTCTGACCTGGGATCCAACATATTATTAAAGAGGACCAAAATACCCACTTAAAAGCAAAGGAAATCTAGGCAGTGGACACATGATCATGGGATCTCCTGATCTTATGACATATTGGAAGCTCCCAGCCTGATAGATATGTAGAATGGCCTTTTGAAGGTAAAGCAAAGTCAAAAGCTTCAAGATAATGTTCTGCAAGAAAGGGGTGCTGTGCTGCAGAAGGCAGCATTTATCTTAAGCCAACAACTATTACATGGTGCTATTTCCCCATTAGATAGACTATATAGGTCTTGGAACCACAGGGTGAAATGGAATGGTTCTGTTTATCATTTCTCTTGGTAAATCGCTTGGGGAATCTACGTTTCTCGTCCCCAGAACTCTAGGATCAGAGGGTCTACAGCAGAGTTGGAAAACTATGGCCCTCCCAAATCTGGCCTATGACCTGTTTTTTTACAGCCCATGAGCAGAATGTTCTTTACATTTTTAAATGGTTGGAACAAGAAAAAGGAGGAGGAGGAAGAGGAGGTGGAGGAGGAGGAGGAAGCGAAAGATGCAGAGGTCATCTTATGTGGTCTTCAAAGTTCAAAATATTTACTATGTGACTCTACAGAACTGGTCTTGAAAGCCTAGTTCCCACAGTGATAATGCTGCCACTAGGGGACACATCAAAATTCTAATAATTCTAAATTATAGTTGTTATCCAGGCATTTTGGACAACTTGGGAAAAGACACCAGCAGGCAAGGGAAGTAGTCACGATCCTGGCAAGAGTAACTCACCCTATTCATCAGGAGAAAGTAGAGCTACTGTTACACCATAGGGGCACGGAAAGATAAGGTCAGCTCCCAGTAATCTAGTGGGGAGTCTTTTGGAAACTCCCTCCCTATTTTTTATAGTAAATGGAAAAGTACAGCAGCCAGAGCCTGGAAATTGCATGGTGACCGGGTGCTCAGACTCCTCAGGGATGAGGATCCAGGTTACCTCACCTAAACCAGCAGAAGTACTAGCTAAGGAAAGAGGATCTAGAAAGTGTAGTAGGGGAGGGAGATGATGAGTATCATAGTGACCCTGAAACCAACTTCAAGGGTGAAGTTTAGGGTCCATGCTACTAACCTTCCTTTTATAAATCTATCCTGGAAAAGACACCAACCAGAACCATGGAAGAGCTATTCCTACATGGGATGAATTTATAACAAAACACAAGTGCTAAGACACAAAATGCTACAGGGTACCTTGGCCCAAGCTGTTTCCTACTCAAGAACCATGACAAGGAAACTTTTGGTATGAAGGCTGTCTAGAATTTCCACAACTATCTCTACAGCTGTTCCTTTACAATTTTGCCATAATAAAAATAGAGAAAACAACTCTGTGTACTTTTTATATTTTTTTATTCAGGCATAATTTACATACAATAAAATGCACTAATTCTGAGTATATGATCTGATGAATTTTGACAAATATATACAGCCATGTAACCAAACTCATAAGATATAAACCATTTCCTTCACCCCAGAAAGTTCTCTGTGCCACTTTGCAGGCAACCCTCATCCTTTAGAAGCAACTGCTGTTCTAATTCCTCTTACCATAAATTAGAGTTTCCTTTTCTAGACTTTGATATAAATATAATCATACAACATGTATTTCTTAGGCCAGCAAGTGCTACAGAGCTGCTGGTGTTTGGTTTTCTTTGGGTTCTGATTAACCTATCAAGTTAAACCTACCCTTTGGGAGGTCCATAGTTTGCCAACTCTGCTGCAGACCCTCTGATCCAGAATAGTTTTCACTTGTCCTCTACTGACCTACTTCATCATAAACAGACATAAAAAGTTAATGAGCAAAAGCAAATCTTTTGTTCCTGTGTACCTAGTAGAGCAATATCTCTTTGTTATCAAGATGGAATTTCTCAAGGCATTCAATACATCAAAGGTTGACATTTCAAAAAGCAAAGATGATATAGCTTTAACATACGCTGTATAGCTTAAGCTGTAAATGAAACTGCCTGGGTCTAAATCTTGGCTCCATTGCTTACCATATGGGTGGCTTGAGCACATTACTTCTTTCTCTGCCTCTTTTCTCATCTGTAAAATGATGAATGTTATAGAACCACCCTCACAGAGTTGCTATGAGGATTAAATCATTTGGTATATAGAAAGTATTTACCATGGTGTCTGGCATATAGCAAACACTCAGTATACCTTAGCTATTAATACAGATACAATCAAGATGTCAATTTGAGCAAACGAAACAAGCATATTTTAACTTTGGTGTTATATAGAAGTCAATGTTATTTTATGGGACTTAAAATATACCAAAGACTTAAAAGAGTAGAAAATTTGCCTATTATAATTAGTTATCTCATGCTAATTCAGCCCCAGAAAGTGGTTTCCTACTGTTAAAAATAGAAAAATCTAAATATAAAGATATTTAAACTTTCTACCATCCACTGAATCAATACATATCAAGATATCAGATAGAACTTGACCCATCATTTGTCTCTGCCCTTCGGTCTTCTAAAACCCTTTCTCTGACAATTCAGGCCCCAGCAGAGTGTTTTCCCCAGCACTCCACTCCACCTTTCATTGCCTTTTCTGAACGTAGTTATGGTGTCCATTTTCATTAGTTATTTCTCTCGTCAAATCTTATGTTACTCTCACGAAATCTTGCCCTTGCTATATATAATACAATTCTTGGAATCCATGTCCCAACATAGCAATGCCAGCAGAATTGACTTATAGCAATGTCCTTTTATTTCTCCTAATAGCTAAAAATAAAATAAGAATTTAAAAGCATATTAAAACAGTACCTTCTAGCAGGTTAGTGGTTACAAAATAAGAATCAGATTGATGTACTATACATACTTGAAATTTTTTTTCATACCTTATATTCTCCAACCCCTCTAAATAATTGTTCTTTTTTTAATTAATAAAAATATTTTCCTTTTCCCTTTAAGAAACCC
The DNA here is from genome assembly GCA_023783475.1 of Daubentonia madagascariensis. Classification (NCBI taxonomy): domain Eukaryota; kingdom Metazoa; phylum Chordata; class Mammalia; order Primates; family Daubentoniidae; genus Daubentonia; species Daubentonia madagascariensis. The sequence goes on along the minus strand of JAKFHU010000600.1, from coordinate 44,766,125 downwards.
TTAATCTTCTAGAAAACACAGGCAGGATTAAATTTGATCACCTCTGATATTTCCATCTTCTCTTTATTTTATATTTCTACTTAAATATGTTAAAGGGCTACAATAAATATATTTCTCCTCAAGATTATGATTTTTATCCCTGCATTAAAAACAATTTTCCTAATGTTCTAACCATGTGAGCACAAGCCAACCAATTCCTCAATATTCACAAATTCACTTATAAGGGCAGGTTCACAGTGGTTTCATTTATCAGCATTAACTTCTATCTGCTCCCAGAAAAGAATTTTCTACATTTGGTTTTTTCTAGTTCCCTTTTCTCTGCCTCTTATTCATATTTCCATTGCCATATTCTATTTTATTCAACCAGATTAAAACATCACAGTGCCTCTTTACCCATGCAACATGTCTTCTCATTTCTGTAATATGCACTTTTTTTCTTTTAATAAAACCTTGGCCTGCTTAGCTATATTCCTGGAACATCAGGCCAGAAGTTCTTGTTATTTTTTCCAGTTATTTCTTCCAAAATATATCACACATTACTTTACTCTTGAAGTTTACATCATCCTCTTTCATCCCTAGCAAAGAATGACTACAAATATCCTCTTAGAGTAATTCTTAGTTATTTGATAACCAAAATCCCCAGGCAGCCCAGGCTGATTTATCTTTTGAATGTTTTTCTGACAATGAAACATTGCTGAAGCAATTCCGTGATGTCTGTGTTTCATGACTTCAAATAGGTTTTCTCTTTCACATTTTGGCCTTCCCTTTCTTTACTTAGGTCTCAGAAAGTATAAGAAGGGACCCAAAAGAAAATAAGCCCTCATTTCCCAGTAACAGACAAACCTTAAATAGTTCTCTTTGCCCAAATTCTCTTTGACCTTATTCTTTCCTTTGCTCTCGTTTTAAGCGTTCATTTTCCCTCTCCTGGATTGTTTCAGCTGACATGAATCCTTTCCTGACTAATGCCAGCATGAGCCATCCCTCTGTTTTGAAGTCCTTTAGCATTTACATTTAAAATATGGAACACACTGCTGTATATTTTCTGAAACAATATTGCTAGTTATGTGTGTATGCAGATGATCATTTTGGCTCATCAGTGAAAGGATTTCTTCTTTTGCATCTTGTTTACTGCTTATTCAAATGCTGGCAATGCAACTATCACCAAATAAATACTTGAATATAAATTGGTCATTTATCCATTCATCAAGCATTTATTGAGCACCTATTCAGGGTCACTCACTGTGCTAGCTGCTGGGTATACAGAGATCAATCCAGGGGTCCTAGCTCCCAACAGCTCACAGTCTGACAAAAAAGAAAAACAAGAAAATAGATAGTTACAACACAGAATACAAAATCTACAAGAAAGTATGGAATTATTAAAAAACCCCCAAATCAGTGTCAAAAGAGGGTAGAAGAAGGAAGAAATACCAGTAGCACTTAACTAGGCAGAAGAGAAGGGGAAGCAAGCGCTCCAGGCAAAGAAAAGAAGGGGGTATTGAGGTGGTTATGGAATGGCGGGAGGGATGCATGTAGTTCCACACAGCTGTAGAAAAGAAAATTGGACAAACGGTGAGAGATGAAGCTAAGAAGATGGCAAGAGCCAGATCACGAGGGACCTTGTATGGCACATTGAAGACTCTGCCCTTCGTCCAGGCCACTGCTTGTCTATGACTGTAGTCCCTAGACTTTGGACGAGCACCAGGAAAGTAGCTCCAGGTTTTGTCTGCTTCTCAGACTTCTGCTTTCCAATACTTGAAACTCCTCAGATTCCAGGATATACCTTCAATCTCACACTCCACCTGTCAGAATTATCCCAAATACCACTGCCGGATTATCTATATTTTTGTATTTTCTCTCTCACATCTCTGATTTAAAATATTCAGTTTTTGATTACCTTCCAAATACAGCAGAAGTCCTGCACAGTATGACCTCACGTGTATCTCCACTGTCATTTCCCACTTCTCCCCTCAACACGCTGCTTCAGAATAGGTGCTATAGTTTCCCCGCTCCGTGCCCTGGCTCCAGCAGTTCCTCTCACGTCCTTCCTACTTTCCATCTGTGCAAACCTTTTCGTTCTTCCAGACGTGCCTCCAATGTTAGTTTGTCTTCTTAGAATCAACAATGTATTTTATTTCTATTATCTTTCAGCATTTATTGTACTCTTCTGTATGGTTTTATGTATTTATTTTAGTCATCTGGCAAAAATGATTGCTCCTTGATGGTCAGAACTGCATCTTGGCCACCTTTTTTATTTCCCATAACACACAGCACCACTTTTTGAGCAGAGGTGCTAGATCAACATTAAATTGGAACATACTATTAATAAATTAATGACTATAATTAATGAAGCTGAACTAATCTACTCTTTTCTTCCTAAATGATCATAACTATTACTTTATCACCTGAAATTTCTTTACTTTGTTATTTACAAAGAAGGTAGAGGCTGATATTTTATCTCTATTTTATAAAAACAAACATTTGAGTAATAAGAAGTTAAGGAATTTGTTTAAGTGATTTGGAACTGGAATCTAAGCTCCTGATACCAACTCAATGTTTGCTTGGACTATGCTATATCTAAGATTCTTTTCCTTGAAGATATTAAAAGGTAATATTTTAAAAATATATATTAAGGATTATTTTTACTACTATTTATCATCAATATTGGGAGGATAAATAACAGAAAAGTTGTTAAATGTTAGTAAAAAAAAAACAAGCTACATGTTTGTAATTTTATAATTAAGAGATATGAAGACTTCAGTTAAAGGGACAGAAAGTTAAGAGCTAGTTTGGAGTGGTCTAAATTAATTTTAACTGCTTTGGGTTAATTTGCTGAAAATCAATTTATTCAAAGCCATTTCACCACATGGCAAACCCATCCAAAGACCATCTGGAGGAAAATGTCAGATCCAATATCCAAAGCCAGGAACATTTGCTGCAACAATTTAAGGGCAAATTCAGGGGTGGGACACAAGCCCACCAATACCGAGAAGGTTATAAACTGCATTTTTAAAAAACACCTGAATCAGCTCCAAGATGGTGGACCAAAGACATCAGCTGCCAGAGCATCTCAGTAAGAAGGAGAAGTTTAAGATGAAAGAGAAAAAACAGACAGACAGACAAACATAGATCGGATGAAGGTCTGAAGGAAAGGTGCCAGAACCTTCAAGAGACTCCATGGGAAGAGGTTGCAGAGCAGAACTGGAAGGAGAATGCTCTGGGTGGAGATTAATCCCCGAGAGGCTTAGAGACCAGCAAGAAGGGTAGGTGGAGTGGTTAGTTTCTCCTTCCCTTCGCATCTAGAACAGTTGGTGGGCTCCCAAGCTGCTGGAGAGACCTTGTGCCCACACAAGCCCAGAGACTGCTGCCACCAGTGAGCTGGGAACTACTTGAGGACAGGCACCAGGCTCCCAGCCCCCCCGAGGCATCTCCCACCCCACAGACTCAAGCCCGGCCATAGACACCATATTGCTTATCTACCCACCGTGTGCCTTTTTCCTCCCCAGGGGCTTCAACTCTTCAGGCTTTGTCTTGCTCAACCCCACACAGACATTTCCCAACTCCAGCCCAGACTCCAGGAGACACAGGGGTCCACTGGGTGACTGCGTGACTCCAGAACCTGGTCATTCTGGGCCGACAGCCTCCTGGAGAGAGGGTCAGAGATGACAGGAGTGCTGGCTTTCCTCCACCCAGACTCATTTTCTCCCCTTCCCCACCCCCACCCACAGCTGCCAAGAGAGAAAATTGAGCTGCCACACAGAGGCTTACACAGGGAGCAGGTCTCAGACCTTTCCGTTTGGGTCCTGTAGTAGACTCAGGGGTGCTCTGTGAGTTCTCTGCCTGCCAGGCCTCCCTGGTGCTGCTTGCCTGGCGGCCCCATCAGAGTGGGACACACCCCCAGGTGGAGAAATATTGGACCAGCTTGGGCCCCCCATGGGTGACTCGGGACCAGCATGCTCCTCCCTGGCATGGTCAGGGATTGATCTCCAGGGCCTCAGGGATGGGCCTGCAGGCCAGATCCCATACACCCAGGACTCAGTCGCATTGCCAGGGGCACAGAGGGGATATTTGTGAATTAGCATCTGGAGGTTTGGTTGTTCACAGGGGCAGATCAGGGGGAGAGTGCAGTGTGAGTCCTAGCTGCAGTATGCTCGTGGGGCACCCCTCCTGCCATGGGAGGGCCATGCTTCCAGCTCAAGCTGGGATCCAAGGCAGGGAACCTCCCAGCCTACATCACAGTTGTAGGGGAGCTCGGCTGGCTTGAGGTCCTGCCTGCCAGCAGAGGCCTGGGGGAAACCACAGAATAGGGGAAGCTGGAAAGGAGTGAGGCCTGCTCCAGACTGCCAGATTGCAGGTCTCAAACAGCCCCACCTCCAGATGCAGACTTTCTGGTTGAGCGCGGCAACTTCAGCATGGGGAATGGACATTTTTCCCCTGCTAAAGCAGATCCCTTGTCAGCATTTGTGGAGCTTGAGGGCAGGTTCACCCAACCCAGCCCTGCCCAGCCTCATTTCCCCACCCACTTCTGCTGTGATAGACAATAAGGTCTCACCTGGAAGTTCCAGGGCCCCACCCACCACCTGGGACATTCAAGTCCTTCTCCTGAGGAACTAGAGCTCCTAACAGGACCCAAAAACAACATTTCAGCTTGTTCCTTCTGGCAAGCATCACCTACTGACAGGGAGGTCAATTTGCACGCTCTTTACAGCATTTACTGACTCAGTTATCCACAGTGTAGTTGATTCTCACCCACAAGCACCACCTACAGGCTCAGAGATTAAACTGGGCATGTCATTATCTAAACAAAAGAAAGTCCAAAAGTAAGAAGCAACAGCTGCTCCAAATAAGAAGGAATCAGGAAAAGAACTCCTGAAGTATGAAGAGTCACCCCCGAAAGGGAACACCAGCTCTCTAGCAATGGATACCAACCAAAATCAGAATATTGAAATGAGAGATGAAGAATTTCAAACATGGATTGTAAGGAAGCTCAATGAAATATGAGAAAAAATAGAAACCCAACACAAAGAAACCACAAGAACAATACAGGAAATGATTGAAAAATTCACTAAAGAAATTGAATTATTCAAGAAAAATCAAACAGAACTTCTGGAAATGAAAAATTCATTCAAAGAATTACAAAACACAGTGGAAAGCCTTAGGAATAGGTTAGATCAGGTAGATGAAAGAATCTCAGAGCTGAAGACAACACCTTTGAATTAAACAAGTCAGTCAAAGAGATACAGCAGAGAAATAAGAGGAACAAGCAAAGCCTACAAGAAATATGGGATTATGTAAACAGGCCTAACATTAGAATCATAGGCATACCTGAGGGTGAAGAAGAAAATAAACAAGGGTTGGAAAACCCACTTGAGGGAATAACTAGGGAAAATTTCCCTGACCTTGCTAGAAATCTCGATATTGGATACAAGAAGCTCAAAGGACTCCTGGGAGATTCATCACAAAGAGGCAAACACTATGACACATAGTCATCAAACTGGCCAAAATAAACATGAAAGAGGCACTCCTATGAGCTGTAAGGTGAAAGCATCAGGTAACTTAGAAAGGAAAACGCATAAGACTAATTGCAGACTTCTCAACTAAGCACTTACAAGCCAGAAGTGATTGGGGCCTCATTCTCAGTTTTCTCAAAAAGAATAATGGCCAACCTAGAATATCATATCCTGCAAAGCTAATTTTCATATATGAGGGGGAAATAAAGACTTTCTCAGACAAGCAAACACTGAGGGAGTTTGTCAAGACAAGACCTGCCCTGCAGGAAGTACTCAGAACTGCATTATACACAGATCAGCACAATAGACAACAACTAGGGTAAAATCACCCAAAAGCTAAAGGTCAAAGTCAAGATATCACAATGGCTCAATAAATAAAACAAACCAACAAAGTTCTACGCAACAGGATGAACAGAAATATACCCCACTTATCAATTCTTAAGTAATGAAAGACAAATATGGCCATTATTTAATGGTAAAGGGAAGAATTCAAAAAGAAGACATAACAATTATAAATTACACACCTAACACAGATGCCCCCAGATTCATAAGGCAAATCCTACTTTATATATACAAAATAATAAACAGCAGCACTATTATAGCTGGGGACTTCAACACCCCACTGACAGAACAGTACAGATCCTCCAAACAGAAAATAAACAAAGAAACTGGACTTAAACAGAACTCTAGAACAAATGGGCCTAACAAACATGTATAGAACATTCTACACAAAACCATTGGATATATGTTCTCCTGATCAGCTCACAGGACATTCTCTAAGACTGATCACATCGTAGGCTGCACAACATATCTCAAAAATTTAAAAAAATAGAAATTATACCATGCATCTTCTCAGACCACAGTGGAATAAAATTAGAAAATCAACTCCAACAGAAACACTTATCGCTACAGAAAGTCATGGAAACTAAACAAACTACTGCTGAACAATAGTCAGGTCAAGAAGAAATTAAGAAGGAAATCAAAAGATTCTTTGAACTAAATGATAAGGGGACACAAGTTACCAAAATCTGTGGGATACAGCTAAAGCAGTCCTGAAAGGAAAATTCATAGTGATAAATGCCTATATCCAAAAGACAGAAAGACCACAAATCAACAATCTAATGAATCATCTCAAGGAACTATAAAAGGATGAGCAAACCAATCCCAAGCCCAGCAGAATAAAAGAAATAACCAAGATCACAGAAGATCTAAATGAAATCGATAACAAAAGAACTATACAGAAGATTAATGAAACAAAAAGTTGGTTCTTTGAAAAGATAAACAAAATTGACAGGCCTCTTGCTAGGTTAACCAGAAGCAGAAAAGAAAGGACTTTAATAAGCTCAATAAGGAATGAAAAAGGAGAACTTACAACAGGTACCACAGAAATACAACATATCATCTCTGAATACTATAAAAATCCCTATGCAAAATCTCTATGCACATAAATTTGAAAACATGGAAGAAATGGACAAATTCTTAGAAACACACAGCCTCCCCAGGCTCAATCAGGAAGAAATAGAATCCAGAACAGAACAATATCAAGTAATGAAATTGAAGCAGCAATAAAAAATTTTCCAACCAAAAAAAAAGTCCCTGACCAAATGGTTTCACCCCCAAATTTTACCAGACCTACAGAGAAGAACTGCTGCCTACACTGCAGAAATTATTTCATAACATAGAGAAGGAAGGAATCCCCCCCAACACATTTTGTGAAGCCAACATTACCTTGATACCAAAACCAGGAAAGGACTCAACAAAAAAAGAAAACTACAGACCAATATCCTTTATGAATATAGATGCAAAAATTCTCAATAAAATCCTAGCAAACCAAATTCAGGTGCTCATAAAAAAAAAAATAATCCATTATGATGAAGTGGGCTTCATCCCAGAGATGCAGGGATGGTTCAACATATGCAAATCTATAAATGTAATTCACCACATATAGAAGTAAAAACAAAGACCATATGATCGTCTCAATAGATACAGAAAAGCATTTGACAAAATTCAGCACACTTTCATGATAAGAACGTTTAACAAAATAGGCATAGATGGGACTTACCTCAAAATGATAAAAGCCATATGTGACAAACCCACAGCCAACACCATACTGAATGGGAAAAACTGAAAGCATTCCCACTTAGAACTGGAACCAGACAAGTTTGCCCACTATCACCACTTCTATTCAACATAGTGCTGGGACTCCTAGCCAGAGCAATCAGACAAGAGAATGAAATCAAGGGTATCCAAATGGGGAAAGAAGAAGTCAAACTATCACTCTTTGCTGATGGTATGATCTTATATCTTAAAAAAAAACCCAAAGATTCCACCAAAACACTACTGGAATTGATAAAAAAAATTCAGCAAAGTCTCAGGTTACAAAATCAATGTACACAAATCAGTAGCATTCATATATGCCAACAACAGTCAAGCTGAGAGCCAAATCAAAGACTCAATACCTTTCACAATAGCAACAAAGAAAATAAAATACCTGGGAATATATTTAACTAAGGAGGTGAAAGATCTCTACAGGGAGAACAACAAAACACTGAGGAATGAAAGAGTATAGGATGTAAACAGATGGCAAAACATACCATTCTCATGGATCAGCAGAATCAATATTGTTAAAATGTCCATACTACTCAAAGTGATCTACAGATTCAATGCAATTCCTATTAAAATACCAACATCATTTTTCACAGATCTATAAAAAGTAATTCTATGTTTTGTATGGAACCAGAGAAGACCCCATATGGCCAAAGCAACCTTAAGCAAAAAGAACAACTTGGAAGGGATCAATTTACCATACTTTAAGCCATACTACAAGGCTATGTATGGCTTAGTACCAAAACAGCATGGTACTGGCACAAGAACAGAGACATAGACTAATGGATCAGAACAGAGAACCCAGATATAAAATCGTCCTCATATTGCCATCTGATCTTTGACAAAGCAGACAAAAACTTAAACTGGGGAAAAGAACCTGTATTCAATAAATGGTGCTGGCAAAATTGGATAGCCACATGTAGAAGACTGAAACAGGATCTGCACCTCTCACCACTCAAGATGGATAACAGACTTACAGCTAAGACATGAAACCATAAGAATTGTAGAAGAAAATGTTGGAAAAACTCTTCTAGACACCAACCTAAGCCAAGAATTTATGAAGAAGACCCCAAAAGCAATCACAGCAACAACAAAAATAAATAAATGGGACCTGATCAAATTAAAAAGCTCTGCACAGCCAAGGAAACAATCATTAGAGCAAATAGACAACCTACAGAATAGAGGAAAATATTTGTATGTTATACATCTGATAAAGGGATGATAACTAGATTCTATAAAGAACTCAAGCAAATCAGCAAGAAAAAATCAAACAACCCCATTAAAAAGTGGGCAAAAGCCATCAACAGAAGCTTTTCAAATGAAGATAGACTAATGGCCAACAAACATATGAAAAAATGCTCACCATCTGTAATCATCAGGGAAACACAAATCAAAAACACAATGAGATATCACCTAACTCCAGTGAGAATGGCTTTTATCAAAAAGTCCCAAAACAACAAATGATGGCATGGTTGCAGAGACATAGGAACACTCATACACTGCTGGTGGGACTGCAAACTAGTTCAACCTCTATGGAAAGTAGTATGGAGGTACTCAAAGAACTAAAAGTAGAACTACCATTTGATCCAGCAATCCCACTACTGGGTATTTAGTCAAAGGAAAAAAAGACATTCTATAAAAAAGATGCCTGCACTTGAATGTTTATAGCAGCACAATTCACAATTGCAAGGATGTGGAAACAACCCAAGTGCCCATCAATACATGAGTGGATTAATAAAATATGGTCTATGTATACCATGGAGTACTACTCAGCCATTAAAAAAATGGTGAACTAATAACTCTTGTATTAAACTGGATGGAACTGGAGCCCATTCTTCTAAGTGAAGTATCACAAGAATGGAGAAACAAACACCACATGTACTCACCATTAAATTGCAACTAATCGATCAACACTTATGGGCACATATGGAAATAACATTCATCGGAAATCAAGCAGATGAGAGGGGGAGGAGGGGATGGGTAAATTCACACCTAGCAGGTACAATGCACAATATCTGGGGGATGGGCTCACTTATAACTTTACCTCAAAAGGTACAAAAGCAATTTATGTAACCAAAACGTTTGTACCCCCATAATATTCTGAAATTTAAAAAAAAAGAAAAAGAAAAATACCAACTATTCACAAATAAAGCATTAAGCATTTGAGGAATACTAGGTGCTCAAATTGTAAAACATGCATGATATTAGCATCCAACTAAATTGAACCAATAAACCCCTAGCATAATGGCTAAGGTGAAAAGGCTACAGTGAAATTAAAACTTTTTAAAAATCTTCCATAACTCATCAATGTTAGCAAATTGACTTTTTGGACATTGATTTTCAGTGATTTGTCCCGATTCCAATTTGGAGAAACATCTGGCCTCAGTTGCTTACACAAACAATTTCTGTCAAGGTTCTGGGTTTGTGTATGGGCACCATAGCCAATCCCAGGCCTTAGTCTGCACCTTAACTCTATCCTAACTAGTATTGCTTCTTCTTACTTATATTCTTCTTTCAAGATTTTAAGTTCTATTAAGGTTGTGACCACATGCCATATCTTATGACTTTGTTCCCAGTACCTCGCACACTTTTATATTTGGTAGCAAGCTAGCTATCGAGTGATCGGATGACAGCAGGGCACTGACCCAATTACCTTACCTCTGAGTGGATGGTTAGGGGAACTCTCAAAAGATATTTCCTCCTAATGACGGTTCAGTTGTTTCATCTTCATATATGAAAGACTATGTTACCATTACAACTAAATTGAGCTTATTCTGGAGCAGAATAGAGTTTACCTGCTCTATTCTGATCCCATTCAACCTGACTAAAGACTTTTCTCAAGTGGCAGTTGGAGAAGTAACCATACATTATCCCTCCAAATCCTACCAATTATTCAATAATTTTTATATAACAAACAACTCTGAGTAGCAAGATATTTTTCATTGATGTTTACTTTTAGTAGGAATTTGGATTATTTTAACCATTTGTTCTTTCTGTTTTGCATCGCTTTTCATTCCAAGCCCAACCAGAAAGCAGAACATCTCAAGCCACAAGCCGGGGCACCTGGCTATTTGATTATTTTAGAAATACCTCTCTTCAGATAGTATGACTGCTAGATGGCCTGCCCTCATCTCTGATCGGCAGGAAGGAAAGTTGTACCATACTTGGTGCTGAGATTCCTCTCCTACATTTCAGAGGTCCTGAACTATCCTGTAATTACCTCCTAGACACCTCCTTCATTATCAGCCCTGAAAGTTTCTAGTTTGGTTCAGCCTTGTGCTGTTTTCTGGAACTCATTTATTAGCTTGTCATTAAAGCATCTTGTGAAATCTGATTAATGCCCATTGTTCTAAGCTGTACTTTGCTTATATGTTATCGTAGCATTTTCTACATTATATTTTAGTTATACCCACATCTGCCTGGCCCATCAGATTCTTTTTTTGCCCCTTATCCTCAGACAGTTGTGTCTCATAATATATGCTTTCACACTAGGAAGATTCACCTTTTAAAGATGTGAAATGACTAGGTTCCCAAATCCCACAAAATGTATTGTAATCAAATCCTAAAACTACCAGAACATCAGCTCCCTGAGAGTAAGGAGATTCTTTGTTCATAATCATATCCTAGTTCATCCAGTGCCTGGCAATATACAATACTAGTCTCAATAATGCTTGTGGTATAAAAGAATACAGTTGGCCCTATTTATCCATGAGTTTTACATCCATGGATTCAACCAACCACAGATCAAAAATATTCCAAAAATAATTGTGTCTGTACTGAACATGTATAGATTTTTTGTCATTATTCCCTAAACAATACAGCATAACAAATTACATTGTAAATAAACATAGCATTTACGTTGTATTAGGTATTACAAAGAATCTAGAGATGACTTAAACTATGTAAGAGGATGTGCATAGGTTACATGCAAATACTAGGCCATTGTATGTCATGGACTTGAGCATCCACAGATTTTAGTGCCTGAGGGTAGTCCTGGAACCAATCCCCCGTGGATACTGAGTGATGACTATACTTTGCTAATATGCAACATTATGAAGGGAACAGTGTTACATGGATATTTTTAGATATTTATAAATCATAAGGACAGCAACATTCTTTTCAAATCTTAGAGAATAAACAGTCTAAGGTTTTTATATGATAGTGATTTTAAAAATTTTTCATTCCTTGCTGTTTCACAGGAAATATTTGTATTTGAATATGCAAATAATTGCCATTTTTTAAAGCTTTACAGTTTCTGGGCTTTCTGCTTCCAAAGTGACTGCCACTTTCACATGGAAACCTAAGCAGTTGCTGTCAACTTGAGTATAATAGAGTATTCTGGGCTGGCTTCAAATTAAGCATCCCTTAGGACAACTTGAAGAGTCAGGCCACACCACCCCCTAGAGGTTTCCCGTGTGCTCTGAGCAGTCTAAACTGATTCCTGATGTGGAGCGGGTCTGTGTGGGGCTCAAGAGCTCTGCAGAAAAGAATTTAAACCTGGCCAGCAACTAAAGGTTTGGATGTGTGCTAATTTTATGGGACTAGGATTCCCTAGAAAAGACCAGATTAGAGGAAGAGACAGTGAGACATTGAAAGGAAAACTGCCCAAGTGGAGACAAAGTCTGGCCATGTGGGCAGAGTGAGCATGAGAAGAAGCCAGCTCCCAGGGACTGTGTCTGACCACTGGGTCTGAGCCTGGGCAGAGGGGAACAGAGGTCCAGAGGACTAACAGTAATTAGTCAGTGAGGATGGCAGCAGATTAACAGTGCTCACTGGAAAAAAAAGGGTTCATGGATGAGCAGATACAAGAGCAGAGAGAATCAGCTGCTCTAATTATGCATGAGACTCCCTGGGCCTTCTCCCTGGAGAAAGCTCAATGAGGTGAGAAAGACTGACTTTCCAACCAAACAGTGCCAGAGCACTGGTTCCCACCTTCACCCCCACCCCCAGCTAGAGGAAATACAAGTTGCATGAGTAAGAAATATTAAGCTGAAAGGAAAAGAACACAATTTTTTTTATTGTCATTTCAAAATATTAAGGGGGTACAAATGTTTTTGCTACATGGTTATCTTGCATAATGCTTAAGTTGGGGATTTTAGTGTGCCCATCACCTGACAGTGTTCATTGTGCCGGATAGGTAGGTTTTTACCCCTCCCCTCTTCTCCCACCTTCTTGATTTCCAATGACCTTTACATTTCTTTGTGCCCATAAGTGCCCACTGATTAGCTCCCAATTATTAAACAGTACATGTGGTGTTTGTTTTTCCATTCCTGAGTTACTTCACTTAGGATAATGGTCTCCAGTTCCATCCAAGTTGCTGCAAAAGACATTATTTCATTCCTTTTTATGGCTGAGTAGCAAGTACTCCATATATACCACATTTTCTTAATTGACTAATGAATTGATGGGCACTTAGGTTGATTCCAAATCTTTGCAATTGTGAATTCTGCTGCAATAAACATTCAAGTGCAACTATCTTTTTCATAAAATGACTACACTTCCCTTGGGTAGATACTAGTAGTGGGATTTCTGGGTTGAATGGTAAGTTTATATTTACTTCCTTGAGGAATCTCCATGCTGTTTTCCATAAAGGTTGTACTAATTTGCATTCCCACCAACAGTGTAAAAGTGTTCCTTTCTCTCTACATCCTCGCCAGCATCCATTGTTTTTGATTTTTTAATAAAAGCCATTCTGACAGAGGTACGGAGGTATCTTATTATGGTTTTAATTTGCATTTCCCTGATGATTAATGATGTTCAGCATTTCTTCATATGCTTGTTGGCCATTTGTCTATTTTCTATTGAAAAACTTCTGTTCATGTCTTTTTCCCACTTTTTAATGGGGTTGTTTGTTTTGTTCTTGCTGATTTGTTTGAATTCTTTGTAGATTCTGGATATTAACAATGGAAAAACATCTCATGCTCATGGATCAGTAGAATCAACATTGTTAAAATGTCCATACTGCCCAAAGTGGTTTACAGATTCAATACAATCCCCATCAAAATACCAATGTCATATTTCATCAGTCTAGAAAAAATAATTTTACACATCATTTGGAACCAAAAAAGAGCCCAAATAGCCAAAGCAATCTTAAGCAAAAAGAATAAATCTGGAGGCATCACATTACCAGACTTCAAATTATACTACAAGGCTATAGTAACCAAAACAGCATGGCACTGGTATAAAAGCAGAGACAGAGACCAATGGACCAGAATAGAGAACCCAGATTTAAAACCATCCACCTACAACCAACTGATCTTTGACAAAGCAGACAACAACATACCCTAGGGAAAGGATGTCCTATTCAATAAATGGTGCTGGGAAAACTGAATGGCCATTTGCAGAAAAATGAAACAGGACCCCTATCTCTCACCACATACAAAAATTAATTCAAGATGGATAAAAGACTTAAATGTAGGCATGAAACCATAAAAATTCTAGAAGAAAATGTAGGAAAAACTCTTTTAGACATCGGCCTAAGCAAAGAATTTATGACTAAGACCCCAAAGGCAATTACAGCAACATGAAAAATAAATAAATGGGACTTCATTAAATTAAAAAGCTTCTGCACAGCAAAGAAAATAATCAACAGAGTAAATAGACAACCTAAAGAATGGGAGAAAATATTCACAAACTATATATCCAATAAAGGGAACACAACTTTTTTAAAAATTCAAGTCATGTCACCAATTCAACTCCTAGCAGCCTTTTCAACAAAAGTGTAGACTCATATGAAAAAAAAAAAAGCAAAAGAGAAAACAACATGTATTTGAAAGACACTATGTCCTTACACCTGTGGGGGAAAATGAAAGGATGCAAATCTTCTGGCCAAGATTGGAAATAGAAGGATAGTGCTCCTTAAGCCATTCCAGGAAGGTGTGTTCACCCTCTGGGGGACACATATTTCAGGGTTATTCAGCACAAGTGTGCTAAAGTGAAATATCTCTAAGAGAGTGACTTGTCAAGTCACTAGGGTCTTGACGAGAGGTAATGTGTCCAAGTTCCAAGACTGCAGAGAGGGAAGGGTCCACAGGGCACAAGGCCTAGAGTAATGGGCACAAGGAACCAGAAATAATAAAAACCACTTACTACTGGCTGGGTATATTTTATGTTCTTTGCATATGTTGTATTCATTTACTCATTTAATCCTCACAACAACTCTGTGAGGTAGGGATTATTATTATACCCCATTTTACAGATAAGGGAATTGAGGCACAGAAAGGCTGAATAATTTGCCCAAAGTCACACAGATTGAGATTCAAACCCAGATGGTCAGGCTCCACAGTCTGTGCACCTACACCTAGTGCCCTCCTGCCTCTGAGATGACACTTCTTTAGCACTTTCTCTGTGCCTGGTTCCCTTCTAAGCACTTTGCATAAATTACCATAATTGAGGTCAAAAGTGAAGATAAGAATAGTGGAAAATAAAATTTATCTAGGGCTTCTTCTGTTCTGACATAATTTTTAAAAAGAAAACAACTGATAAGGAAATGAATTATTAACAGTATAAAGAAAAGTACGGATACATACTTTTATATCCTAATTTTTAAAATCATAGGATTTTAATGTTGGAAACAATAAGTGGGTTTGCATCATCAAGTCATAGACTACTGTAGAACAATGAAAGTAAAGAAATAGAGCTAAATGTATCAACCTGAACAGATCTTCAAAAAATAAAAATGTTGAACAAAAAAAAAAAAATCAAGTTGCAGAATGGTACATGCAATGTGATACCATTTACATAAAGTTTTTAAGATATGCAAAATAATTCTATATATTGTTTGGGTAGGAAAAGATATATAGTAACATTCTAAAAACATGAATGAGAATGATAACCACAAGTTTTTTTATTTCAAAAGCTGGCTACCTCTGTGGCGGAGGAAGGAAATATGAATGGGGAGAATACCCAAGGGAATCAATCTGTTTTTCATGTTTTATTTATTAAGTTGTGCGATAGTACATGGCTGTTCTTTCTCTCTAAACCTTCCTTTTTTTTCTTTTTAAGAAACAAGGTCTTGCATAACCTCGAACTACTGATCTCAAGTGATCCTCTTGCCTCAGGCCCCTGAGTAGTTAGGAATACAGGCACATGCCACCACGCCTGGCAAAATTTTTTTTAGAGATGGAGTCTCACTATGTTGCCCAGGGTGGTCTCAAACTCCTGGCCTCAAGCAATCCTCCTGCTTTTGCCTCCCAAAGTGCTAGGATTACATGTGCAAGCCGCTGAGCCCAACCATACCTTATGTGCCTGCAAAAATTGTTAAAATGAAGAAATCATTAAGTAGTTTCAGAATAGATGTTGATGCCATGTACACACACACACTCTTACATCCAAATAAATACCCATGTCTCTCTTCTCATGTCTGTCTTTCATAAATCTTTTCCTTGACTGGATCCAAAGGAAAATCTCTTGAAAGCTACAGGTATGTATAATGCATGTGCTAGGTATCTTCCATTCCACTTGCCATACTCTGAACCCTGCTCTGTGCCTTGGGAGGCTGACCTGTATCAACTGCACCAACAGGACTTCCACACCCTCTGGGGTCTGGTTGGGTTCAGCCAAAGGTGAACCCCCGAAGAAAGCAGAGGGAAAGGGGAGAGTGAGGTCATGGTATTTATTCCCTGTCTCCTTTCCGGTAGGTTGCCTTGACTTGGTGGGCTTATTCACCAAAGAACCTTGCTTTGCTTAACACAATTCAACACAATTCTCTCTGCTTTCTGGTTTCTTCTAGTTCCAGTAACTACTCTGTTTCATCCCTTTGTGCCTATGGGTGATAAGAATTTAGCTGCCATTAGCTCTTATTTTCTGCACTATCCCTTATAAATAGTCCATTTTAAAAATAAACTCTCCTTGAGTTGTCCCTTATATAAGTCACTAGTTTTATTCTCCTACCTTTAGATATTTTATACTTCAACTAGTCTTCCCTCAAAAACAATGAAAATATATGCATCTTTATATATTCATTTATGTATGTATGTATTTTTTCTTTTATTATGGTAAGAACACTTTACATGAGATCTACCTTCTTAAATTGTAAGTGCACAATACAGTATTAACTATGGGCACAATGTTGTACAGCAGTTCTCTAGAACTTATCTTGTATAGCTGAAAATATATAACTGTTGAACAGCAATTCTCAGTTTCCCTCTGTCAACCACCATCCTACTCTTTGTTTCTATAAGTTTGACTATTTTAGATACCTCATATAAGTAGAATCATGCAGTATTTGTCCTTCTGTGACTGACTTATTTCACATAGCACAACGTCCCCCAGAGTCATCCACGTTTTTGCATATTGCAGAATTTTTTTCTTTTTAAGGCTGAATAACATTCTATTTATGCCTATATCACATTTTCTTTACCTATTTATCCATCAGTATATATTTAGGTTGTTTCCATATCTTGGCTATTGTGAATAGTCCTACAATGAATATGGGAGTGCTAATATTTCTTCAAGATCCTGATCTGAATTATTTTGAATATATACCCAGAAGTAGGATTGTTGGATCGAATGGTAGTTCTATCTTTAATTTTTTGAGGATCCCCCATACCATTTTCCATAGCAGCTGCACCATTTTACATTCATGTCAACAGTATATCAAAGGTTCTAATTTATCCACATTCTCACCAACACTTATCTTTTTTTTATAGTAGCCATTCTGACAAGTGTGAGGTGGTATCTCATTGTGGTTTTGATTTGTATTTCCATGATGATTAATTATGTTGAGAATACTTTCATAAACCTGTTGGTATGAGACATTTATACATCTTTGGAGAAATGTCTATTCAAGTCCTTTGCTCATTTTTTCATCACTTTTAATTTTTTAAGTTATTAGTTTATTTTCCATTGAGTTATAAAAGTTCCATATATGCTTTGGAGATTAACCCCTTATCAGATACATGGTTTGAAAATATTTTCTCCCATTCTGTAGGATGTCTTCTCATTTTGTTAATTATTTTCTTTTCAATGCAGAAGATTTTAGTTTGATGTAATCCCACTTGTCTATTTTTACTTTTGTTGCTTGTGTTTTGGTGTCATATGCAAGAAATCATTGCCTAGATCAATGTTATGAAGGTTTGCCGCTATGTTTTTTTCCAGGAGTTTTATACTTTTGGGTCTTACATTTAAATCTTTAATCTAGTTGAGTTTATTTTTGTGTATGGTGTAAGATAAGGGTCCAATTTCATTCTTTTGCATGTGGATATCCAGTTTTCCCTACATCATTTGTTGAAGAGATCATCCTTTCTGCATTGTCTATTCTTAGCACCATTGTTGAAAATCAGTTGGCCATATAGGGGTGAGTTTATTTCTGGGCTCTGTATTATGTTCTATATATCTATAGTTCTATATATCTATATATATAGTCTATACACCTGTTTTTATACTAGCCCCATACTGTTTTAATTACTATAGATTTGTAATATCTAAAATCAGGAAATGTGATGCCTCCAGCCTTGTTCTTCTTGCTGAAGATTGCTTTGGCTATTCATGGTCTTTTATAGTACCATCTGAATTTTAGAATTGTTTTTTCTATTTTTATAAAGACTGTCATGGGGATTTTTATAGAGATTTATTGAATCTACAGATTTTAGGGGCTGTTATGAGCATTTTAGCAATATCAAGACTTTCAATCCATGAACTCAGGATATCTTTCCATTTATTTGTGTTTTTCAAAATTTTTTTCATCAATGCTATATACTTCTCAGTGTTCACATCTTTTACCTTCTTGGTTAAATTTATTCCTAAGTATATTATTTTTTTCAATGCTATTATAAATGGGGATTTGTTATTAGTTCTAATAGGTTTTTTTCTCGAGTCTTTATATCTACATATAATATCATGTCATCTGAAAACAGAGATAATATTATTTCTTCCTTTCCAATTTGGATGTATTTTGTTTATTTTTCTTGCCTAATTTCTCTGGCTAAGTTTTCCAGTAGTGCGTTAAATAGAAGTGGCAAGAGGGGACATCCTTGTCTTGTTCCTGATCTTAGAAGCTTTCAGTTTTCCCTATTAAGTATGATGTTAGTGGTGAGCTTGTTGTAGATGGCTTTTATTATGTTGAAGTAAATTCCTTCTATAGTTAGTTTGTTGGAAGTTTTTACCATGAAAGGGTGTTGAATTTTTTTCTATATCTATTGAGATTATCATGTTTTTTTAATCCTTCACTCTGTTAATGTGGTGTATCACATTAATTGATTAGCATATGTTGAACTATCCTTACATACCAGGGACAAATCCCACCTGTGATGGTGTATAATGCTTTTAATGTGCTGTTGAATTTGGTTTTCTAGGACTTTGTTGAGTATTTTTACATCTATATTCATCAGGGATATTGGCCCATAGTTTTCTTTTCTCATAGTATCTTTGTCTGGCTTTGGCATCAAGGTAACACTGGCTTCATAAAGTGAGTATGGAAATGTTCCTTTTTCTTGACTTTATGGAAGAGTTTAAGAAGAACTGATGTTAATTCTTCTTTAAATATTTGGTAGAAGTCACCAGTGAAGCCACTTGGTTCTGGGCTTTTTTCTTTGATATGTTTTTGATTACTGATTCAATTTCCTTATTAATTATTTACCAATTAGAATTTTCTACTTATTCAAGATTTAGACTTGGCAGATCATATGTTTCTAGGAATTTGTCCATTTTCTAGGTTATCCAATTTTTTGGTGTCTAATTATTCATAGTAGTGTTTTATAATTTGTTTTATTTCTGTGACATCAGCTGTAATATCTCCTCTTTAATTTCTGATATTATTTATTTGAATCTTCTCTCTTTTTATTTTAGATAGTCTAACTAATGGTCTTTCAATTTTGTTGATCTTTTTAAAAAACCAACTTCTCATTTTATTGGTTTTTTATTGAATCAGTAAGATCCTAAAAGCTCAGAGAACACCAAGCAGGATAAATACCAAAAACTCCATTTTCAAACTACAGATCAAAGATAAAGAAAAAATCCTGAAAGAATCCAGAGGAAAAAAAAATCTTACTTCTAGAGGATCAAAGATAAAAGTTACATCTAACTTTGCCTTAGAAACCACGCAAGCAAAGAGAGCAGAGTGGAATAAACACAGAATTTTGTACCCTGAAAAATTATCCTCAAAAGTGAAGGAGAAACAGAAATTTCCTTAGACAAACAAAAATTGAGAGAATTGCCTCAATTTTTACACTTGCCTTGTGAGAAATATTAAAAGAAATTCTTTAGAGAGAAGGAAAATGATAAAGGTCATAAACTTAGATCTACATAAAGGAGAAGAAATAAGTGAAGGTAAAATAAAAAATTTTATTTTTCTTATTCTTAATTGATCTAACAGATAACAGTTTATTCAAAGTAATAATAGCAACAATGTATTCAATTATATATGCTTATGTGTATATATATGCTTATGTATAGGCAAAATAACTGATGGCAATGATACAAGAAATGGGAGGGAGTAACTAGAAATAGTTTGTTATTTTAAGGTACTCACACTACCCACGAAGTGGTATAGTGTTACCTAAAAGTAGACTTGCATTAGTTGTAAATGTATACTGCAAAGTCTTGGACAACCACTAAAAAAAAGTAAAAAGAAAATATAACTGATATGCTAATAAAGAAGAGAAAATAGAATCATATAAAATGCTCAATTAAAACCACAAAAGGCAGAAAAAGAGTAGAAGACAAAAATAGGAACAAACATGGGAAACCAATAGAAAACAGTAACAAATATGGTGAATATTAATCTAACTATATCAATAATAACTTTGAACATCAATGGTTTAAATACAACAAATAACAGATTGTCAAAATGGATCAAGAAATAAGAAGCAATTATATGCCATCTACAAGAAACCTACTTTAAATATAAAGATATATAAATTAAAATAAATGAATGGAGAAAGATATATCATGTTAACATTAATTAAAAGAAAGCAGGAGTAGCTGTATTAATTTCAGACACAGTAAACTTCAGAGCAAGGAAAGTTATCAGGTGTAAAGATACCACTAGAGTCATGCAGAAAATAAAGCAGCCCTCCTCTCAAAAGAATTTTTTTTAAAAAATCAAACTTGTAATACACAATTCACCAAAAAAAAATATTATCTCTGATGTCATCATTAAACTTGGTTCCTTGCTATCTGGAGGATGTCAGAGTAGGCCTTCTGTAAATGTTTAAATGATAAAATTGTAACAACAGCAAAATAATAATAGTAATAAGGGAAAAATAAAGGAGAAGGGGAAAAAAAAACCCACTCCAGAGAGGAGTAAGAGCAAGAGAGTAAATCAATTTAAAATGTCAAAACTGGGAAAGAAAAGGAAAAGCAGCTCTGCTGAATATAATCCAGACCCCTAAGTGCATTATAGGAAGGAGGAAAAAGGTAAACCCCTCAATCAAGCTCAAATCATGCTCTAGCCCTGGCCAGATCCTGATGGTCGGCTGATGTGTTTACAAGAAATGTACAAGTCTGCGTTAGTTCCTAATTAGGTTAGGATGGCTGCCAAAGAAAGTAGTAGTATTTTTAAATGTAAGGTTATGGTTACAAATGGATATCAAAAGCCTTGACACTTAAGTGGCCATGACAATAGCTGCCAACTGAAGCTACATAATTGGTCCCCCAAGGTTGAATCAGCAACTTGTGTTTCATTCTCATGGGGGCCTTCTCTCAAAAAATACAGAATCTAGAAAATGGTACAATGTCAACTCATTAAATTCATTGACACTATTACTTGGGCTGGGATAAAGACAAAAAGTAATTGATTTAAAAGAATTGTGGATTTATTATTCAATTTACCTCTAGCACTCACCTGCTAACAGGGTCCTTTGATGGTTTCTTTGCAAATCTCTGATGTTTATTCAGGAAGAAAAAAAGTTAACTGCCTTTATACAAATGTGGACCACTTTTTGTCCCACACAAGCCATTCTGAGAAATGAAATAATTGACTGAATTTTCTGAATTAAGTTAAATTATCCTTTCAGTTTAATTTGTTCTTATTAACTAGGTAAGTAAGTAATAAGAATAGACCATTTGGAATCATCATCAGTGGCACTGTCTCTAGTGAACGGTGCAGATGGAATTCTTGCAGATCACAAATCTAAACCCAATATGTCTTACGATCCAAAAAAATGTCATCAAAATGCTCATAGAATCCATTGTTGCACTGCACTGCCAAGAAAAAAATGGGAAAAGTTCAAAGTATCTGGAGAGCAGAGAAATCCTCTTGTACCACTTTTGCCAATTAGCACATTTATTTTATGCGAATATCATTTTTCTGCCATTTATCTTCCCCAGTTCAATATTTTGCCTTTAATGAGCCCTAAGAATATTTATTGAAAATGGCATTTATTGTTAATGAAAATTCCTTCCTTCCTCCTGTAGAATTCAGTACTGGATCAAAAGTAGCAAGTGGAATAACATGCAAATTTAATGCATGATTATTCCCTACTCCAGAATTATATCAGGGAGTCTACTGGAGTATTGCATTTGTTTCAGATGGGTACATTGTCAGCAACATAAAAACATTAATTTCATTTCTAAGAAATATACCTACTTAAATGGTACAGGGATCCAGCCTACCAAAGCCAGGGGTATTCCTTTAAACTCACTTTCACAGTTCTCAGGAAAGATAAGGGGAACTATGTGACCCCAGGGCTGAAGAAAGTGTCTTACCATCATTCTTTGCCTAGAACAGTGGTTCTCAACCAGGGGCTTATTTGCCTCCCAAAGGACATTTGACAATGTCTGAAGACATTTTGGTGATACTGGCATCTAGTGGGTAGGACCTGCTAAACATTCTACAGTGCACAGCAGCACCACCACCACCCAAAACCCACAAAAATCATCTGGTCCAACATGTCAGTAGCTCAGGAAACAACATCCCTGAGACATTGTTAGAAATATTCCAGAGCTTTAGTGCTACAACATATGGGAATCTAATGGTTTCACTTTTTTTGTTGTTGGCATTATATCCAAATCCTTGAAGCATTATTTTAACATCAACAACAAAACAGCTCAAATGTATTGAACAGTTTCTTTATATGGTGTGCTATCCTATGCATTTTTCATACTCTGTTTAATCCTCCCAACAGCCCAATGAGGAAGAAACTGTTGATTGTCACCATTTTACATTCCAGAAAACTGAGGCACAGGGAGGTTGTGACCCACTCAGTTCACATAGCTACAAAGAAGTGGCATGCAAACCCATGTCCATCTGACTTTAGAAGCAAACCCTTAATCCATACTGTCCTCCAAATGAGCAGCATAAATAGAAATCTGAGGAGAAAACTTAAAAGCAAAAACAAAAGACAAATTTTTAATGAGCTGCTGGATGGGATTAAATCATACTTAGCCTTGACACCCCCAACACCAGTGCTCAATCCTCAGAAGGAACTCAGTCCCTTTTGTTTTTCAACACATAGAATGACTAGAAACAGCCCAAGTTGCACATACTGAATTAGCCCAATTTCCATCTGAGTAGTTCTCCAAATCTCTCTAGCCTCAGTTAGGTAAAATTTTTTTAAAAATCTCTCTAGCCTCAGTCAGGTAAAATTTTTTTAAAAATCCGTTTCTAAACTAACTCAGAACTGACTTGTATATATAAAAATAACTAATATTTTCCACAGAATCTTGAAGCAAGATTTTTGGCCTCAATGAGGATGAGTGGAAGAGAAGCAGCAGGTTACTATTTCTCTAACTATTTTGCTTTGTGTGAGAGACCCAACTAGAACTACTTTAAACTGACTTTGGCATTGTAACCCAACTTAGGCTAAACAAGACAGTAGGGTGGGACCCTAAAGCCGCTAGCATTTAAAAAAACACACTGAAATGGAAACAGGGCTAATTGTTGCCATCTGTGACTGAATGAAGCATCCTTCATCAGAATTGAGGGAGTGGAGGAAGCATAGATAAGTTATGTAAAAAGAAAAGGGTCAAAAACATTCTTCACAGGAGGGCAATAAGTTGTTGTTCTCAACTAGCTGATGAGGGCATGCAGACAACCAAGAGTAGAGTTAACATAACCATAGGATGGCTGGGCCTTCAACTTCATGACTAATAAAAATCCAGTGGTGGCAATTTTTAAAATGTTGCATAAGGGTGATAAAAAGGGCTCATAAGATTGGAACTGTGAGACAAGTGTTTCTAAACTATGTAGGTCTCCTTGATTCCAAATGGATCTTCATCATTCTATGATTATTCTACCAAAGTCCTGATTCTGTCTACCATGACTCCTTATACATTCCTCTATTATAGCTCTCATCACACAGTATTGCATTTGTCTACTAATTTTTTAGTCATCTTCATTCAGCTGCAAATCTCTTGGGAGCAGGGACTAGGCTGTGTTCATATTTTTATTCCCAGGACATAACATGGCATTTGGCATACAATAGGTGTCTGAGAGAATACTGACAAATGCAGTAATGTCACCTTGAAAGGAGAGCCTAGGAAAATGCAACAAGTCTATGCCTGTTAAATATTTTTTATTACTGACTTGGATGAGGGTATAGAAGGCATGGTAATATTTTTAAATGGCACAAGGATGGAAGCGTTAGCTAAATATATTGGATGACAGAAATATCTCCATGGGCTTGACTATTGGGCCAAAACTAACAAGATGCAATTTAGCAGAGACAAATGTAAAATTTTGCACTTAGGTTCAAACACTCAATTGTACAAATATAAGCCAAATTCGTCTTAGTTTAATAGTACTTTATGTGACAAAGCTTCAGGGATTTTACTGACAGAAATTTTAATATGAGCCAAGTACATGATTGGCTGCTAGAAAAGCTAATGTGATTTTAGGTTGCCTGAGCTGAAGTGAGTTATTTCCGATACACAGCCTGCCTAATTAGGAAATGGTTTAAGGTGGCTATTCGTGGAGGTGTAATACATAGAACAAGAAAGGTATAGGGCCTGCTGCACTCAGCATGATCATACCATATCAGCACCCTGTGTTCATCTCTGGGTACCACATTTTAAGAGGGATATTGACAAACTGCAGCATCCAGCCAATTGAAAAAAGCTCCAGAAACCAAATCCTATGCTCCTATTCTGAACAGCTGAAAAAACTTGGAATGTTTAGGCTGGAGAAGGAAAGGCTTTCCTCGAATATGTTGATTGACTGGATGGGGGGAAATGTGCCCTGTTCCCTGCCTTGCAGTCTGCACAACTAGGCCCACCTGGCAGCCATTTTTATTCACTCGTTAAATATCTCTAATGTGCACCATCTGAGGGTATAAATCCTATCCCTACTAAGGGAAAACCTAAAGGACCCTGATTTAGTAGTTCAGTTGTGTCAGAGTCACACGCAATTGCTGGTGACCCCATACAAATTTTATGGGGCCCCCATTTCAGCATCTGAGTCCTTGTTAGTTCTTCATCCTTTGATCATCTTCCTGACGATGTTACCATCTTCCTGTCTCCTGACCTGGATTTCTGTGTTTGATCCATTCAAAGGCTCCCTGTCACTGTGCTGGGATAAACATTGCCTTGAAGACCTCCTTCCTAGGTTACTATCAAACTTAGAGACTGTATTGCACGTGCTAGGCTCATGAACATATCTAATCTCCAAGCACCATATACTCCCAGAATGGCTTTCCCATTGCCTTCCTATGCTGCTAATCTATGTGACTCAGAAGGCTAAATTGGTCATGTGAAAAGAAACTAAGGAGGAGAAGTTTTTTTGGTTTTTTTTTCATTCAGTTACAAGGAAGATGTTTCTAATCAAACTTTTTGAAAAACAGGATGAACTGCCTTGTGAGAAAGGAAGTTCACCATCACCAGAAACTTATATAAAGCCTGAGAATAATTGGTCTATAATGCTGTGAAATGATTTCTGCATTGTTAGCAAACTGAACTGGATTGATTCTGAGGTACAGTCTCTCAAGCTTTAGTGTACAAAAGCTTGTTAAAAAAATGTAGAATTACCAGAATTTAGGAAGTCCAGGGAGACCAAGAATCAGCATTTCTGACAAATCTACCCCCTTTCCCCTCCACCCTAGGTAATTCCAATGCATGTGAATGTGAGTCACACTTTCAAAAACATTTTTCACAGGAGGTAAGCAGCATTTACTGAAAACCTACTCTGTGTTAAGAGCTTTATTTTTTCTTAATTTAGTCTTAACACAGTTCTGTGGGAGCTATGGCATAACTATTAAGAACTTGAGCTCAATAATCAAGCTGCCAGGGCTCAGATCCTGGCTTCTCCACTTCATAAACCTCCCTGTATCTCAATTTCCCTTTCTGCAAAATGGGATTCATATTAGTAATGACCTCATAGGATTGTTAGGAGGATTAAATCAGTCAATTCATGTTAAGTGCTTAGAACAGAGCCTGGCACACAGTAAGTATTTGATATTATGATTACTATGATGTAGTACTATAGTCCCTTCATTTTACACTTAAGTAAATTGAGGCTCAAGGAAATGAAATCAGTTTGCCTTAGATCCCTCAGCTAATAATGACCTCAGTCTATCTGTCTTCAAATATTATACATTAACTGCTCCCCCCAACTCTGTGATTCTATAATTCTATCGGCCAAAGAGATCACTATTGATAGTTTTGGGTGGGAACTGATTCTAAAGATGGCCCTATGCATATGGGAAATAGATGTTTATCTAAAATTCCACCATGAATGATTTTACAAATAAGAAAACCGAGGCTCAGAGACTGAAGCTATGTTAAGAAGGATCCACGTCAAGAAAGCAGCAGACTCAGAATTTGAACCTATGTGTCTTCTGCTACAGAATCGGGGCTCTTTTCACTACTTCATGCAACCTACCCTGTGGCTGTAATCTGGAGGGAGTCACCGACTGCCTGGAAAATTCTCCTCATTCTAGTAAACACAAATGTTTTAGAAACAAAGGTGGGAACAAAAGTGGAATGTAGAGTGGACCTGGTTCTTGTATAAAGACACTGCCACCCACAAACATGGAAACAGCATATTTCCTGATGATATTTATTTGTGGTTAACATAGCCACAGCCTAAGAGACTTATCTAAAGAGTGACATTTCAAGAGTAACCAAAAGACAGCACTATGGGGGGAGAATTTGACTCTTAAAAATGAGGCAAACTTCATAAATTGGCATAGAAAATATTGGCTTTGGAAACAGGCAACCTTATGTTTGAGGCCCTGCCTCTACCATAGCTAGCAGCGTACTTGCCCTTTCTGAAATTCAGTTTTCTCATTTATAGAACTGGGGGTGATGATATCTACCTTGCAGAGTGTGAGGATTAAAATGACATCATTTCAGGCATAGCCCCTAGCACAGTACTTGTCACATGGAAAGTGCTTAGTGATGGTGGCTACTAATCTGAACCCCCAAGACTTGTCATGATAGGGAAACAGTGTTCATCTTCAGAGAGCGGGGAATCCATGTAACTGTACGAGCAGGGAAAAGGAAGTTCAGAATGCTGATGTAGAGGGTAGAGAGAAAAGTTCAAAGTCCACAAGCATTGCCCCAAACCTTGTGATAGAGCTCTTCTTAGGAAAGAATTTGTAGGGCCTAAAATTACTACGGTTCTCCATCCAATAAAGCATGTCTTTATAAAAAAAATTCCTAGTATGACTCTTAATGACTTGTAATCATTTCATATAATCTCCTCTAGGACAAAAAGCTTGTCTTATGCATCTCTCTATCCCTAATACTGGTTCAGTGTCTGTACTCAAGAAAGATTGTATTTAATATATGAATAAAAGGGTGAATAAATAAATTGATTAATGTCATTCAGCCTACCACAAAAGAAACATACCATATACAAGTCCTTATAGTAAATACACTCAGAGATTCTCTAATCCAGGGGCCAGCAAACTTTTTCTGTAAAGGATCAGATAGTAAATATTTTGGTTTTGAGGAGCATATAGTCTCTGTCATGTATATTCAACTTTGCCATTGTAGCAAGAAAACAGCCATAGACAATACAGAAATGAATGAATGTGCCTGTGTAATTTGTGGACATTGAAATTTGAATTTCAGATCATTTTCTTGTGTCATAAAATATTCTTGCTTTTATATTTTCAACCATTGAAAAGTGTAGAAACCATTCTTAGCTCACAGTCCATACAAAAACAGGTGGGCCATAATTTGCTGACCCCTAGACTCCAGTGCATGTCACAAGCATCAGTGGCATGGACTTTCCATTCAAAGCCACTTCCAATTATCTCCAATATGACTAAATCTAAAGTAATTTCTCCAAAGCTCCCAAATCTTTTTTTACATAGGACCAAATTCAAAATATATACAAACGGTAACTACATTCTTGTTTTTAACCTCCCATGGTTAACCTGATATGCTTGCATCATGATACAAGCATGAGGGTCTTTCTTGCAAATATGATTAGGAAAATGAACACTGTTAATAGATCTATTCCCTTAGACTTAAGCATTTCTTCCTCTAAATGATCTTTTATTGGAAAATCAATGGTTATTCCATGAATACAAGGGTCATTAAGTGCACATCAGAACCTTCCTGAGAGAAACTAAACTTTACAGCACAGTTTTTGTTCATTTTAAATTCATACACAGAATCTAAATGAATTAACCATATATGTTTATAGACTTCAGATAAGCATCCATTGTTATTTATATTGCATTTCTGTTATCTCTGACTCTGTCTCCTGTAAAATGTCAATGCAAGGAAAAAAAAACAGGAACAGGATATCTGTGAGATTTAAATCTCTGCTAATCTAGTCAGTTTATGCATTGGTGATTGAAAGCAAGCTGAAAACCAAACTATGAATGAGACGATTTTTAGCTATTTAAAAAACCAAACAAGTACAGTTTTATCACATGTTCATTTTGATTTTAAAATAGCATTATATACGGTTTGCTGAGGAAAAAGGGATTGTCTTACAAGAACTAATCTTAGTACCTAAAATGAAGAAGACGATGAGAGAAATTTCTGTTTAAAATTATTGTCTGGGGCCCATCCCACCATTACCACTGACTCACCTGAACTTTGGCAAATTTGAACTTTCTGAGTCACAGTCTCCTCTTTGTTAGTTTCTTGTAAAAATTCTTTTGGTCATGTGCTTGTGATTCACAGAATACTTTAATGCCACATCTGTATAAGGGCAGAAAACCTCGATGAAAGGAAAAAAATAGGCCCATAGACCAGAGGTTGCATTTTTAACCCGAGTCAGGACTGATAATTCCATATCCCTATCATTAGATAAGTCACCAAGAGTCAGTCTTCATGGTTCTTGTTGCCTGTTGCTTGCTCATTTTTAAATACTAATTCAAGTTGACCACAAATATACATAGCTATGAGATATAACAACTGATATCTAATAACCTTAGTTATCTAGTGTTATAATAATTTTAGAGCTGTGGCTTCCAAGAACTCCAAAAGTTCATAGAATGTTTCTCTTTTCCTTCTCTTGGTTCCTGAAACACCTTTAGTGTACCTGTTGGGTTTATAGCACTTATTTTTTCACCTAGAGTTCCTAACTTTCCAAGAGGTCTAAAATCTTAATATGCTTTACATGATCTATTTGCCTTATGAATAAATATCAATTTTATTTTTTTACTATTGTAATTATTTGAAGTAGTAAGTGTTCATTGTAAAAAGTTAAATAATAGAAAGGTAGAAAAATTATAATCTCCTCTAACCCTCAAATAATCCCAACCCAAAAGATTATCAATGTTATCTCTTTGGTATCTACCCTCCCTCACTTGTCTCTCTACTCACTATGCATACCAACATATGTACTCATATATTCATTTTTGTTTACTTGATTTTTGACAAAATTCAGATTATTCTTGTTATGTTACTCTGTAACTTATGTTATTTCACTTATAAATGTATCTTGGACATGCTTATGTGTAAATACATATATGAATTGACCTTATTCTATTTTGATGGCTGCATAATATTTCACGAAGTGAATATATTAAAACATTTTCAATAATTTTCTAAATTGATGAACATCAAGATTTTTCCATGTTTTCCATATATGTGTTTATCTATGCACTGGTACAAATTTTTCTCTAGCACATAGTTCCAAAACAGGAATTTGCTGTCAAGCAACTTTCCTAAAGGGTTAAATGAGCTCACTCCAGATGTATGTGAATGATGTTGCTATCAAGTTCTTTAATGTTTTTCAGTATGATGAGAGAAAAAATTATATGTCATTATTGCTTTAGTAAGCACTTCCTTGATTACTAGTGAGGTTGATCATATTTTCAAATATTTATTGGTCACTTTATAATTCTTTTTCAATAAGGCTGCTTATCTGTTTTTTAATCAATGTGTGGTAATGGTTTATATGTTTGAGACAATAACCCTTTCTCTATCAGTAGTGTCAAAAATATTTTCTCTGAATTTTTCATTTGACTTTTTTATAATATAGTTCAACATATGGAAAAATGTAATTGTTTTCCATTTTCATCCATCTATCTCTTTAAGTTCTCTAGTGTTCTTTCTTTTTAAATTTTTCTTTTACGTTTCTTTTTCACTTTTTTTATAGCTAGACCTTTATCATATCTGGTATTTATTTTTACATAAGACATCACATAAGAAACTAACTTTGTGTTTCCCAACTAGATTGGGAAATCACTTCTGCCACCATCATTTATTAAATATATATCATTCTTATCCTACTGAACTGAAATGTCATCTTCATAATAGATTAGGCTCTATATGCATAAACTCTCTATTGGTTCTATGATTTACTCATCTATTTCTGGACCAAAATCATACAGGTTTGACTACTGTAGCTTTATAATAAGTTTTGATATCTGTTTATGCAAGAACCCTATCACTAATATCATGCTAAAAATTGTTGGCAATTCTGTAACATTTATTCCTCCAGCTGAACTTTAAAATTATTTTGTCCTATTTTCAAAAACACATATGGAAATTCTGATTGAATATATATATAAATTAGCTTTATATATTCATTTTTGAATGACTGATATTCTCATAATACTAACTTTTTCAATTCTGGAACAGAGCATGTCTCTTAATCTATATAGAACCTTCAATAATATTTTACAATTTTGTCCACATACATCCTGAAACTTTCTTTTAAATGAATTCTTTCCATTCTAACTGATTACTAATATAAAGAAAATCAATTGATTTGTTTTACACTAATCTTATCCACTATTCTACCAAATTCTAATACCTTTAGTAAAATCACTTAGGTTTTATGCAAATAAGGATGTTTGTCTCTTTTAATATTTATACCACTTATTTGTTTTACTGTGTAATTGCTTTACCTATACTCTCCAAAATATAATTTAATAATGAAGATAATTGAATATCTTAGTCTTAGTTTTACTTTTAATGAGAATAACTCTAGTACTCTATTGTTTACTATGAGGCATGCTATTGAGCTTTTTAATAAATAGTCTTTATTCTGTTGTGATAGTTTTCTCTGTCCCCTTTTTTCTTAGCATTTTTATTAGGAATGCTGTTAAATTTAATTAAGTGATTTTTTAGATTCTATTCCTTGAATGACATTGCTTCATTCTTACATTTGATAATGAGACAAATTATGTTGCTACCCTTTTTAAATTGAACTATCCTTGCATGTCTGGAATGAAACTTACTGTTTTGTTATCCATTTAATATACTCTAAATTTGATTTACTTATATAAATCTAGGTCTATATATTTATATTTATATTTATACTGCCAGTATTGTTTTGACATGAAGGTTATGCTAGTTTAGTAAAATGGTGTGTATACTTTTTCTGTGATCTTGAATACTTGTGTTATGCATGAACTATCTGTTTTTTAATGTTACATAGAACATAGATTTAAAACCATCTAGGTCTGATATGTTTAAAAATATTGAGAATTCTATAACAACCTTTTATAACATTTCTAATTTCTTCTATGGCAATTGGTCTGTTTAGGTTTTCTATGGCAAAATTTAGCATTTATATTTAGCTTGATAAACCACTTTATTTCATTTTCTAATTTATAAAAAGACAGTTCCACACAATATTCTTAAAATTCTGTTAATCTTGATGACATCTATATTTCCTTCATTATATGTAATTTTATATTTTTTTCTTTCTTTGTTAAATTAGAAATTTCAGGAAGGTGTCTATTATCATTGTTTTTAATAAAAATATAGCAAATAATAACTAGGGAAATAAATAATAACTCTCCTTAAGATAACAACCCCATTTACATGAGCTAAACAACTTGGTGTAGTCATCAAAAATATTTTTTTCTTCCCTGACATAGTAAGAAGTCAACCTAGGCAAAGAGAGCACAATAAACCAGTTTAATTTCCTAACCCAATAGAGTAGCCTTGAATTTTATCTACTTACTTTGGCCAACTGGGAAGATTCTACACCACTGTTTCCACTTCATGTTATACCTGGATTAACAATACAGGTGAGATGGAACAATCTAAGTAAAAAGAAAAGGCAGCCTAGCTTTCTAAAATAGACTTAGGGAATTGTTATTTTCTTGACCAGGCCTGAGAAATTTTATGTCATGGTTCTACAGTGTCGTCTAGGCCTGTTTTATAATACTTCTGGTTATACTTGCTCATGTCACAGCTATTCAATATTTGTTGTCCATTATCTTGAATGCTTCTGCACAGCCACTGCCCAAACAAATGATCCAACAAATGATTCAAAAACAAAAACAGGACGAAATCATGCTGATCAAGATGAAATTTCATCTTCATGAGAATAAACAGCAGTGGTGAAGAGCTCAGCAATCTTCCTGCAGCTTTATCTGGCTAAGGACCAAAATGAGGGAGAGAGGATACAAATGTTCATACAATCTTGGAAAAAGAGTGATTGTTCTTTAGCCATGATAGCAAGTAGCCCTAAAAAATACTTTTCAATCCATCCAATTGATTAATGACAATTTTGCCTCAATTAATATGCTTTTGAAAGTGAATCCCTCAATAACCATCCCTCACTTCTAAAAGCCAACCAATGAGAAATATATTCACTCCAAGAAACATGCCTCTGAATGCCAGCCAATCGACAGTCTAACCTGAGTTGTCATGCTTGAACAGATGATGTCAAACTATTTATGCCTCTCAAAATATGCTAATCCTTGAACCCCATGCTGTCCACAAACCCTGCATAAGATCAGCAGTCCACACTTCTCAGGGAGACTGTGCCTGATTGACATAGCACTCTCTTTCTATAAGCAATAAATTCAACTTTATCTTTTTATTTCAGATATTAAGTAGTGATCTCACCATCCTTTGAAATTCAGTAAAGATTTATTTAATGCTAAGTATTGGGATTAAAAACAAACAAAGATGACATGGCAAGTTTGTTGCTCTTCTGTGAATTCAGAGAGTAAAGTGTACACTATTCACAAATGTGTTTAATGGCCCCAAATATCCCAAAAAGCAGTAAAGATAGGCATAAGAAAGATATAGAAATATGTAGAAGAAAAATCACTGGCTTGATACGTAGTAGTTTTACTTTGTCATATGTACAAATTACTTATTCTTCATGATACCTATGATTCTAATAACACATTTTTAAATCTGTTTTGAGCCTAGACAGATGAGAAAGAAAAGGAAGGGAAAAGGGAAGAAGGATCTGAAAGGGGAAAGACAATGAAAGAGAAAGAGTAAAAGGAAGAGAAAATAAGTTCTGGCATGTTAATTATGGGAAAGAAGAAGCTTCAACAAATCAATAAACTAGACAAAGATTGTTTTGTGCTCTCTTTCATTTGCCATATCTTCACTCCTGGCCTCCAAGGTATGCTCTGTCTGCTCTTTGCCTTAACTGAGGTCCTAACTTAACCTCACTTGACTGTCAACTAATCCCCACAAGAAGGTAATAAAGCTTCCATTCAAAAACATTTATTGAGCACTCCTAATGTGTTAGACCCTGTACTGGGTGTTATCTCTCCCAAAAAGACTCTCAATGACCCAAAAGGCACTGAAAACCAAAAGTAATAAATTAATTGGTGAAATTTTAAGCACTGGTATATCTGGTAGGACACGTATCTGGGAGCAGGAAACCACACAGGTAGTCATAACAGTGTTTGTAAACTTCAGTAAATCCTATAAGCCTTATTAAATTTCAACCTACTTCTAACTTTTCCAAAAAGAAATCTTCAGGAGGAAGCAAATTATCCCTTTCACATTTCTCTGTGTCTGTATGTGGAGGGAGAAGTTAAGGGTGAGGGGGATTTTCATTTAAAAGTTTACCATAGCCATTGCAGAAAACAAATTTGGCTGATATATCCTTTGGTATCATTATCAGAAACAGAAGCATGGGCTGAATGGATTTCCATGGTCTCCTATCATTTTGTGTTGTATGCCTGTCATTACTTTGTATATAAGAAGAATTATAGCAGTTATATTATATCCCTTTTGACCTCAAGTTTCTTTACATAAAGATAAAAAAAATTCATGTTTATGTTAATATAGACACTGTTTTCTAATTCTATGTGCTAAGTTACTGCTGAACTCAATACTCATTTGAGGGTGAAGGTTTCTTCACCATGAAAATGCCAGTTGCCATTATCTTTACTACAAAACTAGCCCTAAAATTTGTTTGTTTTTTAAACTACAAAGGGAAGCAATTCAAAGTTGTATGGGGTATAATTAATTTTTTAATATGTTTAATGTGTCTTGAGTTGTTAAAATTCATCTTCTTAACAAAAACATTTGTTTTCTAAAACTATGTTTGTTGAATAAATAAATTTTTAAAGTTTTTTCCTTAATTTTGCAGCAAAATAGGATATGTAACTTCTTAAGATGTCAAGTCACTGTCTGAATCTCAAATCTTCCAGCAGTTCTGTCTTTACATCTGAAGTTTTCATTAGCCAGAAGTTAAGGTCCACAAAAGAACCTCAGGCATTGCCGGGCATCCTCATCTCCTTTAATTTCTTCCCTTCCTTCCCTTTTGAGGCATTGGCAGAACTGTTTAATTTTTCCTCGTATAAAACCGGACCACAGAAAATATTTTGTGTGTTTGCATGCATTCATATATTCGGGTATGTCATTGGTTTGTTTATTAACTTATTTTTAAATGAAGATAGCTCCATTAAATGGACACAGCTCCATTGTAAGGATAATCTAAGCCAGAAGTTGACATCCCACCAAGTAAAGAAACTGTTTACATAACAATATTGTTTCAGGAGGAACCAGATCATAGTATTTTTTGACAGTCCATTGTTTTGTACTGTCCCTCACTGTATGGCTCTAGGCAATCACTGGCATTCTATCTATCTCAGTTTTTCCATCTATAAAAAGGGGATAATAATTTCTCTGGGCAAAGTGTAATTGTTAGGACCAAATGAGGTCAAACACAACAATGTATGCAAAATCACTTTGTAAAGTTTAAACAAAGAAATTTAAAACACAAATATTCTTTTCCAGCATACATATGGTAAGTTTTGACACAGGGTATGTAGAGAAGAAAAATTAAAATAAAAAATTAAAAAGACTAATAAAATGCACAGTATCTTCCCTCCTAGGCAGCCTAGAAAGTAAGTTATACAGCCACTATTTTTGTTAACACTGTCAGTGAGGAAGAATTCAGACTGTGGGTCCAAGAATTCAAAGACAATTTGTATTAGGTCAGTTTGTCACTCCAGAGAGATATGCACTAAGCATTCCAGGAAGTATCTACTGTGTATTCTTGGGTTTCTGATTAAGAGACACTTTAATTCATTTTATACATCCTTCCCACAAGTAGTAATTTTTTTCTTATTTTTACTTCATTTTACTGTATTTCAAATTTATTATCATATGAAATACACCTTTATCAAATTCTTCCTGCAAAATTCCATGATATCTATCTCAGCTTCCACTGCATCTTTTCACAGTTACGCACGTCTATTGTACATTTGTTTTTTGGGAGTTTAAGGCTCTTCCATAAAAATTAACTAAGGCTTAATCTTGGCAGACAGCTTAGAAGTACATTTTGTTTTTACTAACCTTCAGGAAAATCCATCTGGTTGTTTCTAAATTCCTATATATTAGGCTTAAATAAAAGAAATCTTGGCCAACATGAGACACTTATTTAGACTAATTCACTTCAAAAACAGTGTGGTTTTGTTATTGTTTGTTTGTTTGTTTGTTAATGCAATTATTCTATGACTGGCTCTTGTTCCTCCCCCACTCAACCCCCTCCTGGGCAGATGCCTGGTCAAGCTGGTGGCTGGTCTGGCCAACACCTGCAGCCCAACACTTTCTGGCCATGAGATGCGTAGCTAATGTTTCATGCTGTCACAGAACTATGAAGTTTTCTAGGACCAATTGAATTGTCACACTGGAGATCTCCTTGGCTCAGCCTTGCTCCTCCTCTGTCCTATCTGAAAACATGCCACTTTCAGTATTGTGGTCACATCCATAAACCCCAGAAGGCAACATATGAAACACTTACTGCTCACCGCTATGGGCAGATCTGTCTCTACTCTGAAAAATCAGGCCATTGCTTTGAACTGTTGGAAAAGAATTCTCCATGGATCTCTCATGTTTCTGCACATATTGCAAATGAGGTACTGACTACTCTTTATTCCAAACTACCTTTTTAAGGAGTTTATATAGTGCACAGCCTCAGAAGACAGAAATAGTGTCTCCCTCTGGGGGAAATGTCAGGCATGCTCACTGTCCAACATAATAAAGATAATGTCTCCCTCCAAAAGCAAGGGCAGGCATCTTTACCACCCATTATTAAGGACTCAGGCTCTTAAACTTAAAGTTCCTCTCTTGCAAATGCAGGAATTCTCTGGCCTTCTTCACATTCACCCTGTGGGAATTGGATTCAGGGAACCTGCACATAAGTGCTGACTCTAGCAACTGCTACTGCCATGAGTAACAAACTGTCCTTCATCTCTGACCCAGGGGTTTCATGTCTTGTAACTGCATTCATGAAACTGTGGTAGGCTTTACAAGTAAAGGGAAACTCAGACCCTTCACAGTTCTCATTATGAACACATAGGCTGTCTATTCTACTAGAATAAGCTCCTTGGAAGCTGAGACCATGTTTACTTTATTTATCATGGTATACCCAGATTTTAGGCCAAAACCTGGTAGATAAATGATGTTCCCTGAGGATAAAAGGCTTAATGAAGGAAGTGAGACTTGAGCTGAACTCTCATTTTCCCCTGCATCCAGTCTCCCCTCTACGCTGCTGTGAGAAATTAAAAATATCATTCAGAGATAAAGCCTCTCCAAAAACACTTTTGTCTTTTAAACTGCTAGTAGAAACACATCATATCTTTACTGCTTTGCTTCTAGTGGATAACAGAATGTAGCCTCAGACAGTCTCTATCCTCTAAATTAGAATGAGTGTGAGATTTTTCTTTTTCAGAAATCTTTTTCAGTCTCTACTTATTAAATGTTTCTCCTCTCCCTCCCCAGGTGGCAGAATTGGGGCAGTTGTCAAGCGAATAGCAGGTCATTTACATCTCACCCAAAAACCTTCCTGTCAAGGGACAATCAGGTCCTATTACTTTAAAATATGGAAAATATGTTTTTAATCTTTTTTTCCAAAAAATTTAGAAAGGATTCCTCATCACTGGTTCTTTGGTCTGAATTCATGACAGTGGGTAATTTACTATACTATTTTCAGAGGAAGTTTTCAAATTCCTATAAAGAGCTTTAAGGCTAGTTTAGAGACTCTTTTAAAACTAAACAGGTTAGTGCGCTATGTTCAAGAACAGCAGACACATTGGGCAGAGGCAAGAGATGATGGAGTGGCTGATGGCAGCCAAAACAGAGAAGGCTCTGCCTAGGCTCGAGCAGAGGCTCTGGTGCAGAGCTTCAGGAAAGCCCACGTGGGAACTTTCTATCTCAACGCTCACGTCTTGCTGGATTCATGTTGTTATTGGATTAAGAAGTTTCTCAGAATCAATAATGTAGAAAGAGCAAAACTTGTCAGTATTTCTCAAGCCCCCCACTTTTACTGTTGCCATTATTTTTAAAGTCTTAGATGGAAAACTGTAAATGTTCACACTTCACTTCAAACTTTAAAAAAGGTGAGAGTAAGACACTAATGGCTGGGGAGTCCATGAATACCCTGGTGTGATGAAAATAAAGTGTTTTAAAAAATAAGATGCCATCCCAATCCAACAGTTATATTTACCAGTCAGTCTCATGTTTTAAACCTTTTACAGACTGCAACTTCAGAAGAGCACATACCTCATGAATTAGTTGTAAGTTAAAACAGAAAAAGCTTGACATGGATTTAGTGTTCATGACAGAGAAGGATTAATAGCGCTTGGCCTGAAGAAAGCTCCAGCCCAGGCAGGTGGCAGGCAGAATTCCACTCAGCAGAGCCAACACACCTCAGCCAGGCCCTATTTACTCAATCCCTGGCCTCCTCTTCAACAGCTGCTGCCAGTTGAGCAAACCAAGCTAAATGGTGTGGTGGTTTTCTAATGAGCCTAAGTAGGAATAAGAATGAATGAAGTAAACTTTTTTGTGTGGCCAAAGCAAGTCTGAGTTATGAACTCAGACCTCCAGAGGCGAAAGGCTTATATACTCACCAGCTGCTGCTTAACCGCCCTTCACATGAAGCCTCATGGTGTGGCCATGCATGAAGTGCTCTTAAAAGTGATGCCAGGAATTCCCTTGAAAATGGTTTTTCATTCTGGGCAGTGAAGCAATCTCTGGGTGTGAAGTCACATCTGAGGTTTACAAGCTATTGCTGACATCAATGAAATGCAGCATTTCTTTTGCTTCTTTCAGTGTCCCGTAGGCATGTGGGTACTCATTAAATGCTTCCTAAAAATATCAGTTGGAAAACACTTGTATTTTGTTCATGAAAGTTTATGTACATCATTGAAGGGGTAATTTTAGAAGGCTGCTATAAAAATGTAATCACATGCCTTCATTCAATCAAATTGTTTCATTTTAATTAGTATGCAGGATTCTTTCTCTCTGCCCAAGAGTACAGCTTATATTCCAAATGACTGCTTTTGGAGCTTTCATGTGCCTCTGGGTGACTCCACACCTCTCTCAAATTGACCCAAAGTTACAGGTCTTTGTGTCAGGTTTCCTAAGATAATATTTGAAACAAAGTGCAGGTCACTTAAGAAGTCTTCAGAAGGATGTTTCACCAATTAATTTGTCAGTTAAACAATTAAATGAGCTTGCCTACATTCCTATCGGGTGTCATGAAACTCAAATGCTGTCTTCTCAGGCTGTAAGTAGAGAACAAGAATTGACCAGACCTATCATTTGAACCAGGCCAAAGGGTAATCTAATGAATGCCTTGTTTAACTGGGGCCAAAGTTTACTAAAGAACATTTACCATTACAACCCTGGGATCCATAAAATAAGACATCAGTGGAGGTGGAAGTAATTCCTCATTGCCATGCTGTCTTCCAGTTGCATCCCAACCCCAGGCAGCAGATAAAGAGATAGCAGTAGCGTAAGGAGAAGTTTTAGATGAAAGAGAAAAAATGAACAGGCAAACATAGGTTAGATGTGGGTCTGAAGGAAGGGTGCCAGAGCCTTTGGGAGACTCCAAGGGAAGAAGCTGCGATGTAGAACAAGAAGGAACAAGGTATCGGCAAAGATCAACCCCCAAGAGGCTTGGAGTCCAGCGAGAAGGGTAGGTGGAGCAGTTTGTTTCTCCCTCCCTTGCATCTCTGATAGTTGGTGGTTTCCTGAGCTGCTGGAGAGACTTTCTGCCCACATAAGCCCACAGACTGCTGCCAACTGTGAGCTGGGAACTTCTTGTGGACAGGGCACCAGGCTCCCAGTCCGCCTGGGGCACTCCCTGCCCCCACAGACCCAAGCCGGGACATCAGGCACCATATTGCTTCTCCACCCACCATGCACCTTTGTCCTCCCCAGGGGGCTTCAACTCCTCAGGTTTCATCCTGCTTGTTCCCACACAGACATTTCCCAACTCTGGCCCAGACTGTAGGAGCCACAGGGGTCCAGTGGGTCCTGGGTGATCTGTGTGACTCCAGAGCCTAGACATTGTGAGCAAATTGCCTGCCAGAGAGAGGACCAGAGATGAGCAGAGTACTAGCATTCCTCCATACAGACTCTTGTCCTCCCCCTCCCCTCCCCCACCCACAGCTGCCAAGAGAGACAATTGAGCCACCACACCCAGGTTTCCATAGAAAGTGGGGCTCAGGCCTTTTCTCTTAGGGTCCTGCAGTGGACTGAGGGGTGCTCAGATGAGAGCTCCTTGCTCACCAGCCCTCCCTAGTGCTGCTAGCCCAGCAGCTCTATCAGAGCAGGGGATGCCCTGAGGCCATCGATCTTGCTTGGGCACCCTGTGGGCGACTTGGCACCAGCTTGCTTCTCCCTGGCATGGTCAGGAATTGATCTTCTTGGTCTTGGGAGGCAAGGGAGCCTGTGTGGGCAGATCGGGGGGAGAGTACAGTGTGGGTCCTAGCTGTGGTGGGCCCACGGGAGGGCCACACTCTCAGCTCAGGCCGGGATCCTGGGCGGGGATCCCGGCCCGCAGCACAGTTGTGGGGGAGCTCGGCTGGCTTGGGCTCCTGCCTGCCGACAGACACCAGGGGAGACCGAGGAGCAGAGGAGAGGGGAGAGGAGCAAGGCCCACCGCAAACTGCCCGATTGTGAATCTCAGATGGGCCCCCCTCCACAAGCAGACTTTCTGGTGGAGTGGGGCCACTTCAGCCCCTCCCTGGCAGCTCTGACGAGAAGCTGGGAGCAGACCTTTGACCCCTGCCAAAACACATACCTTGCCAGCTTTTGTGGGGCCTGAGGGCAGGCTCACCCAACCCAGCCCCGCCCAGCCTCACTCGCCACCCGCCTCTGCTGCCTCTGCTGAGGCAGGAACAAGGACCCACCTGGAGTTCCAGGGCCCCACCCACGACCTGGGGCATCTGAGGGGCCAGAGCCGGTCACAGGACCCAAAAGCATTGCAGCTTGTTCCTTCCAGCAAGCGCCTCCTACTGGCAGGGAGGTCAATTTGCATGACCTCTGCAGCACTTACTGACTCAATATTACAGGGTGTGTGGGGGTCCAAGGAGTGGCCATTTGGGGGAACGCCCACCCCTCCCAACAGAAAAAATGGGCTACTGGATAAGGGCTGAACGATCCCAGCCTGGGGCCTTAGCACTCAGGTGTTTAGCTCCCTCCCCCGTGAACAGCCCTCCTGGCCTGGAGAGCTCGTCCTGACCCTCCCGACAGTGGCTCCCCCTGGTGGCCAGAAAAGCAGCTTCTGAGCCCTGCTGAGACTTTGCAAAGTCTTTCAGGCTCCCACAATGTAGCCACAAACTGCCTTGCTCCACCCCCTCCTGAGTGGCAGTGGAGACGAAGAAACCCCGTGGGAGCTACAGGGTCAATCCTAAAGCTTGGGGCACTCAAGTACTCCACCTGGGGGACCAGAGTCTACCACAGACCAAAAAGAACATCTCGGCAGCTGGCTCTATCACACACACATCAACCAATGACAGGGAAAACAATGATATAGCATATCATAGCATCTTCCAACTCAACCAAAAAGGGTGTGGCTGATTCACACTCACAAGTACCTCCTGCCAACACTGAGAGTAAGCTGCAGGACATAACTCACTACACACTGTTGGGAAGAGGCAAAGACAGCAGGTCAGAGGTAACCTGAAAGGTACACCAAACCTGCTAGAACACCCATAGGCAACTCAAGACTAGAACTCCTCTCCCTGGAAAGCTCAGGGGTGGATCTTCAGGGACCCAGAGACAGGCCTGTAAGCCCCGATTAGCACCCCCAAGTCTCGATTGAGAGGCCAGATGAGAAGGAATCAGAGAAAGTACTCCAGAAACATGAAAAATCAGAGCAAAAGGGTACCCCCAAAAGAAAACAACTCCTTACCAGTGGATACCAACCAAAACCAAAAGATTGAAGTGACAGATAAACAATTCCGAATATGGATTGTAAGGAAGCTTGATGAAATATGAGAAAGAATAGAAACCCAACACAAAGAAACCACAAAAACAATGCAGGAAATGAGTGAAAAATTCACTAAAGAAATTGAATTTTTCAAGAAAAATCAAACAGAACTTCTGGAAATGAAAAATTCATTCAAGGAAATACAAAACACAGTGGAAAGCCTTAAGTATAGGCTAGATCAGGCAAAAGAAAGAATCACAGAGCTTGAAGACAATACCTTTGAGTTAAAAATGTCAGTCAAAATGAACAAAAACTTTTCCAAAGAAGACAGAATGATGGCCAGCAAACATATAAAAAAGTGCTCAACTTCTCTAATCATCAGGGAAATGCAAATCAAAACCACAATGAGATATCACTTAACTCCAGTGAGATTGGCTCATATCAAAAAATCCCCAAATAACAAATGTTGGCGGGGATGTGGACAGATAGGAACACTCATACACTGCTGGTGGGACTGCAAATTAGTACAACCTCTATGGAAAAGAATATGGAGATACCTCAAAGAATTAAAAGTAGATTTACCATTTGACCCAGCAATCCCACTACTGGGTATTTATCCAAAAGAAAAAAAGACATTTTATAATAAAGACATCTGCTCTCGAATGTTCATAGCAGCACAATTCACAATTGCAAAGTTGTGGAAACAACCCAGGTGCCCATCAATACACGAGTGGATCCATAAAATGTGGTATATGTATACCATGGAGTATTACTCAGCAATAAGGAACAATAGTGAATTAACACATCTGGTATTATCCTGGTTGGAGCTAGAACCCATTCTTCGAAGCAAAGTGTCACAGGATTGGAAAAACAAGCACCACTGGTACTCACCATCAAACTGGTACTAACTGATGAACACTTACATCACACAGGGCAATAACATTCATCTGAGGGTGGGTGGGCAGGAGGGGGGTGGAAGGGATGGGAAAAACTCTCACTGAATGGATGTGGGGAGCACAGTTTGGGAGACGACCACGATTGTGGCTCTGACACGGGCAGAACAGGGGCAATGTGTATGGCCAAAGTGTTGTACCCCCATGATATTCTGAAATTAAAAAAATAAATTAAAATTAAAAAAAATAAATAAAAAAAATACAAAAAAAAAACTAAAGTGACATCGAGCTTTTATCAGCAACTTCCGAGATGGCGAGGACAAGGCAGTCTCGGACAAAGCGGACTCCGGGTCATCACTAGCCGGCCGTCTCGCTTCAGGTGGATGAGAAAGAGAACGTCAGACACCACCACGCCAGGGATGTGCTGTGCTCCCGACGGGAGCGTAAGCTGCACGGGGGCAGAGAACTTCATCCAATTGCGATATTGCTGTCCCCAGTGTCGAAACTGGGACCCTGCTACAGTAGGCAATCAGCAAATATTGACTGACTGACTGTATGACTGTTATGTTTGAAGCGCCAGATAAACAATTCATTCATTTAAAAAATAATTGATCACTGTTAATATATTAAAAACCATTGAATTGCATACTTGGAAAACCCTCTCAACACAGCTGTTTTTAAAAAAAATTGAGCATCTATTACATACCAGGCACTGAGACAAACGTCGGGGGTGTGAGAAAATATGACCAACAATGTCTGCTTCTGAAGACGACATATCCCTCATTAAGGCCCTACACAGACAGACACCCACATCAGAGAAGAAAGCCCACCAGGACAGTCACGAGGCCCAGTCACATCTGTGGTGTTAAAGGGAGCCAGGAATCATAGTTGGCATCCCACAGAGAACGCTAGTGATCCAGCCCAACTCCACGCCACTCCACTTTACAGCTAAGCAAACGGAGCTGTGAGCAGAAGCAGCTAGCCACACTCAGAGAGGCAACCAAGATAAACCTGAACAGCCTGACCCAGAACCAGCAAATTTTCCCCACCACATAGCCCATCGCAAATGCTAGTGAATGCTGCCTCCAGGTGACAAGTCAAGCCACTGAGAACAAACGAGACCACATCTGATAGCAGACTCCAATGCTGTCAATTCGCTACTATGCCACTGACACAACACACAGATGCAGAATACGTCCCTGGTATCCGTGGGCGACTGGTTCAGGCCTCCCCAGGTACCAAATCCAAGGATGCTCAAGCCCCTTATATAAAATGGCATAGTATTAATATTTTCATATAACCTACGCACATCCTCCCATAGACTTTAAACAATCTCTAGATTACTTATAATACCTAATACAATGTAAATGTTATACAGTGGTTATACTATATTGATTTTTCTATTCATATTTTTATTGTATTGTTACTTTGTATTTTTTTAATATTTTCGATCTGCAGTTGGTTGCATCCATGGATGCAGAACCCACAGATATGGAGGGCTGACTATTCACAATTTGTGGGACATACACTATCCCCACTTACATAGAAGGAAGCTGGGGCACAGAAAGGTTATCAGCTTGTCCAAAGACTCAAACTGGTAAGCAGTGGAGCCAGGATTTGAACCTGCACCTGTCAAAGGCTGACAGAAGAGACATCACCAATAGCATATTGGTCTGCTAGGGATGCCATAACAAGATACCACAGACACAGTGGCTGAAACAACAAAGTTATTTCTCACAGTTCCGGAGGCTAGAGTCCAAGACCCCGGTGTTGGCAAGGTTGTTTTCTCCTGAGGCCTCTCTCCTTGACTTGCCAATGGCCACCTTCTCCCTAAGTCTTCACATGACCTTTCCTCTGCAGCGTGTACACTTGGTGCCTCTCTTCTTCTTAGAAAGATGCCAGTCCTATCAGATTAGAGCCCCTGCTTATGACATCATTTAACTTTAATTACCTCTCTAAAAGCCCTGTCTCCAAATACAATCACAGTGGGAGTTAGGGCTTAACATACACATTTTGGGGAGACATAATCAGTCCATAACAAGTAGTGGTCCACTTCTGATAGGTACCAATGCCGGCTATAAGTTTTAAATAGAAGAAGTAAGTAAAATGCAACCTAGTAACAGATTAGTAACAATTTAGATAATCCTTGAACATAAACCCCAAAAATAGAATAATCCCCAAATAATTAC
Organism: Daubentonia madagascariensis; assembly: GCA_023783475.1. NCBI lineage: Eukaryota > Metazoa > Chordata > Mammalia > Primates > Daubentoniidae > Daubentonia > Daubentonia madagascariensis. Next base: position 44,721,706 of record JAKFHU010000600.1, on the reverse strand, counting down.
TCCCAAATCAATCGTCTTTTAGAAGTCACCTAAACAGTAAACGAAATATAATTAACATTTCTTGTAAGACCTCTCAGGAGAGGACACTAAGCTATTTACTAACCCTCCTACCTCAGGGATGAGAGAATTGGGTTTTTAAAAATATTCACAGGACTTTCGGCTTATAGAACCATTTTCCTCCCCTCAAAAATCCAAAGAGCAAAACTGCCAAACACAAAATCTCCTTGAACATCCTAACAGGAAGGGAGAGCTTAGCAACTTTCAAACAAGCCACACAGCACAGATTCCATGTCATTTTGTAACCTTGCTAATCTTTTCATTACGCATCTTTTATAAAGCACCAACAGCATTACCACATGGAAAATAAACCTATTCCTTCGGTTTAAAAAAAAAAAAAAAAAAAGGTCAGTCAAAGAGAAATAACTGAGAAACAAGAGGAACGACAAAACCTACAAGAAATATAGAATTATGCAAAGAGGCCTAACGTAAGAATCATAGGCATCCCTGAGGGCAAAGGAGAAAATACAGAAGGGTTGGAAAACCTACTTGAGGAAATAATTAGGGAAAATTTTCCTGGCCTTGCTAGAAATCTAGATATCCAGGTAAAAGAAACTCAAAGGACTCCTGGTAGGTTCATCACAAAGAAGCAATCACCACAACACATAGTCATCATACTGACCAAAGTCAACATGAAAGAGGCACTCCTATCAGTCATAAAGTAAAAGCAGCAGGTAACCTACAAAAGAAAACCCACCAAATTAACTGCACACTTCTCAACTAGGACCTTACCAGCCAGAAGAGATTGGGGCCCCATTCCTCAGTCTTCTCAAAAAGAATAATGGCCAGCCTAGAATTTTATATCCTGCAAAACTAAATTTCTTATATGAGGGGGAAATAAAGACTTTCTCAGACAAGCAAACACTGAGGGACTCTGTCAAGACCAGACCTGTCCTGCAGGAAATACTCAGAACTGTATTATATATGGAGCAGTACAATAGACACCCACCAGTATAAAACCATCTAAAAGCTAAAGGTCAGAGCCTGGATACCACAATGGCTCAAGAGGTAAAACAAAGCAATAAAGTTCTGCTCAACAGAATGAACAGAAATCCACCCCACTTATCAATTCTTTCAGTAAATGTGAATGGCTTGAACTCCCCAATCTAGAGACGTAGGCTGGCTGAATGGATTAAAAAAATACAAGCCAAGTATCTGCTGTCTTCAGGAAACACATCTAATCCACAAGGACTCATTCAGACTCAAGGTGAAGGGATGGAAAACAATATTCCACGCAAATGGAAACCAAAAGAAAGCTGGTGTAGCCATTCTCATATCAGACAATATAGACTTCAAATCAACAAAAGTAAAGAAAGACAAAGATGGTCATTATATAATGGTGAAGGAAACAATTCAACAAGAAGACATAACAATCCTAAACATTTATGTACCTAAAACAGGTGCACCCAGATTCACAAAGCAAACCCTACTTGATCTAAATAAAATGATAAACAGTAGCATCATAATAGTTGAGGATTTTCAATATCCCACTGACAGAACAGGACACATCCTCCATGCTGAAAATAAGCAAAGAAATAATGGACTTAAATGGAACTCTAGAACAAATGGGCCTAACAGACATTTACAGAACATTCTACCCAACAACCACTGAATATATGTTCTTCTCAGCACCTCAGGTAACATTCTCTAAGATTGATCAGATTCTAGGCCAAAAAACATGTGTCAACAAATTTTTAAAAATAGAAATTATACTGTGTATCTTCTCAGACCACAGTGGAATAAAATTAGAAGTCAATTCCAATAGAAACATTGGACTGTACAAAAAGTCATGGAAATTAAAAAACCTACAGCTGAATAGTTATTGGGTCAAGGAGGAATTAAAATGGATTTCTAAAGATTCTTCAAACTAAATGACAAAGGGGACACAATATCAAAATCTGTGGGATTCAGCAAAAGCAGTCATAAGAAGAAAATTCATAACCATAAATGCCTACATCAAAAAGACAGAAAGATCACAAATCAACACTCTAATGAATCATCTCAAGGAATTGGAAAAGGAAGAGCAAACCAATCCCAAACACAGCACAAGAAAATAAATAAATAAAGTCAGAGCAGAACTAAATGAAATCGATAACAAAAGAATTATACAGAAGATTAATGAACAAAAAGTTGGTTCTTTGAAAAGGTGAACAAAATCGACAGGATTCTTGTTTGATCAAACAGAAATAGAAAAGAAAGGACCCTAATAAGCTCAATCAGAAATGAAAAGGAGATATTACAACTGATACCAGAGAAATACAAAGTACCATCTCTGAATACTATAAAAATCTCTATGCACATGAACTTGAAAATGTAGAGGAAATGGACAAATTCTTAGAAACATACAACCTCCCTAGGCTCAATCAGGAAGAAATAGAACTCCTGAAATGACCGATATATCAAGTAACGAAATTGAAGCAGCAATAAAAAATCTCGTAACAAAAAAAAGTCCCAGAACAGATGGTTTCACATCCAGATTTTACCAGACCTACAAAGAAGAACTGGTACCTATACTGCAGGAATTATTTCATAAGATAGAGAAGGAAGAAACCCTCCCCAACTCATTCTACAAAGCCAATATCACCTTCATACCAAAGCCAGGAAAGGACACAACAAGAAAAGAAAACCATACACCAATATCTCTTATGAATATAGATGCAAAAATTCTCAATAAAATCCTAGCAAACTGCATTCAGCTGCACATCAAAAAAAAAAATCCACCATGAACAAGTGGGCTTCATCCCAGTGATGCAAGGATGGTTCAACATACACAAATCTATAAATGTGGTTCACCACATAAATAAAAGCAAAACAAAGACCATATGATCCGCTCAATAGATGCAGAAAAAGCATTTGACAAAATTCAGCACACTTTTATGATAAGAACTCTTAACAAAATAGGCATAGATGGAACATACCGCAATATTATAAAAGCCATAAACGACAAACCCACAGCCAACATCATACTGAATGGGAAAAAATTAAAAGCGTTCCCGCTTAGAACTGGAACCAGACAAGGTTGCCCACTGTCACCACTTCTGTTCAACATAGTGTTGGAAGTCCCAACCAGAGCAATCAGGCAAGAGAAGGAAATTAAGGGTATCCAACTGGGGAAAGAAGTCAAACTATCGCTCTTTATTGACGATATAGTCTTATATCTAGAAAACCCCAAAGAATCTGCTAAGAGACTCCTGGAATTGATAAATAAATTCAGCAAACTCACAGGCTACAAAATGAATGTATACAAATCAGTAGCATTCCTATACACCAACAACAGTCAAGCTGAGAATCAAATCAAAGATTCAATACCTTTCACAATAGCAACAAAGAAAATAAAATACTTAGGAATATATTTAACCAAGGAGGGGAAAGACCTCTACAGGAAGAACTACGAAACACTAAGGAAGGAAGTTGCAGAGGATGTAAACAAATGCAAAAATAATCATGCTCATGGATTGGAAAAAGCAACATTGTTAACATGTCCATACTACCCAAAGTGATTTACAGATTCAATGAAATCCCCATTAAAACACAAATGTGATTTTTTGAAGGTCTAGAAAAAAATAATTCTATGCTTCTTATGGAACCAGAAAAGAGCTCAACTAGCCAAAGCAACCTTAAGCCAAAAGAACAAACCAGGAGGCATCACTTTACCAGACTTCAAGCTATACTAAAAGGCTATAGTAACCAAAATGGCATGGTACCCGCACAAGAACAGAGACCTAGACCAATGGATCAGAACAGAGAACCCAGATATAAAACCATCACGATATTGCCATCTGATTTTTGACAAAGCAAACAAAAACATAGAAAAGAATCTCTATTCAATAAATGGCATGGGGAAAATTGGATAGCCACATGTAGAAGGATCTGCACCTCTCATCACTCACAAAAATTAATTCATGATGGATAACAGACTTAAAACTAAGGCATGAAACTATAAGAATTCCAGAAGAAGAGGTTGGAAAAACTCTTCTAGATATCGTCCTATGCAAAGAATTTATGAAGAAGATGCCAAAAGCAATCAGGGCAACAATAAAAATAAATAAATGGGACCTGATTAAATTAAAAAGCTTCTGCACAGCCAAGGAAACAATCAATAGAGTGAATAGACAACCTACAGAATGGGGGAAAATATTTGCATGCTATACATCCCTTAAAGGGCTAATAACCAGAATCTACAAAGAACTCAAGTGAATCAGCAAGAAAACATCAAATAACCCCATTAAAAAGTAGGCAAAAGTCATCAACAGAAGCTTTTCAAAAGAAGATAGACTAACAGCCAATAATCACTTGAAAAAATTCTCAAAGTCTCTAATCATCAGGGAAATGCAAATCAAAACCACAAGGACATATCACCTAACTCCAATGAGAATGGCTTTTATAAAAAAAGTCCCAAAACAACAGATGCTGTAATGGATGCATAGAGAAAGAACACTTATACACTGTTGATGGGACTGCAACCTAATTCAACCTCTACGGAAAGTACGATGGACATACCACAAAGAACTAAAAGTAGACCTACCATTTGATCCAGCAATCCCACTACTGGGTATTTACCCAAAGGAAAAAAAAAGATATTTTATAAAAAAGTTATTTATAGAAGCACAATTCACAATCACAAAGATGTGGAAACAATGTGAGTGTCTATCAATTCACGAGTAGATTAATGAAATGTGGTATATGTATACCATGGAGTATTACTCAGCCATTAAAAAAACAGTGAACTACCTTTTGTAACAACATGGATGAAACAGAAGACCATCCTCCTAAGTGAAGTATCACAAGAATGGAAAAACAAACACCACATGTACTCACTATTAAATTGAAACTAAATGATCAACACTCATGTGTACATTTGGTAATAAAATTCAATGGAAATCAAGCAGGGGTAGGGGAGTAGACGATGGGTAAATTCACACCTAATGGGTACGATGCACACCATCTGGGTGATGGACACACTTATAACTTTGACTCAAACTGTACAAAAGTAATTCATGTAACCAAAATGTTTATGCCCCCGTAATATTCTGAAAAAAACAAAAGAGAGATAGCAGTAGCAAGAATAAACAGGGAATGTAAGAAGAAAGAAGGAGAGAAAACAAGGCATTGATTGATGGACTATCTGCAAAATACCTGCATTGGCTGGCTTTACTGCCTCCTCAGGTGCAGCAGAGATTTATGCACCCAAGTTAAAGCAAAAAATTATCCTGCAAAGAAATTTAGCTATCTGCCTGCCAAGATTTGAGTGTTTGTCCCCTCCAAAACTCATGATGAATTTTAACTGCCATTTTAACAGTATTAAGAGGTGGGACATTTGAAAGGTGATTAGGCCATGAGAGCTGCTTCCTTATGAGTGGGAGGCAAGTTTGGCCATTATACAAAGGCAAGTTTGGCCCCCTTTTGTCTCTTTGCCCTTCCACCTTTTAACATGAGAAGAAAAAGTCTTCCTCCCTTCTGAAGGACACTACATTCAAGGCACCATCTTGGAATCAGAATTGCCAAACCTGCTAGTGCCTTCATATTGGACTTCCCAGACTCCAGAAATGTAAGTAAATAAATTTCTGTTCATTATAAATTACCAAATCTCAGGTATTCTGTTAGAGCAGCAAAACAGACTGACACACTGCCTTAAAGGAGCAATGGCTTCCAAGTAGAAGACTGGAGCCACATAATAGAGCCCTCATTGTTTTATCAAGTCCTGTGGGTGTGGGAGTGGAGGATTCTGCCTTTCTTCTCCAAGCCTGCAGTAAAGCCTAAAGTCAGCAAGCTGTCCACATTACATGGAGCTCAATCAACTCTCTCATTCAGGACATAGGCTGGTAAAGTTAGGTAAACAATAAAGCACATATCTATATGAATCAACCTAATTCTTCATTCAAAAATATGAATGGAAAATATGAATAGAAAGCCTAGGATTATCAGACATTTGAGAAAAACCATCAATACCAAAGACAAGGACCAAGATGATCAAATAGAACTGACCCAAGAGGAAACAAAAATAATTTAGGTTTGATCAAGAAAATTTTTAATTAGTGTTACTAAAGATATTAGGGGAGATTTTTAAAATACACTAAGAAAAATCTCAGAAAGGAATAGTGAAACTGTAATTGCCATTGGGGTCTTACTCACAAATTCTTTGCCTAGGCCAATATATAGGAGAGTTTTTCTTACATCTTCTTCTAGAATGCTTATGGTTTCATGCCTTACAAATACTTAAGTCTTCCATCCATCTTGAATTAATTTTTGTCAGTGGTGAGAGATACGGATCCCATTTCATTCTTCTGCATGTGGCTATCCAATTTTCCCAGCACCATTTATTGAATAGGTCTTCTTTTCCCCAGTGTATATTGTTGTCTGCTTTGTCAAAGATCAGTTGGCTGAAGATGGATGGTTTTACATCTGGAGTCTCTGTTCTGTTCCATTTGTCTATGTCTCTATTTTTGTGCCAATACCATGCTGTTTTGATTATTATAGCCTTGTAGTATAGCTTGAAGTATGGTAATGTGATGCCTCCAGATTTGTTCTTTTTGCTTAAGATTGCTTTGGCTATGCCAGCTCATCTGCTCAGCTAAGGAAATAATCAACAGAGCAAATAGGCAACCTACAGAATGGGGGAAAATATTTACAAGCTATACACCTAAAAAGGGCTAATAACCAGAATCTACAAAGAACTCAAGCAAATCAGCAAGAAAAAACAAACAACCCCATTAAAAAGTGGGCAAAAACATGAACAGAAGCTTTTCAAAGGAAGACAGACAAATGGCCAATAAAAATATGAAAAAATGTTCAACATCACTAATCATCAGGGAAATGCAAATTAAAACCACAATGAGATATCACCCTACCCCTGTCAAAATGGCTTTTATTAAAAAGCCCCCCAAAAATAGATGCTGGTGTGGATGCAGAGTGAAAGGAATGCTTATACACTGTTGGTGGGACTGCAAATTAGTATAACTTCCATGGAAAAAAGTATGGAGATTCCTCAAAGAACTAAAAGTAGATCTACCATTCAATCCAGCAATCCTACTACTGGGTATTTACCCAAAGGAAAAGAAGTCTTTTTATCAAAAAGCCACCTGCATTTGAATGTTTATTGCAGCACAATTCACAGTTGCAAAGATGTGGAATCAACCCAAGTGCCCATCACTTCATGATTAGCTTAACAAAATGTGGTATACATATACCATGGAATACTACTCAGCCATAAAAAAGGATGAATTAAGGCCTTTCACAACAACTTGGATGGAACTGGAGACTATTATCCTAAGTGAAGTATCTAAAGAATGGAAAAAACAAACACATGCACTCGCTATTAAACTGGAACTAACTGATGAGCACACATGTACATAGATGGAAGTAAAACTCAGTAGAAATCAAGTAGAGGGGACAGGAGAGGAGGGGATGAGTGAAAACCTACCTGACAGGTACAATGAACACTATCTGGGTGACGGGCACACTTTTAACCCCGACTCAAGCATTACAAAATCAATACATGTAACCAAAAACATTTGTACCCCCGTAATATTTTGAAATAAAAAAATGTAAAAACAGTTTATGTAATAACAATGAAAGAAAAGAAAAAGAATAGCAGTGTTATAGTGAATTTTTTTTTCCTGTGCACAATCCATATAGAGAAAATAGAGAATTGAATGTATAAAGTCACTCCAAAGGATATGTATTGTCCTATGTGGGATACCAAATTGAAAATCAGAATTTGAGTTAAACTGTCATACCTAGACTCCTTTCTGTTTATAGATCTGTTGAGATTGAGATATGAGTAAAAATCTGTGCATAAATATTTTAAAGCAATTTCCATAATGTATTACTTATGGGATTGTGCTAACCTATGCTGTCAACCTGTTTCACCAGGCTTGTCTAACATTGATTTTTATAATAAATCCAAACTATCTTTTAACATTAAAAAAAGGAAAGGAATAGTGAGAAAGGAAAAAAGAGCTCTTGGAAAATAATAATGTGACGGCCAAAATAAAACTTTCAATAGAAAGTTGGAAGAAAATGTTGAGGCCATCTCCCAGTAAAGATAAAAAGCATAATTATAAAAAATATGAGAGAAAAATGAAAACAGATAAAGAAAAATCAAGGATGTCCAATATCTACTTAATAAGAGTTCCAGAAAAAGAGAAAAAGTAAAATAGAAAGAATAAAATAATCAAAGAATTAGTAGAATAAACTTTGTAAAAAGTGAAAACAGGTCTTCAAATTGAAAGGTCTCACTGTTTGCAGAGCAGGAGAAATGAAATAATACCCACTTCTGGGCTTATAGTCACAAAGCTTCAGAATGATGAGAAAAAGAAAATGACCAAAAAGTATCCACAGGAGCAAGGAAGTTACCTACAAAAAGGCTAAAATCAGATTATATCACATTTGTCATCAGCCACACTGAATGTGGGGTACTAGTGAAGCAATGCCCCCACAGGTAACTACAGGAAATTATTTTTAATTTAGAATTCTATATCTAGCCAAATTTTCAATCAAAATATAGTTATAAAGACATTTTGCACACACAGATAATCAGCAAGTTTCTCTCTCTCTCCCCCTCTCTATATATATACACACATATATACATATAAAATTATATCATATATATAATTAATATTATATATATATGTAAAATTACTTGAAAATGCACTACAGCTGAACTAAAAAGGAAACCAAAAAGTGGAAGACATAAGATCCAAGAGAACTCAGAATGATGCTTTTGCAGCAGGCCTAGAACATATATTGGTGCCTCCAACAAATAGTATAGTTAAGAAACTAAATTATTTTAGGGATATAGTTTTTTTTAAAAAGGCACAAATTCCTTCTGCAAACATATGCCTACATGTGTGCATACACACACACACACACACACACACACACGCACAAAAGGCAATTAGAAACTTTAAGAACAAAAAAAAACTAAACAAGAAAATTATGACCCAATGAGAAACATATTAAAATGTCATTGTTTGAGCAACAGGCATCTGAGAAAAGAGAATTTATTTGACTTTCATGCTTGGAACTTCTTCCTTCAAAAAGTCCAGATTTAGGGATGTAAAAGTCTATTTAGTTTCCTGAGTTTTGACACACAGAAGTATTTACATAATCATCACAATTTAAATGCTTCTTTTTATTTTCCATTTTAAGTCCAATTTATAGGCAAAGTATGGAAGCCCTAATTATAATAATGGGAAAGAATGTAAATGTTGCAAAACTTGACCAAGTAAAGTAATGGTACAGTTGACAGATTTTTTAATAGGGGAGAAGAAAGAAATGAAGAAGAAGAACATATAAGCCTACTGAAGTCTAATAAAGTCTTCATTTTATATAGTTGGAAGGAAAGAGAAGTTTCTAACATTGATCAAGAGACAATGTAAGGGTATTACTTAAAATGATAAAAATAACCAATAAAAGTCCTAAAAATAAAAATTGGAAGAGAGGAAATGAACGAAAAATAGACTAGGGAGTGATTAGATACAAATTTGACTCCAAAGTAAACAACTAGAAATGTAAACATATTATTTAACATTGTGGCAGTTATAATCAGAAAAGCCAAACCCAGAAATGGTCCAAAATAATTTTGTCTGAGGCAGCAATTCTCCAACACGGCCTAGGATCCCAGACAAGGTCAAAACTAATTTTATGATGATGTTTTTATTATGTTATTTGCCTTTTTAGCTCTCATTTTGTCATCATTGTACAACGGAGATTTCTAGAGGCTACATGATGTATGTTATCTCAACAAATTGAACACAGAAGCAGAGACAAGAATCCAGCTGCCTTTTATTAATTTAGACATTAAAGAGATTTTCAAAATACAGAATAATGCCACTCTTCTCTCACTGAAATATTTTTCAATATTTTTATTAAAAATTATGGTTTTCAAAGTTAACATGCAATGGGTTTGTTATTGTTTTTAAATGAATTAATAAATGAATAATTTATAATTTTCTCAGTTTAAATTTCTAATATCATATATATTAACAAATTAACAAAAGCTCTTTGGAGTCTTCAGTAATTTCTAAGAATCTAAAAGAGTCCTGAGGGAAGTGATATTAGCAAGATGGTGGAATAGGAGGTTCCAGACCACCACCCCTCAGAAACATTGATTTTGGCAACCAGCCATGGATAAGAATACCCCTGTGGAAGTTCCAGAGTCTAGCTGAGCAGTTCCAGCAATTTAGTGGAGCAAAAAATTCCACACGTGAACATATGAAAGAGGGTAAGAAGAGCATTTTCACTTTACCCATGTCATCCCATGCCAAAAACAGCACAACTCAGTGCTGAAAGGGGCCCCCTTGGCCCACATTCTCCCTCATGGAAAAAAGTGAGAGTGAAGTGAGTGCTTGGCTTCTCCAGCCTTGAAGGACACTGACCAAGAGGTCTACTTCTATGTCATCTACCCTGAACACTGAGGGGATCAGTACAGCTGAATCACCGAGGGACCTAGAAGCAGGGAGAAGGGACAGAAGCACACAGCAACTGGTGCATGGGTCTCAATATCACATGAGGTCCCACACATCCTCTTAACTTGCTCATGGACTCTACAAAGAAGACTTCCCATGAACTTCACAGGAAAACTCACCTGCAGACCTTCATGCCCAACTGATGCATGCCCCTCAACACCATGGATGGCACCCTGTGCATCCCCATGAATGACCCACGCAAAGTCCCACAGACAACACACAGATATCAACAACAGGTGCAAATCTTAGCCACCAGCTTGACTCAACTGGTTTGGGAGAAGGCATATAACCTCAGGGCACTGCCCTAGAAAAAATAATGAGAGATGCCTCTCAGCACCTCATGTGGCTTTTCAGGATCAAGAAAAGGCATACAATCCTAAGAATTCCCCCATAAGAGGGAACAAAAGGAATGTAGCAGGCACGTCACTAGAAGAAGTCCGAGAGACCACCAGAATCCCAGGCTAAGCTCACTGGTGAAGGTCTTTCTCTCAAAGCCAGTCAGTAAAGACAGAAGGAGGTGACTGCTTCTTCAAATATGAAGACTGCAAGGCAAAGCTTCAAGAAACACAAAGAATCAAGGAAATATGACACCACCAAAGGAACAAAGTAAGACTCCAGTGGCTGACTACAAAGAAATGAAGATTAAGGGTTTTCTAACAAAGAATTCAAAATAATTGATTTAAAGAAGCTCAGCGAGCTACAGAGAACACAGATACATGACTAAACAATGTCAGGGAAATAATACATGAACAAAATGGGAAGTTCAACAAAGAGATAGAACCATCTGGTTAAAAAAAAAAAGAAATTCTAGAGTTGAATTTCTGAACTGAAATTCTAGAGTGTCTGAACTGAAAATTCAATAGAGAGCTTCAACAACAGACTTGATCAAGCAAAAGAAAGAACCAGTGAGCTCAAAGACAAATCATTTGGAATTATCCAGTCAGAGAAACAAAAAGGAGAAAGAATAGAAAAGAGTGAAGAAAGCATATAGGACTTATGAGACACCATCAAGCAAACCAACATAGGCATTATGGGAGTTTCAGAAGGAGCAGAGAAAGGGAAGGCAGAAGAAAGCTTATTTAAAGAAACAATGACAGAACACTTCTCATATCTGAAGAGAAAAATGAACACCCAGATCCGAGAAGCCTAAAGAACTCCAAATAGGTTGAACATAAAGAGGTCATCACAGAGATACCTTATAATCAAATTGTCAAAAGTCAAAGAAAAAGAACTTTGAAAGCAGCAAGAGAAAAGTGACTTGCTGCCTACAAGGGAACCCACACAAGATTATCAGCAGATTTCTCAATAGAAATCTTACAGGCCAGGAGAGAGTGGATAGATATATTCCAAGTGCTGAAAGAAAAAAACTGTTACCCAAGAATAATAAACTCAGCAAATCTGTCCTTCAGAAATGAAGGAGAGATAAATATTTTCCCAGACAAACAAAAGTTGATGGAGTTCATCACCGCTAAATCTGCCTTACAGGAAATGCTAAAGGGAATCCTTCAAGTTAAAACAAAAGGATGCTCACTAATAACATGAATGCATATTAAAGTATGAAAATCACTAGTAAAGGTAAATATATAGTTAAATTCATAATATTCTAATACTGTAATGGTGGTGTGTAAATCACTATTAAATATAGTATAAAAGTTAAAAGACAAAAGTATTAAAAATGACTATAGGAACAATAATTTGTTAATGGATAGGATACACAATATAAAAAATATAAATTGTGACATCAATAATATAAAATTTGAAGGAGGAAATAAAATATAGAGCTTTTGTATGTGATCAAAATTAACCTGATAGCAGCTTAAAATAGATCATTATAACTATAAGATGTCTATGTAAGCCTCAGGGTAATTACAAAGGAAAAAAACCTGTAGTAGATACACAAAAGATAAAGAGAAAAGAATCAAAGCATACCACTATAAAAACCATCAGATCACAAAGATAGACAGCAAGAGAGGAAGAAAAGAACAAAGGAACTACAAAACAGAAAACAATTAAAATAACAAGGCTAAGTCCTTGCCTATCAATATTTCTTTAAATGTAAATAAATTAAATTGACCAATCAAAATAAATACAGTGACTGAATAGATTTTTTAAAAAAGATCAAAGTACATGCTGCTTACAAAAGGCACACTTTAATTTTAAGGAAACCCATAGGCTAAAAGTAAAGAGATGGAAAAATACATTCCGTGAAAATGGTAACCAAAAGAGAACAGGGGTGGCCATACTTATATTAGACAAGATGGACTTGAAGTCAAAAATTATCACAAGAGACAAAGAAAGTCATTATATAATGATAAAGGGGTCAATTCACCAAGAGGATATAACATTGTAAATATATATACAACCAACATCAGATCACATACATATATAAAGCAAACATTGACAGATCTGAAGAGCAAAATAGATAGCAATGCAATAATAGTATATGGGACTTCAATGCCCCACTTTCAGCAATGATCATCCAAACAGGAAATCAATAGAGAAAATTGGGACTTAAACTACATTTTAGACCAAATGGAGCTTTTATATATACACACACACACACACACATATATATAAAATATAATATAATATATAGTATATAATATATAATATATATAATAATAATATATAATATATATTTTTATATATATTATATATATACACACATGCACACACACACACACACACACAGAGAATATTCCATCACATGGCAGCAGAATACATATTCTTTTCAAGCACACAGGAAATATTCTCCAGGAGAGATCATATATTAGGCCACAAAACAAGCCTTAACAAATTTAAGAAGACTGAAATCATATCAAGTATCTTTTCTGACCACATTTGTAGGAAACTAGAAATCAATAACAGGAGGCAATTTGGAAAAATCACAAATATGCGGAAGTTAAGTAACACACTCCTGAACAACAAATGGGTCAAAGAAGAAATTTTTAAAAAATCAAAAAATCTCGAGACAAACGCAAATGGAAATGCAACACACCAAAGCGTATGGGATGCAGCAAAAGCAGTGACAAACCTCCACCTTGAGAAAAAGAAAGATCTCAAAAAAACAAGCTTTGCTTCTCAAGGAACTAGAAAAAGAACAACCTAAGCCCAAAGTTACCAGAAGGAAGAAAACAATGATCAGAGCAGAAAATAAATGAAATGTTAATACAAACTAGAGAAACAATAGGAAAGATCGATGCAAGCAAGAAATAGTTTTTAGAAAAGATAAACAAAATTGAAAAACCTTTAGCTAGACTAAGAAAAAAAGAGAGAAGAATCAAATAAAATTATAAATGAAAGAGAAGACATTACAATTGATACAACAGAAATAAAAAGGTTCATAAGAAACTACCATGAACAATTAAATACCAACAAATTGGATAACATAGAAGAAATGAACAACTCCTAGAAAAAATAGAACCTACCAAGACTGAACCACGAAGAAATAGAAAATGAGAACAGATCAATGAGTAAAGAGATTGAATCAATAATCAAACACCTTCCAACAACAACAACAAAAAAAAACCCTAGAGCCAAATAACCTCACTGGTGACTTCTATCAAACATTTAAAGAAGAATTGATGCCAATCCCTCTCAAACTCTTCCAAATTATCGAGGAGGAGGTAATACTTCCAAACTCATTTTATGAGGCCAGCATTACCCTGATACCAAAGCCAGACAGGTATACTAAAGAAAAGAAAATTAGAGCTCAATATCCCTGATGAACATAGATACAAAAATCCTCAATAAATACTAGCAAACTAACTTCAACAGCACATTAAAAGGATTATATACTATGATCAAGTGGAACTTATCCCTGGGATTCAAGGGTGGTTCAATACATGAAAATCAATTAATGTACCATACCACATTAATAGAACAGAGTATAAAAAAATCACAATTGTCCCTATAGATGCAGAAAAAGTGTTTGACAAAATTGAAAATATTTTCATGATAAAAAAAAAACTTTCAACAAACTAGGAATAAAAGGAAATTACCTAAACATAATCAAAGCTATATATGAATAGCCCACAGCTAACATCATATTCAATAATAAAAAAATTGAAAGCTTTTCCTCTAAGATCAGGAACACAACAAGGTTGCCCATTCTTGCCAGTTCTATTCAACATAATATGGTAGTCCTAGCCAGAGCAATTAGGCAAGAAAAATGAACAAAAGGCATTTAAATCAAAACGAAAGAAATAACATTGTTCCTGTTGGCAGTTGACACAATCTGATACATAGAAAACCTTAAGACTCCACTAAAGAACTGTTAGAACTAATAAACAAATTTGGTAAAGTTGCAGGATACAAAATCATCGTATCAAAATCAGTTATATCTCCACACACTACTAGCAAACTATCCAAAAAAGAAATGAAGAGAAAAAATCCTATGTACAGTAGCATCAAAAAGAATAAAAACCTTAAGAATAAATTTAACCAAGAAGATAAAAGACCTGTACACTGAAAACTATAAAACACTGATAAAAGTAGACAAAAATAAATAGAAAGCTATTCTGTGTTCATGGACTGGAATAATTAATATTATTAAAATGTCCACACTACCCAAAGTGATCTACAGATTCAAAGCATTCTCTTTCAAAATTCCAATCTATAGATTCAATGCATTTTCACAGAAATAGAAAAAAAAATCCTAAAATTCATATGAAACAACAAAAGACCTGAAATAGTCAGAGTAAGCTTGAGAAAGAGAACAAAGCTAGAGGTATCACACTTCCTGATTTCAAATTATATTGCAAAGCTATTATAATCAAAACAGTATTATACTGCTATAAAAACAGGCACATAGACCGATGGAACAGAATGGAAAACACAGAAATAAACCCACACATATATAGTTAACTAATTTTTCACAAGGGCATCAAGAATACACAATGGGGAAAAGGTAGTCTTCAATAAATAATATTGGGAATATGCACATGGAAAAGAATGAAATTGGACCCTTATCTCATACCATACACAAAAATCAACTCAAAATGGATTAAAGATTTAAATGGAAACCCTGACACCATAAAACTTCTAAAAAAAAAATGTAGGGATAAAGCTCCTAGTAATTGCTCTTAGCGTTGATTTTTTTTTTGATACAACCCCAAAAGTACAGGCAAAAGCAAAGATAAACAATTGGGATTACATCAAACTAAAAAGTTCTGCACAGCAAGGGAAACAATCAACAAAATGGAAAGTCAACCTATGAAATGGGAGAAAATATTTGCAAACCATACATCTGATAAGGGGTTAATATCTGAAATATATAAGGAACTCCTACAACTTAATAGCAAAAAAACCAAATAACCCAGTCAAAAAATTGGCAAAGAACCTGAATAAATATTTCTCCAAAGAAGACATACAAATGGCCAACAGGTATATGAAAAAGTGCTCAGGACCACTAATCATCAGGGAAATGTAAATCAAAACCACAATGAGATATCACCTCACACCTACTATCAAAGGTGATAATAGAATGGCTATTATCAAAAATACAAAAAAAAATCAAGCAAAGATGTGGGAAAAAGGTTGTGTGAGACTTGGAGGAGAGGGAAATGGGGACATGATGGTTAAAGGTTACAAAGTTTCAGTTTTGCAAAATTAATTCTGGAAATCTACCATACAACATAGCGCCTATAGCTAACAAAATTGCATTATATACTTATATTTTTCTAAGAAAGTAGATCTTATGATGTGTTTCTACCAAAAAGAAAAGCAAAAACATTATTATTATTTATAATAATATAAAAATATTATTATTATTAAAAATATTATTATTATAATGATAAAGAAAGTGAGAAGAAACTTTGGGAGGCGATATATGTGCTTAAAGCCTTGATGATGGTGATGGTGTCACACGTGTATACTTACCCCCAAACTCATCAAGAAGTAAACATTAAACATGTATGCCAGGTTTTTTTTTTTACATCATACCTCAAAAAAAGTGGATTAAAAATTTTATAATAAATAAATAACCAAAAAATAAAATAAAGTAAAGAGGTCCTGAGACCAAAATGTTTTCTCTAAGGGGCCAGATGAGGGTGAGAAAAAGAAAAACTTAACTTTCCCATGTATACACCTCTATATCTCTTTACCTATTTTCATGTACATGTGTTACTTTCATAATAGCAATTTTTAAATGCATACACAAACAAGAAACAATGGACAGTGTTATTTAGATAAGGGAGGCACAAAATATCAACTACACAAGAATGATGACCAAAAGAGAGCTAGGATTTTCAGAAAGTAGAAGTAATTTTCCCAGAAAAGATTATTATACCTTAAGATATACCAACAGGTTCTACCTGTGGAAAGACTTTACATGAAACAAAATAAGCAATCCCTTTGTATACTTTAGGTGTATATCTAGGCAAAGGAGAGGACGTGGCTAGACAATTTTGTGAATTCCTTAGAAACTCAAGGATATAGTGTTCCTCTGAGTACTAACCTGATAGCCTCCATATTTAATAACATCTAATATCTCTTTCTAAGTTTTTTGTAGTATATTGTTGGATGCCACATAAACACATATGCAGATAATAATGCTGTATTTATAATGCCAGTTTTCTTTCATGAAGTTTAAATTGCCTCACAAACATCACTTTAGTCCAAACTCTCATTTAAAAATTATACTTGGCCAGAGCCAGAATATATTCTTCTTTCATAATTTTCTCTATCTCTTTCTCTGTCTCTCTCCCCCACCTCCAACATCCCCTTCTTTTGAGGTTTAAATACTCTTAGAAGCTATAAGAAAACAAATCTTGATTCTTTTGAAAATGTCAGAATTTCCTAAGTAAAATCTATTATATCATTTATTGCCAAAGTCAGGGAAGCCAATTAAACTGCAATCTTGTTTTTGGCTTTAAGATGCCAAAAACTGTAGCCAAGGTTATATCTCAGCAATCTAAATTAATTTAGCTTTCAATAGTTGTTCAAAAAGAAAGTAAAGAGGACAATATTGGTGACTTTAGTGTGTTATCTTTGTAATTCACATCAGGTTACAATTGCTTTGTTATCATATCATAAACAAGCTTTGTTTGTACCATTATTAATGTTTATACTCATGTGTCTTGGTTTTTTAAAATATCATAGAGAAAAGGCAAGAGTGACAATGGGCATACTGAAAAATTACATAATCAAAGATTTTTTATCATGAGACTCTATTTCCAAAGACGTAAAGTAGTTACATGGAAAGCTTGCTCTCCAGCTAATATTTGATGTGAAGATATCTTAGGACTGGACTGGACTACATAGAGGCTCAGAATAACAACATCAACAGTAATAGGTAGCTTTTATTGAGAACCTACTACGTGCCAGACACTGTGCTGAGCACTTTACATTCATATCTCATCAGTCCTCACAACCACCCTACATTAGACAAGAAATATTATTATGCCTCAATTTATATATAAATTACTTGAGGCTTAGAGAAGTTTTATAACTTACCCAAGGTTTCACAACTAGTATGTGGTAAAGCAAGATCTTAAACCTGGATCTACTTAATTCCAAAGCCCATGTCTTAACCACTTTGCTAAACATGAATAGCATATGAATGGCATCCTCTGAATATGAGAAGAGTGACTCTTCAATTGTTTATCATCTATTACTTACAATAAGTACTTTACTCCGAACTCAAGACAAAAACCATAATTCATTTTAAGGAACATTTATTGAGTGTCTTCTGTTGGCAAGACACTACACTTGAAGGTGTAAAGGTGGGGGTACAGGGTATAAAGAGGGACAGGTGAGGCAGCTGATCTGAGTGGAGTCTGCAGTCAGTGGAGGAGAAAGCCATTCTAACACCAGGTAGAATTAAATAAATGGAGGAAAAAGCGTGAGTTCTCCGAGAGCAGAGGGAAGCTTCCTAGTAGACTTTTAAGCTAGATCTCAAATGGTGAATGTTATTTCTCAATGGGAAGAATCAAGTAAAGGCACACAGACAAAGCAGAACATGATTAAAGGCACAGAGAAGAGAGACACAGGGAGCGTCCAATGGGAGCAAATGGTCTAACGGGGCTGGCTGTGCAGACACTGTAGAGGTGAATGAACCTAGAAAGATATTTTGGGGCCAGATTTCAGGAGAACTTCTATGCCTTCATAAAGAAATTGGAAATTTCTTCTGGAAAAAAAAAATGAGTTTTCAGGAGAGGGAAATGAATTGATGACATCAAAGATACAAGACAAGGAGCCCTATCAGTTACTACAATAACCAACGTGGAAAACAGTGAAAGTGCAAACTAAGCAGTGACAGAGGAAAAGGTAAGGGCAAGAAGAACAAGAAGACAGCTAGTAAGATGTAGGATAAGAGGAAAACAGCTTCTTAGATGATTCGAAACTAAAACGGGAAAAACAGGAGAATGATAGAACAGATTTAGTTTGAGACATAATTCTTTTAGGTGCCTAAGGGAAAATCTATGCAAAGATGTATAAGTGTTGGAAATTCGGGCCTGGGAACTGGGATAAAAGTCTGTGTTAGAGACATACGTTAAGGCATCATCATAAGCAGAAAGATGAGAGGGGAGGCCACCAGGACGAGCGGGAGTGAGAAGAGGACAGAGGACAGCATTCCAGGAAACATTAATTTTTAAGAGAAAGGCCAAGGAAGAGGAGCTGCTAAAGAAAACAGGGCAGAAGACAAACAGCAAGAGTCTGTATTTTAATAGATGGCAAGAGGGAGGAGTATTTTCAAGACATAGTGGGCGATCAGTGTTACACGATCTTGGGAAATTAACAAAAATGGGACTGAGAAGAGGCTTAAAGCCAAGATGTCCCACAACCCTTATGCAGTTTCTCACGCCCGTTTTCATCTGCAGGCACCACCTGCTTCTTCCTTGTTGCCTGTCGGTATCCTCAGAGGAGAAGTACAGTTTCACTGGCCAATAGACGTGTGTTCGTGTGGTGACGATGATGGTGCTGATTGCCTGCATAGGAAGCATTCAATCTATGATCTGCTTCTGATTTAGACCTTAGGCGTTTAGGAAGAGATTTCCTTTTTTTTTTCCCCAGTTGGGTCACCTGATCTTGGCATATATTATAACCAGAAGCAGATACTTTGTGCTTCTAACTTAGAAAATAAATAATTCCTTCTTACAGTAAAAAGAGCAACACAACACTTTTGGCTTTACTATAAATTCAATCATTCATTCATTAACAAGCACTTATCAAGCACATGATGTGTACAAGGCTGGGGGCGCAGTCATAAGCTGAACAAGTTTTCTGCCTACATGAGGCTTACATTCTGGCGGCAGGAAGAAATAATAAACAAATGAATGATGTTCGATCTCAGAGTCTATGTCATAAGTGCTCTAATGAAACACCACATCAGACGGTGTGGTCTGCAAGGCAAGGCCTCTGTGAGGAGAAGACATTTAAGCTGAGACTGGAATAAAGAGAGGGAAAGAGCCAGTCTGGGATTTGGGAAAGGAGCATTCCTGGCAGGGAAAACAACAAATGCAAAGCCCCTGAGGCTTAGCACGGGATCTTGGCATGTTCAAAGAACAGCAAGTTCTTCTGCAACTTCAGAGATAAATTAAGACAACGGGAAGAACTCAGAAAATACTAAGTCACAAAGGACACCACTAGAACCACTTCCTCCAACTTTGCTTTCATGTATTTCACTAACTCCTTTCACAAGATGTCAAATTTTTCGGATTTTTCCTCCCCAGTAAAAATTCTGAAAAACAAGGATTTTTAGGGGCCTCTTCTATCTAATTCATTTACCTGAATAAAGTAGGGGGAAAGACTCAGAAACCTTCTCTTTGGGCACCATAAGTAGATGATTAATATACTTCAGTATTAAAATCTGGTGAAGAACTATTACTGTTTCCCAATCTAAGTGTCCATCAGCAGATGAATGGATAAAGAAAATGTGGTATGTGAACACATGAAATACTATTTAGGCTAAAAAAAGAAGGAAATTCTGTTATTTCCGACATGGATGAACCTGGAGGACATTATGTTAAGTGGAATAAGCCAGGTACAGAATGACAAATACCACATAATCTCACTTACATGTGGAAGTAAGTGGAGTTCAAAAAAATTGAACTCATAGAAGTAAAAAGTAGAATGGGTAATTGTTGGTCAAGGGGTACAAAGTTTCAGTTAGACAGGAGAAGTAAGTTTTGAGATTTATTTCACAGGAAGGTGACTATAGTCAATAATAATGTATTATATATTTCAAAATAACTTAGTAAATTTAAAATGTCTCACCACAAAAAAATGATAAGCAAGTGAGGTGATGGATATGTTAATTAGTTTGATTTAATTATTTCACATTGTATGCATTTGTCAAAACATCACATTGTACCCCATAATGTATACAATTATGATTTGTCACTAAAAAATAATATTATCACATTTTTTAAAAAGGACTATTACTGTTTCCTTTGAAATGGTATGCCTGAAAAAAGATGCCATCAGAAAGAAAGGCAATGTATATTGCCTTTTGAGACCCTCAGCCTACTTTTGCACAGCCCTTACACCTAATTTCTCTGGCATTGTGCACTTGGTTATGGGTACTTAGCTACACACATTGTACATTTATGACTGTCTGGAAAACAGCTAACCATTGGCCACTTCAGGCTTCTTCACTGGTTCCATTTGAGAAACTGCTGACAGATGAGAATGAATAATTTAGCACACGTGGTTAAGGCACAATTTGCTAGAGAGATAAATCCAGAAGATATACTATTTCTGAATAAAGATAATGTGTAATTTACATTTCTTAGGGTATAGATAACTTGCTATACATTGCTTAGGACATAGGATAAATTATTAACCATTTAAAAAAATGACCTGGAAGCAACATCTTAAGGATGGTCATTAGGAATTAAAATTCACATTCCCTGGTTTTCTCATTATCATCCTAAGAGAAAAAAGTAAATGTATTCTTCAAAAGTTAAAAGCAAATAACATTTCTCATGCAGATGTCAGATATATGTTTTCAATAGACAACTGAATTATTAAAGTAAGGAAAGGCAGTACACAGTATTACTAGAGTTAGTAGCCAGCTTTACTCCCTTACATGAGATTATCTATCTGTCTATCTATCTATTTCAGACTCAAGGAATAGAAGATCTGTAGATATAAATAAATGTAATGAAAAGCTATTTGTGATATAATTAAAATGTGTATTTTCCCATTGGAAAAAATTTATAAATAAATGAATATTAAAAGTAATATATGAAATACTAAAAATACTAAGATATTAAAATATATTATATATTCCATAAAAGACCTACAGAAGAAATGGTAATACTTTTTTAAGCTCTTCTTGGAAGCAGAATTTTACCTAATACACATACTCAACCCTAGTCACTTTTTTATATAAGGGTATGCTCACTGTTCAACAATGAAGAGAAGTAGAAGACCAGAGAGGGGTCCCTTGATAATGTGCAGTATAGCAAAACAAACTATACATAGAAAAGAAAAACTAGGTACAACAAATTCTATTATTTAATATGACCACTTTTTGGCATGTCCTGTATATAATATTAGAACATCTATTTCCATAAGAGAGAGAGAGGTAAACCAGACAGACCTTCTATTTCCTTTCACTTCCTCCAGAAATGAAATGGACATTCAACATTTGTTGCTGTCATTCCATGTTCCACCAGCAGGTGTAAATGGGCCAGTTGGGTGTATCTATACACTGTAACTACTAGCTATAATCCAAGTGAATTAACATGCTTTTGTAATTTTCTTATTTTCAATATTACAATCCACTGTAGGATAATACCGATTCTTTGCAACTCTAAAACAAGGAAAGCCCTTCAGACCAAGGTTTAAGGAAGGAGGGTCTTTTTTCTAAGATCGGTCCTCTAATCTCAAAATCTCCAGAAATCTGATAGGTATTTTTTGCCCTACATACTATGTCTTACTAGAACAAATCTTAAAATATCCCAAATTTAGGATAGTACAAGGTCTTTGGAGTTTTAGATTACAACATTTCATGAGGGAGAACAGAGTCATCTATAAGAGAAAGTCAACACACATGGAGCCTGTTTTATAAACTAGAACTCTGGGAGAATAAAAAGGAATGAGGGGTGTTGACAAGAGATTTATTTTTCAGACATGTAAAACCTGAGTGGGGAACTTTATAATTACTCACATTCACAAAGAAGTAGAAATATATTTAATGACATCTAAAGGTAAACATCTCAACATAGGAAATAGGCAACTGGAAAATAAACCACTTAAAAATATTTCTTTGTGAAGTTCTTGGTCTATAATTTCTTATGTCTTATTGAATTAAAACTAAGAAAGAATGTAAGGAGGTTACAACAAATTCTGTATTTTGAACAGTAAAATCTACTGTCTAGGCTAACTACATAAATAGATAAATTATAGTTTTTAAAAGCCAGAAGTATTAAATCAATTATCTCTTTGTTTATAATGATTAGTAACTAAATAAACTCTATTTCAAAGAATGAGTTCAATCCTAATTGCAATCCCTTAAAAAAATGAAGATCTTCTTGGGATATACATTTCATAATTAATGCTGTGCTGTTGGGCTAGGTATCTTCCACATAATTTTAATTTATCTTAGTAATACACTAGGATTACCAACTGTCCCAGTTTGCATGGCATTATCCCACGTTCCAGGGAAACCCCTCAGTCCTGGAAAAACAAGGATGGTTGTTTACCTACAGATAAAATCTATATCGCAGAATCCCTACATAATCTCAGCAACAACAATAACTTTTATAAGACTCCATCAGAAAACTAGATTAACCAAATATTTGAGGCCTGCATCCCTCTCATGACAAATATGTAGGCTATATCTGTGATTGAATAAAAGAACTAATTTAGATTGACAGGAGGTTAAGGTAAACTTGGAGAGTATGAAGATAGATAATACACACTAAGGAAAATGAATTTTCACAGTAACATTCTTTCCATCAGTATTCATAAACTATACTTTGAGAAAATTTTGGTCCCTGAGTCTTTAGCACAGGAATCACTAGTTTAATAATATGAAAAGAGCAATGAAAGCATAGAAATTTCCATAGGAATATCAGATTTTCCTGCACCATATTGATTTATTAAAATGCTTAACAATGGACTTCTAAAATATAATCTTACCACAGGCTAGTCCCTAAAGGGAATTACTTAGAGATCAAGGTTATCCATTTAAAGTGAATTTGACAATAATAAACTGTTTAGTAGTTTTATGGTTAACATAGACAATAATTTCCAGAGAATTTTTGGACCCCTGGCTAACACACATAGCCAATTTTTTGAGAAGTCTAAATAATGTGCAACTCCTTCAGTACCTGATGCCAGTGAATCTATTATTTTTCAGTTTAAAGCCTTTGTTGTATCTGCTTTTCATTTAAGCTCAGGAGAAAACATTTTGTTTTTGGAATTGTTTCTTGGAAAGGGGAGTAAGTCGCTCCCTGGACCATTCAGTACCTTACCGTAATCTAAGGGCTTTATTTCCTTCCCTTGCTGCAGCACCATATATTGCTGCCTGAAAATACCCACACATGTGGCCTCATTTGGCAATAAAAACATCTCATCCAGCAGTGATGAAATATATATGTTTGAAAGAAAACAATTTAATCTAATTTCACCACTAACACTTAAAGAGGGTCCAAATACTTAACAAGACATCCAATATACGTAGTACATTTACATGGAGAATACTCAGTATCACAAGACACATTTCATCCAAGTATTTTTTAAAATGCCAATGAAAGTAAAGAACCCTTTCTCATATAGAACCAAAGGGACATCAGGGGTTGATGTGAAAGATACTTACTCAAACACTAATCTGTTTTTGATTATTAATGTGTTGCTCATTCTAAGATAAACAGACCTGGCAAAATTCAGAAAGGAAGAAAAAAGACTTCCAAATTTGAATTCTGTTTTTACCAGATAGTCTAAAAAATTATTCATTATGTGGTTTTTAACTAACTTTTTTCTGGTACTTCTGGTATTCTTTATATCATTCTTTCAAATACTTGCTGAATGCATTTCCATGTGGCTATCTGGTATACCCAGAAAAACAGACTGGCTCAGGGAGCTTTATGTGCAAAGAAAAGCACATAAGATTTATTGAGTTTCAACTTTCCTCCTGTTCCAAGAAGAAGAGACATATGATTTAGTTTTATCACCTATATGTAAAATAAAGTCTGTACCAAAGTCTAACTGTGTGAAGATATATGTTTGAAATATAGCCTACTGAACACTATTTCATTCCAGTAGTAATACAAATATCTTACATTATAGGTTTACAAAGTACTCATATATACATTCTTTCATTTCATCATCACAAAATCCTTTGAAGTAAAAAATATCATTTTTCTTATTTTATAAATGAGGAAATTAATGCTCACAGCTCCCTGTGTGTCACAGCTCCTGTGACACTTTTTGACAGCTAATTTAACATTTATTCCATGACACCATGCTATCTGTTTAAAAAGAATAGCATGTATTTACTGAATACCTACTCTGTGATAGCCACTGTGCCAGGGACCTGGGAACACAGTGGTGAACAAGAAAACCTCAGACCCTGCCCTCAAAAGAGTTTTAACAAAAATTATCATTTAATAACTTACACAAAAAAGTTATGTGGTCATTAATTCCTTGACTAAATAGAAGATTTACTGACTAGACTGGAAAATATAATAGTGAAAATCATCAAGATTAGAGAGGTTTCTTTATAAGTATAACTTCAAGTGTACGTAGAAACCTCCATTAAGAATATGGCCCTATACAAAGTAACACATTTTTATATAGACATAATTCAATGTCTTCAA
The DNA here is from genome assembly GCA_023783475.1 of Daubentonia madagascariensis. Classification (NCBI taxonomy): domain Eukaryota; kingdom Metazoa; phylum Chordata; class Mammalia; order Primates; family Daubentoniidae; genus Daubentonia; species Daubentonia madagascariensis. The sequence goes on along the minus strand of JAKFHU010000600.1, from coordinate 44,696,409 downwards.
AAGAAGTCTGAAGCATAACCAGTGTCACAGAAAGCTATCAAACTGCATATGACATTCTTAAGAGACTCACAATGCATACTGGCATGGCTCCAAGAAGTCTTACATCAAGAAATTTGCTCAACTAAGTGTTTCCCAAACTTTTTTCACAACAAAAACCTTTATTCGATATAACCTGTGTTAACTTTGAGATATGCCAGTTAAAAAGATACGTTTTAGAATTAGAATGACAAGGTTTGAATCCCAGTTCTACCAGTATATTAGTTAAAGTAACCGAATCTATTTGCAACGTATCAGTCCCAAAATTTCAGTGGCTTAACATAAGTTTATCGTTTCCTCATGTAAAGTCAATCAGTAGACTAGAAAAAGTGGGAAAGAAAAGGCAGCTCTGTTCCACACAGTCATTCATAAGTCCAATCGCAAAAGTTCAGCCGTCTTTAACATGCCCTTCCCAGGACTGTCTTGGACATTGGTATTCAGCTGGCAGACTGGAAAAAACAGAGTGGAGAAAAGCAAGGGGTTTTTATGGGTCCAGTTATCCATCTACATTCCATTGTCCGGAATTCTGTCTCATGCCAAACCTAACTTCAAGGGAAGTTGGAAAATATAGACCAACTGTGCCTAGGATGAAAGAAAAACTGATTTTCTCAATAACTAGCCATCGTATGCCACAACCAGTCCCTAGTTGAGTAACCTAGAAGACATTATTTAAGCTCCACAGTTGCCTCTGTAAAACAGAGATATTATATTTCATTGGATCCAAAATACCATCATTATTTTAAGCTGCCACTAAGAAAGTAAACAATGCTGCCAATTAAACTAGACACACCATCAATTATTGCAAGAGAAATCCTGACTTAGCCAATGTTAAAATATGTGAGGGGAGGGAACGTGTAACTTAGATTTTATGAAATATAGTAATAATATCTGCCTCCCCAGATGACTGGAGGACTAAATAAAGCAATGTACTAAATAATAACTCATGTTGCAGGATCACTACAGTTATCAACCAACTAAAAATATAGTCATACACCAACCAAAACCATATAAAACCTACACAAACAAATCTTGGCTTGGAAATACAGAGAAGGTCCTGAGGCAGTTTATAACAGGCAAGCAGAATCAATTCGAGTCAAACCCTCAGTGCCAACCACCCCCTTTTCTGTCTTCCCTGTGACCATCAATCCCTCTGGACCACAAAGGCTTAGGGAAAGGAAAGGAAACAAAACAGCTAACTGTAGCAGACAGCAGTTCTCTTTGTTAATGTTTGCTTCTGAAATGTTCCCTGGTATTCATATGGATCTTCCAAAGTCCTATTAGAATGGTGATGAGCACCTCTGCTTGATTATGCAATGAGGATACTGTTTAAACTTTGAGGCAGAACAAAGTAATGATCAAGAGAGGTTGCCACTCAAGTCAAATTATCTGGATTTGCAAGTCCTTCAAATTACCTAACTTTCCTAAGCTGCTTCTATCCTCATCCATGGGATGACAATAATGACAGTGCCCATCTCCCTAGGTACTGCTGTAAGAGTTAAATGAGAAAATGTATATGAAGTTTTTAGAACCGCACATGACTTATAGTAAGTGCTTAATAAACACAGCAGTTATTAGATCCAGTGCTTCCTGCTCTACCCTCCTGAGTCTTTAGGTTCTGTGGTTGTGAGCCACTGCCCAGCAGGAACCACACAGGCTTACAAGGAGCCATAGAAAACTAAATCCTCTTCACATTCTTCCCTGCCCCTTCTCCTTGAACCCAGCATTTAGAAAAGCACTGCTCTTTCTCAAGTAGTACTGGATCCACCATTACTTTATCCCAATAGCCTGTTCCCAGAACTGCTATGAAAGAGATCCTATATTTCTGCATTTTGTCATCAGCATCCTAAAAATCATGACAATACTTTCTCCTTAGCCCAAAGTAAAGACCTTGAAAGTAACCATTAAGTAAAAAAAAGAAAAAAGAAAAAGAATACCCCAGAGATTATGAGTCAATCACAAGAAGTTTTGTTTTACTAGTGACACCATTTAATAAACCAAGGAGATACAGATGCTATGTATGACATAGACAGATATAGATATGGATATAGACAATGTCATGCAGGGTTCTAAGCAGCCATTCAACCTAAAAAGATGAAGTCATCCACCAATTACAACCACATATATACACGCTAATTCTATATGTATAAAGCAATAAGAATCTGGTGATCAGTAGATGGAATTTAAAAGGAACACATGGGAATGTAGTTCTGTTGACCAACATCAACAAACACATGGTTTCACAGAATATGAATAGTTTAGCAAAACTAGGTCAGGGTTCCCTGTGTAAAAAAATTCCACCCCATAATTGCTAAGGATATGAGTTATAAGTTCACTAACTAGTTTATTGGTGCTTTCCTTAGTAATTAACCTCATAAATGAATCAGTCTACCTCTTAATCCATCAAAGGTGTGAATCCTGTTTCAGGTAAAGGGAAATACTACCTGAAATCAGGTGAGTATTGCTAATTCATATTCATTTTAATGGGTTATTATTTGGTCTTATTTGGCACAACTAACATAATGCTACAAGTGGACAGTTCCATCCCCAAGTGAACTATCTAGGTAGTTTATCATAGGGCAAAATCACAAAATAGTTACTGCCAGTACTTCATTACCAGTAAACCTACCACCAAGAAGTATTTCTTTAAAACAGAGTACTGTTCTATTACAAACATTCTATTTCAATTTTTCTGATGATTAAAGGGGATTTTAATTATACAATCAATGAGAAAATAGATAGAAACCATCTGGACATTCCTCTGTTTTCTGCCAAAGAATTTTCTTTTGTTTTACATATCAATGACTTAAGCTAACAAAGGAATTTCAGTGCCAGTCATTTGTCCTTGGCAGGGCTGGATCTTTTTTATGTTATGAAAGATCTTTTAAATTTACTGATTAAGAGTCAAATTATCCCACATGGTCAGAGAATTAGCCTTAACATTTTCCTCCACATAAAACTAAGAACAAAGAGTGTTTTTTAATTACTTGATCTTTAAAGCATACAAACTTTAAATCCTTTGGTGCTTTAATGTTTTTACTAATCAGGGTGGTCAAAACTCAAAAACACTTTCTCTTTTTTAGGCACTGATGGAAAATGCTTAACCAGTAAGGTACTGAAAAGAAACTATTGGTTTTCAATGAAATAAAAGAATGGAGAAGGAGATGACATTAAAAACGAAAAAAAAGAAAGCCTTCTGGAAGTTATATTACTGGGAGGCCAGTCTGTATGAATTAAACCTTTTGAAAACAATAGCAAAGGAAGATCCTTAATAATGACTGCACAAGAGTCAAACTCCAAGTGTGAGGAACAAAGGTGAACTACTCAAGAAAGCAAATCAAACATTAAAATAAAAACTGATAATCAGAAACCAATCTTTACTTCTACCATTTGTCCTAGGATGGAATGAAAAGTGGCATATTAGTCATGTACTTAGCCTAGAACTTTGCCACATCCTGACTCTGACTTTGAAAGATGAATTTTGCTTCTTAAATCCACGCTTTGTAAAGAAATGTGAAGCACAGAAAATAGCTCCTTCTGTGAAGGCAAAGAAGCAATAAGATTTTTTCCAATATTCTATAGAAGTATCTATGTAATAAGCAGGATTTATTGATTTGATAGACAGGCATTGAAAACCACTAGCTTTGGGGACCTGGAAATTTAGCAGACAAATAATACTAAAGAACTACATTACCTTTTACAGTGGGGAAAAAAGTCACTGGTATGAAAGTTTGATTCACAGCAATATATTAACATTTTAGAGATAATTTGTGGGACTGGTACACAAAGGGTTTTCAAAGGTATCTTAAAGATTTCAGTGAAAGTAAGGAAAGAACTAGAAATTGGTTTAAAATTCATTAAACAGCCAACAACTCGGTAGGGTATAGAGAAAGAAATTGACCAAGAAACATCCCCCCCTCCCCACTTTGGCACTTTAAAAAAAAAAAACGTGATCTGTTTTAGGCTAAGAAGTACTGTGAAAATTCACAGGGAAAGAAAATGAAGGAGAGAAAATTACCTTTATCTGTTGCTAAGCTGACATCACTTTACCATCTTCATAAAAAACAACAACAAAAAAAAAAAACCACTTCCTAATTTATTATAGTCAAATGAACTTCTTTGATTACAGTCTCACTTTCAAGAATCCCCAAGTCATTTGTAAAAGTTAAGAGAGGACAGAACTTAATGACTCATTATGTGGGGTCCTGAGAAACTGATCTCCATCTAAAGATACACTTTCATTATATTGTAACGATTCTTGATGAAGAGTTTCAAAATTAAATTAGTGAACTGCCTATGAAAGCGATGAAATTATTTTGTCTTCCCCTTAATATTTGTAGAATATTGATGATTGCCAGATTTTAAATTGCATAACATCCTACAAATTAAACACACTATATTAAAGGGGTGATGTAGGTATTTTAAAATAAAATAAACACATTTCCAAAAAGCTCCATGGTATGGCATATTTTAGGGATAGCTATTGAAGGCATACTAGAAATAGTAACAGTAGAAACTGTAAGCAGAATGGACTTGGTGGGGGCAGTGAAGAGACTTGATGGCAGGTGGAAGGCCACAGCCTTCAGCCGTAAACTGCTTTGCATTCAACATGTGACCCTGGCTCTTGCCAGCTGGGGCAAGTCACTCTATAAACCTCAGTTTCCTCCTACTTCTCAGAACTGTTCTAAGATTAAATAAGATTATATATGTACCACATTTTCTTCATCCACTCATCAATTGATGGGCATGTCATAGATTATACATACATGAAAACAGGAATTTATGCATTATATGCTGTGATTTGTGTACAAAGATGCTGCCATATATCACCCTTAGTATTTATATGAACTTTTTTCAGCAATAAAATGGATATTTTTTTTCAAAGAAAAAAGATTATATATGTGACAAACCTAGCACAGTGCCAGGCACACAATAGACATTCAGTAAATGTGAATTGCAGACCCCTAGGTTGAAGGACTGAAGTAGAAGAAGGAAGAAATGAAGGAAAGAGATAATGCAGGATGCAAGTGGGTGAATTTAGCTACCTATACCTAGGAAAATAAAGATATGGGGGATGCTGTGGTGTGCTGCCCAGAGCACTTCATTCCTGCAGACACTAAGGGTGTAGCCTGCTCACAGCTCACACCTCAATCCTTCGCAGGAAATGGCCCCTGGCAAAATGAAGGTCTCTCTCCCAGTCACGCCCCTTCCCAGAGGCAGCTGCAATTCAGGACATCCCTGAAATGCCAATCCCAATTTCAGAATGACCTGTGGGATCAACTGGGATTTATGTCACAAATGCATCCCAGGTCATCTTCTCCTACCACCCAATCTGGCTTTCCTCATTCCTTTACAGATGTTGTTCCTGAAAGTAGTCCCCAGTAAACTTCCTGCACACAAATTTCCTCCTCATAGTCTATGTCTCTAGGATAAAAGCTAATGTGGGGGAGGGGGGCTTGAGATTACAAATAATTAGTATAATAATTACACTAAGTTGTTTGCATAGCTTTTATTTTCAACTACATGTGAGATTACCTCTATTTGACAGATTAAGAAAGATTGAGTGATTTGCCTATGTCACAGAGCCAGGAGTTATAAAACTGAGATTTCAGCCTGAGGCTATTCAACCAGGGCTTTTTCACTACATTGTACTCTCTCCTAACCACATCACTTTAAGCCAGAGGTGTGTCAGATGCAGTAGGAAGAAAGATACAAGGCACAGTGGCTCTGGCTGACTTCTCAATCACCCATTCCCACTTTGGTTAATGCTGCTCAGCCTCCACTTTCATTTTCTTGTGCCATGTGGTTTTGAGTTTTTCTTTGAGGCTATTTCTCAATCCCATAATCTCAGGTATTTAACACCTGAATTTTCTCTGTGTTCCCTTATTTTTGTCTGAACACCATATGTTAAAGGAAGGCTGCATTTTATAACTAAAAAATAAAATAAAATGACATGGACTTTAGAGTCTGAAACTGTATTTTAATAGCAGCCCTGCCATTTACTAGCTGTGTGGTCTCAGAAGAACTGCTTAACGTCTTGTATCCTATGTTTAGTCATCTGTGAGCTGCAGTAAGAGTAGCCATCCCACTTGTCGGGCTCACATGAGATAACTTACTTAAGAAGCACGTAACACAATGGGCATTCCATCACGCTCAACTATGCATCCTCATTCTTTTATAGAAAGCTCCCTAGTGGTTCCACTCACCCAACCACTCCATTGTCATCAAATCAAACTGTGGTAAGTGAATAATTTGCCTCTCCCCAGCATATATCATACCACCTTTACAATATCTCCATTCAGATTCACAATACATATATACATCCCAATAGCAATCCCTGGCTTCTCCAGGTCTTTATCATCATGCCTCTTACTTGGGTCCTGGACATAACTTAAAAGTCATCTTGAACAGTTACAACATCTAGGCCACACTCTCCTTTCCTAGGGAGATGTGGGCGCTCCACTTTCTTTCTGCTCAGCCCTGATACTCAGGACAAAGTAGCCTACCATTACCCAGAGGATCTGAGGCTTTAGAGGAATAGAAATTATTCCTGCTTGGAAAACTAGGCTGGATTTTCCTGAATTAAACATTTAAAAATCCCATGTTGAGATTCAACCCATAAACTCTGTTTTCTGGCAAGGAATACACCCCCTCAATTCACAATCACTGTTTTGGTAAGAAAGTGTTTGCCATATTTTATTTCAGACTTTGAATTATAATAATTAATATTTATTTAATGCAAAGTGCTAGACACTCTGCTAAGTGTTTTACATGCATTGTGTTATTTAATCCCCATGAGAAACCTAGTTAGGTAATATTTTATAAAAAATGGAAGATGGTATCACAAAAAGTATCCTTTCCCCTGATCATAGGAGGGAAAGAAAATTGGGACCTCCCTTTCTGTCTACCCAACCAAATTAGAGCTGAAAGACATAAGAACTGGAAAGAACCACCAATAAGAGTAAGCTTATAAGAAAAAGGGCATGGGGAACAATACCTTTTCATGTTTATATACATCAGCCTACATTTTCACTTCACAACTAATGATTAAGTAGGACTGATATTATTATAGAGATATTTTCTAGGAAAGGAACTGAATTTCCCAAATCCCAATTCCTTTTTTAAGTAGAAGAAATAGAGAGAGCTATATGTTTAATCAATTGGGATGTTGGTTTTGTTTTAAAAAGAAAAAAAAAACTCAAGACAAAGCAAAGGCAGGAAGCTAACTTACAGTGATACAGTAATGAGCTCATGGTGCCCAGATTGAAGGCCAAAGTCCTGAAACCAGATAGTTTGCTTAATGCACTAAGCTTCATCATTTTAAATAACTTTACTCTACTGGGATGTTATTTCTCTCTCTCTAGACTTTTTAGTGAGTATTGACTTGATTTTTCCTGGATCAAGCAAAGTTATTTGCTTGAATTGGTCATCCCTATTTACTGGAAACCAGACAATTTGTATGTTTCACCAAGTTTGATATAATAAATCAAATTATGAAATTAATTTAAGTGAAGAAAATGAGATCTTGCATCCTTTGACAACTTAATGAAATTGAGTGTTCATTCTCACTTTCTCTCCCGACCCAAAGCATTGCCACTGTAGCCATTTTTCCAAGCCACTTTAAAACCAAATTGTCAGGCAAATCATGCGTATGCAGTAAGCTTAGCCTCTCTCTGTGATGTAAGGAGTACAGGAATATCTTTAGCTCCAATTTCCAGGAGCTGGGAGAGCCCCAGCATTTCTCCACTAGTCAGAAGTTACAATGAAAAGCTAGTCACCACCTCTATGCCCTCACAGGGTGTGGGCTTCCACAAGTGCTATCATGGCAGCATGAAGGTGGTAATGGGTTTACCATCTGATGCAGAAAAGAAATTCACATGAAGTCCCACATCCTCCCTGGTGATGCCTCCACTTCACAGCCCAAGGTTGGAAGCAAGATCTCCCCATGTGGCTCAAAGTTATAGGGGCAATATTGGAGATTCTTAAACTAGCAGTTTAGTGATACAGAGCTGGCACTATGCTTTTGTCCCTGAATTCTCTCACAAGGTGAGAATCTTGAGTTTCTCAATTAAAACAGCTTCCAAGGGGATAGTAATCTGGCTGTGACATCAGACACCCCCACTGGGCAGAAAGACTATCTTAGAGGTGCTGCCATTTTGGTTGTGATCTCTTTCTTATCTGTGATTGCTCTTCCCCAACACTTCTTTCTCAGTCTGACCCAAAAAAGACATTATGAGGCCACCATTAGAAAGGGACATACTGGCCAGGCTTGGTGGCATGCACCAGTAATCCCAGCCACTCAGGGACTGAGACAGGAGGATTGCTTGAGCCCAGGAGTTGGAGACAAGCCTGGGCAACATAGCAAGATCTTTTTAAAAAAAGAAAATTGAAAGGGACACATTTTAAGTTATTTGTTCTGCCATATTGAAAATTTTGCATTGATGAAGTCACGTTCTTTCAACCTGTTCCCCTTATAACAACCAACCTGAATTTGCACCATAGTTCCCTGGTGTTTATGGTTGTCTGTATTCATAGACTAGATTTTAATCACTAGAGAGAAGATTACTGTACCACACAAATATCAAGTACATGGCCTTGGACTGATTAACATGGTTTTATAACTATTTTAGCTAGCCAGCAAAAGACATTTCCTATCCAATTAAAATTAATATTTCTTTAGTATCCACTATATGTATGGCATTGTGATTTTTTTTTAATGTATTAGCTTGATATTTTTGTCTCCTCTTTACTTTCTCTACCTTAGATTTACTGCTTCAGAAAGAGCCTAGACCAGAGTTAGCGAATTTTTCCTGTAAAGGGTCAGATAGTAAGTATTTTAGGCTTTGGGGACCATGCAATCATTATCCCAACTACTCACTCTGCCACTTTGGTGAGAAAGCAGCCCTAGACAACATGTAAACACAGTAAACATGTGAAAACATGTAAAAAAATGTAAAAAACATGTAACACAGCATGACTGTGTCCGAGTAAAATTTTATTCACTAAAAAGTTGATAGGCCAGATTTGGCCCATGGGCCATAGTTTGCTGACCCCTGACCTAAATCAAAAGGTTAATGAGGGCAGGAAACTATCTGTTCTTGTACCCCTAGCATCTAGCATACAGCGAGTATTCAAATATGTTAACTAAATGAACAAAAATAAATCTTCAAAGAACCAAGAAACTGTTCTATATCAGTTATAGTAGCAATTGCATAATGTGCCACACCTGTCAGTGTGGTACAAAGTAGCTTCTCATTAGAGAAGCATTTGCTGAATAAATTGAAATGCAACTTTACTTCATACCAAAGATCAAAATCTTTTATTCTTGATTTATCCAGCAGATTATCTTTTGGGAATTTATCCTTGTTTCAAAACATCATTAAAAGATGCATTAAACTTAGGCTGTGGCCCTGCATATATTTGCTCCTTTTAAAAGTGCTCAAGTGGAAACAGGCATGTTGAAGAGCTGTTTCTTTTGCATGTGTTCCCACTCACATGTTGTTTTAATTTTTCAGTTTCATCAAGGCAGGTAGGCTGCCATCTGGTTGATTCTTGACAGCACTCAGTGGTTTTAGCAGAAACTTTGGCAGCTGATTTCTTTTTTTAAATGAAGGCAGCCAATGTTTTGACAAAATTCAACCCTCTGTCCCTAGAGAAATTATTGAGTTTTTAGAAGTTGTTTTCAGACCAACTTTTCCCAGAAAGGATTCATGTTTTTCCTTCCCTTTCAGGAATTCTCCCTTTTTGCACTCAACTGTCACAGCTGATAGCTTACCGGCTAAAAAAAGGAGTTTTTAACTTTCAGTACAAAATAAACAACATGGCATTGCAAATAATTCTTATGAAATGATAAGAATAATACTTTGTAAAGACATTTTCATAACATCTCCTATCATAAGAAATATGCCCAGATATCAAAATAAAGAAAATCAAAATTGTAATCACCAAAACAAATGATTTTTTCCTATGGTTAAATAGAGAAATATTGGTATTAAAGGTTTATAACATAAATTTGTCATAAGCAGGGGCATATATAGTTTCTTAACCAAAAAAACTCAACTTTCAAGGTGGAGAAATGAACCTGACTTCCACCCCTTTTTCTAATATATCTTTTTTAAAAAGTAGTACTATAATGTCTTTTCTTCAAAAATTTTCCTCCAGAGGCTTCATAAATAGGAAAATTAGCACTGACCCAAACAAACAAACAAAAAACAATAAAAAAAAAAACACCAATAACAAAAACATTGTAGCTACTATCTTACATTCAAGCCCAAATATGTCTGGCTATTGGAATCAGCTGGTCAACTTTTAAAGAATACAGATGCTTGGGCCCTACGACAGGGTCAGGCTGGGGAATCTGTTAGTTTTGGTTGAGGTGCTTTCCAGGTGGTCCTGATGGCATTTCATATTTTGGAACCCCTGCACCAGTAAGACTGCTGTATCTGGTCAAAACTTTAATGATGATCAGAAAGGCCCCAGATTCCTTTTCTCAGCAGTGGGTAGATTTTCTTTTCATCCTTTTGATCTTCACCAAAAATTAGGTGCCAGCCACAAAATCCCTTTTACTCGTGCTGTAAGCCCAGCATCTGTCTTAACAACCACAGACCATTTTTCGTTCTGTAACTTTTCCAGTCTTTGAAAATAGAGGCTGATGTTCACACACAAAAGTATACTTTTCATAAAGCCACAACATAAAGTGACTGTTTCTAGTTCTGATATAAAGAAAAACCATGTGTCAGTGTAAACATCTCGCCCTGATTACACACATCAGTATGTGAAAATATTTATGGAACCCAAGTATGGAATTCAATGCAACATTATGTCATTCCACCACACTTGGGAAATTCAGACAATAAGCACTAATGATTAAAATGAAACAAAAGAACAACAACCATTATTTGTTGAGTGTCTGGATGTGCGAGGCACTGGGACAATAAACAAAAACTTAATTTAAAAGTGATTTTGGTGCCATGATTAATTAATTTGTTCATTCTATTTCACAATAAGTAGCTAGGGTCCCCCAAGGAAATAATATTTTAGCAAAGCAAATTATTTAGATGTAGTGATGGTTGGTTTCTCTTTTCTGTATTTCTAAGATTTTAAAGATTTGTGTATATATTGCAGACTCAGTAAAATGGTGGCCTGTGTTTTATATTGTACACAGCTGATCTTATGTACTTTTGATAGTTTAATCAAGTTTCCAATGAGATAGACTTACTTTCTCTATGGAAAGTTTGAGAGCATGTGCTCTTATTCTCCCCAGGCTCCCAGGTTTAGCTTATGGGAAAGTTTACAATAAGGGAGTTTGGCTAGAAAGTTAATGTAACTTTTCTAAAGCAAGAAACTAAAGGCTTTGAGTAAGATAGCCATATTGTAGAAGGGGCAGGGAGGCAATGGAGAAAAAGAAGAAATATTAAGTATGTCTTCAAGATTTTTTTCTGGTTGGCAACCTGAAAGAGTTGTGGTACTATATCTACCAAGATAGGGAACACATAAAGAGCATCTCTGGTGTGACAGAGACAGGAAGAAATGATCACTTCAATCATAAACATGTTACTTGTGTAATGCCTTCAGGACCAAATGCCTTCAGGTGAGATGTTGGACTGGTGGAAGAAAATAGCACCCCTATTTGAATTCTCAAGAAAAAGAACAATAAATATATACAATTATTATTTGTCAATTAAAAATTTTAAAAATAAATAAATTATTTTTTAAAAGAGTAAGGGCAAATGCAAGATATGTAAAAATGCTCTAAAGGATTATGCCTCAGCTATCTATTTGCCACAATGATGCCACATAATGAATAACTACCTAATTCAATGGCTTTAAATGATAAACATTTATTTAGTTCAAGTTTCTGCTGGTAATTGGATGGTTCTTCTGGTCTCAGCTAGGCTCATTCATGCTTCTGTGGTCAGGTGCAAGCCTGGTTGGGTTGGCATGGCTGATCTTGGCTGGGTTTAAAGCTTTGGCTGCAACCTGGGCTGAATCAGCACTGCTGTTATGGTCTCTCATCCTCCAACAGGCTGATTCTCAAGGCAGTGGCAAAGTTTAGTGAGAGAAAGGGAAAATGCACAAGGCCTCTTGAGGCCTGGCTCAAAACTGGGCACAGCTTCACTTCTGCACGTTCTACTGACCAAAGCGAGTTGTGTGCTCAGACCTGGGCACAGCTTCACTTCTGTACATTCTATTGACCAAAGCCAGTTATAAGGCCAACTCAAATTCAAGAGGTAGGGAAATAGACTCTATCTCTTGATGGCAGGAAGTTCAAAGTCATGTTGCAATGAATATGGATACAGGGGGGTGGAGAATTGGGGCCATTTTTGCAACCAATGTATCATAGATCATAAGCAATTTTTTTCTGATACAACCTGCTTCTGTTTCCTCACCTTAGGAAAAGAGAATCAGGGATCCATAAAATTTTAAAGCTCAATGAAGCTTTAGTGGTTATGCCCTCAAGTCCTTTCACTTACCAGAACCTGAAGCATAAGGAGGTTTAATGACTAATAAGCAAATAGCTAGATAGTTATTAACCCAAGATAAAAATATAGATTTTCCAAGGTCTGCAAACATGCCCTTCCGTCATACCATGCCATTGGTTCCCCAGAATGTTCAGCTTCCTTAAATAATGTATACCAATAACTTTTCTCTTGGGATGCATTTTTTTCAGAACCATGTTTGGAAATTTATAGTTTTTAAAATCCAAATAATAAAATCTTCATTTGTAGGAAATATTATGAACACAAAGAAACTTTTTATAAATGACTCTTCTATCCATCATCATCCATCATTATTGAGCGAGAAATATAAAGATATTTGCAATTAAATATAATGGCTATATGCTATTGAAAGAAAATTATATAAATTATATAAATAGATTTTTGTTACTTATCAGTTTAACTCTATGCTGCTTGGATTAATAATTTTTTAAAAAAGTAGACCATAAATAATTCTAATCACTTATTTAAGAAGGTTTCTAGAAAAACTTTCTGACCAATAAGTGTACTCTCATCATGCTGTTTGATTTTTCCATTTTATTTCACTTTACTAATAATGAATAACTCTAAATAGAGAGTAAAATGTAAGGTATTAGAAGATGACAAATGTCAACCTGACTTCTCATGCATAGAAAACTGATTTAAGAATATAGAATCTTAGTCTTTTCTACTTGAAGTGCACTTTACTATATTCCATGATCAGCTTTTATACACAGAGCCTAATGGCAATGAAGTCTATTTAGAGTAGCTTTTATTTTTTCTAACTAGAAATGTGGAAACAATAACAAAAAAACTAAATGGTAAAAACAGGGAAATGGTTAAATAAATTCTGAATATTCCATATAAAGGGATATCAAATCAATGACGAAGGAAAAAGCTCTCAAGATGATGTTAAGATCAAAAAAGAAGAAGAAAAGAAAGAAGAAAGGAAGGAAGGAGAGAGAAAGAAGAAAAGAAAAAAAGAAAGAAAGAGAAAAAATGTTTACATATATCATAATCCCAATTTTTAAAATGTATGCAATAAAAATACTGAAAGGATCTATAGCAAAATATGAACAATGGTTTCAATCTTCGAGTAAAGAGACTATAGTGATTTATACTTTCCTCTTTATGTTTTTATGTATTTTTAAATCAAATCAAAATAAGTAAAAGAAATTACATTATTTTAAAAATTAGAAATTGAAAAACAAAAAAGGAAAATAAACCACAAGATTAAAGTGACTTTAAAAATTTTAAATGCAACAATGTTTTAAAATTAATATATTTGAATCAAATAATTACTTAATAAAATATTTTAAATGAACTTGATATTTTTAATCATCCTGCATCCAAAATGAGTCATGAAACCATAAAATTAGAATGCATGACCCAACAATCCCATTTTACAAATAAGTTGACTCATGCCCAGAAAGATTAAATGACTGGGTTACCCAATAATATAGTCAGTCCACTTCAGAATCAAGACTCACAGTCTAGTCATGCTGTTTCTAATTTGTCATTTTGTCTCTCTAAAAATACTAAGAGGGAAAATAAATTAAAATACTGAGAGTTAATATAAATTATAGTAACAGGGTATTTTATAATACTATGTGATTGCCTTGTTCACCTTCTTTCATTTATGGGTACATCTCTAGAAATAGTAATCTCTGAAGTTTAGCAGTTTTGTTTTAAAACATTCTTACTTTTGTAGATTTGCATGTGGGCAATGTTTTAATATTTTTTGGCATTTTCCTCGATAACAAATCACAGTTTGCTCCAGTGGCCTTAGTTTAGCAAGAAAAATTAGCACACAAAGCTAAGAACTGAAGCATTTATTCCTCACTTACTAAGTAAGTGAAAGACAGTACACACCTGGGAGCAGAGATCAAGTCTTATCATTATTGAATCTTTAGGCTGTTAACATAAAAAGATGCATATGACATGGTGCCTGATTTCAAAGAGCTTATGGTACAGCAGAGGTAGACAAATATGCAAGCAACTAAGCAATACAAGGTTGTAACTACCATGATAAATGTCTTTATGAGCTTAAAAAAGGGGCTGAGTATTTCTACCTTGGGAGATATGAGGCAAGGCTATCAGGAAATGTTTTATAAAGTCAAAGCTTGAGCTGAAAATTTTTCAACAAAGTTCAAATTTTAAAAAAAAAACTAGAGTCATGGAGTAATGTCAGCAAGATTTCTGACTAAAAGCCCCTTGCACTTTGGAGTATATCAGATGAATAACAAAAACCCTGGTGAGCACAAAAACTCAGGATGGCCCCATAGAGAATGGAAGGAAATGTTGGGCCTCCACCACCTAATGCCCCAACCAGAATCAGCTGGGAATCAGGAGAAACTTCTCCCTAGAGCAAGGAGGTAAGCAAGAGGATGCCAGAACCCCCACCAACACCATGGACACCTACAGATCCCACCACTGGGATCCCCTGCAGTCCTCTCAGGGACTAAGCCCAGCTGAGGAAGCTGCCTGGAGTCCAAATAGCTATGCTTCCCCCAGAAAAGGAGCTGACACTGTACCCTATGCACTGTGGCCAGTGCAGCTACTGCACACTACACCATCTTGGAATTGGAATTACGGCTGGAATGTGTCTTATGACAGGGGAGAGTAACCATGGCTTCCCTTCATCCCTAAGGCTAAGAAACCACCAAAATACCCCAGCCCAGTGGCTCAACATACCCAAGCTAAACTGCAAGCAGCTGTTACACCTTTTTCTGTGGGTCCACATGGAGGAAGAGCCACTCCCCCTCCTCCTGCCCTTGCCTCTTTGGGCTGGAGCTGAAGTAGTACCCAGCCTCCTGGGAAAAATGGTATCTTGGCTGCTCAGAGCAATCATGTCTCCCCAGTGCCTAAGTTGAAGCAGTGCCCTACATCTCAGGAAATGGTGCCTGGATCACCCAGAACAGATATGCCCCCCAGTCTAAGCTGAAGTGGTACATCATCCCCTGGGGAATCCATGCCCTGGCTGAGCTAGCAGCTGCACATCCAGGGCTGAGCTGATGTAGTAACCTGCATCCAGGGAAAGAGTAGTCACTGAGTTGAGACAACCCACCTTACAGGCCAAACAACTCTAGTACCCTGCTTCTCTGGAGCTGGACTAGCCCCCTAGAGTCTGAGCTACTGAGAAGCCCCTCTCCCTGGGGTGTGGAATCATCACTTTGCTATTTTCTGCCACCCCAGAACCCAACCAACAGCTGTGCTCTGCCATTCTGGGGTATTTGCTACTGCTGCACTTTGCCTCACAGAATCTGGGATACTGCCAAAGCCCCACCATCCCAGGTTTATAATCACTACTACACAGTGAATCATCCCCTGGGACCTGAGTGCCTTACGGTCATAGATCCTCGCTCTGTGGGCAACCTACATTCAACCCTGCTACAGACAGCAAACCTGTAACCCAAGATCCAGGTGCTACAACAGGTACATGAGACCCTGAGCCTAGGACTCTAGACCCATAGCTGTTCCAAGCACCTACACTTGGAACACAGAATCGCTGCAGCTGTTTGTAGGCCATGTTAGACCTGACACCAAGAGGAATCCCCTAGCCTCAGTCTTCTCATTGTGGGGAATAGGAGAGTAGGAGGCCCCCAAAGCTCTTGACACCAAGGACATTAACTACACTGCTGCCATCAGTGCCACAAACTTCTACAGCCTAGGTCACTGAGATGCCTACAATTATTTTGATGTTGAATGCAGCTGAAGAAGCTGCACAGAGTCTATGCCATTGCCCTTATCCAAAAACAGAGTCACCACACCCTTCCCACTGTCACATTAAAGCCTAACTGTAGGTGAGAGTCTTTCTGTATGAAATCCACTCTAGAAAGTTTGGAACAGGCACTAGATGCACAGACATCAATGCAGGGACACAAGAAACATGAAAAGCAAGGAAATATAACACCAACAAATGAACATAATAACTCTCTAGTAACTACACCACAATGAAAAGGAAATCAATGAATTGCCAGAAAAAGAATTAAAAATAATGATCTTAAGGAAATACAATGAGATACAAGAAAATATGGACAGACAACTCAACAAAATCAGGAAAACAATTCATGATATGAATGAGAAATTCAACAGAGATAGAAATCATAAAAAAGAACTAAACATAAAACCTGCAGATAAAGAATTCAATATGAATGAAACAAAAAATACAATAGAAAACTTCAACAGTAGATTTGGTCAAGTAGGAGAAAAAAATATCTGAACTTGAAGATAGGTCACGCGAAATTACCCAGTCAAAGAAAAAAAAAGAGAAAGAAGAATGAAAAAGAGTGAGGAAAGCCTACAAGGTTTATGGAACAGCATTAAGCAAACAAGTTCTTGTATGGGGATTTCCAGGAGAAAAGAAGGAAAAAGGCAGAGAAAAGTGATTTAATGAAACAATAGCTGAAAGTATGGGGAGAGATCCAGGAAGCTCAAAAGTCCCCAAATAGATATAACTCAAAAACATCCTCTCCAAGACACGTTATAGTCAAATTGTCAAAAGTCAAAGAAAAAGAGAGAAGCCTAAAAAGAGCCAGGGAAAAACATCAAGTCACATAAAAGGGAATCTCCATTAGACTAACAGCATATTTCTCCACAGAAACCTTACAGGCCAGGAGAAGATGGGGTGATATATTTAAAGCACTGAAAGAAAAAAAAAAAGCCAGCTAATAATAATATAGCTCAAAAGGCTATCCTTCAGAAATGAGGAAGAAATAAAGTCTTTCAGAGGCAAGTAAAAACTGATGGAATTCACCACTACTAGACCAGCCTTACAAGAAATGCTCAAGGGAGTTCTACACATAGAAGCAAAAAGATGTTATTCACTATTGTGAAAATACACAAATGCATAAAACTCATTAATACAGTAGACACAAAGAAGAAAGAGAAAGGAATCAAACCTTATCGATAAATTTAAATTCAAATAAATTAAATTCCCCACTAAAAGATACAGACTGGATGAATGAATTTTAAAAATGACCAAACTATATGCTGCCTACAAGAAACACTTCACCTGTAAAAACGCACATAGACTGAAAGGGAAGGGATGGAAAAAGATATTCCACACAAACAGAAATTTAAAAAAACAAGCGGAAGTAGCTCTACTTATATCAAATAAAACAGACTTTAAGTCAAAAACTGCAAAAAGAGACAAAGAAGGTCATTATATAATGATAAGCAGATCAATTCAGCAAGAGGACATAACATTTCTAAATATATATGCACCCAACACTGGAGCACTCAGATATATAAGGCAAATATTATTAGATCTAAAGGGAGGGATAGACCACAATACAGTAATAGTTGGGAACTTCAACACCCCACTCTCAGAATGGAGCAGATCATCTAGGCAGAAAATCAACAGAGAAACATTGGATTTAAACTGCACTTTAACCAAAAGGACCTAACAGACACTTAGAGAACATTTCATCCAACAGCTATAGAATTTACATCCTTTTCATTAGCATGTGAATTATTCCCCAGGACAGACTGTCAGGGTGGCAGTCTGCCCTCAGTTCTTGGTGTGCTTGTGGCTGAAGAATGACCAGACACACCAAAGTGTCAAATCCAGAATATTATCCTGGTCCTCTGACTCCTTACTTGGAAAGATCACCAGCAGGGCCAACGTGACAGATTAACCTCAGGCAGTTTCACACGAGCAGCTCTTTATTGTAGAATAAAATGGGTCTGTCTCTGTTAGTGGAGAGAGACAGACCCACCTACTCACTCATCCACCCACTCACACACTCACACACTCACACACTCACACACTCACACACTCACACACCCACTCTCTTTCTCTGAATTCTCAGATTGTTTCCTTTTATTAGCCCAGCCTGAGGGAGGGCTCTCAGGAGGTGTGGGATACTACCAAATGATCAACAGGTGTCCTGCATATACAAGCTCCATTCGAAAGCCCACCTGGGGTGGGGGGAATGAACCACAGTGCAGATTCAAGCTAATGACATAATTACCTTTAGGTTACTCTAGGTCAGTTTCTGAATCCTGTCATGCCTGGGCTGGGGAATTCCCAGATTGATAAAGCATTCCCTCCTTCCCCAGGTGTAGCAGTTGCTCAGGATAGGATTAAAGGTGGAGCAACACCAAAACAGTGTGCCTGCCCTTATCCTTCTTCCCAGGTGGAGCAACTGCTCAAGACAGCACTAAAGCAGGGCACCCTTGTACCTAGAAGAGCCAGAGATCCTATCTACCTAAAAAGACCACATGCTAGGGCACAAAATAGTCTCAATGAATTTGAAAGAACTAAAATCACATCAAGTATGTTTTCTGACCACAATGGAATAAAATTAGAAATCAATAATAAATGGAGCTTTTGAAATTGTACAAATGCATGGAAATTAAACAACATGCTCCTGAACAACCAATGGGTCAATGAAGAAATTAAGAAGGAAATTAAAAAATTTATTGAAACAAATGAAAATAGAAACACAACATACCAAAACCTATGGGATACAGTAAAAGCAGTATTAAGAAGGAAGTTTATACCAATGAATACCTACATCAAAAAAGTAGAAAGATTTCAAATAAATGGCCTAACAATGTACTTCAAGGAACTAGAAAAGCAAAAGCAAACCAGCTGGGCATGGTGGCTCACACCGTAACCCTAGCATCCTGGGAGGCTGAGATGGGAGGATCACTTGAGCTCAGGAGTTCAAGATCAGCCCGAATAAGAGCGAGACCCTGTCTCTACTAAAAATAGAAAAAATTAGCTGTGCATGGTGGTGTGTGCCCTGTAGTCCCAACTACTCAGGAGGCTGACGCAGGAGGATTGCTCGAGCCCAGGAGTTTGAGGTTGCTGTGAGCTAGGCTGATGCCACGGCACTCTAGCCCGGGTGACAGAGCAAGTCTCCGTCTCAAAAAAAAAACAAAAACCAGACCCAAAATTAATAGAAGGAAAAATAATAATAAAAT
Source organism: Daubentonia madagascariensis (assembly GCA_023783475.1). Lineage (NCBI taxonomy): Eukaryota > Metazoa > Chordata > Mammalia > Primates > Daubentoniidae > Daubentonia > Daubentonia madagascariensis. The sequence goes on along the minus strand of JAKFHU010000600.1, from coordinate 44,676,967 downwards.
AATAATACCCCTATCTCTCACTATATACAAAAATCAACTGAAAATAGAGTAAAGACCTAAATATCAGGCCTGAAATCATGAGAAAAGAAAGCATAGGGGAAATGCTTCAGGACATTGGTTTGGACAAAGATTTTATGGAGAAGACCTCAAAGCATACGCTACCAAAGCAAAAAATAGACAAATGGGATTATAACAAACTAAAAAGCTTCTGCCCAGCAAAGGAAACAATAAACAAAATTAAAAGGCAACCTCTAGAATCAGAGAAAATACTTGAAACTCTTCACCAGACAAGGGATTAATATCCAGAATATAAAAAGAACTCAACAGCAAAATTCAAATACAATTTAAAAATGGACAAATGAGCTGAATAGACATCTTTCAAAAGAAGACACACAAATGGCCACCAGGTATATGAAAAAATGCTCAACATCACTCATCATCAGAGTGGTACAAATCAAAAGTACAATGAGATATCATCTCACCCCAGTTAGAATGGCTATTATCAAAAAGACAAAACGTATCAAATGCTGGCAAGAATGTGGAGAAAGGAAAAGTCTTATACACTGTTGGTGGGAATGTATATTAGTACAGCCAATATAGTAAACAGTATGGAGGTTCTTCAAAAAATTTAAAATAGAACTACCATATGATCCAGTAATCCCACTACTGGGTATATATCCAAAGAAAAGGAATCAACAAAGGAAATATATGCACACACACACAATGAAATACTATTTAGCCATTTAAAAAGAATGAAATTTTCTTATTCACAGTAACATGGATGAACTTTGAGGACATTATGTTAAGTGAAATATTCCAGGCATTGAAAGATAAATACCACATGTTCTTACTTATATGTGGAAGCTAAAAACGTTGATCTCATAGATGTAGAAAGTAGAACAGTGGTTACTAGAGGCAGGGAATTGTGGGGGGGAGTGTGGATAGCCAAATTTCGGTTAATGGATACAAAAGTACAGCTAGCTAGGAGGAATAAGTTCTAGTGTTCTATAGAAATATAGGGTGACTATAATTAACAATAATTTATTGCGTGTTTTTAAATAGCTAGAGGAGCATATTTTGAATGTTTCCCACACAAAAAAATGATAAATGCTTGAGGTAATGGATATGCCAGTTACCCTGATTTGATCATTAAACACTGTATACATGTATGGAAATATCATACTTTATCTCATAAATATACACAATCATTATGTGTTAATTAAAATTAATAAAAGCAAAAAAAGAGAAAAAAGTTCTGCTCACATAAAAAAATACTTATGTAATATTAATTGAAAAAAAAAAGAATTCAAAATTAGTATATGCAGTATAGCTCTGCTTAAAAATGATATGCACAGGGAAGTCTGAACAGGTGGAGCACAAAGGATATTTAAGACAGTGAAGCTATGCTGTATGATACTATAATGGTTGATACCTGTCATTATACATTTGTCAAAACCCACAGAAAGCAATTCCAGTTCAAGATGGCTGATTAGAGACATCAGACACCCATCCTCTCCAGAAAGAGGAACAAAAATTATGAATAGACAATCATACCTCAAACAGAACATCTAGGAGAGAACACTCAAGTCCAACGGAGAACTCACGGGAAACATATGAGGCACAGAAGAAGAAAGAAGCAAGCAGCTGGCTCAGTTAAAATTGGCCAGGATCCCTGAGGGGCTTGGTGTTGCAGGGAAAATGTGATAGGACTTCAGCAATCCACATTCCCACCACAGACTCCTGTGATCCAAATGGTAGGAAAGCTCCTCTGCCCACACGAACCATGACACTAGCACAGGCAGTGATTTAAAGACCCCATGAAGGCATTGCATCAGACAGAGAACTTGTGCTGGGTCACTCACACCCTTGGGACCTGACAAGCTGTGGCAGGGTGCCATTTTAGGAATACAGCAGATGGACTGCATCTTGCCCTGGAAACCACAGCCCCTGTATCTCCACATGCCAGGAGCTCCTGCTGACATTCCTCAGAGTCCACCCAGAGGGCCACAGTGGAGCTGCACTGGCTGAACCCAAAAGTACTGCAGGATTCCCTATACTCTATCTAGCCCATAGGGAGTTTTACTCCTGGGGGAAAGGACAATGCAACACAACCAAGGGGCAGCCCCCTGGGACAAAAGAAACCAAAGAATGCACTTTCCAGAGCCTGAAGGCTTCCTGTCTGGGGCAAAGAGAAGTGACCTCACCTCCAGCAGTGACACAAACTCTGTGTTCGGCTTTGCAAGCAAGGAGTGAAATCCCTTTGCACTGGCAGAGCAGCACCTGTGGTCAGGCCCTTGCAAAGAGAATGGGACCGCTTTTCCCCCTCCTCTTGCCCCACTCCTGCTGCCACCCGAGGCTGGGATGAGTGAGCCGAAGGGCTACATGTCTGGAGCAGTAAGTGGCAACTGCAACCCCACTGGTGACATTTCCTCCATGCCCATGTTGGCACACAAAGATGCATACTACCACATGCTTGGTGCTGCTATCACAGAGAACAGAAAAGACCGAGAGCAGTGTGTCTGGTATTGTTGGGGGTGACCCCCAGACCACACCCATTGTCAACACCAATCTGCACTGCTTGGAACCCAGAGGGTCATCTTGCCACTAACACTCCCATCACCCACACTATACCAGTTTCCCAGAGACCAGAGAACCTACTCACCCTCTGGGCCCACCACTGCCACTGACAGCATCTGAGCAAGCCACCTGGAAGCCCAAGAATTGTCCCACCAGTAACTGCCAACACAGGTGCCAGTAACTGCCAACATAGATACATTGCATGGGAGCACAAAGATAGTCATGCTCAGCTCCCTCCTACCAACGCTGAGGCCTGAAGCCTGGCCCACCCGGCTTACCAGTCCTAGCACAACTTCACTACAGCATCCAATAATAACTGTACCCTAACCCTCAGAAAATCACAGAAAGCACTAACACTGTTTACAGCCAAAGAAATCATACAGAGGCTATACTACTGCACACACTCAGAATCAAAGAAGAAGTGCCCTACCCAACCAACACCACAGACATACCTTCAGGAAAAAATCCTCCCCTATGAATGTTAATGTCAAAACAGGAAGAAGCAACTATTACACCAGATGCACAGATATCAATGTAAGGGGACAGGAAACATGAAAAAGCAAGGAAATATGATATCTCCAAAGGAACACAATAATTCTCCAGATCTTAATCAAAAAAAAATCTTCAAAATCCCAGGTAAAGAATTCAAAGCATTAATTTTTAAGAAGCTCAGTGAGATACAAGAGAATTCCAAAAAAATATACAAATATGTCAGAATAATAATTTAGGATATGAATAAGAAATTTACCAAAGAGATAGATATTTCTTAAAAGAACCAAATAGAAATTTTGGAATGGAAGAATTCATTGAAGGAAATACAAAATATATTTGAAATCTTCAACAACAGACTAGAGCAGACATAAAAAAGAGAACCTAAGGACAGGTCTTTTGAAATAACTTCAAGACACTTTGAAAAACATGAATTATTGGTATCCCCAAGAGCAAAGAAAAAAATGAAAGGATTAGAAAACCTATTCAATGAAATAATAGATGAAAACTTTCCAAGTCCAGCAAGAGATTTAGACATTCAGATTCAGGAGGCTCCATGTCTCTCAGGCAGATACAGCGCAAAAAATTCTTTTCTATATCACATTATAATCAGACTGTCTTAAGTTAGAGATAAAGAGTGAATCCTAAAAACAGCAAGAGAAAATTGTATAGTCACCTATAAAGAAAATTCCATCAGACTAACAGCAGATTAGAAAATGGGATGATTATATTTAAAGTACTGAAGGAAAAAACTGGCAGTTAAGAATATTCATTGCAGCATTATTCATAATAGTCCTCTGATGTCAACTGGTAGATCAGGAAAGATAGAATTAAAAAGGCATACCACTCCTTAACCTTTGTTCAGACATGATGTAGCTCTTGTTCCCTCACCCACTGGTGAGAACTAGTGACATAGTACCACCTACAACTGGGAGGGCTAAGTGGGCAGCTGCTTCCTTAAAACAACTCCACACTGTGGAGGGTAGAACACAAATCTCTGGTAGACAGCTAGTCATTCTTCCCATAGATTTTTTTTTGAGGGGGCAGTGGAATTGGCTTTTTTTCCTACCATATTAAAAAAAATCACCTGGTGGAAGACCCTCTCTGGGTGTTAGAAAAACCTGGTCTTCACTAATATTTCTCTCCAAACCTTTGACTTCCTACAAAGGTATATGCTGTTGAAGCTAGAATCCCTCATAGCTATTCATTTAAAAAAATTATTCTTACATTTTGTTTCTTGGAGCTACTTCATAATTGAAAGCACTTTGTGTGAAACCACGTTAGCACATGAGTAAGTTGACACTCTCGTGGCGGCTTATTCATTCATACAACAAACATTCGTGAAGCACCCACCGTGTTCCAAGACACATACTGTTCCTCGGGAAACAAAGACAAGAGAAGATCTCCCGGGTCACCACAGGGACAAGCTGAATTCTTCAATTAATCTAAACTGAGATTCTAGGGAATAATTACAAGAATATACTTTAAAAATCTTTTGCAGAATTTCAGATTTGATAGCAAAAAATCATAAAAGTACCTGGAGTATCCAACACGGTCCACCATAAGCTGCAGGGGGCAAAGTGGGAGAGGGTGAGCCTGGTACTGGCAATGAAAGAGACAGACTCATAATTATTCTAGATGTAGATCTGACAATATTCTATGACCAAAACAATGACTCAAAGATGTCCACGATGAGAAACAGAGTGAGTGATAGTGCTCTTAACGCAACTAGAGGTGACCAGCAAATGGTAGAGTTTTGACAGAGGACATAAATTGTATTAGAGTGTGTTGAGTCTGAGATAAGTGTAGATTATATAAAAACTCACCTAGATGTAAGGGAAGTTATGTACCCACAAGCAATTAAATGTAGTCTAAAATCAGGTCTTACCCTATTTTTCAAGCTTGTTTTCTTAAATTAGTAAGCAAGGAAAAAACAATGAAAGAACGAAAAGAAAAAAGAAAAGACAAACAAAGGTAGATAATATTATTGGGCATTTATGATATTAGATTTGGCAAGATTTAGTCCTCCTTTTCAGAGGTTTTAACTGTATTTTGCAAATCAGGCCAATGTTTTAATTAAAAAATCAAAATCACCTGGCCTGGTCTCAGTTCAAACATTGAAGCTACATCAGACATTTTGCAGCACTTATCAGAGGCATACTGTCTTTTAGGGACAAGCTACTCTTTAAAACCAAATAAAACAAAACAAAGGTGCTGGTTTAATGCAAATCTGGCCTCATTTTAGGTTTGGTGTAAAACCATCAATATGGTGGTTCTGCTCTATTTCATCTCTTGGTATGCACACTCCGATTTTATTCTTTTTTTATTTGTATAAATTTAAGGGGTACAAGTGTAGTTTCATTACATGGATATATTGTGTAGGGGTGAAGTCTGGGCTTTTAGTGTAACCATCACCCAAATATTGTACATTGTACCCATTAAGTAATTTTTCATCCCTGAGCCCCCTCCCACCCTCCAATCCTTCCAAGTCTCCAATGATGATTATTCCACACTGTATGTCCTATACTCTGATTTTAGCTCTATGATGTTTTTGGTTCTTCAAACCTACTTACCAGAATCAAAATTCAGGACAGTTCTCCTGATGATATCTGTACATCTCACCGAATATTAACTTTCCTTCTATAGAAATGACATAATGGGTAATTTTCAACAGTTTCCTGATTGGCAATATATTGAGAAATGGCCTTATTTTATTTTATTTACTATTTTTGAGAAATGGCTTTATGAAGTAATCTCTAGGCAAGACAAAGTCAGCCAAAATCAGGATAAAACATAGCAATAATAGCTATATGTTTTATTAACTGCCTATGTTGACCCAGAATTCTTTTCTTTTTTTAAGTATATATCAATGTGTACATATGTGCTTGATTGACAGATATTTTCATTTTAAATACAGTCATGCACTGCAATAACAACATCTCAGTCAACAAAGGACTGCATATACCGGCAGTCCCCAACCATTTTGGCACCAGGGACCAGTTTCATGGAAGACAATTTTTCCACAGATCAGGCAGGGGGCTTGGTTTCGGGATGATTCAAGCACATTACATTATTGTGCAGTTAAACCTCTCTGCTAATAATAATCTATATTTGCAGTCGCTTCCCAGTGGCATCACTGCCTCACCTCCACCTCAGATCATCAGGCATTAGATTCTCACAAGGAACACGCAACCTAGATCCCTCGCATATGCAGTTTACAGTAGGGTTCATGCTCCCATGAGAATCTAATGCTGCAGCTGATCTGACATGAGGCGGAGCTTATGCAGTGATGTGAAGGATGGGGAGCGGCTGTAAATACAGATGAAGCTTCACTTGCTCACTGCTCACCTCCTGCTGTGTGGCCCAGTTCCTAACAGGCCACGGACCAGCACTGGTCCATGGCCCGGGGTTTGGGGACCACAGGCATATACAATGGTGGCCCCATAAGATTATAATGGAGCTGAAAAATTCCTATCACCTAGTAACATCATAGCCTTTGTAACATTGTAGCACAATGCATTACTCCGGTTGGTGCTGATGTTGATGTAAACAAACCTACTGCTCTGCCAGTTATATAAAAGTATAGCAGGTACAATTGTGTACAGTAGTACATAATACTTTATAACAATAATAAATGATTATCTTACATGTTTATGTATTGAATATATTATACTTTTTATCACTATTTTAGAGTGCACTTCTTCTATTTATTTAAAAAAAAAGGTTAACTGTAAAACAGCCTCAGGCAGGTCCTTCAGGAGATATTCCAGAAGAAAGCATTGGTATCATGGGAAATGACAGCCCCATGCCTGTTATTCTTATTGCCTGACATAGTTTGGATGTTTGTCTCTTCTAAGTCTCATGTTGAAATTTGATCTCCAATGTTGAGAGGTGGGGCCTACTAGAAGGTGTTTGGGTCATGGGGGTGGATACCTCATGCATGGCTTGGTTCATGGGAGAGCTGGTTGTTTAAAAGATCCTGGACACCCCCTCCTTTCTCTCTTGCTCCCCCTCTCGCCATGTGGCATGCCTGCTTTCCCTTCACCTTCAACCATGAGTAAAAGCTTCCTGAGGCCCTCACCAAAAACAGATGCTGGTGCCATGCTTCTTGTACAGCCTGCAGAATTCTGAGCCAAATTAATCTTTTTTCTTTATAAATTACCCAGCCTTGGGTATTCCTTTATAGCAATGCAAAACAGACTAACACATTGCCCCTGAAGACCTTCCAGTGGGACAAGAGGTGGAGGTGGAAGACAGTGATATTAATGATCCTGACCCTGTGTAGGCCTAGTTTAATGTGTGTTTATGCCTTAGTTTTTAACAAAAAAAGTTTAAAAAGTAAAAAAAGTTAAAAATTTTAAAATAGAAAAATGCTTATAGAATAAGGATATAAAGAAAAATATTTTTGTACAGCTGTACAATGTTTGTGTTTTAAGCTAATTTTATTGTGAAAGAGTCAAAAAGTTTTTAAAAAGTTAAGAAGTTTATAAAGTAAAAAATGTATAGTAAACTAAAGTTAATTTATTATTGAAGAAAGAAAAAGTTGTTTTATAAATTTAGTGTAGGCTAAGTGTACAGTGTTTATAAAGTCTGCAGTAGTGCACAGTAATGTCCTAGGCCTTCATATTCACTCACCGCTCACTCATTGACTCACCCAGAGCAACTTCTACTCCTACAAGCTCCATTCATGGTAAGTGCCCTATACAAGTGTACCATTTCATTTTTTAATCTTTTATATCTTAATTTTACTATATCCTTTCTATGTTTAGATATGTTTAGATATATAAGTACTTGCCATTGTATTACAATTTCCTACAGTATTCAGCATAGTAACATGCCATACAGGTTTGCAGCCTAGCCACATAGCCTAGGTGTATATGAGGCTACACCATCTAGGTTTGTGTACGTACACTCCATGATGTTCACACAACAAAATCACCTCCCACATTTCTCAGAACATTTCCCCATAGTTAAGTGATATATAACTGTATTTCCATTTAAAATAGTCACTTACAATTTGAAATGGCTATGCTTATTGTCTCTAGATTAATATATAATGGGAAAAAGTTAGAAATATTCCTAAGAAAAAATAAGCAAATAAAAAGCTGAATGTGTACATATTTTTTAAGTTTAACAAAAGGTCTGCATAGGGCTATTGTGAAAACAAATGGGGTAATATGTGTGGAGAGTGTTTAGCATGATGCCTGGAAGATTATAAATAACTAATAAATGGTTGAGTTTTTTTTTTTAGGAAAACACCATAAAATCTAAATATTAAAAAATTCAAAGTATTACTGACACAAATTTACTACTTCTTAAAATGTTTTCATATTATTTTAACCAATTTACATTATAAATTTTAACTATTTCATGTAGATAGTAAAGTAACAATACTTTTTCCACTAATTTTTATACACAAATACATAAACAAAATATTTTTAAATTTGTATTGCCTATATCTATAAAATAAGTGTTTTTATTTACCATTGATACATTGATTAACCAGCTTCTAAAAGCAATAGCAAATAATTATGACTTGTCTTCTCAGAATAATATGGCATCATTCTCTGCATTTTTTAAAATTATTCCCAGAGACTCCAAAAACATCTTACATCTCAAAAACAGCCTTTTCCTGTCATTCAAGGTTATGGATACAGTGAAAATTCTGGTTAAGAAAATACATTTCTGGACATATTTGTAGGCAACCTTATTCTTGTAATGCAATCATTACAATCATAAGAATTACGATGACCACACATACCCATCAAAACCATAGTGGTCTGTGGGCTGTCTAAAACACTCTTGAAGAGAAGAAAACAAGATTCTGTTGCATTTGTGACCTCTAGAGGCCAACATGTATGTGATATTTTTATTCATTCAACAGTGCCTGCAAGTACAATCTTCAAGAGTTTAAGATTTATAGGCATTAGAACATTGAGCAAATTCAAGAAAAGAGAGGTTCCATTTTAGGTAGATATGTTGCCTTGAACTAACAACCACAAACCACAAATTGAAGTTTTAAATAATAATTTGAAAAAGCCTCAGACACTTGGAGAACCTTCATGGAAAATGAAAACCTTGCATACTTCACAGTGGAGCTGTCCAGACTAATTACTTATTGTGAGTAATCATCATACTGAAGATGAACACAGTGAAATGCACTCACTGGACCCTGGAATCAAAACGCAATTCTAGTTACATGTTCTGGAAAAATCATTAACCTCTCTGAGCCTCAATGTCCTCATCTGTAAATTAAGCAAGTATAATCAAACCTACCTTACAGTGCTGTTTATAGGTTAAATGAGAAAACATATATTCTGAATGTATCTTGAAAATTTCCAAGTACTAAACCAGTGACATAAATTTCATTATGATTATATCAGTATTTATTCAGATGTTTCCTTTTGTCTCTAAATGATATACTTTTTTCACCACAGTGATAAAACCAAAACAAAATATTGGTCTAATAAAGACTCCTTTAAGTTAAAAAATTTTTCAAAGGCTTGTTGCACTCTCTCCCTATGTTGTGCAACAGCCCTAATAATGCTAGGTAGAATCAAACATAGAACAGTGGTGAGTTAGCTGCCCAATTAAATTTATTGCCTTTTATCTTAAAGATGGCAATTATGATGTAGGCTTTGAAATGTTAGGGCATTTCTTGACTTCTCAACATATTCTGGACTGGTACCCACCCACCTCCCCACAAATATACCCATTGTGTTCAGGAGCTTTCTTCAAGGGTCAAACTTCCCAAACTAGCTTCTTTTACAGTGGGAGTGAAATCTGTATTATTTTATGTTGACACATTCATATAGTCCATCTATCATATAGAAAAGGTCCAACAGAAGATGGCTAAAGTGTTGCTGCAAAGCCTCTTTGTCCCTTCTTTATTCCCATAATGCATGAGTCTAATCATGGATGCCTCCACTGTGAACCTTCTTCCATCCCCCAGAGCACCATAGGATGTATTCACTTGACCATTGTAAATGTCGTCTTTAACCTCAATGCCACTGCCAAACCCTTAGTTTCCGGCTCTCTCTCATGCCTCACAATAACTTTTTGTTAAATCTTCACTATTCACCTCAAACCTGCTCTACTAAACCCTCTTCAGTTATTCTCAACAGCTAATTCTACCTTTTACTTTACAGAGAAAATCAATGCCTTAAGACAATTCTCTAAACTTCCCACCATCTACTTACCAGGGCATCTGTATCCACAACCATTATTTCATTCTTCCTTCCTGCCTTACTGAATTAGGTTATCTTCCACCTGAACTGAACCTAAATTCTGTACTATGCCCTTGTCCTAACATTCATCTATGTTTCAGTCATAATTAAGTTCAACTGCAAGTGAAAGAAAACACAAGATGATAGTGGCTTAAACAGGATAGAAATTTATTTCTCCTTTGAAAAATTAAGACTCAACATAATTAAATTAGAACTAATATAATGACCCACAATTATGAGAGATTTGACTCTTTCTGACTTGGGTCTCCACTATTCTCAATAGATGGCTTCCACCTCATGGTCCAAGACGACTAATGAAGCTACAGCCAACCTATGTGCATTCCAGTCCACACACAATTCATCTACTTTCCTCCCATTGACCAAAGCCTAATCACAAGGCCTACCTAGCTGCAAGGGAAGCAAGACAGTATATCCTTTATTATGGAAAATCGTAAGCCCAGCTAAATATTGGGTGAACATGTGAGTGGAGAAATGGATACTGAGGGACAAGTAACAGTTTCTACCCCAGTCTTCTCCTGCCTTCTCTTGCTCTTCTTTCTGTTCATATTTTCTCTTCCATATATCTTCTAATTCCCCCTCTCTGTTGGGTCTTTCCTTAATCTGTTCAAACATCTTCCTAGACCCTGTGTCTCTAGCTGCTGCCCTGCTACTTTCCTCTTCTCCATCAGGTATTTTGAAGATTTTACTCTCACTCTTTTCAACTTCTTGATGTATTTGTTTCTCTCAGCCTGTTGCAGTCTGACTTATGCCCCTGTTGTGAGTTGAATTTTGTCCCCCAAAAAAGATGTTGAAGTCCTGACCCCTAGTACCTGTAAATGTGACCTCATTTGGAAATAGTGTCTTTGCAAAAGTAATCAAGTTAAGATGAGGTCATACTGGATAAGAGTGGGCTCTAAATTCAATGACTTGTGTCCTTATAAGACCATGTGGAGATACAGGGATGCAGAGACCCACAGAGAGAATGCTATGTGACAAAGAAGGCAGAGACTGGAGTGATACATTTACAAGAAAAGGCACATCAAGGATTGCCAGCAAATACCAGAAACTAAGAGAGAGGCAAGGGGTGGGAAGGCTCCTCCCCTAGAGAGAGTGTGGTCCTGTTGACACCTTGGTTTTGGACTTTTAGCCTCCATAACTGTGAGAGAATAAATTTCCGTTGTTTTAAGCCACTGGGTTTGTCGTACTTTGTTATGGTAGCCCTAGGAAACCAACACTGCCCCAAATGGCTCCACTGAAACAGCCCTTGCTGATAACACAGTGGTCTCTTTATTGCTAAATCCAGAGGACACTTTTCAGGTCTTTTAAAATTTGATCTGTCTCTACAGCATTTGACAAAATTGTTCACTTCCTGCCCTTGAAATCCTTCTGCCCTGGGCTTTTGGACACCACTGTACTGGTTTCCTGATATCTCTCAAGTGACTCCACCTCAGCCTTCCTTTCTAAATCTTCTTCTTTGGCTCATACTCTAAATATTCTTGTTTTTTCTTCCAATTTAACATGTTAACTGATGTGAATTAAGCCAGTCACAGAAGAACAAATACTGCATGATTCCACTTATATGAAGTATTTAATATCTAAAATAGTCAAACTTACAGAAGTAGAGAGTAGAATTGTAGCTGCCACAAGCGCTGGCATTGCCAAGGGCTAGGAGGAGGGGGAAACAGGGAACTGCTGTTCAATGGGTATAAAGTTTCAGTTATGCAAGATGAATAAATTCTAGAAAACCACTGTACAACATTTTACTTATAGCTAACAACACTGGATTATGCACTTAAAATTTTATTAAGAGCGTAGATCTTGTGTTAAGTGCCCTTACCACAATTAAATAAATAAATAAAATGTTAACCAAAATACATTTAACTCACCCCATCCTGCTCCCAAATTCCCAGTGAGAGAAGTAGAATAATATACCAGTTTTTTAATTATTTATTTTTTTAGAGATGGGGTCTCCCTCTGTAACCCAGGCTGGAGTGCAGTGGCATGATCATAGCTCACTGAACATTTTTAAATTTATGTAATTCACTTCTTTATTTAGCAAACATTTATTAAGTGTCTATTACATTCCAGACACTGTGTTAGGTACTGGGGATGCAGCAATGAACAAGACAAAGTACCTAACCTCATGGAATTTACTAGCTTTGTGGAGGTGTAATAAGAAATAACCAAAGAAATACATAAGACAAATTACAAAGTGTGATGTGTGGCATAAAGGAAAAAAATAGGATGATGAGATTGAGCAGGGGTCAGCAAATTTTTTTTCTGTAAAATTATTTTTTTTCCTGCAAACACTATAAATTTATTTTTTTTTAATTGCAGAATATTGCAGGGGTACAAATGTTTTAGTTACATGGCGGGGTCAGCAAATTTTTTCTGTAAAGGGACACATAGTAAATATTTTAGGCTTTGCAGGCCATGTGGCCTCTGTTGCAACTACTCAACCCTGCTGTTGTAACATAAAAGCAACAATAGGCAATACTTCAATGAATGGACATGGCTTTTTAAAATAACACTTTATTTTAAAAAACAAGCAATAGGCCAGAGTTAGCCTGTGGGCCACAGTTTGCCAACCCACGAAATAGATAAAAATTGGGGTAGGTCAGTTTAGATATGAAAGTCAAAGAAAGCCTCCCAAAAAGGTAGCATTTGAGCTGAGATCTTAAGGGAAGAAAGAGCTACACCTACCTCCCACCGCCCACTAGCCTTTGAACTAGCAAAGAAAACAAATAAGCGTTTTATTCTTCTGTTGTTTGGATCTGAAAGACTTGAATGACAACCCACATAATCTATAAAATTCATAACTCCAAATGCTAGACATTCATCAACCACTGCATGCCCAGTGTGGGAATTCACAAAAAGAGAAAAGTCACTCAACTTATGAAAAGATGTAATATTTTTAATGGGGGATAGAGATCAATCTGAAACACTAGATACAAATTCTCCTTCCAACAAACTTACTGAAAGAAATGGGAAAAAACAATTACAGAATCTTTTATCTGTATTCCAAGCAAGAATTGAAAATATACTGACACTATGAAAGAAGAATAACCTAAAGTACATAAAGATTATTTTGTATCAAAATCTTTATCACCATAGATGCATTAAATGTTATAATAGGATATATAGAAAATTGAATCCATGTATTTGTTGAAAAAAAGATGCAAAAAATAAGAGATAGGAAGAACACATCCAAGAAATACAATTATAGTAGAAGCTCTATATAGAAAAAGAACATATAAAGATAAAGCAGTAGTCATTAGAAATTATAGAATAAATTTTCCTTTTGGCTCAGAAGTCATATTTCTTCAGCCCAAATGAATCAAATTCTAATTTAGGAAAAATTTATACCTTTATAATGTGAAATCTTCCCTCCACAAGCATGGTATTTCTCTCTACCCAATCAGGTCTTCTTTTATGTCCTTTAATAACATTTTAAAATGTCCTCTACAATAACTTTTGCATTTTTAGGTCAGTTCCTACATACTTCATAGACTGAGAGTTTTTCTGTTGTAAATAGCATATTATTGTCTATTACATTTTCTAATTGGCTACTGGTGTAAATTCTATTGATTTTTACTTACTGATTTGTGCTCAGCAAGCATAATGATCTTTCTTTTTAGCTTTAATTGTTCATGTGTTGATTCTCTCAGGTTTTCTATGTAAATAATTAAATCATCTGCACATACTGACAGTTTTGTCTCTTCCCTTATAGCTTAGCTTTATCCCTCATTTCTTTTACTTCTCATATTTCATTGGCCAGGACATCTAGTTCTTTGTCAAACAGAAGGGGTCATAGCAGGCATCCTTGTTTGTTCCTGACCTTAAAGGGAAGACTTCTAAGGTTTCTCTATTAAGTATAATGTTTGAACATTTTTTACCATATCTGCCACTTAAGCAATACAAAGTCTAATGGTGTGTTTATTAATGAAGAAATTGAAAACCTCATTTTAAGAGACAGAATTTCTTGCCAATATAACGCTAAGCTCCAAACTAAACTAAAAGTCTGAACACATTTTCCCAACTTAAAATAGTTTTAATTGTTCTTTTATCTCTTGGGTTTTCTCATTTCCCTTTGCCAAATTTTGGCCAGGAGAATAGAGTGTAACGGTATTAATAGCCATCCGAAAAAGGATTAAAATAATTTATGGTTTGAACTATAGATACAAAAGTTCTGTACCACTGCATATGAGGCATGTAGCAAATGTAACCGGTTTTTACCATTATATATTAAGTTTTTACATTCACATTTTAAGGGAAGATTAGTGTTTGAATCCTGTCTCTACTCAAGAACTAAACAGCTATGTGATTATAGGCAAATTACTTCATCTCACTGAGTTTACTTTCTTCTTCTGTAAAATATATAGTATATGCATGTTGGCTCACAGGGTTGTTGTAATGGGAATAATAATAATACTTACCTTAAAAGGTTTTTGTGAGAATTATATGATCTAATGATGGCAAAACCACAATGATGCCTAACAACGCTTTTGTGTTACTATTTCACAAACCTTTTATTTGAGTCTCACAAAAACTCTAGGAGGCAGGCAGAGCCTATATAAGTATTATTTTTTACTCATTGTACAGATGAGAAGGAGAAAAGTGAAACTAAATTCATAGACAGGGCTAATATTCAGTGGGTATAAAATGGTGTATTCTTACAAGGTGTTAAAATGTTAAAATAGTTCCATACAGCTGGTAAATAGTGACTGCCAAAGCATCCCAAGTACCACTTCTCCAGCTTCTCCCCCAGAGCCCATAGACCTCTCCATGATCCAGTAACTAAAAGGTTAACGCTTGACTAGCAGAAGAGCTTCAGGACAGATTGGCTGCTGACCATGAATTCCACATTATTAAGTATTTTGAACATCACCTTTGTTATTGTAAACATCAAACCTAAGATTCAAACCCAGGTCACCACGTTCTAATTTACATAATAGACTAAATAAGGAGGAAAACAATGGACCATAGTTTCAATGTGTAAGCTTCGCTTAGGTAAAAAATGTGAGAGAATCCAGAAGTGGGAAGAGAATATCAACAGTGCTTTCCTATTGATAGAGTTAAATCAGCCAAAAAATAAATTTTGAAAGTTTAATCTAGCAAAGGCTGAATGAACATTAATAGAAATATGCATATGCTATATTTATTATAAGGTCCTTTTTATATTTTATAGCAAAATTTAATATTTTACAATAAAATATGAAGTTGTTATTGCTATTATAGTTGCTATTATATCAAAGCCTTGGAAACATAGCCTGCAAAGTCAGTCAGGATCACAGTAACAGCTTAATTTTAAATAGTGTTGTATATTCAGCATAAAATTTAAGAGAAATTCTGGAATAGAAAGAAGAGAAAAACATATTACCATGTTTTAAATATCCAATATTAAGTTTTAAAACATAAATTACCTGTAGGAGAAAGTAGAGAGAACTAATAATTCACAGACCTTCAGTTACTACAAAACAATAGGTAGCATTGGCCAACCTCTTGTGGATTTCATGTCAATTTCATACACTAAAAACTACAGCCTTTGTATTATAGAAGTGTAATCATTAAGCAAAAATTCCTATTACATCATTTTCAAAGACTTTATAATAGATAAATAAGCAAAAATAAACAAATGTTCTCAGGTAACCTTGAGCTTACCACAGTTTTGGGTTCCAGAAGTCTATAAACTGGTAACTTGGAACTCAGAATATAATAGATGAATTAATTAATAAACAAATTAACAAAAAGAAATTGATTAATGATGATAAGTATGAAATGTCCGATTTCCTTAAGTACTAAGTTTGACAGTCGATATTTCTGACATTTCACTTTGAAACTTCTTGTTTTATTCTTATTGTGAAGGTACATTCTCAGTCTCTCAAATGCACATTTTACCTTGTGATTATCTTTAAAATTTTTTTTTAGAGCAATTTTTGTGAAACCACAGATAAGTCAAAAATTCGTGTTATTTTCGAATATGAGTTCCATCATGGATCTGATGCAGCTCAGACAGCTTAAAATATCAACACAGTGTTTGGGAAGGATGTGGCTAATGAACACACAGTACATTGATGGTTTGAGAAGTTCCATTCTGGTGATTTTAATCTTGAAAATGAGCCATGTGAGCGACCTGAGACCAAGGTGGGTGATGATGATCTGAAAGCTGTAGTAGAAGCAAATCCATCTCAATATATGCATGAATTAGCAGCAAGGTTTGACGTTACTATTCCAACAATATTGGACCATTTAAAAAACCAGCAAGGTAAAGAGGCTGAATAGATGGGTTCCGCATTAATTAAACGAGCATCAGAAGAGAAATCGTCTCGAAGCTTGCCTTTCTTTGCTGTCATGACATAAAGGCGAACCATTTCTACACTTTTTTGTTATGTGTGATGAAAAATCGATTCTTTTTGACAACCGCAAGCATTCAGCAAAAAGGCTGGGTAAAGATGAAGTGCCGAAACACAGTCCAAAACCAAATATTCATCAATAAAACTAATAGTGTCTGTTCCGTGGTCCAGCACTGGTATTATCCATTACAGCTTCATGAAACCTGGTCAATCAATTATAGCAGATGTCTACTGCAACCAGTTGGACTAAATGATGAGGATGCTTGTGATTAAGCAGCCAAGATTGGTCAGTAGAGACAGGCCAATCCTTTTGCAAGACAACGCTCAACCACATGTTGCACAAACGATGCTGCTCAAACTACAGAGGCTGGACTTGGAAACCGTCTGTCATCCACCCTATTCACCAGACCTTGCACCAACTGACTACCACTTCTTCCAGGCTTTGGATCACTTCTTGCAAGAAAAATATTCAATTCTCAACAAGCTGTGGAAAACACTTTTCACAATTTCATCACCACTAGCTTTCCAGGCTTCTTCATTGCTGACAGAAACAAGCTACTGTTAAGATGGCAAAAACGTGTCGATAGTCTAGGCGCATGCTTTGCTTAGCTGTACTGCTTCTTGTTTGAGATATAATAAACTACACTTTTGATTCGAAATCAGACATTTCATATTTAATGACCTAATAAAAGTACAAGACCTACACTGTCATACCAATTAATCTAATCAACATATATAGTGGGGTTTTTTTCAATGCATTTTGAGTTCTCACACCTTTTGAGTAGAAAAACATATTTTTGTTAATTCCTTATTTGATATTTAACATTTGCATAAAAGAAAGTACCACATCTCTAGAGCTACTCTTCAGGAAACACAAACACACACACACACACACACACACACACACACACCAAAAACTAAGGGAAAAGATAGAAAACAATTAGACACCTACTGGCTAATCAGATCCAAATTTGATGCTGCTCAGTTTACTGTTCAGATCTCTGTTTATGTGGCCACAACTTCACTCTCCTCAATAAATAAAAGATAACTTCCAAACACATTTTAAAATAGGAAGGAAAGCTCTTCCAGGGGATTTAATGCCCTCTTTGACCTACCTCCAAAAGTCAGTTTAAAATAACAAGTATTTGCCAACCAACCCAACCAGGAACTGTAACTAAGACCTCAACACCACATGAGTAGCCATCTGAAATGCTGCTGACAGATCTTCCATTAGAACAGGTTACACTGCCGTCATTAACAACTCATCAGTCAATCTGCTGAGAGTCATTTTCTATACAATTTCCTCTCTGAAGGCATGAGGATCACATAGCACCATTGCATTAAACAACTCTGGGAAATCTGAAAAATGTTTAAGATGGAGAGTATGACATGGTGTATTATTTTCCACTTACAGGATATTTCAAGTTTCATACTATCAACTAGCACACATGGTATTCTCATCATTAGCATCAGAAGTTCCATAAACATATCATAATATAGGGTTCTATGCTTGCAATTTGCTTACAGTCACCTCAAAAATAAATTTCATGGTAGCTGTCTAGTTCCAGGAGTCGTTTTTTCTCTTTAGAAACCTAAAGCCAGCAAACAAATGCAGGATATGTGCAGAGCTGACAATCACTAATTGGGAGAAACTCAGAACAACTGGGGTGTCACTTAGCTGACTGATAGTGGATATTTGGATGAAAATGAGCTTAGCCCTGACTTATCCAAGTGCATCTTTTGCGCTTATTCCTGTTAAAGCCTAATTTTTAGGTGATATTTAAAGAGAAACTCCTTATTCTCCCTAAAAGTTGAGGGATGTCTACACATGTGGGTTGATGGTTTGTATGGAATTACAAGACTCTGTAAAAACCTCTATTTGATGTTGTATGAATTTGAGATATTTTTCTTGGGTCTTTAGTTTTAAAATCTATTTCCTATGAAGCTCACCATGGCCAATTTCTTTTTGAGAGAGGCTCAGTTTCAGGAACTAACAAAGCCCAAAACATCAAATTTAAGTCCAAAGTAAGCAGTTACCATAAAAGAATATTGATTAATAGATCCTTGGTCATTTCAAAATTGTTAGTGATATAATTTGTTGATCACTTTTGGAATAGCCACCAGTTCACTACTTGTATTCCTGAAAAATATTAATGCAGCTGTTCATAAACTTTTTAAAAACCGTAAAAATTATTTCCTGTTAAATTAAATGCAAAATAAATATTTAGAATTAGCATAATGCTACAGAGAATTTTAAGATGGCTTCCAGTATGGCATATGCTACTGGTTTTCCTCCTTCTTCACCAAGTGCTCCTTCTCAGTCTGCTTTGATGGTTCCTCCTCAACATCCTGATCTCTTAACACTTAATTGGAGTGTTGCAGGGCTCTATCTTCAGACTTCTCTATATATGTTGATCATTTCAATTGTCATGACTTTAAATACTATCAAAATGCTGACAATGCTCAAATTTAGTTTGGACAACTCTCCCAAACTTTACACTCATATATCTAACTACTTATTCAATATCTCCATTTGGATTCTAATATGCATCTCAAGATTTACATGTCTAAAATTAAGGGCCTTATATTCTAACCTTTCCCTCTCCCCCACAATCTGTTTCTCTTATAGTCTTCTCCATCTCAATTAATGGCAACTTCTAGTTATTCAGGCCAAAAACCTTAGAGTCATCTTTAATTCTTTTCTTTTTCTCACCTCCTACATGCAATCCATTAGAATTGTTGGTTCCACCTTCAAAATATAGACAATGGAATACTACTTGCCAATGAAAAAGGGTGCATGTGTGTGTGCATACATACACACACACACACACAGAAGTGAGTCAGAAATACGACTTTGAGCCAAAGAAGCCAGACACAAAAGAGTATATACAGTGTAATTCCATTTATATGAAGTTTAAGAACTGGTCAACCTAATCTATGGTGATAGAGATCAGGATAATTATTACCTCTGGGGAGTTGCTGAGGGCATTGACTAAAAATGCACAGAGAAATCTGGGGAGAATCAAAATGTTCTATTGTTTGATTTGGGTGGTGGTTACAAGGTGCATACACATGTTAAAATCCATTAAACTGTTCACCTAAAAATTATTAATTTTATTGTGTATAAAATCAAACCTCAAATAAGTATTAATATGTGTAGAATATATGTTGCTAGTGCCTTGGAAGGGTCAAAAGGTTGGAGTATTCAGTCACACAAAAGGCTCTGAAAAGATTATGATGTGACCCATAGATCCCCCCAGCCATCTAACTAAAGCCAAAAATAGAGATGGGATTATTTAGAAAAGACCTGTGGGAAGTCTCTTCTCTAATCAAGTAAATGCCAGAACACACATAAGAGACCACAAGACTCTTAAGAATTTTATACCAGCAGAATCCATTTGGACTGAAAGAGACAGAGAGAAAGAAAAAAAAAGAAGGCTGCTGACTCCCAAAATTCTACAGGCAGAAAACAGACTGATAAAACTACTCAGCTGTAAGCACATACTACCTTTCCTGAAAAAGTAAGGATGACCTTGAGGTAGGGCCGCAAACCCAGAGGGAGGAGCCAAAACCCAAAGAGGATTATTTCCAGGTCTAAAAAACATAATGTTGTTTGCCCACCTAGATGTCAAAATTTCTTGGGACTGGTAACTCCTTTTTCCTTCTGTTTTCTTTCTTTTTGAATGGGAACGTCTGTAACTTTTCTCCTATGCCTGTGCCATTACCACTGTATTTTGGGAGCCCCTAACTTGTTTCTTAAATTTCACAAGTTCACAAATAGAGAGGAATTGTGGCTCAGGATGGATTATACCCACATCCTCACCCATATCTGATCAGATTATGAGATTTGGGGATTTTGAGCTGATCAGTTTATTTAGACTTCAAATTGCTGCTGAAATGGGTTAAGATGTTTGGGAATGTTGAGATCAGGTGAATGCTTTTTGAAAGTGGGTCAGATGTGAGTCTTCGAGAGCCAGAGGGTGGGCTGTGGTAGGCAAAATAATGTCTCCCAAAGATGTTTATATCCTAATCCCTGAAACCCATGAATATGTTACACTACATGGCAAAAGGGACTTTTACTACTCCAGGTACCTCATTTAAGTAGAATCATACAATATTTGTCCTTTTCTTCCTGGCTTATTTCAGTTAGCACAATGTGTTCAGGGTTAATCCATACTGTAGCATGTTGTCAGAAGTTCCTTCCTTTTTAAGGATGAATAATATTCCATTATATGTATATGCCACAATTTGTTTATCCATTTATCCATCAATGGACACTTGGGTTGCTTCCACCTTTTGGCTATTGTAAATAATGCTGCTATGAACATATGAGTACAAATATCTGTTCCAGTCCCTGCTTTCATTTCTTTTGGGTACATACTCAGAAGAGGAATTTCCAGATTGTATGGTCAGTCTATATTTAATATTTTGAAGAATTGTCATGCTGTTTCCTACAGTACCTGTACCATTTTACACTCCTTTCAGCAATGCACAAGGATTCCAATTGCTCCATATCCTCACCATCACTTATTTTTTTGTGTTGTGATTTTTTGTTATTTTGTTTTTTGGTTTTTGTTTTATAATAGCCATCTTAATGGATATGAAGCAGTATCTCATTGTGGTTTTGATTTGCATTTCTTTAATGATCAGTGATGCTGAGCATCTTTTCATGTGCTTATTGGCCACTTGTATATCTTCTTTGGAGGAAAGTCCTTTGCTTATTTTTTAACCCAGTTTTTTGTTATTGTTAAGTTGTAGGGGTTCTTCTTATATTCTGGATATCAATCCCTTATTAGACATATGATTTGCAAATACTTTCTCCCATTCTGTGGGTTCACTTTTCACTCCATTGATAGTGTCCTTTGATGTGCAAAAGTTTTTAATTTTGATAAAGTCCAACTTATTTTTTCTTTGATTGCCTGTGCCTTTAGCATCATATCTAAGAAATAATTGCCAAACTCAATATCATAAAGTTTTTCTCTATGTTTTCTTCTAAGAATTTTATAGTTTAAGCTCTTACATTTAGGTCTTTGATCCATTTTGAGTTAATTTTTAAATATGGTGTAAAATAAAAGTCCAACTTTATTATTTTGCATGTAGATATCCAATTTTTCTAACACTATTTGTTAAAAAGACAGACCTTTTCCCATTGGATGATCTTGGCACCCTACTTAATGGCATTGTAATTAACTCACTTTATAATGAACTCTGCTATATAATGAGTATTATACTGTATAATGAAATTGCAGTTTATTATATGGAATAATAAATTCATTTCTTCTTTTGGGTAGATACAAGCAGTACTCCTCTGTGGACACAGCAGAAAACACTACATTTGCAATTTCATGCACTCACTTCTATAATCATTTGACTCTAATAGGTGTAGCACACTTTGTTATATACTAACTATATGCAATGGATGCAGCACACTTTTGAAGAATACAATGAAGTATAATAAATAGTCAAAAAATATAATCTATCTAGAATAGATAGAATGAAGAATATTAAAAGCCAGTTGTTCTGGATTCCTAGTATTAGTTAGCTTCTCAAGATCAGCCCAAGAGTTACACTGGTTTTGTGTTTTCTTACTTAAAGTTCCCTTGCTCTACCACCTATCTTCATACTTTACCCTTATTTGCACAGATTCCATCAGCTTTGTCAATCATAATTTAATACATTTTAGTCACTACACTATAAAAGGAAAGTAGAGAGCCTTATGGTGTTCATAAATATAAAGCTATAGTGATGAAGCTAGATCCCTATTATTTGTAATTTTTAATTTCTACTCAATATTTGCATGTAATTTAGCCAAAAATACAGATAAAAATAATGGTGGTAATAGTAATAATAGAAATAAGGGAAGCTAACATTTATTAAAAGCTTACAATGTGCTAAGGACAATATTAAATTCCATTTAATTCTCAAAATAACCATATGAGATAGGTACTGTTATTATCCCATTTTAAAGTTGAGGAGACTGAGCCTTAGAGAGCATTTCATGCCCACCCAAGTCATGGACTAAATGGAAGAGTCAGTCGTAAATCAAAGTCTGTGCTCTTAACAATTATACCAATATTTCACAAGCTTTAATTATTGAAGTACAACTTTCATATGTTTGAAATATTGGTATATAATGTGTATTTCTGTATTACTTCTTACTTAAATTTTTATTTAATGTCAACACTTTTTTTAAAAAAAAAAGGCAACTTCTTTGAAGGTATAAAAAAGAACAAGAAAAAAGTCTTTAATGCTACATAAATACCTGCCAAGACTCTGAGTATGAGACTTGTTCCCCTCTTTATTTATTTACTTTTTTAAACCTGAGTTATAAAGTGGGTTTTTTTAGGGGGTCCCATTTATTTTTTACTCATATATATTCACGGGGTACAGTGCAATTTTGTTGCATCATGGTGAAGTGCCTTCAGTGCATACATCACTGAAGAAACACACATCGTACCCACCAAGCAACTTCCCATCATCCACCTCCCTCTCACCCCCGCCCCCTCTGAGTCTCCACTGTCCATCATTCCACACTCTGCTTCCATGTGTACATATTATTTAGCTCTCACTTATAAGTGAGAACATGTAGTATTTGACTTCATGTGTCTGAGTTGTTGCACTTAAGATAATGGCCTCCAATTCTATCCATGTTACTGCAAAAGACACGATTTCATCCTTTTTTAACAGCTGAATAGTATTCCATTGTGTATATATACCACATTTTCTTTATCTAATCCTCTACTGATAAGACACTTAGGTTGATTCCATATCTTTGCTTTTGTGAACAGTGCTACACTAAACACACAAGTGTAAGTGTCTTTGTTATATATTGATTTCTTTTCCTTTGGGTAGATACCAAGAAGTGGGATTGCTGGATTGCATGGTAGCTCTATTTTTAGTTCTTTGAGAAATCTCCATACTGTTTTCCATAAACATTGCGCTAATTTACATTATATAAGAGTTCCCTTTTCATCACATCTGCACCAACATCTGTTATTTTTTGCCTTCTTATTAATAGCCATTCTGATTGGTGTTAGGACAATATCTCACTGAGGTTTTAATTTGCATTTCTCTGATGATCAGTGATGTTGAACATATTTCATATGTTTATTCGCCATTTGTTTGTCTTCTTTTGGGGAAAAAAGTCTATTTATGTCTTCAGCCCACTGTTTTGTTTTGTTTTTTTAATGAGTTGTTTTTGAGTTCCTTGTAAATTCTAGATATTAGTCCCCTGTTGGATGTATAATTTCAAATATTTTCTCCCATTCTGCAGGTTATCTGTTCACTCTGTTGATTATTTCTTTTGCTATGCAAAAGCTTTGTAGTTTAATTAAGTCCCATTTGTTTTATTTCTGTTTTTATTGCCTGCGCTTTTGATGTCTTAGTCATGAACTCTTTGCCTATGCCAATGTCCAGAAGAGTTTTTCCTGGGTTTTCCTCTAGTATTTTTTATAGTTTCAGGTCTTACATTCAAGTATTTAATCCATCCTGAGTTGATTTTTGTATATGGTGAGAG
This sequence comes from Daubentonia madagascariensis, assembly GCA_023783475.1. Lineage (NCBI taxonomy): Eukaryota > Metazoa > Chordata > Mammalia > Primates > Daubentoniidae > Daubentonia > Daubentonia madagascariensis. The sequence continues at coordinate 44,652,806 of JAKFHU010000600.1, read as the reverse complement.
ATAGGGATCCAGTTTCATTGTTCTGCATATGGCTATCCAATTTTCTCAGCACCATTTATTGAAAAGAGTGTCCTTTCCCCAGTGTATGTTCTTGTCGACCTTGTCAAAGATCAGTCAGCTGTAAGAATGTGGCTTTATATACTTTATCTGGGTTCTCTATTCTGTTCCATTGATCCAGGTGTCTATTTTTATATCAGTACCATACTGTTTTAGTTACTATGGCCCTATGTATAATTTGAAGTCAGCCAATGTGATGCCTGCAGCTTTGTTCTTTTTTGCTTAAGATTGCTTTGGCTATTTGGGTTCTTTTTTGGTTCCATATGAATTCCATAGAATTGTTTTTTCTAATTCTGTGAAAAAAGGCATTGCTATTTTGATAGGGATTACATTGAACCTATCAATTGCTTTAAGCAGTATGATCATTTTAACAATATTAATTATTTTAATCCATAAGCATGAGGTGTTTTTCCATTTGTTAGTGTCATCTACAATTTTTTTCATCAGTGTTTTGTAGTTTTCCTTGTAGAGATCTTTCACCCTCTTGGTTAAATATATTTCTAGGGTTTTTTTGGTTTCTGTTTTTGTTTTTGTTTTTTGCAGCTATCGTAAATGGGATTGCTGTCTTAACTTGGTTCTTGCTAGATCATTAATGGTGTTTCGAAATGCTACAAATTTCTGTACATTGTTTTTGTATCCTGAAACTTTACTGAATTCAGATTTATCAAATCTAAGAGTTTTTTGGTGGAATCTTCAGGGTTTTCTAGATATAAGATTGTATCATCAGTGAACAGGGACAATTTGACTTCCTCTTTTCCAATTAGGATGCCTTTTATTTCTTTCTCTTGCCTGATTGCTCTGGTGAGGACTTCCAGTACTATGTCAAATAAGAGAGGTAAAAGTGGGAATCCTTGTCTTGTTTCAGTTCTTATGGGAAACGCTTTCAACTTTTCCCCTTTAGTATAATGTTGAGTGTAAGTTTGTCCCTATACAGCCTTTGTTATTTTGAGGTATGTAGTTTGTTGAGGATTTTTATCATACAGGGATGTTGAATTTTATTGAGTGCTTTTTCTGCATCTATTGAGATGATCATATGGTTTTTGTTCTTCATTCTGTTTATGTGATGTATCACATGTATGGATTTGCACATGTTGAACTATCCTTGCCTCCCTGGTATAAAACCCACTTGATCATGGTGTATTATCTTTTTGATGTGTTGTTGGATTCAATTTGCTAGTATTTTGTTGAGAATTTTTGCATCTATGTTCATCAAGAATATTGGGCTGTAGTTTTCTTTTTTTTGTTGTGTCCTTGTCTGGTTTTGGTATCAGGGTGATACTCGCCTTGTAAAATGAGTTGGGGAGAATTCCCTCTTCCTCAATTTTTTGGAACAGTTTCAGGAGGATTGGTATTAGTTCTTTGTATGTTTGAATTAGGCTGTGAATCCATCTAGTCCTGAGCTTTTTTGTGTAAGGAGATTTTTTATTACTGATTCAATCTCACTATTATAGGTCTGTTCAAGAGTTCTATTTCTTCCTGGTTCAATCTTGAGAGGTTGTATGTTTCCAGGAATTTGTCAGTTTCCTCTAGGTTTTCTAATTTGTGAATGTATAGTTGTTCATAATAGTCTCTGATAATCTTTTATATTTCTGTGGTATCAGTTGTAATGTCTCCTTTTTCGTTTCTGGATTGTGTTTATTTGAATCTTCTCTCTTCTTCATTAGCCTACCTAGTGGTTTATCAATTTTGTTTATCTTTTCCAAAAACCAACTTTCCATTTCATTAATTCTTTGTACTTTTCTAATTCCTTGAGGTGCAATGTTAGGTTGTTATTTTGTGATCTTTCTACTTTTTTGATGTAGGCATTTAATTTAATGCTATAAATTCAATCTTAGCACTACTTTTGCTATGTCCCACAGGTTTTGGTATGTTGTATGGTTATTTCACTCATTTCAAAAATTTTTTTAATTTCCATCTTAATTTCTTCATTGATCCGGTGATTGTTGAGGACTATGATGTTTAATTTCCATGTGTTTGCACAGTTTCTGAAGTTTCTTTTCATATTGATTTCTAGCATTATTCCACTGTGATTTGAGAAGATACTTTATATGATTTCAATTTTTTTGAATTTGTTAAGACTTGTTTTGTGTCCTAACATGTGGTCTATCTTGGAGAATGTTCCATGTGCCTGTGGAAAAAATGTATATTCTGCAGTTGTTGGGTAGAATGTTCTGTAAATGTCTGTTAATTCTACTCTGTCTAAAGTCCAATTTAAGTCCAATTCTTCTTTGTTGATTTTCTGTCTCAATGACCTGTCTTCTGGTGTAAGTGGGGTGTTCACGTCCCCAACTATTATTGTATTGCAGTCTGTCTCTTTCTTTAAGTCTCATAATATTTGTTTTGTGAATCTGGGTATTCCAAAGTTGAGTGCATATATATTTAGGATTGTTATATCTTCTTGCTGAATTGATCCCTTTATCATTATATAATGAACTTCTTTGTCTTTTTTTACTATTTTTGATGTAAGAACTGTTTTACCTGATACAAGTACAGCTATTCCTGCTCACTTTTGGTTTCCATTTGCATAGAATATCTTTTTCCATCCCTTTACTTTCAATCTATGTGTGTCTTTACAGGTAAGGTGAGTTTCTTTTAAGCAGCATATACTGAATCTTTTTTTAAATACATATTGTCAATCTGTATCTTTTGAGCAGAGCATTTAACCCATTCACATTCAAGGTTAATATTGATATGTGAGGCTTTATTCCTGTCATATTATTAATTGTTTTTAGTTGTTTTGTAAATTCTTTCTTTCTTTCTCTCTTTTTGTCTTTGTGGTTTGATGAAATTCTGTGATGTTGCCATTTGATTTCTTTCTCTTCCTCTTTTGTGTGACTGTTTTATAAGACCTGTGAGTTATATTTTCATATATTTCTGTGATGGTGAATATCAAACTTTTGGTTCCATGTTTAAAATCCCTTTGATCATTTCATGCAAGGCCATTCTAGTGGTGATGAATTCCCTCAGCATTTGCCTGTCAGGGAAAGACTTATATTTCTCCTTCATTTATGAAGCTTATTCTGGCAGGATATAAAATTCTTGGCTGACATTTTTTTTCTTTCAGCACTTTGAAGATGCCATTCCATTCTCTCCTGGCCTGTAAGGTTTCTGAAGAGAAGTCTACTGTTAAGTCTGATAGGGTTTACTTTATAGGTGACAAGATGCTTTTCTCTTGCCTATTTTAAAATTTTTTCTTTCACTTTGACTTTAGACATTCTGAATATTAAATGCTGTGGTGAAGTCCTTTTTGCAATGTATTTGCCTAGAGATTACTTAGACTCTTATATCTGGATGTCTAATTCTCTTGCTAGGCTTGTGAAGTTTTCATTAATTATTTCCTTAACTAGGTTTTCTACACTTTTTTTTGATTTTTTGAACTCTCTTCCCCCTCAGGAATACTGATAATTCATAAGTTCAGTCACTTTATGTAGTCCCACATGTCTCAAAGGCTTTGTTCATTTTTTTTTATTCTTTTTTTTTCCTTGTTCTTGTCTGACTGGATTATTTCAAAAGACATGTCTTCAAGTTCTGAGTTTCATTTTCTGCTTGGTCTAGTCTATTATTGAAGCTTTCTAGTGTATTTTGTATCTCTTGTAATAAATTTTTCAGTTCTAAAATTTCTGGTTTTTTTTTTTAAGATACCTATTTCCTTGGTAAATTTCTCATTCATATCCTGAATTGATTTTCTGATTTCTTTGTATTGGTTTTCAGATTTCTCTTCTCATCTCATTAAGCTTTTTTAACACTACTATTTTGAATTCTTTGGCACTTCAAATTCTTTTTGATTGGGATCTGTTGCTGGACAATTGCTGTGTTCCTTTGGTGGTGTCATATTTACTTGCCTTTTCATGTTTCCTGTGTCCTTCCATTGATATCTGTGCATCTGGTGTAGCAGCCACTTCTTCTAATTTTTTGAAGTTGCATCTGTAGGGGAGAATTTTTTTCAAGAAGAGGTATATATGTTGTTGGTTTAATAAGACATTTTAGCTTTGATTTTGGGTGCCTGTGGTAGTATGATCTTTATATGATTTCTTCAGCAGTACACAGGGTCAGTAGTATCTGTGATTTCTTTGGTGGGTTAAGTTACAGTTATTAGTTGAGGCTGTGGTGAAGTTTTGCTGGGGACTTAGACACTAACTGAGCCAGTCTTCAGGCCCTGGTATTGGCAGCAGTGGGCTGACTGTCCCTGTTTTTAGGCCCAAGGGCAGCTTTCACCGGCACTAGTGTTAGTGGGTCCTGGAATTCTTGGGCCTCCAGGTGGCTTGCTCAGGAGCTAATAATGGGAGCAGTGGGCCAGGTGTGTGATCAGATCCTCAGGGCCCTGGGCAGCTGATGTGATGTGGGTGATAGCAGTAGCTGTGGTGGAGCAACCCACAGAGACCCAAAGGATTTGTGTTGGCAATGGTTTGGGCAGGCTAGTCTCCAGTCCCATGGCTGCCTGTAGCAGGGTGGAGGGCATGGCCCTAAGTGTGTTTAGGAGAACGTGGTTTCCCTTTCCCTCCCCGGCTACGTAATAGTTGCAACCACGTCAGCCCAAACTTGGCCTGAGAGCAGGGTGCAGCCCAGCATTAAAATCTCAAAATGGTACCTTGGGCCTGCAACCAGAGAGAGCAAGGCCCCTTCTAGGCAAACAGTGTGGGCAAGACGTTGTGGGGATTGTGGTCCACTCACGTCTCAGTCTCACAGGAGCCAGATGCAGGGCAGTGGGTATTGTCATAGGGAAGCCTAGGAGCACCTGTCCCTCCTCAGTCATGTGGCAGCTGCAACTGCATCAGCCCAAATTCCCCTTCTCTTTAAAATGAGAGATTCAAAGTATTATAAAGATGTTATAAATGTAATAAACACCACACTAAGACTTTCTTTTGAATTAATCAGGAATTAAATGAAAATTCAAAAGGAATGATTTACCCACTATCTGACATAATGCTCTTTAAAGCCTATAATCACGTCAAACAGGCTGAGAAATCATTTCCTGTCCCTTCGTGGTACCTGTCTCTCACCTTGGGAAACATTACATTACCCTACATTGTGCCTAGATTTGCTATTACACCAATAGCAAGCCAATTCTCCTACCAAACAACTGCATAAATGAGGTGTCTACAACAGGGATCTTCACCAAATGCTCATATATGTTTTAAACCAACAATAATTAAGGAAAGACTCTGGTGGAAGGAAGAGAGAAGTTGACTTGCAAAGTCACTAATAAGATGTGGTAAACAGGTATAATAGAAGGTTTAAGCTTCTTTAAAAAAACAAATAGAATTAATAATTAAGGTATAATAATGTCCCATTTAATGCTTGAGTTCAAAAGAAAAATATATAAGGTCTACTGCAATAGGTTTCTATAGATTTAATAAATTATACATATAGTTAAAAACTATACTATTATCACCACAAAGTGTCCCAATTATTAATTGCATAAATACCATAGATAGCTTCAGGCACTCTAAAAATAAAACTACGATTTAAAAAATTTTAACAAAAAGAGTCTATAAATAGATAATTTATTTTACAATCTTAGGGTAGTACTAGCATAAATACCTGAGAATTTTCTTCCTCCAGACTGACTGACCCAGCTGCAAGCCTAAGAAAAGCATGACTGCTCTCTAGCCTGCCCTCAGGGAACTGCACATCTCCACCCACTGGACTGTACCACCAGGAGTTCTATTGTCACTCTATATTTCACTATCCTATGAATTTAAGTATATTTGATAACCTATAAATGGAATTAATTCTATTATCTAGAAAAATTTTGTATTTCTTATTTATAATTTTCTTGCTTAATTTCAATTATGAAAATTAATCAACTTCATCATTAGGTGGCATTTTAAGCACCCATATGTGTTGGAGACTTTGTTGGGGGAAAAAAAAAGATCTGCTTTTAGAAATTGTACCAACTGATATCAACATGGACAAACCTAGACTTATAGATAAACAGCACTAGCTAATCCTAGAATTTTTTTCTAATAGTTAAATGATTATGATAACTCAAAGCAAGATCAGAAGAATGAATAAAAATAATAATTTAATCTGACTAAATTTAGAATATAGGTGTTTACTTGAAACAGATGAGCCAATAGAGAGTTGAGTACATTTAGCATAACTAGAAAGTATAATATTTGGAGCATTACTTACAGGATAGGTATCTTGGGTGAAAAGGGGAAGGCCCTAAAAAGCTGGGGAGGTCCATATCGAGATTTGGAAGACAACTCCAAGATGGGAGCCACCCTGAGACAAACGCACCCAAATGGCCACTAGGAATTTACGACCCAGAGCCTTAGCAGTAGCTTAAGACCATAAAACATGGTACTGACTGAAGACTTAAACTTAGGGAAGGCAGGTGCTATGTCCTAAAGGACGTTCTCTGCAAAGTGCTCTCTAGTGGCCAAAAGCTATCATTGCATGTTAAAAGTAAAGACCTTTCCCTTTCATAAGATCAAAGATCAACTCTCTTACCACAGCCTGATACTGGGTAGTCAATCTGGTGATTGTTATTTTTCAAGTGTCTACAGGGTTTTCCGCTTATCTTGATATCAGTGGACAAAGAAAACAAGGTAATTAAAAGTGTCTTGATTTAGTGGCCAAAAAGACCCTAGCAATTAAGAGCGTGTTCTGGGTCAGGCAGCCTGTGAGGGTAAAACCTTGCTAGACCACTTACTGGCTTTGTGACTGTGAATGCATGAATTAACCTTTCTGCTTCTCAGTTGACACATATGTAAAGTGGAGATAATAACTTTATTACCTCATAGGAGAAGCTTCATAATAATCCTGTGAGGTAATAAATATTATTAACCAAACCTGGAGCCACCCTAACTCAAAATCTTTTTCTTCCGTTATAATAATTTTTTCTCATTTTTAAAGCTATTTTCAGTGTGTGTTTTCTACTGTTTTTTGCAGACATTACCATTCTACTGACACACTGACTACTATAAATGAGTATTTTAAGTTACATTGCATAATCTTACCACAGGCTGGATTCTAGTGTACTGAAGATTATTCTATTACATAGAGTATTCAAGTCCCTAATTATGCAGATGAGAAAACCAAGGCCCCTAGAGGTTAAATGTCTTATCCCAGGTCACACAGCTAGCAGAGTTGGGACTGTCTGAAATTCAATATTCATGATTCCTAGTACAGTGCTCTTTTATCACATAATTCATTTCATTCCTCCTCTCAATTCATAAAAGTCATCACAAATCATACTCTAATGCACAGGGAGCAGAGAAATGATTTGCTTCCTCAACACATTTTCCAGACATGACGATGAACCACTTTTTGGAGGTAGTTAATGGATTAATATGACTGCTAAAATTATAATAAAAAGATATCATTGTAAACGCAAAAGATCAGTGAGTTCAATATATGATTGAAACATCATTGATCAGACCTAGATATGCAGAAAAATAGAGGCAAATGGAGGAAAAATTTTAATGTTTACTCCCTCACCAACCAAGGAGACTACCTACCTCTACCTCCTTCCCACCCTCAGCCCAGCCCTGTAGTTAGGCTCACTAGCCAAGATAATAGTTCTTTGGACATCATTCTGCCTTCCCTTCAATTTACCTCCTGCCCTCTTCTCTTCTTGAATCTGGGGGAATGTATATAATTTAAAGGCACCACCCCTGACCGTATGGGTTAGACACCAAACCTGGAGTCTTTTTATCGTTCTTTTACATCCCATACCCAAACCATTAGAAAATTCTGTAGGATTTACCTTCAAGGTACATTCCAAATCTAATCGCTTCTCACCAACTACACAGCTACTACTTTGATCAAATCCTTTATAAACCCTTCACTTTGCTAACTACTACAACAGTCTCATAAGCAATACTCTGCTTCCTCTCTTGTCTGTTATAGCTAAAAACATGCTTGTGTCATTTCTTTCAAACCTCCAATGGCTTGTTTTCCCATTCAAAATAAAATTCAAACTCCTTACCTCAGTTTACAAGTCCATCTTAATATGACCCCTGGCTTACTTCCAGTTGCACATCCTTATTGATTCCACTCTACGCTGGCCTCCTTGCTGCTACTTGAAAATGCCACGCTTGCTCCCAGCTTAGGGTTTTTGCCTATGCAGTTTCCTCTGCTGAACAGCTTTTTGTCCAAGTATTCCAATAGGTGGCTCTCTAACTTCACTCAGGTCTCTCTGCTCAAATGTCACCTGTCAGAGAAGCATTCCCTACTGTGTCTAAATTAGAACACCTGTCATTCTACCCCCTTATTCTGCTTTATTTTTTCTCAAAGCATTTATCATTACCTTATATCATATTACATATTAACTTTTTTATTGCTCGTCTCTTGTACTAGGATATAAGCCTTATGGTGGCACAACTTGTTTTGTTTATTGATGTTTCCCCAGCCCTTAGAACAGTGCATAGCACATATTAAGTATTCAGTAAATATTAGATAAATTATTTAATGCCTCCATATTTTACCTCTTAAGTTCTGTGCAATGTCCAGCATTTTCCAGTTTGGAAACATAATCCATGCACTGATTAACTGTTTTTATATACTTCATCACAATTTGTGGGTCTACCTGTTTCACTTCGAGGACTAAAAGATACAGCTTAATTGCGGGATGTTAAATTGGTCTAATGGTGGAAACTGCCTCTCGGCCATCTCCAACCATGCTACAGTGCATGAAATTCTATAGCAAGCCTTTACAAAATTATTTCAGCCCTCCCAGCTTGCTGTCACTACACTTAAGATCACCTTACAGGGTTGGGGGTAGGGGCAATTTGCGGTTCTAGGTAAAACCATTTGCCTTCAATTTGTGTGGTTGTGATGCCAGAGGAGGGAGAGCCTCCAGGATGTCAGCACTTAATCAGTTTGTCTTGCTATCTGCTCTTAAATATGGCACACAGAAGATACTGAAGAAATGATTCTATTGCAGGTCTAAGCCTCAGAGCCATCTAATAAAGTGACATGAGTGTTCCACTCTAATTTAAGGTTGAATTAAGGCCTGTGGGCATCACAATATGGTCCAATTCAACTATCACAAGCACGTCTTCAGAAGGGAATATCCTTGCTGGTGTACAGAAAACAACTCACATCCTGCCCCAGTGGGCTCCATGGTGTAAAATCTCACATGCCATACTCGTGGCTCCACTTATATTTTCTTCCAGGAGTCATTGCCTCAACAGAACATTTCCTGGCTGCAAACATATCCAATAGAAGGCATAAAATAATCAGTCTTGCATCAAACATATGAAATGGGATTTTTTTTTAAACACTATATTTCGAAGTCTGGGATCATGAAAAATGTGTCCTGTATTCCTACCTCATATTTTTGGAAACTGTTTGTTTAGAGTTGTTATGTGATATAGAAAAGGAAACTGACAATTACTGGGCCTTTATGCATGCCAGATACTTTATATATGTTACTTCATTTGAGTTCATTCTTACAACAACAATAATCCTGGAAGGTAGGCATTATCACTGCCATTTTACAACTGGAAAACAGGCTTAGAGATCTCAAGAGGCCTGACCTCCAAACCTCCCAGTCATTCCCACTCAGTCGATGTCACCACCACCCTCCCGGTTGCTCCAGCTGAAAACCCATATGTCATCCTTAACGCTTATGTGTGCTGTCATCTCCACGGCTCCCACCAGTCCAAACAACTGCCGTTGTTACCTGGGCTACTGCTAGAGCCTCCTAACTCATCTCTCTGCTTCCACACCTGTTCACTCCATTCTCTAACCAGCAGCCACACTGACTGTAGTAAAACATACACCATAAAACAAACTAGCTTAAATACTTCAATGATTACCCACCATACTTAAAATATAATCCAAATTATTTTACCCTGCATACAAAACCCTGGGTGATCTGCCAAGAACTCTAACTTCATGCTCTTCTCTTGTCTCTCTCTAAGCATCAGAACCTATTTCTGTTCCTGAAACACTCTAAGCTTGTTTCTGTTTTAGGGCTTTTGCTCTGGAACTATCTTCACACAGAACTTCACGTGGGAATTTGTTGCCATTCAGTTCTCAGCTGGAATATCACCTCCTTAGATGGGTCTTTTCTCATGACAACCTAAAGCAGCCCCACCCTCATCACTCCCTATCATATCACCCAGTTTTATTTTATCACAATACTAATTACTACCTGCTGTTTTCTTTTTTCACTAATTTTTGTATTTATTTCTTTCCACCTCCTCCCACTAAAATGCATGCTATCTCTCAGATACCCTGCCCATCCCGTACAGCACTGTGACTCCAGGACCTAAAACAGTTCCTAGGACTCATAAGTGCTCAATAGTTGTTAGTTGAGATTTGCCTAAACTTACACTGTTAGTTCCAGAGCCAAGATTAAAATTCAGGTATCTATCCACAAATTCTTTCTACTATATTTTGACTTCTCCATGACTTCCTTGGAATATAAAGTAAATTTTAGTCGTAAAATTTACTATTCACATACGCTGACCTCTATCTACTACTGCCTTTTAATTAAAATTATACTTATCTTTCCAGGCTTGTTTACTTTCACCATGGCACTTTTCTTCATGCCCCAATCAAGTTTAATCACCCCTTTCTCAATGTTAGTGTAATATCTTTATTATAATTCATTTCCAAAACTTACATTGCCTTGGTTTTCTTTTAAATCTGCTTCTACACCTAGACTATAAATTGTTTAAAGATAGGGATTATGTCTAATTCTTTTCCATTTTTCTCAATACCTATCAGATAGCCTTGGACACAGAAGTTATTCAATAAATTCTTGCTGAATTAAATTATTTTCTCTCTATACAAAGATTTTGTTGATTTCCAGAGATACAGGGCTCTCATAATACAATAAAAATCACTCAAGGAGGCAAAACAACCTGTTTATTGACAATAAAGATAATTCCAGGGAATTTATTGGAACAACTAAAGTTCAGGGCAATATTCCACACATTCTAGAATGAATTCCATGGAGAATAAATCGCATCTCACTGACTCAGAACCTATAAATATTTTTCAAGGAATATCGACACAGGATGTTGAATTCCAAACAACTTTTGAAAACCACTAATCATTCACATTCCTCCCTAAATGTCACAATTGTAAAACTGATGGATCTTTTGTGACCTGACATTTGTCTCCGTTCCTAAAGGCATTATAATGGAAATGTGGTCTTCTATCATCCTACTACAGTTGGTATAAATCCACTAGATACTTTTTAAAAATATTTTGGGAACACACAGTCATGCAAACCAACGTCTGCCTGTCCCAGCAGGGGATAGTAAAAGACTTTACAAACACCAGATGGGATTTAACAGTGTTAGTAAAACATAAAATGCTCCAAGAGCGCTAAGTCACTTTGTGAACAACTCAAAGAAAATATGTTTGATTTCCATTATACATATTTTTCTTTCTTAAGAAATACTAAAATTTTCCAATAAAAGTTTTATCACAGTCCTCTGACATTTAATTTCTCTTAAAATTAAACTATAATTATTTACCTTTTGGATATTATGCATAGATTAGTATTTGTGGCAACTTTCTAATTTTACCATAAATCTAGAACATTCCTCTAAATGAATTTCAACATGTTAAATGCCTGCTTCACCAGAAATCCAAAGCAGAAATATTTTTGTTTAATGTAACTTCTTATTTTTGTTATATCTAACTTAATTCTTGCAACTATGCAGGTGTTGACATTTTTATAAATATTTTGCAAAACAGTAATTGGCAATCAATATAAGACCTAGAAATACATTATTATCTAATTTTATTTAAAAAGATGATTTTCTTGGAATCTTCCCGGAATATAAGATGTGATTATAAAATAGAGTCCATTTTCTATTCAAAATGAGCAAAAGCACAGATAACCCCTCCCAAAATATCAGTTACACAGTTGGATTTCATTGTATGTTTTGCTCAAGTAATAAGTTGCCAGGTTGGGGACAAGAAGAGGCAGTGTGTCTACAAATGTTCTTTATTATTGTTTTACTGAAATTAACATTAGAAAATGGTTTGCTTGGCCTAAGTACATGTCAATTTTCAGTAAATGGTTGTAATCCAGAAGAAAATATTAATAGTTGAAAGTCAACCTGAGATTAAATTTTAGCTGCATTTAATAGTATATATCACATGAGGCAACTGAGAAAAGTATTCATGTGGCCCAGTCACATCTGTGAGTACAGATGCTACTTTTCCATCCTCTAAACCACACCATTTATCTCCGATAAGGAAATAATAGAAATCAGTGCAGCAGGAGTCAAATAACTGTTAAGTCACTTGATGACAGTCCTCAAACCAAAGAGGCCAAGTTCGTGAGTTTGCTCAAACGCAGGGTCAAGAAAGGGTCTCTGTTCACAGTATCTTTAATCTCAAAGAGAATGAACTTCACAACAAATCTAATTATGTCACTCTCCTACTTAAACTCTTCAGTGGCTCCCCTCTGACCTCAGAAGAAAGTCCAAACTCCCTAAATGCCATCCAAATCCCTTTATGAGCTAGGCTTGCTGAGTTCTCTAGCTTCATCTCTCAGCCTGCCCTACTACCTTCGCAGCTGTGCAGCAAGATGCAATTCCCCAAGGACACCCTACTCCTTCAAACTGGAACAACTTCCCTCAATTTCTCCACACTTATTCCCATCCATAACTCAAGCCACCACTTACAGGGTAGCTCCTCCAGAAAATCCTGCATCCTCAAAGTCCTAGAAGAACAGAAAGGTCTCCTGCAAGCTGCTATCAACACTTTACAGTACATCCCATTGATGCCACTCTGTTGCAAAATGGTTTGTCTGTCTCCACTACTGGCCTGTATTATTTAATCCTCACAAAACCCAATGAGGTAGGCCTTATTATGCTATCGTATGGATTAAGAAACCAAGACTCAGGAAGAAACGTCCTTAGGGTCACATAGTTAAAAGTGATGGACTGAGAAATAAAACCCTGTACCTTCCTTTAAATATAACACTATGCAGCCATCCAGGGTGGAGGCATTAATCCAAATCATTATGAACTGATATAATATTAAATGAGATTTTATATATATATTTTTATATATATATTATATATGTTTATATATATTATATATATAATGGTAAGCATAGGACTTGTAACACATACTATGTGCTCAATAAATATTAGTCATCATCATCATTATTATCATTAGCATTATTACAGTTTAGTCAGAGTTCATCTCTTTCAAGACAAAACTCCAGGAATCCTGCCAAACCCAGGACTTTTCTAAATGAGATCAATCATAAGTGATAATTTTCTCAAACTACTTCCCTTCCTTTCTTTCCTCAGAAATCTTTAATATCAACCTGTATTATACTCCAAAAACAGACAAAATGGGATTGCCCTCAAAGGACATTCCTTTTCACCTCCATCCACCAGCTATTATTCCTTGGTTATTGAGGGTTACACTAAAGAGTCTAAAAAAAGTATACGTTTCACATCTTTGGTGTCATTATTCTATCACTGTTTTAGCATGATATCCATCTTGATCCTTTTGGCTTCACTTGGGTGCATTATATGTGAGGCAAAGGTAGAGTGAATTTTTACAAAACTCTTTATTTCTTTAGGGATGTGAAACTGAATCTTGTTCCAATGGCAGCAGCATCTATTTAAAGACAATCTGATTTTGTAGGAACTTAAATGGAAAACAATGAAAACAGGAACTGTCTGCTATTAAATATGTTTCCTGAAACCCAAGCTGAGTAAATTGAGTCCCTTGGTTTTGCTGTTGTTCCACCTCAGGGAGTCCTGTTTAAATCAACAGGGTTTTGTGAGTGCTGATCAATGGCAGGATTTTAAGTTTCACAGGGAAACAAAGCTTTCCAGGAGAAAGAATCGGCCAGTGCACAGCAAGTACAGAGTCTTAATTGCAAATACACTTAGAGCTCTGAAGAACTGTGTTAGTTCATTGAATCTGGTATTTGTTCCTCCACATTGAAAACTAAGTGCACAGTTTAACATACTTGGCATTTTCTTTTCAAGGGAAGTCCAAATTTTGAAATGCCTTTTGCATTACAGATCCAAAGAGCCCTCAAGAAATAATAAAATAAAATTTTGGGTTATCATCTTATTCACAGTAGCAAATTAGAGTTGCAGTTTATGACTTTCAATTTCCCAAGAGTAAATTTAATATATTTATCCATAAAAAATCAATTTATAAATATCAATTTATAACCGACCATACAACTTTTTCAATCAGCTTCCATATTGGAGATTCAGCTCCTTGATTTAGAATTTAGAGTTTCATTTCAAATTTATGGATGAAAGAGTGAAGCACTAAAACTTGGCCACATTTGTGGAGTATGACACTAGACATTTAATCCAATAGCTCCTAGGTGTAGGAAGAGTAGGACTCATCATCAACACAGAGCTGGGAATTTGGGGATGTGGGAAGCAACCAAAAAGAAATTGAACAGCTAATGGAATGGTGGTCCAGGAGAAGGGCAGAACAGAGGGGTAAATCTCTGTTTATTCCATATCATCCCTTATCTGATCTCACCCTAACCCAGTATATTTGAGCTGAGCAGAAGCCTGAACATCATCTCACCATCCATTTTTGCAGAGGAGAAAACTAAAGAGATTATCGCTGGGCATGGCGGCTCATTCCTGTAGTCCCAGCTACTTGGGAGGCTGAAGCAGGAGGATCCCTTGAGCCTAGGAGTTTGAGTCCAGCCTGGGCAACATAGTGAAAACTGTCTCTAAAACAAAAAAAAAAAAAAAAAAAAAGACTTCACAGTGGTAATGATGGAGAAGAAAAGAGAAAAGATAGATTGAGCAATAATTTAAAAAGCAAATGGGGCAATGTGAAAGTACATAAGTATTATAAAAGAATAAATGATAAAAGACATTTATTGAGTTTAGTTTCTCTTTCTCTTAGGCACTACTTTTTAAACCTATTCAAAAGAGCACGTGTGTGAGAATGTAAAAGGGTACACCCACTTCAAAAATATTAGGCAGTTCCTTAAATGTAGATATGACCCAGCAATTCCACTCCTAGCTATCTACTCAAGAGAATTGAAAACATATGTCCACCTAAAAACTTATATGCTAATGTTCAGAGCAGCATTACTCATAATAGCCAAAAAGCATAAACAACTCAATTATCCATCAAATAATGAATAGATAAACAAAATGTGGTACATCCATAAAATGGAATATTATTTGACAATAGAAAGTAATGAAGTAGAGCAGGGATGGAGCAAGATGGCTGAATAGAAACCTCCAGCTATCACCCCTTCACATGAAGACCAAATTCAACAACTATCCATACAAGCAAGCACCGTCAGAAGAACCAAAACTCAGGTGAGTGACCATACTACCTGGTTTTAACATTTTATCAAGGAAAGAGGCACTGAAGAGGACAGAAAAGACAATCTTGCATTGCATACACCACTCTTCCCCTATGCCCTGGCAATACCACACCAACACATCCAGTGGAGAGAGAATCTTCATGCCCAGGGGAGGGAAAGAAGAGACTAAGAGACGTTGCCTGGTAATCCAGGGAATTCTCCCATACCTTACCCAAGTTCACCAAGGCGGTATCATCAGGAGTCTGCAATAGTCACAGCATTACTGGGCTTGGGGCACCCTCAGTGCTGATACAGCTGCAGTGACCAAAGACTTAGACAACAATACTCAATACTCAATTCTAGATATTTGAATATCTAGAAAGCCTTCTCAAGAAGGATGGGTTCAAACAAGCTCAGACTGCAAAGATTAAAATAAATGCCTAATTCTTTAATGCCCAGACATTGATGAACATCCACAAACATCAAGAACATCCAGGAAAATATGACCCCACCAAACAAACTAAATAAGTTACCAGTAACCAATCCTGGAATGAAGGAGATATGTAACCTCTCAAACAAAAATTCAAAACAGCTGTCCTAAAGAAACCCAATGAACTTCAAGACAACACAGAAAAGGAATTCAGAAACCTACCAGAGAAATTTAACAGAGATTAAAATAATTTTTAAAAATCAAGCAGAAATTCTGGAGCTAAAGAATTCAACTGACAAACCGAGAAATGCATCAGAGTCTCTCAACAGCAGAATTGACCAAGCAGAACAAAGAATTAGTGAGCTTGAAGACAGGCTATTTGAAAATACAGTCAGAAGAGAAAAAAGAATAAAAAAGAATGGAGCATGCCTACAAGATCTAAAAAATAGCCTCAAAAAGGAAAAAATCTAAGACTAATTGGCCTTAAAGAGGAAATAGAGAGACAGATTGGGATAGAAAGTTTATTCAAAGAAATAATAACAGAGAACTTTCCAAACCTAGAGAAAGATATCAACATTCAGGTACAAGAAGGTCATAGGACACCAAGCAGACTTAACCCAAGCAAGACTACCTCAAGACATTTAATAATCAAGCTCCCAAAGGTCATGGATAAAGAAAAGGTCCAAAGAGAAACAAGAAAAAAGGAAAAAATAACATACAAAGGAGCTCCGATACATCTGGAAGTAGACTTCTCAGTGGAAACCCTACAGGCCAGGAGAGAGTGGCATGACACATTTAAAGTGCTGAAGGAAAAAATCCTTAACCTTAGAATATTATATCCTGCAAAAATATCCTTCAAACATGAAGGAGAAATAAAGACTTTACCAGACAAACAAAAGTGGAGGGATTTCATCCACACCAGACCTGCCCTACAAGAAATGCTAAGAGGAGTTTTTCAATCTGAAAGAAAAGGACATTAATGAATGATAAGAAATTGTCTGAAGGTATACAGTACTCACTGGTAACAGTAAGTACACAAATACACAATACTCTATTGCTGTAATTGTGGTGTATAAACCACTTATATCTTGAGTAGGAAGACTAAAAGACAAACCTATCAAAAATAATTACAACTTTTTGAGAGATAGATAGTATAAAAAGATATGGATGGAAACAACAAAAAGTTAAAAAGCAGGGAGGGGATGGAATTAAAGCACAAAATTTCTGTTTGATTTCTCTTTGTTTGTTTATTTGTTTGTAAGCAGAGTTGTCATATGTTTAAAATAATTGATTAGAAAATGTTTTTTGCAAGCACCATGGTAATCTCAAATCAAAAAAAAACTTACAATAGATACACAAAAAATAAAAAACAAGAAATTAAAACACAATACCACAGAAAATCACTTTTAACAAAGGAAGATAGGAAGGAAGTAAGAAAGAGAGGACCACAAAACAACCAGAAATCAAATAACAACATTGTAGTAGTACATCCTTACCTATCAACAATAACATTGAATGTGAATGGACTAAACTCTCCAATCAAAAGACAGAGTAGCTGAATGGATTAAAAAAAAAAAAGAGCCAACTATAGTTCTCTGCAAGAAACACACTTCACCTATAAAGACACACATAGATTGAAAATAAAGGGATGGAAAAAGATATTCCATTAAAATGGAAACCAAAATGAGCAGGAGTTGCTATACTTCTTTCAGATAAACTAGATTTCAAGACAAAAACTGTAAAAAGAGACAAAAAAAGATAATTTTATAATGATAAAGGGGTCAATTCAGCAAGAGGATATAGCAATTCTAAACATATATGCATCCAACACTGCAGCACACAGATACATAAAGCAAACATTATCAGAGCTAAAGAGAGAGAAAGACACCAATATGATAATTGTTCGAGACCTCGACACTCCACTTTCAGCAATGGACAGATCATCCAGACAGAAAATCAATAAAGAAACATTGGACTGAATCTGCACTAGAGACCAAATGGACCTAACAGATATTTAAAGAATGTTTCATCCAACAAATGCAGAATATATGTTCTTCTCCTCAGCTCATGGATCATTCTCAAGGATAGACCATGTTAGGCCACAAAACAAGTCTTAAAAAACACAAAAAAATTGAAATCATATCAAGTATTTTCTCTGGCCACAATGGAATAAAATTAGAAATCAATAACAAGACGGATATTGGAAATTACACAAATACATGGAAATTAAACAATATGTTCCCAAATGACCAGTGGATCAATGAAGAGATTAAGAAGGAAATTTAAAAATTTCTTGAAACAAATAAAAATGAAAACACAACATATCAAAATCTATGGGATACAGGAAAAGCAGTAATAACAGGAAAGTGTATAGCAATAAGGGCCTACATCAAAAAAGTAGAAAAGCTTCAAATAAACAACCTAACAATGCATCTTAAGGAACTAGAAAAACAAGATTACATCCCAACTACAACCCAAAATTAATAGAAGAAAAGAAATGATAACGATTGGAGCAGAAATAAATGAAATTGAAACCAAAAAAAAACCCAAAAAAACAATGAAACAAAAAATAGGTTTTTTAAAAAGATAAACAAAATTGACACATCTTTAGCCAGACTAAGAAAAAATTAGAGAAGACCCCCAATAAATAAAATCAGAGATGAAAAAGAAGACATTACAACTGATACTGCAGAAATCCAAATGATCACTAGAGACTACTATGAGCAACTATATGCCAATAAATTGGAAAACCTAGAAGAAACGGATAAATTCCTAGACACATAGAACCTACCAAAATTGAACCAGGAAGAAACCCAAAACCTGATTAAACCAGTAACAAATAATGAGATACAAGCAGTAATAAAAAGTTTCCCATCAAAAAAAAGCCAAGGACCCGATGCCTTCATTGCTGAATTCTACCAAGCACTCAAAAAAGAACTAATACCAATGCTACTTAAATTATTCCAAAAAATCGAGGAGGAGGGGATATTCCCAAACTCATTCTAAGAGGCCCATATCACCCTGATACCAAAACCAAAGACACAACAAAAAAAGAAAAGTAGAGACCAATATCTCTGATGAATGTAAATGCAAAAATCCTCAACAAAATACTAACAAACTGAATTAAAAAACACTTTAGAAAGATGATTCATTATGATCAACTGGCATTCATCCCAGGGAGGCAAGGTTGGTTCAACATATGCAGATCAATCAATGTGATACATCATATCAACTGAGCAAAGGACAAAAACCATAAGATCATTTCAATTGATGCTGAAAAAGGATTTGATAAAATTCAACATCCCTTCATGATAAAACCTCAAAAAACTGGGTCACAGACATATTTTAAAAGATATTTAGTTGCTGACATTTGAAAATCTGAAAATTTCACACAAAAATTTGGATTTCCAGTTTCTCTTGATAAATCAGAAAATATAGCAACATTGGGCCCGAATTATCACATAGCAATAATTGGCTGCTCCATTTAGAAGGGAGAACCTATCCTGCTTTACTCATTTGTAGCAGGTGCTTCGACTCTGTGAACCTTTGAGTTTGCAATCTTGAACTACAAAATTCTTGATAAGTGAATTAGAGGAGGCCAGTAAGAAAACATTTATATGCACAAATTTACCATTTCTGACAATGGATACCTGCCTTGAATCTAAGTTTACCCTAGGATTCAGGCATATATGGGCTTATGTGGCGGCCTAAATTGAACAGGGAATTGAGTTGCCAGATTTAGCAAATAAAAATACAAAAGTACATAAATCTGAATTTTAGAAAAACAATGAAGAATTTTTAGTACAAGAATATGCCATGCAATATTTGGGACATTCTTATACTAAAAATGATTCATTATTGCTATAGACTGAATGTTTATGCCCCCCCAAAAAAAATTCATGTTGAAACCCAATTCCCAATGCAATGCTGTTTGGAGGTGGGTCCTTTGGGAGCTGATTAGGTCATGAGGGCAGAGCCTCATGAATGGGAATGGTGCCCTTGTCAAAGAGAAGCCAGAGAGCACCCTCACCCCAACTGCCATCTGAGGACACAGGAAGAAGATGGTCATCTATGAACCAGGAAGCAAGCCCTCACTATGTTTGAACGTGTCTTGATCTTGGACTCTCCAGCCTTGAGGACTATGAGAAATAAATTTCTGTTGTTTATAAGTCAAAAAAAAAAACCTCAGGATAGAAGGAACTTACCTCAATGCAAAAAAAAACCATATATGACAGACCCACAGCTAGTATCATACTGAGTGAGGAAAAACTGAATGCCTTTCCTCTAAGATCTAGAACATGACAAAGATGCCCACTTTCACCACTTTTATTGAACACAGTACTGGAAGTTCTAGCTAGAGCAATCAGACAAGAGAAAGAAATAAAGGGCATCCAAATTGGAAAGGAAGAAGTCAAATTATCCTTGTTTGCAGATGATATGATCTTATATCTAGAGAAATCTAAGACTCCACAAAAAACTATTAGAACTGATAAACAAATTCAGTAAAGTTCCAGGATACAAACTCAATATACAAAAATCAGTAGCATTTCTATATGCCAACAGTAAACAATCCGAAAAAGAAACCAAGGAAGTAAACCCATTTACAACAGCTACAAATAAAATATAATACCTAGGAAGAAACATAACCAAAGAAGTGAAAGAGCTCTATAGTGAAAACTACAAAACATTGATAAAAGAAATTGAAGAGGACACAAAAAAATGGAAAGAAATTCCATGTTCATGATTTGGAAGAATCAACATTGTTAAAAATGTCCATACTACCCAAAGCAATCTACAGATTCAATGCAATCCCCATCAAAATACCAATGACATTCTCCACAGAAATAGAAAAAATAATCCTAAAACTTATATGGAACCACAAAAGACCCAGAATAGCCAAAGCCACCCTCAACAAAAGAACAAAACTGGAGGAATCACATTACCTGACTTCAAATTGTGCTAAAGAGCTGTAGTAACCAAAACAGCATGGTACTGGCATAAACACGAACACATAGACTAATGGGACAGAATAGAGAACCCAGAAATAAATCCATGTGTTTACAGCCAATTGGCTTTTGACAAAGGTGCCAAGAACATTCAGTGAGGAAAGGACAGTCTCTTCAATAAATGATGCTGGGAAAACTGGATATCCATATGCAGAAGAATGAAACTAGACCCTTATCTCTCACTATATATAAAAATCAAATCAAAATGGGTTAAAGACTTAAATCTAAGACCTGAAATTATGAAACTACTAAAAGAAAACATTGGGGAAATGTTTCAGGACATTGGTCTGGGCAAGGACTTCTTGAACAATATCCCCAAAGCACAGGCAAGCAAAGCAAAATGGGACAAATGGGACCACATCAAGCTAAAAAGCTTCTGCACAGCAAAGGAAACAATCAACAAAGGGAAGAGACAACCCACAGAATGGGAGAAAATATTTGCAAATTACCCATCTGACAAGGGATGAATAACTAGAATATATAAGGAGCTCCAACAACTCAATAAGGAAAAAAATCAAATAATCCGATTAAAAAATGGGCAAAAGATCTGAATAAACATTTCTCAAGACATACAAATGGCCAACAGGTACATGAAAAAATGTTCAGCATCATTAGTCATCAGAGAAATGCAAATTAAAACTACAATGAGATATCTCACCCCAGTTAAAATGGCTTTTATTAAAAAGACAGGCAATAATGAATGCTGGTGAGGATGTGGAGAAAGGGGAACCCTCGTAAATTGATGGTGGAAATGTAAATTAGTGCAACCACTATGGAGAACAGTATGGAGATTTCTCAAAAAACTAAAAATAGGGCTACCATATGACCCAGCAATCCCACTGCTGGGTATATATCCAAAGGAGGGGAATTCAGTATATCGAAAAGGTATCCACACTCCCATGTTTATTGTAGCACTATTCACTATAGCCAAAATTTGGAATCAACCTTAGTGTCCATCAACAGATGAATGGATAAAGAAATTTTGGTACATATACACAATGGAATATTACATAGCCACAAAAAAGAAGGAAATCCTGCCATTTGCAACACCATGGATGAAACTGGAGAACATTATGTTAAGTGAAATGATCTAAGCACAGAAAGACAAATCTCACATGTTCTCACTCATATATGGGAGCTAAATATTAAAAACAATTGATCTCATGAAGACAGAGAGTAGAATGCTGGTTACCAGAGGATGAGAAGGGTAGCCGGGAGGGGGGAATACAGTGGAGATGATTAGTGGGTGCAAAAATATAGTTAGATAGAATGAGCAACATTTGATAGTACAACAAAGTGACTGTAATCAGCAATAAATTAGGGTATACTTTAAAATAACTAAAAGAGTAGAATTAGAATGTTCCCAACACAGAGAAATGATAAATGCCTGAGGTGATGGATACCCCTATTACTCTGACTTGATTAATTCACATTGATTGTATGCCTGTGTCAAAACATCACATGTACCCTATAAATATATACAACTATTATGTACCCATAATAAATTAAAAAATAAAAATCATCATACTTCAATTTTAAAAAGTAATGAAGTACTGATATATTCTACAATATGGATTAACCTCAAAAACAGTATGGTAAGTAAAATAGACTGTCACAAAAAACCATATATTGCATGATCCTATTTATCCAAAACGTCCATAATAGGTAAATCTATAGAGACAGAAAGTATATTAGAGGTTTCCAGGAGCTAGTGGCAGGGGAGGGTGGGGCTAGGAATAGGAAGTAGTGGCTAATGGATACAAAGTTTCTTTTTGGGCTGATGAAAATGTTCTAAAATTAGATTATAGTGATGGTTGTACAACTCAATAAACATAGTAAAAACTATTGAATTATACACTTTAAACAAGTGAACTTCATGGCAAATTATATCTCAACAAGGCTGTCAAAAATTGTTTCCGCAAGAGCATGTGTGCTTCCTACCTTGACCAGGGGGAGCATAGCAATAACGGCAAAGGTGCTGCATCCTATCTTTTAGCAACATTTGCACTTTTTTCGCCAGTCTTCTGCCATACACGTCATTCACCACCAGTAGAGGGAGCTAAAATGACAACTTTAACCAATCTCTGCTCCCAGTCATGCATCCTGTGAGGCCAGTAAATGAATATTTTCAAAATTAGAGAAAGTAAAGGATAGTTGAGTTTTACCCTTAGTTATCCCTACCAAAAGGACTGAAAAGTTGAAATGACTCTCCAGCTCATTAAAATAAACCCACATCGATCCATTTATACATCTCAGCTTCTTGATTGCACAGTGTTCTCCATAACATAAGAATATCTAGATATAATTTGACCAAATCCTTTTGTGCTCTTTCCCTATCACTTGCTTTCAAGGCAGTCAACAAAACGCAGCAGAACATAGAGCTAGCACCCTTCCACGAAACATCCTCATCGTTACATACGTGCATCTTCCATCTTTGCCCCAGCTCTGAGATCAACTGATTTGTGATATCATCACAGTACTTAGGATATTCGTGCAAAATAAATGTTAGCTATTTTTGTTGTATTCCAGGTTGAGAAAACAGCTTGTGAAAGGGCATTCATTTATTCAAGAAACGTTGGTGAACACCTATTATATACCAGGCAGTGGTGAAAAAAAACAGTTAAACTGCCATTGTGTGATTTACATTTATATGTGTGTGGGGGGGAGTGTCATGATATAAAATAAATATACAAAAAAAATGTAATCCCAAATGTAATAAATACTTTGAAGGAAAAACACAAAGTGATTAGAGAAATGATAACAGGGGGTCCTAATTTAGATTGTGTGGTCAGAGAAGGTCTCTGAGGAGGTAGCACTTACACCTAGAAAGGAGATGGGAACGTTCTAGGCAGAGGAAATAGTACTATGTGAGCCCTGAGGACGGAAAAGATGCCGAGGAGCTTCAAGGAAGCCTGGGGGCTGCAGCATAATGGAAAATGACACTGGCTCAGGCAAAAGAGTAGGGAGAGGCCCAGGTCATGTAGGACCTTGTAGGCCAGCAGTCCCCAACCTTTTTGGTACCAGGGACAGGTTCACGGAGGACAATTTTTCCACGGACGGTGGGGGTGGGGGGTGAGGCGGAGCTTAGGCAGTGATGCAAGCGATAGGGAGCAGCTGTAACTACAGATGAAGCTTGGCTCACTATGCCCCCACGCATTGCTCACCTCCTCACCTCCTCACCTCCTGTTGTGCAGCCTGGTTCCTAACAGGCCATGGACTGGTACTGGTCTGCTGCCTGGGGGGTTGGGGACCATAGCTGTAGGCCATGCTAAGGGATTAGTATTCTATTTTAAATGTAATGAGGAGCCAATGAAGAATTTTGAGCACATAATTGGGTTATCAGAGTTGCATTTTTAATAGACCATTCTGGCCATAGAGTGGAAGCTTGATCAAAGAGGTTCAAACATAGAAGTGAGATAGGCATGCTAGTATAAAGAAACCAACAATTTTGTAGTGAATAGAATGGGAGATTCAGGAGCAATGGGAAGTTGTAGGAGTCATTTCAGAAAAACAATGACACACTTCTCAGCCCATTTCATGGTAGGCTCTAGAATTCATGGTGCTGTTTCATCCAATTCTCTACCAACAACCAATCCCAGATCCTAGCTACATCCTCAAAAAGGATCAGCAACTATGAAAAGCACAGCCAAGCAAACAGTAATGCTGCTTTTCCCTCTCTTGGGTTATGTAGAACCAATCCTAATAATGAAAATTAATAATAAACCACTCACATGCTTCCCAGAGAAAACATGTCTAATTTAAAAATGTATACACGCTTCCTAAGATTGTGGGTCCCTGTTGCACCAGCTGTAGAGTTACAATGGTGCATCAAATGAAGGTAATCAATTTTACACAGATGAGTAAAGATATAATATTTCAAGCTGAGCATTGGAATTAACTAAATTTATATGCATGTTGTAGTGGAAAGACCATGGAATGTAATTTTGCAGGACACAGGGTCAATCCTTACAACTGCTTACAAGCTCTGTGACTTTGGGCAATTTACTCAACTTCTCTAACCCTCTGGTTCCCTGTGTATAAAATGTAGATAATAATAATGTCCACCTCACAGAGAGGTTGTGAACATAAAGTGAGCATGTTAAATGTTCAATGGCTTCTCAATATCATTATTTTAAGAGTGTATTTCCAAAAATGTAATCAAGTTCCTCAAAATAAAATTATATTAAAAAACAGAAATCATTCTAGAAAATGACATTCTCTTTAAGAACATTTTAACGTGATTGAACATGTTAATCTAATTCAACAAATTGAAATATTTTGAGTAGTTCTCTGCATCAAAAAAACACAACACAAACAACTATTAAAGGAACTGGTTATAAATTTTCAATATTGTGTAAGTGTTAGATATCGGGAAAATAAAGGCACGTGAAATAAATGGAATGAATGAAAATACCACCTTAGTTTCTAAAGAATGAGACTATGTCCAAAGGCAACAAACAAAATAATTGTTCAGCTTGAGAGTATTATAAAAACACTTCCAACCCCTCAGCTCTGTCACTTACTCATTATATGACTTTAGAAAAGTCCCTTAAAGTCTGCAAACTTCAATTTCCTCACTTATAAAATGGAGACAGTAGTATCTAATTCATAGGTTTATTGTGAAGAGTCAAATGAAATTGGGCATGTAAAGCACTTTACTACAGTGCCTGGCACAAGTAGGTACTGAATAAATGTCTGTTATCGTTGTTGGTGGTATTGTCTCAGTATCTGAAAATATGTTTTAGGTCTTTTGATTAGAGAACATTTTTGGGTGTTTATCGCAGATGATTTCAAATAGATTAAATGAATCGACTGCAAGTAGACGCTATCCGCATCACTCCATGAAAATTACTCTTCTTAAAAGTTATTGATGACCCACACAATGCTAAACCTCATAGACATTCTCCCTTTTCATCTTAAATCTATTAGGAGTATATTTTACTATTGACCACTCCTTCTTGCTTGAAATAGTTTCTTTTACAGCTTCCAGACACTGCTTTCTCTCCACTTGCCTCCTCTCTCACTGACCACTTCTCCATAATCTTTGCTGGTAATGTTTCAGTGCACCAACCCCTACAGTTGACCTTTTAGAGGACAGCCTTCAGAGCCTTTCAGACTCAGTCCTTGGATCTCTTCCTTTTTCTATCTGCACTCACTCCCCTAGTGATCTCAAAAAGTCTTGTGGCTTTTAATAATACCTACATTCTGACAATTACGAAGTTTTAATTTCCAGCCTGGCGTTCTCCTCTGAACTCCAGACATATATATTCAACTATATATTCAGTGTCTCCGTTCAGACATATAATATGCTCTCGAAATTAACAAGTTCAATTCCTACCCTCTTTTCTTTTCTGCCAAACTTTTTCTTCCCACAGTCTTCCGCATCTCAGTTAATGGCAGCTTCATCCTTCCAGTTGCTCAGGTCAAAACCCTTGAATTCTTCCTTGTTTCCTCCCTCCCTCTCACAAACCCCACATCCAATCCATCAGCAAATTCTGTCAGCTCTATTTTGAGAACATATCCAGAACCCAACCCCTAATCCAGCCACTTGTTGTCACTTCCACTGCTACCACCCTGGCCCAAGACATCACGTGGATTATCACAGCCTTGCCTTTTCCCTTACCCCTCTTCGTAATGCATCTATTCCCCACTCAGCAGACAGAGACAGTCTTTTATTAATAAATGTAAATTAAACCTTGTGGCTCCTCTGCTCCAATCCTCCAGTGGCTTCCCATTGCCCTCAACATAAAGTCCAAAGTCCCTGCAATGGCCAGTCGGAGACCATCTTAAAGTCTTCCCTTCCCTTCCCAGTGCACTCCAGCCACACTGCCTCTGCTGTCCATCAAACCTGACAGGCCTGTTCCCACCTGCTCAGGGCCTTGGTATTTACTGTTTCTTCTGCCTGGAAGGCTCCTCCCCCTGGATACCTGTGTGGTCTACCTTCCTTCAGGTCTTTTCTCACATGATGAGCCCTCCCCTGGCCTTTCTCTCTCTCTTTCTTTCTCTTTTTTTTTTTTTTTTTTGAGACAGGATCTTGCTCTGTTGCCTGGGCTGGAGTGCAGTGGGGTCATCATAGCTCACTGCAACCTCAAATTCCTGGGCACAAACAATCCTCCTGCTCCAACCTTCCAAGTGGCTGGGACTACAGGCACATGCCACCATGCCAAGCTTATTTTTTTATTTTTTTGTAAAGATGGGGTCCTGCTATGTTGCCCAGGCTGGTCTCAAACACACAGGTATCCAGGGGGAGGAGCCTTCCAGGCAGAAGAAACAGTAAATACCAAGGCCCTGAGCAGGTGGGAACAGGCCTGTCAGGTTTGATGGACAGCAGAGGCAGTGTGGCTGGAGTGCACTGGGAAGGGAAGGAAGACTTTAAGATGGTCTCCGACTGGCCATTGCAGGGACTTTGGACTTTATGTTGAGGGCAATGGGAAGCCACTCAAGAGATCCTCCCACCTCAGCCTCCCAAAATGCTAGTATTACAGGCATGAACCATCACGCCCAGCCTAGCCTTTCTCTTTAAAGCTGCAATTCACCCTCCATGCCCTCATGCTCCCTGCCCCCACCATTGCTGCTTTTACTTTTCAGCTAATCACCCCCTGTCTTTCTATATACTTGAGTTATCTATTTGTTAATTGTCTGCCTCTTTAGAATGTAAATTCACTCTAAAATGGAAAGGGCAGAGATTTTTATCTGTTTTGTTTATTTGCCATGTCTCCAGAATCAAGAAGAGCATCTTGCCATAGCAGGCGCTCAGCAACTATTTGCTGAACAAGTAAAAATGATGAAAGAATAGTTTTCCTCCGCCAAGAATAGATGTTAATTAACCTCCTAAATATTATTAAAGCCTAAAGGCTTCTGGCACTTAAGTAGGTCAATTTTAAATTGTAAAACTTTTAAAATGTGCTTATGAAAAAAATCTATTATAGCACACATACAATACTCTGTGTGTGAGTGTGTATTTTATATTAACTACCTAAGAAACTATTCTTTTTAATACTCTTCCACCATAGACCTTTTCTTTTATCATTTTCTTTGTCTTACCCACATTATGTGAAATAAACAAAAAAATTAGACTTTAAATGCTTTGAGTGAAAAAAGTTGCCTACCTCTATGGTTTCTAAGGAAAGACAAATTAATTTTAGAAATTGTACTATATGTATTTTCCATTTATACCTTAGAACAAACCAAGCTGTTTATTTTTTCTTTTCAAAATGATCTCTTCTTTTGAATTTTTCTCCATTTCCAAAAACTATGATATCCACTTTTTCTTTCTTTATAAATAAAACACCTGTTCCTCCAAAAAAGATTAACCAGAGTCTTGCCACATGTTCTGTCTGGGCTATGAGCACAGGCTGTCACTGTAAAGTTGAAAAGCATTTGGAAATTAAATAAAAAGCATGTTGTCAAACATTTTGAATTTCATGGAAAAATACAACCTCTTCTGACATTTCATATATAGACAAATCAACAGTATAAACCAATATTACAAGTCAACGTTAGTGTTGTTAACGCTTGAATGTCCACAGTGACTTGGCCCTGGAGTGCTCACTCGAGAGGTTTTTTAACACTTTGTGGAAAACATTGATCTTGCTCTTAAAAGACCTTAACTTAAGTATTTAAGGATGTTCAGCTACTTAATTTAGCCACCTATTTCTACGTTGGAGAGGACACACACACTTCCGACAACACTCAAAGCAGCCTTGAAATTGAGGTGCTAAAACCCTGTATGGGCCCCACCCCCATTTATTAATATGATTCCTTGATCCATTTTCTTTGCTTGCCACTAGAATTAACCTTCAACCAACAAGTTGCTGCCACAATTATACAACCTCACAAGCAAAGCAAAAATAAAGAGAGAGAAATGCCTAAGGAAAAAAGGCAAATGAAAAGTAAAACTATAACCTACTAATTGAGAAGGATAATAATGGTATTAGTGTTTGGAATAATCTTCCTTCATCTATCTATGAAAATAAGGATTGCTAAACAAATTAATGGCATAAAAACCATTCTAAGAAATGTAGCTCATTTTTGCACGCCATTTTATTTTATTCTCTCATTGGTAAATTTTATTTCCAAAAAAGATCATTCATGGATCTCAACACAGTTTGCAAACATATATTTGTGCGTGTGTGCGTTTGTGTGTGTGTTTAATCAAAGCATGCCCCTCTTACTAGACCATAGGATCAAGGAAGTCAGGGACCATTTCTGTTTTACTAGTCAGTGTATTCACAGTGCCAAACACAGTGCTTAGCCCAGGGTAAGTTCTCAATAAATATTTAGTCAAGAAATAAATAAATGTCCCTTTTATAGCACTCTTTGTGCCTAGCATAGTTTAAATCTGTAGTAGTGGTCAATAAATTCTTATTGAATTGCATTAAGGGGATAGTCTTGAGGAAGGTGGTTTTGGAACTACCAATTTATTAATCAAACTACTGAAATAATAATTATAACTCATTTGTAACTATCCATTCAGGCATGTGCTTAATTTTACTATTTTGTTAAACAGTCGAGTTATACCAACATTGATGTACCTTTCAACTGACAAAATGCTTGTGGTACTTGACACTGTCTACCTGTCCTACTGGCCACAGCCTCTCCGCTTCTTTCTAATACCCTTTTCTAACTATTCCTCTTTGGTCTCTGCAAACTTTTCTTCCTGATCTCTCTCCTAAGTGTTGATATTTTTCAGCTTTGTCTTCTCTCTTGCTTCTCTCTGGGGAGCAGCATAAAGTAGGGGTTCACAACACGAGTTTAGAGTCAGCCTGCTTGAAGTCAAACCCCCAGATTTAAAACTTTCTGGCTGTTTTCAGAAAGGGCCTCATTTTCTTCACCTACAAAATGGAATATGTATGAAATGGGGATGTTAATAGTACCTACATCACGGGGTTGTTGTAAGGATTAAATGAGATACTACCTGTAAAATGCCTTGAACAGTGCCTGATACATATTTCAACCCTGACCACTTCACTAACCAGAATTCCCAAAGGTAAGGACACCTATCCCTGCTCTCTCTCTGAGGCACCAGACTGAATACCCAGCTGAATTCTGAACCACTCTAACTCAACGCACCCAAATCTCCTCTTCCCCAAATATGGTCATTTTTAATAATGCCACCTTTCTCCCAACCAACCCACTTGCAAACTTTATATCTTGTATTCTTCTAGCTGGCATACCCAGCACATAATACTGTGTACTGAATCCACAAGTACATACCAAATCAACGATCTCTCAGCCACCTTCTCCCTGCAATCAGTCCCAGGCCCTGCTGCCACGCAGGAACCCTTCTAGGCCATAGTTCTGATCAAGCCTCTTTGCTACTCATTCATCTGTAAAGTATCTAAATGTCAATTCAATCTTCTCTCAACTTTCAATTGTATAACTTTATCCCAAGAGTTAACCAAATTGGATTTAATTATAATTTCCCAAATAGGTTCTAAGCTTTTCTGCTATCGTGTCATGCTTACATGGTCCCCTGCTCCTCAATATTTTTCTCCAATGTCAAGTTGCTGCTCATCATTTGAGACCCATCTCAGATGCAACCTGCTCCATAAAGCCTTCCCTAGTTCCATCAGCAGGAACTGCTGCTTCTTCCTCCAGACTCCTACAGCCTTTTGAACTGCTCCTAATCAATTTCCCATACGCTACACTCTAGTATGGTTATTTGTCTAAACTTGATCTTCCTTGCCAGATTGAGAGGTCACATAATGTATAAGACAGAGTCAAATTTACTGCATAATTAAGGAAGTCTTTCAAGTTCTCTGAGGCTCAATTTCCTCATCTGTAGGATGGGGAGAATAAACTATCATGAAGACATAAAAACTGGTGTTTACAAAGATGTTTAATGATAAGGGAAAATATTTTTTCCCATTATAAGTAGAAAATTATCCCCACTTAGGTAAAAATATGTGAACATTAAAAAGACTGAAAGGAAATAGGAAATAGATAAAATTTTAATAGCAATTATCTTCAAGTTGTGGGACTACAGATGATTTTTATTTTGTTATATACTTGTTTATTTTCCAATGTTTCCACAACTACCTTATATTCCTTTTGTAACTGACCCATCAAATAAACATTTGTAGAATACCTTCAGAAACTATATTATGATCTGATGATACTAAAAGAACTAAGAAAAAGCCAGTTTATAAAAAGAAATATTTAAAAAATTGCTAGGGTAATATATGACTTTCAGTACCACCATAAAAAAGGAAAAAAAGA
The DNA here is from genome assembly GCA_023783475.1 of Daubentonia madagascariensis. Classification (NCBI taxonomy): domain Eukaryota; kingdom Metazoa; phylum Chordata; class Mammalia; order Primates; family Daubentoniidae; genus Daubentonia; species Daubentonia madagascariensis. The sequence continues at coordinate 44,621,851 of JAKFHU010000600.1, read as the reverse complement.
CATTTCTGCCTTTAAAATGCATCAAATTTCAGTTATAATGTGACTGGAAAAGGCTTAAGTAGAATAAAGAAGCTTAGAAATCACCTGCCAAAAATATATGCCATCACAAGTGGTTAGTATACTGATACAGTTCCCGAGATTTGGGGTTTTAGAGCCCTACATCTGGTCTACCTTTGGGAGAGAGCAACACGAATACAGAGACCACTGCATCAAGTCTGTGCTCAAGAATTTATGTCTGGCTCAAATCAAAGAATCCACATCAAGAAAGACTGGAAGCTGCAAAGGTACATGTTATAGTCAGCATGCTTCATCATTTTGGAAACTCTCAATTGCAAACTTGACATGTCCAAAGCTAGATTTATGATCTTCTTTTCAATGCCTACTCTCCTTCCAGGGCTTAAAAGCATGGCTTTGGAGTTAAACAGACCACAGATTCAATGTCAACTATGCCATTTATTGGCAGAGTGACTTTGGAAAGTTATTTAATTTCTCTGAGCCTCGTTTTCCTTATTTGCAAAAAGAGGGGAGTTGTATTTATCCTACAGAGCTGTCAAGAGAACTAAATGAAAGCAAAAATCTGTTTAAGGCACTTAGATAGCACCTGGCACAAATAAGGAGTCAAAAATGGTAATTATTTTGCAGTAAATAAGCACCAACTACCCAATCTCCCAGGCTAGGAGCAATGGAGACATTACAGCTATTCTGTGCCCCGTAGGTACCACAGTCACCAAGTCCTGCCAATTCTGCCCCTGAAATATCTCAGGAATCTAACACCTACCTCCTCCCATATCTGCTGCTACATGCTGATTGTAGCATTTCTCACCTGTTGCTCAAATCAGTGATACCTCCTGACTCCTGCTCCTAACACTCATCTCTGAGTTCTCCAACAGCTTCCCCACACTGACAACAGAGTTCTTTTTTCCCAGAGATAAATACAACTATGCCAATCCCCTGCCTAAAGATGCCCTGGTCCCCTACTGCACCAAGGACCAAGTCCAAGCTTAATAATACAGCATACAACACCGTTTTTACGATCCTTAGCGTATCTTTCCAGGTTCACTTTACACCAGTCTCCAAAACCTCACGCATGTTCACCCTAAGCTGGAGCTATGCTAATCATTGTATAAAAATTACATTTTGTCTCCTCCCAACTCCCAGAAATGCCCGTCCATTCCTCTTCACTTAACAAACTCCCCCTGATCTTTCAGGACTTGCTCCAAACATCACCTTCTTTGTGAAGCCTTTCTCTGAGGTAGAGTTAGTTTCCCCTTTGTTTTACCTACCCTAATAGCGTATGTTTTTATCCCTGTTACTACACTTCATTTTAATTATCTGTTTTCAATGTCTCTTCTCAACTCAACAATGAATTATCTGAAGGCAGGCTCCATATGCACTTATTCCCACATTCCCACTGCTTGGCATCTATGGGATGGGCAATAGATACCTTTGAATAAATACATTATGGTCAAAAACTGGAACTGAGGCTTTGCTATAATAAAACGGTGGCCTACTAAATGTAATTCAGTAAGACTGTTTCACTAGCAAATGTTCCCAACCGAGGTGGTCCCAAAATCTTGTTACACATTCTGCTTTCGTGTGAAACCATGGTAAATGTTCAAAGTTCCCAAGTCTTTAGCAAAAATAGAAAGAAAGAAAGAGAGAGAGAGAGAGAGAAAGAAAGAGGAAGAGAGGGCAAGAGAGAAAGGAAGGAAGGAAGGAAGGGAGGGAGGGAAAGACAGACAGGGAGGGAGTGAGGAAGGAAGGAAAAAGACAGACAGGGAGGGAGGGAGGAAGGAAGGAAGGGAAAAGAGAAAAGAAAAGGAGGGAAGGAAAAGATCTATTTGCCTGTTTCCATTCTCCTATTTCCATAGCGTTGAAAAGACTTTCTTAAGGGGAAAAACCCTTAGGAAAAGAATGAAAAGTCCCGTATTGCTACCACATATTAGGTGCTACTGCATGCAAAGCCCTGTAACATATTAGCTCTTGTTCTACTAACAGTTCTGCAAACTTGGTACAATTATCTTCATCTTGCAGATGAAGAAACTGGGCCTCAGAGATGAAGTTGCTCCAAACCCCACAGCCTGTAAACGACTGAGCAGAGATTTGAACTCCGGTCGTGAGAATCCAGAGCCTGTGCTGTGCTGGCACGCCCTGCTGCCCTTCTAGTGGGTGGCTGAGCCAATCACCCCCACCCCGTCCCACCCACTCCCAGCAATCCTGAGGGGAAGTTAGGGAGAAAATAAAAGTGGGAAAAACAGAGAAGATGTGAGCAAAGGAGTGTAAAGACAAGTAAGAAAACGAGAGAGATCATCTCTTACAAAATGTTTTTAGAATTTTTTTAAACAGCAATGAGATTTCATTCAGCAAAGTGCCCATCTACAATCCATGCAAAAGAAGAATCATCAATGAAATTTACAATCAAAATGTTATTCCTTGTTAAAGAACAATGAAAACAAGTAGGGTCATTAATTCACAAACCTAATAACACTCAACAAAAGGTTTCTGTACATTTTAACAGCAGTAATCTGGACAATGTCTTACCATGACTCGTCGACTTGAGTCGCAATGTTTGTGCAATATATTTTGCCCTGCTTTATGAGATTGTAATTGCAGTGAAATGCTACTATACATACTCAATTAAAATATACCAGACTTATCAAAATATTTTGGGAAATAGCATGCTCTGTACTTGTTTTATTTTACTTTATAAATCCTGCATGTCTGTGGAATAAAATCCATAAATTAGTTCTTCTAGGTGAGCTCTATAATTCCTTCTCCTTAATTTTACTATTTCTGCTCAGCACCTCTGGTTTTTTTCTTTTCTGGAATATGCCTTTGCCAATTATTATTTATCCTCTAGTGTTTGAGAGAGTTAACTGTTAACATATAGAATATTTTCTTCTAGCCTTTTCACAAATATCTGTTAAGAGTAAGAGTACGGGAAGTTTTGCCCTGTACTCTGCAAAGGGGATCATGCCCAGAGATGGTCACTTACCTCACCTGAACTAACCACTTCCTTTCTTCTCTCTCTGGATTTTGCTCTTGATAATACATTCCACCCTTTCCTCATCCAAAGAGTTCTTTTTTCTGTCTTCTTTTTCTTCTGAAAATTGTTTATGAGATAGATAGTCCAGGGTTTGCTGGTGTTTACAGGTCCATAATAATCTCTCAGCCAAAAATGTGAGGGTCACAGATGTTGCAGAATTCAGAATTTTGGAGAATTTTTAAAATAGAATATGTTGACAGTGATAAACTATATATTATATAAAATCCCCAGTGGAGTCTGGGGAAGCACCCTACAATCAAACACATCCATATTTCTGCAGCAACTTGAATGAATATTTACATGAAATGAGAGAAAGTCTATAAATAGGTTCACATCGGTTCAATTCAAATTCTGACACCAAATATGTTTCAAAAAATCTTTCCTCTTTCAGAGCTCTTAGGATTTCAGTGGATCTGTATATCCTCTAGCTACAGGACTTGGGGGAAGCAGCTTTGCAAAAGGGAAACTGTTAGCACTTCATCATTTTGGAGCACAGCCCAAGCTTTGTCTGAGCCCTGCCATTTAAGTATGATCATAAGGACATGGTAGATGGTTAAAAATCCTAAAAGTGTAATTCCAACCAGAAAAAAAAATCCATCACATTGGGCACACGGAAGAGTTTGTCTGGATACTAAGGCAGTATTTGGAAGAATTAAATAAAGCATGTGAATAAACAGGAAGATTGTTTAATTTTGAGTGTTTTGTTATTTTTTCTCATTAATTTTATTCTTCGTCTGAAAAGAAAACCTACCCCCAGTTTACATGTGAGTTTGATTGGACACATGTTCTCAGGAAGCAGGCTGCATACCAGTAGGAGCATGTTCATTATCATACATGAAATTAAACAAAGGGATCAAAATGAGCTAAAGAATTGATAATATCATATACCACTGTCCTTTCCTTTAGAACATTGTGAACATGTGGATATATTTAAAGGTTGCCTTCATGCTGGATAAAATCAAAGACAGATCCAATTGATTTTACATAATAGGCTATTTCAAAGTAATGAATTAGCTGAACTAATGCTTTCTCGCAAAATAAATAATTCTGAAAGAAAATAGATCTTTATTCCTAAATCCTCCTCCTCCCTTTTCAATTAATTAGACCTTGTTGGTGAAAGGAAGTTAAGCAATTCAGCATAAGCCTGATTATATCATGAATGTAAAATGAGCAGGGCAAATAATGGGCTCTATACTCTTTCAAATAAGTTAAATAAGTCCATAATAGCCCACCAGTTGTGTAAACACTATTTCACTATACTTGTAAAAGAAATATTGACTTACCTGTTAACTAAAATTATCCTGGCATGCTTCAACTAAGCTTATTAGTAATTCTTGTGGTGCATGTGAGTATTTTTAGTTGTGGACTTTTATCAAAGATTAAAGAATTAGGGAAACATCCATTCAACAAGCCCAGAAAGTAGACACGTAGCAGACTACACTTCACCAGAATCAATTTTAGGAACTTGTAATCTAAGAGTCTAAAAAGTAAAGAGTGATTTCCATCCTGGCATGAGATATTCCATTACACAGCAGCTCATTAACACTGAGATACGTTCCAAAATTATAAATAAAAACATCTCACCCAAACAAAATACAAAATGAATCTAATTTTAGCCTACTAACCTTACTATCACATGTAACGGTGGGGATGATTTTCTCTGACATCTCACCAGCATGCATTCCTATGAGTAACTGGTTGTTGAGAGAAACAAGAAATATTTAATATGTATGTATATATTTTTTCCCCTGGGGGAAAAGGTTTAATATAAACTTGTCCCTACTGTTCACATAATAAACCACCATTCTCTGCTCCAACTGGTCCCACCACAATCCAAAAGAACTACACTTTTCTTTACAAAAACATGTAAATTTCTTTCTCAATAAAATGACAGTAAACCCAAGGCCCTATCCAGTTTAAGTGTATATGTGACTAGAATTCCCAAGGGATTTGAAAAAGGGTACAGGATTTAAAGTCAAAAGTCTCATGTTAGAATTTTGGCTCCATCATTAACTTGCTGGTCACCATTAGGAAAACCACTTGCATTTCTAATCCTTAAACGTGGGTTGAGAATTGTACCTACCTCTTATGAGGACTCAGTGAGGGCATGAGACTGTATAAAGGGCTGAGTCAATGCTGATGGTCATTACCATGCAATTTGAGAAACTAATCTTGTAAATTAACTGCTATTTGTTACAAATAGAGAGATCACTGATCAACAGCCTTACTGAAACTTTTTTTTTTTAGTGTGAAAGGAATCTGGTTCACCGTACTTTTATCTTTATTAGCTAAGATAAAGTGATTAACATACATTGATTCAGGCCATAAAATCACCATCAGCTGGACCATTCTTATTTTCAATCCTTATGATTTTTTGTTATAAGGTCTACAAGACCTTGAAGATTCATCAGGCCACTCTCAAATGTTCATGTTTCCAGTGTTTTCAGGTTTTTACTGAATATGCTTGGTTATATATAAGTGATCACAGATGAATTCTCACTTACCGACTCAAGCAACAAAACAAAATTAACTGGTTCACCCAGTAGAGACGTGATGGAGCAAAAATGGCTTTAGATTCAGCTGTTTACGGATATGGCTTTAGGATTCTGCTTTCCTCCTTGCTAATGCTAATATTCCATTCCCAGTGAGCTTTCTCCACAAGGCAGAACAGAAGCCCCCATGAGCCCCAGGTGTGCTTGTCCTTAGAGCTCATGAAGCCAAAGACCCCCTCATCCCAGAGTCCATGACAGCCCCCCAAACAGATTCAGATTGTTCTGCTCGGGTTAAATTCCTGCCCCAGAGGCAGGAAGGTGGGGCCACATGACTGACAGTCCTAAGGTTTGGGAGGCACTTTCCCAAAGGAAAACTGTGGCGTGCTCTTACCAAAAGGAGAGGGGAGAAATGTTGGGTATGAAAAAAAAGGAACAGATGTTCATTACACCTGGCCTCATTCAGCAAAGCTGTCTTCCCCATTTAATTGAATCAGAAATTGCTCTGCTCCACATAAATTTGTTAACAAGCTTCAATTCCTGAAAAGAAGAGGAAAGGCACTAACACAAGTTGAAAATCTACTCTGCTCTAGGCCAATTTGCAGATATTTTAACATTTAGAACAACGTAGGTGAATAATACCCCCTTTTACAGAGAAGGTAACTAAGACTTAGGCTTATTCTGTGCCTGTGATCAAACAACCTGAAACTGCCAGCACCTGGATTCAAATACAGTCCTGCCTAACTTATTCCACAACCAAAGTGCTATGCTCCTTTTAGCAACCTTGAAGTCAAAGAAAGTGTTGCTCAATGTCCTTAAACAGATGGTGGGCACAACCATATTCGGATGCCTATGATGATAAATCAATCAGTCAACAAATATTTGTTAAGTACTCACTACTATGAGTCCACAGTATGAGTCCTAAAGGTAAAGAAGAGACAAGGGGCCTAATCCCTGCCTGCAAAATGGTCACAATAAAGTTGCCAAAACAAAACAAATATGTATTCAAAAAACCTTTAGGTTTAAACCATGTGATATTTATAATATACCCTTCAATGAGACTCATCACCCTTGGGATTCCTGTTCAGAGTCTGTCATCCCCTGTAGACTGCAAGCGCCATGAGGAGCGGTAACTTACCTCTTTAAGACATCCCAGTTGTAATTATTCTCCAAATATCTGTTGATTGGTGATTAATGCAGACTGTGGTCATGGCGGGGTCTCACAGAAAATATGTTTTGAGTTGCATTTACAACATGATCTGGGGATAAGTAAAAAAAAAAAGAAAGAAAGAAGGAACATAGGCATTCTATAAAAATGTGAAAGGAATGGCTGAGAGAAGCACAAATAATGTGAGAATAAGCAAAGGGGGGGAGTGAACATGGTGTGCACAGGGACAAGAGAGGGGACAGGCCAGAATTGGGTGCCACTCGGATTACCCCAAAACCCGGGTTAACTCACAATATTCAGCAGCACTGTCAAGTTTTCCAAAATCCTGTGCCACAGTCTTTTATTTGCAAAATGAGGAGAATGGAGTCTATAATCCTCTCTGTCACTCTTTCCCTCCACCTAATGCAGAGAAGCACAAATTCGCTGATGATTAAATTCACCCAAGCAAAGAGCAGGTTCAGAATACAGATTGAGGTCGAGGAATCTATATATTTTTAGAAGTTCTACAGGTGAATGAACAGCCAGGTTTGAGAATCACTTTATAAATGAAGGACGGTAAATACACCACACACACACACACACACACATCTTCCCTACTGTAAAATTCAGAATTTTATGTGGGAAATTTGGGTGGACAGTCTAAGTGGAAGAAGATTAAGAGGGACCTTGAGAGTAAAAACGTTCCCTGCCTTCATGAAGCAAGGAGGCATTGTGCCCCAGAGTGAAAATTGTGCATTTTTGTGAGTTGGTGTGGCAGGCTTGGGCTGTCATCTCTTTCAGCTGCTCACTCAGGTCTGGAGAGGGCGACTTGTACCTCACTGAGGTCTTCTCTTCGCTCCAAGAAAGCTCTGAATCTTTTTCCTCCTTTCTCCTGCAGACTCACTGTAGGACACTTTTTGAGCAAGAATTTCCACTGGCGCTCCAGCAGCGGTCCTCAGGGTCCAGTGCCACTCACCTGGGGGGACTGCCCTTAGTTCAGAGAACCCTGGAACACTTAGGATAAAAAAGCCCCCGAGCAAAAGCAAACAGCCATCTGTCTGTCCAGCATCGCTTTACTAAAGGTGATTTCCATGGGATTCTAAAACACTTCTAAAAAACAATTAGTCACTTCGACTTCCTCACCCCGCATGGTTAGGAAGGCAGCATTGGACTGCTCGCTCGCTCAGGAGGTGTATTTATTTAAGCGATTAGCCCAGCACTTTGATTTTAGGGCAAAAGCGAGCCAGACAGTGCGGCTGACTTAAGGATCAAAAAGGCCACCTATCGTGCGCCGGGGACGCCTGTCTCCCTGCCCTGATAACGTAACTATTTCTCTGCATTGGATTTTAGTGGGTTTCTTTTTTTTTTTAAGCACTCCATGTATCTCATCCATTATTTGAAGCGGGCTCGGAGGAAGCGTGCCGCATCCGTCCGTCCCTGTGCGTCTGCCTATGTCGCTCTGAAGCAGATCCCTCTCGGCTGTCATCTGGGTCACCAGGACGCAGGAAGGGGTGAGGGCGGGGGTCCCCTGCACGGCGTTCGGCGCCGAGCGCTGGAATCGCCCCGCGGAGGCGCAGTCGGAGCACCGAGAACTCGACAGTACCTCGCGCCGCCTGCCGCCTCCCAGCCCGGGACTCGGGAAAGGAGGGAGGGGACGAGTGGAGGGAAAGTGGGGCCGGGCGGGGGGTGCCTGGGAAGCCGGGCTGCGCTGACGTCACTGGGCGCGCAATTCGGCCTGGAGCGCTTTAAAAAACGAGCGTGCGAGCAGAGATGCTGCTCCACACAGCTCAGGCCGCCTGCAGCAGCAACGCGCACCGCCACTGCCGCGGCTGCAGCGAGGGCTGCTCCGGAGGCCGGCGTGGCAGCAACGGGCTCCTCTGTCCCCGCGGCGCTTCTTCTCGGCGCCCCGGCTGCGGGGCAGGAACGCGGCGCCCCGTGCTGCAGGCGCCCGCCGAGGTACACAAGCCCCCGCAGCGGCGCCCGGCGCGCCACGGCCCGCAGCAGCCCGGGCGCTGCCCTCCGCCCGCGTCCGCCTCGCGGCCCCCTGCTTCGGGCACCATGGACACCTCCCGGCTCCGCGTGCTCCTGTCCTTGCCCGTCCTGCTGCAGCTGGCGGCCGGGGGCGGCTCGCCGAGGTCCGGCGCGCTGCCGCGGGGCTGCCCTACACACTGTCAGTGCGAGCCCGACGGCAGGATGTTGCTCAGGGTGGACTGCTCCGACCTGGGGCTCTCGGAGCTGCCCTCCAACCTCAGCGTCTTCACCTCCTACCTGTAAGTGCTCCCCCACCTTACTCCGGGAGGGAGGCCAAGAGGGGAAGGAGGGCTAGTCCAAGTCGAGACGGGCTCCTCGATGCCCGCCTGCTCTGGAGGGGGCGGGCGACTTTGCCAAGGGCATCCTGGCCAGACCTGTTTGGGCCCCCAGAGAAACGCACGTGTGTCAGGGGAGAGCGTGCCCGCACTCTCTGCGCCTGCGGGGAAATGGCTTCAAGTGCAACCCCGGAAAGCGCCGGTGCGCCGCAGCTTCCCGGTCCCACGCTAGGTACGTCCCAGGGTGAATTCCCCCGAGTGTAGGTTTTGCGTGCAGAGTGGGCATTTGTGCCCCGGCGCCCCGAACCCAGGGCAGGCTGCCCGGCTGGTCCCCGCCCCAACCTCCTCTCTGCGTGCAGTTGCGTTCCGCGAAGAGGTGGGTTGTGAAAAGTTTCCCCGAAGGAGAAACCCAACTTGTCCAGCTCTAAAGGGACTTATTCTGCATCCCTTGCACCGTGGCGTGATGTAATCTTTTTCCTTTTTCCTTCCTTCCGTCCTTCCTTCCTTCCTTTCTTTCCTTTTTTAACGACGTGATTAAAATGTGGCAACCACAAACCCTGATTAGAGCTGCCAGAACGTTATCTTTACCTTTGGCTGCCCGAGCCGCCCTTTGAAGTGCCCGCGGCCGCGGTGTAATCTTTAACCATCTCCTCCCCCGGGGGAGGAAAAGGGAAGTGGGCTGAAGGCTGCCGGGCGGGTAGGGTAAACAGTGCCCACAGCCAAAGGGAGACCTGAAGCTCTCTGTCATCCCTTGGGGATCTTCTCACCCCTTCTCCCCACAGCACAACCTACAAAGCCCTGGCCACGGAGACGAGGCAGCGGCTCATTCTGTAATTGTGTCTCTTGAAAGCCCAGGCCCGAGGGTAACAGGTGGTTGGGTGGATGAGGTGACCCAGGAGGAACCCTATTCTCGGAGATCAAGGTGACCACTCTCCCCACCCCCGTGTCAAGAATGTGGGGCTCGGTTCCTTCGGGCGGAGAGACCAGGGTCTAAGCCACCTGGGAAATGGGCGCCCATGACCACAAGGTGAAACATTTATGTTTTAATTCAAGACATTGCAGTGAGCCCACTCCAAGCCCATGCAATCCCAGTTTTCGGCTTCTCTGATGTACCTTGGCAGGATTGAGTTGGAATGTTTGTGGACTCGTCCTTTCCTCTGTTTAGTTGGTTTCCAGAGGGAAGAAACATGAAGAGGCTTGCACAACGTTTTCCGCTAGGTAATGATTCTGTTTCTGGAGACAGAGAGGAAGGAAAATACCTTTCTTTTTTTTTTTTTAACTTGCTTTAATGTTGCATTTAAAGAAAGGGACCATCCTGCTAGATTTTAGTAGTGGTAGATGGCTGTCATCTCCTCATCTACCATAAAACTGTTTTGGCCGCTTTTTCTTTGCCTGAAAGGTTTATAAAATTATTTTCCCCAACAGGTTTCCCTTTAACTGCACTCATTGCATATGGTAGTAATATTTTTCTAGCGCTGAGGATCTGCTCTCCTTTAGGAGATCGTTCTCTCAGAATTCACATGTCCTTCTCCTGAACAGCTGTCTCTACTACAAAGCAGAATACTCATCCCCAACCTCTCTGGTTTAAGTGCTAAAGTCAGAGTTTCAAGGATCATGTGTTCTCCAATATAGTGAATTTCTGAGACCAGTTTGGCAATTTCACTTGAGAGCCTATAACTATTCTTCCTCGCCACCCTTGTATATAGTTGAAGAAAGTATGCCATCCCCTCAAACACTTAACCTACTATTTAAATCATACATTTATTATAAAACATGTTTAAGAATACAGGAAATAAGTTTAATAGTGTCAGGGCACTTTTTTTCCTCCCACTTGAAAGAACAAACATTTGTTAGCCTTCTGTTACTAAAAGTGGGCAAAAAAATTCTGCTTTAAACCATTTCCCACATACCTCAAATGCATTTAACTGCATTCTCCATGTGCTCAGTAGAACTTACTGCCACCTACTGCCAATGTTTCTGATCTATAGATGGGGAACATATCTATCTATCTCTCTATCTATGTTATAGATAGATAACCTCTTGAAGTTAAGGTACCATAGGAAGTTAATTGTCATAGTATTTTCATGTTATTTGACGACAGCCTATACCCTGGCCTACGGGAAATTTTTCTCAGGGCTTTATAAAACATTAAACTCAGAGTGTCTGTGAAAAGTGATACAGTAAATGTTAAATACTTGCTTTTAATGTAACCATTAGAACATTAACACATTTCGGGAAATATGAGTGCTGAATGTAGAAATCAGTCCTGATTACTACCCGATGCCCTTCCTAATGTGTGATTTCATGATTTGGTCTCCTTATAGAGTACAAAATGCCAGGAGCCCTGGGATGGCCTTCCATCATGGGTTGAGAGTTTTTGGGGTGTTTCGTTTTTAAAACCACAGGAATTCTGTGCAGACATTAAGGGTAAATGATGCCCTCTTTTGGTTACACCTAGTATTATCTGACCATTCTGTCTTCACTTGTGTAGTCATCACCTAAAAGAGGAATTTTGATTTACTTATATTTTAGTAAATAAGTGTGCATTTTACTGATTTTCTTGTTTTAAGGAATAATGTCCCTTTGCTCTTGAAAGGGAACACTAAGTTATGGCCCCATTCCACTGGGTCCCAGTGGTAATTAGGCTTTGATGAGAAAGTTGCAGTGTGTAAAGACTGATGTGGGTGAAAGGCCAAACTACTATCTTTTATTATTTGTAGGAGGTTATCACCATTTATTTGGTCAAAATGTTATCTCCTAATCCCTCCTCAAAAAAAAAAAAAAAAAAAAGAACCAGCATTTCATTTTCTTCAGATTGACAATGGCAAGTTCCAGCTGTACACATTTGCCACAATCTGATAGCTGGCTGGTTAGACTTGTAGGTAAAGAAAGTTTCCTACATCTGTTCATAAAAAGCAAGAGCTGTTTATGTGTTGTTTTATAATCTTTCTTCCCAGAAAAGTGAAATCATAAGCTAGTCCAAACATTAGTATTAACTCTCTTTTCTAACTGAACTGCATCCCCCAGTAGATCTGTAACTGGACCATTGAACATAGAGGCAACACTGGAAAAATCTCAATCTCTTCTCTCTATCCCCCTCCTCCCCACCCACCCCTCACCCTCAGTGGTTATGGGCTCTGGTTTTACCAACAGGGGCTAATAAAGTTCACTCAGCAGAAAATAAGGAAGACACCAAAGTTGAGATATAAAAGCAGACATTGATTGTTTACAAAGTTTAATACATCTCAGTCTACCAATTGTGATCTGTCAGAAATAAAGTAGTTCTAGCATCTAATCTTGGTGTAGGTAAGTTATTTTAATGCATCAGCTGTGGACATTTTTGCTAATAGGGTCTTAAAAGTAAACTACCCTATACTACTTTGATGTGTTTTTCATCCAGTTAGTGTGGCATCCAAGTAGAAAACTAAATCCTAATGAACATCCTAATACAGTAAATATACTTTTCTCTATTGGTCTAGAACAGCCATTTTTATTTTTAAAAGAAAACTGAGTTTTTCCTTGCCGTTGCTTAAGGGCATGAACTTTTCATCCACAGGCAAATTTATGTTGTATAAACCAAAGGAACAGAGAGAAAAGAATTTTTTAAAAATTTTATGTAGTTTGGTTACTTTTCCATATGTAACTTTGAAACAAAATTTAACTTATACATAATTAGTAAAACTGATTTTAATAAGAACTGAACAAAAGCCTCAATTAGTTAAATTAGGTACGGCCCTGGTATCATATATATGTTTTAAGCAGTTTAATGCAGTTTCAAAATTAAAGACCATATTTAGAATCTTCTTGGAAAATGGTTTAATATATTCCTGCTTCTCTTCAAGCCAAGAAAATTATCGTAAATAAAAGAAAATATTTGTACTTTAGATATGGTTACAAAATGTTAACTGTTATAACAATCTTAACATTTAGATCAATTGCAAAAGTTGTACAGTTTTCTCTACAACCTACTTTTAAGATTTGTTTAAAATATAATGATGTCAATAACTTTTTTGTGTTTTAATGAAGTTCTTTCTTTTTCTCCAGGATTCCCAGGGTTTTTTTTTCAGTAGTGTTTTTGTGATGGGGGCAATTATTGAAACTAATTGACTAAATTAGTCTGAGTAATTTTTTAAAGTATTGAGTTTTGATTCAAGCAATTTTGTGGCATAAATTCAGAACGAATATTTTAGTGAATATATTTAACATATGTTTGGCAGAGTTTGTGTGACAAGAATGAACTTTTACATACAATAAACAAGATCTGGGTTATTTTCCTTGTTATGCATTTTCTTCAAAGTAAAGGAGTTCTGATGAAGCAACAAAAGGTAGCAATTGGAAATGAGTTAGAAGATTGGAAACAAGAAATATAACATCATGTTTTGATAATAGACCATCCAGTCTATTGGATGTTTTTAAAGAAGTTCAGAAACACAAAACTGATCTATGATTTCTCATAGTTTAAAAGTTTTTTTATCTGAACTATTTGATTCTTTTTAATGTCTAAAACATATAGATGTTAAAGGCATAGAAGTATCAGACTAAACAACCTAATAAAGCTATCATAAAGTTAAAGACATTATACAATATTTATAATTTTATAACTGATACCTAATTTTGACTTACCTTAGTAAAGCATGTTTTTATATTTCTTCTATCAAATTCATGCATTTAACTTATTTTACCTATAAATTTAAGTATGTTTCCAAATAATCTAAATCATATACCATAAAATAGAAATGAAAAACAGTAGTGAGTTCTGCATTGAGCAATTGTGTGAAGTAATTTTTTTGTTGTTGTTTGGTTCAGTTACTTATATAAATTTAGAATAAAACTAAATGGCACATTTCCTTATAAACACCCCCCAAGTGGATAAATTGAAGTCTTCATGAGAAGGCAAAGTTCTTCCTTTAAGATTCAAGTTTCTCACTCCTGCTGCAATGTTTTCCTTTATAGAGTCTCATTTGGTAGCAGAGAGATGAATCAGACTAGCATTAAAACCCCTGATATATTACATATCAAAAAACAAGCTGATTATCTAGTCCTGTTGCTATTTTTGATGTACCTTAGCAGAATTGTGTTTGTTAAATCTGCCCATGAGTTCCAGCCCGTCACAACTCTGTTATTCCCAGATCTGTCAGCTTCAATCCATACTTTTATTTAGCCATTAGAGGCACCAACTGTAAGCCCAGTTTCACCTATGGAACTCATTATCTATGGAAAAAGGAGACATTTACAGGCTTTAATGTGGACTTTTTCATTAAAATTCTCATAATTGAAAATTAATTCTGTTCTCTATAGGTTACCTGGTGGGAAGCAGGTCCATTCTTAAAATCTGTGGCAATTTCTCCCACTTCTTCCAGTTAGTTTTTCTGTTACATTGATTAAGCCCAGTGGGAATGCTTTGCTTGACACTGGAAGGTAGAAACAGTACTCATTTGATTTCAAGAAATGGAATAATATTATCTAGTGATAATTCTAAAAGGACTCTTAACAGGTTGTAGCATTAGTGGAGGAACTGTTTAAAAGATGCTTCATGAGCAGGAGTGCTTCCTGATAGCCTCATATTTTACTTCTGTTCTCAATGTTTAAGTCTGGAATTAGAGAAGCTGAGATTTACTTTGAGAGTATACAAGGAACCAACTCATGACTGTGGAAACAACTTCCTTAAAGTCAAATGGGATAATACTCCAGGATGTAATGATGGGTTCTTTCCTTCAGGGTTTGTTCTCTTCACTTGGCTGTGAGCTACTCCAGGGCAGGAAATGTTCCACTTTATATCCCAGTGCCCCCACCAGTGCCCGACTCTTAGGCGATGTACAGTAAATATTTGTAATGTTGAATTGAATAGAATTGGCTGAACCCGCTGCTGAAATCCCAGTGGCTAAAAGGTCAGAGAAAAATAGATGAGAACTACCAGTCTACAAGTAACAAACAACACAAGGCTGCTGGTATCCAACAATTATGGCACCGGCCCCATTTGAAATACAGCTGTGTTGTGTTCAGCTCAAATGATGCAATGAGTTGCTTATTTTAACACACACCAGAATTTACATATCCAAATTACTCTATTATTTTAATAACAATAATCACAATAGCAACTGATATTGATATCATGCTTCCAGAGTGTCAGGCACTATGCTACATAATTTACTCAGTCATATGCCTCCAACAACTTTATGATGTAGGTATACTATTATCATTCCTAACTTGGGGGCCTGGAAGCTTATTCCAAGGATATTTTCATCACTGAAAATATTTTTGGACCTCTTTGAGGTTATCTTCAGGGCCAGTTAACCAGCAACATGAGAAAACCAGCTTTCTGATATATACTTGTGTCTCATAATAACTGTAATTGGTTCTGAAGTATTTCCGCCCACTTTTCTTTTCAAGGAACATAATTTATGAAGCTCTAATACCAGAAAATATTTTTTCAGGGAATTCCACAGCAAAACGCAGCTTTTAATTTTTAATAAGCATTATGTTGTATAGTTTCAGGCCAATATTTTAAGTTTAATAGGTATCTTTTTATATATCCATTTTCTTACTACCACAGGAACAATTTTTCTTGTCTCCAAGTCAGAGGTAAATTGTATTAGCTGCCAGAGTATTGTAAAGGGTGATCAATAGATTTGTAGCATCCTAGGCAAGAATAAAACTTTCTTTCGATGACCAGATCTATGTGTCAAATAAAGTAGCTGCATTCTTTGAAACTATTTCTCAGGTCAGAGAGACATGGACTTTCTTAACAGGCTAATTTTACCTGAGTTTGTATTCACCTATAAAACAAATGAGATTAGGTGAAATAGCATCACAGAGGTGTCATAATGTCATTCATGTGATTCAGAATAGAGAATTTTTTCAAAGTTTTATCAAATTCCCCAATATATATTTTAAAACTATGCATGGTTTAAAATTGGACAGTTAGTGATAGAGACTTCTGTGTCAAGTAGAAATCTGGATAAGTCAGAGAAAAGTCCCCTCCTTCAAACGAAGAAGAACCTTTTCTGAATTAATTTAATTTCTTCAGTCCTTCAATACATTTGCTGCTATTAACCTGATATACATTAATCATTTGTTATGTTACAAAGTCAACATGAAAAACTACTAGGTGACCAATTAATTACAAATTATATTCACTGTAAAGAACCCCTCACCAAGAAAGTACTGATGTTTAGAAAATTTAGGATACATCAAGGTACAATCTCTAATATCTCTTAAAATGGTGCTGTCATACTCTAGTTTTTTATTAACTTAACATTAATAATTTAAAATTATTCAGCAATCCCTAATTTTCAAGTGTCCCATTTTTATATATAAATATTTTCCCCATATTCATTCTATCCTTCTTGCCTTTAGAAGGAGTTTTACTTCATCTTCAAACAAGGACTGTGATGGTCAATGGGGAAGAAAGCAATTTCATGTACACGCTTACACACACACCGACATACCAGTAAGAAACAATTCTCTGTGTGCCACTTGCTCAGCAGAAAAGATACCTACGTTGACAGGGCATGGCAGTGGAGGGCCAACCCTTTTAAGGGGAGGGACTCAGGAGCTGGCTGTGTGAAGACACCTTTAGTTCTGTTCAGAAGCTGAAATGCAGAAGACAATCATCCTGGCAAAGGAAGCCCAACTCCAGCTGAGAACGCGTGCAGGGAGCTGACCTTCCTCCTCAGCCTGCCAGGAGAGATTAAGCTTTCCTCAAGTGGTCCCTTGTTAGGCCAGCCTTTTCCCCAGTGTTGCTCATCTTTCACAACTAGAAACCAAGTGTCTCAAACTGTTCCTCAGTTTTGCAGCCAAATTCCTTTATTTCTTCCTTCCTCCTCCTTGTCTTTCTCTCTCTCTCTGTCTCTCTCTCTCTCTCTCTCACACACACACACACACACACACACACACACACAGAACTGTCGTGGCTAACCTTACATTCGTGCCTTCTTTTCAAAGTCTACACTAAGAAGAGAACCTAAGAATTTTTATGTTTCACTAAAAACTGGTAAATAGTTTTGTCCTTTTTCCTTGAAACCTTGATTTAGAAGAGCAGAGACCTCTACAAAAGATGCCTATTTGTAAAAATAACCTTCCTTTGATCAAAAAAGCCACAAAAGTGTACTTCTCAGGAAAGTAGAAAACCACACATGATCTCAAATGGAAAAAATATAAAGAATTTGCTGAATTTTTAACCTTAGTACATAACAAAGATATTATTTTAAAGTTAGTTGGTTAATGTGGGCTATGTTAGAACTTTCATTGTGTTGTATTTGGGCTTATGCAATGTTATTTTAATGAGTTTATTGGTTCGACACACCAAACACCACACGGTGCTTAAAGTTTTTAAGTTATAAATTTTCTTATGAGGCACTTGCTTGAAGGAGCTTTGTTACATAATCAATTGGTCTTTAAGTCTATCAGCACAAAATATAACCTTTCAGTTTTATGTGCATATGCAGTGAAGATTATTTGGTTATGAAAACCAAATAAAAATTTCCATGGAAGAAGTTATATTCCTTAAGCATCTATTTTGTATATATATCGAGACTTTCAGAATAAAATCTTTTTCACGTTTGTTAAGTGAATATACAGAATGAGTCTGGAGTCTCCTAGTAATGACTGAGAGAAGAAATCTTCTTTATTTTGTCTTCATACTTCCTGTCCTGAAGGAACCCTTATAGACATGCTTGCATTTGGCAAGAAGCCTATTGTAAAATTGTTATAGTGTTAACTGCACAATAGAGTAAAGCCTGGAAAAAGAATGGCCAGAGGCGGAAAGGCTAACTGAGGAAATTTGCTACCCAAGGGAGAAAGCAGGCAGAACTAAGAGACTGTGAGCTGCCAGACTCCACTAGACATCTGTTCCGAGGTGATATACTTATCATGTGTCTGTCTTTACCCTTCTGCATCCTCACTTCTAGATAGTATCAGAGGAGAACTAGAAGGATGCATTTTCCTTATCTCAGACACTCCCCTTCCCCGCCCAGGGCTTCAAACTACAAGATCAAGGGAAGTTTCAAAAGATGAGTCTTTGGGATTAAAGTGTCAACTCTAAGTGCACCAAAATTGGGGTCTTTGATTTTAACTTGGAGAAGATACATCACTATTCCTGTGGGGGAAGATCGTAACTCATCTGTAGCCCCGTTCTCCAGCAGCTGTTGTTCTCTAGGACTCAGTGCAACAGAATACAGGAGGAAGTTCAAGATCTTTTTTCATTGAGTCTTCAAGCTCAGGTAGCAAAAGGAAATCCTAACTAAACCAGATGGTCCCAAGGTGTGACTGCATCTCATTTGAGGATCTCAAAGTTTTAGCAACATGATTAACTGACAGCAAGTATCTATCTTCCACCTTATAGCTGCTGGCCTTCCAGCAAAACGTCTACTCCTCCAGGGTCTTATAGTTGTGAATTGTGTTAGGTGGATATGGTCTGGTCCAGAATAACTACCACATAGTAATTTGAAGCCCCCCTATGCTGTAGCTGTAGGAACTTCTCAGAACATAATTAATTACATTGAAAAGGAAAGGCTAATTTTGGTAGATTTATGTTAATTATAATAAAAAACTAATGCAAAGCTTGAGCTAATAGCTAACTACATTTAGAGTTAAGTTCTACTGTAAAGAACTAAAAGGATAATGTTTTATCCACAAATTACCAGAATGACTAAGCTGTATACCTAAGGTCACATTACACAGTGCAAGACTGAAATTTAATCGTGATTGCTAGAGCATTACCCTAATTGCTGAAATAAACGGAATTAAAATCACTTAGATGGGTTACAGAGGAATTCAATGAGTCAAAAGCTATGGCTACCCATGGAATGTAGAATGGAAAGAACCTTGGAGGTCACCTAATCCAATGCCTTCATTTCACAGGTAATGAAATTCATGTTCATAAGAGGTAAATGGCATTCTTAAAATCATGTAGCTGGCAAAGATGGAATTGGACCCCAAGTCTCCTGGAAACCCCAGCCCAGTGCTCCTCCTTGGCACCTTTTTGCTCCAATGCCAGATACTCAGATACTCAAATGAATTCTAAAACTTCCAGTTACTTTTCTAGATGTTGCCAAATATCCTTTTGCCTATGTGTATTATATATGTTCATATCTAGGTATGTGCCTGAATTTTAACTTTATCTTATTTTGGCCATTGTAGATACAGATAGAGTGCCTCTGTATTACCTAAAAATCTGCACAGCAAAAAGGAACAATCAGATTTAGTTTGAGGAATACATAATTAATTTCTCAAATTTCTGTTCATCATCGTTCAGTGTGTTTATTATAATTTAAATTTCATTTGTGACTTTAATTTGATCAAATGTAGGTTGCCTTAATGTCTCTTGTATCTGTTCCCTTTCCCCTCTAGCACTGAAATTCCATTAGTTGAGGCTCTCCTCATTTGTGCCTGTATAACTGTGGCAGTCATCTGTAGTGGTCTACGTAGACCCCCAATACACACACACACATTCTCAGTCACCCCACTAGTCTCTCCAAGATGCACCTCTGGTCATGTCTCTCCTATATTCAACCCTTCAGTGATTTTCTGTAGCTTTCATAATAAAGTTTAACACCTCAGTTTTGCCCACAAAGCTGACTCCCCTGGCTTCATCTCCCACCTGCAACCCTGCAGCCAATCTCCCCTCCCTAGGGTCCCAGGCTTTCTTCTCTCCAGCTGTATCAAACTGCATCCAACAATGTCCCTACGTCATGCCTTCAGGGGTTCTCACATGTGCTGTTCTCTGCTGGGATTGCCTTTCTTCTTTCGCTAACTTCTGTGAGTCTTTCTATACTCAGTTCAAATGTCACTCCTCTGGGAAGCCTTCTGGGACCTTGTGTTTTAGAAACCTGCCTTTGGTGCTCCTGCATCGTGCTGAGTCCACCTCTGTCACAGCAGTCATCACATTTGATCCCCATACTTGATCTACTTGTCTGTTTCTACTACTGGACTATATACTCCTTGAATTGTAGATTTTCTTTGACCAAAGAAGAAAGAGATCTCCCTGGGAACTGGACCAGAACACAGAATTCCTGTGTATTAATCATGCTTTTTATTTTCTCTATTTTCTCTATTTTATTATGCTTTGACATTTAGGAGTCTTGCTGATTCTAGGGAGACCACCCATCCTAGGGCTAGGGAATTCCTGGAGAGAGCAAATGACTCTCCTGTGAGTGTGCCTTTCATATGCAAACCAACCAATCCAAAGCCCTCACCCCTCAACCACCTCCTTTCCCAGGCTCTTGCAAGGCTCTTACACTCTAGGTCTATATTCCCCTGTCTAACTCACCAGAAGGTCAGATACCAGACAAGTTGGGATAGCCCCTACACCCCGGAGCCTGCTGAAATTATTCAAACTAACCAATCCTAAGCCTGTTTACCCTGCCTTGTCCATTCCTTCCCACAGAAACCACAGTTAAGTCTCTTGCCCATGCTTTTCTCCCACTGCCTCTGCCTCCTGACTGACCCCACCACTGCTTTCCTGTGTGGCTGTGCATGGCATGGCAGGCCCCCTCCCCTTGGGAACTGTTAGTAACAAACTACCTCTTCAATGGCAGTCATCTCCTGATCTGTTGGCTTCACCACACCTGAATAATATTAACACCTACATTTTGAAACACCCTGTGCCCGTGCATGTCTGCATCTGGACAATTTCAAAAGGAAATATGGCCAGGGCACACTTGAAGGAGAGTCAGCCCTGTTTTCTCTCTCTGGAGGGCATTCTCCTATTCCTCTAAACTCTATGTGAAACTCAAACTTTTTCCACACCTAAAATATAAGTTGCCATTTTTCTAGCCACCAAATGTGCAACAGAGTGAGACTAGCTGATATAATCTCTGACATAATCTTACAATGTGATGACAGAGAGGTTCTTTTCTCTAAACTTGGCAGACTGCATTGTTTGTTAAACTCCCAAGACAGAGAAAAAAATTCAAAAAATGCTGGGAACAATTCTAACCCCAGTTTCTCATTTGACCCTCATAACAAACAGTAAAATAGTTATTACTGTCCACACCTTAGAAATGAGAACATCTCTTGATGACTATCACAGCTTATCTTGAGCGACCTTGGCTACCCTGTGCTTTAGTTTTCTCATCTATAAAAATGGCAGTAATAGTGACATCTGCCTGACTGGTAAGACAATGCACGTGAAGCACTTTGCATAGCACCTCATGTGTGGAGCGTGCATCAAATGTTAGCTGCTATTATTTTTGTTGTTGATGATGTTGCAGTTGTTACCACACTAAACCCATGCTTTTCAAATACACCATGTTAACTCTTACTATTATTCCCTCAAATAGCTAAATTAATTGCCCTGAACCTTTATCAGTACAAACGTAATTTTCATTATACAAGATTTTTTAATGCTAAAAACAAGGAGAGAGCAGAGAGGCACCTGCTAGGTAAAGAAGACTAGGGGAGGCAAGAAATTGGCTTCAACTGAATTGGGCATCACCCACCATCTCTTAAAAATATTTTAACTTTTATCTCTGATCCTTGGTGTCAAATAGATAAAAGATTCTGTGTTTTAATGAAGTTTCATATTTGCACATGGGGGTGTAGCATTGTGTAGACACTGCACAAATCTCCAGCAAAGCTGATGGCTGAGTGAATGCTTTGTCGCAGAGTGGGCTGATGGTGCCATGTTAGGACTCTACCCCTCAGACGCGATTTAATGAATGGCCCACAATTTGTGGTCCTGGGCTTGAATTGTTTTTGTCCTTTCATTTTTCATCTCATCCACCCCCATGACTTTTCCGGACTGTGGAGGAAGAATTCAGCTTGGCAGCTTCTTGGGCTCTTAGAAGCTTCAGTATCGGCAGTTGATTTGCTGCAATGACAGGCGAGAGATGATGGATTTAGGGTGACTGAGAGAAAGTAGGGAATTCTACCTTCCCTCAGAGCCAAAGATGCATTCAGGGAAAAACCAAGATTTCAACACAACAAAAATGGTTTTTTAATACTAAAACTGAAAAAAATAATTCTACTTTAAGGACAAAAACTGATTTAAGAAATAGGCTTATGTCTATCTGAAAATACCTCCAAAAGAGTTGAATTTTCATGAGGAAATTTAATGAGTAGCCATCTTTGATAAAAAGGCAGTTGCTTCAACATAATTGCAGTCAGTGATGACAATGAGGCTAAAATTATTCCCTGGGGCATAGAAGGTATGATGACGTCAATCTGTGTAGGAGAGGGGAGTCAATGCTAAATACAGTGTCAAAGTGCCACTTTGTGGGCTTATACTTTGAGCAGGAAGCCTCTGAAATTAGGCCCAGTGATCACCAGCAGAGAGAAGGATGGGTGAGCCGTTTGGAGGCCAGTCTTTTAATCCTGCTAGATGAATTGTGTTACTGTCTCTACAGATGCTCTGTACCCCTCTGCAAAAGAGGTATGTTGCTTTGCCCATAACCAATGAAATCAAGAGGGTAGGTCTGAAAGGTAGGAAATCTCCTTATATCTTACCACATGTAAAAAGATGATTCTGGAATTCTCAAGTGCCTGCTGAATTACTAAACCAGGAAGCTGATTTATTTTGCAGCTTTAGAGCCAAAATGGAAGTAACTTTGAGGCAGACACCTATTACATGTTACCCAGCAGACAGATTGGAGAAGTGGGCTCTGTCCTCCCAGTTTTATTAAACAGCTTAAATAATCACCAAACCAAGGGGGAACAGAAAGCAGCAAAAGTCGAACAATTTCAAATGAAGAGTCAGAAGGGTCTCTTTCAGACAAAGGGAAATGCTCCAGATGGAGAGGGGCCAAGAGGAGACTGGCAAATTAGAAAGGCATAAAAAAGTGCCTAAGGGGCTCAAAAGTGAGGTGACATGCAAGACAGAAAGAAGAGTGTAAGCGTGAGGCAAGAGGACAAGCTACCAAGCATGGTGCAGCGCTTGGCTGCTGTCTCACGGTGGAGCTGGTTCACCCAATGGGTAGAATTCAGTCCTTCGAGGGATCCATGAGGCACGCACTTTTGTGCACGCGTGCACGCACACACACGCACACACGACATGAGCACATCTCTGCATACAGGTACACAAAGAAACAAAAAAAAACCACTCACTGTGGAAATAACCTCAAAATCTCAAAATAAATCTATAGGGTGATAAAGCAACTGGCACACTACTGGGAACTTGAAAATAATGAACATTATGGTGCAGCAAAAAAACAAGACAAAAAACAAAAAATACAGGGGAGTAGTACGCTAGGTTAAAAGTCTAGATCTGTGGTTCTCAAACTTGTCAGCACATTAGTTCCACCTGGGAGCTAATTGAACCATCTCAAAGCCCAGATCACACACCAAACCAACTAAGTCGGAATCTCTGGGGGAAGGAGCTAGGTGTCAGAATGTTTTCTAACTCCTCAAGGCAAATTCAATGTGCAGCGAAGTTTGAGAACCACTGATCTAGATCTACCTACCACACTAATTAGTTGTAGAATCTCTGGCAAGATTCATATCCTCCCTGCCTCAATTTTCACATCTGTAGAATAAGAGAGGTGAACACATGCTCCCAGGTCTCTCCTAATTCCATCGTTCTCTGAATCTATCAGCTTGGCATATGTGGGTGTTGCAAGAGGGCAGGTGTAGCAGGATTGTAGAAAATGGGAGGTTTTACACACCCACGCCCAATCCCATTTTGTGCAGCAAATCTGGAAGCATTGTTTACTCTCCTGCAGTGAGCATTACTTAAAATGACTTTATTTGTTTTACAGTTTAGAGGGCCTCCGTAGG
Organism: Daubentonia madagascariensis; assembly: GCA_023783475.1. NCBI lineage: Eukaryota > Metazoa > Chordata > Mammalia > Primates > Daubentoniidae > Daubentonia > Daubentonia madagascariensis. The sequence continues at coordinate 44,598,151 of JAKFHU010000600.1, read as the reverse complement.
TAGCCTCGGGAGCCCATTCATTTCATTAACATTAAATCAACAAGCAGACCTTCTTTCTGCCTCTCTCTAGCAGGATTAATGGATTTTGGCATGATTTGTGCATCTAGCAGCAAAACCTCGTGCTGAGAAAGCTAGCAGGCTTGACTAATTCCCAGCAGTGCTAACTTCATAAACTTACTTTAAGCTTTTAACTTTGACTGAAGATTAAAGGTAATGACTTCACGCTGTAACGTTTGAATGCATGATACTCAAGATGCATTAAAAAAACTACACAAAAATGACAAACTATTTGATAAATTAATATTATATGTGTGTGTATAAATATGGTTTTTAACACTTATGAAAATAATTCTGTGTATGTAAAAAGGATCCTCTAAAACACTGAGAGATTTATGTAATAAATAATCATTATACTAAAGAGTATTGACAAATGTGTATGTAAATTGTAAGCATGAAAACTTATGGTTAGACTATCATAATATGCTAATAGAAGACCTAGTTTTGTGTGAAACTATAACATGATGGAATGTTGACTGTGAAAAATTTTCTAAGAAGCCAAATTATCCTACTCTGTGAGACCAGTTATCACCTATAAAGAAGCCACACATGACTATGCTTATATTTTTTTCTTCCAGACAGTCTTAAATTAAATTCAGAATTCAGATAAGTCTGTATGAAAAGGGGGGAGAAAAGAAAAAATACAATATTTCCAGCCCATCTGACAAGGCTACATAAAAAGCTTTTGATCAAAGGGTCTTAAGTACACTTTACTGGTGTGACAAACAACATTTTTATCCCTTTATTAGATTTATTTTTCTTCTGAAAACTGCAGTGACCAGGGTATGGTTTGTGAAAGAAAGCTGGCAGGGTTGTGTTCTTTGATTCCTAATTAACACCTTCAGTCTCAAAAGAGAACCAACAGAAATACCATAAAATGTTGCAGCTGCATTGTGATTCCGCTTGGTTGGTTTGTTAAAAGTCGGCTGGGCATTGGCAGCTGCAATAAAGGCAAAGCTCAATGGATGTTTTGTATTGTGCCCACTGAAGTGAAAGAAGGCAACCATTTTATTTTTCAAATGGGCAGCTGCAGAGGGAGGTTTAAATGGAGCTAAATGCAAGATTTACTGTTAATTTATAGTAAATAAATAAAGAAAATAAAACCTAACTTTCCAGTTTTTACAGTCACGTAACAGACATTTTAGGGAGAAATTATTAAGGACAATAATTTGGGAGCTTTTTAGCAACTGTTATGAGGAATTCAGCAACAAGGAATAGCATTCATTTAAAATCAAAATGGCCTTTTTGAAAGAGCTAAGCAAGCCCAAGTTTTAGAAACTGACATTTCCACTTTGAAAGGTAAAGATATATCTTTCCTGTCTTTGGTAACGTAACTCCCTCGTCCCACTTTATTGAAACCCTAAAATTTGTTCAGATTGGAATTGAATAAGATTCCATACACCCCCACCTCACTTTTTTTTAAGAGCATGGAGTTGAATTTTGCCTTGGGTAGGGGAATAAAGGAGGCATTTAACTCTGGTCAGATAAATCTCACTCACATTCAAAAATGCAATTAAGGAAATATGTAAATCTAGATGTTTCATCAAATGCTAGCTAAGGGGTTACTAGTTCTTTTCGAACACAATGACTGAACTAAAGAACTTTAGTGTCTGTGTAAGAACCATTGTCCAAGCCGCAGTCCCTGTTGGAAACAGAGTCTGGCTTGGCCGTGGGAAATACCTACACATTTGACACAGGCCCTATTTCTGAGAGAAAGGGGATGGAAGAGAAAGTATGGAGATTTTACTGTTGCATTCTAATCAACCATGATCTGCCTAATTTGCTTTGATCAGGAAGATAAACTAATTTTTCTATGGGCTGGATAAAAGTAATTAGCAAGCCAAAGCTTTCATGTTATTTCAAAGGAGCTAAAGGAAAGGGGATCAGAAATTGTAATGGTGGGAGCTAAATACATCTTTTCGGCTCATCTGAGAGCGTTGTTCATTCAAAATAGGATACTGACACAGAAGAGGAACTCCAGCTAAAGATAGTTTCGTAGGCTGCACAAGCATCGTAATCCAGGAATCTATAGTGCTATGTAACTACACAAAATGACCAAAGGTGACTTATAATTGGTGCCTATGTACAGTTCTGTTCTTTTGTAGTGACACCTTTGCCTTCATGTGAAAAGGTATAATACAGTTATTGCCTGGTCCTAAAACATTGTTCGTTTTTCCTGAAGCTCAGCCTTTTACATGTAAGTTGTTGGGGGTAGCTGGCTGTGTTTATTTGAACCCTAAGCTGCTGCTCCTCCTGTAATGCACACAGACCCAGCCAGCTTGGGATCCTAGGATCCTGGATATGCTAGAATGGGATCTGAGATCAAGCTGAAAAAGCTAATCAGGAGACTGACTCCACAGATGCTTCGATTTTTCAGCCTGGTTCACTCTGTTTTGTGCCAGTTAGCAACTTCGGTAATGCCACTTCCTCCTCTTTTGTTTTTTCTAAACCCCCAAACACATGTAGTTATTAGATGAGAAGGAAAGATTTTGGAATATGGGATTTTGTTTCTTTAAAAAAGCCCTACTATTTAGTGTTACTTTTTTTCTTATTTATATGACCTTAGTGTCACTTCCTTTTCCAAACTGTTGTACTAGATATGGTATCTGTAACCCTACTGTAAACTTAATTGCTTTTTTGGCTACTAATCTCATTTGTTAGGGTTCTTAGATACCAAAGTGTGCATTTCAAGTCAGACTTAATGTGTCTTAAAAAATGAGTAGATCTCTTAAAAGGGTCTTCTGTGAGGTTGGAGCTCACCAAGTTTCAAGGTTACAGAGAAACTATAACAGAGAAACTGTTATTGTGGAATAATTCCAAAGGAAACTAGAAAATGTGACTTAAGGACCACTATTCTTCCTTGTTTTTAAGATTATTTAAAATAATTTTATTTACTTTTTCTCATGTTTTTCTCCTCTTTTTGGAAAGCCGCAGTCAAAAAACATTTTAACTCCTTTATCATTGTTTTAAAAGTTCTTAGTAATAGCAGTGTTTAAAAATGCAAATAAGTCTGTTTTCACTTTCTTGCTAGCTTGCATAAGGTCTAGAAAAGACAGCAACTATTAGGAATAAGAAGTCAATCTATGGCTGTGGAAGAGATCTTTAATAGTGTCAACTTCATGTTCCTACAAATTTATTCATTCATTCACACAATTAATATTTATCAATTGCCTACTTTGTGCTAGATACTGAAGGTATAACAGTGTACAAGATGAACACAATCTCTGCCTTTGCAGGGCAGACAGACATTAAGAACATGCTTATTTAAATTGAAACTGTTAAGATTATGAAAGGGCTCTGATGGAGAATAGGAGTGCACTAAAAGAGAGCATCTGTGGTCCTGTTGGTCAGGGAAAATTTCCCTTATGAACTGACATTTAATCTGAAACGTGGAGGATGAGTTGAAGTTGACCAAGGAAGGGAGAAGGACAGACTTTCCCATTTAAGTCAGAGCACTGGCTGAATTCTCCTCTCTGCATTCTGCAACTGTGACATATAGCAGGATACCTAGGACCAGTAAGTACCCTGTACTAAGGGAGGCCTTAAGACAGTTACCCTTAAGGGGCAGGATCCTCCTCTGAGATCTGACTTATCATTACTAGGAGCCCTCTTATAAGAATACTTTATAAAGATCTATATGGCAAGGGACTCTGCAGTTATATTCTGATGTCATAAATGTACCTTCTGCTTTACTAGTTTATAGTTTTACTGGGCACGCCTCATTCATTTTCAGTCCTTCTGAAACACAATTATGAACTTATTTATTTGTGCCCCTAATGATAACCTAAAAGGAGGAGTTGGTAATCAAGTCGTATGAGCCTGTACATTTTCCCTGCATTAGATGGGAAAGCCAAGAATCAAGGGCCAGGTACATACTGAACCCACTGGAAGTAGAAGGCGAGATTTGCCCTCTGTTCTTCTCTTGTTCACAGTAAACACTCCCAATTTTTGTGCACAAGGGGAGGCGGTCAGACCTAAATATGCACATGTATTTATTCATTCAATTTTTCACCTAATATTTACTCATCACCTACTATCAGGAAGGTTCTAGACTAGGCCCAAGAAACAAAGATGAGTTAAGGAACGGCCTCTACTCTCTGGAGTTCACACTTTAATTGAGAAAGACAGACAAGAAAACGAAAGTGGTAGAGTATAGTGGCTAAGTGCCTCATTCTGGGGGCAGTCACTTAGTACTGGCACTGCCCCTTATTAGCTTGGGCAAATTATTTGACTCCTCTGGGGCTTCAGTTTCCTCATCTGTAAAATATAATGTTTCTCTTAGGGCTGTTGATAAGGGTTAGTGTTTGCAGACCACTTAGAACAGTGCCTGGCAGGTAGTAAATAAAAGGTAAGGTTGGCTATTATTACTAATAGAGGTTGATATGATGTCTTGTGGAAGCATAGAGAAGAAAACCATTCACTCCACTTGGAGTTGAAAATACTTCACATAAAAGGTCATGTTTGTCCTGCTCTTGAAGGATGGGGAGGTTTTCACCATGTGGAAGGGGTGTATCCTCCAAAAGGAGGACCCACATCAGCAAAGACTCAAGAGTGTAAAAGCATGTGGAAGGAAATTTTCAGATTTGCTGAAAATGAGGCAACAGTGGCTGGAAACGAGAGAGCTATCCTAATGGCTGCAAGAACTCATGGGAAGGCCATGAGAGTTTAGTGTGGAGAAATTGGCTAAACTTGCTAAAGCTCAGTTCCAATCATGACTGTTGACTGCCAAATAAAGTCTCAGGTCCTTATTGAAGTTTTTCTTCAAATGACTGGACCCTGCACAGTACACCAAGCCTCTAGGCTCAGGGTTTCCATCTTGCCCTGTCATTGACTAATTATATGACCGAGGGGTACCATTTACCCTTTCTGATTTGTTATGTTGTTGGCTAAATGAGAATTCATTTAGTGTCCATTTTAGTACAAGCATTGCCCTGGATTAACTTTATATACAGCAAGGAATGCTTAACCTACAAATTAATGCCCCCATCCATGTTCAATACACAGGCATTGCATGTCCCTGAACCAGTGGAAAAGTGAAGGTGGAAGCAGATTGGGAACTTCCTCCATAATCAGCTTCTTTTCTCAGGAGCCATCCAGCTCCAAGTCTTTCTCCTCCCTTACGTAGTGGCCATTTTATCCTGCCTTAGACTCCACTTCCTCTTCCTATTTAAAACAGGGTTAATTTTCTTCCTTCTCCACATCCTTGCCCACCCCACCAAATAAGTGAATGAATGAATGGTTTCTGGATGGCACACTCAACTTAGCTGTTATCTCAAAACTCAAACCCACTCACTTCTGAAGATTTTTAGGCATCATTGCCTCTGCTGAGAACAGGATCATGACACATCTTCCCCAGGAATTGCTCCTTATCCATTCTCATTGCCGGAGCATCTCCATTTTGGGGTTATAACCTCACTCTTGCACCTTTTCTGTTCCTAAGCACTGCAGCCAGAATCCACAGTTTAGATTTGTCTAGACCTCCAGGCTTCTGATGACCTATGGGTCCACCCCCCCTTCCCTCATGTCTCAGAGGGACATGACCTGCCTCTTTTCCACAGATACCCCCCATCTAGGATTTGTCATTCCCTTCCCTTTTATCTCCTGGGACCCATGGTTCATTCATTCAGTAGAATTTTATTGAGAGTGTGCTGTGCGAGGTGCTATGGAAGACACAAATGGAGACAATATGAGTTAATTCTCTTCTAGAAGTTTGAAATCTAAGAGGTCGCTATCATTCCATACTGTATCAAATTTGGTAATTTGGTATGTTATGTGATAGAGGGATTCCCATTTAAAGACAGTGTCACCATAGCATCCTGTGTTTCCCCCCATTAGTCTATTTAATCATCATGCTCACCACTATCTAGCAGAGTACCTGGCACATGTAATTGTTATATAAATATTTTCTATTAGTGGAATTGACAATTCCTCAATTCAAAAAGCAAAGTGCCTTCCCTCTGTTCTGCAATTTCCTCAAACTCTTTCCCTTCTTTCTTCTTCCTCTCACTGCCAGCATTCTTGAAAGAGGAGGCTACATTCACTGCCACCACTTCATTACCACCCACTCACTCTTTCATCTTTTTTGAAATCAGCCAGCCACCTCCGCCAGTCAGCTGAAATCACTCTCTCTTAAATACCACCAATGACCTCCTATTGCCAAGCCCGAATGGCCTTTGCTCAGCCCCCTGTCTTCCTGGACCACTCTCAAGCATTGCACTTGGCTGACCATCTTTTCCTTTTACTCGAATTGGCTTGAGTACGCCAAGATTCCAGCCTCAAAATGCACAAGTTTTGGAATCTTCCAGGCCTGGGTTTGGCCACCGTCCAAAGCTCAGTTTCCTTATCTGTAAAATGGGATTAATAAAGCCTATCATCTGTGTCTAGCACATGCCTGCTTGGCCTTCTAATTGCTCTCCTTGCCTCCCTCTCATCTCACACGTGTGCTGCTGCCAAATCAGTCTTCCTAAACTTGGTGCTGGTCGTGTCACTTTCCTGCTCAGAACTGGAAAACTCCAGACCCACAGCCCCGTATGCAAGATCTCCACAGTCAGCTCAAACCACACACAGCTGTGCTCCACAACAGGAGGCGCGCAGGACTGGGCATCGGGAGAGTCTGGAGTCTCTGTCAGCGTGGCCTCTGACTGGCTGTCATTTAATCTCTCTTGATCTCTAATGTCTTCATTAGCAGATTGAAATATTAGGTTAATTTAAAGCCACAGTTCTTCTTAGCTCGAAAATTCTATGATTTCTGGCCTTGTTTTCCACACTTTCAAGTTTTCTATATTCCTCAGGCAAATCAGACCAGGCCCCATTTCCCTAACTGTTCCTGCTTTCCGTCCTAGGTGTCTCTGCTCTCACCAGTCTCTCTGGCTGGCTGGCTCCTTCCCCATCTCCACCCGTAAAATCCTTCCTTCAGGCTCTGCTCAAGGGCCATCTCCTCATGCATGGCCGGGAGTAATCGTCCCACCCAATGGGTGCCAGTCATCTTTTACGGTGCATTCATGTTGGACAGGTCTCACTAGGACCACTGCAATTTTCTCCTCACTTTTCCCTTTGCCCCACTGGCTGAACCTTTGCACTTTGGCCAATTCTGTCTTCCTCTTACCAGCTTTGGCTGTGCTATATCTTACCTAAAGAGCCACTGTGCCTTGACTTTGTCCAGTGCCTCAAATCCAACATCTTTATCCCAGACTTCAAAACACTTCACTAAAATGTCCCAGCTGATGTTAGTTCTCTCATCTAACAACCACTCTTCAGGGCAAACTTAAGCCAATATGGCCTAGGTCATACATGGAAGGGACTATAAGGGGCTTGAATTTTTAATATTAATTGTGTCACTAACTAGATTAATGCCTTTACAAGTTAGTATAAAATCAGCAAAGAAGTTAAATTATACTTAAAAGAACTTCAACTGTGATTGTATTTTATTAAAAATCTAGAATTATGGTTGTAGCACATTTATCCACTTAATAATAGTTTGATTAAAATTCCACACATATTTGAGCACATTTATACTCCAGTCCAGTAATTCATAACTGGGGCAAAAATCAGAATCATTTATACGGATTTTTTTTAAGTTCACGTTCCTTGGTACCAACCCCAGAGATTCTGATTTGGTAAATCTGGAAATAACCCGGGCATCTGTTCTTGAACATTGGCACAGGTGATTAAGATTGTTCTAGGGATTGGGCAGTGCACACACAGCTGCACAGCTCTAGGAAGTGACCCAAAGTAGATTTGGATTGCATATTCTCTCAGCCTCAGTCAAGAGATTTACCCAGGCTTTAGCATCAGAAACATTTGGGTTAGGATCTTAGCTTTGTCACTTACTACATGTGTGACTTTGAGCAAATTACTTAGTCTCTCTACAGTGTCCACATCTGTAAAATAGGACAGTGACAGTACTCACTGTAGAGGAAGACAGAATGAGACTGGTTCTACACAGTACTTAGCACAACACTGAACACACAGCAAGCAACCAATAAATGTCAACTATTATGATGACGATGATTACTTAAGTCCCTCTCTCCAAATCCCTAATTGGCTAAATACCTTCAAGACAAATTTACAATAGCACTGAAGAAAATATTAATACAAGGTAATTGATCACTCTATTTGTATACTTGTAAAGATCAGTGTCTCAGCAACAAATGCTTCTCTTACATTTATTATTGTTTCTCTGCACTTATTGGAATAAATTTTAGCATATAGGAATTATAATATGTATATATAATATATATGTGTGTATATGTGATCTCTAGTACATCAAGTGACCATATAAAAGGTCTTGACCCTGTCTGACTTTTAAACCAAAAGTTTTTAGAGGCCTTTGTCAGCATAGTCAAAAACAAAGCACTGTCTCAGAGTTTGCTGATGGCCCTTTGATGTGTTAGTTTTTGGCCAAAGTAATATATAGAAGCCTATGCCAGAAAACTTATTAGAGGGTGGACTTAAATGTTAGTTTAAAAAAAAGATTCTTTAAATCATGCTTGTTGTGTCAAATTACCTTTTATTTTCCTTCACAATACTTACGATTGTAATTAAATGATTATTTGCATTATGATCATCTTAATGTCTATTTTCATGATAAATATCTCAAAGTAAGACTCTAGAAAGACAGAAATTATGATGTCTGTCTTGTTCACTGTTGACTCCCCTGAGCCTAGTACCATGCCTACCACATAGTGAGTGCCAAGTAAGCATTTGTTAAGTGGAAGAAAGGAGGATGGGAGACAGGGAAGGATGAATCTGTGTACTCCCACATATTTATCACACAACCAGGAGCAGTGGGCAGAATAAATTTTGAACTGCAAATGAAGTATACAAAAAGTTAAGACAACCTCAACCCACCAAAGTTTATAATCTAGCTAGGGGTATCTAACATATTCAGAAATATGTGACATGCAATATACTTAATAAGTGTTTTAGGAAAATGGTGACTGTCCAGGGGGGTTAACATAAATAGAGGAGACATAGGACCCCATATTGATCCACAGGATGGATTGAAAGAGACAAAAAAAGATCTGAGTTAAGAAAAAGTAGAATTATATCACATAAGCTACAATGATAGCCCTGGAGCAGGCAGAAGGGAAGTAGTCCTAACTCCATATTGAAGTGAGTTTCAGTAGGCCAGAGGGTGGGAAGATGTGTATGTTGTTTGAATAAGTACATTCAATATCATAATTGTTTTGATTTATTTCAGTAGTAATATTTAATTTGAAATGTCTGTGGACATTAAAAGTTGTCATGAGATTTTCACGATCAGAAAACAGTGGTGTGGGGTAGAAAAGAAAAGTTTTCCAAGCAGACTTGGAGTTGAAGATTTGAGTACAGAAACTTGCCTGGGGTGCACCTCAGGATCGAATCTGCAAGGAGATTGAGGAGGGGAGGAGGCAGGATTGGGCAGAGGGAGAAATTGAACTGAGGTGAGGTTGCAACAAAGCCCTCAGCCAACCCTACAGGGAGCTCTGGCTTTGGGGTGGCCCTTCGCACCCTCGCACTGACCGGTTGTTGGATGCAGGTCTGCCTTCCTCCGCCCCTCCCGGGAGTGTGACCCTGGGCAAGGAGGCTCCCTTCAATCTCTGGCAAGGCCACTCAGCTGAAGCTGGCGCTGTGGGAACGCGATTCCATCCCGAAGGGCCAGCATCCTCTAGCATCTCCGACAACTGGTCTAGAAGGATTTAGTTTGGAAGAGGGAGGAAATAGGCAAGACTGCCATAGTTCTTAGGAAAGTCATCAAAGTGGACTTACCACAATGAGGCAGTACCACTCTGAAAAGGGTCAACCCTCTGTAGGATCCTGAAAATTATTTCAGCCTTTAATCCTCCTCTTCCTCCTTCATTTTCTTCTTCTTCTGTTTCACAGGCTTCTTCACTTTCTATTCAGTTTCTTTCCTGTCTTTATCATATATATATATATATATATATATATATATATATGTTTGTGCATTTCTACTGTCCCAAAGAATGTCCATACTCCTTGGCTTTCCTCCTCCTGTCTTTTAAACAAAACTTCGTCTCCTAGTCCTAAGATTCCTCAGGGAGTTAAAGAACAGCCTTGGAATACTACCACACTAGCTCAGCTCCATCTCACATCCAGCTGCACAAACTTCCTCTCTTCCTGCAGTTACATTCTCTGTCTCCATCAGGTGAATTACTGCTAGTTGACACCTGGCAAAAGTATGTTTCTCAATTCCTCTATTAGAAACTTACCTCAGGACTCCCTTTTCAGGTAACATAAACTGATTAACTGGAAATGAGAAACAAGCAGTCCTCTGGTAATCCACAGCATAGAGGTTATCAAATGGCCGCTTCCTAATCACTCAAAAAAATCTGTATAATAAAAATAACTCAGTGAAACAACAGCAGCAATGATGTTTTGTTGGTCTTCAACTATGAACTCTTAAAAGGCAGCACTTGCACCTGTTCTGTGCTCCTTTCCATTGCACAATGTCTAGCACACTGTTAGAACTCAATAGAATGAGATAATTTTTTATCCAGCACCGCACCTGGGAACGCTGGCAGGCTGCCACCAACTAGATGGCTGGTGTACTTCAGTGATTCCTGTGCCTTTATGTAGAAGTAAAGTCATGAATTACCACCTACACAGATTGCTATGAGGATTATCCATTGAATAGAACAGTTTTTGTTTGTATTTTTTAAATGAGGACAAAATATACTGCTATAATCCTTTTTCATGAATCAAGAGGAGAATTGAAGGAGCACAGAGGATTATGAAATTATGTTACTTCTGTATCATCAACCCTGAAAGGGCTTAACATTCCATTATTTCATTTTAGCAAAGATTTTTTTTTATTAAATAGAGTTCAAAAAATTTTAAGTGTTCTTACTAAACTTGTAGTAATTCAGGACTGCTTGCTTAGTAAAATATTTAATGGCATGGAATTGAGGATATCATGTAGAGAAAAGTCATCTTGCATTGACTCCTTTAAATTGAATGGGAAGAAGATAAAGAAATGGAAAGTAAATGTAGCAGATTAGATAAAAATCATTCACTTATTTTGGGGATAAAAAGAAAGTAATACAAAAAGGATTTACTGCGTCTATGATTCTTCACGATTGTGCTATTTTGCATTCGATTCTCCACCAAAAAAACAAAATGGATTCTACATGTGATTAATAATTTCCTTTGTCTTCCCTGGCCTTTTATGAGTAGCATCTAAAGAAGATCTGGCAAATTATAAGGAGTTGAAAAATTAAAAGGCTTTCTTTGGTATCTAAGGTCTGGTTGTCATTTTCAGGTTTTCCAAATTTAAGGAAACTGAGGAGATAGGAACATAACTATGGCTCTTTGGGGAGCTATTTATTTAGGGACATTGGTAACATGTCTTCCTTGGAAATAAGGAGAATGCAACTGACTTTAAAGCTGTAGTGAATCTTGAGTGATAATGAGAGTTACCAAGATAGTTATTTTAGGTAGGATCTGAATGCTTGGAGGATGAGAAAGGCAAAGGAAAATAATGTGGACCAGGCTTTATTTTTTTTTAAACAAAAATAGCCACCATTTATGATGTGCCAGACTTCCCATATGTTAACTTATATATTCCTGACATCAAACCAGTGGGGTTTGTTTCTATTCCATAAATAAAGAAATCAGAGAAGTTAAGGAATTTTCCAAGGTCACAAACCCAATAAATAGTGAAGGGGGGATTTGAAAAGAGATCTGTCTGATTCCAAAGCCTGTACTTTCCCCAGGACTCCAAGAGAATTTCCAAATGTGAACTTTGCCTTAATATCAGCTGTGATGGACAATTTAACTTGCTTTCAGAAGGCCAAAGTTTTAAAGTTACTTCAAAAAGTAGTGAAGTTCATTTGAGAGAGACTTGTTCAAGATTTCACTGGTGGGGAAGTACCTTTGGAGTGAATTTGGCCCAAAGAACTGAGGGCACAATAAATGCCAGGGAATTCAATACTGAAGATACTAGACGCCCCCATTTGTTGTCATTTTTATAATAACATCTGCATCAGGAATGGCTAGTTGTCATTTCACCTGTGTCTCTGATTATCATGATTTTTTTCTTGGGAAAATCAAAGTGGTTTTGTTTGCCTGTTTGTTTGTTTGCCAGTTAATAGTGTTTGCTAAGGAGAGTGTTAGCCACATATAACTTCAGTGATAATTGGTAACATCAAAAAATATCTTGGAATGATGGTAGAGATCAAAGCTAATATTATCAGTGGACAAATGATGCCAACTTGGTAGGTTTCATGAAAGTGACATGAATAGTAATTTTAGTTGCCATAATTCTGGATATTGTGCCTAGAAACTACTTGTTCTGTTCACGCCATTTCCACAGAAATGCTGTAATTTCTAGAGATAAGTGTATTTTAACCTCATGAAAATCCCCAGAGTATGTTATTGTTTAAACTTGTAAAGCACAATTCATCAAAGGATTTCACAGAGCTTTATCTGAATTCTTATTAATTGTCACAGTATTTCTATAAAGTTGAGAGAGATGCTTTTAAAAGTATTACATAGACCAAGGAAAATTGTGTCATATTAATGTGTGATAAGCAGATTAATTTTCACTAAGTGAAAGTTTAAAATGGCAATTGAATATTTTTAATGCTTTAGCCTTCATCTATTTTAATTTGTTTCTCTGTTTTGATTGCCAGAAGCTGTGCTGTAAATGATAAACTGATACTCAAGACAGTACCCAGACAGGTATATGTAGTTTGAGCAAGACTTCTAAGGCACTTGGAAAAATAAAATAGAATATTGTCTGTTTTAAACAGTAACAATTGTAAAGTTGTCAATTTAAGGCTCCTATTTGAACTGATTGCACTTGATAAAAAATAACAAGCTGTGACAAATAGAAGGGCAAGGTTTCAGTAATTCACTAAAGAATGTCTCTACTCAAAGCTTTGTGGCAAAAAGAAAAAAAAAATGTCTTGTTTGGGGCACAATTGCAGAGTTGAAATAACAGCCCATGAATACCCTGGAGAAATGACTATGTACCCAAGGTGAATGCTAAAGCCTTCCCTCTTGAATGAGCCTTTTAATCAAGGCATTATCTAGCCTCTGAAAAAGTCTTCAGTGGTCCTACCTAAAGATTAATGGGAAAAGCCGAAACTCTGAGTTGGCCTATTTGCAGAAACAATTTTAAAGATTTACTGATGGTTGACAAATGCCATTTAAGCTTTCAAAGCTAGCCATATGCTTTTGAAAAGGATTTAAAGGAAATCCTCCCACTGCAGAAGACGACTTTGAAGGATCTCTGTGGTAGCCTCTGTTTTTTAGGTGTGGACGTGTTGAGTTTTCACTTTCCTGCCTTTTTCTTTTCCACATCTTTGCTGAATTCCTAAAACTAGGGCTCAAAAAATAGAGGACAGTAAGACTTCCTCTAATATATTTCTATGCTCAGAAGGTACTCATATACTTTTGTTGTTAAGGAGAATTAGATAAGCTCTTGCCAAACAATTGTTCGTATAGAGAATCTTTCTCAATTACCTTTCTATTAATACAGGAGCTGTAAGTAGCCCCCAGTATTAAAAGTGTGATGTCACATTGTTCAAATAAAGAATTAATGCTTTTTAAAGGTGTTTATATTTTTTAATTTTTATGTTCTTGTTTAGTTTTAGTTTATGTTTAGTTTTAATATATAGATTATTTTAGACTTCTAGCATGACTATGAGCATCATTTTACTTCACATTTATTCTTCTGTGCATTTTGCCATTGGTTTTTGGCCAGGTAAAATTTATTCAGCCTAAAAAGTAACACATTTCCAAAGGATTATATTCAAAATGTTTCTTCACAGGGTAAAATTCTGAATGCAATTTTAAAATATCACCAAGTCATAATGTGGATTAGAATGGCCCCTTCATACTTCGTCATTGCGTTCTCCTACTAACTTCAGTGAAATCTCGAGGTGATTTCATAAACAGGACACTCCTGGTGTCTCCTTGGCTGATCTGCAGAGAGGCCTGAGATGAGTCACTTTGTGCTGGGCGGGCCTGTCACTCCGGTTGCCCTGTCTCTGCGCTGGGCGCTGGGAACGGGAATCAGCGCGGTTCAGCAGCAGCACACTCTGGCCTTGTTTGCCCATTTCCCTGGGCTGCTGACAGTGATCTGACAGAAAGCGACACTGACACAAAGAAGCCAAGAGGGGCAGGAGATGGGGGTGAGGTCAAAGCAGAGAAACTGAGAAAATCCAGTGAAGTGGAAGTTGAAAGGATAAACACATGAAGGCTTAGAGCCGCTTCCCGGCCCACTTCAGTCGGCCACACCTCCCCCAAACCCTGGAAGAAATGCTCCCACTTAACTGCCTTGGTAACAATTAAAGGCCCAGGGCCATGAAGGAAGGGTTTTCACACAAGCACCTCACAACTCCCCCCCATCCCCCAACAGCTGGAAAGCCTAGTGGTCAGCTTCCTGCTCTTTCTTTTAGAAGCTGGAACCTAATAAAGGCTCACCTCTAACCAGGGTATCATCGCATGACACACATACCAGCAAACACGGCCCCTTCTTGGTCCTCTTTTCTCACCTGGATTATTGCAATAGCCCCCTGTGGGCTGACTGTCCTCCAGTTCATTCTTCAAACCACCACCAGGGTGACTTTTCTGCCTCTCCTAAAAAACCTTCAGTAACTCCCGGGGGCACACATACCACTAGCAGCATCCAAAATGATCTTAGTTGGTACTGGGACATGAAGTCTAAAACATCTCATCACATAGAGGGAAAGTTACTCCCTTTTTATATTCCTTTTCAACAGTTCAGGCTTCATCAATAAGAAGCCTTGGTGAGGGCTGGCTTGTCTTCGTCTTCAACACTTCTCTTACTCTTACTGAACTCCCTTTTTATCAAAGGGAGAGCAGGCTTCAGGCTCAGTTTTGACCTGGCAGATCTAACTAGAATTTAATAACATTGTTTGGTTTTCATTGATGTACTTTAACAGTTTCCTTTTATTTATCACAGGTGTTACTGGTTTTCTACTTAAAGGTAGTGATAGAAATTTTCCATTTTTATTAAACTTCCCTAGGTAATTTGAGTCAATTAATATATATCCATAGATCTATAGATACATCTACATGCAAACACACATATATCTCTTTATGCATGTAGATGTATAGATACAAATATATTTTTTTAAATGATAAAAAAATGATAGTTCAGTTACTGCCCTTATCTAGCAAAATAATGAGTTTAGGAAACACCAAGCTATGAGATTAAAGTTCAAACACAGCCTATAAATCCCACTATAATCTTACTCCCACCCCTATCTCCAGGCACGGTCAACTTTCTCCACTGCCTCACATACACCTTATAACAAACCACGCGTAATTCCCAGCACACGCTGGGCTCCCTGACAGAGTATGTGCTGTCCCTGTGGCTAAGGTTGTCTGTTGCTCATTATTTCACCCATCCTACTCATGCTCCCCTTGACTGAAGTAGGGTCCCCTCCATTGAGCTTCCAAAGCATCTTTGTTATATATTTATTAGAGCACTTATCACTTCTGTAACTGTTTAATTGTTTGTCTCCCCTCCTATTCTGTAAACCCCATGAGGTCAGGAATTTTATTCAAGTCCCTGAGACACCTGTCTGGTATATATCAGTAAATGTTTGATGATTTAACAAATTATTTCTATCTGGAAGGCAAATGATCACTATCTAATAACCAAAATGTTGATAATAGTACAATAAATTATTTATAAGTAATAATGTCAACCATAATGGGTAAGAATGAGGGGGGCTCTATGAAAAGCAGAAACAACCCAAATGTCCAGCAACTGATGAATGGATAAATGCAATGTGGTATATCTACACAATGGAATATTATTCGGCAATAAAAAGGAATTAAGAACTGATACATGATACCATATGAATGAACCTTGTGAATGAACCATTTATAGAAAATGTCCAGAATAGGCAAATCTATAGAGACAGAAATTAGGGGGTAGAAAGGTATTGGTTTGTGACTACTACAGGATGTGGGGTTTCTTTTGGAGTGATGAAAACTTTCTAAAATTAGATTTTGGTGATGTTGAACAATTCTGTAGATATACTAAAAATTATTGAATTGTATACCTTAAATATGTGAATTGTATGGTATGTGAATCATATCTCAATAAAGCCGTTTTTATAAAAAAGAGTGAGGGCTCTAAATAAAATTGTTTTGAATCCTCCATAATTTATTAGCTAGTGATCATGGGCAAGATGTTTAGCTTCTCTGTGACTCAGTTTCTCTTCTATAAAACAGAGATAATAATAGTGCCCACCACAAAAGATCATTGTGGAGATTGAATATGCCTAGCATAGTGCCTGTGAAATAGTAGCACTCAATAAATATTAGCTATCGTTATTACTAAAAGATTATGTAGTATATTTTGAATCATGAGAAAAAAAAACATTCTAATATACTTGTAATATTAACTGTGTTTTAGTTCTTTCAAAAGTGGTATATGCCTGCAGCATGTATAACATTCTTGGTTAATAAGCCATCCTGTGTATACTGTGTACAATTCAAAATAAAATGCATGCATATGTATACATTATGATGCCATTTAATCCTCAGAACAACCCTATGAGGTAACTATTATTATCCCCATTTTATAGATAAGGAAACTGATGCACAAGATAACTTGCTCAAGTTTCCATGTCTCATATGTGACAGAACAGAAACCATCTGACCCCCAGGTCAGTGCCCTTTCCAGTACACCAGGCTCTCCCCTGTGCAAGTATGCCCACATATACATACCCAGAAAATAGGGTAATCACCCCTGGAGAAAACTGCCTCAATGAATACTATGGGCTCCACAATGTTTCCTTATTCAAACACATCTCCCACATCAAACTACCACAACAGGTCCTCCTATCTTGTCTGAGGTTTTACAAGAAGAAATAGTCTTTTGAAATGGAAAATAGGCAAAGCCTTTGTCTTGAGAATGTTGTTAAGCAAATATAACCTGAGAAAGGATAGGGCTGGGGGTTCTGTACCACAAGGGCATGATCCTTGTCTCTCAACACCAGCATTATAACACTATTAAAAATACTGGCTAAACGAGAGCTTAGAACATCTGACTTCAATCATTGTAGTCAGTAGCAAAAAATGTGTTACACATGGCATATGCATACCACAGCACAAGTTGATTGTATGAAGCACATCCTATGATCAAAAAGGACAATGCAAAACTAATCCTAAGTGGATAACAGAATTCACTTGGAACATCTGGGAGCAAACTTTATGGCTTCAGGTTAAATTCTTTCTCCCCCAGAGTATTCAATGAATCTAGAGATGGAAGCGTCAGCCCACATATACTATACTATAAATAATTCATATATGAGCAGAGTCAGATTTTACTATTTAATTCTCACTAAATCTCTGCCCTCAAAGAGATTACAATCTGATCTGAAAGATTTTAACAGTGTGGCCACGTCTTACTGGATCTTGTATTCCCAGCACTTATCATGGATCTGGCACATAGAAGATTCTCAATAAATGTTGGTTGAATGAATAAATGAGTAAATAAATTATGATTTGGGAAGAAATTACATAACTTGTTTATAAATCAACATTTTTGACACTTTTTAAACTGGTCATTATTTATATGTTTAATGATGAATGACAGGACTTTAAGTCAATTAATATGACAAGCTGAGTTTTCAGAAAGAGACTAAAAAATGAATAGGATTTTTATTAATTTCCACTATCCTTTCTATTTAATTCATTAAAAAAATTTTAAGTCTTGGTTTAAAAAGGAGGGTAAATTTGGGGTGATAACTTAAGTCATCCTTAATTTTCAGAATATGATTGTTCAGTTTACCAGATTACTGGCGTTTTATTATTATACATGAAACAAATGAAATTATAGAACAGTTACCTATATATCCTCAGACCCTGAAGTGATACACTCTGTATTCACCTGCAACCATTAAAAAGTCAGAGTCAGTTTACCATCATATCAAGCAGATAAGTAACAATGACTCAGTTTCCCAGAGGTCAGTCTTCTACAACTTCAGACTCTTAAAACAGAGCCAAAAGGTGAAGTAGGATTCTGAGTATACTCAGTACAAATATTACTGTACAAATCCTATACACTAAAATCTCTTCAAAAGAAGATCTTGGCTCTCTTTCACATCCTATTTGTTTTCTTTTATATAGAATCCTGATAAGCTTGATTATTTGGCTTTTGAATGTATATTGAGTATATATTTAAATTATATAAACACTAAATACAAAAAAACCTTTCACTTTTCGTTGATAACTGCATGACTTGGCAACTAATAACCCAATCAATAGCAGCAGAGAAAGAATTCCCAAGTTAGAACCAAAAAATAAAACAAAGCTATCTGCCATCATTTAGTATGTGAACAAGGAATCCTATAAATTTTACTTGGTGGTTTCAAAAGTTGCTCCCGAGCAGGTACTGGTGTTTATATGATGGTGATCATGAATGATCAAAAAAAACATGTTTTCTTTTTAAGAAGGCAGTAAAGTATAGAATACAATTTTTAAATATTTCTATATTAAATTTTAACATTAAAAATGTTTTGACATTTTAAACAATAAGCTTCAACTTAGGTAGGAAACCCACACCTACAGAAAATCTATTTTAAAATAGACCCTGTAAATGGGGGAAAATTGTTTATTTTGGCATTTATGGTTTATAAATGAGTGGTTTACTTCCACAATCTTTTAAAATACTAGCATTAGGAATACATTACACAACAACATATGTTGATACATTCTAGATTATGTCCTTGCCTACATTTAATTTCACATGACAGCATGTGGAAAAATCAATTTGCTTAATTTTAAGCTTGTAAGGCTTCTTTTAGATAACGTTAAAAACTATAAACAATGTGGCAACTGAGCATCTACAAAAATGAGGCTGGTTAAAAGTGAATTATATAATGCTTGAACTTGGAAAAGGAGGAAAAATACATCATAGCATAGAGTTACTTTAAAGCTTTAATGTTGGCCAAGGGAGATTAAATTGCCTTTGGGGTGTACAGATGCAGAAGATTCCGTTGGTGTGCTTTTCAAAGCAAAGACAGATGATATTAGGAAATAAAGCATAAGGGCTTCTGCTTTAATCTGTCCACATTAATGTTTTGATCTATGACTAATTGGAATTGCAAGTAGGGTTCAAGAAGATTCTTACAGCCAGTCTGAGGCTAACAGACATGTAAGACTTCTAAAAATGCATCTAGGAAGACTGCTTAACCACAAAAGAAAGAACGTGTGAAGAATTGTTCTAATTTAAGCCTGTTAGTGTGTCTAATTCAAAATTAATATGGAATATGCACAAAAATGACAAAAAATCCAATGCTCACTATCAAGAAAGAGAGAAAATAAACTACAATATTATACACAATCTCCAAAATTAAAATATCACTCCTTTCTTAAGTCTTTTTTTAAAAACAAAAGAAAAAGAACTACCTCCCAAGAGATTTACTAAATCCAAAGATGATGTCATTTCCCTGCTTAAAATCCTAGAGTGGCTCCCAGAGCCTCCAGGAGAGTCTGAGATCCTCAATGTGACATATGAGGCCGGCTTGATCTGGCTTTGGCCCTTGAAGCTTTTCAGGCCTAGTAATGGGTCATGTTGCAACAGAAGCACTTCCCTTCAACTATGCCAACTTATTTGGAGTTTCTGCAAAGCAGCCTGCTCTCTTAGGCCTCGAGGCTCTTGTGCATGCTGTTCTCCTACCAGCAATGCTCTTCCCTCTTTCGCCCCTCACTTTATCTCAGCTGACACATTTCTTCAAGACTCAGTTTAAGTGCCAGTGCCTCTTGGAACTCTAACAGTAGAAAGGTTATGATCAACTGTTTAATATAGTAAAAAGAAAGTTCTTTGAGAGTTTGGTGGAGGAAGAGATTGATTCCCAATCAGCTAAGATCTGGGAGGGATTTAATGGGAAGATAGGTTTTATATTAAATCTGATAGAACTAGAAAATTTTAACACTTTTATCTTACTTAGAAAATGAAGAATTTTATTCTATACATCTTTTCCTCCTCGGACATTTGACTTCCCCAAATGAACAAACCTTGAGAGGTAGCTTGGAGATTCTAATATGATAGAAAATCACTGATATGTTGCTGATTGACACACAGGGTTCTTCTGTTTAGGAAGGTTGTTCTCTTTGAGCAGAAGGTCAAATGGGACTCACATATTAATGAGGGAAGATTAGGACATTATGCAGCTAGCCAGATCAGTAGGTGAATGGTAAAGTCATCCAAACTAACCAGCTGGAACACCAAACACTTCCTCTAAACACCTACCTTAGCCGGGCGCGGTGGCTCACGCCTGTCATCCTAGCACTCTGGGAGGCCGAGACGGGAGGATCGCTTGAGCTCAGGAGTTCGAGACCAGCCTGAGCAAGAGTGAGACCCCGTCTTTAAAAAAAAAATTTTTTTTAATTAAAAAAAAAAAAAAGTAAACACCCACCTTACCTTAATGTTCTTCTTTTGACACTGAAAAAAAAACTAATGAAACCTCATCTCATCCAAGAAGTCCTTCCCGACCGACGGAAAATGTATTGACAGTTTTGTGAACATGCAGTAGTTAAACACATGTTCTTTGGGCTCATACAAATTTATAAGTGGGATCACTCTGGGTAAATTACTGAACTTGTGCCAAGCTGTGTCTACTCTGGGGTTCAAGTCTGACTGAGGAAAAGTCCATATACGTGGAGGGACCCAAAACCCATCTAGGAAGTACCTGAAAGGAATTGTGCCTAACTGGAGACATTGGGGTCAAGGGCGGTGGCATTGGTCATGGTGGTAGCATTGGTCATGGTGGTACCAAGAAAGCCTGGGACACTTTTTGGTCTTGGGCATCTAGGACAGTTGACTGGTGGATCATTGATGGCATCTTGACACATCACCACAGCAAGTCAGGCAGGAGAAGGGGTAAACAGCAGACACCACACTATTATCTTGGCAAGCAGATAAGTCATCCCAGCCAAAGCTGGAACTTCCAGAGTGATTTTGGGAAGGAAATCTGTTGGGAACTAAAGTTTCTAAATGTAATTAGGGGCAAAGTCATGGAAATAATATATTGTGGCTATTTTTAATCAGGCTGGTATGGATTGGAAAAATAAAACCTTATACCTAAAACAAGTACATATTTGAATAACTGGTATGTGGTCCCAGCTTAAGAAAAATATAGCAGATTGAACACATGTTTATCTCAAGTGACAGAAAAGTAACTTAAAAAGCATAAACCTACATAAGCAAAGAGAACAGGAAAGAAAGTTAGAATAGACAGGATGTGTTAACAAATTTGTGAAATGACTTAGCAGAGAAAATGATGTGGAGTAAGTGAAGAAGCAAGCCAATTCCTGTCATAAAACCCTAGAAAGGGTACTTTTGAAGGTCATTGTATCATTGAATATAGGAAGATCCATCAAAAGTCTGAATAATATGCAGTGAAACACATCCCTTAGCTCACACAGCAAGGCAACTGTCTCCACACCACCTGCATTCCCAATATAAACAATAATACCAGTAGAAGACAGGAGATTTACAGTCTGAAGAGAGTGACCCCTAAGAGACTCTAGACTAAGAGGTGCAAATGGTAGTTTGCCTCTGGGAAGTGGGAATCAGGAGTGGGAAGGGTGGGACAGGGACCCAGTGGCTTTGTTTTTGTTTTTTTTTATTATAAGCCTTGTAGCTCTTTCAAAAGTATAAAATATATATGTGATAATATATATTAAATAATATATTATATATGTGTGATAATATAATATATATTATATTGTGTTTGTGTATATATATATCACTTATATAAAATTTTAACTTAAAAGTAAAATAAAATAATAAAAAGTTTAATACTCATTGAACACACATTTAAAACTACACACTGTTCTAAGAATAGATAAAATCCTTATTTGTCACTGATAATTTATTCCACTAACTTCCCTGGAAATTTTTTTTTTTAATAATGGCTGCTGAATTGCCAGGGATATCGTAATTACATAGGACTACCACATAAAGCCATACAAGCTGTGCATGCCCCAACCCTAAGGCAGCTGGAGTTGGCAACATGGCAACTAATAGTAAATTTCCATACATGTTAGCTCTCCACTTCTTACTATTTATAGTAAGACTTGCAAACTCACTTTTTGATGGTGGATACAACTCCTTGCCTTTGTGGCTCTTTTAGCTTAATCATCAGTATGCACTTGTTGAGTTCCCACACGTGGCTGAATTACTTCAACAGATTCATTATAAAGATACAAACATGAGTTTCCCTCTTTTTGAGGTTTCTCCATTTTTTCTCTTGCATCTTAGTTAATAATTAATTATATATTTGATGTAGATTACATTGATATTTTGAATTTCTGATTATATATGTAGTCAGACTTGGTCTAAAAGACTTTAAGTGCTATATTTATTTTTTATATTTTCTTAAGCTTTGTAACTTATTAATCAACAACAACAAATGATTATGCCTTTGGTTGTTTTTGAAAGTGCTTCAGTGATTTATTGGCTCTTGAAGAACTTGTGAGCATATAAATGAATGTTCCATAGCAGATATTAAGGAAAGGCAGACAACGGACGTTGTGATGGCAATGCTTTGGAAGGTGAATAAGCAAGCCGTGTTATTGGTAGTTCAAATGAAGTCTTACATATTTCTCAAATTAATTCAGCGTTTGGTTTTTTCACTGTTAAGTATCTGAGTTAAAAATCTTTCTTCTCTAATTGTTGACTCTGCTCCCTCTACTGGAATCTTGGTTAAATTGAATGGGAAAAGAGTTTACCTGAAATTGAATAATGTCTCTTCAGAATTGGCCAATCAAGTCCAGACTGAAATGAAAACAAACATTAAGCTAGAAAATAATTCTCATAGCATAATTGGAAAGTGCCACTATGACACGGAGAAAAATTTTGTCTCTCATCTTTCTAACACAAGCCAGTTGTCATAGAATTATTTTAGTTTAAAGAAAAGGAATGTTTAAATCAAACACTTGGGTAGTTGAATACAATTCAGGGCCCATTTTGTAATATTTCCTTCTTTTGGAGAATTACATTCCTGTTTTTACTACACTGTTTTGGGTTTAAAATGCTTGAAAGCACTGCAAAAATAACAAGAGCTCATTAAGTATATTGTGGGCACTTCAAAGAAGCTCAGAATATGCTTTATAAATATTGCATTCACATTTGCCATATCACTGAAGTAAAAACAGTAAAGATTCTCCCATTTCATGAAGGAAATTTTTCAACTTAGAGAGAAGCTTATGTGTCTGTGCAGGCTCACATACTATTTAGTAGCAAAACAGGGAATAGAATCTGTGCCCTCTCTATTTGATTTTAAAATACAGTCATATTTCTACATCTTCTATATTCAAATGAAAATTAACTCAAAAATTACTCAGTAAGCTTTATTGGTTTTTTGAAAAATGTTTTCTATCAGTTCATTAATATCTTTTGGGTAAATAGATTAGCATTTGTGGTAATTTTTCAGAAGTTCATTTTAGCCAACTGTTTAAAGGAAACACAAGGTGGATATAGTATTCTTTAACCTGATTGCTATACTATCCTCCCAGACCCACAAACACATACTTACCAAAAATAACCTTCCTAGAAATAAGAAAGGAAGGGAATAATGCTGGAGAACGCAGCATTCGTTCAGCTGGTCAGTCACTCCACAGGAGTATTTACTGCATGTCAACTACGGGCCAGATGTCGTGCTAAAAGCTGTTGATTTAGCATACCCCTGCCCTCATAGCACTCCAGAAAGGAAGACGGGAAGTAAAGAAAGATGTGACCGCAAACTGTTCTGACTGAAAAGAATGGAGTGGACGGAAGGAACGGGGAGGCAGGACGAGAAGCAAGGAAGGGACATTATTCTAGACTGGAAGGTCAAGAGGACTTATCTGAAAAAGTGGCATTTAAGGATGAGAGGAGCCAGCCACTGGAAGGGAGGGCGGGGTGCGGGTGGGTGGTGCGGGCATAGGTAAATGCACAAGCAAGAGCCGCGAGAACCGAAGGGACTTGGGCTGTAGGAGGAGCTGCACGGTGGTGGGTATAACCAAGGCAAGCAAGGGGCCAGTGACTCGGGATGAAGATGGACAGGTAGGCAGAAGCCAATCATTCAGAGCCTTGTCAGCCATGCTTGGGCATTTGCATTTAATCTAAGAGCGAACAGGAAGCCATTGGAGGATTTTAGGCGGTGCGGAGGAATTACCTAGTTCTGTGTTGGAAAGCGAAGCGTGGCTGCCCTGTGGAGCATCCTACGGCGGGGGCAGAAGTAGAAGCTGAGTGGCCGAGCACTCAGGAACAAGGAAAGAGTGGGGTTTAAGCAGGCAGAAGTGACTAGCAGGAGATGATGGATGTTTCCTGTGGACAAGACCTTGTACCAGACACTTGACCTGCAGTGTCTCGAGTCCACCCAGCTCCAGCAAAGCCTGGGTGCAGAAGACCCCAGGACGAGGGTTCTCCAGATCGCTCTCTTGAAGAGAAAGCTTACTGGAAATGTATTTCTCGTGTCTATCTGAAGGGCAAACCTCAGAACTCACTGGGAGAAAAAAAGGCATTCTGGTTTCACTGGAATAGAGACTGTATGGGACATAAATCTAATCCAGTGCATTAAGACTGGACCATGGAGACCCTTTCAAGTGCCAGACGCCGCACTAAGGGTGTTTACCTACATTATCTCATTTAATCCTCACCATGGAAGCATAAAATAGGTGTTACAGTACAACATGAGGAAGTCAGGGCCACGAAAGCATGGAAGTGACCAAGGTCTAACAGCAACTTGGTGGCAGAACTGTCATTTGAGACCCTAGTCTCTTTCCCAAATTTGTAACCCATTTGATCTTTCCTCATGTGATAGCTAGATAACAACATTCAGGCTCCATTCATTAGATGACTGGTGACCAGCAATGGCTTTTTGAACCCAAGGAATGGGGTGGGATGGCAGATCAGATCTGCCTTTTTTAATAATGCTAACTCAGAGCCTTTGTGTGTGGTTCGGGATATTAGATGGAATGTGGATTGGAGAGGAAGATTTCGTCCTGTGGACATGGAAGCTCCCATAGTCACACCATGTTAACTGCGAGATATTTCAGTTTCTTGGTTATTGCACAGGGTAGGGAAAACAGTGGGAATTTCTGCCTGAGAGAAATAAAAACAGACATGGTTCTTGTAATGAAGCTTTTGGAAGATTTTTTTTTTTTGAAATGTTGCCTTGGGGGTCTTTTCTGTGTAATTATTATGGAACCATTAGGTGCAGCCACAGCCTCAGAATTAACAGAGACCCGGTGACACAGCCCCAGAGTCAACTCTCTGGATGTACTATATCTTTATAGCCTTTTGTCCCACTTTTTATTTTATATTTTCACTGTCCAATTATGAAGTAATAAAATTATCTGCTAAAAGGGGTTTATGGTGTAAAAGGAAAGTGGGGAGGGAGGGTCCTTCTAAATTCTCCCTTTTGAAAGAAGAAAGTCACTCAAAATTTACTTTTTCTGTCATCAAAAAGACAAAATTAATAGTTTCCTGTGTGTAATTCATGTGTACTAGTTCAGTGGTTCTCAACCAGGGGTGATTTGACCCTAGGGGACATTTATTTGGCAATGTATTTGTTTGCTAGGGCTACCATAACAGAGTACCACAGTGGCTTAAATAACAGAATTTATTTTGTTGCAGTTCTGGAGGGTAGAAGTCTAAGATCAAGGTGGTGGCAGGGTTGGTTTCTTCTGAGGCCTCTCTCCTTGGCTTGTAGACGGCTGTCTTCTTCCAGTGTCTTCACATGGTCTTCCTTCTGTGCCTTCCTGTGTCCAAACTTCCTCTTCTTATAAGGACAACAGTCATATTAGATTAAAGCCCACCCTAATGACTTCATTTTAACTTAATTACCTTTTTAAAGAGTGTATCTCCAAATATACTCACATTCTGAGTTACTGGGGTTTAGAACTTCAACATACAAATTTTAAGGGGACACAATTTAGCGCATAACAGTCTAGAAAAATTCTTGGTTGTCACAACTGGAAGGAGGATGGGTGCTACTCTCATCTAGTGGGTAGACCCAAGGAGACTGCTAGACACCTTGCAATGCACAGGACAGCCCCCCACAACAAAGAATCATCCAGCCCAAAATAGCAATAGTGTCAAGGTTGGGAAATCCTGTCCTAGTTCCAAAGCCAACTGTTTGATAGTTTTTATGCATGAAGAAAAGCAGAATATATTATTCAAGTGAACATTAGTATTGTGAATTATAGCACAGTCTTAGGAAGAATTCTTCAAATATCCATGTTCATGTATCACACACAGAAACATTTTTCCCCCCACAGGTTTCAAAGCAGCTTCTTGGGAATATAGCACAAATTAGGTTTTGACATTACTGTACCGCTAAGACAAATTTGGAAAAATTTGGAAAGTGCTTTGTAAACAAAGGTTCTAGACAAATAAATGAGTTATTATCTTTTAAAAAAGGAAGCACAATATAAAATATTAGCTCCTTTATCCTTCAAGAAAAAAAGTTTAAGATAACGCCAGATGGACCGGGGACAGGGAAAGATTGAGGCAGAGAAGTCCATTAAGAGCCCATGGCAATGGCTTGTCTTTCCCTTGCAGATGAGTGGGAAGCTCAGGATTCTGATGGGAGTTCTGGGATCTGGGGCTGGGAGAGAGATGGACCAGGGGCCGGAGACCATGGAGTCAAGAATGACCCAAAAGATGATGTCCAAAGGCTAAGTGGAAGCCGAGTAGACTGTTCAGAGAAAGGGTCTGAACAAGGAGTCACCCCAAAAGGGCTGGCAAAGAGGTAAGGGCAGCAGAAATGCCACCAAGGCATGAACAACTTCAGAAAAGTGGAGAGGAGACTTTCCCTGAGGTGCCTCCTTATGTGTGTGGTACTTGTCAAGAGTGAAAATTATCAAGCAAATAGGAGAACCTGAATTTAAACTATGGCAGCAGAGACTGGAAATTAGACCCTGGATTCCAGCATACAGTATCTGGCCTCACAAGCTTTGGAGTCAGATGAATTGGGTTCATTCAGACTCTGACTCTGCCACTTACTGCTTGTGTCACCTTAGGAAAGCTAGTTAAGTTCTACCTGCCTCAGTTTGCTCATCGGTAAAATGAGTTGTTGTCTGGAGATTAATTAGATTATATGTGTGAGAATGTGTATGCATGAAGTGCTTGGCACAAACAATGTTAGTTATTATTATTCCAGAAACATTGAAGCCGTATAATCAATAGGGTGGATGATTATTTAGATGAGCATGGGAATGAATGACAGGATGATACAAAAATAAAACCCCGAGGTTTCTAGCTTTGTTGACTAAGAGAATGGGAATGTATTAATCAAGATGAGAACACACAAAGGGAAAAGCTGGTTTGGAGAAAAGAGAGAAATGAGTTCAGTTGGAGATGTGTTGAGTTTTAGGGAACTGATTGGTTAACCACATGGAGAAGTTCATTTAGGAAATTGTTGGAAGTAAGGATCTGTAGCTCAGGTGAAAGTTCAAGGCTAGAAACTGTTCACAATGTTGATTCCATGTTGCTAGATGAGATTTCCCAGGAAAAATATACAGACAGAAAAGAAAGACAGAAGAGATAGAACTGTAGGCTATTCCTAGATGTTTAAACTTTTCTGATGATGATGAGTGTACAGTCCTTTAGAGCTTACGAATAACTGCATTACCTTGGGGGTAAAATTGGTTGCCCTAGAGAGCTTTTGAGATATGCAGAACTATTATGCCAGGTAATCAAACAACTGCATGTTTGATATCATTATTATTATTATTATTTTAGTTTTTAAATCTGCTTTTCCACATCATTGCCAGACTTGTTGAGTCTGCCTCCCAATGGTAATTTGCTGCCATGGATTTAAAAACACAACAAATAAACAAACGCCAAGATTGATTAAATAAAGAATACTTCCCTTCTGATGGGGGCCTTTTCCTCTGAGGAAGTGCATGAACATTTGTGCCTGACTTTGTGGGCTTGGGAGTCTGGCTGTTCAAAAGGATTTGGTTTGCTTTTGTTGTTGTTTTTTTCTTTGTTTTGGTTTTGGTTTTGTCTTGTTGTCTACTTACTTATTTCTCCATTTCAGTGTGTGATCTGAGTACATGAGGTTCCTAGAAAAGTGATCTCCCCACAAATAACTACAACTATCTCTTCTCTTGTTGATATAATATAAATAGGGCAGATGAATGTCCATTATATTAACTGTTTCTGTCTAATGAGATTAGAATGCTAATGTAAAAATTTTCAAATGACCTTTGGTTTAAGTCTCTGTCTTTTTGAAATTTCCACCAAAAAATTAATACAATATTAATATGGTCATTTAGTAAGGGACCAGTAGAACATAAACCAGCTATCTCTAAACATTTTTTAGAATTATCCTGTAATTTTAAAAAGATTTTTCAAGATAACTATAAACATCAATAAGCTAGCATTACTCTACTGTTGATACATCTGTACAAGCTAGAGTTGCAATTTGTAATAACATTAAAAGATTCTATGTAACTATAATAATAATAATAGCAAAATATAAAGTACTTATAATGTTCCAGGTACTGTTTTAGGTACTTTACATGTATTAGCTCACTTATTTCTATTAAAGAAAAATCTAAGGCACAATAAAATTTTAAAGAGTAAGAAGTAATTCATGAATTGAGGAATACTAGACCAACAGAGGCTTAATGTTCCAATGTCAGAACATCAGAGGAAAGCATTTAATTTGGGAGAATGAGGAAGTAAAATAAAGAAATTGGATTGGGTTATAATTACATAATTATTGTTTTGGGGATACCTTCTTGGAAAGTTCCTAGTCACATAATTATATTAGTTGGTTACTTATGATGGGCTGGGGTTAGGTTTTATTTCTGTCTAATATAAGCATTTACCAGAAATGACCCAAATTGAGTTTTGCTTATATTTGCAGTTATGACCCAAGTCAGGTTTTGCCTATATTTGCAATTGAAGCTAAATTAAGGCTGTTTTTAAGGTCTAGTTGGTTTTGTTTGCTCAGGAATTTTTCAGGTCCCAGCTCTACTTTAATTTTACTTCAACAATTCACTTCTTTGGGGGAAGCTGAGAGGGTGGCCAAATGGCATAAGTCACTCTCAGTTGATGTAGTAGTCATTGGGACCTAAAGTCAAGTAGATGTTGTTATCATCATCAAATGATGCATGGGAGTTTAAAGTCACATGGCTGCCATCGGGAAGTACATAGTCAATGTCAGCTTCCTCTAGTTGTCTGAGCCTGACAGCAATCATTTAACACGTGAGGGGCTGTTGAAAACCCTTGAGAGGATACGACGCACCAGGAGAGCAAACATAATGACTATAAGGCGAATAAGAGCCAAAGATTGAAAAATCTCCCTAAGTGAAGATTTCCAGAAGCCAAGATTTAACCAACTGAATAGATCAATGGAGGAGGCAGTGTTTGTCTGATATAAAATTTGGACTTGTTCTTGAATATTCTTTAAATTTGGGGCAACAATTTATTAACAAAAAAACCAACATTTTTCACCAATCAGAACTCCTCCCTGTTGAGCAACTGAAGTATGAAGAACCCTTTTATTTTGGAGTACCACTAAGGCCAAATTATTCATCTCAGGTTGTATTTCTTGAAAAGAATTTAAAGTATCATTAAAAATTTTTAAAGAGTTGTTGAAATATTAATAAGCAATTTTTTTTTAATTCAGAGACTCATGGCTGAGGAAAAAGGGCTCTTAAAAAAGAATGAAGTTCGGAAACCCCTTTATATGATTGGGTTTGGGAGACCACAGGGAGTTTTTCTGTGAGGGGTCACTTTATATACATAAGCTAAGGATTTCAGTAGCATTTAAAGAGTCATAGCTGGTCATTTTGGGTAAGAGATAGCCCCAGCCTCAGTGTCCAAACCATTTAGGTGGAAAATCTTTATATATTGTGTTGTCACACAAGATGAATAATCCAGTATTATTGAGAGAAAAGGTCAGCGTGAATCCCATTAGTCACCACTTGGGAGTGATATGAATGTCATGGCTATTTTTTGTCTTATCTGCATCTGTACATTGCCAGGTTGAATGGTTATGGTTTAAATTGGAGTAATAACAAAAAACATTTTTATGAATTTAATAAAGTAGCCCATGCATACTGTCACCAAACAAGAATGATTGGTTTTCTTTTCAAACATGTCTTGAGTATTGATCTATCCAATAAACAAAACTATTACTTTTTTTATATAGTGGAAACATAAATGCATTTCCTTTGCCTTTAGTGTTTTTATTGAAACAATATCTAGTTTTAGTGAATTTTCTAATGATATGTTTAAGGGTATTATGGTCATGTTTTAATTTTATATATTTGTCATTGGAGACATAGCAGTCTAGTCTCCATAATCTGTGTTCAACCAAAGAGTTTGATTACTGAGGGGGTCAAATACTCCCTAAATTGGACCCAGTTCCATTCAGGTTTTCCATGCATAATGATAAATTACCAACAATAAAAATCAATACTAGTTATTATAAGCCATCCCTTTGCTTTTATAGCTTCTTTCTAATGTCAAATCGGTCAATCATAAATATCCACTGAACTGCCAAGGGAAGGATACAAACTTTTTTATGAAGTCATTTTACTGAATTGCTCACCCAAGTGTGTATGGGAGCAGGTTTTAATATTAGTTGTGATTTTTTCCCTTCATCCAGAAACTCATCATATAGTCAGCAATTGCTTTAGTTAGTGAAAGTTGCTATACTTTGAACAACAGACATTAGTGGATGTTCAGTTTGAGTGGTGAAAGTCCCTAACAAAAGTAAAAGTTTGAACATTTTGTGTTAAATGTAAAACAAAAATAAGTCTTAGTCAATGAAAAAGAGGCAAATGGAGTCTTATTTTGTTTTCTTGGGAAAGCTGTCTACTGCATGATGCTGTCTACTTCTAAAGAAGGCTTTCCCTTGGATATTCTTAAATTTAAGTCACCTGTAGGTTGACAAGTCTAAAAGTCTAAGGGAGCTCTCTTCAGTTGAGAGACTTGGACCCACATTTCAAAACCCTGAAGTTTTGCTGCAATCTGAGTAGAAATAAGAACCTGGTATGGTCCCGTCCAATGAGGCTCAAGGGCAGTTTTTCTCTGGTGTTGTTTCCAAAAGACCCAGTTTCCAGGTTCTAGGTCATGGAAGGTCTGTTCATCGTCAATAGATGAGCCACAGAAAGCTTTCTTTACCTGGTGGAAGTATACTTTGGCATAATGCACCAATGTTTGCAGTATTGGGTCATATCAAAGCTAGTAAGTGCAGGAGATACAGGAGGTTCTATCATCAAAGGCGTATATGTCTTCTAGTAATTATGTTATAAGGGGTCCCACAGGTGTTGATCTAATTGCCATTAAGACCACTGATAAACTTTTGGCCAAGGTAATCCAATCAACTCTGTTAATTTAGCTAATTTTAATTTCAAGATACCAATTGTCCTTTTAACCTTTTTAAAAGACTGAGGATAATAAGGGCAATGGTAGTGCCACTGGAATTATAAAATTTTATTTAATTGTTTCATAACGTGTCCAGTAAAGCGAGTTATCCTGTTACTGGAGATCTCTCCAGGGATGTTCCACACAGGAAACGTTCTTTAATAATTTTTTTTGTTACTATTGTGGCATCAGATTTTCTACAAGGGAAAGTCTCAATCCATTTTGAAAACAGATACACTATCACAAAAATATATTGATATCCCATTGAGGTTGGCAATTGAGTGAAATCCATCTGTAGATGTTTAAATGGTCCAGCAGATGGTAGAAATATACCACTTGAAACCTTAAGGGTCTTTCTGGGATTATGGGTTTGGAAAGCCAGACACTTGTTATAAACCATTTTTGTCATTTTAGAACAATCACTCCACCAGTATTTTTTAAATAATTTGAACCATATCATCTACACCATGATGAGTAGTGAAGTGCAGGGCCTTTAGGAGTAGCACTTTTAGGGACACAGGAAGGACCAGGCAGCCATCTGGGCTCCCAGTGAGTCCTCATATAACATGAAATTTCATCCTTTTAGATACCATTTTTGTTGGCATTGTTTATTGAGCAAATTATCATAGGTAATTTGATTTGAATTGACTTTGTGGAGTTCATTCAGATCACATATTTTAGAAATTTCAGCGTTAGTTGACTTGGCTAAAATTCTGCTAAACTCTTGGTATTTAGATTTACTTTTATGAGCATGAGCTTTATTTTTAATACTAGCAACCTGTGAGGGCAGCAGAATAGCTGAAAGAAGAATATCTACCTGGGGTCCATTCTGATGGGGGTTCCACTAGAAGTGAGAAACCCTCAAGTCCAAGGAATCTTTTTAATTATCTCTTAATCATGGACTAAGGAAAGCTTGGATTGTCTTTATTTTTTCAGGTGAGAGGTAAATTCCCTCTGCAGTCAAATTATGTTTTGAGTAATAGACCTTTTCTCTAGAGAACTTAAGTTTTTCCATAGGGGCCTTGTGGCCCTTATAGGCTAACTGCTGTAAGAGATAAACTGAATCTATTTCAGAGTTTTCTTTTGTGGGAGAATTTATCAGGAGATCATCAACATATTGAGTAAGAGTGGAATTTATAGGAAATTGTAAGGTTGGCAGATCTTAGTGTAATGCCTAAGAAAAAATAAAATGGGGCTTCAGTGGACCCCTGTGGCATTACAGGTATATTTCTGGTTTTTCCAGGTAAAGTCAAACAAGTATTGACTGTCCTTTTCAACTGGAATACGAAAGAAGGCAGAGCAGAGATCTATCACCATGAACCATTTAGAACCTGTAAGCACATTATATAACAAAGTGTTATGATTTGGAACTGCAGGAAATTTTGGAATTACAATTTTATTTATTGCACATAAGTCTTGAACAAATCTCCAACCACATCCATTAGGTTTTGTTTGACTGGTATAATTAGGGTGTTACAGGGACAAGTACAAGAAATTATAAGTCCTTGTTTTATTAAATCCTGTACAATTAGTGAAGGTCCTTGGATTACCTCTGAATTTAAGGGGTATTGGAGCAATTTAAGCAATGACTCAGAATAGTCTATTTGGATTTTTACGGGTTCAGCGCTTTTAATTTTTTCTATGTCAGTTGAGGAAGAAGCCCACAAATATTTGGGCACTTCAGAAAGATCAGGGTTGATGTAAGTTTGACTTTCAATATTGTCAATTCCTACTTGTAGGGAACAGAGCAGTTCAGGTAGAAGAGGGTCAGGAAACTCTAAGATTATTTCTCACTCCAAAGAGAACTTTATGTGTCCTCTTAAGTTAGAAAGCAAATCCCATCCCAGTAAATTTACTGTAGCAGCATCCCATAGTAGGAAGGCATGCTTTTCTGAAAATGGTCCAAGCATCAATTGAACCAGTTTAGACACTGGAATTCTCTGAACTTGATTTGAAAACCCCACCACAGAAACATTTTTTTTTTTTTACCCTGAGGGATTTGTTGGTTTATTAGGGTGGGGTTTAAAGTGGATAAGGTGGCTCCAGAATCCACCAACACTGTACATGACTCCCCATTGACCTTGATCTTAGTTTTCTTATGTTTGTTTAGTAGTACCACAGGAAATAACTTACCAGAGAATCCTTCAGAGCCCCATTCACATTGGTCATTTTCTTGAGAGTTAAACTCTTGGGAATTTTCTCTAATGGAGAAACAGTCTGGACCCAAGGGGGTAGGTTTGTTAAAGGACTGATGTAAGAGTAGACAATCTATTTTCCAGTGGCCTGACTATTTACAAAGATGGCAGACATCTCAAGGTATGGAGTTCCTTTGTTTAGGACCTCTTGATTTTGAGTTATAATATACACAAAGAAGCCCTCTTGGTCTTTGTCCCTGTAGCTATTGTAGACAGGCACTTTTTAGCCTTTTGGGTTTTTTCCTTCAGCATTTGACTTTTTTCTTATTCTAAAGTTCCCTCAAAATGGTCAGCCATGGTGGCTAATTCAACCATATCAGTAACTTCCCACACAATCTTATGCTTTTCAATCAGGTCACCAAGCTCTAGTCAGAATAGTCATTAATGAATAAGGCTGTAAGAACTATTTCAGTTCCAGCAGGAAATATTCCCTGCTGTATTTTAAGACCAGGATGTTTAACAAATGAGATTTCCAATCTAGCCTTGTAATCAAAAACTGATTTATCTTTTTTTTGTTTACATAATTGAATAATGGACCAACCTGTTCTGGGAAGACAATGGGGATAGTTCTTAAAGGTTTTTTAGCTATTTTTCTGGCATGGCATCTTTTGGACCATTCCTAGAAGTAGCTCTTGAAGGGTCAGCAATACTTTCCTCAGGCCTATTCTATTTTACTCTTTTTATCCTGTTTATGTGTTTCTCCAGATCCTAATATTATGTGTATAAACTGATATAGATCGGGAAACCCAGGGTCATAGGTTCCTATGAGGATTCTAAATTCCTCAGCAAATTTTTGTGGATTTTTCTTGGGATTTGGAAAATCTTTTGCTATGGCTTTGAGTCAGCTTCTGACCAAGGGGCAATAGTAGTTATAGGAGCCAAATCTGGCTGTTCTAAGGGCCTAACTTTCTAAGACTTTAGCCTAACTTCCCCTCTGTGTTTATCCTCAGAGTGGAAGGGTAATTGACCAAAAGGATTTGTAGGCTCAGGAAGAGGAGATGTTGAATAAATGGGTTAGTGCAGTGGTCCCCAACCTTTTTGACACCAGGGACCAGTTTCGTGGAAGACAATTTTTCCATGGAAGTGGAGGGATGGGGCATTGTCCCCTCAGCTCCACCTCAGATCCTCAGGTGTTGGATTCTCATGGGGAGCGTGGCCACATGGATGCCTCACACGCGCAGTTCGCAGTGGGGTTCATGCTCCTACAAGGGTCTGATGCTGCAGCTGATGTGACGGGGGGGCCGGGCTTGGGCAGTGATGCGAGTGATGGGGAGTGGCTGTGGGTGCAGGTGGGGCTGCTGGCCCCACACTGCCACTTGCCGCCTGCTGTGCAGCCCAGTTCCTAGCGGAACCAGGGAATGGGGACGACAGGGTTAGTGGATTCAGAATAATTAGAAGGAGGAGGGTAAAGGAAGGAAAAAATCAAAGTCAAATCAGTTACCATACAATTTTTCTTATTTTTGCCCTCAATTCACTGCTTAAGTTTTTCATTTGTCTTATTTCATTTTAGCAAAGAATCTTTTAGAGAGACAATTTTGGAATCAGTCTTTTAGAAGCCTCTATATACTATTCAAAAAATGATCCCATTGGTTCTGAGACATTCAAGATCCATTCTTTTTCCAATATGTCCCATAAATGAACAATTTTATCTAGATTAAAACCTCCCCATTGTGGCCACTGCAGCTTCAAATTATTCATTGTAAGGTGCACCCATTTTTGGAGAAAGGCACAGGTTTTGGGTCTTTTGGGTTCTAAACATAAAATTCATGGGTGTTCTGGATAGAGGAGTCTCAGACTCTCTAGATATTGACAAACTCATAATATCTTGTCCTTTAAAAATTCTATCTACCTTAAGCCTTCAACTGGACACCCAGCTTGACCTCTGCATCCAATCAGGAATAAAATTACTCAATAAACCCAAAGTGCTCATCAGGATGCAGATTGTAGAACTTGAAATTCTTTATCCTCAGAGTGGATAAAGAATTTTATCTGGTTCCTCAGTGCCCCTGGGGGCCACAAGGGATGGGGGTGAGTCTTCTTTGAATTTCACTTCTGACACCAAACTGTTGAAGAAAAATCTAAGGCTCGTTTTTAAAAGTTTATTTAAGTAAGAAGCAATTCATGAGTTGAAGAACACCAGACCAACAGGTTTAGTGTTCCAATGACAGAATGTCAATGGCAAGCATTTATTGCGAAAATGCAGAAGTAAAATAAAGAAATATGGTTGGTTTACAGTTACATAATTATCCTTTTTTGGGTACCTTGTTAGAAAGTCCCTAGTCACATAATTATATCTTAGTTGGCTGCTTATGATTGGCTGGGGGTAAGTTTTATTTTTATCTAACATAAGCATTTATCAGAAATGACCCAAGTAAAGTTTAGTTCATATTTACAGTATGTTCCAAGTCAGGTTTGACCTATATCTGAAATTTAAGCTAGAATAAGGCTATTTTTAAGGCCTAGCTGGTATTGTTTGCTCAGGAATTTTTCCAGCTTGGTCTCCATGTTAATTTTACCTTAACATTTCTCATGACAATTTTATGAAGTAGATACTACTATTATATCCATTTCACAGATGATGCAGATGAGAAAACTGAAACACAGAGATGTTAAATCACAGTGAGATACCATTGTATACCTGCAAAATGACTAAAATAAAAAAGAGAAATAATACCAATTTTGGTGACAACAAATGGAAACTATTGGCTGTGAAATAACTGAGATTCTTATAGACTACTGGTGGGAGTATAAATTGATATAACCACTTTGGAAAACTAGAGAGATTATTAGCCTTTTCTTTACGTATTCATGTATAGTTTCACTTGTTACAACAAGTATGTTTTACTTCTAATCTGAAGGTCACCATATAAGATAAAATATTCTGCTGACACTTTGCCCAAAAGGGTATCCTGATAGTCAAAAATCATATGAAAGGATGCTCAACTCTATTAAACATAAAAGAAATGCAAATTACAGCCACAATGAGATACCCATTGTATACCTGCAAAATGACTAAAATAAAAAAGAGAAATAATACCAATTTTGGTGACAACAAATGGAAACTATTGGCCATGAGATAATTGGGATTCTTATAGACTACTGGTGGGAGTATAAATTGATATAATCACTTTGGAAAACTATTTGGCAGTATCTGTTAAAGCTGAACATATTCATACACCAAAACTCAGCAATTCTACTCCTAGATATATACCCAACTAAAATGTACACATATATCTGTTCAACAAAAGACATGTTTAAAAATACTTATTGCAGTACTGTTAATAATAGCCACAAACTGAAAAGAACCTAAATGTCCATCAACACTTGAGTGGATAAATAAATTGTGGTATAATAATAAAATTAAATACTATCTTGCATTGAGAAAGAATAAACTATTGCTATGTGCAACATATGGATAAATCTAATAAATATAATGAGCAGAGAAGCTGGACACACACACACATACAAAACTATACACTATATGATTCCATTTATAGAAAGATCAAAAACAAGCAAAACTAATACAAATTATTATAAGTCAGGAGACTGGTTACTTTTGGAGGGGAATAGTGAGTGAAAGGGAACTTGAGGGGGCTTCTAAGGTGATGACAATGTTCTATTTCTTGCTTTGTGCTGGTTTATGAGGTGTGTTCACACTGTGAAAATTCCTCAGGCTGGACACAAGATTAATGCATTTTCCTATATATGTTATTCAATAAAATATATTCTTAAAGGATACGTTGTTTTGGAGTTAAAACAATAACATAAGAAAAGTACCTGGAAATAACATTACTCATATTATCATGAAATGCTACTCAGCCCTGAACCTTTTCCTTTTGAGGTTCACAAAGGGGTTTATCTCTAGAAGCATATTTGAAAAGTGATTAATTTTAAAGTGCTGGAATGGCTCCAGCCTAGATCCATTGTTAACAAAGGTACCTGGTCAAAAGCTAAATGCTACTGGATCTTCCAAGACAAATTTTAAATGATTGTGCTTAGAAGAAATAAAAATTGTAGTGTGCTGCTAAAGAAGAGAATATTTTTTCTTCAACTGTGGCAGATATTAAAGAAAGAATCCCATTTTTTTGTTTTCTTAATTGTTTTAAATAGTAACACTGGAAGGAAGGACCTCCTTGTTCATTGATTCAAATGCCAAGTCTCATAGACAGTATGGCTGAATTTTACAAAGGTGGACTAAATACATTTTTCGGTCATCCCTCCAACAACAAATCTGTAGAAATGATAGGAACAATACTCTAGCAGAAGAAAGAGGAGAAAAGGAAAAGAAAAAGGAAAGGAGAAGCGGGGAGAAAAGAAGAGGAGGAGAGGCAGCAGCAGCAGTAGCAGTACAGTGGCACTTGGCCATGGGCGTAGAAGACGACTTTTCAGTGGATACGAAGCTTTGAGGAATCCCCAGGACAGAAAGCAAATAGAATCAACTGGAGAAGGAAACTTAATTATAAGCAAAAAATCATTGTGGAAGGTGGGCACAACATCATTCCAGAAGAGTTATACCCCTCATGCTCTTAGAAACAGTGTAGCCGTTTGTTCAGGCTGCAATAAAAAAAATTATCATAGACTGGGTGGCTTAAACAACAAAAATGTATATCTCACAGTTCTGGAGGCTAGGAAGTCCAAGGTCAAGGTACCAGCAGATCCAGTGTCTGTGGAGGGCCTGCTCCTTCAGTTTTCAGATGGCTGTCTTCCCATCGCATCCCCACATGGCAGACGGCAGAGATCTCCCAAGTCTCCTCTGATAAGGGCACTAAACCCATCATGAGGGCTCCACCTTTATGACCTAATTACCTCCCAAAGGCCCCATCCCCAAATTCCATCACTTTGGGGATTAGAGATTTTAAAATATTAATTCAGGGGGAACATAAATATTCAGTCCATAGCATGGAGTAATATGCTGTAGTATTCTAAAGGGGATGGACCCATGAAGAAGGCTGAGCAAGGAGAAAACCATGGATGGGGTAAGCAGGGAACAAAGGAGAATGAGGGTTTAGCCTATTTCCTCTTTGGTGGTCTAAAGAATCCCAGTTATTTCCATGAAGTAAGAGGAAAGGCGTCCCATGAGCATGATGGGAGTGATTGTTGATTAAGAGGTTTGAAGCAAGTGGTACAGGTTGGCAGCAGTTCCTGTGGGAGTAAGTTGAACAATAACAAATGACAGGATTGTGCAGCAGTGTTGAGAACTCACAAGACCCGTGAATTTATAGCCACTAATCTGCACATCTGTGAGTTTTTCTTTTCTAGTAGCACCCAGTATCCCGGGATAGTAACAGAAAAAAAATGAATTATGGTGTTTTTCCAGAGCTAGAGTTTTGCCAGGAGAGTGGAAAAAAAAGACAGGGACTAGGAAGTTGAGGGTGCTGGTGAGATGGTGATTCAGGTGATCAACATGTGATCTAAGCTAGGTTGTGAGGTTAAGACAAGGCTTTGATACTGGAAGTATCAAAGGACTTGGAGGTTGAAATAGAGAACAACCGAGACAGAAAGATAGGAGGTTGTGCCAGAAACAGAGGTGTCTGTTGAACTTGAATGGCCTCAAGAGAGGGACATGGGGGAGCAGTAATTTGGAAATGAAGAGGATAATGCATTCCAGGGAAAGAGAATCACACATGTAAAGACAGAGCAAAGGGGAACAGCAAGAATTTCCGTGCAACTGGATCACACATTGCATGGAGGGAAGATCGAAATGGAAACATACATTAAGCCAGATTGTGAAGAGTCTAAGGAATTAGGGCATCATTTCCTCTTAGAGGCTGGGAGCCAGCAGAAGTTCGCAGCCAGGGGAGTTAGGGCCGTGCCATATGGCTACAGTTGGGCAGGTTGTACCCTGTACAGAGGCTCCTGCATGGAGGCTAAACTCCAGGCCAAGCTCTGCTTGCCAAACTGTTCACCCTGCTCTGTGGCTGCTTGTATAGGAGGAAGAGGATCTTTTCTGTAATTCTTCACCCCCTCAAGAGAGGGAACCCTTTTCTAACTTATCCACCTGAGGGATGCATTTCTTATTGGCTAGCAGAGGCTCTGAGTGGAGTGATAAGCAAAGGGACTTCTCAGGACGACTTCTCTGGCTGTGGTGTAGAAGATGACCCAGAATGAGGAGACACAGTAAATGTGGAGAGAAGAACAGTTTTCAGCATGACAAAAATCTGACCAAAGGCAGCCAAGAAGGAAGAAGAGGGACGAGATCCAAAAGCGAGCTCTGTAGTAGGATTACATGCGTAGGCCCATGACTACATTTTAATACCAATGCAAAAGTGCACACAGAAGGGAAAAAGTGAATGCAGATAAATTATTTTTTACCTTGCCCGCTTTGAATTTTATTTTAAAGGCCCGTTTCATTTGATCTTAGATTGTTGTTGTTAAAAGTTATTTTCTGCTATAAGCTATAAACTGCTAGAAGCTCTATAATAGAAAAAAGGTGGTAAAGGTTTGGTTTAGTGATACTAGCTCATCTTCTAAGACGAGCCACAATATGATATGTCAGGTAACACAGAGAATGTATTATATTAGTTTCTGGTGGGAAAGGTATTTTCCTTTTTAAGAAGAGAATTGTCACTCCCTTCTGATTGGAAACAGCTAATCACAGGGTTTCAAACTATTAACATAGAGATTCCTTTGTTTAAATACGAGGAAGGCTACACAAGGAGATTAACTTTCCCAAGATCACGCACCTAGTGAATAGAAAAGTCCAGATTCACACCTGAGGCACTATTATCGGGATTACCTACACTCTTTCTGCTACCCTAGGCTCTTCCACTGTAAAAAGTGTTCCAGTGGGAACAGAGAGTGAACGCTTATATAAGCTTCACTTCCAGTGCCTGAAATAGGGTAACAAATATTAAACAATGTGGAGTGCTTATAAATCTCCTTAACATGTAAATGCCCCTGTTCTATTTAGAGCTTTCTGCAGATAGACAAGATCAACATTTGTTTCAAACTGGTTTGCACATCATGCAGAAAAATATAAGCGAGAAAATCAGTGCTCTCCACACCAGCTGTCTTGATGTCGAGACTGGTTTGATCTAGGTTACTAATAAACATGTCCCAAAAGCAAACCACCTTGATTCTTTTAGGAAATAAGTGGAATATCAATGAAAAATAAGTGACTCTTCATGAGAAATATCAAGTCTTTTCAGAGATTATAGTCACCATGAGGAATCTAGAAGCTGCATTAATCAGTTTAAGACACGGCTATTCCGTGAACTAAACAACTGTGCTACTTCAGAGAAATATTTGCACAAAAAAATTGAAATTGTTTATCAATTATTTGGCTCTCTTATCTAGACAATGCCAGAAAAATACAGATTTTTAAAATATGGATGATACAAAATTTTTTAGTCTATATTTATGGCATTGTTTAGTTTTGTTAATAGCTTAAGAGTATAGCATTTACTTGGCTTCATTATTGTTCACTAAGATTAAAATTAACAACAATTCTGGCTTTTTTTGCCATACTCTGAAACAATTAACAAAATATTTTATCTTCCTTGCACATGCTTGTGACCTTTTAAAGGCAGAGAATGATCCCTCAATTCTTAGCATCGTTGATTTAAAGTTAATATTTGATAAAGGAACCAAGCTATTGATACTGAAATCAGCTGGTTGGGTGTGTCCACTTTAATAACAGGAACAATTCAGATTGAAAAGAAGCTCCTTAGCTTCTCTCAGGATAAATTGAAGAATCGAGGCCCAGTGTGAGAATATAATGCCCTTAGTTCTGAATCTTCGGGTGTGAGCAGCAAGTCATTTCTTAATTCAAACTTCAGCTGACATATAAAAGTCTGAATTGGCCTTGATTAGAATCTGTCCAGCCTTCAGTCTTTTTTGGCCCCTGACATACAGATGGCACACACTAGTGATGTTGTAGGGTTATGTGAGAGACAGTAAAGAAATAGAAAAATAAAAAGGAATAAAATCTAATTACACGGAGTTTCACTTAAAACAAAAATTGATTGAGTTCTGCCCAAAGTGGCTTGTTGTTTCCTGTGCCAGGAACTACTGTGCAGGCCCAGCAGGAAGTGTGCTCCAGAGCAGGATCACCTTACACCCTCGTTTTATGGTTCATTTCACTTATTTAATGCAATCTGAGAACCTGCAAAAGGAACATGTTAGAAGGAGGGAATAGCTTTTTGTCTTGTTTTGTTTTGGTTTTTTTTTAAGTTTCTTTGAATCAAAACATTTGTTTTTACAAGGTGCTTAAAGTCCCAGAGAAACAGGACTTCTAGAGTTGCATGGTGAAGACATTTCTCTTTGTCACATAATTTAAAGCAAGACACAAAGTTGAGTTATGTCTAGAGTTGAGTTATGTCTGCTTCCTTGGCTGTCCTGTTCACATAATTTTAAGCATGAAGAATTACAGCCATGCCCATGAATGGTCTAAATCATTTTGAATTCCATGTAAGCTCCTCCTTAGGGTCTCTAATTTGATAGAGAGCCCATGATGTTGGGGGGTGAATGGGAAAAAAGGAGTATATTTAAGATGCAAAATCGCAAGTCACTTGTCAAGCAGAGGAATGAGTTCATTTTACTGCGTGGCTTGGAAATGTGTGGATTGAACAGCTGGATTTCCTTGTGGTGACTTACGCTGCTCCTCACATGCTGTCTGTTTTCCCCCCCAGAGACCTCAGTATGAACAACATCAGTCATCTGCCCCCGAATCCCCTGCCCAGTCTCCGCTTCCTAGAGGAGTTGTAAGTATCACTGTAGTCTTGATGCATCCAGTCAACACTGGGCACATTCTTGTGTTTGTCTCTCATACTTAACTGTGGGAACCAGATAAAACAAGGCAGAAAACCTGTCAGCACCAACAATTTTGGCACATGAGGAAACACTTAGTTGGGGTGGGGGGGCAGGGAGGAATTGCTTATGATTCTGGAAATCAACTTATAAAAGAGTTTACCATAAGGCTGCAACT
This sequence comes from Daubentonia madagascariensis, assembly GCA_023783475.1. Taxonomy (NCBI): domain Eukaryota; kingdom Metazoa; phylum Chordata; class Mammalia; order Primates; family Daubentoniidae; genus Daubentonia; species Daubentonia madagascariensis. Next base: position 44,555,604 of record JAKFHU010000600.1, on the reverse strand, counting down.
TTCTAAGGTGAGACTGAGCCAAACAAATTAAAATTTTAAAACAAAGCCTGTTTAAAAGAGCTGGATAGCTCTTTGGAAATAGTTAAGCAGCAGGATATTAAAAGTTTGAATACTGGTTCATGTTTATTAAAATAGCAAGTAAAACTATAATCAAAACCAAAAACTGCTGCTTAGTTCTGCTTGTGACAGGGAGAATTGAGTCCACATTGCATAGCACCAAAACTTCTTGTCCTGATCACTTTTAATTACTATTTCCCTACTTTTAAATTTAGCTTCCCTTAAGGCTTCAACAGAAAAACATGAACTCTACAAAGGACTTAAAACTGGGCTCTCCCAAACTCACTGTAAAAAAAATAAAAAATAAAAAAGGAGGAAGCTAAAATTAGTTAATGATACACAGAGGAATTTTGATTAAGTCTAGTAATCACTTTCTAGAAGATGAAAAAGAAAAGTATAAACCAAAAATCTGCATTTAAAAATCCATTTGATCCTCTTACCCTCTTGAATGATGGAGACTGAGGACCCGATGCACCAACATAGCCTTTGTGAAGAACGTTTGGCACCGTTAGTTGAGGAAATCCTCTGACTGTTGATTAAAGGAATTGTTCAGGCAATGACCTCTTTTGAAAATACTTCCTTTACGAATCTCAAAGTCAGGGTCCAATTTGGGGAGTAATTTAAATTGTTGATGCACCACACAATCCACCATGGGAGGTGGAAAGGATGTTCCATCATAACCAAATCATACCACATTGATCACTTTTTTCAAGAGGATAATATTCTCAAGTTTTCCCCCTCTGGAGTTTTATCTACATTTATTTTGATGGCATTAAGAAATGTTATTGTTTTACTACTTGAAATCATTTGATTGTGACCAAATTGTTATCAAGGGGTGTTGTGAGGAATCGTAGGTTACTAGATTGAACAGTAAGTTTTCATCATTCAGGGAATGGATTTTCACTCCAGGTTCTAGGCTCTTCTTTTTTCCCTCTTCTCTGTTCTCTCTGGACATTCCCATTGCTAGGACTTAACCTTCAAAAGGGCTGGACCATGTCGGTCTTAGTCACGGTTGGTGGATAATAAATAATCAATACATTTTTCATGAATGAGCTAATGAGAAAGCAAAACCTGTAAAAAGAGCTTCTTATACATGTTAACTGCCTGAGGAAAAAGTAACAGATTTAACTGACATTAGTCAACATTTTAAAGATTAAGTGATTTTCAAACATGAGGATTTTTAAAAATTACGTCTTTCTCATTCTCCCTCCCCCACCACAATTAATATATAGTATGTAGCCCTGTTTACACCCATATTTCTAAGGTATGCATTTCCTATCCTTTTCTCTTTAATTTCCTTATAATATCCCATGGCAAAATGCTTCTCTTCTCCCCTAGCACACCTCAACTTTAGACCACAAACTGAATCAATAAATAATTCACTTCCCCAAGGACTTTGTTTAATAGAGTTCTTCCCTCAGTGACCCAACTCATTCAAAATAACTCCTCTTTCTTCATGAGACAAATGTTAATTCTGTTCCAAGGCCAGTTTTTCAAATGACCATTGAGGAAAATTACAAAAAGCTGGGGGAGGTAGGGAATGGGGAACTACCATTTGAAAATGCTACTTTTCTGGATTGTCTTATTTTTATCTTTCTGGAAACTTCATCAAGTATCCTGACCATAGAATCACAAGAAATAGAGGGGACCCTTTAAAGATTATTCATTTCATTTTCTCATTCTGTTCTGGAATTCCTTCTGCTGAGCTGGCCTACCTGCTGAATTTAAAATCAAGACCACTTTCCCATATATAATTCTGTGTTGCATCTAACTGATGTTTTGAAGACATCATTATTTATTTAGTGACAAAACGGGTTAGTATTTATAGAACCTGGAAAAATGATCAACTCTGCTGGGTTTATTCCTTTGTTCCCAAGGCTAAGTTTAGGAGGTTTTTTTGTCTTGTTTTTGTTTTTTAAAAAAATCCCTTTAGCAGAGCATTTTGATCATGTCTTTATTATGCTGCTGATCATTTCTATTATACTTAGCTATGTTTGAGTCTATATTCTCTTTTAGAGTATAAGACCTTCAAAAATAATAAGTATAATAACTATAATAGCTTACTCTGTGCCAATCACCGTTCAAAGTGCTTTACGCACATCATCCCCCTGAATTCTCTTAATAACCCCATAAATGTAGATATTATTATTGTTCCCAGTTAACAGATAAGAAAACTAAAGTATAGAGAAAATGAGGAACTTACCCAAGATAATGGAGTTGGTAAGTATTAGGGCTAAGATTCAAACCTAGGTCAAAGGTAAGATTCAAAATGACTTTCAAAGCTGTGCTTGGAAAGTGGAGGAAGAGTTAGGAATCGTGCATGACTCATCTGTGCTTTTCTTTTCCCCAATAGCACAGCGTTTTCACAGTGTTTTGCATAGTTGAACACTTTTAAATGTTATGTGATCTGAGCTGTGTAACGATAGGTGTGAAGGTATGTGTCTGCGTGTGTGTACGTGGGAGGAAATGAAGAAGAGAATGACAGGGAAAGCAAGAAATAGCTGTCTGCCCAGGAGGGAGGAGTTGGATATTAAGATATTAATCCACTACCATCATATATGGGCTATGAGAAAAGTTAACATCAGAATTTTCAAGTGTAGAATTTTGCCAATCCAGCACTTTTCAACAGGTAGAAAAGATTAGTTAATATTTTTACATTTAAATATATACTTAACCACCGTGGTTTATATAATAGTTTACTTGAACTAACAAATGACCATGCATACAGCTAGATATAGGGGTTCATGTATCTCTGTGTGTGTGTGTGTGTGTGTCTTATGATAATTAGGGCACTGTTTAAAACTGTGAAATCTTTCATTCTGCTTATTCACCTGATCTCCTCATAAACTAAATAGGAAACTGCTACTGATACTATCAATAACATTAATAAATACCCTATCACAAAACTCAATCTTTAAAAATCACTCCAAATAAAGCCAACTTACTACTCTTCCCCCTTAGCTCTAATTACCCAATATATCATTTCCCCTCGTTTAATTCATTTCTCTATGTTATAAACTGGGTAGACAGCCTTGGCTCCTCCCTCACCCATTGCCAGACCTTATCAAAGGTGCCACAGTTCAAAATCCTGTAAGAATCAATAAAGCCCTAGAGATAGCCACCGACAGTGTTCAAAACCTTGTAACTCTGGATAGAGTGACTGTCTGGAGCTAATATTTAAGAAGGATAAAAGCCGTCACAGAAAATGGTCTTCCTCTCTCCCTTCTAACATTCTGGAGCACCTACAACCTATGCCACAAGTTTTGGAGCATTCAGGTCTTGTTTGTGTTTGTTTTTGTTTTTGTTGTTTAATGACCCTACAAGGTGACCAGACGTGCACAGGCCAGTCATCCTGCTGGTTACAATGTACTGTCACAAAGACAAGGAGAGCCTTTTCCTTTTGCAGGAAAAAAACAAACAAACAAAAACAGGTCTAAATGTAGAGAGGCTGTGCTATGTAGAAAGAAGAGCACACGGTATCTCAACCCAGAAGCCCAGGAATCCCATCCTGGCTCTGCCACTTACTAGCTAATAATCTATTTTTTTTCTTTTTTTTTTTTAATTTCAGAATATTACAGGGGTACACACATTTTGGTTATATAATTTGCTTTTGTACAGTTTGAGTCAAAGTTATAAGTGTGCCCTTCCCCCAGTTAGTGTGCATTGTACCCCTTAGGTGTAAATGTACCCATCCCGTCTTCCCCCTCCCACCTACTTGATTTCCCTTCAGTTTTACTTCCGTATGTGCACATAAGTGTTGATTGATTAGTTCCAATTTAGTATTGAGTACATGTGGTGTTTGTTTTTCCATTCTTCGATACTTCACTTAGAAGAATGGTCTCCAGTTCTATCCAGGTTAACACAATGTTAGTTCACATTTTTTTTAATGGCTGAGTGGTGCTCCATGGTATACATATACCACATTTTATTAATGCATTCATGTATTGATGGGCACTTGGGTTGTTTCCACATCTTTGTGATTGTGAATTGTGCTGCTATAAACATTAGAGTGCAAGTGTCTTTTTTACAAAATGTCTTATTTTCCTTTGGGACCTAGTAGTGGGATTGCTGGATCAAATGGTAGTTCTACTTTTAGTTCTTTGAGGTATCTTCATACTACTTTCCATAGAGGCTGTACTAGTTTGTAGTCCCACCAACAGTGTGTAAGTGTTCCTTTCTCTCCGCATCCTTGCTAGCATGTTGTTTTGTGACTTTTTGATAAAAGCCATTCTCGCTGAAGTTAGGTGATATCTCATTGTAGTTTTGATTTGCGTTTCCCTGATGATTAGAGACGTTGAGCATTTTTTCATGTGTTTTTGGCCATTAGCCTATCTTCATTTGAAAAGTTTCTATTCATGTCTTTTACCCACTTTTTAATGGGATTGTTTGATGTTTTCTTGCTGATTCACTTGAGTTCTTTGTAGATTCTGGTTATCACCCCTTTATTGGATATATAGCATGCAAATATTTTCTCCAATTTTGTAGGTTGTCTATTTGCTCTATTGATTGTGTCCTTGGCTGTGCAGAAGCTTTTTAATTTGATCAGGTCCCATTTATTTATTTTTCTTGTTGCTGTGATTGCTTTTGGGGTCTTCTTCATAAATTCTTTGCCTAGGCCAATATCTATAAGAGTTTTTCCAACATTTTCTTCTAGAATTCTTATAGTTTCATGCCTTAGGTTTAAGTCTGTTACCCATCGTGAATTAATTTTTGTGAGTGGTGAGAGGTGTGGTTCTTGTTTCAGTCTTCTACATGTGGATATCCAGTTTTCCAGCACCATTTATTGAATAGGTATTCTTTACCCTAGTGTATGTTTTTGTTTGCTTTGTCAAAGATAAGATGGCAATGTGAGGATGGATTCATATCTGGGTTCTCTGCTCTGATCCATAGATCAGTGTCTCTGTTTTTGTGCCAGTACCATGCTGTTTTGGCTATATACTTGTAGTATAGCTTGAAGTCTGGTAAAGTGATGCCTCTGCTTTGTTCTTATTACATAAGGTTGCATTAGCTATTGCTTAGAACTGGAACCAGACAAGGTCACCCACTATCACTACTTCTATTCAACATAGTGCTGGAAGTCCTAGCCAGAGCAATCAGACAAAAGAAGGAAATCAAGGGTATCCAAATGGGGAAAGAAGAGGTCAAACTATCACTCTTTGCTGATGATATGATCTTCTATCTAGAAAACTCCAAAGATTCAACCAAGAGACTGCTGGAATTAATAAATAAATTCAGCAGTCTCGGGCTACACAAATCAGTAGCTTTCATATACAGCAATAATGGTCAGGCTGAAAATCAAATAAAAGATGCAATACCTTTCACAATAACAACAAAGAAAATAAAATACCTAGTAATGTATTTAACTAAGGAGGTGAAAGACCTCTATAGGGAGAACCATGAAATACTGAGGAAAGATATTGCAGAGGATGTAAATAGGTGGAAAAACATATCATGCTCATGGATCAGCAGAATCAACATTGTTAAAATATCTATACTACCCAAAGTGATTTACAGATTCAGTGCAATCCCATTAAAATACCAACGTTATTTTTTGCAGACCTAGAAAAAATAGTTCTACGCTTCATATGATAATCCATTATACTTAACCTCACTGGGCCTCAGAGGAAAATGGTGAGAGCCACCCTGCCTGTCTGTTAAGGTGCTTCTGAGGATCAAATGAAATGATGATGAAAGAACTTTGATAAACTATAATTTACATATTGAATTGTATTAGTGAAATGAAAGCACCTTCAATGAGATTCTAACCTCCTTTCCTATTTCATAAGCCTGACTTTGCAGGAATCCTGGGGATCTGAGACTTGTGAAGGAAAGGCTCTTTCCTGAAGTTTAACAGATACAGGCTACGATTGCAGACAGTTCTTTACCAGATTTTAACTTCCTGAGCAACCACTGCATTTCTCTCCAACAGTACCTCTTCCAGTTCTATTTATTCACTTCTAAGGACTTCATGTTAGCACTTGCTATGTGGACAAATAAAAGATCCTACATCTGGTATATCAGAGTGTGGTTCAGATGTTAGGCACTAATGGCAGATGGTGCCTATTGCTGGCATCTACAAGTTATATTAAACTTAGATTGGTAGTCTGATTAAACCAGGGGGAAAATGAATTGTTACCATTTTAAATAGTCCAAGTTAAAGGTCTTTATTTCTGAGTAGCATTTTAAAATCTTCCCAGATTCTAGTGCTGCTGGAATCAAATACTTGATTTAGAAAAGAAACATGAGAAGCTCTAGGGAGGTCTGTTTTTAAGTTACTATTGTTCCCTGGAACTGTTTGCTCATATTATGGTTGGCGTGGAAGAATCTCTGTATAAATAGTAGATATCTATTATTACAGATGAAATTTGTAATGAGAGATACCACCAAACTTCCTGAAAGCATAATCTATGCTTGTTACTTCTACCTCCTCACCATGTTACTGAAAATAGAGCTCTGTCCTGCCTGTCTTTTGAGATTATTTTCTGAGGATCAAATGAAATTATGATGAAAGAACTTTGGTAAACTATAATTCACACATTAATTTGTGTTTGTAAAATGAAAACACCTTCATGCCCATGAATAATCTTCATGTCCCTTGGTCTCACAGAGATCAGTCTCCTCTCTTCACAGAGCTGGCAAATGATTATAAATGTTGCCTCCTTAAACTCTAGTGTTATTTCATGGCAATTATTTTGGTTCTTTTCCAAATGACTATCCATACAGCTAGACACAGACATTTAGATATCTGTCATTGCATGTGTGTGTGTGTGTGTGTGTGTGTGTGCGTGCGTGTGTGTGTCTTTTGTTATGACAATTAGGACACTGTTTTGAAAGTGTCCTACCTCTGCCTACTCTTCTTTCTCTCCTTAGCATTCTATTCTCCCTACCCCTGACTCCTATAAAATGTAGATATTCTCCAAATTTTTCCACTTAATTTTACTATCTCTTTTCTCAGTACTCTTTACTTCCCCTATTCAACACATATTTATGGAGCCACTGGGAACATAAGAGCAAATAGGAATTGCTAAATTTGTTTCATTCATTCATTCATTCATTTATTCAGCAAGCCCTGCCCTTGGGGAGCTTACAGTCTAGTGGAGGAGACAGATAATAAGCAAGAAAACAACCACATATGATATTTGCTAATTGTGACAAGAGCTGTGAAGGGTACAAACATGGTTTAGATAAAAAATAAGTAACAAGGAGTGAAAAGGAGAGCAAGTCTCACTCTAAGAAGGTGATGTCTAAACTGACATCAGGAGGTCGAGGGAAAGTTGGGAGTCCTAGAACTGGGATAGAGTGTTTCAAGCAGTAGAACAGTGTGAGCAGAGGCCCCGAAGTAGAAAGAATGTGATGTGTTTGTGGATCTGCAAGAAGATCAGTACGGCTGGAGCAGAATAAGACAGAGGGGAAGTGATTTGGAATGTGGTTGGAGAGGAAGGCAAAGACCAGATCATGCAAGGCCAATCAGGCTGTATATGGAATTCAAGTAAGAGCAATGGGAAGCCATTGGAGGGTTGTATGCAGCTAGTGAAACAATAGGATTTATGATTTTTAAAGATTTCTCTGATTTCTGTATGCAAAATAGATTGGATAATTATGGAAACAGAGAGACCCAGTAGGAAGCTACTATAGTTGCTAGTAGTATACTAGGTAAGAAAACCATGATTTGAACTATTTCTGCTATATACATAACCCCAAATATATGTTTCTAGACCATATCTCTTTTGTCTTTGATTGCTAGACCAGTGATTCTCAATATGGGGTCCCTGGATAGCAGCATTGGCACCACCTTGTTATTTATTTTTTATCTAAATGTATTCTTTATCTGAGCTTGTTAGAAATATGATTCATGTGCTCCACCCCAACCTAGTAAAATGGAAAATCTGGAGATTGGACCAAGGAAACTGTCTTTAACAAGCTCTCCAGAAGATTCTGATGCATGGTAAAGTTTGAGGACCACTACTCACTCTAGGCCAGTTGTTCTTGAAATTTAGTGACATCAGAACACCTGGAGTGCTTGTTAAACCACACATTGCTGGGCCCCACCATAGAGCTTCAGCAGGTTGGGAGTTGGGAGGAGAACATCAAGAATTTGCATTTATAAGAAATTCCCAGGTGATGCCCATATTGCTAGTTTAGCAACCACACTTTAAGAATCCCCAACTACTTAAGTGACACCTCCACCTACTACCTTACCAATACTTTAAAACTCAGCATGTGCAGAAGCAGATTCATTTATGCGCCACCTGCCCCCAGCTTTTTCTCCTGCCTTTCCTGCTTTCCACCATCATTCTCCCTCTCCCACAGTGCCTGCTGTGTCTATTTTCTTTCTCATTTGTTCACTCTATTCTGTCACCAGCTAGTTCAGGTTCTTTTTTCTTTTTTTTAGAAACAGGGGTCTCGCTCTCTCATCCAGGCTGGGGTGCAGTGGCGTCATCATAGCTCACTGTAACCTCCAACTCCTGGGCTCAAGCCATCCTCCTGCCTCAGCCTCCCAAAGTGCTGGTATTACAGGCATGAGCCACTGTGTCTGGCCCAGGTTCTTATTGTCTCATCTCGATAACTGTTAAAATCCATTAACTACCTAATCACCTCTCCTAATTCATGGAGACCATGAAGGTCTTCAGGTGATCTTGTAAATATTAAACAGTGAGAGCAACTTCAAAGTTTCCCATCCTTGAATGTGTATTAGAATCACCTGGAACAATTTTTAAACCTACTAATGATCAGGGCTTGTCCCCAGAGATTCTGATTTAATGGGTCTCAGTGGGGACTCAGACATTATTTTTTAAGAGTTCTACAAGTGGACTGAGAACTACTGGAATATATGAAAGCATCACAGCAGAGGAAGACAGTCAGGGCCTCATCAGCTGATTAAACACAGGGACTAAAGGGAAGGTCCAAAGGTGAGAGAGGACTCTGAGTAAGGTTATGAGATTAGGTTTGGGAGATTTGTGAGACACAGAAACAGATAATTCAAGGGGATTAACTGATTTTGTAGGCAAGAGGGATGCCTGGTTCTGGATATACTAAGTGTAAGGTACCAGCAGGACATCCAAATGGGAATGTCAGTAACACTGTTGGAATGACGAGTCTGTTCTAGAGACGACTGGGGAGTGGTTTACAAAGAGGTGATAGTTGAAGGTGGTGGGATGGAAGAGGACCTTGAGAGAGGGTATAGGCTCTGTGTTTCCCAGCGTGGTTCTCCACCTGTGTTGTAATCACTGGTGCAGCTTACTGAAAATGCAGATTCACAAATCCTTCCCTCAGAAATTCTGATTCATTGGTTGGGCTTGGGGTCTAGGGGTCTGAATGTTTGTGGCTGATGATAATGCACACTAAAACTTGAGCACTACTAGACAGAGCAGAAAAAAAAGGTGTGAGTACAGAAACTTGAAGAAGAACATCTACGTTTGGAAGATGAAAACTGAAAGAGGAGCTAGCAAGAGGAAGAAAAAGAAAAGTCCAGCCACAGTGGTGAGAGTATTAAGATTGTACTGGATCTGGAAGGCAATGGGAGCAGTTTAAATAAGAAGCGGTGGGCAATGGTTTTCTTATAGCTGGTGCCTGAAGTGATGCAGCCATTGTGTCTTTGTGTTTTCCTGGTTTAGGTTGGTTACTCATGACCAATCGAAGCTCCAGAACAACTTCCTTTAACCAAAGTAATGGTTAAAAACTCAAGTTTTAAAGTCAAAATGCTATGTTTGAACCAAATTCTCTTGTGTGAACTTTTGAATGTAAGTGTGAGCAAATAATCTCTCTTTGGCCCACTTTGCCATCTATAAAAGAGGAATAACAATGTCAATTGTTTAACATGCTTGTTATAATTAATTAGCACCATGTATATAAATTACTTAACATTGTGGCTACATTTATGAATTGTTTAATAAATGGTAACTACTATTTATATGCCCAAAGCACTATATGTAGCATATTGAAAGTGCTCAAAGAAATTGCTGAATTTAAATTTGATGTGCCATAAAGAAGGAATATTCTTCAGCTGTTTCTAATCTGGTCTTATAATGACTGGCTATCTTAGAATAGTTATGCCTGACCTGAAGCAACTGTGTCACTATAACCAGCTGCCTTTGGAAACAAGATCAAATAAGCAATCAATAAATACTGATTGAGCTCCCTGATCTGTGCAGGCAATAAGATGCTTGACCTTAGGAGTCTATAATCTAATCAGATTATGTATAAAAGGGTAGAAAATGAGCCAGGCATGGTGGTGCACACCTGTAATCCCAGCTACTTAGGAGGCTGAGGCAGGTGGATTGCTTGAGCCCAGGATCTAAAAAAAAAAAAAAAAAGACTAGAAAAATGAACCTTTATAGGCAGCATTGTATAGAATATATCTTATAGGAGAGCTGACTATGAACTGAGGTGATTAAGGAAAATTTCACAGAGGAATTGAAATTGACTTCATTAGTCTGATTAAAGAACCCACAGAGCCCTACCCTGACTAAAGGATCTCCCTGTTGACCTGAAAGAGTTCATTTATTCAATCCAGTGGTCTTACCCCTTAACAATCCTTAGCCCTTGAACCTTGAAATCTGAATATATAATAATAATAAGAGCAAAATGCACAGCTTGTGAATACACAGTTTAAGAAAGGAAGCTTTTTGGCCAGATTTGACCAATTGGATATGCTTAACTTATGGGAGGGAGGTGGATACCACAGTTTTTGAAAATTGCAATTTTTCAAGACATATTAGGAAAGACATTTTTTTCTCCAATGAGAAGGAAAACAGTTGATGAAATGTCATGATCCTTGTATCTAAGGCTACTGAATTGGCTTCAGCGAATCTTACCAAAGATCCCTTCTGACTAGAATAGACATCTTATAAAAGAAAACCTACCATGATGAGCTTAGTCAACTACAGCAGTCATCCATTACTACAAGTTGAGGCAAAATTACATCTGACTATAAGATTCATCCTATTTCTGTCTAACTCTTCATATGACTTAAACACTTGGCTCCTGTCTGGATAAACCAAAGCCAAACCTGTAAATATATTTGGCCCCCAAAGCAACAAGAGCAAAGTAATCAATTGAATTGAAGTGAATCATGAATATCAATTTTAATTGACTATTATATTGGTTTCATCACTTATTTGTCTTTCAGGAGTCAGTAATTATAATTTTATCATGGTTTTGGCTAACTTTTTTAGGGCAATTTTTTTCAAATGAGAATATTTTGACATGTTATAGGAGAAAAAAATTTTCAGAAATTTTACATTTAAATAATAGTCTAACAGTTAGTGAATTATAACTCAGAAGAGTGAAAAAATTCAGAAATAGTCACAGAACTACTGAAATCAATATTGGAAAATCACAGAGAAGGAAAATAGTACCAGAAAACTGGAAATAGGCAAGTGTCATCCAGATCTTCAGAATGGGAAAAGGGGAAAAAGTACTACCATTAAGCCTGTTGTTAGCCCTCATCAAATTTCTAGAACAAATTAATTTAGCATTTATGGACTATGTGCGCTCTCAGTCTCGTGTGCTTTGTGAAAGTTGGAAAATAAAGCAATAATTTCCAGGAGCCAGCATGAATTTGTTAAGTAGTCTGAAATGTCTTCTTTAAATCACAGGAATTATCATATTCACTCTACTCATATCAGAGTTCATTCTACTCTGATTATTTAAGTAGCACTGCTCTTGCATAGCTTCCATGCTCCACAAGACTGGACTGTGTTTCAGTGAAATAGGGAAAGGGGTAATGTTTTTCATTTTACATAAAACCTTTCTGAGCTTTTTGTCTTCATCTATAAAAGTGGACAATAACAAACCCTGACCTAGCTCCATGATATAAAGTATGGGAAAGTGCTTCTTAAAATGTTAGTAACATATTATAACAAGGAAATCTTACAAAAACCAAAAAGGTAAAAGGGGGGAAGGGAAGAATGAGGGAGAAAAGAATGAGCAGGAAATGCAAGTGTAATATGAAAACAATTTTAGGGCAGAAAAAGACATTCGTGGAAGAACCTTATTATTTTTTAAAAGTAAGGGAAATGAGGCCCAGAGAACTTAAGTAACTTGCATTGTCTCACAACAAGTTAATGGTGAGAAGAAAGAATACCAAAAAGGGAAAGGAAAAAAATATCTAAATTAGGAGTCAAGGGGTTCATGCCAGGGCTGACCCAGGAGGCCTGGTAGAACCACCCAGGCGCTGTTGCTTACCTCTGCAAACGCTACTCAGCAAAGTGGACCCACGTTGGACCGTGGTTCCCTGCACAGTAATTTTCAGAGGGCCCCAAACAGGGAGCAGATTCAAACACCCTCTTCTACCCTCAGTACTCACCCCATTTTATACACACACCTCTCCCTCCCCACACCAACGTTCAGAGAGGAAAAACCAGACTTGCGTGTGATTGCTTTGCTCTCATCCCTCCATTTTCCAAATAAAGTTACCAAAAAAAAAAAAATTCCTTTGGATTACTTTAAAGATTCAAATTACTTTACCAATTCAAAGAAAATTATACATTCTCAAAAATATTTTAGTTGGTTGTTACAGCACCAAAACATCTACTTTTTGATTTGTTAGAATAGGAATGTGTCTATTGTCTATAGTAACAATGACTTTTTTTTCTTTTTATGGCAATTAAGTCCCTAAAACTAACAATGATGGGACAATATGAATCATATATGGAGCAGTGTCTTTCCCTATAAAAACTCTTAAAAATATTTTATATAAAAAGGTATAAAAGTTTATCTTATTGTTATATCTTATTGTAAAAATAAGATGATGAAAGAGATATTCCTATGAAATGATAATTTTCGAAATAGAGTTAAAAAAAAACCTCTCAGCCAAATGGTATTTGGGTCTCTAGAGTTGGAAAAAAGTTGCTCAGAGATCTGTTAGTTCAAATCGTCACAGGAAAGATTTGTGTGTGGTTCTTGCTATTTGTGTACTGTGTATACATTTGAAAGTCTGTTTTATTCCTATTGTTCATATATGTTTAGGTTTTCAAAGTACTAAAACCATCACACATGGTAAAGAAATAAGAGGGGAATGATTTCCTTAAATTGTTGTTTTTGTCAATGAGACAGATCTGCCACCAGCCCAGCAAACAGCTAACAGCACATCATAAATTCTTTTGCAGACTCCCCTGATAACACAGGTCAATGGTTCCACAGATTAGTTCTGAATACAGACTCAGGGGCACTGAAAGTCCCTGCCCAGAAAAGAAAAACAGCTTGTGTAAAGTGAGTTTCCAGAAATGTAACAGAAAAGTATTTACCCTAACAATAATTTAAATTAATTAAAATAAATAAAGTTTTTACTTTCTCCTTTTCATTTCCAAAGTCAATGTCCCAAAAACCATCAAGCTATTTGATGACACTGCCACAGCAGTAAGAGTTGATAAGCACCTATCTCAAGGCTATGTTCTAGAACTCAAAAATGGTCTGTTGAAGTCATGACTGTTTAGTTCAGTTCAGTTTAGTCTGATCAGTTAAGCTATCCATGACGGTCAACCAAACCTGAGTCTGTCTTAATTCAATAAGCAACTGTTTCATATCATGTCATACAGAATTCATTTATTTCAGTATCCTATATAGTACTTTGGATAACTAATCAAATGCAGGTGGGTTATACACAATATAAGCATAAGTATAAAACGTTGCTTCTTTTTGACTGCCTACATTCCACCTTGACCCTGGTGGTTTGTCAGGTTGGATTTTTCTTCTACACCAAATCCCACCACTTCCTTTTACCTCCACCACTGCTGCACTACACCAGTATCTCCTGTCTGAATACTTCAGTCATCTTCTGTGCGTCCACTCTTGTCCCCATAGTCTATTCTCTTTAAAGGGTCTGAGCAGAAGGATCCTTTTAAAACACAGATCTGATCACATTACTCTCTGATTCGAAGTCCTTACTGTGGCCTCCAAAGCCCTTCGTGGAGTGGCTCTGGGAGCCTCTTCAACCTCACCTCCTGCTATCCTCCCCCCCCTTGGTCACTCCACTCCAGCAGCACTAGCTTCCTTGCAGCTTCTGGACCACATCAGGCATGCCCATTTTCTCTGGGTACTGTTTCTGGTACAGTTGAGTTTTGAAACCAACGGTCTGGCTCCAAAGCCCATGTTCTGAGCTCCAGTATGATAGGGCAAATCTATCTGTCAGGGCTTTTGCTCTACTGTTGTCTTCACATTGATAGCTGAATGGCTCAGACCTCTGCTGAAATGCCCGCTCAGCAGACAGATTTCCCTGAATTTCTCATCTGATAATAGGCCATCACCCTCCACAACCACCACCCATGGCTTCCTATCCTTTTGCCTTGATTTTTTTTCTTCAGAGCATTTTTTATGTTATATTATTCATTTGTCTTTTTATGTAATGACTATCTCCCCGCATTAGAATGCAAGCTCCATGAGGCCAGGGGTTTTATTGGTCTAATATTCACTGCTGTATCACTGACACCTACAGGAGTTCCAGCACAGGGCAGGCCCTCAATAAATACTTGTTGGATATAGAAAGATAGCTTGAGATATGGAGAAACTGTGACCCTGGGGCATTGCTGGTAGGAATGTATAAAGGTGCAATCACTGTGGAAAACAATTTGGCCTTTCCTCCAAAGGTGAACTAGCATACAACCCAAGAATTCCACTACTAGATACATACCCAAATGAATGGAAAGCAGGGACTCAAACAGTTATTTGTACACCAATGTTCATAGCATAACTATTCACAAGACCCAAAGGTGGAAATAATACAACTGTCAATAAACAGATGAACGGTATATACATATAACGGTACATTATTCAGCCATAAAAAGGAATGTAATTCTGATATATAATATAACATGGTTGGACATTGAAGACGTTATGCTTAGCAAAATAAGCCAGACACCAAAGGAAAATATTATATCATTCCATGTATATGAGATATCTAGAAAAAGCAAGTTCATAGAGACAGAATGTATGATAGAAATTGCCAAGGGCTGGAAATAGGGGAAGGGAGGGATATTGCTAATTGGATACAGAGTTTTTTGGGGAATAATCAAAAGATTTGAATACAGAGACTGGTGTTTGTTATACAACATTGTGAATATATATAATGCCACTTAATTCTATACATACAAATGGTTAAAATGATAAATATTATGTCATATATATTTCACCGCAATAAAAATATGCATAGCCAAAACCAGAGAATAAGATAGTTTGAAAGAATGATAAAGTATATTTCTTCTGAACTTAGAGTGATTGTTAGAAAAACAGCAACATGTGAAGCCTGTGATAGTTCACCAACTTCAAGCTAACAATACGAACATAAAAGGAAAATAAAGCAAAGACAGCAAATATCGAAGATTGGAACAGCTTTGCAAACATGATTACTTGAGGCCAACGTCTAGTAGGCAGGTGTGATAGAGCCTTCTCTTTCTCTCTGGCAAGGTTTACCAGCCTTGCCAGCTAATTAATCCTTCAATCATTGACTTGTTTGCAGAGGATACCACGGGGATCCGTCCCAATTCAGTTATTTATTCAAAACAGACTTCAGGGCTGCAGGACAGCTCAGTTCCACAAAGTCATCCAGGGGCCCAGGTTCCTTCTTTTTTTGTTGTTCTTGTTTTGCCTTCTGTGGAATATTCTCCACATCAGAATCACTGATGCTGTCCCACCACTAACATTTCTGCAGGAAAGGGGAAATAGAGGGAATCAGGAACAAATTATTTTTAAGAAAGTGACACGGATGTTTCACATATCACTTTTGATCACAGTTGAACTTAGTCACATAACCATGTTTAGATGCAAGGAAGACTAGAAAATGAGACTCCAGCTGGGTGATCATGAACTCTCCTAAAACTCTGGGTAATTCCCTTATTCTAGAAGAAGGGGAGAATGGATACTGGGGGACAGTCAGTAGTCTCTACTTAAATGATTAGTTGGGCACTACTGGGGCAAACTACTATGTTTCAGACACTACTCAAGACTCTATAATGGATACAAAGAGAACCCCCAGGTTCAGGGAGTTCTCAGTCTTTTATGTGTCATAAGACAGGCCCATGCTCTAACACAAGGTAGACTATAAAATCCATAAGCAAAGCACAAGTGCTAGCCAAAAGGTTCAAAGTAGAGAGATTGCCCATAAGTTTGGAAACTCAGAAATGAGGTTGTGTTAAGAGACAGGAAGGGGGTGGAAGGAGAACATTTTTAGATGGAACAAAGGGCTAGAAGGGAGAAAGTGAAGGACATGTCTAAGAACAGCAAGCCACATGGTCTGGTTTAGCTCCAGCGTCAAGTAGGGATCAGGGAATTATGGGAGAAGAGGCTGAGGACTTCTTTTCGTTTCTTTTCACCTGACATGGGAACTGACAGAGGGTTTTTGAATGGGGCAGTGATATCATCAGAACTGGCTTTATAAAGACCATCAGTGAATGTAGAATGAGTTAGAGTAGGTAGAGAATGAATATGGCAAGACCAGATGGAAGCTCAGAGTTATAATCTAAAGAGGTTTTCTGATAAGATAATGTTGCAGGAAATAAAACACCTCTGAAGTCACCCTGATCAAATATGAAGCTGAATTACATGTTAGTAACATATATTTATTGAATACCTACCATGCTTAGGCTAGCAGCTCTGCAACTTTTCTGATCATGTACAGGAAGAAACATATTTCCTCCCTTCAATCCATTTTCACAAATATATTTGGAAACAAAAGTTTTATAAAACAATACTTTGGCCAATGCATTCTGCTATTTTTCTACTCTATTTTTTTCTTAATTCTAGACTGAGCCACAAAATGTGTCTATCCTTTGAGAAACACTTGTCTAGGCACCATGAGGAAAGCAAGAGGAATGTGGCACAAGAACTACCCAAGTCTTTTAAAAGACTATATCTGTTAAGGGAAGGAAAAACAGGCACAAATACAAATAACCACAAGACAAGGTAGGGAAATCATGGAGTTCTGGAGCTGGAAGAGACCTGAGAAGCTATCTTATCTTAACATTTCATGTAGTTAGTAAGCAAATGAAGCTCAGAAACATTAACTAACTTATTTAATAGCACAGAGCAAGTTAGTGCTGCAGATGCAAGATAAGCAAGGCCTCTTGGAGAGGCCCAAGTCCCTTATGTTATTAAATTTTTTAAAAAAGCAGGATTACAAAAATTATGGTATATTTTAATTTTATTTAATTTGGACTGATAAAATAATGGTTTTAATATACATTACATAAATACTACTCAGAAGTTCCATTCATATGATGATTGCAGTATTTATTTAAATATTCACTGATGATATATAATCAGTGGGGTGTGGACTGGCCATGGGGCACATATTTGAAGTTGTATGATGAATGGCTTATTTCAGTGCAGTCAGTGGGTCTCCATGACTGAATTATCTCTCCTTTGAAGGTAATATCAAAAGTGTAAATTTGAGGCTGTTAGGCCCTTCAGGAATAAGCACTTGTCAAACGAACCAACTCTACCTTTATTCCCAAACCCCCATCTCCATCAAGAAAAGACAGGGTATCTTGATTCCCAGATCTGCCCACCATTCTAAGATGTGATCGGCTCCTCAAAAGATTCTGTGATCTTTAGAGTCACATTGTTGTCCTTGGATTTTCTGTTTTGTGGGACCCTCTAACATCTGAGGTTATGGCTTTGATGTGGCTGCCAAAAAAAGTACTGAATCAGATGTTTCAGCTACCACACCTTGTTGATCTTTTTGCATATTTTCTCACCTCAACTGTCTTCTACTTAGAAAGATATTATAAAGTGAACTTTTAAAATTTTACCAGTTAATGATGTTAAAAATTTCCATTAAATAACCCATGTTAATGTCTTCCCATACTAGACTCTCTTTGTTTTCAATTTTTTAAGGCATTACTCAATTAAAACTTGTTAAATTAATTAAGCTACTCTACCTTTTTCTGGTAGACTTTAGACAAAATTGATTGTGATAGTCTGCATTCTTATTTGATGAGTTTAATAAGAAAGTTGGTATTTTGTGATATAATTGCAACAGATATATTCTTATGTTTGATTGTCTAATTTATTCATGCTTATATAGAATAGTTGTAAAAATCACAGTCACATTTTGACATGACAATATTTTGCAAATTATTAAGTGGTATTATATTTGCTTTAAAAATTGTTTAAAGAACAGTTAAGCATATATAATGTAAACTAGCAAATGATTTATGGTAAAATAGGTAATTTGTTACATTTCCTTTTTAGGCATTTCTGTCAACATTTTCATTAGAAATGTATAGAAATTTTTAACAAAATATAACAAAACTTTATAATTGCTTTTGGCATTTGTGGTTTGAACATAGCTGTATTGCATTATTTAATGACTAAATGAATTCCATGTGAAGAGAACTATGCTCACTCTCTCTCCTCTCCATTCAAACCCACAGACGTCTTGCCGGAAACGCTCTGACATACATTCCCAAGGGAGCATTCGCTGGCCTTTACAGTCTTAAAGTTCTGTAAGTAAACCAAGTGTTATTGGACATATTTCTTATTTTAGTGTCAAATGGCTGCTAATTAACTTATAAAGATTGAGTCCTTCTAATAAACTATTTAGATCCATGTAATCATTCATCTAACTTCAAGTCTACCTTCATTGGTGCCATTGAACCATATTATACTTGGCTAAATTTGTGTGTGAAAAAAAATCTCTTCTTTTCTAACTTTAATATCTAAAATTGTTTGCCTGTAAATAACCACCTTACCAACTCAAACTTTTAAAAGAGTACAATTGAACAACTTGGGAGTTAGGGGCACCAACCCCCATACTGTCAAAAATATGCATATAACTTGATTCCCCAAAAACTTAACTACTAATAAGCCTACTGTTGACCAAGAGTCTTGCAGATAACAGAACAGTTGATTAACACGTCTTGTTTGTTATACGTATTATACTGTATTCTTCTGATACAGTAAGCTAGAAAAAAGAAAATGTTAATAAGAAAATTATAAGGAAAATATATTTACTATTCATTAAGTGGAAGTGGATCATCATAAAGGTCTTCATCCTTGTCATTTTCATGTTAAGCAGGCTGAGGAAG
The DNA here is from genome assembly GCA_023783475.1 of Daubentonia madagascariensis. NCBI lineage: Eukaryota > Metazoa > Chordata > Mammalia > Primates > Daubentoniidae > Daubentonia > Daubentonia madagascariensis. The sequence goes on along the minus strand of JAKFHU010000600.1, from coordinate 44,536,525 downwards.
AGGAAGGGTTGGTCTTGCTGTCTCAGGAGTGGCAGAGGTGGAAGAAAATTCTAATATAAGTGGACCCTCACAGTTCAAACCTGTGTTGTTCAAGGGTCAACTATATTTCCCTTTGCCTTCGTATTATGAAATTGGGAAGTGTGTCTTCAAAAGCATTTTGATCACTGAGTTGGCATCGTAAATCCACTATGCTGCTGACATAATGAGATCACAGTTTCAAATCAGTTTCAAAGTTTGTTTCCTTATGATGCACTAAATACGAATCAGCTAAAAAAATACTATGTTTGTGTTCAACCTGTGAATAGAGGTGGGAAAGCCTAGTGCATAGCAGAAACACTGAGTAGTTGCTTAATTTAAAAAACGATAATTTATTGAGAATTGTAAACATGGGTTTTCTTATTATCTAATGTCCAACTTCCTAATTTATTAGAAAACTTATTATCATTGAACACTTCCTTTTTCTAGTACTCACTGCTTAATTTTCTTTCAGTTTGTTCTGTGTAGGAAAAAAAAAGGCACCTAGGTAGAGAAAATAGATACTGCAAGTTGAAAGTCATACTAGGGAAATTTTGTCTCATGAAAAAAGTCCTGATTTTATTTCTTTTCTTTGAGACAAAAGTTATTAACTCTAAAGAAGCATTTAATATATTTCTGCTTAATGAAAATTGCACTTCAGTGGCCTGAGGGATACATAGGTTAAAAAAGCAGTTTCATTAAATTTAGTATTTTGTTAAAAGTTAAATTCAACAGCAAAACCATTGTTTGATCTGGTTAGGTGATAGGGTTTGGCTTCTCTTCCCCTCTTTGGACTTTTTATGCTAATAACAAGTTGTCATGTTGCCAAACCCTATGCTAATTCATTATGTGGTTAAAATTCTGAGTTGTAGTACCAACTCTAATGCATATATCTCCACAAACTCAGAAAAATATTTGGAACCACTCAAAATGCATCACAAAAGTCAAATTTAGATAAGACAATTAAAGTGATTTTTTCCAATGTTGAGCTATGTACCACTATGTATTTTAGATACTTGTTAAATAAATTATACTATAATCAATTATTTTAATTCAATTAGCAAAATATATATTGGATATATGAGCTACTGTGTGTGTATCTCCAGCCATCATAATTATATTTGAATTATGAATATATAATATGAATACATATAAATTAAATAATATCAACATATATGAATTATATGTAAACTAGCTATTATAATTATATAGAATTATAATTTTAAATCCTTGAATTCTCACATATTAATTACTCAAGTTTTGTATGAATTTTTCCATCTTAACATTTTTAAATTTTCTACTTATACTATTATATATTTCTAATTGCATCATATTACCATTGAATGTATCTCACAATACACTAAAGATCCGTGAAATTAGAGATGCCATCTGTCTTGGTCACTGGTATATCTCCAGCTCCTAGAACTGTTCCTGACTCATAGTAGACACTCAATAAATATTTGTTTAATGAATGATTGAGACAGATGAACAAAGAAAACAAGAAAGTTCTAAATTTTTCAACTTTTTCTTTATTTTGTATGATGTTGATCCAATGCTATATGCTTATTAATGGAATATCTATTGTATAATATATTAAACAAAAAAGTTGTGCCTTCATATCTGATATGGGCTTCTACTTGCAAGCAGGCTTTATTTACCCAAAATGCTTCTGCACACCCTTTGCTACTTCCTGTGGTGCATATTGCCTTACTACTCCAGAAAGCATTGCATTAATCTGATTTTAAAATGGAAACCACAGGTTATCTCTCAAACCTACCACTTAAATGTACCTTTCCATTAGGGAAAAAAACCAAATGTGGCATTTAGATCTCTCTTTTACCCACTCCTAACTAACCAACGTTTCCTGTCTTCCGTACAGTTAAGGGTTCAGCAAAACCTGGTGAATGTGAGACTCAAAGTGGCATTAAACAAATAATCGCTGAAAATACAAAGATCAATAAATACGGTTAATGCCCTTGAAGAGCTTATAATCTAGTGACAGATAGTGGGACCAAGACAGACAAACAGATCACTTCTCACACTTGTGGAAAGTATGTCTAGAGATGTGTGCAAGGTACTGTGGAACTACAGAGGTTGGGGAGCATTGAGTCTAGCCTAATGGTTTGGATTGGGCTTCCTAGGAGAGAGATTTTCCCAGAGAGATGACCCAGGAGCTGAATCTTCAAGCACAACTAGGAATTATCCCCCAAAAAATATGGCTGACTGAGGGGGCAATATGCACAGAGACCCAGAGGCAGGAAAGACCTAGGATGAACAGATAGCCCTAAGCAGGTTAGTACTCAAGCATTCAGGAGAAGGTGGACAGAATTTGAACAAGAGCCTGGAAAGATAGAAAGTGTTCTGGTTGTAGGGACATATGTCATGTCAAAAAAAGTGGACGTTATTATGTTCTAGGCATGATGAGTAGCCAAGGAAAAGATGTAAGCAAGGGAATGCCGTATTCAGATTTTGCAGTTTAGCTAGATCACTGTCAATGTGAAGAAAGTTCAAGAGGAGCAAGACCTTGCCAGGAATTGTGTTCACTCTTCTCTTTGCTTTGCTGACATAAAGACTAATACTCAACAAGTAGACTCAAATTGTCAAATATTTTGAAAATATTTTGGTGTTTGTCTTAGTCTACTTGTGCTGTTATAACAGAATAGCACAGATTGGATAATTAGTAAAGAACAGAAATTCATTTCTCACAGTTCTGGAGGCTGGGAAGTCCAAGATCAAGGTGCCAGCATTTTGTGAGGACTGTTCTCTGCTTCCAAGATGGCACTTTGAACGATGAGTCCTCCAGAGGGGAGGAATGCTATGTCCTCACATTGCAGAAGGTGGAAGGATAAAAAAGGAATGAACTCCCTCCATCAATCCTTTTTATAATGGCATTAATCCATTTCATATGATTGTGCTCTAAAAATTGTAAAAGGCAATAATGCAAAGTATTTATAAAGCAAATTTTGCTAATGAAATTCATTGAGATCCCTATGTTTCTTGTTTCTCTACTAATTTAATAATAACATCTCCCAAAAGGCTCCACCCAACACTTCCCAAAGGGCCCCATCTCCCTACTCTGTTGCATTGGGGATTAAGTTTCAACATGAATTTTTGAAGAGGACAAAAACATTCAAACCACAGAAGTGTTAGAGCAATGGTTCTCAACCACAGTGGTTCTGCCTACTACAGAGTGTTTTGTAAATTTGTAGAGGTATCCTCAGTTGTCCAGATAATTGGCACGTAGTAAACTGTCCTGCAATGTGCTACACGGCCCAGCATAAAAAATTCTCCCTCATCCTACCTGACTTCTGACTGTCCCTTCATACCAAATATAAATCAATAATACTATAATGCATAATTGTACTAAAAGTTCTGCATAAGCCTCTTAATTTGTGTAGGAAAAATTAAATGAAATAAGCATTTTCTCTCAAAATCATTGAATAATTAACTCGGTTTACACGTCCTGTCTATTTCTGGTATTGTAGGATTTCTAACCACATATTCAGTTTGAAATAGTTTTAGCACAATGGAAGAATTACCTCAAAGGCCACAAAACAAATTAAAAATATATAACCATGGAAATGTGAAACTTAAAAATAATCATTAAATTAGCAGAGAAACGAGAAACATAAGGATCTCATTGAATTTTTTTAACAAAGTTTGCTTTATAAATATTTTGTATTATTGCCTTTTAAAATTTTTGGAGCACAAGCACACAAGATTTATGTGACAATTAAATAATGATATATTTATTTGAAAGTGGCCAGCCTGTTGCTTTTTTTGTCTTATTCTTTTACTACCTAGCAGGGTCTACCACTCAACTTGCATAAAAGCAGTTATGTGACTGTTTCTTTTTGCAACCCACCTCAATTCCCCATTGCCCATGGAGGATGTGCTCTCCTGGGCCTTTTGAAGTGCTGAAGAATGAATGTTTGCCTCAGCATGTTATGGAGTTTTGAGGCAGGATAAATGTTCACTGTGATATTTCAACACTATCTGGTCCTAAAACATAGGGAATTACTTTAATACTACTCATTTATAGAAAACACTCATTTGGGAGAATATCCATACTCATTTGTGAGTGTCACATGTCCTCATTTTCTCCACTACAACATTTGTAACTTGTCTTGGCATGTTATCTTTATTTTAATAAAGTTCTTTCCTTCTTTCCCTTGTAATACGTAAGTATGCTCTGTTGTTACGTATCTTAACTAGTTTTTATTCTAGTATCCATCTAGACCTCTATTCTCCTGTTCTTATTCTTGTACACAATGGCTTCTGATCGTGTTATTTTTCTCACACTCAGCTTTACCCATTAAAAGTAGAGGCAAGCATCTGACTCATTCATAAAAATGTCTCCTGCAGTAGTCACATGTGAGTATCGTGTATAGAGTGATACACATATCATTTTACTAAATTTAAAAAATTTTTAAAAGCAAATTACTTTTATAAATTACTTTTCTTATATTTCTCCTGTATGATACAGTTAGGGCAGTACATTGTATTGATCTTTTGCTTTGAAATGTGTGTGAATAGGCTATGTTTTTATGAATTTCATTTAGGCATAGTAGAAGAGGCGTTACAAAATATTTGTTATTAAAGGGAGCATTGGATCCAGTAGGGGTGAGAACCACAGTGCTAGAGGTAAAATGCTGAAAAAGGTAGACCTGCCCCTACCCTCGTGGAAACTCTCTCAAATGTTTTATAAAGTCCAAAAGTGGCTGGGGAAAAGAAACAACTGATTGTATGGTAGCATGGTGAAAACGATACCGTAAGAGTAATATTCATCTGGGGTCCTGATCTGTATAAGGAGGGTAGGGAAGGCATATGGTAAAATGAGAGAAAGATAATAGTAATTATTATCACTAAGTCCATTAAGATGGAGAATACAGATGGCAACAGCCATCCTGGGCTAAGGCTGTTTTATATCTGAAACCTTATTACTGTGAGCACTGAAAGATCACTAATATTTAAGATTATTATCCCTGTAAATATTGGCCTTGATAAAAAAAAATAAGTGATTTGTTCTGTATTGCACAATACCAAATCCAATAGAATTCTGAAACAGGCTATCCTCAACAAAGGTTCATTCTCTTGTATAACCCATTCAGTCAGGAAATGGTTCATCCTCCTGCTGCCCAGCACTTAAACCAAAACCACATGGGGGTGATGGGTAAAACTAACCATAGAAAAGTCACAATTAGCCAGAATTCCCCCAATTCCTAGGTACACCCAGAATAGAGCTTGATAGTTACTTGATCTCTACACAGAGGACAATTTGGCAGAGGGAATACCTAAGAATCGAGCCATTTATTGTCACTAAATCCCCATTCAACAAGCCATTTCATCTCCGTCTGCTTCACTGTACCTGTTCTTATTTAGTCCTGATGGTTAAAAAAAAAAAAACCAAAAAATTATATACAGTAGCATAAGAATGCTGTATGAAATAGTGAATACTGTAAAAATACTCAGGGGCAGAAATTAAGAAAATATGAGGTCATCCTCTGTCTCTAGAGAAAGCATTTCATTTTCTTTTCTTACCCATATGTGAATGATAAAAATGAAGTTATAAATGCCTACATCCATATTCAGTCTGTGGTGCATTCTGCTTCTATCCTATGTATTCAATGAGGAGTATTTTCAAAAGAAATTAGCAGCCATGTTGTGAATGTTTTCTGTTTTAATTGCACTCTGTAGTACTATAAACCCCTTGTTTTGTCTCCCATTGGAATGTCTTAAACAAAAAACAGAATTTTCTAATTAACTCACTGGAGACTTATAAGGATATAATGGAGATAACTTGCTCTTGTTTTGTCATTTGAAAGTAATTAAACAAAAGTTAGGGAGAGATCAGGGCTTAAATTAGTTTTTTTTAAAGTTATAGTTTTGGTGTTTTATTGGTAGAAGTAATTGAAAAGTTAGATCACTGGGAGGTAGCTGGGGGTAGCTTTAAAGGTTATCATTATTAAAGCTTATTTAAGTTCCATTTTCTGAAGGCAGATATATAAAGCAACTGAGAAAGTTTGCAACTATTCAATGATGGAAAACTATCTAAATATCTCTTATCCTCTACTCCAAGTTTTCAGATATTTTAAGAAAACTACATTTTTTAAGAGTTTCACTGTTTGGTTAGCAAAGTATAGAAGGACAATTCAATACATACTTTGTACCAGTAATATATTACCTACAAAATTTAGACATCAGTTAAGTCCATTATCTGTTATCTTATCATAATTTAAATGTATCACAAAATTAATGCATTGCTAAACATTTTTGTGGACTAAAAATTAGATAATAGCTTGAAACTGCTTGGAAAAGTGTAAAATAACATAGAAATTTAGACTTTTAATATTTAGGTAAGTTATGCAAAATATGGAACAGAAGTTGCAATTCTCCTAATTTCCTACCTGGCAAGTAAAGTGTGAGAGCTCCCTAAAACTCAACTTTATTCACAAGAAACCAATACATTTAAGACTCTTGATTTATGAAATTTTAGTTGAATCCAAGTTTAACATTATGAAATTAGTGGAGTAGAACTATTGGAATACAAATGACAAAATTATGTTCCTTAGAAAACAGAATCTCAGGCATGGTAAGAAAAGTGTAAATTCTATGATCAAATATTTTTTCATGTCTTATTTGTATATGAGCACATATTTGTATATATAAAAGTATTATAAATACTTTCGTATTTTAATCCTCAAACACCTTTTCCATAGGATAATATTATTCCCATTATACAGATAAAAGACCAAGGGTCAGGGAGGTTAAGTGGGTTTGCTCGCCAAAACTAAAAACTTAGGTCTTATCTCCAAGCCCAGGATAGCACTTCCTCAGGTTCAGGTAAAAATATTCTATTAGAAATATTTAGATAGCTGGGCACCATGGCACATGCCTGTAGTCCCAGCTACTCAGGAGGCTGAGGTGGGAGGATCCCTCAAGCTCAGGAGTTCAAATTCAGCCTGGGCAACATAGCAAGACCCTGTCTCTAAAAAAAGTAAAGTTAAAAACTTTAAAAATGAATACTTAGCATAGTATAGGGTGGTTCTCAGTGTGTGGTGCCTTGCTCAGCCATATTAGCATCACCTGGAAGCTTGTTAGAAGGGCAAATTTTCTAGCCCCTACCCAGACCTACTGAACCAGAAACTTTGAGGTTGGAACCCAATAATTTGTGTTTTATCAAACCTTCCAGTGGATTCTGATGAACCTTAAAGTTTGACAACCACTGGCATAGAGTTTTCTTTTCTTTTGACCCATTAATTAAAATGTCACATACAGTACAAAAAACATGAGTTTTGAGAAATGATTTATTAATGTAGATATAAAGGGCCAACCTTTATTGAATGCTTACCATGTGACAGGTATTGTTCTATGAACTTTCACTCGAGAATCTTCACAGTAAGCCCTGTGAGATCCCTGATCACTAAGGCATGAGAGATCAGGTTATTTCCCTGAGGCTGCACCACTAGTGGCAAAGAAGAGGTAGTCAGATTTGAGAACCCATGCTCTTAACCATACTGTACACCACACAACCTGAGAATTTATACAAGAAGCAAATATTCCTCAAGAGAATGCTGCATGCTATACTGGAAAGTACAGTACACTTTGGAATTATACATTCCTGGGGTTGAATCCCAGCTAGCCAACTAATGAAAAGAAGCTTCCATTGTAGAGATGAGAGTTGTTATTAAAATCCAAATATAAGTTGGTAACCTAATAAGTAGAAATATTTCTTTTAAATTTCTGCTTTCCTAAAATAGTCTTCTGCCTCAGGCTTACATGGACCATGAAATACTGGGAGGAAAAAAAATGTCCTGCAGAGAAATTTTGTGTTATAAAATTTATGAATAAGGTAGCAAAATACAAGAAATCTAATGGGAATTTTTTTTTCAGGCTATTTCCCCATTAGCAAGAATATATTTTTATTTCATTGTTGCCAGGTGTTTCCATTCTGCAGTCCCCATACTCTGAAAAAACTTTTCAACCTAGGAGAGCAAAAGCACAAATGCTTCAAAAAAGAATTTAATTCATATCAAAATATGGCCATACACAAGCAGGGAGAAGACCTTTAATAGCTTCCTACTGTTATCTTATTTCCATTCAGTCTCATCTATGCAGCCACCAGAATGATCCTTTAAAAACATAAACAATAGCATGTCATTTGCCTACTTAAACCTTTCAACAGGGATTTCTCATCACATCTAAAATAAGGTCTTATGACCCACAAGGTCCTCTATGAGAGAGCGTCACATCCTGTCCCAGGCTCTTGCCCTCACTCATTCCTCCCATCCTCATTGGCCCTTTGCTGCTCCCTCCACAAGTCAAGCAAGTTCCCTCCAGCCTCTGGCCCTGTGCATCTGCTCTTCCCTCTTCCTTGGTAATTGTTCCCAGATGGTCACAATGATTTGCTCCCTGACTTCATTCTGGTCCCTACTCAAATATCGCCTTTTTAGAGAGATCTTCTCTGACCACATTTAAAATAAAAATCTCACCCCCTGTTACCATCTATCTCTAATCCATGTTGTGGTTTTTATTCATAGTACTTATCACTTGTCTTGTGTTATGTATTCATTTGTTTATTTTTAATCATCTGTGCTCCCCATAGGAATTTAAGTTCTCCCAAAGCCAAGACTGATGCTCCACAGTTTTTCTGACATCTTTCTTTAAAGTTTTTCTTTATTTCTTTTAACATACAGTATGCTGCAGAATAATCAGCTGAGGCAGGTACCCACAGAAGCTCTACAGAATTTGCGAAGCCTTCAATCCCTGTAAGTACAGCTGAAATTGCAAAATGTATTTAAGATCAATTTGGGAAGGAGCAATGAAGTGTCCAGTTGTCCATTTTAGTATGTTCCTTGGTTGGGGGTCATACCTAAGTAAATTGTTAGTGAGGGTCTATTAGAGCAACAATTCTCCATACCCTCATTAAGCAATATGTAATTAAGGGACCAGTGTTGGAGTTTGGAGTTTCAGGGCAGAGATTTAATACAACACCTGCAGTCAAAAGCTCTACTTCCAGGAGCTTGTCCTACATTTCCCTGTACTATTTTTGTTCCTAAATTCAAATCAGAAATAATGCTTTCCTTTTACCTAGGAAAATGGATACCATAATCTAGAAATCTTGGCATCTTCAATTTATTTTGTTTTTAGATTACCTGAGCTGCCTTGTAATCAAGTTTTTCAGAGTCAAATAAAGACTTAATTTTTAAGTCCTGTATATACATTAGGGATGATCAAATCAGGAGACTAAGATCTACTGATATATACTGAAGCCTTACAGCATTGGTCTACAAACCAAGAGCTTCCCCATCATTGCACACAGATGTACAAATATAGTCATAAACAAGCTCACAGATACACACATATCATAGATTCACATACCACACACACACACATACACACATGCAAACATACCCAGCAGTGGTGCTGGTGTTCCATACTCTGAATCCACAACATTTCCATCAGGAGTCTCCCACCATCACCACCCCACATACACACTGATTTAAAACCTCTAAATAAATAAAAAGTAATGATTCTTCACAAAAAGAACATTCTCGCCAGTGAGATGTTTTGGAACTTGGATTATAAGCAGTTGGTTGCAGTGATTACTTGGCAAGTCTATGCTGCTATTTTTTCAGTAAATCTTCCTCTCATCAGAATGTATGTGTTTACAATATATTGCATGATTTCCGATATACACATGTGTGATGTATGCTCTAATTTTACTTACACTAGAGGTCCTCATCTGTCAAACAAAATACTGGTTTCTGGTCTTGAATGATGAGAGAGAGAGAAATGCATAAAAAAGGCAAATAAATATTACAGACTGTAGTTGAAAATTGTTATAAAGAATCCATTGGTTAGTAATTACATAGAGTTTGCTTAGTGCCTTTGACTGAGGTGACGCAGACAAGGAGGACTGTGAGATTTGAAGATGATACTTTCGTCCTTTGATCTTTTTTTTTTAAATGAAAGAAAATCTGTGCTTGAGATCATTTTAAGCCTTTTACTCCAGTCAAACAAAGTGACTTCCTAGGTTTTCACCAGCCTATAGATAAACAAACCCACAAGGGCCCCTTTGTGGCATGGGATAGGTCTGTTGCACTTTCAGGAGCTCCTTAATGACATGACAGTATCACTCCTCCTTTGTCGCACAAGCCTTTACCTGAAGCAAAGAAGCAGCAGCCAGAGAAGCAAAACAGCCTCAACTCAGCCTGTCTGTGTGAGGGCACAGGGATCTAGTGGCTACATTGAAATTGAGATAATGGCAGTGGCCAATAAGAACTTCAAAACAGCTGCGAGGCAGGCAGTAGATAGAAGGATAAGAGTTTGTAACCAAAAGCCACTATCAGCTGAAAGAAGATCACAAACAGAACACAAACAGAAGTGAACTCTTTGAGGAAGAGAAAACCATGAATCTTTTGTTCACTCAAACTGGGTGGTGCCTCTCTGATAAAGGTGTTCAGATTTAGTTTCTTACAGTCTAGATATTTACTGTTCACCAGGTGTCTCTGGTGTTTGGTTTCTAGTTCACGAAAAGAATTACATTTTGAAACTTTATAAATATGTGTTCCCTGTGAAGAGGTCAAGGGTTAACTTTCTAGTTTGACACTATATCCAAACTGAAGCATCTAGATAGATATACTCGGCCCCAGGTTCACACTGGATTGTATCAGCTGGGTTATGCAATATTTGTCAGGGGTCTCTTTGCCCAGAGTACAGACAGACCAGTGTGAGGTGTTGAATGCTGGCAATGTGTGCTGGCATGCCTCTTTTCCTCACTGATATTTTTTGTGCTGCTTTGATACAAGAATTAAGAGTTGTCCAAAAGCATAATAAACATGGGCTTAACTACCAACACTACAGACACTGTATTGTACCAACTGAAGGAGCCTCCCACCTAGGGTACACACTAGGCCAGTCTGGAGGTTTGGGGCACAGTGAGCCCCTTTAAAGTTTTACTGATGTCCTGGATTTAAAGTATTTAAATTGTATTTATATGGCTTCCATTAAGCAGTTCCAAAAATAAAAACATTAGTTTTGAGTTTAATGGTCATTACAAACATGCATTCCTTATCCATGCTCCAGTCATTTTCAAGGACATTTGTGCATCCATTGTCAGTAAGAGTAATGCTGAGGGTGGGACTCGGGCTCACCCATGAGGCCAACACCTGGAAGTCTCCATTCAGTTGCCCATCTCTTCTTGGACTAGAGTCAACCCTTACTCTTCACTTAGCATTTTTTTCTACGTGGCTTCTCTCTTTTTTTTTTTTCTTCACCCTCTTGAATTCACTCTATTTTTCTCCACTTTATTGATATTTTTGCATTATACATTCACTCTCTAAGAAGCACTCTGCACTCAACAGGGTTTGTGTGCTCATTGCCCCTGTATATGCCTGGCCTCGTAGCTTCTACAGTGGGGCTTCTCAATGTTGGCTGCAAATAAGAATCATCTGGAAAGTCCCAAAGTCTAGGCTGTATCCCAGAACAATTAAAATCAGAATCTCTGAGGGTAGGACCCAAGCACCAGTGTTTTCTAGCTGGCTTAATTATATAGTTAAGCATTTCCTAAAGTGAAAATTAGGAAAACTAGTGTCCTGCAGCATTCCCTCAGATGCTCTGCAAACTATTCTCCTAAACTCTTTTCAAACTTGAAATAATAACAAAGTCCATACTGTGCATTCTAGTATGAGCTAATTGTGTACTTAGAATATAAAAGTCAGGCATTGCCTTGTGTTTAATTGAAAACAGCTCACATCTGCCTATTAATTCTACTGATTACCTAGGGTAGATAAAGTTAAGAGGCCACTGCTCTATCACCCTGCTATTCAAATATGGTTCATGGACCAGCAGCATCAGCACCACCTGACACATGCATAACTTTGGGCCTCAGCTTGGTCTTACTTAATAAGAACCTTCATTTTAACAAAATCCTAGGTGATTTGTATACAAAATGCATTTGAGAAATTAGAATTTTAGTGTTCTGTTATATTAACAAAGTGGTCTACAAACCAAAAATGGTTGAGAACTACTGAAACAAATCATTTGCATTCTTTCCTCCACCCATATAGACTTGGCTTCATTGAATAAAGTTTAAGAAACTTGATATATTGAAAATTGGTAACATTGCTGTGAGGAAGAAACAAAATTGTACTCGTGTTTCAAGGGATGTAATTTTCCATTTATTCCACATATACAAAAGACATTTTGTTTTGTTCACAAAGAAAACACATAGGTACATTTGTGTTCTTTTAACCCTCTTGATGCTAACAAATCACTAGGTTAAAGAATAAGAGCACAGGCCCAGCAACCCAGAGCCTGCCCCTGAACAATACGTACATTTGGCTTCTGACATGGCAATGACTGCCCAGACACCAGTTGGATTTTTTGTAATGTAATCAAATATAACCTAATTTCCTTTCTGTTTTTTGGAAGGGAATAGGAAATGTAATCAGAATTCACAGTGAGTTGTATTTCACCAAGAAACTTTTGGCATTATAGACATTTGAGGACTAGGGTTAGATTACAGTGATTTGATGGAAACTCTAAATTTAACCCTCCCATACCCTCACACCTTTGTATTAATAATTAAGAAATCAGTCTATTAAAAAATCATTGCTTCATTTGTGATGGTCATTAATGAATTTCAAGCAACTGACTGTCACTGTGAAGTTCAAGAGGAACAGAGAGAATTACCTGTTCATGTCTGTCCAGATAACCGGAGTATTTTTTGAATACATGTTGCTGTTCATCCCAAGTCTGCACTAGTGAAGCTAATTGTGGAATATACACAAAGATAATAGGTTGGAAAATAGATAAAGAAAGGAGAATTACATATCTTCATTAAAACATATCTTTATTATTGTCTCTATTCTCTAATTAGCTAATATTCATCTTCAGAATATAAGACTATTTTACAACCCAAGAATAATGTATAATTCCTACATGGCACATGATCTTATTGTGATATCATCTTCAGGACTACAGACCCCACCCCTGGGCCCTGTGACATGTCGATAACTTCACCTGGACTCTTCAAAGTTTTTTGATAATAGTAGTCAAGAAAAAAGAAAAAGAAAGAAAGACAGTAAGCAAGAGCAGTAGGTGAAGAGAAAGAAGTGGGGCTCACAATACAGGACAGAAAGCACCTAGAACCAGTAGAGTTTTCACCTATTAATATCCAAAAGCCTATTGAGTTTCAGACCGGGATACAGAATGGGAAGGAAGTAACAGAAGACAAGGAAGTGTAAGCAGACGAAAAGAAAGGAAGGTGAGGTAACCAGGAGGATAAGATTAAAGGATCAAAGAGGTTTAAAAAAATAGTAGTTTTAGATCTGGTAACATTATTCCATCCACTAAAGTAGTCTCCAGAAAGAGAAGTCACAAACCTACACAATAAAAAAGTACCGTGCTGTGTGTTTGTTTTGTTTTTTCATGAAAGTGCCCACATATTAGGTAGATATTGAGGTGGACTTGGAAGTTCCAGAGGCCAAAGAGTTTGTGTATTGCACAGTGAAGAGTTCATTTCATGGACCCATATGAAAATCAGCAGCCAGTGAATTCTTATGAGGAAAAGTTTTGCCCTGCCCCCCCCATTTAAACATTAGTGGGAAATTATTTTCAGAAGCAAAGCCCCTTCTATACGATGTTTACAAGAAGAGAGAGCTAAAATTGGAGTGTGGTCCTCAGAATCACATATGGGGGGGAAAAATGCATACTTTATGTAAGACTCCATGCACGAAAGATTCTTACATCAGGTTGCCTGCCAGTGCTGTGATAAGTCGCATACATGGCAGTCGCATCAGATAGATAAATAAAGAGAACATGGGTATTAAGGAATGAGAAGTAAAATAAAGTTTTTTAAAGCTTGTGGTATGAAATGTGGGTTAACTTTAGAAAGTAGATTGAGCTCTCTGGAGAAGCTAAAGGGATGACAGGCGTGGAAGTGGGGCATGGAGTTTGCTCCTTTTTAGGATGGGGGGTATCTGTGATGAATGGTGGAAAGACACATAAGGAAAGCAGTAGAGAATGAGAACATTGCAAAGACAAAATCAGAATGTGGAACTGATTAAACGCCCACGATTATAAAAGCAGCAGCTGCCAATATTTATTAAGCACTTTTACCTGCATCATCCCGCTTCATCCTCACAGCGACCTCACGAGATGGGTGCTGTGATTATCCCTTCCTTAGTGATGAGGAATCGAAAAGCTCAGAGAGGTCAAATGACCTTCCCAACGTCAGATGACTTGCGATGGAGTCAGGCTAGAGGTGAGTCCGGGATAAGAACTCTAGTCTGTCAGATTTAGAACCTGCTGTTTCACCACCGCATTATCTTGCCTTCCTCGGAGAATCCCCTGCAGAGACTGGGCACTGATGACAGGAAGGGAAGGCCTGGCAGAAACACGTATTACCTGTGACATATGATTGTGAAGGTTTACACAAACAAAGGAAAGTTGTAATGCTGCAGGACAGAAATAAATAAATTACAGAAGGAAAGGAAATAGTATTAAAGTGTGGGCCAGCCAGCCTTTTTGTAGTGTTTCTCTATGCATGTGATTGTCTGATCCTTCATTACCGGTGAGGTAGAAATTGTCTCCACTTTCCTGATGAGGAAATTGTAGGTGAGAAAGTTAAGGATCCCTTCCCCCTATTGCAAAGGTAAGAGTTGACTAGACAAAAACAATAGAGAACATTCCTGACAAAGGGAACTACATGAGCAATACCTTGTAGTGGGGGGAGGTGGAACCTGGTACATCAAGGGACAAAGAGAAGGTCAGTGTGGCTGAAGCAAGAGGAGCCTAGTAAGGCAGGTGGGGGCCAGACCACTTGAAAGCCATTTGGAAACATGTCAAGGATTTCGGTCCTTACTGCAAAAGCAAAGGGAATCCGCTGCAGGGTTTTAAGCAGGGGGCGGAGGGATGTGATCAGATCTGTGTCATTGAAATAGTCTAGGAGAGAAAGAGGAACTTTGCCAGGTGGGGGCAGTGGAGATGAAGAAAGGGAGATGGATTTGAGAAATATTTAAGAGATTAAATTACCGGTGTTTGGTAATGAATTGGCTATGAAGAATGACAGAGAAGGAGGTGTCAAGAACGATTTCTAAGTTTCTGGTTTACACAACCATGTGCTTAATAAAAGCAATCACTGAGACAAGAAACACTGGTAGAAGACTACACACATTTGGGGAGTTTGTGGGTATGAGATAGTGAGTTTGATCTTGAACACTTTTGTTTGAGGAGGCACAACTATGTAGAGACGTCACTTAGTTTGAAATCTAAATTTGGACTGAAAAAAGTAAAATCTAGGTTAGGTCCCCCTACCATGCATTTCTCTTCACCTAACACTTCATTATAATGATTTATTTGTCTGAGTGTCCTTTAGAAAACGTGTTCCATAAGAGTTGGGACCAAGTCTGCCTGGTTTACTGCTAGATCTCCAGCACCAGGTATAGTACCTAAGACAAAGAAAGCACTCAGGAAATACTTGTTGATCTGAACTGATGCCTTAAACTCTAAGTGCGGTTCTAGACAGCTACTCAGGATCAGTGCATCTTCCCCAGCATGACTGTAACCTGCATTCATTCATCTCCCAGGCTCCCAACTCTTATCTCTGTAGCCTGACTTTTCCACATTTCTTTCCTGGGCTGAGAGTTGGACCCAGTGGTTCCTGCAGGGATTGTGGAGTTGATCTATCTACCAGAATTAGTTTTCCCATTGTCTCAGCTTAGGATTCTCCACTTTAAGAGCAGGGGTCAGGAAGAACAGTGATGTGAAGTCTTAGAAGGTTGATGAGATTTGGATAGGCAGGGGAATTACTGTGGGAAAGAGCTAGAAAAGAGACTTTACTAGGACAGAGAAATAAGAGAAAAGTTTGGCTAGATAAGGTGGATGGAGAGCTTTGGATATCAGAATGGAAAGTTTGGGTTGGAAAGGAATGGTAATGTGGAAGAACTGTAGATTCCTAACAGGGGAATGACACAGAGTGCAATTTTAAGAAGATTAATCGGGTAGCAGCCTACAGGATTAATTGAAGAGATAAGAGATCAAAGGCAAAAGAACCAGCTCAGAGGCTGTTGTAGTAATGCAGGTGTGAAGAGATAAGAAAATTAACTAGACAGTGGAAATGGAGAGTCTAAATAGAGAGAACTTGCTGAATGATTGGCTGGAAGGCAATAGAAGATTCAAACATGGCCCGTAGATTTCAAATGCTGGTGGTGGTACCTGGAAGACTATTGGTGTCCCTGACAAAAAGAGGGTCTTTGTTTTCTATGGGGAAAAATAAAACTGAAGAAGTTACTGCTCACATTACTTTGGCTGTAGATCATCTCCGTGTTACAGAATTCACAGTGGTGGTGACCTCTGAGAAACTGAACAACTTAATGTAATTGGACTTTCAAATATATTCCTCACTGGAGTCTTACACTCCTCAGCAATGCCAAAGAGACAGAGGTTTGGTTCCTTCAGACAATTTTCATTTGGCTCCTAATCAAGACAGCTGGATAGTCTCTATATTACTACATTGCAATGAATCTGTAGACTTTATCTCTCCTCAAGCTGGAGAGGTGGGAAAAATTTGTTTTTACCTTTTCAGAGGTAAATCTAAAGCAAGGATTTTCTTCCTGGTGGTCACATTAAGTTTATCAGTAAATAAGACGGAGAATAGAAAAACAGAAGCAGAAATGTTCCATATCAGTGATCATGTTATTTGCATGAATTCATATGCTTAATATCTTCCTAGATGTTAATGTGGAATCCCACATTGTGATCACTACATAAATATTTGAAAACAACCACAGCAGCAAAAGTGACTCTGATGTTATGGTGACGAATTTATATAAATCACTATGAATTCAATCTATGAGTCCATACAGATGAAATCCTATCCTGACTGTATTACTACAATGATCTTGTGACAAATTCAGCTCCAATGATCCACTGATTCCAGTGCAATAGAATTTCAAAGCAGTAAAATTTTATCATGACAAAAAAAAGTATGTACTTTGTTAAATTATATTATACACAGACTTGGAATTACATGATTTTCATTATATCGAAGAAGTAAAATATTTATGGAGAATGCTTTTATTTCTTAAAATTTATAAATGAACTAAATCTCTGTGGTTTTTCAACTATTCGTGACTTGTTCAAAATGATCTCACAAAATGTACAAAATGTATGTACTATATAAGAGGGGTGGCCATGTCTTTAAAACTTAAGAAGGGAAAATGTTCACCCAACTGTAATACAGCAACGTCAGTTATGAAAATGCATTACTTTATGATTCTGTTTATTAGAAGAATTTTCATAAGCTGTACTATGCAGCTGCAACATTCTTCTCACTTTTAGCTTTTTTTTCCAAGTTATCCATGTTAATAATTGACATCGTTACAGTCATCTCAGATGTGGAATAAGCCAAGATCAATGGCTTCTCTTTTGGCTAACGCTTTCTTCCTTGTGGTTAGTGGCTCATCAAAGACATTCTCAAACAAAGATACAAGTTTGTGTGATACATTGGCAAGGTGTTATATACGAGATACATATAAAGGGCCATTTTCTGGAACAATAGCAAAAATGATCTCATAAATTCTCTAATCCCTACAATAATGCCATTTATAAACTGAAAATTCCTTTTGGTAGTATGGAACAGACTGGCAAAATATCTCTTTTAAAAGAGAAAATTTACATAATTAACCCTTTATACATAAAGACATTAGGAAGAAAACTTTTTTTTAATATTTAAAAATTTTTTTTAGAGACAGGGTCTCACTCTGTCACCCAGGCTGGAGTGCAGTGACACCATTACAGCTCACTGCAGTCTCTAAATCCTGGGCTCAAGTGATCCTCCCACCTCAGCCTCCCGAGTAGCTGGGACTACAGGTGCATGCCACCACATCTGGCTATTATTATTTTTTTTAGAGATGGGGTCTCACTACCTTGCAAAGGCTAGTCTCAAACTCCTGGCCTCAAGTAATCCTCCCAACTTGGCCTCCCAAAGCACTGGGATTACAGGTGTGAGCCACTGTGCCCAGCAGAAAGAAAACCTTAACCACACAAAAAAATGAGCTTATTTGGGGAGGGGGAAGCATTGTCTGAACTTAGATTAATTTTTTGCCTGTTACCTTCTGGCTCTTTGCCACGTAGAAAACATTGGTATTACAGAACTGCATTCACAGGGAATGTGCAGTACTGTTTTGTATTTATTTTGCATAATACTGGATACCATTCATCTCTGGTTTTGGTCTCCATCCGCCCAGTTTCCCAGGCCAGAATGCTAAATCACCACAGCATCCATGCCTCCCTCTCTGGCCACATATGGGGAGTCACCAATATCTGTCAAGCCCACTTACTTAACATCCCTCACATTAGGCCCTTCCTCTTCATTTCCACACTTCACTAAGGCACCCATCTTTCTCACCCTGATAACTGCAACTGCCTCGGTCATTTACTTTCCCACTATTCCCTGCTTTACATGGCTATTTGGATAGTGACCTTTCTACAGCACATCTATTCATAGGGCATCTGGTCAGGGGGCAGGTGACACCCCCACTCCAGAGAAACATTTTTATGCAAACCTTGAAGATTGCTTGGAGAGGGTGGGACATTTCTCCTAGGCAGATAGCCCAGAAACCTTCTGGGCATGAAGTTATCCAGACACTTCAAACACTTACCTTGGATACTCAAAGTTATTCAAGCCTGTCAGGGTGAACTGGATGGTCTTGACCTGGTCCCAGTGGTGAGGTCCCAGTGGTGATGTGGTTGCAGTGGCAAGGCAACCCAAGGTCCATGAGAGACAGTCCCCTTGGCCAAGCAGCTTGAGCAGCAATTGTGGAGTCCTCCAACCTCAAGTCCTCCCTTCAAAAAGGTGTTAATTCAACATTTAATGTAAGCCCAAAAGTCATGACAAAACCATTTCTTATCAGTCATAGCCCTCTAAGTAACACTGTAGTCTCATATTTAATAAAAATTCTGTTCTTGCAGCAGATATTGTCATAATTTTCCTCAGCCATTTTTTTGTTGTTATTTATTTTTTCATGTTGACACTAGTCAAAACCTCAGCCATTTTAACCTTTTGGACATCAGCTCTCCTTTTGTTGACCTAACACAGAAGATGTACATCTTCTTTTCCCTGTGATGGAATCTTTGCTATAACAGTGAAAACATGCAGCGTAGCTACTAATCATACAATACAGTTCCACCGGTTCATATGACAAAAAAATGGCCATCTCCTGTAGAGACATGTGAAATTACAAAGGGTTGAGAAACTTCAGGAAGAATAAAAGAAACTTTCAGAGGGGAAAAAAAATGATACCACTCCCTAAATGTGAAGATTTCCCTCAAACAATAAAGTCAATCATTTGTAAAATGCTTTACTGTTTGCAAAAATGGTCCACGTTCATTTTCTCATTTAATTCCCACAGCAATTTTGGAACATGTCGTGATTCTGCAGTTGACCCTCAGAGAGATAAATCAATATACCCCTAAATCTTAGAATTAATGTGACAGAGTCTTGACTTAAATTTGTGTCTTGAGTCTTTCCAGTTTACCATATACACATTATGTAGATGGTTGCAGGACACATAGGAAGTAGGGTAAACTTTTGTTTTAGCTATGATTTCACTACAAATTATAAGTAACAGACCCCCCCCAAAAGGATCATAAAGTGGGTGCCATTTCCCATATAGTGATCACTTTTCAGATGGCATTTAAGATCATAATTAAGAGATTTTTATTAATATTTGTCTGAATTAAGGCAAGGCCACTGCTATTCTTAAAGTATTTTATTTTACTGTGCATAACTGCATGAGTTTTGGGCTACCTCTGTCACAATTTTGATAGATGCTTAAATGCCACAATCATTGCTGGAAACTTTCTCTGAGAATGTGTCATCTATCATGTTACCACTTCTCCTTTGCCTTCAGAATGAAGATCTACTCAGTAATGTATCAGAAACAAAACTATTCACCCTGTCACGTTATGTGTGTGTGTGTGCGCGCACGTGCATACATATATATATATACACACACAGCAGTAACACTAAAGGCTGAAAAATAAGCATGACTTCCAGTAAGTCTAATTGCAGATACCTGTTAATTATTTCTATTATTAAGAAATAGCCTACATTTCTCAGAACTGAAATTCACTGACAAACTAGCACTCATTTTAGCCAACTTTTGCTTAAGCAAAATATGAGTTTACCTCTTTTTTTCCTGAATGGCTTCAATGGTCAAAAGACAAAAAAAATTGTTAACCAGCTTCAGATAATAATATTTAAAATCATTAAGGTGCTCTTTACATTCACAAAGCCCTGTTGTTTTATTTCCCTGAATCATAAAGCAGCCCTGTGTGACAGAGAGAGTTATCCCCATTTTACAGATGTGAAAGCTGAGGTCTATTGACTTGCCCATGGCCACACAGCTTCTATAGTTGGCTTCAACCTGGTACTTCCCATCCCAAATCTCTGCATTGATTCACAGATACTGATGTGCTTACACACACATACCCTTTGTGATTTGCACAAAATAGAAATAACAAAAAAAAATGGAGCTATATAATGTAGTTATTTTTTTGCTCCTGATAATGTCTATTATTGAACCATATTTTGTATGTATGTATTTTCTTGTACTGTATAGTGATGTTTATTTTATACCCCACTGCTTAAATATCGCATTTTCCAAGTATATGAATAGAGAATGTTCAGCTGCCTGAAAAGACCAGATTGACATAACATGAACACTTTGTTTACTCACTGAATAAGCACAACTTGTGCCCTGTCAGCTTCTTTGTCCACAGCCTTAAACTTGTTCTGTGAGAACCACCTGTACGAGTGACTGGATAATTAATTCCATCCTCTGGTTTAGCCTTGGGAGCTTCTGTTAAGATTTAATCAGATAGAGAAGCAGAGAGTAGAATGGTGGTTTCCAGGGGATGGGGGTGGGAGTGGATGTTGAGTGAGGAGATATTGGTTGAAGGATACAAAGTTTCAGTTAGACACGATGAATAAATTCTGAAGATCTGTTGTACAGCGTGGTGACTCCAGTTAATAATAATATACTACATACTTGAAAATTGCGAAGAGATTAGATCTTAAATGTTCTCACTACAAAAAAATGATAAGTATGTGAGGTGATGGATACGTTAATTAGCTTGATTTAATCATTTTGCAATATATACGTATATCAAAACATCACATTGTACACCATAAATATATGCGATTTTTATTTGTCAATTACACCTTTATAAAGCTAGAGGAGGAAATTAAATTAGATAACAGCTTTCAGTGTGAACAACATGCCACTCCCAGTTTGGGCCACTGAAACCAAACTGAATATGGACTCTCTAAAATACTGCATTTAGAAGGAGAATCATTTATTGAGAGCTTCATAAATGAAGAAATTTTTTAGTAGAGCTATGTTTTAATGCTGTACTCAAGACATCTGGTGGCCTGTGATGTTGAGCATTAGGTCTGGAAATATTCGTATTTAGACTGCTAGGCATCTGGATAATTGCTCTGTCTTGCTCATTTCATTTCAGATAGCAAATTGGTATAAGATAACAGTGTGGAGGCCAGACTACATCCTTTTTTCTGGGGAAAAAAAAAAGTGATTCATAAGAGGTATCTGTCCGGAGAAATGAACTTACTAACATTGGGAACTGATACGAGGTTCGCTTCAAAACACAGCAGAAACTTCGGTAGCAACTTAAAATACCAAAGACGACAAGTCTATGACTTGATGCTGAGAGAGCCTTTTCCATAAATGTACCCCAACATTTGCACTGAATTTTAAGGTTTGTCATTTTCAAGACTTTCACAAGCCACTCATAGTTTCAATGCATAACCGGCAATAATTAGATGATATGTCAACTAAAACATAGAGGTTCATATTATAAATTCTCCATTCTTTCATCAGTGCAATAGTTAAGAAGCATTTACAAATATGTGCTTTACTTCTAGTCAAACAAAAACAATCACCTGCTCATCCTCTGATGAAATTATACCTTAATTGAACATAGGCCAAGCACATTGTTGCTGTAGCAAGGGAGAAGAGATGGTGTTGAGTTTTCCTAAATATTTCCAGCTCTATTTGTTGACAGAGCCTTGAGATGTTTGGAAGCTGTGTTTCTGTTGCACTACAATGATAGTTGTCCTACTGGAAATTTAATTGTGAATCGGCTATGACACCCAGCTCTTAAAATTTGTTCCAAGTAATTTTATCTCACTTATTATCAAAACTTGGCCCAGGGCCCTTAAGGCGTCACTTGTTCCCGTTCAATCAGTAGAAGCAGGAACCAGAGGACGACTAGAGTGACACAAGTGACCAAAAGTGAGGAAGCTGCTTTCCATGAAGATTAGCTCCCTACCAACAGAGAATTCTATTTCTAAATTGTTTAAGTTTGTTTTTCAGGGGATTATTTTGTGATCCTGGTGTGCTTCCTGCATCTGTTTAGTCTTAAATGCTTCCGAAAACATTTTTCAAAATCCACTTGTGATTTTCTAATCCTTCCTAATACTTGGACTGCTTAAAATACAACTCTTCTTTTTTTCAATCCTAGCTTTGAGCATGCAAATGTGAGAGTCTTAAAAACAGATTGGGAAAAAATGATGAGGGCTGTTGGAAGCATGCTTAAGTGATGGTGGTTCTATTGTTCATGCACCTTACAGAAAATTGCAAACTACGTGAGTTTTGTCACTTCCATAAGAAAAGTTAAGGCATTTTAATTACAGCCACTGTTTATGTTGGATTGAGGTAAAATAAATGTATTGCACTCCCTCTGCTGGCTTTGAGGCTGCAACAGCTCATTAACCAGACCTATTTTTAGATGTATTTCCCCATTTAAAAAAAAAAGGAAAAAATGGAATGTGGAAAAAGAAAACAAAACCTGGAAAGCTATTAATTTTTTTTTTCCCCAAGACAAGGGTCTCCCTCTTTCGCCCAGACTGAAGTGCAGTGGCACAATAACAGCTCACTGCAGCCTCCACCTCCTGGGCTCAAATGATCCTCCCACCTTGGCCTCCTAAAGTGCTAGGATTACAGGCATGAGCCACCACGTCCAGCCTGTTAATTTTATTATTCATTTAAAATGTCAGAAAAACAAACATCTGCCTGATGCAAATGGTTAGGATGAGCAAGAAAGCCAGCAGTTTTGAGGCTTTTCGGCACTGTACTAACAAAAAGGGAGCGGCTCCCTCTGCCCTCCCTGAGGCGTATCTCTAACAGTTTTTAAAAATTATTCACTTCCTTTAAATACTGAAATAATCTTTTCCCAGAGCTTACTGAACAAACTAGTAGATTAGTATGTCTGGTATGTTCAAAACAGTCCAGGAAAGCAAAGGCATTCATTTGGCGTGGAGTAGGAGGGAAGAAGAGGATGTCTAGCTGCTAGAAAGGAAAGCTAAGAGATCATCACACTGAAACTCTATACCTCAGGGGAGGCCACCTCCGTGCACGAAAGCAGTTACCCACAGGCCTGGAAGAGAATCAGAGCACCATGGAATTTTAGAGCCAGGGGGACCTAAGTAGCAACGGTTCTGCCCATGAGTGAGAAGGAGAGCCCATCAAGAGAGGAACCTGTAGACATCGAGAGTTTACCTACAAGAGCCCATCTTCTGCCTGGGCTTTGCGCTCTTTTCCATTCTTGATTTCTTCCTCCCACAGTCGTCTGGATGCCAACCACATCAGCTACGTGCCCCCCAGCTGTTTCAGTGGCCTGCATTCCCTGAGGCACCTGTGGCTGGATGACAACGCATTGACAGAAATCCCCGTCCAAGCTTTCAGAAGTTTATCGGCATTGCAGGCTATGACCTTGGCCCTGAACAAAATACACCACATACCAGACTATGCCTTTGGAAACCTCTCCAGCTTGGTGGTTCTGTAAGTTTTATTGATTTTGCTGTCTCTTTTAACAGCTTCCAAATTCCCTGTAAGACCTTGGCCTTAAAATTGCTGGCCCTTCAAAGCATGAATGAGACATTTTTAAGGGAGGAAACCCCCTGAGACCCTCCCCAAAATGACTCATAAATATTACAATTGTGTAAATGATTTAACATTTATTGAGCACCTGCTAGGTGCCAAGCACTGCTGGGTATATAAAGATAACAAAATACGGCCTCTGCCTTAGGGGAGCCCATTTTATATTGTACAGGTAATCACCACACTGTACAATTAGTACAGTAACCTAATAAAAATTCCTTATTTTTTGTAATAAATGATAATTCAGGTTAAATTGGAAGATGCTCTTCTTATTATTTAATAAGAACTTCTTGAACACTTCCCAAGGGAAAAGAAGTGAGAACAAACCCTTGACAGCAAATTATGCATTTGCACAGCTTTTTACCCCCAGTTTGTCTAGATTTTATTATTTTAGTAAATCAAAATGATTCTCAATAAGTAGTAGTTTGAAAAATAATCAGTCTTATTTAAGAATGTAGCAATATTTCTCCACATATATAAGATAATAGCCAGTCAATGAGGAAGGTGCCTTCTCACTATTTTTCCCATTACTTCGTGCCCACCCACCGACCCACTGTTGCCTTCACCCATTGCACTTTATTGCTTGGTGACATACCTGTCTCTTGCACTGTAGTATGTACTCCTTGGAGGGCTGAGCAATACCTTATTCATCTTTTTAGGTTCCCCTCAATCCCCTTCCTCATGTGTTGCATGTGGAAGATCCTCAATGAAAGTCACATAGATTTCACCTAAAGCAAAATGTATTTATTAGAACAAAAATCTTAGTCTGAAAGGAAAAGAAATTTTTGGTGATACTAACAAATTTCTATGCTGAATTTCAAACGTAAGGATGATGCCACTGACCCACCAGAAGCTGTGTATGTGCTTCAGTTTTCTTCCTTTACTAGAGGGAACGGATTTACAGAGGTATTTCCAGCTATTCTTTTTCACCCTGTCCTCCTTAAGCCCATTTTCCAAAATCCCCTTGGGAGTTGGTCCAGTTACACACACAGCTGTTCTCACTGGCTCTGATCTAACTGACTTACCAGTTGAGCTAAAGAGGATAATTATACACATTAACCCTGTGTCTAAATAACTGATCTCCTTGGGCAGCCGAAAAATCTGATCACCATTCCCTGTGGCTGAAATCATTGTTTCCTGTTGACCTGTGGTCCCACCCTGGGCATGTAGCTATTACATGCCTTCAGCTTTAATACAAAATGTGTTTAGTTAGTACACCTAGGACCTTCCCTCTATGCTCCACATCTCAATGGTCAATGTCTCTGCTTGACATCCTACTTCCCAAAGCCATGCTGAACAACCTATGCTGAAAAATAGACTGTAAAATCTGAATTTACTTATATCAATCATGTTGATCATATTTTTATACACACCCTGCTATCTCAAACCCAAAAGGTAAAATTGTGACTGTCTTTTAAATTCTATGGCATAGAATCATCTGTGGTATGAGTGAATGGGGAATATAGCCTTTTTAATAAAATGTTTATTTATTATAGTAAGTGCCTCCTTTAGTATAACTTTCTTTAGATTTAAGCAATCAAAATGTTGTGCCTAAATTTGCTACATGCACTGTGCCTTCATGACTATCTGTAATGTTCTCCTGCAGACATCTCCATAACAATAGAATCCACTCCCTGGGAAAGAAATGCTTTGATGGACTCCACAGCCTAGAGACTTTGTGAGTTGACCTTTTGTTTGTTTCCCTTTTTTCAGTGTTTTCATGAATATTCTGAAGGAATCCAAATAGCCTTAAAGCCAAACTTGCTGTTAGATTTGGTTAATTGCCTGAGCTTTAAACAGACATTTATAGTGGCTTTATCTTATGCGCGCGTGCACACACACACACACACGCACACCCCCCACAGAGCTCAACAATAAAACTGAGATTTTATTTTAATCTAATGAGAGTAATAAATTAGAATCATTATAAGTTAAATGAGATGTTCTCTGCTGAGCAGTGACTGCTTAGGAATGTGTATTCTCTGTCGAGGATCAATTCTATGTTGTCACTCAGGTTCACTATTCATGAGTCTGGTACTCCCTGCCGTGCGAGGGGATGAAGAGTAGGCGAATGCTTGAGTCTTCAATCTGAAATGAACAAGCAACTCATTAGGAAACAGTGAAGTTTCATGCTAAAGCAATTCAAAAGACTAAAAAGTAGTAATAGTTACCATTTATTGAGTATATCTATAATCAAATATTATACTGAGCGTTTGGCATACATTGTTTCAATTACTTCTTACAACCATTCTATGAGAGCAGCTATTACTATCTTATTTTAGGCTCTAGTGAGGTTGAGTTATTTTACCAGCATAACATAACTAGTCAGTAGCAGAATTGAGATTTGCTTCTTTCTCTAGTCTGACTCTGAAACACATGTTCACCACTATATACTTCTTCTAAAGAATAGGTCAAAAATTCAGTTCCTAATTGGTACCTATCGTAAAAATAGAGTCCAGCCAGCTGACCATATCCTACACACTCTCCTAGAGCCAAGGTGGAGGCTCTCGTGTGCCACACCAGGGCTCTAGCCTTTTCCCAGGGGAGGAGCTGCTCTTCATTGCCCTGTTGAGTGAGAGAGGTATAATGCGGGTGGTGTGACAGGCAGAGAGGGTCCTGAGTGTGCTGGAAGAGGAGGGTGGTTGCAGCCATGCCCCCATCCCCACCCCCTTATTGTTAATACTCAAGTGCAATAAACCACACAGGGCACTGGATCTACAATGCTGGCTGTGATTGGAAGTGCAGAAGGAGAGGACAAAAGACCACTTCTCCTGGGGCCCTGGGGCCCATTATTCATTTGTATACAGGGCTTAGCAATTTGTAGATGGTCAATTTAGCTTCTAACCAGGTCTAGAGGTCCACTAATTTCCTGAGGGACCATCTGTTAATGGTGATCTTGTAGACAATGAGCACTAACAGCTCTTTTTCCAGTGTTCCTTAAGTCACTCTGTGTCTCCTCTTAGGTGCCAAAGATGAACTCATCCAGGCAGCCCCTTGATGTCAACTTAATGGTATAGGCAAGCAGTTCCTATCAACTGCTAGGAAAAATTAGAACTTCTTTCTTATCTACACAGGGCTGGGCTGGGGAATCTTAGCAATGGAAATCACCTTCCAGTCCTTTTGAACACAACAGGAACAAAAAACAAGATGGGCATTGATGGGTATTTCCATAAATAGCCTTTTTTTTCCCCCCATGTTTGGGGTTAGGACCCAGGATTGTATATAAATACCATAGAGCAAAACATTTCAGGGCAAAATTCATGTGAGTCTTATTGTCTCTGCATCCCTCATCTTGCCCAGGGCTACAGAGGATAAATAAATTGGTTATTCCCAACTTCTTCCTTTAACTCACTAGAAATTCAAGTAATTTATAAGGGCCCAATCCTCATTTAATCAAAACAGAGCATCTGGAGAGATTTACAAACAGGAAGAAAATTTATGTCCACGGAAGACATGCGTTTCCTGCCTGCAGTATAGCTTAAGGATGGTTTGTGCCAGACAAGTAGGAATCTTGATTCATGTTTAACTCAGTCAAATTATCTCTCTCTTAAAATTAAATAGCAATCCTTCCCCACAGAGGAGGTTCTAACCACATCTGATTGCTTGACCAAAAGGTTTTCCTGCATCATCTGGGAAATCTGCCATTCCCAGAGACTAGGGGGCAATTACTTTTTCATAGGAAGATGTAGATATAAAGTGGAGTAAGTCTATAAAACGCTTGTGAGTAATGGAATTGAAAAGCCAATTGTGTCATGACAGAAAGAGAAACTAACGATTTGAGATTGTTTGGCCATTCCATCTCTGTGCATGAGGGATAACAGAGCTTTGCTGCACAGATCACGGAAAACATCATACTTCTGATCGGAATAATTTGTGACCCTGAGGAAATTCTAGACCAGATGTCCTTCCTGACAGTACTCTGTATCACAGAAACCTCTCCAGAAGCAGATCTCATCCTGGATTTCAGGTTGGGAGAGATGTAGGCATTCTATGGGAGTCAGGGACAAAGCAGCCCGCCAAGATGTCCTGTCTCCAAGAGGGTGAAGGAGGAAACAGGAAAGGGGACATGATCCAGGAGCCCTGAGGAGGGCAAATGCAAGCTGGAGACTTATTAAGCCGGGTTCAGAGGAAGAGCTCCATCAGCAAGCTGTCGACACCTGCCTGAGCACCCCTCTTACTTGACAGTTAAGGCCACTGCATATTCCCTCCCTTTTTTAAATGCCCCAGTGCCATTGAGGCTTGAGTCTGAAATTTCTCATGATCAGTCTAATGACCATTTTAATGCAGATACTTGAGGAATGTTAGTTGTTCAGAAAGCCAAGAAAATCTCTCTTCATAAAGAACAGGAATGAGAACTTTCATCAATGATATGGGTCCACTGGAACAGCATGTTAACTTCCCTTGTAAATATAGTATATATGAATTTTTAAATGAAAAACTGAAAATACTATTTACTCATTTTCAGAGATTTAAATTACAATAACCTTGATGAATTCCCCACTGCAATTAGGACACTCTCCAACCTTAAAGAACTGTAAGTATTTAGGACAATTTTAATGGGAGAACTTTATTCTTTGTGGATTGATTTTAAAATGTGTGATTATTGTACATAATATGACTTGCTAAAATATGTTTAAAGTTTATACAAATAATGGTTAAGTGCACTTAAAATATATTTTAATTGATTCTATCACCACAAATATCAGAGGTAATATTTTTTATTTATGATGGGTTTCTCTATTATATATATATTACTCTAAGCCATACTCTTTTCTCTTTTCCTAAGCCATATATACTCCCTGAACACTTATATACCTTATAGGATTTGTAGTAGAACTATAATGAAATTTAGTTATTTGCTGAGCATTTCTAAAAACCTGAACATTTCTAGGTTACATAAGTCTAGAACTGGATGAATAAAATTTTATGTGCCAAGTAAAGGACTAGATTCTTTCACATACATTACAGTTGACCCTTGAACAATGCAGGGGTTGAGGTGCCAACCCCTGCACAGTCAGAACTCCACGTATAACTGGGCAGTCTTCATTGCATAGGGTCAGGCAGCCCAAAGACTGCCACCCACCTCATATGGCCACAGGCCCAAATAAGATCCAAAGAGCATTGACTCTGTTCCTCTGCCATTCTGACAACGTAACACCAACAGATGAGAATCAATTTGTTACTACAGACTCACTGAGCCAGGGCACCTTCCTTCAAGGCAGGAAATTTTGTCCTCATAAGGAGATTACCTAAATCTGTACTTCACTGCAGCTTAAGTCAATTTTCTCTCTAGTTTCAAACGGGGTCATGAGGAGTAATCATAATCCTCTCTCCAAAGATGGTTCCCATTCTCTCAGGATGTTTGTATAATGATGCTCTATTGGATATTAACAGATGGATTTTCTTTTTATAACATTAGATTGTAAGTTTCCATGAAGTTCAGTTATTATTTTCAGATTCTTTATTCCTCTTTCAAGATGACAGCAAGTGATTTCTTATTTTCCTAGAAAGTAAATAAGGGCATGTAAGTTTCAAGATGCAGAGAGGAATTTAACCTTGTTCTCTGGTTACTAAAGGTGCTGATTATTGCCATGGGGGTGGGGGAAACTATTAAATAATTTTACCCCATCCATGATTTTCTATAAATTGTTTTTCTCTCTTTCTAGAGGATTTCATAGCAACAATATCAGGTCGATACCCGAGAAAGCATTTGTAGGCAACCCTTCTCTTATTACAATGTAAGTGACCATAATGCTTTTTGGTTTTTCCATCCTAAAATATAGTGTATATGGCACTTTTAAATATAATACAATGAATATTTTATATTTGCCTGAGTTTTGCCTCAATATAAGAATTTATACAGAGAAGTGTATATGGATGAGTTTTTCCAGGTTTTAGCTGAACATTGAAATAATATAAAAGATTCTTATTTTAGGATCTGACAGGCAGTGCATTATGATTAGTATCTTCAGATGTCTTGTCTCATTTCACAATAATGTTGTGAAATGCTTTTATCTCTGTTTTCTGTGGAATAAAACTGACTTTTGGAGCATTAATGTCAAAGCCGCATAGTTATTCAGAACTTGAACATAAGTATACTAGAAACATAAATTATTATATACAAACAGGAGTTTTTTACATAAATAGACCTCAGCCTACATTGATGATGGTGGTTTTATACTGTTTTGTGCTAAGTTTCTATTTTCATTCATTATCAAGCCCAAGGATTGAGTCACATTTATACAAACTCAGATGTAATTCTAGAAAGGTATGTATGTTCTAGAAAAGTCTATATGAGGATTTATATGCCATAAAAGAATAAAATAGAGTTACAACTACAAAGTATAACTAATTTTATATTTCACATTTAGAACAGACAGAACATTGATGATATGTAGATATGTAGGAAGATGAAAATATATAACTATTAGGCTGGCTCTTAGTTAAAGGACACCTGTCCAAGGCAAGTTTGGGGCACAGTATTGGCCTGGGGTCATGGGTGAGAGGTCTCAAATATGGAAGAGGAGAGTAAAAACAACTGTTGAACATGACTCTAGGGGCACTTCTTGGCAGATGTTGGTCCTGTGCCAACTTGATTGAAAGGCCTTCTGGACCCATGTGGCATTTGTCACAAAAAGCTGGGGTCCCAATTAGCACTGACAACTGGAAGAGAAAAAAAAACTATTCATTATTTCTGAAATGTTCTAGCAATATTTTGGCAAATGAAGGGTTTTAAAGGTATTGACAATAAACATTAGTCCTCATTAGAGAGTATTTACATATTAAGTGGTTGGCAAACAGCATTGCCTTTGCTCCTCTTTCTGCAGCCACAGGACTGGTTTTTAATGACTCTTTTGATATGCTAATACCCCCTGAGGAGGACTAACAGCCCCCCATATTTATTAGAGCTTCTACCCTTTTTGGCAGTGTTGACCACTTTCTTCCTGAAGCACTCCTCTCCTTACTCCTGTATCTGTTTCCATCTCTTGCCACCACCAGCCCCTTCCGATGCCCCCTTTTCTGTGAATGCTTCCTATATCCAGTTGGCCACACAGTCCTCATTTCTACCTCTGCAGTCCCCATCCTATCCATATTCTCTTTTTATCCCCATTGCACAGCCTATCTGCTAGCAGTTACTTCTAGATTTTTACCAGTCTGGATGAGACTGATGTCCCTCCCTTCACCACTGGCAAGATCACCTCCCTTGAAGAGCAGCATCCATCTTGTCACCCTCTTGCTGTGATACATACAGACATTCAGGATTATCTATTTACATTGAATGCAAACTCCCTACCCTGACATTTACAGCCCTCCACAACATGGCCTAAGCCAACCCTCCCAACCAGTTCCCCAAATCTCTCCTCAATTACCCTAAGTCATAAACCAGACCAACTAGGCTCTGCTTATAGAACAAAGCTCTTTTCAAATGCCATTTCATGGAATTTTTTTAAATCTCCCCCTAACACGTAAGAGAGCTCCCTCCTGAGAACCCTAAAGCTCCTTATTTGTATTTGTGATACTTCTGCCTTACGCACACAAGCATTTGTATTCATACTTGCCCAGTGTACATATATATGTACATGAATGTGAACACAATTAAAGGCATACAAGCATATAGTATAGCTAAGGGCTAATGTGATATTATGAGGAAAACTCCATTTTTAAATCATAAGGCCCATATTTCAGCTCTAACTATTTCTCTCATTGATTAATCCCAAGGGAAAAAGAAGAGATCAGAGGGTAGAAGGACAGAAGAGGACTTAGGTTTGTTGGGAAACAACTATATCCCAAGGTCCAAGCCAGATGTTACACATGCATTAGCTCTTTTAATTCTTAGGCAAACCCCACAACTAAGTATTATTATCTCAGTTTAACTAATTAGAAAATTAAGGCTCTGGGAGGTAATAAGCTTGCCAAGGTATCTAAGCCTCAACTTCCTCCTCCAAAAGTGAAGAAAATAGTATCTACACTGTGGCTCTCAGAAAGTTGTTGCATGGATCAAGTGAGCTATACACATGGAAGTGCTTTGTCAAATAGAAAGTAATAGAATGTTATTTATTTGTTTTATCCCAACTGATTCCAACCTCCCTTAGGGCAAGAACATCTTATTCCTCTTCAAACCCCAGCATCTAGCATAATGTCAGGTACAGTAGATACCCAACGACAGCTTTTTTAATGAATCAGTTTTTAAATCCCCATAGCACCCTCACACTTTAAGCTTAGTAGACACCATAAATATTTGTTGAATTTAATTGAACTAGCAGGATAACTCAGCAAAGAAGTATGTATGCAGCTCCATTGACCAGGCAGGTCAAATACCATTACACTGAAAATATCTATAAAACAAAATATTTTTTAAGTTCTAATAATGTCTCACCTTATAGAACAATAATTAATTCAAGAAAATTCTAATGTTAGAAAAACCCCAGAGTAGCTCATTTCCTCTCAAATAATTTGAAAAGTCTCTTGGGTATGTTATGGTAAGATTTGACCAGCATATATAACCTTCAATAGATATAGATAT
Source organism: Daubentonia madagascariensis (assembly GCA_023783475.1). Lineage (NCBI taxonomy): Eukaryota > Metazoa > Chordata > Mammalia > Primates > Daubentoniidae > Daubentonia > Daubentonia madagascariensis. Next base: position 44,504,017 of record JAKFHU010000600.1, on the reverse strand, counting down.
ATAGACTTCATCTTTCTTTAATTAATGATATGATTGCCAGCACCTTGAATTAATTACCTTTTTGCCACTCAATGGATATTCCACAGATGTTGGAGGCAAAGAAAACTTTTTAAGCATAGTTATAGTCAGTTCACTTGCTTTTCTCCTTAGTAACTATCACTCATATTTGCCTTGCTGCCAGAAATTTTCAATTTTATATAGGATTGATTCCTTACCAAAAGTTTCATACTGTGAGTCAAAACACTTTTTGAGGTTTGCCTGAAGTTGAGTAATCAGGTATGTTATATAACAAGTATGATCAAAATTACATAAATACATTTGTCATTCAAGTTTTATACTAATATATTGGTGTTTGGATTTTCAGACATTTCTATGACAACCCTATCCAGTTTGTTGGAAGATCTGCTTTTCAACATTTACCTGAACTAAGAACACTGTAAGTTTCCATTTCTCTTATAGATCACTTTTCCCCTACAGGGTTGCTGTGAAAATCAATGAATATAATAGGTTGAAGTGTTTTGAAAATGGCAACAAAAATTACCCTGGTCTAGAATTTTCTCCCAGTAATACTCGTATACTCTTCCTTCTAGGACTCTGAATGGTGCTTCACAAATAACTGAATTTCCTGATTTAACTGGAACTGCGAACCTGGAGAGTCTGTAAGTACTTGAGTAGACACTTGACTTTGCCCAAAACATACACTGCCTGGAGATCCTGACCAGTCTTAACATAAGGGAATCAAAATATGTCACTGTGTGATGCCTGAATAAAAGGATTCTGTCTGGTTTGTGTTTTAACAGGACTTTAACTGGAGCACAGATCTCATCTCTTCCTCAAACCGTCTGCGATCAGTTACCTAATCTCCAAGTGCTGTGCGTATCAGTAAGGCAATAATGTATAAACAGGCAACTTCCATTTAGGGGTGAAATGGCAGACATTATTTCAATAATCCTTTAAAAGGGGAGAAAGTTTTTTCCTTGCAGGTCTCCAGGAGGTCAGGTCTCCTTTGCCCCCTTTGGACCAGGCTCTCTGACATGACCCTGGTAGTGACGGTAGTGTACCCTTCGTTTCCAAGTCCCAAACAGCCTCCCATCGGAGTTTCAGTTGGCATACATTTCCTTTCAGAAAAGATATGAACAAGCCAAAATAGCTTCATGTCCCCTCCTCTAAAGGCTTTGCAGAGCCGGACAAAATAACATAATGGATCAACCATCCAATGTGGATGCCAAAATCAAAAATTGAGATATCAGACTCACACAAACTTTGATAAAGATGACCAAACATACTTCCTGTATAGTTGTGGGTGTCTTGTTCTAATGTTTCGTCTAATGGTTAAACAGCTTGCATATGTTACTTCTATTGACTTGGGACTTTTTCCCCTGCCTTTCTCATGTTTTATGAAAAGTAGTTCATAGGGATTGGAAGAGCCTTGTTTTGACCTTCCATTTTCAGCCTTCTCCCTCAACTCCCACTCAACCCTATTACTGTCCTCTTAAGCACTGTTGAGACTTAATGAAAGGACCGTTAGTCTCTTGCCAGGACTCTGCACTCACATAGAAGACACCTGTGGCAGTTGTGTGCCTATAATTACGCCATAGGCTTTACTGGGCAGCAGCAGCACAAGTGGCACCATGCATGTTAAGTGGATGAATGGGAATTTCTGCCACAGTGACTCTGCCTTCCCCATCCCCAGCCTGCTCTGTCACCTCACACCCCCGTTGTTCAGTGATATGGGGGTGCAATAACACCACACGGTAGTGTTGGAGTCAGTCATTCACATCCAAGCAGGGGAGGGAGTATAGAGCAAATGTCCCCTTCTCTACCCTACCCTGCCCCCTGAAGTGTCCATACAGATGACAAAACTGAGAATTAGGGAAGTTAAGTACCTTTGTCAAAGTCACACTGCAAGAAAGCAGCAGAGTTAAAATTCAAATGCGGTCAGTTTGATTGAATACCTGGAAGAAGGTGTGTGTACACTAGGTGGTAGAAATTTGGAAGGCCATCTTAGAATTCTGCCTACCACACCCAGAACAGGTATAATTATCCCCATTTCTTAAGGAAACTGGCTCAGTGACATAATTAGGATTTCACATACTGTAACTAGTAAGTAGAGAGCCAGTATTTAAATTGCATCCGTCTCCACTATGTCACATAGTGAATGGTAACCACCCAGGGCTAGAACCGCGTAAGTGAAGGCTAACTGGCAAAATGGCTAAGAGCAAAGGCTCCGGAGCCTATATCTCTGATTCAAATCCAGGCTCTCTATATACCAGCACAGTGTGTTGAGCAATTATTATCCTGGCTCCATTTTATAGTTTCCCAGTCTATAAAATGGAGATGTAGCCACTTGCTTCAGAGGATCATTATGAAGATTAAATGACTACATGTCAAACACAGCACACCTGGGACATTATAAACTCTCAGTCAATGTTAGTTCTTATTATCTTTCTCACTACCTTTACACCATTATTCTTTCCTCCAGTTGAAACTTGAAAAACCCAGAACACAAATACATTAATGGCAGTATCTTGCCATTTTTCAAAGCATTTTAACCTATAATATTCTTTTGTTCTTCCCAACAACGCTGCAAGATCAGCAAAGCAGGTGTCTTCTCATTTAAGAAAGCTGAGAAAGACATCAATGCTTTGGCCAGTGTATCAACCAAGTAAAATAAATTGAAGTTGAGACTAGAACCCAGAACCCTGACTTCTACTACAGGGTGCCTTATGTTCTCGTGGAAGTATAGATCTGAGAGCTTTCCTCCTTTGGCTGAACCGTTCAGTGAGTATTTGTTATATGAGGAAATTTCACTGTATTATACATGAATGGTTTTGCCCCCAACTTGCTTCACCCACATGAGATTACTTGGCCCACCAGACAGGCTACGTGTGGCTTTCCCCACTTACTGGCTGTGATCTTAGGCAAGTCATTTCATATTGTATGGGTATAATCAGTGTCTTCCTCATAAGGTGGCCACAGAGATTACAGGAGATAATTCAAGTAAAGCCTTTATAGAAGAAGTGCTTGATCAAATTTAGCCATAAAAATCATTAGGTAGCAGGTAACACTATGTCTTTATGTATAACAAGGCTTTATGTACCCTCTACTAAGAGGTAGATGAGTAAGGATTGCCACTTTTGCAACCTACAGAGATGAGTGCACCAAATTATTATCAGCTTTGGTAATATGTGTGTCCATTTTATTACATTCACTGCTTTTCAAAAATGCATACCACATTATTAATCAGGTATATTTGTGCATAGGTGGAGGGTTTAGGGGATTTTTTTGTGGGGGAGGTGGTATATTTCAAACCTCTAGTTTAAACCACAAATTTGTGTTTGCAGGCAGCTTCCTTTGAACTATTTATGTGTAATAAATGACCTGTATTCCTATATAAATCCCTTTTATTCAATAAGTGTAGAATAAAGTAATCAATTATAAGAATAGAGTAATTTAAGACATCTTAGAAAACAGTATGACTTTTCAGTTGCATAGTGGTGATCTGGTTTTAAGAATTAGAATCAGGCATGAAAATGTGTTAGTTGATTAGCTAATAACTTTTAAAACATGAGACAAGGTTTTTTTATGTATCTATGTTACTTTATCTACGAGCTTTCTTTTTTTTAAGTTTTCTACAAATTATGATGGCTTGTTTTAGATTAGTTATATTATACTATAAATATGTCCAGATGTTTTTGTTATTCTGTAATTTGTTGAGTTTTGGCTGAAGATTTTTTAGACTCCCCCCCTTGTAGTGATTGGTTTCAAAGTTAGTGCTATGTTTTGAATTGTGGAGTTTTTTAAAAGTTGATTAGAAAAGAACCAACAATGATTTCTCTTAGCTGTAGAGTTGTAGCAGCTCTTAGAGACACAGGCACAATTATTTAATTTAATTTGTACTCATTGCAGTAAGATAATAGCTAGAACATTGTAGATCATTACTAAAAAAATATAAATAAATTCATTAAGTAAATTATTTAAATCAATTAAAGAAGTATAACAGTTATATTTCAGTAAACATTTGCATCTACTGGGTAATCCAATAATGCCTGCTCCATGTCAGGGCTGTGGAAATGTTCAGAGTCTGCCTTTGGGAAATATAACAGTTTGGAGGGAAAAGAATAGCAAAGCATGTTTTCTTATGATTCAGATGTAACAGATTTTCCCTTTTTGCATCTTCTGTTTTTCAGAGATCTGTCTTACAACCTGTTAGAAGATTTACCCAGTTTTTCAGTCTGCCAAAAGCTTCAGAAAATGTACGTCTAAGAATCTGTAAATCACCTAGCAAAAATCAAGAACCAAAACTCACATTTCTCAGAGTCATTGGTTCATTTACCCTGTGGTACACTGGGGTCACATTTGATGTTTTTCCTTTGTACACACACAAGGTGTGACCGTGTAGGGTGGCTAGATAGTTGGGAAACACATATAATACTATTTTTTCATGCATTGTGCTATAGTATTAGTAAAACATTTATTATGTATTTGCTTTTTTCTTTCCTAACTCAGCATTCTAGTGAACTAGGTTTGTTTGAGCTTTAGAATTTTTCTTCTTTTACAAGTACAACCAAACTTACATATCCAGTGAGTGGTATTGTTTTTGAATACGGGGGGACTTGAGTTTGTTGGTGTGTTTGTTTCACAGTAGTCTCTTTAGAGGAGGTGCCATATTTATCATATTTGAGGTGCCATAGATGCTACTTGTGCATGAAACATTTTAGAATTCCTCTCTCAAAATTGCCTCCCCCTTAGCCGGGCGCGGTGGCTCACGCCTGTAATCCTAGCACTCTGGGAGGCTGAGGTGGAAGGATCGCTTGAGGCCAGGAGTTTGAGACTAGCCTCAGTAAGAGTGAGACCCCATCTCTACTAAAAATAGAAAGATTAGCTGGGAGTGGTTTAGTCCCAGCTACTCAGGAGGCTGAAGCAGGAGGATTGCTCAAGCCCAGGAGTTTGAGGTTGCAATGAGCTACAGTGACACCACTGCACTCTAGCCCAGGCTACAGAGTGAGACCCTGTCTCAAAAAAAAAAAAAAAAAAAAAAATTGCCTCCCCCACAAGACATCAGCCTTGTTGCTTTATAGTCACACTTCAGTTCTGATGAAAACAAAATTAACCATCTATCCTTTCACACTTAGTTTTTCTCTGAATGCTTCTGGGTGATTAAGGGAGAAAAACAAAGTAAATCTATCTTTAAAAGGTAAAGATTTGATCCTCCTAAAAGACCCTCAAAGAATGCAAACAAATCTCAGAAGGCAGCACCAGTAGAGGAGTCCTCAAGTGTTTTGAATGATAATGGCATTTGGAATATGGTTTTATATCCTCTCAGGGGAACTGGTTGCTTTGAAATAGAGATAATACTTACTTGAGTATAAATTTTAATGTTCTTTTTTAAAAAAACAAAAATCAGTCACTTGATAGTCACACTTCATGTGTTCCTTTGATTGAGAGCAGGTAATCCCTCTGTAAAAATTCTCTGAAGTCTGTAATCTTTGAAATCAGTGACTTTAAAATCAATCTTTGGAATTCTGTCATTTCAGTGACCTAAGACATAATGAAATCTACGAAATTAAAGTTGATGCTTTCCTGCAGTTGCTTGGTCTCCGATCTCTGTGAGTACCACTTCCCAGCGTCTTCCCCAACACAAAGCACGCAGTTTCTCTTTTGAGCCTTCCCCTAGTATTAATATTTTCTTTTCACTGAACACTCATATGGTAGGACCTTTGTGCATATATTTGCTATGATAAAGCAAGTATTTTTTTCCTGACAATTTCCAGAAATAAATTGAAAAGCAGTACATTTGCAGTTATGCTCTCTACCAGGCAGCAGGCATGAAACTTTGATGAAGAGAAAATAGGCCAAGTTTTTGAATAGCCTACAAAGTGTGTTCCTGTGCACAGCCGGGAATTGGCAGGGATCGTTTTGCATACAAAAATGGGATGATCACACAATTCTTTCTGCCTGCTTTTCTTTCCCAGTTAAGCAGAGTTTTCAACATGTGTCTCAAAGTGCTTAAATAGTTACATGGGGGCAACTGTGAAAAATACAGACCCCAGGTCCTCACCTGCCTCATGAGTTAGAATCTTGGGAGTGGGCCTGGGAATCTGCATTTTAACAAGTACACTAAGGTTTGAGCACAAATGTCGTCAGAAGTGCTTCTGTTAGTAGTTACAAAACTACGATTTGTAAATACCTGTATTTAATTCCATTTGATTGAAACAACATGTATTAAATTTTTAAAAAGAAAACTTATGAACCAATTATTTTATGAAGTAACACTTAAAAGTTCTCTACACTGAACTGGATTTCAACATGATTTTGATGAATGGTGATGACATGCAATGTTTAAATGGTAGTATGTTTGTTAAAATCTTTCTCTTTTGCTGACCTCTAAAGTTTTTTTTGAATAATATCATTCCTCAAAACACTTTAAATTTACCTTTAAGAACCACTTTCTCCCAAAAATTTACCTTGAGAACCATCTGGTTCTGAATTTAGTCACGTTGCCCTTTCCTTACTTATGGTTTATATCTGCTTGTGTAGTGCTTTTACTTTTTTAAAAATAAACATAAATAAAAAATACCTACTTTCAAATCACCAGGTTTGATTTCTGACTGTTCCAAAAGTCAGTTCTATAACTGAGCTCTGAAGATACCAAAAGAATGTGACCCAGACTCTGAAGAATAAATATCTGAATCCCCCCGAATTCCTCCTTCCCCTTGACCTCACATCCAGCCACTCACCAAACTCTGCAAACTCCACTTCATCCACTCCACTCTTCTACCACAGGCCCACATGATGCATTTGTTGTCACCATCATTCTTGTCCTCCTGCTATCTGTCTTCTGTCTCTACCCATTCATCTCATTCTCCAAAGAGACATAAAAATAATATTTCTTAAATAGAAGTCTAATCATGTTACTTCTCTGCTTCAAAAACCTTCTGTTATTCCCCTATGTCCTTCAAGATCAAGACCAAACTTCCCAGCACCATTCTTCAAAATATGATCCCAACCTCCTGGCACAGTGTCCTCTCTCTCCCCCTGTTCCTCCTGTTCCCAATGCCTATGGGATTCCTCCCCACCCTGACTAGTCTCCCTGCCCATTTCACAAGAATAAGTTCTCCTGTCGTGGAGCCCACTTTCACACTCTCTACTATAGGACTTAACACCCAGCGCTGTCATCGGGTAGACCATGCCCTACCTGAAAACAGCAAGAAAGTTTTCGGTTTTTTATTTCCAGAGTCTAGTGCGGTGGCTCACTCATTATTTACTTAAGAATTCAAACATGTTCTGAGCAAAAGATCAGGAACTCTGAAGCCAGTGTGCCTGGGTTTGAATCCCAGCTCCCAAGATTACTCTGTGACTTTGGGCAAGTGACTTATTACACCGTGTCTCTGTTTCCTAGTCAGTAAAATGAAGATAATGACAATACCTACCTGTTAGGGTTGTGTATGAAATAGTAAATGTAAAAAACTCATAACTTTACCTGGCAAGTAGTAACTACGCCATTTTATTATTATCAGAGCACGTATATAGCCGTTTAGGGTGTATCAGTGAGGGCCCTGGCAGGAAACAGAATTTACCCCAGATGGTTCAAATGAAGGGACACTTACATAGGTGTTGGCAGGGAGCAAGCGAGAGAAGGGTGTGCAAGCAAGAGAAACCAGCACCATCATGAAGACTGGGGCTAGAATCATAGAGAGGAAGTGGTGTGTTCAGAACACGCAGGAAGAGCTTATGCACGGAGAGGGGTTGCAGGGGTTGAGAAGGTGCGCAGCTGCCATCAGAGATACGGTTCCAGAACAGGGAAGGAGCAGACCGCAAGTGCCCCAACCTGTCTCTCCTCCCAGTACTTCCACTGGGAACACAACTGAGGCCAAGAGGGAGGTCTGGGGATGCAGCCCGCAGGATTGGCCAGGCACAGAGCGGGGCAGGAGAGCAGAAATGACGCCTCCAGAGCTGCTGGGAGAATTCCAGCACCCAGGCTCGCAAATGGAAAAGGAATTACAGTCCTTTGAGCATATAAATTCTCACACATTGACTAAAAACCCAGTCAAATCACTATAAAGCACCACGGCAGGACTTGGCCTACATTGCAGATATTCCGCTCTGTGAAGCTCAACCAAGGCACCCATGTTCTACTTGAGTCTTTGTCAAAGTCTGCTTAAAGAGACTTTGACAGATGTATTACGGGCTCACCTCCGTAGTCGCGTGTTTCCTGAGCAGCCCCTTAGAAGACAGTCTCCTCTCTCAGTTACCCAGAGCCCAGCGCCCCTGGTAGCTTTCCCACCTTCTGTACTTTCCCTCCTATTAGCTGCGATTTTCTTCTGTTCTGGGATCAATGAAAAGAACAAAATGAATGCACTTCCAGTTTCCTCCAGGAAAGGAGGAAAGTTCCCCAAAGAACCTTTCAAATGAGAATATGAATATTCTGTGAATATCATTTATTCAAGGTAATTCAGGGGCTCACGAACATAAACTTTTCTGCACCTGAGAAAAGTTGACTTTGATCATTTTCAATTTCCTCGGCTACCTACATCTTGGTTACCCTTATTTGTTAGGCATTTTAAAAGTAAAAATCTTAAATCCATAGTTCCTTCTTTAAAATGTAGAAGTTCTTATCCCTGATAAATTTCCTGCAGACGTTTTTGAAAGGGTTTCATTCCTGCTTAATTATCTACATTTCATTACATACGTGTGACAAGTGCATTTTATTTCCCCATAAACTGTAGTTTTTCTTTGCTATCAAAGGATTCTGTTTCTAACATACATTAGAAATTTTATTCATAACCCAGTCAAGAATTTACTTGTCAGTGTCCCTTCCTGGAAATTTTCTCGAAAGCATCTTTGTGTTTCTCCCAAGGCCTGACATACAGGAGTGATGTGCACAGATTTTTTGTTGTTGTTGTTGAGTTTCATTATATATCCAGGGACATTTTATAATTTAAAACTTACCCGTCAGAAGAAGAGACTCAGAAGTTTCTGTCTCTTCCCACACCCCTACCTCCACTTATTTTAGAAAAACCCAAATAACATTTTACAACCATGTTAAAGTCAACCTTTTAGCAAGAATAAAAACTAAAATATCCTCCTGAATGAATGATTTTTCCTTGATTGCTTTAAACAAGACTGATTTAAGGTTCTTTCTTTAGTCATTTTATACCACCAATATCTTAATCTGAATGGTAATTTGATGAGTTGTTTCTGATCTGAGTGGAAATTACATTTTGGTAGAAGACTTCACATGTTCTTTCTTTATATAATCCCTTCATTTGCCTTTTTTTAAAATAGGAATTTAGCATGGAACAAAATCGTCATTATCCACCCCAATGCATTTTCCACTTTGCCGTCTCTAATAAAGCTGTGAGTATTTCATTACCTGTTTATGGCATGTCTTTTAACAATTGGGGACCCTCTAGTTAATCAAAACGCTGGTTTTATTGAAGAAGCTGTACAGGCACAGGTTGCCAGCCCTCTGTGTTCTCCACACCTAGGGCTGTGCCAGAGCCAGGGAGGAGCCCTTAAGTGGATAACTAAAGATCTGGGTGCCAGCTGGTTCGGGTTACTCAGGTGAAATTCCCTATTTCTGCCGAGTAATCAGGTGGATAGAATAAGATGTCAATTCAGTTCTGAGGGGTGTTCATTTTATTGTTTTGATTGATTGAAAACCTTCCTGTCCCTCCGCCCTCCACTTCCCATCTCCTGCTCGTTCCCCTCACCAGCTCTTATCTGATAGAGAAAAAAGGAAACGGTCCGACAGAAGTTGGGAGGAGAAGGACAGGAATAAATAAACCCCCTACGCTTTTTACCTCTCACTCCGAATCCAGTCAGCACCACTTTTCAAATTCAATGTAGCACCTTCCCCTTAATTGTAGATGTCCCCACCTGAAAAAATGAAGCTGACTATGGAACAATTTGGATGCAATTAAAACTCCCCCCACACACAATCCTGATTATAAATAGAAAAGTTATCAGGAGCTAAAATCAAAATGGTTACTTGTACCATTAAGAATAAGGACCCTGCTTAGAAGTTTTTATTGAGCAGTTTAATGATCTTTAGGTTGCTTTTCTAGCATAAATGTTTTATGCTAACACAGACTAAAAGCCAATTGTTGTTTGATATTTTGCAGGGACCTATCGTCCAACCTCCTGTCGTCTTTTCCTGTAACTGGGTTACATGGTTTAACTCACTTAAAATTAACAGGAAATCATGCCTTGCAGAGCTTGATATCATCTGAAAACTTTCCAGAACTCAAGTGAGTTTGTCATTAAAACTAATAAGATACATTTGTGGTCATGTGAAATAATAGATGTATTATAGTGGTTTTCTAAATTTATGAGGTCGTGAGACCCTTTTGAATTGCATTTCATGCCCTCAAGTCCCCTACCCCTGGAGCATTGTTGGGACAAGTCCTGAAGTGGGAGAATGTGTCTTCCTGACTGTATTTCCTTCTCAAAGATGCCTCCCAGAATCACAGAGTTCATGGGAAGAGTTTGAAAACCATTGATCCATGAGATATAAACTGGGGCATATAATGAAATAACACTGTAATATTATTGTACTCCTGTTCACAACTTTTAATTTATCTAGCTTGTGTGTATGTTGTAATAAAATGTACTAAATTAATATTTGTTTGGAAAAATAGTATTTGTTAAAACCTACTATGTTATCATTGATAAAGAAGTATCTTGAAAGATTATATATATATTTTTTAAACCACAATCTTTTTTACAAACTTGTAAAACCATGAAAGTAATATCATCCCAAAAGAGAGTTTGGAAAGTAGAAGAAAGAACAAAAATCTAAAAAAAGTTCCCCTAAACAACATTTTAAGTTTTTTCTTTCAAGACTTTGTTTTCAGTGTATTTTTAATTGTTAGAATCAAAGTGTTCATACAAATTTATATCATGTTTTAGTCACTTAACATTACGCCATAAGAAATTTTTAATGTTGCTACAGTTTTTTTAGCAGTCATTTTTCTATCTTATTTTGGAAATGTTCCATCATTTCAGTGATGGAAGTTGCATCACTCAACTTCAGCAATTATCAACATTCATAGTGATAATTTTTAATAACTCCATTGTTGCTGTAAGTAGCACTGTAGTGAACACCTTTATGCCCATAACTTACATTTTGGATTATTTATTTAGGCTAAAATCCAAAGGTAGAATCATTGGGTGAAAGAAGATGAACACTATATTTAATGACCCATTTCTTTAAGTGTTTTTTTGTTTTGGTTTTTTTCATTTAAAGGGTTATAGAAATGCCTTATGCTTACCAATGCTGTGCATTTGGAGTGTGTGAGAACATGTATAAACTTTCTAATCAATGGAATAAAGGTGACAACAGCAGTATGGATGACCTTTATAAGAAAGATGCTGGAATGTTTCAGGTTCAAGGTAAGACCTGCTATGTCATGGTGATGAAATTGTGACTGGAAGGGTCTTGAAAAGTCATCTGAACTCCAGACAAGTCCCTATGTAACCACCCTAACAAGTTGAGAATCAACCACACTTTTTAAGGACTCTCTGAGAAAGAGAAAGCTCCCTTCAGATTTATTCTACAATTTTATCTATTCTGTAAGTGAATTCTTAATATTTATATTTATAATTAGATCCCCCTTACCATATATTGTCCTCAGGGGTGATTACTGATATCAGTGTTTCCATAAACTTTTAAAAGGGTCCCATCCTTGTGGACCCCTTTTTCAAACATGCTTCAGAACCTTTTTCTCCAGAAGACAAAATCCACTTTTGTTCTTGTGATAGGCAGTTTAGATTCCTCCATATTTCAGTAGAAGGGCTTAAGAATCCAACTTTCAATCCAACTAATTCTAAATCATTCTCCCCTCCTACCCACCATGGGGTTATCTTTCAGGAAGGTGAAATGAGATAATGTCTGTAAAACACTTAGCTTTCCTTGAAGTAAGACGTTACTTAAACAGACAGCAATGCGCCTCAACCACACCTGTGGTAATGAGCAGCCACTCTGGGCGCCCCCTCCTTTCCCTGCCAACCTTGCAAGTTTGTACAAAGTCTAAACGGACTGGCTTCTCATGCTTTGGGCCTTAATGATTTGTTGATTCCAAAGTAAGTGTGATTCAGTCTGTCTGCAGATTACCTTAACGTTTCTTCCTGCTTATCTGTCTAAGGAGCTGACATCTTGGCCCTTGGCTTTTTTGTTTTAGACCACAGCACGTGTCTTATTCGTATTCCTGCTTTAGTTTTTGCTTTTCCTGACTCACCCACTCTAATTTTTACTACATTTATTCACTCAAGGAAAAAAAACAAAACAAAACAATTAGAGCACCTACTATGTGCCAGGCACTGTTCTAGGCCCTGAAAGTACACAATGAACAAGAGAGAGAAGGTCCTTCATAGAATTTATTTTCAAGGGCAGTGATTCTCAACCCTGGGCCACATATTAGAATTAAACAGTAGCTTTTTAAAAAGACTGATTCCCAAGTGCCACATGAAACCAATTAAATCTGCAGTTTTGGGAAAGTGTATTAGATCACAAAACTCTTATTTTCCTATTTCTTGGTTAGCTAAACCAAACACCAAGTACTTTCTTGATTTGTTCTTTGTTATGCAGAATTCCCCAGGGAAGACTGAAACTTACTGTTTCTCATTCTCCCTCTTTTGCTCAGAGAACACAGCCTAGAACATTTGCACTGTAGTTATCATAGTGTTAGAAAATTGGATGAAGTGGTTCCTGCTCTGAATGGAGAGGTCCACAGCCTTTCCCTAATTTAAGTCTGCAATGTGGGGCCATCACAAGCTCTAGGGAACAAGAACAGAATGAGATAGTTTAGATGTTACAACCTGGAGTCGGGGGTCATGCTCCCTCACTTGTGCTGGAACAGTATGTCATAGTAGCTTGAGTAGACATCCAAAGGCAACTTTATAATAGACTTGCAAGAAAACCAGAGCCCAAGGAAAAGCAGGATGTCTTGCCTTTGGTTCCCTTTGTGACGGTTCATGTCCTGAGAACAACCCAGGACTCTCCTCTATGGGATTTGGTCCCTTGAAAAGAGAGACAGAAGTAATCGTTCCAGGACTTTTCATTCCTGTAGATGAGCGGGACCTTGAAGATTTCCTGTTTGACTTTGAGGAAGACCTGAAAGCCCTTCATTCAGTGCAATGTTCACCTTCCCCAGGTAAGAAAGGCATCAAAACTGCCTCAGCAGCAGTCTCCACCATTGACTCTGAGTCCATCAATAACACTGCAGCTACACTTTAAAAGCAAAATCAGTACCATCTTTGTGGCTGATTAGTATCCCTCCCCAGGGGGACCTGTAAAATACAAACATTCATTCCCTAGAGTTCTCTATTTGCAAATAAGATTTGGGGAAGGGGACATTTGAAACAACTAAATGGAAACTAAAGAATCACACATGTTGTTAGAAGCATATGTAATGTTTTAAATGATATTAACAATTTAGCCTGAAATAGTATGCTATAGTCTTGCTTTGTATAATAACTGATTTTTGAGGGTGATTTATTGTGTCTTCCTTATAAATAACCATTTGATGAAAGCAAATAATACTTTGTACAGATAAGTTTTTTAAAAAGAAAGAAAAAAAATACTGAATTCACTTAATAGTTTGTCCCATTCCAAGAAATAGGATGGGCCACTTGAAAAGAGATGGCTGGGAAGGGTATTTTATTTTCAATAATTAAATTGTTCCTTGCTCCCTAACGTCAAATGTCAGTCTAAAACTAAGATGAGATTTTCATGAAATGCGTGTTCATACCACCCATACGTCCTTTTCTGATATTATGGGATATTTCTCTAGGATTCTCCTTCTCTGCCTATGGAACCTTATTGAAGCATTGTGAAAAATATAATGAAAAGTCCAAGAGATCTAGCTTTTTACCTGGCCCCAACACAGCTGTATCTTGGGGACCTTAATCAAACGATTGCAATTCCCCATTCCCATTTCTTTGAATATACCCTGGAAACATGAGCACCTGATGCATTCACCCAGCCAATGCTGCAGAAGATCCAGTTGCTAACAATAGTGGTCTGAGAAAGTGGACAGTGCCACATGGGCGCTGTGTGTTACCATGGCTGTTATTGGCCTCTATCTCTTGGTGTCCTAATTAGAGAAAAAAAGGGTAACTTGGCAAAAGTTGTAAACTCTAATTTGATGGTCAATCTTTTTCTTCCTTGGACTTCTAGGCCCCTTCAAGCCTTGTGAACACTTGTTCGGTAGCTGGCTGATCAGAATCGGAGTGTGGACCACAGCAGTTCTGGCACTCACTTGTAATGCCTTGGTGACTTCCACAGTGTTCAGATCCCCTCTGTACATTTCCTCCATAAAACTCTTAATTGGGATGATCGCAGTGGTGAACATGCTCACGGGAGCCGCCAGTGCTGTGCTGGCTGGTGTGGATGCGTTCACTTTTGGCAGCTTTGCACGACATGGTGCATGGTGGGAGAACGGGGTCGGTTGCCAAGTCATTGGGTTTTTGTCCATTTTTGCTTCAGAATCATCTGTTTTCCTGCTTACTCTGGCAGCCCTGGAGCGTGGGTTCTCTGTGAAATGTTCTGCAAAATTTGAAACGAAAACTACTTTTTCCAGCCTGAAAGCAGTCATTCTGCTCTGCACGCTGCTGGCCCTGGCCATGGCCACTGTGCCCCTACTGGGCGGCAGCGAGTACGGCGCCTCCCCGCTCTGCCTGCCCCTGCCCTTTGGGGAGCCCAGCGCCACAGGCTACATGGTCGCGCTGGTATTGCTCAATTCCCTTTGCTTCCTCGTGATGACCATTGCCTACACCAGGCTCTACTGCAATTTGGAAAAGGGAGATCTGGAGAATATTTGGGACTGTTCTATGGTGAAGCACATCGCCCTGTTGCTCTTCACCAACTGTATCCTTTACTGCCCTGTGGCTTTCTTGTCCTTCTCATCTTTATTAAACCTCACATTTATCAGTCCTGAAGTAATTAAGTTTATCCTTCTGGTGATTGTCCCACTTCCTGCATGTGTCAACCCCCTTCTCTACATCCTCTTCAACCCCCATTTTAAGGAGGATCTGGGGAGCCTGGGAAAGCAAACTCACTTCTGGACAAGATCGCAACACCCAAGCCTGATGTCTATTAACTCTGATGATGTCGAAAAACAGTCCTGTGACTCAACCCAAGCCTTGGTAACCTTTACCAGCGCCAGCATAGCCTACGACCTGCCTTCTAATTCCATGTCACTGCCGGCTTATCCAATGACCGAAAGCTGCCATCTTTCATCTGTGGCATTTGTCCCATGTCTCTAATGTGTGAGAGAAAAAGTTTTCAAAAGTTGAAAACCTGGAAATGTGACATTGAGCTCATCAGAGCAGTAGCTAAGAAGACCTGAGTTGAAACTTGGTTTAAAAACCAAAAAAAAAAAAACCAAAACTCTCAGTTAGTGTAAAAAAGCTGAAAACCTATTGATACTTGAGAGTAAAATATGTCTAAATGCTGCTTGTATAATTTGTTTAGCTAAGGGATGGATCAGTCACTCTATTTAGGTGAGCCCAGATCAAAAAAGCAGATTGAAATGTTCTTCAAAAATGATTCTCCATGATTTTACTTGCATTCTTCTTAAATTCACCAATGTACTCATTTGGGGATGGAGGTGAGAACCCACTTGCTTCCAAAATGCGTTTATTTTTTAAGGCAGAATCCCAAAAACTCCTTAAAAGATGGTTTGAGGTATTAGGAACATAAGGGTTTTAAATGGCATACATTACTAAGTGAGGGTTGTGACCCACAGGATTTCATTTTAATGACCATGTAGAGATGTTTTAGTCCTCCTTTGCCTTTCCTCAGAAAGGACCCTTCCAAGTCACCAATCCCTTGGATGAATAATATAAGGCATTATTAACTCACTCATATTCAGATCATTTTTAGAGATACCAGGTTTTATGTATCAACACTAGATGGTTCTACCCAAAATGGAGTAAAATGGCTTACAAACATTTTGAAAGGAAAATTAAGTGAACTTCTTAAATTGCTACTAAGGAAATCACGTACAGGTGAAGTTTGTCTTGTCTAATTCATTTTTCACTCCTTTCTCCTTGGTGCCCAAAGCTCAGAAGGAAAGTCTGTTGCCGGCAATGGACATACTTCAAAAAGATAGTAAGCAACCTGGGACTTTTTTTTTTCCTGAGTGAGTTCACATTTTTTGCAAAAGGTTTTATCAGTTGATTCAAACCAATGTGCATCTTAAGATAACAATCAAATGCAGACACAACATAAATTAATTCCACTTATATAACTTCTCACACGTGTCTCTAGTCACTCTAGTAAACCCGATGTCTGACACCATTTGGATTCAACAGAGACTCAGTAACATATTATCCTGTTTATTTAGCTTGGTTTTAGCTGTGTTCTCTCTGGATCAACGCACTCAATGTCAGGAACATTACTTCTCTGCTTATTCTATGTTAATACATGTATTCGGTATTTTAAGAGGCAAATTATTAAATATTAAAAGTCAAAGTATTAATTCTTAACTTCTTTTATCCTGTATTAGCTTCAGTACATCCAAACCAAATAGGTGTTAGTTAGATTTATTTTTATATAAGCATGTTTATTTTGATCAGATATTTTAACTTGGAATTGAAAAAGTACATTTATGAGATGTTTTATAAGATGTGTAAATATAGAACTGTATTTATTACTATAGTTAAGATTCAGTAACATTAAGGACCATGATAATAAACCATGTACAGTGGCCTATTCTTCCATATATATCGTATTTCTCTGCCCATTCTCTTTAAATTCATTACCTGTATATATGTACATATATAGTACTTGTAAATAGATTCCAAATTTTCTTTTCTATTGGGTACAAAATAAATTTGTAATAAAATGTGTGACTATAAAACAAAATGTTTTCAAGTCTATTTATTGAGCCCCCAGGCAGATATATAGTCTCTGAAATGTTTTTAAATTTTGGAATAAAGTACATTTGCTATGTATTTGTACTTTAATACTTTAGGTATATTGGACTTATCTTAAAAAAAAAGTCTTTCACAAGAACAAATCAAAATATTTGATTATTTTAACTACGATTGATAAGCCATGTTGTCATGACATTGGTGAAGTTTATTGTCCCCAGTGATAGATTGGATTTTATAGCCAGAACCTACCTACGCTGGTCCCAAACTTCTTTTTTAATGTAAGAAAAAAAAAACCCACACAGTTAGAAAGAAATGTATGAATAACAAATCAATCTTAACATATTTAACATGGACATGAGTTTGCTATAAATTCCTCCTTTAAAGCAAACATATTTCGAGACCATGTCAAGGCCAAAACATGAGGACATGCAATTTCCAGGGCACAAAGAAATATACTGTTCCACTTCAGTTCCCATCCCCCAAAACATAAGAAATGTAATGATTTTTCTAGACACCTGTGCCAGACCCTACCAGCTTTGGTGGTGATTCCTACTCTCCCCATATGGATTGCAAAATGAAATAGCATTAGTGCTAAAATCAACCCATGTTTACAGAGCATCCCCAGGGCACCTGGCACTGAGTTTCCCACCCACCCATCAGACTTAACCACATGCTTTAGCCCCAGCATAGTTAACAGGCATCCAATGGGATCATAATCGTGTAGGCCAAGCTTAGTTTATCTTCAGCTGAAACAAGGGCTCACTCTTCTTAATCTCGCTCCTGTGAGCCCAGGCAGCAGATACAAAAGTTGCCTCTAGAGGGAGGGATGCATCACAGGCTTTTATCACCATACTTGCTTTTGGGTGCCCAAAGTTCGGAAACAAGTCCTGGCAGCCCACTCCTTTTTCTCCTGCACCAGAAAACACAAATCAGTCATGTAATTTAAAAAAAAAAAAAAGAACACAAATTCACTCTAATTTATGTCTTTAAATATAAATCCACAAGCTTTATTGCTTTAGTAGCAAAATATTTGTTATAATACACCTCACACAAAACACAGCTCTATTAAGTGTCTGATAAATGCTCTCCTCTCTAATACAGCGTAAGCAGAAAGAATTGGAATTATATCCACAAATAAATACATCTACAGTGAGAAGGGGGAAGATGTCGTAAAGATTGACAGGCTGAGCAGGAAAAACAAGCAATGAAACAAATCAAAAGAACATAAACTAGTGATCTAGCCAAGAGTGAGTGGTTAACAATTTTATGTTTTCAAAAATGGATTCATTCATTCAACAAATACTGTGTGCCTACTATGTGCAACATTCTGTGCACTGGGGATAATAAAGCAAGGTCTGGAATTTGCACTCCAGTGGAGGGGAGACGATAAGCAAATGTAAACAATGAACTATCTAATAGAAACATGAGTGAAGGAAATGACACTGTTCTGAATAGCCTGTTGGGAGTGACTGGCATGCTGCTTTAGATGCAGAGCTCAGGAAAGGTCTCTCTGGAAAGGCAACTTTTAAACTGAGACCCTATTGTCAAAATGGAGCTGCCTTTGCGTTCAACCAGTTACATCCATAAAAATCATCATTTTTAGTCCCTCTGTTCAAATGTCACCTATAACAAACTGTTTTGGGTGACATTTTAATAGAAAAATATATTAGGTGGCTGTTATTGCACATAATTTTTTCTCAACTATTAGTGAAGACCAAATCATTTCTTATATGAAATTTAAAAAATCTTTTCATTTAGTTTTGGCTAAAATAGAAAAATAAGGTAGTAAAAGGAAATAAAATTAGCAACACCCTATTCATTTAGGACAAGAAAAGCTCTAACATCTGAAAAAATAAAAAATGTCCTGCTTCTTTTGTCAATCTTATCATTACATTTAGCTCAGGGGCCCCTTAGCCAGCATGAGGAATAAGTCCCAGATAAATAGATGGGGCTCACCGTGACCATACCAGTTCCATTCATGCTCTTCAGCATTTTGGAGATTTTATTTCACAGCTCAACTATTCAGATAAAAGAGATCATGTCCCTCCAGGCCACTAAACATCGATCATTGTCTCTCTCAGGCCACAGAGGCTCTCAAATACAGTTAGGTTACGGTAGCTTTTCCTTGCAAGTGAAGTGGTCAGGAGCTGTGTAACCACATCCTCATTTCAGTGTCTTCTTTATGAACGTTTCTAAAGATGCTGGACTCGGGTTCTACACTGACTCATTCACCTCACACACAAGTTCCCTAAAGTCTATTGTGTGGGATAATAGAACTTCAGCTTAAGTGGATTCAGAAACAGGCAGAAAATACATGTGACAAGCTGGAGGAGCATCATGGAATACGGGCTTTCCCATGACTGTCCACAGTCATTGTGGACATGACCCTCTGCTCTACTGACCACACTTTAAGAGGGGCGTTAAAAACATGCTACTCCATGAGAACAGGGAATGGAATGGGATGGAATGGAATAGGGAAATGATATCATCAAAGGATAGTGGAAAAAAAAAAATGGAGAATGCTTCACCTGGAGAAAAAAGGCTAAAGGAAAGCATTTGAAATCTTTGAATAATTGAAATTTACTTAGTGCTTTTTTAAGTACCAGCGTATCGCAGGCCAAATAGTAAAATGGCTAAGCCCAACTGCCAGACAGTCCTGAGTTCAAATCCTAGTTCTGTTACTATCTGTGTGACTCTTGGGAAAGGGATTTAATTTTTTTCAGCCTCAACTTTCTCCTCAGTAAAATGGGCATAATGTCACCAGCCTCATAGGGTTGGAAATATTAATAACTTAGTGTATATAAAGTTCTTATCATTGTACCTGCAAAGTAGTAAATGTTTAATAAATGGTTACTGCCTTCCTCCCCCACCCCCGCTTCCCAAAGATCCCATGGAGTGAACAAAGCAGGACTTGTCATTTTGCAGATGAAGAAACTGAGAGTCAGAGGGATAAGTGACTTTCCTAGGTCAAAAATAAGTAGCTAGGACTAAAATACAAGTTTTATTTAACAGCACTTGAAAAACAGTCATAGAGTAAGCTGACTCACTCTTTGAGAGAATAAGAACCAATTGGTGAACAATTCAGGGAGACAGAATCAAGCTTACCTAAGGAAGCTTCATTCATCAGGTGTGTCGGATGCCAAATAAAGTCTATCTTATTGAGTGAGAAGCTAGATCAAATAACAGCTGACTTTTCAATTCCAACATTTTAGATGAATTCCTGTGCTAGTCCTCTCAGAAGGAACGTCAGATTCAAGAGAATGCTGGGGAGAATGCAGGGACACCTTAAGTCAAATCCTGAAACTAGAGGGCATAGTTCTGTGTCATGAGTGAGTGAGCACTCAGCCCGTCTGTTCAGTGTGGTGACGGATAAAGACTTGGGCTTTCCAGTTGTTGGAGACCCGCCGTGGAACACGAGGCAAGTCCCTTAATTTTTTCAGCTCCTGACTGACTCTGATCTTCGCCCTCAAACTACTGGTGAAACAATATCAACTCTCTAAGGGTAATAGCAGGTTTGAAGTCTGTTCTTTCTGCTGCTGTCTCTCCCCAGGTAGTGAGAAGGACAGATAAAAGTCAAGTAAGCCAGAGTCACAGCCCCAAAATTACAGAAATAGCAGTACCAAAGAGCGATGGATAGCAAAGTTGAGACACCACACATCAGATCTTCTCTTTAGCTGTCTAAAGTCCTTGTATGTCTCCCTCTCACTATTTTACTTTCTGCCTGCCTTTCTTCTTCCTTCTCCTCATGTTTGATCCCAGGCTGTACATATGAGAATATTGAGATGAAATATTCAATAACTATGGTTAGTTAGGCTCTCTTAATCATGAGTAATGAGGGAGAGTAGAGAGATTTGGGGAGGACACGTGTGGCAATAAGAAAAACAGGAATCTCACGGGAATTCAGGGACACACACACACACACACACACACACACACACCCCGCCAAAGCTGGCCCTCAAGACTGCAGCGTGCTGTTGAAGAAGTGGAGAGCTTCATCCAACCCCAGTCTGGAGTGTGCTTGTCCCCTTAGCTTTATGGATCTCTCACCAGTATGGTGACCCAGTTTGTCTTTGCTTCAACCACTTCTGTTACTACCGATTGATCGCCTCTATTCTGTAGCGTTAACTTTATCTCCTTGTGTTTATTTGTTACTTCAGCCCATCCCCTTGACACTTCCTCCACAAGGTTTTCTCTTAGGGAATGCACTTACCACCAGTTGCCTAGCCTGAATGTAAACCTTCCACCCCTACTCTAGAAGGGAAAGCATCTGGTTGATCATTGTTCATCCCTGTGGGGCAGAGCCCCAAGGGCTGGGCCATCTGGGGTTGGAGGAGGAGCCGCTGCTCAGACTATAGTAGGCAGCCTCTGAGTCACAGGACCCCTTCTGATCCAATTAGTCATGGGGGGGGGTGGAGTCAGAGTCCCATGGTCAAAACCCTGATTAGCTAAAGTTTCCTCTCACTTTCCTCTGCAGGAGACAGTGGGTAAGGATGTTTTAGAAGTTTCTGGGGCCAGCAGGATCTTTATTGGCCTGTTCTGTACATGTGACCCATTATAGACAGAATGTTTATGTCCCCCACAAATTCATATGTTGAAACCTAATCCCCAATGTGATAGTATTTAGAGGTGGAGCCTTTGGGAGGTGATTAGGTCATGAGGGCAGAACCCTAAGGGATGGGATTAGTGCCCTCATAAAAGGGACCCCAGAGAGCTCCCTCACCCCTTCCACCATGTGAAGACACAGCGAAAAGATGGTGTCTATGCATGAGGAAGTGGGTCCTCACCAGACACCAAATGTGCAGGCTCCTTGATCTTGGACTTCCAAGCCTCCAAAACTGTGAGAAATAAATTTCTATTATTTACAAGCCATCCAATTGATGATTCTGTTATAGCATCCCAAAGGGAGGAACTAAGACAGACTAATTTTAATTTTCCTTACTAAGGGAGGTAGGTTGGGACTACTTTTCCAGCCCATGCCCCCATATTTGCAATTGCTTCCCAGCCATAACTCCTATCAAGTCCCCAGCGGACTTGACCTAAGCCAGAGCAGTCAGATTCTTTTTTACAAGAATTTCAAATTAGGACACTGAGAGATACTAACTTAGTCAGATCATGATGGGAAGGCGCTTGAACAGAAAGATCAAACAGAATTTTGACTGGCATTGACACCATGAGAAGCCAAAATTATGTGTAAGTTTAAGTTTTGAGAAGCAGAAAAAGCCACTATACTGAGAAAAACAAAGACTGGGCTAGCTAGCAAAAAGTAATAGATAAGGCCAAGCAGTTCCATGAATGATAGAGTTTCTAGAAAGTTCCATTCTCTGGGGTGGCTTGGTCGTGTTTTTTGTCCTATTCTTAGATGTCTGAGAATTTGCCTGTTGTATTCTTTCAATAAACCCCCTTTATACTTGAGCTAGTATGAGGCACTTTTTGTTGTTGTTATTGTCCTTTGCACAAAACACCATTCTTAACTAAAATGCCCATCCCCACTGTCCAGATGTTTTTATGTATAGTTGTAATGTCTTTCCTAGGTGTCTGGATAAGGTCTTCTTTTTAGCCTCTTTGCCCCAGCTCAGGTACAGTTTCCATTGACACAGGGAAGCACATCAGTGAACCACACCCCTCCACAGATTATCATTCTCTCTCTCACTTCCTATGCCACTTACTCTGTTTATTATATTTGATATACTTATATAACATCCAAAACAAAGTCGGCATTTACATAAAATACATACAGTACATACAGATGGAATTGTTTACCTAAAACTCTATTTTTAAAAACTTCTTTTCTGTTCTCAAGTAGGAAATTTGGACAAAGAGAGTGGTAGAGGTAACTGCAAGGGCTCTGGGGTCAGACACCCCTAGGCTTGAGTGCCAGGGCCACCGTTTACCAGCTGGGTGACCTTAGTCTTGTTACTTAATTCCTCTAAATGACAATTTCCTCATCTATAAAATGGGAATAATAATGGCATCTACTGCACACATTACTTCCTCCTTACTTAAGAATCATTACTATACAAAGTATTTAGTACATCATAAGTGCTCAATAAATGTGTAGCCATTGTCTAGAGTTTGGATTGGCCCAATAAAGAAAACCTCTTTTCCATACCTTTGCTCTGAGCCTATTGAAAAACAGGACAAGTGGTAAGGCAATGGAGGTAAAACATCACCTTTATTACTGATAAAGTCAATAAAAGATAGCAGGGCTTTTATCTGCAGGCAAGCAAGTTTCCTAATACTTAACGTGAGAATTAGG
Organism: Daubentonia madagascariensis; assembly: GCA_023783475.1. Taxonomy (NCBI): domain Eukaryota; kingdom Metazoa; phylum Chordata; class Mammalia; order Primates; family Daubentoniidae; genus Daubentonia; species Daubentonia madagascariensis. The sequence continues at coordinate 44,480,877 of JAKFHU010000600.1, read as the reverse complement.
CAGACTTGTCCACTGAGTCACAGAGAACATCAGACCACCACAGATCTCCCCACATAGAAGTGTGTTTCTGTAAAATAACAGCATGGAAGAACAGGGCCAAATGTAACCTTCTTGGGGACAGTAACAGAGGGAAGAAAAGACAAAGTTCTTCCAAATTCTAATAAGATATGTCACTTATCCTCCCTACGGGAAAATCAGTAAGAGGATGGAATGCTGCCAGGGGTGTTACACTAATAGACCTCCCTCTATATGGAAGGAAATATCAGGAGGGCGGATATGATTTCTCCCCCAAGCCTTCACTATGTTTGGTTCTTTCAACTTAATCTATTAGGTTTCACCTGTAGGTCTGTGATCAGCCCAAAGTATGGTTGTCCTTTGGGAAGACGACATGACCTGCATATCGGGGGAGTTTTATTCCCACCTTCTCAAAGCTGCCCCCCAAGAGCAACCACAGCTGCAGGAGAACTGGTCTCCAGAAGGTTCTGTGATGCCATGTTTTCAAAAGACCCTGTCTTTTCTAAGCTTTCGGATATCCTAGACTTGCTTAAGACCAGTGCAGTCTGTATGAAAACATACACTCATCTGTGGACACGGCCTCTGTAAACCTCAGTAATCTGCCAGCTCATCATTATCCACGTTGGTCTCAGGTCACCCACGTGGCTCATTTTGAAGGTTAAAATCACAAGAACGGAACTTCTCAAACTATCAACATACCGTGCGTTCATTAGCCACATCCTTCCCAAACACTTTGTTGATATTTTGAGCTGTCTGCACTGCACTGGGTCCACAACACAACTCGTATTCAAAAATAACAAAAATTTTTGACTTATCCATGGTTTCACAAAATTTGCTTTAAAAAAAAGGTGAAAGATAATCACAAGCCAAAATATGTGTTTGAAAGAATGAGGATGTACCTTCACAATAAATATAAAACAAGAAGCGTCAAAGTGAAATGTCAGAGATATCAACTGTCAAACTTAGTACTTAAGGAAATCAGACATTTCATGCTTAATAACCTAATAAAAGAGACCCCCAGATATATAAATAGCCCTTCCACCTGTGAGGACACAGGTAGAAGATAGAAGGTTCTATCTATAAAGAATGGGCCCTCACCAGACATTGAATCTGCCAGCTCCTTGATCCTGGACTCCCCAGCCTCCAGAACTGTGAGAAATAAATGTGTGTTGTTTATAAGCCACCCAGTTTATGGTAGTTTTGTTATAGCAGCCCAAATAAACTAAGATACTAATTAACTGTAAAAATCAAAGAAGAATAAAATAGGTGATGGAGATATATTAGTTATAAGAAAAGTTTTATTCTCAGAGAGAGATATGCTGTTCATGTATATCTGATGCTTATGTGATTAACTTCTCAAATTTTAAATCTCCATTTCACAGTAAGAAAATGATCCTGCTTGATATTTTGGTCAAAAATTGCTAACCACTGAGAGGTTTATCGGAAGCAACAAGGAAGTGGTCCAAAAAAAAGAAAGAAAAAATTTGTACTTTTTACCCAAGGATTTTGTCCTAAGAAGTGCAGAATTGGCCCTCTGGGGTACAGAGGGGCCTTTGATCTAAAATAGACCAAATGTCATTGTGTCTGATTAATGTAAATGTATTTTCCAATGGAAAACAAGAATTCCTGATATGTTACTTTGTCACAATAATTCAAAAAAGATTGTGTAGCTGATTTCACCTGCTGCAATCTCTGGAATATTCAGAGTTTTTCCTTTGAATACCTTTGTAATGAGAAGGAAAATTTAAATACTTTTTACGTATGACTGAAGGTATCTATCCCAGCCAAAATTCAGTGGAGGTGGACAATAACTCATCTATACAGTTTATTTTTGTAATTTTGATAGTTTATGGGCCATAGGATGTATAGTATGTTGGGTTATTTTATGCCTGGTTCAGTGTGGGAGATGGCATAGGGTAAAGATACACAGAGTTGATTAAGAAGCAAGTGTCATCACCTAAAGCAGAAGGATGTGGTCTTATTTCAAAGGGAAATGGAACCAAAGTGGTTGAAGCTTATTTAAGCATTTGCAGGCATATTGATAAGAGCAGTTGCAAAAGTTTTTCCAACATTTGGTTATACTCATCATTCATTGCTTCTTTGGCTCTAGATCAAAAAGATGAAGCTTTGATATGGGAAAGTCAGTATGCCAAGCAGATACAGCCTGTTTAGAGGGATCAGACCATTTTCAAGTAAAACATCCTTCCCCACTTGTTGATACAATTATGATTTAAAGAACTGTTGGGAATGCTCTGCATTCAAATTTTTTGGAATGTAAAGACAGTCTTAACTGAATAGGTGTTCTTTGCTTTCATACTCTCCTAATTTCCCCATCCATTTAAGACTAAAGTCCACTGGGTCACGGTGGGTCACGCCTGTAATCCTAGCACTCTGGGAGGTCGAGGCAGGAGAATTGCTTGAGCTCAGGAGTTTGAGACCAGCCTGAGGAAGAGCAAGACCCGTGCCTACTAAAAATAGAAAACTTAGCCATTTGTCGTGGCACGCGCCTGTAGTCCCAGTTACTCGGGAGGCTGAGGCAGGAGGATCACTTGGGCCCGGGAGTGTGAGGTTGCAGTGAGCTATGATGATGCTACTGCACTCTACCCCAGGCAACAGAGCAAGACTCTGTCTCAAAAAAAAAAAAAAAAAAAAAAGGACTAAAACCCATTTCTATTTGGATCGGTATCCTTGGAAGTAGTTTGAACATAGGTGTGAGATCAGCAAGTCATTCATTGTTTCAGCTCCCTTCTCTCTATAGAAATTAAAGAGGCTCCCAACTGTATAAGCTGTACTTGGTGCTATTAATGAGTTTGGTTGTACAAAGGAAAGTACTTTCCCACCCTTGTAGTAGCTAGCCAGGCTTCAAGAAGACTTCCCATTGATCTGCACCTGCTGGTATTCACACCATTGTGGAATTCCTCCCGTATTATGTTGGTGTTAGTCTGTGTGACCAATAGCATATGGCTGAAGTGATAGTATGTCATTTCTAAGAGATTATAAGACTGAAGCTTCCATTTTTGGTTCTCTCTGTCAGCCCACTTACTCTGGGGGAAGCCAGCTGCCATGCCATGAAACCACTCAGGCAGCCTGTGGAAACATCTATGTGGTGAAAAATTGAGGCCTTCAAACAACCACGTGAGCAAGCTTGAAAGTGGATCTTTCAGCCCTAATTGGCCCACAGATGACTGACTGCAGCCCTAGCCAACAGCTTGATACAACTACACAAGAGATACTAAGCCAAAACACCCAGGCAAGCCACTCCTGGATTCTTGACCCACAGAGACTGTGATATAATAAATGTTTGTTGCTTTAAGCTGCTAAATTTTGGGATGATTTGTTATGCAGCAATAGATAACTAATGCAAACCTCCTATGAATATGCAAGGAGTTGTGGTTCACTTAAATTTCAACAGCACTTACATATTTAAAAATTGGGAAGCCAGAACTATTCCTTAGCATTAGTTTTGAAGTAAAGAGCATGGATGAGGATGAAGATTAATGGTTAGTTTTGTGTTTCTGAAACCTGGTAGGCACCCACAAAATAATGAGACAGTGAACCTAAAGAAAACAGTGCAACTTGTAGCTACTGTATTACAGACATTAAAATAGATGTTCCAGTGATTTGGGACCACATTTCTTCATTCCTTCGTATGTTAAACAATAGAAATCCATGCATTTCTCTCTAGCCTAGAGCAGTGCTCCTCAAATTTTAATGTGCATAAAATCACCTGGGGATCTTATTAAAATGTAGATTCTGATTAAGTCTGGGGTACAGCCTGGGATTCTGCATTTCTAACAAGCTCCCAGATGGCCCTGATGCTGTAGATCCAGAACCACATTAAGAAGCAAAGGCCTACTTCTTTTTTGAGCACATTCCCTACCCTTGGAAATCTCCAACTGAAAAAGCCATATTTTCTTTTTCTTTTTTCTTTTCTTTTCTTTTCTTTCTTTTTTTTTTTTTTTTTTTGAGACAGGGTCTCACTCTGTTGCCTAGGCTAGAGTGCAGTGGCATCATTGTCATAGCTCACCGCAACCTCAGGCTCCTGGGCTTAAGTGATCCTGCCACCCACCTCAGCCTCCCTGGCAGGCTGGGACTATAGGCGCATGCCACCATGCCCGGCTAATTTTATTTTTTGTAGAGTTGGGGTCTCGCTATGTTGCTCAGGCTGTTCTCAAACTCTTGGCCTCAAGCGATCCTTCCTCAGCCTCCCAAAGTGTTAGGATTACAGGTGTGAGCCACTGCGCCCAGCCATGAAAAAGCCATATTTTCTTTTCATCTCTCCGCAAGAGCCATCTCCATCCATCAATACTAGTTTGCTTCCAAACCTTCAATAGAGCTTTCTTCTGCCAAATAAATATAGGTCCAAACTAAATCTTACTTGATTATTCCACTTTCCTTGTCTCTACTTGCTCTTCAGGTCTTCCTTCCTCTAGTGAAAAATGTTATCAAGTAGTTAGACCCCACCACCACAAGTCTTTTCTTCTTATACTGAAACACTACCCTTACCTACGTTTCCAGACCTTCTTTCCTCAAGCAGCTTCTACTATCTCACATCTGCTGCGGCTAGCTAATGCTGTTATTTACAACACTCCAGGCACTGTTCTAAGCTCTTTACCTGTGTGCTCTTACCTTAGCCTCACAACTCCAAGTGAGATAGGGACTAGTATTAATCACATCTTACAAATGAAGAAATGTTGGCTTAGAGTTGTTAAGTGAACTTTCCCATGGTCATATAGCCAAGCTTTGAATTCAAGGGAAACTCAATGAGAATGTAAGCACTGTGGCTGTATTTTCCTTCTAAAGCTTCTGTCTTCGCAGCCCTAGTCCCTACATATCTAAATATGCAATTCTCTCACTGCCCATTCCTCCATACTTCTCAACTTCAACAAAGTTACTACTTAGATCACAATTCATAGAGCTCTAAGAACTTACTCCATTTTCTGTCCTCAGTGTTAAGTGACTTAATCTAATCAGTGATGTTACATTCTTCAGGCATAGGTCCATAAATGTTTAGGTGAATTTAGTGTTTTCAGAGGAAAAGAACCTCTACTGAATCTCAGAAGCTCAATTTTTAAAAGGAGCAGAAGGGGAGGTAGTTTATAAGAATGAAAATTTTTGAATGTCTGAAAAATCCAAGCGTTTCTGTTTGTAGACACAGTGAATCCTGCTGTCACCACGAATATGTCTCTTTTCACCTCTTAGCTCTGCTTTCCTCTTGGACCTCACTCCCAGTGGCCTCTAACAGTGCTGTGTCCAGGGAAGCTTACATTCTACTAGCTTAGTAGCAGAAGCTCTTTCTCAATAATTCCCTCAAAGTTCTCTGGATTGCTTCTCAGTGGGCCAACTTCACTCTAGGGGTTTTAGGTTGCCAATAAAGGGCATGCATTTAGAAGTTATTAGTATTATTAAGTATGGAATGTCTGATTTCCTTAAGTGCTAAGTTTGACAGTTGATATCGCTGACATTTCACTTTGACACATCTTGGGGGTTTTTTTTGTGTTGTGTGTGAAGATACCTCCCCATTCTTTCAAACACATGGTTTGGCTTGTGATTATCTTTCAATTTTTTTTTTAGAGCAATTTTTGTGAAACCATGGATAAATCAAAAATTTGTGTTATATTTGAATATGAGTTGCGTCGTGGAACCAATGCAGCGCAGACAGCTCAAAATATCAACGAAGTGTTTGGGAAGGATGTGCCTAATGAACGCACAGTATACCGATGGTTTGAGAAGTTCCATTTTGGTGATTTTAATTTTGAAAATGAGCCACGTGGGCTACCTGAGACAAAGGTGGATAGTGATGAGCTGAAAGCTGTAGTAGAAGCGAATCCATCTCAACGTATGCATGAATTAGCAGCAAGGTTTGACATTACTATTCCAACAATATTGGACCACTTGAAACAAATTGGCAAGGTAAAGAAACTGGACAGATGGGTTCCACATGAATTAAACGAGCGTCAGAAGAGAAATCATCTCGAAGCTTGCCTTTTTTTGCTGTCACAACATAAAGGCGAATCATTTCTACACCATATTTTTTCGTGTGATGAAAAATGGATTCTTTTTGACAATCGCAAGCATTTGGCACAATGGTTGGATAAAGATGAAGTGCTGAAACACAGTCCAAAACCAAATAGTCATCAAAAAAAGCTAATGGTGTGTGTTTGGTGGTCCAGCACTGGTATTATCCACGACAGTTTCATGAAACCTGGTCAATCCATTACAGAGGATATCTGCTGCAATCAACTGGACGAAATGATGAGGATGCTTGCGATTGAGCAGCCAAGATTGGTCAATAGAGACCAGCCAATCCTCTTGCAAGACAATGCTTGACCACACGTCTCATAAACAATGCTTCTCGAACTACAGAAGCTGGACTTGGAAACTGTCTGAAATCTACCATATTCACCAGACCTTGTACCAACTGACTACCACTTCTTCCACGTTTTGGACCACTTCTTGCAAGGAAAAATATTCAATTCTCAACAAGCTGTGGAAAACGCCTTTGGCGATTTCATTGGCACTCACTCTCCAGGCTTCTTCGCTGCTGGCATAAACAAGCTACCGTTAAGATGGCAAAACTGTGTCAATAGTTTAGGCGCATACTTTGATTAATTGTACTGCTTCTTGTTTGAAATATAATAAACTACACTTTTGATTTGAAATTGGACATTTAATGACCTAATATCTTCCTGGGTTTGTCACTATATTTTTGACCTGACTGCGTTAACTTCTCATGACTCAGTTTACATCTGTAAAATGGAGATTATAACAGTATCTCATAGGGTGGTTGTGAGAATTTAAATGAATTAATAAACCTCAAGCACTTACAACAGTCTGATATTTAGTAAAACCTCAATAAAATGTTAATTGTTATTTTTGTTTGTTTCAGAGTATTATGGTCGTACAAATGTTTTGGTTACATAAATTGCTTTTGTGCAGTTTGGGTCAAAGTTTTAAGTGTGCCCATCACCCAGATAGTGTGCATTGTACTCATTAGGTGTTAATTTACTCATCCCCTCCTCCAATGTGAGTTGTTATTAAATGCTCATTCCTGAACATACATAGACCAACTAAGTCTGGGAAATGTGCTTTCAGCTTTCCTACTTAAAATTCAAGATTATAGAGTAGAATTATAGAACTATAAGAGATTTTAGTGGTTCATCATTAAAATGTTTTTAAAGCTCAGAACAAGCCATTAACTTCATCGTATAGTCTGTTTACTCTACTTGATGGTCATGTGGCAGAGATACCTAGTTGTCCCCCAAGCACGTATTCTGTTTTGTACTTGAATTTTTTGCTGTCCACATAGCCACTCAAAATAAAAACTACTTTTCCCAGCCTCCCTTGCAGTGGCCAAGTGTCTATGTTCTAAACAGTAGGATAAAAGCAGATGTGGTATGTTCAGCTTCTGGGAAGTACTCTTAAGAGAAGTTTGTTATACTTCCCCTCACTATTCCTTCCCGCTAAATAGAATGTGAACAAAACGGCTGGGACTGGAGAAGCTATCTAGAATCATCAGGACCACCAACCCATATGGTGCTGTTGTACAATTTTTTAAAAAGGCCCACCCTCCTCATAGAAATTAGGGTCTAAATGGTCTCTTTTTGTGAATTTTAAAAAGGCCACCCTTCCTCCATGCTAACTCAACCAGTGCCCTAGGGTGCTTGGTGAGCTGATCATGGGCCTTAATTTCAGCTCCTACCATTTCAACCTTATGGCCCTGTGCCCTTCTATAGGACATGACTGGCACAATATGTAGTAGCCTTTTGGGAATAGAGGTCACACAAGACAGAGAAATTAGATAGAAGGTGCCTAGGTCTCTGTTACCATGGAGTGCCATACCAGTCGTCTCTGGTCCAACTACTTGGACTTTTACTTAAGAGAGAAACTTTCATCCACTGCTATTTTCTTTTTTGTCAGTCCTTATATATAGAAAGCTCATTCACATTGAATTGGAAACCCTGGATTTTACTTTCGGCTATTTTGACTCTTATCCCTTTTTTGTCCCCCCACAAGATCATATTGCTTTTATTTAGAACCACATTAATCACCAAAAGTGAATACTACCAATCATCCCTGTTCTGCATTCTGTGATTTTTATCTCTTTCCACCAATGAGATCAGAGTTTCAGCCAGGTTTAACACAACTATAATAAAAGTAAAATCATAGTGTTTTTTTTTTTAAAGGCAATTCTAGCCAGGCGCAGTGGCTCACACCTGTAATCCTAGCACTTTGGGAGGCTGAGGCAGGAGGATTGTTTGAGCGTAGGAGTTGGAGGTTGCAGTGAGCTATGATGACGCCACTGCACACTAGCCTGGGCAACAGAGCAAGACCCTGTCTCTGCTCCCCTTCCCCGCCCCCCAGAATTCTTTTCTCTTAAAAGTATGTTCCTGAAGGGTTATCTTTCATGCAAACTTTATGCAAGTCCTCTTGCTTCATTAGGTCATTTTATGGCTTTTGCGTGCAAGAATAAATTGGTCAATATTGTCATACCCTTCATAGGCAACTCCAATAAAAAGTGTGGGAAGTGGCTTACGTTATTGGCTACTTTCTGCACTTAACTTTTGAGTGCTGAATTAAGGAGTAGTCTTTATCCTCTATTACACCACAGAAGGAGCCCAGCTAACATGCTGCAAATCCTCAGACTTGAAAAAATAACAGCAGACAGGATTTTTTACTGACTCCTTTTGACTTAAAAACCTTAAGTCAAGACCATCTTTTAATGGATATTTTTACCTGTTATGTTGGGGAGTAATGTCAGAAATGAGCCACTGAATTTAGATAGCAATTTTCAGATGTTTCTCTCACAAATAGCAACTAATATGCTTGTCCATTGGTAGGGTCATAGTGCTCTTCATCAACTGACAGTAATAAAATTATGTCCAGAGGAAGCAAACTTACTTGGTTTGCTCTGCCCTCATAATCTTGGAAAATGATCCCAAACCCAAAATACTCATTTTTTTAAAGATAATTTCTATTATATGATCTCTTAACAACCCCAAGTGCACACATTTCCATTATTTTGATGTTAAGAGGCAAGGAGCCGGTCACAATTACATAACTAGTTAATGGCAGAGCTAAATCTAATACACAAATCTTTTAGATATGGGCGTTTTCATCACTCACATTGGTTCACACTCCTCTCCGCAAACTATTTGTCTCTCCATTTCAACCAGCATGAAATGCCAGAGCTAGCCACAGGCAGTCTCATAAATTTGACTGTATGCTGTGCCAAGTTGAGTGTTTGTTTTGGCCTTGGCAGTGGATGCCCTGATAATCTCCACTAATGCAAACAGCTCACCAGTCCTCCATCACTCTTCCTAATTGATTCAGCTCCTTTAGGCTGTTGGCTATCATTCTCTTTCATAAGGCTTAGTTCACCAGGTAAGAACATTTGCAAGATTTAATTTGCTTGATTGACCAAACAATATTGTAAACCCACCTTTGATTTCGGCTGACTTTGATACTCAGTCTTGAAGCTTTCAGATTCCCAGAGGACAAATGTAGTATATATACTCTTTAAGTATGGCTGTGCAAATAGTTTTCATGTTTGGATTTAGGCTTTTACTTAATTCATAGAAGACGGCCCTTGAAGTCATATTTGTTTATATTTTGGATGGCCTTCAAAATTTATTAAGGTCTTGCATAACAGATATTCATGCTAGTCAATGGTATTTGGAATACAATTGACTCACATATTCTTAACATTCTACTCACTGTTTTTTATGCAGTAAGTTTTGTCTTTGACCTAGAGGAAAAACTCAAACCCACCACAGCACTTGCTGCTGAAGATCAATCGTATTGGCCCCAGATATTCTGGAACCTCTACTTTCTCGATGAAACTAGGAAGCACATATTCTTCTAAGCTTATGCAAATTTTTTTGTTCCCCAACTAACCATCTTATTCCTGGCTTTACTTAGCTCCACATTGATTACAAACATTTCCGGTATTGGGTCATATGGAAAAATCAGTTTAAAGCACTGAAGATGATCTGGGTCTGGGCCATCTCTAGGCAGTTTTATATAGATAGGAATATAACTATGACTCTTAAAGAGTAATGGAAAACAACTGTGTAGGCTTAACTGGAATTGAAATAGTGCTCTGCAAGTTGTAGATACTAACAAATGTTGAAAGTAGCATTTTATTCAATGCATTACCCAAGAAGTTAGAGGGGGAAAAAAGTAAAGCTAGAAGCAGTGGTTGCAATTCCAGTCAGACTTTGCATATCAAGGCTGTTTAAGCTGGGTCTGATTAAGATTACTACTAGTCAGGATCAAGTGGATTTCAAAGCACAGGGTGCCCCCCACACCAAGAGCACTCTCTTCTGGACAGTTAGGCTGCTATGGACTTTTACATGTCTTGCCTGTTACGTCTAACAAATTGTTAAGTTGTGAAAGATCTGCAAAATCAAAGAAGCTTTTCAGCAAGTTTTTAAAAATGCACAGGTTTCTAAACGTACAAATCTTCCTACAATATTCAGGTAGAAATGGTGCATAATTTAAAATAACATTATTGGCCTCAATTTTTCCTCCCCCTATTTTATGACTTAGTCAATAATTCACTTCCATCCAGAGAGCCTTCCCCAACCCCCAACTCAAGTTAGGATCCTTTTGGAGACACTTCCTTGGCACACACTCTTCTGTTTGTTAGATTGGAAACACCCTTGGGGACCCCTTTAGTCACTTCTGTATTGAAAGTGCCTAGCACAGAGCTCAAATGGATTCTGGAATGAAAATATGCCTGATTCTCTTCCATGACGTCTCTGAAAAATGTGTGGTGGGAATCCTCTTGTGAAAGTCACTAAATGAAAAATGGAGACAAATTCTACATCCATTTTACTACCTGTGGAAGATGGATACAGCTTTCCATTATCTACCTCAAAGATGTCAGACAGAATAATTGAAAAATCTTTTCACATTTATTGTAGATATCTCAGTCAAGTAGTGCTCAAAAAGTACTGAGGAAGCTTATGTGAGTGGTAGTGAAAGACGAGAATGTGGACAGGGTGGGGCATGTCCTCAGGTGGCTGTTCCCTGCCCCTCTCCCCCAGAGTGAACTGCACAGCTGAGGAGCACCTACAGAAAGCGAGGGGACGTTTTGGTGGCATATGGAATAGAGCCCTAAAAAATTAATGAAAAAGCTCTTCAACTCAGTTCTACCACCTACATTAAGAAACACAGCAAGTTGGAAAGATAAAGACCTAATTATGAAATTGTGAGGAGCAAAAAATAAACAGTGTCAGAAACGTTCCTTACAAATCTGCCTTTTCTTAAACAGCTGTTATTCCAAAATATTCTGTGTAATAATTGCTGTTAATTTGCACTGAGGGACAATGATACACTTGCAGGCATAATCCTCAAACCTGAAAGGTCACTAAAATTGTATTTCCCCATTCTTCCATGAAAGGAAATTATGACTTATCTGTGAACACATGACAGCTTTAACCAAGAATATTGGCCCTGCTTTGTATTCCAGCCACATGTTCCTACTTTTTCAACAACCTTGAAAAATAAATATTTGAACTACAATCTTCAATAAAGTCCTTCTATATTTGTTGTCAGTCTTAATCACCTTTCGCTTGTCTGCTTAGTGCCTTTAGCTCTTAGATGTTGCACCTGGAGATTCTTGCTTACTTTATGATGTAGGTTTATATGCCCTTTAATTGAAAGCAAACCGCCTGAGATAATCCAGCGACAACAATGTTACAAGGTCCACTTTCCGTTAAAAGGCAAATAGAAATATTAAGCTGTTCTCTAAAATGAAGAAAAACACATAAAAATACACTGTAATCTACCACTCCATTTCCTTTATCAGAGATAAACCCCCACAGCCTATAACACCTCTTTTGTGTGCATGTTCTCTCCCCTAGCAGGGGTGGGGGATGCAAGGGATTGAAGTTTGCAATGACTAGTCTTTTCTCACTGTGTGACATTTCTCTGCCCCAAGAAAGACTTTAGTTATACAGTATGTTAAATATTTTTATATTCATGTTACTAAAATAACCATATCAACTTTAACCCAAATTTGTTTAACATTTTAACTATTACGTATTGAAAGCACTTCATTAAAAAAAGTAAAACTGAATATGGAAGGATGACAGGAACATCCTCACACTTAAGCAGTGTTTGCCATTTTTATGTGGAGGTTAAAGTGAATTTATAAAATGACAGGAAGAAAAGGTGACATAAGAAGGTATCTTTAAGGCAGTATCATTTTTATAAGATACCTTCATTGTTTTAAATAGCAATACAACTGATCAAAGAAGGAAAAGGCCTATTCCTGCATGACTGCACAACATGTGAATGGCGACCCCTGGAGTTGTTACAGTGTACAGCCTGTGTGGATGGATCCTGGACTTGCATGCACAGTCTGAGTGCAGCTCTGTATACACCAATGCAAATGACTCTTAAAAAGGAGGCAAAACAGTTATTGCCAATGGAATTGTTAATGCAACGAAAGTTCAAAACTTAGCACTGTCTCCTAAAAACTACCAAGACATTTCAGTTAACATTAAAACTGTATGGGGGTACAGAGTGGAAATATTTTTGTAAGCACCTAACAAATATTTTGAAATAATCAGAGCAGGCAAAGCTTCCAGGGTTAAACAGTTAAATGCATACAATGCAGGGATGAATATCTATCCCTCTGATATTACTATCTTCTACCTAAATTTCTTCGGTTTTGAGAAAAAACAATAAGTCTCCAGCTCTTTTTGGTTAAGTGAAAAACACTAGACAAATGAATTCCATTCTTGACCCCACTAAACAGCACTTACTAGTCAAATATGCTGTCTAGTAGGCACATACAGGGCCTCAAAATATGGTTCTGAGTAAGCATTATACAAATGTAAAGATGTACATGTTTGCCTGGTATTTCATGGGGCTGCTCTGCCTCCAACAATTGTATGTAGCTGTAAGACAAGATTTGTGGCAGCACGTGTTATCGTTAACAATTTTTCTGCCAAGGTGAAAACAACCCAAGATAGACTGAAAACAAAACAAAAATCAAGGTGTCCTTTATATTTGATCATATTGATATTCAACATAAGAGAGCATGTCACTAAGCAAATCATTCAAACTACAGTTGGGAGACACTTTCTAAACACTGTGGTTTTGAGAACAAATAATTTAATGGTAGTGCAAACCTCTCTGTTCACTGTTCCCAAAACAGAACAGGACCCATTTTCTCATAATTAAAAAGTCACTAAAATTTTTTTTTAATGGGAAAGCAGTTTCAGGATAAAAAAGTACTGATATAATTATAGTGAACATCCATATCTCCTACTTCAACCCTTTCCCACCAATGTGAAAAGTGAATAAAGACAGCAAGATTTTTTAAAAACTTATATTAAAAATATTTTGTATATAAACAATTTTAATACTACAAAGTAGTATTTCAATACAAAGCAGTTCAAATATTAGCTGTTCTTTAAACTGTTAAACTTTATTATAAATTAAAATTTCTTTACAAAAAATTGCACATAGTATTTGACCACTCTTAGGTTCTGATGCACTGGCATTTGCAATAGTTTCTTTTATCTTCAAGTTAAACAGTCTCGGCAAGGAGTCCACAACGTAGAAAGGGCAATAAACAACCCTGTTAGAGCATTCAAGTGCAACTAGCAGACTTGTGGCCATGGCAGTTACACTTTCCTTAAGATGGACTGCTTAAGTTTTAAATCCTGAAATGAAGAATCTCAGAAGATTTAAAAAGGAAGAACTAAAAGGGACTGCCTGCTTTTTTTTTTTTTTTTTTTTTTTTTTTTTTTTTTTTAACTGTAAACACAGCACTGGAAATTAAATCCCAAACAAGAATCTCTCAGGCATCAGAGAGTGTCAAGTGAATCAGGAATAACACAACATAAAGGAAGGGGGAAAAAGTAAAAAACAAAAACAAAAATAAAGCAAAATTAAAATAAATGTCAGTCACTTTGAGGAACTATACTTACGTACATGATGTTATGAGAATCTGGCAGGGCCTAGCAGGAGGCCAAACAGGAAGTTCATTTATCCAACCGAAGAGGATCATGTTCATTGCTTCTGGTTTTGAGGACAGGATATTGTAGGGGACTTGATACGATCAATAATGCTTGTCTGCCTTACACAGACCTTAGCCAGGGATCAGCCTAATCTTGAAGAATCATTCAAATAATTTTGGCAATTATTATAAGGACTTAGAACTGACTGTACCCAGTGTTCAGTGATTCTTGCTTTCTGTTTTGTTACTGTTTAAATTTAAGAGCTCATTTAGGCTGACTCCAATCTCTTGGCACTTGGAAACTAGTTTTCTCAGGTTATCAGTTTTACCTCCTTCTGATGCTTCAAACAAGAGTTGCTGTAAAAGACAGGGAAGCATAGAAGTAAGACTTAGCTAGATTTTGAGCATTACCACATCAATGGATATGGCACATGCAGAAAATTTATAGGAAAACATCAAGATAAAATAAAAGATAAAAAGCATTACATCTTTCCACAGTGATGCACAAAGAGGTAACTTCTGTAAGGCTCTCTGATATAAACGGTAGACCTATAAGATAGATATACATACAATTCCATCAGAAAACATGATAAAAAACACCTTCCCAATCCTATCTGTTTAAAGAACGGTACTTTACAACACAACAACTTTCAAGACAAAATGGTTATGTTGAGTTTCAGGGTTTCCAAACATTTAGAGTTCTTGAAATGTTAACTTCTATGCTTTAATCCTTTTAAACTGAGAAGTCAACAGGGGCAGAATAACTTTTAAAAAAAAAGTGACCCATCTGAGATTCAGTCATGGCTTACCTCTCTTTGTCCCTTTAGAACAATCTCAGCAGCAATGGCTCTAAGGAAAAAAAAGGAATATAGAAAAGGGAAAAGAAAAATTTATATATCTTTGAACAAAATGAAACACCACCACTGGCAGAATACTGACTGTGGGAATCTGAGTACAAAACTTCCTGAAAGTAACAGGCTAAACTTCCAAGGAGGATAACCTATAGTGAAAAGAAAAATTCAACAATTTTTATCAACTTTACAAGAATAAAGCAGACCAGTGTTTTGAATATAAATAATGTTCATGAAAAAAATTACTCATAATTACTAGTGAAAAATACCTGGCACTAACACCTTTAAAAGAAGGAAGAAATCACGCTATAATGGGGAGAAACACCACATTTCAAAAGAGATCGTCTTAAAAGGTCTATAACAGATTTGTTTGATAACAGTATTATCTAAATGTTCTTCAAGGAAAATTAGAAGTCTACCCTTTTTGCTTTTAGAGACAAGCGTTAATGAGCACTCACTCACTGTTGGCTTTAAACCTCAGCAAGTGCCAAAAAGAAATCTAAATTAGAGTAGCAATCCATCCAGAAAAAAAAAAATAGATGTCATTTCAGATTTACCTGTCTGGAGCAAACCTTATAAATAAAAGCAATAGCTATAAAAACGTGAACATGATTGTTGCATTACATTTTCCAGGTGGCCAGGCATGTTGGGATATTATATGTAAACATCTTGGCTTGAAGTTTCAGAATCTGAACATTGCTTTCTTCCCATTCGTGTTGAAGTAGCCTGTAAAGTACATTCAGAAAAATGAACAAAGCATTGCAAGTGTAGGGAACCCCAGTGTGCTCTATGAGGAGAATGTTTGATGAAGTATAAATTCTGGTCAGCTAAATTCCACCAGCAAATATTTGTAGAATGTCTCTTATAAAAGTTAATCCTGGGACAGGAATGTGCAAGAGGTCCAGTCAAGACTCATGCTCATTTTCAACAAACTAAAACAAGGCCCATGTATTCCTACAGGACATGAAAGCATTCTCTCCAAATAACACTCTTTGACCCCATCCCAAACTTTTTAATAGTAATGACTTGATACATTAATGCGATTTCCTGGTATTTGTCTTTCTTATAGTATGCTCAATCTTTAATGTTTCTTGAATTAAAATATAAGTATAGTAACTAATTATTAAGTTCTCTATGCTCCTGAAAAAAAGGGATAGGGATGACCACAAGGAAATCAAAACACAGAGGTGGAGATTTGCCAACAAAAGCAACAATTAAACTGCCTATATTCAAAAATGTGTATCATAAGAAGCATATTACTTAGCTTCTGGAGATTAGTATGCTTGCCAAGAAATAATTATATAATAAAACACCACAGTTATTTTTGTCACAACCTTAGTTTCAAACGTTTATATCATTTTTCCCACATACTTACTAGGTAAAATATAAATCCTTTAAAACACAAGGGAATATTTGATAAATATTTTAGGCATCTTACTATCCATAAAACAAACTTACAATCACAAGATACATCTGATATAGTAGAAATGACTGCACAAGTGGAAGCCAAACCACTGGAGTGCAGGGTACCTTTTTGAATTAAAAAGCACAATTCTTGAGAGTGAAAATAGGTTTACTCTATTAGAGCACAGAAAGTATTTAATACAAAGAAATGCTCAGAAATCTCTTTCTGATTGAATGTATGAAATCCCAAAATGAGTGCTTCAAAAATGCGGTTTAAGGGTTCAAGCTCAGAAATCTACGTTCTAAATGAGCAACAGGAGATTCTGATGTATGCCAATATTTGAGAGCAAATAACCTATGTGAAAATATGAAAAGCTCTTAAGTAATATTCCCCTGCCATGTAAAACATGCTTACTACTTATAATGCAATTGCCAAAGACAGGTGTGTGCTTAGGGAACTATTTATCCTCTTATAACCTGCAGTTTTCTGAATCGACCAGATTTTTTACACTGACATTTGTATTAATAGCTAAATATTGCTTAACAAAACTCTAAAATAGTATATATCCATGAGAACACGGTGGAAGAACAGACTGCTCTTATCCAGTTTTCAAGAATAATTTTATATAAAGAGCCTATACTATTGAGCTGAGGAACAAAAGAATTTTACTTTTTCTTACCTCAGTGCAAGTCCAGAATTAGTTGGCATAATTGAGCAAAACCGTTCCAAGGTTTTGGAATGCTGGGTCTTTGGAACGCAGCTCAAATAAAAGAAAATAACCTGTAAAGGTTGAGGGGGGGAAAATGAATGCAACCAAAATGTGAAATCCAATTACCTATGTGTTTTAATGAGAAAACCAAAATGGTCTTTGAGATATGAATGTATAAATTACAATAATGTATGATGTTGTGAGTTACAGTTCCTACCATTAATTATATTAGTGACTTTCCAGATATGAATTAGGAAATATGGTCTAGTGATGAGAGCCATGGACAGAGCACTGACAAGAAGCCAGGAGTCCGGGTTTTCATTCCTGAGTCTACCTTTACTTGCTGTATAGCTGGGCAAGTCATGGGCTAATAATACCTGCCACATCCTGCTCATGGAATGCCCGTGTGTAAATGACTTAATGTCCATAAAGTGGTTTGAGATCCTGGGATAAAGAATGGCATAGAAGTACAAAGCATAATAATTGGTTATCCCGAATAGCAACAAAACCACCCCACCAAAAAAAAAAACAAAACAAAACAGAAACGGTTTTAGTCAACACTGGAGCTTTAGCAGGAGCTTTTTAGCCTACATTGCACTGATTGAATGAGATCTCTGAAAATGAATTTAAAAAAAAAATAACCTTATAAATACATCATTAATCAGAGTCTACTCTTAAAATTCTGAATGGCACCTGATCTCACCTTTCTTATGACCTGTGTATGGCTATAATGGCTTGACAAAATATTAATAAGATTAGCTACAATGTATAAGCCCATTCTTTAAAGTTACAGAATTTCATTCAGTAAAATTTTCAAGTACTCAAGTAAAACATCATAGACAGTAACACAATATAATCTTTTCTTTTATCTTTCTTCATTAATATGTGTTAACCCTTAACATCCCTTCAATTTTGCTTCAGTGTTAAATTTTTAAAAATATAACATAATCAATATGTATATTTTATCTTAATTGAGCCTTCAAGGGCTCTGTTGCTAGACTTTGAAGAGATAAGTAAGAAACATGGTTAAGAATAACAGTGAATGCTAGGAAAGGGTCTACGAAAAACTCTCCTGATGTAAAATAGTAGTTTTGCTGTCATTTTTAAAGTCCCTTTGTTTTGTACAAACATCTAAAGAAAAAAGTTTTAAGTTCTTACCCTATTATGAAATTCATAGTTGGACCAGTAATCAGCACTGCTAAAAGGAATGGGGTATCGGGCAGGGACTGTAACCAAACATCTATTCACTAAATCAGTAAAAAATTTGAATTCTTGGACTTTGTTTCTGGATCCAGCAGCTCTATTATTGGCAAAGACAAGATAACTGCCAAAAGAAAAATATTGTAATTTAGAATAATTAAGCCAGTAATTCTCTCACCAAGAAGGCTATCACCCCTTTCCCCACCATATCCCCTTATTCCAAAATCCCATTCTTATTAAAAGGAACTAAACTTACTCCATCCAAATCTTCTGTACTATATCAGACCTCATGGCCACCCCTAATGCTGCCTCATATGCCTCCACTGTCTCTTTAATACTTGATTGAAGAGGATGACAAAGGCTGTTTAAAAAACGAAGGAAAATGTATGTCTACTATTTAACACTATTAGGTAAAGGAATGACAAAGTATATTTTAAACATTACAAATATTGTAACAATGGAGTCCTTCTTTTGATCTTTCTTCTTTAGCATGTATTAAACCTTAGCATCACTTCAATTTTGCTTCAATGACTTTAACATCAGGTTAATTTTAACACAGTGTAATTCAGTAATAAATAGCAAATGCAGGCCTAGTATGCAACATCTCTCCACAGTGGATAATGCCTTACCAGTAAATCAGCCACAAATAAGGAACTTGGTGGTTAAACATGTCATCATCAAAATTCCCTTTACATAAATGAGATGGAATGTCAAGTGGTCCTGGGATATTTAAAAGATACCTGAAAAAAAAACCCAAAATTGTTTGAAATTATGCCTATGTACATAAAAATTACGATTTTTTTTAAGTCCTTAAATTTCATTGAATTATTTTTAGAAAGTAGTGAGACCCTCTTTTCACATGTATACCGCACCTCTTTGGTCACATCTCCAGAATCACATATTTACTGAAAATTTTATTGTTTTATACCTACATGAATAACTCCCTTCCTAAAAGGAAGTTTTTATTCTATCTCCAAAATTAAACAAATCACCATAACCCTCTAATTAACCCTAATTTTAAAAAAAAAATGAGACTACCACGTATCTGACATTTTCCCACAAAATCTGTACATACTTGTAAAAAAGGTTTTTTTTTTAACAAAACCTCTTATCTGAAAATAATCTCTCTCTCACAAACATACACCCCCCTCCCATTTAGGTTTAATGATAGACGTGATATCAAAGCATATTCTGTAACACATTGGCCCATAAGACACAAAAAGAGGTCTATGATCAAATAAAGTTGGGAAATACTGTAAATTATAGCCCCTTCTAGAAAAGCCACAGTATATATTATGATATCAAAGGCTCTAAGTTGATCAGTAAAGAAATCTATTTGACTTTGACTAATTCAGTTTTCCTCCCAATGTATTTGAATCTATGTGTGTATAATACGTAATAGCATCTTCAAAAGTAATGTTTTTAAAGGAAATGCACTGATCTCAAAAATGACAATCTAGTACAACTATTTACCTTAGATTTTAAAATGATTGCAAGGGAATAAGTTTTAATGGATCAGACAGACTGTATGGGGGACAAACACAAGAAAAGAAAGAAAAGGGACATCTAGAAGACATGTTATCCTCCTGACTTTACCATAATAACTAGCTATATTTCCATGAGTTAATCACTTAACTTCAAAGAATCTTAGTTTCCTCAACTGAAAACTGAGGGGGTCTGAAGAGATGACTTCAAATCTTTGTAAGACTACAATCACTAGGCTAACTTCAGTACAGTAAATGAAATCTCCAAATTAACTTTTCTGGCTATTCACTTAATCTTCAAATTGATTTGAAACACACGAAAATTACCCCATTCAGTTCTTTCTACTTGTTATCTTTATACTAAATGTCACATAGAGAGTTGATAGACTTTAGGTAAATATTATAGTGCTAAGTATTTTGCTTTACAATATCTATTCACGAAATTCTAAAAGTATTTTGAACCAATTAAGAGCACTGATTTCTCCTATTAATACACTTTGACTATATTTATATCAATGTACAATAAGTACAGCAATGCCAAAAATTATCTCATCTATTACCATTCTCCTACTATCTGACTCAAAAAAGACTTTCTAAATTCACATAAATGCACAATCTTTGTGGAAACAAGGGTTTCAGTATTGTCTAAATAAACTAGACACAGGATACCTTTTTCTAATTCTTGGTGAATTATGAATTATAACTACTTCCACAAAAGAATTTAATAAAGCAAGAAGACTCAGTAAACAATGAGAATATTTGGAGACAACCCATTTTTCAAATTTTTTATTGACATTTATTCTGCTTAATTAAGCGGACATCAAGAAGATCTGAAGATCTCTGATTAGTTACCAAGGCAGAAACTGGCAGCATATTCTTTTAAGCTAAACCAATTACCTCCATGCCTAAGGGAAGACCAGAACCAGCAAGTCTGTAAAGAGTTTGGTTAAGCCTTGAATTAGTCCTTTGCCTGAGTTTGAGAAGTTAAAGTAAACTAATTTAAACAAGGGAGAAACTGAGTATGGGGAACCCATAAATTCCTTATAGTTTCATTCTTTTCTATTAATTTACATTTAAAATTATTTCATTTGTAATTATTTGTAAGATATTAATCTAGATGTGGCAGAGCAGAAAGAATTTCAGGAAGGGCACTAAAATCACTGTCAATAAACTGGCTACCGTAAGAGGACAGACATAGACTTAGGTCTGGGAAGGAATAGTAACCCCAAATCTCAAATAAACTACCATGTTCTGGGGCAGATGGACTACTTACTTAATAAAATTTGGGTTATTTTTAAAAATTTGTTTGTATATAACACTGCTATGGGGGAGTGGAGGGAGGAGTAGGAAGGGAGCACCTAAGAAAAGAAAAATATGTATTTGCAAGCATTAGACTTGCTAACATAAAACAAAGATTTTATTTTCACTCATCAGTATTTTCCACAAGAAATTTTTTTGGGGAGATATCTAGCTTAGGTCTTCCTTCTCTGAGTTCTTCCTAACATAAAATAATAGAGTATGTCACAATAAAATATTTTCCTTTTGATACTATTTTACTCAGGATCAGCAAACTACACCTATTTTTGTAAATAAAGTTTTACTAAAACACAGCCATGCTCATTCATTTACATATTGTCTATAGGTGCTTTCTCACTACAACAACAAAGCTGAGTTGTTTAAAGTAGTGATAGACCATATAGCCTGCAAATCTAAAATACAAAGTTTGCTGACCCCTGTAGAGAGGTGAGGGGGATGAAGGGGAGAGCATTTTAAAAGCCTCCCCAAAAAATCATTCTTCATGTTCTGCTGTGGCCTCATATTACTGCTGGAACAAAAACTCTCAGCAAAGCAAATAAAGACAGTAAATACAGATCTCTGTAGGAGATATTGAGAAACTGATGGTTGAGAAAAGAATTCTCTAAAACTTTACACATTTCAGAGGCTAGAGCAGTTATCTTTAGAATTAAGAGAAAGAAAAAGAGAAAAAGGCATTATTACTTCTACCCACTTCAGATCACTAATCAAATAAATGAAAACACATTTTTTCCAAAAATCACTGAGATTATCTCAGGATAATTAGTTGCTATAGTATTAAGTGCTAAAATTAACAATAAAAATAATGTAAAAGAATGAGTTACAACAGTGTTACTATAAACCTTACTTTGTAAAGTGCCTTTAAACCAAAGAATGTAAAAAAAATTTTATATCTTACCTCCATTTTTATTATTCTATTTATTCTACTGCTCTCATAACTGTTCTGTAATGTGTTTGATTATTTTTGTAAAAGTCTAAAATGTAATCAAATACACAAAATAACTGTAATCTTCCCACTGAACTGTACTATATCTCTCATTCCTCTACAAATCAAGAGTTCTATAACTTACCGAAACAGATCCAAGTTATTATACTTCTCAAACCCGGGTTTAAAGAAGGATGCAATAAATTTTCGCAAAAATGGAAGAAGATTATCGCCTCGATTCTATTTTAAAAAGAGGGAGGAGGATATACATCAGGCTTACAGTGTTTAATTAAAATGTTTCAAGGGAAGAAAAAAACACAAAAAAAATACTGATTAAGTTTCTTGGGTGGGTGAGGGGTAGAGGTGGTGGTTTAGACACATTTGAATAACTTCTATATTCTAATTTCTGAATTAAATTCAACTAACCATTAAACAGCTTAATATCCAATACTACCCACCACAGGCTCAAATTTCAAGCACCAATTATCTATTAAGCGTCTATCACATGTTTGGCACTGTGGTAGTTGTTGGGGCTGTAATTATAAGACATGGCCCTTGCCCTCAAGAAGTTCTTAGTATAATATATAAAGCAGCTATAAACAAAATTACAAAGCACTATATTAAGTGCAATGGAAGAACTATGGCAAAAAGAAAAGGAATATCTAACCCAGCTTGCAAAGGGCAAAATGACCAGGAAATGCTTCCTGGATAGGCTGATAAAAAGGAAACTTGAAACACAAAAACATCATATTTAAAAATTATAAGACTTTTTTTTACCTGCAAGATGAAGAATTTGCACATATGATAAAAAACCTCTGCATTCTGAGGATTTTTCTCAAATGCAGTAAGCCACACTGCCCTGGCTTTGTCATGCTGATTTGTTTGCAAATATAAAGCAACAAGGGCTTCCAACAACTGGCAGTTCATGGGACATGATTCCAACAAACATTTACAAAGCTCCACTGCAGCCTCATACCTTAACAAGAAAAAAAATGCCTGAACACATGAAACGATCAATTTTTAACACAAGGTTAACTGCTTGGCAATTAGGTTTTACCTCTCCAGGAGCTGGTGCAGAGCAATCATGTTTGTGTAAAGTGGAAGGCAGGCCTCCGTTCTTTCCTCAATAGTAAGGCTTTCATCTGTGCAAGCTTTCACTGCATCTACCCAAAAACATCACAACAACATGAATCGAACATAAAATGAATTATGTGACTGTGTTACTTCAATTCTGAGAGACCAATGGGAAAAGATGACCTATCCCTTTGCTTGCCCATCATCTTATTCATCTTTGCTGAACTCCTGGCTTTTACCCAAAGGAAGTAATGAAGATAATCTCCAAAATCCTAAAACTCAATCCCTTACCCTCAATTTTCCTGGCAAGAATAAAACCATCCCACATGAGCTTTCACATCAAGGCTTTTGCATAAACAAATGTCTCTGCAATTATCCTAAATTCCTTAAAACTCACCTAAAAAAAAAAAATCACAGAATAAATTATCTTTTTATTTTTCCCTGACCACTGCAAAGGAGGTCTTGCTCTGCTGTCCGATAGCCATTTACATTTCTCCCCCTAAACTAGATCTTACTCCTTCAAGGCACATTCCCCTTGTAAAGATTTCTTTACTTAATCCTGCTACTTCTTATAGAATGGTATAGTGTTTTACTTTGCATAACTGTCACCATTTCCTCCTTGCCCAATGGTAGAATTATTTCCCAGATTTGCAGAGTTTCAAAGTGAATGTCATCAATTTGAAACTGTGCTCTAGGTCCAAATGTAAGAATTCATACCTAATCAAATCTAAAACCTCACCTCTGCCCTCATTTTATTTGATTAGCATATGACAATGTTCTTCCTCTTCTTTTTAATATCTTCTTGCCTCTGCTTCCAAGAGATCGTTTACATTTTCTCTTAGTCTCATTCATTGACTATTCTCCCTTATACTCCTTATTGCTATGTTCTTAAATCTCATTTCCTCAGAGAAAATATCCCATAGCTTCAACTACTAAATAATTTACTTCGAAAGCACACTAAAAACTGTAAAGCACTTTGTAACACAGTAATTTCTATGTTAATAACTCTCAAATCCATTTATCTATCCATAACTGTCCACTTAAGGTCCACTTCCTTATTTCCTTCTGCCAACACACTTGAATGACCAATTACATTCACAAATACTACTCCTACTACCAAAATCAGTCTTCCTAACTTACTAGTCTTCTATTAATGACACTTTTCTTTTCATCATTCTCAAAACGCTGAAATCGTCTTTGATTATTCCTTCTCCTCTTCCCTGACATTTAATCTGTATCCCACATTTGATAATTTGAAATGTCTCTAATGAATACTCTCTTTCTCAGGTTACTTTTCTTGTGCCTCAGTTATGGCCATCAGCTTCTGGTTGGTTTTCCTACCATTGGTATAATTTCTCTTCAAATACATTCTTTCTTAAAAAACCTCTACTGCTATCATCAAGTCTATCACACTTTCAAAGTTCTTGAAAATCTGGTGTCACTCCATTTATCAAGCTTAATTCTACTATCGTCCAGCACAGAATTCTCATTTTGATAACGATTATTCCTTCTTCCAATCCCACTTCAAATGCACTGCATAAATTCCTATCTACTTGTTGCTTTTTGTTTACTTAGCTCCTCTAACAAGAATGACCTTTCTTTCCTTTCCTGTCTTCACTGTGTTATTCAACAAGCATTTACTAAGCACTTAATACCAGACATCCTTATAGGCCCTGAGAAATATAGAGATAAATAAGACAACGGTCGCCCCCATCTTTAAGCAGACCCACTATGTCAAATCATAGCTGTGCTTAAAGGTCCAGCAGCTCCAAGTCCCAATTCCTCTATGGAAGACATCCTTGACCATGCCAACCTATAATAATCTCTTCCCTTTGGGTTCATAGCCTGTACCAAATAATTCTGTAAATCACAGATCCTAGTCTCTTCTGTAGCACACAATTTAGATGATATACTAATACAGTTATATGGCCTTGTATATTAAATAATTATATCAAACGTATAGATTTTTATCTTTCATCTTCTGACTAGGCTATACACTTCTTTTAGAAAGGAACAGGCTTTATACCTTGTATGTATTTCATAGCAGACATGTCATTTAGTAAAATCAAAGTCACTGATTGATAGAGAAAAAAAATTAGTTGAAAAGACAAGACACATCCTCTTAAACTTCCATTTTAATGGACTGCTAAATAAAAAAAAGTACCTACTTCTCTGATTCAATCAACTCATCAAACCTCTATAATCTATATTATATACATATTTAACTGATTTGTTTTGTCATAATCAGAAAAATAAATTATACAATATAGTATAGTTCTTGGTTTTCACAGATGCCAATGGCCATCTTATCTGATTCAATTCTTAATTTTTTAAGCATTTACACAGTAAGTTGGGAAACTACAACTTGCAATATATAGATACAAATTTGTTCCACTTAATTATGAAGAATCATAATAATGGGTGCTTGATTTTCTAAACATCGATGTTATAACTTATAAAAATTGATGTTATAATTTATAAACATTTATACTTACCTTCAAAAACTGCTAACAACATGTCAGGATTAGTCTTTATATCTTGAACTGCTTGCCATGGCATTACGAATGATTCTGTGTTAACAATTCTTGAAGGATTGGCATTAGATGGATCATAAAATTTTGATGGGAGAATGTTGAATTCAATAAGATGTATGTAGGCCAGCCAAGCAAAACATCGATCACTTGGTTTAAGGTATTCAGCTATTATTCCATCATTAGCTGATTTCAATGCATTCTAGGTAAAATGAAAAATAATCTGAAAATGATTTTTTAAAAAATGACTCCTACTCATACACGATGACTCAAACATAAAGGTAAATAAGGAAAGAAAGTGTTAATTTTGATAGTCACTAATTTTTTTAATGAAAAAATTCTTTAGAGATGTCAATACCGTATGAACATTATTTCCACTACGCTAAAGTTTATGACATAATTAATGGAAAACATTGGACTTATTTGTACATTTTAAGTGTCCTGATACTTAAAATCTATTAAGATAAAAACAAAACAGTAAAAAAAATGTTTTAAACCACACTCATATAAGATGATTTTCATTATAGACTGATTTTTTTCCCCCTATGGTTTGAATCTTGAAGTTTATCTGCTAGGTACTTAACATCCAATAGTATATTTTGATTTAAACCTTATAAAAACTCTAAAGATATTATCCTGACCAAGCAAATGAGGAAATAAAGTCATAAACATAACCAATGTTACACAACTTACCAGTAAGTGGCAAAACAAGGATTCAAATCCAAAAGCTGTGCTCTCACCCTTAAATAATGCTACCTGTAATGTTTTAGACCTTTTAAATTTTTTCTACAAAATATAATTAAATGCTATAATAAATGTTTACCTGTAAAATTGCTAGTGCACTTTGGCATCTTCCAGTAAATATGTGCAGCTGAACTCTAAACAAAAGAGCCTCTAAAAGCTGAAAGGACAGAATATCTGATGTTTCCCGCTTGGCTGCTCCCATCAGAAATTCCATCATTCTCTCACATACGTAATCCTTTTCTTCAAAGGTGCTTTCTAGGTGTAGAAACTGCCCAAAGGGGTTTCATAGGTTAATCTTGCTTTATAGGAATAAACTAAAACTACAGATTTTTCATATTTCATTAAGAAACTGTCTCATATCAAATCTTCAATTTCTACAAAAAGGACAATTTAAAAATAAACCCATCTTCCAGTGTTATAACCCAGATTTCCCCTTCTATCACATGTTGGAAAGTGGAATCAGATGAAAACTAAAACAATACAGATGTACTCTTGGAGTCATCACTGAAGCAATTTCATCTCTCTTTCCCTGATTCTAAAGGTAAATTGCAGCAAAACCATGACGAATATCCAAAAGCTCACATGTTTATGATCATATACAATTTGCATTGCTTAGGTGTGTGACTGTATAAAAATCTGAGAATAGTATTTATATTAGAAATGTACGGCAAAACACATTGAAAGCCAAACAACTTCAAGGAAAAACATTACATCTTTTGAATATTCCACACCCTATGAAATCTTGCGGTCATCAACAGCATTAACTTTGGTATGAGGCTCCAGGTCAAAAATCAAGCATCCTTTACTGTCCAAATCTATTCAGTATCTGAGTTCAGAGAGTAAGAATTAGAACAGCAAGTTCATTCATTAAAAGATACCATGTTATCCAAATCTATTTGGTTCTGAATTTCAGTTAGTAAATAAATGAAATATCTGATAGCAACAGATTTATCTGAAAACTTAATCTGAATCTAATAGTTCCTGAGTTCAGCTGACAAGAGTTCAGATATTAATGAATACTTATTTTATTTCACAAGTGGATGAATTTTAACTTTAAGTCTGGGTGGAAAACATCCTATTCTTGAAGAAAGAGGAAGAACCCATTTTTTTTCAAACAAATCTTTGTATCTTGGCAAGGTTTGACATTAGTGTTGATTACAAACTAGGATTATTTCCATAAAGAATAAAGGACCAAATTATTTCCTGGCATTTATGATAATTTTATACAAGCAATTTAAAAGAAAAAAATTTTTGAGATGTTTTGCAAAAAACTACACTTAACTTTGCCTGAACTAAAACAGTGTAAGTAAAGTGCAAAGTATTTAATAATTTTATATATTTTGCTTGCTAATAAGTGAACAACAAAAAATCACCTCTTCACTAAATGGTATCTTTTTGCTTACTCTGTATTAATCCTGACACAGAAGAAGTGGCTTTGAGGTTACTACTAGAAACTGAAAGTAAGGTTATTATATCTGTATCCAGATAAAGCACATGCTCTATTAAGCACACGCTCTATCAATATTTAAGATGATCGAAAGAATTATAAACACACACACACACACAACCTGTTATCTTTTCTACTCACAGTCCAAAAGCTTTGATAATCAGGAGCATATTCAACAGCTGTTTCACACATTTCCTGCACTTCATCCTTGGTTCCTCTTTTTGAGAACAATCTAAGGTAATGGCACCAAATCTCTGGATTGTCTTTGTTGTTTTCCAATGCTCGAGCCAGAACATTTAAAGCAGAATCCAAGGATTCTGAACATAACCTGTATGTTTAAAAGAAAAGGCAGGAGGATTTTTTTAATATAATGCTTGAAAATTTAAAAAAGGCTAATCTAATAAGTCAATTTTTAAATTTCACTTTCTATAAAAACCTACCAAGAAGCCAGGATCACATATGACAAAGGGCAATAGATTAGGATTTTAAATCACTATGTCCAAAAAAAAGTCCTGATTTCCCATAGACCCAATAATTTCTTGTTAAGTGAATGTTCAGTAAGTATTTACCACAGATAAAAACAGTGTTATAAAACCACTAAGATTATCAACTTCAAATGTGCTTTATGTCCATATTCAGCAATCCCTTTTATGATTTACACTGTTCAGGAACAGGAAAAGTTAAACAATTCTCTGTCAAGGCCAGCTACTGCCAGCACAAAATATCAAAGCTTTCAATATAATAGTTCTTTTCAACGGTCAAGGGCTTGCTATCTTTTGGAGAAGATAATTCTCTCTCATGATCCTATTCATAAAATAATGTACAGTTCTTTTGGCCTTCACTCAGTAAATGAGTCAGAAAATAAAACACTGTAACTTATTCCATTAACATGGAAATCACACACAAGGAAAGTTAAATAAGCACCACATCCAGGCATGTGTCATTTATTAGCACTCTGCAGTGCTGCCTTATTCAAAACTTTTTATATTAAGTTTTAAGATAGTCAAATATACCAGAGAAGCCTGAAAAAAAAAAACTGTTTAAAATAGCTTTAAAACTATGATTATAAAAAGATTATTTTACTCCTGGTTTATCTCTACTATCAAAAAGTAGAAGTCAGAAGACACAATTTGCAAAAGGAGCTATTGGTTATAAGATATTACTATTTATCTTACTCAAATACACATAATTTAATATGACACACAGGAAAAAAGAAAATTCACCAAAATTTAGAGGTTCTTAGATAAGCTTTAAATCTCCATTGCGAATTAACACAAAATTTAACCTGTTCCACTGTCATTTTATCATAATTTTATGAAGAGACTATGACTACTTGATTTTTTTAAAAAACCCAATAATTAATCCTCCCACCACTCAGAATTTACTGTCTTAGCTAATCCCACTTTGAAATAAGCGCCTACTGGAATTAAAAACTTGAGAGTATAATTTATTACCCATATACTGAGCCATGCACACAAACTCAAGGTCTAATCTTAAACTTTTCTAATAGCTTTTAAACAATAAAATGCTTTTGGCTTTGTCAAAAAAACAAAGAATCCATTGATACCAGGAAAGAGACCTGATTACCATAGGTGAAATAAACCTCAAACATAAAAATATAAATGTGCAACAGTTTACACAAAGATTTGAAGCTGACCTACCCCTCATTTTGATTCAAGTATTTGTACGCAAGCTTGAGCCAAAGTTGTACATGAGAAGGATTTTCAAGCACACTTGCTTCTAAATTAGCAATGTCATCAGTCTCATTTGTAAAGTATCTGACATCATCTGGAGTGACAACTGTATCCAGAGCTGGAACATTTATTCGCTTCTCTGACCGGAAAGCTATTTAAAAAGAAAAAAATAAAAAAGTATCATTAGCTTAATACTTTCTTTAATCCACAGACCGAAGAAAAAACTATTGGTCTTATGTTTAAAATAATCTAAAAACTTAGCTTCTAAATGACAGGCAGTAGCTTATAACTTTAAGGTAAAGCCCTCATATATTAGGTCATTAAATATGAAATGTCCGATTTCGAATCAAAAGTTTAGTTTATTATATCTCAAACAAGAAGCAGTACAATTAATCAAAGTATGTGCCTAAACTATTGACACAGTTTTGCCATCTTAACAGTAGCTCGTTTATGCCAGCAGCAAAGAAGCCTGGAGAGCAAGTGGCAATGAAATCTCCAAAGGCATTTTCCACAGCTTGTTGAGAATTGAATATTTTTCCTTGTAAAAAATGTTCCAAGGCCTAGAAGTGGTAGTCATCTGGTGCAAGGTCTGGTGAATACAGTGGATGACAGACAGTTTCCAAGTCCCGCTTCTGTAGTTTGAGCAGCGTTGTTTACGAGACATGTGGTCAAGCATTGTCTTGCAAGAGGACTGGCCTGTCTCAACTGATCCATCTCAGCTGCTTAATCACAAGCATCCTCATCATTTTGTCGAACTGGTTGCAGTAGACAACCCCTATAATTGACTGACCAGGTTTCATGAAGCTGTAGTGGGTAATAACAGCGTTGGACCACCAAACAGACACCATTAGCTTTTTTTTGATGAATATTCGGTTTTGGACTGTGTTTTGGCACTTCATCTTTATCCAACCATTGTGCCGAATGCTTGTGATTGTCAAAAAGAATCCATTTTTCATCACAAGTAATAATACGGTGTAGAAATGGTTCACCATTATGTCATGACAGCAAAGAAAGGCAAGCTTTGAGACGATTTCTCTTCTGATACTCCTTTAATTCACGTGGAAACCATCTGTCCAGCTTCTTTACCTTGCCAATTTGTTTCAAATGGTCCAACACTGTCGGAATAGTAATGTCAAACCTTGCTGCTAATTCATGCATAGGTTGACATGGATTTGTTTCCACTACAGCTTTCAGCTCATCATTATCCACCTTGGTCTCAGGTCACCCACATGGCTCATTTTCAAGATTAAAACCACCAGAACAGAACTTCTCAAACCATCAATGTACTGTGCATTCATTAGCCACATCCTTCCCAAACACTTCGTTGATGTTTTGAGTTGTCTGCGCTGCAGTGGTTCCAGGATGGAACTCATATTTGAAAATAACATGAATTTTTGACTTATCCATGTTTCACAAAAAAAATTTGAAAGATAATCACAAGCCAAACCATGCGTTTGAAAGAATGAGGATGTACCTTCACAATAAAAATAAAACATAAGTGTCAAAGTGAAATGTCAAAGATATCAACTGTCAAACTCAGTACTTAAGGAAATAGGACATTTCATACTTAATAACCTAATAATTTATCAAATTATTACCAAGCCAGTACACTTCTGAGAGTGGAAAGGAGTGCTATTAAAAATTACACCAGGACAAGAAGAATAATTAGGACTCTGCTAGCAAACTAGAAGTATGAGTCATCCTATTTTAAGGATAAGTGACATCATCTGATAATTCACATTCATTAAATTGTAGATTGTAATTAAGAAATTAAAAGTTACAGTTTATGAAGATGATTTATTCCACTATCTCTAAACTAGAAAAAAACTATTACATTAATGTATATGAGAGTACACGTATCTTAGATACTTGCTAAACCACAAATAGAAAACAAATTATGCAAACTTGAAATTAGAATGCAAAAAATTTTTTAAGACTAGGTTAGCACATACATCAAAAGATTAGCAAAGTATGGGATAAAGATAGAGCACCACAATTTAATAATTCTGGAACTTAAATTACATAGCTGCTTACCATACTTAATTGGTCCTGTGGACTGTTCCTCATCACTACTAAAGCTATTCTCCGACACAGGTTTTCTCCAAAACTTTGGCTTCCACTTTCTTTTATCTTTGTATGTTGTAAATGGAGGTGCTAACATAAACAGGAGGAGACTGTTAATTGATATAACTAGTTTATCATTTTGAAGGCTACCCAAACAGTATTTAAAAAGAACTACATATACTCCATCTTAAAAATGATATCTACTTTTTATATTAAGAACATAAAACCAAAAAGTTCTTTTTAGACAGAGAGAGATGTACACACAAACACACACACACACACAGACGTATACTTACTATGACCTTTACTTTCATTGATATTGCTCACAAGGAGAACAGACATCTGGTCCATTGACATCCGATCTTTATTTATTCCGAAGAGTTTCTCAACATATTTCTCTGAAATAAGAGCAATACTATCTTTATAAAAAAACATCAATTACAGAGACTGGTATAATTAAAGAATATGACACAAAGAACAGCTTGAGAATTAAAAGAAAGTATATGGCACTAGTCAATAACACCTATGGCCTTTGAGAGGGCAAAGCCTACATTATTTTAAGTACTATAGCAAATCCTACCACATCATACACTCAATTTGAGCAGAGAAAAAGTATCTCCTGAAATGAACTCAACAATTAACAAAGTTAAAGTCCCAAATTGGGAGTGATGAAATAGATTCAGCGACTTTACAATCACTCTGGGTTGTGCTAACACCAAATTTAGTAATTACCAATTCCCTTACATCCAAAAGATTTGTAGTTTAAGGTTTATTATTTGGCACCAAATCTAGGGAAAAACTTAAATTACAGCCATCTTAACTTCCAGTTTCCCTCTATTTTTGAAAACAATAAGTGAAATTAGAATGTTAAAATCATCAGTAAATTTCTATACAAATAGTTTAATATTTTCTTTTAAACAAACTGAACTATTTAGATGAGCTCTGTCCAAAGAACTTTCTGTAGTGTAGGAAATGTAGTAAGTCTGTGCTGTTCTATTGGTAAGCACTTGTCACACATGGCCACTAAGCACTTGAAATGTTGTTAGTGTAACTGAGGAAGTAAATTTTTACTTTAATTTTAATTAATTTAAATTTAAATAGCAACATGTGGTTAGTGGCTACTGTACTGGACACAGCAAATCTAGATAAAGTGTCATAGGTGAATGTATTGTATTATTGTAGCTATTTAAAAACATCAAGAACTTAACATAAAATTTTTAAATTGCCTAAATTCAAATTTTTACTTGGGGAAAAATAAGAAGTCTTTAAAAACCTGCTGCAGCAGCAATTTCTTCATCAGTGTTTGTTTCTGAACAACCAATCAAAGACAGATTATATGATAGAATGTCCTGGAATAACTGTTTTCGGCTAAGCGTATAGTCTTCTATATGCTGCCTAAAATAAAATGACAACACAGAAAAGATAATCATGTACATATTAAAGTTAAGCAACCAAGACCTTTTTTCAAATTATAAAATGTTCCCAAATAAAAACAACTCACCACTGACAATCATCATCGTTACACGTTCCTGTTAGATCAAAACGGCAGAAACACTGATCCGGTTCAATCATATTACTGTATGATACTGAGCTTAGGGGAAGTTTTTCCTTGGTTCGATAGTATGGACTAAATCTAAGAGGAGAGTGGACAGGCACATTATGCTCCATAAACATTCCTCAGAAAACTAAGAAAATTTTAATTTTTCTTTCTCAGTTAAGATTTCTATACTTTGAGCTTACTATTTATCTATCTAATTAAATTAATACCAAAATTAACCCTAGAAAACAGCCACAGTATCAAGTGATAGGAACAAGCTACTACCAAGAACATAAAAGATTTGAAATAGAAAACAAAAAACTCTGTATTCTAAAAGTAGTGTTTTTTCACATGATAAAATGCTGTGTAATACTGGTATTTCTTGCACACATTACCAGCCAACACACACACACAAAAAAAAAAATAGGGAAAAATTCTATACTACCTGGAAGGTGCTTTATAATTTTACAATAAAATCATACCCATTTAACAGTTTCACAACTTCTAGAAGTCTAAAAACTTTGTAGGACAACCTCCCACAAAGTTAATCATCTGGGAATGTCTAAATAAATTTTATGAAGGCTAGCTAATGCACTCCTTAGACTGAACAGTAGTAAAATTAAGAACCAAAAATTAAAAAGTCCTCACAAGACTCCAGTTATTTTTCCTAAAATCCCTAACAAACAGAAATCCAGAATTCTCCACATTTCTACCAGTAGCCAGAAATTGGAATTTGGTAAGAACCAATAAACCCAAGAGTGAGCTAAATGTCACTCCCTGACACAGTGAGTCCAACAGCAACACATGTAATTTTTATTTTCCCTAAAAGGACAAGTCCATTTTTCAGTGACCATAATTCAATTGCTTTTTTATTCATCAAATAATCATGGTAAAATTTTAAGAACCAAGTAGTAATCCTGAAATTCAACCTTACTGAATCTTTCTTTTATACCTGTAGGACTTAAAAACCAGAAGAGGACTATGGTAGGGTCTAAAAGGACATGGCTTCACTTCTGTTGTTTTACTTTGTGCTGTGACAAAATCCACATCCACAGAAATCTCCTGCAAAAATAAACAATAATTCTATAAGGTAAGTAAGGCTGGGGCAAATTCTAGATTTTATAAATATGAAATGTTCAGTTACCTGGCCATGCAAAACCTTTTCTGTAATGCCTGTGGTGGTTTTTAAAATCAGCTGTTTTAAGCTGTCAGCTTTCAAATATAATTTTTGCAATTCACCAATTTTTAACCCTAGAAAAAGTTCTGGTTTTTCTACAGTATTTTTATTAAGTTTGTTTATGCATTCTTTGTTAGGGGTATCAGTGTGCTTAAGGTTAGGTTTAGTAAAAGAATTGGAGTCTAAGAAGGATCTTCTTCGTTCTCTGTTTGAACCAGACAGAACTTCATCATCAACATCATTTTCTTCAGTGTCCAGGGTTAATTTATCTTGTGTCAGGTCATGAAGTGAGGGTTGAGGTAAAGAAAATTCAGCTTCCTCTTCCACAACTGGAGCGATATTTTGTTGTTCCTTTGCTTTAAGGGCCCGGGCTTCCTTTAATTTTTGAATTTTCAGAGCATATTCATATTCAAGCTTTTGTAATCTTCTTTTTTCCATAGCAATTAGTTCTGCTGAATGCTTTCTTGGACTTGATACCGGAGAATTGTCCAGTCTCATCATTTTGTTTGGCTGGGGAAGAAAATGATACAAATATTTTACATCACTGTGATTTTATAAACAATTTTTGGTAAGATAATCGTGCTATGCCTACGATATAATGCCAACATTATAAAACTAAATCAATATGGAGAATAAACCAGAGTTTAACATAAGTCTCCAACAGTTTTGCTAGTTAATCTGTGACCTACAAAAAAACCAAAGAACAAAGTCAAGACAAAAAAATTTTAAAAAGCAAGCATCCAAAAATGTGGATGTCATTTAAAAACAAAGCTTTAATCTTACTCTCTTTAAATTTATAGGAAAAAGTTATTTTATACATCTCTTACCCTCACAAGTATCATAAAAACTTTCTGCTTTCCAAAACAAATATTTCTACAAACAACTTACTCCAAGGCGATCTTGTTCCAGTTTACGTTTTCCTATTTCTTTACTAGCCACTGCCTTTGCCCGAGCAAGCTCTTCTCCATATTTTAGAGTCAAAGCTTTCTTAATTGTAACACGTTGTTGAACTTTGTGAATCTGAAAATATAGAATAATTCTGAAAATGTAAATGAAAACCTTTGGAGAGGAAATTTCTTCTTCTCAAACACTGCAGTTTTAGGGTATTAAATTGAAAATAAAAATATTCCATTATGTCTCAATGAAAAACTACAAGTTACACATATTTTGACAGCTTTACATTATGGGGTTTTTTGGTCTTATAGAAAATTTGGCCTATATAAACATGTAGTAAACAGAAGACTATAATATTTTAATCTTTTTAAAAAAGGAACATTACTTGTTCCTGAAGCTTCTTCAAAAACATTTTGTTGACACTGAGAATTTTTTCAGTTGCTTGAAGCTGTTCTGTAAGTTTGGTAATCTTTGTTTCAGCATTTCTAACAGATTCTTTCTTCTTAGCTTCTTGCTGCACTAGATTCTTCAAAACAGATTCATCTTTCATCAAGAGGATCCTAAATGGGAAATAACAAAATTCTTATTAATATTTTTCCAACTAGCAGACTGACACCATCAGAATAAAAAATTTTCAAAGTAGTAGACCATTTTTAAAAATGTATCTATAATACAGGTGAGAATTTAAAAGAATGAATATCTCTATGTTCATCAATCACACAGGTATTTAAATTGACCCTGTTACATTTTATAATTTCAACTATGGGTCTGATCTTTTTTTTTAAAATATCATTTAAGCCTGAGTTAATGTGAATTACAGTTGTAAAGCTTACAGTAAACACTCAATGTTGGCTGAATCTGACCCTATATGGATCCTGAACAATGAGTGAAATGAGGGTTGAGGTAAATTGGTAAAGTGGCTATGTTTAGTTTCGTTTATAATGTTCCTAATATACACACAAATAAACATCACATTTAATTAACTTATACACCTCTAACTCATTTTATCCACAGTAAGGCAAGGAAGGGGAGAAGAGAGTCTAATTTTTAAATAATCATACAGACATATATAAATTTGAAACTCAGAAGTAAAAACAGGACAAAAAGACACATTTATGGATATGAATAAATATAAAAGATTTTAAATATTTTAAACTACTGAATATGTGGTTAAAAAGATTGAAGCTTCTTTCCAGAAAGATACCGGATTTCATTAGTCACAACTACTGACATCTAGAATGAATCATGAAGACAGAGAATATGTGATAGAGAGGATAGGGAACGGAAAGACACATGAACAGTTTTCACAAACTTTTCATTTGTTATAAAAGTTATTAAAGAAATAGAATCTAAATGAATTTATTTTAATCTCTTACTTTTCAAACACATACAATACCATCTCATTGATAATTTTGGAAATTTTATTCATATTTCATCTATGAAACATTTTTAAGATCTCTAACATCAAGATATATGTTAGCATTATTGCATATCATAGTTTAACTAGCAGCAGTTTTCTTTCTTAGTAGTACATAAAATAATGGCACACCTTAGATGTAATGAAATATGGTAAGCTAAGCACAAGACAAATATTTAAAATTGAAGACATTTATAAACATTATTTTTAAATGCATTTTATTTTGTTCAGAATACTTAATATCTGATATCTTACTCATAAATGAAAAAGAGAACATGTGTCTGTATATTTAATATAAAGCCTTACACAGGCAATATCTCCTTGAGATGTCTCTGTTGCCTTATAAAAACATATCAAATTACAGTCTTTCTCATGGCTTAAAAAAATAAAAAGAATACCAAGATGGCTATTATGTTAGAAATGAGGCTGTAAATTTCTATTCCTTTTACTTAATTAACTAACTATGGATGAATGAACTTTTCAAGCTTGTTTTAAAAATCATTAAATTGTTCAAATATTACTAATGTTTTTCAACATTAAGAGTTAATTCATCACTATAACAATTTTTTACTATCATGCTTTAAAGTTCAAGAACTGGTTAGTCAGTTACTAAAATTAGGACAAGAAAAGTCTTACACAGAACCTCCCCTTTAATTTGTAAACCTAAAAGCAGACTAGCAGAAGAAAGCTCAGAAATGTTGAGGATAACTAAAACCATTTTGCTCTTCATCAACTAATAACTGCAGGATGTTTGGAGTAGAAAAAACATATACCCATAATATAATTATTTCTACCAAATATATGCTAATACATTCAAATGAATTCGATCATTCAGTATGTTTATCTTGTGAGCTTTTACGTATTCTCAAAATTTTCAACCACTACTTGAACACCATAACGACTTCATAAAACAAGAACTTTATGATCATAACTTAATATTCACGCTTTGTAACACTATAATTTGACCATATGTCATTGATCAGAGTAGGTAATGACTATTTCCAACAATCAAACCCACCTTTAACCAAAAAATTAACTATGAATGAATGGTTCTTCCAGTGAAGATATTTCAAAAAACCAGAGGTTTTAAATAAAATTCCAAAGAGAAGAGTTCCATAAATGTTTTTAGCAATGGATAAGCCATGTATAAACCTGAAGGGCTCAACTTTCCTTTGAAGGCTTGGTATTTTTATTTAAACATTAACTCTATGACATTATATAAATGCATAATTCAACAAAAAGATAGACTTCTACAGTTCTACCAAGTGTAAGTAAAAATTTGTAATCCTATAAGTATACTTATAAATGACATATCACAAAAATATATTCCTCTAATATAGTAATAATTAGATATGTGAAGATAATGAGATTTACCTATGTTTTTTAAGTTTTGCTTCTGCATCTGTAACCTGCTTAGTAACCATTGCTATTCTGCCAATCCCATCAATTTCCACATCAGAGCTTGCTGGGGATGATGAACTTGTCTTCAGCTGATCTGATTTAATCAAACGTTGTTTCTCACGGCTAAAATAATCAATAAAGATAGATGCATTACAGCCAAGAATAAACTGAAACTATTTTTCTTTAAAATGTATTCTATTTTATAAAATAAAAATATTAATCACATTGACTAGGAGTAACAATGATGAACGACAACCAATATGCATGACCCAAGTTGGCATTCAACGATGACACTGTAGTCCTTCTCTTTGAGTGCTTTTATCTTTTTCTAAGCTGGTTATATCTCAGTGCATCATTGTATTCAAGTCTATACGTGAACATCTGGCTCCCCCTTCTACATGAGTTACAAAAACATTAACTGCATCTTGGGAAAAAACCATCATCACTTATTTCTCACTGCCAATAAACTTTATATAGACTAAGGGAAGTTCTGAAAACAGAATATGCCTTTAAAGCTAACTAAGTAAAATTACACTTACTTGGCAATCTCTTCCTTTAACAATCTATATTCAATCTTCTTTTCTTCAGGCAAAGCCTCAGGTGTTCGCAAAGGATCATTTTCTTTTTCAGATTTTGGAGGTACTTTCGGTTTTGAAGCTTGCTAAAAAACATTTGAAATCAACCAGATCAAAAGCTTCCAAAAATTTCATACTAAGATTTATATATTTAAAAGAAAATTAATTAAAATTAATATATTTATCTATGGGTATCAGTCTGGATAGCCCATTATGTTTAATTTTTCTAT
Organism: Daubentonia madagascariensis; assembly: GCA_023783475.1. NCBI lineage: Eukaryota > Metazoa > Chordata > Mammalia > Primates > Daubentoniidae > Daubentonia > Daubentonia madagascariensis. The sequence goes on along the minus strand of JAKFHU010000600.1, from coordinate 44,442,211 downwards.
TTATCTATCTTTTTACCAACACCACACTGCCTTAATTTTGTGTTGTTTTATAGTAAGTCTTAAAGTAGGTACTGTAATTCCTCCAACTTTACTCTAATTTTTTTCAAAATTGTTTAGGCTCTTCTAATAGAATTCATTTGTTAGTTTTACAAAAAAAAATCTTACAAGGATTTTCATTTGAATTGCACCGAATCTACAGAACAGTTTAGGGAGAAGTGATATCTTAACTATATTATCTATTTCAATCCATGATCATGGTATGTTTCTCAATTTATTTAGGTGTATTTTGATTTCAAGATAAAATTTTAGCATCTTGATCTTGGGCACATTTTATCAGTTTTATACCAGAGATTTCATGTATTTTTGTTGTGTTTTGATCACTAATATAAATGATGTTATTTTTAAATTTTAATTTTCAGTGGTTCATTGCTAGTGTATAGAGATACAATTACTTTTTGTATACTACCTTGTATTCTCTGACATTGCTAAACACACTTATCAAATATAATAGCTTTTTTCTGGTATACTTTTTGGAATTTTATAAAAAGAAAATCATGTCATCTGCAAATAAAAAAAATTTATATTTTTACATTGTAACCAAGTATATACTGAATACATTTAGAAATACCTGAATATCTTCATCATTTTCTATTCCTTTTTCTAAAACAATGTTGGTTGATAACTACCAAATTAATTGTATAAACCACCAAGTAGTCAAGACCCACAGTTTGGAAAATCATTGAAATTAAATCATATCTAAAAACTGTTGCAATAGGGAAAAAGGATAAAAGTTGTACTTAGATCATACACTTTAATAAAAACTGTTTTCTGGTAATATAATACAATTTCAAAACAACAAATCTCCTTAGTACACAGATCAATTATCCAATTTTACTATTTTGAAGGGATTAGTTAATAGGAAACACGAATTAAGGAGATTTTTAATAGCAAAATCAATCTAAATTGATACATGCTTCATTATTTAAGGTCATAATAGCACAAATACCTAAAATATTTCCAGAAATCCATGTATTAAAAATCTATAACTCTAAGGTCCAATTATCAGGAAAAAATAAACTTTAATAATTATTGACAGATCATCTTTCTTTTCATCTTTCATTACTGCACTTACCTCAGCAGTTCGTCTTGCTTCTTTAATCATGGACTCTAATCCACCAAAAACACTATTCGTTGACTTGGAAGCCTCTCCATCAGATTCACTATCATCTGAATCATTTAGTGTTACAACCACTGATTTATGCTTTGGAAGCTACAAAGACAATATATTTGTTACTCTTAGATAACAAAAGTATGTCTATTCTTTTTTTGGCTCTACCACAACGAGGGGCACAGCCTTGGACAAGTCTTTAACTTCTCTGAATTTCAATCCACAAAAATAATGGGCTCCAAGTAGACAGTCTATGGCTTCTTCTGGTTATATTACATAATTGATTGTATCCAACTCCAACAATACTGGTTATATGCCAAAAACATAAAATATTCTATATTCTTTAAGTCTTTCTAGACATTACTATGATTACCTCCCTCATTAAATTTTATTTTCTCTAACGTTCTATAAAGAACCTTAATGCCATCTAAATTAACTTTTAAAACCAAGGAAAAATTACTTTGATAATGCTACACAATAATTAACAAAATTTTGTAGTCTTTGTGGTTACATATAGAGGGTAAGTTGCCAAAGTTGGTTTCCCTAACACAGGCAAGATTTCAGCTTGGCTTTGCTCCATTTATTTGACTTTGAAGCCATCAGAAGACAAGGTAGAAAACTGTCATTCAACCTCCTTTAACCAACATCATAAATAATTCCTTCCATTATAGTACAGTCACTGGTTTGAAAATAGGAGCAAAGTATAAAAGGAGATAAGAGAAATAAAAAACATACAATTTGTTAAAATGACTCCAGAAAAGATAGAAAATCTGAATGAAACAACTGTTATAGAAAAAAAGTTGAAGAAACAGCAGAGATAAGTATACCATACTCTGATGAGAACAATACGTCCCCAAATACCCTATCACCAAACTCTACCAGTTAAGTGACAACACTGCTCTCACTTCATCATTAATAAAAAGTAAATTTTTACGATTTGTATTTATGCCAATATATGTGTATATATAAATAAACCAGGGGGTGGGAAACAGGATAGTAAAACTTCATACAAATTTCTCACAAGCTGTTTGAATAAAATATTAAATTTTTTGTTTGTTTTTACCGAGATCACAGTTCGTGGAAGACGAGGTCCTCTGTGAAACTTTGGATTCTGTATCCTAGGCTGAGATACTGTATTAATACTGACTATTGATAGATTGCTTCTTGGCACAGGCTGTGAATTGTTCAGAACTGGAGGTGAAGGTGGGTCACTATTACTAGATGTTTCCTAAATAAGGAAGAGACTGCTATGAAACATTTCTAAATAAAAAGAAATTTCTACCATCTTTAAAAATCTTCAGCAAATCAGTATGAGAGTTATTCCCACTTTGCTGAACAGCCCAATGAATCCCAAATAACCACAAAAAAGTAGGACTACCCTAAAACTAAGCTCAAGAGCACCACCTAGAGATTCAGATGCCTAAATTACCTCTGGCTTAAAAGCTCTTTTGTTTGCTAGAGATTTAAGTAGCTCTTCTCGAAGCAGCATTTCTTCCTCCTCTTCCTCATCTGCAAAAGGTGGTTTTGGAGGCTGTTCTGGATCTTCAGGTGGGAGAGGTGGTAAAGGTGGTAGAGGAGGTAGAGGTTCAAGAGAAACACACAAGCCTTCCACATAAGGCTGGCTCAAAGGTGGCATAGACTATTATTTAAAAACAAATAGTAATTACAATGCAAATTTTATCAACTGCAAATGTTTATCTCTTCAGCAATATTAAATTAGAAAAAAATAAAATTTAGGTTATTATCTTAGCTGTAAGTAAACTAAGTATACTGTAAATTTAAAACTAACCCAAGATTCAATATTCAACCATGAAAAAGTGTTATTTTTGCAATTTAAAAAAAACAACAATATTTGAAACATCTCTGTTCCCGCTCTTATCTCCATTTAGCATCCTAGAAGATACAGAAATTAAATTATACAGGGCCTTTCTTTCTAGACAACTACCTGAAAACAAGTAGAGATGCTAAAACCAAAAACATATAATATTTAAGTAAAAAATAAAAATTAGGAACCAAAGGGATTCTGGGAATAATAGTCCAAAGTATCAAAGTATCTTAATTAAGTTTCAAGAAGAATCATGACTACTCTCGTAAAATGGCTTCTTAGAGATTATCTATGAAGGAAACTAATTTTTATATGATTCCCTGAGTTTGGATATGTTTTTGCTTCAAGATCTTCCAGTATTTCTCTTGGCATTTAGCTCATTCACTCTCCATTTCCCAAAAGAAAACATTTCAAGGAAGGATAAAAAGGGTTGTTTTCTCTCTCACTCTCTGCTCTAATACTCCCCTCATCATAAACATCCCAGGAAGACACAAGATGTCTATGTCTACCTAGGAAATGTGAAAAGGAAAGGTTCCCTCTTACCTGCTGAGATACTCAGTTTGATCTCTAGGCCCTCTCAATCTAGACATAACTTCAAAACTTTTACTTTGTGATTTCTCCACTTCCTTTTTCTTTTTTTTTTTTTAATGGGGGATTGGTAGTTCTTTTAAGTGGAAGATAGGGAAAAAATTAACTTCCATTGGCAATGCTTTTCCTTTGCTGGATTTTTAAGTTAAAAATAACTGCATTCATCCAAAGAGGAGAAAGGAGAGAATTAATTTTTAAAAGTATCCTAATACAGGTAAATCCTAATTCCCCCAAAAAGAGATAAGCCAAACAGTAGACAACTTTTGTTCTGCTTTGGAATAAATTTTCTGAATAGCTACTAGCTGAGAAGCAAAGAGAAGAAAGAAGGAAACACACTAGGTACTCAAAGTCAACATGAAATAAAAAAATTTAGCTATGAAAAAAATCTACCAGATGGATCACTTGCCAGTAAACATACCACTGTTTATTCTATATATTTCATTGCTATTAATTCTGGTAAACTGTTATGATTTTTTAAGCCCTCTTCATACCTAACCATTAATTAATTACATGCCAGTTTTCATAAAATCAGAAAAGACAAGGCAACACAATAATTTTCTTAGAAATCATATCAATTCGGACTTACAGAAACCTGAGGTGGTGGAGGCAAAGAAATAGATGGTGCTGGAGAAAAATACCCCAATGAACACTCAGAGAAGAACGGTGGTTGCACTGGTGAAGGAGCTATAAAAAAAAATTTTGGTAAGAGTTTAATAATACAAATACCTCAACAAAAATATATTAAATTTATGGTATAAGAAATATATCTAGGTTGAGTGCAAATTAGATTTTGTCAATCTCTGATAAAATCTTTAACCCCCGTGAGTCCCCCACCTCCACTCATTTAAAATTGTCACAACATCATGAAATCAGCCATTTACTCTAAGCTGACAATTAGTCCCTCAAAATTCTCATTTTGTTCCACTTTTCACCTAATGATGACAGCAGGGAACAGAGCAGCAAAGGCTAAAAAAATATATATATATATATTTTTTTTAAACAAACATACTTTTTAAGAAATAATAAAACAAAAAATTCCCCTGAATCCTGCCAAAGTGCCTTAGCCAAAGGAAAACAGCAATGTGGTGACTTCATTCTTCCCTTCACGTGGAGCAAAGGAAATTGAGAACACGGACTATATAAGCTGTGTAGAAAACGCACACAACTAGGAATGAGAAGAACTACTTACTGTATTTAATCATGAAGTACACATTTTTTCACATGTTAATTCTAAAATAATTATAATCAATTCATCTCATTTAAATTGTTAGCATTTTTCTTCCTTGGTAGCAGATAAAAATAATTGTGCATTTTATCTTAATGATTTCTTAAGCTCACAGAAATATGGCAGACTCAAAGACTACTCTTACTACCCACTAACTATATAACCTTAGGGAAAATCTAATGTTTCTTCTTTATCCCATTTGTCTCACAAGTCAACACAGATATTACCCATGCCTTTTATGGGGATGACCTGAGGCCCAAATGAGATCATCGGCATACATATTGATCTTCAGAACATTTTACTTCTTAAAAATACAAGTATCTGTAGTTAACATGGCAAAAAGTTAAAATTTGACAAAGCTGAGTGGACAGTATGTTCTCCGGATAATAATTTTTTACAAAATTATTTAAAAAGCATAGATCATAAAGTTATTTTATAGAAATACAGAATATTAATATTGTCAATACTTGGGAATTACAATGAATCATCCAAAAATCTGAAAATAAGAAAATTGGAGATTGATCAAGGAGAGTTAAATTATGAAATCCAAACATGATATAAGATTATCAGACATCAACTTAAAATAACAACCTGAAAATGAGCACTTTTGGTAAACATTAGCCAAATAATATGTATTTGACTTTGTCTCTAATCTAGACACACCAAAGTAGGAGTCTAGTTTTGATTTGGTCTCACAATATGACCACAGGGAGAAATACACTGATCATGTGGTCTTTTAAGCACTGCTGTTCCTGGAATGCCAACTGCATTGTTATCTGCCTCAGTCTTAGGTGAGAATAGGTCTCTCACAGCCAATCACCCCTGAACATCAACAAAAGCAAGTCTGGCCCTCAAAGATAGAGTCAGATTCTAGACCATGTGATCTAATGGAGATACAGCCCTGACCAGTCAGTCCTAACTAGCATTTCCTGAGATGCCACTAGTATCACTTTTCATCTCCAAATTCCTACAAAGAATCATTACTGGAAGGAGACAGGAAGCCTACTAGCAAAAAAGATCTTTCTTCCTTTGACTAAAGCAGAAAGAATCTTGGATACCAAGGGTTTGTTGTAGTTTTTTTAAAAGAATAGTGTTCTCATCTTTCCCACAATCTTCACTTTTAAGATCAAACAGACTTTTAACAATGCTTTTTTTTTTTTCACTTAAAGGTGTCTAGAAACACTTGGAAGTAAAGGTTAACATAACTTATTTGAGGTTTGCTCTCTAAGTATTTACAATACCAAATAATGTCCATGATTACACAGTCCATCAGCAAATCTCACTTTTATTACACATTTCTTTCAAGGTTTTGGGTAGCTTAATGATCATTCTTTAATGATTGTAAATACACAAATGTTTCAAATAATGGCTCATACCTGGAGAATTGGTTTCACTGTCTGTATCCATAGCAACTTCTTCATAGTTATCATATTGATAAATGCCTCCTCCACTATCAGCAGGTTGCTTATCTAAGGATCGCCTCAGGTCAGGATCTGAAGACTAAGTATACAACACTATTTTTTAGTTTCAAAGCATTTTCTGTCTTAGGCTATTCTTAAGCTACAACTCACAAATGAATTGATAGTTATCTTCTAAGGAAACAGTATCAAAAATCATGGTGATTCAGTTAGATCTGCCTATCACATTTGGTTTGGGAAATTCAATTTACATGACAGGTACACTGTGGTTGACATTTTACAATTGCATCACCAGACAGAAAGTGGAAATCTAGCAAGTACTATCTATATAGATGAAATCCCCTATAGTTAGCTGAACCATTAAATAATTAGCTATTACTCTATTAAATAAGATGACACCAAGATCTTGAACATGTCTCCCACATGATTAAAAAACTAGAGGAATAAATGCAAGTTTTATGTCATATTTATGTCATCAAGACTATATTTATAATATTTCCAAAAAATTCAGTAACATTTTAATTATGAATAAATTAATGATACCTGAAAACTATAAACTCTGGGTCAATGTGTTTGTCTATTGTGTTTTCTTTTTTACTTCTTGTGATGTTTCACTCACAGAGACAGTTTATAACTAACTAAAAACTAGCAAAACCTATCCACATGGAGGTAAAACAGTAATGTCCAAATAATACAATGCTTACCTCTAGAAAAAGAGTCCATCAAAATACTTTTTAAAAAAAGTTCAAAGCATGAATGTTTATAATACTTATAATATTCCTTGCTTAGGCAAACCTACCTCCTGACTCCCTTCAATTAAAGAACTTACTCTTTAACATCTCTCTCTATTCTTCATAAGCACATTCACAAGGGTATTCTTAAAGACATTATCAATGACTTTTACATAGTAAATGTTCAACAAATGCGTGATTAAATACAAAATAGCTACATGCACTAAGGTAATTTCTGTATGATGATTTAACATTCTTTAAAATAGTCCATACCAATTAATCATGACACACTTCTCATTCTACATTACTAAATAAAAAGCTAATGAAATTCTACCCCTGTACTTAAGAAACAGACATTTTTGGAATAAGTCCTCACCCCAATTTAGAAATCCCACTTTCATCTGAATAGAAAATGATAAAATAGCTGGAAGTAGCCTTTGCTAACCATAATTTTAGTCTTCCTTCCATTTTTTCTAACACCTATAACTATGAAAGACTCATTCCCAATTATAACCTACTTTCCTTTCTCCCCAAGAGTCATTTATGTAATAAGCTCTATCAAACACAAGATATTTATAGTTTTTCTTATTTGATAGAATCTATAAAACAAGACACTAAGAACACTTAAGTTTGAGTAATATTTTCACTTTATATTTTTGTATTTCATACTTTGCTTCTTGATCTCCTCTTTCCACCAACCAATTTCATGAATCGATTGTATTGCTCTTCCTGATTTGAGAGATCTCGAATTTTTCTGATTTCTTCTTCTCTTTTCCTTCTCTCTTCTTCTTCAGCTTGTTTCCGCTGATCCTCTTCTTTCTGTCTTTCCTGTTCTTTTTGCTGTTGTAGTTTCTTCCATGCCTTTGTTTGCTGCTTCCTCAATGCTTGTTTAGCTGTAGATAAAAATATATAAACATTAGTACCTATTAGAGTTAGAATTTTATAGGACATAAAAGAAAATAAGAGCTTTAAAAATTATTTTCATCATCACTGAGTCATCTACACAGTTGCTCCTCTAAATTCTGTTTATATAGGATTATCTTCCATTTTAGGGCCCTATAATTCCTCAAACTCAAAACTTTCTGAATTAAAATCTAGAAACTATACTGACATAGTAATTTGATTTAAAAAATTTAACAGAAATGATCACCTGTAGTGCTAACTTTTTTGGCTGAATGTGTTTTTGTACTGGTTTTAACTTTTTGCTGTACAGTTTTCGTTTTAGTCAACTTTTCTTTGCTTTCTTTCATCACCTGCTGTTCTTTTTGTTGCCATTTTTTACTGGCTGACTGAAGAGCCAAAAGACGAAGCTGTAATTCAGATAGCTCCTCTTCATCTTCACCAAGTTTCTTTAAAGCAAATAGAAACAGTTAAAATTTTTAAATTCTATAATTTAACCTGAAACATTTCACCAAGTCAAATCTTTAAGATTAGAATTTAAAGTTAGTTTTAAGGCAATTACTTAAAAGGCCAATACAGATAAAATAAGGGAACTAATTTACTTACCATAGCCCAAAACCCTAATTTAATGCCTGTAATACAAATAGAAGATCAATCTACGGAAAGTATGTCTATATATGTTAATATGCACGGTTGGGGTGGGGAGGGTACAACTGATAGAACAGGATGATGCAAAAAGGGAAAACTAGGAGCTAGAGATTAGCATTTAAAAGGGCTTCCCAAACCTGAGAGAGTAAAAATCTGATGGCAGCAAATACAAGGAGAAATCAAGAACCCAGGAGAGGTAAGCAGTGAGAACGAAGCGGTTCCATAACCATCTCATTCACTAGCCTCACATGTAATACAGAGGACAGATACACTCAATGTCCAGACTCAAATTTGCAAACTTTCTTTTTTTATATATTTTTAAATTCTTTAAATTACTGAAGATAAAAATCTATAGAGATTTGCTTACATTTGACTATCATGTGTTCTAAAGCTACAGAAATTTATCTGAATATTTAAAATATTTTGAACACACAAGACTTCTTCCCACAGAAGCTAAAACAGGAAGATAATGTTAAAAGCAGATGTTTGAGAACTTTTTCAAATTGCAATAATTTTTTCATTTCATTCATTTTTTCTACCTTTTTTGAGATCATTTTAAAAATTAATCTATTCTCCACATTAAAGCTAAAATATAACTGAAAATGTCAGGTTCTTAATTGGAGTCCATGGAATTTTATTTATTTATTTATTTATTTATTTTTAGGCAGAGTCTTACTCTGTTGCCCTGGCTAGAGTGCAATGGCGTCATCATAGCTCAATGCAACCTCAAACTCCTGGGCTAAGTGATCCTCCTGCCTCAGCCTCCCAAGGAGTAGCTGGGACTACAGGCGTGCACCACCACACCCAGCTAATTTTTCTATTTTTTTGTAGAGACAACAGGGCCTCACTCTTGCTCAGGCTGGTCTTGAACTCCTGACTTCAAGCAATCCTCCCACCTCGGCCTCACAGAGTGCTAGGATTACAGGTGTGAGCCACCACACCTGGCTGAGTCCATGGATTTTAATGGAGGGGAGGCTCCTTGGGCCTCTCCACCCCTGAAGTTTAAGCGAAAAACTATGTATGTTTTTCCTTTATGTGTGTGTATGGAAGGGAAAGGAGGAGTCATAAGAGTCTAAGATTCCAAAAGGTTATGGTCCACTTATCCAGTAACTTTTTCTTATAGGTGAATTGTAATTATACTTTTTCTAAAATACAATTAAATTCTTTCTATTCTTAAGCATAAAGAAAACAGTGGATCCAAACTAATGGTGTTACCTGAATATGAACTACTATAAATCCCTAATTAAACTACCATCATACACATCAGTACTTCAGTTTAACCAAGCCAGGATATAGTTACCCTTTCCACTTGTTGTGAAATAACATGTAAACAATAATTTTTAATTATCATGATTTTTTTTTTAACTCTAAGTCACTTAAACATACCAAATTCTATTGCTTGGTACTGAAATTCCAGGGCTGTGCTGTCCAATATGGTAGCAATGAGCCGCACATGGCTATTTATTTATTTACTTTTAAAGACATACAGTCTCACTCTGTTGCCCAGGCTGGAGTGCAGTGGCATGATAATAGCTCACTGTAACCTTAAATTCCTGGGCTCAAGCAATCCTCCTGCACTAGCTTCCCAAGAAGCTGAGACTACAGATGAACGCCACCACACCTAGCAAATTTTTTTATTTCTTGTAGAGACAAGGTCTCATTAAGTTGCCCTGGCTAGTCTTGAACTCCTGACGTCAAGCGATCCTCCTGCCTCAGCCTCCCAAAGTGCTGGCTGGGATTATAGACATGAGCCACTGTGCCCAGCCCACATGTGGCTATTTAAATATAATTTAACTAAAACTGAATTTTAAAATTTGTACCTAAGTCACACCAATCACATTTCAAGTTCTTAACAGCCAGATGTGGCTAACGGCTACCAAATGGGAGAGTGCAGTTATAGAACATTTTCACTATCGTAGAAAACAATGGAAATTTAGTTTAACTAAAATAAAACTATCATCACTATTCCACTGAAACTTAAAAGTCTGATTACTTTTTGCAGTTACTCCCTTTGGAATGAAAGAAAGAAACCACCAATTCTGTTACACAGCTATATGCTATTTGAAGTAGCTACTTAAACAGCAAGAGCACTGAACTGGTAGGAGTCAGAGAACCTCACTCAACTACTTGCTCTGGCACTTAATTCCTATGCAAAGGTTAGGCAAGTCACTTAATTTACCCAAATGAATCCTATCTCATCTATAAAACATACATAATGTCAACTTACTTCATAGGGTAATTGTGAGGATATTAAAAACTGTGCGTTATACTATCACTCCTAAATTCAAGACCATCTTTTCCTAAAGCTCCTTGGCTCTCTGAATCATTTTAGTTTACACATAAAAACAAATTGAAATCTCAATAGAAGAAACTACAGATAGTTCAGATCTCTAATTCAACAAAGAAAAGGCTTGGGTTATCGAGTGCCTACTACATGTCAAACACAGTGCTTGATACTTCTGTACTTTATTTTACTGAAGCCCCACAACAACCCAGAGAACAGATGACATTAAACTCATTTTGCAGAGAAGAAAATAGATGCAAGGAAAGGCTAAATAGCTTACACAAAGTCACGCAGCTAATAAGAGGAGGAGCTAGAATTTGATAACAGGTCAAGGTCTACATAACTCCAAAGCTTTCCCATACAGGATAATTCACAAAAACTAGAAAATCTCTGAATCAAAATTAAAAGTTTCAAAAAACTAGCAGTAAGATCATCTATGAGTATGTATAACACTTCAATTAAATATAACTTGGAAAACCCAGTGGAAAGAGACTCCAAGACATCTCTCCAGAATTTATCTTTAAGGCTTATGTCAAAATGGGGTCATTACCAATGATGAAAGAAAATGAGTGAAAAGATAGAATTTCCCTCCCAAAAGAACAGACTAAAGCAATCCAAGAATGGGTCTTACAAAGACATCCAATTCCACAAAGCAGTATCTTACCTTTTCAGACAGAATATCTGAGGTACTAATTCTTCTTGTTAAATTTTGTTCTTTATCTTCCAATCCTTTAAAATAAAATAGCATCTTTTGAATACTCTAAAAGATAGTCACAATCAATCTAAAATAAAATAATGCTATATAATATTTAGTAGCAATTATTTTAAAGGGTATTAACAAAATGTTTTATTTTTCCAGTCTCTCAACCAAAAGGGAAGAATCCCATTAAAGACAATGAAAATCTGAACAAATTTCTCGTATCAGTCTCAATTCTGAAACTTATCAGGCAAAATGATGCAAAATATTAAATAAATTAAAACTATACCTTGATAAAATGACTTCTGAACTAAAAATAATTATTTCAAATAAGAACAGAATTTATAGAGTAGATACACAAGCAAAGCTGCATTATCAAGTAGATTATCCACACTGATAGAATATGATAATGATTAAATTAATTCAGTCCTCTGCAAATGGAGTGAATTCAACATTTAGAGACTATATTGGACTTATGCATCAAAGAACTGGTCTTCTATTTATCTAGAAAAGCATCAGCAAAGGCAGTTTAAGTATCAACAAAATTAAGTCCATCCACATTTTCCAGAAATCTAGCCTTGGGCCCAGATTTCTGAAGCAGTGTACAAAATCTTACATTTATATATTATCTGATCTACAACAGGCTTACAAATCACATATGGTTACAGTACATTTACAATAATATTAAGATATTTTTGTAGTTAAAACAGATGAAGTAAAAAACTCGGAAATCTTTCAAGATGACAAGTGAAGTTGCAAAGCTAGGATTTAAACTAGATCTAAACTCTAAGCCTAAGTTTTTTTCCACAACCTGTCAGTGTTCCAAACATCCTAATTTGATTGCTCAAGTGAATCTACTGGTGAAAGAATATGCAACTTATTCAATAAGGAGAGAAATGACTAATCAAGCACCTCAGTCAAAGTTAATAGAAGGCAATGACCAAATTTCAAGATAGATGAGTCTGCTATATGGCTTATTCTATAAATGTGAATTTGATGCAACACGACTGGTACACTAGAAGATAATTTCAGCGTAACTCAAATATTGTATCTATTTATAGGTGATTTGTCTCAGAGAAACACTAAGAATGCAGAAAGTGATCCAAGCCTTGTAGGAATACACAAACCACACATACTTCAAACACCTACCAGCTACCACGGTTCATTGTGTGTGTTATGCACCACACCCATTCACATCTGGTGTTACAACTGACTGTTGGAATTCTGATAACACTCCTTGCTCCACGCTCCACTTCATAACTCATAAGCTGCAAACCTTCTACTTCCACAAGCATACTTTAAGACTTTTTCAGGGTAAACTGACATTTATTATAATATTTCAAGCATTTTTAATTCATTTAACGTGTAAAGCTACACTATCATTTTTCTTCAATTCCTATCTTTTTTTCATGTGCCACTGACAAAGTTTGAGTGTTGTTCCTCTAACCCTATTTTCTCCATACACTCTGGTTTTTATTGCACAATTTTGCAGTGTGGTGATATTTAGGAATGCATATGTCCCATTACAGCAAAATTTACCCTACTTCAAAAAACATGAGAATAGTAATGACTATTAGACAAAAATAAACAGGAAAAAAATGAAGAGAAACAGCCTTCCAATAATGGATAGAGAAAGGACTACATTTTCTCCTACATGAGAAACCTATTAGTTTCACTAGGTCATGAGAAATCTATTAGTTGATTAGGATCTCAACTTGTCTATTAAAAATGGCAGCACCCCCCTTTAACGTAGCATAAAGGCAAGTATTCATTAACCTAGCAAGTACCTTATGAGTACAATGCTACCTTAAAAACAAGTACAAACCATAAATTTCAGACAATATACTTTACACAAAGATTATAAATGCAGGTTGTTTAAACTAACTGAGTAGTTAGATATGGTCTTACCACTATCATGGGTCTATACAACAAAATTATCTCAACTTTTACTCAAAACCTCCAAAATGAAAATTGGTCTTATACAGTCATAAAGTATTTAAAATATTATTAACTGAAACTCTAATGTGAGCTGGAGATAAAAGTCATCAGCACATAGATGGTAGTAAAAACCACAATAAAGAAAGATTAAGTAGTTATACAAGAAAAGTGATTCTTAAAAAAAAAAGAAAGGAAGAAAAAGGAAATCAGAAAGTTGTAAGAAAATCCATATGTACAATATTACAGAAAAGCCAAAATTTCAAGGTAAGAAAAACATCACCAAAAATAGTAGAGATGTCTACCCCCTATAGATATTCTCAACATTGCAGCCACAGTGATCCTTTAAAAATATAAAACGGAATTATGTCAGTCCTTTGCTCAAGATCCTGTAAGAGTTCCCCATTGCACTCAGAATAACAAGTTCTTACAAGGCTCTATGAGATCTGTCCCCACCCAATCTCTTCTCTCTCACTATACATCCTCTCCACTCTTGCCTTTAGTACCATAGGCCTCCTTGTTATTCCCCAAATATGCCAGGCATCCTTCTGCATAAGGGTCATTACTCTAGTACAGTGATTCTCAGACTTTAGCATGTGTTACAATCAAAGGGCTGGCTGTATACAAATTGCTGGGCCCCATTTCCAGAGCTCACAATTCAGTGTGATCTAAAGCCTGAGAATTTGCACTTCTATTAAGTTCCCAGTAACGCAGGCCCCCAAGGACCACACTTTGAAAATCACTGCTCTAGCTATTCTCTTTGCCCAGAAACCTCTTCTTCCAGATATCCATTAGGCTATTCCCTCACTGTCTTCAAAGTCTTTGTTTAAATCACATCGTCAAATTGAAGCCTATCCTGACCACCCAATTAGTGCTGCAACCTTTACCCTCATTCCCTTCCTATTTACCCTGCTATACTTTTTCATAACAGTTAATTTACTCATCATGTTAACTGTCTCACCTTCTAAAATACAAGCCCATGAAGGCATAAATGATTGTACATTTTGTTCACTAATGTATTTCCAAGAGTCTGGAATAAAGTGCTCAACTAATTTTTGAATGAATGATAGCATGAAATGAAAAACATCCACTGAATTTTCCAATTTGGTCATATAAAAACCTAGCCATTGAGTAGTTTCAGTATCACAATGCAGATAGAAAAGCAGACTGTATTGGGTTAATGAGGGATTGCGAAGTAAAGTGAAGAGTTAGCACAGAATAGCCGTTCCAGAAGTCTCAGTGAAAAGAGGAGAAATACCTGACTTAATTAATTTAAGGGAGAATGCAGGATGAGGAGGAGAGGTTTAACTTTTTGGATGGAGAACTCAAACATGTTTCTAATAAGAACCCTTAAAGGAAAAATGGTTAAAGATAAAGCAGAATAAATAACACATAGAGCAAGGTCCCAGAGAAGGTGGGAGAAGTTAGAGCCAGAAATATAGGTTAAAACAAAGTGGCCATGAACAAGACAGTCATCACTTCTGCAGAGTGGGAAGAATGGAAGTAAAAATCGATACGGATAACAAGTTTATGATCAGGAACTGAAAAGCTGGAACTGAGTGAGGTGACAATAAGGGATAAGGGTGAGTAAAAGGCCTGAAAGAAATTATGAAGGTATAGAAGAGTTGTTGAGAGACATGGAAAAAAGCTAACCAATAACAAGTTAAAATTTTGATACCAGAGTCTTGCTGAGGATTCAGGGGAAATGCACATGTAGAAATGCTTATGTATATAATTTATTGATTCAGATGAAGTTTTAGCTTCTTTGGTTTTCCTCCAAACCCTTTTCCACACTGATGCCAATTATTTTTCTAAAACACACATCTGATCACACTATTTTCCTGTTTACAAGTATCTGACAGCCCACCCAATATTTAAAGAACAAAATTCAAATTCTTTAGTTAGATATTCAAGGCCCTTCCCAATCTAACTTTAACCTGTCCTTTTATAAACTTATGTCCAACCACTCCTTGAAACATACCATATATCCCACCTTGCATCCATATTTGACCAATCTTAATACTCTTAAAAAGCCCTCTGTGCCTCCTGTCTGCTCATTTGTTTCCTTCTGATTTCCCCAATGGAAAAGACTCATTTTTCAAGATGTGTATCAAACATTTCCATCTCTATGAAAACTTTCTAAATTCAGGTGGGAATATTTGATCCTTCCTCTATGTTACTGCATATATAACTCTTATTATACTCTATGATAGTTATTTGTGTCTTTTCTATCCCCCTGGATACTTTTAAAAACTGCCTGTGTAAGAATTATGGTGCTAAACTGAAGAGGGGGAAAGTAGCTCCAAACCATATTCAAGAAGCACAACAAATTCCAAGCTGGATAAGTCAAAAGAAATCTACAATCTAATCATAGTTAAACTACAGAATATCAAAAACTGAAATAGGATCTTTAAAGCAACCAGAGAAAGAAGACAGATGACCTTCAAATTAGAAATCATTAAGAGTGATAGCTGACTTTTGAAAATCGACAATGGAAGCCAGAAAATATCTTCAGTATGGTGGGAATATAATTAGACAATTTAGAACTCTAAACCTAGGGAAATCACCTCTAAAGAGAGTAAATAGAAATAGTTTTCCACCCAGCAGAAACACATTTAAAAAATTCTGAAGAATGTATTTAAGCATAAATGATTCTAGACATAATAGAAAGAGTAAGCCAAGAAAGTGCTAAATACGCAGGCAAAGCTAAGCAAACATTGGTCTTTGTAATTTAGAAAGAGAATAAGATCTTGATTAACTTTAAACACTGATAAGAATTCATGTTACAATTCCTACAGGAATCAATATGAGACTAAAAACTTAGTATCTAACTTCCAAAACAGCAAAAGGAAAAAAATTATATGAAGAAAAATAGTAAGAGGCTAGAAAGGAAAAAGAAATAAATCCATACAGCAGTCATAAAAAATGTGACTGGACTGTATGTTCAAGTTAAAAAACAAAGATTGTCAGACTAAATTACAAATTAAATCTAGCTCTATATTATGTACAAGTGACATTTGAGACATGAAGATACAGAAAGACTGAAAGGATGGAAAATTATATACAAGGCATATATTTATCAAGAGAAAGATGGTGTTGCTGTTAACATAAGACAAAATAGTCTTTTAGGCAAAAACATTACTAGAGATAAAGAAAGTTACTACATAATAATAAGTCAATTCCTGGTCTCAAAGTAAAAAGTAAAAATCACAAATCCACCATTAGAGTGGCAAATTTAACAAACCTGTCTCAGTGACTAATCAAGCACATCAAAAAATAAAGATGTGAACATAAAAATCCTGATCAAACAATCTATATATTCCATTCAAACACACATAGAACATGTATAAAAATTGATCATATACTAGACAGTAAAGCAAGTCCCTTCAAATATTTCAAAAGATTGGTAATCATATAAATCTTATTTTCTGACAGTAATTGATTGACTTAGATAGCATTAACAAAAAATACTGCTAGAAAACCTACATGTTTGGAAGTTAAGAAACACATTTCCAAATAGCCTACAAGTTAAAGAAAAACAAAAATCTGAAAATATTTAGAACGAATGAAAAAAAACTTACCTATCTCAACTTGAGAGTTAGAACTAACGTAGAAATGTCATGGCCTAAAATGATCTTAATAGGAGAGGGGCTGAAAACTAATGAGTTTTAAAACTATGGACTTATTTCAAGGGAAATTAATGAAGAGAGGAAAAAAAGGGAGATAGAATTTATAAATGCTATAGATATCTAAAAGGTAAGAGTGTCTTAAGAATTTTTTTTATATATTTTACAACTTTAGGAAATGGACACATTACAAGAAAAATACAGTTTACATAAACTACCTTAACAGAAATAGAAAACACGAACAGTCAGCAGCTTAAAACCTTCCCAGAAAAACTACATTTAGGCCCAGACACTTTTACAGCAAGATCTACCAAATATCCCAGAATGGTTCCAATCTTAAACTATTCCAGCAAATAAAGAGGAAACCACCACCAACTCAAGAGTATCATAACCTTATACTACAAACTGGCAAGGAAAAAGGGGAAAAAATTACAGGCTATGAACTCAGATGAAAAATTCTAAACAAAACATTAGCAAACCTTTATTCATAATTGCCAAAAGTTGGAAAAACCCAAATGTCCCACAAATGGGAAATGGATAAACTATAGTATAGTCATACAACGGAATATTACTCAGCAATAGAAAAGAACGCACTACCGACACACACAACCACGTGGATAAATTTCAAACACACTATGCTAAATGAAAAAATCTAGAATCAAATGGCAATATACTATATGACTCCATTTATGTGACATACTGGAAAAGGCAAAACTATAGGGATAGATCAGCGGTTACCAGGCAGACTAAGGGCTGAGAGAGGGGTTAATTACAAAGACACACAGGGAAATAGTTAGATGTTGATGAAACTATTCTGTTAACTGTGGTGGCTGGTGATGGTTACCCAACTGTCTGCATCTGTCAAAACTTGAAGAACTATACACTAAAAAGGGTAAATTTTACTGTATATAAATTACATCTTAATAATAAAGAGGAAGAGAAAAAATTAACAAAAAAAATTCATGATTTAAAAATGATATATCATGAACTAACTATTTAATGCAGGCATACAAGGGTGGTTTAACACTACAAAATCAATATAATTCATTATACTAATAAATTAAAGGAAATAAATTAGATGCTCATCTCAATGTAAGAAAAAGATCTGATAAACTTCAACATCCATTCGTGCTGAAAATCTCAAACTAGGAATAAGGGAAAAACTTCCTTTATCTAATAAGGGGTACCTACAAAAAAACGGTAAATGTCAAAAGCATTCTCTTTGAGTTAGGCAACAAAGATGCCCAAAAAAACTTGTCATTATTCAATAATATGACATTCAACAACATGCTATTGGCATAGTAAGAACAAAAGAATTTACAAATTAGAATCATTTCAATGAGCTGCACTACCAAAACAAGTAGTTACTCCTTTAGAGAAAGAACAATCTTATTACTAATTGAAATATTTCACTCCATTACCTTGACTAGATTCAGTAGTGTCGGATTTCAGGGAAAGCTGTTTTGCTCCATCTTTAGCTTTTTTCAACCGGTTCTTATCTCCTGGTAAAGTCAATTTTTGCCTGAGTGGTTTTAATTCAAATGCCTGAAAAGTTTTGACCTGTGTTTTCTCCTCAGGAGCTATTTCTTTACTTGAGTCCTTTGTAATACTGACATTATCAGTGCTTGTTTGGTCCTCAAAGTTCAATGCTTTAGGATCTTCTTGCACATTTTCTTCTTTGCTACTCAAAGCTAGTTTTTCATCCTTATTGATGCATTCTAATTCCAATTGTATTTGTTTATACTTTAAAAGTAAATCTTCAAAAGTTTCTTCCCCACAGTTTTCACTTTTTGATGAATAATTTTGTTTTCTTGATGGAGATCTTCCAAAACTTTTGGCTGAACAGCATATTAAGGAAACCAGTTTCCAAAAATTTTCCACAGTTAAATTTAACAAAAATATATAAGTTACAGACGAATTTTCTCCCTTTTTAATTTTTCAAGAAAGATGGAATTGATATTTTTAACTTACTAAATTCCAATTAATATATGTGCTGCTAATGCCCACTTTCATTATGTGCCCATATTTCAATTTAACAAGTATCCACATAAATAGTCCACTTACAAAATCACTAGTGTCAGTAATTACCAGTAGTATCCATAGGTAGTCCACCTAGTTAGGTTTTAGCATCCTTCCTTCTGTAGGTGCCAAGAAAGCCCATTAACAAGCTGGATGTTAAAAATTGTTTTCTGAAGGAAGAGGGGAGAAACTGAATGGTTTGTCACAGATGTGGATAATTTACACTGCAGATAATCAGGAGGAAATGTTTCTTCTCTTTAATTAGTTCTTCTCGTGTCTCAATTTTTAAAAAATAAGAGACAAAAAATGAACACTGACAATTAGTAGTTAGACTAATTTATGAATAAGTGACATTTTCTTAAAAATTTAATACATACTTTTAGAGCTCAAGTATACTAAAACATATTGTTTTAGTATTTAGTTGTGCAACATATGCACAACTAAAATAATTATGGCAGTTATAAAATAAAAAACAATTTAAATAGCACTCAAAACATATTTTCTAAACTAATTTTCCCCTAAAGACAAGGGTATCTGAACTAATTATTTTTATTTTTTTCTCTAACATCAATAGAACATAATGTCTTCCTAGGAAATGGCTATGAGGTTTCAAACTACAATTTTTATTCCAAACAATTCATACATGAGAATTGTTACACCTCATTTTTCCAGCCTAGAAATTAAGAGAAAAGACAAGTACCTCCTGTGGTTTTAATACAATTAATCATTTATAGATCACTTTGAATTGGCTACGATATAACATTACAGTTCCTTAAATGTGGTACTTTTTTGTTTAACAACTTACAGGACAAGCAGCCAGCAAAAGATGTTTAAAGTCCCCTGATGACCAATTCCAAGAATGAGAATCGCCACCATTTGAGAAACTAAATAAGCATTAATAAGCATTACAATTAAAAATCTTAACTTTTCAGCAGCAGGTTCAAGTAAATCTTTGGTTCTCTGATGTCTTCTCTTCAGAGCCAAGTTTCTTGAAAGAAAACTAGTCTCTCAATACCTTTCTTACTCTTCAACCAAATGGAAAATGGCTTCCATCCCATTAATCCACAGAAACTGCTCTGCCTGAGTTTATCCACTAACGTTTTCAAACTTTATTTTTCACCTGACCTCTACGCAGCATTTGACACTATAAACCACTTCTCTCTTGGCTTCCATAACTGCCACTCTCCCCTTGTTTTCCTACTTGTTTTGGGGGTTTTTTTGTTGTTGTTGTTGTCTTTTAAGTCTTCACGGCTCCTTTCGCTCAAACTCCTGAAATAATGGTGCTCTTCTGTAAGCTCAACTCAGCCTCTTTCACTCTTCATTTTGAGCATTCTAATGCACTCCCATAGTTTTACCTATTACAAGAGAGAAGTCTGGCCTGGTCATAAGATATTTTGGTGATAAGATATTTCTCTATCTCCTACAAGCCATCCCCCATACTGTTGTCAGAGTACTCTCTCTTGAATTCAAATCTGATAAAATCACTCCCCTTGTTTAAATCTCACTAACAAGAGTCCAAAATCCTGAGAATGAATATAATGCCTTCATAATCTGACCTGTGCTTTCCAAACTTACCTTTTTTCTGCTCATCACAACTTATGCCTAGCTTTGTGTTTAGGTTTCTCAGTTCTTCAACTTGACCCCAATTCAAATGTCACCTCCTCTGTGAAGTGAGCGTTACTTACTCTCCCTTGCCCCTTCTCATGCACTCTGTACATAAATTCTGTAATTATCTGCATTTACAACTTACTTTTCAACAGAGCCATTTAAAGGTACAACTGAAGTAATTTAAAAAAAAAAGACTAAAGACCTTAGAAACAGTTGTAAAGGGAAAAGATTCAGTACACTAACAAAAAACATAACTAAAGAACAGAAAAATGAAGAAAAGCAATTGAGTTATGACTAACTGATTAATCTTCTTTAAAACTAAATGACATCTCCTACCCCTGTCTATACAGGATAACTACGATCAAACCAACTTACCAAATTTAAGCTTGTCAAGATGCAATTTCTAACTGAAACCTGGTTTTAAAAAAAAGAAGGGTTATTCAACTTTTTCAGCTGCAGCTGAAAATGGAATGACTTTTTACTGATGAGAGACACTGGCCTAATTATGTTAACTCTCATCAGATTTGAAAGTTTAAAACAGCAGTCATTCAAGAGAGACTCACACTGACAAAGGGTCTACCATTAAGAAAAAATAATGAAAATAAGAACTGCAATAGAATCTGGTTTATTCTATTTCTTTAAAGCTGCAACTAGCACATCTTTATTATTATAGTGAAAGAACTTATGGCAAAAAAATAAACAGACCCTGTACTTGGGCTTCTTCACTTCTAGATTATACAAATAAGCCATAGAACAACCTTTCCTCTTTCTTTATACAATATTTGTAAAAAATTAAAAAGCTGTTATTATAATCACACAGTGGAAATATGAATTAAACTGAGTACAATCTTGATATTAAAGGAATTTGAATACAGTTTTGTATTATATATTTTGTTTGCTCACAGTATACAAAAGTGGCTGAGAACTATGTTTTCTTTCTCAAATTCTTAAAAAAGAACACCACCTCTAGGATGGATTAGTGATACTTCACGAGGAAAACAATGAGCAGAAGATCAAAACAAGCATCCTTTTCTTAAATGCAGCATCTGTGAAAAGAAAAACAGCAAAATAGCTCATTTCTGACAAGTTACTACAGAAACCAAAGTCACACAGACAGACTGTATATTTTTCTGTACTTTTTTGCAACATCATATGCCTGTTTATTAATAAAAACATATAAGCCTAACAATTAATAAAGATATATGGCAGAGGCCCAAATTGGTACTGAATGAACAAAGACAAAGGCAGAAAGCAGGCAAGCCCACTAACCTCCCCATCATTTAATATAAAATAAATTAAGAAAAAGCTTTTAGCTCCCACAGTACTTTTTACATATCTGAATTTGAACTTTTTATGCTAAACTGTAATTACTTATTTTCATTTGTCTCTCCAACACAAATCACAAATTTCACTGTTGTACCCTTAAAAAACACACACATATATATGCTTAAATAGCTCTCCTGGTTTTGGATTCAGAATAAACAACAAATCCATGGATAAAAAAATATCCTGGGCAGAGGTTTTCTAACCATCTTTGAATAACGCAATCTTTTAAAAAGTTAAATACCTACATGATTCTCTCTGAAACAATCTTGAGATGCTCCTCATCCAACTTTTGGTTGTAGAAATAAGTTTTTTCAAGACACTAGCACCAGAAGCTGCTGTTTCTTACCTAAATGTACATTCCCTGCCCACTTTACATCCTGACATCTGGGAAAGACCATTGTGGCTCTAAGTATTCTACAAAGGTAATTTTGAGTGTCTCCCAATTAAGCGTCATTATATGTAAATTTTGTATATAATGAATATATTAAAAATCACTGCACTATGGGAATTACAACTAGTAATGAAAGTCCTTAAACAATTTTTATGCAGTTATTTCAGAATAAGTCAAGAAATACAAACCCATCATACATAAGAAACCTTCAGATGATTGATTACTTAGTATAAATCCTGAGTAAACTCATTAATATAGCTGAGAATAAGGTTAGAAGTAGCAAAAATCAGATATTTTGCTATTTTCCTTCTCAACTTGTCCATAATCTCCACCCTCCCATATATATTTGCCCACTCTAATATATTAAAATAAAAATGATGATAAGTTTATCTTTCTCCCTCTGGCCCACATTTAGTCAGCACTAAGATTCATACACTGTCCAAAAGTGAACACAGGAAATAGAAACGTTAAGGAGGTTAAATCTTTCCAAAAAGATAAATGAATTAAAAAGCTCTGAATTAATGGAGTTGATAAAGATACTGTTCTCCCTCCACACACACACTTTAAATGGCAGCAATGAGAAGAAAAATCGAGAAAGGTAAAAATAGAAGCACAAAAACAGGATTATGCAGAATGAAACTGTACAATATTCAATATCAAAGTGCAATACAATATGATAAAGAAACAGTATTCCCCAGTTTACGACTTCTTTTCTCCCTCTAACAATCTAAGTCAACTTCACATAAAGGCAACGTTCCTGTACCAGCAAAAACAAATACTAACGAAACTGGGGCTTCTAACGCACTATTACAAATCAGATTTGACTGTTTTAGTTAGATTCTACTAGTTTACCCCAATCCGTAACACGTTAATGTTAAAAAGCAATATACCCAATAATCTAGGAAACAAAGCTATGTGACACATGGGAATTGACAAAGAACAACTTACTTTAGGTATACTGACACAAGGGAAAAAAAAGCGGTTCTGATTGTTCAGAAAAGTTACACCCATCTCACAGACCTAGTAATGACGCTAAAGGGAACTTGAGTGACACACCCAGGGCAGACCGCCACGTTAAGGATACAGCTCTTCCGAGGTGGAGAAGGCTCTCGCCAGCTCTGACTGCTGCTGAATCCGGATCCCGCTCCTCCTCCCAGAGGAGGTCTGCACCCCGGCTTGCCTCCTCGCTCACCCCCTCCTCGCCCCCGACTCCAGCGACTCCCACCCCGGTAAGGCCTGCCTCGAAAGCGGAAACGGTCCAAGGCGATGTGGCTACGCTCCCAGAAAGACGGCCGGGGACTGCTTTCAGACAGTGAGCTCGAAGGCATCCGCACGGAGGGCGGGTGAGACCGGAACGGTTCTTTGGGTCGGTAGCTGCTGTGTCCCCTGAGGTGGCCCCGCTCCGACGCATGCCGCGAGCGTGAGAAATTCCTCAGCTGCTGCTGAGAAGAGGACGATGACGAGGAAGAGCCACCGCCTCCGCCGGATCCACCGCCCCGGGCCGAGTGAGGAGGCCTTCGCCTCGGATATGGTAACAGCCCGGCGCCACTGCTGCTGCTGCTGCTCCGACTCCGTATCTGGCTATTATTATCGTCGTCACTGATTTCCCCATCTTCAAGCTCCCCTTCTTCCTTCGGCGAGAGGCCACTGGAGGCCGGGGCCGGAGTATCTGCGGTCGCCATCCGGGGAGCAGCGCCTTCCACACAACCTTAGCCCTCCGTCCGGGGATCCGCCCGACAAATGCCTTCCTCCTCTGCTCCCTTCTTTTCTAACGGACCCGGCTGGTACGGCCTTACCCTAATCGGACACCTAGCGGGCCCTGCTCCTCAACTTCCCCGCACCCCAGCTCTTTCTCGCCGGACCGTCGCAACCCAGTTCCCTCTCCTAGCGCCCCCTTGCTCCTCCGCGATCGGGGCTCTTCCGCCTCGCGAGAAAGGGGCTGTGAAAGCGGCTGTCCCCGAGACGTCACTTCCTGCGACACGCAGGAAACGAGTCTCCCAATTCACGCGATAATAATTAGTGACATCGCGATGCTCACTGGGATTTGTAGTCTTTAGTCTCTCCTCAGGTTAGCCTTTCCGGTCTACGGGTCCCCCCCAACCCAGGCTGGGTGCCTGCAGGGGTGGGTAGATCTCTTAGCTGCAGCCTTGCGAGAGTTTTTATAGTAATTGGAGGGGAAAACACCTCTTTCTTTTATTGTCCGGAGCACCGCTGTAAAAGAGACGCAGTAGACCTGCTCTCTCTTAGGGGTAGGGGGAGAAAACGGGTTGTGTCCGCCATGTTGGTGAAATCAAACGAAGGCGACTAGAGCTCCAGGATGGTCAGCTCTGCTGGCTCAAGTCCGCCATATTAATAAAGAGGAAGGGAAGGTTGACCCTCCCTCGCCTCCGCCCCCACATACACACCCCTTTTTCCCACCCGGCTCTGGAGACTAAACTCTCTCGATTAAGGCACGCCTGCCTCGATTGTCCAGCCTCTGCCGGAAAGAAGCTTAGCGGCCAGCGCCTCAGAACAGGCTTAAGACAGCGCCGAATGAGGGGGAAAGGGAAATGCCTACCAATTGCGCCGCGGCGGGCTGTGCTACTACCTACAACAAACACATTAACATCAGCTTCCACAGGTAACCTGGGCAGGGAGTGGGGGTGACGGAAACGGGAGCTCCTATTCTGGGTATCGCTAGTGTGGAAGGAACAGGAGGAGTCTACTTACTCTAATAACTTTCCCAGCTGGTAGCAGGGAAGCATCATTTTTGTCTTTGTGTTTCTCAAATCTGTCCAATTTTTCTCTCCTTTCGGGGAAAGGTTTACTCTCTAAAAGAAATCCAAGTACTGTATGGTGATTATCCCTTAGTGAAAAAGTGACAGGAGCATACCTTAATTTTCTACTCTTTTACTTCTAAATATTAGACCGGGTGTTGGCATGAATGACGCCATAAGGGAGACAGAGATCTTCCCGTTCAAGTCAGCAATCACCTTAAAAGCCTGCTGTGTTCCCATTAAAATTAGGAAATTCCCATGCCGAATTGACACGGGAAGCATTTAGATTTCTGATAGTCACACACAGTAACTGCGGAGGAATTGAGTCATCTTTAATAGCCATGTAATTAAGAGATGTTAATGAAAGTGTAAAAGATAAGCTTTCTGTTCTTACTAGAACTGAGTAATAAAAAGAACTTGGGTTTTATTTTTCCTTCGTTTGCTGGAAGAGCGATCAAAATTCTTTGGTTCTGTCAAATCAGAACTCTCCAAAGCACTTTGAACGTTGCCTGGAAAATTACAGGTACTCAGTAAATGTTTACCTTCTCTGCAAATGCCTGACACGTGGCTGAAGAAAAGAAACGTTAAAAAGTTAAGTGAAAACATTTCTAATTTTATATACCTCACGACGTATACGCTCTTAGAATACAGAAAATTATATCCTTGACTTTTTTCCCTATTACTAAATGTACCCCTTTATTAAAAGTAACCCCTTAAAAAAATCCTTGTGATGTTTCTGTTTTTAAACTACTTTATGCAAATGTAGTGCTTTATTCATTCATCCATCAAATATGTACCGAGTTCATAATTGCCTGACATTGTGCTAAGGATACAGAAAGTTCTTACCCTCCTGGAGTTTAGAATTTAATGGGGGAGAAAGACATAAATAATTACAGTTAAGTGCCACAGAAGAGACATTCACAGAGACCTAACTTGGCCTTGGAAAGTCAAAGAACACTTCTCAAAGGATGTGACATTTCAAATGAGACCAAAGGATGACATAGATTTGGTCCTTTATGCTACTTAAGTATCTATTTTTATCCTAAGAGTACTCGAGAAACCATAGGGAGGGTGGGGTTAAAAGAATGGCATGATTAGATTTGCACATTAAAAAGCCCTCTGGCTGCAGTGTGGAGAATTAGTGTTACTTAAAGTGCTGGTCAAGCATCATCAGAGATGAACTTGATGAGAAAGGAGCTTATTACAGAATGTTAATTTACCTACTGTTTCCTTCACAGGAAAATCCTGCTGCAGTGTCAACTAAATTAAAGACTGTACTTAGCCAGCTACACTCTGAATCAGCACTGGATTAGGGGAAGTGAAAATTGATAGAGAAAAACTAGTTATGAAGCTGCTGTAAAACAAGAAGAGTCCACCCAGTGTCCCACGCTAGGGTGTTATTGACAGTAGGGATGGCAAGAAAGGGACAGATTTGAGAAATGTTTGAGGAGAAACTACTGAATTTAGTAATTTGATTTGGAAGATGAGAGAGAGGGAGGACTCCAGGCACCAATAACAATGTTTAAGAGATGGACAGTGGTACGATAACATGCATATCATTTGCCTGTTATGAAATTAACATTTTCATGTATAACCTCAGAAATTTAAGCCTTAAGACAGCATTGATCATAATAAAAATACATTCCTATTTCATAAATACAAACAATATTTTATTAACTCCTTTTCTCCTAGGACATTAGATTTCTTTATCCCCATGTACAAGTTGTGTTGCCTAAACTTACTGTCTCTATTTTTCTTACCTTTTACTCAGTCCACTCTAGTCTAAGTCTCCCCAATAATCTGAAAACTGCTCTTGCTAACATGACCTCTATGTCTCTCTACATTCATTTTTCATGGTATGTGATAATTTCCTCTTTGAAATACTCTCTACTTTTGAATTATTTGACACTAATTTTGTGATTGTCTTACTTCTTTGGCTTATCTTCAATCTCCTCTGCCAGCCCTTCTCCCTACCCCTAACCCAGTTCTTCATACTCTTATCAAAGTGATTTCAGCTATCCCTGTGGTCTCAGTTAAAATCTACTTGTTGATGCCTCCCAAATCAATGTCTCCTAATAAGTTCCAGAATTATAGGCAGTATCTGCTCAGTATTTCCCTGGTCTCCCTCCAGTCACCCAGATTCAATATCTGTATTCATGAACTGCCCTTCCTCTTACCCCAAAACATACCCCACTTCCTGTATTCTCTTTCTCAGTAAATGGAAACACCATCTACCCAGAAACTTGGAAGTCTTCCTCCCTTGACTTCTCATCATTACTTCTTGATTAGGTTATTACAACAGGCTCTTAACTGGTTCACTGCTTCCTTTCATGTATTCCCAGCCACTCTTCTATAAAATCAATGGTGTGTTGCTAAATGTTTAACAACTGGCTCTCCAGGGAGAGGGGAAAGCCCAAATTTGTAGTGTTTCCCCAATCTCCCTGATATAAATACTCCTACACAGCTGGTTTCAAGCTACCAATATGACATCAGCAGTCCCACACTACTCTGTAGTATTTCCACTATACAGATGCAGCAGACATAACCTTAACAGTTTAGATAACAGTAAAATAATTAGGGGGTTTTAGTATTTATTACCTTTAGTTTTAATTGCAAATTTATATATAATTTAATTTTTAATAATGACCGTGTTTAATAACCAGCTCTCACAATTTAGCCCTTTAATGGCTTACCAGTGCCATTTTGGACAAAGTTCAAAATTACTCTTTGACTTAGAAGGCCTTCCAGCATCATTTCATATCATAACATTCTTCTCTGTCCTCAAGATATTCTTAACACTCTTCACCACTACTACCCTAGCTTCCCTAGCTAATTCCTACTCATTTAAGGCCTCCTGACTGGATTAGGTCTTCCTGTTTTATGGTTCCATGCAACCCTGTTCTTATACTTTTACAAGACTTATGGATACTTGTAATTACTTTTATAATAATAAACAGCATTTGTTTAGTATATACCATGTACTGTGCACTGGGCTAAGCATTTACTCAATACTTAAAACCACACCAGCTACCATTCTTACCCCACTTTATAGATGACAAAAAGGTTAAATAACTTGCCTAAAGTCATCCAGCTATTATACAAAGGAGTCAGGATTGGTGCCCTGGTTTGAGTCAAGAGACAATGTTCTCAGCCACTCTGTTCTACCGCATCAAGCTATTTGATTCCCCACTTTCCTCATTACAGTAGATGCTCACAGAGGATAAGTACCATGTCTGTTGTGTTTACTAGCATGTCTTCAGTGCCTAGGACAGTGCTTGGAATGTAAGAAGCATTCAACTATTTATTAAACTTGCAAGCAAAATAGCACTGTTTAAAATACTAAGTGATTTTCCAAAACATCTGATGTTTATGAAAGCCTGGTTCTATTATTGTAAGGACAAGAATATGTTCATCTCTTACTACCATGTTAAATTTTTTATTTGTAGGTTATTATAATTTATTATTAAATTAAGCTGAACTTAAATTCAGCTTACAATCTACATCTCTCACTCTTTGAATGTGCTGAGAAAAATCCAAAAAACACATCCAAAACATGGTTACGGTTACTGCTATACAAAAACAATTCCAAAATACAAAATCTTTTATTCTATTTTAGCACAGATAATCTAAAGATTATTTAGTAATGCCAAATTAACCCCATTAGTTCATTCATTCACTGATTCACTCAGAAAAGTTCATTGAGTGCATAATAGGTACTATGATAGATACTATGCTAGATCCTGGGATAAAGTAGTGAAAAACATAGCTCCTACCCTGGAGAAACATACAGTCTAGTGAGGGAGATAGAAAAATAAACAATTAGAATACAGTGATATTACTGCTATATGATTATAGCAACATTTAACCCAGTCTTTTATCATGAAAAACTTCCTTGGTAAGATGGGATTCCTAAACAGTCTTAAGGAAGTAGAATTTGGTCAAGTTAAGGTTCAATTTGAGGCATTGGTTTCATAATTAAGGAGCTAGTTTTTAAAGGAGCTTTAAAAAAGAATTAAGGAGCTGAAAAATAATATCAGACTGTCTTCGTATGTCTGCAGAGTCTTACACAAATGATAATGAAATGATGACTACTTACTTGTTCTAAGTGAGTCCCTGACAAGAAAAAATGTACTTAACTAAAGCTTGATTTTTTAGCTTAGGCTTTAGGAAACATTTCCAAACCATTAAATATTGGAACAGAGATCTTTGAAATGAGAATAGATTATCATTAAAAGGTGGGGGCTAGGCAGAGAAAATAAATTCTTTATCAGAAAATCTCTATTTTCTAATGAAATAGAAAAAACTTACATATATGAAAACATATGAACTATGGAGACATACAGATATTAACATCTTCAGATCAGGATATGTTTGACATTGAGGGGGATGGGGACAGGAGATGGGAGGTTGCTGACTGTAAATCTGGACTGTCATCTCTTTGTGCCTCTCATTGCTGGTAATATGAACAAACCTAGTATATGTGATATACCCAAAGCTGTTAACTAATGAGGCCTCATTTGGGGGCTTCTGAACCACATGATCTTCTAACTTGGATTTTATAGGTTTTTTTTAAACACTAGTCAGTTCATAATTAATACTTAAAGGATAAGGTAGTCAAACTAAAGAATAGTTGAATTCAAACTTATTACATGTGAATGTTGATTCTTATGTTTCCAAGTTACCGGTAGAAATTTTAGAGACAGCCCCTTATATTTGTCTCCTCCTGAACAGGTATATACTGGGTGCATATCAGCATACATTTGACCCTTGAATAACATGGAGATTAGAGGTGCTGACCCCCCCCACCACACAGTTGAAAATCCACATATAACTTTTAACTCCCCCAAAACTTAACAACTAATAGCCCACTGCTGACCAGAAGCCTTATCAATAACATAAACTGTCAATTAACACATATTTTGTATGTTATATGTATTATGTACAGGTTTTTACGATAAAATAGAGAAAAGAAAATGTTATTAAGAAAATCATAAGGAAGAGAAAATATAGTTACTATTCACTAAGTGGAAGTGGATGACCATAAAGATCTTCATCTTCATCGTCTTCATGTTGAGTAGGCTGAGGAGGAGGTGGGAGAGGAGGAGTTGGTCTTGCTGTCTCAAGGTTGGCTGAGGCGGAAGAGGTAGGGGAGGCAGGAAAGGTATACATACATGGTGTAACTTCCTGGAAACACATCGTAATTTGTGTCTGACTTTTGCTTTTTCATTTCTCTAAAAATGTTTCTATACTATACCAATCCTTCTTCCCCATTTGCTTTAGATTCAGTATCTCTATCACAGAAGGGTCCATGTCATAAAAGAAGTCAAAAGCAGTCTTGAATAATTGAACCCTTCTGCCAGATTGTGTAGTGTCAATTTGTTTTCTAGCACTGGTTCAGAAACACTCATCTCCATCAAGTCATCTTCTGTTAATGCCTCTGGTGTGGTGTCTATTAGCTCTTGAATTTCTCCAAGATCCCTATCTTGAAACCCTTCACCCCACCACCACCATTTTTGCCATATCCATAATCTGTTTCATGATTTCCTTGATTTGCTGTCATAAATCCTGTGAAGTCCTGCACAACATCCAGACACACTTCTCCAGCAGGAATTTGTTTGAGGCTTGATGGTTTCTACCGCTTTTTCTGTGACAATGATGGTATCTTCAATGGTATAATCCTTTTAGACTTTCATGATGTTCTATTGGGGTTCTCTTCCATAGTTTGACAGTCCTTTCCATAGAGTACGGTGTGTAATGAGCTTTAAAGGTTCTTATGAACCCCTGATCTAGAGGCTGAATTAGAAATGCTGTATCTGGGGACAAGTAGACCACTTCGAGGCCTTTGGTGTTGAACTCATGGGGTGGCCAGGGGCATTGTCCAATATCAGAAGAACTTTAAAAGGTAGTCCCTTACTGGCAAGGTACTCCATGATTTCATGGATAAAGCATCAATGGAACCAATCCAGAAAAAGGGCTCTCATTGTCCCAGCCTTCTTGTATAACCAAAAGACTGGCAGCTGGTGTTTATCTTTTCCCTTCAAGGCTTGGAGTTTAGCAGCTTTATAGATAAGGGCAGTCCTTATCATAAACCTGAATGCATTTGCACAAAACAGTACAGTTAGCCTATCCCTTCCTGCCTGAAATCCTGGTGTTTGCTTCTTTTCCTTACTAATGTCCTTTGTGGCTTTTTTTTCCCCCCAGAATAGGGTGCTTTTGTCTGCATTAAAAACCTGTTCAGGTAGGTATCCTTTCTCCAATGATTTTCTTAATGGCTTCTGGGAACTTATCTGCTGCCTTTTGGTTGGCAGAAGCTGCTTCTCCTGTTATCTTGACATTTTTTAAGCCTAAACTCTTTCTAAAATTATCAAACCATCCTTTGCTGGCATTAAATTCTCCAGCTTTAGATCATTTGCCTTCCTTTTGCATTAAGTAGTCATACAATGACTTTGCTTTTTCTCAAATCATATTAGAGGCTATAGGTATGTTTTCTTACAGCAATCTGGCACCCATATAAAAGCTACATTTTCAATACAAAATAAAAATGTATTTTGCAAAAAGTGTGGTGTTTTTGTGCCTGCTGTTGTAGCTGCAGCAACAGCCTCACAAATTTCCTTTTCTGTGTTTCAATGGTCCTAGATTCATTTATCTTGAAATGGCAGTCAACAACAGCTGCAGACCTCAAGCTAAAGTGTACATCAAGCAATTAGACTTTTTCTTGTATTGTCATGACTTTTCTCTGCTTTCTGGGAGCACATCCAGCATCACTAGTGGCACTTCATATGGGTCCCATGGTGTTATTCAAGGTTTATGGTATTGCACTAAACATGAAGAAAAATATTCAAGAACCACAAGAGATCACTTTTTACCATGAAACAATTTAACTGGAAAGACAAAACTGCTTGGGCAGAGATGATCAGTGTCACATGAAGTTTCAAAATGATACTTGCAACATTTGAGCTAAACACAATAGTAACAGGAGATAGCTATGAAATTATTACACTATACCACATTTAATTTTATGCAGGTATGATTTCATACTGCATCTACGTTTGCTTACATTTCTCTCTACTGTGAATGGAGCTATGTACAGTCTGTGTGTAAATTTTGATAAATTTTAACATTTTATAATAGATTTGTGTATATTTTATGGTAGTAAATGATAAAATAGACAAGTATCTACGTATATTTTATGTATTCATGACACACCTAACTTTTTCTTAATTTTTTTGATATTTCTACATGGTTCATCTGCAAGTTTTTTCGAGTTGTCGCAAATCTAAAAAAAAAAATCCAATATATTTATCAGAAAAAATCCAAATGCAACTGTATTTTGCATTTGAAATAAATATGAAAGGAAAAACATTGCTACAATGGCAATAAAACATTGCCATTTTATCTTTTTATAATTAATCTTTCTGCTGCACTACATAAGAGTTGAATTCTTAAAAATATATGCAGTTTAACTACATGGAAGTAATACAGTAAGTTATTAATTTAAATATTCTGATTGTATTAATTTAGCAAATTTTTGTTGAGTCCCTACTGTTTGCAAGGCACTATGCTAAGTGTCAAAGATAAATAGATGAAAAGGTATGATAATGACCCCATCCTCAAGAAACATATAATCTTTTATTTCACTGGAAATTACAAAACAACGTGGTTTAAGTGTCATAATGACAGAACATGGAGGAAGGAATACCAGAATCCACCTAGGCTTTCCTTATTAAATTTAATCTTTAGATATCTGATTTGTCTTGACCACATATGCTAGCAGCAGAGCAAAGCATAGTGAAATTACTCCTGCTGATAATGGTTCTACATAAACTTGGTCTAGATCAGTTTAGTCATGTTTTACTTTACTGCGCATGTTAAAAAAATAGGTTGGGAAGAAATCTCTCTTTTTAAAAGCTCAGAAAAATCACTGAAGTCAGTTATTTATTTTTTTATAATTTATAAAAACTACCATGAATTGGTTTCTGGTCCTGTGTCTGGATATTGTGGGTTTAAAATTTTTTATGTGAATGGGAGACACTTTAAATCATCTTTTAATCATTTAGGTGCAACTAGAGTATAACAGTTGGAATTCGAGTTGCCTATGTTTTTTTTTTAAGGTTTCCTTTGGATCCTAAAAGAAGAAAAGAATGGGTTCGCCTGGTTAGGCGCAAAAATTTTGTGCCAGGAAAACACACTTTTCTTTGTTCAAAGCACTTTGAAGCCTCCTGTTTTGACCTAACAGGACAAACTCGACGACTTAAAATGGATGCTGTTCCAACCATTTTTGATTTTTGTACCCATATAAAGTCAATGGTAGGTAATGTTACTCTCCTTTTTTTTACCATTTTTAGAACCCATTCCTTTTTGTTTATACAATGGAGCAATTTAGGATATACTGAAATTCATACAAAGTGATGTGCCTCAAGAAAGTTAGACTGTTGTGCAATAAAGGTGCAGGCTAGAATTAGAGCTCAGGTCTCATGACTCCAACATTCTTTCCCTAATCCAAATTGTTTTACTATATTGGAATTTTAATTACCACCAATTATTATTAAAAATTATACCACTGGTAAAACAGAAAACATATGAGTAATGAAACCTCCAGCATCACCCTGCTCTGATTTTAAGATGACACACAACTAACATGTGCTAAGTGCTTTAAGGCAGCACACCCAGAGTTACACCAAAGGATATCAGTTCAGAGGGAAGAAGCATCACAGAAACCTTCATAGAGCTCAGGCATTTAGGCTGGGCTTGAAGAGTTAGAAGTTTGGAATGCAGGAGAGTGTTCTTGACCTTGCACAGAACAATTGCAATTGCATGGTGAGAACAAAAGCCAATGGGTTGAGGGGTGAGTGGGAAATAATCAAATGTTAGCAAGTGATATTGAAAAGGAAAGAGAGAATTAAGATACAAGATGAATTAATTAAAACAATGTTTTATCTAGTTAGGGAAGATCTGATCAAAGAGGAAAACCTAGCTGAGAAAGACAGGGTCACCAAAAGGTAAAAGGGGGTAGAATGAACACAAATAGAGGGTTTAGCTTTGAAAAGGAAGACACACGTGTTTTCCTCTGAGAGAGGAAAAATTGCTGCTTCTGTTATTTGTGACAGTTAAATTTGTAAATGTACATGAGTTACTATCTGAATGAGAGCAGAGGTTGTGGTAAACTAATTATCACATATGTTAGAAAAGCTTCATGAGGGCAAGAACTTTGTCCTTTTCACTTCTGAATCCTCAGCACCTCAAATAGTACCTCAGATATAATACACTCACATTTTTATTGAATTTGAAATATACTTTATTTTTGACATTTTGATCATTTATTCATTCAACAAATACTACTAAACTTTACATTATGCCAGAATCTACATTAGATCCTGGAGATATAAAGATCAAAAAAGTCCCTGCTAATTTCCTAGGCAGAGGGACCAGCTATAGGTTTCATGAGGACAGAAACCATATTTATCTTAATTGTTCACTGCTGTGTCCCCAGGAATTCATAGTATATGTTTCAATAGTATTTATTTAATGAATTAAAGACACAAATTTATGAGGATATGATATAATCTGGGAACTATAAGTAGTTTAGTAGTTTGCTGGAATATAAATCAAGATGGTGAATAGCAGAATAGAGTGAGATCCTAAATGGTACAGTATGCCACGTAAAGAATTTTTTTCTTCCTTTAGATAATGGGTAGGCAAGGAGGAATTTAGCCAGAATAGAAATGTCAAATCTGCTAAAAAATTATTTTGGTAGCAGAATATGGATTAATGAGGATCAAAATGAGGTAGAGAGATTGATTAGTAAAGAATAGCATGGGTAATAAAGAACAACATAGTCAAGCCAGATATGATATGGGCCTGTTGTAGGTAGTGGCATTAGGAATGATGGAGAGGAGAGGATTCATGATAGAAATATTTAGGAGGTAGAATTAATAGGACTTGACTATTTGAATGAAAGAGATAAAGGAAAAAAAAGCCTCCTCGGGTTTCTGATTTGGGCAGAAAGTTCCTACCAGATTTTAAATCCTTGAAGATGTGACTGTGAACAATTAATAGGTAAATCTATTTAGAAGCTTGATACTTAAGAATATGTTCCTATGGATCCTTCCATTTTTATTAAGTAGGACCCTGGGTCTGAAATATTCATCAAATTGAGAAAATAGTATTTAACTAAAAGTGGGATCAAATTAATATCATAGATAATAAACAAAATGTCTAAATATATTCTAAATTGACCTTAGTAAGTACATTGCAAAGGGTTTTTAAAGTCTCAGTAGAATCATACTGAGTAATTTGGAAGAGACCTTGGAAGTCCATTGTCTATTTTGAAATCAGTGTTTGAATCTCTTTGGAGAGAGGACAAAAAGAAATAGGTGACTAGAGTTAATTCAGCCAGTTCAGAAACTTAATCCATGATTACATGAGATGGGCTGCTGCTATTTCCTATCAAACTTTTAAAATTGATTCTTAAAATAATAGTTTACTGTTATCCAAAACTGGACAGTATTTATTTATGTGTGATATTCCATAATTTATGTTCAACCCTCTAATTTTATTGGGCTCAGAAACTCAAGTCAAGGAATCTTTTGAAGAAAAACAACAGTTGTACTCCAGCCGGACCATCTAATTTAAAATCAAACATTAGTAGTCAACAAGTACTACTTGAACACAGTTATGCCTTTAGGAATCCTATGGAGGCAAAAAAGAAGATAATTAAACTGGAAAAAGAAATAGCAAGCTTAAGAAGAAAAATGAAAACTTGCCTACAAAAAGAACGCAGAGCAACTCGAAGATGGATCAAAGCCACGTGCTTGGTGAAGAATTTAGAAGCAAATAATATATTACCGCAGGGCACATCAGAACACATTTTACCAACTGCCTTAAGCAATCTTCCTTTGGAAGATTTCAAGATTCTTGAACAACATCAACAAGATAAAATGTTACCAAGTCTCTAAATCTAAAACAGACCAAGAGACCTTCATTTAAGTTTAGCTTGCATAGAACTTGATGCCCATTCTTCATTCTTTCCAGATGCAAAGATATTTATGGCAATTATGCCAAAATTCAGTATTTAATAAAGTTTTACTTGAAGTAACATTACTATATAATTTATGAAGACTTGATTACAAAAAATAGAAAACTTTATGAAATTTTTGTATGAAAATGAATGGAAGTGCCTTACATGAGAATTATGTACTTAAAGATTTTGCTAGGAAATTGTATGTTTGCAAGGTGTTTTTGTTTTTGTCTTTTTAAACTGTTAAAGAACGGCTTATGACAAGTAATATGGCTAATTTATATTAGAAAAGAATTTTTTCCTGTACCAAAGTTGGGATATTACATTCTAAATAAGATGCTAAGTAGGAGTTAACCAACTAAAATGTGACCTTAAGAATACTGGGTTTTGTATTAATTAAATTATTATTGGCACTGTGATTTAAAAATTTATAGAAAAAAACCTGAGGTACAGGGCAAGTTTTTAAATTTAAACTTTCTGTATATTTTTTACCAGTAAAAGTGAGCTTATCCTGGCCTCCCTCATAAGAATATTAGATTTTCAAATAGGTTGTAAAATATTTTGAAAACAGTATTTTTGAATGTGAAGTACTCTTGAGTCATCCAAACTAGGTAAGCCCTCAAGTACCTCAGACTAGTAGTCTGGTAGCTGACTATATTCACCTTCTAAGAAAATATGTAGTGAAATAATACAAAATTTGGGATCTTTTACCTTAATTAAGCAAATAGATAAATGTATACTACTATTTTTCTCATAATAAAAATACATTTCCAACCTCGAAATTGGTGCTCCCATGTGTATTGATACCAAAACTCATAAGCTTTTTGTTTTCTTTTTAACTACTTTACAAATACATTCTATACCTCAGAAATATTAATAGCATATCAGTATAGTGGCTTTTTTTTGTCTCTTCATAAACCTACAGTAAAATTTAATCACAGAAAAGTACTTACCATATTATATCTTCACAATTTATAAGTTAAACGTAATCAGTTTATCTTACACATCAGCTTCCTTTTATCTCCTTTTTTAGTAAGTCAAATAGAGCAGCTATGGTTGTATAAACAACTATGGTGCATAAGGGAAATGAATGTAGTTCTCTATAAAGATACACGTACATCTGTGATAAAGCTATGCAAATGTAATTATTTTACAAAATAGAAGTATCAGAACTATTCTTATGGTTGCCACTTGAACAATTAAAGGGTTTGCTTTATTTCACCAAATGTTTAATAGGACTCCTTTTCTTCAAACAGTTTTGATCAAATCATGTAAAAATGTATTAATATAAATTATTAATAAATGTTATTAATTATAAGTTATTTAACCCTAATTAAAGCTTGTGATACAAACATATGAAAGCAGTATATACCTAATCATAAATTGATGTAAATCTTTTCTATAAAGTAATGACTACTTTATGAATAAAAAGCTTTTTTTCCCCAACTGTTTGGATTGCCTTTTTTTTTTTTTTTAAATGACATTTGCTTGGATCCTAGCAGCAATCTGTTAGCACTCTCTTTTAATAAGGAATGTCTCCCAAGCAAAAGCAAAGGTAGGAAAAGTCTCTTTTAATTCCCATGAGATACTTACAACAAATATTTATGAAAATCCTTTTGTGGATGGTATAAACCTTGTTCGTCACTTTATCTTTATCTTAAGTATTGGATGTAGGTCCTTAGAATTGTCATTACATGGTTTTTTTCTAATATGGTTTCAAATACCTTTTCACCAGTATATAATCACCAACAAACATTTACTGACCATATCTACTTTATAACTCAAAGTAACTTGGGGAAATAATCATTTAAATAAAAACTATTTTTTCCAAGTATAGACTCTCATGTGGTTCATACTCCCACCCCAAATATAAAACACTAATTAATGCAGCCCAGTTCCCATCTTCAATAATATCTTGGTATCTTAATATAACATATTAAAAATTATAAAAATAAAACATTATAAAATACGAGCTTGGCAAGTTTACTTCATCTTCATTCATTATTATTTGACACTACTGAATGAACACTCAGTAATTAGAGAATAAATTTTTGTTTTCTGTCATTTTCTGTACGTCCGATGCTGCTCCATACTCTTTATCAAATCGTTTATAACAATCTGTTACCTTAAAACTACTCCTTCATAGACTAAAAACTAAGAATCTCTTAATACTGTTACAGTTGTTGATAGATTCCTATCACTTAACCATAAAACATCAATTTATAGCTCTTTCTTCCTACTTCAAAACACAGATCCTCTGTTTAAGCTCTCTGTGTCAGGGGCACTGACTTCTACAAAGAATCAGCCAAAGTCTAGGTACTTGATAAGATGAATGTGGCATGATTTTCTGCCCTCAAGTTGCTCAGTCTCCTAAGGGAAACAAATATTTATAATACAATATGATAAATACTATAAAAGAAATAGGTGCCAAGTGCTTTAGTAAATGCTGTTGAATTGGAATTCAATGAGAACTATAAAGTTTAGATCTTTTTATAATCAAATGTGTTTCTTTTTAAACAAAATATTCTTTCTTATAATGACTTACCAAAGGAGGTAGAAAGACATTGGTGTTTGACCTGAATTACAGTATTATTTTTAATGAGCTGTAAGACATCTTTACTCTTTAAAATGAATACTAAACAAATTTGTTGTTAATGGTATCTTTGTTAAAAGGAAAACATAGCTATAAATAAAATACTTCATCAAAGCCAAGTACTAGAGTTTATTTGAAATTTGATATGTTATACAAAATAACAAACTCTATTAACACAGATTTTTAGAATAATTTAACTCAGAGTCTTACAAAGCACTTTGGCAGCCATTCATTCTCTTACTTTTTCCTTACAAACATACTGTTTGGTAAGTGGTATTATCTCTGTTTTACACCTGAAGAAATCTTTATTAATGCAATTTATTCAGTCAGGCATTTGCTATATGCCAACTTGCACAAAGGATAGAAATAAATGCCTGTG
The DNA here is from genome assembly GCA_023783475.1 of Daubentonia madagascariensis. Classification (NCBI taxonomy): domain Eukaryota; kingdom Metazoa; phylum Chordata; class Mammalia; order Primates; family Daubentoniidae; genus Daubentonia; species Daubentonia madagascariensis. Next base: position 44,403,077 of record JAKFHU010000600.1, on the reverse strand, counting down.
ATCTAGACTAAATACAGGTCTTCTGCCTCCAAATTCTCTCCGCCCTCCATATTCAAACCCTCTGTTTAACATATGAACCATGTTATTAAAATAGGACAAATTTCTCTGTTCTGTAATGCAGAAAAAAAAATAGGACAAATCATGTATTTAAAAAAATGAAAATAAGAAAATTTTATATATATTATACTAAAGATAGTCTATGAGGACATTGTTGATCTTTTCTAGGTAAACTTTATAATGCCGGTACTTTATCTCATTTCTCAATGTTAGAATATGGGTAAATTTTAATTTTGGTATGATAAAGAAAATGGTTCATCTTTATACCAGAATATGGGTTCTTTTGATATTTAGACAGTTGGAAACTTTCTAAAATTAAGGATTTTGTAGTGTATATTAAACAACTGCATATTGTATTCACAAAACTGTATTCTAAGTATGTTGATATTAAAAACTTTCTTCCAGAGGAATTACTGTCATACCTATTATTTCCAAAAAAGGTACGTAAACATTTCTGTGGAAGTTCTTCCCCTAAATTGATCCCCAAAAAGACTTCTGTAGAAGTCCTTCTCCCTAAATTGAGACAAACTGTAAACCAAATAAAGATGTGTAAAACCTTGAAGAGGATTTATTTTCATTTTTGTTGCTCAAGTTATATGTAAATGTACATTATAGTTTATTTGCACTGTTTTAAATACTGGCTATGCAATCTAGACCAGATATATGAAGGGCTATAAAAATTCTAAGAGTCTGTCCTGACTATAATCTGAAGTTCACAAAAATTTATTTGTAGACATAATTATCAAAGCATTATTTTAATAACAAGGAACAAAGATTATGACTTTTTTCTTAATTTTTTATGATTAAAATATTGTTTTTAATACAAACAAGGTAGTTCAAAAAATACTGTCTTAACATTTACTAACAGACATTGAGCAAACTAGGATCTACCAGACAGACATGTTCCCTCAAGACTATAGGAAAAAAAATATTCTATTTGTTTATTCCCACCCTCTTCCTAATACCCTGTTAGAATGAGTTGAATCTAATAACCACAAATCAGTCTTCAAATTGCTACCTAGCCTTTTAAAATTTGTGCTTCAAAAGTTTTTTTTAAAAAAACTTTGGGTTTAATGTCAAGAAGGCAGGTATGTGCCTCTCTCTTAGATGAATTTTCAGTTTAATAAGTTATTTAGCAAATACTCCAAACCTTATCTCTAACTCTTATCCTTACTCTTGAACTTCCTATTTTCATGATCTTAACCACCCAACCAATCTTTACAAACTGCCCTTCCCTTAGCTTGGCACTTAGCAAACTCATTGTCATCTTACAAGTCTTAGCTTGGATGCTCCCTCTCTCTTGTGACACCTTCCCTAAACATACCAAAGTGAAGTAAGGACTCTCCTTGAGTTCTGTTTTATATATAACTTGGATAAAGTCATCATCTTATCATAATGTGATTGTCCCAGGCTTCAGACCAGTACTGGCTGTGGCCTATTAGGAACCAGGCCCACCGCAGGAGGTGAGCATTGGGCAGGCGAGCAAGGGAAGTTTCATCTGTATTTACAGCCACTCCCCATAGCTCACATCACCATACAAGCTCCACCTCCTGTCAGATCAGCAGTGGTATTAGATTCTCAAAGGAGCACTAACCATACTGGAAACTGTACATGCAAGGGATCTAGGTAGTGTGCTCCTTATGAGAATCTAATGCCTGATGATTTGAGGTGGAGCTGAGGCAGTGATGCTAGCACTGGGGAGCAGCTGCAAATACAGATTATCATTAACAGAGAGGTTTGACTGCACAATAAATGTAATGCACTTGAATCATCCCGAAATCATCCCCCCACCCCCTAGTCCATGGAAAAATTGTCTTCCACGAAACCAGTCCCTGGTGCCAAAAAGGTTGGGGACCACTGGTCTACATGTTTGTTTTCATCTTACATGTTCCTTCAAGGCAGGAACTGGTGTGCGTGGGTTGGTTTTTTTTTTTTCTTTTCAGACCTCAGGTGTCTGACATGTATGTATTAGGCACTCTGAAATATTAGCAGATTTCAGAAAATCTAGACTACTATGGCTTAGATTCAAAGGATTGTACATAAAATCCACTGATATTTTCCTAGCAAACAATAAGTGCTTTTTGCCATTTGGGATAATTTTTGTAAGTGGTGTGAAGTACCAAATGTCTATTCTAGAAAAATCCAAACTTCTTTATGTCAAAGAGCACTTAAACATAAATAGGTATGTATATTGCTAAATTTAAAGATTAGTGCAACAGTGAACTTTCAGTCTGTTATATGATTGCCATAGTAAGTCTCAAACGGTCATGTTTTCTACAGGACAGGAATCTGTGGTAAAGACAGAAATAACTGTTGGAAAGATTTAAACAAATGTGTTCAAGTTTCTTCTCAGAGCCTTTAATAGTGTTCTCTCACTAGCCAATGTGTATACAAAATTTCTCAACCTTAAATTTGATCAGAGATATTTTTGAAGGGTGGGGGATAGCATACCTACTAGTAACTTGCAGAATACAGTCTAGGAAATGCTTAACCAGAAAAATTCTCCATTGCTATTAATACAAAATGGCCTTTAAAGTAAACAGAAAAACAAAGACTTTGTTGAAATTTTTAAGATTGGCATAGTCTATAAAAATTACTACAGTAAAATCACGATTTAAAAAAAAAAGAATACTTTCCAAGATCCCCAGTGGATGTCTGAAACTTCAGATAGTGCTGAACCTTATATGTACTATGTTTTTCTCCATACCTACATACCTATGATAAAGCTTAATTTATTAATTAGGCACAGCAAGAGATTAACAACAATAATAGAAATAATATTAATACTGTAATAAAAGTAAAATAAGGGTTACTTGAATACAAGCATTGTGATACCACAACAGCTGATCTGATAAGTGAGATGGCTCCTAAGTGACCAATGGGTGAGTAGTGTCTACAGCATAGATACACTGGACAAAGGAAAGATTCATGTCCTCTAATAATTTGGAACTAATTAATGGGCACACATGGGCACAGAGAAAAGTAAAAGTCAATTGGAAATCAAGAAGTGGGGAGTGGGGAGGTGGGGAGGGCTAAAAACCTACCTAACAGGTACAATAGGAACACTATTCGGGTGATGGGCACACTTATAGCCCTGATTAAGCATTATAAATACTATCCATGTAACAAAAACATTTACACCCCCTTAATATTTTGAAATAAAAAAAAAAGAAAAAAAATTCACGTCCCAGGTGGGATGGAGCTAGACAGCATGAGATTTCATCATGCTACTGAGAGTGGCACGTAATTTAAAACTCATGAATTGTTTATTTCTGGAATCTTCCATTTAATATTTTCTGACCACTATTGACAATGGGTAACTGAAACTGCAGATAAGGAGGGACTACTTTATTTTAACTATATTAATTCCTCCAAATTATCAGTCTTAAGCTAGAATAATGTGTTTTATGGAAAACATCAATAATTGGACATCAGAAGAAATGGAAGAGAAATATTCATTTGAAGGGTTAGTTCACTGGCACTATTATTTAATATGCAATTTCAGCCAGATATAATAGTCATAAGAAACAAAATCATCCTTGATATCCAGGAACTGACCTGATACAGCTACACTTCAGTGTTGTTAGGAGATGGCTTGACACTCAAAGCTAGGCTGGTTTTCTCATAGAATACGAACTGATCAGACAAGGTCACCTTGTGACTGCGATGAAATAAGGGGGAAAAAAAAAGACCAGCTCATAATTTTGTCTAAGCACAGACAAAAACAAGGTCACTGTGTAAACCACAAAAACATTAGCTTTTATTATTAACAATAACCTTACCCAATAGCTGGTAACATTGATATTGGCCAATCAGCTTGGTGAGACAATCCAGTCATTTACCCACACAGAACAGACTGAGACAAAAATAAAGTGGGCACATAATAAATTTCTGCACAAAGACCATATATGTATGTGATCTAGAAAGAGAAAGCCACTACAATTATAGTCCTACTTCACAGATTAGATTTTTAGTTAATTAGATGTGTTACCAAAGAAAAGGGCAGTTAATTTGTCTTTGGCATGTATTTTGAAATTTAAAATAATGTGAGTTTTTAAAAAGTAACTACTCTTAGTGGGTTAAAACACAATTGTGTACTATGTCTGAAGTGGACTTGTCTCTTCTTACACGGTCAACAATTAACTGAAAAAATTCAGAAATGTATTAAATAATTTAATTATCAGTTAGTTACTGTTAACCCAGGCAAACAAAAGTTAATTTGAAATAAAACATGAAATCAGCGGCAAGACTTGGCTTTTTATTGCTAACAAGATGTTCTGCTTTCTGAATGAATGCACACACTTTATACATTGGTGTGGGAGCAGATATTTGCACAGTGTAAGCAGTGTTATGACAACAATTACATGAAAGCTCAATAGAAGGAACTATGGTTAGTTGTATCTTTACGTTGCTAGCAGCCAGCAGAGTCTGGCACTTTATAAGTACCAAACAATGTTGTTTTAAATTATTTTCTTTTTTCTATTTCTTTTTTTCTTTCTTTTTTGAGACAAGGTCTTGCTCTGTCTCCAGAGCTAGAGTGCAGTGGCATCATCATAGCTCAGTGCAACCTCAAACTCCTGGGCTCAAGCCATCCTCCTGCCTCAGCCTCCCAGTAGTTGAGACTACAGGTACGCGCCACCACACCTGGCTAATTTTTCTTTCTTTCTTTTCTTTTCTTTTTTTTGTAGAGATAGGGTCTTGCTGTTGCTCAGGCTGGCCTGGAACTCCTGGCCTCAACCAATCCTTCCGCCTCGGCTACCCAAAGTTGCGAGGATTACAGGCGTGAGCCACCGTGCCTGGCCTTAAATGATTTTCTAAGTCACAAAATTCCGTTTCTACAACACACTATATTCCCCTCCCCTCAAATCCATAATACTAATTGGCATAAACTCTTCACAGATTAAGAAGGATTCGGATATTATGCTTGAAATGGATTTACAGGGTCTAAATTCACTTGCACTTCGTTATCCTCTTAACTACCCTGGCGGTGGTTTCACTTCTCAGCTTGAAGGACGTCCCCAAAACTCAAGGACCTAACTAAGCTCCCAGATGTCTACCCTGTCAGCAGCAGGGCAAACGCAACCCGACAGGTTCCACCAGTTCCTGCTCACGTGAGCTACGCGGAGGCCTCACGCCGCTGCGGCGCATGCGCGCAGAGACGAGTCGCAGGAGGTGGAGGCTCAGGGAGGTGCGGACTGAGCTCCAGGCGTCTGGGCTCTGGCCGGCTGGACCTGGACCCTGGGGCGGCGCGGGCGGCAGTCCGGACGTGACCGTGCTCGGCCGCGCCGGGCTCATCGCCCAGACTCGCCCAGGCGCGGGCGCGGACCCGCCCCGGAAGGCGGTGTGAGGTGCGGCGGCGCGCGGTGTGGGTGGAGCTCGCCGCCCCGGGGCCGCGGATTGGCTGCCTCGGCCTTGGCTTTCACCGTCTTGGTCGCGGAGTTCAGGTGTGGAGTTACCGCGAGCCGGCTCCCAGGGGATGCGCTTTGCTTTTCCAGTGAGGCGTTGACCTAGTCCATACGACTTGGAGATCTCCACTAGCAGCGGTTTCTGGAAAGAGTTTGGGTTTATATTTTTTCTTTTTGTTTCATCGGTGGAAGATGTGAGCATTTATGTTTGCCTCTAAACGAGTTTTTTTGCTGGCAACTTAAATGACTTTATTTCTCTTAGAAACGCTGTATATTTTCTCCCTCAGGTGCTGATATACTTACCTTCCATGACAAATCTTGACGACAATATATGCAAAAGATATGTAAAGATGATAACTAATATAGTTATATTGAGCCTGATCATTTGCATTTCTTTAGCTTTCTGGATTATGTCAATGACTGCAAGCACCTATTATGGTAAGTATGATTTTTTTTTTTTTTTTTTTTGAGACTGAGTTTCTCTCTGTCGCCCAGGCTAGAGTGCAGTAGCATCATCATAGCTCGCTGCAACCTCAAACTCCTGGGCTCAAGCCATCCCCTGCTTCAGCCTTCCGAGTAGCTGGGACTACAGGCGCGAGCCACCACGCCCGGCTAATTTTTTCTATTTTTAGTGTGGGGCGGGGGGAGGTCTCCCTCTTGCTCAAGCTGGTCTCGAACTCTTGAGCTCAAGCGATCCTCCTGTTCTAAATTGTTTTTCTATAATATAATCGGCGGAATTTGAAATTGTACCATTGTGAACTCCTGGTTATGAATGGTTGTGTTTACTTAACTTCCACAGCCTGAATTTAACTTACTAACATAATGTAAACAGTGCCTTGAACGTTTTAAACGCTTTAATAGATGCTTGTGTCAGAATACTAATTATAGCTATTTCAAAATGTCTTTAATATTTCGTGTAATTATGCTGTCTATCTTGGTTAAAAAGCGAGGTGAAACATAGTTTTGTAAAGTAATCACAGAGATGCTTTTAATTTTGAATAAGAATATTAGTAATGTAGTTTATCAGTTTCAAGTGTCCTCTAAAAATAAGAATTAAAGACAGTATAATGTTTACATTTGGAGATTTGAAGGACTTGTCTGACATTTGGTCACTTCAGAAGAATAGACTCCTTTTAAAGCCTGAAGTTACTTTGCCATAAGCTACTCCGGACTCAGATCTTTAAGGTTTTAAAGGTGCCTTAGAGCATGAGCGTGCTGTACACAAACTTCCTGGGTACTCCTGTAAAAACAAAATACTGGTCGGTTCAGAATAAAGGAAAAAGTGAAAAGAAGAGTGAGAAAATGAACTCCTGCAAATGTTTATATCATAAGTGATTGCCATTTCAGACATTAGTCCACTTGTAAAGAGACTGTGAATAATTGGATAGGTGTTCTCCAGGCTACAGAAGCTCTCAGGGCTGTTCATTCATAATGATTCACAATAGGGAATTGGGGTTTGGGGGGAGGGAAATAAGAGAAGATTCTTGTTGGTGCCAGGATTAATTATGACTTGAACTAAATAAAATAAACCAGGATTTGTAACTTGAAGTGTCCCCCTGGGGCCAGTCATCTAATGCAAATGAATGGAGCCAGCCAAGTTTTTGCATATTAAACATGTCAATAGTTTTCACTTTCAGAAATAGGATTTTTCCCATTTTTTGGTGAACGCTTGGCCCTCTTTGTCTTTCATTTTCCCATTTTGGATAGAAACATGGACACAAGCAATAGTTCACGTTTTTTCTTTACTATAAGGAAATCATTCAGCCTTGGTGTCTAGGAATCTGTCAGGAGTGGTGGGGACTTAAAACAGGAAAGCCATGGCCTGTTTAAAAGAGGAGGCCTTTCTTCACCTTCACTTAATTCTGCCCTGTGGGCCAGAATGTACGGTTTTTAAAACAGAAGCCAAGAATCTAGATTTTGTAATATGAAATCTCCTAATCTTTAAATATTGATTCATATAGAAGGAACAGGATCAGAAAAAAATAAGGAAAAAAAAGAAAGAAAAATAAATAAATAAATAAATATTGACTCAAACTGTTTGAAAACACTCTGCTTGCCAAAGAAAACATCTCTGAGCTGTATGCAGCTTTTGAAAAAATGAATTTCTAACCATTGAATCAGGTGTGCTCTGAAAGGCAGAGACAAGAATAAGATCCTGTTAAATAAAGAATTTGTTCTATATAGTTCTTGAAATTTAATAATGCCTCCTTTCAGAAAAATGAGGAGCCAGAGATTCATTTCAATCTCCAAATACCCATGTTTGAAATACCCATTATTATAAATATTTTAATAGCTGTAAATATTCTCAAAACTTGGACATAACCTATTTGGCCATTCCCCAGTAAGACTGCCCGTCTGAAAATATACAAATCTCAACATAAATACAGTCATGTACCTCATAACGATGTTTCACTCAGTTACAGAGTAGGTATACAATGGTCCCAAAAAGTTATAATACTGCATTTTTACTGTACTTTTTCTGTGTTTAGGTACACAAATACTTACCATTGTGTTATAATTGACTAGAGTATTCTGTACAGTAACATGCTGTACAAGTTTGTAGCCTAGTAAACTTGTACACTAAAGGAGTAAAGGGTGGGGAACCTGCAGCCTTGGGGCCACATGTGGCCTTCTGGATTCTTGAGTGCAGCCTTTTGACTGAATCCAAATTTTACAGAACAAATTGCATCTGGGGATCTGGAGGGCCACATGTGGCACTGAGGCCACAGGTTCCCCATACAGCCTAGGTGTATAGTAGACCATACCATTTAGGTTTGTGTGAGCACTGTCTGTTGTTGCACAACGATGAAATTGCCTAAGGACACATTTCCCAGAACATATCCCTATCATTAAGTGACGCATGACTGTATTTTACTTTGGTGACTTCATCTCAGTCTTTCTACTTATGATAGTATTTTAATCTAGATAGCAGTTATCAAAGCTTATTGCCAAGACTAACCTCTGCAGACTTCACACAATTTGTGCTCCACCTTTATAATTTTTCAGGTAATTTACGACCCATTTCTCCTTGGCGTTGGCTGTTTTCTGTTGTTGTTCCTGTTTTGATCGTCTCTAATGGCTTTAAAAAGAAAAGTCTAGATCATAGTGGAGCTTTAGGAGGTATGTTTTTATTTTGAATGTTTATGTAAGAGTGCTTGCTTATATAATTTAAACTTATGTTTTCTAAATTCTGAATATATGAGACTATAAATCATAATGTTATATATTTTAGACAATGATAAAGTTATGTATTGCTGAGCATTCCTATTGTTAAAATTTCCAAAAGTAACATAATGTTTTCGTGTAACATACAAATTTAACTTTGTAATTGATATAAAGTAGATTAATAGGCTAGACTTTTGAGAAAAGACCTTGACTATTCTCCTTTAGTTTGATTAGTCTCCTACTAGCAGAAACATTGGAGCACTTCTCCTAGGTGTAACACAGAGGAACAGTTGGAAAGAATAACTCTTGGAAATTGCTATTAGTAATCTCAAGCAAAGCAGTCCAGACTTAGTGTTCTAGATTAATTTTTCAGAACCGAGTTGGGGACAGGCCATTTATTCCTTCTTTTAGCAAATATTTATTAATAACTTACTACTCTGTGCCACTGTTCTAGAAACTGGGAATGTAGCTGTGACAAGGACAAGGTTTCAGTTCTCATGGAACTTTTATTCTTTAGGGCAGATAGGTAATAATAAAATACATAAAATTGTTCAGATAATGATAAAGTTTATGAGAAAAAAGATAATAGTGTGTATGTTGGAAGATGTGGGTCAATCTTCTGTAGACAGAGAAAAGATCAGGTGCTTTTCTCTAAGGAGATCATTTTGAGCTGGGAAGCTAAAGAAGCCAGTAACAAGATCTGAAAGAAGGATGTTCCAGGCTGGCAGAATAACAAAGGGTAAAGCCCTGACATATACAAGTCTGGCTTATTTGAGAGAAGAATAAGGCTCATTTAACTGGAAAATAATAGAGATAAAGTTGAAGAAATAGGCAAGGGCTGAGTCATATGAGGGCTTGTAGACCACAATAAGAATTTTATTCCAAACTAGGTGAGATCTCCCTGCCTCAAATCAGGAGTGTGACATGATCTGAATTGACATTGGAACTTTCATATGCTACCAGTGTTATAAGCACCAAAACTTGAGGATTCCACCTAAATACTTCCTATGTGATGTAATTACTACAGGATGAGGATTACTTAGAACTGGCAAGTCTGGAAGCCACCTACCCAACCTTCAAAATGCTGCTCATCTTTAGCCCCTAATGCGTTGTAAACACCTCTGTCCCCTCCGTATTCATGTACAGCCAAGGTTTCTCATAAAGTTTTATAAACTAGAGTAGACCTTTATGGAGGAAAGATTGCATGATGGGTAAAAGAATAAGCACTAGAATCAGTCAGGATGAATTTGAATAATAGTTATGGCTTTGGGAGAGTCATGTAACCTCTGTATGTCTCAGTTTTCTTGTCAGAAAAATGGAATTTTTAATATCGAACTTAAAGAAGGATATATCATTAATGAAGCTTAAACTTCAGGGCACCTCACTTGCAATAGTATCTTCCAAGGCCTTGGGAAGAACCCTAGCAATGCGTTCTCATGGTCCTATGGTTTTGTAAACTTTGCAAAGCTAAAAGATATATTTGTACTCTTTTTCTTAAAGGGGGCTCCCAAATTATATAAGCTTCAGGTCCCACAAAACCTGGATCTACCCTTGATTTCATTCTTAGGGCATAGTGAGAAATAAATGAGGTAATTACTATGAAGTTCTTAGCTCAGTGCCTGGACACAGCCAAAATGTATTGAGTACTTATTATTATTAGGCAGAGTTCTTCAGAATCATGTTAATTCTCTTTTTCATAAATGAGAAACATTGTTCAAGTTCTGTTGAGAGTTTTTTTTTCATTCTGAGAGGTAGTTGAGAATTAAAATTAACTAGACATGTTGACATTTTTATTTGAATTTTTTTTTACCATATAATCAATAAGTATTAGGGATGGTTATGTTTTATCAATTTAACAAATGCTTATTTTGCACTTACTATGTACTAGGCACTACTGTTAGCACTTTGGAATTAACTCATTTATTACAAATAATTTGAACAAGCTCTGCTTGAATGTAATAACATAGAGTTATGCTTTGCTAAAAAAATGTTCTTTCTCAGGTATAGGTATTGTTGACCTATAGCAAGAAAGCTCAAGTCCTTCTTGAAATTCTATCTTCCTTTATCCTCCATGCTACTTCTCCTCTTTCTTTTCTGATCTCTACTTTTGTTTCTTTCCTGCTACCATTTCCTTTCCTACCTTCTAGCCCTTGGGCCTCTACTCCTCTCCTACCTATCTTGATTTAGACTTAAAAGATATATATTTGACACCTAGCACTGCCATCTGTTATCAGTGTTAATTTTGGCCAGTCACCTAACTTAGGAGCCTTACTTTCTTCATCTCTTATGAAATGAGTCCAATAGTAATACTTTATGGGCTTATTGGGGAGGCTCAAACAAGATATCGTGTGAGACACCATATCTTTGTAAACCTTACAGCACTATACTGACATTCACTGTTAGTGATTATCTGTGTTCAACCATATTTTCTACGTGCATGACTATTAAATTGGCATCGCCACAAACCTTTGTTTCTTTCTCCATCTCTCTGCTCATATGACTGCCCCTCCCCCTCTGACCTCTCACCTACCTCATTACATATGCTGATTATTATTATCATCTGCATTAATGGAGAAGTATATAGAGAGGTTTGAAGGCTGATGAGAAAGTTCTGGGGGGAATATAATGAAAACTGCAGAAAATTAAAACTAACTCTCCCAGAGTGAGATTAAATGAAGTATTCCTGCTTAGAAAGGTTATATTGTTCTAGGCTTCTTAGTACTTAAGGAGGCATTCACATTGAATAGGATTCAAACCTAATAAAGTCATTACTTTGCTTCCAGCCCTAATAGGTGGAAATGATCCAATGCAGTAGATGGAAGCATGTTGTTTACTTCCTTTTCAGAAGTAACTGATAGTTCTAAAATCAGGTAGTTTGCTTCTAAAAAAATATCCTGGTTACTATAATATGCCACTTGATCTGCTTGAGAATAAAGGACACCTACTAGATTATAAACTCCTTGAGGGCAAAGAGTGTATTTTATGCTTCTGTGTCCTATGTTTCTTTGAATAGTCGTGATTAGGCACATAAAATAGGTGCTTATGAAATAGTAGTTTGATTTTAAAAACCTCTGATCTTTTCCTAATGATTTCATTCTATGAAATGTTAGTATCTTATTGTTGGGAACTTTTTTTTCCTTAAGGACAAGAAAAAATGTATTGCTGATTTAAAGTATATCAGAGTAGTTGGGAATATTGTCCTGGAGTATGACTGCAAGTTGCTTAAACTCTCGGTGTTGTAATTTTCCCATCTGTAAAAATGGAAAGAAATAATAGTATCTATAGCAATGAGTTATCATGAGGAGTTATCCAAGTAAAATGGTAAGCACAGTACCTGGCAAACAAGTATTTTACAAATGTTAGTTATTTTTATTGTTTTCCTTCCACTACTGCTATTCACAGACATAAAGAATTTTACTAAGGTTTGCCACATCATGACTTTAGTGTGTTTGGGATTAACAAGTAAGTCTTGCAGAACTTCCTCAGGATCTGGGTACTTAGAGCCCTCCATAATAGAAATACATACCTCGGTGTTGATAGAATGGGGGAGGGGTGAGGCAATGCTTAGGTGCACACTGAAGTGGAGGGCTCTGGTGTCCTGGAGAGAGGGAGTGTTGCCAGAATAAGGAGAGGGTCACATGAGGGGATATGTGGGAAAGTGCATGTAAATTGTAAAGGACTGTGCACGTGATTTACTGCAAGGAAATGTTGTCTACTCATTGTTAACATAGCTCTGTGTAGTTACTGAAAGTTTTCCTTTGAACATGTGAATGTTCACATGTGGACAATTTGTTATCAGGCTTTTTGACTTGGCAAGTTTTAATTTAATTCCATTTGCCAAGACTGTTAGGCTTAGTGGTTTACCATTTTTTCATTTATTTTCAACAAATATTTAGTGAGGGTCCCCTGTGTACCAGGCACTCTTTTGGGCACTTAGGATTTTAACAGTGAATAAAATGGATAAAAATCCTTCTGTCATAGAGCTTATATTTCTAGTCAAGGGAGACAGATATAAATAAGATGAGTTTGAGGCATCTCATCCCCAGAAGGAGATGCTATAAAGGGTAATGAAAGTACACAGCAAGATGGAATGTTGTCAGGAAAGGCCAGTGCTGGTACTGCCTGGTCCCACAAGGGTGGACTTACCTCTTTTTTGTCATCATAATTCAGGTTGTATGTTCAGTCTTTCTAAAGTAGGAACCTTACTCTGTCAGGTACCCAGAGTTGTTCAGAGCCAAGAAAACTGGCTGAATATTGCTCATTGTCATAAGGGATTGATATATGAGCCAGAATGCCACTTTATTAATCTGATCATATCTAGAACTACCAGACAGACTGGAACACAAACATCACTGTTCAGGCATGCCCTATTCTTGTAGTCAGGCCATTTGAGAAGTCAGATTATAATTAGAAGGTTGCTTTGGTTAGTACAAAATCTGAGAAACAGTAATGCATGTCCACAGGTCAAAAGGTACCCTCCTTTGGACAGAATTTGACAAGTCTGCCAACCTTCTGGTTATTTTGGCCTTCACTTTCTACATTTTGGGCTAACCAATTAAATTACTAGAACATACATATAAAACAATAGATTAGATAGATTTGACTTGATTAAATTACCATGAAATTCCAGTCCTGCCTTTCCCTCTTCTGCCTCCCAGGGATTACCCAGGTCACCTTGGTTGGAATTTGGAATGTAACTCTATTCCCACTATTAGACATTTGTAGACAGTGTTGATTTACTCCCCCAGATGGCATCTGTTGGGTATAGAATTTACCTTTAGGCTCAGAAGGCAGCCATAATCCTTGAGTCTTCAAGTTCTTTGTGAGTACGCTATTATCCCATATGTGAACCCTTAATCAGTGACAATTAGAGATTCATGGGGTGGAGTAGAGAGATGGAACAGACATGAACAGGAGATAGCAGTTACCAATCTAAAAATGTAGACATAGCTGGGAGTTGCCAAAAGTTCCAAGATATTTTTAGACTACGTGAAGGAAAGCATTCCTTCAGAGCACATTGTCTTAAATCTATTTCCTCAATCTGAACCTGTCATCAACATGAACATTGGTCACTTCATGTAGTATTTTAAGGTGATTGAAGTAAAAAGGGTATAGATGCCATTTGCCATTTGTAACAGCTCAGTGTAGGTTGTTTTAGGGCCTTTCTACTTTAGGTTTGTTTAAAGACAGTAGAACAAATTGTTAACAATTACTATTCATGAAGGGTAAAAGGGCAGACACTTTGATTTTCACTTCATATACTTCCATATGTTTTGGCTTTCCACTCCAATAGTTATGTACTACTTTTGTAATGTTTTAAAAATCAGTTGAAAAAACTTAAAAGTTTGGATGACAATAATATTTATCATTGTTGTTAAGCTTTTGCCACAGGAACTGTCACTGCTATGAATACCAATGACATTAGCTAACATTTCTTAAGGGTCTCCTACATTCTGGGAAATATAATAAGCATATTACAAAAATTATCTCTAACTTTTTATAGCAAGCCAGTGAGGCAGGAATTTTGATTATTCTCATTTCACCAATGTGAAATTGAGGCTTAAGGAGGCTAGTCTCACAGAGGTAAGTGGAGAAGCCAAAGTTTGAACTCCAGACTATTCAACTCTGGAGCTGAAGTGCTCTATTACTACTTTATACCAAGTTACCCTATTTCTTACACTCTCAATTAAAATGTATTAAACTTAAGTAAAATACCAGTAATTGAGCATCTCTGGATGAATCAGTGAATAACTGTCTCATTGGTTATGATACTTGAATTTTGAGCTAAGCAATGGAAAGTGTTATTATAGAAAAAGAAACCTGGTCCCCTATTCTTTTACTTAATACCTCCTTATTAAATAAATAGATTCATTAAATATTAAATTATTTAATATATTGTGTAATGTCGACTTTATTATTTAATAGAATTTTATTTAATGTATTATTTAATAAAATTCTTTATTTAGCAAAACAGAATGTGTTTATCTTGAGAGTTACGGACAACAGAGTATTGTCAACCACAGAGTAAGTCAGAGATGGATCAGTTCATAGGTAGAAATAAAATAGAAAAACTAGGGATAACAGCAGGCAGCCTGGACAGGACCACACCAGATAATAGTACCTTATTGTGGTTATCACATTCTGGGAAAATGATCCCCAACCCTGCAGGGCTAGAGTTAGATTTTTGTCAGTCACTCAGACTAGAAGCTCTCTCAAGTTTAGGCATAAACCAGGCAAACTCATGAGAAACCAATTTGCAAAGCAGAATGTCAGTTTCTTGGTTTCAGTGACCTAAATATTCATTGCAGATTAGTACATTCTCTCCCTGAAAGAAGAACTATAAAATTATCAAAAGTTTGCTTGAAAGTTCAAAAGAACATATAGAGAATGCTACCTTTTAAGTAAGAAAGAAGGGAAAATTAAAAAATGCACATATCTGCTTAAAAAGAAACACAGGAATGATAAACTAATACAGCTTAAACCAACACAGGAAGGAAAATAATGCAGTTGGTTACAAAGGCTGGAGGGAGAGCTAAAGATGGGGTGGAATTGGGGAATCCGGGAAGAAGTAGCATTTTTCTAAGTATATCTTTTTATGTAAGTTTGACTTTTAGAAGCATTAAATTAAATCAGTAAAGATTGGAAAGAGGGGAATCTAAAACTGAAAGCAAACTAAAACGAACTCAGTTACATTTCTAATGAATATTATAAGCACACTGAAAGGAAAAAAAGAAAAGTAACCTATGAACACTGTTTATAACTATATACCTCAGTCTTAGGTTGAGAGGAGGGGAAAGTTACAAACAAATCCTAAACTACTTTTAGTAGATTTGTTTTGTGGTAGTGTAGGTGAAGCATTTCTGAAACAATTTTAGATATAATATAGGATTGAGCAAATGAGTAAATCTGTCATTGTTGGGAGCCAGGGTCCTTACTAAGGAAAATGAAGCATACAAATATGGAAGGGAGGAAGGCAAGAGAGAACTCTGTGGGGATGCATTGCAATTGGTGTTGGTGTGATCTTGTGATTTCTAAAATGTGTATATGTATGTATACACATATATATGCATGAGTATATATTTGTTCGTGTATATGTGCGTGTGTAATTATTTGCCCTGTCCACAAACAGCAAAGATACCCCAGTAACAATGAGCACACTTGAGAACCTAGATCTTGATGTCTAATATTCATTACCTATTAAAATGAACCACAGCTCCTCAGAGAGATGGCTGCTTTCAGGGCTGGGGCAGGGTAGGTTTGAGGTGAGCCTAGAACTTCTTGTTATACCAGAAAGAAAGGAAATGCTCAAAAAAAAAAAAATGATGAGGTCATGTCACAAGGGCACAGTAGCCAGTTAAAAGGACTCCCACTGACCAAATCTGGAACAAACTGATCACCAACAATTAAGCACAGTAATATATTATAAGCTATTAGAAAAAATTGGAATTCATGAGTCTATACTAATAATAAATAGATTTTTTTTTTTTTTTTTTTTTTTTAGTAGGGGAGAAGGAGGGATCTTGCTTATGTTAGAATGCCAAGAGCTGGTTGGAAAATTGTGGAGAGAGTTCTGGAAAATTAGCATTGCAACCATCATTGTAAAGATTGGATGAGGCAAAATCATAAATAAATGGTAAATCTGGGAGAAATTTTGATAAGGGGCAGGATGCTTGCGTGATTTGAAAGTATTTCCCACAGACTGCTTCTTATTCTAAAGGAAAAGGTAATAATTTAATGGTGAAGAAATTACACAATACCTTGACTGAATGATCAAAATTAATATCACCGTGAGAGGAGGATGGCCATCAGGTGCCTCCAGAGGTAGCACTCTGAGAGGAATACATCACCACCCATGTAGTATCTGGATAAGGAATGCATAACCTGGATCTAATCATAATGAAACATCAGACACCTCGAGATGAGGAACATGTTTTTCAGAAATGGGGCAATTGTGTTCTCAAAAATGACAATATCAGAAAAGAAAAAGGCTTATAGAAATGGTCCACACTAAAAGAGACTAAAGAGATGTAACAAGTAGACTGGATCCTATACTTTAGGGGGAAATGCTATAAAGGATATTATTGAGTAAAGTGACAAAATGGGAATACAGATAGTAAATAAAAATATTATATCAATGTTAAATTTACTGCAATTGATTACTGTGATTATGTAAGAGCATATCCCTATTAGAATGTACATACTGAAATATTTAGAGGTGAGGGGCCATGATATATACAACTTACCCTCAAATAGTTCCAAAAAATGTATTTTATGTATATTTATGTATTTAGAGAAAGCACACACAAATCATAAAGCAAATGGGGCAATGTGTTAATAGTAGGTGAATCTGGGTGAAAAGTACATGAGTGTTCTTTTTACTGTCCTTATTCCTACACCCTTCTATAAGTTTGAAATTATTTCCAAATAAAAGTTAAAAAATTTTTTTTAAAGTTAGCTTGGTGAGCAGTCAGAATGAGAAGAATTATTAATAGTTGTATAAATTTGATGCCCAGAGACAGTAAAGCTCTGTCTACAACATATCTATACTTAATAAATAAGCCAAATATTGGAGTTGCCTGGTTAAACCACCTTTATACGGACCATGCTGAAGACATAATGACAAATTCAGTTTTTGAAACTCTCGTCTTATAGCTCCTGTTCAGACTACCTCCATCTGTTAGCACATTCTTTTTATAGATGGTGTATAGGACAACTCATTTGGGTTGAAGGTGTTCTCAGGGACAGTCACATCCAGGTCTGACTTCCTGGGGTCACCTTGATTGAATTTGGTATACTCTTAGTAGTCAAACACTTATTTCTTGTTTTTTGTCATTTTTATAGATGGCTAATTTTACTCATATTTTTGCTCTAATTCATTTTTATAGGATTAACCTATTGCATTGATAAAGATGAAGGTACTTTGCTCCCTCTCCAACCAGATTTTATTCACAAGAACATTTTCAAATTTTGTAACAAAAGGCCTTTAAGGATTATCTGGGTGATTTTAAAAGCCCATTCCAGTATATGTTTGTACTCTCTAGGAATTACCTAGAGAGAGGTTTTATAACTTCTTAAACAACCCGCAGCAAGTTCTGTAAGTCTCAAGCACGTTCAACTAATTTAGCAGTTGATTTCGATGGCCTCTTTCCACATTGCTGTGATATCAAGAATGCATCTTTCCTTTGCTTTTTTTCTCTTTTGTATCATGAAATGTAGGCCTCCTTCTTTGTTTCACTGATTGAACTGCAGGTTTCATAAGCTTCCCTTGAAGTTGGTCATTCATCAAAAAATGAAAGCTGTCCAGTTCTTTCTTCTTTGTTTGCCTGAACAAAATCTAAAAAGGCAGAGAAAAGTCTAAAAATCTAAAATCACATTCACAGATCATATTCTGGCTTTAGTTTCACATTAAATTCAGGATTATGTTTGTGGATTTACCCAGGAAAATTTAGCTAAGAAAAACTCTCTCTCTACCCCCTCATTATAATTTGTGAGGCGTAACAAGAGAGCACATGAAAGTTCTTTGAAAAGCATAAAAAGCTTATTTTCTTTTGAATTTCTTTTATAAAGTAGAGAGAAAACTATTGCAGGCTATGGGGTGAAAATGTAAAATATATAAACTTGAAAAATTCTATAATCTCATCTGCCCTGAGAGAGCCATGGTTAGTTTGGAAATTCTTCAAACTAGCTTTCTATCCAAACAGTACATATAATATGTAAAATATATATTGTTTAATAATGAAATCACTACTGTTCATTCTGTTCTGCAACTTGATTATAAAAAGTTTGTCTAAAATAATATCTTACATTCATTCATATGGCATTGTTTGAAAGGAGACCAAAATATGGTTTAAAAAAATTATCAATATAATCAAAATGGCATTCAGTTCACTGCTTGGTAATAACATAATTGGTGAAATGCAAATGTATTAGAAATGTACATTTCAGGTTGTAATGTAAAAATAACTGAAAAAAATTCCATTATTTTTCACAGCATTAATGTATGGATTGAGTATAATTCTGTTTCTATATATTTCTTTCAGGGCTAGTGGTTGGATTTATCCTAACCATTGCAAATTTCAGCTTTTTTACCTCTTTGCTGATGTTTTTCATTTCTTCTTCAAAACTCACTAAATGGAAGGGAGAAACAAAGAAGCATCTAGATTCAGAATATAAAGAAGGTAAAATTAATTTTGTTTGATATTATTCAAAATAGTAAACTTTATTTCATCCCAACATAAGCTTTTAATCAGAACACATTGTTTAGACTGTCAAAACAGATAAATTTTATATAAGAATTACTTTAATAGCCTAATTTAGTTTATCATTTATCTCATCACAATAGGGCATAACAGCAGAATTTTAGAAGCACTAGAGTCTATCCGTAATTATTCCAGATTTAATAATAACAGTATAGAATGTGGGCAAAGGTGCCATAGCACTTTTAGTCTTTTTTAAAAGGAGTTAGTTGTTTTTCTTAAACCTTAAAATGTAAATTTCTATAACTGCGTGATTTTCCTTCTCAGAAGAAAACATTTCATGTCCTTTTCATCTGTTTCCAGGAGGGCAAAGGAATTGGGTTCAGGTGTTCTGTAATGGAGCTGTGCCCACAGAGCTGGCCCTGCTGTACATGATAGAAAATGGCCCTGGGGAAATCCCAATAGATTTTTCCAAGCAGTACACTGCTTCCTGGATGTGTTTGTCTCTCTTGGCTGCACTGGCCTGCTCTGCTGGAGACACATGGGCTTCAGAGGTTGGCACAGTTCTAAGTAAAAGCCCACCAAGGCTGATAACAACCTGGGAGAAAGTTCCAGTTGGTGAGTCTTGATTTGAGTTTCTTAAAAAAAAAAAAAACTCCTGAATTTAATGTATTTCTTATTTTAGAGCCTTTTAACAATTGTATTTAGTCTCCTTAAATAAAGGCAAATTAGAAAACTGCTATAGGTTATTAAATTGGTGGTATTAAATAATATTTGCAGGAAATGTTAACAAGACCTAGATAAACAATATGGAAACAGAGAGATTGACCTGCAAACCTATCAGTGGGGAAAGAGAAGAAGAGGAGCGATAGAGTATTTCTTGAGGGCCTGTTATGTAATTAGTGCTTTAACATCATCTCAGTTCCCCATAACATCATCAACTGCTACTACAAATTGCACATCCAAAATCTGAAATGCTCCAAAATCTGAAACTTTGTCAGCGCTAACATGATGCTCAAAGGAAATGCTTATTGTAGCATTTCGGATTTCACATTTTCAGATTTGGGATGCTTAGCCAGTAAGTATATATTATGCAAATATCCAAAATCTGAAACGCTTCTGGTCTCGAGCGTTTCAGATAAGGAATACTTAATGTGCACTGCTTCTTTTTTATCATCTCCTCCTTCCTGTCTGTCTCCCCCATCCTCTCTTCCTCCATCACCTTCTTCTCCTCCTCTTTTTTCTTTCTCCTCTTTTTCTTATCATCATTATTATAATAGGTAACATATTAGCTATTATAGTAGAATACCTACTACAGAACTCTGTTCTAAGTGCTTTACATTGATTACCGCTTAATACACATAATAATCATATGAATTGGTTCTTTTCCATCTTACAAACAAGGAAACTATGGCATAGTTTAGTTAAGATAAGTTAACCACACTCACACAGCTTGAGAGTGGCAGAACTACGATTGAAACTGTGCAGTCTGGCTCCATGGACCCATTGCACTGTACTGCTTAGAATGTCAGGAGTTAGAAAAGACTGTTTTCTAAGTAGGCTATGGTCTTGAGATTGCATTAAAGAGAATGCTTTCTTTGAATTCGTCTTAATTAAATGGGTATCAAAATTTTTTGCTTTCCTTAACTTTATGTGTTTGCTGATTGTTAACCAGATGATTTTATGCATGTTTCTTCTTCAGGGACCAATGGAGGGGTTACAATGGTGGGCCTTGCCTCCAGTCTCCTTGGTGGTACCTCTGTGGGCATGACGTACTTTCTCACACAGTTGGTTTTTGTGAATGATTTAGACATTTCTGCTCCCCAGTGGCCAATTATTGCATTTGGGGGTCTAGCTGGATTACTAGGATCAATTGTGGACTCATATTTAGGGGCTACAATGCAGTTTACTGGTAAGAACATTTCCTTATTATTGCATCTTATTAGTATATTAAAGAAATGGGGAAGAAATAGGAAAAGAAAAACAAAAAAAGATGTGACAATGAAAACAAATCCAAAGACACAGGGTGTTGAGTGACCAGAAATGATAGGGCAAAGTCTCTTCCACAATTTTGTTTTTCTTTTGTGTTAAATTAATTGAAAGAGAATTAGTCCTGCAGAGCAATGATTAGAAGCTATGTGGGGAGGATATGATAGTGCAGGTAACAGATGTTTTTGCTTGGGGCCATCACCCAATCCCAGAAAAGCTGGACACTTAGGATCAGATCATTTTAATGCACCTCCTTCCACTTGTTTTCCAAGTCCATTTGAGGGATAATTATTGTACTAATCTGACTAACACATATGACCTAGTTTCCTACTGTGACATCGTGCTTGCTGTCCTGGCCACTGGGTTTTTAGCCCCACTCAAGATATATGGGAAAGTCAGTTTTCCTCAAAATTTTCTGTGCTTTGCTTCTGAGGCTCTCCTGTCCTATCAGTGTGCTGACATATTCTGATAGGTGTGTGTTTGCTCCACACTCCCACCAACCATGTTTTCTCCTTTGATTGATGTCATGAGGAGGCTGGGAGGCCAGAGAAAGCTTCCCTGAGTACAGTCCTCCCAGTGCTCTTCATGCCCCAAGATAACCTATGTGCCTTTCCATTCCTCCCCCTGCCAGTCAGAATATTTGTTCTCTCAGTTTTGTTAGTCTCATTTAGATGCTAAGGAAGAAGCAATCTGATTTTAATTCCCACTGAACGGTCAATAACTCTACACACACACACACACACACACACACACACACACACACACAGAGTACACATGTTTTTTAGAGAGCTTAGGTTTTATTATAACTGGGGAAGTTCTGATCATATTGTGCGGATTGAAAAAGAAATGTGCACAATAGGGGAGACTAATTCATTCTGTAAATATTTGTGTGCCTCCTTTGTGCCAACACCTTGCTGGGCCCTGTGTATCCAGTGCTGAGGCCACAGATGTGAACCCTGCTCTCAGGAACCTCACAGGTTGGTCTTGGAGAGCGAACCACTGAGAAGTCAGGTCCAGCCTGCCAGTTTCATGCCCTCTCTGCTTTTCATGTTCTGCTTTCCACTTCCGAAGCAACTCCAGAGGTGTTGAGAGAACATTACCAAGATGTGCTGAAACTCATTTATTTAAAGAGGCCTTTTATAACCAAGGGTTCCATATCTGTCATCATATAAATTGTCCATTAAGGTCATTTTACAAGTCACTGAGAATCTTTCGAAGAGTATCTCCTTTGGAAGGAAAAAAGCTAATTTTTTTTATTTTAATCAAGTCATTTGGGTTTTCCACCTCACTTTCTTCTTTTCTGCTTCAGGTTTGGATGAAAGCACTGGCATGGTGGTCAACAGTCCAACGAATGAGGCAAAGTACATAGCAGGGAAACCCATTCTTGATAACAATGCAGTGAATCTGTTTTCTTCTGTCCTTATTGCCCTCTTGCTCCCAACAGCTGCTTGGGGTTTTTGGCCCAGGGAGTAAACTTTTATTTTATTTCCATAGGTTAAAACTGGTGAGTCTAGCTAAATTTGCAATTCCAACTTTCATCCTAAGAATAATAATAGTAGTGGCAAAGCAGAATTGCCAGTTGCTCCCATATTCCATTGTGTTGGAATTCCATTTTCTTCTCAACTCCCTTGTAACAGCTAGCATCTTTCTAGTGAAAGAGAAGACTTCATAGAACTTATGCATATTTTTCTTCTTCTGAATGGAGGTTCTTGAGCAATGAAGCTGTATTGTCCCTACATATTGCTATGTATTGAACTGAAAATTCCTACATAGTCAATGTCAAGTTTTATTTTGTTTTGTTTATTTAAACCAACGTAGACACTAAGAGTGATGACGTTTAAAATGGTTCTCAGTTCAGGCTGAGAAATGCTACTGTGCCAGTTACCCAAATGTTGTATTTGCTTTAAATGGTTTAAGCTGATATATGTGGAAGCCTAAATAAGTATAGTATCCTGGACTTCTCCCATTACTTTGCCATCACAATTGTGAAAAATTTGGAGATTGGTCCTTAGTGAGTTATGTGGCCTCCTCCACATTTGTTCTTCCTTCCTCAGGGTTAGTGATGAAAAAAAAAATGAATGTCTTTTTCATATGACCATTATAAAGTAGAAAAAAATTATTTTTAACTAAAAGCAAAAGAAATTTATCTTATATCGAAAAAATGTGCACCTTACTGTATATCTCAGTTGCTCTCTAAACAGGAACTATCTTGAGTTCAATATTCTTAATGTGTTATCTAGCTTTCTTTGAAATATGTATAGGAATCTGGTTTAGTATTGGCATCCTGAGCAAAGAGTCACTGGAAAATTATCATAATTTTTTTAAAATTTACTATCCTATAAATTCCTGGAAAATGCTATGATTTCCTATTATGTACATTTAAGTTGTGCTGTCCTTTACATTGTAGCCTCAACTAAAGTGAATTCGGCTTTTTAGTTTTGTTCTTCACTCTGATTTACTGTATGCTAAAGAAGTTTTGACGTGGTATGGATTATTTTACTAAAAGTATTTTTAAATGTTTCTCATGTGATTGCTTTACCTTTTTCTCCTGCCCCTTTTGCTTTCTTAAAGAAACTGGGGAAGGAATCCATGAATAAACCACCATAAGAGTGGATGAAGGTTAGAATTCTTTATTGGTGACCCTACTATAGTGCCAATCTAGAACTGACAGTTCAGGAAGGAAAACAAAAGTCACACCCTTAATCTTTAAGCCAATCAAATCAGTGGGTTACACCCACTGGTTTTGAACTTTGGGTATACATTGGAAGCACTTGGGCATGTTTTAAAAAAAAAATTGTGTCTGGGCTTCAAGCCCCAAAATTCTGATTTACCTGAACTGGGGTACAGCCTGGACATTGAGACTTGTTAAAGCTGTGGCGGCACATTAGAAGGATTATGTAGGGAGTTTTTAAAACACGGTTGCAAAGGCCCCTTTCTAGACCAAGTAAATCAGAATGTCTGAAGATGAGGCCCATGCATGGGTATTTTTAAAAAGCACTGGGAAATTTTAATGTTTAGCCAGGTAGAGAACTACTGAATAAGAATATCCTAAAGCACTTAATCTAAAAGTAGCTTTGAAAGAATGGGACTTTTTGTTTTTAAGGAAACAACTATTAGCAGCAGCACTGTATGCTATCCTTATGGATTAATAGTTTCTGGTCTACACAATGTTTTACAACTACATCACTTACCAAATCACTGTGTCAGTTTTTCTTGCAGCCTGCACGTTGTTCTAACATGCCTTTTCTCTTTTCCTGGAGTTTCATCCTCATCACATACTATGGGACAAAAATATTTACTGGGAGCATCTCTGGGCTTGGGGAATACTGCCTTGCAATCTTTTATTTGAAATCTTATGGCTAGCTGTGTTTTGGAATCAAAATTTTTCAGATTTTAGAAAATTAACAGAGTCTATATAAAATATTTCACTCAAAACTACTAACAAAGTCCAGGGTAGCATCCCATTATCAAATATGCTCCTGTTTTTGTGGTGCATTATGAATAGCTCCACCAAGTTTGATAACTAAAGACCATAAAGAGCCTCACATCAGATCAGGTCAGATTTTGTTACCAAACTTGTAAAGAAACTTTCTGTTTTTATAGTGTTTGGATATGAAAATTGCAGATAAGGAATTTTGGCTGTGTCCTTTTTTTTTAATCTTAGACATATTTTACTGTAACATCTTTTATAATTGGATGTTTAACTAATTAAATCTATTCTTCCCCTTTGCAGAGTGGGCAGTTTATATTAAAATCACTTGTCATGGAAAGAGCGCCATGTGACAGTATAAGGAAACAATAGGTACTGCTTACCTAGGTAGCATAAAGGTGTACTATTTCTTATCATACTGTGACACAATAGAGGAGAGCAAAGTGTATGTGGCTCAGCGAAGCTTCCAAAGGAGACTTCAAGGAGTAGCATGTTGAAGACATATCAAATAGAGCCGCCAGGGAAGCAAAAAATTGACACAGCAGATTATTCTATTCTTAGCTTTCTTCATTACTTGAGTTATCTATGCCTCATATATCTCCTTCTTGTTTCTAGCTGCTATATATGTAGGATGCTGGCTGCATAAATGCCAACCCCACCATAATTAGATAAAGGCCTAGTGTAGAGAGAAATCATGTGAAAAGAGCTGTTTTAAACTTTGCCACATGCCTGAAATATGAACAGCAGCTGCCTATTACACACTGTGGGTATACTAGGGCCCATTCATCTGATCTTCCTGATGTTTTATCTCATGTTCCTAGTGCCATGACAATAAGAATGAACTATACTAAACCACCAAATCCCGGCTGATTTGTGTGTGCTTTAAAAATGAAAACACAATTATGCAGCTTATTTGATCTCCTTATAGAGTATCTGTTGCTATAACTCCAAGTGGTCTTGAGTATTTTAAAAATACATGTGCTTAATGTGTGTTTGTTGAATTAAGTTGTTTGACTCTAATCAGTGTTTCTTTTAAGAGTCACTGCAAATTGATTATCAGCAACATATTCCTGAAGGGAAATAAAAAATAAAAAAACAGTTCGGCTACCTGAATTTCTGGTGATGATGCCAACATTATTCAATCGTGTGAAACAATGTTAATGCTTTTGAAACTAATGAGTCAGGAAATTATTGTAGAATAAGTGAAACAGCGGTAGGGCAAGGCTCCTGAAATTATTTTTCCTGCCAAGACTAAATGTTAATTCTCTTCCATTTATCATAACGATCCCCGTCAAAATTTATTTTATGAATGTGGCAACTCTTTTTTTAAGCTTGGGTTTTTTTTCAGTTTTATTAATGTTTAATTATTTAATACACTGAATCGATTATTTTTTGGAAATTACAACATTAAAGGTAAAATATTCTTTTGCCCCCACTACCCCCTTAGCAACCGTGGTCCCCTCCTATCATCCCCAAGATAATTACTGATATGAATTTCACATATTTTGTACATAATATTTGTTTTAAGTGTATTTTAACATACTTTTAATGAACTATTTCAATGAAATAGTTATAATTAGTATTGTCTTTTTAAGCTGCTTCAAGTCAGGTACTTGCATCCTAGAAAAATCTAGGAAAAAAGATTAGAAGGATGTACACCAAAACATTATTGTATTATCTGATAAGATTATAGATGTTTTTAACTTTTGTTGAAATAATTTTAAGTATTTAAGTACATGAATTATATCTTAAAGCTATTAAAAATACATATACAAAACTTATTGTAAGTACTTTTCTAAAAAGTCTACAATCAAATGAATTTCTTCTATGAATCAAAAAAATGCTCAAAGTAAACAAAATAATCTCCAGTAATTACCCCTCTTTCCCATCCTCCCATTCCCATATTATTCTAAATGGTATTCCTTCTTTTTATAAATTACCTTATTTGCAATGAACTGAAAGAGTAAAATGGAATTTTATTATCACATAATGAATAGTAACAGTGGCTACTCACAGGAATCTTTTGATACCTTCACTTTCCAGTTGTTACAAAAATTAATGTAAGTATCACATATCTTCTTGCCTCTGTAGTGAATCTTGTTTGAGACTGGATTTTTGCAGATTTTTCAAATTCTGATCATACTTAGCTACTGGCATATGGAAT
Source organism: Daubentonia madagascariensis (assembly GCA_023783475.1). Classification (NCBI taxonomy): domain Eukaryota; kingdom Metazoa; phylum Chordata; class Mammalia; order Primates; family Daubentoniidae; genus Daubentonia; species Daubentonia madagascariensis. The sequence goes on along the minus strand of JAKFHU010000600.1, from coordinate 44,376,671 downwards.
TATACATAGCAAACACCTTATTGCATGTCAAAATTCTCAACACATTGTCATAGAACTCTGGAATAAAGAACCTTAAGGAATCTCCTTAGTTCATTACCTAGACTTGAAGCTAAAAAATACATATACCATCTCATATGAGTGAGTATAACCTTTTCCAACTCTTCAGTGCTTCCTTTCCTTTGCGTACACCATCCATTATGCCAGGAATTCTTTCCTCTTCTCTTTTATTGCTCCTTCAAAAACCAGCTCAGTAGCACTTCCTCCCAGAAGCTTTTCCAGAGCCTTTTTGGCTGAATTGGCTATTTTCATACACATTCTACACTTTTTGCCACAGCAGTTATCACACAATAAACATTCGTTGAATAAATAATCTTGGTGTATTAATTCTTAAAGTATTTCTTTAAACTATCATTTTCCCTATTGCAAAGACACTAGCTGGTGTAGATAAGGCTCTAAACTTTCCTTTAGGACTAAATATGGTTTTAAAGTCCATTTATGAGGTCAGAATAATAATAGTGATTCTATTATTTCCTCTTGATCTCATCAAGCTACAGTTTTAAAAATGCTGATAACATCCATGATTATCAGAGAGTAAACTCATTAGAAACTGTAAGCTATGAATATAGGTTCCCACATTTCTGTTGGTATCATCTGTGTAGTGTTCATTGTAGTAATTCAATAATAGTCTTAATAAAATTTGATCCTAAAGTTGGCCTTTATAATGAACTACTAAGATGGTATTGAACAAGATTAACTCCTCAATGTTTTCCCTTAAAGTGATGCACTAAAATTGTGTCCAAACACTGACCATTCACAAGTGTGTTTCCTCAATTATTGGCAAGCAATTTCTCTTTCAGTTACACAGCCTGTGCCCTGTCATGTGTTGAATGATTTTGAAATAACTTTTCTCAGATTTTTAAACTAATACTTTGATTACATAAAATTCAGAAAATAAGAGTGTAAAAGGGAAAAAGGAGTCAGAATCCTACTACTCAGAGACCAGAGACAAGCACAGTTATTATTTTAGTACGTGTATTTTTCCCATCTTTTATCTGAGTTTTGTTTTTTATTTTTTTGTATAATTAGTATCATACTGTATTTACTGTTTTACATCTTGCTTTCATCACTTAACCCCATGGTGTAAGTATTTTCTCTTGCCATTAAAAATTATTTGAATACATTTCAAATAACTTGCCAATAATAAGCAACCTAGCTCAGGGATCACCATACTTTAATTCCTTATTTGGGGGCTTTTAGGGATTTTTTTCCTGTGTGTTATAATAGATAGCACAGTGATGACTGGTTTTTGGAAAGGTCTTTGACTACTTTGTGGAATTACTGCATCAAAGGCTATTGATAAGAATTGCCTAATTGCTCTTTGGAAAGATTTCAACAGTTTCTAGAACCACCACCTGTGTATAAGCATACTAGTCTCACTTCAACCCCAGCAGCACTGAATATCGTTGGTTCCTTAATCTTTGCCATTTAGATTAAAAATGGTGTCTTGTTTTTAATTTATAAGAAATGAATCTTGAAGGAGAACATAAAAAACTACATAGTTTATGTAGTCTTCCAGAGGAAAAGCATTTTGGAGTAAGAATAGTAATAGTTTACTCTGTGCCAGGTACTGTTTTAAACACTTTTCAGACATTATTCTCACAACAACCCTGTAAGGTAGGTACATTATTCATTTTTGTACCAATAAGAAAACAGCTCAAAAAGGTTAAATGATAAAACATGCGTGATAGACATTCAGATGAACTAAAGATGGAAGAAAATACTGAGATTTGGAGAATTACTATTTGTGTTGTGATAGCAAAGCTATAGCTTTTTCAGCCAGTGAGTGAGATTTTCCGAGACAAGGAAAAAAAACCCCAACAGGTAATTGTGCTAACAGAGCACCAGGATAATTGAGCTATTGCCAATCAACAGCCTCTCTAATTGCTCTCTGACTGAAGTTTTGTTTTTTCTAAAGCAATTGGCAACAGGTTTAAAAACTCACCTTCACAATTGGTGAATCTAGTTACACTTCTTTTAAGAAGGAGAAAGGCCAAGAGAAAGCCAGTCAATGTCAAAATAATTATGTCTTCAAGGAGTACAATATAAAAAGGAATACTATTTAGTTAAAAATATTTTAGATGCTTATTTGACATCAACGATATTCATGATTTATTAGTAGTTCAAAATCCAAAATTGACAGTATGGTCCCCTTTTGGTTTAAAAAAAAACCATAGGTGTTAGGGACGGAAAAACAAGTGAGAGGTAATGGAAATCAGAAAAGCAGAAAGGAGAAACATTTATAGGAAAACAATAAGGAGGAAATGGTTACAGAAAAATAACCAGGAGAAACAGTTCTTTCAGTCTTAAAGAATGGGGTAATTAAATCATGGAACACTGACCACCAATCAGAAAATAGAAAAACACCCTAAACAGTGACTTTCTCCATCACACTTATGATTCAGTCCCCAAACCTTGTGACATATAGTCATAGGTGATTATGACTAACCTCGTGACTAACCTTTACATCAACATAAATTGCTAACATATAAAAGGAAGAAGTTTAGAGTTAATTAGGGTCTTCTCCACTCGAGGAGACAGACCCGTTTCCCCTTAGGAAATGTCTTTGCTTTCTTCCCTATACTATCTTATAACTTCACTATTTCCAATAAATCCTTCATGCATACTTGCTGAGTGTCTGTCATCTCTCTCCGTCGTGCGGGCCCGGCTTGCGATTCTTCCAAGCCAGGAGCCCAAGAACTGGGGCAAAACTTCAATGTCCAGCCATGGACACCAGACCGTGACAATAGATATATAGAAAAAAGGTCAGAATGTATATACACTGAAGTGTTAATTATAGCTGGAAGGTGGGATTGTTGGGGTCTTAATATCTTCTTTATTTTAACTGTATTTTTTACATCTTCTACAATGAGTATTCTTGCTTTTGTAATTAAATAATACAGTTATTTTTTGCTGAAAGGGACAAGGAGGAAGAAAAGTCACTTGTACAGAGGGGATATGGTGGTCTTTTCAATAAAAATGTTGGATCATTATCCATGTGGGAAAATAGATATCTTGACCCCTTCCTCATACCACACGGAAAATCAATACCAAGTAGATTATAGATTTAAATGTGAAAGGTTAAACAATAAAGTTTTTGAGAAAAATAGGACAAATTTGTGACCTTGGAGTGGGAGAATGATATCCTAAATGGAACACAAAAGTGTTAGCTAGAAAGAAAAGAAGTTGGGCTATATTAAAATTAATGATTTCTATTCATCAAGACTCTATTATAAAGAGTTAATAAGTAACCCACAGAGTGGTTGAAGATATTTGCAGTGTGTCTATCCAACCAAGGATTCATATTCAGAATATAAAATAAATACCTGCAAATTAATAAGAAAAAAACCATCAACCCAATAGAAAAATAAGCAAAGGACTAGAACAGCCACTTCATAAAAGAGGATATGCAAATGGCCAATAAACATCTGAAAAGGTGCTTAACTTCTTTAGTCATCAGGGAAATGCAAATTAAAACCACACTGGATACCACCCCTACCAGAATAGCTAAAATGAAAAACAGCAGAAAATACTAAATTATTGGAGGTGGAATTCAGCTAGACTTCTTGTACCACTACAGGGAATATAAATCTGTACAACCACTTTGTAAAAGTGTTTAGTAGTATCTCTAAAGTTGAACGTACACGCACTTTGACCCATTAACTCCATGCTGAGGACATATACTCAAAAGAAATAATCATGCCGGTTCTCTTCATAGTGAGCCAAACTAGAAAGTACTCAAATGCCTCAGAGGTCTCACAATGTCATTTCTGCTACAGTTATTGGTCATAAAAGTCACAAAGCCAATTAGATTCAAGTGGTAGGGAATTATACTCTACCTCTTTTTTTTTTTTTTTTTTGGAGACAGGGTCCTGCTCTGTCACCCTGAGTAGAAGGCAGAGGCTTCATCATAGCTCACTGCAACCTCAAACTTCTGGACTCAAATGATCCTCCTGCTTCAGCCTCCTGAGTAGCTGGGACTACAGGCGTATGCCACCATGCCCAGCTAATTTTCTCTATTTTTGGTAGAGACAGGGTCTCTTGCTCAGGCTGATCTCAACTTCTGGCCTCAAGCGATCCTCCTGCCTTGGCCTCCTGCAGTGCTAGGATTACAGGCATGAGCCAACGTGATGGCCTTACTCTACCTCTTGATGGAAGGAGTAGCAAAGTTATGTTGCAACAAAGTTATGTTGCAGAGGTATGATGTATTGGGGGTCATTATTCTAACACTATCACTTTGCTACTTTCCTCAGCTCCCGGGCACCTAGCCTCTTTCTCAATCTCATTCCTCAGGCAGTGCTTTTGGACAGGATGCACGACAATCTCATCACAGGGTTTCACCAGGTCATTTAAGTGCTCCATGAGAAAAATCCCTTGCTTTGACAGCTTCTGGGAGTGCTAGTCAATCTCAGCACAGCAGCACCCTTCTGGGTCACCATCAAAGAGTCAGACATTTTCCTGTCCTCTGGAATCCCTGGCCAGGAGTCAGCCCCCAGGATAATAGTTTCCTTTAACCTTCTCAGGCATGAATCAATCACTAGTTACCTCTCTGTTCAACTAAAGGAAAGTCTCTCCAAAGGTACACTTAATGCCGCCTCACTAGGCCTAGTGTGGGAAGGTGGCAATCTCCCACGCCTCCTGAGGTTGGAGATTTACAGCCTGGCTACCACTCCCTCTAAGAAACTCTTCACTACTTGCACCAAAGCTTTCTCCTCTCTGGCCCCATTTAATGACTTAACTGGCTAGGCGTCTACAAGTTGTGTAACAGGTTGTCTAAACCATTCTTTTTGTAAGTTTTATGTGGAGAGGTGTATGTCTCACCCACCGTTCAGTCTCCTGATATCTGTCATACCAGCATCTCAATCAAAACTAAGCTATTAGAGTCAATCCCATCCCAACACCCTGTTTGTTGCCAGTGTTCACATATGTTATGATGTGTGGCTAGTGTTTAGCAGGGGTATGACAAAGTACTGTGAGAACTCTATACCTAACTGCTTGAGTGATCTGGGAAGACCTGGCCAGAGAACATTAAGTGGGTCATTAAAAGATGAGTAAAAATTTGCCAAGTCAAGATGGTAGGGACTCCCAGAGGTTATGACCAGCACATCCAAAGACTGAATTATGAAGGGCATGACATGTTTGATGGGGGGAATAAATGGTTCACTGTGACTAGAGATTAGGTGGAGGGCAGTTGTGTGAAATGAAGCTGGTAAGGTAGGTTGACATCCATTTGTGAAGGGCTCTAATACTAGCTGTATGACCTTGGGGCCAAAAAAAAAAAATCTATTTCTCTCCCTGTATGAAAAAGTACCTGAACTTCCTATTCCACCACCTTGTTGATATTAAATAAGTTAATATGTGTAAAAGTCCTTTGAAGAAACTATGTATGGTAGACATAATAATGGTTTCCCAAAGATGTCCTCGTCCCAGTCCTCAGAAATGATATTTATCTTACATGTCAGGGGACTTGCAGACGTGATTTAGATTAAGAATCTTAAAATGGGGAGATTAACCTGGGTTATCCAAGTGGGCCTAACCTAATCACATGAGTCATTAAAAGCAGAGAACCAGTTAGTAAGGTGGTGGACTATGAAGCTACAGGCCCTCCTTCCCTGCCAGAGACACCAAGTTATTAATAACAACTGTATACCTCTATGGGAATGCTAGAGACTAGTTAGGAAACTAGAGCACCTAGATTATTGTAACACGAAGGAGTATCAGCAAAAGGGATAGGAAAAGAAGGACATTATATACTGATTTAAAAAAAAGGTCAGTGCTCTGAGAAAATATAACAATTATTAATATTTATGTGCCAAACCTCAGAGTTCTTAAATATATGAAGCAAACTTTGACAGAATTGGAGGTAGAAATAGACAGCAACACAACAATAGTAGGAGACTTCAATACTGAACTAAACTTTCAATAATGAATGGGCCGGTCATGGTGGTTCACACCTATAATCCTAGCACTTTGGGAGGTTGAGGCAGCAGGATAGCTTAAGGCTAGGAGTTCAAGACCAGCCTGAGCAATATAGCAAGACCCCATCTCTACAAAAAAAATTTTCTTTAATTAGCTGGGCCTGGTGGTGCATGCCTGTAGGCCCAGCTACTCAGAAGGCTGAGGCAGGAGGATCACTTGAGCCCAAGAATTTGAGGTTGCAGTGAGCTATGATGATGCCACTGCACTCTAGCCCAGGCAACAGAGCAAGACACTGTCTCAACAGTGTCAACAAACAATAATGGATAATGGGTAGTATAATAATGGAACAGCCAGACAGTAGATCAATAAGGAAATAGAGGAGTTAAACACTAACAGACATATATAGAACACTCCACCCTAACAACAGCAGGATATACATTCTTTTCTAGTGCACATGGAACATTGTCCAGAATAAACCACAAAACAAGTCTTAACAAATTCAAGAAAATTGAAATCATACAAAGTATCTTTTCCAATCACAATGGAATAAAACTAGAAAGTAATACCACAAAGAAAACTGAAAAATCTGCAAATATGTGGAAATTAACACACTCTTAAACAACCAATGGGTCAAACAAAAAGTCACAAGGGAAATTAGAAAATACCTTGAGACAAATGACAATGGAAACAACATACCAACAACATATCATTGCATTATGGGATGCAATGAAAGCAATATTAAGAAGTTTATAGCTGTAAATGTGTACATTAAAAAAGAAGATCTTAGAACTGGACACAGAAGTGTGCACCTATAGTCCCAGCTACTCAGCAGACTGAGATGGGAGGATCACTCCAGCCCAGGAGCTCAAGGCTGCAGTGAGCTATGACTGTGCCTGTGTATGGCCACTGCACTCCAGCCTGGGTGACATAGCAAGACGCCGTCTCTAAAAAATTTTTTTAGAAAAAAGAAAAAAAAGGTCTCAAATAAACAACCTAACACTACACCTTAAGAAACTAGAAAAAGAACAAACTAATCAAAAGTTAACAGAAGGAAGAAAATGATAAAGATTAGAACTAAATAGAGAATAAAAAAACAATAGGAAAAAAACAACAAAATGAAGAGTTGGTTTTTTGAAGAAATCAACAAAATTGACAAACCCTTAGCTAGATTAAGAAAAAAAGAGAGAAGATTCAAGTAACTAAAATGAATAAGAGATGTTACAACCGATGCCAAAGGAATACAAAGAATACTATAAGAGAATATAAGAGAATACTATGAACAATTGTACAGCAACAAATTGGATAACCTACAAGAAATGGATGAATTCCCAGAAACATATAACCTACCAAGATTGAATCGGAGAAAAAGAAAATCTGAGTAGATCAATAACAAATAAGAAGATTGAATCAATAATAAAAAACCTCCCAACAAAGAAAAGCCCAAGATCAGATGACTTCACTAGAGAATTCTACCAAACATTTAAAGAATAATGAACATTAATTCTCCTCAAATTCTTTCCAAAAATTGAAGAGGAGGGAGCACTTCCAAGCTTAATCTATGAGGCCATTATTGCCATAATACCAAAGTCAAACAAGACACTACAAAAAAACTACACACCAATATCCCTGATGAATATTGATGCAAAAATCTTTAATAAAATACTAGCAAACAGAATTCGACAGCACACTAAAAGGATTACACACCATAACCAAATGGGATTCATTCTGGGAATGCAAGAATGGTTCAACATGAAAATCAGTCAATGTAATACACCACATTAACAAAATGAAGGACAGAAACCACATAATTATCTTGATTGATGCAGAAAAGGCATTTGACAGGATTCAACACCCTTTCATAACAAAACACTCAATGAACCAGAAATGGAAGAAAACTACCTCAACATAATAAAGGCTATTTATGAAAAGCCTACAGCTAACATGATACTTAATGGTAAAAGACTGAAAGCTTTTTCTCTAAAATCAGAAACAAGGCCAAGATGTCCACTCTGGCCACTTCTATTCAAAATAGTATTGGAAGTCCTAGATGGAAGCATTAGACAAGAGAAAGAAAAAGTATCCAAATTGGAAAGGAAGAAGTAAAATTATCTCTGTTGGTAGTTGGCATGATCTTATATGTAGAAAACCATAAAGATTCCACACACACAAAAAAAAAACCTGTTAGAACAAATAAACAAATTCAGCAAACCTGCAGAATACAAAATCAACACACAAAAATCAGTTGCATTTTTAAACACTATCAATAAGCAATCTGAAAAAGAAATCAAGAAAACAATTCAAATTACAATAGCATCAAAAGAATAAAATACTTAGGAATGAACCTAACCAAGGAGGTAAAATACTTGTATGCTAAAATTTACAAAACATTGCTGAAAGAAATTAGAGAAGATACAAGTAAATTTTAGAAAATCTTTTGTTCATGGATTGGAAGGCTTAATGTTATTAACATGTCCATACTACCCAAAGCAATCTACAGATTGACTGCAATCCCTATCAAAATTCCAATGGCATTTTTTGCAGAAATAGAAAAATTTGTACTAAAATTCAAATGGAATTTCAAAGGACCCTGAATGGCTAAAGAATAACAAAGTTGGAAGAGTCACACTTTCTTATTTAGAAACATGTTATAAAGCTACAGTAATCAAACCAATAAAGATAGACTAATAGACCAAAGGAATAGATTAGAGAGCTGCTATGGTTTGGATATGGTTTGTTTGGCCGCACCAAGTCTCATATTGAAATTTGATCCCCAGTGTTGGAGGTGGGCCCTAAAGGAAGGTGTCTAGGTTATAGGGGCAGATCCCTCATGAATGGCTTGTAGCCATCCTTGCAGTAATGAGTGAGTTCTCACTCTATAAATTCCCGAGAGAGTTCACTGGAGAGCTGGTTGTTAAAAAGAGCCTGGTACCTTCCCCCCTTCTTGTCTCCTCTCTTGCTGTGTGATCTGCACACACCAGCTCCCCTTCACCTTCTACCATAAGTGGAAGCAGCCTGAAGCTCTCACCAGAAGCAGATGCAGTCATCATGCTTCTTGTACAGCCTGCAGAACCATGAGCCAAATAAACCTCTTTTCTTTATAAATTACCCAGCCTCCAGTATTCCTTTATAGCTACACAAACAGACTAAGACACGAGCCCCAAAATAAACTATTTTGTATGGTCAAATGATCTTCAACAAAGGTGCCAATAATAGACAATGTGCAAAGGACAATCTCTTCAACAAATAATGTTGGGAATACTGGGTATCATGTAAAAGAACAAGGTTGGACCCTTATCTTACACTATATACAAAAATTAACTCAAAGTGGGTTAAAGACATAAACAAGACCCAAAACTATAAAACTCCTATAAGTTTCCTAGGGGGGAAACTTCATAACACTGGACTTTGCATTGATTTCTTGGATATGACAAAAAAGCACAGGCAACAAAAGTAAAAATAGATAAATGGGACTACATTAAGTTTTAAAACTTTTGTGCATCAAAGAACAAGATCAACAAAGTGAAAGGCAACCTATAGAAAGGGAGAAAATATTTGCAAATCATATGTCTGATAAGGGGCTAATATCCAGAATATATAAATAGCTCCCACAACTCAACAACAAAAAAATCAAATAACTCAATTAAAATATAGGCAAAGAACTTGACATTTCTCCAAAGATGATATACAAATGGTCAATAAGCATATGAAAAGATATTCAACATCACTAATTATCAGAGAAATGCAAATCGAAACCACAATGAGATATTATGTCACACCCATTAGGATGGCTACTATCAAAAAAACCCAGAAAATAACAAGTGTTGACAAGGACGTGGAGGAATTTGAACCCTTGTGCCCTATGGTGAGATTGTAAAATGGTGCAACCACTATACACGATAGTTTAGAGGTTCCTCAAAAAATTAAAAATAGAACTACCATATGATCTAGAAATCCCACTTCTGGACGTATAGCCAAACGAATTGAAGCAGAGTCTCAAAGAAATATTTGCATACCCATGTTCTTAGGATTGCTATTCACAACTAGGAGGTGAAAGCAACCCAAATGTCTTTCCATGTATGAGTGTATAAGAGTATTTATATCTTGTGATATATATAATATATAATATTATATAATATATAAACAAAATGTGTTATATACATACAGTGAAATATTATTCAGCCTTAAAAAGGAAGGAAATCCTGTCACATTGTACAACATGGATGAAACTTGATTGAGGACATTGTGCTTGATGAAACAAGCCAGTCACAAAAAGACACTGTATGATTCCACTTATATGAGGTATCTAAAGTTCATAGAAACAGAAAGTAGAATGGTGGTTATCAGGGGATAGTAGGAGGGGGAAAAAAGGAGTTGTTTAATGGGTATAGAGTTTCAGATTTTCAAGATGAAAAGTTCTAGAGATCTGTTTCACAATATGAATATACTTAACACTATTGAACTGTACACTTAAAAATGGTGAAGATGATAAATTTCATGTTATGTGTTTTTTACCACAGTTCAAATAAATAAATATCTAAAGCAGAGATTGTTCCTGCCTGTGGTCAAAGAAAGTGATGTGACAACAGAAGACTCAGAAAGATGCTGGTTTTGAAGATGAAGGAAGGAGGCCATGAGCCAAGTAATGTGGGTGGTCTCTAGAAGCTAGAAAAGGCAAAGAAACATGTTCTTCCCTATAGTCTCCATAAAGGAACACAGCACTGCTAACACGTCGATTTTTAGGACTTCTGACCTATAGAACTATAAGATAATAAGTTTGTGTTGTTTTAAGCCACTAAGATTGTGATAATTTGTTACAGCACTCACTGAAAACTAATACACCGTGTCAGCTTTGAGACGCAGTGTAATGTAGCACAGGCTCTGGAGCTAGACTGCCTGGGTTCAAATCCTAGCTCTGCTACTAGCTTTGTGATCCTGTTTACTTAACCTCTTTGTGTGTCTGAGATTTCTCACCATAAATTGGGGTTATTAATAGTACCTAGCTCATGAAGAGGATCAAATAAGTTAAGTCACCTAACATACCTAGTACAGTCTTTAGTATGCTATACATTAAGCAGACAATAAGTGTTAACATTGCTATTTGACATGACTAAAGTGTCATGAAACTGCAAGGTGCTCTGCTCCTTTTTTGTTTATTGTTGTTATTATTATGTGAAAAAAAGATGCCTCCCAATTTGACATGAATAAACTGTGTTCATGTAATTCATTTCACAAGAGGTGAGAAAGATAATCTTTTTGTACACCAAGCTATATTAACCAAAACCCTATCCTTAAACTTTGGGATCATTTTTCTCCTAATGAGATAATGCATGCTTACCAGTAGGCACAAGGCTCCCTATACCTCTTTAGCCTTATCAACATTTATTCCCCTACACATGCCTCATGTTTCCAGGCCATCTGGACTACTACAAGTCCCAGAATATACTCCATGTTTTGCAATATCACCACATATTCTGTACATTCTTATTATCCTGCATGTTCTTATTATTCTGCACATTCTTATTAGAGGGTTCTTCTGTTCTGGCAGAAAGTTCACTGGCATCTGTGAGAAGATGTACGTAGTTCCGCATTTAGAATTATATCTTGGAGTGATGCAGGTATGGTGAAATAAACTCTGTGCCCAATTTCCAAATTCCTTTACTCTCCTTTAATATTTACACCCCACCTTCACCTCCACATGGCCTTAGAGCCCCTTAGAGAAGAAATGGGAGGTATTACAAAAAGTAGGACGTCCTCTCTGAATGTCTATCCCTTTGGTCCCTGCTCAGCTTTCCTCTGGTGGAAAAGGGGAAAGTCAACTGGCTTGAGAGGACATACGGTCTTTGAGCCATCTTTGTGCCGTGCTTGCTACCCCACCTTCCCTAAGAGCTGGATGAGTTTCACCAGTTTTTAGATAACTGATACGACAGGTTAGAATAGGCTCTCGGAGGATTTTCTCATTACCCACCCACCACCACCAGGCTTTTGTCTCCCTAATTATAATCAGAATTGTTTCAGTGACCTGACCTTGTTGGTGTACAATTCATAATGCAGCCTTCACAAGATATACTCTTACAATGAGCATTGTAAAACCAAAGGGAAGATAAATTTTTACACAAAGGAATGGGAAGCTAGAAGAAAACACAAAGGAATAGGAAGCTTATGACACAAAAGTTTGGTTTTAGTTTGGGTTTTTTTTTTAACTCTTCACTTTGGAATTTTTAAACATACGAAAAGTAAATTGAATAATATAATGAGCCCTGATGTGTCTATGACCAAGCTTCAACCATTACAGACATTCTGCCATTCTTGCTTATCTATACCACACTCATTCCCAATCCCCACTTTATTTTTTTTTATGGTCCTATTTTTTTAAGGTAAATGTTTCTACATTGAAATATTTTTAACTGTACAACTTTAACAAATAATATACTTATGTGAAGCATATCCTTGTTGAGATTACAACATTTCTGTCACCCCAGAAATTCCCTGCGTCATTTCCTTTCAATCCTTCCTCTTTCCTCAGGCAATACCATAGTTTTTCCCATTGTAGAACATCATGTAAATGGAATTACACAGTATGTACACTTTTGTGTCTGGATTTTTAAAATTATAATGTCAGAGCTTTATGTGTCTTGTTGTATGTATAAGTAATTCATTGCTTCTGTAAAAAGAAAATCCAGAATGGAGATGGTTACGTCAGAGATATCTAAAAAGAAGCCAGGAAGGCATGAGGAGTTGAACACCAGTCATGTACACACCTAGGTGGAATTTGATTGTTGAACTGGGCCAAATTGTAAAACTAGCTGAACTGTTTATATTGAGCCTGATCACTAACTTCCTAGAGAGATAGATATGCCAAACTAGACTGATCATCAACCAAAGACATCCTAAGCTGTTAACCAGACATCATCAATCATGGACTATGCTAAAACCTTCCAGATATGTAAACTTATATAGTAAACCTTTATAAGCCCGTGCCCAACCTCACCTGGACAGAACACCATTTAGCTGCTTGCTAGATCTGTGTTTCCCGAATTGCAATTCCTAAGACTACAATTTAAATGCCTTCTCTTTTGTTTGCTGCTCTGTAGTGTTGGTTTTGTTTCTTACCAGTTGGCACTTCTCATTGATGAGAAGTATTCTATTGAATGATGTCATAAACAACCTCCAAGATGACACCTGGTTTAGTTCCCTCTCTTACTGAATAGGGCTGGTCTGTGTTACCAATAGGACATTGAGGAAATGACAGTGTGTGACTTGTGAAACTAAGTCATAAAAGACATTGCAGCTTCTACCTTGCTTTCTCTTGGATTACTCATTCTGGGGAAGGACAGCAACCATGTCATGAGGACACTTAAGCAATCAGCAGCAAGGCCCATATGGGGAGAAACTGACACCTCTTGCCAACAACCAGCACCGTATGAAATAGATCCTTCAGCCTCTGTCAAGCCTTCAACCTGGCCAGAATATTGACTGAAACCTAATGAGGGACTTCAAGCTAAGCTGCTCCTGAATTCCTGACTTATGGAAATTATGTTCATGAGAAATAATCATCTATAGTTTTCCTTTCGTGTAATTTGGCATTAGGGAAATGCTGTTCTCATAGAGTAGTAAGTTAGGAACTGTTCCCTCTCCTTATATTTTCTTAACAGATGGTAGAAAACTGGTATCTTTTATTCCTTAAAACCTTGGTAGAATTCAACAATGAAACTATCTAGGCCTGGTGATTTCTGTTTTGGAAGGTTATTAATTATTGATTCAATTTTTTAAATAGGCCTATTTGGATTATTTATTTTTCCTTGTGTGAGTTTTAGTAGACTGTGTCTACACAATAAGCAGGCAATGGCCAGGTAAAGGGTGGTGGTGGAAGGTAGGGTGTAGAGAGCATTCCTGGAACAAGAAACAGCCAGCAGAAAAGCCCTGAGGCAGGAAAACCTTTGGCACCTTAAAGAAAGGGAAGGGTGGCTTTTTTTTGTTCCAAAGTATTACGGGGGTACAAATATTTTTGGTTACAAGGATCACTTTTGTAATGCTTGAGTCAGGGTTATAAGTGTGCCCAGATAGTGCTCATTGTACCTGTTAGGTAGGTTTTCGCCCATCCCCTCCTCTGCGCTCCCTGATGATTGATTTCCATTGAGTTATACTTCCCTCTATGCACATGAGTGAATTAACAAAAGGGTGGCTGTCCTGGCTGGAACCTAGTGAGCAGTAGGGAGAGTGATGCAAGGAGGTGGGAGCAACAGGCAGACAGGGACCTGACTCACAAAGAGCCTTGCCTTGTCAGAATTTAGGACCCTATCTTAGGACAATGGGAAATCACTGAAAGCTTTTACAAATTTCCTTGAATCTGAGATTTAGCCTCACTCTGAAGTCCTCTAAGAGCTACATTCTGCAAAGCAAAAGAACCTGTCTGGGAAATTCATCTGCAATGACTAATGCAAGAGTAGTTCAACAGGCAAACACAATTTTTTTTTAGCATAGGGACTAAAGCAATGATTCTCAAGGTTGGCTACACAGTGGAATCACCTGGGAAGTTCTGAAAATTCCTACTGGTCCCCCCCTTTGAGAGACTTGATCTAACTGGTCTGAGATAAGGGAGGAGAATTTCTAAATGCTTCTCTGTGATTCATATGTGCAGCCTATGTTGACATCCATTAGAAGGGAAGCTAGAAAGCTTAAAGTTTTAATAGTTTTTATTCTACCACATATGCATCCATTTTCAGAAGAAATTTTAAAAAATAGTCAATATGCTTATCAGGAACTGTTCTGAGTGCTTCACAAAGGTAGAATTTTCTAATTCTCACAACAATGTCACAAGAATTTTCTTATTTTCCACATTGGATAGATAAGGAAATTGAGACATAGAATTTGAATAATTTGCCCAAGGCCACATCACTAAGAAACAGAAGAGCTGGTATTAGAATTCAGGAACTCTGGTTCTAAAGTCCTCATTCTCATCTACTTTGTTATGAAACCTCTGTTTATGGAGTCAGAAGCGAAGTGACAACCTGCCTGCTTTCTACATTGCCATCACAAATGAAGAGAACTGCTTATTGTTATTCAGGTCCTCCAAAAGCCAGATCTGAGCCCTAATAAGAAAAAAAAAAAGAAAGAAAGAAAAAGAAAAATACTCTGTATAGTAAGGCCAGGAAAGAAATTATGAACAAAATAATCCTCCACAAAAGAGAACAAATTATATATTTTTTAAAAGAAACACTTAATGAAATTTAAGCACTATAAAGAAAAATTACAAGGAAAATAAAAAACATTAATCCCCAACTAAATATGTTGGTAGATAAACTGAAAAAGAAGTAGGTCACTGTAGTAGCCTAGAAGGTAAAGTGCAAGACTTCTCTCAAAGCACACAGTAAACACAAAGCAAGATGGAAATTAGGAGAGAAAAGCAACTGGAGGAAAAAGTCAAGAGATCTAATAGATGAGCAATAGGGCATTCTAGACAGAAAAAAGGAACACATTGCTTAAGACCTAATTTTGTAAATTAAAAGAGCTGCCAGAATTCCAGGAGTAGGCTCAATTGATGAGAAAAAAATACACACACAACCAGGTAAAATTCTTGAACATTAAAGAGCAAATATTATTTGCTACTACTATGTAGAAAGAAAAAATTGCCAAAATAGAAAAGGAATCAGATTTGCATTGGACTTTTTACCTATAATGCTGGAAGCTTGAAGGCAATAGAATAGCATCTTCACAGAGAGAAAAGACAAGCTTCTTTACTTAACTATGATATAATTAACCTGTCAAAGGAAAGAAAAGTCATCGAGAATGTGTAATAATTCAGAACATAGATCACTCACATGGCTCATCTGAGAAAGGTATTAAAGAAAAGACAACAAATAAACCTGTACAAGCACCTCAAAATAGTGAGAAATGAAGAAAGAAAAAATATAATGATCAATACACTTTGCATATGCATAGTTATATGTAAGTAGATAAGGATAGACTATTTGAGCATGGGTAACATAAAGAAACTTGAAAGAAGGAAACTCTGAGTCTAGTACTGAAAGTATGGAACTCTCAAAATTTAAGAAGGTGTAGTGTAAGAAGAAAGGAATTAAAAGTTCCTGAGGCCTCAAGGGTAGAAAGAAGAGAAAGAGAGTAGAATTATTCTAAAGATTGTAATAGCTGGGTGCGTTGGCCCACACCTGTAATCCCAGCACTTTAGGAGGCCAAGGCAGGAGGATCACTTGAGGCCAGGAATTCAAGACCAGCCTGGGCAACATAGAGAGACCCTGTCTCTATGAAAAGTTTTTTAAAATTAGCTCGGTGTGGTGTCGAGCACTTGTAGTTCCATCTATTCAGGAGGCTGAGGTGGGAGGATTGCTTGAGCCCAGGAGTTTGAGGCTGCAGTGAGCCCCACTGCAGTGCAGCCTGGACAACACAGCAGAACCCTGTTTCAAAAAAAAAAAAAGATTTTAACATATTGGTAGAGAGAAGTAGAGGAGAAATAGCGTACCTCAGTGGGGGCAAATACTTGGTATTTTGTTTCTAAATAATCATAGAAAAATATACATTTAATTATAAAATGTAATGGAAAGTTTTAATAGAACTACTCAAAAGAAGAGAGAGGAAAGTGAAATAAATATGATCAAGCTAGCTAAAATATGCAAAAGGATATATAAAAAAGTAAAAAAAAATTATATATAAAGTATGAAAGAAGAAATAAAATCTAGTATAGGAGTCATTATACTCAATTTAAATTTAAAGATAAAGGCTGTTTAAAAGAAGCTTGATCAAAATGATAAAGTTAGGCTGGGCTCAGTGGCTCACGCCTGTAATCCTCGCTTCTCTGGGAGGCCCAGGCCGGTGGATTGCTTGAGCTCAGGGGTTTGAAACCAGCCTGAGCAAGAGCGAGACCTTGTCTTTATTTTTTTTAAAAAAATAAGTAAATAAAAAAAGTAAATAAATGATAAAGTTGGCAAGAGAATAAGCAAAAGATATCAAACAAATGCAAACAAAAAAAAAGCAGAAATGGCACTATTAAGATAAGAATGAGTGGAATTTAAAGTCAAAAGCACTAAACAAAATAAAGATTTATATAATTTTAAGAAGACAGTTTATGAAAAAGGTATAATTTAAATATTATATACTCCAAGCACCATGGTGGTCAAATGTATGTAACAGAAAATAAAAATCTCAGGATGCCCCCCCCCACCAACTTCTTATGCAAAAGGGAATTTCAAGCCTGGAGGCTGAGTCCTTTGCTCACAAAGAAAAATTTCACAAATTAAAGTTAACAAATTTTAAATAATATAGCTATTATTGGCTGCTTTCTTTGATCATAATTCAATAAAAATTAGGGGAAAGTCAAAGATAGGTTATAAACTATTTAGGAAGCAGTGAAAAGAAGAAGACTGTACACCAAAACTTACAGGACATTTGAAAGCTGAATCCAGAAGGAAATGTTTGCCATTAAATAAATTTATTTAAATATGAAAAAATTAAAGGAACTAAGTTTTCATCTTAAAAAATTAGGAAATTAACAAAATGTACTGAGACATCAGAATTTTAAAAAATAACCTATTGTAGAAGCTGAAATCAATGAAACAAAACAAAAAGAATAGAAAATATACATAAATAAATAAACTCATTCCTTGAAAACAAGTAAAATAGATAAACTCCTCACAAGTCTGATAAAGTAAAAGGAATAGAGAAAAAAATAAACACACTTAGGCATGAAAATGAAGACATACTATATATTCATCAAAGATTAAAAGAAATGTGAGACTACTACCAGCAATTCTACAACAAATTTGAAAGCTTGAAGCAAATGAATAATTTTCTAGTAAAATATAAATAACCAAAAATTGGTACTGTGTATAAAATCATAACTTTTACAAAAGCAATAGTGCTACAGACTGATTTGTGTCCCCTCTAAATTCATATGTTGAAACCCTAACCCCCAATATGACTGTATTTGGAGATAGGGCCAATAAGGGTGGGGCCCTAATCCAATAGAGCTGATGACTTATAAGAATCAGAAGAGACATCAGAGCCCTCTCTCTCTCTGCCATGTGAGGACATAGTGAGAAAGGGTCCATCTAGAAGCCATGAAGAAGTCCTCACCGGGAACTGAATTAATTGGCACTTTGATCTTGGACTTTCCAATCCCCAGAACTGTGAGAAAAAATTTCTGTTGCTTAAACCACCCAGTTTGCAGTATTTTGTCATGGCAGTCTAAGCAAAGTAAGATAGATTTTTGTACCAGAAGTGGGGTGCTGTTGTACAAATATCTAAAAATGTGGAAGTGGCTTTGGAAGTAGGTAATGGATAGAAGCTGGAGACATTTTGAGATGCATTATAGAAAAAGCCTGGATGCCATGAAGGGACTCTTGGTAAATGTGCTCTGGTCCCTGGATAGCCTTGGCCAACTCACTTTCTCCCCTCTCTTCTTCTTGCCTGTAGTTCTCAGACTAACTGTACAATGTGATGGGAGTACAATATCCTGAGAAACTGCCCGGGGCCTTGTTTCTATCCCTTTTAGGAAATAATAGCATCTTGAGTTAGAGAGGAACTGACCAGGACAGCCTAGATGTTGTTCCTCTCTCCACTGGAGGCAGGATGTCCTTCAGTGCTTTGCCCAGTGATTCATTTTGCCCCTGAGATATATAACCCAGATCTGACTGCTTTTCAGGATCCTTCAGGCTGCAAGTGTGGCAAGACTTCATTACCCCAGGCAGCTTTTTTGAGCCTTCAGGGACAAGCTCACAATGGATCCTAGGCTTCTTTTGCCCCTTGCTGTCTATCTGTAAGTAATAAATCTGCTTCATTATAACTTGTGGCATGTTAGTGTGTTCCATCTCCTAGATTCAGGCATTGGATTCCTGCAGCCCAAGATGCAGTGGGTGGAAGTGTTCAGACTCCTATTTCCTGGTGGTTTGCATAGTGATGATCTTTGCCGTCCTTCACACAGTAGGAGTCCTCCCCTAGGATTGGTTATTAGTGAACCTACTTCACAATAGAAATTTGGACATTAAAGATGATTCTGGTGAGGGTTCTGGAAGAAAAGAGTGTTAGGTCGGAGGAGAGGAAGACACGCAAGCCTGGGGGCATGGTAAAATGCCATTTATTTTGAGAACCAGGGTGCAGGTGGGTGGAGGCCGAAAGGGCGTCCACCCAGAGGAGAGTGGCAAGTTTTATAGAAATTTGGGGAGGAGGAGTTCCGCCAGTTTCTGCCAGCTCCATCCCAGCTTTTGTAATTCAGAGTTATCTTTACAACCTCCAGAGTCTCCAGCATGCGGGGGTCCTTATCTGACTTCTTCATCTACCCCATTCCAGGGCAGACCCAACAAAGGGGAGAGCTAGAAAGAAAGCCTCCACCTTCTTAGAGAATATGTAAATAATCATGAACAGAATATTGGTAGAAATAGGACATTAAAGGCCATTCTGGTGAGGTCTCAGATGAAAATGAGGAACATGTTATTGGAAACTGGAGAAAAGGTGCTTCTTGTTAGAAAGTGGCAAAGAACTTGGCTAAACTGTGTTCTAGTGTTTTGTGGAAGGTACAAACTGCCACTGATGAAATTGGAATATTTAGCTGAGATGCTTTCTAAGCGCAGTGTTGAAGGAGCAGCTTTGCTCCTCCTGAGTGCTTATAGTAAAATGTGAGAGGATAGAGATGCATCAAAGAAGAAAATTTTAAGCAAACATAAAGATTTCAAAAATTCTTGACCATATTGAAAAAAGGGTGTGGCTGGATTATCACTCGATAAAGATTTTATGGGATTATATAAGCAGAAACACTGCCAGTTTGAATTGAAGGGGATAGAGATGGGACAAAATGAAGGAAGGCTGCTGAAATTTTGGAATTCCGTAAGACAGGATCATAGAGTTATTCAGCTGCAAATGTATGCTATTCTTCAAGAAAAGGGAAGAATGATCCAAAGGAGATTCAGTGATCATCAAGACTGCCACTCCCACCACAGGCCTAGCAGGCAAAGGTGTTTGACTAAATTACTGGCCATCCTAAAAAAAACTCCAACTAAACAGAAATGGAAGGAAACTACCTAAATATAACAAAGGCCATTTAACAAAAAATAGTGGCAAATAGTATTCTAAATGGCAAGCCAAGTAAACAATTTAAATTAAAATTAGTAACTAGGCATAAAATCACACTAGCACCATCTTTATTTAACATTATCTTAGAAGTTTTAATGAATACAATAAGATGAGAAAATGAAATGACAGGTATAAAAATTTTAAAAGAATAGTTTAAATATTCTCTTTCTGCTGATGACATTATATACCTAGAAAACCCAAGAGATCCAATGAAACACTAGTAGAATTAATAAAAGAAATTGTTAAGGTGGCTATATATCAAAGCAATATACTAAATTCAATAGATCTTTTTCAATTTTCTGGTAATAAACACCTGAAGATAAAAAATGAGAAAAATATTACATTCATAATAGTAGAAAAACTATAAAATGCTTAGGAATAAATTGATCAAAAATATGAAAAGAAACCTATAAAATTTTATTGGCAAGTATGATATAAGAACATTAGACCTAAGAAATAGGAGATACATTATATTTTTGGATGAGAAAACTTAATAGCATGAAAATGGCAATTCTTTCAAAAGCAATGTATTAATTAGTTGTCACCCTAAATATGTTTATTTTAGAATTGGATAAATAACCTTAATGTTTATATGGAAGGTTAAATGCTACAGAATAGCCAAGAAAACTATAAGAAATAAGAACAACGAAATGAGATTTGCCGTATTAGATTTGAACATTTAATACAAATATTCTATCAAATCAATATGATATTACAATAGAATAAGGCAGAAATGTCAACAAGCTAAAATAGAGAAAACGTCCTCAATATATGTATATATAAGAACTTAGTGTATGGGCCAAGCATGATGGCTCACACCTGTAATCTCAACACTTTGGGAGGCCAAGGCAGAAAGATCGCTTGAGGCCAAGAGTTTGAGACCAGCCTGGGCAACATAGCAAGACCTCATCTCTACAAAAAATAAAAAATAAACAAGTTAGCCAGCTTTGGTGGTGCATACCTATAGTCCTAGCTACTTGGGAGGCTGAGGCAGGAGGATTGCTTGAGCCTGGGAGTTTGAGGTTGTAGTGAGCTATAATTGGGCCACTGCACTCCAGCCTGGGTGACAGGGTCTTTTTTAAGACCCCGTCTCTAAAAAAAAAAAAGAATTTAATATATGATTGTGTCAGGGTTCAGGGTTGGTAATATTGTCTGTTCTTGGTTCTTGGTGTGCTCTTGGCAGAAGAATGACCAGACACACTGAAAGCAAGGTAAGCACAAAACAAGGTTTATTGAGGAGAGAAAGATAGGATTACAGAGCAAGAGCAAGATACAGATTTACAGAGCAAAAGAAGATACATTTGCCACAGATGACGAAGGGACCCCTTGTCGTAACAAAAAGACCTTGGTTATGGTCTTGGTCTTGTTTTATAGTGTCTGGATTGGCCCCTCCTCATGGTTCAGACATCACGATGGAACCACTTTGATGGACACTTGGGAGTTATATAACCTGAGTCTTACTACACATGTGGATTTCCCACGAGCCTTTCTGAAAGCCGGCTGTTCTAGGTCACTTTCCAGACTCTATTGTACCTATGCTGTTTGGCCCATGGGTTAGAAAGTCCTCTGCATTCTTTTGCAGTTCGCAGGCTAAGTTCTTATTGGCAGATTCATAGGGTGTTCCCTCCCCCAGGTGTGGCAGTCGCCCACCTTGTCCCCAGGAGGGGGGCCAGAAGTCCCTAGCTGTCTACCTAACAATTGCAAGAAAATGAGAACACATGTACAGTTTAGGGTTGGAAGAGACTGTCTTAATTACAAAAGGAAACTCTGAAACTATAAGCGAATTGGTAAACGTGTTTGAATTTAAAAAAACAAAACCAAAATAATCCTCTTGTATGGCCAAATTTCCAAAATCAGCCTGTCAATTTCTACAATAAGCTATATACAGATTTCAAAATCTGTTGAAATTTTGACTTAGATTGTGTTCTATTCAGATGGGGAAATGGCAGGCCCTGCTAGATAGTCACAGGACCCTGAACCAGGGTCTCTGATAAAACAAGAGGCAGTGGAGAAGCTGGCCAAAACCAGCTAGAACCTAGAACCAAGATGGCTATGAAGAAATGACCTCAGGTTACCCTCACTGCTCATTATATCCTGCTTATAATGTATTACCATAGTAAAATAAACTCCCACCAGTGCTATGACAGTTTACAACTGCCATGGCAACTCCTGGAAGTTACCTTATATGGTTTAAAAAGAGGAGGAACCCTCAGTTCTGGGAACTCCCCACCCCTTTCCCAGAAATCTTATGAGTAATCCTCCCTTCACTTAACATAAAATTAAATAAAAGGTATAAAGTAAGATCAGAGAAACTGACAAGGCGCTACTTTCTGTTGCTCTGAGAGAGAGCCACGGCTCTACCTACAGAGCAAGCCTTCCTTCTATTTCTTCATTACTTCAATAAACTTGCTTTCGCTTTTACTCTGTCCACTCACTCTTAAATTCTTTCCTTTACGAAGCCAAAAACTCACTTGGCCTTTAGCCTGGACCTGAGTTTTGGGGTCCACTTTTCTATATCACTATCTAAACAACAATCTGCAAAGAATTGACATCTTAACAATATTTAGTCTTGTGATCCATAAACATTGTATATCTCACTGTTTAAGTTTTTGTTATCTCTCTTAGAAATACTTTGTAGTTTTCAGTGAACAGGCCTTGCTCATATTTTGCTGAATGTGTCCTACATATTTTGTTTTGTAGCTGCTATTGTAAATCAGATTGTTTTCTAATGTTAATTTCCCAATTTTTGTAATATAAAGAAATACAACTAATTTTTACATTAAAAATCCTGTATTTTGTGACTTGCTAAATTCATTTAGTAGTTCTAGTAGCTTTTTTGTAGATTCTTTAGAATTTTTTACATTAACCATCATGTCTTCTATGAGTAAAAACAGTTTTCCTTCTTCTTTTCCAAACTTTTTGCCTTTTATTTATTTTTATTGACTTATTGCAAAGGATCTCCAGTATAATGTTGAATAGAAGTGGTGAGAGCAGACATCCTCACTTTGCTCCTGATCTTAAAGGGAAAATGTTCACTCTTTCACCATTATCATATCAGCTGTAACATTTGATAGATGTTCTTCAACAGATTGAAAAAGTTCCCTTCTAGTTAAAGTTTACTGAGAGTTTTAATCATGAATGTGCGTTGAATTTTGCTTTTTTCTGAATCTATTGAGATGATCATACTGTTTTCCTCCTCTGTTCTGTTGGTATAGTAAATTGCATTCTTTTATTTTTTTATGTTAAATCTACTTTGCATTACTGGGATAAATCCCATTTAATCACGATGTATCATTCTTTTTATATATTACTGGATTTAATTTGCCAATTTCAAAAGTCATTTCTGTGTCTAGGGTTATGAGAGATATTAGACTTTTAGGGTTTTATTCTTGTAATGTGTCCCTAGTTTGAGTGTTAGGATAATACTATCATCATAAAATAAATTTTAAAAGTTCCCTCTTCCTTAATTTTCTGAAAGACTTTGTGTAGAATTAGTATTGTTTATTTCTTTAAATATTTGGTAAAATTAACCAGTGAAGCAATCTGGCCCTGAAATTTTCTTTAATCAAAATTTATAAATTATAAATTCATTTTATTTAATAGCTATAGGGCTATTCAGATTTTCTATTTCTTTTTGAGTCAGCTGTAATTTGTGTCTTTAAACCTTCCCATTTTATGTAAGCATTAATTCACATAAAATTTTCTTTCATTCATTTCATAACCGTAAGATCTCTCATGATATCCCCTTTTATTTCTCATATTGGTAATTTGAGTTTTCTTTCTTTTCTTTTTATTCTTGCTAGGTTTGTCAATTATTTTAATATTTTCAAAGAGGCAACATTTAGCTTTGTTACTCTTCTCTATTTGTTTCGTTATTTTTTAAAGATATTAAAATAGGAAAAAGAAATTTCATGTTAACTCACATATTTCTCGTTCCCGGTTCTCTCCATTGCTTTTCACAGATCCACATTTTCATAATTTTTCTTCAGCCTGAAGAACTTCCTTGTAATGAAGATCTTCTTGCAATGAATTGTATCAGCTTTTGTTGATCTGAAAAAGTTGTTACTTTGACTTCACTTTTTTTTTTCTTTTTTGGATCTGTTGACTTCATTTTTGAAAGATATTTTCACATGGTAGAGAATTACAGGTTGAATATTTTTTCTTTTCACACTTTATAAAGATGCCATTCCATTGTTTTCTTGCCTACATAGCTTCTCATAAGAAAACTTTTTTTTTTTTAATCCTTGTTTCTCTGGCTGCTTGAAGATTTTCTCTTTTCCATTGATTTTCAACAATCTGAGACTGATATCCTTTTATATAGTTTTCCATATACTGCTTCTGCTTTGAGTTGGTGACTTTTGGGGGTCTCTGGATTGATAGTTTTATTAAGTTTAGAAAATATTTGAGCATTTTTCAAAAATTTTTGCTTCCCTATCTCTTTCTAGGATTCCATTTACACACACCTTGGATCACTTGATGTTGTCCCATGGCTCAGTTCATTTATATTTGGTCTTTTATTTTCTTCTGTATACTTTATTTTGTATAGTTTCTATTGCTCTGTATTCAAGTTTACTGATTGTTTCTTCTGCGATGTTTAATGGGCTATTAATATCATTCAGTGTATTTTTCACTTAATATATTATATTTTCTATCTCTAAAAAAATTCTTTAATTTTTTTTTTTCCTGGGCTCAAGTGATTCTCCTGCCTCAGTCTCCCGAATAGCTGGGACTACAGGCATGCACAACCATACTTGGCTAATTTGTTTTTCTATTTCTTTGTAAAGATGGGGTCTCTCTCTTGCTCAGGCTGGTCTCGAACTCCTGACCTCAAGAAATCCTCCCACTTTGGCCTCCCAAAATGCTAAGATTACGGGCACGAGCCACCACGCCCAGCCCATTAACATCTTTTTATATCTTCCATTTCTCTCCTTCTTATGTTCATATTTTCCTTTAATTCCATGAGCATATTTAATTTTTTTTTTGAGACAGAGTCTTGCTCTGTCACCCAGGCTGGAGTGCAGTGGCACAATCATAGCTTTGTAACCTTGCACTCCTGGGCTCAAGCATTCCTCCAGCCTCAGGCTGCCAAGTCACTGGTACTACAGGCACACACCACCATACCTGGCTAATTTTTTTAGTGTTTCATAGAGATGAGGTCTTGCTTTGTTGCCCAGGTTGGTCTTGAACTCCTGGCCTCAAGCAATTCTCCCACTTCAGCCTCCCAAAGTGCTGAAATACAGGTGTGAGCCACCACGCCCAGCCAAGTATTTTTAAAATTTATAATAGCTATTTTAATGTTTTTGCTCACCAATTCCATCATCTCTGTTATTTCTGGTCCTGTTTCTATTGACTGATTTTTCTCTCAATTATGGATCATATTTTCTGCTTCTCTGCATGCCTACTAATTTTTTATTAGATGCTGGACATTGTGAACTTTACATTGTGAAGTATTGCATTTTTGTATCCTTTTAAAGAATTTTCTTCTGATGCTTAGTTAAATATACTTGAGGATCAGCTTGATTCATTTTAGGCTTGTTATTACTCTTATTGTGTCAGGTCTATAGAAGATTTTATTCTGGGCTATTTATCCTCACTACTAAGGCCTGACTTTTGTGAGGGCCATACCCAATGCCCTGTATATAATGAGGTCTCTCCACTCTGACTGGTGGGAACAGAAACTACTCCCTGTATGAATGCCAGTAATTGTTCTGCTTACTTCTTTCCAGTGTCTATTTCCAAGATTCCTCTCATGCATGTGCAAATCAGTACAGAACCCTTCTACAATTCTTTAGAAGTCTCTCTGTGTGCAGTGCCCTACTCTCTAGTTCTCTGTCACACAATTTCTAGCAGCCTCAATCTCCCTGAACTCTGATTTCATGTCCATAACTGTTTTTGCAATATTCCTTAAAAGTTTTTTGAATTAACAGTATTCCTGTAAGGAGTATTGAACTTTGTTCTGGTAGGTAGTTAAGATACTTTTGGGTCAACGTCATCTTTTCAAAATTTGATTTTAAGTGTTTTAAGGTGAATATAGGTATCCTTTACTATAGAACTAGTTTAGCTCCACTATTAAGGTGGAACTCTCTGGGATCTCTACTGAATGACCCATTTATTCAATGAGGTCTCTTCACTCTGTCTGATGGGCACTAAAATGATCCTCAGGGTTTATGAGTTCCAGAAGTTTTCTACATCATAGCTCCTCTGTAAATGATCCCTCCTCAGCCTTTGTTCTTTGCCCAACCTTGTGGAGTTTCATCCATCCTACATGCAGATTGAAATTTAGTCTCAAAGATTCAAGGGGGGGATCCCTACACAAATTTCTGGAGTTCTTTTGCTAGCTCCTTTCTCTCTTGTTTGCTGTCCCACAAATTTTAACTGCCTTGGAATCCGTGAACTTCAATCACTATCTTCTCATCTTAATGAGACCTTCCTGAACTAGGGTTAGTAATTGTCCCCAGACAGAAAGCCAGGGCAATCATTATGCTCATCTAGATTCTTTCCATTTACTCAAAGATCACAGTCCTGTGCTGCCTGTTGTCCAGTTGTTTTATTTTATTTCTTCCCAGTTTTCTAGTTGGAGGGAAGGGAGTCCCAGAGTAGTTATTTCTTCATGTATGTAAGCAGAAGTCTAGCTTTGACTTAATAATCAAACTGATTCTTTGTAACAGTCCCTGATATTCTTGAACTTACAGAGTAAGTGTCTGAGAATGGTTGATGAAAGTTCCTTTGCATCTGAACGTGAAGAAAGCACATGAGGATGGAGGCAATAAAGATGCTATTAATGCTGTCAAGCCCATAGTTCACTGGCAGTGGTTTTTCTAATGAAAACCACACTTGGGGATATTATTATAAGGCCATAAAGAAGACAAATTTGTTAATTTTCCTTTTTACTACAGAGCATCCTAAGGGGTCCTATTGGGGAAGAGAAGAATGGATGAGTTTCAGCCAAGCTTTACCTCATTTTTATTGAATCATAATAAATAATATAGCTCATAAAATCTGTGCCTGGAGAGGTTTTTTTGTTTTCCCCTGTAGAAGTGACAACAAATAATATACTCATTATTAGTAAATGGTTTTCATTTATTCATTGATTTAACAAACATTTGTTTAATGCCTACATTGTGCTCAGAACTGTGGTAGGCATTGGATATACAAAGATAAATAAGAAATGGTCTCTGATGTCAGGGAGCATACTATGTCATAAGCTTACAATATAGCAAATAAGCTCCTTGTCTTAGTCCATCTGTGCTGCTATAAAAATATACCACAGACTAGGTCATGTATAAAGAAAAGCTATTTATTTCTCACAGTTCTGGAGGCTGATAAGTCCAAAATTTAGGCACCAGTAGCTTCAGTGTCTGGTGAGGGCATTTTCCTCATAAATGGCACCAACTAGGTGTCCTTACATGGCAGAAGGGATGGAAGGGCAAAAAGGGTACAAAGACTGTGTCCTCATATGGTAGAAGAGTAGAAGAGAGTAAACTTTTTTCTCGAGTCCTTTTATAAAGGCCCTAATTCCATCCATGTGGGCTCCACCTCTTATTACCACATTGGTGACTAAGTTTCAACATTTGAATTTTGGGGACCCATTCAGACCACAGCTGTCTTGAACATTTAATTATGATACATTATATAACTGCAAAAATAAGAATGTATTATGGGAGCACAGGGAAGAAACACCTAATCCAGCTCAGAGGGGAGTGGTTTGTCAAGTCAAATGCAGCAGAGAAGGCCAGAGAGATAACAGAGAAATGTCTTTTGGATTTGGCAGTATGAAGGTCATTGTTAATTATACCAGAATAGTGCTATGGAAGCAGATGTAGTGGTTAAGGAATGAAAAAGTAGATATAATACATGAAGATATCCTTCTTGAAATGTCACTTAGAAATGGAAGACCCCTCTAAGGGTGGAGAGGCAATATAGTGTAGGGTTAATATCTAGAGCCCTAGTGCTTGCATTTGGAAGTTGGCTCTAATGTTTCTTAGTGTGAAGTCAAATTACTCAACCTCTCTGTCCCTCATTTTTTTACCAGTAAGTTGGGGATGATACTAATAGTACCTACTGCATAGAATTGTTATTAGGATTAAATTAGTTAGTACATGTAAATAGAAGCCTGGAGCATAGAAAATTCTGAATAATTGTAGCCATTACCATTACTATAATATTAAGTTAGGAGAGTTGGAAGTTGAGGGAGAACATACCTGTTGATCTAGTTTTTAGTAATCAAGGAGTCAAAGTCATCCATTGGGAGTACCTATTGTGGGTTTGATTGGGACTGGGAATACCAATTAAAAAATAGAGATTGTCAGACTGGATAAAAAAAGCAAAACTCAACTCTAAGCTGTCTGTAAGAAACCCACAGGCATAGATTAAAAGTAGAAGCATGGAAAAAGATATACCATGCAGACACCAATCAAAATAATGCTATAATAGCTATATTAATATCAAGCACAGTAGACTTCAAAACAAGGAATAATATCAGGAATAAAAAGGGACATCACATAATAATAGAGGGGTTAATTCTCAAAGAAGACATAACAATCCTAAATGTATATGTACCTAACAATAGAGTTTCAAATATATGAAACAAAAAATAAGAGAACTGAAAATAGAAATAGAGAAATCCACAATTGGAGTGGGAGACTTCAAAATAAGAATTAGACAAAAAAGCAATAAAGATAGAGAAGATCTGAACAAGCCTATCAATCAATTTGACCTAGTTAACGTTTATAAAAAACTTGACTCAACAACACCAGAATGAACATTCCTTTCAAATACACATAAAACATTCACTAAGATAAACCATGAAACAAACTTCAGCTACAATTGTCCCTCAGTATCTGTAGAGGATTGGCTCCAGGAACCCACACAGATACCAAAATTTGAGGATGCTTGTCTTTTGTATAAAATGATGTATTTGCATATAACCTATGCACATCTTCCTGTATACTTTAAATAATCTCTAGGTAGCTTAAAATACCTAATGTGATGTAAATGCTATGTTAATAGCTATACTGTGTTGTTTTTTTGTTTATATTATTTTAATTGTATTGGTTTTTTTATTTGTATTTTTAAAAATATTTTCAATCCATGATTGGCTGAATCCCTGGATACAGAACCTCTGGATATGGAGGGCTGACTGTAATTTAAAGAATAAAAATCAAAAAAACTATGCTCTCAAACCATAGCAATCAAATTATAAATCAATAGCAGAAAGATGTATGGCAAATCCCCAAATATTTGGAAATTAAATAACACTTTTGTGAGTAACTGCATCAGTTTCCCACTGCTGCTGTAACAAATTACCGTGATTTTAGTGGCTTAAAACAACACAAATTTATCATTTTACAGTTCTGTAGGTAAGAAGTCCAATGTGGGTCTCACTGGGCTAAAATTAAGGTATAGGAAGGGCTGCACTTCCATTTGGAGAGTTGGGGGCAAATCTTTTTCTTTGCCTTTTCCAGCTTCCAGAGGCCACCCACATTCCTTAGCTCCTACATAGTACCTTCCTTTCTGACATCTTAAAAGCCAGCAATGGTGAATCATATCACTCTGACCTTGATATTGTCATCACATATCCTCTGACTCTCACTTTCACTTTTAAGGATCTTGTGATTACAGTGGGCACACCTGGATAATCCAGGATAATCTCACTATTTTATGGTCAGATGATTAGTAATTTAATTCCTTCTGCAACTTTAATTCCCCTTCCCCACAAAACCTAACATATTCACAGGTTCTAGGACTTAGGATGTAAAGTTCTTGTAGCCAGGGAAGGAGGGAGGGCATTATTTTGCTTTCCATTATAACCCAAGGGTCAAAGTGGAAGTCTCAAGGGAAATTAAAGATATACATATTTTTTAACTGAATGAAAATGAAAATATGCCATGTCAAAATTTATGGATGCACCTAAAATAGTGCTTAGAGGGAAATATACAACATTAAATACTTACAATAGAAAATAATACTCAAATACTTATAATAATATACATTAAATATATAATAATATTAAATATATAATAAACACTAAATACTTATAACAGAAAATAATTACTCAAATCAGTAATCTACACTTCCACTTTAAGAAACTGGAGAAAGAACAGATCAAACCCAAAGCAAGCAGAAGTCAGGAAATGTTAATAATTAAGAGCAGAAATTAACGAAATTAAGAATTGAGAAATAATGGAGGAAATTAATGAAACCAAAATGGATTCTTAGAAAAATAAATAAGTAAAATTGATAAATCTCTAACTAGACTGACCAAGAAAAAGAGAATACATATTAACCCATCTCAAGACCAAAAGAGGGGAGATCACTACAGACCCACAGACACTAAAGGATAATACGAGACTACTATGAACAACTCTAAATAGGACCAGAAGTAGACTGAGGAAAGTTTGTAACAGTGATTAAGGGGGATAAGAAAGGAAGCTGAAGCCAGAAGAATAAAGGGACTGACCGGTAGCCCTGAGAATGAAGTTGATGACTATGAATTTGTATTGATACACAAAATTCAGGTGGCTCAGAGAACTTTTCCAGAGATTCGTTTGAAGGTTGGTGTTTTGTGATATTGCAGTGGAAATTTAATGATATAAGACAATCAAGGATGCTAGTAAGAGAGAGTTTAGATGCTCAATATGGTGTCTAAACCCGGTGGTGAGGAGTGTGGGAGTGTGGGGGAGCTAGAAGTGGGGAGGAGGATGGAGAGAAACCAAGACAGGGCTTATACATAGACTGGGGAGGGGGTTGTACTTGAAGGTTCAAGGAATTGGAAGTTTATACAAAGGCAAAAAAAATTATTGAAAATGAATGCATAAGAGAGCTGGTACTTTGGTCATTTATTTTGCACCTACCATGTTCTAGTTATTATTCTAGACGTGGGATATAATGGTGAGCAAGACAGGCAGATCTCTACTAGTGTAGAGTTTACAGGTTTAGTACTGATAAATAAATAGGTAATTATAATACCCAATGATACATGTTAGGAAGTACTTAGGAGTATAGAAGAATGGTAAGATTTTAATTGAGACCTACCAAGTAGGAAAGAGTAGTTAATAGGAGAAAACACTCAAACAAATGGTATCGAATGCTATCATTCTCAGTATATACCTGTACTTACCAACTTCCCATTAGACCACAGCTATCCAAAAGCTCTTCATCTCAACATCACAAGTCTCTCCTAAGAAATTTCAACCAAATTATTTCACCAAGGCAAAGCAATTTCTCTATTAAGAGATTTTTCCATTCCCTGCACTGATTTATTTCTCAAGAAGATGGAAAAGCATAATCATTCAGGCCTAGTTTAAGTGGACATCTCTTTAGAATTTCTAGTTCCATGTAACTACTGACATCTAGTTTTTAAAAATAGGCATACTGCAGACTAACTCAGTGAGACTGTTGCCATTCTGAACCAAACCTTTTTAGTAATTTAGAAATTGCTGGTATACATTCTATTGCCAATCATGTCAAGCATACACTTCCATCTAATACAATTAGGTATGCCTCATGCTCTGGTTATTTCAAAATACAATTTATAAATGCAAATATAAAATACACTCAGCCCTCCATATTCAAGGGATTATGAGAATAGAAAATATTCAAGGAAAGAAAAGTGTCTGTACTGAACATGTACAGAGTTTTTGCCTTGTCATTATTCCCTAAACAATACAGTATAACAACTATTTATATAACATTTATACTGTATTAGGTATCATAAGTGATTTAGAGATGACTTAAAGTATACTGGAGCATGTGCATAGGTTATATGCAAATATGCCACCATTTTATATAAGTGACCTGAGCATCCTTGGATTTTGGTATCAGAGGGGAGTAAATACCTCCATGGATACCAAGGAACGTATTTAAAATTAAACAATATTTTCAGCTTCTTTACTTGTCCTCCTTTTTCAATTCTTGAGAATTTTTTTTTGTAGAAACTGGTAAGATCTGAGAATCTGAATGTTTGACTTTAAATTTCTTTTTTGACAAGAGTACGTAACTTTTTAAAAATTTTTATTTCTAAATTTCAGATATTATAGGGATACACAAACTTTGGTTACATGTATTGCCTTTGCACTGCCCAAGTCAGAGCTACAAGCGTGCCCATCCCCCAGAGAGTGCACCCCGCATCCACTAGGTTTGGATTTACCCAACCCCTCCACCCCCCTCCCACCCTATGAATGTTACTTCCATGTGTGCACATAAGTATTGATCAGTTAGTACCAATTTGATGGTGAGTACAAGTGGTGCTTGTTTTTCCATTCTTGTGATATTTCGCTTTGAAGAATGGGCTCTGGCTCAATCCAGGATAATACCAGAGGTATTAATTCATGTAAAATTTCTTGAAACACTTTTAGTTAACATCTGTCACCTTAGGGATAGATGGCTTGCGAACTGTACCTTCCTCCTTCTTCCACCCAAGAGACATAGGCTTTTGGAATATTCTTGTTTTCTACAACTCAGAAGAAAATCTCCAGATGGTTTTCTTCTTTTTTATGTTGAAGGACATCTAAATTTTGCAGCCTTGAATGTACTGTGGCCAACCTGGTAAATTTCACTGAGCTGCTCGTGCCCCCTTGTGGTCAGTGCTTACACTTACAGCTCAGTTTTTCTTTTGCTTGGATTTTTGGGGTTTTTTTTCCCCCAGAGAAGCATTTTAACTGTTGGTTCAGGTGGACAAATAGTGGCTTTGAAAGCTACGGAGAACCACAGGGAGATAAGATTAGAACCTACCTGAAGCTATGGTCACCTGGGCTGCACCAGAGAGGGTGGATACCTGATCGAGGACTGGATTGAAAGGAGAAGGGGGTGTGGATGCTGGGGTGGCATCATACATGACCACAACACATGATTGTACTTGTTTTTGTGTTGCCTATCACACTAGAATACGAGCTGCATACAGACAGAGACATCTTGCCTAGTACTCAACAAAGTCATTGTTGAATGACTGAACAAATAAAGAAATAAATGAGATTAGCTCATAGAAAGTTCATGTTAGTTGATAGCTATTATTCTCTCTGTTGTTTACTACTCCTATTAGATGCTTAAAATGGAGAATGTTTTGAGTAAATTTTTATTTAACAATGTCCCATATGCCCAAGGGCATTTCTCAAACCTTCATTTCCAATACACAGTATTTTATAGGCTTAGCTCCATTCATTCATTTGTTCCAATTAATACATATTAATTGAGAGTTACATTCAAGGATCTGGACATACAAAAATGTGACACACACAATTCTAGCCCCAAGAGGAGAGCATATTAGACTCTACTGAAAATCCCTGCATTTCTGGCAAGTCCCAAATTTCAGCTCCCTCCCCCACTCTGGAAGCTGCAGGAATCATGTTTCATTTTGTTTTTCTTCAGGTTTCTATTGTACTCCTGTTTTTCTCTCCACTTTAGCCCCTAATACTGAATTAATTCTTTTTTCAAATGATTGCATATTACAATATATTAACCCAAACTTCTCTTCTTGTACTTGTAGAAAAACTATGCAAAAAGAGTGCATTTGTAAGTACTAGAATTTCTCTAAGTAGTTATAGAATCATTTTTGAATTCTCCTTTTGTTTTAAGAAGAAACCTAATTAGAATAAGAATTATTCCCTGTAACAATTACTAAAAGGAATCAATGCTCAATGGAGGAGTAAAAATACGGGGATATAAGATAATTCTACATGGAGAAACGGAGCTGAGAAAATATTTAAATGACTGTGTAAAAGACATGCATAAATAATGGTGGCAAAGTTGGAAATAGTTTCTTGAGCTCTTGAGTTTCTCATTCTCTTGCTACTTATTCAGTCCTACTCTGTTTGCCTTTATAATATAATACACCCAGTGGACTTATATTTGTGATGGGCTGCAAAAATATACACACTTTATTAGGCTAAAGCAGGATTTCTCAACCTTGGTATCGCTAACATTTTGGGCTGGATAACTCTCTGTCATGGAGTGCTGTCCTGTGCATTGTAGAATATCTAGCTGCATCCCTAGCCGCTTCCCGTGAAATGCCAGCAGTGAAAATATCACCAGTCGTTGCCAGATGTTCTCTGGGGAGCATAATCACCGCTGGTTGAGACCCACTGGAGTATATCAACCATCTTTAGCTAGTTCCTGAGCATTGCAACTTTATTTCCACTCCTATCACCCTATTGAAACTGTTCTTTTTTTTTTTTCCAATTCACACATAAGACTGAGAAGAAACTGTTCTAACCTAGATCTCCAATTACTATCTTGTAGTTAAACCAGTAGACACTTACCAGTCCTTATTTAACTTGACCTCTCCAAAGCATTGCATAATTCTCTTTTTCTTAAGACATTCCCTTCTCTTTGACATTGACTTCTAACTTTTCTTCAATTTCTTTGGGTTCCCCTTTGCAGCTCCTGTTTCTCTGCCCATCCCTTAAAAGTCCATGTTCTCCAGGGCTCTGTCCTAGGCCCTCTGACCCTCTCACTTTGCACACTCTCCCTTGAGTGATCTCATCCACTCCCGTGGAGGCTACTTCTCTGTCTGCATTGATGATGCCCTTGTCCTTGTCTTAAGGCCATATCTTTGTCCTAAGCTATTGGCCCATAAAGCCAATTGCCTACTAGATATTTCTACTTGGGAATCCCTCAGGCACTTCAAAATCAAAATGTCCAAAACTAAAAAAGTACAATCAAAAAATTCATTTTTTCTCCTGTGTTTTCTATTTCAATTAAAGTCATCACCATTTACCAGTTGCCTAAGCCAGAAATGCAGGATTCATCTTAGATTCCTCTCTATCTCTCTCACTTTGCATAACCTTTGATACCCAAGTCTTGTTAACTCTATCTCCTAAGTCAGTGCTTTACAAACTATACCATGGTGACCAGCCTGAGCAAGAGCGAGACCCCCATCTCTACTAAAAATAGAAAAAATTAGCGGGGCATGGTGGCACGTGCCTGTAGTCCCAGCTACTTGGGAGGCTGAGGCAGGAGGATGGCTTGAGCCCAGGAGTTTGAGGTTGCTGTGAACTAGGCTGATGCCACGGCACTCTAGCCCAGGCAACAGAGAGAGACTCTGTCTCAAAAAAAAGAAAAAAGAAAAGAAAAGATAACAAACTGTACCAGGGATAAGAAACATAAGGAGAGCTTGTGAAAACAAAGGTTCTTCTTGGATCCTGCTTTAGAAATTCTGATTTAATGGGATTGGGAGAACGGCATAACTGAGAATCTGCATTTCTAACAGACTTGCAACTGCTGCTGTTCTGCAGACCATGCTTTGTGTCACACTGCCCTAAGAGACTTCTCATTGTTCCTATTATAAAACTCAAGCATGACTTTCAAGGCTCTGTATGACCTTATCTACCTCTTTACGTTCATCTCTCACCACCCCTCTGACTTGCAACCCATACTCCAGCTTCACCTCCTTTCAGTTCTTCAGCCATGCTCATCTTATCCCTGGCACTTGTCTCATGGTATGCTCTGCCCTGAAATCTGAATACCCATTGCATTGTTTGTCTGATTCCTATTCCTCCTTCAATGTTCAAACCTTTTTTTAATTCTAATGGTCCATAAATTCAGGTATGGGAGTTTTTTTAGAAAAAAAATCTTACTTTTCTAAAATTGAACTTACCAGCCAGGACAACATAGTGAGACCTCGTCTCCACAAAAAAAAATTTTTAATTAGTCAAGTGTGGTGGCGCCTGCCTGTAGTCCCAGCTACTTGGGAGGCTGAGGTGGGAGGATCGCTTGAGTCCAGAAGTTCAAGACCTCAGCCTGGGTGATATAGTGAGACCCCTTTTCAAAAATAAAATAAAATAAAATAATTGAACTTAATTGTTTGGCTTTTATTCCAATAGAATAAAATCTATCGTTAAGATTGATAATAACTATTTCTTATTAGTTAAGAAACTAAATCTTAATGTGAGTAATCTTAATCAATTTGGAGTCTCCACCACATCTTGCCCAGGTCGTATCTATGTTTTAGGTGTCCTGTGAAGTTCCGAGATGCTTGGTGGCGGGATGTCTCAGTTATCATCATCCCAAAATGCTGGCATCCACCATCTATCCACATTCTTGTACCCACTTGACCTTCAAGTATTGCTGTGTCCTCCTTGTTCCAGCAGCAAAGTCCCCTCAACTAGGGTGACCGACCACCCTCGTTTGCCTAGGAATGAAGCGTTTCCCAAAATATGGGAATTTCAATGCTTAAATAAGGAAAGTCTTGTGCAGCTTATAATAAACATTGGAAGGCTCTCAATGCACTGGCATCGAGGAAACTCTGTGAGCCTATTCCAGGCTTACTGTCTAGATATTCCATGCAGCCCTCTTTATTTTGTGCCTCCTGGTCTACATTAGACACAAGTGTGCTTCAGAAAGACTGTTACCTTCTTGGGCTTCATTGAGGAAGGGAGAACTATATTTCCTTTGACCCTAGACCCTCCAAAACTATCTGGGATGCCATCATTATGAACATACTGGGCTGTGAATAATAGATAATCCTACTACAGTAAATTATATAAATTAGATGTTTGTCTTCTCCAAAAGCAAGTCCAAAGATAGGCAATGCAAGATTAAGATGTCTGCTCAAGACCACCTCTATCTTTCTGCTCTGACATCATTAGCATGTGATTTTTATCTTCATAGTTGCAATATGACTGCTATAACTCCAAGGCTATGAATTCAAGTGTTTCTGTTTTGTATCTCTATAGTAGTGGAAGATAAGGCAGAAGAGGTTGGAATGTTTGAACAACAAGACAGTATCTGCCACAGGAACATTACCAATGTCTAACTCTCTTGCTTTCCCTCTAATTCTCCTTGACTAGTATTTGTTAGTCAAACAGTGATTCTGATTAATTATGTTTTTTTTTAAAACAATCTTTAAATATAGGTGGCTTGTGCTTCTGAAAATCAAAATCCACTACCATCTTTGTTCTACTGTGTTCTGCTGTCAAAATCTGCCTTGATACATATAGGATGCCTCATGGCCCATAGAAATATTAGGAAGAAATACTTATAGGTTAAAATGTCAAAATATCCTGCCCCAATTCATGCAACAATTGTTTATTGAGTGACCATTATATGCTGGACACAGTACTAGGCCCTGAAGAGTCAATATTGTACCAGACATCAAAGTATCTGATAGAGCTTATAAACACGGAAACAAACAAATATTGGGAATACAATAAAAAATATGAAGAAATCAAGGTCACTTTAGAAAGCATGGCGAGGGCAGCCTCCCTGAGGAAGCGATATTCAAGGTAACATCTGAAGAACATTGAGACTGAGCTAGCCATAATAAATGCTGAAGGTAGAACACTCCAGACAGAAGGAACCACTCTCAAGACCCAGAGGTAGGAAAGGACTAGGCACATAAGAGGAACAGAATGGAGGTACGCAAGGCTGGAATATGGTGATGGAAGGGGAGGATGGTATGAGATGAAGGTGGAAAG
This sequence comes from Daubentonia madagascariensis, assembly GCA_023783475.1. Taxonomy (NCBI): domain Eukaryota; kingdom Metazoa; phylum Chordata; class Mammalia; order Primates; family Daubentoniidae; genus Daubentonia; species Daubentonia madagascariensis. The sequence continues at coordinate 44,339,205 of JAKFHU010000600.1, read as the reverse complement.
TAGGCAACATCCTGATTACATGGGGACTTTATAGGTTAAAACTAAAACAATTTTAGTTTTGTTTTAGTTTTTAGTTTTTTGTTTTTTAAAATCTCTCTAGCTACTGTTTGGAGAATAGATTGTGGTAGGTGGTGGGGCAAAAGTGGAGGCAGGGAGACTAGTTAGAAGAAGGCTATTGTAATAGCCCAGGAAAAAGTTGACAGTGGCTTGGATTAAAGTGGTAGTGGAAATGCAGAGTTGATGGATTCAAGATCTATACTGGAAGTGGAATTGACTGGAGATAGTAGTGGATCAGACATGGGGAGTAAGAGAAAACAAAAAGATGTTGGCTAGGTATTTAGCTTTGCAAATAGATGCAAAATAGAACTGTTTACTGAGATGGGAAAAGCCAGGGGAGGAGCAGCTTTTGAAAGGAAATTGAGGGATTCATTTTAAACATATTAAGTTTGAGATGTCTGTTTGACACCTAAGTGAAGATGTTAAGTGGGCAGTTGCCTAAACACATCTGGTGCTCAGGAGAGAGATTAGGAGTGAAAGATATAAATTTAAAAATCATTAATGTATAGAGAATATTTCTTTTTTTTTTTGATGTAAAAATTTTATTTCTCACAAAATGAATAGGAATATGGAGAATGCATTTTGCAAAGCATGAAAATGCCCTTAAATTAGGAAGGCTATGAGTTGGAATAGTTCTAGAAACATTTTATGGATTTATTTGAAGTATTCAGGAAAGGCTTTCCCCACTACAGACACTCAAATATTGCAGAGCCTAATAGTTTATAGTTAAAGAATTAGTCCTTTAAGACAGATATAATTCACCTCCCACATTTCTTTTTGGCATGCAAATGCCTTTGGTAGGGCACATGTGAGAAACAACCACAAAATAACTGGAGAGGATTGTGGACAGATAGGAAGGTAGCAGAGCCTTAAATTCTGAGTCAGCATGTAAGGGCTTGGAGTATATAGAGAATATTTCAAGCCATGGGAATGGATGAGATCACCCAGGGAGAGAATTTTATTGGAGAGACCTGAGTCTGGAATCCCACTAACATTTAAAAGTTGAGAATAGAGGGAGGAACCAGCAAAGAGCTGGAAAAGCAGCAAGCAGCCAATTAAGTAGAAGAGAAGCAGATTTTGACGACCTAAAAGCCAATAGAGGAACATGTACCATGAAAGAAAACTGAGTCAAATCTGCTGAAATGTTAAGAAAATTAAAGATAAATAAGGGTGTACATTTGATCCTACTTATCTTCTCCTGGAATGTGCTACTCCTACGTGGTCCCATAGTTCCATGTACATATTGTATAGTATCATTTACCATACTTTATTGTAACTGTTTTAATCATCTGTGGCTCTCATTAGATTGCAAGTTGCATGAGGACAGAGGCCATGTCTGATTGGATCACGTTATTTTCATTTTTTGTAAAGACTAGGTCTAGCTGTGTTGCTCAGACTGGTCTTCAACTCCTGGTCTCAAGCAATCATCCCGCCTCAGCCTCCCAAAGTGCTGGGAGTGCTAGGATTACAGGAGTAAGCCACCGTTCCTGGCCCAGAGTGATCTTTTAAAAGTCAAATCCGGCCAGGTGCAGCGGTGCAATGCCTGTAATCCCGGCGCTTTAGGATGCTGAGGCGGGAGGATCACTTGAGAGCGGGAGTCCGAGACCAGCCTGGGAAACAGCATGACATCCCCCCACTCCCCGCCCCCTACAAAAAAATAGAAAAATTGGCTGGCCGTGGTGGTGCACATCTGTAGTTCCAGCTACTTGGGAGGCTAAGGCGGGAGGATCGCTGGAGCCCAGGAGTTCAAGGTTGCAGTGAGCTATGATGACACCACCGCACTCTAGCCTGGGTGACAGAGCAAGATCCTGTCTCAAAAAAATAAGAAATAAAAAAATAATAAAATAAAAGTCAAATCTGATTATGTCAGTCCCCTTGATTAAAATCCTTCATTTGCTTAAAGACCTGTTCTGTATTGACTCCTGGCTTCCCTGCGGGTCTCTTTTGGAGTTCCTCTTTTCTCTGCTTTCTTGTCACACTTTCAGTTGCTCAACTTTAGATACTCCTTCCTACCTCAAGCTATTTACATGATGTTCTGCTTGCAAAGCTCTCCTCTCCTCTCCTTTTTGGCTAGGTTACTCCTAGCCAAAGATAACTTTCTCCAGGAAGGTTTCTCTAGCATGCTAAACCAGTTGGGTTCCCATATAAGCTTTCAAAATACTCTGAGTTGTTTCATCAAGATGAAAGCATTCGTTGTACAATTGACTCCGTCTGTCCCTCCTGCTAAAATGTAAGCTCTGTGAGGACAGACAGTGTACCTTGTTCAGCACAGTGCCTGACATACGCACTTTTTTTTTCTTTTAACTGGTTTGAAGTGTGAAAGAAGTCTGATGAAATAAAAAATATGTGTGCCTAACTGACACCAGATTTCTAGCAGCAAAATTTCAGAATACTAGTGTGGTTTCTTGGAATAGTGTATTTCACCAAAGAAAGGAGAAGTAGATGAGGAAAATATAATCAATCATCAAGCAAGCGAAGCTCATCAGGGTGGAGTTAACATTGAATGTCAGAAACTTCACGGAAGACAGAAAAACTGGGAGCCAGGGCATAATGGTTTAAGGTGTATTATCCATCCATTCATTCTCAAGTATTTACAGAGTGTCTATTCTGTGCCTGGCACTTGAGGTTAGGCATTAAAAGGTGGGCAGTCTCGAACAGAACTTCACCTTAACAAATCTACAGCCTAATGAGGAGAGAGAACTACTTAGCAAAGTAATTTCCATGAAGTGTGGTAAGGGCCGTTAAAGAAGGTATACTGGTGTTACGAGGAGAGATGTGGGGGGATTGGATGGTCCTAGAAGCCTTTCCGGTTTAAACGGAGACCTGAAAGGGTAAGAGACCAGGCAGTCTGGGGAACTGAAAGGAGTTCAATAGCTATGATTTGGGATCTCGCGGGGAAAGAGACTCAAGGGCACGTTGGCAGATTTGCCTTACAGTGATCCCTGGTGTGAGAGGTCCTTAGCCTTGTGAACACCCCCTGGGCAAGAACGATAACGCTCTGCACTTCATTTCATCTGACTGGGCTTGCTTCAAATTACTCTTTTCTTATTCCCTCAGGCTCCCACCAACTGCCCGGCAGTGTTGGCCCGCAGGCGCCCGGCCCTGCCCTAGACTGCCCGTAGGCGCCCCACTCACAGCCAACTCCCCCCGGGAAAAGGCCCCAGAAGCCCCGCCCACGTCCAGGCTCGTTCTTCTCCGCGGAGTCGCAGAGGCCGCCAGGCCGCGGCAGTCACGTGACCCGAAGTGTGACGTAGGAGGAAGGAGACGCCATTAGAGGGGAGGCGGAGAGGGAGCGCTCTTCGTCTTTCCTCCCGCGCCTGACGTGGTGTCTCGGGCCCTTCATCTCGGACTTTCCAGGCCTCGCCCGGAGAAGGGAGTGGAGACGGCGCCTGGGTCGGCGCGGCCGGTGCCGGAGGCGGCTGAGCCGGCCGCGGCTGTGGGGAGCTCGGCGCGACTCTTGGGCGCGAGCGGCAGGGAAGAGACGGGATGGCTGCGGCCGGCGGCGGCAGCGGCGGGGCGGCGGCGGGCCGAGCCTACTCGTTCAAGGTGGTATTGCTGGGGGAAGGCTGCGTGGGGAAGACGTCGCTGGTGCTGCGCTACTGCGAGAACAAGTTTAACGACAAACACATCACCACGCTGCAGGTGCGGACCCCGGGGAGCGGGAGGGGGCGCGTCAGAGCCCCTACTCCTCTGGGGCCGGGAGGACTTTGCCGCCCCAGTCCCCTGGATCTGGGGTGGCAAATCTCAGTCTGTCACCTCCGCTTTCGGATTGCCTTTCCAAATTCGCCCTGGAGACTCGTTGGGTCGGAGCAGCCTGTAGACGTAAGGACAGGCTGTTGGGAGGGAAGTGGATGGGCCCTGAGCAGTCCCCAGCGTTCCCTGTGGTGGCTGCGCACGTCGTGGAATCCCCGTCCGTGGGTTAGTTGTTCCCCTTTGATGCGCTTCCGCTTGGGCCCTAGGTGTCGTCAAGCCTACTGTCTCTGAGTGTTACCCCTTTTCTTTCTTTCGGAATTAAGAATTTAGCTGAGGATTTGAATTTACGAACTAGATGATTTGTAACTTCATCGTTTACTGATGACTAAGTATTTATGCAAGTTCCATTTTGTCCTGTCTTCGAGTAACAGGAATGGGAAATCAGCTATCGCTGGAGGTTTTTTGAAATGACCGCTTGCCGGTGCGGGTTATGCAGTTTCATCGCAGCTTGCGTGTGTCGACTTGCGGGTCACTCATTTTCTGCGAGGTCGGTCGACCCACGGCGAAACGTCGTGTGAATACGGGCAACAGTTGGCCCCCAGACTAAAAGCTTAGCCGCTGCTGCTATTCATTTTCTTTACGTGTAATAAAAGGCCGGCTTTCCTCTGCAGTTACATTGGAAAGGTATTAAAATATAATCACTGATTGAGAGCGAAGCTAGACCTTTGAGGGAGCTGTACTGTCCCTGCTCTCCCAAAGAAATCATTTTGCATAGGTTAGAAAAAATTTATCCTACTAATCTGACTTGATCAGTTTTGTCAGAGGCAGTAAAAGGTAGTAGACTTTTGAGCCTGATTGTCTAGGTTCATGTTCCACCTCCATCCATTTAACTAGCTGTGTGATCTTGGGTTAAGTTACTTAACTTGTCTGTGCCTAAGTTTCTTCTTCTTTTAAAATGGCCATAATAGTAGTATCTAGCGCTTACGGTTGTCAGGATAACTATACGTAAAAGCACTTAGAACCTGGCCCGGTGTAAGCTCTCTGTCTTTATTATTACTGTCCCAACTTGCACAATAGATCTTAATTAGTAATTGTATAGTGTGCAAGACCATGGATGCTGTTTAATAGGATGCATAATCTCCTAACTGTGACATTTGATGTTTGATGCTATTATTAAACTACTGAGTCTAGAATTTACAAAGATGCTCTGGTTCTGATTTCATGTTCTATTTTTACTCCTCTGTTTTTACTCCTGTGTAAAGCATGTCTGAAAAAGTGAATGTCGGGAAACTGAATTTTAAAAAAATCCTTGAACAAGAGCACTTACAAAATTTAAGAATGAGTTTTTATTTTTGAGTGTCACTAGTGAGAGCCTTGTGTTTTAGATCAAGGAAATTCATAGGCTAAATACCTATGATCGTTTGGAAGTTTAGAAATTCATTTAGGTAAAGTAATAGTAGTAGCTAGCATTTAGTGAGTTCTTACTGTGCTGATTATTTTACTTGCCTTCTGTCATTTAATTCTTATAACAGCCTCTGAAGTGTAGATAGTTAGGTGAGGAAACAGGCTTAGTTAAGTCGGGTAATTTGCTGGCAGTCATATTGTCACAAGTCAATGGTGCAGTGGTGCCCAAGCTCAAATTTGAACCCCCACTGACTTAAGATTTTGAGCAATTAAGGTAAATTTCCTCTGGATATTGGTAAACAACTTCTCTAGCATTTTCCTTTATGTGAAGATCTAAAAGAGAAAACTATTATAATTGAGATCTTAATGGTTTTTTTTTAAAAGATAATTTACCCCTTCAACTTAAAAATTACACTTTCATTATACATTTCTAAAACATCCTCAAAGCTAAATGCAGGCTAAAGGTTTTTCAATATATGAGAGAAGCCACTGCAATCCTATACAGGAGAGGATGAAGTTACAGTAGCTCTCCAGTATTAAAAACATAGCAGTTCGAATTTTAATATTAAATATATAGGTAACTTTCACATAATCAGTATCTGGATTATATTACAGAATTAAAGATTTTGTTGTATACCAGTGAATGGTAACAGCGCTATATGTAATCTCTTTCTCTTAGATATCATTTTACCTCATATTTCTTAATTTTTTCAGAGAAATTTGATTTGTGTGACTTATAAGACATAACCCTGTATCATTTTAATTTCCAAATGGAGAGGAGATCATGCATCAGGATATGAGAGTAAGAGTTCACTTTTTTTTCTTGTCAACAAAGTACCTATCTTTGTAAAATACTTTGTGTTTTGCAAAGTATATACTCTCATGCATTTATATTTCAAATAATTGTAGGACCGGTAGGAACCTAAGTTAGTTTATGGTTCACTGTTTCAGTCTTTTGTTTAATATTTCAGTCAAATGATTGTCCATTTTTTTTTTAACATGTTGGAGGTGAAATGAACTGATATAGAAAATAGATTCCTTCTCCACTCCCACTGCTTCATTTGGCTAGCCTTAAAAAAAAAAAAAAAAGAAAAAAAAAGATATAGAAAATGGAAAGCTATGTCCTGAGGTGGCCCGTTTCATTTTTAGACAAGTCAAATTTCCAGTGAGTTTTTCTGTGTGTAACGCCAAAATCTGTTTACCTGTAGTTTCCAGTCCTACCTAGTTCTGCCCTCTGAATCTTGGTCTCATGTAACATCCCTTCTGGTAGTTGAAGATGGCTGTCACATCCCCTTGAGTCTTGTCTTCTCCTGGATAAACAGCTCTAGTTCCTTTAACTGGATCTCCAATGACATCATTTTAAATCCTTTCATTATTTTGACATCTCTTCTAAATACTCAACTGTTTAATCATTATCCTTCTTTCCTTAAAGTGTGATGCCTTGAGCTGTAGAAGTGATTCCAGATGTAGTTTAAACTGAGGAGAGAGAAGAGCAGGCTGTCACCTCCCCTATTGAGAATCGTTTTCTAACCCTGAAGTTAAAGAGATTCTATGAGCTTTTTGGGCAGTTGTCACATTGGTTAACATTGAGTTTGCTGTCAACTAAAACATCTTAGTCTTAATTGCTTCCAAAAAAGGCATTATGTCCCTCAAATTCTCTTTTCTTTGATTTTATAGTTAAGGTGTTTTTTTTTTTTGTTCCTAATGTACTTGACCCATTAAAGCTAGCCTTGATGGATTTGCTCCAGTGGTTAAATTCTGTTACTGTCCTTTTAAATCTTGATTCTGTAATTCACAAAACACTGATTGGATCCACTGATTGGGCTCTTGTGGGTCAGGCACTGGGTTGGGTCCTGGACATGCAAAGAAGAATAAGGCATGGAACCTACTGTCTACTTTTAAAAGTATTAGCTACTTCTAAACTTTGTCATCTGGAGATTTGGTAAGAATGCCTTTACTGTTAGCTCATCAGGTCATTGATAAAGACTGAAAGAAAGGGGAAAGAGATGGCCAAGTACAAAGCTCTGCAGCGAGTTTTGCTATAACCCAGTGACACAAGGCTAGAGGTTCAATTTTCTTTAAGATATGCAGAATCTTAGCTTGGAGCTTTTTCAGACTATGCGTGAGCCTGAGGCCATCCCCTCCGCTTTCCCCTTGAGTGAGAAACAGTTATTAATGGAGTGTTGGGCATATTAATGATAATGGAAGTGTAATGGAAGTGGATAACAGTGTAAGACTGATCTCTATGGGCTACTACCTAGTAGACACAAATCTTTTAATAAAATTTAAACAATTATTCCAGTTTTGCAATTCTTTTTGCCCTAGCCACATCCCTCTTGCCTGAAAAGTTACCATGAGATGCTTTGTCAAATGCTTGCAGAAGACAAGATACACTGTTTCTGCAGTACCCAGATCTGTTAGGAAGCCATATGATGTGGTGGAAAGAGAAAGGATTTTGAAGTTAGACTTGGGGTTTTTTTGGGTTTTTTAGTTTGTTGTTTTTTTTTTTTTTTAAAGAGACAGGGTCTCACTGTCGCCCAGGCTGGAGTGCAGTCGTGTGATCATAGCTCAAGTAATCCTGCCGCCTCAGCCTCCCAATTATCTAGCAGGCCACCATGCCCAGCTAATTTTTCTTTTTACTTTTTGTAGAGATGAGGTCTCTCTGTGTTGCCAAGGCTGGTCTCAAACTCCGGGCCTCAAGTGTTCCTCCCCCTCAGACTCCCAAAGTGCTGAGATTATAGGAGTGAACCACCACAACTGGCCTAGACTTGGTTTTGAATTGACTGTCACTTAATAGCCCTCATGATCTTGGCAGGATATTTTAATATCTATAAGTGGGCTCCTTATCTATAAAATCTCACTCATAGGACTGTTACGTGAATTGCATAGACAGCCATCATATGTAAAGCTTCTAGCACAGTGCCTGGCACATGTTTGTAAATGTTTGCTATTGAATGAGTAGATGTTGCTTGATTTCTGTCTCTTTCTTTCTTTCATGGTAACAGTCAAAAAAGGTAATAGGATTAATTTGACATGAATTATTTTGACAGCCCATGCTGTCTTTTCAGGGATCACTACATTTTAGAATTGCTTATAGTTGAAATGTGTATTTTTAAAATAAAAAGAATTCATTCTAGAGTTTTTACTGGGATTGACATTTCTGGAATTCACTTTTTACTTTTTTGAAAATTGTGGCGTTTGCCATACTAAACTGTTCTCTTTTTCCAGAGTTTCTCCAAGGTTACTGATAATTACAGAGTAATCTTGTAGGTAAACTCTCTGAACTTTATATAATAGAGTCCCAAACTCTCTTTTGTGATTTCCTCACTGATTTGAGCCTTTGATAAACTTAACAGAAACAAGAAGGACAATTGGAGTAAGGGAGTTAACTCCTGTTTCTCTGGAATTTATTAAGGCAATACTGTTGAATCTAAACAATTAAATTCAAGAAATGTTTATTTTATACCTGTTATATGTCAAACATTATACTAGCTGAGGAATATAAAGATGAGTAAGGTACTTTAACCATCAGTTAACTTTCTTGACTTTATTCTTAAAAGATTGTGCCATTTTGATTGTAACCACCTCTTTGGTATGTCCTCTTTATATCTGTGCTTCTGGGTGAGATATCTCTTTTCTTCCTTATTGAAGGTGCTTATTGATGATTATGCGCTTCAAGTGCCTTCTATCACTTTTGACTAATTTCCTCTGTAAAAAATAACGTTTATAATCAGAACCAACAGCTCTCTTTCCTTTCAGAGTTCTCAGTTGTGGAACTCTACCTGCCTCCTGAAGTTTATGGTAGGTGCCTGACATGATTAGTAAAGTAGTGGTGTAAGGTTAGCTGGGCAGGTAGTATTGGTAAACTGAAGGAAACTAAAACTTGGATTAAATTTCCAAGGTCCTACAAATAGAACTGGTTTACCATTTTTTTCTTGAGCCAGGTCTACTACTACTTTTTGTTTTTGTTTTTTAATACACCTTCTGAGTAAGACTTGGCATTCAGGTTCTAGCAGTGATTATACACTTTTTGTCATAGTCTCTAGGAATCTTGGTTTCTTTGTAAGATTAATATTTTGAGTATTCTAAGTATATTCTAAGTAGCTCTGAAAGCCAAATCACTGTTGATTTAGGCAATTTATTACAATATCTTTATACATTGCAGCAGTTGAAATCTTTTTTTCCCCTCAGTATTTTACTGGATACATGTGGACTAAAATAAAATTACATTTTATTTTTTGAAGAGTTTTTCTGCATTGTGGCCACAAATTTCTAATATATAAGCATTCCATATTTCACTGCCATTTTCTGCTTTGTGCTTTGAGGTGCTCCTTAGAAGTGACTTTTTGACTTTCCTTTTGAAACTTTATTTGGACTCTAAACTGATTTGGATGCTAAATTGATTATAATCTCTCTTTTTAGAAACTAAGAACAGGAAATGTAGAAATATTCAAGCACCCAGCTTGGTTTTCTGATAGCTAATTTTTATTGCCTTGTTACAGAGGGCTAATTTTATAAATTATCTGCCTGAATCCTGTAGTATCTGGAAGTGGTAATAGGTACTTTAAATACTTTGGCCTGCACAGTGTTAGTGACTAGCAAAAATAATGTAACTAGTTATATATGTGTGTGCAAACATGTGCATGTGCACACACAGGCACATACACACTTCTACTAACAAAAATCTGTTGAATTTAATAGATACTGATAAAGACAGGAAGTATTTGTTCACAATTCATTACTATGTTGTTTTCAACAAATGCATTGTAGTTATAAAGTGCTGCTTTAAGTATTTTGCTTTGCCAGTGCAGTAGTCAGCGAGCACAGCAAATGATCTGGCTAACAACTGAAAAAATTGATAAAACAAGTTATGAAAAGACTTTCCTTTGGCAGATATAATTTTCCCTATTATTTCTCTCATAATTTTTTTTTTTAAACAGAAAATTTTTTTGTCATGCACTATGATTTTGGATAACATGTTGGGTAAATAAGTATCAGGTACAAATGACAAATGACAGCCTGAGTTAGTAAGATTGTTAATTTTTTTAATACCCCCAAAGTTTGGAAAATGAGGTCATTGGGATTAGAAGTAGTGGTGCTGTAACTCAGGATTTGGAGGAGTAGGGTGGAAAATGTGCCATTACTTTGATCCTTCTTACTTTGTGCCTACTGTGAGAATATTTTGGGAGGTAAGCTGGTGTCCAGGAACACTTACTGCCCAAGTGGAGGACTGCCAGGTTAAGAAATGTGTGTATGTTCTAGAATAGGCAGTTTTGTGCAATGGAAAAAGCACTGTGGAGTCAGACAGGCTTCCACCCACTGCAGCGCCTGGCTGAGTTGTCTGACCGTGGGTGAGTCACTGTATTTCTTTAAATCTCAGATTCACAACTGTAAAATAGGGCTAATTACCTGCTTCACAAAGTTGTTGCAAACATTAAATGAGAAAGCCCAAGCACAGTGCTTGGCACGTAGTATGTACTTTTCTCCCTTCTTCCTGTTGTCCTAGAACATTTTGAATTGTTATTGTTTAATGTCTACCCCCACCCCCACCCTTCTATACTGGGGGTTCTTTACTGAGATGTTGCCAGGCACTTATAAATCCCTTGTTAAGGGTGTGGAAATTGTTTTGGGTATGTGCATATGAGCAGTTTTTATTTTTTGAGAGTGAGTAGGCTCATGGCTTTCTTCAGATTCTTAAAGAAGTTCATGATTACTTCCTTCTCCCACCCTACTACCATGTAACAGAATTAAGAACCACTGCCTCAGAGTAAGTTTTATAACCAGTAATGGTATCTTAGTAGTCAGGCCAAATTAAGTGTGCCTGATAGAGGTTATTAAAAAAGAAAAGACAAATTTCAGCCTTTTGATTTTTTTGCTGCTATCTTGATGTTTCTTACGTTAAATTTTTTAGCTGTATTCTCAAATAGAATTGTATTTTTTAAAACAGTGTTCACTGTTGATGAAACTTTAAATATTAAAACTTAGGATATGTATAAATTGAGATCATTTATAATAAAGAAGTATTTCCATTGAGTGAGGCTTAAGTTTTTCATTATGGAAGGAAAAAAAGATTTAGGAGGGACCCTTTGATAATATGTATGCTTTACTAGTGTGCCACATACTTGAGTTAAAATAATTTGCCTTATAAGGAAACTTTTAGGAGCACATCTCTTGCATAAATTGAGTTATACCTACACTGCTTTACCTAGGCACACTATAGATGTGTTTATCTACAATAACAATATTTGAGTGTCTGTTATGGGCAGGGATACTATGATTTCCCCGACTCCTTCCATTAGAGACAAAGTGTTAGAGAGCTCAGATCTCAGTCTTGGAGGTACCATAGCATAGAGGTTATGATTCATGTCTGGAGCCAGACTTACTAGATTTCAAATCTCACTCTGTCACTTACTATGTGACCTTGGGCAAGATACTTACACTCCTTGTGTCTCAGTTTTCACATCTGTAATACTTGGATAATAATTATAGCTGACTCAGTAGGGTGTTACTGACATCTGTGAATTGAATGAAGTTTTGGTTTTGGGTTTTTTTGGCAACACTATTAGACATTTTACACATGACTAAATGAGTTAATATTTGAAAAGTTCTTAGAACATAGCCTGTTTCATTGTAAGCACTGTGAAAGTATTAAGTAAAAATATGTAATCTAGTTAACAGACTAGCTATACCCATGAAAAGATAACTTATACTACAAGATGTATATGCAGCAGTAAATGCAGATTAGGTTCCCTAAAATTCTTCATGATAGAGAAATTTAATGTGGATTGTATGTGTAGTATAAGAAAACTTGAAAATCCAGGGAAGAAGAATATAGGTCATGAGCTGGATTTGGATAGGTGGAATTCAGATAGAGAATTAAAAAGAGGCCCAAATTAGAGGGAAATTTTATGAACAGAAAAATTGGAGGGAATGTAAATAGGCCATATATTAATACATTGGAGAATAAGTAAAGTAATATCATAAGCTGTCCACGGAAAATAGATGTGGACAAATTGTGGAGGTCTTTGGATACAAAGATAAGGCTTTGGGACTTATATTTGTGGATGAGGGCTCCTCAACTTTTATAAAGGAGCAGCTTATGAATGATTTTGTAAAATGCTTAGCACAATACTTGGCAGAAAATAGGCATTCAATAAATGTTAGCTAATATTAGCAGCAGTAGTAGAAATGATTGTGTAGTATTTTACTGCATGGATGAGCCATATTTGTGTATTTTTAAGTAATTACCTATTGATGAACACTTAGATTATTTCATTATTTTTGTTTTTCCTTATAATCAATGCTGTGGTGAGCACTCTTTCCATAAAATTGTTTTGTATATCTGTGATTCCCAAGGAGAGGCTTAATACTGTTCTTTAAACTTACCATGGGAGGGTGGTGCTAAGTTTCAGAGGGGATGGTGGAAAGGAAATGAGGGAGCTTTACCAGCTGTAATGCACGCCCCTCTACTGAGAAACCCCCACATCACTTATGACAAAAAGGTATTATGGTATTAGCTGCCAGCAGGGATCTTGTTCAAGCACATTTATTGAAAATGATAACTTATTAGGGAACCTTTCTATGAGTTATAAGATTTTTTTTCTAACCAGGGGAGCTTTGGGAAGATAATTTGGCAGAGCAGAGTGTGAGGTAAGACCAGAGGTGTTTACGTTACGACGTAATATGAGGCCAGTGGTCATAGAATTCCGGAGGAAGTATGAAGACAAGGCTTGGCAGGTTTTTGGGGGATATGTACTGACAAGGGAGGAAGAAGATATTTCTAAGGTTCTAAACTTTAATGACTTGGGGGAATGTGATCAAAATATTTAAGTCGGAATGGAAAGCCAATTTTGGAGGAAGACTGGTTCAATTTTAAATATGTTTGAAAAAAGAGAGGCACTGAAGTTGACCTATCCATTAAATAGTTGGATAGGATTCAGATTTTGAGTTTCTTCTATATGGCGTTAATATTGAAACCATGAAAATGATTGGGTTCACATAAATTACACAGTTAGTAGTTGGCAAAGCTGAGATTCAAATCCAAAGCTCTGCTCCAAAGTTCATATCCTTAGCTCCTATACTATAATGAGTGGAAGTCCTTTATTTATATTCGTTGTCATAACATATATTTGATTTTCTTGTTTTCCAAGTTTCTTTTGCTATTTTGCCATTTAATTTATTTTTTACTCTTTTCTGTATAATTTTTATTTAATAAAATACCTTGATTATAGCTTGGGCCTTGAAGGCAAATGTTCCGTGTTTGATCGCAGGTCTGCCATTTATACCTATCTGTGGCCTCCTTAATTAATCACTATATCCAGTGGCTTTTTCTTATTTCCAGTTTTCCTTGGTGTACCCACAGCAAAAAGTGCTTCCTGAAATCTAGGTTTCTTCTTCAGTAATTCACTATCCTATCCTTTTGTCAGTTTTACCTTCCTTCCTTGTACTTTCTTCTATACAGATACACCTAAATATGACTATCTCTTTATAGCTCTGAATTCAGCTCTCTATTCCTTTTTTAAACATGTCAGATGACTCTGGATTCTGAGTATATGTCCTCTTCAATAACTTTTTTTTTGGAGACAGTGTCTCACGCTGTCACCCCAGCTAGAGTGCAGTGGTGTCAGCTCACTGCAGCCTCAAACTCCTGGGCTCAAGCAATCCTCCTGCCTCAGCCTCCCAAGTAACTGGGACTACAGGTGTGCGCCAACGTGCCCTCCTAATTTTTCTATTTATTGTGGAGATGGAGTCTCACTCTTGCTCAGGCTGGTCTCAAACTGCTGGTCTTGAACTCCTGACCTCAAGCAGTCCTCACTCTTCAGTAACTCTTGATTGTTTTCTCTTTCCTATCTTCGTGGTCTTAGTTTTTGTTTTTCTTTTCAACTTTGTAATAGCATGCTTTCTCCCAGGTCTAGTCCTGCCTTTCTAGTCTAGCCTCCCCTCCTGTCTCAGAGTCATTCTCTTAAAATATGTATCTTCTGTTTCCCCATTGCTTTAAACCCTTCAGTGATTCTCCATTGTCAGTATTACTGTTTCTTGACAGCTATTCCTTAGGATGAATTAGGTATTTTTCCAGGGAAAAAGAGGTCAAATAAGTTTGGGAAATGCTTGTATAAAAGCAGTTAGCCAGCCTTCCTTTTGGCAGAATCTTAATATGCTAATGTGCATTGTGAATGTACAAAGAGCAATATATAGCATTTCCCAAATATACCTGACTGTAGTGTGTGTATTTAACGTGTTTTTAAATACATGTCTAGTGTATTATATGTCTGTGAACAGGTTTTATTAAGACCCACAAGGTAAAGTGTATACTTTTAAAATCTTTTTTTCACACCCATCTTGCCAATCCAAGGTGTATACTTTTAGACATGAAATTCTAGGACCTTTTCGATTCAGCCTTTGCCTGTCTATGTAGTCTCATCTCTGGCATTGACCATACCAACTTGGAGTTCCCCGTTGGGCGGGGTCATGTGTTTCAGGCTTCAGTGGCTTCCCCCATCTGTCAGGAAAAACCCCTACTACTCCGAAAGGGGGGGAGATCGTTACCTTGTCTCTGAAGCTTTCTTTGACTCATCCAGGCAAGCGTTACATTTCCTTTCTCAGCACTCTCCTTACAGTGTACTTGGCAAGACTCTTCCATTTTAGCAATGATCGTATGGAATTGTAATTCTCTTTACATTTTTATTTCTCTAATAAAGTATAAGCTCCTTGAAAGCTGGAACCGCGTCCTTTCATATCTGTGACATTAGTACATAGGACAGTTGTTAAATACGTGTTAAACAATTAATTGAGTTATAAAATAATTGCAAGCCAGGTGCAATGGTTCATGCCTGTAATCTCAGCAACTTGAGAAGCTGAGGTGGGAGGATCACTTGAGGCTAGGAGTTCGAGACCAGCCTGAGCAACATAGCAAGACCTCATCTCTAAAAAAAATTTTTTTTAAATTAACTGGGCGTGGTGGTCCCAGTTGCTTGGGAGACTGGGGCAGGAGGATTTCTTGAGCCCAGAAGTTCGAGGTTCCAGTGAGCTGTGATCTTGCCACTTCACTCCAGCCTGGGTGACAGCGTGAGAGCCCGTCTCTAAGAAAAAAATAATAATAATAATTGCAGAACCATTTTGAATAATACTGATATTCATACAGTAAGTAAACATTTCTTTTATCTTAGAAATCTCTTGGACTCTATTAGTGGGTAAAGTGGCATCAAATTAAATACTCTAGGAGAAATTTTGTTCCACAAATATAGGGGGAAAAAACTAAGAAAAAGTACTTACTTCCTGTTTATTTTTTATAACTTTTGTTCATAAAACAAGATTTTTTTAGATAAAAATGTAAATAATGTTCTGTCTTTAATGAAAATGTTTGGTCATTAATTTAAAACTAAATGATTACTTTTTCAGATAAGTTTCACATTGAGATGTTTGATTGATCTATAGTTGTTAGGATAAGGAAAATTATTTTATATGAAACATTGTTTAATGTATATTTCTCTTCTTAGGCATCATTCTTAACAAAGAAGTTAAATATTGGTGGGAAAAGAGTAAACCTTGCCATATGGGTAAGTTAACCTTTTCAACTAAATGAGTGGAGGCCTGTACCTGTTCTTAATGTTCTAATAACTAATTGACTCAAGGAATAGGAATTTGAATTTCTCATTTTTTTTTTAAGTTAACTGAAGGCTAGCCAAAACTTTTTTTTAATAAAAAAAAATTTCCTAAAATCTGGTGAAGAATGGTATTTGGAATACAATTGTGTATATTTGAATATTGTAGTCATAACTTTTCAGCTGGAGAAGGGTCGATTCAGAAAGATTCCACTTCAGAGAAAGGACAGGGGGGTGGACAGCCTACCTGGCCTTGATTTCTCCCCTGTGTCTCCATGTTCTAGCCTTCCAAGTGAGTGGCTGGTGGAGAGTAGGGTGAGGGTAATGCAGTAGGGTACTTGTTGGCGGGTGGTCCTGGTGCATGCTCTCTTTCCCTGTCTGTTCTTCCTGTGCAGGGTACCTAAATTTAGGGCAGGATCTGTTCCTGGCTTATAATGTGGTGTTGGCCATTCTGACCCTCTGGTAACTGAACTGGTTTTTGGTGGGAGTGGGGAGGTTGCTAAGAAGGAGAGGAGGGTTGGGAGGGAGAAAGTAGCCTTTGTATATCAATAGAACATTACCTATTGGTTATAACTTGATTTAAAATTTTTTTTTTAGGTAACTTGTTTTGTTTCTTTTAACAGTGTTTGGGGGTTATCTTTGACCTTATGCCCTACTTTCAAATTAATCAAAAGTTCATTGTAGTTGCAGTGGCAGATCTGTATTTTTCTTCTAATCTAATAAGCATTTGTTGCTCTATTTAGGATACAGCAGGTCAAGAGAGATTCCATGCATTGGGTCCAATTTACTACAGAGATTCAAATGGAGCTATTTTAGTTTATGATATAACAGATGAAGATTCTTTTCAGAAGGTACTCTGCTTACTTTATGGTTAGATAACTTAATCGGAACAACAACACTGATTTTTCAAGTCTCTGTTAATATACCTTTGTTCACTAATGTGATTAATTTTGTTTTTAAAAGTAAAGTATACAGTTTGTGCATAAATGGGTCACTCATTTTTTAATGCAGTATTTAATTCATATTAGTTCATGTTAGAGTAATTATTGGTTTATTGCATGGCTTTCTCAAATGTTAAGAAAGGGAAATAATTGGAGTTAAGCTTCAGAAAAATAGAAGGCTTTGTTTCTCCCTCTTAAAGAAAAATCACACACATTTCTTTGATTCCATACATATTGGGTGCTTGAAACCTTGGTGTGGCTGCACAGTCTCCCTTATTGTGAACAGAAAAATGGGAGACTAAAATCAAGTTTAAGCTGTTTCTCTTAACTAAATATCCTGGAGGATATAATATAAATTTTAAAAGAACAATCTAAGTTATGTTTATTTTAGAGTTCCTTCATTTTTTACTCCTCTTAAAACATACACCACAAATGTTTAAAATTGTTTGGGACCAAAAATGAGTTACCATTTAACTCACCTCTGAATTCTCATCTCAGTCAGGATGGGTTACTTACTTGACCTTTCCTCCTAAAACCTTTCTTAGAATAAATTTGCCAGCAATGTGTAACCAAAGCTTTTGTTGCCTTGAGTTACAGGTTTGTTCTTGTATAAATTGCTTGCCTTTTTAGTTTAGCTTTTGTTTTTCTCTTAGTTTTTTCCCCCCATTTAAATCTGATGGAGCAGATATACAAGTTAGCCTTTGGACTATTAATGGATATGTAGAAAAACTTAGTCCAAGGAGTAGAAAAATGAAGCAGTAGGTAGCTTGCAGATATATTGCTATTTAAAAGTTACTTTGAGGCTGCCGTTTGGTGCTATTTGTTATCCCCTCTTGGCTTTTTGCATAAAAAGAAATAGTTTAAGTATTTTATTGATTAAGAGAATTAAGTCTTTAGGTTGGAAAGTGGTCAGTTATCTATTGCTACATAACAAAACCCACAAAACTTGGTGGATTAAAACAATAATTTATTATTTCTCATCATTCTGTGGGTTGACCAGGCAGGTCCCCTGCTCTGTGTGCTGTTAGTGGAGTTACTCATGCAGCTGCATTGAACTGGAGGTTTGGCTGGGGCTTGAATGTCTAAGGCCTGGTTCTCCACATGGTCTCTTACTGCTTCTGGCATCTTATTCTCCATTACTCTCTGCATTTGTTCTCTCATTATTCTGTATGTTAGCCTAAGCTTTTTATATGACAATTGCATCCCAAGAGTTAAAAGTAGAAGCTACCAGACCTTCTTACAGCTTAAGTGTGGGATGCGCACAGCATCACTTCTGCCACATTTTTTTGGTCGAAGCAAGTTACAAGGCCAGCCCAATTCAAAGGGTAGGGAATTCGACTCTATCACTTGATGGGAGGATTGATAAAGAATTTGTCACCGTCTTTAACTTACCACAAAATGTATGGGAGTAAGGAATAACATGCCTATGGAGGGGTACCTAATTGGAGATGAACAATAAATTTTTTTAAAAATTGGTTAGATTAGTAGGTTGTGATACTACGTGTACAGGGAATAGAGTAATACATGACTGAATTCTGGTATGTTTCTTTTGAGGCGATGAGAATATGCGTATTATGTCAGTACTGTCAAATTTTTCTTAGGTGAAATTTAAGGGTGGAAGTTAAATGTTTTGAAAACTTTATACGTGTATGTGAATGAAACAAAAAGATGGGACTGTACTGAGAAAACTGGTTCAGTGCTGTTATAAAGATATGGTGGTGATAATAATTATCTTTGCTTTTATAAGGATTTGAGGTTCACTAAAGACAGTTCCCCTGCATTTTTGCAGAGAATAGGAATATGGAACTGTTAATTTGTACCATAGGACACAGTAAGTGCTTACCACATATCTAATGTAATTTTTGTAATTTATAGATGTGTGTGTATTTTTTTAGGAAGGTATATAAGTTCTGTGTAATGTGATTACATCCAGATTGAATTCCATTGCAAAAAATGAAAGTGGGTGTCCCAGGTTTTTTTAATTCTGTTACTTTATTGTAATCAACATATTTAAAATCATGAGTTCAAAAGATTTACATAATTCTAGTTTACTTCCAACTGTGCCTGCTGCTGTGCTTCATTCATAGTGGAGAATCAGTTTGTAACAGAAATCATCCTATACCAATGGTTCTCTATGAGGGGTTGGCAATGTCTGGGAGATCTTTGGTTGTCATAACTGGAGGGTGCTACTGGCATCTGATGGGTAGGAGGCCAGCGATACTACTAAACAACATACATTGCACAGGACAGTCCTCCACAACAGAGAGTTATCTCAGCCATGATGTCAGTATTGCCAAGGTTGAAAAACCCTGTCATATAATAGATAATGAAAATTGATTTTGCCACTCTTGTTTTTGGTGACCATATGCCTTTTTTTTTTTTTTTTTTTAAGTGTATGGCACAGAAACTCCTATGCCCTCTGTTTAGGAACCAAATGGAGTACAAAAAGACTATTTTAAGCCCATATGTTCTTGAGTCCAAAGTGATACTATATAAGCATCTATTATCAGAGACTGGAGTTGATATGTTTTTGCTCTGGTGAATAGCTTTGCTTGGATCTATGGAAGATTGATGAAAATTTGTAATTAGATGCTTCTTCATATACCCATATGTAGATATAGAGAGAGATCCTTTTGTTGTATGTTTATATGTATGTGGTTTGCAATATAACATGGTAATATGCCTGGTCCCAAACCTTTTTGGCATGGGAGACCAATTTCATGGAAGACAATTTTTCCACAGACCAGGGGGTGAGGGGGCGGGTGGAGCTCTGCAGCCCAGTCCCTAACAGGCCATGGATGGTCCGCAGTCCGGTGGTTGGGGACCGCAGCAATAAATGATCCTTCAGTGAATCATTTCTAGTAATAACTAAATAAATGGGCTGTTAGACAAAATTCTGAGGTATTTTGACAATGTTGCTTTTTTGAATGTTATAATAGTAGTTCTAACAGGATTTGTTTTAATATTTGCTCTTTTGTACACAGGTAAAAAACTGGGTCAAAGAATTACGGAAAATGTTGGGAAATGAAATCTGTTTGTGTATAGTTGGTAAGCATCATTACTTTTTTTTAAAAAGGTCCTTTGTTTCTTTAATGTTTTAGTAAAGACATAATAAACAAGTAACTTTTTGTTTTAAAGTTATATGAGAAAGGAAGAAGAAATATTTAAATATTAAATATTTTAGAATAATTTAGGATTTGGCAGCGATTTTCCGGGAGATTCAAACTCTATACTTCAAGGAATGCCTTGGGGAGCAAGTGGGGAACTAAACGCTTGAGACTTCAAGTTCCCCAGCCTTGTTTCAATTCAACCTTTACTTTTTCATCCTAAGATTTTGTTTGAGAAAAAAGAGTTTAGAAACTATTTTCAAATAAAATTAAAGCCAATAACCTAAGCCAGTGTTCTTGTTCTATATATTTAACTATACACATTAATATAAAGGACATATTTGACTGCAACAGTACAAGTAGATCATGATCCTAGGGTAGAGGAATATTCTTAATAGGTGAGATAAAGGAACTCTAGAACTTACTCTTCGGACTTCTGGAATTTCTATTTGGTTCCCTTTTTCTGTAGATTAATATTTCTTCATGAACAAATCTTGGTTTTGGGGGGAAAAAAGGAAAAATAGATTATTATTTCTATGATTAATTATTGAGCAGTAAAAGTATAATAGATACTATCCTGTACACTCAATAGACATTATCTCATGAATCCTCATAACCCTATGAGTTTTGTAGAGGAAGCTGAGTCCTGGAGATACTTAATAACCTGCCCAGTATCCAGGCTGTAAGAAACTGGATTTGAATTGAAGTCAAACTGACTCCTATGTTTATGATATTAAACCTTATGATGTGTAGCCTCATGCCATTTTCTCTCTTCCTTTCTACATGGCTGATAATAGTAGGAATGACCCAGGAGGAACCAGGATAGTTTTAGTGGAGGACAAAGATAGTATTTGCGGAAATGAAAGAACAGAAGGGTCACCATGGGGAAATTCAGATTTTAGCCTTAAGATTTCTTTTTTGAACTTGAGTTTACATTTCTTGTATCTTGTCACCATTAGATTGGTAACTTTATAGCCCCAGATCACAGTGCAAGTCTGAGAGAAGAGGCCAAGGAGATGATTTTACCTGTTTTTTGGTCTAGATGCTAGATGTTAAGCTAGATGGCAGGAATAATTCATAATTTTGAGAACCCATTTACCATTGTTCCCAAACTTGGCTATTATTAGGATAACCTGGAGAACTTTGAAAAAATTTTTTAAAAAGTTTGTCAGGCCTCATTCCAAATAGATTAAACCAGAATCTCTGTGGATGGGACTAGGAATTAATTAATTCCCGCTTTTCACCCCACCTTCATTACTTCCACAAATATTTTTGAGTGGCTCCTTTGTGCTAGGCACTGTGCTTTTAGTTCTGATTTAGCCTATATGCATGCTAGTGTTTGGGAACAACTTATCTATTCTGACACAATTCAAGAATTTCATTTATATCATCATGTTACTGTTGTATGAAGACTTGTGGTGACTCTTATGTTATCAGGCTATTACTTTTTTTTTTTTTTTTTTTTTTTTTTACTCATTTTGACAGTTTTGACTTCACATTTATCTGAAATCATATTCCCTATAACTGTTACTGATTTTTTAAAGTGAACTTTTTATTGAAATATAATATATGTACAGGAAACTGTATAAATCTTTAATAACAACATTATTTTCACAAAATGAAAATTTCACAAAGTGTAAGCAGTACCGTAGAAGCCCGCTTGTGCTTCTTTCTCATCCGAACATTATCATAGTTGCCTTCCCCTCACTATCCCCTACCCCCAACCATTATCCAGACTTTTAACTGCATGAATTAGTTTTGTTTTGAATTTTACATAGATGGAATCATATGATATGAACTCTTTTGTGTCTGGCTTTCTTGGATTTACATTAGGTTTACAAGGTTCCTTTATGTTGTTCTATATAGTTGTAGTTCACATTTTATTCTCTCTGCTGTTTAATACTTTATTCTGTGAATACGCCACAGTTTATCCATTTTGCTATTGATGGACATTTGCATTATTTTTTCTACTTCTTGATTTTTATTCTATACTCTATAGCAGCTCAGTGTTTCTTCTGTCTTCTGTCTTATTAATAACTTTGAAATAATACTACTACCTCACAGGATTGTAATGAAGATTATATAATGATTTGAAAAACACTTGGTGTAGAGATAGGTATTTGACAAGTATGAATTCCTTTCTCTTTACATAAGGCAACCCTTCAAGCATTTGAAGCCTACTTGTACAGTTCTCCTAAAGTCTTACATTCTCTAGATGTTCAACCGATTTTCATGTGGCCTACCTTCCAGATGTTTCATCATCCTGATCGTTTTCTCCTAGGTTTATTCCAGTATATCAGTGTGTCTCCTACACTTGGAAAATAAACACCAGAATCCAAATGTTGTTGAGCAAGCATATATACTTATAGTCCCCCCTCTCTCTTTGTAATCCTCACACTGTCCTTCTACCAAGATTGTACAAGATTACATACACTTTTTAGTAGCCATGTCAACTCATAGTCTCTTTTACATAGATTATACTTAACAAAAATTGGAAGCCCTTTTTTATAAGTATTAGCTGCTCAGTCAGATTTTTCCCAGCCTGTTATGGTATAATTAAGTTATTTAAACCCAGGTGTAGAAATTTCCACTTGTCATATGTTCTTGATTCTTAATGTTTGATATACAGTCTACTAGCTTTTTCATGTGTAAATTGAATACTTAACCTTCTGGGTCCTTATCTAAGCCGTTGATAACCATGTGTTAACCAGTAATAGAGAGCCCCATACTTCACTAGCAGAGACTTTTCTCTCTAGGTTGTCATTAATCCATTGATAAGCAGTCTTGCCTGTGATTGCTGTACTTGCTAGCGTTCTCCATTTAGTCTATCCTTAACATTTATATGTTTATTAAACAAATATTTATTATTAATCATAGTTACCATTTATTGAGTGCCAGGCACTGTTCTAAGAACTACACATTTATTATTTCATTTAAGCCTCCTAACGTTGCTGTAGGAAGACCATTTCCATTTTACAGATGAGGAAATGGGCTTAGAGAACTTGATACTTCTCAAAGTCACATAGCTAGTTAGAGGTAGACCTGGGGTTTTAATTCATGTCTGCCTGCGACTTCAAGCCCATATCCTTAATAAGCACTATGTGTTGCTTACTATGTACCAGTCTTTGGGAATCGTGTAGTGAATAATTAAACAAAATACATATGGTCCTTGTGCTTCCAGAGCTTCTTGTGTAGAGACAAAGAGAAAAACAAGCTACTGTTATATATTATGATAAATGTTATGAAAGGGAAAGTGTGGAATGGAGTGCTGTGAGAGCACAAAAGCCAGCCTAACTATTAATAGATTGGGGGAGTCTGGGGAGATTTCCTAGAATAAGTGTTGGATAAACTAAGTTAGCTAGATGAAGCCAGCAGGGTGGTGGTAGAAAGTGTATTACCTATCATGGACTTTAATCCTCTAATAACAATATTTATTTTTTATTTGATCCTTCACTGTAATGAATATGGTTGATATTAATGACTGCTATTTATTGAGCATGAATTATATGCTAGGCCTTTTACATGTATCTTATTTTCACATCAACCCTGCAAGGTTTGTTAGCTACATTTGCATGAACTAAGAGAGGTTCAGTAATTTGCCCCAAATCTTACAGTTATGAAGTGAGCCAGGACTTAAAAACAAGTTTTATTAGATTTAAAAGCTTTTTGAAAGCTTCTTTCCACTATACCCCACAACCATCCACTTTAAGCAAAATATGATTCTAGTTCTTTATCATTATTAGGTCATCTATCCTTAGCAATGAGCATATATCCTTTCTGTGTTCTTAATTCAAATATGTATTTTTAAAGAAGATAAAGTTTTTACTATTCTTATAGGGTAAGCTTTCCCCTCCCTCTTCAAGCCTCAGCCTATTTGTTTTTTTTTTTTTAATCCTTTATAGTACTGTACTTTCAAGCAGGTGCTTACTTTGGTGCTTGTCCTTGTTTCAGATGTTTTAAGCCTATCAGAAAGTTCCCTGTGTAGCTGCACAATAGTATTGAAGCAGATATGAGCCTTCCTTAGCTGTCTTGCTTTTGAAAGAATATAGGTCCTAAAAGGTTCTTGAGCTTGGAAAGATATCGGTCACTAACAGGTCAGTTTTCTGCAACATATTTTGCACTATTAATCCATTGTGAACACTGATTGTTCAAAGTAGTAGTAGTTATTTAGTAGAGGGATTTAAAATTTTTTAAATTTAAAATACTAATTAAGTTTTAAAAATAGCTATTTTAATAATGACTTGATTTATTAAAATTAGTCAAGTTTATAATATTATTAAATAATAAAGCAATGTCTGAATAATTTTCCCTAAATGTTCATTTGAGGCAGTGAGGTAATTGTCTACTTTTGCTAGCTGCACTCTTTTTACAGGTGTTGATGGTTCTGGTGTAATTTGGAAAACAGGCATTAAAGATCTAGAGGAAAAATTCCATAGGGTTTTAGTTAATTGGAACCAATTAATTGCTATCTGTAGGAGACTACCAGTTTTACCTTTTCAGAGGCAGAATCTTGTGCTGCCTGTTGGAGCCACTGGCCACCAGGTGGTGCTTTTTGCATTCCTTGCAGAATAAAACAACTTGTTTTTCCTCTGGTTACCATCAGATATATTGTTTATAATATTTAGCAAATTAAAAATTTTAGTGACAAATATAATGTAGGAAATCAGAACTAATATGATACTTCTTGCTGAGGTAGACAGATAACTGTTCAAAGAAGAAAGAGTTTGTTACTGAATTTGTTGGTACCCACTGAGCTTTTAGTATTGTCTACCTTCCTCCCTCTCATCCTTAGGCTATGGTGGCAAATAGTTTCTTGCAGCTGCCAGCAATTAGGTGCTCAGATTATTTGAAGACCTCAATATGTAGAAGCTCTGGACTTGTACTTATCAGTGCTAAACAGTGCATCTTTCATTGGGTGCTTACTTTAATGCTTTATCTGAAATTGTCTTCTAGACTCTATAAGGTCCCAAGAAAAAATGACCTTATTTATAAGGTTTCTTTTTTCCCCCCTAAAAGTCATAATAGAAGAAATGAAAGTATTTGTTTGAAGTGTCCTTCCTTAGGATATTTTCCGCCATTCCTATCTGTTGTTTCCATTACCTGTAGCACTCTGTGTCCAGCCAAGTCGTCTTAACTTCTATCCTGTATTCAATGAGTAATCTGCATTTTGCAGTTTCCTCATTTTTGTTTTGATGAGACTTTTTAGTGTGCTCTCAGCTTGGTTCCATTGTTTAAGGAGAGCTAACCTTATTTTTAATAATTTTAAATCTGCATGATATACATATATTAAGTTCTAATAATCATTAAAATTATTTTTTAAACAAATGGTACAGTTTTGCCCCTTATGGTGGTGGAGTACTTAAAAACTCAGTTTATATCCCAGTTTATATCATCCAGGAAACCAAAATACTCTTAGGGTCCAAGAGGCTAGCCTAATATATTTTAATATACACTAAGATAGCCATACTTGATTATTGACTGGCTCTAAGTTGATTGGAGACTGTAGAAAATTTTGCTCTAACTTTTGACCATTTATACTTGGCTGAGAATCATAGGTTTATCTGTAGATTCTATAGGGAATCTTAGTTCCTGGTATACCCTAAATAAAGAAGAGTGCCCATCTCTTTGGAAAAGGTTTCTCTGATAGAAGCTGCAGATTCAGGAAGGATATGTATTGAGCCATTTGAGGGAAGGATGAGGCATGATCAACCGTCACATAATAGGGGTTAACTTCATAGTTTCAAGATATTTACAAGTCTGATGGGGATTTGTATTATTTTTGCAGGTAATTGAAATGGCAGTTGTATATTTAGAATTGGGTTAATTTTATTATAAAATGAATCAATATTAAAGATTAGTATTTACTTTTTCCAAACTAGGTAATAAGATAGACTTGGAAAAGGAGAGACATGTTTCCATTCAAGAAGCAGAATCGTAAGTGTTGTATCCCCCTGCCCCCATTACTCCCCAGTAGAAGTCTTTCTCTTTGTGCTATGTGCTTTACCATTTAGATATTGCTCAAACATCTTAATGTAGATTAAGCTATTGGATTCAGTGAAGCATATTTACATGGTAATTTCTAGACTTTTGGTGATATTTAAATATATTCCACTCTCACTTCCCTTTTTGATTTCAGTAACAAACACAAGAGTGATGTAAAAGAAAATTATCATGATCAAATAGGCAATGACTCACAAAAACTTTTAAAGTATTTGGGTTCTAAATTAATCTATAAAAATTTCAATTCTGGTTAAAGTTGTGTCATTTAAAATTTGGTTCAGTGGATAGAGAAGTTATACAGCTATATAAACTTAATTTCACTAAATTTGAGCAAATTAATAAGTCACTAAAATTGCTACTGTAAAAAATCTCAAATAGCAGTTATGACAAAATTATGAAAAATGTTTTACATCAATCACTGATGTTACTTTTTTTTTAAGGTATGCAGAATCTGTGGGAGCAAAACATTATCATACTTCAGCCAAACAGAACAAAGGAATTGAGGAACTCTTTCTTGACCTTTGTAAAAGTAGGTATATTCAGATTTATTTGTTTAGAAATGGCTCTTTTAAAACTCTTGATAATATTTCTAAAGTGATGTTTAACCAGTCTCTTTTAATGACCACATCGATAATCTGTCACATCTACCAATACTGTTATTTACTTTGTATTTTTTCTTTAACTCATTTTTTAAAGCTTAAATACCTACTTTAGTCCTGTTTCAAGCAGTAATTAATCATTATGAAATCATACTTGTGGTATGGGCTAAATGCATATTAAAATATGTGTATAACTATTAAAAGTAAAAATGGAAGGGGAATTTCTCCATTAAAACAGATTTAAGACTTATAACAACCTGTTGCAGTGGATGGACCTTATTTGGATACTGATTTGACAAACTAGTGAAAAAGAACATTTGTGAAACACTCACTGGATATTTGAATACACACTGGATATTTTATGATATTAAGATATTAATTTTTTTTAACAATAATTATGATTATGGTATTGTGGTTATGCTTTAAAAAAGGAGTTCTTTTACAGACATATATTAAAATAACTTGTGAATAAAATTATGGGTCTGGGATTTGATAAAAAATAATAGTAGAGATGCTTAGGGGTAGTTAAAATTGAGTGATAGATTTTCATTATGCAGTTTTTTTCTACTTTTATATATGTTTGAAATTTTCCATGTTATAAAAGTTTTTTAGAAAGAGAAAGTAAAATAAATTTCTTTGTGTATAACCTGAAAGTCATCTCTCATATCACCAATGGAATACATACCATATTTAGAAAAGCCCTAGTCTGTGGAATAATGGATGGAAATTACTTTGTCAAGTTTTGTTCCTTGAATTTATAGACCTCAAACTCTTGAGAATTTGATGAAACTGTGGGTTTTTTCTCTAGAAATTTATATTCATGCACACATACACACACACACACACACAGAGCTTTGGGGTAAATTTCACTTTTATGAAGCACTGAAGTCATTCATAATTTTTCTAGAATAGTGATTATCTAAGTGATTATCTAAGTGATAGCCCCTGATCGGCAGCAGCATCACTGAAGAATGTGTTAGAAATGTAAATTCTTGGGCCTCACCCCAAACCTGCTGAATCAAAATCTCTGGAGATGGTGCCCAGAATCTGTCTGTGTTTTAACAAACCCTCCATGTGATTCTAACACACACTAAAATGTGAGAACCACTGCTGTGCATAATCACTTGAGCATCTTGTTAGAATGCATATTTTGACTTAGTAGGTCTGGTGTGGCTTGAGGTCTCTATTTCTACAGGCACCCAAGTGGTGATGATGCTAGTCCTCAGACCATACTTTGAGTAGCAAGGCTGTGGATCATTGGCTTACAAATGTTATAAATCTTATGTGTTCAAAAAATGTTTGCGTATTCTCCATATTTGTTTAAAAATTATAGCTAGGTGCAGTGGCTCATGCCTGTAATCCTAGCACTTTGGGAATCCAAGTTGGGAGGATCCCTTGAGTCCAGAAATTTGAGACCAGCCTGGGCAACATAGCGAGACCCTGTCCTTTAAAAGAAAATTAACTGGGCGTGTTGGCACACACCTATAGTCCTAGCTATTCGGGAAGCTGAGGTGGGAGTATCACTTGAGCCCAGGAGTTGGAGGTTACAGTGAGCTGTGATTGCACCACTGCATTCCAGCCTAGGTGACAGAGTGAGAAACCTGAAAAAAAAAGTCACTGTTGTGTCTGTGGAACAAAAAAAAAATTTTTAATTATTTAACATATACAAGTACTAAATATTTTATACATCTTAAAACATACCTAAAAAATGGAAATTTTGAAAGGTTGAAAAAAATAAGTAGAAAGAAAATTTGTAATGTTTCCTTACTTCTTCTGGGTGAATTGTCCTTCACACCTCAGTTTGGAAACCATTGTTCAAGAGCAGTCTATGGATCTAAATTTAAGAACCCTTGTTCTGTTTTAAGAACTCCCTCTTTTCTTCCTTCATCTTCTCAGATATATATTTTGCACATAACTTTCTCCCAGTCTGTCTTACATTTTCATTTTTCTTAACCATATCTCTCAAAGAACCGAAGTTTTAAGTCCAATTTATCAGTTTTTCTTTTATGATTCATGTTTTTGAATTTCATATACAAAATCTTTGTCTAAGCCAAAGTCACTAACATTTTCTACTACAAAGATTTTTTTCCTGTGTTTTCTTCTATAAATTTTATTTTACAGTTTACACTTAAGTCTATAATTCAGTTTTGTTGATTTTTGTATATAGTGTTAAGGTATGGGTTAAGGTTTATTTTTTATACTTAGATATCCAGTTCTAGGACTGTTTCTTGAAAATATTATCCTTTCTTCATTGAATAACCTTGGCATATACGTCAAAAATCAAGAGACCATATATATGGCATCTATTTCTGCACTCTGTTTTCTGCTCCACTGATCTCTGTTTGTCTTCTCATCAATATCTCACTGTCTTTATTAGTGTAGCTTTGTACTATATCTTTAAGTCAGATAGTGTGAGTCTTCCAGCTTTGTTCTTTGAGGTTCTCTCATCTTAAACTTTTATTCTTTCAAATATTGTTTGCTTAAAAGTATTACATTTCTAGTTGAAGAATAAATCCTATACCCTAAATATCACTTGTACTTGGAACAATTTGATCTTTTTGGACATATATCTAAGTATGTTAGGAAAATCTTAAAGATTATACTTACACACAGTCATTTGTTGAAAACAAAAAAATTTTTTTCTTTATTGATGTCATTGTGGCCATTATACCACTGGATTAATATGCTTGCTACTTGATCCTAGTGTTTTAAAACTTGCAGGTAAAGCTATTTTAGTGGGCTGACACAGTGTTCGTTGTATTTAGCTTCCTTGTTGGTTGAAAGTCAGAAATAGCTATCATAGTGTTACACTGAAATTATAGAAAGAGAAAATTCAACACTTGTGGTCCTAATAATTTTTACTTTCTCCCTGTCTTAGGGATGATCGAAACAGCACAAGTGGATGAGAGAGCAAAAGGCAAT
The DNA here is from genome assembly GCA_023783475.1 of Daubentonia madagascariensis. Taxonomy (NCBI): domain Eukaryota; kingdom Metazoa; phylum Chordata; class Mammalia; order Primates; family Daubentoniidae; genus Daubentonia; species Daubentonia madagascariensis. The sequence continues at coordinate 44,309,881 of JAKFHU010000600.1, read as the reverse complement.
GGCTCTAGTCAACCAGGAACTGCAAGGCGAGGCGTACAAATTATCGATGATGAACCTCAAGTGCAGAGCGGTGGTGGAGGGTGCTGTTCTTCTGGATAACTGTTCACGCTTAAGAAATTAAAACAAAACTGTGGATCATTGCCCTCAACATGAAGACTGCCATATTCCAAGTCACATTATTTTACCAATGGAGTTATAGAATTAACAGTATTTTAAATTACGTTTATAACACTGCAGAGACCTTAAGTGCTAAACTTAGTGGAGTTTGTGACCAGAGAATTGGCATTTTCTACAAATGTTAACAAAGCAATTACCAATGGCCTTTTTACATATTTTTTTCTTTAATGAGGAATAATATGCATGTAGAAAAGACCTACTTAAAGGCTTCATTTATATTCTTTTAAATCAAATCTTTATTTAATAACTTATATATGTTGTGGGAATGGTATACATTTTTGCAGCCCTTTGTATTTTGTGGTAGTTTGAATTGTATCACTTCTAAACAGCAAACTGTTTTTGTTTTTGTTTTTTTAAATTAGCAGATACCTGAAGTACTATTTTTGCAGGGTTTGCACAGGCCCCTAACTGTCTACTACTTTGATATAATCTGTATACATCCTGTATGCTGAGCTGGTAAAATAGATTGTAAATTACATATTAAATATTTTATCTGCTTTTACAAGCGCAAAGTGCAAAAATATATACAGTAATCTCATTGATGACTGTAAAGTAAATTAACATTTGGTGATAACGCCTAAGCTTTTTGACTCCCCTTCACTTTTAACTTGAATGTGGCGTGTTTAAATTTTCACACATACTTTACTTGAATTATTGCTGTTGTCACATATTTTGCCTCTATAAATCCATCTGATGATTGAGCAGCAGCATTTGCCTTTTGGTTTGGGGTTTTTAAAAAATGTATTTGTTTTTATAAAAGAGATGACTTCTGCTGGTTTTCCTTTAAAATGGTTAGCTTAGAAGAATTTGAGTGGAGCATGCTGTGTTTCACTTCTGCAACAGGTTTAGTTTTCTCTTAGGCTTTATATGAGATGGGTTCACTGGTGTGAGAAGAGAGAAAAAGATCCCAGATAGTAGCCACTCACCAAAACTCATTCATATAGCATATTCGTGGTAGTTTATGCTCCTGAGGCAGCACTTTCAGATCCTTTGTGAGCAAGTTGTATTTGTTCATTGCTTGCCAGAGATGAATATGGAATGTTCTGTTTTGTTTATAAGAACTATCCTTCTGAGTTTCTGTGGAGGGAAACATTATGTGTAATACAGTTATAGCGAACACTGGAAAGATTTATTATAGAACTATATTCTTGTATACTTTATTAATTAGTCCCTCATTAGATTTTTTCTTAAACATAGGACTGAACTTAAATTTGTTAATTTTAATAGAATCAGGTGCTGCTCACAGAAGGAACACAGATTGTGGATATTAACATAAATTGCTCTTGTTCAAATATATATTTTTCCATTTCTGTCCTGCTCGGAAAACTAGTAAATGTGATGTCTAAGATGAAAATGGAATGGTCCCTGGATTTACTTCTTATAAGAAGCAGTAGAATGCAAAAAAGCTGTTAACATGAGCAATTAAGAGGACATAAAGAGATTTAGTTACTGAAGAAATACTACCATATTTTTAAGTTAATAGCTTAAACTTTCCCAAGGTTAAAAGTTGAATGAATTGACACCTTGACGTTAGAATTTTAACTTAGTGTTAAGTATTCTGTGAGCCCTTGCTTGACCTTCTTTAATTATTGTCCTTGCCAAACTCACCACACTTAACTCTCTGTTATGTGTGTTTGAGGAGGGTGGGGTGGGAACAGTCAAGGTGATAAGCTAAAATTGTCTTATGGGATGATTGTATTCTGTACTCTCTTGATTTCCTGTGAAGTTAGTGTTTATGTGTGGGTAGGGGAGGAAGCAGGAATCATGAGCATCACAGGAAAATTTGTTTATGCCCTCCTGGCTCTCTTTCAGAGAGAGTAAAGAAAGCTTTGCCATTCCTACTGTTGTAGACGTAGATGGGAAATAAGCTGTTCTCATTGAAGTGAAATAATGTTTTTTAAACTAGTTAGATATGAAATTAAACTTTATTCCAAAAAATAAGTTATAAAGCCTGATAATTTGAGAGCTGCACTTCAATTTTTGACCCTATTTTAATGGTATAAAGTCTAGATAGGAACCTCGGCTCCAGAGTTGCCAGATAATTATTGGTGGAATATAACTATTTTCCATATTTTTTTTCTTTACTCTCCTTCAGTTTATGTGTATCTTTCTTAACCTCAAGCATTTCATTCTCCTTTTTCTATTTAAACTTGTAATTCAGGCTAATTGAATAGCAACAATAGATAATATGGTGTGCCTGTTGTTTTGAAGCCCAAAAGGTCTTTAGGTAGGAATAGGGTGAAAGGATAATGAAAGAAGACCAGTCAACTGTAGTGTGTATACAGAGGAAAGATAAAGAGATGATAAACCAGGGCTGAGGAAATTTTTCTGGTACTTTCTTCATCTCTCTAATATATCTTTTGTGTTCCTGTTCTGATAATTGTGCTATTAGGAAGAAGATACGAGTTATCGTGTTGTGTATTAAAAGTAGTAGGTAGGTAGATCCGATATTTTTTTCAACTAGTAAAGTATTAACATATATATAACTTAACATATATAATTAAAATTGGTTTAAGATAGTCATTTAAAAATACCTGAATACTTTATTATTATGTTAAAAGTATACAATCATTGTTTCTGTAATGATGATGGGTATTCTGGTTCTTGTTTTGCTTTGTGATTACAGGGGAAGATTATTGTTTTTTAAATGTATATTGCAATGATTTTTAGGTAAACAGTAATCTGAAAAGAAAAAAGCATCATGTTATTGTATCAAATATGAGTGTTTGAATTTGTTTTGTCCGGGGGTATCTCCTGAGAATACCCTAAAGCTATGGCTGTTACTGCATTGAAATCTTTTTTTTAATAGTACCATATATTATTAGTGAAGTACTTGTTATTTGGCATTAAAGTAAGGACAAGAATGATACTTAATTTTTAGATTTTTAGTAATAAAAGATAAAATTGGGGAAGTAGGGAAGGAGGAATTGAAGAGTAGGATGGAAGTCAAGTAGATACAAAACTCTACAACGTGATAATTTTTTAAATCACTTTGAAAAATACATTACTTTTATCAAAGGCAAATAAGGCAAACTATGCATATTGTGCCAAATATTTAGAAATTTTTTAAAAAGTGGATTGTGATACTATTTATTTCTTTTAATACATAATTTGCGATTTTCTATATTACAAGTGCTACCAGGAATCTAGATCATTGATCTTACATATTATCTTCCAGTAGTATAGTTTGCTCATTATAATTATCAGTATATTATCTCTAAAAGTAGTTCGATCTGTGCCTTGAACTTTTAGAATTTATCTTTTGACTTCCGTTTGCCATTGTAGAGTTCACCGTTTTCTTTGTTGACAAAGTGTGACAAAGAGGGAATACATAATTTGTGACCATTTAAGATGTTGAGATTTTCTAGAACAGGGTGTATAGTAGTGACCAGCAGGAGCCTCACAACAATGTCTAAACATATAGAGACTGAAGAGGTCCTTAAGTACGCTTTCTGAATTACAAAATACATTACCTAGATTTTAATGATTAAAAACTGGGATTCACTGAACTACATTTGCTTGATTTCATAATAGGCATTGATTTTAGTATGTTGCTGTTCTGTTATTTGTAATCAACTACAACGGAGTAATATATTTGGTGTTGTGGACCAAAATTCATGCTACACGTATGTCTGACTTTGGCCTTTCTGTTTCAAGAAAACAATTACAATATTGAGCAAAATCCTCCTAATTGTAAGTACTTTAGTAGTATCATATGTAATGAAAAAAAAATTAGAAATACTCTTAAGAGTTTCCAATTTCAAGCTGAAATGCTTCTCTTCTAAATAAATACCACTTTATTTGATAAACCTTTAGCACTGCTTGTGCTATCCAGGATTTATGTATCATCTCGTTTCTGAAAAACCGTGCTTTAGAGTTAACCTTTCTACTGCAACATTTTCTCTTACACATGGCAAGTTAATGTTAGAGAGCACACCTAGTAAGACTCTTATTCTTAAAGCATCGTGTCCTCTTTGGAAGTCTGCACATATTTCCAAATGCATCACATTAAAGCCACACAAGTCAAGCGATGGGGTTGCTTACTTAAATGGCCTTCATTCCCACTATACCAATTTTCACTCTTGATATTGATAGTTCCTGGCAACTGATCATCTCTTCATTATCAAATACTTAAGAAAAAGCTAATATGATTTTCTTAAATTTTAGCATGTGTGGACAAGTGAGAAAAGGGTGAGGGGTTGCAAGGATATAATGTATGATAATGTTGAAAAATAGACAACAGTGGTATTTGCTAAACTGTCTTTGGTAGCAAGCTATTTTAAGGAAACCATCATATGTAGTACTTTCTAGAAATGTACACGTTCTTTATTTTTTATTTAATTATGTAAGTAAGGATAAATTCTAAGAAAAAGAATAAAAAATACAGATACTGTCAAAATGCTCTTGATGCCCCCTCCCAAATGGTAACTATTGCTCTCTAGAATATATTCCTCAAATACCATTTTGCTATGCATTAATATACCTATGTATTTACATATAGAAATACATAGTCTTGTGGGTTTTAAATTTTTGCATAAATTGTGTGTTACTGCTATATGTTTTGCAATTTGCTTTTTCTCATACCAACCTGTCTAGGAGCTCTTCAGTAAATACAGACTTTTTCATTTTATTTTCCCCCATGTCTCTTTGGATGTGTTTTGCCTTTTTATAAATAGCCTCTGACTTCCATGAAACCTTCCAAAAAGGAATTTGGTCAATTAGGTGGATCTCACTAGTAACAGAATTTAAATGCAACCCAGTGCTTAGCCAGGATCAGGTTCTTCCTTAAGCATGTGAATCAAGAAACTAAAAAGGCATTTTACAGTTGATTTGAAGTTCATTACTTTTGACCCATGGTTGACTGATTAATATATAAAATCTAGGAGTTAATTTTAGCAGATTCTTTACTCAGAATACATTTTTATTTAAGGGAAGAAAGGTAAGGAGGAAAGGTATAGTTGATGGGGAAAGAGTACAAGATAAACTAAAACTAGTCTTTATACAACTCTGAGTAGTAACTCCTGTAATATAGGACGTCATGTGCTACCAAAAGTTCAAACTTCTGTTTGATCTGTGCCTTTAATATAGAGTAAAAAACGCAAGTCCTTTTTTAGATCTCCCTTCTCCCACTATACTATGTCCTTCTTTAGAGGTAACAGTTGTTAACAATTTGGCCTGTGTCTGTATCTCTATTATGTATAAATTTTTATATTAAGCCCCTATAAATTTTTAGTTCCCTGAATGTGACTTCTACTCTATGTCAAATTCTATCCTCAGCTGACCAGGTTACCAAGAATAAACTAGAAAGAAATTTAAAGAAGTTTAAATCAGTGGTAACAATTCTGGAACTGGAACTTAACTATTTACCTGACTCTTAAGATGTTTTATGTTTTTCATAAATCAAGCTTGAAGAGTAGTAACCATCTAGGAAAGTCAAATCAAACTCTTGGTTTCTTATCCCCTGTGGAAATAGTGTTAGGAAAGAGGAGTGTGCAAGTCCAGTCTTCTTAATACCCATAACTCTGAGTTGGGCTTGTTCTCTTGGCATAATTTCCTGCTTGGGGAGCATTGCAGTGTCTATAGGATCTTCTCTGCACTATCAAGGCTATAACTTAGCATACAAGTGCTGTGACACAAGGTTAAATGTGTGTGTCCCAGATTAAACAAATTTATTCATATTTTACTTTTAATGAAAATTCAGAGGGTAGGTTAAGCACAAGTTTATGTGAGTTTAATAATTGTTTCCATATGATCTTTTAAATAATTCAAAACACATTCAGCTCATTATGACTGTTTCATTAGTTTCACTGATTTGTTGAGGGCCTGCTATATGCACATACACCAGGGGAACCAGGTAGCCAAAATGCCTTCCTTTATAGTTGGAGCTTAGAGACGGGGAACTGATGACCATTGTCCATAGTCCAAGATACAAGTAGTTTATCTGTGGATATGAGGTTACCCATGCACACATGTTCACATTGTGTATTTGATCAGATATGTACCAGTTGAGCTTCTGGGGTGAGGTAATTAGAGTGACAGCGTTGAAGTTGACAGTGAACTTGAGGTAAAGCTGGACAGAATGTTTTTGAGTCTTGCAAATGATACATTTGCAGGCCAGATTAAAATTGAGTGACTTTCTAGCTTCACGGTGGTAATTAAGTGACCCTCTATCCCAAATTGCTTTTCCAAATTTTGTGTTAGCAGTGGAGAAACAGATGCCTTTTGCTTATTTAAACAGCTGCCTTGTGTTCTTTTGTTTGTGAGGTATTGTTTTTGTTTTTGACCTAGAAAAAATACAATATAAAAAACAATCGTATTGTTTTCTTTGCCTTTGACAGATGTTGCTTTGTTGCCACCCAGCAACCCAGGACACAGTCCATTCCTGAGTCATAGTAGACCCTTTTGGAGAGTGTAACATAGTGTGATTCTAAATGCACTCTCCCATTTGGGAATGTAGGTCCTTCTTTTCCTACCTGAAATTGAAGATATAGGTCAGAAAGAGCTTGCTAAATATCTGAATTTTCTGATCATATTTTCAGTGCTTTTAAAGGGTATTTTTTATATTATAGCATAATAAAGTAAAATCATCTAGGTTTTCTTTTGGACCTTTTGGGAGAAAACAGTGAAATTATCTGTTTTTTAAAAAACTGTTCCAGGGGCTGGGCTCGGTGGCTCAGATGCCTTTATCCTAGCACTCTGGGAGGCCGAGGCAGGAGGATTGCTTGAGTTCGAGACCAGCCTGAGCAAGAGTCAGAGCCCGTCTCTACTAAAGATAGAAAAATTAGTCTCTATTAAAAATAGAAGAATTAGCCAGGCATCATGGTGCACGCCTGTAGTCCCAGCTACTCATGAGACTGAGGCAAGAGGATTGCTTGAGCCCAGGAGTTTGAGGTTGCAGTGAGCTATGATGATGCCACTGCGTTCTACCCAGGGTGACAGACGAGACTTTGTCTCAAAAAAAAAAAAACAAAAACTATTCCATGAGTCAGTTATTGACAAGTAATTTCACCTGAATTTATACTAACTCACAAAAAATGAAAAAATGTAGTGATCTAATGACAGTTCTTCAAAACGTAAAAGTCCTGTAAAGGAAAAACTAGCAAGAACAAGATCCTTTAAGGACTTTTGGCTATCTCGTGGGGGACAAAATTAATCATCTTGTCCAAAAGCTGTACAATATAAACTTTCCCCACATACTGAATTACATATTGGTTTTTTAAAACCTGAAAATGTTCTTTAGCTAAAGAAGTAGCATGAGTAATTTGTACCCATCAAAAGACTTTTAGCTGACAGTAGTGGCACAAGAAATTTATTTATGAAGGACATAATTTCGGGTGAACTTTATTGAAGGTGGTCAGATAGGTCATTTTAAGGGAGGGAGGTGGTAGATTCTGGGTTTTAGGTTCTAGGCTAACAATTTACTAAATACTTATCTTTGGTATGTTGCCTTGAGGTTGACATTTGATAGTTCTCATTGTTCAATATTTGGTTTGTTGCTCTGCCAGGACTAAAGCTGGCCTCTTCCAATCAAAAATTTTAGAAGTTGTTAACTGGATGTAGAATTATTTGCAAAGTAATCACCAGGTGTAAGCAGTTCTCGTCTGTGGAATGTTTGACAGGGATAAGACTAAAAAATTGGGGGGAATTTCCTTAAATGCAGTTAAAGCTTAAGAATGCCAATCTGGTGACTTTCATTTGTCCTTTTCTATTGATAATGAATCCTAAGAATATGGGTGGGCTTAATTAGAGAAATAAAAATGGGCATGATTTGTGATTCAGAATATTAAAAGCTAAAAATTTTAAAATTGCCATTTAAAAAATCATCAAAGAATCTCTCACAGTATTTGTAGTAGAGCTAAAGAAAAAAAATTGCATTTAATGAAAATGGAGAAGTTTGGGGCTGTCCCTAGTGTAATAATGACTTACAGTGACATTATTTAAGTCAGCTTAAACATCATTAGGGAAGGTAAATTTTTCATATGCATATATTTTGCTAATGCTGTCCTTAAATTCCCTTACTATCTGTGTTTTGTGATATTTTTGAAGCTTGTTAGGGTGATGCCTGTTATCTTTTGGAAACACTAGAACTAGAGAAGTGGAGCTGTTCACCACCATTTTGCCATGGTGTTGAAACTAAGTAGAATTTAGTGTCCCAAAATTCTTAATCTCTGATAAAAATATTTTTAAATATACGTTAAGTTTTCAGCTTCTTTAGTTTTTCAAGATAATTTTGCTGTTTTTGTTGTTTTTCTTTTCTGGTTTCTTTGCAATTAGAAATTGCACATGCCAGTTGCTTAAAATTAATTCAGTGTATTTAATGGAATATTCAAAGCAAATCATGACACTTACCACATAAACTCAAATGAATTCTTATGACATTTCAATGCACATACTCACCAAGAAATGCTAAAAGGAACCTCTGCAAGTGCCTAATAGAGCACTGTGACTGAGAATTAAATGGAAAGGACAGGAAAAGAGGCAAAGCATAAGATAACTTTGAGCCATAATCTCAGGTTCTCACACTGATTAGCCTTGTAGATGGATGTTTATCTATTTATTCAGATAAATAATTAAAATTAATTTTACTTATTTGAGTACTGTGGTCAGGAATTACATCCTGATGTTATTATGAACTCACTGGTTAAACCTCCGTATCTCAGTTATCTGCCTTTGATGGACTAATGGTGCTTAAAATATTAGCACATTTGGAAATTTATGCCAAAAATTTTTTTTTTTGAGAGTTGGGAGTGTGGTATGCACACAGTCAATATAATGTCTAAGGAATAATTAGTTACTGAAGTTGTGAAAGAACCTCATCATGAGGTTTGAGAAGAGCTTTAGAATTAACTCTGGGGAGTTTCTCATGGCCCTGTGCGAAAAGTCTAGAAATATTTGTCCATTTTGCTGGGCAGTTTTAAGGCCTGTTTTTTGTCTGTACTTTCTTGAATTTTTTACCTTTTAACTTTTACTTTATCTTATGAAAAGTTAAAGGTTGGAATTTTTACAACACTTGAAAATGACCTAGAGAAGAAATGTATGCTTTATCAAAGTGGAACTTCTGATTTTATGTAGTACTTTTAAGATGGACACATGACTGGTTTATCCTTCCTATCTAGGTAACTGGTGTAGTTTGGAAATACTTTAACATAAGATCCCTAAATATCAAGTAAGAAGACTGGTTTTCTTGTGTAGTTTATAGCATTTAATCTGTTTTAATGTTTGGTTTGGATCTATTCGATTTTAAGCATTACTGGTCATTTACCCCCCTCACATTATACCTAATATGTGTAGTTTTTAAATGAAATCATACATAATTTCAGGAAAACTGCTCTGAACAATGTATGAATATCACCAAGAATGTATAAGGAAACATGAAGACTAAAAACTTTAGTTTTTGCCTACAATCTCATATGTAAGTCCAAGAAAAACACTTAGAAGCTAAAAGGCCTGTTTTGTTGCAAAAAATATATGACACTTTAAAAGATTTTATTGTGAGAGGAAAAAAGAATTAGATGTTAATAAAGGGACAAAATTGATTAATCTCTTTTTAGAAGAAAATCAGTTTTGGTTTCATTTGTGGGTGGTACTGACAAAAGTGGTATAAATTAATGAATAGGGCAGATTCAGAATTTAGCAGGCACATCGTGTTTTCATTTTCATAACAGGGGTTAGTCATAAACCCGCCTATGCAGAGCATTTTACTGGTGCTCTGAAAGGTGTACAAAATATACTACTATAATTCATGTCCTCAAGGAGCTTAGAAACCTAGGTAAGAATTATTTAACAGATGTGAGAGAATTTAGAGGCATTAAAAATTGAGGAGGTAAAATTAGTATTTGTAGATGATAATGCAAAGCTTGAGAGTCAACTGAAAGTCTCTTAAGAAATATAGAAAAACAAAGAAAAAAAAAGTAAATGTGTGTGGTCAGAATGTAAAAACTGAATTTTATTCTTTTGAGAATTTTCTCTGGAAAAAGCTTCTAGGATTAATGGTTGTCATTCCAAGTCAAAGAAAGCTAATTAAAAATTTTTTTCAGGTGGAGAAAAAAAAAACCTAATAAAGTCATTGGGTGTAAAATTGATCACAGAAATCGAAAGCTTTAATCAAATGCTATAAACTATACAAGAAAACCAGTCTTCTTGATATTTAGGGATATTATGTTATTTATATAAACAACAGCCGGTTGGAAGATACAATAGAAGAGAAGGCCTCGTTTAAAGTAAGAACAAAGGAGAGAAGTAAACAAATGTGCAAGACCACAAAAATGAAACTTTGTATTTTACCTGAAAAGAAGGCTGAAACACATGCAAAGGCATATCATATTCTTGGATAGGAAGACTTAACATCATACACATTCCAGTTCTATAAATTTAATGCAATCCCAATTAAAAAAATAGCAGGATTTTTAAAAAATTAGCTGATTCCACAGTTTCTATGATAAAGAAGTAAGACTAGCCAGGAAAACTCTGAAAAAGCAATCAGGGCAGACTAGCCTTATGAAATATTGAGAGAGCTCCAATAATTAAGACAGTTTGATACTGGCATATGACTGGACAGATTATTAGAAAAGAAGAAAAAGGTCAAAAATAGACCCAGATGTGAGCATTTGGTACTGGATAAAGATGATATTTCAATTCAGCAGGGAAAATATGGTTTCTTCAATAAAAGGTAGTAGGACACCTGGGTAGCTATAAAGAACAGACTTGGATTCATATATCAAAATAAATTCCAATTTAAAATGTGAAAACTGAAATGTTTAAAGTGCTTGAAGAGGTCATCAGAGAATTTTTAAAGATTTTAGCATGGTAACAACTTTTCTGATTTTGATATAAAACCAATAAAATCCACAATAAAAAATGATAGTTTTCACTATAAATTTATAACAATAATTGTATCACTGTATAAAATAAATTATTCATGGCAAAAAACACCATAAGCATAGTCTAAAGAAAAATGACAAATTTGGAAAAAATATTTGCAAATCATATACATTGCTTAATATATAAAGACCACCTAGAATTCAGTAAGAAAAGTCCAACAATCCAAAAGGAAAAGGTCAAAACTAGAAATGGTTTTCACAGAAGAGAATAAAATGACTCAAACTGAAGAAAAAAGTTCAACTTCACTATTAAGAGAAGTACAAGATAAAACTATACTGAGATACCAGCTTTTTAACCTATTAGATCAAGAAAGATCTTTCAATTTTATTAAACACTGTTATATCCTAGATATTATTCATAAGAATGCGGGGAACAAGTATTTTTCCTGATAGAGGGATAAGTTGGAACAACCACTAAGGACAGTGTGCTGTGAATTCTAAATTTACTCACCCAATCACCAATTTACCCTTCTAATTGGAGTGGTTGGAAAATAAGTACTATATTTCTCAGAGTTTTTCATGCAGATGGGCTTCTGGATATTAATTAGGTTTTCCCAATTATATGCTCTCTCTTCATGATTTGAAAGGCAAAGTGAGACAAAGGCCATCTTCTTGAAGTTCTTGAATGTTGCAAGGTAGTGGGAAACATGTTTTCATCCAGCAGTGATCAAATGTCTATCCTTCAGCTTCCTGGATATGGAGAAGCAGCGATGGTGGCAGCAGCTTCTTAATCTGACATTTTAATCCCTGGAATGTGATGTGAGATCTTTCTCCAGGTTCCCAGGAGTGAGAGGTTGTAGTGGTTGGCCTCTGGCTTCCAGCATGGCTCAATGATGACCCCAGAGGTGCTAGCTCCCCTAGTGAATCAGTTCTGTACCACTGTGGGATTCATTCTGGTAGGCTCAACCTGGCTTCCTAAACTCTGCTCCTTAAACCCTTCCAATGACTTTATAAGCACCAAATTCCCTATAAAAAGTGCCATCCTGTTTAAAATATCTATAATGGTTTCTGTTTCCTGCAGGAAAAACTGACTAATCTAGAGAGCAATTTGGCAACAGCTCAAAATTGTAAATCTATTTCTTTTTGACCTAACAATTTTACCTCTAGGAGTACATCTTGCAGATATGCTTGCATATGAAGGAAATGAATTTGTATTGAGTTTTTCAATGCAGCATTGTTTGTAAATTGATATCAGTAGGGGAATAGTAAAATCTTTTATTATGCATGTATATCATAGAATTCTAGGTAGCTATAAAAAAGAATGAGAAAGCTTTGTGTATTTAAAAGAAACAATCAATAGGCATATTTGTTTTTTTAAAAAGCCAGCAGCAGAACAGTGTATATACTGATTTTTTAAAATTTAATAAGGTTTGTTGAAGTATAATAGATATAAAATTAAGTTTGACCCATGAAACCACCATCACAGTGAAGATAATACACCCATCATCCCCAAAAGGTTCCTTATACTTTTTTTGTAATCCCTTCCTCCCTCAACCCCTTCTTTCTTTTACTATGGATTAATTTGAATTTTATATAAATAGAATCATATAGTGTATATACTTTTGAGTCTGGCTTCTTTCACTCTGCATAATTATGCTATGATTCATCCATGTTGTGTGTATTGATAGTCCATTCCTCTTTATTACCAAGTAGTATCCCTTTCTGTGGATTAACTACTTTTTGTTTATTCATTCACTTGTTGATGGATGTTTGTGTTGTTTCCCATTTGGAGCTATTACAAATAAAGGTACTGAAAATTTTTGTGTACAAATCTTTGTAAAGAAAGATGCTTTTCTATCTCTTGAGTAACTGGGAGTAGAATGGCTGGATTATTTGGTAGGTGTATGTTTAACTTTTCAAGGAACTGCCAAAATATTTTCCAAAGTAGTTGTACTATTTTACATTCCCACCAGCAATATATGAGAGTTTAAGTTGCTTCACATTCTCACTAACACTTGATATGGTCAGTCTTTTAAATTATAACCAGTCTAGTAGGTATATATATCATTGTGGTTTTAACTTCCATTTCCCTAATGACAAATTATGTTGAGCATTTTTTCATATGCTTAGTTGGCGTCTTTGTATGTCTGTTTAAATTTTTGCCCACTTTTTATTGGGTTTGTAAAAAATTAGTTTTGCGAGTTCTTTATATATTTTGGATATAAGTCCTTTATCAGATATATGATTTGCAAATATTTCCTTCTCATCTGGCTTTCCTTTTCATTCTCTTAGTGTCTTTCAAAGAGCAGAAGTTTTTAATTTTGATGAAGTCCAACTTAATCTTTTCTTTATGAATTATACTTTGGTGTTATTTCTAAGAAATCTTTGCTTAGCTCACGGTCACAAATATTTTCTCCTATGTATTTTTCTAAAAGTCTTATAGTTTTAGGTTTTACATTTAGGTTTATGACTCATTTGGAATTATTTTTTGTATGTGGCATAAAGTAAGAATTGAAGTTCATTTTTTTTTTGTTCCAGTACCATTTGTTGAAAAGACTTTCTCTACTGCATTACTTTTTTTATCTTTTTTAAAACAATCAGATGTCCTTATATGAGTGGTTCTATTTCTGAACACTGTTCTTTTCCATTGATTTATTTGTCTTGATGCCAGTACCACACTGTCCTGATTACAAGTTGGTCTTGACATCAAGTTGTGTTAGTTCTTCACCTTTGTTCTGCTAATTGTTTTTGGCTATTCCAGGTTCTTTGCATTTCCATATGAATTTAAGAATCAGTTTATTAATTTCTATAAAATAATAAAAAAGCCTGCTAGCATTTTGATTGGGATAGCATTGAATCTATAGATCAATTTGGGAAGAGTTGACATCTCATAATATTGTGTCTTTTGATCTATGAAGATAGTATAGCTCTCCATTTATTTTGGTCTTTCTAAATTCTTTTAGCAGTGTTTTGCAGTTTTTTAGTAACAGGTCTTGCACATCTTTTGCCAGATGCATTTCTAAGTATTTCATGTTTTGATGCTATTGTAAGTGGTATATTAATTTCAATTTGCAACTGTTCATTGCTAGCGTATAGGAATGCAATTTATATTGATTTTGCATTCTACAACTTTGCTACACTCATTAGTTCTAGTAACTTCTTTATAGATTACATAGGATTTTTCTGCATAGACAATTACATCATCAATGAATAAAGACAATATGATTTCTTTCTTTCTAATGATGTGTTTTACTTCTTTTTATTGCCTTATTGCACTGGTTATAAACTCAAGTACAATGTTGAATAGAAGTAATGAGAATTGACATCTTTGTCTTATTCCTGATCTTTTTTGTTGTTGAAAAAGAAAAAAAGAGTAACCATGTGTACATATTTACTTTTATAGACCTACTCCAGAAAGATATGTAAGAAACTGATGATATTGGTTGCCTCTGAGGAGAAAAGTAGGGTGCGATGGGGAAGAGGAGGGAAGCAAACTTCTCAGTGGATACCTTTTTGTATTTTGTGAAGTAGGAGCTATGCAGTTATTGCCTATTCCACAAAAATAAATAAACCGAACATTTTTGCAAAGAAAACAAACAACAAGAATGGGACCCAAGAAATCACAAAGTAAAAAATTAACAAAGATAGATGTAATCATTTAAGAATGCTTGGAATTTGCAGTGGACTTTGAAAGAAGAAAGACATGAATCAAGGATGAAGTAGACATTTTAAGAGGAAGATATATACAAAGGCATGAAAATGGGAAACAGAATATTTTAGCAAGCAAATTAATTTGACTGGGGCATTGGGCCCAGGAAGAGAAATAAAAAGGAAAGATGAGATGGGTGAGTGCTTTCCAGAAGAATCAAGACAAACTTAAATGGCAATTTCATATGGTTCAACCCAATACCTGAGGCGTATATTTACCTTCAATTTTCTTAATTTAGCCAACAGGTATTTAATGAGTGCCTATTATTCATCAGGTCCAGTGCTAGGTGCTGCATGTGTTTATAGTGGTGAACCAAATGACATAATCCCTATCCTGATGAAGCTTTTAGTCTAGTGGGCACCTCTGAGCCTCAACAGAATGAGCAACCTCCACATTCCCTTTTGTTTCAAAATTGTGGCTATGTTTGCAGACTGACAGTCTCTTTGAACATCCCTAACCCTTTGTCCATCCTTAGACAACTTTATCTATATGAAGTTCAAGCTCCTCTTCAAACTCCTTGAACTCCCGTCTCCTCTCTTTTCTCTCATTAATATAGGATAGTGGTTGAGACCGAAGACTCTGAGACTAGGTGCCTAGGTTTGAAATTTTACTCTGCATTTTTCTGTGTGACTTGAGCAATTAACTTTCTGTGCCTCAGTTTCTTCACTTATAAAACGGGGATAATAATGTACCTCATAAGATTACTGAGAATATTAAATGAGTTATTACATAAAAATGCTTAGAACACCCCGACACATGGTTAAGTTTTTAGTAAATATTAGCATTGTTACCATTGGCAGAAAGCTTGCTTGTGTCATTCTTTTCCCCAAGGCTAATACTCTCCACTACCTGCATCCCACTTCCTTCTGCCTGGTGGTCTTTTTATAGACGATCCATTTTTTTCACACCATATTGAACAACAGTCTCTCTCCTGGCCCTTTTCCCAGAATTATGAATATGATCAAGTGTCTCCCACTGAAAACAAAATCCATCCTTAATTGTGAGCCTCTCTTCTTCTTTCCTGTTTTATAGTGAAATTTATTGAAAGCCCACACTGGTAACACCATGTTCTACTGTTCCCTTCACTCCTTAACCTACTGTAATTTTTGACCCAACCCCATTACTCCACTAAATTGCTTTTGCCTAGGTCAATTACCACTTTTTTTCCAAGATGCCTCTCCTGTGTCCTCCCATCGAACCCCATGACTTCCTTTTCACCATTCTTAAAATTATAACTGTTATACCTTCTTCAAGACTTCCTATTCCTTCTAATATAATGCAATTTTTAGTCATTTATTTTGTTTATGTCTATTTTCCCTGGTTAGAATATAAAATCAGAGAAGAGAGTGATTTTTGTCTTTTATGTTCACTGCTGTATCCCAAGCATCTAGAGTAATAACTGGCATATCATAGGCACTCACTGGATATTTGTTGAATGAATGAACATTATATTGTGATTATCTGTTTTCCTGTCTTCTACATTAGATCAGGAACTCCTTTGAAGACTGGAACTGTTGTTCTTTTCTCTTTATTAGCCCTGTTAGTTTACAGGTTAGCCTGTAGGTGAATAATGAGTATGATGAGAGCATAGGGAGTTACTATGGTACCAGTATTTTTTGTAAATGCTTCTGGATGATACTCAAAGGCCTGAGAGAGTAGTTTTAAAAATTCTGCTGTGCAACCCTAGAGCTTCGAAAAGGTAATAGTAGAATTTTGCCAACAATGGCAATTTAAGTTGCCTAAAGAAACTGTTTATCCCTTTAAATTTTATTATTTATTGAGATTCCTTCAAAAGAGTTCTACTACTAAAGTAAGTTTGAAATGATAGGTTTAAACCAAAGACAGAGAAGGAAAGAAGTACAAAGAAAGAGCAGAGGGCATAGTTCTCAACCCTGAGTCACATTAGAAGCATTTGGAAAGTTTCTATACTGATACCAGGTCACTACTCCCACAAACATTGGTCAGGGCTAAGGACTGAGCATACATATTTAATCTTCGATGATCTCATGTGCACCAGGGTGGAACACTGAATGGTATCCTGAAAACGGGGCAGGCTACAAAGGAAGATGAAAGTAAATCCAATGAGAGGCAGAATGTCCTCTACAATTGCTTAAGGTACTCTTTAGTAATACTGGCCCATAGACAGACCCTGTTATTGGTTTTCTGTAGCCATGACTAGTAATTGGATCCAGACACTTGAGGGGACATAAGAGCAAGACCAAGTACTTAATGGTTAGTTTATGGGACACTAATAACAACTAAAAAATTTGTTTAAAAATTCTTCTTCCGTAAAGCTTTCCAAAAGGTTAATTATCAACCAGTTCTTTCAACCCTTAAATTACTTTCTGAGAGAGAATTAGAAAGAGGGGCATAAATTCTATTAGGAGATTGTAGTACCACTGTAGATTAATTCTTCTTATTAAATGGTACCCTGTTGTTCATTTTTCACCACAAAGAGGCTAACTTAATCTTTGTTCTGAGCTTGCATATTGGGCACTTCTGGATAATTGCATGTAGAATGATAACCTTTATAACAGGCACAATCCAATATAGAGAAAAATTCGTTCTTGGAATGCAATTTCTAATTCATAAAGTGAAACTTAATATCTTGGAAAGAGAGTATATGAGTTTCATGGTGTAGTATTATTATTCCTAAGGGAAATTTCCAATGTTCTGTGATTCAGTATAGACTCAGGATAAATATATTCTGCTGGCATTACCTGAGGCATGCTAACAACTTAGCCACATTCGACCTATTTGAAGATAAGTATGGTTAATCAAAGGCTATATAATTTTGGTCACAAGTACCTTATTTTTGTTAATATTCTCTTTATGAAGAATGTATTTGTATTACAAAAACTCTCCATATAAAGGACGTGTTATAATCTAGTTCTTTGTAAAGAGTAAAGCTATTTTCAAAGGATATATTAGAAGTATTTTTTCCCCTTCAAATTAACTGGTTCTTGTGAGTAAATTTGATAAAACAGTTTACACAAGAATTGCCTTTTAAATTCCAAAATAAAAGCATTACACACAAGTTGACTTTAACAGAAATAGATGTTGCATTATTTCTTCCACGAGTGCCTGTACTTTTTATTTTGTAATGATTTGTGTTCTCTGATGTACTTTATCTCATGCTTGACTGATTATAAGTGTGAAGGGGGGTTAAATGTATTTGCTGTTGGCAATTTAGCATTAATTGTAATATGCTGTAATCCAAATTACAATCTGTCATTTCCAGTCAAATTGTGAAGCACTGTAATTGTATTTTAGAGTTCTGCTGCCATTGATTATAGCTACCTCATTTGTGTTTTAATATACCATGACGAATTTGTGAATGGAAAGACAATCTTGTAACAAGCCAGGAAACAAGTATTGTTCTTCCTATTATAACAGCAAGAAAATTATTCCTTAACAAATGAAAAGAGGAGGAGATGGTAAGATGGTAGAGAGGATTCATTTTAGAATGAAAAAGACACAAAAAGATTTCCACTTTCTAGCATTGCATAAAAACGTATGAGCCATAGATTTTGTGAAAACATTTTAAAATAAAACATTACAAAATATTTTTTAATTAACATATTTTTGAAATCTATCCATTTTCACACAAATTGCTCTAGTTTATTCATTTGACAACCATATAGTATTTTGTAGCTTGTCTGTCCCTGGTGGTCACTAAGGTAGTTTAAAAGTTTTTACTATTACAAATAATGTTGCAGGGAACATTCTTGTACATGACTCTTCATAGATGTAGAAGATTCACTAGGGAAAATACTTAAAAGTGGGATTTCTGAGTTTTAGAGTATGCACATCCTCTATTTTACTCCATATTGCCAACTTGCTCCTCAAAATGGTTATACCAACTTATACTCCCATCAGAAGTATAATTCATTTCTCTACATCCTTGCTTTAGTCAGAGTTAAAGTTTTTGCCTATTTTATGGATGTGAAATGACATCATTTTTGGTTTACTTTTCCTTTGAGTTACTAATGAGTTTGGACATATTTTCACACATTTATTGGCCATTGGGATCTCCTCTTCTGTGAATTGCCTATTTATATTCTTTTTCCATTTTTCTGTTGAATTGTCTTTTTAATTCATGACAGTCCTTTATAAATTTTGGGTACTAATTCTTTGTTGATTATATATATTTCCATTATACAACAATTCATTCAAATCATTTATTGTGCTTTTACTATCTGCCAGGCACTGATTTATGTACTGGGGACACAGCAATTAACATAAAAGGAACAAACAGACAAAATCCCTGCCTGTATGCAGTCTACAATCTAGCTGGAGTGGCAGACTGTAAGCGAATGGAAATACAATATGTTGGATAAATGGTATGAAGAAAAATCAACCAGCATGAAAGCAATTGTAAGTGGTAGAGTAAGCAGGAAATTTCCCTCTGAGGTGACATGTGAGTAGAGACCTGAATCCAGTGAGAGAATTAGCTATTCTATCTGAGGGAAGAGGCTCATAGGCAAAAGGAACAGCAAGTTTCCTAACAAGAGTTGGGGTCATGTTTGACATATTTGAGAAACAAGCAAGAAGGTCAGTGTGGCTCTCAACCAGTAAAAAAAGGAAGAGTAAAAAGAGATGAATTTAGAGAAAGAGATTACTTAAGGCCATAGTAAGGACTTGGGACTTTATTTAAGTGTGGTGGGAAGTGTTTGGAGATTTTTGAGGAAAGGAGTGACCAGATTTGTCATACATCCTAAAAGGGCCACCCTGGCCATGTATAGAAAATAGACTTTAGGGAGGTAAGCCTAGAATCAGGGCAGGAACAGCAGTAGTACAAGTGAGAGATCATGATGCCTTGGATTCGGATAGTGGTGATAGAAGCAGTGAGAAGTGGTAATTCAGAATGCATTTTGTAGCAGAGATAAGATTTTCTGATCAGAGAATTAGAATTAGGGTGTGAGAGAAACAGAAATCTAGGATGACTACAAGGGTTATGGCCTGAGCAGTTGTGTGAATATTAGCCCTGGATATATACCTTATTTCATCAATTCAAAGACATATGTTCTTTGAAATTAGGAGGCATTTTATAAATGATGGTGACTTACAATCACTGTCAGTCATATAGTAATGTAGTTTCATCAACTATGCATGCATAAGTTTGGTCATAGTTGCTATACTGTCATCATTTCAACTGAACTATGTACACTGTTGGTATTATACATGTTGATTTTTAATTGCCATTAACTGGCTTTTTTAAAGTACACTATGATTTATCATTGAAACTAAAATTCATTTGATATCTAGAAAGGCTCAAACAAATCAATGAAGCAAAAATTTGATATTATTGAATAGATATTTACTCTTAGAGGATTGACCAAAATTCTGTATTTTCTCATAAAGCAACAACTAAAGACTTTTCAGGGATCTAAGAGACAAATACACCCACAAAGTGGATGAAGCTGTGTTATGTTTTGTTACTGAGATATATGCACAACAATTGTCTATCACATGCCAAGTCATACAATTGAAGGTGGGAGAACACTGACAAATTGCCTAGAATAGATGAAGGGAATATCAAAACAAAAGGCTGGTGAAACTGATATACATGTCATGCAGAATTATCATTAAGGCATTGAGTTATAACTTAATTGGTAGCATTTTTTTCCACTTCTAGTTTTAAGTAAAATAATAGTGGAGCTTAACAATTAATAATTTCTTACATTTGATAAGATGCTGTCCATTTAAGAAGTTATCAGAGTACATAGATAGTAGGTAAAGTCATAGGACTGGATGAGATTCCCTAAAGAACGAATGTAGTTAGAGAGGATGTCCAGAGATTGAAAACTGGGTAACTCTGGTATTTGGATATTCGGAAGAAGAGCAAATCCAGTGAAGACACTAAAGAAATGGGTAGTGTGGTAGGAGGAAAATCAGGAGAGTGTGGTACCCTGAGAATTCAAAAGAAGACATTATTTCAAAGAAAGGAATGATCAACTGTACCAAATGCTACTGATAGATTGACTAATGTGAGGATTGAGAGTTGGCCATTTAATATGGTAATATGGGAGTTATTGATGAATTTGACAAGAGTGATACAAAGGCTATGGGTTGGGAGGGAGCATGGCAAATTCAAGATTTATATATCTGAGAAATCAGATCTTCTGGACATACAACTTTTAAATTTTATTAATCAAAATCTCTTAGGGTTGAAAAGGTTCCCAGAGATTGTAACCCTTTGTCCACCTCTGAATTAGTCTGGAAAATTTGATTTGCTCTGAATCCAACCACCTGCAGGGTTTTTTCTGGGTCCACTGCTGCTCACAATGACTATTCAATAGAGTTCTTTAGAGATGTGACACTCATACTATTAATTTAGACAATCTGAAAAATGTGTCTGGCCTGATTCTTTTTAATGTTTGGGATAATTCATTGATAATATTAGTAAATAAAAGGAAACACCAAGTAAATGAAAACACTGCACCTAAAAGATCCCTGTTCTTCTTTACATTCAGAGTACATAAAATGTAGGGATGAAAATGGAGGAGCACATTGTAAAACTGAAGATGATCTTTCAAAAGCCATGTCAGGTCTTTTCCTCTTCTTAAAATAGTCAAAATGGAGGTTAAAAGGTTTTAATATTTTGAGGTTTCATAATCGTGTTATGTTGTCTTAGTGATTTTCTCAGTGAGTCACTTTCATCAAGACAGCTTTATCAAGCTGTATGATGGTGCTAGAATATTATGCTTAGAAACGAAGGAAATTATTATCAAGGTACAGAAGGAAATGAAAGGATATAATTTTTCAAATGGCATATAACTGAATGAAAGAGCTTCCCTTTGGTAGATAAATGATATATAAAAAGGATATCAATTTCACATGTTCTCACTCATATGTGGAAGCTAAAAATTTTGAAAATTGAATGCATGGTGATAGTAAAATAATGATTACCAGAGGCTGGATAGGGTAACAGGGAGCGGGTAATAAAGTGGGGACAGTTAATGGGTACAAAAATCCAGTTAGATAGAATGAATAAGATCTAGTAAAAAAAAAAGGATATCAGACTAAGGTTACTAACATCTAATTCCATATGCAAAAGCTCTAATTTCCTTATTCATCATTATGACTGGAATTATGAAACCATTCAGATCATTCTTTATTTAACCACATTTTTAATCAGTCTTATGAAAAATATCAACATGACTACAGAAAAAAGAGAAAAATTGTTGAAGATTTTAATAGATTGTTTTTTACAACATTAGTATCATTTATTCGAAATGTAACACAAAAAAAGAGGAAATTTGTGGAAAGCCCCTTTTTGTGAGTAACAATAGATCAATAAGAAATAATAATAACAACAGCAACAACTATTAGGCATTAAGGATCTAAGAAGACAAGTTTAGAAAACTTCATCACTTATGAGTGTTATAATAAACAAAAATAAACTAATGAATATATTCAGCTACTATTGAAGGCCCCAGTGGAAGAAATATTTATAATTTCATGATCAACATTTATTGATTGCTATGTGAACACAATGCTAGGCACTAGTGGTATTAAAATTTTTCTACTCTTGAATGGTTGAATTCAACTATTCTATTCTACTCTTGAATAGACTGAATAAAATTTAAAGATTCTAGACATGTATTTCATTTGGCAAGTACAATAAAACTCAAATGAAGTTTGAAAGAAGTGGTTATTAATATATCTTTTTTACTTAATTAAAAAGGTATTTATGAGCTTTGAAATAAACTTAAGAGAAGTGATATTGTTTGCTCTCCTTGTGATACTGAAACAGCAACCTAACGAGATTGCTCTTCTCCACTAACAGGAAAGAAGATTTCTGCATCAATCTATAAGAATTGAACTAATGCTTAATAGAATTTCTATGAGAATTATCTCTACGTACTGCTATGGAGGGATCTCCAGGATATATTATTAAGTGAAAAAAAAAAGCAAGTTTCTGAGTTGTACATATAGCATATTACATTTTCTCATTTTAAAAAATAGAAGCATAAATTAACATTTAAAAAAATGTTTATCTATAAAAGGAAGAAGAGAACAGGAACAGAAGATAGAATTTTTTTTTGAATACCCACAGTGAAAGCAAAATGAAACAAATGAAAAGAAGACTTAAACATAGTAATTTGATTGTATATCCCTAGTGGAATAATTCAAAGAAATCTTAAATTGTTTTCATAAGTAATGATACTATTTTCTGAAGAGGATAAAAAATATAAGTAATTAGGGTAATGATGTTAGGAGCCAATATTTTTACTATAGGAGGAAGATACAAATATAAAATCAAATAAGTTAAGTAGAAACTTTATAATTTTAATTTGAATGGGAAATGTCAATGTGAACTCATAATGATCTGTTCTTCAAAAAAGAATTCTTAGTTCTGTCCATTGAAAAGGCCTAGAAGATAATGACCAACTAAATAGCAATGCATACTTACAGCACCCAGACTGTGGTCTTTAAATACTGTCCTCTCTAAAATCAACCCAGAGTCCTTGGAGAAAAACCTGATTCCAGGTTTAGGTTAGAGAATGTACGAGATGAGCCTTGAACATCTTGACATCCAGGAAGCAAGAAAGTTAGCAATGACTAGTTAAGATTATGTTAGAAGGATTCAGAAACCAACTTGAAGGGACCGACATGCCAAAGATGGGGAAATCTGAGCTTCAGAAGAATAACTGCAGTGGATTTAAACACATCAAATCTGTTAAAGTTCATGAGTTAATAATAATAGACAACAAGAAAAAACTCATTATCATATTTTTAAGATACTAGGGAAATAACTCACTATTTTGAAAATTGGTTAATAGAGTAAAAGATTCTATGTGCCTCCTGGTAGAAGTATAGACAAAAATATCTATGGCCTATCCTTGCCAAAAATTCAAACTTAAATCTGAACAAGCCTTTCTTGAACAAGCTGTACCTGAAAGGATCTAAATATTAATAGTTGGTGAAAGAAAGTTTTTTTATTGAAGAAGTCCAAGGCTGGGCACAGTGGCTCATGCCTGTAATCCTAGCACTTTGGGAGGCCAAGGCGGGAGGATCGCGAGAGCTCAGGAATTCAAGACCAGTCTGAGCAAGAGTGAGACCCTGTCTATACAAAAAACAGAAAAATTAGCCGGACGTGGTGGCACATGCCTGTAGTCCCAGCTACTCGGGAGGCTGAGGCAGGAGGATCGCTTGAGCCCAGGAGTTTGAGGTTGCTGTGAGGTATCATGACCCCACTGCACTCAAGCCTGGGCAACAGAGCAAGACTCTGTCTCAAAAAAGAAAAAGAAAAAAAGAAGTCCAGCAATTAAATGATGAAGGAATGTCAACTAGCAATCACTAATGAAATAATAGCTTTAGGCAATTGTCATAAATTGCTGCTAGAACTATTAGATGAAAGCTAATGGAGAATGTTATAATGGATGGGTAATGCCAACAACAACTGAACCCAGCAGTCAATCTTAATCTCACTAAAAGAGAGACAACTAGACATATGTGCCTTCTGGTAGAAGTATAGACAAAAATATCTATGGCCTATCCTTGCCAAAAATTCAAACTTAAATCTGAACAAGCCTCTCTATGTATCCGCTAGTTACACAAAATTTAGGGGATAGATAACACACTATAACTATGCAAACAGTAAAATCCAGCTGTGGAAAACTCTACCAGACATACATTTTGGTTTAGTCAACAAAAAAATAGCAAGGGGGAAAAAAAAGAGGGAGGAGGAACCTGTTAAAAGATATTTAAGATACATATCAAACAAATGCAAAATATGGACAAAATTATGAACAATTGGAAAATTTGGAAGTTGACTGGATATTTGATATTAAGAATTTGTTGTTTAAATGTAATAATAATGTTGTAGTTATGTTAATATAATAATTCTTAATTAAACATTTGAGTTGCTCAAAGAATTACAACAACAAAATATCTAGCAACTAGATGGGTCATAGAAGAAATGTTATGCCATTTGGGGGTCTAACCAAAGTGATGGTTATAAATTAAAGCTGTGAAATATGCAGTAGACAGGACATGTGCAAATTTCACAATAATGTAAAATTTGCCATTAAGAGTCAAAGTCTCAAATAATAATTATCACTAATATGTTGGGTACATTTCTCACTGGGTATTTGTAGTAGGGACAATCAATTAAATTCTTTTTTCTTTTCTTTTCTTTTTTTTTTTTTTTGAGACAGGGTCTCGCTCTGTCACCCTAGCTAGAGTGCAGTGGTGTCATCATAGCTCACTGCAACCTCAAGCTGCTGGGCTCAAGTGATCCTCCTGCCTCAGCCTCCCGGATAGCTGGGACTACAGGCACATGCCACCACACCTGGCTAATTTTTCTACTTTTTGTAGAGACAGGGTCTCACTCTTGTTCAGGCTGGTCTCGAACTCCTGGCCTCAAGCAATTCTCCTGCCCCAGCCTCCCAAAGTGCTAAGATTACAGGCATGTGCCACCGTACCTGGTCCAATTAATTTTTATATTTCCACTTGTAAAAATAGGAAGAACCTCAGACTGACCCATCATCTTGGAATAAAATAACATGAATTTTGTAACTATTCATCCCATATTCTCCTTGACTTAAGTTATTTGGGCACATGATCCCTGATCATTGATTTGCTGTGATATGTCTGGTACCATCCTTCTGCTCTCATAGTTCAGTGACAAGTCTAGCTTCCAAAATATAATCATCTTTTGGATTCTCTTTTTGATTCTCATATTTGTTTCCACTTATTACTTTTAATGCTATTTCTAGGGAAATTTAGCTGCTTTTATTCATTCAGTCATTTAGGAAATATTTACTGAGTGCCATTTAAAAGCATGTACTGGTTTAGACATTGAGGTTTCAGTGGTGAAGAAGACAAAGTTTCTGCCCTTTGGAAACACACAATTCTAATGTGGAAAGACAGAAATTAACAAATGAACAAATCAACAAACAAGGTAATCTCAGAGTATAAATTCTAGGAAGTACAGGAAGAAAGTGTTAGCAAGTACAGAAGTTGGGGAAGCAGATGTTCTTTAGGATAGAGTGGTCAAGGAAAACTTCTCGAAGGGTATTAGCATTTAAGCCGAAGCTTTAATAATGAGAGAGAGCCAGTATGTGATGAGCCAGAGAAGAGAAAGTAGGAACATCAAGTGCAAGACTTCAAGGTGGGGATGAACAATTGAAAGAATGTCAGTGCTCTGCAGAATCTTGAGCAAAGAGGAAAGTGATAAGAGATAAGAAGAACCCCAATCAAGTAGGACAATGGTAAAAAATTTTAATTTATTCTAAGTGCAATATAAAGCCACTAGAGGGTTTTAAGTAGGGGAAGATCAAATTCTTGTTTACATTTTTAGAAGACCAGCTTTGCAGTTGTATGGAGAATAGATTGAATGGGATCAAGAATACATTTTGGAGACAGGAGGCTATTGTAGTCTTTCTGGCAAGAGACGTGAATAGCTTCAACTAGGATATTAGCGACGGAGATAGAGAAGTAGATAGAATCAAGATATATTTTGGAGATAGAAGTGACATGATTTGATGATGGATTTGATTGGGGGAAGGGGAGGGAAATGAATCCTCTATTTCCCAAGGAACTGCTAGGCTTTATTAAGTTGATGTATAGCAATATCCCTGTAGATGGAATTTTATGATTTAGCCCTTCATAATTCTTTAGATTTGTGTTTACAGAACAGGTTGTTATGAAGTTTCTTTCATAAAAAGGAAATCTTATTTTAATGATAACTATTGATTTACCTTAACGACATATAGCAAGAGCCACAAAGAAGTTCAAAGGTGTTGAAATTCCTTCCAGTGGGAACAAGATGAATTACGAAGAGAAAAAGGAAAGAACCCCTCCCTGCTCCCCATCTGCCCTTCTCCTCTCACCACCCTATGCTTGATATTCACTGCAGATATTTCATTTCCTATAATCGTTCTCAAAGCTGTCGACAAAGGCAATAGTCTTCTTTCAAGAAACCCAGAACACACTCCTTAGAAGAGAAAGCTTTGCTGTCTTGTGAGGAGAAACCATTTTTTTAAAAATGTGTATTCTACTCCCCTGGTTTGCCCACATCCTATCTTACCTTGCTTTATATCATCTTGACTTTCAGACATCAGAAAGTGGGTGTTCTAATTGCCTGCAAGAGTAAGGAGGACAAGAAAACTGATAGAAGGAAAAAGATTGAACATATTTCTCAGCAACCTTTCATATAAGGGAAAGCTAGTAGACCACTATTAAATGATCAAGGCTGTTAAACAGGGACTTGAAAGTTTACAATGTACACTGGTGTATAAGGGGCATACGAACTGCCATAAAATGGCTAAGGTATACATTACTGTCACCCCCTGGGCATCTGACAGATCTAAATCTACAGATTGCTACAATCATGTCTGTTCTGTAAAACTGGCATTTCAGTTCAAATGCCATTCTGTAAAATGAGATTTTGCTATGGATTTTATGAGAAAAATCTTATAGATACTAAGTGCTCCAAGTAGCAAAACTTTCAGAGCATTTGGCAAGTGAATAACTGTCACTTATTTCTGTTTACGTGTCACTAAACTCTGGACATCACAAAAGATGATGAAAGGAAATTTATGAAGGAAATCATGGAACAATGTAGTTCAGTGTTCTCATTTTACTAAATAAAAAACAAAGACCTAGAGAAATTAAGTTCAATTTAGTTAAGACTTCTTAGCTGCGATTCAAATCTTTTTTGGAACGAAACATAAAATCTGTGAATAGCCACCCTTCTAGGAGGTAGCAGAACTGGAAAAAGAATGTAGGTCTTCTAGTTCCAGGAGTAAGCCTCTTTGTATAACATTACAGAAAAGCGACTCTGGCTGTTAAAACTCCCATACCCTAAAGGTAAAGAACTATACATCAATAATGAAATCTTCTATAGACTCTCCTGCTGTATTATTGATACAATAATATGTGAATAGAGAATTTCCATGGCCAAAAAATAACATGGCTGAAGCATAAGTAATTTGAGTTATTTTGTAATTTCCCTACTATATTACTTAAAACTCCTTGGTTCCAAATGGGGAAAAAAATCTCAAATCTACTTAAACAAAAAAAGATAATTTATAGGTATATAACCAAGAAGTCCAAACAATGTCCTTAGGACTTTGCTCCATCTGATCTTGCTTCTGCCTATCATTTGACCTTATTCTTGGACTCAGCAGCATGGTAGTGGCTAGCAGTTCCAACCCAATATTGCAACAGATTCAAATTCAGCAGGAAAGGTGGTGGGTCTTCCCAGTTTCTCTTAAACCAAGTCCCAATTTTCCCTCTGACTGGGCAAAATT
This sequence comes from Daubentonia madagascariensis, assembly GCA_023783475.1. Taxonomy (NCBI): domain Eukaryota; kingdom Metazoa; phylum Chordata; class Mammalia; order Primates; family Daubentoniidae; genus Daubentonia; species Daubentonia madagascariensis. The sequence continues at coordinate 44,281,910 of JAKFHU010000600.1, read as the reverse complement.
GGTTATGACATGTCATTCCCCTACTCAAAATCCTTCGTTAGTTCCTTTCTTCCTGGGAACAAAAGCCAAAATCCCCATAGTGGCCTACAAGGTCCGCCACAATCTGGTCCCCCAATATTCTCTTAACTCACTTCCTACTACTCTCCCCTTTGCTCATTTTACTCAGGCACATTTGGTTCCTCGCTGTCACTTGAACATACCAGACAGACTCCCACTTTAGGGCTTTTTCACTGATTGTTCTCTCTGTGTGGTATATGCTTTTTTTTCTTTTAATTCATCCAAGGACATTTATTTTAATCGGAAAACAAAGAATTTCTACATACATGCATAAGAGCTCAGAAAACAAAGTAGTGGTGTCATCCACAAGGACAAGAGGGAGCTAATGTATTCTCATCAGATGTCCTGGAAAGGCTTTTGAATTTTTTCCCCCCAGCTTTACTGACATATAATTGTCAAAAATTGTATTCAAGGTGTACAAGGTGATGATTTGATACATATATCAACAAATGATTACTACAATCAAGTTAATTAACACATTTATCACCTCACATAGTTACTATATGTGTGTGTGTGTGTGTGATGAAGATGCTTCAGATCTTCTCAGCAAATCTCATGTATACAATACAGTATTATTAATTATAGTCACCATGCTGTACATTAGATTGCCAGAACTTATTCTTCTTATAATTAAGAGCTTGTACCTGTTGACCAACATTTCTCCAACCCCACCCCAACTCCCTCGCCAGCCCCTCTACTCTTTGCTTCTATGAGTTTGGCTTTTTTCGATTCCACATGTAAGTGAGATCATACAATATTTGTCTTTCTGTGTCTGGCTTATTTCACTTAACTCAATGTCCTCCAGCTTCATCCATGTTTTTGAAAGTGGCAAGATTTCCTTCCTTTTTATGTCTGAATAATATTTTGTTGTATATATGTATCACGTTTTCTTTATCCATTCATCTGTTGACAGACTCTTAGGTTGTTTCCATATCTTGGTTATTGTGAATAATGCTGCAATGAACATGGAGGTGCAGATATCTCCTGGAGGTACTGATTTTATTTCCTTTGGATACATACCCAGAAGTAGGATTGCTGGATATATGGTAGTTCTACTTTTAATTTTTTGAGGAACCTCCATAATGTTTTCCATAATGGTTGTACCAATTTATATTCCTAACAACAGTGTACAAGGGTTCCTTCCCTTTTCTGCATACCCTCACCAACGCTTGTTATCTCTTATATTTTTGACAATAGTTATCCTAACTGGTGTGAAGGTATACTGTTTTCCTAAATAGCCATTTTACCGTATCTCACCTCCTTCAAGTCATTACCCTACACACTTGGCCACAGAATAGATGCTTTTTCACTTTTCTTTATAGTCTTAGTCTTTCTTCCAGGCTCTTGTCTCAGTCCTCCAAATTCTCATGCTTATCAAATAGATTCTTGAGTTTTGGTGAGTGGGTCAAGGAGCTTTTTTTCTATATGTGCATGTAAAAGGCATGTTCATGAACCACTGTTCCAGTCTGGGGTCTTGAAGTTGTTCAGTTAAAGCCCCCTCTGTACTCTTCAACACTTTGTTAGGTATCCTGTATCATAACAGTGGTCCTCATATGGGATGTATTAACACAGAGAGAGCAAGAGCCTGTCACCCCCCTCAGCAATCAGCCAGTGCTTCTCTGTGTGGAGTATAATTCTCTACAATGCTCAGAATGAAGACCAACTGCCCTAAACTCTGGATGCAGCAATGGGAGACTTTTACTGAAGTGCAGATTCATCCATTGGCCAGGATTTCAACTAAATATCACACTTCACTTGGCACATTCTAGGCAATGTAAACTCTCTGTCTTGGGCAATTCTGTAGGGTCTGTTTCCAGATCTAACTATCCCCACCCCTACATCCACTTATCCATACCTCCACTCACCCATACATCAGTATTCACCTGAGTTCTTGCTTCAAAACTTCCATATTTTTAACCTACATTGTAAAATCCATATTCTCTTCTTTTATTTTGTCATAGACCTTGAAGTTCCATTAAAATAAGAACCCTGTCAATTGTCAAGTTTCCCAAAATTCCACAAAGTGACTTGTTGATTAAGCAAAGCCAAGTTTATTACACACTACAGTAAGGGAGGCTACCATCTTGACAGTATCATAGTATGGTCGTGAGGGTACAGGTTGAAGGTAGACATGTTTTTGGGGTCTAGCCAAGTCTTAACCGGGATTGGACAAAATTCATGTTATAATAGCTCAATATTGGTGGGCACAGGAAGGCACAGGTCTTGAAGGGAATCTTGAGAAGGAGACAGTAGTTTGACAATTGAGCAATTTATTGTCCCTAGAGAGGGCTTGTTGAGCAGTCTGTTGTTCCATCTTAGTTTTTAATGTTATTAAGCTATAAGGTCACAGCCAAGTTGTTTTCAATCCAAATCCTTAGAAACCACAAATACAGGTTCTCCTTTCTCCAAGGGCAGAAAGGCCTTAGGCTTCAAATCTTCCTTGGAGAGAAGAAGAAATGTTTTCATTTTGGGAGGGGTGTGTGTGTGTGTAGAGGTGTGTTAGATATCCTCCATCATAAAAAGGGTAGATTCCTTTCTCATGTTAAAAATGAAAAATACTTTAAGTTTATATATCACTATACATAACTAAAATATGACTCTAATGATCACCACCTAAATGCTTACTGTTTATTTCTGGTGATTTTTATTTTATTTTTGTCCTTTCCTGTATTTTTCAAATTTTCTACAATAAATATGCATTACTTTGGGAATAAAAAAATTAACCGTAGAAAATTTCTATTTCTTTTCGTAGTTGATTTGTTCACAAAGTTTTACAAAGATTGATTTCTTTTCCTGTTGTAAGTACATGTTCTAACTGAGTGGTTACATATTTGAACTCTGAAGACATTTAGATAAGTGAGTACAGAAGAAATTACCTTTCAAAACTGAAGGTAATATAGCTCCTTTTCTTGTCTTTCTCATCACTCTCATTACCAAATACAATATGTAAAAATATATTTTTAAAATGTTGGAAGAGGTAGAAAAAAACAAGTAAATAAATCAAAATAAATAAAACCACATTATGACTTTGCCTTTGGGCTATTATAGGTATGGAAGTAGAGGAATAAGAACAAATTATAGAAAATAAGACTTCCTTTGGATAGGAACCTTTTATGTCAAATCTTTTAAAATATTTGGTTGTTATCTGTATTCTACCAATAGAAAGTAACATACCTGACAAGGTTGTAAAAAGTGTTTTTATGGAATAATAAGACCAGATTGCTAAAAGATCTTTAGAGTCTTTTAAAAGAAGCATCCTCATGATGCTTTTTCCTCATTTATTCTATTAGTACTACTTACCTTACACTAAAAGAGTTGTCAGGCATATCAGCTTCCTTACACATCTGGTCTCGGGGGTCACACATTTTATCAGTAATATAGTACATATTTTTATTAATCACTTACACTGGCATTTCACAAAATGTATTTATGGAACTCTTGTTCTATGGGACACTGAAGGATCTGAGCAATGCGAGGGCTCTCCGGAAAGCATCCAGCCATGTAATATGTTCTCATTATATTAACAATGGCTGCATACTTTCTGGACAGCCCTCATATTTCATAAAGAAAGGGTTTTATAGTAGGATTTCTCAGGACAATAATGTGCTAATTTGCATAGTAAATCTCTAGGAGAATAATAATGTAATACGAATTTCCCAAATTTATTTGACCACCAAACACTAGTGTTAGTGAAATACATTATGGGAAAATGTGTTCTTCTGAACCCCAGATAAAGACTCAATTTCTAAGTCAAGCACTTTTTATCTAACACTTAACACTCAACATAATCCTGTTTACGCAATAACTGTTTCCCTGTTACTCGAGCTAATTCAATTTTGGCCATCATTACAAGTATGAATATTGAAGAGAAAAATTAATCAAGGACTCAAAAGGGCTAGAACTAGGACTGAAATTACCAGGCTCAAAAAATGGCCATTCAGCTATATTTCTAAAAACATAACCAAGGTTATAAATAGTTTCACTTATCGTCAAGTTTCCCTAGACCTTACACAGTTATGATTAGGACACAAAGAAATGCTAAGAATTTCATTATATGTAAACTTTAAAATAAAATTTGAAATAATTTTATGAACATTTATACAAAAATTATATATAATTGTCATTGGGCTTAGTTCTATTTCTCTCAAGCTCTTAAAATGGGCTAGTTTTCAGATTTATTTGTACTTAATTGGTTAGTTTTAGAAATAATTGGGAATGTTCACTCATAATATCATGAAAGATTAGAGATCCTTGCACTTCACAACTAGACTCTGAATAAACCATACTATTTGAGGCACTGTCACATGGAAGGTAAGTAATTTTCCAGGGCATCCACCCTTACAGAGTAACAAACATATGTGAGTTGGGTTTAGTGTAGCCCAGGTCTGGGGAGCCAGATCTGCAGAAAAAGAAATGAGGATTAGCAGCAAGTCAGACCAGTAGGTAGTCTATCTAGATGAGCAAAAAGTTGAGGGCTGGGTTACTATAGTCATATGCTAACATTGCTGTGGAATACTGAACTTTGGGAATGCTGAATCAGAGACTCTAGCACTAGCTAAAATTGTCAAGAACAAGCCTGCAGGGGTCCTGACTGTGATGCATGCAAGCTATGGGCAAAATTACCTTTCTAAGAGAAGCTTTCTAAAGTTTCTTATAAGATTACAAGATGTTTGCTTTGGTCTGAATGTTTGTGTCCCCCAAAATTAATATGTTGGAATACTTATCCCCAAGGTGATGGTGTTAAGTGAGGCCTTTGGAAGGTGATTAGATCATGAAGGTGGAGCCCTCATGAATGGGAAGCCTGAGAGAGCTTGTTTGCTCCTTCCACCATATGAGGATGCAGTCAGAAGGCACCGTCTGTGAACAGGCCCTCACCAGACACTGAATCACAACTTGATATTGGATTTCCCAAGTCCCAGAGCTGTGAGAAATAAGTGTTTTCTGTTTATAAGCCACAGAGAGGAGTAGTCAAGAAATACCAACTTCCTTACACATCTGGCCTAGGGGGTAACACATTTTATCAGCAATGTAGTACATATTTTTCATTAATCATGTATACATTTATACATATAATGTTTAATTAGTATTTTTGTTATAGGAGCCAGAATAGACTAAGACAATATTTAAACAAACAATGGATTCATAGACAGTGAATACTAAATACACCAAACAAGTAAGCCACCCTGAGACAGAGAAATAACAGATTTATAGCTCACAGATTTTTGATGTTAGAACCATCAGATAGAGATTGCAGATTATTAGTGCATAAATGTTTTTAAAAATATAGAATGCAATGACAATGCTTAGCCTCCAAGAAGAAATTATTCTATAAAGAATAAAAATATTTATAAAATTAATACCTATATACCATTCCAAACAAATAGAATATAAATGAAAGAAAAATATTATTGTGGAAATAAAAATCACAATGTATAAGATATTTTTTAAAAAAGCAAATGAGACACATTGAAGACAAGCTTAGTGAACCATAAGTACAGCCACATGGAACCAAAAGAAATAAAGAAATGAAAAATATGGATTAGTGATTTAGAGATATAAAGATTAAAATGAGGTCTAATATAGCATAATTGACAATGGCCATAAATTTTCCAGAGCTGATGAACAATATGAATTCACAAATCCCCAAGGCACAACATATCCTAAATAGGATAAATAAGATCTATTTCTAGGCACAATGTGGTGAAACTGTAGAACACCAACGACAGAGAATTATGAAAGTAGCTGGAGAGAAAGGAGATCACTATAACTGAACAATTTTTAGAATTCCAGCAGACTTTACAAAATAGGGCCATTGCACAAAGGCACATGTTCAAGGGCACAAGAGCTGAAATAAAACTTTATTCTGCTTTCTGTGCTATATGGAGCTGCATGTCAGGGAGGTGCCATCTAATTTGCATCAAATCACAACAACACTGACTCTGTTTTGTTTTGTTTTGCTCTTTTCTTTTTATTAATAACAGCTTTTTTAAGATACAGTTTACATACCATACAATTCACCTATTTAAAGTGTACAATTCAATGGATTTAGTATATGAATTTTTTAAAATTTGGATTTTGTTTTTTAAGTCTTGAAAGAAAATAAAGTGTTAATTGAGACTATGTACTCTACAAAACTAGCATGCAAGAATAAAAGCAAAATACAAAACCAGTACTAAGCCAAACAAACAAACAAACAAAAAACAACGAAGAGATTACAAGCAAGATAAAAGGACAAATTAGAAAAATGTTGCCACTAATATCACAGACTAAGATTTAATACACACGCATACACACACACATAAACTGTTCTAAAAATTATGACAACAAAGGCTATTTAACCCTATTTTAAAAAGTGGACAGGAAGCTTGAATAGGAAGACCACAGAAAAGGAAATACAAATAGCCCTTAATCAAATTAAAAGATGTTAAACCTCATTTATAACAAAAAAAGTGAAGATTATAATAAACTGAGGTGCTATTTCTTATGTATCAGATTGGCAAAAACCCAAGGCTGTCAACTGTATTAGACAGGGTTCCACCACAGAAACAGACAAGAGGATATCAATATAAACATAAATGTAAACACAAATATAAACACCCCCCACACACACCCCACAGCATATGTATACATCTGGATTTGTTGCAAAGAATTGGCTTATGTGATTGTGGGGACTGGCTAGTTAAGTTCAAAATCTGTATTTTGGCATGCCATCAGGAAAGTAGGCTGAAAACTTCTGGACGGGAGCTGACACTGCACTCTACAGTATGAGTCTAGAAGTTCTTCTTCCTAGCGAAAACCTCAGTCCTGGTCTTAAGGTCTTTGAACTGATTAGATCAGGCCCACCCAGATTATCCAGGATAATGTTCGTGACGTAAAGTCAACTGATTGTAGATGTTAGTCATATCTATAAAATATCTTTGGAGCTCTACCTAGATTGGTGTTTGATTGAATAACAGTACTATAGCCTGGCCAAGTTGACACACAAAACTGACCAACACAACAACATACTCTGTGGCAAAATTATGGAAAAACAGGAACCTCATATATTATTGGTAGAAACACAAAATGGTAATACCCATGAAGGGGAATTTTGCTATTCTAGCAAAATTACATACACATTTACCCTTTGATCTAACAATTCCATTTCTAAATTCACTTCTAAGGTTATATATCAAAGACACATTGAAAAATATGTAAAAAAAATGTGAGCACAAAGCTATTCATTGCAGAACTATATATATTAGCAAAAGACTGGAATAAAACCAAATATCCCTCAATAGAGGATTGGTTGAATAAATAATGATAAATAATGGTAACTACAACATGGAGTATAAAATGACGATGATGATGATGGTGATAGCAATGATGTTGTCTTAGGTTAAAAAAAGAAACAGAACTGAATATTGGTGAACAATCAGATGAAAATTGGTGTGGGGAAGTTGAATCAAAAGTTTTTTAAAATTCTTGTAATGTTTATTTCTTCAGTCTGTTAAATTAAGTATGCATGGTAAAATTTTAAAGATAATCATTAAAAAATAAGTAAAATGTAAATCTTAAACCAGTAGAGAGAAAAAAGGAAAAAAGTCAAGAAAGGAGAAAAAAATAAATGTAAAAAAAAAGAACAAATAGAATTAAGAAAGTAAAACAATAGAAAAATGGACTAACCTTGCCAGTTAAAAGACAAAGATTGCCAAATTAGATTTTTTAAAAGCCATATTCTAACGGCAAGATACACATCTAAAGTGTAACAACACAAAAAAGTCAAAAGTAAAAGAATGGGAAAATATATATCTGGCAAATACTAACCAAAATAAAGCTGGTGTCAGTATAGTAATATAATAAAAAGTAGATTTTAATACAAAGCACCTTATAGAGAGGATCATTACATATTGATAAACAGTTTAATTAATCAAGAATATATATTTTATAATTTTAAACATAGGTGCATACCTAATAAGAAAACCTCAAAATATATAAATCAAAAAAATTTTAAAACTATAGAGAGAAATTGACAAATTTACCATCACAAAGGGATATTTAAATTATTAATCCATCAAACAGACATAAAAATATGAGCAAAGATTAAATGTACAGTTAATATACTCAATCTAATGAGATGATATAAAATTCTGCATAATTAGATAATATACATTTACCTCAAACATAAAAAGAACTTTTACAAAAATTTATTATGAACTAGGCCAACCAATTTCCAAGGATATGCATCAAAGAAACCATATTTTTTACCATGACAATTAAATTAGATGTTATTAATAAAAAGTAATATTTTAAAATTTGCCAAAATATGAAAATTTTAAAAACACATGTAAAATAAATCACGGGTCAAAGAAGAAATCATGATGTAAAATAAAAATACTTAGAACTGTGGGCAGGCGTGGTGGCTCATGCCTGCAATCCCAGTGACTTTAGGAGGCCAAGGCGGGAGGATTGCTGGAGATCAGGAGTTCAAGACCAGCCTGGGTAACATAGTAAGACCCTGTTTCCACAAAAATTGAAAAAATAATTAGCTGGGCGTCCTGGCGCAGGCCTGTAGTCCTAGCTACTGGGGAGGCTGAGACAGGAGGATCACTTGAGCCCAGGAATTTAAGGCTGCAGTGAGCTATGATTGTGCCACTGCACTCCATCCTAGATGGCAGGGGGAGACCCTATCTCTAAAAAACAAACAAAAAACTGAATGACAAATGAAAACACTGAAATACTAAAACTTGTGAGATGCAGCAAAAATGGTCTGTTTGGGACTTTATAAAGTTTGCATTATAAAAGAAGAAATGTAGAATACTAATAAGATAAGGGTTTAGCTTAAAAAATTAGAGAAAGAACACCAGAATAAACCCCAAAGAAAGTAGAAGAGAGGAGATAATAAAAATATGAGCAGAAATCAATGAAAGAGAAAACGAAGATACAATAATCAGCAAGGTCAGAAATTGGCCCTATAAAAATCTTAACAAAATAAACAAACTTTTGGATAAAGAATTTTCTAGCAAAAAAGAAAGCACAAATAAGCAATATAATGAATGAGAAAGAAAACATAACTATAGTTACATTAGAAATGAAAAGGGTAATAAGAACATCTTACCAACAACTTTATGCACATAAAGTTTGTTTAAGAATTGAGAACATCTAAAAAGAAAAGAAAAAGAATTGAGAACATCTGTGACAATATGAGTTTGATAAGGCTGTAGACCACCTATGTCGATCTGACTTAGCTGCTTGTTCAAGGAAATTTTGCCTGGAAAGCACAATGTTGTAAACAATAAATCAGTGCTTCAGAAAATTTGAAGCCTCAGAAAATTTGAAGCGGATCAATTTTTCTGAGACAATAGACTGCCTACTTTGGCAATTAGCTTGCAGGTACCAACAACAGTTTACTTATCAAGAGTCACTTAAAGATTCTCTTTCCTGTTTCCACCAGTCCTAAACAATTATATCACAAATTTTCACAGCCCTAATCAGTTCCCTGCCTTGAAAGACCCACCTTAAGCCACTTGAACTCGGACTCCAAAACCCTATCAATATTCCACTTCTGCCTTCCCCCTTCTGAGACACTGCTAAAATTCTGTCAAGGTAGTCTTCCTCCTTGCACAGCTTTGATTTAGTAACAGGTTTGGTGATGTTTTGGGGAGTTCAAAAGGATAAAATCTCTCTTTTTGTGAAACTCTCAATATAAAAAATGGACATCCTAAAGGCTTTTAAATGTACCCACATGTTGCTTTTTTGAGGGCTCTTTATTCTTCTGGTGCATTCTATTGGCCAAAGCAGCCACAAGGACAGCCTGGCTCAAGGTGTAAGGAAATAAATTCCACCTCTGGATTCAAGGAGCTGTTAAAGTCCGCTTGCAAAGAGGTGTGCATACAGGAAGGGATGGAGCAGTGTGGCTGTTTTTGCAATTTACCACAGGGATGAGAAAATCATCTAACTTGATCCTCGCCTTTTAGTGGAGAGGAAACCAAAACCCCTAGATTAGAGATTAGTTGATTTGCCAGAGGTTATGCAACAGTTAAATGGTAGCACTTCTCCTGAGTCCGTTTCTAGATGTTCCTCATCAGGTTCTGTCCCAGGTGTTCCTGATTCCCACAATTTCTAGCACTGTATTGACACAGCAGGCACTTAGCAAATATAGGATTAATGAATATCTACATTTTAAAGGAAAGAACTAAACTAATTATTTAGAACTTCTTACTCTGATTCCACTCTTCAAGTGAAATATTCAGATTTATTTTTATAGAATAAATGGTATGAGGGTTTGGGGCCTTGAATCCCTTGATTCTCCTCATAGAGGAAGATACAGAAAGAATCAACAAGCAGAGCATCTTTAAAATGTTCTGATTATTTTATGATTTTGAAAATAATATAGAGCCATCGCCATGGGGCCTTTCTCTGGATTCTTCTTATCCTCCCACCCTAAGTGAGCCTGGTGAGTTTCCTGGAGAAAAAGCCAGGGGTGGATGGGGTGGATGGGAGAATACTCCCCCTTTATGGCTACAACCCCAGGAGCTCTACACTCGGGAGCTGGCCCAAGGTTGGCCTCCAGGAATTCATCAAGGTTTCTAGTTTGGACTTCCTGGTTGCTCTGCCCCTGTTAAGCTGCTGGCCTTCTGACTCATAAGAACATAAGTTTAGGAGCATATACACCATCACAGTTGAAGAGGAAGCTTCTGACAGACTGAAGAAACAAACATCAGATGATTAAGTTACTTGCCCAGAGTCATTGCTGGTAAGGATTTACCTAAGATGGTCTCCAGGTACCACCCTCCTCTGCCAACGAGGCATCCGATTTCGGTATGATACAAGGAAAAACTTTGTAACAACAGGAGGGAAAAGCAATACAGACAGATTGTTAAAGTTTCAGACAATACCAGTTGCCTAGAGAATGGAATTCCTGTTATAGTCCTAGGAGTTTGGTGTTTGGTGTAGAATCTATACTGCAGATCCTTAGGGCTTTTTATTTTTTCTCTTTTATTCTATTATGCCCTTAAGAGGTAAGGACATCAAGTAGTTTACTTAAGTGATTGGCTCCAAAGCATTCTTAACTTCCAATAACAGGATTAGAAGGCATGATTCCTAAATCTATCAGCTAGTTGAATCAGGTTCCTTGTGTACTATTAAATAATATTGTGTAATATTAAATAATATTGTGTAATATTAAGCTTTTCCTAATGTTTAATATTAAACCAAGGTTGGGGGCATGGAGTAGGGGGAAACAACACTAATTATGCATACACATGCTGTTGTGTAGGGAATGTTCACATACAATGCTTAAATAGCTTTTGTGGGAAAACATACCTCCTTAAACTTTGGATGGTGTGGTTAGACTGTAACAGCTGTTATTTTTAAGGGTTCAATTTACACAAATTCTTCAAGGTTCTTCTTCCATTAGCATCTTCAGAGGACAAAATGCTGTAGATTCATGCCACTATAATTTTAAATGATTACACTGATATTCCTTTTTATTCCCAAATAGTTTATAAGTTTTCTTTTTTCTTTCTTCATTTTATAAAACATAAAAAAGCATTTAACATAAAGCTTCATGATATAGTAAAGGAGAGAAAAATGTGAGTGGCTAAGCAATGAAGTTGAAAAGGAAAAATTTGATACTGGGGAATATGTACTTGATAGAAGAAAACAAGAATACCTCCTTAGGCCTCAACAATAACTCCATTTCTCAATAGTTAGCTATGTTATGATTCAGAGATAGTAAATAGAAACATTTCATGAGTAATCAGCAGTTTGGGAAACCATTTGTTATTATTTGGCAAATAGGTCTTTCATTTCCAAAGCATCATAGCATCAGAGAAAAAAATGTGGAATGGACAGTCCATCACTAAGGTACAGACAATTGACATTCAGAAGCTCCCTACAGATAACCATGCCTTAGGTTTGAAGTTTTTGTTAACTTTTCAATAAATCTTTATTGCTTCTGCAGCTAACTCCTATAATTCTATCATTAGAGACTCTTTTGTTTGTCACTACTATGATGGAAGAATTGTGTTGGATGGAATTTCTTTCTTCTTTTGGGAAGAAGAGTGAAGACAATGAAGGGACCTTTCCTGAAAAATCACATTTCCAGTTTGTACACCTTATTTTAGTCTTCCACTTATTTTTAAATAGCTATTGAGTATCTACTGTGTGGTTGGCATCAGGATAAGAAATCTCCACCTTCAAGGAAATCGTCTATATAGCAGAGGTATAGAGACAGGTTTTCAGATGAATTGAAAATATCAAGCCAGAGTTGGGGATGTAGACATTTATATTTATACATTTAATTCTATAATAATTTATATTAATATTTATTTTTTATTTGAGGCTCTTACAATTTAATTTTAAGGAACAGTGATTTTATTTCAGAGTCAGTTGGAATGTTGCAGTATAAAATGTTCATTTTCCTGGATAGGCAGAAAATATTCTGTGTATTCACTTCATTACTGGACACTTGACAACCCTAAAGGAAAGAGGCGCAGGGCATGGTGGTGGCTCTGAGGAGGGGCACCTGATTGTCTGGGGTCTATGTCAACAACATCCTTCCAGGAGAAAGAGTCAATGTCCAGGGATCCTTAAAGGATGAGGAATTACTTCCTGGTTGAAAAGGGGACGTTTGGGAATGGAAAACAAGGGCATGCTAAGTTGAAGGGATCTCATGAACAAAGGAAGAAAGAACATAGAGTTCAGAAAACCATAAACAGTTTAGGGTCATTAGAATATAAAGTTCTGCAGGGAATGGTGGAAAATAGGCTGAAGGGTTAGGCCAAGGAAAGAGCCTGGATTTCATCCTGTCATTGTTGACAGAGAAGTAGTGAATGATCTTAAGGGGTTAATGACACTGTCAGATTTGTGATTTAGAAAAGAAAAATAAAAAGAGACAAAAAGATTACTGTGCTTTCTTGTGGAGAAAAAATTAGAAGGGAACAATATTTTAGGCAGAGAGTACAAGGGAACTGTTGCAGTCATCCACGGGAGAGATGATAGTGGCCTTAGATATGACAGATAACTGTAGTTATTACTTCTCAGTTGCATTAAGGGTTAAACAAACTTTGAATCCCAACTGTTCATATGGTGCTTCAGACATAAGGTTGTTTACCCAGTAATCCCTTCCTCCTCTTCTTTTTTTTTTGCTAACCGTTCCCCAGTATTGAGTGACCATCTGCTTCAGAAGAGACTGGACATCCTCTCCAGTCACAGGGCAATAAATCTTGAAGCAAATCATGGTATTTCCTTTTCCAGAGATTTACTAAATTTAAGAATGAGATGATATGCAATTTTGGCCAGTAAGGATTTGAGGGAAAGACTTCTGAGGGCTTTTCATCAGTCTTAAAAAGGAACTCAAGAAAGGAACTGTCTCTTCTTCTGGCCTTTGGACATTTTTTTAAAAGTAGGTAATGAAAGGGGCTGCTGCAGCCATTTTGAGACCAAGCATGGACACTTTTAGGACAAAAGGCAACATTTTGGAAATGAAAGAGTAGAAATACAGTGAGTAGCTGGGTCTTTGATAACTATATTGAGGTGGTGAATTATCCAACCCTAGAACTGCCCTATCTCTTGAATTATGCGACAGAAAAAATGCACTTATTATTTAATACATTTTTATTTGCATTGTCTGCTACTTGCAAAGGCATCCTAACTGATACATACGTGAAAATATGTAGCTGAATTTCAAAAATATCCAACATACAAGTAAACTTCGGAAAGCTGTAAAACAACAACAACAACGTACAGGGAGATCCCGTGAACCTTTCATCCATTTTTTTCCCAGTGGTAATATCTTAAATAACTAGTACAATATCCAAACCACTAAATTCACATTGATACAATTCACAGAACTTACTCAGATTTCAACAGTTTTGTATGCACTTATTTGTGTGTGTGGGTAGTGTACATAGTATACAATTTTATCACATGTAGATTCACGTAACCCTAATTACAATTAAGATACAGAACTGTTCCATGTACATAAGGCTCCTTTGTACTATTTCTTTATGGCCACACTCACCCCCTGTTCCTTGATCCCCAATCCCTAACCCTTGGAACCACTAATCTGTTCTCTATGTCTATAATTTTGCTATTTTGTTATACAAGTAGAATGATGTAACCTTTGAAAGTTTTTTTTCACTCAGCATCATTCTCTTGAGACCCATCCAAGTCATTACATGTATCAATAGTTCATTCCTTTTTATTGCTGTGTTATATTCTATATTTAGTCATTCATCTGTTAGAGGGCAGTTGGGTTGTTTCCAGGTTTCTATGAATACTCATGTATCCGTTTTTGTGTGAACATAGTTTTCATTTTTCTGAATAAATGTCCAAGGGTACAATTGCTGGGTCATATGCATGCTTAGCTTTATAAGACACTCCCAAACTATTTTCCAGAGTGGCTGTGCCATTTTACATTCTCACAAACAATGTATTATTGATTCAGTTTCTTCACATGCTTGACAGCATTTGAGGTTATCACTACTTTAATTTTAGCCATTCTGATAAGTATGTCACTGTGGCTTTAATTTGCATTTCCCTAGTGACTAATGAAGTTGAACGTATTTTGATGTGAGTATGGCCATCATGTATCCTCTTTAGTAAAATGTCTGTTTGTGTCTATGATAGGTGGAATAATGGTTCCCCAAAGACATCCATTCCCTAATCCCCAGAACCTGAAAATATGGTCATGAAAAAGTATTTAACTTAGTCAAACTGCTTTTTCTCCATCAATCAAAATGATCATGTGGTTTTTCCTTCATTCTCTTAATGTAGTATATTACATTGATTAATTTTTGTATATCAAAATATCTTTGCATTTCAAGAATAAGTCTCATTTGGTCATGGTGTATAATCCTTTTAACATGCTACTGAATTGGTTTGCTAGTATTTTGTTGAGGATTTTTGCATCAGTATTCATAAGTGATATTGGCCCATAGTTTTCTTCTAGTGTCTTTGTCTGGCTTTGGTATCAGATTAATGCTGCCTTCATGAAATGAGTATGGAGATGTTCCCTCCTCTTCCATTTTTTGAAAAAATTTGAGAAGAATTGATGTTTGGTAGCATTTACCAGTGAAGCCATCTGGTCCTCGGCTTTTCTTTTTTGATTACTGATTCAATCTCCCTGCTAGTTATAGGTCTATTCGGATTTTCTATTTCTTCATGATTCAGTATTGGTAGTTTGTGTGTTTCTAGGAATTTGTCCATTTCATCTACATTATCCAATTTTTTGGCACACAATTGTTTATAGTACTCTCTTATCCTTTTTATTTTTGTAAAATCAGTAGTAATGTCCCCACTTTTATGTCTGATTTTAGTAATTTGAGTCTTCTATATTTTTTTGTTAGTAAATCTAGTTAAAAGTTTGTCAGTTTTGTTGATCTTTTTGAAGAACCCACTCTTGGTTTAATGGATTTTCTCTGTTTTTTTTTTCTATTCTGTATTTATCTCTGGTTTAATCTTTATTATTTCCTTTCTTCTGCTAGCTTTGGGTTTAGTTTGCTCTTCTTTTTCTAGTTCCTTAAGGGGTAAAGTTAAGTCGTTAAAACTGCTTCTTTTTAAATTGAATTCGGATCTGTATCAATGTGTATGTGTGTGTATTTCATAGATTCTAAGACATACTTTTTTTCATGTGTTCTCTTTGAGGTCAAGATGTGTTTTACAATTGAAGTGAAAGAAGCTATATCTTCATTTAATTGGTAGGGTTTTCTTTCTTAGAAATTCATAAAAAATAATAATGTGATAAAGCAGTGACTTTCAATTAATGGCATCTAAATTTGATAAATACAATAGTTATCTGAAGCTTATAATGAAAAAGATCAGTCCCCAGCTTTTCTCTTTCCACCTTGGTTTCTGATCATCAGGGACAATTTACAACTTCTTTTGTTGCTAATTCTGCTTATCTCCAAATTTCCAAATGACACCATGATACTGTTATTTCTTGATTTTTCAGTTATCTATTGACATTGCAAGATAATTTAGCTCTTTTATTTTCATAACTCCAATATATAGATGCATCCTTCCCTTCCAGTGTATTTGTTATAAATTTTTATAGATCAACATTTGGTGTTCATGTCATTATGACTATTGTAATATTGTTCACAGATGAGCCATGTTGCACATTATGAATACATTTCTTTTCTTTTTTGTTTTCCCTGAAGTTAAACTTGTGTTGGTTTAACTTGCTCAGTTTTCAGTGTACACGTCACCAATTCATCCCCATGGTCTCTACCAAATGTGTAAATATCTTGGCACCCTCAAATTGGTCAAGTACTTGTTTCTCTCTCTCTCTTTTTTTTTCCTTTGGTGACATCCTTCTTGGAGCCCTTCACATTTCTGATCCCATTTGGACTGGTTTCTCTCTATGCCTGCAGGACAGCTGTCACCCAAGGATTTCCTTTTGCCATCATCCAAATGCAGAGAAAAGTTAAGATTTAATTCACTGATTTTCTTAACTTTTCTCCTTTATTTCAATGTCTTTGTCTTTTTGCTCTAATTTCTGGGACATTTCCTCAGTTTATCTTCCAATCCACTTATGAATTTTTTCATTTATGTTATCATATTTTTAATTTCTAAGAGCTCATTTTGTTCTCTGAATATTCTTATTTCATAGATGCAAAATCTCTTATCTCTCTAAAGACATTTATTGTAATTAAAATTTTTTCTTCTGTTCTCTGCATTGTTTGCCTTGAATTGCCTTTTTTTCATGTTTGTTTTAATCCTGCCTTTCAAATTAAATGTTTTCTTCAAAGGTGGGATGATCTATAGTTATATGTTCACATTTAAGAGATGGCTGGAAGTTCTGGGTATAAAGGTGGGGCTTGTTGAACTTTGGTCTTCACTGTTGGATGATGTGATTGTGTCATATCAATGTGGACTACCAGCTGTTAGTACCTATAGGTGTGATTTCTTCAGCTAGTCAATTTCTCCCGCAAGGAATCCTGTAATCCCTTGGCTGTCAGCTAAGTTCATGCTCTCTCTATGATACTACCTTGATTAATTAAGCACTAAAACAAAATTTGTACTCTTGACTGTTATAAGGGTTCAGAATAGGTAGAGATCAATTATTGGAAAAGTTGGGAGAATCATAATAGATGAAGTGGGGCATGGGATAAGCTGGAAAGACAAGCAGGCCCGCCAGACACTGAGATGAGAGAGAGAATCGAATTGAACAGTAATTAAATGCTGTAGTTCAGGGATGGGAATGATCACTTTCAGCTGATAATGTAGCACAGCTGACTAAGGCATGTATATGGAATGAAGCCTCTATTCAGCCTTCAAGCAGCTTGTGACTTTGGCAAGTCATTAATCACTAAGAGATTCAATCTCTTCACTTGAAAAACTGGGGAGATTATCTCCAAAGTCCCTCCCGGGTCTAAAGTTTCTTTAAGGTATTTACTATTAAGATTCTTTTGCATCATATGACTTTTTGAGTGATAAATTATAATTAGTGGATGATTATATAGTTCATGGAGATGAATCCAGAGCTTTGAAATTACTCTTATGAAATCAGTAATTATTTAACGTTATAGGGAACTTAATAACTTTATTTAGATTAAATTTTATATGCATGCTGCTTTAAAAAAATCTATTCACTTGCTATATGTAAGTGCACTATGATTTTTCCCTCTAGTATAGCAGAAAACTAAAATCTGAAACAAACCATTCTGAAATCCTGACCTTGTTTCTTCTCTTTGCATATAAACAAAGGATATCATTGAAAAAAGGAAAATAGCTACCAAAAATAGATAAAATTAGCCAGGCATGGTGGCACAAACCTATAGTCCCAGCTACATGGGAGGCTGAAGCAGGAGGACTGCTTAAGCCCAGGAGTTTGAAGTTGCAGTGAGCTAAGATGATACCACTGCACTCTACCCAGGGTGACAGAGTGAGACTTTGTCTATAGGTCTCTTTCCTGCATTAACTTGTAACCGTGCCATTTCTTAATAGGGGAATTGATTCATATTAATTTGTTATACAAATGCTTACTTAGCATCTACTATGTGTCAGGTATTTGTGCCAGATGTGGTGGTCACAGAAATGAAAAGCACAGTCCTAACCTTCCAATAGTTCATGGCCTAGTAGGGAAGACAGTTCAGTAAACCACCAAGTATTTTACAGTGTGTTACTACTGGAGCACAGAAACAGAGCCTTCGTAATTGATGCCTGTTTTGGCTTGTCCAGCACCACTCCCCTTTTTTTCTGGAGTGGTTCCTGAGTTTTTCTCTGGGAATTACCTCTCTGCCATTCCATGTTCTTTCAGTGGAGCTGTGGGCATATTCAAACCTAATTGGCCAGATTCAAATCTAGCCAATTAGAACATCATATACTTTGGGTTTTTTTTTAGTATACTGTAAATATATGTAATTTTTATTTGTCAATTATATGTATACTCAATAAAGCTGAGGGGACAAAGACAAGTAAACAAAGAAAATGGTTAACAGGGAAATCTAAGTAAATGTTGATTGTATGGGAAAAAAGGGACAAATGGAGGTTAGGCTAGTAGTGAGGGTTTTGTTTTGTTTTGTTTGTTTAAATTGAGAACATCATATACTTTGATCCACAGTGATTGGATCAGGGGCTTTCCCATGACCCAAGCCAAACCAGTCTGCTACAGTCAGAAGCAATCTTGAGACACAGCATAGTACATTCAGGGAACAGCAGATATTTGGCTGTGGGTGGAAAACTGGGTCTGAATGGGGAGAGTTAAGAGACAAAGGTAAAATGGTAGGCAGGAACAGTTTATGAAGGCCCTTGTATGTTATGCTGGAGAATTTGGACTGTTTCCTAAAGAGATGGGGAGCCATTAAGTGATTTTAAGCAGGAAGTTCTCATGATTACATTTATGCTTTAGAAAGATTAATCTAGTAGGAGTATGAATGATGGGCTGGGGGAAGATGAAGTAGAAAGCAAGGGAATGAATGAAGATATCACAGTAATTGTCTAAACCAGAGATAATAAGGGACCTGAACCATGGGAGTGACAGTGGGGAGAGGGAAGAGAGGCATAGTAAGAGTGCTTCCCAACAGCTCTACAGAAGACACATCTGAAAGAAGTACTGTAATAGCAAAACTTTCCTTGGGAAATTCTTTTCTGGCTACACCTCTAGTTCAGCAAAGTGTACTAATTTTCAGGGAACAAAAGCAAAATAAACTTTCATTTAAGACTGTGCTTCTCTAAGTTTAATGTGCATACAAATCACCTGGGGATCTTGTTAAAATGCAAATTTTTGTTCAGCATTTCTGGGGTGGGATCCAAGATTCTCCATTTCTAATAAGCTCCCAGGTATTGTTGGTCTGCATATTACACTTTGAGTAGCAAAGGTGTAGAATTTTTTGAGGTATGAGTAGGTTATTCAAGTAGAAAGTCCAGCAGGCAGCAGATGTAGAGTCTAGAGTTTAGGAAATAAAGAGAGACTTGGGCTGGAGATATTCGGGAGACATCAGCACACAGGAGCTGATGATGGCAGAATATGAGGATAATGGCCCAGGAATAGTGTTTGGAGAAAAAGCAGAAGAGCTTCAAGGAGAGCCCATCGGTAACTCCAGCATGGAGGATGAGGCTTAAGAAGGTCAAGAGGTAGCAGATGAATCTGGAATGCTAATGAGGCTTTTCAATAAGTCTTTAGTTCCCAAGCTGCTTATATAAGCATTAATTAATGCTACCATTTATTGAGCATTCTATTCCTGGTACTGTGCTAAGGGCTTCAACTTTTCCCTAAAACACAAGGTATAAGAAATGTCACATTAAAAGTTTTCTGCAACCACACCCCATTACTCTGAGCTGATGGAAAATTTAGTTTGGGTTATTATTAGAACTCTCCACTCCACACCCAAGAGTATTGGAAGGTTCTACCGGCCTTAGTACAGTACTTTTGGAAAAGACCCTCTAGTCTTCACTCAGTGCTGGTTACCAATAATATGCTCATCTTTCCACCTCATTTATCCCTTCCAGATAAGCAGCTTTCCTGATTCAATGCCAAGGTTGGGCATGGGCATCTTGATCATGGTTGGAATCTCTGATGCCTAGTGTGTAGTCTTCCTAATGGTGCTACACATCCATTCTCATCCAAGTTCCTGATCAGCATAGAACCTGCAACCGTCCTTTTCCGTTGTTCCCTTTGGTTGCTACTTACCTCAGTCAAACTCAAAAGCCTCTGACCTCTCTCTACTATGTGAAAACAGAATTACCTCAACTGGGCATAGGCGTTTTTGGTGCAAAGGGGCTTTTTATTTTGCCCTGGGGCCAGGGAAATCCCAGATCTTATGCCATAGTCATCAAGGGGGAGCGGGCAATAGTACCACATCATTCTCTGCATTCTTTTACAACATTGAGAACAAATCAAATTCTTATCGTATTATCTTTACAAATCATCTTATTACATATGCATTGTCCTATGAGATCCCTACAACCACTGGGTTAATTCCCACTTTATATCCTGAAGCTTGGATGAATTTAGAAACTTGTTTCAAGTCACACAGCTATTAATTGCGTAGGAGCTATAAACTATGTGCGTTGGACTCTGGAGCAATGAAGGCGTGGTATTGTCACAGTTCCTATCAAAATACTTTGCTCGAAGTCATGTGGGAGTGGCAGTTACCAGAACCAAATTCAGAAGCCTCACATACAGAGGGGAAAACTCTCCGGGTGTGTGCCTCAGATCGAGGGCTGGCATTTCTTTAACACTCACTGCAATGCTACTACATCAATTTCACAATGAAGAAACTGAGGTTTACAGCCCGTTGGTGACTTGCTTACAGCCACAAAGCCAGGACTACGTTTGCTGGCTCCCAATATGGTGTTCCTTCCATTACACCAAACTGACGCTGCCTGCGCCAGGCTCCAAGTCTCGTCCCAGGCAAAATCCAACACACATAAGCACACCCCAATTCAACGGCCCAACTAGGAAAAATAAATTGGCACCTGCGCAGTCCCGCCCCGAGACTCCGCCCCAGCGGCCTCCGAGCCCTACTCAGCACGCGTCAGGCGTCTTTTTTTTAAAATTTTTTTTCGCCCCGCCCCTTTCCTCCGTGCCATTCCCGCCACTACCCGCCCCTTTCCCTCCCGGATGTTATTTTAGTTTCGCCGGATGTTGTTGTGAGTGCGAGAGACACGTGAGGTGCTGCTACGTCATCACCAGGCACGCGCAGGAAACATGGCGGCGGCTGGTGTTGTGAGCGGGAAGGTAAGTAACGGCCCCGGGAGAGACTCCTGCTTTTCTCTGGGACTGGGGTGCTTTTGCTCTGTGGGGGGCGGCCAGGGGGGGGACACGAGGGCCTTTCTGCTTCTGGAACAGCACGCGGCGCATGTAGAAGAAGAGGACTTGGTGGTGTCGGCTGTTTTCCCAAGAATGCCAGTTCAGCCGGGGAGTCACAGACCCAGCTCCTGCTCCAAGGCCAGCTAGGCCTCGGTGCTCCTCTCCTCCGCCCCAGAGCTGGGAGGCTTTTATTCGTATTATCTTTACTAAGGGGTAGGTGGTTCCCTAATTCCTGTTTTTCTCCCGACTCACTTTTTCTTGACTCTAGCTCTTTTTGTCTACTCTTCTGACTCCGATGTCTTTTCTTTCTGTCTTTGACGCGATAACCTGACTTGGCTCTTTCTTCCTTTGCTTCACTCTGGTGAAGACGTCTATGCCGCCTTTGGGAGGAGCTGAACAGGTGCTAGGCAGCTGTGCGCATGGAAGAAAAGAGTGTATTGAGTCTGTTTTACCAAACGGCCGAGTTGGTTGGTGGTTGTGAGCAGCAAGGTATGTTTCTACTGAGAGCTGGAGATTTACACCATCCTAAGCTTGTTTAGGAAGGCGTTTATTCAAGTATTTATTTCCTAGACGTCTCCGTGATGTTTCCTTGATGGCTGTCATGATGTTTTACGGAGGTGGCTCCTAACGAACCCTCCTACCTAGTTCGTTAGGAACTAGGGTTAGGTGTGGAGATTTCGTTGTATGGTGCCTATTCACGTTCCGAGGGCACATTTTATGCATAGTTAAGGCTATCAGCTTTATGACATGCCACTGGCAGCATTTCCCAGTGCAGGGGTATTTCATAAACAGTTGGGGCTGACTGGTAATGACTCATCGAACACTAAGGGCTATTTACGTTGCAGATAGCCTGCTTCCTCCGCTCCTTGAGTTTCCCTCATGTTCTCCCTGTTGCCTTCCCCACCCCATTTTGAATTATTTGACAGCATTTGTAATTTGGTGTATGGAGTACTACATTAGGCGTCAGAATGAGAAATATGGGCTTGATTTTGCTGCTAATCTGAAGTGATCGTGGGAAATTGGGCAATTTTGACTTCTCTGTCCTTTATGTTCTTTACTTGCAGAAGGGGGGAGATGCCAATTATTATTTCTTGTATTGGAGTTGTTAGGATTACGTGGAAAAAAAACCATACATGTTTGTATGTAGTGGCTCTTTTAAATGATAGGAGGGCTTCTTTTTTGGATTATTCACGCTCCGTGGATGTCTTGTCAGTTTTTGTCTTTTTATATTCAGGGTGAATGTTGATCTTCTGCTTGACTCACTGCATATTAAAAGGTTATCCTATTTCATTTTCCATCTTGGTTGATCCAATCTGGGACTTCCCAAGGGGGAATCCTTTCCATTTAAACTACATCTCTCCTTTTCAGGTTTGGATTAATGTTGAAGAACCCTTGAGGCTATGAAGCAGAATTGTGAAATAGAAGACTTTTTTCGCTGTTTGCTTGGAGCCACCACCTTTCATAGTCTGACTTTTTAAAATTAGTCTTATATTAATATTTCATAACTCTGCTTCATAACCTCATTTGTACTTATTGCAAATTCACACCTGTTCCCATTACTCCACTAAAACTATTTTTTCATGCCAAAAGCTGCTTCTCTCTGAAATAATACTATCATGACCAACAAAACCCACTTATTCTTGGCAAGTTCAGATCTGGTTTAATGGAAGATTATCATCATTCATCTGGATGCATGTTAAACAAACTTGGAGGATCCATTTCTGCAACAGTGTTTAATCAGTAACCGAGTCCTATCAGTTTTACCTTAAAGAGATTTCTTAAATTTGCTGCATCATCTTTACTCTCAACGTATAGTTTAGGCCTTTGGTCTGCCTCTAGTCTTGAGTTCTTGGCTGTTTTTCTCCTTGTCTACAGTCTTTGTCCCCAGTCCCTTCTCTACACCACCACTGGAGTTGTTTTTCTAATGCACACATCTGACTGTTTCTTGCTTTAAAAAACAAATGAAAATCCTTTCCTTTTTTGCCATCAGCATTAAAATAATAATCAAAGCTGGTTAACATGGCATAAAAAGACATGTTGCCTTTATGCTTCTCTACTTCCTAATCTTTTTTCTTTGGGAAAGAGGTTAGGGGAGAAATTATATGTGTGTGTGTGTGTGTGTGTGTGTGTGTGTATTTATTTAATTTATTTCCTCCCGCCCTCTGCCAAGGTTCAGCTAAGACTGCTAGTTTAGAAGTCCAGAGAAGTAGATGTTAACCAAGGCTAACAAGAATCACTTGTGATAATTTAAAAGAAAAAAAATACAGATGCGGGCTATCAGCTCTGTTGAATTAGAATGTCTCAGTGTTGAGATCTAGGATGTAACTTCTTTTAACTCTTTTACTTGCTTTGAACTTGGAATTTCAGGAAGTGATGAAGGAAGTTAATTTCTGTCATGTGGAGAAGCAATGTAAGGTAATGGTTAAGAGCTTGGACTCTGGAGCCAAACTGATTTCAGAACCTAACTTCACTATTTACAAGTGACTACATTCAAATTACTTAACCTCTCTGTGCCTCAGTATCCTCATCTGTAATATAATAATAGTACCTACTTTATGGGATTAATGAGTAATATTATTAAATGTATTAGAACAAAGCCTGGCACATAGTAGATGCTAGGTATTATCTCAATTTCTCTGCAAATCATTGGTCAGATATGGCAGAATCTAGAGACTTAGCATATGGTTTTGGTATGGGTGTGAACTTTGTTTTCAAAGTTCTCTCTCCAATTCTCATTGTTATTTTAGGAATTGAAAAATATTTTGTTTTAGAAGTCATATAGTGGTTTTGATGATGGATGAAAAATCATCAAAATAGGGCAGTGATTAAGGAGATGGAGCCTAATTGCTTAGGTTCAAATCCTAGCCCCACTGCTTTCTAGCTGTGTAACTTTGGGAAAATTTCATAACTTCCCTGTGCCCCAGTTTCTTCATTTATAAATTGGGGGTAATAATTATACTTCCATCATGGAGTTGTAGGGAGGATTAAATGAGTTAATATTTGCAAAACATTTAGAATAGTGTTTGGCATCAAGTAAGTGCTCAATAAATATTAGCTGCTGTTATTACTATTGCACAGTAAGATTTTTCAGACTGTCTTATGATTGTAAGGTTAGTATTGGTTTGGAAACAGTTGAATGCTTATTTATGCTGGCAGTTTTCCACAAAGAAATTAAGGCTGCTCACAAATGTAAAAGCAAAATAGTTATTTATAATTTAGAAGGAAAAAGGAACCAAAAGGAAAGTAAATAAAGTTAGGACAGCTAGATGGAACTGAAAGTATGGTTATTAAATTAAACTGTATGCTTTAGTGAGCTACAGTTTGGCTGTAAGTTTTCTAGCAACGAAGATAAAGAGGGAAACCTGATCAGCTGTAAGAATTGCAAGATCCATGGTAAAATAAAACAAAAAGGAAAATCCCCCAAAAAACTAGTTTCTGGAGATTAGACCAGGGTGTGCAGTTTTCTGTGGGTTCTTTCCACTGTGTAATATAATGAATGTGATTATATGGCATATTGTATCCTTTTGGTGAAAGAAAAACAAGGACCCTATAATCCTCCTGGTATGCTGATGTTTTCATGCCAATGGGTAGTTCAGTTAGTATGGGGTACCAATATGATGTACTCAATTCTCTGATGATTTGTGTAAATTCAAGAGTTTGTGTTTGTCAGCATGTGTGGATGGATTCAGTCCTACATATATATTGTTTGTCTTGTGCATTTGAAAATGTATTTGAGTCTGATTAATAACCTTGATTAGTTCTTGGAGTTCAGCTATTCTAAAAAGGGTAGAACCATATGTTTTAACAGTTAACCAAATGGGGAGAAGGATTGACATCCTGTTATGAATATTGAGGGGAGAAATAGGGACACTGACTGTGAGGCCGTCCTGTTTCTGCTCTAACAGGAGAACAGAATTGAATTAATGGAATGAGTTGAATTTACCTATCACAGAGAAGGGGAAAAAGGGAGATACTGTGAAATAGTTTTTGGCATTATACCAGTGCCCCTGTTGGTTGCAGTTATTTTCATTCATTTATTCAACAAATACCTATTAGGCACCTTATTTATTCCATACTGTATTAGGCATTGAGTTACATCAAATAGCCCCTGCCTTTGGAACTTACAGACTTCAGTTCTTCAGAAGGAAAACATTCACTAACAGTCACCCCCTTAACTATCTAAATAAGAAATGCAATATGAGTTTCAAGACCTTGAAGTGGGTGATATTAATATTTTTAGTGAATGTTTATATTCTGAAGACCTGTAGACTGACTAATCATCATGAGGTCAGATTCTGAAATGTTTCACCTGCACTTATAGATCCTGGCACACAGTAGGTATTCAGTGAAGAGGAAAAAGCAAGAAGCTAGAGAAAATGAGGGACATGAGAATGAGAGATGGGTCCACTAACAGTTCTCTTGTTTCAGAATTGTAAAATACTATTGCAGTACACTTCCATTCATGTTAGGTTTTCCCATAATTGTATTAGAATTTTGTTCTATTGCAAGTAACTTGAAACAGTCAAGAAATCGGCTATTACTTTTTCTTAATCAGAATTTGTTTTGATGGCATTTTTAGTAAGAATTTATTTTGTAGCTTAAAATTGACCGCGTCTATTTCCTTTTAGATATGATAATAGTCCTTTAAAATTTTTGTGCTTTTGAAAGATAAAGAATATTGTTAGAACCTAGATTTTCCTGGATAGTTTTTCTTTTCCTAGACTTGATCTTGTAACATGGTGGTTACCTAGGATATAATAGGAGTATGTCATTTTTCTTTTCTGGTATTCTTTAACAAACATGTGAGCACCTGTTAGGTGCTGGGTTCTTTGGATACAAGGGTGGTTAAACACAGACTTTATTCTTGACATAGTAGTTTGCAATTTTAAGTCATTTCAATTTGTGAATTAATAAAAACATGGCTTTTTTGAAGAATGAAAATAGTCTGATTAGAAATTGGTACTAGGACTAGATGAGAGATTATAATTCAGCTTTTTTATTTTCACTTTTTGGTGGAAGGAAATACTTATGAAACCTTGTTATTGTGCTTTAATGTATATGTAGTTGTTTGTGTAAGAGAAATCATTCATTTAGTCATTGTTGTATCTCCTCAGACTGCTAAATTATTTCTGTTTCCTGTCTAACCTTGTTTCGCACACTGATAACTTTCAGCAATAATAGTTTCTGCTATCTCTCCTTCATTGAGAGTTGTTCCATCCTCTGTATCTCAAAGGCTCACTCTTAACTCTCAGAATTTCCATGGTATGTTACCTTTACAATCACCTGTATTTTATGTTTTTTTTTTTTTTAGTTCCAGTCATTACTGATTAACACATCCCAAATAAAACTCATTGTTTACTTTCTTCCTTCTGTGCTCCCTATCTCAGTAAATAACCTCATCTACTCAGTTTTGTCCTTGACTCCCCTCCTCTTCGCTTCCCACGTCTGTCTAATCAGTCATGAAGTCCTGTCATTTTGACCTTCTAAATATCGTTCTAAACCATCTGCCTTTCCTCATCTCCACTGCCTTAGTTCAAGCCACCATGAATCTCTCCCTCCCTGGATTACTGCAGCTGTTCATTCTTGGCCCTGTAGCCAGTATGTTGGCTTAGAAAATGCAAATTTGACCATGGCTTTCCCCTGCTAGAACTCTAGTGGCTTTTCTTTGTCTTCAGGATAAATTTAAAAATCCTAAGTTCTTTAGCATGGCTTATAAAACCTTTTATGATCTGAACTGGTCTCTGTTTTTGTCTTTAAACTACATTTGAGTTTCAACCGTGCACGGAACTCCTGCTCTCTGTATAAAACATATACCCTCTGTCAACAACATACACCCTTTGTCTCCCCATGCCCTCTACTAGTTAAAATTGCCATTCTTCAGGTCTCAGCTGATAATGTCACTTTAGCTCAATCTGCCTGAGCCTCCTGAGTCTAGGTAAGATATCGTTTGTTAGGGCCTGCTGTTGCAGCCTATTGGTACTTATATGTTGTAATTGCTTGTTTTCTTGTTCTAATCTCCAGTTAGACTGTAACTGCTATGAAAGCAATGAGTGAATTTTATTTACTTATACCTTGTAGCTTGCTCTGTGCCTGGCACATTGTAGGCATTCACTATATATTGAAGAAATAACTAAAAGTGGCATCTCATTCAGGATTCTGTGCATAACTCCATCAGACTCTACCATTGATTTACTGGTTTACATGATACTGCTAGTTTAGTCAGACACTTCAATGCATGTGTGCTTTTTCCACTGACACCTTTTTAGTCCCAGCATCTAGTTGGTGCTCAGTACATGTGCTAAGTATGTAAGTAAAGAAACTTCTAAGTCAGATTAGGTGGAATGGAGGGTGGTTGGAAGAGTTTGAAAAGGCTATTGCTTATGCTCTTTTGAAGGATTTATTAGAAGTTACTTGCAGAGAGAAAGGGTAAAAGAGTACTCCAGATAGATGGAACAGAATACACACAGAAAAAGGCACAAGGCTTTCAGGAAATGGGCAGATTCAGAGTGGCCGAAGGCAGGAAGGTTGTGTGTGTTGGGGAGTGTCAGAAGGTGTAGTGTCACTATAGAGCTAAAGAGTGGAATCAGAAGGATTTTAAGCTCAGGTATGTTGTGATCAGATATACATTTTATTAAAATCTGTTTTGGCAGTGATTATACATTACACAGATTGTTGGAAAGTGACTAGATTTGAAGAAGAGAGACCAGAATGTTATTTTAGCAACCTAGGCTAGAAATGAGGGATCTGTGTCAGAGGAGAGGGTTTGAGGGATTTAGGATATAGAATCTGGAGGATGAAAGAGGCATTTAGGATAATTGAGTATATGGAATATCTTTGACATAGTTGAGAATACCAGAAGAGGAGCAGATTTAGATAGAACATACTGAGTTTAAGCTGCCTTTTTGAAATGGAGATATCAAATAGGTGTTTGGATATTTGGGTGTGGAGCCCATTATAATATCTGGGCTCACACTGGCATTTCTTGGGGATACCTTCTCTAACCAAAAGCTTAAATTATCATCTATATCCCAAATGGCTTTTAAAGAAACTGAATTTTTGTGACTTTTTTTTTTTGGTTGTTAGATTAGCTTGTAAAATTCACATATTTGCTAAAGTTCAAGAATGTATGTTATGTAAGGTAGGTGTTCGGTTTCCATATTTGGAGAGAGAAAATTCTTGCCCTGAGCTTACTAGTAAATTTAAAATATTTGGGTTGAATGTTTTTATTTATCTTTGGCTTTTGGAAATAAAGATTATAACAATCATAAATAAAAATATAGTCTTACTTAAGTGTAGGAATAGTATAAAAAACTACTCACTGATACATTGTGCAACTTCCATATCTTTTCCAGCTTTTTGTGTTAGGAGGAAGCATGGTCTTTTTTTTTTTTTGCGACTGGGTCTCACTCTGTCACCTAGGCTGGTGATCATAGCCCTCTGCAGCCTCAAACTTCAAGGCTCAGGCTATCCTCTTGCCTCAGCCTCTTGAATAGGTAGGACTACAGGTGCATGTCACCACGGCTGGCTAATTTTTTTTTTTTTTTTTGACTTTTTTAGAGACAGGGTCTCTCTGTGTTGCCCAGGCTGGTCTTGAATTCCTGGCCTCAGGCGATCCTCCAGCTTCAGCCTCCCGAGTAGCTGGGATTACAGGTGCAAACCATAGCACCTGGCAGAAGCATGGTCTTGAGTTGGATTGTGTAAAAGTACACTCTATCTAGAAACTTGTATTTATCTGTTTTTCTGCCTCATTTTTGCTTTTTAATCCTAACTTTTGCTAAATTAGAGGTGAAAAAATTTATTCTAAAATATTTGCTGTGGTCCCCAGAGCTTTTTAAATAAGTAGTATCTGACATAGTTCCTTTTCTAAAGAAAATCTGCAGTTTCTGTTGCTATCAGCAGGCTATCATTGGAAGTTTTATAAATGTACTTATCTGCTTGGGCATCTTAACAAATATTTAAGAATAAATGAGAGCCTGGAGGGCATGAAATAATTTTAACCCAACTGGAAAGCTTGCTTTTTTTTTTTTTTATAGTACTTTTACATATCGGTCCTCTGCCCCCTGTGGGGAGAGGGGCACCTAGGATAGTCTATCTTGTGTAAAGATTTTACCTTTTTTATAATATTGCCAGGTATATACAGGGAAGGAAATTTACCTTTTTATCTTTGTATTCTTTATGGTGTCTGGCACATAATTGCTTAATAAAGTTTGTTAAATTGAGTTTATGCAATCAGTTTAGCACCACTAAGTGGCAAATCTTTGAATGCTCTTGATATATTTTGCTTCCTATGGACACCTAGTTCCCAATTAAGTGGGGTGTGATTTTTAATTTTTTTGAGGCAGAATCTTTTTTTTTTAAGTGAAAATATCTCCACTTATGTATTTTTTATATAAGTTTTTACAGTTTAAGATAATACTTAACATGTAAATTAATTTTTATACAGCTTTATTGAGATGCAGTTGACAAATAATAGACTGCATGTACTTTGTATAGTTTGTTAACTTTTGATGTATGTGTGCACCATGAACCAATGAACACAATCAGGATAATGACATTTCTACCACCTCTGAAAGTTTCCTCTTGACTCATAATCCGTTACTCCCTTTACCTGTCTACAGACCACTGAGCTGCTTTTTGTCACCATAGATTAATTTGCATTTTCTAAAACTTTACATAAATGGAGTTATAGTGTGTGTACTCTGTTTTTGGTCTGCCTTCATTCAGGATAATTATTTTGAGGTTCATTCATG
This sequence comes from Daubentonia madagascariensis, assembly GCA_023783475.1. Taxonomy (NCBI): domain Eukaryota; kingdom Metazoa; phylum Chordata; class Mammalia; order Primates; family Daubentoniidae; genus Daubentonia; species Daubentonia madagascariensis. Next base: position 44,251,862 of record JAKFHU010000600.1, on the reverse strand, counting down.
TTGTGTGTGCCATTAGTTTATTCCTTCTCATTGCTAAGTAATATTCCATTGTATGGGTATGCCACATTTTGTTTTTCCAATCAGCTGCTGATAGACATTTGGATTAATTCCACTTAGGCTTTACAAATAAAGCTGCTGTAAACGTTGGTATATAAGTCTTTGTATGAACATTTGTTTTCATTTTTCTTAAGCAAATACCTAGGGATGGGATGGCTGGATCATATGTTAATTGTATATTTAGCATTTTATTTTATTTATTTATTTATTTTAGAGACAGGGTCTTACTCTCTTGCCCAGGTTGGAGTGCAGTGGCACAATCACAGCTCACTGTAACTATGAACTCCTCGGCTCAAGTGGTCCTCCCACCTTAGCTTCTGGAGGAGCTAGGACTACAGGCTCATGCCACCATGCCCAGCTAATTAAAAAAAATAATTTTTTTTAGAGACTGAGTCTTGCTGTATTGCCCAGGCTGGTCTCAAACTCCTGGCCTCAAATGCTCCTCCTACCTTGGCCTCCCAAAGCACGTGATTACAGGTGTGAACCTCCATGCCTGGCCTGTTTAGCATTTTAAAACACTGCCTAACTCTTTTCCAAAGTAGATGTACATTTTACATTCTCACTGGCAGTGTATAAAAGTTCCTGTTGCTTCACATCTTTGCTAACATTTGTCAGTCATTTAAATTTTTCCATAATGACTAATGGTGTTGAGTATTTTTCCGTGTGCTTATTTACCATCCCTGTATCTTCTTTGGTGAAGTGTCTGTTCAGATCTTTTGCCTGTTTTTCTTAAACTCTGTTCATTTTTTTTTTTGCTCTTAAGTTTTGCGGGTTCATTTTTATGTTTTGGATACAAGTCCTTTTAGTTACAAGTTCAGTTGGATCTTTCTTATATTTTCAATGTTTTCTCAATGATTTATGACTTTTCTCTAGCATCTTGAACATATGGAATACAGTTAAAATAATGCTTTAATAGTCTTCTACTAATTTTATTATTTATGTCATTTTGTGGTCATTTTTAATGATTGATTTTTCTCCTTATTATAAGTCATATTTTCCTGGCTCTTAGCATGCTTTGGTGGTAATTTTTTATTAGATGTCAGATACTGTGAATTCTATGTTTTTTGGATGCTAGATATTTTTGTGTTCCTGTAAAATATTCTTGAGCTTTGTCTTAGAAGGCACTTAAGTTGCTTGGAAACAATTTGGTACTTTTGGATCTTGCTTTTAAACTTTGTTAAATGGTATCAACACGGGGTTTAGTGTGTAGAACTAATTTTGCCCCACTGCTGAGGCAAGACTGAGTACTCAGTGCTTTGTGAATGAGTTTTCCCACTCTGGCTGGTGTGAACAGCTGTGTGAGCCTGCAGATTGTTTCTTCTAATGATTTAGGGGGCTTTTCCTACTCACCGGGGGTAGTTTACTTACTCAAATGTACTGGTTAGTACTCTGCTGAATACCTGAGGAAGACTCTGCAGATCTCTTGATTTCCCTGTCTGTGTAACTCTCTCTGCTGTGATACTGTGTCCTGGGAACTGTAGCTGTCTTGGCATCCCCCAATTCCCACTTCTTTTTCCTCACTGGGCACCATCTGGGTTTTCTATCCCTTACTGCATGGTGGGGAACTCTTTCAAGACAGTAAGCTAGGCAATTGTATTGTTCAGTTCATTTCTTCCTCTCAGCAATCACTGTGCTTCATTGCCTGATGGGTAGTATCTTGAAAACCATTGATTGTTTCTTAGGCTGGTCAGTAGTTTTAGTTTTTTTTTCCCTCCCTAGTGGGAGGTTAAATCCAGTCTCTGTCACTCCATATTGGCCAGCAGTGGAAGTTGTTATATAGGGTTTCTTTGTCCTTTCTGTTTTTGGTGGGATTAATAACTATCTCTTCTGAGATTTTTTTCCCCTCGATACTAGGCTGAATGTTTGACTGTGTTCCAAGTTTGTTTTCTTTGTTGTTATAAACTCTTGAGATGATCTTTTTCTCTCAGGGTTTTTTGTTAATGACTATTTCCTTCTTATTGGTCTGCATTAATTTTCTTCTGTCCTGTATCTTCTGAGAGATGCATCAGCAATACATTCAGGAATTTTATCAGATGCTCTGTATTTAGAGAATGTGCTGTTGACCGAAAGTGAGTGATTGAGGCAAAAATCTCAATCAGTGGAGGTTTATTAAGCCAAAGTTGAGGACATGCCAGGAAAAATACAAACCACAGATTTATGACTGTTTTTTTCAAGGGAAATTTGGAAGTTTCAGTATTTAAAGTCACACAGAAAGAAAATAAAAAGGCGGGGAGTGGGTAGTGAGACAAAATGGTTACATTCTTGTGAGAACCAGGAAAATCTACATTTTACATAAGATAAGGTGAATGTTAAGAAAAAGGGAGTGAAGGAAGCATCAATTCTGTAGCTGTCCCTGTGGTAGGTAGAAGAATATCTGATTCTATCTTGTCTGTGTTCTGCACCTGGGAAGATAGACTTGTAATTCATTATTACTGTGGAATCCAGCAAATTTTAGTTTTAGGAGCTAGTCATAGTCTGCAGACTTAAAATTACAATTTGCATGTCCTTGCTTATGGGAATTTCCTTAATGAATGAACTGTGGGGCCAGTCCTTCACAGGTGCCTGAGGCCTTTACCTTCTCTTTTGCATAAAGAGTTGGGGGGTGGTGGTCCTGAGATTTTTATTTTCTTTTAGAGTGCCAATAGATGTTTGAGCAGCTGATGGTCATCACCACATCCATAGAATGGCTTTATACCAGTTTGCAATTAAATTATTATTTTTTCTCCCATCTAAATGGTGGTCTATTTATTCCCACAACAACAGCATTCTTTTCCTGTTTTTTTGTTTTGCAGGTTCACTTGGTGATAGGTGGTGCTATTCCTTCAAATCTCTGCTTAATCTTTCCTTCCTCCCTTTCTTTTTCTCAAGGTATATTTTTCCGTTGTTGAATTCATGTTATGATTTCCATAAGACAGTATACCTCCAGTACCCTTGAGATTTGGTTTAAATCCTGTTTAAAACTTTACATTTTGTGTTTATCACTGTTTTTAGCATTTTTGTTGTAAAACAAAATTCAGATACAGAAAATCACACTTACCATATATCTTAATGAGTCATAAGGCAAACCTTGTAATCACCACGCAGGTCAAGAAATAGACCTTAACCAGCCACTCCAGAGGGACTTCCATGACCCCTCTTCACCTAAGTAACCACTATCCTAACTTTTATCATAATCACTTTTTTTACATTTTAAAATTATTACTAGTATTTTTAAGACACAGATAATTGTGTCATTTTCTTTAATGTCCTTCTTCTATGTCTTCTATTTAATATTACTAGGTACTTCTCCTAGTTTTGTTTTTCTTAACCAGTTGCACTTTTTGTCTTTTATGGTATTTGATCTCTTGGTTTTATTTGAGTATCTTATTTATTCCCTTTAAATTTCAATTTAAATTCCTCTTATTACATTATTTCTTGGTTTTGAAAGATTGATCCATACAGAAATCATGGTCCAAAAACAAAAACAAAAACAAAAAAACCCCAAAAAACCCAAATCTTGATTTTTGACAACTACTGTGTATGCTGTTGTGTATAGTTTTCATACTCAACTGTCTCTTCTCTGCCAAATGAATTGGAAGATGAAATAAAAACATCATTTGCATCCCCTAGAGATGTATTCCAGATATGTTTTTGCTGTATAATTTGTTCTCTTTTAGAATGTCACAAATTAGTAAGTTGTTAGGCTTGGAGAATGTCATTATAGACTTTTAGTAAAATCTCAGTATTTGGGCCCGGAAAATGATTAGGCTGTTTTATTTCTACATATTGGTGCTTCTGTATCCCTAAGGTAGCTGTCATGGGAAGTCTTTACTGCCTATACATTCTTTTGCTATTTGGGATGCATGGTGCTGAGTTTTCATAGAGTCTGGGTTTTTTGGGTTTTTTTTTGTGGAAGAAGTCTCAAACGTACATCTCTAGGAGTAGACTTTTGTCTCAGTCTTTTTCTTCTTTTAATCTTCTCATTTGCTAGGTTCTTGACATTAGTTTCCATTGCCTTTTACCTCCTTGAGATATATTTTTTCCTTTCTTTTCTTTTCCTTTCCTTTCCTTTCCTTTCTCTTTTCTTTTCTTTTCTTTTCTCTTTTCTTTTCTTTCAGAGTATCACGGAGGTACAAACGTTTTGGTTACATAAATTGTTTTTGTACAGTTTGAGTCATAAAAGTTATAAGTGTGCCCACCACCCAGATAGTGTGCATTGTACCCGTTAGGTGTGAATTTACTCATTCCCTCTTCCCCCCTCCCATCTGCTTGATTTCCAATGAGTTTTATTTCCATGTGTGCACATAAGCATTGTTTGATTAGTTCCAGTTTAATGGTAAGTACATGTGGTGTTTGTTTTCCCATTCTTGTGATACTTCCATATTTTTTTCTTGTTTTTCTTTCTGACTTACGTGTTTTTCCTACTGTACTTGCGAACTCTTTATTGTCCCTCACATCTTAGGCAGTAGAAGGAAAGGGATTATTGATGCTTTTTGTTTCCTGTAGCACAGAGGACCTACTCATGTTCACAGCACTGGTAATTGGAGAATACTTCAGATTGGAATGCAAACAGGACACAGGATGTTAGAACAGTTTTGTCAGTGTCAATATATGCTGAGCCTTAAGTTATTGCCTTTTTTATTATGTGCTCTTTGGACAAATAAAACTTGTCAGAGAAGACCTCTGAGTCTCAACCCCAGAGTAGTGGAAGAACCTTGAACAAATCACTTAAGCAATTTTCTTAATTACAAGGTAGGAATGATAATACATGTCTGAGTTGTGAGGGTCAAATGTGATAATGCAGAAATGTTTTTTTTTTTTTTTTTTTGAGACGGGGTGTCGCTCTTGCTCAGGCTGGTCTTGAACTCTTGAGCTTAAGCAATCCTCCCGCCTCGGCCTCCCAGAGTGCTAGGATTACAGGTGTGAGCCACCGCGCCCGGCCACAGAAATGTTTTTATAAAGTAATGCATAATAAAAATAATCACATAGCATTTGAACCTTTCTTTTTATTTTGTTTAGAGATCATGAATAAAACCAGCCTGTTCTACTAAGAATATTATCTGAAACGAAATTCCTGATATTATAATTATTCCCTGTAGCAAAATAATTTTGCATATTAAATGAGCTTGGAGATAGCTTTTCAAATGTTGATTATTACTATTGATAAACATAAGCAGAATGTCCTATAGCAGAATGATACTCCTCAGGAATCAATTCATGATAGTCTAATGAAGAAGTATCATCTTCATGTTATTGTATATCATCAGTTTTAATTTGACTTATATTTTAAAAAATTTTAAAATTTTGCTATTATTTAACTTCACATAATTATACATGTTTATGGCATACAGTGTGATACTTCAGTACATTTATACAAGGTGTAATGATCAAATCATGGTAATATCTCATCACCTAAAACATTTATCTTTTTTTTTGTTGGGAACATTCAAAATTTGCTCTTGTAGCTATTTGAAAATATACAATAAATTGTTAATTATAGTTACCCTATAGTGCTATAGAACATTAGAACTTAATCCTCTTATCTTGCTATACTTTTCTATCTGTTAACAGACCTTTGGCTATCCCTCCACCCCCCTACCCCTTGTCCACCTCTAGTAACCACGTTCTACTCTCTACTTCTATGAGGTCAACTTTTTTAGTTTCCACATATGAGCAAGAACTTGCAGTGTTATCTTTCTGTGCTTGGCTTATTTTTACTTAGCATATGTCCTCCAAGCTCATCCATGTTCCTGTCAGTGACAGAATTTTTTTTATGGCTTAATAGTATTCCATTAGGTATATATGCCACGTTTTTGTTATTCATTCATCTGTTGATGGTCGCTTACGTTGAGTCCATATCTTGACTATTATGAATAGTGCTGCAGTAAACACGGGAGTGCAGATGTCTTTGACATACTGATTTCCTTTCCTTTGGATATATACCCAGTTGGTGGATTATTGGATCATATGGTAGTTCTATGTTTAGTTTTTTGAGGAACCTCCATACTGTTTTACATATTGGCTGTACTAATTTATATTCCCACCAACGACATATGAGTTCTCCTATCTGTGCATCCTTACCACACTTATTTTTTGTCTTTTTTCTTTCTTTTTTTTAAATTTTTATTTATTTATTTATTTTCATTTCAGTATCATTCCCAAATTTTTTGTCTTTTTGATGATAGCCATTCTAATTGGGGTGAGATATCTCATAGTTTTGATTTGCATTTCCTTGATGATCAGTGACGTTGAACATTTTTCCATATACATGTTGGCCACTTGTATGTCTTTTGAGAGATGGCCATTCAGCTATTTAGCTCATTTGCCCCTTTTTACTTTTTTTTTTCTGTTGAGTTGTTGGAGTTCCTTGTATTCTGGATATTAATCCCTTGTCAGAATAGTTCGCAAATATTTGCAGGTTGTCTCTTCATTCTGTTGATTGTTTCCTTTGTTGTGCGGAAGCTTTTGATATAATCCTATTTGTCTGTTTTTGCTTTTGTTGCCTTTGTTTTTGAGGTCTTCGCCATGAAATCTTCACTCAGACCAATGTCCTGAAGCACTTTCTCTTAGGAGTTTCATAGTTTCAGGTCTTGCATTTCAGTCTTTAATCCATTTGGAGTTGATTTTTGTAAACGGTGAGAGAGATAGGGGTCTAGTTATGTTTTTCTGCATATGGATATCCAGTTTTCCCAGCACCATTTTTTAAAGAGACTGTCCTATCCCTTCCCCAGTGATTATTCTTGGTGCCTTTGTCTAAAATCAGTTGGCTGTAAATACATGAATTTGTTTTTAGGTTCTCTTTCCTGTTTTATTGGTCTATATGTTTGCTTCTATGTCGGTACTATGCTGTTTTGTTTATTGTAGCTTTGTAGTGCATTTTGAAGTCCAGTAGTGTGATGCCTTCAGCTTTGTTCTTTTTTTTCAGGATTGCTTTGGCTACTCAGGGTGTTTTTATGATTCCATACAAATTTTAGGATTGTTTTTTCTATTTCTGTGAAGATTGTCATTGGTATTTTGATAGAGATTGCATTAAATATGTAGATTGCTTTTGGGTAGTATGGTCATTTTCACAGTATTCTTCCAATCTGTGAATATGGGGTGTCTTTCCATTATTTAGTATTTTCTCTTAAATTTCTTTCGTCAGTGTTTTGTAATTTTCCTTGTAGAGACCTTTGACCTTCTTGGTTAAATTTATTCCTAGGTATTTATTTTTTTTCTTTTTGTAACTGGTGTAGATGGGATTGCTTTCTTGTTTACTTTCTTTGCTAGTTGTTGGTGTGTAGAAACACTACTGATTTTTGTATGTTGATTTTTGTATCCTCCATCTTTACTGAATTCTTTTATCAGTTCTAAGAGTTTTTTGGTACAGCTTTTAGGGTTTTCTGTGTATAAGATCATGTTTTCTGTAAACAGGGACAATTTGAGTTCCTCTTTTCCAATTGGATGCCCTTTATTTCTTTCTCTTGTCTAATTGCTCCAGCTAGGACTTCCAGTATTATGTTGAATAATAGTGGTGAAAGTGGGTACCCTGTCTTCTTTCAAATCTTAGAGGAAAAGCTTTTGAGTTTTCCCTGTTCAGTATGATATTGGCTACAGGTTTGTCATATATGGGCTTTATTGTGTTAAGATATGTTTCTTCTGCTAACTTGAGAGTTTTTATCATGAAGGGATGTTTAATTTTATCAAATGATTTATCTGCATCTGTTGAGATGATCATATGGGCTTTGTCCTTCCTTCTGATGATGTGATGTATCCCATTTATTGATTTCTGTATGTTGAACCATCCTTATATCCCTGGGATAAATTCCACCTGATCATGATGAATGATCTTTTTTGTGTGCTGCTGGATTCAGTTTGCTAGTATTTTTTTGAGGATTTTCACATCTATGTTCTTCAGGGATATTGGCCTATAGCAGGGGTGGGGAACCTTTTCATGTTGGAAGGCTGCATTAATTTAGCTGTAATCAAATAAGGCTGCATTCAAGAAACTTCAATTAGATACACTTTAAAATGTACATTATTTTGTAAAAATCTAATTACTATGTACTTACTAATTTCAAAAAATGAAAACTATTTGTTAACTTTAAAGTTAACTAACTTTTTAATGACTTCGTTGTGTCTGCTTTTTGTTGGAAAGCATTTGAATATTTGGTTGCAGCATGGAGGTCCACAGTTTCAGTTGATCCTCTAGACGGGTATCAGTCATTTGTGACCTTAAGGGCATCTTGATTTGGGTTAGGTAGGAGAATGTAGATTCTCAGCAATAAGTGGTCGAAAAGCAAGAAAGCATTTTGGGGACATGTTGTGGAAGGCGTGGGTATTCTGCATTTTTCTGTATTTCAACTGGATCTTTCTTAGCATCAAACCATGACTTTAAAATGTCATCTACTGAAAGCTCAATCAGTTCCATCTGTAGTTCTTTAGGTGCCTTGGTGATATCAACTAAGTGAGGCTGAAAGGCTAATTTGAGTGCGATGTCATGCTTCTCAAAGTCAGTGAACCTTTCATTGTATTCTCCAATTAATAGGTCTATAACAGCTGCATATTCATCAAATGATTCACATATATTATCCTGCTCATCAGTGACTTTTGCTAACTGGGGAAAATGTTCATCCGAAATTTCCTTTTGAAGGAGAAGTGTTTTGAAAAAAGATAGCTTTTTTTTTGAAATGCTTGGATTTTTTTGCCGCATATCATTTATAGACTTAGTTTTACCTTGCAAAGAAGTATTCAAGTTGTTTTGATTTGACATATCACGCAGAAATGCTGCATTCCTATAGAAATCTTCTTTCAATAATTCATATTGCTGATTCTGTTCTTCATAAAATTTAACTATCTGTTCTCGCAGAGATAAAATTTTGGCTATCACCTGTCCCTGCGATAGCCAGTGCGCTTTAGAATGATATGGCAAATCTACACTGAGTACCTCATGGTTCAACTTTAGCATGTTACAAAACTGAGGATGCCTTGTTGCATTTGCACGAATATAGTTAACAATACTTATAACTTGTTGCAAAGTGTCACTTAAAATAGTAGCTTTAGCACAGAGATTTTGCTGATGCAAGATACGATGAAAAGAAATGAGAACATCTGGATCTGTTAATACTTTTTAAAATCTGTGCAATAAACCTTTCATGTTTTCCTGTCATGGAAGATGCACTGTCTGTACATACACTCACTAAATTTACTAAATTCAGTCCAATTTCATGACATTTATCTTGAAAGTTGTTGAAGATATCTGTTCCTCTTGTTCTGTTTGCAAGAGTGCCCAAAGCGAGTAACTCTTCATAGCAAAGAAAATCTTCTGTTATGACCCGAATAAAGTATAAAACCTGTGCCAAGTCAGTATTATCAGTTGATTCATCGAAAACAATTGGCTATTATATATTTTCCTTTTGAAGTATTGCATGAAGTTCTGTTAAGTTGAAGGCTAATTTCATGCTGCCGATCAGTTATGGTTCTTTCTGAAAGAGGCAGTTGTTTGTACTTTGAAACGTTATCGGGGGTCTAAACATCCTACAACTTCAACAGTGCATTCTTTGACAATTTCTATATCACTGAATGGCTTCCCTTTTTCCCTGCGTATACAAGCTACTTTGTAAGTTGCTTCAGTGGCATTATTTCTAGGTCTTATTGGTGCTTGAAAGAATTGTCTTTGCTTTTGCTTTTCATCTTTTAATTTCTGCAGTACAACCTTTCCTGCCTCTCCCTCTAATTTAAAATGTTTGTGGTCCTTATGAGTGTTATAATGCTGATGAGCATTGAATTTCTTTTTCTTTTTCTTTTTCTTTTTTTTTTTTTTTGACACAGAGTCTCGCTCTGTTGCCGGGGGTAGAGGGCTAGAGTCAAACTCCTGGGCTCAACTGGTCCTCCTTACTCAGCCTCCTGAGTAGCTGGGACTATAGGTGTGTGCCACCATACCGGGGTAGTTTTTCCTTTTTTTTTTTTTTTTTTGTAGAGATGGGGTCTCCCTCTTGCTCAGGCGAGACCTCAAGAGCCTGAACTCCTGACCTCAAGCGATCCTCTGCCTCAGCCTCCCAAAGTGCTAGGATTATAGGCATGAGCCACCGTGCCCAGCCTGAATTTCTTTCATGTTGATATTGCAGTATCACAAAGCAAGCAAATCATATTATCTTTAGCAGAAACAAGATAATATTGCAATTCCCAATCCTCATTAAAAAATCTGTTTTCTTCCTTTGGCATTCTCTTGCTCTTCTTTGACATGATGGGCTGTTAAGCAGACAATTAAAAAATACTGTTGAGCTGTGCAACTATTCACAAATTCCATTTCAAGTAGAAACACAGTGCACCATTGTCAAAAGCTGATAACAGACTGGCGTACTCGACCGCTGCAAACTCTCGCCATCCAGCCTCATGAGGTAGTGGTGCCAGTCAGGCGGGGAAATTTAGAACTAAATCATGAGCGTAACAGCGTCAGTTTAGCCCTTATGGTTTACTAATGGTTTAATTGCCGGTCAGTCTGGGAGGATTATTTTGTTGAAACTTATTTTATTCTTTGGTATTTTAAATATGTTCATTTTAAAAATAAAAATATAAAAGATGAACAAAAATGTATTAATAAAAATAGAAGTATTTTATAAAATTTGGATTCAGTCAGAAGGCCACAGTTAAGGACCTAGAAGGCCACAGGTTCCCCACCCTTGGCCTATAGTTTTTTTTGTTGTGTCCTTGTCTAGTTTTGGTATCAGGGTAATGCTGGCCTTGTAGAATGAGTTTGGAAGAATTGTTTCCTCTTCAATTTTCTGGAAGAGTTTGAGGAGAATTGGTATTTGTTGTTCTTCAAATGTGTGGGTGAATTCTGCAGTGAAGCCACTGGGTTTTTCTTTGATTGGAGAATTTTATTACAGATTCCATCTTGTTATTTGTAATTGGTCTGTTCATTCTTTCTATTTCTTCATGGTTCAATCTTGGTATATTGTGTGTGTCCGGGACTTTATCCATTTCTGTGAGGTTTTCTAGTTCGTTGGAATATAGTTGTTTGTAATGGTCTTAACTATCTTTTGTATTTCTGTGGTATGCTATAATGTATCCTTTTTTGTTTCTTATTTTATTCATTTGGGTCTTTTCTCTTTTTTTCTTGGTTAGACTAGCTAATGGTTTGTTAGTTTTGTTTATTTTTTCAAAAAACCAACTTTTTGTTTTCATCTTTTGTGTGTATGTGTCAATTTTGTTTATTTCTGCTCTGATTGTTGTTATTTCTTTCCTTCTACAAAATTTGGACTTGGTTTGTCTTTGTTCCTTGAGTTGCATTGTTAGGTTGCTCATTTGAAATCTTTCTAGTTTTTTGATGTAGACATTTATTGCTATAAATTTCCCTTTTAATACTTCTTTTGCTGCATCCTATAAGTCTTCAGTCCCCAACCCCTAGGCTGCAGACTGGTGCTGATCTGTGGCCTGTTTGGAACTTGGCCACACAGCAGGAGGTGAACGGCAGGTGACTGAGCAAAGCTTCATCTGTATTTACAGCTGCTCCCCATTGCTCACATCACCGCATAAGCTCTGCCTCCTGTCAGATCAGTGCGGCATTAGATTCTCATAGCGTGAACCCTACTGTATACTGCAAATGTGTTGTGCGCTCCTTATGAGAATCTAATGCCTGATGATCTGAGGTAGAACTGAGGCGGTGATGCTAGTGCTGGGGAGAGGCTGCAAATGCAGATTAGCAGAGAGGTTTGACTGCATAATAAATATAATGTGCTTGAATCATCCTGATCATCCTGAAACACACATGCATGCATGCATGCACACCCTGTCTGTGGAAAAATTGTCTTCCATGAAACCAGTCCCTGATGGGGGGCCAAAAAGGGTGGGGACCACTGCTGTAAGTATGGGTATGTTTTGTTTCTATTTTTATTTCTTTCAAGAAATTTTTAAAATTTCCTTGATTTTTTCTTTGACCCATGGTCATTCAGGAGCATATTATTTAATTTCCATGTATTTGTACGATTTCACAAGTTCCTTTTGTTATTGATTTCTAGTTTTATTTCATTGTGGTCAGAAAAGATGCTTGATAAGATTTTAGTTCATTTAAATTTGTTGAGACTTGTTGGTTTTGTGGCCTAACATATGGTCTGTCCTGAAGAATGTTCCATATACTGATGAAAAGAGTGTGTATTCTGCAGCTGTTGGATGAAATGTTCTGTAAATACCTATTAGGTCCATTTGGCTAAAGTGCAGTTTAAATCCAAAGTTTCTTTGTTGATTTTCTGTCTAGATGATCTATTTAATGCTGAGTGGGGTGTTATAGTCCCCAGCTAAATTATTGTACTGGAGTCTGTCTCTCCCTCTCTCCCTTTAGATCTAATAGTATTTGCTTTATGTATCTGGGTGTTGTGGTGTTGGGTGCTGTGGTGTAAATTGCAGTATTTATAATTGTTGTATCCTTTTGCTGAATTGATCCTTTTATTGTATAATGACCTTCTTTGTCTCTTTTTGCAATTTTTGACTTTATGTCTATTTTATCTGGTATGCACATAGCTACTCTTGCATGCTTTTGGTTTCCATTTGCGTGGAATATCTTTTTCCATCCCTTCACTTTCAGTCTATGTGTGTCTTTACAGGTAGAGTGAGTTTCTTATAGGCAGCTTATAGTTCAATTATTTATTTTATTCATTTAGCCAGTCTGTATCTTTTAAGTGGGGAATTTAATTTGTTTACCTTCAAGGATATTGTTGGTAGATGAGGACTTATTCCTTTCATTTTGTTAATTGTTTTCTGGTTGTTTTGTATGTCCTTTGTTCTTCCTCTCAGTGTTTATCATTGTGCTTTCATGATTTTCTGTAGTGGTGAGGTTTGGAGCTTTTTCTTTGTCCTTTGTATATCTACTTTTCCAGTGAGTTATACTTTTGTGTGTTCTCATGGTAGTAATTCTTCTCTTTTCACTTCCAGATGTAGGACTTGAGGCTTTCTTACAAGGCCAGTCTAGTGGTGATGAATTCCCTCAGTTTTACTTGTGTGGGAAAGATTTATTTCTCCCTTATTTCTGAAATGTAGTCTTGCTGGCTATAGTATTCTTAGATGGCAGTATTTTTCTTTCAATAAATTGAATATATTATCCCATACTCTCCTGGCCTGTGAGGTTTCCAAGGACAAATCTGCTGTTAGTTTAATGGGGATTTCCTTATATATGAATTGATGCCTTTCTCTTGGCTGTTTTTAGAATTCTTTCTTTGATTTTTGACACCTTGACCATAATGTGCCTTGGGCAGGACCTTTTTGGATTGAATCTCTGTGGGCACTTTTGAGCTTCCAGAATGTGGATGTCCATATCTCTCCCCAGACTTGGAACTTTTTCAGTTATTATTTCATTAAATAAGTTTTCTATGCTTTTTCCTATCTTTTCTTCTGGAAATCCCATAATCCAGAAATTTGTTTGCTTAATGCTGTCTCATAAGTCTTGTAGGCTTTTTCTTCACTCTTTCTCATTCTTTTTTTTTCCCTCTCTGACTGGGTAATTTCAAACCAACCAGCTTTAAATCAGAGATTCTTTCTTCTATTTAAACATGTCTGCTGTTGAAGCTCTCTGTCATATTTTTTGTTTCATTCATTGAATGTTTCAGCTGCAGGGTTTCTTTTTGGTTCTTTTTTATGATTTCTGTCTCTGTTGAATTTCTCATTCATACTGTGAATTGCTTTCCTGATTTTATTCAATTGTTTATCTGTGGTTTCTTGTATCTTGTTGAGTTTCTTCAAGATCATCATTTTGAAATCCTTTTCTGACAAGTTGTTGATTTCTTTTTTTACTGGAGTATGATACTAAAGAGTTCCTTTGGCCGTCATATTTCCTTGCTTTTTTGTGTTTCTTACATCCCTCCATTTATATGTGTGTGTCTGGTGGAACAGTTGCCTCTTCTACTTTGTAAAGTTGCTTTCATGTACAAAGACTTTCACCTACAGTTGGGTTTTAATGTGCCAATTGGGAAGGGTGTGGTAACTTTTTCTGGATAGGTACAGTGGTATAGTCTTCATGTAGCTTCTTCAGTTTTGTTCAAAATCAGCAATAATTGTGGGTGTTTAGGTTGTAGAAATTTGTGGTGGCAGTGGCAGCATAGGTTGTTAATGTCTGTGCTGTCAAGGGCTTTTGGGGTCCCTCCTATATTCTTGTTTTCCCCATAATGGGAGACTTAGCTGAGGGGATCACTCTTCGTGTCAGGTCTGATGTGGCCTACAAGTAGCTGCAGTGGTGCTGGGTTCCAGGCGCAGGTGCTGTGGGGCTGGGGTCCTAGGCATCTCACAAACCTATTGTGGCATCTGGGTCTTAGGGTGCAGGTTTGCTCTCTGTGGTAGAGTTGGATGTAGGTTGCCTACAGGGCCAGAATCTGTGACTCTGAGGCACCTCCTAGCAGCTTGGGCCAATCGTCCTTGGTTGTAGCTGTGATACTATTCCTGTAGGCCAGAGACAGCACTGGCCCAACTCCCAAGAAGAAGGGGTGCTCTGGAGGTTTGGGCCTGGGGAACGCGGTATGGCTGCAATTCAGGAAGCTGAGCCAGTAGAGGTCAGTGGCAACTCGGGTCCCAGAGGATGAGGCACTGTGTAGTAGTGACTCTGCCTTGGCATGGTGGGGCTTGACAATATCCCAGACTTTGAGGCCGGGTGCAGTGGCAGCAAGTAACCCAGAATGGCAGAGCACAGCTGTGGTTTGGGCCCTGAGGTGGCAGGGAATAGAACAGTGATGACTTCACTCCCAACAGAGAGGGGTGTCTCAGCAGCTCAAGACTCTAGAGGGCTAGTCTAGCTTCAGGGAATGAGGGTACTAGAGTTTGGCCTGTAGAGTGGGGTGTCTCAGTTCAGCCACTGCTCTGTTTTCCAGAGACGTGAAGTACTATGTCAGCTCAGACAGGGCACTGATTCCCTAGGACGTGATTTGCTCCTTCAGCTTCGGGGGCAGGGGCTGTGACTGCTCTCGGTAGCCAAGGCACCATTTTCTTGGGTGCAGGGTGCTGCTTCAGCTTGGGTACTGGGGAGATGTGACTGCCTTGAGTAGCTAAGTAACTGTTTTCCAGGAGGAAGGATGCCATTTTAGCTCTGGCTGGAGGGGGCAGGGGCAGGGTTAGGGATAGGTGGAGCTGCTCTACCTCCTCTTGGCCCCAGGGTAAGGGTGTAACAGCTGCTTGCAGCTTGGCTTGGGGATGTAGGGCCACCAGGCTGGAGTGGTTCTATGTTGGCTTTGCTTCAGGGGTGAAGGGAAGTGGTCTACTCGCCCCTGGAGCAAGACACACTCCAGTCATAGTTCAGTTGCAAAATGGCATAGCACAGTAGCCGTGTGGACCACAGCAGGCGGGGTACAGTGTGACCTCCTTCTCTGAGGGGAGCATAGCTACATGGACTCTAGACAGCTCCCTCAGCTGGGCTTAGTGTCTGTGAGGACTGCAGGGAATCCCAGTGGTAAGGTCTATAGGTGTCCAAGATGTTGGGGGTTGCTGGGATCCTTTTGCTTACCTTTTCGTCTTAGTGATAAGTTCCTCCTGGTTCCCAGTTGATCCCTGCTGGGGAATGGGATCGTGGGGTCCCGGTGTTTCCTTTCATTCTCTATATAGCTATACTGGGATTCTGTGCTCACTAGGGCTTTTCTTACTCCTCTGATGCACTCTGGTGCTCTTTCTCAGTTAGTTTTGTTAGTTTGTGGTTGTTTATTCCTTTTTCTGGCTGTCTTTGTGAGGGGGATGAGTGACAGGGCCTTCTGGTTGGCCATTTTGCTATTGTCACTCTCTGGACTTCTGTTTTTGTATTTTGAACTATTTTAAATAGTTGATATTTGTAGAGTTGTGATTTTTGTATTTTAATATAGACATGTACTCTTTAGTTGACAGAGATTGGGGTGAAGAAAATAAGTAAAATCGCTCCCTTAAAAATATAGATGGAAGCACTGTAGCACCCAAATGAATAATTCAAATCAAGATGATATAAAAGGGACTAAGTTTCTTGTGTGGAATGTTTAGAGTTCTGATGGGAGAGTTATTAAGGGCTTTTGTTTAAAGGCCAAATGCTGCTGCATTGGTTTGTAAATTTAAAGACATTTAAAAATTGGGTTTTAGTTCTGAAGCAGCATTATTTTCTGCATTTAAACAATTTCAGAAACTATTTTCCTCTAGGGAAGCCATGTGGAAATTTTCTGGTAGTTTCTTGAAGCAATAACAGTTGAGATTTAATGGATGAAGGTGTCAGGAAATCTGAAATCTTCTCCTTCCTTTGATAAATATATGGTTTTGAGTAAAGTTACTGAATGCCTCAGTTTATTCTTCCGTAAATGGAGATGGAGATAATAAGCTCTGTTCTGACTCAATCTGCGTGGCTGAGAGGATTTAACACATTAACTGCCATGTGAGTTGTATTTAACTCATGCTAGTTTTTAGCCCGGGGCCTTGTGAAGCATATGTAACTCACAAGTCTCTCTATTGACCTTATTCTGTTTTTGTAATAAAATACCGTGGCCCCAAGGAAAAAAAAATTTTTTTCTCGTGTGGCAGTCAGTGTGTAGAGTACTTTAAAAACAAAGTGCTACAGGTTGAGTATCCCTTATCCGAAATGCTTGGGATCAGAAGTGTTCCGGGTTTTTTTTTGGATTTTAGAATATTTGCAGTATACTGCTTGAGCATCCCCAATCTGAGTATCTTAAATCTGAAATGCTCCAATGAGCATTTTCCTTTGAGTGTTGTCAGTGCTCAGAAAGTTGTGGATTTTGGAGCACTTCAGATTTCAGTTTTTGGATTACGGATACTCAACTTGTATTCAGCTAAAACTGCTATCACTAAGTTATTTTAGGTTTGAAGTAAATTATGTGATGATGGACCTAGTGGTTTTTTCCTCTGTGCCTTTAAATCTTATAAAATATAAGACTGAATAAGGTTTAGTAGCTGATACAAATTAATAAATTTAACTTCATTATATCTGCCATTTCTGGCAGAATTATTAATTTGTATCAGTTAACATCACACCCTTGAAATTAGAAAGCTAAACATGACTGCTTTCTAAAGACATATAAATCTGGTTTACAATTGTGAGTTTTGGGACATGTAACTTGTCCCTCAAAAGTGCTGAAGAGTTAAGGAACACAGAATACGGAATGAGTGCAACTTGGACTTTCTGTGAGGTGTCTGTTACTTTAATACTTTAAAAATATTTTCTAGCTAAATTACTTAGAAAACTCTTTTACCTTTCTTTTAAATGAAAAAAAAATAGGCAACACTTGACCAATGAATGTGTGAGAAAGAAAGAGTTCTTAATGTGCCTCTGTAAGGTAAAATATTTCATTTGATTCTGTAGGATTCACTTACTTCATTAAGGTTCCAGAATGTCTGTACTGTTAATGGTATCATACAACCTTAGACTGCGTTGGTAATGATAACATGCTTTTCTTGGCAATGAATGTCTCTTTTTCTACCACAAGAAAGTTCTCAATTATGCTAATAGCTGAATCTAAGGTGAAAGTGTTGTTTCTGGTTGTGTCTCTGATCCATTTGTCACAAAAGCTTGAGAATTTTTTTCTCAGAATCTTTTTTTAATAAATGGTGTATATTTGGTGTTATGGGATACATATAGAGAGTACGGTGGTTACTGTAGTGAAGTAGATTAATATAGCTAACATCTCACATAGTTATTTTGTTTTTTGAGACAAGAGCAGCTAAAATCTACTTATTTAACGGGAGGACATTATGGTAAGTGAAATATGCCAGACATAGAAAAATGTTGCATGATTTCACTTAGATGTGGAGTATAAAAAACACCCATTAACTCAAATACACAGAGATAGAGAATGAAACAGTGGTTACCATGGGCAAGGGTTGGGGTTGAGGAAATGGGGAGATATAACTCCCCGGATACAAAATAGCAGATACCTATAATGGACAAGTCTAGAGCTCTCATGTACAGCATGAAGACTAACTAAAAGTTAATAAAATGGTATTGTAAAAGCTGGAGATTTTAAGAGATTTCTTCTCCATAACCTTTTCATGTTTTCATTTTGTGGCCCCAGGTATAATCATATCTGGTTC
This sequence comes from Daubentonia madagascariensis, assembly GCA_023783475.1. Lineage (NCBI taxonomy): Eukaryota > Metazoa > Chordata > Mammalia > Primates > Daubentoniidae > Daubentonia > Daubentonia madagascariensis. Next base: position 44,233,814 of record JAKFHU010000600.1, on the reverse strand, counting down.
ATCTGGTTTTATAAATTGATAATGTGAAGTCCAGAAAGTTTGTATTTTATGCTTCTGGAATTTTCTTTTTTATGTTATTCTTTAAAATTATTTTTTAATATATGACTATATTTTCACTTTGAAATGTTCAAATATGTTAGAGTCATTAGCATAAAAAGTTCCTCTTTCAGCCTTTCCCCATCCTATTTTCTCTCCAGAAGTAATTTGTTAACAGCTTAAAGTGTCTTTCCAGAATTTGTTCTGTATATTTCACACAGATATAAAATAGAGTAACTTTTGAAAAGTGTAAATGTTCATCATACTATATATACTTGGTGAGTTTTCCATGTACCTCTTCCTGTTTGCCCATCCATTTATTCTATTAGCTTATTAAGTATGGAATGTCCTGTTTCCTTAAGTACTAAGTTTGACAGTTGATATCTCTGAGACTTCACTTTGACACTTCTTGTTTATTTTTTTTATTATGAAGGTACATCCTCATTCTTTCAAACACATGTTTTGGCTTGTGATTATCTTTCAAAAAAAATTTTTTTAAGAGCAATTTTTGCGAAACCATGGATAAGTCAGAAATTCATGTTGTTTTGGAACATGAATTCCATCGTGGAACCAATGCAGCACAGACAACTCAAAATATCAACAAAGTGTTTGGGAAGGATGTGGCTAATGAACAACACAGTACGTCAATGGTTTGAGAAGTTCTGTTCTGGTGATTTTAATCTTCAAAATGAACCACGTGGGTGACCTGAGACCAAGGTGGATAATGGTGAGCTGAAAGCTGTAGTGGAAGCGAATCCATCTCAACCTACTCGTGAATTAGCAGCAAGGTTTGACATTACTATTCCAACAATATTGGACCATTTGAAACAAATCGGCAAGGTAAAGAAGCTGGATAGATGGATTCTGCATGAGTTAAACGAGTGTCAGAAGAGAAATTGTTTCGAGTCTTGTCTTTCTTTGCTATCATGACATAAAGGCGAACCATTTCTATACCATATTGTTATATGTGATGAAAAATGGATTCTTTTTGACAATTGCAAGCGTTTGGCACAACGGTTGGATAAAGCTGAAGTGCCGAAACATGGTCCAAAACTAAATATTCACCAAAAAAAAGCTAATGGTGTGTGTTTCGTGGTCCAGCGCTGGTATTATCTACTACAGCTTCGTGAAACCTAGTCAGTCAATTACAGCGGATGTCTACTGCAACCACTTGGATGAAGTGATGAGGATGCTTGTGATTAGGCAGCTGAGATTGGTCAACAGAGACAGGCCAATCCTCTTGCAAGGACCACATGTCACAAAAAACAATGCTGCTCAAACTACAGAGGCTGGACTTAGAAACTGTCTGTCATCCACTGTATTCACCAGACGTTTCACCAACTAACTACCACTTCTTCCAGGCTTTGGACCATTTCTTGCAAGGAAAAATATTCAATTCTCAACAAGCTGTGGAAAACACCTTTTGTGATTTCATTGCCATTCACTCTCCAGGCTTCTTTGCTGCTGGCATAAAGAAGCTATCATTAAAAATGGCAAGACTGTGTCAATAGTTTAGGCGTGTATTTTGATTAATTGTACTTTTTCTTGTTTGCGATATAATCAACTAAACTTTTGATTTGAAATCGGACATTTCATATTTAATGACCTAATACCTCATCCTTTCTTAAATCCTCAGTAGTAGTCTCCTGAATAGAATGGACCCAGCATATATTTAATCATTTCCCTATTTGTGTATGCTTAGATTCATACCTTCCTTTCTCTTCTTCTCTCCTCTCTCCCCTCCCTCCAGTATTACAGATAACACTACTGTCTGCTAACACTACTGTGTTATGCATATTTTTGTATACATGTTAAAATATATCTATAGGCTTTAAAATTTTTCATCTCTAGCGCTGGGTGTGGTGGCATGTGCTTATGTTCTCAGCTACTTGGGAGGCTGAGATGGGAGGATCTCTTGAGCGCAGGAGTTCAAATCTAGCCTAGACAACATAGCAAGATTTTGTATCTAAAAAAAAATTTTTTTTAAATTCCTTATGCAAACAATACAGAATTGTCTCTCACCCTTCCCTAACTCATCCTATCCCTAGTCTTTTGCTTCTGCTCACATGCTAGTTGGGTGCTTAACAACTATTTCAGAGAAGGCCATGTTGGGCTTTTGAAATCAGAACTTCCCTGGTGGTCTTGATTACTAGAGAGACTCTTTCCTGACATAAGTCCGTGTAACAGTTAATTAATGTTACAAACACATGGGAGAAGCAGTAAAAGTAATGTGGAAACTTTATAGTGTAGTGGCTAAGAGCACAGTTTTCTGGTGTCAGACTCATTGAGTTTCAGTCTCAATACCTTACGGTTTGTATCCTTGACCTTGGGCAAGTTATTTAACCTCGTTCAGTTTTCTTATTCACACAAATGGGCTTCTCATTCCAATGATGTTATATAGTGTATGGCTTAGGGTTACTGTAAGGATTAGTTATAGCAAATGGAGTTGATAGTGTGTAAGTGTTCCATAAATGTTAGCTAAAAACAGGAAGATACATGCCCATTTACATTTATGAGTGAGGGAGTAGTAGGCTCTGGTGGTGCTTGTCTTGCATTGTTGGGCCATGCTATTCTGAATAGTAATGTGATTATATTAATCAAAGGTCTACATAAGTAGAAAAATACACTCTATTCCAAACTTACATATCAAAAGTACTCAGGTCTAGAAGTGACTATTTTATTTTCCTCTTATTTTGATAATTAAAAACTTTTTTTTAACAGTTTGAAATGGGTCTCAGGAATGGAATCTTAATTTATAACATTATACCTATAGAAAATAAGGCTCAACTTCAGATGTTTAAACTTACTCAAGAATTAAGTTTCCCCTATATTCCCATAGGACTTTGTTCAAGGATCAGTCTTAATCATCTTCATGTAGTTTTAGTCTTCTACGTGCTTTTATACATAGAAGCATTTAGTAAAAACCTGCAAAATTGAACTAGCTTAAACTAATCATTCCTAGAAGTCCCCATCGTTACTCTTCTTTTTTTAAAAAAATTTTATTCTCATCACTACTCTTTAAAATTCCCATATTATTCCCTGAATTTTGTAACTGTGTTACAAAAATACACCAAAATGATCTTACAGTTAAAATGTGCTATGATGGGAATAATTAGAAAGAATCAATTCCTCCTTGTATTTCATGTGTTCTTATTCTTGGATATTTTCAGGTGGAACCTAATATTTTCCTTAATGTTCATGAAAAAGACACATTTTTAAAAATTTAAAATTTTTTTCTTTTCCTTTTCTATGGGGGTCTCACAGTGTTCTCCATGCTGGAGTGTAGTGGCTATTCACAGGTGCTATCATAGTGCACTACAGCCTCAAACTCCTGGGCTCAAGTCCAGCCTCTTGAGTAGCTGGGACTACAGGTGCATGCCACCAGCAAAAAATATAAATTTTAAGTTGAATTTATATATTGAGACACAAAGCAATTAGTAATTAGTCTGACATTGTTTATGGAGAAAATCAAGATTGTGATTATCTCTCATCTGAAAAAAAAGTTCATGCATAACTTTCTTCCAGTTTATGTTTGTTTGAGTGCTCCTAAGTCTGGTATATTTTAAAAAGTATACGTTTATATATGAAATAATCAGAAATTTGGCCAGGCATTATAAGAAAACACCTCTTAATATTTTAAAAAATGTTGAAATAATACTCAATAAAAACAGTGTGATTAATTTTATTTTTGCCTTTTCAGATTATATATGAACAGGAAGGGGTATATATTCACTCATCTTGTGGAAAGACCAATGACCAAGACAGCTTGATTTCAGGAATATTACGTGTTTTAGAAAAGGTAAGTTTCTAGTAAATAATTTTTTAAAATAATAGTTGATGGTAGTGATTCATCTTTGGGGAATTATCAGAAAGTTTGAATTTCATGTGTAAGATACAATTATGTAATTGAACAGTGGTTATAAATTTAACATGGAAATGATGTTAAAAATAAACACATGTTCCTCGACTTATGATGGGATTGCATCCTGATAAACCTGTTGTAGATTGAAAATGTCAAAAGTCGAAATGCATTGAACACGTCTAACCTACGTAATATCATAGCTTAGCCTAGCCTACCTTAAACGTACTCCAAACACTTAGCCTATAGGTGAGTAAAATCATCTAACACAAAGTCTGTTTTATAATAAAGTGTTGACTGTCTCCTGTAATTTATTGAATACTGTACTGAAAGTGAAAAACAGATGTTTGTATGTGTATTCAAAGTACGATTTCTACTGAATGTGTATTGCTTTTGCACTATCCTATTACAAAAATTGTAAGTTGAACCATCGTGAATTGGGGACCATCTGTACTTTAGCTAAGCCAGTAAAGTGACATGGAATATTTTAAAACTTAAGTAAAAGTTGTAGTAATATAAATTTTTCATAATTAAAAGTAGGCAGAATTTAAAAATCCACACATTTCTTGTCAAACAGTGGTTTACATGTGATATTGGCATATTTAAAACACTAGCATTTAAGGGGCCAAAATTTTATTTTGGCCTCAGGGAATAAAAATAAGTAGTTAAAGAAAGTAACATATTGCTCCATACTGAATTGTAGCTCATAATTTCTCTCTCTAGGATGCTGAAGTAATTGTGGACTGGAGACCATTGGATGATGCATTGGATTCTTCTAGTATTTTCTATGCTGGAAAGGTATTTAAGAAAAAAATGTGTGACTAAGGGAGTGCCGTTTTTTAAATAACAATTTTGTTGAAATATATTTACATACTGTAAAGTTCATCCCTTGAGGTATATAATTCGGTGGTTTTTAGTATATTTACAGAATTGTTCAGCTATCACTGTTATCTAATTTTAGAACATTTTCATCACCCCCCCAAAATAAACTCTACCTATTAACAATTACCTCTCATTTCCACCTACTCCCCATCACTGGCATCCACTAATCTACTTTCTGTCTCAAAGGATTTACCTATTCTGGACATTTTGTATAAAGTGACTCATGTAATATAAGGTCTTTTGTGACTGGCTTCTTTCGCTTTGCATAATGTTTTCAAGTTCATCTGTGTTAAGGCACTTATGTTTCTTTTTTTTTGCTGAATAATATTGCATTTATGGATATACCACAATTTTATTCATCAGTTGATGGACATTTGGGTTGTTTTTACTTTGGGGCTAATATAAATAATGCTGCCGTGAACATTCATGTGCAAGCATTTGTGTGGACATGTTTTTATTTCTCTTGAGTGTATATACCTAGGAGTGGAATTGTTGGGTCCTTTAACTCTGTGTTTAACATTTGGGGAACTGCCAGACTTTTCCAAAGCAGCTGCACCATTTTACACTCCCACCAGCAATATATGAGGATTCCAGTTTCTCCACATCCTCATCAGCATTTGTTACTGTCTTTTTAATTTTAGTAAACCTGGCAGATACGAAGTTGTATTGGTTTCCAAGGGCTACTGTAAGAAAGCATCACAAACTGGATGGCTTACAATAATAATTTATTGTTTCACAGTTTTGGAGGCTACACGTCAGACGTAGAGGTGTCAGCAGGATTGGTTCCTTCTGAGTGCTGTGAGAGAGAGAATCTGTTCTTTGCCTCCCTACTAGCTTCTGGTAGCCTCAGGTGTACCTTGGTTTGTAGATGGCGACCTCTTTGTGTTTTCACATCATCTTCCCTCTGTGCATATCTGTCTCTATGTTAAGACTTCCCCTTTTTATTTTTTTTAATTTTTTTTTTTGAGACAGGATCTTGCTCTGTTGCCCAGGCTATAGTGCAGTGGCGTGATCATAGCTCACTGCAACCTCAAACTCCTGGGCTCAAGTGATCCTCCTGCCTCAGCCTCCAGAGTAACTGGGACTACAGGCACATGCCACCACACCTGGCTAATTGTTTTTTTAAATTTTTTGTAGAGAGGAGGGGTTCTTGCTATGTTGCTTAGGCTGGTCTCAAACTCCTAGCCTTGTGCTATTCTCCCGCCTCTGCCTCCCAAAGTGCTAGGATTACAGGTGTGAGCTGCACCTGACTGATTTCCCCTTTTTATAAGGACACTATTCATACTGGATTAGGGCCCATCCTAATAACCTCATTTTAAATTGATTACTTCTGTTAAGACCCTATTTCTAAATAAGGTCACATTCTGAGATACTGCAGGTTAGAACTTTTTAACTTATGTTTTGGGGGGGCAGGCGGCACAATTCAGTCCATACCTGAAGTATGTCATTTGGTTTTGATATATATTTTCCTAATGACTAATGATGTTAAACATCTTCTCGTGAGCTTATTGTCCATGTGTATCCAGTTGTCCCTTGGTATCTGTGGGGGATTGGTTCCAGGACCCCCGTTGGATACCAAAATCTGTGGATGCTCAGGTCCCTTGTACAATATGGCATAGTATTTGCATATAACCTATGCACGTCCTCCTGTATACTTTAAATCATCTTTAGAGTACTTAAATACCTAGCACAGTGCCTACACTTCACTTTATTCAATTCAGTGTAGTACCTGGTGTGTGGCAAGTTTTTGCTTTTTAGAACTTTATGGAATTTTTTTCTTCCAAATATTTTAGATTCACAGTTGTTTGAATCCACGGATATGGACCCCCAAAATATGGAGGGCTGACAGTGTCTTCTTTGGAGAAATGCCTGTTCTAAATCCTTTGTCCATTTGGTTATTTGTATTTTTATTGTTGTGAGAATTCTTTATATATTCTGGATTCAAGTCTCTTACTAGATGTGTACTTTGCAAATATTTTTTCCTATTCTGTGGGCTGTCTTTTCACTTTCTTAATGGTGTCCTTTGAAGCACAAATGGTTTTAATTTTGATGAAGTCCAGTTTGTTTTTTTCCTTTTGTTGCCTGTGCTTTTGGTGTCATTTCCAGGAAACCATTGCCTACCCCAAGGTTATGAAGATTTACTGCTGTTTCTTCTAAGAGTGTTATAGTTGTAGCTCTTATATTTAGATCTGTGATCTGTTTCGAGTTAATTTTTGTCTATGGTGTGAGATAGGGAATAACATTTTATAATGGGAACATATTTTTATTAAATGGTTGTACTTTCAATTCTGTTATGCTTTGGTTCTTTTCATATGTCTCTGTTCAATATTTTTTCTTCATTTTTAATGAAAGATTTTATTTATAAAATTTGTTTTAATCCAAGTTATATGTTTTCCTGTGTAAGTCCTATAAGTTTTAGAAGGCTTATTATGGAAAACAGAGGTACTCACACTTTCCCACCAAATTTTCTATCTCCCAAGGCAGTCACAATCAAACCTTGTAGCTGTTTCTTTTGTTGGTTACAGGTCTATATCTAAATAACATTATTCTAATGCTACTATTTTTTTCCAATTTATATATTATTTATTGAATTCTCACCATAGAAGGTAGGGATTTAGCTCTTTTATCTCTAAATTGCCTTGAAACTCTTACTCAGTTGTCTGTATTTCTTCTCAAAATATTTAAACAAATAGATAATCTTCTATTTCATTTTCTTAGAAATATTTCTCCCAAAGCCTCTCTCACAAGCTTATTCTGGAATGATTGCTCTCTTGGTTTTGCTGTGTAGCAGTTATCATGGGTGGGTTCCCCCCTCGCCCCCATATTTTAATCCCTGTTTCCTATATCCCATGCTGACCTCTAGTTTGGTTTATTCCCTTGTTTTGGTTTTGTGTCCTAGAACAAAAAAAAAAAATAAGAGTTTTCTAGGCTTAAGCCTGGCTGGCAAAGAATTATATAATAGTTTGAAAGTAAATTTTCCCACAGATTTTTTTTTTTTGAAATTTTGCCCTAGGTTTGTTTAGTTTCCTTTATTGATGTTAAGTCTGATGTGTTCTAATTCCTGATCCTTTTTATGTTTCTTACCTCTCTAGAAGCTTTTGTGATTGCCTCTTTGTTTCTAGTGTTCTGTATGTTTTGGTAATGTGCTTCTGTGGCCTTTTTTATCCATTGTGCTGGGTACTTGATGGGCTCTTTTAATATTGAAACACATGTCTTTTAGTTTTGGGAAATATTATTGAATTATTTTAATGATTTCCTCTTCCTCTCCACTTTCTGTTTTCTTTCTTTCTGGAACTCTTTAGACTTTCTGGAAATTTTAAAATCTTTTCTTTCCTATTTTCTATTCTTTGTCTTTTTTTTTGTCTGTAATATTTTCTAGGAAATTTTTTCAACTTTTTCTTGCAGTCTTCTATTGCCTTTTTCATTTTTGCTCTATTTTTAATTTCTAAGACATCTTTCTTGTTCTGAGTGTCCCCTTTCCCCCTTTAAAAAAGATAACATTCTCTATTCTTTGTATTGTAATATCTCTTCTTATTTCTGAGGAGTTTAAGGATAGCCTTTTAGATGTTTTCATCTCCCTATGTAGTCCATTTCCTCTCAGTGGTCTGTTTTTTCTCCTTTTGTTTCATTTGGAGTCTGTCTTTTGTATAGACACTTGCCTTTGATGTTTGGTGATTTTTGTAGTGTAGTACTTATTTAATAAATTTATCAGCAGATACACAAAAGTGATTATACTCTCTGTAGGTATGGGTAGGCCTGGTAATAGTGAGACTCTTCCAGGCTGTTTCCTTGGGGAATTCCTAATGTCATAATCCAAGTCTTTTTGGACTAGTCAGATTTGAGAAGAATCTACAGATTTCAGCCTGGAAAGGGTAAGCTTGGATGCCAGTGTTCTGGCAACTGAGTGGAGGAAAAGAGCTGGGAATCTTGTCAACTTCATTATATATATGGACTTTCATTTAATTCTCCTGTTTTAAATATATTATTCCTTTGGTCAGTGTGCTTGTTTTCTTCTAATTCAAAGATATTTTGTTTTACCTTCTCTAATGAATAAAACTCCAGCCTTCTGGACTTTTGTTAGTTGTCCTGTTTTCAGCTTGACCTTTATCCTAATCACCCTAAATATTGACATGATCTACTAATTCTGAGCCTTTTTGTGTGGTAGAGTAAGGAAGATGGAGGTTGCAGGGAGGTGGGGGAGGTAGGGTGGTTCTGTAGATGCTTCTTAGCTTTCCTTACTACTGATGGTAGGGTTGGTAGGGATGGTGGTGAGGGTTGCTTTTTAAAAAATTGGACAAATGAGGAGGGCTCCTTGAGAAATGTCATTTAAGGAAGGACCTGGAAGAAAAAAAACTTTACAATTTCACTTGTTCACTTTTCTCCCTTATTTTTCAGTCTGCTTCCATTTCTTACTTCTTAATTTTTCTTGTGCTTTTAGAATGTTAAATATCTTCCTGTACCTACTAATTTTCTTTTTTTTTTTTAAAAAAGAATTAGACTAGAAATACACGAATATATTCTTTTGTAGAATTTCAAATAACATGAAATTGAAGTCCTACTTGACCAGAGCCTTTTCCTTCACCTGTCCTTCTGTAGTATATATCTTTCCAGACCTTTATCTATACATGTTTTATCTCTAAGTATGTGTGTAGAAAGACCTAGTTTTCCTGTATGTGTTTCTAATTGCATATGATGCCTTTAATTGTTATACTACACATATTGTTTTGTAACTTTTTTGTTGTATTTACTATTTTGTATTAGATATATAAAAATTTTAATGTGTATATCAGTCTTTAAATTACTGCCTAGTATTTCATAGCTACCCCTTAGTTTATTTACTTATTCTTCCATTGATACATATTAGATATTTCCAGTTTTTAGCTTTTACAAACAATGCGGCAATGAGAATTTTTGTACCTTTTTGTGTACATGTGTGAGTTTTTCTCTAGGGTAGATGATGAAAATAGAGTTGCTGTGGTTAAATATATATATTTTGTATTTTAGTAAATATGGCTAAATTGTCCTTCTGGAGTCAGTAGTAATGAGCACTGTCAACAACAGTGTGAGATAGTTTATTCCCTCATATTGTCTCCCATATTTGATATTATCTTTGTTTAATTGAATGGTGCAAAAAAAAATACAAATCTTATTGTAGTTTGTTTTTTTGTTACTGAAGTTGGCCATCTTTCTGTTTTTCACTTTATATTTCTTCTTTGACTTGCCTACTCATGCCATTTGCTTATTTTTCTTTTTTGATATCTGTCTGCTTCTAAATAAATTGGGAGGAGTTGTTTTGTAGTTTGGAAGTTTTTCTTTTGTCTGTTATGTATTTTAGAAACATTTTCTCCAAGTCTTGTTTATCTTTAACTTATGTATGGTGTCTTTTATTGCATAGAAATTAAACTTTTTGATTTAGTAAAATTATTAATACTGCCTTTTAAGCTTTTGCTTTTATTCTCTTTTAAAATTGGAAGTTCTGTAGAACTATACATGTAGATGTTTTGCTTTTAGCTAATTTTTAAAAATTTTTTTAATTTTTTATTTTTAAATAGAGACAGGGTCTCACTCTGTCATCCAGGCTGGAGTGCAGTGGCATGATCATAGCTCACTGCAGCCTCAAACTCCTGGGCTCAAACAATCCTCCTGCCTCAGCTTCCCAAAGTACTGGGATTACAGGTGTGAGCTACCATGCCTGGTGGCTTTTAGCTAATTTTGATAGTCAGTAAGAAAATATGCAGCCAATAGTGGCTTAAGTAAATAGCCACCATTGGCTATTTTCTTCAAATAACTATAAAAATTCTGAAGGTTGGGAGCTTTTTGCAGTGGTTCTCTTGCTTATTCTCTGTGATCATAAGATGGCTGCCATGTTTTTAGGCATCATGGACACATTCAAAAAGGGATGAGAGTTTTATTATGAAAGCAAAAGCATTTCCAGAAGCTCTTAGTTGACTTCTGCTTATATTTCATTGGCAACCCTAACTGCAAGGGAATCTGGGCAAGCTTTTCTTGCTTTTTTTGGTAAAGATGATCAAGGGAGAAAAGGATAGGAAATAGTGTTTGGTTTTCCCGCCAGTGATGTCTTCCACAACCTACGAACTTAATTTATATAGAAGCTGAGAAGATGTTATGGATTGAAATTAAATTCTAGTTTTAGACTTTAAATATTTTATATGTTATAATTATTTTAGGACTCCAGTTCAGTTGTAGAATGGACCCAGGCCCCAAAAGAAAGAGCTCATCGAGGATCGGAACATCTGAACAGTTACGAAGCAGAGTGGGACATGGTTAATACAGTTTCATTTAAAAAGAAACCACATACCAATGGAGGTATGAATTAAATCTTTTGAAGTCTTAAACTGATTTGCTACGATGTAATATACTAATAAACAAAAGTGCAAAGAAAAATCTTTAATGCTCCTCAGTTGGAAGAAGGATATTTGGTACATTGATTAATATATATAACTCTTATATTTTAGTTATATTCCTTTTTTATCTCTTTTTGTTTTGTTGCTTCAAAAAAACATTTAAAAATACTTGTTCCATTTTATGTTTATTAATGGCAGAAAATAGAAACACTTTATGAAAATTGTTTCAAGCTAGTCATCTGTAGTCCCAGTTTACTCAGGAGGCTGAGGCTGGAGGATCCCTTGAGCCCAGGAGTTTGAGTCCAGCCTGGACAAAATAGACTCCATCTCTTAAAAAACAATTATTTGGCTGTCTTTCGTGCACATTTTTCTTAATCTAGTAGAATTTAAGAAATTATATTGTTTCATCCTAAAGGACCAGGGGAGATGGAGTATACTACTAAACTGTGCCATTCTAGTTTCAGTGTTCACTGGGATCTTCATGGCTCATCGCAGTCTCCCCTTTATATATGTTCAGTGACTGTTCCCCTTTCTATATATATGGTCATGTGCTGCATAACGACATTTCAATCAGTGACAGACTACATGTATGACAGTGGTCCCATAAGATTATAATGGAGCTGAAAAATTCCTGTTGCGTAGTGACTTTGTAGTTGTAGCATCGTAGTACAATCTGTTACCTTTTCTATGTTTAGATACACAAATACTTAGCATTGTGTTACAATTGCCTATGTTATTCAGTACAGTAAGGTGCTTTACACGTTTGTAGCCAAGGAGCAATAGGCTAAACCATATAGCCTAAGTGTGTAGTAGGCTATACCATCTAGGTTTGTCTAAGTACACTCTAAGATTTTCTCATAGCACCACATTTCCCAGAATGTATCCCTGTTGTTAAGCGATGCATACCATACTCAAATCTGTATTGCTTTGTGGTGGTTATCTACATGTAGTTAGTAAAAAAAGAGCCAGGCTAACAGCCTGACATTGTATATGCTAGTTCGTATAAGAGTTATAGCTCATATACCATAGAACACATATACTACCCCAAATATGATCTGGCTATCCCATATATGATGCGGCCAGCCTATTGTGATCTATTTTTAAATTATTAAATACCTGTATAGAGTTAAAATGTTGTGTTTTTTTTGTTGTTGTTGTTTTTTGTATTGATTCCTTAGTTTTATAACAAAGGATATTTTCTGTCTTAATGATTTTGGCCTGAATTTAGGAATTACCCATGGCTTCCTGTTCAAAAGACAAAACTTATGGGAGCATGTATTACTATGTTTATATATAGCATTGTTATTAAGTAAAATTAATTTTCATGTTTGGCCTGGGGAATCATTCCCATATACAATAGTTATACTTTGTATTTTATCATTTTTAGGAAACGGTGGCAATTGAGAAGTAAATAATAATTCATAAGCTTTTGGTAACAATCAGGTCACAACAATCAGTCTTTGTTTTTTCTTTTCTTTTCTTTTTTTTTTGGCATTCCCTTTCTGATAAGGATTCCCTTTCAGAACTGGAATGCAAAGTATCAAGGAAAGATGAAACCACAGGATTTTAGTATATGTGGCATGTGAGGTGATTTTTTACTTCTTTAGACAAGATATTCAGGATTGGTTTATATGAATTGATATTTTTTGTTTGTTGTTGCTTAATATTGTTAAATTCTTGAAAATGAAAGATGACAGGCTACAGGAACGAGCAAAGGAGTGAGTTTTCAGAATTTCATAAATTCTATGTAAGGAAGCATTACATAGATGGTAAAAGCATAATCTGGTAATAAAGATCTCCTTAGATTAGTGGTTCTCAGCCTTGGCTGCATACTGAAGTCACCTGGGTAGGTTAGGTTTTTAAACAAAACACCAAAAATCACACTCAGGAGATGGAGCCTGGGCATCCATGTTTTCCAGGTCTTCAGGTGATTTTAATGTGTGGTCAGAGTAGAAAACTGGAACTCTCAAGCTTAGAAATTTCAAAGGTTTCAAATTTATGCCATTATGAAACATTCATTATATTTAAAATTTTTTTTTCAAAGAAAAACTTTTATTTTTCTTGTCTTTTAGGCTTCCCATTTTTTACTTTGTACTTTTTTACTTTTTTGGTGAGGCCCAAAGGAAGCTTGAGACAAACCTTTAAAAAATTGACTATTGAAGAGTTATTCAACTTTGTATTTCTTTAAAGCAGTTAACTTTATATTTCATAAGACCTTCTACTGCTGAATCCTTTGTTTTTATATACCAGATTAAATGTTTTAGAAATATTTCTTCCAAAAACAACAGACTGCCATCATGTTATGGAAACCCATCCAAACAAAATGTGATGTCCTTGAAGTTAATTCTATTCAAGACATATGGAGACTTACTGAACTGCTTTACTCTCACAAGAAGAGTATGACTGTTTTGTTCTACTTTTCTGCTGTTATATTCAGTGTTCTCATGTCAGTGCGTTGGAGATACTTTTTATACATATATTTGGTGACATAGTAAGTTCATTAGAACTAATTAATTTTCTTTACCTTTTCTTAAGTGTCAAGAAGGAAATTTTGAGTTAACGCATGCCTTCTGTTAATTTTCCTTCATAACCAATTCTTTCTGGCAGCTGTTGGCAACAAAACAATTTTCAGATTATTTTTATGTTGACTTGGTGCTAGGTTGTTAATTCATTTATTCACATCTTTGAGAACCTCCTACTATATGCTAGCTACTCTTCTAGCACTGAGGATATAGCTGTGAACAAAATAAAGTTCCTGTTCTCATGAAGCTTATATGCTAGTGGAGGGACTTGTACAATTGTCGTGTAATATTTCTCTCATCTTTGTCAGAGGCTTTAAGTGAGGAAATGTGAAGCATTTTCTTTTGCATGTAATATGTCTCTTCCATTAATGAGGGAAAATCTATGTAAAATCTTTACTCTTGAATATGCACAAACTCCTAATCCATATAGCCTACATGTAGTATTTAATATTCTCCATTCTTCATGATTTTCTTACATTAATTTAGATTAAGTACTCAGTGCACTTGAAAAATTTAATTTTAAAAGTTGTCTATGTCTAGTTTTTCATTGCTGTTTTTCTTTGAAAATATATTTGATCTTTGCAAATAAGCTGGTAGTATGTATCCTTTCTGTGTAGTCCAAGTATATTCATACTTAAGTGATTGGTGGGTAGGTTGGAATTCTAGACTTGTTCTCACTTTGATATCAGCTTATAGTGGTGTTATGAGCTCTATAATATAAATACCAGTGAAACATTATGTAAAGTAGTCAAGTGCACACATGGCACTTAGTTTAGTACCTGCCTTACATATGAATTCACCATCCAAACTGGTGTGGAAGTTAGGCAGGTCAGTGTATGTAGATAAGTTACTTTACTTTTTCTGGACTTCTTCAAATGATACTAAAGTGTCCATGAAATAGTGATGGTGCCTGCATTCCTTGCAGATAGAGGTTTCTGTAAGCTGTAGATTTCTGTGTGTCAGTTTAGGAGATCTTGTTGGAGATGATGGACCTATATGTTCCTCACTGTATAGGAAGGTGATATACTTGCAGGTCAGCACTGATAAATCTATCATTTGATCAAGTCTTGTAAGCAGCTGTATTCTATGTAGTTTATCTTTGTGGAATTGATAGTGTGGGATGGAATTAATAAAGGGCTTGAGTAACAAGATAGTATAATACTTCTTAAGAAATATTAGAGAAAAGGTTTTTTTTTAAATTTCAGAGACATTACGTGCTTATATCTGAGATAAATTGTTAAAATAAAGTGGCATTTTAGATTAGAAGTGAATTATAAGTATTAGTGTCATTAGTGAGAAGAAAAAAACCAAATAATTGCAAATAAAATGTCTATCTGTATATTCACGTCAGTGTTTTTTTTTTGTATCAGTATGTTTAACTTCACTATCGATGAAGTTATTAGTTATTTAGATAATAATCTAAAAATAATCACAAAAGGAAGTGAAGAAATACCTTTTCAAAAAATGACTCTGCAAGAGATTTATGCTAGTCTTATTTGAGAGGATTGGGAAAGATTAATATTTATTAAGCATTTGCTATATACTTGGTTTATACTAGTTTGTTGATAAGTATTATGTCTTAATTCTTAGAATAACACTGGGAGGTAAGTATAATTATCTCCATTTTACAGATGAAGTAAATGAGGATCAGAGATTCAATTCTTTGCCCTAGATCATTCAGTTAGTAAGATGGTAGTGTTGCAATACGAACCTACCCTGCCTGCTTCCAAAGCCATGGTCACTTTTTGGGCAAAGCTTGTATTTTACACATAGGGATAACATTTTAAAAAATTAAAAATTTATATGCAATAGGATAATTATTTTAAAAATCATTCTTTTTAAGAAAATGTATGTTGCCATTTCTAATATAGGTGGAAGACATAGTAATATGAGTGCTGTAATGATTCCCTGGGTTCAACAAATTTCTGTTAGGCAGTCATGAAGAGCACTGTTAGTACCTTTTAAAAAGGTGAACAAAAATATTTTGCCCCACTTTCTTGTTTTTAAGATGCTCCAAGTCATAGAAATGGGAAAAGCAAATGGTCATTCCTGTTCAGTTTGACAGACCTGAAATCAATCAAGCAAAATAAAGAGGGTATGGGCTGGTCGTATTTGGTATTCTGTCTAAAGGATGACGTCGTTCTCCCTGCTCTGCACTTTCACCAAGGAGATAGCAAACTACTGATTGACTCTCTTGAAAAATATGTGGTATTGTGTGAGTAAGTATCAAATTATTTTCTACTTATTGAAATTGGATTGTTCTATTAATCCCAAGGCAAACTCTTTTTACTTGTCATTGGGCTGTCATTGGGCATCAGTGACCTATGTGCATATGAGGGCATGAGCAGCTTTGTTTTTTCTGGGATATTGACTTTGGATCAATGACTGAATAAAGTTTTTCCATTTTAGTAATTTGAATCTGAGACTTATCATCTTGTAACTGTTATAAATAAAAGAGTAGTCCAGTATTTTTTATACACTTAAATGAATGATGCATTAGTATTAATAATTTATGGATTATATATTTACTTAATTTACCCTTTATTATGTGTTTTCTGTTAAATATACAGTTTTATTTGTAATGTTGCAACTTTAAGTCAGGCAAGTCTAAGTACTTTATAAAATTAAGTTGGAAGACAGGGCCTCCTCACTTTCCAAAAATCTTGTCATATATTTATTTACCTATGCACATCTGTACACACTCACTCTTACTCTTAGCAAATATTTTTTGGGTATCTATTACATCTCAAGCACTGTGCTAATTGCTTGATATTCAGCAATGAACAAAACAGGCATGTTCCTGTATCTCTGAGAATTTATGATCCTGTGAAGGATGCTGACAGGTGAATGGCAATTAAAGCTCAAGAACTAAGATGAAAGAAGTACAAGGTGCTTTGGGAGCTCCCAGGGAGGGAGGAGGAGTACCTAATTCAGACTGGGGGATTCAAGGAAGACATCTAAGTTGAGACCTGAAAAATGAGTGAATGAATATTATCTTTAAAGGGAAGGAGATATTTAGAGGAAAGGATGTTTTAGATGGAGGGAAGAGCACAAACATAATGTAATCATAGAACAAAGTAGTTCAGTATTACAGGTCTGCAAAGTATGGGGAGGGAAAGGTACCAAAGTTAAAGATGAGGCCAAAGAGCTGAGTAAAGGCCAGAGCATGAAGGATCTTGTAAGTCATGTTATCAGGTTGTTCCAGTCATCTAGATAAGATTAAGGTGGCCTAAACTAGGAGAGTGACAGGAAAGGTTGTAAGTATTGGAAAAGTACTTAGGATTACATTTTGTGGTTGGATATGTGGCGGTGAGAAGGGAAAAGTTGAGGTTTTTGGCTTAGGGTAACTGCAGGGATGATTGTTAAATTCATTAATAATGTCCTCGCTTTATAATAGAATTTAACACCTTGCCTAAATTTAGATTATGTAAGGCTAGGAGTGATCTACAAATTGAAAGATTTTGACTATGTATTTTATGGCATGAGGTTCTCCCCTACTATGTTGATCACTTCTGGCTGTCATTAGGCATGCTATTCAGTACCAGTAAGTATAAGAAAGTCAGATCTGGTTGTTGGTGTGTGGATCTTGGATCTTGAAGTGAGAACCTGTGAATAGGCTACCACTGAAAGGGTTAAGTAGTTTCCAGGAGAGGCAGTGTCATGATTAGATCGGAAGATTATGGCTTTCTAGTAGCAGGCATGAAAGACTTGGGGGTTTTAGCACCCTAGTAAGTTCAGTATCGGTATTATAATGTAACTCACAGAAGAGCACATTTAATCTGAGACTTTGTTGATTAAAGGCTAGTTTCTAGGATGTGGGTGGTGGTAGCCCCTTTTTACTGGTAAGATCGTACTTTGGAGAAGTAGGCTTAGATTTAAGCACTACATTTTAAATGCGTTGGACTAACTGTACTGTGTTAAAGAGATAACTAGTGTAAGAGAGGGATCGAAATGGTCTTATGAAAAATAATTGAAGGATGTGGGAGTTACCTTAAAGAAGAGAAGTTTCAGTGCAGCAGTAAATAAAACCCACACTTCTTTACTGTGGTCAAGAAGGCCCTGCCCTGTCTTAGCTGTTTCTCTCTTAAACTTCATCTTGTGTTCTCTTTTGCATTCTAGCCACATGATTTTTCTTTCAGTTCCTAAAACCCCCTAAGCTCTTTCTTGTCTTAAGGTCCTTTACCCATACTGTTTCTTCTGCCTGGATTATTCTCCTCCTTTTCTGATCTCTGAGGTCTCAGTTTAATGTCATTTCCTAAGAGAGGCTTTCCAGGGTGCCCCCTCTCCCATCTAATGTAGGTTCCCACCTCCACTCCTTCTCCCTCTCTCATTCCCTTGTTTGCTTTCTTCATGGCACTTAGCATAAAATAATTTTGTCTGTGTACATCTTTTGTGTTTTATTCTAGAATGTAAACTTCGTAAGGACAGGGATTACATCCATCTTGTTTCCATTTTCTTTCTAGTTCCTAGCCACAGTGCCTGGTACATAATAGATGCACAGTAAATATTAGTTAATTGAATAAATGGCATGGTAATTATCAATTTGACAAATAATTTTGAAAAAGTTATTGTGAAAAATAAATTGTGGGTTATGTTTTGTATGACTCCCAACTTAAATTAGGAGACAGGTTTTAGCTCAGGAGGTAGAGTTTTCTATCCTGGATGGGTTCAAGGATAGTTTTGACAACCACTTAGGCAGCTATAGGGGTATGTGTACCTTGAATGTGTGTTGGTGGTATTTTCATGAGAGTAGTAAGTGAAACCTTGTTTCCTTTTCTGAATTTATAAACAAATGAGAAGTAAGTATAAGAATCAGAGATGGGAATAAAAATTCCATTATTAGTGAGGCTTAGATATGTGGCATCATAATAATTTATCCCAAATTTGTTTTAAACTCACCCAGTTATTGTCACTGCTGGATAACCACAGGCCTTTCTAGCGTGGACAGACCACTTAGGATGTGAATGAGAGCAGAATGAAAGTGCTTTCTCTGTTGGCAAGCGGATCCAAGAGAAGGAGAGAGCCTAGAAGGAGTTATGCCAAACATGCACCTTACTCTCTCCCAATCTCAGCAGAAGTCCCTGGGAAGGGGAGAGTTCTTTAGGAGAAGTGCTTATTTCCATTTGGAGACATGAAACCGTGGGAATGATGGTCCTGCCTCCATTTTTTTTTTTTTTTTTCATTCAGGTATTTTTTTGAAGGCCTACTATGTCTTAGATGCAGGAGTGCTACATGCTAGAAAGATATAGCAATCAAAAAAGATGGCCCCTGCCTTGGTGGACTTTTGTAGTACTGTGGAAGAGACAAATGTCAACTAAATAAATGTAAAATTTCAGCTGTAGTAAGTCCTGTGAATAAGACATGGCACTATAAGAGCATATAAAAGGATAAGCTGTAAGTTTTTCATGTGCAGTAGTAATTGAAATTCTGGGAGAGAATGAAATCAACTAAGGGAAGGATAAAGTCGGACGAGATGTGAGCATAAGTGATTAATTGCAACCTTTAATGATCTAGTCAAAGAGAAAAAGCTAGCAGAGGAGACCGACCTCCCTACCCTTTGTTCTCACTGAGCTTAGTCATTAAGTTTATGGTCAACCAGGATGTGACAGTTCTTCTGAAGTGACTACTTCAACAGCTACTCCCCTAATATAAACCACTTCTCCTTTGTGTATTCTCCTGTGACACTGGAGGGGGGAGAAGTTTGCTTTTGGCCCATGAATGATCTGAAATGCGTAAGAACAGTGTATCAGATATTTTGTCTCCAAGGCCCCTCTGTTCTCTAGGCTGAAAATAAGTGCTCCCTATTTTTTATTTGTCACAGATTATGCCCAATTATATTGTGCCATGTAGCTCACCATAGATTATGAGTCCAAGTAGTAGAATAAAGACACTTCAGTATTAAAAGGTCTCAAATTTGTGTAAGTCATCGCCCACTATGAAATTCTTAAGGAGAATTTTAAGGGCCCTTGTTCTTGTTAGTTATGATCCAAGTAAATGGAATTCCCAAATTTTTAAGTTAAAGTTCAAAGAAATGAAAGTTTCCAAGTATTATCCCCAGTTTTTTTATTCTACCAAGGTGTCAACCATGGGAGGTCTCATTTCCTGTCCCTGGAGCAGTTATCCTAAGCAAAATGATGTTTCCAGAGTCATATTCCTGTGGTCAAAGATTGTTGTAGAGACCACAAAGAAGAAGAGTAGTCAAGGAAAACCTTGGTTTCAGCCTTACTGGGATGCCAGCCAGTTTATGGCAGGGGTCACCCTTCCTGTCTTCTTCTGAGTTCAAAACCAGAGAATTAGACCAGTTATCTTTTTATTTTGATTAAGCTAAATTGAAGAACATGGCTTGCATCTGTTGCCATATTGTCTTTCTAATATGTCCCCTAACGAATTAAGTTTTCCTTCCTAAAGAGCAGGCCTTTCTTACAGGAGCAGGGCCTTACCATATGGATGAGCAGAGATTGTCAATGATCTAGGGATTGGGTAGCCTTACAAAAGCCAGGAAGAGACTCGGCCAGACCGGTCATGCATAATAACATCTTTCAGTCTCATCAGCCAGATCTAGTCAGTGCAAAATAGGCTACTTTCTTGGGGCTTAGTATTTCTCAGGTGGTGGTCTTACCTGCCAGGAAAACAAATTGTCATATTCATTGATGTTTGTAAATGTTCTTTCATTTGTCATCATTTAAAATGTGATATTCACTTGGGTAAAAGAATGTGCTACAAGTACATTTTTCTTACCTTTCTGAAACCAAGTTAGTTGGTAGGCTAAGAATGAGCCCTGTTGATTCCATTAACTTATTTTGTATAGTGGGCCACTTTTACATTAATACATAGCTATCCAAGCAGTAAAATATTCTCCTGAAAAGCCAAATTGGTTATATCATCATACAGCACCAACTATTTAAATGATTAAGGTTTAGATGTAAAATCTTGATATTGTAAATATTCACCTTTCTATTTTTTATTCACATTTTTTATTAATATCCATTGCCATACTAATTTATTTCTTTAACCTTATATATTGGTCATTCTCAATAGCAATATAAAATAGTTACTGCTACATCTTAGTGCACAAACATTGTTCAATTTATAATTTCTGAAGGTCTTTGCGAGAGGTGCACCCCAAAGCCTGGGAAGGACTTCAGAATTTTGAGGAGAGATGCTTCTATAGTTGTGATATTAGACCATGGTTTTTAAATTGTATAGTAGGTTCTAATAGAATGGCCAGTGTTAGCATCATTAAAATTCACCTTACTGCTGCATGAGTTTGAAAGTCTTGAATAATGTAGGCATGAGAGATCAGTTTCCCAGAATACATATTTATAGATTAAATCAATGTGGTAATATGACAGGTGGAAAGATTATAGTAATCTTCTGGAATGTCAGTCCTCCTCTTAGCTCTGCAATTGCCTAGCAGTATACTACTTGTCCCTTGACTTACGTACTTTTTTTTTTTTTTTTTTTTTTTAATGTGTTGTTGATTTCCTTTGGGGCAGTCAGGTCTTAAATTTCTTCATATCTCTCCTCTTCATGGACCTTCCCCTACCCCCTATCACAGAGTATTAGTTTTAAAAAAAAGAAATATTTCCTTTTAAGAAAAGTAATGACTATTCCTTCTTTCCATCTCCAGTTCAGTGGCCACTGTTCTAGATATGAAGCCATAGAATTATCTGAGCCCAGATAGCTGAAGTTTGCATATTGGTTCCCCTTCTACATGTAGGCAGTGTTTTGACTTTCATGATAATTTTTATTTGGATTTTAAAGAAATAATGTGACTTAATTTATTGTTAAAAAAAAACTAATAATCACAGGGCCAGGAGCACTGACTGTGCTAGGAAAAAAATGGTATTCCTATATTAGCTACTTTTCTGACGCTAGGTCAACATTTAAAAGTTGACCTATCATTTAAAAAATGCCTTGTGAGAGAATCTGTGAGAGAAATCCCTTAAAATGTTCAGAAAAATGTGTTTAATGAAAAAATGTTTTAAAACGTATTTTTTTTTCCCTTCATCAAATGACTCAACCTCAGCTCCTTTTAAAAAGCCAAGAGGCTTATTAGCGACTGTTGTCATTGTAGATGGAGTGCTGTTTCTGACTGTGTAAGAATGAGATCTGTTTTGGATTTCATATCCCCTCTAGCATTACTGTTGCATCCTGTTATGTTAGAATTGAGAAGAGATAACTGTTATTAAAGATCTTATCTCAACATTTATAATAAACTAGAGGTATATAGCAGCAAAATAACACATTTAATTTTTATTTTAAACATAGAAAAGTTGTAGATTTATTACAACTGACTTAACTAAGTCATAAAACTTACTAAATAGAAAAAGACTGGATAATACATCTGGTTACTTGAAATTAGATTGTCTATATAGAAAACATTTTTATTTATTCTGTAGTTATTAGGAAATGTGGAGAGAGACTTGCTTCCAGAGCTTAATAAGCAAGAACTAAAAATATAATGTTACCTGGCATGTACCTAATAATCTTGCTTAAATATGTTCATATGTGTGTGTTTATAATTATGGTTAGCATAATTAATGATCTTTACCAAATAACTAACGTGTTGTATCTTATATTTTTAACATCTTGTATTGCAGTACTACCAAGCTGTGAAATGAAGTTGGAAACCATTTCAAAATAAGACATTTTTCTAAATTGTGCATATTATATAGTGATGAATCCCAAAGCGTGTTTTGGCTTTCTTTGAATTTTTATGATGATAAAGTCAGATACATTGTAAGGCTTTTCTGTTGTAATTCTGGTCAAGAATTTCGGTTCATTACAATTTACTACTCTTGGCTTTATCTGGAATAAAAATATACTTTATATTTGTTACATAAAATTTATTTAGTATCTGTTAATTTTGTGTTTCATGTTTCGTGTGGTTTTGAAGGTCATTTAAAAAAGTTACTAAATATTTGCTAATACTGCATTTGTGGGGAACTGTTCTAGAACAGGACGTTAAAATTTTTTTTTTGGTATGGAAAATTAACTATGCATTAGTAATTATTCAGGTAGTAATTGATGCAGTGTGCTAGTATTTTCTACAAATCCTTTTTTTTAATTACAGATCTTCGCAGGATAAAAGAACACTTCTTGTGAATTGTCAAAATAAGAGTCTTTCACAGTCATTTGAAAATCTTCTTGATGAACCTGCATATGGTTTAATACAAGTATGTTTCTTAAATCTATCCTGTATTAATCTATTAATCTAACTCCGTTTTATATACCCTCTACCTCTCATCTTCTCAGAGTACACAGAGTGAGCCAGGTGTGTATGTGTGTAATCTTTATGGAATTATTCTCTGTGATTTTATAGAAATAATATGTCCCATATTATTTATAAGACTCAGAAGCTTCCTTGGCAATTTTTCCCTTTATTGTACTGAAATTGGACATCAGTAGATTTTTATTATCGTAGCTTTCATTGATTAGGCCAAAGTTCACAGGGTAAGCCACTTTGAATTAATTAGTGATCAATTCAGGCAAAAATCTGATTTGAATATTTTTTCATTTAAGTGGGTTGTTTTGGGGTCATGATAATCTAATTCCCCTAAAAGTATTTGAGTATGTTCTTGTATTTGGCTAAAAATGTGCATATAACACAGGCAGAAATAAAATTTATTTTCACTTAGATTACTATGTAAACTGAGATGGTTTATTCATTTATTTATTCACTTATTCATTTAACAAGTGTTTGAGTGTTTATTATGTCCCAGCTACTCTCCTCTTGGTTTTAAAGATGTAGAGATTAACAAGATAAAGAAGGGAACTTTTTAGGAAGAAGGACAAAAGAGTTAAAAACTGTTTAAAATAGAAAATGAGGAGACAGTTTTTCTGATTGTCAAAATAATCAGTTATTTAATAAATAACTATTTTTGCTAAATATGAGCAAGCAGTTTGGGTTTCAGAAGTAACCCGAGGAAGTAACAGTAGAATGACCCTTTTGCTGTTTTCCAGGATAGCACTGTTTAAGAGCAAATTATTCTTGTCAGCATGATTTACTATTCATGTAATTAGATTAAAATGTCAGCCAATATTTAAATATTGTGAGCTTTTAGATTTAGCCATCAGGTATTTTGTGTTAGACTAGTGTGGCAGGGCACACTTAAAGAAATATTTTTTTTTGTGAAGGCAGGACTGCTAGACAGAAGAAAGCTGTTGTGGGCCATTCACCACTGGAAAGTAAGCACTGCATATATTTCTGATGTATGCAGATTGAATGAAGCCTGCAAATCATTTGCTTATCTGCAATTCAATCAGTAGCATTAACTTGCCATTTATTATGCTGTTTTAACCAAATGAAAAGATTGGCTTAGAAAATTTAAATTTTTCTTCCAAGAAAGAAAATAAAATTTTAAGATAATCTTAGAACACTCTGTTTTAGTTCTGATTTTTCCCCCCTTTAAAAAACTTTGCTTTATTGCCTGTGATGAAGTATTTTTATTCTTTATTTGAATTACTAATGCTAATATTTTTCTTCCTACTACATAGAAAATTAAAAAGGATCCTTACACAGCAACTATGGTAGGATTTTCCAAAGTCACAAACTACATTTTTGATAGTTTGAGAGGCAGTGATCCCTCTACACATCAACGACCACCTTCAGAAATGGCAGATTTTCTTACTGATGCTATTCCGGGTCTAAAGATAAATCAACAAGAAGAACCAGGATTTGAAGTCATCACAAGAGTGAGTAGAGATTTATGTTAATACAGCTCTGATACTTTAACGGGAGGATGTGTACTGAACACTAGAAATTCAGTTTTGGTGCTATCTACTTCTTTTCCATGGTCCATTTTTATAACTTTTTTATGACTAACATATCTGACAATTAATGCTTGTCTTGCCACCAAATTTGTGATTGTTCTCCATCTTACACTTTCTGTATTAATGTTGGATTTCTTTTCTTTGATTACCTTTTGATGATAATGAAAAGGTTGTTTTATTTGGTGCGTAGCAGTGAGCAAAGAGTGAGCCTTGCCTATTGCCACTCAGTTTTGTTCCTCCTTGTGTTTTTGCTCAGTAGGTATCAGAGGCAGCTAGTCAGGATACTATTTTAGAGCTTTCATTCTCATGTGAATCTTCATGTTTTTAAGTGAGATTATGGCAAATCTTTATATATGCTCAACAAGACTATTGAATTTGCTACAATTCTAGGCTTGCACATAGTTTGAAAATCATAAATATCTAAATTGTACTTAAAGGGGTTTGTCTTGCAAATGGTATTAGGTCGTTAAATATGAAATGTCCGATTTCGAATCGAGCATGTAGTTCATTATATCTCAAACAAGAAGCAGTACAATTAATGAAAGTATGTACCTAAACTATTGCCACAGTTTTGTCATCTTAATGGTAGCTTGTTTATACTATCAGCAGCAAAGAAGCTTGGAGAGCAAGTGCTGATGAAATCACCAAAGGTGTTTTCCACAGCTTGTTGAGAATTGAATATTTTTCCTTGCAAGAAGTGGTCCAAAGCCTGGAAGACGTGGTAGTCAGTTGATGCAAGGTCTGGTGAATACGATGGATGATAAAGAGTTTCCAAGTCCAGCTGCTGTAGTTTGAGCAGCTGTGCAGTTTGAGCTGCTGTTGTTTGTGCGACATGTGGTCGAGCATTGTCTTGCAAGAGGGTAGGCCTGTCTCTGTTGACCAATCTTGGCTGCTTAATTGCAAGCATCCTCAACATTTCATCCAGTTGGTTGAAGTAGACATCTGTTGTAATGGATTGACCAGCTTTCATGAAGCTGTAGTGGATAATACCAGCGCTGGACCATGGAACAGACACCAGTAGGTTTTTTTTGTTGAATATTCGGTTTTGGACTGTGGTTTGGCACTTCATCTTTATCCAGTCATTGTGCCGAACACTTGCGATTGTCAAAAAGAATCCATTTTTCATCATGTAACAATACGGTGTAGAAATGGTTCGCCTGTATGTCGTGACGGCAAAGAAAGACAAGCTTTGAGATGATTTCTCTTCTGATGCTTGTTTAATTCATGTGGTACCTATCTATCCAGCTTCTTTACCTTGCTGATTTGTTTCAAATTGTCCAATATTGTTGGAATGGTAACGTCAAACCTTGCTGCTAATTCACGAGGAGGTTGAGATGGATTCGCTTCCACTACAGCTTTCAGCTCATCGTTATCCACCTTGCTCTCAGGTTGCCCATGTGGCTCATTTTCAAGAATAAAATCACCAGAACAGAACTTCTCAAACCATCGACGTACTGTGTGTTCATAAGCCACATCCTTCCCAAACACTTTGTTGATACTTTGAGCTGTCTGCGCTGCATTAGTTCCACGATGGAACTCATGTTCTAAGATAACGTGAATTTTTGACTTATCCATGATTTCACAAAAACTGCTCTAAAAAAAAATTTGAAAAATAATCAGAAGACAAAATGTGTGTTTGAAAGACTGAGGATGTACCTTGACGATAAAAATAAAACAAGAAGTGTCAAAGATATCAACTGTCAAACTTAGCACTTAAGGAAATCGGACATTTCATATGTAATAACCTAATTTTTTTTTTTTTTTTAATTACAAACGTCTGTTAATTGAATTAAAAAACTGTAGAAAATGCCAAGTGGAGCTAATGGGTCATGAATCAATTCTGAGAATTATAAAATTTAGTTTGGAAGAAAAGCTAATGTTAACGTATAATTAATGGAATAATTATATATTCTCTCTTTTTAAATAATACAGCAGTGGTACCCAACCTTTCCGGTACCAGGGACCAGTTTCATGGAAGACAATTTTTCCATGGACCCAGGGGGGTTGGGGAGGGGGGATGGTTTCGGCATGATTTAAGCACATTACATTTATCGTGCAGTCAAACCTGTCTGCTAATGATAATCTGTATTTGCAGCGACGCCCCAGCGCTAGCATCACCACCTCAGCTCCCCCTCAGATCATCAGGCATTAGGTTCTCATAAGGAGCGTGCAACCTAGATCCCTTGCATGTGCAGTTTACAGTAGGGTTCATGCTCCTGTGAGAATCTAATGCCCCCGCTGATCTGACAGGAGGCGGAGCTCAGGCAGTGATGCAAGTGATGGGGAGCGGCTGTAAATATAGATGAAGCTTCACTCCCCCACCCGCCATTCACCTCCTGCTGTGTGGCCTGGTTCCTAACAGACCACAGACTGGTACTGGTCCATAGGCCAGGGGTTGCAGACTGCGGTAATACAACATGCCATTTGGTTTGAAGGTTTCTTATTTTAGAATTTACATGTTGAATGTTCTGTATTAATGTAATTGAACCCAAAACAGCAAAGAACCTTTTTTTAAAAAAAAAATAACAAATGTTTTTATATTATTTTTATTTTATGTTTGGGATGGGGTCTTGCTATGTTGCTCAGACTGGTCTCGAACTGGCCTCAAGCAGTCCTCTTGCCTTGGCCTCCCAAAGTGCTAGGATTACAGGCATGAGCCACCGTGCCTGGCCAACAAATATTTTTAGTCTGTAGGATTCCCTGTCTCTGAATTTGTAACCCAGTTGTGTGTTCAGTAGGAGTATTAGAACTCATGTCTGAAAAGTAGTATTTTAGATTTAGTTTCTATATACCTTAATTTCATTTCACTGGGTAAAAATGTACTTGTTATTGCTTATCTTCTTATTTTAGATTGATTTGGGAGAAAGACCTGTTATTCAAAGGAGAGAGCCAGTATCATTAGAAGAATGGACTAAGAACATTGATTCCGAAGGAAGAATTTTAAATGTGGATAATATGAAGCAGATGATATTTAGAGGGGTAATTTAAACACTGTAATATGGATTGTATTATAAACTGCTAGTATTCAGGGTTGTTGTTGTTTTTGTTTTTTTTTACTGGAAGAATGAACTTTTTTATTTCTTTGATGAATGATGCCTTAAAATTCCTGGATTGAATGGGACAGAGTGAGGTGCTTATAATGTCCTTGGGGGAGTGGGATACCCTTAAGCATAGGGGAAGATACTCTTCCTTACCTGAAGTTCCGTGGGTTATGCAAAGGAGGCGCACAGCCCAGTGGCATTTGCCTTGTTCAGTAAGGTTGAGCCTGGAAAGACTCATCAGTCCCGCTATCTGCTATGTAATCTACTGTCTGCTCTGCATTATTTAAGCTTTCTGGCAGCTGCTTACATCTTTAGAGTCTAGAAGTAAAAAACAAAATAGTATTCACTGAATTGAACTATTTTAATGTATAAAACTCCCTCTTAAATACTAGTTTTCCTGTTTTTGTGTAGGTTTTGTGAACTTACAGTATTTCCTTTTTTATTAATATGTTTAATTTGCATACTTTCTTCAGGGACTTAGTCATGCATTGAGAAAGCAAGCATGGAAATTTCTTCTGGGTTATTTTCCTTGGGACAGTACTAAGGAGGAAAGAACTCAATTACAAAAACAAAAAACGTAAGTAATAGTCTTTTGTGTGTTCATCAAAGAAATTCAAGTAACCCACCCATACGAATTAGTATAGGGTTTCTAGATGACGATTTGTAATAGACTAGGGAGTGGGAAAATAATTTTATTTTCATCGTTGTAATTTAAAAATAATGAACATTGTAATTATTTCAAACCAGAAACACTTACTAGAAGGACTTTGTTGCAGTTATGTTGGTGAATATGTAAAAAGATGGTTAAAAAAAAACTCCAGTTCCCTTGTACAAGCTTTTTGTGTACTTGAAAAATAACTATTTAATATTTAGACATACATTTTTAAATACGTCTCTTTCATCTTGATTCATTTTTATAGTTTATTATGAAGTTATAAAATTGGCTCTTAAGAGGTGTATTTGCTATTTTGGTTAATTGCCTTTAAATTATTTTCCTGGTGCTCTTATAACATAAACTGATCCTTCATTCTTTTTTGGAAGAATATTTCTATTTTAAGTTATTTCTCAGACTTGAAAGGAAACAGACTAACTTTCTAGGTACACATCTTGTTCCTAGTTGTCAATCTAGAGCCTTTGATTTAAAGCTGCTCTTAATCATTATGTGCATATTTAAAATCTATGACAATCTTTTCTCTTTTCAACTAGTTTACCAGTCCTAAGATATTTTTATGTTAACAAGTTTCTGCAATAAACTGGTTGGAAAATGGAACTATAATGTCACATTTTTTAAAGAAGTCATTTAGATTTGTATTTATAATTATTCAGAAACTTTAGTGGTTAAAATATAATGACTAGAATAATTTTGGATATGATTTAAAGGATTGAATTAAGTGTTTTTGTAAAAGCATACCTAAAATTATTCTAGTAGTTAAAGTTTATCACATGTATAAGGTTATTTTTTCCCGTTGTTTTCACTCATTTGTCATAACTTTAAACATTTCATTATCATGTTTAGAAACTTATATCTCACTAGCATCATAAATGCTTTGATATACTGTTTATAGAAAAACCCAATTAAACATTGTTAAAAATAAAGTTTTCAAATAGCTTTCTTTGGTGTCAAATTATTTTCTATAGTGATGAATACTTCAGGATGAAACTACAGTGGAAATCTGTCAGCGAGGAACAAGAGAAGAGAAATTCGAGGTTAAGAGATTATAGAAGTCTTATCGGTAATTTTTTCTTAACTTTGGAAATGCAAGAGGGGTTTACACTGACGTGTTGATAAGATTAAAGAAGTGAAGATACATGCTACAGCATTAGCATTCAAAAGACAAATCATAATTACAAAGTACATTGGAATATGTGTTTAGTGTTCCTGATCCTCTTTCAATAGGCATATGAATTCAGTCAGTATATTTATAAGTACTGATATATTTAATTTTCAGTTCTAAATGTGAATTAAAAAAAAGAAATGGCTTAACTGTATTTGTTCAGTTAATTTCATTTTTAAAAACCTTCATTATTTTCTTATTGTGAAAGCAATTTGTGTTTATTATAGAAAAATTAGGAACTATAGGTGAGCTAAAAGAAGAAAATAAAGGTTAGTTTTATTTCTGTCACCCAGAGATAATTATGGTTAATAGGCTTTGGTTTGTATTCCTCTGGACCTTTCCTAATATGCATATGCTGCATTTTTTAAATTAAATAAGTGACTCTAGATAGAAAATTTTTGTTAGTATTTCAAAATAAAATAACTATTTCCCTGGGAATAACTATTCTCTAAAAAAAAAGCTTGATAGAATTTTATCATAAAAACATTAGACTTATTTCCAAATAGTCAGTACTGTGTTGTCTAGCTCTTACGATAAAGACCAAGTTGGTATGAGTTATTGAAGGATGCATGGTTACTGCTGTACATGTTTACCTGATAAGTTTCAGTTTATAATCTTTATTTTACAGTTGAGAAAACCGAAGCATTGAGAGCATAAATGACTTGTCCAAAGTCACATGGTTAATAAGTGTGTAGAGCCCAGTTTTAACGTTCTTAACTATCTTATTACACTGTCTCTATGTAATTTTAGGATAGCTTTGGATAGTAGTGGAAGTTAGTTTTGCAATTCTGATGCGATATTTGAATTTGTATATCTACAGCTTCATAAATAAAGATAAGGGGGTGTGTTATGATCACTACCACAGCCACCACCACCACCCTCGTGAAAGAAAGATTGATTTCTCTAAATTATATTTAGAAAGCCCAACGTAACAGACTGGTTTTGTATATTTTGTAGACATAAAGACAAGTGCTGAGATCTTTTTGGCAATATTACTTTTTATTGAAAAAGAACTTTATTTTTCTGAAAAATAAATTATACCAGTATAAATTGTGTCCTTCTTCTGGTTAAGGCAAAAGGTTAGGAGGCCTGAGTCATGGAGTTATCTAAAGTTTCCAACTGAAGTTTCTTGCATTTTCAGTTTCAGTAGGAAAAATGATAATGGAACGTGTTCTTCCTGCTTGGACATAAAATATTTGAACTGGAAGGGAACTTAGAGGTCAAATAATTCTGTACTTTAAGACTTTTCTTTCCACATGCCCTATCTTCTTCCCTTTATATCAAGCAATAATGATGATGACTCTGACCTTCTCAACCTTTCCAGGAGACTGATAGAAAAATTCAGATATTTTAAGTCCCCATAGTATAACTTGAATTGAGACATACATTAGCCTAATTTGCTCATTTTTAGCAGATAAAATTGAAACCCAGAAAAGGTTAGTAAACTGTCTTAAGCCATCTATCCAGTTAGTTCCATAGCCCAGACTCATTCATACTTAAGATCTAATTCTTAAGTGGTCTTTCAACTATATCATGCTTTCTATCAGTAGAAGAATATAAAATAAGTTAGTTTTAAAGCACTCTTTTTTCTATAATACTTTTTCCCAGAAGTATTTTTTAGGAGTGATTACTAAAAGCTCTTGGGGGGGTGGGGATATTAATTCACTTTATTAAAAACAAACTACACAGTAAGCTGTAGGTCTTGCGGATCATGCCAAGAAGTTGGATTTTACTTTAAGTATGATGAGAAACTACTGGAGCATTTAAAAATAAAAGTATCTTATTTATATTTCAAAATCATTTTTACTGCTGTATGGTAATGAATTGAGTCAAGGTAAGAGTAGGAATAGGGAGACCAGTTAGTAGAAGTCCAAGCAAGAGATGGTGGTAGCGAAGATGTAGAGAAGTAGATGGATTCAAGTTATGTTTTTGTGATAGAATTGATAAGCGTTTCTGCTGTATTAAATGTGGGGTGTGAAGGGGAAAGAGAAATCAAAGATAGGACTCAGTTTCTTGACTTGAGAAATTGGGTGGTTGGTAGGAGTTGTGCACTTATTGAGCAGAATTAGGTATGGTGACATTGAATTAGGTGTTAATTATGTATACCTTAAGGTGAGCCATACAAATGGAATGTTGAATAGTCTGGAGCTGTCTGGTAGGAGATATAAATTTGGGTGTTACCAGTATAAATATCTGTGGAAATAGATGATGTCACCTAGGGGAAAAAGAGACAGTTAAGAAGGACCACAAATCCCAGTCTTTAGATCAGTGGTTTATAACCTTGGCTGCACATTTGAATCACCAGGGGATCTTTTTGAAAATCACATTGATTATTTTAAGCATTCATATATTCAGTCATTCAATAAATATTTATTTAGTGCCTATTATGTACTAGGCTTTCCTCTAGGCATTGGGGATTCATCAGTGGACAAAACAGGCAAAATTCTTGCCCTCAAGGAGCTTCCATTTCTGTGGGGAAGAACAGACAGTAAACAAGATAAGTAAGTAACATATGTGGTATGTTAGTGATAAGTGCTAAATAGAAAAATAAGGCAAGGAAGAGGGTTAGGAAGTTTGTATGCAATGTTGCAGTTTTAACTTGGGCAACCAGGGAAGGCTTTTACCTAGAAACTGATATTTGAGTAGAAACTTGAGAAAGGGGAGGAGTAAGCTATGCAGATACATAGGTGAAATGCATTCCAAGCTGAAAGAAACAATAAGTGTTAGACTTGTTTCTGCCCCAGGACCTTTTCATGTTTGAAGTATAGCATTGGAGGCCAGTGTGGCTAGAATGAGTTGGAGTAGAGAATAGAAACTGATGAGGTCAGAGGGGAAATGGTAGATGATGAAATGCAGACCACATAGAGCCTTTGTAGGTCATTGTAAAGACTTAGGCCTTTACTCTGAGTGAGATGGGAAGCCAGTGGAGGATATTGAGTGAAGAGTGGCATGATCTGAGTTATGTTTTAACAAATCACTTTGGCTGCTGTCTGGAGAACAGTTGTAGGAGGGCAAGAGTGGAAAGGAAAAAAAGACAATTTGAGGCTATTGCTGTAATTCCGGGGAGAGATGATGGTTGCTTGATCCAGGGGACTAGCAGTTGAATGGGTGAGATTTGAATAGAGACTTGAAGAAGCAGGGGTTATATGCTATGCAGCTATCTGGATGAAGGGCATTCTGGGTGAACAGCAAGGTCTAGATTTGTTTCTGCCTCAAGGCCTTTGCATGTTTGAAGAAGAGCAGACCAGTGTGACTAGAATGGACTTCTTAGTCTGGGTAAGGTTGTGGAATGAGTTGGGTAGGAGATCTGAATGTTGGTTTCTATATGTGTTTTGAAGGTTTAACTGGTGTGTCAGTGTCAGATAAGGGAAGCAAAACTCAAGGATGACTCCCAGATTTTTAGGGTGAGCAACTGGAGGAATGGAGTTGCTGTTTGTTTACTAAGATGGAAAAAACTATGAGAGAGGCAAGTTTAGAAGGGAATATTTGGAATTTGGTTTTGGACATTAATTTTGAGATGCATGTTGGATGTCTACAAGTTAATATGTAGAGTAGAGGTGGATATATGGGCTGGAATTCAGGGGAGAGCTAGGGGCTAAGGTAAATTTAGGGGTCATCAACATAGATGGTATGAGACTATGTGAAACTGTGAATTGTGAAACTGTGAATTAAGAAACTAGGGGAAATTGCCAAGGGAGTAATATGGTTAGAAAAGGCCCAAGAACTGAGCCTTGAGGCGCTTTAGTTTATAAATAGGAAAAAGGAGAAATCAGAAAAGGTGACTGAGAAAAGAGCCAGAAAGAAAGAGGGAAAACATGAATGTTTGATGTCCTAAAAGGCAAGTGAAGAAAGTATTTCAAGAAAGGATGACTGTGATGTCAAGTAAGATGAAGACTTGAATTGACCATTGCCTAGAGCAGTAAGGAGATCACTGGAGATTTTGATTAAAGAGGAATTTTGGTGGATTGATCAGGTATGACAACCTGATTAGAGTGAATTCAAGAGAGAATGGAAGAAGAGGACTTGGACACAACACATACAGCTCTTTCAAGGAATTTTGCTCTAAACAGATGGAGAGAAAATGGGGCAGCAGTTAGAGGGAAAAGTAGGATTCAGAAAGGTTTTTATAATGATGAAAGAAACGATAGTATGAATGCTATAGGAATGGTCCAGTAGAGAGGAAAAACTGATGGAACTGGAGAGGGAAATAAGAATTACTAGAGTCCTTGGATAGTCAATAGAGGATAGATCTCACGCACGAGGGGAAGGGCTGATCTTAGCCATCCATGATCATCAAAACTTATTTATAATGATAGGAGAGAAGGGAGACTGTCTGAACTCAAATATAGTTATGTGGTTAGAATAGTGAGAACCTATGGAAGTTCTCTTTAGATAGTTTCTGTTTGCTCATGAATAGGAAGCAAGATCCTTACCTGAGAGCTGGGATGTGGGAGCAGATGGAGGCTGGAGGAGAAAGGAGATGTAAAATAGTTACGTGAATAGGGAGAGTGAATGGATGGGAAATCGAGTGTGATTGCCAGGCAGCATTAAGGGCTCACCTGAGGTTAGTGATGGTGAATATGAAATGGGGTCAGTCAGCGTGGTTGTGTTTTTCTTCAGCCTTTTGAGCTACATCCAGTGAGATGGAGAATTGGATTTAACTAGGGCTTTTTTTTTTTTTTTTAACTTAAGTACTCATTTTCTTTCTAGAAATACCTTATAAAATATCATTTTTATATATCATTTTCAGTCCTTTTTCTGTTTTCTGCCTGGCTTGTCATTACTAAATATCTATATAAGAAGAAAGAAATACTGGTAGTTCATGAGGGTACAAATAACTTTTTACTATGTTTAAAATACCTGTTAAGGCAGCTATTCTATACTGGCATTATGATTATGTAAATTGTGCTTGAGCTAATAAAAAAATTAAGTACCCCTTTATCAACTATGAAATGAAATTGAAACATTTTGACATTTTTAATTGAAATATTTATAGCATGAGTTTTTTTGATATTTTATTTGAGAAATGTATCCACAATTCTATAAATATTTGCTTGTTTTTTAAAAATCAGATGTAATGTACGGGAAACTAGACCATTGTTCTAATAATTTTTTAAAATGTCCTTACAGAATCTAAACTCATGTCATCTTCTATATTGTCATCTTTTTGTAAAGAGTTTTGAGAAATTTTTCAAGTTACTCAGTTTAATAAGGGTGAGGGCAGTTATAGCTTTTAAACAGAATTGATTATAGAGCAAATTAATCATTTTGAGTTTCTTTAAGTTATTTCTTCCTAATTTACTGAGGGATTCAAGTTTGGGGAATGCCTTTTTAGTTGTAAAGTGTGCACTTAGACATCAGTGTTTGGGAATTGAATATTCAATACAACTTTGGACATACTTATGCTGACATTTCCAAATCCGTTTTTAATGTTATAAAGTCTTTTCTAGCAAAGTGTGGATTTTAATTTTTAAAGTAAACTGCTTATAATGATATCTAAATTGAATGGTGTATATATGAAAATAAGGAAGTAATTTGTCCTAAAGATGATTATGGAACATGACAAAGAAGTTCATAATACTTCTTATAATGAATGAAGTAATTGTGAGTGAAACAAATATCTTTGATTACGTTTGATTGGATAGTAACTTTTTTTATTACTGTTTTCAAATACTACTATCTATCACATGCATTAATGACTGGCATTTTTATTGCTAACTAATGTGAATTATTACTTACTATGGCTTTTAATTCATTGAAAATGTTTTCTACTATGCAATTAAAAGGTTTCTATGTTTAACTAAAAATTGAAAAATATTTAAAAATCTGCCCATGGAGGAGGTGGACTGATTTTTGAAAAATATTCCAAAATGTTACTTTATTGCATGTTTGAAATGGAATTTGATGAATTTTTCTTTCATTAAATAAAGCTTGGCAAGAGAATGAAATTAATGGCAAGAAAAATAATTCTGTACTTTTAAGATGTGTGCTTCATAAGAATCTGTTTTTTAAAAGGTTTTTAAATATGCGATGATTTTCCTTTTCAGAAAAAGATGTTAATAGAACAGATCGAACAAACAAGTTTTATGAAGGCCAAGATAATCCAGGGTTGATTTTGCTTCATGACATTTTGATGACCTACTGTATGTATGATTTTGATTTAGGTAAGTTCTCTTCTTATTTAAATTAGGTAAAGTCCTAATTTGAAAAGATATAAATATATTTACTTTAGAATTTAAATTTATTAACCAGTTAGACATAGGTAATAGCTCTGTGGCCTAGTTTTTATAGGGGTTGTTTCATAGGGGACTGGAAACATAAGGCTATCATTCCCAACCAAGGAGCCCTGGGATGCTGCAGCAAAGTCACAGGGGCACCGTGGGATATTTTAAAGTTTTGAGGGAATTATAGCAACATCTGTAGGACAGTGCTCTAACTACTTGCTGAAATAGTTAAAGGTTTTAACATTAGACCGCTACATGCCTTTTGATGAAGTTATATCTTTGCAAAGCTGGGCTTTTAGCCTTGCTGTGATAAGCAAGTACTGTGTAAAAATAAATGAGGAACAGGAAAGGAGGATGGTGGTATCCAGTTGAATTTCAAGGTTTGAGAGGTAGTATAGTGCTCAACAGGTGCTAAGTTCATAGGACATAAATACTTATTAAGTTGTTTGGACCTAACTGCTTAATAAATGGAGCTGTTAGTTATTTCCTTGAGACTAGGAGTACCTTGGAAAAAATTATTGAGACATTAAGGATGCCATGATTTGAGAAAGTTTAGGAGCCATTATTTGATATGCTTTTTCCTTTGTGAAGAAAAATACTGATTTGATATCTTAGACAAGCAGTACAGATAATTTTATAGGGCATGTAGAACTTACTCTCTTTTCTTCATAAGTCTTCCTACCAAGAATGGATTGTAAGGACTGGTGCTGGAGGTGGAAGTGGGAAATTGCATGGGGAAGGGTTACTAAGGGGCAGAAGACTTAAGGGGCCAGTATTTTAAGGGGCAAGAGAACTGAGTTGTTTCTTTAAAGGACCAACAAATTCCCTAACCATCAACCTTTAGATAAGTATAAATAATAGAAAAGTTTCTCAGTTACCTGCCAAGTGAGTGATGCCTAGCTAGAGGGTGTAGAAATAGATGTACAGTAGAAATAGATGTTTTCCAGATTACTTTAGTAGAGCTTGAGACATCTTTTGGAGAAGGTGACTGGATACTCAGCACATTAAACCCAAATGAACCTTGAATTACAAGTACATTTTCTTCCCTGTTCTTATCTATGTAACTTCCTCCTGGCTTCCTATATGTAAGTTAGAGGAATCTGCAGCCTTGGGGCCACATGTGGCCTTTCTGGATCCTTGAGTGCGGCTTTTTGACTGAATCCAAATGTTACAGAACAAATCCTTTTAATAAGGGTTTGGATTTGGTCGAGAGGGCCACACTTGGGGATCCGGAGGGCCACATGTGGCCTTGAGGATGCAGGTTCTCCACCCCTGATTGGGTCTTGAGGTATCAGCCTGTTCAGTGACAGTAAGTTGAAAGTCACAGAGTTTTCTTTAAAAGGTAGCCAGTCCTGTCTGTGACAGCTATAGTGAGCTTCAAATTGGATCATTGAAAGAATATTGGTAGAGTGCTTTTTAGGTTACAGAGTGCTGTAATACTTGATTTGATTTTTATTTTAATTCTAATAGCAGCCTTTTGAAGAAGTGGGGAAATAATCCCGACTTTATGAGGAAGGTTATATTGATTCATTGACTCAGGGTTGTATAAGTAGTAAATAATTGGTCTGGGAGTAGAGACCCAGGTCTTTTGTTGCAGGCTGGCATTCTTACCTCTACATCTTCAGCACCCCAACCTATTGCCATTTTAGTTTCTGTTACCGCTGTAGGGAATAGGACCATCATCCTTGGGAGCAGGGGGCATTGCCTCATTCTCTCAGATGGTAATTTTGAGTTAGGAATTCGTACATACTCTGTAGCAAGAGTTCCTGAATACTCAATTTTTTAGGGCGTTGTCTCAAACCAGCTAACTAGATAACTTGTCGTTTCCATTTTCTATACTAAGGCCACACTCTTTATATCAGGCACTTCAGTTATCTGAAACATAGTCAAGGTTCCCACTGATAACTCTGGCCTTATGAGAAGCCAAGATACTTTTTATAAAAGCAGTGGACCACACTTCTTGCCCTTTACTTATAGCAGAGCAACCTGGGCTGTAAATTTACTCTTTCTTATAGGTGATCCTGTCATGTTGAGTTGAGTTGTTTGGCTTCTTAACCTATAAATGAGGTATAGGTGTATTTTCATTGACGGCAATCTCATTAATAGTGAGGAAGGAGACAAAAATTATTGAAAGCGGACAGAAGATCTTAAGGATGAGTGATTTTTTTTTTAAAAATGATTTCCAACTCCTAAGATCTCTTTTTAAAATTTGATACTCTAGGATAAACTTCAGTTATGTGGAAAATTGACCTGTATATAGATAAAATTTTTCTTTTTAGTGTAAGAAAATGTATGCTAGGATGATAAGGAGTTCATTTCTCACACCTTCCCACTGAAACAAATTTGCTATGAAAGTAATTTTAGGGAACTACTTTAGAAATTGTAGTAGTGCTGATTAAGATGTGCGTCAGCACTAGTGCAGAATCTGAGTGTCACTGAATGCTAATTTAAGCAGCTTTAATCTTTCTTTAATTAAAAGGAATTTGTACATTAATTCCACCCCCACAACCCATGACATACTCCACAGAACATCATGTATAAAATAAAATAGCTTAAAGGCAACCAGAACATGAAGATTAATTTGACTACTTGCTTCAGCTAAGACTTACAGAAAAAATGTGGTAGTGATCCCATATAAAAGCTGAAGACTTAAAGTATTAAATTAGCTTCTTAGAAATTTTTATTCATTATAACTTAATAATAAAGCACTTTTTCCAGAGGAAAGGTGCTTTGTAAATCTTTTGAATAGTACACTTTGAAATATTTGTCATAGACCATACACAGTCAGACCCAGTAAGGCAGTACTCTTTTGCACTTTGTTGAATTCAGATTAGATTTCCTTCATGTTTTAATTGGTTTAGGCTTTATATTTGTCATTGATTTCACTGTGTCAGTGCCAGGTAGGAAAGTTCTGGTGATAAGAAACTTTTTGAATTTTTCTTCCAAGACAGGCAGAGCGATGTATAACTGTGTATGGTTTCTAACAGAACTATCCCCTCCCCCTTTTAGATATATCTTAAATGGCTTCAGTGCAGATAGATTTTGGTGAATAAAAATGTAAGCTTTAGAAATGAAAGACTGTATTTCCACAGACTTCCCAAGCTACCAATTGAAAAATCTCTATGTAATTTTAATAAATGTGTAAGAGTTACCAAAGTTGAATGATAATGTCTAAGTGAAAAGGCTTAGTATAAGCTCTTGTCCCTTTGTTGGTTCAAAAATCTGTTCTTAAGTCTGAAATCGCATTGTAAAGCAAGGAAATTGAGGGTTTTATAAAAGAGAAAGTAAAAAAAAAAAAACCAAGAAGCTTGACATGTTCAGGTGAAAAGAAAAACTAACACTTTTTATTTTTAAGGGAGGGGTCTGATTCCTTAACCTTCCAATTTTTCTTTCAATCAAGGGCTCTAATTAGTGTCACAGTTAAGAGATTATAATAACATCAAGAGAAAGGTAGTTAAAGCGGTTGCTTGACGTACAAAATAATGATTGGATTAAACCCAGTTGCTAGCGTTGGTTGAGAGTAACAAGAAAAGAAAGGAAACAGGGACATAGATATGACTATTTAGAAAGGTTCATAATTTTGTTTGTGACTCCTTTTGTTTGGGTCACCAGTGGTCTGATTGCTAAGGCAGCTGGACCCTTTTCAGTTCTTATTTTACTTGGCTTATTCATAGTAGTTTGGCACTGTTGTCCACTCTGGGCTTTTAACTTTCTTCCCCTTG
Organism: Daubentonia madagascariensis; assembly: GCA_023783475.1. Taxonomy (NCBI): domain Eukaryota; kingdom Metazoa; phylum Chordata; class Mammalia; order Primates; family Daubentoniidae; genus Daubentonia; species Daubentonia madagascariensis. Next base: position 44,194,552 of record JAKFHU010000600.1, on the reverse strand, counting down.
ATTTTTGCAACATTCTTCTCCGTTGATTTTTTTCCTTACTTCTCTGACTGTTCTTTCTCAAATCTCCCTTTGAGCTTGTGCTCTTACATTTGATGTTCCTCTGGGTTCTCTCTTCACCTGTCTTCTTTCTTGTGATGGTCTTGCACATTATTTTTTTATTACCCATTCTTTGTAGTGATATCTACACTAAGACACATACTGGAAGCTATATAACTGCTTGGCATCTCAATCTAAAGCAACTCATCTTTCTCACCTGATTACTAGACTTCCTCCTTCTATATGTTCTTTTCTTGGTGAACATCAATATTTGCCAGTTTCTGAATCCAAAGGAAAGGTACACTTTTGTGTGAAATGGTGGTGATACTCACTAGAGGATACATAAAGCTTAGGTTTTCAGAGACTGTTTCTGTTCTCTTTAGGATATGTACAAGGAATGAGTGACTTACTTTCCCCTCTTTTATATGTGATGGAAAATGAAGTGGATGCCTTTTGGTGTTTTGCCTCTTACATGGACCAGATGGTAAGAACAGGGATTCCTTCCTTTAATCAAACTGATGTTGAAAACTTTAGATGTATAGTCTTAATTTTTGGTCAACTTAAAAAATTACTCCATGCTCCTTGATTTTTCTTTTTTTTTTTTTTTAATAGCTTTTCAAGAGGCTTAGAAGTACTGGCATTGTTTTTTAATAGAAAAAGTGGATATGTGCCTGTAGTACAGGAATAATCAAGATTTAATATCAGTAAATGCTTATATTCTGCAGAAGAGCCATGAGTCATTATAGAATATTGATGAAATAGATGAATTCAGTTTTGTGAAGTAGTTGAATTTTCATATCATCTGTTTCAGAGATAAAGCTTAGTCATGCCAAATAATATCCTTACCTTTTATGAATATGTTGGATTTTGTTATTACAGTAACTGATTTTTCTCCAGATGTGTTTGAACTATTTGTAACTCTTGACACTTTCTTAGTAATTCATTGTTATTTTCCAGAAGTGTGTGATTATTTGAGTTGAACTATGTCTAAATACACATATTAGTACAAAGAACATTTTATCTATTATTATTGCCATATGTTTGAGACAAAGTTCCAGGATAATATTGCAGAGAGAGTATTAACAATGGAATAAAATAGAAAAGTCTTCTCAAGCAATCTATTAGGAAAAAAAAGTAGAGGGGATAAGAGTAGATAAAGGCATATGAAATCCAAAGATCTGACTACATAGGTCAGTGTATGTTTTCAAAATAAAACTAATATACATGATGCTGGGCCTTTATGTCAGATATTGAAATGGCTTGCTTGCAAGGGGATAAGACTTTGGGTCTGTAACCATCTGAAATATTTTTCTGTAATATAGGTTTTAATGCAGGGTTTCTGGAATACTAATGTGAAATTTGGAAATCCTACCCTTCTCTTTTTTCTTCTATTCTTCCCCTTTTGCCTGCCTATTTTTTGTTCCTTTTTAAATTTTACCCACTTTTGTCTATTTCTTCAAGTTCCTCTTTTTAAAAAAAATTTTTATTTTTAAATACTATGGCTACATAGAATTGTATATATTTATTTATAGGGTACATATGATGTTTTGAAACAGTAATACAATGTGAATTAATCAAATCAGGGTAATTGGGGTATCCATCACCTCAGGCATTTATCATTTCTCTGTGTTAAGAACGTTCCAGTTTCACTCTTTTAGTTATTTTAAAGTATACCCTAACTTACTGTTGATTATAGTCACTTTGTTCCTCAAGTTGCTTGTCCATGGTTTCAACTTGTCCTTACTTCTCTTAGTTTTTTTCCAAATGTATATTTGGTAAGATTTGATAGTTTAAAATGTTCTTTTACTGTTAAATTCAATATTCAACTTAGTCCATTGCCTTAAATTAATGTTTTTTAGATTATTTTGAAGGATTGTCAATTGCTGTAATCTGGTAATATCATAGTTTGTCTTCCTTACCTTTTTGATTGATTGATTTGCCTACCTTCTTAGTTTCAATTACTCCCCAAGTACTCTAGAAACCTGAGGCATTTGTTATAAAGGTCTGTACAACTGATACTAATTACATAAAAACTGTTGTCTGCCTTCTTTGTGTTTTTGGTTTTTATCCTCTTATCACTAGAATTATTATGTTCTTTAATGAAGGGATGATGTCTTTGTTTCACTGGTGGTAGCATACCAGAATTTTCTTAATGCTTGACATGAGGTTGTTCAACAGATTTTTGTAGAATAAACACATGAAACTTTCCCCAGTGCTTATTTTAAACCTCTATGGTAGGTATTCGAAAATAAAAAAAACTAATGTGAACATACTGCATTTAGTTTCTTTTGCAATAATAGTTTTCATTAAAACTAAGCCAATATTGACATGTTCAAATATATTGGCATATAATGCCACATACATATATGTATACGTATATACATATGTGTGCATGTATTTAGGTCTCATAATAAAGACTACTTTCTGAACATGTGTAATATACCCTTAATAGTCTACTTGTCCTTTTTTGTGTATGAAGAAGGTTCAATTTCTTCCATCTTTTTTACAGTATATGTTCTGTGTTTGCCTTTTCCATTGAGTATGTTCTGGGGAGCTTTCTAGTCTTTATTCTAAAAAGATCTCTTCTTAGTATATTGTCTACTAATATTTTTTAAATAATTTTTTAAAAATAATATTTGGGTGGGAGGGCAATATGTGACAATCAAAATAATCTGTACGATTATTTTTCACTGCATCGCTATTGTTTTGGTGTTCTTAAATCTGCTGCTGCTTCTTGACTCCTTGTTTTTGTTTTACAGCTTTACTTCATGTAAGTTTTTGCTTTTGTGATGGCTGAACCTAATGTCCATAGGTTGATACTTACTCACATCTAATGTAGGTCTAGGCATAGACTTTGTTATTATGGAAACATTCACAAAGCACGAATGATCTAATGAACTTTCTTATACCCATCGTTCATTTTGCCATATAGTTTTGGTTATTCCCTTTCTTCTCCACATCTCTTTCTATATATGTGTGCACACATATATTTATTTACAGATACAGTTGAAGCCTTTTGTATATCCATTGTTGACCCCACTTCACCTTCTCTAGGAATAACTGCTTTTTTGCAGTTGGTGTCTGTCATTTTGGGAGTGCTTCTTTTTTTATAGTAGAATGGGTAGCAATGGCTGTGCCATGTTGGTACCCCGAAACCAACTCTAGTCTTTGGCTGTGTCACAACAAAAATGATCCTGTTAATAAGAGAGTTAATTCTGCCTTTCCCCCCTGCAGGTCCATCTGGTAAATGTAGAACCTATATCCTGAAGCCTTGAGTTAGTCTATTAAAAAACTAGTTTTTAATTCAAGAGAAGCAGCTTATTGAGAATTAGTAGCCTTAAAATTTTTTTTTAATCAAGAATAATTGTTTCTAATCTGTTAGTTCTTATAAAGCACTATTATTGTACTGTAAAACTTTTCATAAGGATTAGGGCCATAGATTACTGTAGACAGGTGTGGGGCACATGAGTTAAGGGGATCAGAATCATTTAAGAAGCCTTTCAAAGCATTTGTTTTGGTGCCCCTTGGCCCCTTGACTTGTGTTGGTAGGGAACCTACTCAACTTTGAAGATTGTTTAAAGCATGTAAATAAACCCCAGCAGTTCTCAAACTTTGTGATCTCAGGACCCCATTATACTCTTACATATTATTGAAGACTCCAAAGAGCTTTTGTTTGTGTGAGTTTCATCTATTGATATTTATTCTATGAAAAATTAATACTGAGACATTTGTAAATACTTATTCATTAAAAAATGACAAACCTATTCTACCTTAACATATGTTACATTTTTTTAATGAAAAGTAACTTTTCCAAATGAAAAAAATTTACTGAGAAGAGGGATTGTTTTAAATTTTCCATTTTTGAAAATGTCTGGTTTAATAGAAGATAGCTGGATTTCAATATCTGCTCCTGTAGTCAGTCTGTTGCAATATCACGTCATATAGCCTTGCACTTGTGAGAGAATTAAAGTACGAAATCCAAATGTTACAGTATTTTCATGAAAATAGTTTCGACCTTACAGATTCCCTAATGTCATTAAACCTAAGAAGTAATTAATTAATTCTTTAAAATGAAGTACATGTTAAAACTAAAATTAATTTTAACAATGGAAATAATTTGATAACTGTTTATTCCCCAAATGTCTGTTCCTTTCACCAAGTTTTTAAATGCTTTGTAAGAAATAAGTATATTAGTCAGTCACTATGCCTGCATTCTTCTTTATTTAGATCACATGAATAGAGGGAAAAAAATAATCCTTAGTTTGAGACCAAGGATTCTTTCTCCTTACCCCCTTTTTTGTGTTGCTTTAGCTTTTTAGCTGTGTATTTTTTAAGATAACTAGTGTGGTATAAGTCCAACATTTGTCCTAGACATCATGTTTTAGTTATCAGTGATTATGTATTATTAAATATTACTTGTATGTTAACAATTATTTCCTTTTAAAGCATCAAAATTTTGAAGAACAAATGCAAGGCATGAAGACCCAGCTAATTCAGCTGAGTACCTTACTTCGATTGCTGGACAGTGGATTTTGCAGTTACTTAGGTAAGTTTAGTGAATCAAAACTATACCTGGCAAATTGTAGGGTAATGCACAGATAAAAATGTAAAGATCTCTTTTAAAGAAATAAATACTCTACTGCTGTTCCTTTGGTTCCTCTGAGGAATAAAAGTGTGGGACCAAACTATCTTTGTTTTATTCTGCCATAAAAATTTGATTCATAAAATGTATTTTTTATTTGGTGGTTTTTAAAAAGAAAAGAAGTTAGCATACACATTTCAGATGTTTCCTTGAATGGGTAGAAGACAAATATATAGGGCTTCTTATTGCCTAAGATGCATAGGAAAATTTGAGTTTGAGAAAGTTCACTGTATTCTGACATAATTAGCATAAGAGTAAGCTATATTTGTATTTTTTTCTTTTGTATAGAATCTCAGGACTCTGGATACCTTTATTTTTGCTTCAGATGGCTTTTAATCAGATTTAAAAGGGAATTTAGTTTTCTAGATATTCTTCGATTGTGGGAGGTGAGTTCTTAAATTATTATACAAATATGATATTTATTATGGAAAGAAACAATTCATTCTGTAGAGTATAAATGGATTATGATAGCCTAACTGAAATTTCTAAAGCAAGTATGTTCCAAAATTTTGATGAATTTGTAACCTCTCTTTAAAAATTAATGATCTCAAATCGCAAACCGAATATCTGGTCTTCTGGAGCTTCTTTCTTCAAATCACAATCCCTATGAGATTTGGGGCTAAGAGGTATCCTAGAATGGTTCTCTAGACCATTTGCTGCTTGTGTTCTTTTTTGGGGGAGACTTGACTTTATGTGAGGCTCTGCCACATTTGGTATAGAGGGAATTCATTACCATGTTCTTGGTGTACATCCTTTTATTCCATTTTTTAACCCAGGGCAACTGTTAATGAAAACCAGAAAATCATTCTGTATTTTCTTCTTAAGTATCTGTCAACACATCAGTGTGCTTTTTAGTAGAATATTGATATAATGACTGATTGCTGCCTTATCTTTGTAAAAACTAAAAGATAATAGAAATTCTCTGAAGGAAAGAATGGGGAGATAATCCATTTGGATAACAAACACACCTATATACAGTGGAACCCTAGTGCCCTCTAGGGCTTTTACAGCTGGAAATCTATTCCTATACTGTTGATGACTCTGCTAACATTAGGGAAGGGGATACGCTGATTGAAGGATCTTTGCTTTGTGCTCATTTCCTGTTCTGAAATTAGAAGTAAAACTCACGTGCCCTGTACCTGGGACCATACTTAAATGGTTTCAGTATCTTAACTTCTTTAAAGGATGACTTAAGAATATTATTACCACATAGCTAGAATAAGTTCTCAATCTGTGTTTACCAAATAAATTGAAACTTTTATTGAAACCTTTGAAGTTAATTGCATTGTATTTAGACTTTAAACAATTGGATTTAGTTTGAGAATTGTTCGACTTGATTTACTCTTTTTGAAAGACATTAAAAATATTTCAGGTATGTTCTAATAGTATTGTTTTTGCGGGTCTTTTTACCTTTCCAGAAAAGATATTATTATGTACATTAACCCGGGGGAAATTACAGCCCTAAATTTGAGGATATTACCTATATTTAAGAAGAAGCATAGCTGTTGATCAAACGTTTTATATGTTTGAGCATAAATTTGGGGTAGTTGATTCAGTTTTTGTCACTATCAGGGATACTCTGAGTTATATAATATGTGTTTCACATATTTAGAATGTAGAACTATCTTTGGGTGTTATTGAGCCCATGTATTGTATAACTGAATCTTTTTTTATTTCTAGGATTTAGCTGCTTTTTTTTTGCGGGGGGGAGACTGAAGATTTACAAGTGAGAAACTGAAGGTTCAGAAAAATATTGAAAATGTGTCTAACCCTTACACCTTAAACTTAACCTCATGGCTGTGACGCCTTTATAATAACATTTATCGTATTGGTTAGGCTCAGTGATTTGCTTACTGTAGTTATCTAAAGAGCCACATTTAGAATACATCGTATTCACATAATGTTAAACTTGATGATACTTTGTAGCTAAAGGTAAGACTCTTCTACCCCTCATTTCATAGCTAGAAGAACAGTGGACTACCCCAAATAGGCAACTTCTGCTTTGCATAGAAGTCATTCAGTGTTCAGCATTGTATTTGTGAGGAAAATATTTTAGAATTAATGTAGTTTACTAAATAGTTCTGTTTTTTAAAATAGGTAATGTGGACTGAACTACCATGCAAAAATTTCCATCTTCTTCTCTGTTGTGCCATTCTGGAATCAGAGAAGCAGCAAATAATGGAAAAGCATTATGGCTTCAATGAAATACTTAAGGTAGTTATTCTTTTAATTTAGATTTTAGTATTTTGGCTTTTTCATCTATTTGGTGGTCCTGATATACAGAACATTTCCTTAGATCATTATTGAATCTCTTGAGTAACTTAAATTGTATCAATAACACTTAGTGCTAGGACTGACTCTCTGAGACTGAAAGTTCACCAAATACATATTGGCCAGTTATTTTTACCTGGCTAATTAGGAAGAAAAGGAAATTCAACAAATGCTCTTTTATGTAGTTCAATGTTTGAAAAAGTAATTGTCTTTTGCTTATAACTTTGAGATAGCAGACTTGGGACAGCTGCTGGATTTAATGTTCCATAAGCTTATTAGATATTCTTAGCTTTCAAACTTGAAGTAATCTAATGAAAGATATATTGAATTTCCTCCATATTTGTGGTATGTGAATATTTTTATTTTAAGGATTTTATCTGCAGTGAAATATAACTAGTAATAAATTGTATAGTAGAATATAATAGTGCTTTCAGTTTCAATTATCATTTTATATTGTTGATACCTTTTAGCATATCAATGAATTGTCCATGAAAATTGATGTGGAAGATACACTATGCAAGGCAGAAGCAATTTCTCTACAGATGGTAAAATGCAAGGTATAAAGTGTTTAAAATAATTGCAAGATTTTTTGTTTGTTTTTGATGGGCTGAGATCAAGAAAGATTTTTCTTCTTAGAAATAAAATAAATGGCAGTTTTAGCAAGTTGAGGGCAGACAGAAATCATTGGCTGCCTTTTTGTTTACCATTATAGATTTAAAGCACTTAATTGAAAAGAGTTGACTAATTATGCCAGATAGGAAACATTTAATAATAAGGCAAAAAGTAATGAAAATATTTATACAACAATTAAAGAGGCTATAGAATTTAACCAAGCAATGATATATTACCCAAACTAATGAATACAGAATAGGCTCTCATATTAAATAATGCAGTATCTCCAAATAAAGACAGATGCTAATCAGAAATAATTAAATGAATAGTATTTAGTCTATGTCACTACATTTATGTCAGTCAAGCTCTTAATTCTAAAAACAAGGTAAATTTGATGTTATTTGCTGAATTTAAGCCAAATAAGTATACTTTTGATAGTTTTTGGCTTGGCTTTTCCTTTTTTTGCTTTTTCCTTTTTTTTTTTTTTTTTTTAAAGAGACAGGGTCTCACTGTGTTGCTTAGGCTGGTCTCAAACTCCTAAGCTCAAGTGATCCTCCCTCCTCAGCCTCCCAGCCAGAGTAGCTGGAACCACACGCGTGTGCCACCATTCCTGGCTTGTGGCTCTTGCACTTTTATGAGAATTCTTGTTTGGTCCTTGTATCATTTGTTCATGGATCCAAACAGTAGATTCAATTGTACAAGTATTTATTTGATGGCTATTGTATTCTAAAACATGTCAGTAAGATACTTTTTACCTTTAAGGAACTTTTATTTACTGAGAAAGATAGTGTAAATAAAAGATATTATTATAAAAAGGAGAAAGAGATAAATGCCAAATATTAGAAAACTATATGTTTGTGGGAGTGCTGGGGTAGGATGAAGAGCAACTAATTTGAAAGATATCTGGGAACCACTTACGAAAATAAGAAAAGGTGGTTAGGATTTCATTTGGAGTGAATAAGGAAGTTGTAAGAAGGGTACATGACATTTATAATGTTAGAACAAGTGTTGAGATTCTAGAATCAATGTGTTCTTAAACAGAAGTATTACTTTGTGATTATTTTTCCTCTCTAGTGAATGATAGTTTTGTGTTTGGTTTTTTCATATCCAGGAATTGCCACAAGCAGTCTGTGAGATCCTGGGGCTTCAGGACAGTGAAGTTACAACACCAGATTCAGACATTGGTGAAGATGAAAATTTTGGCATGACATGTCCTACATCTGCATTTCAGAGTAACACCTTGCCTACACTTACTGCCAGTGGAGCCAGAAATGACAGCCCAACACAGATGTCCTCAGTGTCCTCAGATGTCAGCAGATTAACACCTGCATGATCATTCTTCTTGCTTTTTTTTTTTTTTTTTTTTTTGAAGAGACACTTTGTTGCAGTTCCTTTTCAAGTACTTGAAAGTTGGAAATTTAAAATCTTGGCGTTGATCATGCTTTAAGGTTTATGGAAAGAAAATGTACTGATGTTCTTACATTAAAGCTTTACAAAGATTTAAACTAATTATTTTTGTAGTTACTTCTACCAAATAGCCTTTCCTTTTCGATAACATTCCTTAGTATTTTTATAGCCAAGTACATTTTATTTTCTTGCTGATGAACTGGAATTAGATAAATATTACAAGTGGATGAGTTGGAAATTATGCACTTTGAAAAACATTCACTTTGTTTACTCTAAGTTCAGTGGGTTTTGAATTTGATTAAATTAAATGTTGAGCCTCTCTATAGCATTCAAAGCTGAGAAATTGTTACCTAGTAATGAAATTTAAAAAAACGATTTGTTTTTCTCTATTGTTTACAATACTCAGCTTAAATATTTATGCTGGTTGAATGTGATTTAAATTGGACGTTTTCATCAATGCAATTTAATGTGTAGATAAAGAACTCTTTCAACCATAATAAGTGGATTGGCAGTATATTTTTTACATTGAACTTTTCTTCACTTGTATATAAAGACTATAAGTACTTATTTATGTGTATAAGAAAGGTTAGGCATATTTTCTTTAACTGAATAAACTTGACTATTGATTTACATAACCTGGTTTGCCAAAATTAATACATGGCTTCAATATGAGATCTTTTTCAAAACTATTTTCTTAGCATTTATTTCATGAGACCACATTCAATCCTGTACCTGGTATAATTTTAAAATTAATTGCTTGTATCCTCACTTTACTAATAATGTTTATTATTTTTCCTAATAATGCATTAACTGATAAATCAGGTCTTTAAATTTTTATAAAATACTGTTTGCAAAAATCTTATGTCAAAAATTTCAAGATACTATCACGAGTCTTCAAATAATACTTTTTTGTATATGAATGAAGCTGTTGTTTTTACCATGCAGTATTGCATGATTTTAAGTTATGTAGAATTAACATAACTGATTACGTTTTAATTGTGATTTGTTAACTTCTGTGTATATTATTAAAATAAATTTGAAGTTGAAGTAGTGTTTTCAGTTAAATTATGCTTAGAAATAGTCTGCTAGTTCTTTATCAGAAGAAAAAAATCCAAGATGGACCTCAGCACATCTCACGTTTTTATGTGAATGAGATAAGCATTTGAATGAGTTATGGGAATGAGAAACATGACCTTTTTTATTTTTTATTTTTATGTTTTTAAATTGCAATAGATGTGTAGGGGGTACAAATGTGTTTTGTTTTCTTTTTTTTACATGGTTGAATTATTGTGAAGTCAGGGCTTTTAGTGTACCCATCTCGCAAAGAGTGTACATTGTACCTGGTGGGTAATTTTGATCGCTCACCTTGTCCCACCCCCCCCTTCTGAGTCTCCAGAGTTTATTATATTGCTCTATATGACTATGTATGCCCACCATTTAGCTCCCCTTACAAGTTAAGTACATGTGGTGTTTGTTTTTCCATTCCTGAGATACTTCACTTAGGATAATGGCCTCTACTTCCATGCCAGTTACTGCAAAAGACATTATTTCATTCTTTTTCATGGCTGAGTGGTTTTACATGGTGTATGTCTGTATGTGTGTGTATATATATGTCCTCTTGTCAGTTGATGGACACTCAGGTTGCTTTTCTATCTTTGCAATTGTGAATTGTGCTATAATAAACATACAAGTGCATGTGTCCTTTTGGTATAATGACTTCTTTTCCTTTGAGGTGATACCCAGTAGTGGTAGGTCTACTTTTGGTTATTTGAGGTATTTCCATACTGTTTTCCATAGAGGTTGTACTAATTTATATTCTCACCAACAGTGTATAAGTGTTCCCTTTTCACTGTATCTGTGCCAACATTACTGTTTTTTGACTTTTTAATAATGGCCAAAAGGTGGTATCTTACTGTTTTAATTAGCATTTCCCTGATGATTAGTGATGTTGAGCAGTTTTTCATGTTTGTTAGCCATGTGAATATCTTTTGAAAAATGTTCATGTCTTTTGCCCACTTTTTAATGGGGTTATTTTTTTCCTGCTGATTTGAGTTCCTTGTAGATTCTCGGTATTAGTCCTTTGTCAGATGTATAGTTTCCTAATATTTTCACCAATTCTGTAGGTTGTGTTTGTTCTGTTGATTATTTCTTTTGCTGTGCAGAAACTTTTTGGTTTCATTTAAGTCCCATTTATTTATTTTTGTTTTTGTTGTATTTGCTTTTGGCGTCTCAGTTATAAATTCTTTGCCTAAGCCAATGTCCAGAAGAGTTTTTCCTAAGTTTTCTTCTAGAATTATTACAGTGTCAGGTCTTACATTTAAGTCTTTAGTCCATCTTGAGTTAATTCCTGTGTGTTCTGAGAGAGAGGTTTCATTCTTTTGCAAGTGGCTCTCCAGTTTTCCCAGCACCATTTATTGAATAGGGCTTTCTTTCCCCAGTGGGTGTTTTTATCTGCTTTGCATGACCCCTTTTATAACTGAAGAAATTTTTCATTATCGTGGAAATGAGTATAGTGTTGCCTTGGAAGATATACTTTTCTGACTCAGTAAAGCAGCTTACTACAATTGATGATACTCGTGTAAATAAAAAGTTGTGCCATTCTAAAATGGTTCTGTGAGTAGATTTTTTTCCCTGCAGAAAGTTAGGGAACCAAGTGAACTTTTTTCCTAGTTGAGCATTAACTGACAATCATGACAGTAGAGCCATTAGATTTTAGTTTTTAATATTATGTTCGTTATCTTTCATCAGTTAATAATGAGTAAGTCTATTCAGAAAAAGAAAGTAAACTGATCAAAAACTCAGCATCACTAGCCTTTCATTTCCTGCTATTCAGGAAATTGCTTGGAACATCTTGATGTCCTCCTTGTTCTTCCTGGACAGTGGCTTTTTGGGAGTTTTTTCTTGCCATGTAATGTGATATCTACTTAAGATTTTTTTTTAATCTTAATATATTTAGTAAGTTGAACTTCTGTCAAGTTTTATTATAAAACTACTTGTTAAAACATAATTTTTACTAAATGGTGTGAATCTCTAGCATATTTTTTGATATAGAAGTGATAATATAGTGCTAGATGAAGTCTTAAATCAGTCCACAGAATCCAGTTAGCAAATACTATGTAAACTTGAGCTATTGAGATAGCTAAAATACATAGTTCAGGTAAAATATGTGCTATATTATGTGATATTTATGTTGTTAAAATTCAGGTAGTTTCTAATTTTAAATGTTAATAGTTCAGAGAGTTACAATGGTTCGAATTGGGCTTTTTCGACTTTTTGATGATGTGAAAGCAATGCAATCAGTAGAAACCATACTTTGAGTACCCATACAACCATTCTGTTTTTCATTTTCAGTACAGTATTCAATAAATTACATGAGATATTCAGTACTTCATTATCAAATAGGCTTTGTGTTATATGATTTTGCCCAACTGTAGGCTAATGTAGTGTTCTGAGCATGTTTAAGGTAGAAGAGGCTAAGCTGTGGTGTTTGGTAGGTTAGGTGTATTAAATGAATTTTGGACTTAAGATATTTTCAATTCACGATGGGTTTGTTGGGACATAACCTCATACTGAGTTGAGGAGCATCTATATTTTCAATTTGGGTATGAATCTGTGGGAAAAGTTTTTGCATTTAAGAACCTCCCTATTTTGATAATTTTATGTATCTAAGATTCTTCATGTTTTTATGTATTAGGAACTTTAATCTTGGTGATTAGAAATTAAATCTTTTTTGAACAGTAAGGAAACAGCCTTTTGGGATAGCTAATGAGTGATTCTTACTGAACTTGACATTGCCAAGAGTTTTAAATGGATGCCAGCTAATTCTTATCGGAAATTCACATAATTATACACATTAAAGACGGTTTGTATAAAGTAACCCAAAATGTTTATTGAAGAACCTAGAACTTCACCTGACTCGTGTGCAGCTATACACCAGGGTAATGTAGTTCTAGCTTGTGCAGCTTGGGGTTTTCAGAGAATGCAAGAACGTCTTATTGTATGCAAAGTCTTGCATGGATATGTGCATATTTTTGAAGAGAGGTCGCATAGTTTCTCAAAGGGTTCTCTGATTTTCCTCAAAAGCTGAGAACCATTGTTATTTAATGTAAGAATAGTAACAATTTGCCTCATGCTAATGATTTTATGTGCTGAGCCTCCATTGATTAAAATATCTTCAGAGTGTTCATTTCCAGATCTTTGATCTATATTTTCATAATATATGTCCAGATTCTACTTCAGACTGACTGGATCAGAATCCTTGGAAATGAGATCAGGAATCTGCATTTCAACAGTCATCCAGGTGATTTTCTGAGTCCCCCTGAAGTTAGAGAATTACCATTATATATTGTATTTCATATGTTCATCTTTTGATTTATGATCAGGTAGAGAAGTCCCTAAATTTTTAAAAAGTTGTTCCTTGATTTTCTAAGGTGAATTTGCTCTAGTTCTGGTTGCCATTTTTAGTAAAAAGTGATGACAGTCATCTCAGCCTATTTTATGTAAATTTTTCCCTCAAATCTTATACTTTGAAGAAAATTAAGCTTTCGGTGTTCCTTCTGAACATGGAATAGGATTAAATTACTTGAAGTGATCTGAAAGGTTTCCATCAGAATCTAATGTCATTGCCTGATACTAAGTACCTGTACCTGTATTTATAGTGTGTATACACTGCCATTTGAATGATGCAACCACATTTGGCCTGTTCTCCCCTTGGGATCTTATAATATGGGATTTTTAAGTTGTAGATTTTTGAGGATTGTTCTGATCACAACTGTTTTTCTCACTGTTCCATAAGTAGACTTATTTATTAAGCATCTTGACATGGGGAAAAAATAGTGTGTTGTCCTTAGATAGAAAGGTGGAGGAGAGGGGGACAGTTACACTGGACATAATTTCTACAACTCTTTTTTGATATACAAAGCACTTCTTTCAGCTCCTGGGAAATTACATTGTTTGTGAACTTAATGTAAAGAATAACACTGTAATCTAAAAGTCTCTTCTAAGAACTATCAGGAATCTGGAATATCATATTTGCCTAATGACTTCAATTTCTATAGATAACATCAGAATGTTAGGATAATAGGTAAACTATTAAATATGCCTCTCCCTCTCAAATATCTGTATAGTATGTTGCTCTATGTGCAAAAGGTGACAGAATGAAAACAAATTCCAGTAAGCTTGGCTGTGATCAATGAGCAGTCCAGTCTGGTTCAGCTTTTTTAATTAAAAAGACTTAATAACTTCAGAGATGGACTTGTGTTGTGACAGTCAATAATAGATGTTTCCAACACCACACTAGTTTGGAGGCACAAGACCCCAGTATACTGCTTAAAAAATACAAAAGAGCTGTTTTTAGATGGCTTTAAGTGTACGGTCTGTTTGTTTAGGGACTAGAATCTCTTCCATGAGTGTTACTGACACACTTTACAAAGCAAGTTGCTTTCTAGTGGAAGAGCCATCAAGGTGGTACTTTTATTTATTTATAATGAAAACAGCACTTTAATTTCTTAAAAAGTAAATCATATGAAAGTGCGTGTTGGCAGCTGTGGTATTCTTTTCAAAAAGAAATGACTTAATACCTTCTAAATTGTCAGCATTTACACTGCATTCTAGAGTCACTGTCAGGGGCACAAGAATGGAGTATACATCCAGAGAAAATTTTGGCCACATGCTTTTTTGTTAGCTAAATGAAGTGTTCAATGAGCCAAATGTAGTATTTGCTGACTAGGAGATCATTAGAAGTTAACAAACAGATGACATAAAGAGTAAATTAAGTTTTCTGAGTGAAATTAAATACTTTTACTTTTTGTGCTCTTAAGTAATGCTATGATAAACACATAGATGCTCCTATACGCCCCCCACTTTCCCCCCAAAGGACAAAATCCAAGATTACATTCTCTTGCACATGTCAGGGTGTAAAGAAGTGAAGTCTAAAAACTGCTCAGTTTTAACTTAGTTTAAATTAAATTTCTGAATAACTTTGGGACAAATAGTTATTCTTCTTTGGTTAAAAGAGCTTCTAAGGATTTTACATAAAAGCTAATGGACTTCCCAAAGGAGGAGAAAGTCTTGTCTTATGGTTCTCACTAGCTTCTTTCACATCCTGTTGACTAATAATAAAACAGTTTCTGTTTAGTATGACTCTTGCCAGTTTTATTGACCAGTGAAGTTAGGAAAAGAATCCTTTTCATTGACATTTCATACCTGAGAAGGGCTTCATAAACTACAGCTTACAGATGGGCGGGCCAAGTCTTGGCAGAGGCACATCTCTTACTAGGGAAGGAGTTTAAGGAAGGAGAATATGGCCAATTAGTCCAGGACTCTCATTGTCTGAGAGCATCACCGTGGATTTTTTTAAAAAGTCTTCATTGTTAAGCTTGCTTTTAGAAACCTTAGAAGTTTTACATACTTTATTTTTCTTTTTGTTTTCTTATCACTTATCTGCTATCACTGACCCAAAGTTTCTTGGTCACAATTTAGTTTCATACCTATGTAAACACAAATAATGTGAATTGTGTTGATAGGTGGTACTTTTGGACAAATAATGCAACTTGCTTTGGGTGCTTTTTTCTCAAGGAGTTCGAGGTGGCTTCAGGGTGGAATCTGGATGCTTGGGTCACCTTATAAGGTGCTTTATATTCTTGCAAAGGATATAACATTTATCCTATAAGCTCTGGGAGTTATGTCAGGGAAAAAAAATCCAAACTGATTGAATTTTTCATACCAGACAATGTCCACTGTGCCTATGAATTTGAAACAGGTTAGACTCTTTGGGTAAGAGCACAGATTTTTGAGTCAGTCCTAGATTCGAGACCTGGCTCAGTTGCTTCTTAGTTTTGTGACCATCACCTCTCAGCCTTCAGTTTTTCATCTTTAGGGTAGGGATGATACCTACCTCAGTTGTGAGGAGTACATACAAAATGTTTTAATATAGTGCCTGGCATGATTAAGCATTAATAAATGCTACCATTATGATTATTTGATGGCAACCAAATAGATACTGTCACAGGCCATCTTTTTAAATCTTAAAGCTATGTGGTTTGGCTTTTCCTCCCAAAACATAGTATCCTGTAGATACAGCCTTGAGGCTCACTTTGGTTTGTTTCCTATTGACTGAGGTCATTTTGATTTCAAATCTGAACTGTGTATTCTGGTTTCATCCAAGCCACTGCCTCACTGACTCCAACATAAATCACTATCTTGTTTGCACTTTAGTTTTATCTTCTTCAAATTGGACTTAAATGTGCTTGCCTTTTATACATTCTGCCTTAGTAAAGTTGTTATAAAAACATGGTAATGAGAACACAAGTGTAAGATATATCTCATATTTTACTTATTAATGAAATCTGATCATTCTCAAGTCAACAATCACAAAAATTAAAAACAATCAAGATATGTCTGCATCAAGCATTTTTAGTAATATGGGAAAATATAGTGTCTATTTGACAGTCAATGAACATTGTATTAGGGAACAGATTGATGCCTAAGGTTGTGGGCAGCTGTTTTTGGTTGTGCTTCAACATTAGGTCAGTTCAGTCAGACTCTGATACAAAATTGTCCTGCTTGATTTAATTTCAGATTATATTGTCTAGATGTCTGGATGGTTGACACCACCTCCATGCAAAGTTCAAGTCCACTTAATCTTTGTTTATACTTCTTTCCCCTCTAAATAATGGATATGTAGTATTTAAGGGTAACCAATAGGAATAAGTACATTTCCATTGTGTCATAAACACCTTCACCTATTGCAATATGAGTTGACGTGGTGGAAGCCACTCAAGTATGATATAGTTTGGAAGTTTTCATCTGAGCACAAGTGCATCACTCATTGGCTTTCGTGACTAATAATCTTAAGACCTTTCACTCAAAGGAGAGAGGGGTTTCTAATGTCCCAAATGAACCTATTACTTTTTTTCCCCACACTGCTGCCTTATTTTAAAAATCTATTTGTAGGTATTAAAGTGCCAGGATAGATGAGTACTTCATTAACTATGTATATGATATTTGTGAATATCTTAAAGAAAATGGTGTTATGTTTGAGCCTGCTTGAGTTTTCTAAAAGTAAGTCATTGCAGGCTTACTTCATTTCCTTTTATTGATAAATTACTAAATCAAGGAAATACCTCAGATAGGGTATAAACTTACTTTGGTGTGATATTCATGTGGTTAATTTGAAGAAATTAGGAGTAATTGGTAGTAATAGTGAACAATTCCTGCCAAGGAACCTAAATTATACCCTATAAATCTAGGAGTCAAATGTCAATGGAAAAAAAATCCAGCCAAACTGATAGGTTGGTTGTGTGCTATAAAAGTCAGCCCTTGCTCTTGCCTTGTTCAACATGGGTTTAAGCATAGAAGAAGGCGTGTGTAACAAATTTGCTTGAGACACAAGCTTGATAGACTGGAATGATGGCATAAAACCAAAAAGTCAAGTTATCCAAGGAAAAGAAATCAGACTTTTTTAAAATCCCAATCTCAAAAACAATCACTATGGATTCTCTTTTCAAATATCTTCATACTCTCACATCCTATATCTATCCTTTAATAACTTCACACATGCTTTCTCCATTCAAATTGGGGAATTGCCAGGCAAATACTCCCTTACTTTAAGCCTATTTCCTTTTATTCTTTCCCCCAAACACATTTCTCGGCATCACTGAAGCTTAGCTTTCTCTCGATGATACTGCATTTCTAGCTGGCTTCTTATTTAGCCAGGATGGTGGGGGTAAGGGAGGGAGGAATAAGAAATCCCTAGGTCTCTGATCTTTTTCCTACAAAAATGGAATTGGTAGGGGTGAATAGGCTGGTCTGTTCCAGTTGTGGATCATGGATGCTTCAGCATCTCCTTGGTTTTCTTAGTTTATTTATATCACCTTTTCCATTTCTTCGTTCTTACAGGCTACAGCCTCTCAGGATCCACTTCTCTTTTCCAGATGACTTAAGAACTGGTTTATAGTATTTCTTTCATTTTCACTACAATCCTTAATGACAACAAATACCTACATTGAGGACTCATTGACATCCTTAACACAAAAACTTCCTTAATTTCGTGGAACCCCGGCCCCTCCACCCCCACCAACTCAACTGCTCACAGTCATGGCCATTCACAGTAACACAGCCCTCTTCCACCTGTAAGATCATGTATTGCAGGGGTCCCCATCTGACAATATTTCACTTTATACTTTCCTGCTCCATTTCCCACTTCCTGCTTCCTGTCCTCTTTAACTTCTTGATCCAAACCAATTCTGTTGGCTCACCTTATGACTATTGGCTTTCTGCTTATCATGGATTATGAAGACAACCACCTCATTAAAAGCTAGATATCCACATCTCTTTAATTTCTGCCAGAGATTCCAAATCAATGTCTAATTTTGTATCACTCTGGCTTCAGAACCAATGAGGCACTTTAACCATCCAATATCTGCCAGCCACCATGTTAAGCACTTTATACACATCCAATTTAATCAGCATAACAGCCCTTTAAGGTTTAGGTATTATTGCTCTTGAATTACAGAAATGGAGGTTGAGAAACGTGAAGTAATGTGTCCTCCTTAAGCACAACTAGGCAATTAGCAGAGCTAAGATTTCAACAACGGTTTATTAAAAACCAATACCCTATTTCTATGCAGCATAATTTATTTTTAAAGTCTATATTTTTGTAATCAATGTCACATGTGCATGTTTTCCACAAGATTTGTTATGAGAAACTGTTCCTCTCCTCTCCACCCCCATTCCTGCCCCCAGCAGCAAGACCTTCAACTGTCAGCTGATTCTTGTGGTATTTACTTCTATATGCCTCAATGCTGTAATATTTGTATTTTGCTACTGCTTTGATTTTCAGTTTTAGGCATTAACCATTGACTTCCTATCTTGGAAGATGGGGATTTAGCTTTTTACCCTCTCCCTTCAGCCCCCACTATTCATATGCACCCTTCCTTATCTTTCCCACTTCCAATATAGTTGATATAATATTGGTTAGGCCAATATTTAGTGCTTATATTATTATGATTTTGTAGATGAAATTCAATTGAGACATGTTCCTCTTCAGCCCTTTCATTTTTCTTTAAGAGTTAATTCTTATGTTCTATCAGTTAAAAAAATTAATAAAAATAAATAAAAAGTAAAGCATTAATTCTTATCAAGGTTTTTTATTTGCTGATTTTATATATAATTGTCACTAATCTAACCTCACACTCTCCCATCCTAGTTCTAACCAGGCCCGACCCTGCTTAGCTTACAAAATCAGGTATGTTCAGGGTGATATGGCCATAGAGTAACCTCATACTCTCTACCAAATGTTTAAATTGGGGTTTGTGAGCTTCACTATAGGGTAATCTGATTGCACCATTTTGTTCAGAGTTCTCAATGTTATCTTAGCACTCAGTGTATTTTTAGGACTTTCCTCTTATCCTGGTTAGATTCTCCAAAGAAGATATTTTTCTTTATTTGGCTGGAGAATAAATTCCTGGCTGTCAGCCTTTTGAGGTTTGGGAGTCTCCATATCCAGTGCAGACATTCACTGAATCACTCTCTTTTCAGGATGGTACCTCTATTCTCAACTATACCTGATACTCTTAAGTACAGATGCTCTTTGTTTTACCCTTTCCAGAGAGTAACCTCCATTTGTCTATCTGGGGTCAAAAGGGAAGGTGGCTTGGCCATTTAGAATAGGGGAGGGGAATATAGGATTTTAACTGCTTTTAAAATAAGATAGTAGCTTTATTGAGATATGATTCATATATCTCAAACAATTGCCT
This sequence comes from Daubentonia madagascariensis, assembly GCA_023783475.1. Lineage (NCBI taxonomy): Eukaryota > Metazoa > Chordata > Mammalia > Primates > Daubentoniidae > Daubentonia > Daubentonia madagascariensis. The sequence continues at coordinate 44,174,827 of JAKFHU010000600.1, read as the reverse complement.
AATCCAAAGTCACAAAGATTTACTCCTATGTTTTCTTCTAAGAGTTTTATAGTTTTAGCTCTTACACATATGTCTATAATCCATTTTGAGTTAATTTTTGTGTGTGATGTGAGGTAGGAGTCCAACTTCATTGTTTGTATATGGATATCTAAAGTTATCCCAGGACCATTTTTTGAAAAGCTTATTCTTTCCCATTGAATGGTCTTGGTACCTTTGTTGAAAATCAGTTGTCCATAAATGTAAGGGTTTATTTATAGATTCTCAATTCTCTTCCACTTATCTATATGTCTGTCCTTACACAGTACCATCCTGTCTTGATTACTGTAACTTTGTTGTACGTTTTGAATTCCTTAACTGCTTCTTACATTTTGAACCGTTCTTTCTCAGTCTCCTCCACTTAACCTCAATTCCAGAGGTATTTGAGCCATTAGGGGATTCTGTAGTGTAAATTGAATTGCTTCTTGGTCTTCATTGATAGTTTAAGGTTCAGCTTTCTTGTATCTGCAATGTCTTTGATCACTTTTTCATCTCCTTTCATGCTTCTGATTTTTTGTTGTGGTTGTTTTCCAAATTATGCTATTTTTGTGTGCCTTGAAAAGGAAATCCTTTGTGTTGTTTTAATAAAGTTTCTGGAGGGAGCAAAAGTAGTTAAATCTTTAATATCCTAAATAAATATTTTAAATAAATGACTTTTAATATTTTTTTCCCCTGCTCCCACATTCAAGCAGGGATATTGTCCAGTGAATTTACCCCTTCACATCTCTGGTTCTTTTCATTGCATCCTTAATGTTATTGCCTTAATCCAGGTTGTCATCTCATGGCTAGACTATTTCAAATTCTAAGTGGGTTCTGCCTTCAGTATTGAAGTTCTCTTCCATACTGCTATTTTTTTTTTTTTTTTTATCTCTCTCTCTCTCTCTTTTTCTTGTTTCTGAGATAGGGCCTCACTCTGTCACCTAGGCTGGAGTGCAGTGGTATGATCATAACTCATTGCAGCCTTGGACTCCTGGGCTCAAGCTGTCCTCCTACCTAAGCCTCTTGAATAGCTGGGACTACAGGAATGTGCCACCACGCCTGGTTATTTGAAAAAGTTTTTTGTAGAGATGAGGTCTTTCTATGTTGCCCAGGTTGGTCTTGAACTTCTGGCTTGCAAGCGGCCCTTCACCTCAGCCTCCCAATGCCTGGGATTATAGGCATGAGCCACTGTGCCCAGCCTCAAGTTGCTGTTTTCTAAAATACCAATATGGTTACACAATTGCCCTACAGAAAGCCTTTTCAATGATTCTCCTTCACCTACAGGATAAAGTGATAAAGTGCAAGGCCCACATGATGTCATTCAAGAATTATCATAATCTAGAACCTTCTTTCTTCTTCAGCCTTATCTTACTGAGCACACTTGCCCCAAACTTATATTCCATCATTATTGAGCAACAACAGTTTTTTCTATATTTTCTTATGTTTTTCTCTCTATCTGGAATCATCTTCTTACTATTTCCCATTCCCTTCTGACTAACAAACTCACTTTTGAAGATTCAGCTTTGGCAACTCTTCCCAGAAGGCTTTCCTGACACCCCTAAGGGTAACACTGAGCACTCTGTCCCTTGTACTGTTGAAGTCTTCTGTAGAGAAACCAATTTATTTTGTTTCACTTATTTATTTGCATGTATGTTTCTTTCAGTTGGACTGTGATCTCCTTGAGGGTAGGCACTGTATCACATTCATCTTTGCATCCCTAGGATTCAGTGTCAATGCCTAACACAAAGTGAGTGCTTAACAAATATTTGTTGAATTACACATCTGCCAAAACCCTGTTCCAGCTGAAATAATTTATGTATGGTCTGTAGAATCTACTTTTGTAATATGTTTTTACTTGTTTGGAATGCTCAAGAGGCTGTAGAATGTAATGATTGAGAGCATGGATTTTGGAGCCAGACTGCCTGAATTTAAATCCTGCCTTGGCCACTCTAAGTGTGTAAACTTTTGGCAAGTTACCTAAACTCTCTGTGTCTCAGTTTCTCCATATGTAAAACAGAAGTAATAGTGGCTGCTTTGTAAGTGTTGTTGTGATGGTTAATCACTTTTTGACCTACAAAAGTGCATAGAAAGTGCTTGGAATAGAAATTGGGAAATACTAAGAACTCAATAATATTAGCTATTATTATTACTCTTGTTACTTCAATCAACTCATTTAAATTTGCCTTTCCTATTAGCTGATCAGAACTGATCTTAAGAGAAAATGCAACTAAATGATGTTTTCTGAATTAGACCAAATAATGATTATGTCTACCCAAGACTCCAGAAAAAATTAAACTCCAGTCACTATCAGTTTATCCATTCCTGTTTTGAAAAATTTTCATCTTGTTCCTATATAGCCTTACTAATTTTTCAGTAGCCATCAAGAGCATCAAAGAAATGACTGATATATGGGCATTTAGTTTCCTTTTATTTCTCACTTAGTGAGGAAGATTCTAGAATTATTGTCTGAGCTATACGTACCTATATGTGGCTAAATCAAAGCCTCACATTTCCTTTGCAATACAATTGCCTGAACATCATTCTGCATAAAGGCATCACAGGGTTAAGAAGCAATGCCTTTTATGAAAGCTATCACATATACATGTACACTCACACACACACACATTTACATGGACAAAGGCATCACACATCAGGTCAGAAAATGCTTATTAACATAAAATGGGGTTGGTTAATGGGTACAAAAATACAGTTAGATAGATGGAACTACATCTAGTTTTTGGTAGCACAATAGGGAGACTATAGTTAACAATAATTTGGTGTGTATTTCAAAATAACTAAAAGAGTGGAACTGGAATGTTTCTAACACAAAGAAATGATAACTGTTTGAGGTGATGGATATCCCAATTACCCCATCTTATTACATATTGTATGCTTGTATCAAATATATGTACCCCATAATTATGTACAACTATTTATGTATCAATAAAAATTAAAAATAAAAAAACACATAAAATGGCTTAAGGATTCAGCAGTGCTGATCTTTTAAAAATTATTTTTCTACTTTTGTAAAGAAAGCACAAAATCTTTGAATTCACAGATACTTAAAAGACTGAGGTTAACTTGTCAGTAGCAGACTTGAGAGATGACAGCTTATGTCAGGGGATAGATGATTTCTTGTACAAATACCCCCTTATGTATTTTTATTCTCCACCACCCCCGCCCAAACAGCTACTCGACCTATGAAACAAATCGCACTATGAGCACAGATAACCCCAGGCTTCAGGTCTGTAATCTGATCGTGGCCATCGGCAACCAGAAATGAGTTTTCTTTCTAATCAGCCTTCTATCAGTCCCCAGTCACGCATATAAAGGAGCTCAGGGACGGGAGGATTCGCATTGCTCTTCAGCACCAGGGTGTGGACAGCGCCCCAAGCAGGCTGCAGATAGCACGCCCCTTCCTCTCCATCTCCGCCAGCGCCGCTGCTGTACCGCTAGTCCCCCCTGTTGCAGAGAAAGAAAATTACATCGGGATCCATGCAGCCGGCAATGATGATGTTTTCAAGTAAATACTGGGCAAGGAGAGGGTTTTCCCTGGATTCAGCGGTGCCTGAAGAGCATCAGCTACTTGGCAGCTCAACAGTGAGTATTGAGCACCTGGCGCTCTCTTGAGTGTTTTCTTGGGTGGTGATCATCTTCTCATCATAAGAACACCTGGCGTGGAGTAAGCACACACACCTCAGATGCCTCCTCTTTTACCATCTGTCCACCCTGCTTCCCTCCTGTGTGCCTCGTCTTCCTCCTATCGCTGTAAAGTAAAGCGGGTGTATTGATCACTGCGTGCTAAACTTCCTTTCCTCAAAGTTTATAAGTAGAAAGTTAAGAAGTGCCTGAACATTAAGAATGAGAGGTTGGTCGGATGTGGTGGCTCAAGCCTGTTATCCCAGCACTTTGGGAGGCCGAGGCAAGAGGATTGCTTGAGGCCTGGAGGTTGAGACCAGCCTGAGCAAGAGCAAGACCCCATCTCTACCAAAAAAAAAAAAAAAAAAAAAAAAAGAGAGAGAGAGAGAGAGAAAGAGAGGTTGTATGAACCAATGTCTTAAATCAACGACCAAAAACAGTGTGTGGAATTTTGAAAGGCCATTTACTATGAGAAGAAATAGGGAGAAGAAATCAAATTTCCATGTTCCCAGGAGATCATTGTGTCTCCTACATGCCCTTCAGTCTACAAAGCCTGGTCTTTAAACACAGAACTATTATTCTCTATTCTTGGCTATAGGTACAGGTTATTGGAATGAAAGAAAGATCAAACTCTTTTCAAATGTTTTCCCGTGTTCCACATTATTCAATTTTTTCAGTTTAATTGATGAAATAATGAAAAAAATATGCCCTTGTTTTAGTATTTAAAGGGGTCTTTACATTTAAAATATTTACAGAATAAAAAAGTAACATTCGCAGAATTTTAGATCCTGATTTGAGGTAATGGTCATAGTATTTAATAAAAACAGTGAAATAAAAATGTATTCATTTCAAGCAAATGAAGCTTGTTAAAAAAAAGACAAAAATGTATTCAGGTTCCTAGTCATTAAAAATATTAAATGGTATTTTCTTACTGCACTATCAGAGTTTATCAACCGAGTCCAATTTAGTCTGCATCATAGAAGAATCTGTTTTAATATTGTAGCTCCAAATATGTGCCAGAGGGTTGCATTGTACTGATATACTATCGCTAAAAATGTTGAAAAGTAAACACGGCAACTTTGGTAGCACTATTTAAATCAGTTTGCAAAAATGAGGCCAAAACACAGATAGATTTTCTAACATTTAAATATCATGAATATTTGGATGAGATATTACATTGAAGAATTTTCAAGTCATAATGAACTGCTTGAAGGAAAGCAAAGAAAGCTGAGAGTTATGGTTAATGTATGACCCTTTCATATAAAAATGCTACTTAAATATATGAGATCTGTGTGTTATATGGTGAGAAGGAGGCAGATGTTGAGAGTACTAAGACATTTGAGCTTTTAATTACTAAACATACTGTCAAATGTCAATGTCTGCATAAACTTTTCTCCCTTAAGTCATAAATAATAAAATCTCCATTTCTATTATATGTAAATCTAGCAAGTGAGGCAATACTAATGTGTGAAAATAAAGCCAGAAGAGAAACCAGATGAAGACAACAGTAAATCACTATTCACTGGGTTCCAAATCAAACTGAAATTTCTCAGTTTCATGAGGATGTAATAGACAGGTGAAATTGTATTACATCACCATGTGTCAGGGAGATTGTTTTCTGTTTGCCCAACTCTGCTTTTGCATATAAAGAACACAAAACAGACCATCATAATTTTGCATTGTCACATGAAAGTTTCTATCTTTTTTATTCTGCATTTCTGACAATGTGATCCGAGTTACTGGAATCTGTCATTTTTATCTTTAGCCAACAGGACTAATAGTCTTTAGGATCTTGAATGGCTCATGAAGTGTTAATCCTTTTCAGTTTCTCAGTTTCTATTGTTTGCTCCTCATGCCTAGGTAGCTAGTTTTCTTCCTTCCTTCCTTTCTTTTTTTTAATTTGTGGCTGAATTTTAATAACCACTTTTCAGATATCATCTTCTGACACACATGGCCTTAGTTGCATACATTCCTCTGTGTTGAACTGCTGCACATAAATTCACTTTGACAATTAACATTGACAATGTGGATCTAATTGCAGAAAGTAAGATTATCAATTAATTTCTAGGTATGTCCTGACATATTTCAGAATGAAATGGATATTTTGTTTTTAAGATTTAATTGAAACTAAAATTATTATTGTCAAAAATATATGGTCTTATTTTTTTAATGTTTACTAATGAAATAATTTCCATGTGATTCAACTAGGCTAGAATTTCAAATTTTATCCTGCAAAATAAACATAAAAAGAAAGGTAGGAATTATTCATAAATGATACTTCATACTTTATGATGCTCAGATTTTTGTTGCTATTAAAGTGAAGCAACTCTGATTCCCCTTTAATTTTAGCCACTAGATGATGTCTTAGACTACTGGAAAATAGTGTCCTAGAGTAAATTAGACCAATGTTTATGATTGAAAGTTATGAGTGACATGGCAACTTCACCTTAAGTTTGATTGGTGAGGCTTCCAGCATATGAATGGAATATCTGGGGGAAAAAGTCTAATTATGGAGGACTCCGGAAGCCTAACTAATATTTTCTTTTTGTGCTTTTACATTTTTGAAGCTAAATAAAGCTAACTCTGGGAAAAATGAAGACAAGAAAGGCAACAAGGGAAGCAGCAAAAGTGAAACTGCTACTGAAAGTGGCAAGACAGCAGTTGTATTCTCCTTGAAAAACGAAGTTGGTGGATTGGTAAAAGCGCTGAGGCTCTTTCAGGTGAATATAAAATATAATTACATAATTTTAAAAATGACTGTGTGCCTGGTTACAAACCTGTCGTCTACTATCAAACATTACTAAATCAATTTCTGTATAATGAGGTGAAAGATTCATAGGAACCAAACTTCATGAGGCTTTACAGGAGTTTGCCTGCCAAACAATGAAATAAGCAAATTCACGTGAGCTATGATTTATTAGTTCAGAGTTAGCCTATTAGGAACTCTGCAGACGGTTGCCAGGTGAGGAATGCAAAATGTGAGCTTCACACCTGAAAATGCAAACACAAAAGGATCCAAACAGGGTATCTTAAATATCAGTAGCCTGAAGCTTGATTTGATTTGTTCAAATTTGAATGGTACACATGTCCTAAGAGCACGTTTATTGCATAAAGTGAGATACGTGAGTATAGGCACTTGGTATTCCCCTAAGCTTCATTGTTTCATGAACTTAATGTGTCTTTTTGTAAAGATGAGTCACTCTCCTTATATATAAATTGTAGGGCTAGCTCTCCCCTTATAGAAATGCAGTATCATCTTCCCATCAATCTGTGGTTTAAACCCTCAAGAAAGATTCTGGATAGGAGTGAGGCTAGAAAAGCCCAGAAAAGCTGTTGCCTTCTTACTAGCATACACCTATAGTTCCTCTACCCTTCAGCAAACACCCTGCCTTACAAAACGCATTTTGTTTGGGGGCACTGGCTGTTGAAGAGAGCTGTGAAGATAAGGAGCCTGCTCCTGCAAGGTGCCTTGGGCTGCTGGTGCAGTGGAAAGACAGTTGGAATTGTAGTCAGGGGATTCAGACTGCAATTGGCTTGGCTAATCACTAGCTGCTTCCTAGGTTCAATTTCTTCATTTGTAAAATAGCAATAATAATTCCTACCTAACAGGATAGTTGGGATGAAATAATGTGCATGAAAGCACTTTGCAAAGTATACAGATATGAGGCATTATTATGATGCCTCTATGATGATCATAGAGAGGGAATTAGCAATCTGATTTGGCAAATATTTCCTTGTTCTCTTTTGACCTTGAAAAAAGGATCAGTCACCATAAACAGTGATAATGGAAATCTGGGGAAATATTTTACACATAATTATGTCATCCAAGGCTATATCCATATAGTGCCAAAGGCAGGCCAATTCAATCAGACATCTGGGTGCAGTGGAAAAATCCCTGGAGAAGGAGTCAGCAGCCCAATTTTTTTGCCATCAGCTAGTCATGAGGCCTTGGCTAACCCATTAATCCATCTGGATCTCAGTTCCCCTAAAAATATCTACTCTGCTTCAACCAAAGGACATTAAAAGCCCAAAGTGACACAATGTATGTGAAGTATCTTGAACCTTGAACTTAATACTAATCTTACTATTATTATCAGCCAGTAAAATATGACATTGTGAAGGTTAATAAAAACAGAAACAGAACATTTAGTTTCCTGGTCACAGGACTAGTTTATATAGAAGGTAATTCTGTTTCATTTAATCCCATTCTGGCACTGGAAAGTACCTACCCTATTTCTATGCTGAAAATTCTGAGATCATCCAGGATTGTATCAGAAAAATTGTGCTGATAATCAGAGTGTACCATCTGGAGTGATGGGGAGGTATCTGCTTATTTGGGGGTGGCTTGGGGTGGAGAGGAGAACTTAGTCTTCAAATAACTAAGGAGAAATGAAGAGTACATCACTGGGGAAATTGAACCCTGATTTTAAAATATTAAATTACTGCCCTCCCTAGCACACCTTATTGTAAGATCAATGTAAGATCCATTATATTATAGAGTGATAGTTGCAGCAACACATAATTGGATGAATCTAGCCTGGAGTAATTGCCAAAAGAGAACAATTACTAAGGAATCCCATTTAAGGGTTATTTATTTATTTACCTTTTTTCCCCCTCTTCACTGTCCCGTAAGGAATTTGTTTGTTTTCCTTTTGCCTTCAGAGATTCTCTCTTGACTGCTCCCTTTTCTTTTTCTACAATGTGGGCTACAGTTTAATGTTTCCCAAACTTCTGTCATTTTTATACCACCTTCCCAATTTCTGCCTGCCATTTGGACTTTTTATTTATTTGTTTGTTTATTTTTTAGAGATGGGGTCTTGCTCTGTTGCTCAGGCTAGGCTTGAACTCCCCAGCTCAGGTGATCCTCCTGCCTCAGCCTCCCGAGTAGCTGGGACTCCAGGCACGTGCCACTGCATATGGCTCTCTACTTCTTTTTAAAAAGATTATTTTTAAACTTTAGTTTATTTCAAAAGGAAAGTTTATATCAGGGGCTTGAGTTTTTGTTACATTTTTCAGAAACAAAAATATAAATCTGGATATTATATGATAATATAATAAATGAACTTTTTCCCAAACTTAATCATGTACCACCCACCTGTGGGATGTGGAGCACTCTGGGAAATAATGACGTTCATAATTATAATACATTTATAGGGCCCTTTATAGATCTTAAATGCCCTCTCTTTTTAAAATGAGATAGTACAACCTACACACAAAAGTATAAATATATAGCTTTCTTATTATTAGAGACAATGGTTGAAAACATTTCCACATTTTAGTCAATCAAAGAACAAAGATATTGTCTTTCCCTCTTTTGTGGGCACTTAGCACCTTTTTGCTTAAGAGTTGAACAAGAAAAACTGGTGGCATCCCTTTTATTGTGCCCTGAATGTGATTTAGAGATGTTGCTTATGTTTCCACAGGAAAAACATGTCAACATGGTTCATATCGAATCTAGGAGATCCCGACGAAGGAGTTCTGAGGTTGAAATCTTCGTGGACTGTGAGTGTGGCAAAACAGAATTCAATGAGCTCATTCAGTTGCTGAAATTTCAAACCACAATTGTGACGCTGAATCCGCCAGAGAACATTTGGACAGAGGAAGAAGGCAAGGGTGGTCTTTGTTTGTCGGTGATTTTACAATCTGACAAATGTTGCAAAAGTGAAAACACAATCTGTGAGCTAATATTTTTGAACCTGCACTGTGTTTTCAACAGAGCTAGAGGATGTGCCCTGGTTCCCCCGGAAGATCTCTGAGTTAGACAAATGCTCTCACAGAGTTCTCATGTATGGTTCTGAGCTTGATGCCGACCACCCAGTAAGTGTCCAGTAAAATCCATTCCACACATGCTCTCCCAGCTCTGCCCATGTGCCAGGCAGTGTGCCATGTTCTGTGCTGTAATGCTTTATTGTAGAACAATTTATTATTCATTCCCCATAACTGAGAGCAGACTTCCAAATGATAAAGCTTTCCTGTACACATGTGTTGGCTAGAAGCAGGTTAGAGGGATGGCATTTTCACATAGCATTTATTTCTAAAAGGGTTGGATAGAGGAGGAGATTCTAAACCTTGGAGAATATTTCTGTGGAATTAGACAGCCTGAAATATACTTGCAGATGGTGACCCTTGGAAAAACGATGAACTGAAATTGATCACACCTTTGGGAAAGTAGGGAGGACTAGGCATTACAGGGCTCAGTGAGAGAATAAAATTCTTCTTGCTATTTTTCTTGACTGGAGGTAGTTAGGAGTAGAGTAATGTGGTTGACTTCAGTCTCAACGGAAAGGCGGGGAGTTTTAGAATAAGGCTGTGATGGAAGATGTATCTCTTCCTACGTCTACCCTGAATCTACTTACCACCATTCTCTCCTCTACTCCAATAAAAACGACCATCTTTAAAGAAATATGATACTTGGGTAAGCATTTCCCACTATTCTCCACTTCCACCCTTTACATCAGTTTTTATTTAACGCAAGAGACCTGGAACTTCTTTATGGTCAGAACGCAGTACAGTTAGTAGTCTGGGAGAGGTAAGCAACGTACCCATTCATTACAGGCATTTTTTTCCCTCCCCTGCTGCCCCTTGTCTGAAAATGGGCAGATAAAAGGGTAAAACCCAAGCAGATCAGTAATAATTATAGGAAGCCCTTGTGGTCTGAGGGTAATAGTTTACAGATATTCATTCTATTTAAATGAAGGAAGTCTGGGAATCTGATAGTGTGACTATGCTCTGTGCAGCGGCTCTTTAAGTGTGGTCCCAAGATTAGCAGCATCAGCATCATCTAGGAACTTATTTTAACAAGTCCACACTTAAATTTGAGAACCCTTTTTTTAAAGGTAACTATGACAACTTTAACACCGGGGGAATTTTCGATTAAACCAGTAATTTGGCATAATACACCTGTTCAGACCAATTCAAATATACCATTCAAACAAATGGTCAAACAGACCTAATTCAATTGTATTACTTTCAAAAAGCTGAATTCACTCAAAGACACAGTATGTTACATTTGCCAGTATAGCCTAAAATTTCAGAATATTTTCCAGTAACTCACATGTAAGGCTCCTGAACATTCGGAAAACATTGAGAAGTGTTTTAGTAATCATCCATTGTTACCTTTCCCTTCTCCCAACCTCAGAGAAGTCAGAATTAGCACACAAGCCTGATTTAAGAGCTTAGTAGTACCAGGACTGCACTGACACCAGCTGTTAACTTGCAGAATGACCTTGGCTAAGTCCCTCTACCGCTGCACGTCAAGTTTTTTATGTAAAAAGTAGAAATAAAATTGTTATTGACCTCAAAGGAGTGTTTGAAAAGCCTAGTTAATAAAACAACTGGAAGGCATTTTGGCAAGAGTAAATGCTTAATTCCAGTAATGGAAATGCTGTATTAAATCATCCAGATCAATGCCTGGACAGTAAAGGATTTTTCGATAACCTCCTTTTCCTAATGCTCCCCTTAGTCTAGTTTGAAAATTACTCAACCTGGAGAATGGAGTTCAGCCATTTCAATGGAACAATCACAAGAACCACTGACCTTGCTGAGAAAAAAATTTGTTCCAATAGCAAGCATAAATTTTCCTGTGCTTAATTTTATTCCATTACTCCTAATTACACCCACCTTATGATACCTTCTCTTATTTTCTGTGCAGCCACTTGAAATAATTGCAAGTACTTAGCAATCCCCTCTCTTGTCATTTTTAAACCACATATACTTCTTTTATAAGTATACCAAATGTTCATTATGCAAAATTTGATATTGGTAAATTGGTGTCTTGTAAGTTATTATTTGATTAGGATGGAAAAAGTTGTCAAAGCACTTTTTATGCCTGGGAATAATCCCAGCCCCTATCACAGGGACCCTTGCGATAGGATAGTTCAGAAGGGGCTTGGAATTTAAGAGTCAGGTTGCTGAGGCTCCCTAGAAAGGGTTAAATATCTAGGTCAGTGTCTCTTAAACTTTAGTGGAAAAACAAATCACCTTTGAAGTCTTTTAAAAATGCAGATAATGGTTCTGTAGGGCTTGAGGTTCAGCATTTCTAGTAAGCTCTAGTTGAGGCTTACACCGGAGGGTCTGGAGACCACACTTTGAGTAGCCAGCGTCTAGACTGGGAGGGTGTTTCAAAGTGTTGGCCAAGGTCCATTCATAAGATGCTTGCTAAAAATGCAATATCTTGTGGCTCATCTGAAGCCTACTGAATCAGGACTTTCAGGGACGGGACGAGCAATCTGCATTTAAAAGGATCTGCAGGAGATTCTGATGGGCTCTAAAATTTGAGAACTAATGTCCTAGCTCAGTGATTCTCAGTCCTTGCTTCCCATTCAGATCACCTGTGGAGAATTAAAAAAATACTGACACCAGGGCCAGGGCCTCACCCCAGAGAACTTATATCAGAACCTCTGGGAATGTGGCCAGGTTTGATGTATTATTTAAAACTCCCCAGGTGATTCTAATATTCCACCAAGGTTGCACTATTTGGGATAGCTACTTGAGTGCCTATGTAAATTTAGCTGAGCACTTTAGGGTTCAGGCTGGGTCTTCAGTTTCCTTTGATTTAAATTGAGGGAGGGAAAGTGGGTTTGTGCAGTAGGTACTCTCAGGGGACTAGGGTTGCCAGATTTAGCAAATAAATATATAGATTGCCCAGTTATATTTGAATTTCCAATAAATAAGAAATAATTTTTAGTATAAGTATGTCCCAAGTATTGCATGGGCCATACTTATACTAAAAAGAAATTCATTGTTTATCAGAAATTCAAATTTAAGTGGGTGTCCTGTATTTTATCTGGTAACCCTATCCCTTGCTTCAGTTCAGAATGTATGGCCAAGGAATGCTGTTTCTCTGTAATCACTAGTGCAGCTAGCGTCCCTGTTTTACTTTGCCAGTCCCTGGTTCAATCCTGGAAGCTCTGGATCGCCCACAACATTTGCGTAATCACTGCCGCACTAAGCTAATGAGGCATGATGAGTAAATCACTCTCTTGCGTCTGTGGAAAAGGTGCAGGTGTTTGCCGAGGAGAGAGAGTTGAGATTCTCCAGGAGGCCCACCAGATCACGATGCTGTTACCATGGTGTCCAGTCTGGCAGGAATTGGGGAACAGATGCTGCGCTTTTCACAGGACGCTTTTCCTTTTGTCATGTCCTGCTTTCTTTTTGAATAATAAAGGTACTTGGAATTCTTCAGTTTTACCCTCTCAAGTAGCCTGGTTTTACTAGTGAGTGTTGAAACATGTACTTTCTAGCATGACCGTATTTATCCTCTACAGCAAGAGACCCCTTTTAAGGTCACAGACCTAGTTGTGAATGTGGTAACTATGGTCACAGAAGTTTGTTTATAGATATTTTAGGGCTTCACAAGCCTGTCTATGAGCCCCAGTTTAAAACCTCCCAATTTGCAGCACAAGAAAGAAAGTGCTACCCTCTGGGCCGAGGATACTTCGTTTCTACAGGGTGTTAGGATGATCTCAGGGCATTTTTTTTTTCTTTCTCCTCCCCATTAGTAACTCTCTTGTCCTTGCTGAAAGAAAGGTCACTGGCGATGGCAGGTCTTCATTTCTGTCCAGCAGACAGTCCTGTGAAGATTTCTAGCCTCGAGGCCGGTTCTCTTTCAGGCAGACAAGAGAATGGGGTGGTTTTCTAGTGAGTTTGAGGTTCCTCTTGAACAGCCCACCCTGCAGAAATGTCTCAGGTGCAGCAGAGGTGGTCCAGGCCTTTGTGGGCCTCTCCCTGTTCTTTTGATCTCAAACCCCATGATCCCAGTGGCTTGTCTTCTTGCCTGGCCTGGCCTCCATTGCCAGTGAGCGGCCGCTTCCCAGTTATCCTTCAAGGTTCTGGAGGTAAGTAGTTAAATTGAAACAATCCCTTCTGGGCTTCCAGCAGCTTGAAGAAACAACCCTGGAAAGGATTGATTGTCCAAAAGTACCTAAAGGAAAGGAAAATGGAAAGTCTGTTGACAAGAAGAGAGATTTTTGAATAAACCAGGAAGTACCCTCAGAAGGATTCCCTGTCACTGAAAAATGACAGACATGATGTTTAATTTCCCAAGTAGATGATGGATAAAAGTCATGAAGTTGGCTAAGACTAATTAGAATTATAGGAACTCAGAGTGGGTTGGTGCTAGCTGCTACCCTGTGCATGAATCCCTTAAAATCGATTTTGCATTATGTGGCTGAAGTAGTCATAAAATACAGCAAAACCTCTTTAATTTATACTAATTTGGGAACGTGATAATTATTCTGAATGGTAGAATTTTTTAAAATTTATTTTTAAATTATTATTTGTTTTTTTTTTTTGTAGAGATGGCGTCTTGCTATTGCTCAGGCTGGTCTTGAACTCCTGGGCTCAAGCCATCCTTCCGCCTCGGCCTCCTAAAGTGCTAGGATTACAGGCATGAGCCACTGTGCCTGGCCAGAATTTTTAATAACTGTTACATTTATTAGTTATTTGTACAAGCAAGTAAAATTATGTTAACTTCCTGAACAGCCATGTTAAAAGGACCTGTTTTAATGAATACGATAAAATTAACTTGTGATTGTGATCACTTACATGCAAGTGATACTTAAAAACCAAAAGATATTGTCCAAAATATCAGTTGGCTTAACTAAGCCATTCTACTTACTTAGTGGAAAGGTAAACTTTAGCCTGAATTCCCACACATCCTAAATTAGTACGGCCCAAATTTAATGAGGTTTTACTGTAAGTGCAATTTGCTTCTGTGTGTGTCATTAAGATGATCATCGGAGGAAAAAATTTACATTTGAATTGAACGCTCAATAAACACCACAGTGATTTTCTTTTAGGCCTTCTACAGCTAATTTTTCAGCACTTTGTTAAATAACTTAATCTCTTTTGTGTTTAAGGGATTTAAGGACAATGTCTATCGACAGAGAAGAAAGTATTTTGTGGATGTGGCCATGGGTTATAAATAGTAAGTACCTGTATAACTCTTTCTTGTCACTGGCTAGTTAGGAAAAACACATGCTGTGTTAAACAGACGTGTCATCTCTTTGCTTTAACTTTTGCAGAAGGCAGACATGAACCATTTTAAACACTCACCAACTCTGTAGGTTTAAATGCCAACACTGATGTTTGACATCTGGGTATAATTGTAAAATAATGAGACCTGTGGGCCACATGCCAAGTGCTACATTGAGTTCTCAACTCCACTAAGGCAAAGAAACTTTTTGTACATTCTGCAGGGCCTGGAAACTGTGTTTTAATTTTACTTTCTACTTGACTTTTCAGTAAGCCCCTTCAACATCCAGCTTCTCCAGTGAAAGCAGAGGATCCAGCAAGAAAGGTGAAAGGGCTTATTTAAGCAGCCGTCATAGAAAAGATGTGTGTTTACTTTACATGGAAAGGAAAACTTCCTGTAAAGTGGTAGCGTTATGGAAAAGTTTCATACCCAATCCCAGGTCAGGGTAGAGATGGAAGTGGAGAGCTTCACTTTTTGGGGTGAGGACTGTATATGATGCTAAGAGGCAGTGACAGGATGCATTTGTGACTGGCAGTAATTCAGGGTGTTGACTACAGGCCATTCTAGAAACATATACAGTACATGTTAGGCCCCTGCTTGTTCTACTCACACTAGTATAACTTCTAGACCATCACAACTCTCTCTTTCCTTTGTCTGGAGTGTGATCAACTGCACAAAGCTTGTCATCAGAACAAAATGTAAATCCATACCTACTAGGGGAAAGATTCTTTCTTACTCAGGTTGAAACCAGGTGAGAAACTTGACTGTCCTGAGAGGCAAATTTGTTACTGGTGAAAATTTAGGACATTATGTATGTTCTAGAGGGTGTCAGTGTTGGCCTTTTTTCTTTTTTTTAAAAAAAGAAATATGAGACACAGGTGCATAAGGCAAAGTGAGAGGATTCTTCATCCCACCTCTCATTGGGTCAATTGTTTGCTCATCCCTATCTTCCCTCGATGCTTTGGTGCTCTTCCCTTTATCCTTCTAAGCTCCAGGCACCCTTCTTCCTTTCTCTACTGTGTTTATGAAAACCATGTCGTATGTCTACTCTATTCTCATCTCCTCTGTTCCAAGCAGCTTCTTCCTCTTCTCTACTGTGACTTTCTACCCCTTATGACATCTGCATGCACACGGCTTGCCCTGGCCCAAGCCCAGCCTCACGCCTGCCTTTCACCCTCAGCACCACCACTCACGAGCCCCATGTCCCAGTGTTTCCCAGTCAAATTGCCAAGAGAGGACTCTGATAGGCTGAGCTCACTTTTTCACAGCAGGCCCTGGTAAGCAGTTGAAAGCCTTAAGATTGGCTCCCCCAGGTTCACAGGCCCTCCCTGTGGAATCAGGTCCCCTCAGTGGGAGTGTGGACAGGGCAGTCCTTTGGGGATGACCTGTCCAGGACATGGTAAAAGCTCAGTGCCTGGCAGAGCCTTTTCCCTTAAAGTAGATAGATAAAAATGTATTTTATATGTAGATGCTATATGTAATATATATATGTATGTATATATGCACACACATATATAGACACACATATGTATGATTTTGACATAGGATTTTGTTAGCATAATGACTAAGGGACTAGCTCAAATATTCTTTGCTGCTTCTTGATAGAGTCCAGAAGCTGGACAAGAGCAAGCCGATGTTGTGGTGCCATTAATAGAATTGGTATATATGAGTCAACCAGTTTCAATGAGCACTCGTAATGGAGAGTCATCAATTTCAAAGAAAACATTTATATGGAGAGTGGAGGAGAAGAGCATATAATCAAAATGATGGTGGGTGAGGTTCTCAGAGTGTTAACAAGAGCTTGTATTTGCCACCTTTGCATAGCTAAAAAGTGAAATTAAGGTGTAACGTTTATGGGGGAAAAAAGTAGAAATTGGAGGTTAGAACTGGTAGAGGTTTTATATAAAGGACGGCTGGATGGAGCTGGGCCATTCCAGGATCTGGTCCCAGTTTGGAGGTCTGGGGAGTGCTCAGGCTCAAGAGGCTTGGCTTTTGGTAACTGAATGTTCAGGAGGCTGAGGAAGGCAAGAAATGGACAGTTCATCATTTTACAGTGAGAAACAACTCTCACAGGACTCACAAAACCCTCCCTATTGTCGTGATAGCAGAGGAGGCCAAATTATAACCTGAAGGCGACTTGATGGATGTAGAGTCAAACCAAGGGTGTTTACCTAAGACAGTTTGGAATCCAGGACATTATAACCCTCTCCCCTGGATAGAGCTGAGCCCAAACTGACGAGGCAGAATAACAAAGTGCTTAAAAACTGGGACATTGGAGTAAGACAATCTGCATTCAAGTGCTGGCTCCACTGCTTCCTAGCTGGGCCATCAGACTCATTGTGCCTCAGCTTCTCAGGACACACCTCACAGGGTTGTAGTAAGGCTTTACAAAGAGAATGCACGCGCTGTGCCTAGCACAGTGCCTGACATGTGACCAGTGACTGTCGCTTATTATTACATCTCCCCCCACCTTTTCTACAGGCTGTCCTCCATTTCCAGCTGACCTATTGTTTTCTTCTCTAGTGAGGTTAATACCGTTGTTTATGCTGCCATCTGAACAATAACGTAGCTCAAACATCCCTAGAAGTCATCCTTGGAAGAAACTCTGGTTTCCCATTGAAAGACTGTGGCATATATGGATGCTTTTCGTGCTGACCAACATCCCTGTTTATGGAGAGATTTCATAAAAAGCAATCATATTCCCATTTGTGTGTGTGTGTGTGTGTGTGTGTGTGTGTAAGAAGCTGCCAAAATATGGATGACAGATCACCAGTTGCCTTGGGTACTTCTTGTGAGTGGATAGAGTGAGGAAGATGCCAGAAATAGTTGAATCAGGGAAACACAAACCCAGGAATTGTAGAAAGTAGAGCGCAAAGGATCATTCCTTAATGCCCCCCATGCTGTCACTGCTGAGGTTTCTCGGAGTATGAGTTTGAGGATGGATAAGGGATAACAGTTATGTGTGTGTGTGTGTACATGTGCACACATGTTCTTACAAGCTCACTTTTGGGTGCATGTGCCTGCTATGGTGCTGGTGGGCGTGGGCACAGATACTAACAAATTCCAAATGGGCCTTGGCTATTGTCCCCAGGTTGCCATGCGGCAAGGTAAGGTTTCCTTTCAGTTTACAGAAAATAAAGATGCAAGTTCTAATTGAAATAGGTATTTTTCTAGTGCTGATGGTTTTCTGAGTACACGAAAGAGAAAGACATCAATACCATAATTACTTAAAAGAATCTCATTTAAGTGTGTTACAGCCTTATTTTCCAAACCAAAGCTTGGAACCACTGCTCTGAGGAGTAGATTACTTGAGACTGGGGTAGTCTTGAAAAATCCAGCATATGAAGTTCCTTGCAAATATAGTTTGGTGATAAAATGAGGGACCATTCTGACAGGAGAACCATTCCATTCCCTGTTGATAATTCGTTAAAGCTTTCTGGACACTGAGGAGAAATCAATTATATGGTCAGAAATGTAGAAAAAGATGGAATACAGATGTTTTGGGGTTACAGTGGAGGTTGGCAGGATGTAGTTTGAGGTGTCTAAAGGTAAGGAGAAGGAAAAGAAAGGAAATACAGAATAATATATATTGAAACCACAGCCAAGAAACCCTCTGGGGGATTCGTGTTGAATACTATATTTTCTGTGATAGTCTTGAAAGGATAAAGCAGGGGGAAAGAATAAACACAAGCAGAGAAAAATGAAAAAATTCCACTCTATGATGAAAAAACAGCAGGCTCAAAGTCTGTATTACCATGAACCTGAAAGAGGAGAGGGAGCAGGGTAGCGTCAGCACGCTGAGAGCCGTCAATAGATGCCACTCAGGAGAGCTGCTGATTGACAGCGCTGCCAGGAAGCCTGATTGATCACCCGGAGGCCCGCAGCCGCCCGCAGCCGGCCGCGCTCGGGGCGGAAGCGTTGGAAGGCCTAATTGCCTCACCAATAATAGCAGAGCAAACATTCATTAGCGCAAATATCATTCTGTATAGAAGTGCTGAGAATGAACGCCCTGGATGGAGAGGCACTGTTTCTAAGATCATCTGTGAGAGAACGTGACACGTGGGCCACACCTGGTCCTCCCTCGCGCAAATAAAAAAAACTCTAGTATAAACAGAAAAAAAGAGTACCCCATGATTAGATAACGTGATGCACACACAGACCTGCAGTTCAGAGGAAATGGAAGTCCGTGGGGGGCAGACGGCGTGTGGAAGAGGAAATTATGACTGTAGTGTTGTAGCTGTTCGGTTTGTCTGAAACTCTCCAGTTTTCTGTCATTGGCACCTTCACATTTTAACCTCGGCATTAACTTGGTTGCATTTTGCAATTGCTATATCGTTGGGGGAAAAATCAGTAATATTTTTTTTTCCAATTGACTAGAAATAAACACATTTTTCTTTGGGGACTATTATAATGATTATTCCTCCACAGCATGCGTGCATAGTTAATTTAATTATATTTTTGGTGGAGGTGGTGCCAGTTATTTCAATCCATCTTATTCTCTTGGAAAAAGGCCCTGAGTTCTGACTTTAATTATGCCACTCTTGTTTGCTTAAATTGATTTTGAATATTACTGTGATTGTGTTTTGTTAGGCATACACTTTATTCTGCTTGAAACTAAGGTGGCACGTGAACCTCATGTTCTTCTCCTGGGGCTGCTTCCTCTTCGATTCGTTTATTTATTTTTGTCCATGGAATCTGAAAGGTAAATGGGTAAATGCAAATGTCAATAGGTAAGGTAAACAGGAGAGTTTAACATGTCAGATTTTGTGACCTAAATTAGAGTTGGAAAATTCCCTATTTTGCCAAGAAAACTCATTTGATTTTAAATTCAGGCATCCAAATGGTTCCTTAACATCGCTCAGCCTCAGTTTTCTCCTCTGTAAAGTGGAGATAAAAATATCTCCTTTGCTTCTCTCATGGGAGTATTTTAAGGATTAAATGAAATAAATGGGCCCACCCGGGGTTCGGAACTGAGTCCTTAAGGCCACATGTGGCCTTCTAGATCCTTAAGTGTGGCCTTTTGACTGAACCCAAATTTTACAGAACAAATCCTTTTATTAAAAGGGGTGCAGCAGAGAAAGATGAAGCTTTTCTTGCTTTCTTGGGTGCTTAAAAAAGAATAATCTTGCAATCAGAAGGCCTCAGGTTCCTCACCCCCTGAAGGCATGGGGTTTACTCAGACCCCTGACCAGCTTGGATAGCCTTGGTTGCTTCCCCCAGTTTCTCTTTAGATCTGAGAGACAGTGTGTGAACTGTCTCAGAGGCAGAGTTGGAGCTGCACTGCCTGGGGAGAATCCCAGCTTTACCATTTACCAGCTGATTGACCTGGGCAAATTATTTAAATCTTCTGTACCTCACTTTCCTTATCTGTAAAATGGAGATAACTCTACTACAACTTTATAGGATTGTTATGTAGATTAAATGAACTAATATAGTAACAAAACTTAGAACACTACATAGAAGGTACTACATAAATATTTGTTAATGTTGTTATTTTTCTCACTTCAACTGATCTCTACTTTTTGTCTATCCTCATGCTCCAAACCTTTCCATTACCTTTGGTTGCCAGCCTTCTCAACTCCCCTGGGCCAAGGCCTTTTTAAAATCCTGACTTCTGTCTGATTTTTGCAATATATAAGTTATTGTTGCATTAAAAATTATACCAAAATTCAGCAACTTAAAACAACAAGCATTTATCTCACACAGTTTCTGAGTGTCAGGAATTAGGGAGCAGACTAGCTGGGTGGTTCTGGATCAGAGTCTCTCATGAGGCAGAGTGTTGGCGGGAGAAGCAATCATCTGAAGGCTTGACAGGGGCTGGAGGATCTGCTTCCAATATGGTTACTCATAGGGCTGTTGTCAGAAGGCCTCAGTCTCTAGTAGCCTGGCCTCTCCACTAGGCAGCCTGAGTATCCTCAAGACATTGCAGCTGGCTTTTCCACCATGTGAAGATACAGCTAGAAGGCACCATCTATGAATCAGAAAGTGGGCTCTCACCAGATGCCAAATCTGCCAGTGCCTTAATCTTAGACTTCCCAACCTCCAGAACTGTGAGAAATAAATTTCTGTTGTGTATAAAAAAAAAAGATATTGCAGCTGGCTTCTACCAAATCAAGTGATCCATGGGAGAGAGCAAGGCAGAATCGACAATGCTTTTTATAACCTAGCCTTGGAAGTGACATACCATCACTCTTGCTGTGTTCTATTGGTGTCACAGACCAACCCTGACACAGTGTAGGAGGAGACTACACATTGGCATGAATACTAGGAGGCAGGGGTCATTGGGGACCATCTTGGAGGTTGGCTACCATGTACATTTAATTGTGTTCCATTTCATTTCTTCATCATGCTCCTTAACTGCTCTCCCGCAGTGGGTGCTAATATGCTATCTGCAGAACTAACCCCTGTGAAAGCAGAGGCAGTATGGTGTAGCAGAACATGTGGCAGAATGTAGAGGCTTGGAAGCTCTAGAACTAGTTTTGAATTTCTGCTCCACAATTTACAAGCTCTGTGGCCATAGGCACTGACGTAATCTCTCTAACTCTCAGTGCCCTCATCTTATAATGAGCATAGCACAATCTCTACCTTGCTTGGTTGGGAGGATTAGCAATGATTACAGGGTCCAGAATGCTGAGTAGCACAAGGAAATGTTAAATCTATGACAGATATGATTATTATTATCACACGTTAAGTAGCTAACACTTCCTTGATTCCATATAATCAATTGTTGAGCTCATTTAAAATGAGTAAAGGATCTTAAGGAGTGATTAGATTAAGGAATTTCAGGCTCCATGGTGGACTGGGTTATAGGAGCTCTTAAAAAATATGCATTGTATGTGAGGGGACACCTTTCAGTTTATGTAATCATGTACACAGCTTGCTTCTTCAACCTGAAGAATTGCCCCTCTCAAATGCCTTCCCAGGCCAGCGAGTCCTAGCCAGGGTAAGGTTGGAGGATACCGCTTCGGACGAGGCTACACGGAACTTCATCCCTGAATGGCTGATGGTGGTAGAAGTGTTCACTGTATGTTGACCTCTCAGCTCACATTTTAGGTTGTTTTAGGTTTCCTTTCTTAGATTTATGCCTTGTTCTGGGCACTGTATTAAACCTGTCACTTGCATTCTGTCATTTAACCACACAGTGACTCTTTGAGGTAGGTGTCATTATTGTACACATTTTGAAGATGAGGAAGCTGAGGTTCAGAGACACTAAGAAACTTACTAAAGGTGACACAGCTGATTGTGTCACCTGCATAAACACAAGTTGTTGATGCCTTAATTCCTCTGAAATGGAGTGGTCAATTGAAGAGCAGAACTAAGGCAAATATTTGAAGTACTGGGATCATTTCCTGGATGACCAGAATAGTTTCTGAGTAAGGTCACTTTTAGAAGGTTCAAGAATGCCTCTCTTATAGAGTATAAATGTCTTTCTTTGCTCAAAAGTCCATAGCTTTTTTTTTTCTTTGAAGTGGTTGTAAGAACTTCCATTTGACATAGGTGATTTCATACACAAGTTGAAAATAAAAACAGAACTGAGTGACTTGGCGTTCTTAAAAGTTATTCTTCTCCTTACAAAATTCTCTGCATATTTGAAATGCACAGTACTTGGAAGTACTTAATACACTTAAGACTGTATGGAGTTAGTACTCAAGCCCTGTGTGACTTCAAGCCTATGCTGTCTCTCACAGGTTGCTGGGGACGTGTGCGTGGCTCTGGCACAGCAGAGCCAAGTCCCGATCCCGTGTGGTGATTTTCCTTCCTCTCCCAGGCCCTGTGCTCTTCTCCTCCTAGCCAAAGCCTGACCCTCACGGGACATACAATGAATGGAAATAAACACAGCTGGGCTGAGGCTTGAAAATCAATTGCTAGGGATTTGTCACTCTGGTTTTTCTAGCTGCTAGCCTATTTATTTCTTGATTTTTTGATTTATAAAACTGTACCCTTTGTGATTCATTTACTCTGAGTGTAAGTACACAGCTACATAGAGACCCTGAAACAAAACAGCCCCAAATGGGGACTAGCATATTTGAAAAGTGCAATCACCAGCTCAGCAGGCACATTCAATTTGGGTGAGCTTGTGAAAATTCTACTTAGCTCTATCAGAGAGAGAGAATTTTATTTTTTAACATGGAGTGGTGTTGATTCTAACCTCCTATCCCCATCAAAGCATTTTTTTTTTTTGCCACCTTCCTTTCCCCACTCACACTGCCAAATACTTTATGATGTCAAAACAAAGCCCTCTGGGATTGAGACTTGGTATATGCTATGCATTTTAAGATGTTTGAATAGATACATAAATATAGAATGTGCCTTGGAATGGACATATTGGATTTCCAAGCCAGCATCTCACTGCTCAGGAGGTCTTTTCAGTTTTCTGTTTCACTAGATGACTCAGCAGGAGTCAGCCATAGGTCTGCAAAGAAAAGGAAGGAGACAGATGATCAGACAGACAAGGGTAGGCTGCACACATTGGGTAGAGTTCTGCAGACCTTGAGTAGAGTTGTTTTGCCACCCTGCCTCTCACCTCCCAGTGCTCAGTACTGCGCATGTTGGGGTTTCCCCTACTTACAGGTAGCTGTGATAATTTGTGTTTGAGCTGGAGGATTACTGATGCTGAGTTTTTCCTAGGAGGCATTTGTAATTATTGCAACTTGCAGAAAAATAACTGGGGTGACTCTACCTCTCCACCTTTCCAGAAATTTCAGTTGACCTTAGCATTTCTCATTTCATGTGAGAAGAGGCATGATTTATGGATCCTGCTTGGTTTCAGAACGTAGCTTAAAGGAATGCATTACTAACAGGAGTCGTGAGTGCCACGTTACCTATTTTTAGATAGACGAATCTTAATTGGAAACATAATAAATAGAAGGTGGAGAAAGAATGGAAGGGAAGATTATGCTTTCTTAACAGGGAAAAACCTTAAGGGGGGTTGCAAGTTTTTATCTTTAATGATGTTTTCCTTGTCAGTTTCATTGGCAGATGGTCACTTGATGAATTGTGGGCTCTACTGCGATGTGGGACCAACCTTTAATTTTTTTCCCTTCTCTGCCATTTTCAGAAGAGGCACTTTAGAAGGCAAATATGTTTTCTCCTGGACTGAGCTAATTTTATCCCATTCCATTATTCTCCACTGATTTGCTTTCCCAAGTTTTGAATGAAACTGAGATATGTATGTGGCTGTTTGGGTACTTTGTGACTCCTGCATAGACACTATTTGTTGATGCTTTAATTTCTCTGAAATGGAGCGGTAAATTGAAAAGTAGAACAAAACCAAATATTTGTAGTACTGGGGTCATTTCCCAGATGACTGGAATAGTTTCTGAGGAAGGTCACATTAGGGGTTTTAAGAGTGCCTCTCTTGTAGAATCCAAATATCTTTCTCTGCCCAAGAGGCCACACCCTTCCTTTTCCTCCCTTCCTTCCTTCTTTCCAGCAACTTCCATTTAGCATAGGCGGTATCACACACAAGTTGAAAACAAGAGCAACAGAATTAAATGACTTGGATTTTTAAAAAGTTATTTTGCTCTTTACGGAATTCTCAGCCTATTTGAAACACACAGTTCTTATAAGTATTTAAAAGACTTCAGGCTTTATGGGAGAATCATTTTCATGCCAAATGTTTCTCTCTACCTGAAGTACAGCTCAGTGGCTGAAAGGAAGGGAGCCTGTGACTTGCAAAGAAAGACAAAAGGGAAAATTGATTTGGAAAAGGTTTCTTCTTTTCATTTTTTGGGCTTGGTGGGCTTTTTTAGATGTGCATGAATGCCTCAGTAGGATGTTGTCTGATTATAGCATGGCTCCCACAGCTGTGGCAAACATTAACACGGTATGGTCCTGTATCACTTACTGACAAGGACAGCAGTTGCACCAAATTCTAATGTGTTTCACAGGGAAAGAGGTATGGGTATTTTTACTTTGAAATGATTTTCATGAACATGAAGGATTCAAATTACTTCCACAAGTCCTGTCTGAGAGGTGAATGGATTTACACGGAACAGTGCTGTTTTGTCATCTCCGGATCTATTCCAAACCCTGCAGGGAAATGATGAAATTTTATTCATTTTTGTACATCTAGAGGAAGGGAATAAACTATTTTGAGTACCTAGTAGGTACTAGGCACTGGCCGAGGTGCTTTACAGATGACATCTCATTTGATCCTCACAATGTTGTGAAGTAGTCTTATTTCCTTTTGTTTCAAATGAGGAAACAGAGGCCAAACCTCAATTCTGTGTACATATTGGGTACTGAGTGCCTTGCACTGAGGTGTATTGGTCAAGAGTGGGGTCTAGAATTAGCCTTCCTAGCTCTGAGTCCACACTATTCCACTTACTAGCTGTTTGATCTTGGACAGATTGCTATGTATGTAAGTGTCAATTTCCTCAACCATAAAGTAGGGACACAAACAGTCATTTAATCACTCTGTAAGGTGAGTGCTATGTGTGACATAATCCATGTAATGAGTTATTTTCTTTTATAGTTAAATGGATGGGTCAGCAAAGAAATGCTATTATTAATTTGCATAGGGCCATGAACTATAGGGTAACCATGCTCTTCATCCACCACTGAAAAAGGTTGGGGCTCAGTAGTTAACAACCCTCAGTCCCTGTTGACCAAAGTGCAGGATGTATCTCATTACATTTGGAGCTCTTAGACACCTAGCTCTGGGTCTCTTCATCCTAGTGGCCTCAGATTGTTGGCTGCCATTAGTGACTGGGAATTTTAGCTCTTTTGCGTATCAAGTTCTTTGAGCTCAACCTCCTTGTGTATGTTGAACATGCACATAGTGATGGGTGTTAGACCCATTGTTGTTGCTATTGATATTTAATTCCATAGTGGTTTTTGCAGATGAAAATCACTCCTCTAGACTACGAAGAGGGCTTTCTTCAAGGTGAGAAAATGGTGGGAAGCCCTATCCTGTGGTGCACAGGACAAATAAAAACAAATAATTTCCAGGAGTTAAATCTTCACTCTCCCTGAGGCCCCCTAGGTGCAGTAGTTTATTTTCATTATGTCTCTTGTAAAGGCAGCGCCAATATTAACAACGTGAATGAAACAAACTAATGTTTTTGTTTGCTACCATCTGAAAGTTCCTTAGGGTCCATAGACTCATTTATGAAAATTCATGTGTGCAAAACTCATTTGCAAAAGCAAATAAATATGTGATCACAAATGCTCTTTACCTGACTGGCCTAGGGGACTAGCTGAAAATGTATTTGTGCCTTTACACTTACTGGCTGGTGTTGCTCAGCAGTCATGGGCCTCCCAATCTCTTCCCCAAATGAGCCCCCAACAAGCCATGTTATATCAGATGATTTGAATGTTTTGGAATCTTGGTATAACTCAGATGGTTGTTAAGTTGCTGTACTGATTTGTGACTTTCCTTTTGCCAAAAATATTATTGAATCATTGTGCCTTGTGGCCTTGAATATATCTTTGGAAGTTCATTCATTAGAATGTCCAGCCAGGGAAACATCTCTGTATTTAGTTAAGTTTGGACTTTTATGTTCCTTTGGGTTTATATATGCTGCTTTCTTTCCTGGTGAGAATTTTGGCTACATGTGTGACTGAGTGATGATGTCTAGACAGGGGTCAGGAAACGTGAGTTGAGAAAATTAGAAAAAAGAAACCCTTACATGTAAAGTAAATAGTACAGAGGAATAATTAGAAGCTACCAGAAAATTTATTAAAATCTCAAAGTCTTTGGGGTTGCTTTTTCCATAGTAATTGAAATATATGAGTCAGGATGAGGCAAGACAAATATGTATCTGCCAGAGTTTCTGATGGACAACTATTTTTTCTTGTGTCTTGTTTTAAGCTGATTTATTGATATACTCATTCAACAAGTATTATTTCTTGAACACCTATATTATATTTCAGACTCTACTGTGGGTGGCAGAGATCCAAAAATGAACAAAGCAAACAAATACCTCTGCCTTCACGAAGTATATATTCTAATGGGTGGGGGCAGATTTAGCAGAGTAATATTTTGAATATTTTACTTCTTGTTTTTTCCCCTGGGTATTACTGATAATATTTTATTATAAAGTTGTTGAGTGTATTTTATGGTCTGAATGCTGAAGTATAATTTTATCAAATGCAGGAGCTCCAGACTTTTTAAAAAATAGATTCTCGGAAATTGGTAGAAAAAAATGACATTTGCTTTCTGGTTAAAACTTTAATGGAATTCATTAACTCCACTTAAGATATTTTTTTCTTCTGGCAACATTTTTCCAGTCTCAGAGGCATAAGCAATCATCTTGTTGAACACTCATTGACTACATGGCTCTACTCTGGAGACACCTGGATGCAGGTGATACTGTTTCACAAAGGTGGTACCAATCAGCATAGTGCTGGGTAACAGTATGGTCACTGGCTCTAAGTGAGAGTCATCAATTACTGATTGAAATTTCTGCACACTGGTGAGTGTAAGATGTGAGAGGTGTAACAAATGCTTAACAACAATTAATAATAGATTTTATGAGTCATGAATGTTTTTCTCTTTAAAAAATTATATTAGATCACAATCAAAATTATTTTTACAACAATGTTAGAAAAATGTCAGTGTCAGTCTTCTATTTTCTTATGTACATTCTTGGATAGGAAGGAAAGGGGATAAATTACAGATAGCTCCCTGGAAATTGTGCAGAATTCTGGGTATGCTTATCGAGGGGTGTAACAAATGCATCTCATCACTCAAGAAGGAACACAGATTAGAGACCGCTAGCCTTGATGTTCCCATAATCTTTCTCCGAAGGCCCTGTCTAAATCCTTAGAGGAGCTGCTAATTGCTAATGAGTTGCAAAGCTGATGGATTTTACATTTCATCTCTTCCCATTTCCCTTCTGCAACCCCCTAGGTGGAAGTCGATCAAGAGAGAAAGGCCAAAGTGGGGAAGGAGAGAAAAGATGAGGCAAAGATGAGAGGGACGGTCTATTCCAGGCAGATAAACAGCTCTTGAATAAGTGAGGCATCTCTTGCCCTAAGGAACGTGTAATGAAATAAAATAGAAAATGAGTTCATTTCTAACTGTTCCTATCAGATTTCCCCATCTTCTTACCCAATTCACTGTTATCTTTTGCTCTGTTTGGTCCTTGAAAACAGAGAAGATCCAACTGTTTTCAAAGAACACAATTGGGTTTGTGTTTCAGCCCATCTTGCCATCTTGATGTAAATACTATCAATTACAGCCTGTCACATCTTCCTCCACTGAATAAGTGAATTGCTTCCCCACACTGGAGTTCCTCTAAAGATAACACAAGCTGAGAAACTGCATCTCACATTAGGAATTCTAGCAGCAAGGACTCTAGGAGGCAGCCAGGATGTATCACCACGACGAAGTAGTTTCCAATTCTCCAAATTAAAAAAAAAAAGTGTATAAGGAAAATAGCTTGCTGCTGTTGGACCTGCTGGAGGAGAAGATCAAACATATAGTTAAATAAAATGAAAGCATTGTTGCTTATTCATCTGGCTATAGAAAGAGCTCCAACAATTTCGGTCTCGGTGGGGTATATGTCCCTGGATTTCTGAGTCAAAAGTGTATTTGTTAGATAACTTTGTTCTAACAAGCTCAGAATTTGCACAGAATAACTGTGTCTGTACCTGCCCCCAATTAAGTCTGTCTATGCACTTTCTACTCTTTCCTCTCTGCAGGGGCAAGGCAGGTTTTTCAGAATCATCCCCCTGTCTCTAGGAAGAGTAGGATTTAACCATACAGGCAGACAGATGCCTCCCACAGCCTTCAATATTTCCAAAGAAAGTTCTTAGTCATCTCTGAGTAACATAGTTCAGCAGGGAGTTCTTCCTATTGTCAAGCCTAAATCCCCATGGTGAACACTTTAGCCTCTTTCTGGTACTGTCCTCACTGAACACTCATTTCCTATCACTGTTTATAAAGCCTGAGTTTGCCATTCCTTGACCAGAAGGCAGAATCTGCAGTGAATGGAAACTACTGGAAGTCCCATTTGGTTTTTCTTCAGTGAATTAAGAATCTGTGAATGATAATTTTGGTGGTTATTGAGAATTCCATAATTCCAATGAATTCCATATAAATGGAGGAGACTCCCTAGATATCCAATTATAATATTTACATGTAATTAGTCTTTTGAGGAGTGTCCCATTGTTGGAGTTTATACCAACATAAACTTGTTTTATTTTTTTCCACTGATTGCTTACAACTGTATTGTGTTGAACTCCACTTTCCTACTGGGAAGCAAATTCCTTAGCAACATCTAATGTCCTGTCATTTTCAATTATTAGTATAGTCTCAAATGGGTATTTAAGACCTGGTCTTGTTCAATTAAAAAAGATTAATCTCAAACTTGATTCAAAGTGTAGCCTCCCCACGCCCCACAGTTATTTGGAGTGAGTGTGTGTGGATGTGTGTTTTTGCGAGGAAGTGCTCGGCTCTGAGACAACTTTCCTTCCCTCTTGTAGGACCTACTTCCCCTGGAACTGGGCACTGAGAGGAGGGAGGAAGGAGGCTGAGGTTTTTTTTACAGGATTGCTGAAGTATCAGAAATGGACAGGTCTCAGGCCATACTCACCCTAGTTCAGGCAGATTCTTTCTGATAGGCCATTCCCTGTTGAAATGGTTATCTCTGCATAGAGTTATGTATAGTTTTCTTAGGGCAGACCATTCCCTCCACCTCCATCCCTGCCTAAATGTGCCCTGCCTCCCCTTGGCCTTGTCAGAAGTGACCCTTGGGGAGCAACCTGTCCTCCTGACTTAGGGAAGAAGAAAGAACCTGCCCTTTCCCTTGAACACTGCCCTCCTCACAATGCTGAGTGTCTCTTATTCCCCATTACGCTGGTGGGTCTGGTCATGGGTGGGGTGGGAAGAGGGGTACAGGAGGAGTTTAGTGGGGGTAGGGCCATTTCTTCTGCCCTTAACAAGCCCTGTAAGGAGATGGCTGGCTCCAACTTGTGGGGGCTTTCTCTAGAATGGAATCCTTAAGTGACTTTAGTTTTGGACCAGAGCAGAGTTGTAGAATGCTGAAATATGACTCCTGTTATATAGATATTATAACACGTACTCATAGATAGATGTATAATGACGTATGAGTATCTATTGCAGGCCCTAAAAAGACCAAGACACCCCTTTGGCTCCCTTCTCATACACAATTCATAAAAAACCCCACTAACCCATAAAAAAATATAAAAAAATGCAACATATTCTGATTTTTTTCCATAACTACAATTCTTTTTCCAAATGTCAAATTTCAAGGTCTTAAAAAATATGGATGCCCCTGCATTCCTGGTGCCCTAAGTGTGTGTTTATTTTGTTGGGGAACCCAGCACAACCTCTAAGATTAAATGAGTGAATAAGTATGAAAGTACTCTTTGTGATCTATAATTACATGCTACTATCATGATGACTTATAATTGTATATGAGATTTTCTATATGTGAATACACATGCCTATAAACTTTATTAACAGTTTGGTTGTGAAAATAAGTTGGCATCGGGAATAAATCTCTGTCTAATTTGTATGTACTAATCAATTAAGACTACAGCCAGTCTTGAGCCAGACTGATTAAGTTGTAAGACTAGCTCCAAGACTAGGTCCATGATTTTAGGCAAGTAGCTTAATCTCTCTGAGCCTCACTTTCCTCATCTGTGAAATGGAGGTAATAACAGTGTCTACCTTACAGAGTTGTTATGAGAATCAACTGGGTTAATTCATATAAAAACATTTAACCTTAAAAAAGTATCTGTCACATAATAAGTTCTCAAACCTTAGCCATTATTATATACCTGTATTAACTACATAGAAAAATGGGAAGTTTCTTACTTTTTTGCATTTCAGATATTTTCAATAGAGATGAAGTAGATAAAACTAGCCTTTACTTTATGAGGTAGTTGGTTTTTAAATATTTACCTTATAGAGTTACCCAGAGTAGGGGGTGAGAGTAGTGTGAGAAATCTCTTGATAGGGCCAGAGGCAGACTGGCCTGGGTTCAGGGCAGCAGTGACACACTACAGCAGTCGTTAACTCAAAGAGAAGGCCAGTTAGTTACCCAGGCAGGGCAGACAAGCAGAAACAGATGAGAATATACACGACCATCCATATTCCTAAAATTGTAATGCTGGACATTCATTATTAAGTAACAGACCTGTATAGATCTTTGTTCCTGCCCTAATTCACACGTGGTCTCTTTCTGCATCTTGTATACCCGGCTCCTCTTTGAAATGCCGCATGCTTGCTGATTGACATTTAATAAAGGGAAAAGTTTGACCTAACGATTCTTCTCAAATGGCTTCTCAATATTTCCTTTATTTCAGACTCATCGCTTTCCTACCTTCTGATTGTTCACAGCCCTTATTAGCTTTATTGGCTTACCCAACTCAAACTGATTTAGTTGAATTTTCTGGAACCAGAGGCAGACCATTTATATATTTACTTCCTTACATCCTTTTTATTTTTATCTTTTCGTTTCAAGCTTTCATTCTAAACTCATCACAGATGTGAGGTCTTAGAAGCCTTGATCTTCCCAGTAAATATTTGCCAGGTTGTAATTTTTTATTTGTTATCAACAACCAAATTTAAACAAGGCTAATCTTGTTCTAATTTGGTTTGTATAAGCCCTAGTCTTGGTACTTAGAGAAAGTAAATGTTCATTTCTGGTTCTTTCTTCAGTACGTGTTATTCTCTTATCCTTCATGTACTGCGGTTAATTTATTTTTTAAATAAAGATAATTTGGGACAGTGGAAACCACATTTGGACCTGAACTTTAAACAGAAGGTATCTTGGCAAGAACACTGAAACACGTAGAGGGTTGGCGGAGGAGAGTGCAGCGAGGGGACAGCTTATTCTTGTTACTGTCCTCTTTGTCTTTTTCACCGCCTCAGGGGGTGCTCCTGCATGATCCTAGCTCCTTGAAGGTCACTTGTGGCTGCAGCAACCCTGAGCAACAGTTGCTGTCTTTGCTTGGGATTCTGTGGTGACTGCTTTCTATAGGCCGGATTAGTGGATTGCAGGGACGCAATCCCTAGTTTTATGTGTATACATTGGGACTTCCATGTGTGGTGCCGTTGTTGACTGCAGGGGCAGAATTTCTGATGAGTGGCCAGGGTGGGTAGTGAGGGCATGCTGCAGGTGGCTGTTGAGCATGTCGTGAGACACTTTCTCAAATTCTAATTCATTTTCATCAGAGGCTAAATTCAGATCCTGGTCCCTCAAGCACTAGTTTGCATAAGCACATGCCCATGTTCTCCTCCGTCTGCTGGTCCCAGGTTGTATCGGGAGCTGTGTTCTTTGCTTGCGGCTGCTCGCTGCTATGAGAACAGCATTTCCTCCTCAACATTCTTTTTGTCAGGGGACCTGCAGGTCCTACCTGGCCAACAAGTCTCAGCTCAAGTTGTGCCTCCTCCAGGAAGCTCTCTCTGACCACTCCAGTCCGGGATGACCTCTCAATACTCTAAACCAACCATCAGCATACCACTGCTTTTGGGTCAAATAAAGAAAGTTTTATTGGAACATAGTTATATTCATTTGTTTACATATTGCCCTTGCTGCTTTTGAGATACGGTGGCAGACTTGAACAGTTGCGACAGAGACCATATGACCCACAAGCCTAAAATATTTACTTTTTGGCCCTTTGCCAAAAGAGTTTGCTGACCTCTGTCCAAATGGAGAGTCTTAATGTGTGTGCCTTTCAGTGTAACCTGCAATAAATGCTCCTTATTTTGTGGCTTGCAAAACTCTCACTTTGAAATTCAACGTAGTATTTTATTACTTCCCAGACATTTGGGGCACTGAAGAAATAATCTCAAAATTACACTTGGAGATTGGGATAAGCCTGGGCAAGGGACAAAGAGAACCCACAAAGCAATTTTATTTTCAAGAGATAACATTTATTTATTACTATTGTCAGGTGATTGCAGAATAGGCTCTCAGAATACGGTTTTGTACCTAAACCATTTCCTTCCAAACCAGAACTCTTAACCAGAACTCTTACTTGCTACTGACCTCAGTTTAAGAATATAAATCTTATCACATTTCTCTAAGGATGTGTGAAGATGTAACTTAATTAAGAAACAATTTATATGGAAGTCCAAATACACACACACAAAATTAGAAGATTCGTGTTTACTTTAAAAAGCAATACTTAATGGGATCCTTTCAGACACTCAGGCGTTCCACCTGTACAAGAGTCTGACTTGCGATAGATATTAAGAAAAGAACATACTTAACTCAGTGACCCAAAACTAGATTCATTTACGTTTCTTCTCTCCTGCTTAGTGGTCAGCCCATTCCCAGGGTGGAGTACACGGAAGAAGAAACAAAAACTTGGGGTGTCGTATTCCGGGAGCTCTCCAAACTCTATCCCACTCATGCTTGCCGAGAGTATTTGAAAAACTTCCCCCTGCTGACTAAATACTGTGGCTACCGGGAGGACAATGTGCCTCAACTCGAAGATGTCTCCATGTTCCTGAAAGGTAAGGCTTCACACAGGCTGTCTCTTCCTAGCCAATATCCTCAATTGCCTTCCAAGGTCACACATTGCAGCAATGACTCCTTTTCCAAAAAGGAAAAACAGTGATTTAAAAAAAGAGGCATTGAACCAACAATTACCTGTGGCCACCTGCGGGAAGCAGAGCAGGGACTCTGGTCAGGGGAGATGGACTCAGCCGTCTACACAGCTCAGGGGCTTGCTGAGGCCTCTCTGTGGTTGGCTGTTACAAACAATAAACCCCAAAGGACATATGCATGTTCAGCTTTGAGATTTTTCTGATCCTAGAACTACTCTGCTGGGCTACATGGGTATGGAATTACCTCAAAGGTATCTTTTTATTTGCTTTGTTAAATATTATGTACTGGATGAAGAACTATTATGAATAATGTTGAACATTAGTGACTTTCCTCTGGGGTAAATCAGTCAATCAGTCAACCAATGAACCAATCAATCAATATTTTAAAGTATACCTTGTGTGCCAGGGACTGTACTCACAGCTGATGTTATAGTAGTGAACACAATGGATCACAGAGTAACCTCATTTCACATTCTCTGTGCGGTCACTCTCCTGACTGACCCTCCCAGACGACAGCTAGGAAAACTTCAGGCTCCTGTGAGGCAAAGTTTCATGATGGTCCCACTTTCTCCTCTGTTCTTCCTTGTGGTTAAGTCCCTGGGTTCTCTGCTATTTTCTCTCTCTTCTTTCCTTTCAAGTGCAACAGTTTGAAAAGCAGAAGGCTGCTTCCTTTCCTGTAATCCACTTCCCTGCCTGTCTTCCTTTTTCCTACCAGCAATGCTTTATTCTCTAGACTCTCAGCCTTGCCTCTAAGGACTCTTCTGAATTCTCAACCATCTTCTCCCCTCCCTCCCAGAATTAATCAGTCTTTGAATTTGTGTCCTATTGTGGCTGTAAAGATTACCACAAACTTTGTGACTTAAAATAACATGAATTATCTAGAGATTAGAAGTCTGAGATCAAGGAGTTGGCAGGACTGCATTCCTTCTGGAGACTTCTGTGCCCTGCCTGTTCCAGCTTCTAGGGTCCCCCTGCATTCCTTGACTTGTGGCTTCTTCCTTGCATCACTCCAACCTCTTGCTTCTGTTGTCACAACTCCTTCTCTGACTCTGATGCTGCTGCTCCCTCTGATAAGCACCAGCCTCACCATGATAATCTACGATAATCTCCCCATCTCAAGATCCTTGACTTAATAACATCTGCAAAATCCCTTTTGCCACGTAAAGCCACTTATTCACAGATTCAGGAGATTAGGATGTGGGCATCTAAATCTGTCCTTTTCTTTCCATTCCATTGCCACCACCCAAATTGAGGTTCCCACCATTTCACAAACGTGATGCCTACATTTTCTTCCCTTTACTCTCTCGCCCACTGCTTCCACATAAACACTACTTTCTAAAACATTGCCTAAAACATTACTTTCTTCCCGACATTTCTGCTCAGAAACTGTTAGCGGATCCCTGTTGTTTTCACAGGGATTGGCAAACTTTTTTCTGTAAAGGGCCGTATAGTAAATATTTTAGGCTTTGTGGGCTAAGAGGTAAAATCAAGGCTATTATGTAGGTACTTACATAGACATTTAAATTTAAAAATGTAAAAACTATTTTTTGCTCATGGGGTTTGCAAAAACAGGCAGTGAGCTGGATTTGGCTTGCAGGCCACAGTTTGCTGACCTCTGTTTTATACGATTAAGTCTGAGTGGCTCAGCCTCAAATCAGGGTCCTGACCCGGCTTTCCAAGTTGGCCTCCTGCTGCAACTGCCCTGCCTGTCCCTCTCCTCCACCATGGGCTTTCTACACCCTTGCTAAGCCCTGTCCCTTACTAGAAAAATCGTCTCTTTTCCACCTACTCAAATTCTACCTATTCTTCAAGACTCAGAGCAAGTCCTGACTCCTCCATGAATCCTAATCATAGCAGCCACCATGATCTCTCCCCCCCGATTTCATTTTATATTATGTGTGTATCGGGAGAGAGAGAAGCACACCCATCCAGCTGGTGCACTGAGTATGCGCAGCCAGCGCTGTGAGTATGCCCATGGAGAAGGATCCAGGTGTGAGCATCACCCACTGTATTTGTTTCTGAGGAAAAGAGATTGAGAACCACTGATCAGTATCACTTAATTAGTACCTAATTACATAATGCCTTATGCTGTTATTTAAGTAGCTTATATTCTCCCCTGTCATGTTCCTCTTTGTTTCCCAGAGTTATATGCATAACTTATGTGCAAAATTATATATTTACCAAGGGCTCCATATATGGAGATGAATTTTTACTGTATTGTTTCTCAAACCCCAGTAATTAGAATATCATCTCTTAGTTTTTGCTGTATCTGTCCCCCAAATTAATATTTTTATGACAGGAAGTATGGTGTAGTGGTTTGGAGCATGGATTCTGGAGGTAGAATGTCAGGGATTGAGTCCCCACTCTGCCACTTCCTAGCTGTGTGACCTTAGAAGAACCACCTTCACCTCTCTGTTTCTCAGTTTCCTCCTCTGTAAATGGACATCATAATTTTATCTACCTCACGAGGTAGTTGGGATGGGAAACTGATTGATAAGCTTTAAAGCCCTAATGTGCCTGACATACATTAAGGAGAGCAGAGCCTTACCTATTATTATTATTACCGTTTTCCGCAAGCCTTGGTGAATTAGACAGGGAGCTCAGTTTGCCTCACTCATGGGCACATAGCAAGTACAATGTAAGTGTGTGTGTTTTTATTTTTTTAAATTGACACTTTAAAAATACCTAATTTCTTTAAAAAGGAAACTTTTAAAACAATGGTATCTACAAATTCAAATTTCTTGATATCATAGTTTCATATATTTTAAAATTTATATAAAAATAAAATACATAACTATTAAAATAAAACATGTTCTTCTGTGTACTGCTACTCATGTCCACCTGTGTGATATACTGGCTTAATTGATGTAATATAGAAAAAGAAGAAAATACACTTATCTTTTTGATATTCACTGGGGAACAATCCAAAGTGGAGGCTGTTGGAATGAACATAATGCTGTTAGAATTACGGGGCCAAGGAGGCCTGAGAACAGGGTTGTTTCCATGTAAGTACTGGAAATTTCAGAATGGGTTTGTTTTATAAGCTTCATTGGTTCTTGCCTTTTAAGATCATTTCCAACCATTCTGAGGTGCTCTTCTAATGAGTTCAAGTTTTCAGAATGGGAGCCTTTACAATGCTGATATCAGGGATAAGAACAGCCCCCCAGACATTATGCTAAGTGAAATAAGCCAGACAGAAAACTACTGCATTATCTCACTTATATGTGGAACCTGGAAAAGTCTAATATGTAGAAGCGGACGCAGAACAGTGGTTACAGGGGCGGGGAGGTGGGAGGTATTGGTCAAAGAGTACAAAGTTGCAGTTAGCTAGGATGACTAAGTCTAGAGATCTAATGTACAGCGTGATGACTATAGTTAATAATACTATATTGTATAATGGAAATTTGCTAAAAGAGTAGATTTTATGTGCTGTTAGCATACACAAACACACACATATAAAGGTAACTATGTGAGGAGACGGATATATTAATTAGCTTGACTATGTAATCATTTCATTATGTACAAGTCCTCACTTAATGTCATCGATAGGTGCTTGGAAACTGTGACTTTAAGGGAAACAACATAAAACAAAACCATTTTTTTTTCCTTAGCAGCATTTTAACAAAATGTTGAAGGAAACCACATTATTTGAGGATCTGATCCTCATCATTTCACTTAAAGTTGCAGTTTCCAAAAACCTATTGTTGACGTTAAGTGAGGATTTACTGTATGTGTATATCAAAACACATGTTGTATACCTTAAATATAAACAATTTTTATTTTAAAAAATGGAACTGTTCTTGTGTGAAAAGGACAGAGGACATAAAGGAGCCATTTTAAGATACAGTCATGTGTTACATGTATGATGATTGTCCCAAAAGATTATAATACCGTACTTTTACTGTACTTTGTCTATGTTTAGGTGTTTGGATACACAAATACTTATCATTGTGTTACAATTGCCTACAGTATTCTGTATAGTAACATGCTGTACAGCTTTATAGCTTAGGAGCAATAGGCTATACTACATAGCCTGGGTGTATAGTAGGCTATACTATCTAGGTTCGTCTAAGTACACTCTAAGATATTTGCACAATGGTGACATTGCCTAACAATGCATTTCCCAGAATGGATCCCCTTTGTTAAGCGACGCATGACTGTATATGACATTTTTGTAAAATGTACATTTGAGAAAAGAACAGCCCTTCTGTTGTGAGTTTTCTGGGCTTTCATGAGAAGGAAGCATTAGGTAGTCCTTAGACTGAGAACACTGATGGTCCACACCCTAAGTTAGTTGCATAGGACAATTTCATAGATTTTATTGTATTCTTATTTTGTTTCCTCTTACCATAAACTAATAAGACATGTAGAGCTTTAGTGTACCTCTTCAAATCATGGTAATTAATATAATATCACAGAAAACAACAATATAGAATGAATGAGTTAGGTAGTATCGCCAATACAAAGCTGCAGTGTGAACTGATTCCAAGGTACTAGTGAAGGGGGTACCTTAGCTGTGCATTACTGAACACATGCAGAATGGACCCCCAGGTATGTCTCTTAGAAAGATACCAGGTAATGCTTGGTAAGCATCACTTTAGATTGTAATCTTCTGTGTGTTCGAAATATCTTATCCTGATTTGGCTTCTGAATTTAAATCCCTAAATAATTTTTTCACCTTTCTTTTCATTTTAATAAATGTCTTGTTCCCTTGGAAACCATCATTCAAGAGTGTGTTTTAGTAATCAGAAGCCCCAAACATGATAGCTGTTAACGATATATGTCATTCAGTTGTCAAGAGTTTTAGGACCTTGATTACTTTGTTTCTGAAACATCCTTATGAATAGTAGGAACCCCTGCTTGGGCCCTCAAGTTCTACTGGGTTAATATTTAGTTGGCTCGTCCTATTGTCTCTTTAGAAAGGTCTGGCTTCACGGTGAGACCTGTGGCTGGATACCTGAGCCCACGAGACTTTCTGGCAGGACTGGCCTACAGAGTGTTCCACTGTACCCAGTACATCCGGCACGGCTCAGACCCCCTATACACCCCGGAACCGTAAGTACCCACATTCAAAGCCCAGGCTGGACAGAGACTGCTGTGCTATAAAGTGGCCAATATTCACTTTACTTGAAAGTGACTCAGGCCCTCTTTTACCTCCAAAGGAATTTCATCTTTAGAGCCAGTGAGGGTAACAGCACTCACCTAAAGAAGGAAAGGCTTGGTGAAGGGTCAGACTCCTCAGCTGGGCACTTGAGGCCCCTGATATTCTAGCTCTGGCTCACTTCTCTAACTTTATCCTAACACGGAACCTTCTGCTTGGCCAGATCTCCATTTCTGGTGAGGAAGGGAAGGTATAGAGGGGTAAAATAAACGTTGACACACTGTCAGGACACATGAACCTCAAGAGCAGAGAACCCTCTGAGGTTTAAGCAGGTAAGTAGTTGAGGTCAGTGGAAGTGGGCAGGGAGGAGAGCCGAGTCTCTGAAGCCTTCCTCCCCTTCCTAGGCTGGCATTAGGATCACTGGCCAGGAGGGTCCCTGCAGGGTCACTAAATTGTTTTTTCAGCTCTTTTCAGCTTCTCTGAAAGTGTTTTCAGGGTAAACAAAGGTTACTTATAGGACTCAAGGCATTTGGAAAAGAAATGCTTCTTAGAGTGGAGTGAATGCTCAAAGGAGCATTGTCAGAGTTAGAAAGGCAATCTCTAAATCTGGCCCAGAGGGTTTACAAATGGCCCTGTTTACAAATAGCAGGTACTTTGTTAGTTCCCTTTGAATAACTGGCCCTCCTGAGACCTGTGATAGCATATGCAGAGAGAGAAAGGGCAGAGAAATGAGATTTTAGCCACAGAGGTCAATAAAATTTTGGGATAATGTGTTACATTTTTACCAAAGTACTTTCAGCCAATTCATTCAGCAAACATTTATGTGCAATGCTAGCAGGGAGGCGCAGCGGATTCAAAGATGAATAAAATATAGTAGCTTTTTTTTTTTTTTTTTTTCAAAGCAGCTCACATTTTGGCAGGGGAGATGGAAACATAAATAATTAGAAAAGAGTATAGTTACAGCTATAATCAGGATGTGTACAAAGTGCTGGAGGAGCACAGAGGAGGGAGAAGTCCTGAAGGGCTTCTTTTCAGAAGAGGTACAAACTGAGCAGGGTCTAGAAGGGTGAATAGGAATTTCATTTTTGAACAAGACCAAGTGGGGAGAGAAGGGAAGCTTTTGCAAATCAAGGAAACAGCAAGCGCAAAGTTGTGGAGGGATGCAAGAGGCATAAATGAGCCAGGCTTGTTAGACCAGAGTGGCCAAGGTACAGTTTATATATTAGGGATAAAGTGTATCTTCAGGCCACATTATAAA
Organism: Daubentonia madagascariensis; assembly: GCA_023783475.1. Lineage (NCBI taxonomy): Eukaryota > Metazoa > Chordata > Mammalia > Primates > Daubentoniidae > Daubentonia > Daubentonia madagascariensis. The sequence goes on along the minus strand of JAKFHU010000600.1, from coordinate 44,135,307 downwards.
TGGACATTTGTCAAACTAAGACATTAGGGCTTAATTTTGTAGGCAACACGGAGCTATCCAAGGTTCTTAAGTATAATTGGATATGTTTAGTCATGTTTGAGAAAGATGACTGGGGTGTGGGCTGGGGAAGTATGGAGAAGGAACAAGATGGAAAACCAGCCCGGGAGCTCACCTTCTAGTGAAGGAAAATCATTTGTAAAGTGTGGAGCTAGAAAAGGTCAGTGGAATAGTATGAGGGCACCTCGTGCTATTTGCTACTCTCTTAACACCATGGAAATGGAATTAATATTTGGTGATTATAATAGGGGCGAGAAGAGGGGAGGGCCCCTAGGTAATGCTAAGGTTTTTATATTGGGCAGCTGAATGGAAAATCATTTCCAATGATGACTGAGAATATGGGAGAAGGGTCAGGCTTTGAGGGAAGAGGGAAGGGACAAGAGAAGGGAAAAGGAAGATTTGGGTTTGGGGTATGCTGTCTTTGAGGTACCCATGGGTGGGACCTCCAGAGGGAGAAGCCCCTGTGGCTGCAGATCAGGGTTGGGCGTTTGGGAGTGAATTTAAAGCCCTCACAGTAGATTTGGGTGGTTATCTTTCTTCCGGGACTCCCGTAACTACACAGACAAGAGGAGACTAAGTCAGGATAGAAACTTGGGATTCACTGACTTAGGGTTGTTTTTATAATCCCTTTAGTTTTTGTTTTCATATCATTAATTTGTTTTTAAAACTATTATTTTAAAAAGGTATTTATTATTATAAATAAGTAACACACGCACATGGTTCTGTTAAAAGAAAAACTTTAGACAAATTAAACAACATTTAATTGAGCAAAGAATGATCCTCAAATCGGGCAGCTGCCCACCTCCACCCCCCAACCAGAATAGGTTCAGAGAGACTCTGGCACTGCTGTATGGTCAGAGAGGATTTATGGGCAGAAAAAGGAAAGTGACATACAGAAAATGGAAGTGAGGTACAGAAACAGCTGCATTGGTTACAGCTTGGCCTTGGCCTTATTTGAACACGGTTTGAACAGCTGGCTGCCTCTGGCTGAAACTTGGTGATTGGTACAAGAGTAGGTTACAGTCTGTTCACACATCCAGTTAGGTTATACTTCACTATGTACAGAGAAACCTTTAGGCTGAACTTAAAATATGTAAAAAGGCAGCTTTAGGCTAAACTTAATTTAGCAGTTCAGAATTCAAAGAGTACTAAAAGGTGTACTGTGAACAGTGAAATCCTTTCCATCCTCTGTCCCCTTGACATCTGGTTCATTCTTTTCAGAGGCCACCATTGCTACTAGTTTCCATTGCATCCTTCCAGAAATATGCTATGCAGATGAAATTCTCTGTAAAGATCCCTTTAATCCTTGTGTATTGCAAAGTCCTAAGTCCCTTCTCAGCCATATAGCTTGAATCTATGCGGCACTTTACGGGGAGGGCTGTTTCCTGTCTAAGCACTTTCACGGGGTTTGTCTTTCCTCAATTGAAAAGCAACAAGAGGGCAGATTCTTCAATTTGTGAAGTTCAACTTGACTACTGTGTTTGGTGCTTGTACTCTGCTCCTGAATAACTGCCTTCAATTGCTGAACTGTTGTAGTGGAGGCAGCACTAATGAGACAAGGGTGAGCCCTGAAGACCCAGGTAGAAATGAGAGTGAAAGCAACAAAAAAGACATTATCTGAAAAAAGAATTTTATTCTCCTTTTCATTCTGGGTAGAATGTATTTTGCTATCATGGCTTTCAGCACACATTTAAACATGTCTTCGGCTTGTTTTTACATTTACAATTTTAAAGGCTCTGGGTTCTCTAAACTTGGCCAGAGAACGGGACTTGCATTTAAAAAGTGGCGGCAGATTTGACTGGTCCCTGAGGACAGTTTTCTGGCCTGGAGGACAGTAGAGAAAGTCCTGGCAATCAGTGACTCCTGGTTTTCCTGGTGGGAGGAGTTGCTTTTCCATGTGTTTATTCCTGGATTACAAGGTCACTGATCTGATAGAAGTGGGAAGATACTATTGCTCTGTTTCCCTTTGAGCAGTGCCTGAAGCAGTGATTCTGCACTTTAGTGTTACCTGGCTGTGTGCTTTAATCACCTGGGATCAAAAGGTTGTCACTAATCAGGTATTGAAGTTTGCAAATGATTTCCTTTAAAAAAATCAATTGGGTCAATCAGTTCAAGGTTATTCCAATAACACCATTCCTCTCAATTCATTGGAATTCGGGGGAAAGACATTGAGTCCCAAGTTAGATGGGCACATGAGCATCACCTGGCACATGTGCAGTGGCAGAACTGAAATTTGAGAAGTCCTACAATCTCCTTGATCTCCTTTCTGTCTCTCTGGGAAGTCCATGCAGGTTCTGTCATGCTATGACCTGTGAACACCTCATCTTCTTTCAGAACAGGATCACGTAAGCTCGATACTATTGACATTTGGGGCCGGATAATTCTTTGTTGTGGGGGGATGTCCTGTGCATTGTAGGGTGTTAACAGCACCCCTGGCCTCCACCCACTAGATGTTAAGAGCACATTTTTACCCTCACCAGTTGTGACAACCAAAGATATGCTGAGGGGGACCACATCTCCTCTGGCTGAGAATCACTGTTCTAGAATAAGAAATCTGACAGGTCATGTTAACACTGCTGCTGTGTCTGCCAATTATTGTGCTCCTTCCACTTAGAAGCAATCTATAGACTTTGTTCCTTTCTAAAACACAAATCTGAAAATAGCATTTCCTGTTTAACTTTTGTTGGTTCCCTGTTACCTGTAGAAAAAATGGTATGATTTCATCAAACCATGTCTTCTGCCTCTTTTTCTGCTTCCTCCAAAATCCTCTGCTCCAGCCACACTGGAATTTTCACCATCCCCAAGAGCCTGCAGGTTTGTGCTTCCGTCTCTCTGCATGGGTGGCTCATTCTGCCTGGAATGGCTCTGGTGAAATCCTTTTAATTCTTTAGGATTAAGCTCAGTTGCAACCTTCTCAGTGAAAACTTTTCCAGGCAGAGTTAAATGTTCCTGTAGCACTTTGCCTTACTTCTACTTCAGCCCTTCCAGCACTGCCCGGCCATTATTTGTTCATGGGTCAGTCTTCTTCATAAGACTGCAATGTACTTCAGGCCAGTTGGCAAAGTCCTTACAGGAACAAGAAGATCCAGACTGAATTTGTAGTGGATCCCCAAACCTGGCATAAAAAGTGAAACCTGACTCCAGAGTGAGCTAAAGCTGTGAATGGCACTGCTACCAGGAAGTGCCAGGTTTGAGGTATCTGGGACTCGGAGTCCCAGACCCAATCTGAGATTTGTGAAGTGAGGGTACTTAGGAGAAGGTAATGCTTAAGGTCTATAGGAAGTCCTGGGCTCACACAGGGTGGTAGTAGGACCTCTTTTTGAAGGGCTACAGCCCTGTCCATACTGGTGAATGTCCTCCATTCATCCTGACAGCTTTACTCTGATTTGAGGGACTTACATTGGACATCCTTTCATGAAGAAGGCATTTTTACATATTCAGTATCTTCAGGCAAAATTGTGAACCTTTACTGGTAAAATTTTAGACACTAATGGGAGCTATGAAGTATGGGTGATTCTGACCAGCATAGCCTTCTCTTCAAATCACACCTACTGAGGGACAACCTATTATGCTCATCTGTTTTGCTTTTGGGATAAAGACAGCCTTAGAATAAAAAAAAATAGTTATTTACTGTGAAGGAGAAGAAGAGCTAAAGAAAATGTAAGCGTTGTCCCTACCTCCCTACCTTATTAACATGAGAGAAAGAAAGGCAGGGAGGGTAAGAGAAAGAAACTCAACTGCACTTCACACCATGTTAAAAAAAAAAAAAGTACCTTTGTTTCCTTCCCCCTTTGGACAAATAACACTAAATACTGTTGCACCTAAAAGGCAGGAAACTTCATTGCCCCATCTTAAAAAATAATGTTACTCTGTGACATGTTCAAAATTATATTTGAACTATTTTCAATATTACATTAAGAAGAAATTCTGTGAGGTTGGCAACTTCTGCCAAGCATTGGTGCAAGTCCCTAAGGAGCTGTCATATTGGTAGGTGTGTTGGCAATATCTGAAGTGGGTGGGTGCTCCTTTACCAGGGAGAGGAGTAGATCAGAGAGATAAGACTGTATCTGGATTTTTCTCTAGAGGGTTTTTGCAGGGGGAGGGGTGGTATTGGGAGTTGATTTAGTTCAGGAAATTTTTGAGCATCAGGGGAAGAGAAAGCAGTTGGAGGGAGGGATCTTCCCCTCATTCCCTGGCCTGGCCTGGCTGGGTCTGGTCTCTGAAATCAGACTTCTGGTTCTCAGACAGTGCTTTGGATTTTCAGATGTTGTATTGATCCCACTTCCCATAGCTCTGCTTTATTTTGTTTGCCTTTTCCTTCCTTCCTTCTATGGGGAATATGGTATTTATTCTTTATAGTTCCTACAGACTCCTTCAATGTGTTTTGTGCAAGGTGGGTGGTGAATACTTGCTAATTGAATTTGCATGTGCACGTGTACTTGTGTGTATGGTTTGCAGTTATATCTGTGGTCCCAATGGCCAGTGATCCCTTAGAAATGAAGAGCTCCTTAATAAGAAATACATTTTAATAAAACTGTATTCTCCTGGGGCCAAATTTCATGCTTTCCTTCAGACAATATATGGACTGATCAAGGTCTAGGAAATGGAGGAGGGTAGGGCAAGAAGATCCTGTTTTCTAAGGCATTATTCTTATATATATAGGACAATCCAGTCATGTTCTCTTCAATCTTGGCCAAACCTACTCTGGTCTAGATTTCTAAGCAACCAGGAAGTTAAAATATAAACATATATTCTTCAAGATCATTCTTTGAGGACAAGCCAGTACAATATCTGTCTTTACAGAAGAGCTATTGCTAAAGTAATAAAGTAATTTTGCACCAGAAATTTCTTTTTATAAAATGTTTTCATGAAAACATTACAAAAATTCATTCTATTTTATGTTTCAGAAGTTGTACTTAATATACTAGTAACAAAAATATACTTGGCACAATGTAGTATAAGCTTATTAATTCAAGGAGTTCCAGAGCTGCATTGGGATGATTGGTCATTCAGCACATACTAATGGGGGCATATTGTTTTGAGAGCCCCCTGCTAAATCTGGGTTCCAGCAACAGAGTGGCTAGCAACCCCGCCCTGACAGGAAATAAACGGGAGCTGGATGTGGGTGTTCACAGTATGCCTTTCATGGGATATTTCTTTTACCTGGCAGAGAGCCTAATGCCTAGTTGTCCAATCCAAGACCAGGGGGTCCCTCACATGGGAAAGTTGTTTATACTGTACTGGCAGATGCCCTCATGGCTCTTGTCTGACCTGTGTCCAGTTTATGCCTGTGTGACCACTGCTCTGACCCTGGGAGTCCGACCTAATATTCCCCCAACCCTGCTGTCTCACGGAAAACTTGGCCTGGGGTAGCCCCTGGTTCTTCAGATGGAAGACACAAATTTAATACACCACTACAGTAGAAAACAAATTCAAAGGGTTTTACTTGCAGATTCTGGGCAGGAAGGGCACAATGAGTCAAGAGGGCAGTCCTCCTTCGTCCCTGGGTCATGCGAAGCAGGAATGAAGAGTCAAGCAGAGAGAAGAGCGTGAACTAGCAACTAGCAGAGTGTGGGCCACTTTAAGTTCATGGGCAAATGCCTCAATGGTCTGTTTAACGGGAAAGCAAGGAGCTCAGTCTACTAGGTGGGAAAGATGCCTCCAAGTTCTTATCTTTGGCCCCTGGCTTGGGCCATTTGGGTATAGTGTTCTATTTCTATTGCCTAGGCAACAACTTTTGCTGTGTCACGCCTGTTCCACATATCTTCTGCTTTTTTCTGGTAGTATCACTTTTCAAATCAAAGAGCAAACTTTCACCATTAGGAAATAATTCAGGACACCATTGACTAATGTTGCAATGTTTATTGCCATAATACAACGAAATACATTTGCATTAAGGAAAATCTTTTTTGTTGCAGATGAACGGTTTAGAGGCAATTAATGTTATTTTTAAATATAACTGTTTTAAAGGGTTTGCAGTCAGGTGATTTTTCTTGTAATTGCTGCTGTTTCAATTTTACAAGAAAAATAAAAGTGAATTGTTTCTGACAATATTTTCCATCTGTTTCTAAGTAAAGTGAATGAATTTTATGGTTAACCCTTGCTTATTAGAACAGAACCCTCTCTAAAACTGGCAGGAGATGCCATTTATTTCCTTTTCTTGGGGCTTAGACATTAATCCTCATTTGTTAAGTAATAATACCAGCAGGTAAAGACACAGGTTTCAGATTTATAGGAAAGGTTGGCTGCTCCTCTCTTGATTGAACAGATGCCTCTCACTAGGTCTGTAATGAGAGGAAAAATATGATCTTTCTGTCCTTCTGTTCCCAACTTCTCCTTGCTCCCATCTGAGGGGGTCTGTGTCTGTCTGACTTAAGCCCTGGCTGTTGTGGGTATTTTTTAATATTGGGTCTTGCTGAAGTCAAGTCTCAGCATGGTCTTACTGTAGAGCTGGGAAGTTAAACCAGAACTTTACAGTTCACATGCCTGTGAGCTCTGTTTAGCTTAAACTCATTCTTTCCCATAGGACTCGTGAGCTTCCTGCCCAGCCAACTGGCTTCTTCCATAGAACTATGATTCTTGCTGCTCAGGATTGCAGAGCAGCATTATTACTGGTGGTTCTCAGAAAATGGCATGTTCTCAGAAAGCCAATCCCATCTGGCCTCCCTTTCCTGCTTTTTAACCCAGGGCTTATGCCCCTAGCTTGGTACCCATCTTCTCCCTGAGGAGAAGTTTGCTTTGGGCTACATGTGCTAGGTAAGATGTTAGATGCCCTAAGACCTAGAAATATTATCATCCCTTCCCTCCTCTAACATAGATAATTTCAACAACAACAACCACAACAGCAGCAGCAACAATACTTTTTACTGTTAATAGCAAACATGTATACTGTATATCAACTATATACATGTTTGCTTCTAACAGTGCCAGGCACTATTTTAAGTGTTACATATGGATGAACTCATTTAATACTGCACCCTCTGAGTTGTTACTATTATTCCTCTCAGTTTATGGGTGAGGAAATAAGTCACAGAAAGGTTAAATAATTTGTTCAAGATAACACAGCTGGTAAGTGGGGGAGCCAGGATTTGAACTCGGGCAGTAGTGTCAGCATCTGTGGGCTTAACTGCTATTCTATGTTAAACAGTAACACTAAACAGAAAAACTCAAAGCTTAAATATATGCTGAAATTAAATAGTTTTTTTCTTAGATTTCTAATGACAAATTTTGTATAAGGCATTTGAAAGTGCCACTTTCTTACTTTTATTTGGTGGCCCCGCTTTGCCAGAACCCTAAAAACTACGTATGCTGATTGGATAGTCTAGTGCTGTACTGTCTCATCCAGTCTTTGGCCCAACTTATAGGCTTGTTAGAGGCCCACTCTCTTCTGTGATCTTCCCAGGCCACAGTTGGCCTTCTCCATCTATCAAGAGGAAGCATCTGCTATTTCACTGGAAAGGAAGGGGTTAGTGCCTCATTGCAGTGTAGTTAGCAGATGGGAGACAACTATGTCCCCAGGCAGACAGACCTATGGACGGCATGCCCAGAAATGCAGGCCCCACTCTCAGCTCCCAGTGTGACTGTGGGCAAGCCATTTAACCTCCCTGTGTGAGGGTTGATGAAATAACACTTTGATCTTTGGAGAGAAAAAAGCTTTATATAAATACCAAATAAGTCTACTCTTACTCAGCACCTCTTAAATTCATGTGGAGGCAAATGTGCCTCATAAAATTCCAGTGTGTCCTTAGTTACAAGGCCGTGTTCTTAGACCTGGACTCCCAAGTTTTCAATCATAATATTGTGTCTAGTTTTGTGAATTGCCTAAAAGCAAAAATAAGCCCTAAGACTTTTTACAGAGCCTTTTGTCTCAAGAGCTACAAGAATGCTAATAATACACATTCTATTAAAAGAATCCTATATATTATTTAAAACCTGTGCATTTTGAAACCAAATTTGTGCCTAAGTGCCTGCTGGAGCCCTGTTTTTGTTCTTTTAGGCTGTTATCCATAGTGACTTGGGATAAGGCTTCAAAGCTTCAGCCACCCTGCATTTTTTTTTTTTTTATTTAGCAGATTCAAAGCAGGATTCCTTCTGTCACCCTCCCCTGCCCCCGCATCCAGCTCTGTCTTCCTTGTGTGATGTCCGTATCCAAAATTAGCACTCATAAGCACCGGAACCTGAATCAAAATTCATATTCCCTCAGCACCCTGTAGTCAGGAAGAAAGAAGTTCGTTATGTACCTTCAGGTATGGGAGACTGAGATGACCAGGGAAAACTTTTTTTCCAGGAATATTTGCATTTTTAAATTGCAAGTTCAGAAGAAGAAATTCAAAGTGATTGAATTTTAGGCAAGAAAGAGGTATTCACTGTTCATACCTCTTCACTACTGTGTAGAGAATTACATCCATGTGCAGGCACAGAAGCCACTATAAGAGAGAAGGTAAAAGGGACCTGACATTCCTCACACATTCTGTTTGTCTGGCATCCTTCCACTCAGCTCTGTGAGGAAGACAGGATTGCCACCATTTTACAGATGGCAATTCCAAGGTTCAGAGAAGTCAGGTAATTTCCCTAAGGTTATACAACTAGAAAATGGCAAAACCAAGTTCTGGTCCAAAGCCTTTATGAGACATTGGAAATTAGAAAAACCCTACTTGGGGTGCACTTGGATTCACCTCTCTTTGGAGCAATAGAGCCCATCATTACCTGCTCTATCCAGTTGAGTTGAAAAAGCAGTTAATGAGCATATCTCATGTGCTAGGCTTTGCTAAGCACTGTGAACCCAAAGATGAACATGGCCTGGCCTCTGTCCTGGAGAAGCTTACTGTTTCTTAGGTGACCAAGCACCTTCTAAAAGGGCAAAACTTATTCAAGTACAGTAGGCTTAGGTATAAATAAAATTTGATGTAATATTAATAATGATACCTAACTTATGGGAACTTCTATTTTCAATGCATTATCTTACTACATTGTTTAAGAATGCCAAGAGATAGGGACATTTATAATCTCCATTTTATAGATGAGAAAAGTCTATGTCTGTGTTCTCCAATATTGTTAAGATGTGGATATTTACATTTATTAATTAAAATTAAATAAAATGACACATTCAGTTCCTCAGTAGCACAAGCCACATTTCAAGTGTTCAATAGACACCTGTGCCAAGGGGCTATTATATTGGATGGCAGAGATATAGAACATTTTCATCATTGCAGACAGTCATTTTGGAGAATGCTGCTCTAAGGAATCTGTCTACACAGGAATGTGGGGGATAGACTTACTTCTGCCTCCAGAGTATATGCTTTTGACTGTTATGTTATATCGCTTTTTTAATTTTAGTGAAATTGGGGAGGGGGAGAGAAAATTAAATATCTTATTTCTTCAAGAAATAAGAAATATCTCAGAAATGGTGGGGAACTATGACCTATCAACAGAATTTCCATCACGGTATTTTTGTGATCATTGTAAGAACAGGAAACGATTTCTTTCCATGGATCAGGAAAGATAGTACTTGCTATTTGATTGCTCTTTTATGGAACCATAAGGTAACTTTTGCTAAGAGTTACTCTAAGAGTGTGCCTTATTTATTTTTAAGCCTTGGTTCCTAATATAGTAGCTTGTACATAATAGGCACACAATAAACATTTCTGGAACTAAATTTTAAGAAAGATAACTATAATATCTGCCAGTCTCAAAGGGATTGTAGTAAAGAAGAGAAATATCAGTGGACTTCCTTATGATTCCTACTGGGAAAAAGAAAAGAAGATTTTTTTCCAGGGCAACATCCAGGTGCTCAGTTTCATAAAAAAAAGGCCACATTTGTATTTATCTATACTGTGATAGGGATATAAGAGGGAGCAATCATAAGAGCTGTCTTACATCTTATCTGGGTCAAATTTTAAAGTGTGCTATTTTAAATCTAAACTAAAGAGACTCTGTATATGGCTCCAAAGCAAGCCCTGAGAAAAAGTTGCCTCAGTACCAAATTAATTCCCCTTATCATCTTATGCAGTGAAAACAAACGAAGTCACCCGCCTTCAACGCATCCCGGTGTGTTATCCCAGATTACTTGCATTTACCCAGCAAATGTTGTGTGAAAGCTGAAAAACATACCCTAATTTGGCTCCCAGCTCATCCTCCTGCTTCTTTTTATTAATGCAACATCTCCACCCCCCGCACTCATCTTCCTTCCCTTCTCTTCATGATTTAGCTAAAGTGTTGGCTTCTGTGTCATTTAGAACAAACAAAACCTATAGAAATATGTTTTAAAAGACAGATGCGCTGATTTGGGATGGGAAGCAAATGTTGGCTGCTCACTCAATGCCTCTTAAAGGCTTTAATTTACAGCAAAAATAAAAAGGAGTTGTTCAACACGTAGCGAGGGGAGTCAGCTTTGAAAACTGATAAGAGGAGAAAAATGCCAGACTCATTTTGAATTTGAACTGAACAACCAGGACCCTTATTTCCCCGCAGCAAAATGATCGCTACTTTCTTAGAATGATTTAAGAATTCCCTGGCAACATCTTGCCCAGGCTCTAGAATCCCCCTAACAGGGCTTATCAGAGAAGATTCCAATTTAGAGCAGTTAAAGTTTAGTGTCTGATATCAGCTCTTGCATTTTTATTTTTTTTTAAAGGAGACATGATGTTTTACAGTGTGAACAGTTTTGAAAGGTCTTACATTTCCAGTGAACAGAGTGCTTTTGTGAAAAGGGCTCTGAAAAGCATTATTCAGGTGAAGATGCATCAAAGGGATGGGAGTGAAAAAGAGAAAAGTTTGCTGATGTAGCAATTGGAGGGAGCATGTACTGACAGGTGCAATTATGGCCAAATAATTGAATCTTTTAAGAGAGATCTGGTGAGATAAGGCAATAGTTGTGGACTCACATTGAAAACCTGTTCATAATTACATACTCAAGGGTCCAGCTGTGGATGATTACAACCAGTGTAGGAATCTCAAACTACTTTACATGCAGAACATAGCAGCAGTGGCATTTATACTTTGTAAAATAGGGTTTAATAGCAGAATTTCTGCCCAACAGACCTTAATTGGTTCAGAGGTTGGAGAGAAGACTTTGTGGTCTGCCTTCTCCCTCAGACTCCTCATAGCCTGGAACCTCTCCTAGCCCCAAAGAGTGGTGGTCAACTCAGAGTCTATGTCTTTCGGTCTCAGAGAAAGTAAAGAAAAGTTAATTAATTGCTTTTATTAGTAACGTTAAAAACCTTTCTTTGCTCTTTGTCTGAAGAGTTTCTAGGCACTTTAGTTTCCTTTGTCTACATGTGCCTTAGCCAGAGACAGCGGGCTGGAGAACAATACAGTGTTTATTTCTGAGATGTTCCACTAAAGATATAAAAGATAATAACCTTGTTCCTAGTCTTGAAATATAGGTGCTTGAAATCTTGAGAATTCTTTTTCAGGGTCTCTGCATGGAGATGGAGCTGAGAGAAGGGAAGGGCACAAACTAGAGAAATATAATGTGATCATTTCTACCTATAACAGAGCAAAGGGCATCCCTAAGTTTCCATTAATAATTCTGTTAGACATCTTGCTTCAGGCTTTCATTCTAAATGAAACAATATAACTTACTTTTCTGTATTGTATGATTTTTTTCTTCCAAATTTATACTTTTTTTATCCTCTTCTATGAGTAGATTACTTTGTCATTGTAATGCTATTAAAGGTTCTTAAGTTGGCTAGTCAGTTACAGGTTTCTGATAATGACACCCTAATTTGAAATTCAGGTGATGGCTCCTTTTCTGCCATGGAGAATTGGCTCCTTAATGTTTTTGGATCTCTAGTATTTTCCTTCCTTTTTCCTTTTTAACTGCCAACTTTTCCCTTTACCTTCTACCAATAAGCTTTTGGATTCCGTTAGTATCTAGGTAGATAGAAGACTGTCTTCTGCATCAGCTTTCTTCAAGCATTTAGTAAGCTCAAAAGTAAATTAGTATTGCACCAAGAATATAACACTGCCATAGCCACAACTTACTCTATTTTCTTCTTACATTACGAAGCACTTAGCACAGTGCCTGGCTCATAGTCAGCATTTAAGATAATTGTTATTTTAGTTTCTGCTCACTTTGTTTATTCATACTATGAGCGAATACTTGCTGTCTGCAATATTTCCTGGAGTTTGACATCTGGTCTAATTTGGAATTATGGCTACAATGGGGGTATTCAGATTTTTCCATGGTGGGCCACATGATCTTAATTCTAATATTGGTGCAGGCTACATGATCTTTTAAAAAATGATCACAAGAGTGAGTCCATAGGGTCCATGCCCACATAGAAGTATTGAACCTATAACTGAATAAAATGCATGTGGAGGAGTAATTAGTTACCCATTTACCTTTCGGTCAGCACCTTTTATTATTCTCCAGTATCATGATGAAATTTTAGTGGATTTAACTTGGGTGGCTCAAAATTACATAATCACATTCACTTTTAGTTTTAAGTACTGGTTGCTTGAAGCCTGCTAGGAGAGCTCCTAGGGTCATCAGTTATGACAGCGGGTCTCAACCAAGGCTGTGTCTTATTAATACCTGGAGAGCTTAAAAAAAAAAAAAAAGATGCTCAGATTCATCTCAGAGAGCCTGACTGGATTTGACATAGGTAGGGCCTAGCCATCTGATGTTTTTAAAAAGGCTTCTCAAGTGATTTGGAAGGTTGAGAACCACTGATTGTCAGGAAAAGAAACTTAGGATATACTAACTACATTTTGACTTGCGCTAACTGACTTGGTTAAACTCTTTTCCTACAGCCTAAGCCATGCATACCCCTTCCTCTTTCTTATTTATACCATATCTGCAAATTAAAACAGAGAGCAGAAAGAACCTAGCGTTGGAGACAAATCTCTCCTCTGTCTCTTATAAAAAGTGTGATCTTGGAAAAGATTCTTAAATTTACTGAATTTTGGTTGCCTCATTTGTTAAATTTGAATAATAAAGCTTCCTTGTAAGGGAAACTCAAACTACTAATGGGATATGAAAACATTTAGTACAGTACCCAGTACACAGTAGCTCAGTATATTCTTTGTTTCTCTTCCTTCCTTCCTTTTGTTTCTTTCTCTCTTCCTCCCTCCCTGCCTCCCTCTCTCTTTCCCTTCCTTTCCTCCTTTCTCTCCCTCTCTCTTTCCCCCCTCCCTCTCCCCCTCCCTCTCTCCCTCCCTTCCTCTCTCTCTCTCTTTTCTTTCTTTTTCATTTCTTCTTTGGTAAAATGAGAGGCTTGGATAACATTTAAATACCCCTTATGCCCTAAAATCCAGAGAATTTGATTCTTTGCATTAAGCAACGTGATTAAAGAATAACTTTGCCATATTCTTTTTTTTTTTCCCACAAATTCAGTTTATGTGCAAAAAAGGAAGCTATTGGCAAACAGTTGATAAGGGATGAATTTGGAGTTTCTTTTAGTATCCTGTTCACATACTCTCACTTGGCTGCCCTTTCAACCTGATGTGTCTATGAAGTGGCTGGCCAAGGTTGGGATGTGGTTTGAGTTGTAGGAACAAGTTCTATGACTGAGTGATGCCCTCTGTTATGTGGGCATTGATCTTGCGCCCTTGACCATCATTCATGTGCTTAGACCATAAGACCATCTAACTTGCTTTATACTTGTAATAATGGCGGTAGTACCTGGCATTTAGATTATAGCACCTAGTTGAAATGATGCATTTAGGAGGAGTACCGGTAAAATCAAAAACATCTTCCAATTACTACCTGGCTAATTAGTTTTTTGCCAAGAAAATAAAATGTTGCTATATCTTGATCCATTCCCAGAGAGTCATAGGGGAATTCATTCCATTATAGCTTGGTGTCATGGAACAGTTCATTATTCATGGTAATGACTCAGGAAGGCATCTGCCTTGTTTGTTGTGACACATACCTGTCTTTTGCCCACTTATTTGGCTCTAAATGGAAGCTCAAGCAAATGAGAGACATCCCAAGCTTCTGTTATTACCTGATTCAGGCTAACCCAAGCAGAGAACTGGGAGATTATTCCAATGTGCTGTCTCAAGGGAGTTGCTTGTGTTAGAGCAGATAAATTGCCTATGGGAAAAGCCACTTTTATGATGGCAGTATGATCCTCTACTGTTTCCCAGTGCCTGGCAAAGCTGGATTCCAATTTTGGCTTCATTACTGTCTATAGCATGAATCAGCAAACTTTTTCTGTAAAAGGCCAGCTAGTAATTATTTTAGGCTTTGTGGGCCATATGATCTCAGTCACAACTACTCAACTCTGCAATTATAGTCAAAAGCGGCCGTAGACAATACATGAATGAATGGGCATGGCTGTGTTCTGATAAAACTCTATTTACAAAAACAGGCAGTGGGCCAGATTTGGACCATGGCTGTAGTTTTCCCACCTCTGATCTATAAGATCTTGCAATAATAAGTACTTTAATTCTCTAAGATTGTTTTGAGGATTAAAAGATATAATGTATATAATAAAACACCATGCACTTGGCATATAGTGAGTAAGCAAAATGGTAGTTGCTATTATTTTATTAAAGTATTGCATATCATATAATTTAAGATGCTATTGATTGTAAGATGCATCTGGATTTCAGAGATGTTAAAGTATGATTAAAAAGTCTTAGAATTGATAAAATATGGTAACTAATTAATTACAGTAACAAGGTTATATTTAGGATTTTAAGTCTTATTCTACCAGTGATAGTTTAAAGCTTCTTGTATAACATGTATTTGTGATTTTTTTTTTTTGTCAGAGACACATGCCATGAACTCTTGGGACATGTTCCACTACTTGCAGATCCCAAGTTTGCTCAATTTTCACAAGAAATAGGTCTGGCATCCCTGGGAGCATCAGATGAAGATGTTCAGAAACTAGCCACAGTGAGTTCATTTTCAACTTTAAAACTGTTCTATTTCCATTTGAAAGGTAAGAAGCTTCAGAGTTACTGACTCTGAATTATAGGCAAATGTTCTGGAGAGAGCACAGTGATTTTACCCTTTTCCATGTTGTGTTCTTTTGAAGCACAGTGAGTTCTTGGCTTCTTGGCCACCAAAGTATTTGCATTTTATCCTTCTTGTTCAGGGGTCAGCTAGATATAAAGGGCTAGATAGTAAATATATTAGGTTTGTGGGTTATAAGGTCTCTGTCACAATTACTCAGCTCAGCCACTGTGGTACAAAAGCAGCTGCAGACAATATATAAATGAATAAGTGTGGCTGTGTTCCAATAAAACTTTATTTACAAAAGTTGGTGGTGGGCCAGATTTATGCTGTAGTTTGCTGACTCCCGTAGAAATATTAGTAATAGTAAAAGGTATAGATTTGTGATGAATGTAGGGGCTATCCCTGGGATTATCTCTTTGATTCATCTATATGGTTGTGGTCAGATATAATTTGAATCAGCAATAAGAAACTCAGGCTCAACAATTATTCTAAGTGCAACCTCCCCCCTGCTAAATTTAACAGATGCTATGTTATCTTCTTCTCAAAACTGAGGTTCTTCTCAAAACAAGCAATGTGAGAGGAAAGGTGTAATGCTGGCTGCCACCTTTAAGATGCTGAAGAGCCAGATCTAGCATGCTCATATGCCTTACCTTAGCCCCATTTCCAAAAGCCCAGGAAAAGAAAGCAAGTTTAGCAAACTCACTTACCTACAGAGAGCAGTCAATTAGCCTAATGTGCAAAACCACCAGGGAAAGAAAAATGGGATCTTCAGTTGTATGTATTTGGCACAGAGACGCATCAATGACATATTGGATATGCAGGAATATTCTTCACTCCCACTGAGAAATAAGCTTTCTCCTAGATTTCTTAAAACACACAGCTCTTTCAGTGTATCTTTTGTTTCCTACTTATTTTTGATAGAGATATGGGAACTGAGAAATATTTCTGCACTGAAAGATAAACAGCAAGCCATCTAAATGGCAGTGACCCTCAGCGTCAGTATGGGGATGCACAAGGCACTGTGGGGGACTAGGGAGAGTGTGCCTCTTGTGAGGCAGAATGCTGGTTCCCAGCTGCTGCTAAGTGTTGCCAGGTGGGATGCAGGGCTTTGTTTTGCCAGATCTCCCCAGTTTTTGAGAGATACTGGCAATCTATATTTCTAAATGAAATTTAATGATTTCAAAATTTTGGCTTATTAAAAAATCTCACCATTATGAGCTGCTGAAAATATATTTGTAGACTGAATCTGGATCTCATGTGCGTTGGCTGTCTATCAGTATATAACAAATTATCTCGAAACTTATTGGCTTAAAACAACAAATATTCATTATCTTGTAGTTTCTGTGTGAAAATTTGAGAGCAGTTTACTGAGTGGTTCTGGAACAGGGACTCTCATGAAGTTGCAGTTGAGATGTTGGCTGGGCCTGTAATTGTCTGAAGGTTTGGAGTAGGCTCCCAGGATGGCTCACTCATGTGGCTATTGCCAGGAGGCCTCAGTTCCTCACTACATGGCTTCTCCATAGGCTATTTGAGTGCCTTTATGTCATGGCCACTGACCTCCTCCACAGCAAGTGATAAAAGAGAGACAGAGGGAGAGAGCAAGAGCAAGGAGGAAGTTGTAATGCCTTTTGTGACTTGATCCAATGCTGTTCACGTTGGCCATATTCTATTCATCAGAGAAAACTCACGTCAGCCCCGACTCGAGGGGAGAGGAATTAGGTTCCATCTTTTGGAAGAAAAAGTGTCTAAGTATTTGTGGACATATTTTAAAACCACCAGGCCATGGGTCCTGTTATTTAGTTCTTAACCTTGGCTCTGGTTTTAAACTCCTTGTTTTGGAAACTTTTCTGTGCCTTTTCAATTTCCTTTGAAATTTTCACATTTCAGTCTTTGACTCTCTACAGCTTGTTCTCTTGACCAGGGAGCAAGATATATTGCTTACTTGTCTGACTCAGAACAGCCATGAACTGGGATTCAACTGCCAGGCTCTGTGTGGAGCTGATTTGCATGTGTGTGCGTGTGTGTGTGTGTGTGTGTGTGTTGTGTCCAAACAGAGGAGGAGAAGGAATAGGTAGGAGTTTATGGATGTGAACGTAGGTGGATCCTAGTAGGTGCTCTTAATCTTTCCTTTTTTAAAAGAAGTGACAAGAAAGCAGTTTTATTATCCTTTATTTTTACACTCCATCAAATTATGATGAATGAATCCCATTATTCAAATTACATTTACAAGGAATATGACATAGTCCTCCTCACTTTTTGGAAATGTATAGCCTGTATAGATAAAACTAAGATTTTTTTCAGAGAAAAGAAAGTTTGTGCTGAATCTCAAAAGATGAGAAAAAGTTAGCCAAGTGGAGGAGGGGAAGGGGGAAATAGAGGAAGAGTTTCAGTCAGAGTAAGAAGTCTCTCTGGTTTGGCAGGGCTGAGTTTCTTTCTGGAGGCTCTGGGAGAGAATCGGTTTCACTGCTGTTTCCACCTTCTGGAGGCTTCCTGCATTCCTTGGCTCATGGCTGGCTCCCTTCCCTGCTCTTTAAAGCCGGCAAGTTTGCATCTCCCTGACTTTCTTCTGTTGTCACATTTCTCTCTCAGTGACTAAGGCTGGGAAAGAGCCTTTGCTTCTGAGGGCTTATGTGATAAGATTGGGCCCGCCTGGGTAACTCATGATACTCTTCCCATTTCAAGTTCTATACCCGTAATCAACATCTGCAAAGGTAACATATTCACAGGTTCTGGGGAGTAGGGCATGGACATCTTTGGGGAGCCATTATTCTTTGTTTTGACTTTCACACTTTCAAGAAAAAACTAATATTTGTGCCTTGAAGCCTGTTTTACTAGGGCCAGCAAATTTATAGGACGAGTAAGTTTTCTTTAGGAACTTACATTCCTTAGCATGATTCCAATACCCTTGGCCTTGGATTGCCTTCGCTCCAACAGCTAAAAACACTTCCGTCTGGTAGAGATCATTATGTCATTAATCATGTTTCTCTCTCTCTCTGTTTCTACCCCTTTTTTATTGTTTTTTTTTTTCCTGGAATGTACCTGCTTTTCTGCAAAAGCCAATTCAAGCTCACAGATATTCTTTAAGTGGCTTAAGGATTCTAGGTACCATGAGGTACGGGTAGGGAAAAAAGGGGTAGTACTTGCTTCAAGGAATTCATAATCTAGTACACAAAAATACAGACAACCTAGAGTCAGTATCATTTTTTTTTACTTATATACATGAGCAGATATGTAGAAGTGGATTTAGATGAATCTTCCCAGTGTGTGTGAGTGAGTACTGAGTTTGATGTTGGAAACTGGGATTCAGCATTGGGGGTGAGTGGGGGAAAGCCAGAAGAGATGTTCTTCTCTATATAGGTTACAGGTGAGGCAGTATCAGGTGTCCACCAAGGAGCCCAACCTGCCTGCAATCTTGCAGTGGCTTTGATGGTTAAAAAAATTAGGGTATAAACTTCCAAAGGATTTTAATGAAAAAAATTTTGACTCTCTTCTAAATGCAGTAGAGGATTCAGGGTGTGTGTGTGTCTCACCATGGTTTTGTCTGATTTACTCATTTCTCTTTTCTTGATATTGCCTGAGCCCCCACCCCAACTCCCAATGATTTTCTGTCCCTCACAAGCCTTGCAGTTGAATTGAATTCTTCAATTCCATAGACTGCCCACTTACTTTTAATAGGGTTTTGCAGATCA
The DNA here is from genome assembly GCA_023783475.1 of Daubentonia madagascariensis. Lineage (NCBI taxonomy): Eukaryota > Metazoa > Chordata > Mammalia > Primates > Daubentoniidae > Daubentonia > Daubentonia madagascariensis. The sequence goes on along the minus strand of JAKFHU010000600.1, from coordinate 44,116,650 downwards.
GAGAGAAATCTGGAAAGATTTTTCTTTATGATGTGGACAGTATGAAGGAGTATGAGGAGGTGAGGGAGTTTGTCCCTGAAATGGTACTAAAACTGCTATTGACTTCTAGAACCACATCTCATTCCTCAGTTAAAAACAAAGGTAATGGAAAAGTATCAGAAGATGCTCTTGAGAGAAAACACAGTTAGATTCCAACCAGGCAGTTTCAAAGTAAACCCTGGAATAAATAACCTGTTGGATAACGTGCATATTAATGACCCTCAGGTCATATACTGAAGCTAGAAGGCAAATTTAACGACCTGCTTGCAAAGACTAAGAGATTAAGAGTTCAGCTCTTGCTGGTGGGGATAAACAGTCCTGTGGTTGCAGGGGTGGGTAGTGGTGGCTAGCTAGGCCAGGTGACAGATGGAGGTAGTATTAGCTGATTTCTTCAAAGTTGGTCACATTAAGCCCTCTGAAGAAGCACTGAGAGGAAAATGAAAGATGAGATGCACCAAAGGAGAAAAATCCATAGAGAGGACAAATGGAAAGCCATAGAAATCACTACTTATGCAGAACAATGCGACAGGCCATATTATTCTTTTACTCTAGGTGAGATTTATATTATTAATGATTCTGTTTATATAGTGCCTGTTTTTCCTTGTTTAGTGAATTTAAGCACTTATGAAAAAGAGTCATGCCTAGTGAAAGCAGACACTTAATAACTTTCTGTGATGTACTGTCGACAAATCTGTCTAAGGAAGAAAACAACCTCCACTAGGACTGACTGGCACCACCAAACTCTGTTTTGTCCAGAGCAGCTTTTGAACTTCTGGGTTTGATTTTCAGAGGTACCCAGCTATATTGCCTGCACCTAATGTATCTCTTTGCTATATTTCTGCATGATATTTATTTTGACATTTTAATAATGCTCAGTTTTGAGAATGAAGCCGTCTGCTGTTTTATGTGGGCAATGGTTTCTATGCCTTGAGAACCATTTAAATGAAACTCTGTTGTATCTGAAGAAATTGATGATAATGCTTGGAAGGTATATTACAAATACATTGTTATACATGTAAATAATTTGCCCTCTGGTGGGTAATGAATGAGGCCACTGGTTTTGGCAGCTGGACTCTTTTCGTACTCATCATAGCTGTCTGAGGTCTGTGTGTGATAGATATGCAAAAATGTTCTCAATAAGGGCTGCTTAGACTGTGTTATAATTTTGAGACCAGCCATTTTCCACTGTGGTGCTAGCTAAAGTAGATTTAATAGATTAGTGTGTATGTTAGGGGTGGTAAACTTAAATGCCTTCAGTGGCCAGGAAGGTAGCAAAAATGTGTGAAACAGCCTGATATAAGATAACAAGGAGTATTAGAGCCCATGGAGAACTGGAGAATATAATATATATTATGCCTAAAGGCTTTCACATTAAAAAATTAAAACTAGACAAAAAGTTCTTTGGCTACAAATCATGTCTGCAAGCTGAAACAGAACTATAGGCTCTCATTTGCCAGCCCTTATATCTGAAGTTAGATTTTACTTTATTTTTATTTATGTATTTTTTTAGAGACAGGTTCTCCCTGTGTCGCCCAGGCTGGAGTGCAGTGATCCAATCACAGCTCAAACTCCTGGGCTCTAGTAATCCTCCCATCTCAGACTCCCAAGTAGCTGGGACTACAGGTGTGCGTTACCATGCCTAGCTAATTTTTCTTATTTTTATTTTTTGTAGAGTTGAGGTCTCACTATATTGCCCAGGCTGGTCTCAAACTCCTGGCCTCAAGGGATTCTCCAGCCTCGACCTCCCAAAGTGTGGGGATTACAGGTGTGAGCCCCTGTGCCTGGTCCAGATTTTACTTTAGACTATACCATCCTTAAGGGACAAACCCGTGCTAGATTCATCTTCATATCACATTGTACAATCTCAATTACTGTTTTCTTGATAATAGAATATTTTTCCTAAGAAAAGATGGCTATTACAGTGTTCAGTAGAGATCTTATTGCAGTTGAGAGGTGAATGGTTTTAAATTATAACTTTAAACATGTTACAAAAGTGACTCTCATACCTATGCACTGAGCATGTGTCAAAGATTTATTTAACTCGTTAATGAGGGAAAAGCAGAATGGTACGTCTAGTTCAAAGAAGAATTTGAGGAACTGAGAATATATAGTCACTGAAAGAAAGAATCCTGAAATAAAATACAAAATGGTTTTTGATCTACAGGGCAATAAAACTGTAACCTTGAAGTTATCTTTTCTACTTAGGCAAAAATTTGCATGTGTGGTAGACAAAAATAATTTGTAATTTATTAATCTTCACAAGTTAACATTTAACTTTACAGTGTGTAGGCCCTAATCAACAGTAAATAGGAAGTCAGACAAAGATTATATCCCCTGAATCAGTGCTTTTCAAACAGTGATGTATATAAAATAACCTGGGAATCTTGTTAAAATGCAGATTCTGATAGAGTAGGTCTGAGGTGGGGCCTGAGATTCAGCCTTTCTGGCAGATCCCAGGTAATGCTGATGCTGCTGGTTCAAGGCCCACACTTTGGTAGCAGGAGAAGCAGGTGACATTTTAGACATGTGGGCCTGTTAGATAATACTCTGTCTTTCAAAAGGCACATGGTAATTTTTCATCCTTATTTCATTATTTTGGATACTTTTCTAAAAACTGGATTAATAGGATATCACCAGATAAATATTATGCATTATGAGATGAGTTTATTTATGACTTATTCAAGGCCTGAAAACAGACGCTTGTATCTGTGAGAGCTGTTTCGTTGGTTCTGTTTTGTGTGTCTGCTCTGTCACTCCTCTTCCATCTGCTGTTTTTCCATATGACTTATATTATTTATTTTTATAGGAATGCACAAACAGAAATTTACTGGTCAGGTGAATTTAAGAACTAGTCCCAGAAATATATTGATTTCCCTTCCCTCAAATGTTAGAAAATGTAAAGGGGCATCTTTCATCAAATGGTGCATCCCATCCTATGATGCAGATGGCTTAAATTCAGTCTATTCATTTCTCACATCATAGAGGCATTTGAAACAGACAAAGCTGTGCATCATCTGTAGGAGAAAGCAATCAGTATGAATATACCACAGATGTTTGCCAAGCAGAATAAATCGGCCTCTGGCCCAGTTGGAATTTTCCCTCTACAGAGAGTTTTAGGTCATCTATTTAGTTCTGTTGACCTTGAAACGTGTTTACCTTCACTTTCTGATTGAAGGGATTCTGTCACTAGGCTCTGGTAATGCTGATGAGACGAGAGTCTTGGCCTAGGGTAATGAAGGAATGAGTAGTCTTTCCCAGAATGTGTTCCCCGAATGTCAGCCTCATGAAATGGTATTATGAGTTCTGGGTAAATATATTTGGAAAACACTGGGTTAAATAAGCAGCTTTGTGTAGGACTTTTCAGAACTTTTAATAAGATGACATGCAGAGTGCATCTCCAAAAGTGATAAAAAAATTATTTTTCCAAACTCACCATATTCCCTCTGTTCCAAGATGGCATTGGTTGTAAAAGATATTATTAATTTAATAGTGGCTTGTTTTTGTTTTTTAAGGGAAAAAAGATTAGCAAAATTTTTGACATTGTTTGTAAGATGAAGCTCCATTTTGGAAATGTTAAAATGTAAAAAAAGTGAGCTTGAGAATTGTTGATCAAAGGGTACAAAGTTTCAGATAGATAGGATGAATAGGTTTTGAGATTTATTGCACAGCAGAGTGACTATAGTCAATAATAATGTATTATATATTTCAAAATAACTAAGAGTGTAACTTTCAAATGTCTTACCATAAAAAACGATAGGTAAGTGAGATGATGAATATGTTAATTAGCTTGATTTAATCATGCCACATTGTATACAAATATCAAAACATCACGTTGTATCCCATAAATGTATACAACTATGATTTGTCAATCAAAAATAATATTCAAAAAAGGTAACTGCCATGCAAAGGGAGTCTGGCTGTTTATACTCCCAGACAAGAAAGGAAGGTGGCCAGTGCCTATAGTTATAAGTAGAACTACAGATGTCACTAGATGAGGGGAGGGGGAGGGAGACAGGGAGAGAGGGAAAGGCAAGGGGGAAGAGAAGGACACACACACACAGAAAGAATGAGAATAAACTGTGATCATAAATTGGTTCTGTATCTGACCAGGCAAAGGGTGGGAGAACTATGGCTACATTTGAGCTCTGATAATGGCAAAGCTGGAACCCTAACCGTTTTGATACTGAGTGCTATGGAGCGCACTTGATAAGCAATAAAAATCTTAGAAACAAAACAAAACAAAACAAGAACAAAAAAAGAAAATAATTACATGGTTGCAGCAGTCTCTTTTTATGAAATGCGCGTTAGCATCCCAATCTCTTAATAGTCCAAGGAGCACGGTTTAGGAGATACAAGTCTGGAATATCTTTTGGAAGGGTAGAATTCATTGTGAACAGAGACCTGATCATCTGCTAATTTTTTTTTTTTTTTGCAGGAAAGAAGTGTCAGAAAGTTAATAATACAGGGCTCTGTACTTTCCTTTATTAAAACAAATAATGTATTTGTTGTAAGTAAAAGAGTTTGCATTGATTGGGGCCTTTGATGGCCAAAATCAAGCGCACTTGAATTTCCAGATAGAACCAGTACTTTCTCATGCTGAGAGTGCTAATGAAATGTACAGTGAGTCTTACACTCATAATCAACTGTAATTCACATTAGAAGTGCGATTGTAAAGATAACCTTAGTTTATAAATTGCTAATTAATATTTTCCTGCCTGTTGAGGACATTAGCTTGTTTCCTCTTGCCTTTGCCTACCTGGCAGGGGGTAGGGAACCTTCGGATGCTAAAAGATTTATGCCCAGCTGTAGTTCTTTCTGAACAAGGATGACGTTAAAAATGACCATTTTAGTATCTCTACATAAAGCCTGAAATAAGCTTCAGGCTTATTTATTCCACGTCTTTGAACTAATTCAGCTCTTTGCATCATTTGATACAAAGCTGACAAGGGCCTGGAAGGAATGCACTTTTATACATTCTTAATTGAGATGTTTGGGTGGATGATCAGTTTGTGTGTTATTTCTAAGAGTAACTTAATTAAAAGTTAATAATGTCTATCCCAACTCATTACTTTCAATTTTATGTCTGCTGTGCATATAGAAAAGTAGTAGCATCTTGCAGGGGACACTCTAATTCTTTAACTAGTCCCATAGAGTTTAACTTTTGATTTTTTTTCACTGTTTCCACCACTACCTTCCCTTGATCTTTTTCTACCTGGGTGCTCCAAGGCTACATTTCTCTCTAACTCTCTTCCGAGAACGTTGATATTGTAGCCGGGGCTGTTTTGCTCTATCTGTTCGGGTATGTTTCGCTTACGGTATTTCTTGTTGCCATTATGGGGTGTTTGCCGTCTCTTTATATTATGATGAGAACACCACAGTTATTTGGAATTTTAAAAATGAGACCTGCATTGGCCACTATGTTTAGAAACAAATCTATTTGCAATCTGGAATACTTGTACATTTATGCACCTCAAGTCTTTCTTTGTCATTTGTAACTGTATCCTAGGGGCCTCAGAGAGCCATCATAGAGCTGCAGATGAGAAATAAAACAACCAAACCAAACAAACTTATTTTAGATATTTGGGAACTCATAAAGATGGAGCTGCTTTGATGACTTTTCATTCTCTGTTAGTATGCTGAGTGAGTGCTGAACCTACCATGCTCTGTGTCCACTTCATTTTATCCATGCAGTAGCACCACAGTCAGGAGTTGGCATCTCTCAGTGCTCCTCAGAACTTGATGAAGATGCTATTTGGGATGTTGGATGGGCAGTATGTGGTGTGGTGCAACGTGGTGGAAAGGATCTGAACTGGAAGTTAGCACAGCTGGGTTTGAGAGCTGACTTTGTTACTTCCTAACCTGGGCTCAGGTTAGGCACAAAGAAACAAATTTATGTTACCTGTTTGTTCCTCAAATGTCTTCTTTAACATGGGGCTACTCTCTTACCACCCAGTGCTGAATGAGGAGCAAATGAGATGACCTACTTTTGTGATACATGCCATGACATTATCTGTATCATACCCAGGTCTGATAGTACCTGATCTCACCATTACCTAAGAAATACTAACTGTACCAAGGGAGCTATGTTGTTGGATAAATAATTTTAAAGTCATTTTTAAGCCCCCAAAATTTCTAGTTCTTCCCATCATTCAGAGTCCTGACATTGAGCCCTTCATACTTTTTCTTCTCAAAGTAAGCTAGGATGCATTCATCAAGCACAGAAGATTTCTGCAGTCATTTTAATTTCCATAAAGGTGTACAAAAGAAGCTTTCTGGTTTAACTACAATGGGGTAGGCTCTCAAAATCCTAGACTTGTATTAACAGAAATATCTGTGGTGTAATTCTATTTCTAGCAAAAGCAGAAAGAAGATGGTTGGGATTTTTTATGAGCTAGAATAGCGGAGGTAATGTTATATCAAACTATAGGCATTTAATTACCCCATTCCACAAATGTAGTTTTCAAATAAAGGAATCAAAAGGATTTCTAAAGCTATTCTTCTGAACTGTGATATAAAAGCCCAGAATACATTTAGTGGATGTAAAATGTATTACTGTACATTGTGAGGCACCACAATGAATCGTAGTACAATAAGAAACACGACGTGAGATTGAACACACAGTGATTAAAAATCTCTTTGCTCTCTTCTTAGAATTATTGCAATTTACTTAGAGTTTTACATGCTTGTCACTGTAAGGATGGGCATTTCTGGAATCTCTTTGATGGGTGGATTTCACACTGGGGAAAGGTCTCCCAGAAAATGGAAATGCTGTCACTTTAGGGCTTAAATCCAGACTAGGGTATAAGTAAGAAATGCTGTTAGGGTTGGGAGGAATAAATCACCCCGGGGGGCCTCATCATTCTTTTCAGGGTCTGAAAGTCTGTCCTTTATAGTGTCCATAAAAAATCATCTGAGCAATGAGGAGGAAGCTGATACAGGGTGACTCAGGGACTTCTTCACTGAAAAGTCTTTAAAGTCTTTACAAAAAACGTCGTTTCCCCTTCTTATTACAAAAGTGACACATATTCATTGTAGAAAATTTTAAAAAATGGATAAGAAAGGAAAAGAAAGTAAAGATCATTTGTAATATTATAGCAGCAATGACTACTCTTAATATTTTGGCATATTGTCTCCTAGTTTTTCTGCAAAGTCATTTTGCTGCATCAAATAAAATCTTAGTAAAAGGGAGTCTTGGCTTTGGAAAAAGGAGCAATGAGGTGTGCATGCATTTATCAAACATTTGTACTGTCAGGAGAGACTTTATCTTTTATATCTACAGAAGAAAGAATAAATTGGAAGTACTCTAGAAATATGGGGTTTATGACTTTTAACTCAACTAAGTTGCAAAGTGTTTCAGTGAACATCATCTATGGCTAATGAGTTTTGTTTGCTTTACCTTCTTGGTTTTTGAAAAACAAATTAGCAGATACTACTTTTTTATTAAAAAATTGGTGTTGAGGTGGGAGGATTGCTTGAGCCCATGACTTTGAGACTGCAGTGAGCTAGGATTGCACCACTGCACTTCAGCCTGGGTGACAGAGCAAGATTTCGTTTCTGAAAATAATTTTTAAAAAATTTTAAAAAGAAATTTTTAAAAAAGGGTTTTCATACATATTTCCTCAATCTTCAAATTTCCATTAGTTTTGTTCCCATTCGTGAGTGCTACTTTTGTCCAGTCTAATTGATATTTATCCCTCCTGTTGTTCTTTTTTTGAGTAAGATCACCAGCATCTGCCAGAAGCAAAAGTATTTGAAAGCTTCCCCATAGTACTTGCTCCTGGATTCGTAAAATGGTTGGCAGTAAAGGGGAAACTGGAATCCATAAAATAGAGTGAACCCTACTTTGTATGACACTATGTGGTTTTCCTGAACCTGTACACCTTAGGGACCTGCTAGTGAGGCAGTATTGTGTAGTCCAAAGTGGGTAATTCAGAGTGCAGGCTTTGGAGTCCAATTACCTGGGTTCATTTCCAGGCTCTGTCACTTCCTGGCTGGGTGACATTAAAGAAAAAATTATTCATAACACTTGTTAAAGAACGGTAAGGCAGACTTTATTCGGGACTATCATGATAGGTGTAGAAATGACTGCAATGGAGTTTTGCAGTAGGGGAGAGAGATTATGTTCAACTCCTAATACAACAAAGAAAAGTGAGAATTTATAGGCAAGGAGCTGGGTGGGGGAGGAGGTGGTCAGTGCATGGAGAACCTCCAAGAGGAAACGTCAAGGGCAGGGAGGGATTCTGGCTAAACTGACCTACAGGGCTCTTGAGGAAGGCAGGTTGGGATGATCAGATATCACCTGTGGGAAGGGGGGGATGAGAAACCTGATCAATTACAAAGGGTGATCAGATATCAAGGGTAATCCTGATCAGATATTGAGGGTGATCAGGCATCAGGTGTGGGGGGTTCTGGCTAAACTGATTTAGCAGGATTCTTGCTAAAACTGGACAATGCAGAGATGAACACGGAAGCCCCAAAGTCAAGGCATAGCTGAAAAAGAGCTCAGAAGAACCTGACTAGAGTTTAGTCAAGGAGGGAATCTTTGTCAGTAACCTTGGGCAAGTTACTTAACCTCTCTGTGCCTCAGTTTTGTCATCTTTAAAATGAAACTAATAATACTATCTAATCTTGTAAAGCTGTTGTGAGATGACACATTGAGAAGCTGCTTAGCATGGTGCTAAGTGTTAAAAAAATGCCAGCTAGCATATTTCACCTGATTGGGCTCTTAGACTTCTGGGTGGCCATCTCAGTAAGCACTAGCATCCAGGAAAGGCCCCTGGAGAGAGTTTCTACTTTTCCATGTGACCTTGGGTAATTCTCTAACTTTCAACAACCCAGGTTTTCCCTTCTGAAATTCAGGCTATGCAGTTTATGTTACAAAGGGGTTTTAGATGGAGATAGCATGCTACTTTGCAATGTAAAGTGTTTTAACCATAAACAATAGAGGTAAGGCCTCCCCTAAGAGATGTCAAGTTTCTCCCTGGAGATGGAGGAGGCCTCCCCTGAGTTAATAGCACACCTCTCCTGAGTGCACATAAAGAAAGGCAAGTCGCAGGAAATAGCTTAGGAAAACAAATGAGAAAATATTGTTTGTGCCAGTGATAGCACATGAAGGATGAATTCCTGACTAAACTTCTCAAGCAGATTAGGAGTGATGCTGTTCATGGATACATGCAGCCCTCCCTTAATAACTAAATAAAGCAATATACTTGGAGTTTCAAATCTTGGCTGTTCTTCCTTATGAGTTCAAGCACCTGAGAACTCTAGCCAGGTGTTTGTAGTTTGGCTGTAAGATGGCTTCATTAACATAAAAGTATGCAAAGAAGCTATTGGAAGAGTTCCAAAAGATGTTGTTTGCTCTAGTTTTGATGCATTTTGGATATGTATCCATGTTTGTACACAGGGGTCCTATGTTGGTCTCTAACTAACAAGGTTTAAAAGTTCTCTGTAATAAAACAAGGGAAGGTACCTTAAAATGACATACTTTAGAAACATTTAAATGTTTAGCTCTCACAAAAAACTTTTAAAACTTTTTTTTTTGGCTGTTCACTTTTTTGTCTTTCAAATCTAATTAAGAAGTCTTAGTTCTTCCAAGATAAAAGTTCAAGGATATAATGGGCAAGAAAAGGGGCATTAGATTCTGCTTTCTTGCAAAAGTTTTCTAGCAAAGGGATGATCTTACTGGGTTCCTATTAAATATCTTTTCCACAGCTCTGATAGAATCAGTTATGGCTCATTCATTTATTTATTCAGTAAATATTTACTGAGCATCTACTATGTGTCAGGTATTAGAAATCCAACTGGGAAACAGGTGGACATGGTCCTTCTTTTGGGGGGCTTATAGTCTAGCGATGGATATAGACAAGTGAATAGGGGTTTAAATATAGCTTGATAAGTGCAAAGACGGGAGAAGGAGGGCAGTTAGGTTCAGGAAGCAGGATAGATGACCAAAGGTGGCTTTCTGGGGAAGGCTTTCTTAGCAAACTGGTAATTTTTAATTTACTGTGACATATGCTTACTGATAGAATAGATGTTAATAGTTCAGGAAACTTGTATTTCAATGTGCTGTCTCTGTATTAGAAAGCTCCTTAGATGGAGGTTCAGGAACTGTTGACCTATAATTAAGCCCACAGTTGTCTACCCAGAATGTAATTTCTCTGTAGGATTGGAGCCCTAAGATAGGATGAGTCAGCCGCACAAATAACTCTGTTCCTTATTTCTTCAGAGCAGGGAAACTTCACCTAAGTTATAGCTCTTACATTTATTTAGCATTTAACATGTGTTTGCTCATGTAAGTCTCACAATGGCGCTTCAAGACAGGCAGGACTCACATTATCCCTTAACACAGTCCTGGTATTCACATAGTGCTGTACACACAACTGACACTTGATAAAAATTCAGTGAGGAAAGAAATCCCCATTTTATAGATGAATAAAGGGAGGCTCAGACAAGTTAAATGACTTGCACAAGACCATACAGTAAAACAATGGCAGGCGCTGAGCTACTAGGTTTTCTGCGACCCGATCCAGTGTACCAAACCACTTCTCAGGAGTTTAGGGTGTCAGGGTAAGTTGCGACCAGGTGAGGCAGCAGAGGCATGTGCTTATTGTCCTGGAGAGGCAGTGTGTTGTGACAGAAGCTGATTTCAGGCTCTTTAAATCATCCCATCCCAAAGGGATTACAAATCAGCATCTCTGGTCTGGCTAATGTCTGAGGAGTGTGTGTGTGCGTGTGTGTGTATCTGTATCTGCCTGTAACGTGGTTAAAATTTTAAAAATTGCCTACATTTGCACATCAGGGGATATCACATGAACATTCAGATTCTTAGCTTCTCTTAAAAAGACCAGCCTCTCTGGCAGTTAGATTATCTTTACACAGGGGACAATTGGCCAGAGACGAGTTGCTATTGTTCTGTTAGATGGGGTTCATGATCCTCAATTGGGAAGTGGAACTTCATCTTCTATCACCTGCCTGTCCTTCCTCTACCGACTAGCGGGCTCTGCTGATTAGGGGAAGGGAAAGAGAAAGAAGGGATTGTTGTTCTAAGCAGCAGCAAACATACCAGCTCTCTTGGCAGCCAGAGCCAGAGAGTAAGCTGGCAAAATAGCTTGTCATGAGGCATCAGAAATATTTCAAGTCATACCATTCTTTACTGTCTCATGAATTTTCACTATCTCTTACCCAATTAATTTTGTGTCCATCAAAGAAAGCAAATAAATCAAATGTAAGTAGATTGCTCTAGTTTAAAGTAATACTATACGGTATTTAGTTTTGTGCTTTGTAATATGACTTTTTAGTATAAACAAAGTTTGTTATATTTCTAAGCTAGCCTCACATATCGTAACCTCAGCTCTCGTGAGCTGCGCCGATTTCAGTGCTGTTTCCAACTGGTAAGACTCAGAGGACTTGGCTTTCTTTTATGACTGGTTTATAGGGTGTGATACTCACTGGCTTCTGACAGTCCTGTGCGGTGTTTCTTGGCTGATCCAGGGGTCACCAAGGAAATGAAGGCACCTACCCCAGGGCACGCCACGGCAAGATGGCTGCAGGAAGTCTAGACAAGCCGCTGTCTTTCCTGGCATACACCAAGCTCAGATGTCAAGAACACGATGTAAACATCAATTCTAGGGTCCTGCAGTGTTCAATCACTCTGGGAACAGAAGGAAGACAATGTGATATGGTACAAATAACATGGACTTTGGGTGTCAGGCACACCTTAAACTTGCAGAAGTTACTCAACCTAAGTCTCAGTTTCCCCATCTTTAAAATGGGGGATTTAGCACTGGCACATAGTAAGAATTCAGTAAATGGTAGTTATTTATTTTATTTTCTTCATTTTACAGGAAAAAAAAAAAAAGGAAATCTGAGACTCAGAATGATTAAATAACTTTCCCAAGATCAAGTAAATGGCAGTGCCTGCTCTTGAACCTTGGTCTCTCCCTCCCAAGTCAGTGTGCTCAAACTACCATATTATATTACCTCCGCAGTGCCTGCTTCTCAGGGTTGTTGTGAGTATGATGTAAAGTGCTTAACACTGTTTCTGGTGGAGTGTAGGCTTCAATAACTGGCAGTGATTATTATTAGAGATAGGAGAGCTAAACTGAGCTTAAATGCTGTCTAGAGGTTCAATTACCTACAGACCCTTAATGCGACAGGGACCCCAATTCACAGGTATATCTTTTCAGCCCCATTTACACATATAGATGGTCAACGTCGACTCTTGAGTGTGAGAAATGATGATGGTAGTGGTGATGGTTACTGACTGGAAAAGAAACACGACTTCATTAATAAAAACGTAAAACAGAAGACTGCTCAGTGCAATGGAGTGGTGAGCATGGGCTCCCCCTGCCAAACATACCTTTCTTGTCAGTTTTCAGACATATAATCATCTTCCAGGATTCTCTGTCTTGCTTGGGAAGGAATAGGTGAGAAAGTACACGCTCTTTGGACCTAATGTCTAGGAGGGTGTTGCTTTTAGTAATGCAGGGATAAAAATAAAATGACCCTCTAAAGGCAGTGGTGACTACCCACAGCTCACGTGGGAGTCAGTAAAAACCTCATTTTTCATACTAGCATTCAAAAGCTGACCTTTAAAATCACCACATCTGGGGAGAATGTGTGATTTGATGCAGAACATTTTAGGGCATGCCAAAGGATGAATGGCGGAGAATGTGCTCATCAGTTTTCCTCTCCTTCAAGGAGCTCAGAATTGCTTAGGTCATAAAAGTCAGTTCTTGGGCACTTCCAAACTGATAGCATTTGCTTAAGTAGGTCTTCTGTGCAAAGCAGATTAAGCAACGTATGAATGGAATGCTGATCCATGTGCCTGATATGAAAATGATGTGTGTGTATGTGTGTCCTCACAGTGAAATTTAGCCATTTCAAGGCAACTAGTTATATAATAAGTTCAGCAAAAGGTCATTTGGAAAAAGATGGAATTGCTTTAAAAGGAGAGCCAAACCCTGTGAATTGCTTTGCTAGGAATATGTTGCACTGAGGCTCATGGGCTACTTTTAGAGTCCAAGGAGTGATACTGCTGAATACAAAAACTAGCTTTTGATTTGTGAAACTCAAAACACCTGCAGGTCCAGAAGGAGTAAAAAGAAGCCTATTTGTATTTTGTATAATACCCTTTTTAAAGAGCCATGGGATTTTGTGGAAAACAACTGGATGGATGGACATCTCACAGATTCATCGCCAAGAAAAAATAGCATCTGTGTGCTCTTCTGTGTCATCATCTGCTAAATGAAGGTACGGATGGCAATGCTGATAGAAATTCCTCATAGCTGCTAATTCCGAGCAGTCTGGGCTAGGAGGTACTCCAGTGCTTGGGTCTGTCACAAATTCCTCCATACCCTGACCAAGCACAATTAGCATCTTCCCTGGCTGGTCTCCAGTTGGCTCCAACCTTCAGAAGCAGTAAACTGAAAAACTTTCCCCCTGACATTTTCAGATGAGGATCCAGATGTCAGAATCAACGGGTTTTCAGAGTTGCTGCTTGTACTGAAGGAGGCCAGAAGCCACTTAACTGCAAGACTGCTGAGCTTCTGTAGGAGATAACTGCCAGTCAACCTCCGTCCATGCTCCTGAAGGCCTGCAATATCTCAGGGCTTGACAGTGGCAAGGAGGCCAGCTCTACCCTTCCTCACTGGCTCCGAGGGCCATTGGCTGTTGTGAAGAGAGTACAGAAAGAGGTCAAGGAACAGATCTATTTCTGAACCTATAAGTGAAAACCAATTTGATAACCACTGTAGAGGGGTTTTCATTTTTTCCAAGTCTGTAATACTGGAAAATTGGCTGAGGTTAGTAATTATTGATTTTGAAGGCTGGCCTTGACCCTGCTGGCATGACCTACGGGGAAACTCTTCTGGCTTAGCCATTTCCTCCCTCCCTTTCTTCCTTCATTATTTGCTGAGCACCTGCAGACAGGGTGATAGAGACCAGACGTTAAACAACAACAACAATGACAACAATAGCAACAGTCAGACTCTGTCCCTGATTTCAGGAAGCTCAGAGTCTGGTGGAAAGGACAGGCAAGTAGCCTGGCAATTTCAGTGTGAATCTGTAAGCACCACATTGGGTTTGGGAGGAAGACCACCTAAGCTGGCAGACCAACAGGAATCAAACAAAGGGGCTGGGTGATGACAAGAGCATTCCAAGTGTGCAAAGGTGGGAATCTGATAAGAACAAGGTCAGTCTGCACAGTTGCCACTAGTTCCCTGTTGGGTGGGTGATCGGGAGGAGGAAGATTAAGATATGAGCCTGGAGAAGGCAGTGGCTGGAGCACGGAGGGTCTTTTCTGCCATGTGAAGACATTTGGACCTTTCCTCCAGGGCAGCGGAGACGGTGCACGTTTGTAACTGGGCAACCACGTGGCTGTTGTGACCTGACACTGAGCCCTGGAGATGGGGGAGTCTTAGATGGATCTCGTCAGAGTTTAGGGAACCAACTGCTTAAATGAATGCAGGACACTCCTGTTAGTCCATGAGTGGAAGGAGAAGGATAGGGGATATTTCTATCTTTTTTCTTTTTCTTTTTCATTTTAGAAAATATCATTACGGCCTGGTGTAGGAACTAGTAAATGTTAAATGATAATAAGTCAGGTGGCCTTCTTTGTAGTCGAAAAGGCTCACAGGCAAGCTGAGAAAGGGGCAATAAAACTGAAATGGCCAGAGGGCACTTAAACGAAACCATCCATTTACTTTTGAAAGCAACCAAAAAGATATAGGAAGCAGTGGTTAAGAATCACATAGAAAAATTCCGACTTAAACAGCGCCGCTGAAAACCGCCTATGTCGACGTATTCTTCAATAAAAGTTGTTTTCTGCTGACACTTTTTTTTCTTCCTGTGGACGTTCCTCTTATACTTGATGATCAATTTTCCACAAGGTCTGCCACAGTGTTTCCTCGGAGCTTAGGTTTTTACATTTTAATTCATTCGATGGCTGTTCTTAACCTAAGACAACGTGTGCTGTTTTCACAGTTCAGGGTCATCATTTTCCGGCTGACAAGCCGTTGCTCAAATCCCAACTCTCCTCTTTCTCCCCGCTTGCTTTTCCCTGTCTGGGTTGCAGGAGAATCCCTGGCAAAAGAAGCCGTTGCTGCTGGTCCCGGTGGAGACTGTGATCTGTAATTTAACTTACTTTCACCTTCAAATGATGCACATTTTGGGTTCTCTTAACCTACCCCCCCCTTCCCAACACCTCAGGCCTCAAAGTCATAGACGATGAACTAGGTTAGTCTTTCCGGAAACATCTCTTTCTGCAGCCCACCTAAGACCCCACTTCTCCTCCAAAGTCCAACACGAGCTTCACATTCTTCACATCCCGAGACAGATGAGTAAAGTTATCTGAAGTTGGAAAACTTAAGCTTGATTACTAGCTCTGCCAACTATTGTGCTTTAAAAGAAGAACCAAATCCTGTGAGTTTTATTACTATTTTTTAGTCTACTCTTCTCATCCATATTGTGCCTTTCTTGAGCATAGAGACCATCTCTTTAGTGACTTTTGTAATCTCAACTAGACTTTAGTGCAGTAGAATTTAATAAATACTAATTTTTAAAATGTGCTTTAGTTGTGACCTACTGAGAGCTGTGTTGGTTTTCATTTAGAGGCTCAAGGAGAGTATATGGTGAAATATGAGAACAGAAATCTAGGTGTAGCTACAGTCCCATAAGGCATTTGGACAATTGGTACTTGGATTCTATACAGTGACTATCCCCCAAATCTGTGAATGCTTGAGTAGTGGCTTCCTTTTGCCAAAGGGAGGCTTCAAGATATGGCAGGAGTGGCTTGTGATTGTAGAGCAGCTGTAGCCCCAGGACCATAGAGGACCATGTTGGTGAGGAGTACAACACTGGACTAGCCCTCATGTCTTCCAGCTCTAAGTTTCTGGCATTTTTTTTATACTCTTATTTTACACAGGACTAGCCCAGCGCAAAATCATGAAGAATGCAAAACCTCCTTTCTATTATCTCTTGAAGCCCAGTCCTAGAGAATTTTTCCGCTTAGGAACCCTTGCTCTGCAAAACAAAGCATTGACACCCTGGTGTGATTTGGCTTTCTGTGTGGCTCTTGGGAGTATTTGGAGTTTAAATGGTCAAAGAAACAACAACAGAAATTAATGTCTAGTGGGAAGTTTTCTGCCCTGTGACGTTTGAGTGAGTGATCAGGGAGGTGGGCATTTTAGGGGCAATGAGACTTCCATGGCTTAAGTAACACAGCCTCCATTTCAATTTTGTTTCCCAGTGTTGATTTTTATTGCCTTAATATTTCTATTCCAAAGCTTCCTGCTTAGCTATGAAGCCTAATTCTTAATTCAATGCCATTATCATTTGCAATTTAATCAAGATTAAAGAATCTTGGCTAAAGGTAGGAAAAAGCTTGCTGCTTGTAAACTGAAATTTTGTTGTAGCTAAAATTCCAACTCTAGTAGCTGGGGGTGGGTGGCAGAGAGGTGAGTGGAAGGGCACCTTGAGTGGTTTCCACGTTTTCAACACCTTTGCAAGTATATACATTGACATGCTAGTTGTGTGAACTAAGATGGAAAAGTGTTAGCAAAAACACCGTGAGAAGAAGGCTGTGAATCACAGAGCCCCTTTTATGTGTCTTTTCTGCACTTATCAGAGGTGAAGACCCCTGATGTTAGGACATCTTTGAGGGTCATTCTTCTTTTCTGGGATTTATCCTTTTGTTATGACATGGGCATCTAATAGAAAAGATGCTTGTTAGACTTGGGTTATAGCAGGATCCTGGAGGTCTCAGCTCTACAGGCATTGAGGCTTTATTTGCTAGATCATGAAGAAGTGGTGATGGGGAGGGTATGGGAGATGAAACCCAGAATGGGGCTGGGGCAGTGTGGGTGGCTGGGGGCACTTGGGGAGTGTGGGGTAATAGCTATTTACATCCATTCTGGAATTTCAGTGTTTCCACAACAGGAACTGCTGTGCCAGTATGACTGGCTGATAGTGGCTCTGCACCTGTAAGCACAGTTACTGATGAGGAAAAAATGCTGGATTTGAAGGTGGGAAATTTAAGCCTGATTCCTAGTTCTGGCAATCATTAGTTGTGGAACCTGGGCAAATCACTTGAACTTGAGTCTCAATTTTCCCACCTGTAAAATGGAAATAATAATAACTGCCGTATCTACTTCACAAGTGTGCAGTAAGATAACATATATGAGAACACTTTGTTAAACCAGGAAGCCTTCTTCTGGCTAAGTTTCCCTATTATCTTGATCTTTTAACGTCATAATTGAATTCTGCTGTTTAGTGATAATTTTGAGTATGGAAGCGTCTAGAGTTATTTATTCAAACACCAAATACTATATTTCAGTGTTTTTGAGTTGTTGAGTTTGCTTTTTGTATATTTTTCTTGTTGCCCTCTTATATGAGGGTGCAGTTTGGAAGCTTTGTTAGAGCTGTGTGCAAGATAGAGATAAACGGGCTCTGACTGAGAGCCTGAGGGAGTCTCTTATAAGTAAAGTACACCAAATTTAGCACATAACTTTTTGTTATGTTTGGCACATCTCAGTCAGGGCTCTTTCAAGCTCTCTTTGATAACTTCTTGCTTCCTGTTTGTGTGCTGGATATGTAGATAATGGAATTCTAGATGTGGAATGATGTATGTGATTATTTAAAAATATATGCTACCAATATGCAAGATCAAATTTTTATGGAAGGTGATAGAGAAAATATATAACTCATGCACTCACTTGCTCACTCAGGCATTTATGAAATGACATGTATAAGCTAATTTCCTGGAGAAAGTGAAAGAAGTAGGAAACTCGGGCTTCCTCCTAGAAGTTTGTATGTGCCATTTTAAGCTAACTTATGAATATAGAATGACTCTCCAGAAGGAGAGTCCTTAATTATTTCAAGGAATGCTGGGGGTGTGAGAGGAGGGAGGCAAAAGAACCTTTAAGAGGGAAATTGGAACAGTAAATTTCTTTTCCATCAAGAGTTCCTTGACAAAGTCATATATCTCTTTAATTGGAGTATGTGAACTTAGCAAGAGCTTCAGGTACCTAATACCAAACATAAGATGGGTGCTGCATGGAGTGCTTTTGCAAATCACCACGTGGGACCATTACGTATTTTGTTGGTGTGATTCTTGTCTGCGGACGGACTTGGTTCCCTCAAGCTTTTAACCGCTGCCCTTTTGGCTTGGCCAGAACTGTTGTGAGAATGGTGTACTACCAGCAGCAATCTGAAGATGGCAGCATTGGGCGACCTATCTCATTTTCCAAGCACACTCCCTGTTCCACAGCGGTGTTTGGATTTCAGATTGTCACTCAGACTTTCTTCTGCTTAATGACTGTATATATGTAAATGACTCTGCTTTTCTTCTATGGAAAAGGTCTGGTCTATCATTCCTGCTTTGTTTTTCAGTTAATGATTATATGCAATTATATTCAAATAAAATATTTATAAATCATTACATATTATTAATGGTATGTAACATTTGGAATTCAGGAAACATCAGCTTTGATGAAAGACACCCTTCACTTGGGAGGTGTTAGTAGTATTATTTGTTTCTGTTTAAAAGACATTAGTGGCCAAGAATCTGCAATTCTTTTTTGCAGGTGTTCTTATAAGGCTCAAGGTATTTTTTTTATTTTTTAATTTTTTGATAATAGGATGTTTGTTTGGTAAACCTCTGGGGAATATATTACAGATCCACATCTGGAGAGTTCTCTGAGGGAAAAAATTATATTTTCTGAAATTTTCATGAGGCAATTAATTATCCTCGTATTCCAAAGGGGCTTCGAGGGGTCATCCAGTTCAGCTCGAAGTAGGCTTAGCATTTAAAACCAGACAGTAGAATTGTGTGGTTGTCCCCGCCCCCTGATCAGTGATCATGCCCTGTGCATTTTAAGGTCTTCATCAGTATTGAAAATAGAAGGAGAAAACTTATCCTGAGCAAGCAAATCTGTAATTCGAATTTTGCCAACACCTGAGGTTCAGGTGCAGTTTACCATTTCTCTTTGTTAGTCACACAGGGAGCTGCCAATGGAAAACTGTCTCAAAGCAAAAGGTTGAATTCTCAGAGGAGAGTGGGCTGTAGAAGCAGATCTAGGGGCCTTCCTTGGTTGAGGACAGCAGGAAACCAAAGGAAAACATAGATCAGGAATGAGCAGATGGCGCTGTGTAAGGCCAGAGTTTCTGGAAGGACTCCCAGATGAGGTCTGGGGCCAGACAGCATTCTGAGCACAGTAGCTCTTTCCTCTGAGGTTGCCCTGCTTCTAGAAGCACGTTAACCAAGGACACACTGGGTGAGAGATTTAGTTTGAAACTTCAGCCGAATTGATGCAGACCTTTTAATTCCTACCTTAAAATAGGACGGGATGCCAAATGTATGGGAATACCACGTGCATGCAACAACAGATTTTCTCAGAGGCTCTCTCAGCCTGTTTTGATTTGGATCATAACTGTGACCATGCATTATGTACACATTGATGTAGCATAAGGAATATTAAAAATGCACTTAGTAGGCTGACCTGAATGCTCCTGTAGCTGGCTCCAAATGTGTATTTTGGATGCTTTTGAACATGACAGCACATTTTTTCACGAGCTTTTCTGTATTCAATGTTAAGGCTCCAAGGATTTCATGTCAGGTACTATAAATGCAATATAAATTAGGGAAATCAGCCAGAGGCATACTAAGACGATGCCATGAGATTCTAGTTTTTCTCCATTTTAGACTTTTATTTCCCCATTATTTGGTTGTAAAGTAAAATCATTCATCTATTAATTTTTTATCTAGAAACTTTAAAATGTGACAGATGTTGATGTCAAGCTCTTCAAAATCCTAAGCTCTAGATCTCTTAAATGTCACTGTCTATACTGGTTCTGGGTAAATCACTTCATCTTCCTCAAGTTGAGTTTTCCTTCCGGTAAAATAGGAGAGCTGAATTCCCAGGTTGCTTCCAAACCTTTTGTTCTATGACTGCGTATTACTTCTCTTCACTGTGCTCAGGATTATGCAGAATATTTTGGAGGACAGACTTGAGGGTTGTATTTTAACTTTTCAACATGTATTCACATCTCTTAACTTGTTTCTTCTCATGAGGCCTCTGTGATATTGACTTCTCCCAATCCCCTGCCATCCCTAGCCCAAGTCATGTTCCCATTCGCTCACTACTCTTGTCTCTCGGCTGCCACTGCCTTCTAACTGGTCTCTCTGCTTCCACTCTTGCCCTCCAGTGATCTCTTCTTCACACAGCACCGCCATGATCTTTTGAAAGCTAAGTCAGAACATGTATTTCTCCTGCCTAAAACCTTCCAGTGACTTCCCATTGCCCTTGGAAATACAAATCTATTCCTGCCTCAGGGCCTTTGCACTTGCTATTCCTTTTGCTGGGAGCACTTTTTTCCCCTAGATCTTTGCACATCTGCCTTTTTAATTTCTTAATGAAAAGCTGCTCTTTAAGCAGGGTGTAGTTTAAATATCACCCCTTTATAGAGGCCTTCCCTGACTACTCTAAAATAGTCATGTCTCCTGCTTAATATCTGACACATTACATGCTTGTACTATCTATAGAACATATTTCACCTGACATTATCCTGTCTACTGATTTTTGTTGTTGTTCTTGCCTGTATCATCCTATCAGCATATATGCTTCATGGGACCACAGCATTCATTGCCTTGTTCATTGCATATCCTTAGCATCTTGCACAGAGTCTGGCATATAATAGTTGCTCAAGATGTGTTTGTACAATAGATGAATGAATGACTAGATGGATGTCATGGGCAGGAAAACTACAGCCCAGAGAAGTTGTAGTCACATAGCTAACTAGAAGCAAAGCCCAGACTAGAACTCAGGCTCCTTCATACATTTCTTTCCTCCAGTCATGCTGCCATGCACTTGCCTAGCTTTGAGATTGTTCATTTACTCATTGTTTATTTATTCACCAAATACTTATTGAGCTCTTACTATGTTTTAGACACTATTCTAGATCAGTTGTTCTTAACCAGGGGTGATGTTGCTCCTCTGGGAACATGTGCCAATGTCTGGAGACATTTTTGGTTGTTAAAATGGTGGTGGGAAATGTCATTGGCATCTAGTGGGTAGAGGATAGAGATACTGCTAAACATCTTACAATATACAGGACAGCCTCCCACAACAAAGAACTATGCAGCCTAAAATGTCTATAGTGCTGAGGTTGGGAAACCCTGTTCTACATGAACAGACAGAGATACTTGCTCTTATGGAGCTTATAGTCTAGTGTGGGGAGACAGATGATAGACAGTATATATCATACATACAGAAATTGCAGACTATGTCAAAAAGTGTTGTGATGGGAAGAAAGAAAAAGTGGAATAGAGTAAGGAGGAGTGTTAGTAGGTGCTGTGGGTTATGATGGGGGTAGGAAGGGCTGTAATTTTGGCCTCTTTGGGAAGTGAATCAGGAAAGGAAATTTTGCCTTTGGAGGTTAAGCTCCATAACCTGGAAATGAACAGTCTTTTGAGTCTAGCCCAGTGTCTCCTGAACCAAGGGACATCTTAACCTCCAAATAAAAATAGAGCAAACTGCCATGGGCTAGAAATAATTATTATTTTCTGCCCCTTTTCAGGAGTGTTTAAATTCTCCTCTTTCTCAACACCTCAGCCCTCTTCCATCACTAATGCAGGACAGTGTTAATTTGATGCAATTTTTATTGCTCATTGTCAGCTTCTCACTTTTCTCTCAGAGCAAAAATAGTGTGATTTCAGCCTCTCCCAACAGCACCGTGAGTTTTTTCTTTGGTTGTGCAGAGATTTCTGCCTGTGTAGATTGATTTCTTAAACCTAACAGAAGCAATTGTAGATTTTAATATCCTGAGGAAGTTGTAGTAGTTGATGCTGATAAAACTCAGGCCAGTGAAGTGGTTCTTTATATTTATATTTGTACATGCATGCATATGTATACACACACACACACAACCTCTGACTTTACGACGGGTCAATTTATGGTTTTTCAACTTTATGATGGTGTGAAAGTGATATACATTCAATAGAAACCATACTTTGAATTTTTAATTTTGATCTTTTCAACACGTTACTATAAAGTGGGCTTTGTGTTAGACGATTTTGCCTAACTGTAGGCTAATATAAGTGTTTAGAGCATGTTTAAGGTAGGCTAGGCTAAGCTATGATGTTTGGGTTAGGTGTATTAAAGCATTTTCAACTTAGGATATTATTTTCAACTTATTGAGTTTATTGAGACGTAACCCTATTGTAAATCAAGGAGCATATCTGTGTGTGTGTATGTGTGTATGTGTGTATGTACACACAAATGCATATATAAATCTACACACACATATACATATGCATACATTTAAGATTTCACTAAAAATTATATTAAAATTGTGGTTTTGGTAATTTGGTAGGCATATGCAGATACTTGCTTTCTTGATCTCTCTCTTGTTTCTTTACCGTAATTCTTTATCAAACATTGGCACTAGTAGGGACTCAAACAAATGTTTGTTGAATGAATAAACAAACTGCAAAAATCACTTTGGGATTACTGGATTCCAACTTATTTTTCCACATTTGTATGAACTTATTTATGTCACTGAAACACAATTTGGTAAATATATAGCATATTCTTATGGTGTGATCATTGTGATATATTCATTCATTTCTAAATCTGTGTTTCTTTATTTTTAAAGTTATTGCAGGGGATGTGATTTGATCCAGAGGGTTTCTGAATCCAGGAGGCACAAGACTTTTAGTACTTAATACTTTTCCTTATACCTTAAACCTAGGGAGGGGAATATTAAGCAAGAAAATAGGTTTCAATCAATGTCTTGATTTAAATGTATTTAAATTTATAACGCTGAAGAAATTATGAACAGCATACCATTTTATTTTGGGGCTGTTTTATTCTATCGAAGAGCTCGTTGACCACTTCATTGGATTTCTTTTTCTTTTTCTTTTTTTTTAAGTGCTATTTCTTCACAATCGAGTTTGGCCTTTGCAAGCAAGAAGGACAACTGCGGGCTTATGGAGCAGGACTCCTTTCCTCCATTGGAGAATTAAAGGTATGAAGCTGTGAAAGAACATATCCATCCCAAGCACACTGGTTCAAGGTCATGGAAAATATTGATTTGTTTGTCTGAGCATTTCTACTCACGGATACCCCATACATATTTAATATAGAGGATCTGGCACCTCAGATGTGGGTGCCGACCTAACTTTTTGCACTTCTGAGAATGGATCATGCCTTTCTGGGTTTGTGGTGTGACTCAAATGGATGAACAGCCATGTGCATAAATCAACAAGAATGACAAATGTGTGCTCAAATGTTGGGTAACAAATGGTTGGCTTAAATTTAGTGCTGAAAAGTGGGCAATGAGCTAGCAGTGGTCCTACTGCTTGAAATTTACTCATGAGTGTGGTTTGGCTACTCTGATTTCTGTCACCTCTCAGGCTCCCTTGGACTCCTCAACATCTCCTTCCCCAAGGGGAGTTTGAGGTAACTTCAGCTTCTTCAAAATTAATGTGTATTAAAACACTCCTGGGCATATAAAATAGAAACAAACCAAATAAACCTATTGTCAGAGAGGTATCTAATACATGCGATGATGCCTAGGAAATGCTATTTTTTGGCCATAAAATGCAGTAAAATGATCATTTATTCAGAAATTTTGGGACCTGGAACATTCTGATAATTTAAATATTCTCGTTATTTAAGAATTGCTATTTATACTACTCGGGGATAGCAAGTTTTGGTAAATTTAGAATGTAATGTGACAAACAATCTGGAAATGGTACTGAAATAATTCAATCTTTCTTTGGTTATTCAGACTAAGATCAGGATTATAGATTATACTAGAGTTTTTATCTTGAGCATTGATTACCCTTACATCATATACTTGGGAAGAATATAGTTATTGGAACTTTTTGGTTGTTTGTATTCTTGAAAGATGCAATTTAACTGTAGTTTTATTGAGTCTGCTCATTTTATGACTCCACTCATTCATTCATTCCTCAAACATTTGGTTGAGCACCTGCAATGTGCTATATACTGCCAGGCACTGGGGATAAAAAGACAAAGAATAATGATAAAGAATAAGAATAAGAAGAAAATAGCAACAACCACCTGAACGAGCATTTAAATAGACCTTAGTATTTTTGGTGCTTCCACTTAATCCTTGTAACAACCCAACGTGATAAGTAATATTACTGCAAATGAGAAAACCGAAGCATAAAGACATTAAGGAACTTGCCTGAGATCACACAGCTAATAAGTGTTGCAGCGGGGCCCAAATCCAGGCAGGCTAGGCTCTAGAATCTGAGCTGTTAACCACTAGGCTATGCTGCCTGGGATACCTGTTATCAAAGAGTTTACAGTACATTCTGGTGTAAGAGATAGACAACCAATCAGATAATACAATGTGTGATGCATGTACCTGGCATATATTAGAGCATGTCTGAGAAAGCTTCCTGACAGGACCCCTGCTGTCCAAGCTGGTTCTTGAGGCATGGAAAGGGTAAGTAAGAAAAGGATAAGATGCACAGATCAGTCAGTGGACAGCAGTGTGTATATCACCTGGACTCCTGTCAAAGCCTGGCGCATTTAGGGAACTGTCGGAGGCTTAGCATGGCTGGAATAGAGGATAATGTTCAACCTAACAAAAACCTGATATAATGTGGTAATTTTTTCTTTTTTTTTACTAAATTCTCAACAAAAAACCCATTGGGGGTTAATCTCAGTGCAGTGGCCAGAGCCCATAACAATAGCATGATGTCATATTCTTATAAGACCATGTCCTTTATAGAGTACTTCTTGATTTCCCTGAAAAAAGAGTCAGAAACTGATGTAGCTCTTAAGCTACACCTATTTACATTCTCCTCAGATGGCTTATAAATTACACCAGAAACAAAAGAAACAAATCTCTCTCATGGCCCCACCTTTCGACAGAGTCTTCTGGTCTGGTTAATGAGGCATGTGTAGGCAGCACTGGGGTGAATCTGTTGTTTTGGTTCCTATTGGAGTGGACAGAATTGTCTGGAAATGGAAATCAGCCAGAAATATGTACACCGAAGGGCATTGTCCGCCATGCATCTTCTTGTTCCGGTCCATCACCTCCAGTCATTAGCGTTTTCCACTTTCAAATTTCAACACTCCAACATCTCTATGATTGCTAAATTGGACCATTTTTACAATTCAGAAATTCTTTCTATAAGAAATATCTTCTGATTGTTCACAGACAGTACATAACACGAGATGCTTTCCTTAGCACCCCTTCCCCCACCATCTCCCTGCCCTGCTTGTTAAAGCTCCCAGCGCCCTCTCACAGCACTCCTGAATACTTCTACGTTTCATTTGAATGAACAAATGCTGGTCTTGGACTAACGTAGGGGTAACTTTATTAATAGCATTATCATAATTCCTGTGTAAACATGCTCACAGTTTTGAATGCAGTTACCTTTTGCAGTAATATATTTTTGCTGTTCCAACTGCAGCCCAAACATAGATCCCAGCTAAGTTGCTGGAGGTTTTGGTGTAGTCTTTATAACTTTTTCCTAAGTATCCACAATTCACCTTCTCTTCTTAAACAGAACACATTCTCAAATTTGTGCTATAAGAGGCTACATTTTCCTGAGGCATAGATGTTGCTCTTTAGAGCTGGCCAAGTACTTCCAAGTGGGGTACCTATAGTTTGGATGACTTTCATTTTCTCCTCTTATTATTTGACAATGCTTATTTTTTTTCTTTGAAGACAGAAACAAAATAAACATGGAAAAGCTTGTAAAAGCTAACATAAATTCGATAACCGTAAAGATTACGTTTTTTCCCGAGTAATGATTGCTCTCTCTTTTGTTCTGATTATCTGTTCTGTGGTGTACTTTGTGAGGAATTCCAAAAGTGTGCTTGGGTGGGGCTTTTCCATACCTCCCATCACTGTGGAGAGCAATTAATAATGAGCTAAGTCATCTGGGACACTGACTTTTAAAGAAAACAGGTTGAAAAAAGGATAATTTATTGTCATTTACCCACAGTCTAGCTTGCATCTTCTTCTCATATGCTTTTTCTCTCCTAGAGTTGATCTAACTATATGTCTATGATTTTTTTCATTTATTATTTGCTTGCTTATCCATTCATTTTATTTAACAAACACAAAATTAGTGGTCCAAGATTTCAAGGAACCTGGAATCTAACAGGGAAATTGTAAGAAAGGGATTGATAATGGATCTTTGTTGAACTCAATGCTCTTGGAGAAGCAACAATGAAGTCCGTTCACTTCAGGTGGGAAGGAAATATGGCTGACCAATGAATTGGCTGAGTCTTATCTCAAAAAGTTAACCCATCTCAAAAGCAAAAGGCAATTTCTACTTTTTTTTTTCATGGGCAAAAGTAAAGTCTAGATCTTTATTTCCTTCAGGCCAGAGATCAGATTTTTTTGGTAAATAATTTAGCCTTAGCACCGACCTCATGGTAGTTGCTTGAATATTATGTATAAATACATCTGCTTTGCTTTTTAAGTTTTGAAAAAGCTGATGGTTTAAAAAATTACTTATTATTATCTTTTGGCTTTAGTTTTAGGATATATTTGCATGGTGAGTTTATTGTGTTGCCTTCACGTAACTATTAATCAGCGCTCTCAGAATAGCTATATCTTTATAACAAGCATTTGTATTTACTACCACTTGCAGCAACTCTGGGAGGTGGTCAGAATTTCTGCCAGGATGTGGAGAAGAGGCTCAAGGGGCTCGCAGGTTCTCTGAGGCCGTCTGGTGGGTCAGTGGTGTGGTTAGAGCTAGGGCTCGCTGCCGTGAGCCCCCATACCTTTGCCCTGTGCAGATGGCTCACACTACCCTTCCTCCTCCTCCTTCGTCTCATGAAGCTAGCACTGTTAGTAATGACAGAACGAATACTGGACAATGGGAACTGGAAACTGTGTCTTTGGCCATCACAAAAGGATTACCTGAAGACAGAGGTTGTTCCCTTGCCCCTCTGCAGCTTATTCAAACCAGTGAAACCTTCAGCATCACTAATTAAAAAAAGTGTAATGCATCATGGCCCAATTTGGCAATAGGGATATTGATGCCATGTTGTGCTTGGTTAGCAGGATGAGCATTTGAGGAAGGTTAAAAAAATATTCCATACATACCCACATAATGTGCCTATATATATACAAATGTATATATTTATTATTGTTCTGATGTGGGAAAAGATGATTGTGGTGTGAGTGTAGGAGTTTTTGCAAATTCTTACTCAGAATCTAGGGCCCAAACTACTCATAAACCTGACTTCACACTTGAGTTTTTTCCCCAACTTTAACCAGTCCTAATATAGAGAGTGAGGATCACAGGGTTTGCATTTAGAATAGTTGAGATAATAACTCTGTGTCACTGCAAAAGCAGGTGTCTGGGAGGAAGGAAGATTTTAAACTGATGAACCGGGGCCAGCACTATTGCAGTCTAGGACCTGGAAGCCTCATAACTAGGACCATGTTTTTTTCTCTGTGGGTTCCAGACCTCTGAGAGAGAGGGGCTGCACAAATGGTAGAAGGTGTGGCTGAATACATATGTACACGAACCATCACCTCTGGAGTGAATTAGTGATGATAACTAATATATTGAGCACTTCCCCTGCCAGGCACTTTGCATGCATTACCTCATTTAATTCTGACCATGACCCTGGGTTGTAGATACTATTAGTATTCCCATTTTCCAGATGAATACTGGAATAGGCTTACAGAGGTGAAGTAACTTGCCCGAAGTCTTGTAGTTAGTTAGAGATAGAGCCAGATTTGAACCTCAATTCTTTATCTTGATGACCTATACTCTTAATTACCTTATAATATTTTCTACTAACAATTGGGTTCTGGGAAATTCTTGATATTGAAAAGAGATTTTTCTATTCAAAAGACTGTAATGGAAAATTAGTCTGAACTGTGCACTAAAGCTAGTTAATTGATAGTGGCTACCTGTGTGGAGAAGGCCATCCCCAGGCCCAGTGGCAAGGCTGCTATGGCCAGTTTATAGTGGCTGGAGTGGAGGGAGGCAATGTTGGTGTGAGTGCTCTATATTTGCAGGCCCTTTTAAAATTGTATTGCAAGAAGAGCCTTAGAATTGATGTAGGTCAATCTTTTCAGAGTATCAAAGAGGAAACTGCAGCCCAACGTGGGGTAGTTTCACTCATTTGATATTATACGTCTAGCCTCTGGGACAGCTACATTTAGAACTCAGGTCTCCTGGTTCCCAGTCCTGTGCCCTTGTCTTTAGCACGATGCGTAAACCCAAAATAGTCCTTTTAGAGCATGTTCAGATGCGAGAAGGTGGCTCTCAAGCATTCCTACACTTTTAAAGTGGCTTGAGAGTAAAAGACTGTCAGCCAGGTTCTGCCAGCCTTATAAAGCTTCTCTCTGCAGGACGTTGGATTAATTCTTGTAGACCTCAGGATATCACACAGTTAACACTTCAGGAAGGAATCACCATAGATTTCCCTGGGGACATCAAAGAGTTTGGCTCAATGTTTACAGAGAATCCACTCTGGACATAGAGGACAGGGCACAATAGCTACTCCCCCAAACCGAGGCAGCTTAGAGAGAGAGACATGGGTAGGAATTGGGAAGCAAACCTTAGCAGGACTTCTCCATTAGGCAGTGGACTTTGGAATCAAGGAAGACATGGATGCTATTTTATACTCCTTGGGCCACACCTCATGGGCTGCATGGATGCTCTTGGCAGTCATCACAAAGGACAGCTCATTGTCAGGTAAATGAGACCATTTATAGGTGTGATCACCACCTCATTTGTTGGTCTCATTCACTGGCTCCTGCCCCAATTCTAGGTGCTTGTCATTCTCCTGGCTAATCCATGGGTACCACTATTACCCCCATATTCATTAACAGCCAAAGAGCAACACTGGTTCCATACTTCATTGGTGGAGAGGTCCCCAGCAGGTAACCAGCATATTACACATACAGTAGGTTCCTGAGGACAGACTGCGTTTTTGAGAGCTTAAAACAAATTAACCTTCAGTTTTTCCTTTAAATATTACATTAGGCAAATGTGATCTTTACTGCCTAATGGTCTTTGCCTCAAATTATGTGCTGTGAACCCACTGATTTTTCTTGAAGTCTGGGGCAGAGCACCCTGCCCTCTGGGCTGTTTCTTGATCTACTTGAATCCCCTTTACCTGTTAAAATGACTAAATGAGTATTTGACTATCCAGTGGAATTGTCACATGATGAATTTTTCTAAAACCACACTGATTTCAGTCTCTGTTATTGCATACACCCATTGGAGGCATCCTTTACACATGGTGACTGCTAAGGTTGCTAATGTCCTATAGAAGCATTGGCGACCCCAATAGATGAGTTTCATTTCCTTCTTGTGCTTGTCCTCGACTCAGTGAAAAGTCTTCGGTTTAGCAGAGATGTCCCAGGGAAGCCATGGCTTAAATGTTCTTATAGCCTGTTCTGCTACCACTCTGTCCATGCCCCTGAATGTGGAGATGAGAGAGAAGAGAGCTTGAGGGCCCTGAGTCAGCCACTGTCCTTCCTTCCACATGTACTGATAGATGAATGGACAAGTAGAGCAACATACTACGGTTAAATGTAGCCAGAGTGTATGGCTGCAAAGAAAGCAACTTCTAGTTCTGAAAACCACGGCAAGCCACTAGCAAGCCAATTCTTTGCAGAGGAGCAACAGCTCTCATGAAAGGACATTTTGTTCTTTGAAACTGTGAATTTGTTTTTAAAATGTGGACAGAATTATTGGTCATGTGGAACCAAAATCCCCTGATGTTCACTGTACTGCACTGAATCTAGCACAAATGCATTTGCAGGTGTAGTGACCTTCTGCTTATAATGAAGTTGTTCTGTGGGCCAAAAAAATGAGTTCACTCTGAGCAGCCCTCTGCATTCTGTGATTCATATATGCATTGATCTGGACAACAGAACTTTGCAGGAAAGCCAATCACACACAGGGTGCCCTTTCTCTTACGTGTCAGTTTTTTGGTTCTCAATTGCGTTTTCAAACTTAGGGAACCACAGACTTCTTCATGGAGGGCTGTAAATCATTCCATGCGTTTTGAAGTTGTTGGAGGAATGCATCAAGAATATTGAACAGGAAAAGGTTTTCAGAATTTCTCCAGGAAACCTTAGCAGTTAGAGACTGAGAGGGTAGAAAAGTGCTATGGGTGGAATCCAGAGGCTGGAATAGAGTGTCTTCAGAACCATCCAGCCCAAACCTCTCATTTACAGTGGGGGAAATGGAGGCAATCGGAAGTTAAATGATTTGCCAAAGTTAACTAGTTAGACAAGCAGCAGCACCTGGACTAGAGCACCAGCTTTCTAACTCTCAGTTCAAGGTGGTTTCTGCTATGCTTTTCCTCTCTTTGCCTCTCCTTCCCAAGGTATTTACCCCTTAAATTAAGGAAAAGACAGAATCAAGAGGTGTATTCCAAAAGTATAGTCCACAACCACTATCTCAGAGTCACCTTGGATGCCTTTAAAATGCAGATTTCTTGGTTTCAACCAGACCTACCAAATAAAATTGAGGCCTGGATATCTGCATTTTTACAAGCTCCTTAGTGATTCTTATGTACATTACATTTTATTTTTATTTTATTTTATTTTTTTTTAATTTATTTTTTTATTTGAGAATATTATGGGGGTACAACACTTTGGTTATATATATTGCCCATGCACTGCCCGTGTCAGAGCTACAATCGTGGTCATCTCCCAAACTGTGCTCCCCGCATCCATTCAGTGAGAGTTTTTCCCAGCCCCTCCACCCCCCTCCCTCCTGCCCGCCCCCTGATGAATATTATTGCCCTGTGTGATGTAGGTGTTGATCAGTTATGTACATTACATTTTAGAACCATCAATCCAGGGTCTATAAATAGGCAGGTGGCATGTGGCAGGAAATGACCACTAACTTTTAACATTACTGAATTTATCTTGAGAATGCAGTCATTCATTTTTCCCTGCTGTTCTTAGTGCCAGTCATGTAGTGAGCTGAACTGAGCTAATGATGGTTCAAAGAGTAATTACCCCAGCTTTCCTGTTTTTCTAATGTCTACTCTGGGTATAACTGTAGCTATTAATATTAGCTATTTTTTTCCCCAACTGGCAATGTTTATCTGCTGCATATTGCACTGCTGAACTTGGTGGAAGGTAAATTAATGCTTTGTAAGTATTCTCAAATATCCAGGCCCATTCCACACTCTGTTGGCGCATAGTACCTGGCCTCAAAACATCTCGCACTGAGTCCACAAATAGTTTAGTCAGAACCCCGATTACCTCTCTAAGCAGGTAATTATTACTTCTGCCACTTAAGTGAAATTTTAGTACATTGCTTATAGCAATAAATTTAGAAGCGTATTTATGTTGTACCTGTTTCTAGTCATAGCACAGATTTAAAATTCCACTTTGTTGCAGTACAGCTCTGAACTATCCTTCAGTATGAATTCAGCTGATAATAAATAAAATAATGCCATCACCTCATTTCCCCCTCAGTACCTAACACAATCAAAACAACAAACAAACAAACAAAATCCTAATGCCCAGTTTACTCTGCATACAGAAGAGTTCTGTATTTCACTGTAGACTAGTAACTGAGCAGCCCTGTAGGATTACTGAGCTATCATATTTGTTGTAAAAATGTGATGTCATGGCACTTTGGAAGTTTTATTATGGAGTTTAACAGGTTTTGTGGTATATTTTGCAGCATGCCCTTTCTGACAAGGCATGTGTGAAAGCCTTTGACCCAAAGACAACTTGCTTACAGGAATGCCTTATCACCACTTTCCAGGAAGCCTACTTTGTTTCAGAAAGTTTTGAAGAAGCCAAAGAAAAGATGAGGTAAATTTGCTTTTCTCCCATCTAAAGAAAATAACTTTTAATTTTTCTGGCTCTATTCTTTCCTTCTATTTATCTCTTGTACCAGTAAGGGTTGATCACATATTTTTCTATTTCTGTTTATTCTGCAGGGACTTTGCGAAGTCAATTACCCGTCCCTTCTCAGTATACTTCAATCCCTACACACAGAGTATTGAAATTCTGAAAGACACCAGAAGTATTGAAAATGTGGTGCAAGACCTTCGCAGCGATTTGAACACAGTGTGTGATGCCTTGAACAAAATGAACCAATATCTGGGGATTTGATGCCTGGAAACAGTGTTGTTGCCAGCATGATCTTTTTGGGGTTTAGCAGCGAATCAGTCAATGTCATTTAACACTGATAACTTTCTGTGTCATGGCTTGCCTAGTTAGCATGCAATTCCATATATCTGTATCTACTTGTAACTTACTGTGTTAGTATGTAAAACACCAAAAGAAACCCAATGGCAGATAACTACTCATATGAAAGAGTGTGGTATGTTTAAATGTCTTAAATAGATTTGACATTACTGCTTAGTGTCCTTAACCAAACTGCATCTATTTAAAATTTATAACAAATAACCCTCTTATGATGCTAGCTTATGCCCTTTTCTTTCTCATATTTGAGCCTTTCCTCTGTTCATTAGATAAAATGAAAGTAACAGTGAAGCTGTTTCTATTTTCTATAGTATCACTTTTTTCACAGCATTATTTGAGACAAATCTAGAATTATAGGAAACTTCCCATTGCAGTAACAAAAGCTTCAATATGCTGTTTCAAAAATTGTGGCGATAACAGTAGCTGGAATGATTTTTAGTTGAGTATTTATACAATGCAAGAAAAGAGAATGTTTTACAAACAGAATATATAGGTTGCATTGACCTTGTAGAAACTGAGTTGTGAGAAGCTTCCTGAAGTATTTTGGAAGATAATATTTCCAACAAAGGACATTAGGAAAGACTAAATAGTGGGCAATAAATCTTGAGACTATGAATTTTATGCTGGAATAAAGTGAATTATCATGCTCAGATGTTTAACCCATTTCTCTGGTTCAGAGGAGAATAAAATCACAGAGCTATAAAGATCATCTTTGATTTCAAAGATGTGAAAATTGAGTCACAGAGAAGTTAAGAGTTGTGCCCAAAACAGCATAGTTAATTGTGCACCTCCATTCACAGTCCATTGCATTTTCCTTTTGGATTGCTGAGAAATTCAACTTGGTGTATGCCTGTGTTTATGTGTCATCAGAGAAGGGAAACTAATGCCTATCAAAACTAATGTTTATCACTAAATAGGACTTGGTTTGTGATCAAGGGTTGCCAATAGTATATATACTGTTTCCCCTAATGGCCCAAAACCAGGCCAGATCTAAGGGAGGTTGTACACCTTCTCAAAGTTTGGGCAACTTTGGGCAAACAATTGTACCTGATTCTGCCACCACAAATATCTGGTAGTCCTTGACATAAAAGATAAAATCAGGTGATTAAGTGAACAAATAGAAAAAACTGCTGAATGAGTACATGAATTTCATTTTCTTCTGATTCCCTCACCACTGGAACACAACCACTGTTCCTCTGATTCTACTTTTGGTAGTACAGAAGACTGGATGGGGGAGGGAGGGGACAAGAAAAAGCAGAGAAAGAAAAGATGACAAAATAACTTTTAGCAATTTAAAAATATTTACTTGAGCACATTTTAAAGGTGTTCCTTTTTTAAGTTATTTACTATATGTAGGCATTAGATTATTATTATTTTTTTATTTCAGAATATTATGGGGGTACAAACGTTTAGGTTACATAAATTGCCTTTGCACCACCTGAGTCAGAGCTACAAGCGTGCCCCTCCCCCAGACAGTGTGCATCACACCCATTAGGTATGAATATACCCATCCCCTCCTCCCCTCTCCCACCTGCCCGACACCTGATGAATGTCACTTCCATATGTGAACATAAGTGTTGATCAGTTAGTACCAATTTGATGGTGAGTATATGTGGCACTTGTTTTTCCCTTCTTGTGATACTTCACTTAGGAGGATGGGCTCCAGCTCCATCCAGGATAATATAAGAGGTATTAGTTCACCATTGTTTTTTGTGGCTGAGTAGTACTCCATGGTATATATAGACCACATTTTATTAATCCACTCATGTACTGATGGGCATTTGGGTTGTTTCCACATCTTTACAATTGTGAATTGCTATAAATATTCAAGTGCAGATGTCTTTATTATAGAACATCTTTTTTTCATTTGGATAGATGCCCAGTAGTGGGATTGCTGGATCAAATGGTAGTTCTACTTTTAGTTCTTTGAGGTCTTTCCATATTACTTTCCATAGAGATTGTACTGGTTTGCAGTCCCACCAGCAGTGTATGAGTGTTTCTATCTCTCTGCATCCACATCACATTTGTTGTTTTGGGACTTTTTGATAAAAGCCATTCTCACTGGAGTTAAGTGATAACCTCATTGTGATTTTGATTTGCATTTCCCTGATGATTAGAGATGTTGAGCATTTTTTCATATGTTTCTTGGCCATTAGATTGTCTTCTTTTGAAAAGTTTCTGTTCATGTCCTTTGCCCACTTTTTAATGTGGTTGTTCAATTTTTTCTTACTGATTTTCCTGAGTTCTATATAGATTATAGTTATCAGCCCTTTATCAGATGTATAGCATGCAAATATTTGCTCCCGTTCTGTAGGTTGCCTATTCACTCTAGTGATAGTTTCTTTGGCTGTGCAGAAACTTTTTAATTTGATCAGGTCCCATTTATTTATTTTTGTTGATGCTGTGATTGCTTCTGGGGTCTTCTTCATAAGTTCTTTGCCTAAGGAATCCTTTGATCTTCTTGTACCTGGATATCTAGATTTCTAGCAAGACCAGGGAAATTTTCCTCAATTATTCCCTCAAGTAGATTATCCAACCCTTGTGTAGTTTCTTCTTCACCCTCAGGGGTGCCTATGATTCTTATGTTATGCCCCTTCACATAATCCCATATTTCTTGTAGGCTTTTCTCTTTTCTCTTATTTCTCTGCTCTGTCTCTGTGACTGACTTGTTGAATTGAAAGGTATGGTCTTCAAGCTCTGAGATTCTTTCTTCTGCTTGATCTAACCTACTCTTAAGGCTTTCCACTGTGTTTTGTAATTCCTTGAATGAATTTTTCGTTTCCGGAAGTTCCATTTGATTTTTCTTTAATATTTGAATTTCTTTAGTGAATTTTTCATTTATTTCCTGCATTCTTTTTGTGGCTTCTTTGTGTTGGGCTTTCAGTTTATCTTGCATTTCATTGAGCTTCCTTACAATCCATGTTCGAAATTCATCATCTGTCATTTCAGTGTTCTGCTTTTGGTTGGTATCCATTGCTAGAGAGCTGGTGTTCCCTTTTGGGGGTGTCCTTTCACTTTGATTCTTCATACTCCTGGAGTTCTTTCGCTGATTCCGTCTCCTCTGGAGCAGCTGTTGCTTCTTACCTTTGGATTTTCTTTTGTTTAGATAATGCCATGCCCAGTTTAATCTCTGAGCCAGTAGGTGGTGCTCGTGGGTGAGAATCGACCACACCCTGTATGATGTCAGTAAATGCTGTAAAGGGAGTGCACATTGACCTCCCTGCCAGTAGGTGGCGCTTGCCGGGAGGAACAAGCTGCAATTTTGTTTTTGGGTCCTGTGGCCAGCTCTAGTTCCTCAGGGGAAGCACTCGAATGCCCCAGGCAGTGGGTGGGGCCCTGGGACTTCCAGGTGGGTCAGTCCTTATTCTCCACCTCAGCAGTGGCGGGGGGGGGGGGAGTGAGGCTGCCCTCAAGCTCCACAGATGCTTTTAGCAGGAGTCAAAGGTCTGTTCCCTGCCTCTGGGCCAAGCTGCCTGTGAGGGGCTGAATTGCCCCTACTCACCTGGAAAGTCTGTGTGTGGCGGCGGGGCTGCCTGAGACCGCAGTCTGCAGTCTGGAGCAGGCTTCGCTCCTTTCCTCCCTCCCCTATTCCGTGGTTTCTTCTGGGCCTCTGCCGGCAGGCAGACCTCAAGCCAGCCGAGCTCCCCCAGGACTGTGGTGCCAGCTGGGAGGTTCCCTGCCCACAATCCCGGCCTGAGCTGGGAGCGTGGCCCTCCTGTGGGCGGAGGGGTGCCCCGTGAGCACGCTGCAGCTAGGACCCACTCTGCGCTCTCACCCCTGATCTGCTCCTGCCGACACCCACACCTCACCAGACTAATTCACAAATATCTACTCTGTGCCCCCAGGCGATGTGATCGACACCCAGGTGTACGGGATCTGGCCGCAGGTCCGTCCCCTGGGCTCTGGAGTTCAAACCCTGACCATGCCAGGGAGAAGGATACTGGTCCCAAGTCTCTCTCACGGGGTGCCCAAGCTGATTCACTGTCCCTCCCCCTCTGCTGGGGTCGCTGGGCAAGCAGCACCAGGGAGGGCCAGCAGGCAGGGAGCTCATAGTCTGAGCACCCCTCAGTCTGTTGCAGGACCCCAAAAGGAAAGGCCTGAGCCCTGTTCCCTGTGGAAGCCTCTGTTTGTTGGCTCAATTGTCTCTCTTGGCAGCTGCGGGTGGGGGAGAGGAAGGGGAGAAAACAGAGTCTAGGTGGAGAAAAGTCCACCCTCTGGTTGTCTCCAACCCTCTCTCCAGGAGGCAGTCTGTCCAGAATGATGGGACTCTGGAGTCACGCAGATCACCCGGGACACACTGGATCCCTGTGGCTCCTGCAGCCTGGGCTGGAGTTGGGAAATGTCTGCGTGGGGACAAGCAAGACGGAACCTGAGGGGTTGAGGCCCCCAGGGGAGGGCAAAGGTGCCCGATGGGTAGGGAAGCAATATGGTGTCTGCCTTCCTGCTGGGGTCTGTGGGGCAGGAGGCATCCCAGTGGGGGTGGGTGAGAGCCTGGTGCCCTGTCTGCAAGAAGCTCTCCTCTCACTGGTGGCAGCAGTTTCTGGGCTCGCTTCGGCAGAAGGTCTCCAGAAGCTCGGGAGCCCACCAACAGTCTGAGATGCAAGGGAGGGGGCTGTTAGCCAATCCACCAACCCTTCTTGCTGGTCTCTGAGCCTGTCTGGCCGCCGATGCCTTTCTCCTTCCAGTTCTGCTCTGCAACCTCTTCCCTTGGAGTCTCTTGTAGGTTCAGGCACCCTTCCTTCAGACCCTCATCTGATTTATGTTTGTCTGTTTTTTTTTCTCTTTCATCTAAAATTTCTCCTTCTTACAGAGACTCTCTGGCTAGTTGTGCCTTTGGTCCACCATCTTCCCCTAAAGATGTTCTCTTAATAAGAAATTACATAAAATTTCAAACTAATTCATACTCTTATGTGGGGCACATTATGGATTAGAAATCTTTGGACTAAATATATTCAAGAAGAATATGAGAAAGACTTAAAATACACATTAGGGAGAGGTCAAATTTAAATGAAAATTCAGAGGTTTGAATATTGGTTATCTTAACTATTGAGGATCGTTAATTTCTAAAGCATTCTCAGAACAACTAAATTTTGAGAAAGAATTTGGTGGTAGAATGTGAGAGTCACAAAATTTAAATGTTATTCTAGGTGAAGGGGATAGTGCCTTGAAAAATTATTGATGGTAGAGAAATGATGAACAAGCTGAACCAAATTTAAAAGATCTAGGATGATCAAGAAGTTGTATATTTTAATACTTTTATAGATCTACAAATATATAGTTTCTTATATCTTGCTTTGCTAGGTCTAGAGGACCCTGAATAACTATTTACCTATGAGAAATAATCCAGAGTAACAATCTAGAACAACAAATCCCCATTTCAGAACTAGTTGCTGAATTTTCTCACAGAAAAAAATTGGGTAAGAAACTCTTAGTATATGCCTTTCGTGTTGTTTTCATAATTTGGTGGTGTTTAGACTGTGTTTAGACACAAGTCCTAGAGTTCTGTCATATTTTCTTTTCTTTAAGAAAAACATAAGTAACTATCAAGCTTTTCCCTTCTAGTCCCATGATGAAATGGGAGCCTCTTAGTTAAATGTACTTGAGAGAGAATTATATTTAATTGTAAACAAATTCCCTCCACAAAAATAACACTTGAGGTGTCTTTTGCTTGTCTTGTAGTGGAATCCAGTTTTCTTATATGTACAGCATCTATTTTGTCCTCAAAGTAAATAGACTTTCCCACAGAGCTTATATAGGTATCATACAAGGAAGAGGAATTACCTGATTCTTTTTGGATTTGTTCTCCATTCAGAATAGCATAACCATGGTTTTCACCCTGTGAAACAATGGAATCATGGTTTTCATTTGTTGTGAGCATTTAATATGCAAATGCCATTACAGCTAATGGTGGGAAAAATCCTATAAAATTTAATAGCCATCATAGGAAAAGTGTTGGCAGAAAAATTCCCTGCATAGAAATAGTCAACAAAATAATCACAGCCCGCTTCTTGTCATATCTGATATTACTCAGTGTAACCATTTGTCTCAGTTATGCCTCGTGACTTAAAGCTAAATTAAATAGATCCAAGGGCAATTATAAATTTAAAGTTACTTTCTCACTGTCATCTAGCTGCGAGTTGTTACTTTATTTTGGCTTTGCTGCTGACTTCTCTAATCAGTTAACCAGAAATCAACACAAAGTTCCTGGCAAGACCAGTTTTCTTATTCATCACACTTTGCAAAAGATAGCCAGAATCTGATCAGTCCAGCTTTATTCTTGAAGCATTTTTGTCTGTTATGAGTTAGGGTCAGGCATACAGTGTATTCAGTGTATACAGTGAATGATCAGTTTATTTGGCTTAATAAGAATGTAATAGACTGTTTATAAATTACACGTTTTAAGAGTGGGGAACTTTGACCCAAATTTGTTTGTTTGTTTTCGCATTTGTGATATGGGTTGTGAGACTTGGGTTTCTGGTTTAGTCTCATTTATTTACTGTGTAATTTAGAAATGATGCTTTATGGGGATGATATATCTGGGCGTGTGTTGCTTGCTTATAGTAAATGGGCCTGAGCCTAATGATTGTAAAGTATTGCAACATTTACCAACATGAAAAGTCTAAAATGGAAAACAGTGTGCTTTAACGTGGAATCAAATAGAAATACAAAGTTTCATTTTCAAATGGAGTCATGGCTCACATCATCTCATTTTCTTCATTCGAGGAGGAAAACATTAACACAAGATGTAGTTGTCCTCCGATTCGTTTGATCTAATTTTCGACTTCTAAAGAATCAAGCCCCGATGCTTACTCTCATGAACCTTGTCTTACTTATAATGAATAAGAAAGCAGCCCAGAGTTTTCCAGTGTGTCTGAGGTTTTTTTTTTGTTTGTTTGTTTCTTCTTCAATTTCCAAAGACATTCTTTTATTTTGGGAAATGATTCTTATGCAAATTGCCATATTCTGGGGAGAGTCAAGGGAATTAACAGTGGGATACTACTTCTTCCAATATTAGCTTGGCATATGTTCGAAATAAGCCGGTTCTAACATAAAATAGTGGTTTTTTATAATGTGACTTGGGGTTTCAAAACATTCATGCTGTTTCTTAGAACATACCAGGCACTGTTTCATGCACTATTGCAGACACTGAGGATGAAGTTGTGAATAAGACAGAGGAGGTTTACACCCACTTTGAACTTATATTATAGTAGGGAGATACAGGCAAAAAACCAGATAATTTGAAATTGTGGCAAGTTTTATGAAGAAAATAACCAGGGTGATTTGATAAAGAGCAGTGGGGAGATAGAGTCAGGGGACCTGGGAGGGCCTTTCTGAGCAGCAGGTATTTGACCAAAAACCATGGGATAAGAAGAAGCCAGGTGTGAAGAGGGCCATGGAAAAAGTGTTCCTGGAAGAGGGACCGGAAAGACCAGAAGCTGTAAGGCAGAAATGAGGTTGATGTGTTTGAGGAAGGGACAGATGGCCCGAGTTCTAGAATGGAATGATATGAGGGCAGCATGGGAGGCCGGCATGAGAGATAACACAGGGTTTCACAAGGGGTCAGGTGTACTCCAAACAGTGGAAAGCCATTGGAGAGCTGTAGGGAAGAAAGTGACATGAGCTGATTTACATTGTTCAGAGCTTACTCAGGCTGCTGTGTGGACATGGAGTGTAGTGAGGTTGGATGGTTGGGTGGGCACAAGAGTTAGAAGCAGCAAAGCCATTGCAATAAGGAGGATCTACAAAGTCAGTATCTTTCTGGATCACGGTGGACATTATTAAAAATAGTTGTAATTAAATAAGTTACAAAGTTAAGTGGGTGGGTAAGAACCATCAGATAAAAAACTGGGGGAAACTGGAATAGCGGGTACCTGGGTTGATTCTCATTTAACTGGCAAAGCCGTCATCCAATGATCACCTGTGTCTTTCACAGATACTTAAAGCTTCCTTTGACAAAATAACATCAGGCTAAACTTTCTCTGACTGGCTCTTATGGAAGAAAAGCTAGACTGGAAAGCAAATGTCATTTTTTTTTTCTTGTGACTCACAGATATTGATGACAGAAGCTTAAATGAATTAGAAAATGAGGCATTATTGGTGAATGTTGGCGGTGCTGACACGTAGGGTAATTCAGGACAATAAAAGCTCCCTCACCTCCAGGCAAACTGAATAGTTGTGTTCACTGTCCATTCTGGTTATTTGTATGGGAATAGGCCATATAAATGTAAGTGAATTAGTTAAGTCTATTTCCACTCTTTTTGTTGCCTCCCATCTCCCCAAATGCGTATTTCAGATATTTCAGAAAGGGTTTACTTGCTGTGATTTCGTCCTCTCTCCTAGAAGGATGGGTCTGGTGCAGCAGCTGGAAGTATATTTCCTTCTTGGGGAAGACTGCAGTGAGCCTGATGTTCAACCCAAGGGCATCTGTGGTTATGGTGCCTGTAAACAGCATTCTCATAATCCAGTCTGGATACAGTTTTTTATAATTGAACAACAAAAACATCTGACAGATGTGGGCAGGGTAATTTGAAAGCTAGATGGCACAAAGAAATCAAGTTCATTTTCTGTCAAAATCAAATCTTTAAAAAAAGATGCAAAGCTGGCCCTCATTTTATAGGTTGAGAAAGGTAATATTAATTATAGGAAGGTGGTTGGAGTTTCTGTCCCCTCTACTTTTTCTAGATCCCTTGCAGTCTCTTTGCTTTTTAGCTTGTTCATTTCCATGGAACTAGCAAGATGCTGATTCAGTAGGTCTATTATTCCCAAAGGTTTGCAAACCACTGAACACATCTAATGTACAGCTTGCCCAATTTTAGTGAACAGCTAACTTCACAGACGTTAATGAGGCCAATTATTGGCAAGTGAATTTGAAGTGAAGAACACATTAGGTTTGCTACTATAGCAGTTATTTGTTTATCGGGATTGATTGAGGCAAACGTCCTTTTGATCATTACATCTGATTGATCACTGCACATGGCATTATGAAAGAATGAGGTTTCCAAATCAGATAGCTACTTGGAAGAAAAATCTCTACCTTGCAAGGGCAGAACATGTTTCCCTATCTATTTCAGTGTGAAAGCCTAGCCATTAAATTGGAATGGATCCTAATTAGTCTCCTCACAAATCTCTAAAACTTTTTGGTCTTTCCTGTTGAGCAGAACTTAAAAGAAACCTAAATTCCTCCCTTGCCCACGTATAGTCAATATCAAAGAAAATAACTTGCACGGTAATATTGCTGAAAATGAGTGCAGACATAGCAATCCTGATTTGAAGTGGCATTGGA
Source organism: Daubentonia madagascariensis (assembly GCA_023783475.1). Taxonomy (NCBI): domain Eukaryota; kingdom Metazoa; phylum Chordata; class Mammalia; order Primates; family Daubentoniidae; genus Daubentonia; species Daubentonia madagascariensis. Next base: position 44,075,129 of record JAKFHU010000600.1, on the reverse strand, counting down.
AAGTATAATTTGATTCACCCAGCCAAATGATTACTGCAAGTACAGATCATCAGCACAGCCCACTCCAGGACATTTGAATTGGTGATGAGCTGACAGCTAATTGCCAGACTGAGTCTGCCTCTTGAGCTTCTGCCTGAGAACAGAGGGAAAAAGCCCCATTACTCCTACAAACTCCTAGCCTGGATGTAGGCTATTTTTCCATGTTGGAAATATGTCTTTTAGGATGGCTGTAGCTCTATTCATACTGACCAGCTGCTGTTTGCCTAACATCTGTATCTACTTTGTCCAGTAACTGCACCCCCATTTTTCCTCCTGTGAATCCCACCCCCGACTCTTAGTTCATACCTGAGGTGGGGCTGATTCCACCTCTCAGTTCTAGGGGTGGGCTTATAACCAAGGGTTGGTCAATGGTCAATGAGATACTATATTATTCTGGTCACAGTGATTGGTTCAGAAGTGGGCCATGACCTGAGTTGGGCCAATTAAAGTCAAACCCTGGACTTTTCCAAAACCATTGAGAAAAAGGTGTGCTACTTTCTTCTCTGATTATAAGGTGGTGAAAAGCAAGTCTGGAACATCCATGGGCCACCATATAGAGAATGCAAGGTGAAGAGTAAATGAGACAATGTCTTAATGACATTGTGAAGTTCACAGATATAGCTGTGCCTATAGCTAGATGTAGCTTTGGATTTTCCAGGTCTGTGAACTAATAAACGGTCCCTCCTCTCTTGTTCTCATTTTCCTGCTGCTATCATTGGCATCAGAAAAGTGCTAACACCCATGATAAAAGCACAAGAGACAAGGCAGGAGATTTTAGATTTACTTTCTTCACACTTTTACTCTTAGTTCTGGGAATCACAACTTCCTGAATAAGTATAGACACACCTTGGAGATATTGTGGGTTCAGTTCCAGATCACTGCAATAAAGCAAATTTCACAATAAAGTGATTCACACAAATGTTTTGGTTTTCTAGTGCATATAAGAGTTATGTTTACACTACACTGTAGTCTATGAAGTGGCAATATCATTATGTCTAAAAAAACAATGCATATATCTTAATTAAAAATTAAAAATACTTTATTGCTAAAAAATGCTAATGATCATCTGAACCTTCAGTGATTCATGATCTTTTTGCTGGTGGAGAGCTGGTCTTGCCTCAATGTTGATGGCTACTGTTTACAGTGGTGGTTGTTGAAAGTTTGGGTGCCTGTGGAAATTTCTTAGAATGAGACAACCATGAAGTTTGCTGCATTGATTGACTCTTCCTTTCATGAATGATTTCTCTATAGCATGTGATGCTGTTTGATAGCATTTTACCTATCAAGCAGAACCTCTTTCAAAATTGGAGTCAATCCTCTCTAACCCTGCCATTGCAATAGCAACTAAGTTTATGGAATAGTCTAAATCCTTTGTTGTCATTTCAACAATGTTCATAGCATCTTCACCAAGAGTAGTTTCCATCTAAAGAAACCACTTGCTTTGCTCATCCATAAAAAGCAACTCCTCATCTGTTGAAGTTTTATCATGAGATTATAGCAATTCAGTCATATCCTCAGGCTCCATTTCTAATTCTAGTTCTCTTGCTATTTCTACCACATTAGCAGTTCCTCCTCCACTGATGTCTTGAACCCCTCAAAGACATCCATGAGTGTTGGAATCAACTTCTTTCAAACTCCTATGAATGTTGATATTTTGACCTCCTCCCATGTATCATGAATGTTCTTAATGACATCTAGAATGGTGAATCCTTTTCAGAAGGTCTTCAATTTACTTTGCCCAAATCCATCAGAGGAATCACTATCTATGGCAGTAATAATCTTACCAAATATATGCTTAAATAATAAGAATTGAATGTCAAAATTACCCCTTGGCTAAAGAATGGATGTTATGTTAACAGGCATAAAGACAACATTAATACTCTTGTACATCTCCATCAGAGCTCTTGGGTAACTAGGCACATTGTCAATGAGCAGTAATATTTTGAAAGGAATCTTTTTTTTTTCTGTGCAGTAGGTCTAAACAATAGGCTTGAAATATTCATTAAACCATGCTATAGACAGAAGTGCTGTCATCCATTCTTTGTTTTTCCAATTATAGAACAACACAGGCAGAGTAGATTTAGCATAAATCATAAGGGCCCTAGAACTTTTAGGATGGTCAATGAACATTGGCTTCAACTTAAAGTCATCAGCTGCATTTGCCCCTAACAAAAGAGTCAGCTTGTCCTTTGAAGCTTTGAAGTCAGGCAGTGACTTCTACTCTCTAGCTATGAAAGTTCTAGATGGCATCTTCTTCCAATAGAAAGCTTTTGTGTATACATAGAGAATGTGTTTTTTGGTGTAGACACCTTCATCAATGATCTTAGCTAGATCTTCTGGTTAACTTGCTGTGGCTCAGCACTTGCTGCTTTGCCTTGCACATTAATGTTATGGAGACAACTTATTTCCTTAAACCTCGTGATCCAACCTCTGCTAGCTTCAATTTTTTTTTCTGAAGTTTCCTCGTCTTTCTCAGTCTTGAAAGAATTGAAGAGAGTTAGGGCCTTGCTCTGGATTAGGCTTGACTTAAGGGAATGTTGTGGCTGGTTTGATCTATACAGACCACCCAAACTTTGTCCATATCAGCAATAAGGCTGTTTTGCTTTCTTATCATTTGTGTGTTCACTGGAGTAGTACTTTTCATTTCCTTCAAGAACTTTTCCTTTGCATTCACAACTTGACTAACTGTTTGGCATAAGAAACCTAGCATTTGGCCTATCTAGGCTTTTGACATACTTTCCTCACTAAGCTTAATCATTTCTAGCTTTTGATTTAAAGTGAGAGACATACAACTCTTCCTTTCACTAAAACACTTAGCAACCACTGTAGGGTTATTAATTGGCATAATTTCAACATTGTTTGGTCTCAGGGGATAGGGAGGTCCTAGGAGAGGGAGGGAGATGGGGAATGGCTGTTTGGTGGAGCAGTCAGAACACATACAACATTTATTGATTTGGTTTGTCCAATATGGGCATAGTTCATGGTGCCCTAAAACAATTACAATAGTAACATCAAAGATCACTGGTCATGAATCATTATAATAGACATAATAATAATGAAAAAGTTTTGAAATACTGCAAGAATTATCAAAATGTGACACAGAGACACCAAATGAGCACATGCTGTTGGGAAATGGCACCAATAGACTTGATTGATGCAGGGTTGCCTTAAATGTTAAATTTGTGAAAAACTCAATAAAGGCAATAAAGTGAGATATGCCTGTAGTATTTGCATCCTTTTGGCTTAACATATGCCATAGAAATATGGCATACCTAACCTGTTTGTCCTCCTTTAATGTTCGGAGTGGTGGGACTTCATTGCAGTAAGATGTGGCCAGCAAAATTGCTCAACAGATGTGTTTAATTAGGTTCTAGAAGACAACTTGAAATTCATTCTTTCGGTCACTGGTTTGTTCCATGGAAAAAGAATATCAAAGCAAATTCAACTTAAGCTGAGAGGCAGCTTAGATAACTGGATAAGACTTTTGCTGTCCTACTTTTTCACTGTAACTCTTAGGATGATCTGATTTTCATTAGAATTGGGCACCTTTAAATAAAAATTCTCTCCCAGAGTATAGTAGCGAGAACATGGGTTTTGAAATCAGGTAAATAGAAGTACAAGTTCTGGTTTCTCTGCTTACTAGCTAGCTGGGTGATCGCTATAGACTTTTGATACTTTCAGTTTAGTTTTCTGTAAACTAGGAATGAAACTACCTTATTTAAAGACTTATCATGATCATTTTCTATTATCTATCTATCTATCTCATTGAATTGTGGAAGTGGACTCTGAGCCATTCCACAACTATCTAGCTCAGAGAAACTGAAATAGAGGGCAGAGTGGTTGGTGGGTATTATGTTCTACTCACCAGACCACCTACTAAAAGGAAGGCCTAATCAATCCCCTCCGTGTCAGAGGTACTGCATTTCCAAGGCTCCATTTCAGAAAGCAATTGCTTAAGGTTGTCTCTGACAAAAATAAACTCCTGGTCAGAGGGAACAAATTAAGTCCAGAATATAAATGTATTTTATTTGCCGAGCAGGAAAGGGAAGTGCTAAGTAAAAATAGAAAATTGGAATATTATGAGTTGGGAGAGCAATTCTTTTCATCTTTGCAGCTAATGGCCTGAGCAAAAAGTGAACAATTTGTTTCATGTGGTGATTCACTAATACTAACTGACAAGGTTTCCACTTCTGAGTCCCATTCCACATTCAGCTGCTTGTTTTGTAGTGCAATAGTGCAATTATCTGTCTATCTTCTGCATAGCATAAACAGGGTGGCTGAAATGTACGTGAGGAATAACCATAACTGCCTAAGTCCTTCCTGTTTAAAAAAAAGGAGTGAGGGGAAGGCAATGTGTAGTGTTTCCTCCTTGCCTTAACATAACCATCTGTTTCCTTTGTGATGTCCTCTTCTATGGAGAATTCACTTTTAGAAAAATATTCTAATATGGGAAGGGGAACAGTAGCTGGATTCAATTTCACTTTGAGCTTTATTTGTGCCTCCTTTTCATCTTTGTTGTAAATTGAACAGCGTTGCAAGGAGCATTGATTCTAACCACACGCCTAGACACAGAGCAATCACTCTCGAGGCTTGTCTTTACACGAGGAACTAGGGTAGGCCTGGGGAGAGCTGACATGCGACAGCCCACCTCATTTCAGTAGGGTCTATAATTAAAGCTCAGTCCAGTCTTAGCTTTACTTTCCATTTATTTCCTACATTTATTTTGTTGAGTTTTATTTTTGTGTTATTTGTATAATTTGGGTTTGCTTGGCAAACAAAGGGGAACTTTATTGTCTGTCACTCATGGAATTCAAGAGCAGGGATGTGGGGGACCTCTAAAAGCCTCTAGAGCTGGTAACTGGGAAGATTTTAGAATTTCCCCTTTGCCTTCACCTCTGCCTTCTCTGCACATCTGTTTCATTCTACTTTTCGTGACTCCCTTTTATCCTTCTTTCTTCTTTGCAGATGGGATTTTTCTACTTAGCCATCTGCATGGTGAAATATGGTGACTTTATGACTTCTGAGTTTACATGTTATAGTTTTAGACAAAGGCAGACTCATTGCTTCTGAATTCCAAATTCCAAATTTTTGGGGAAGAGAATCTGACTGATCCAGTGTGGGTCAGCTGTCCATTCCTGGTCTAATTGACTGTGGCCTGCACAGAACGGTAAGGTGGTTTAAATAGGCTGCAGAGATACTTGCCTCTGGGTCGGGAGGCTGTTCTGGAAGAAGATGGGCTGCGCAGAAGCCCACATAAGTTTTTATACTCCAGACTACAATAGTTGTTCCATTTTGACAATCACTGTGCCCACTGTGATCCAATGGAGCTTGTCCTTGGATCCTAAAGGGGTTGGCCCTTACCCCTATGTGTCATTTTTAGGACCTCCTTTTGGATTTGCTGGCTTTTCATCCAAATGTTCCAGTTTTTAGAGTGGGCACAGTGAACTCATACTAGAGGTAAAACACATTTGACCCATCCATTCTTCTACTCTCCCTGCTTCTTAACCACTTTGCACCTGACATCATCTCTGATACAGGCTAGACTGGCCTCTGGGGACTCCTACAGGGAAGTGATGGCCAGAGAGGAGAGACAGTGCAAGCAGAGAAGGAACATCGAGACAGGTAGGAGACTCAGGAAAGTGGGGTCCCAGAAGCCTCGGGAGGAGCACTTAAAGTGAAGGTTAAGGAGCTATGGACTCTGCAGAGCTGAGCCCACGGCCCCTCCAGACGTGTTGATGGAGCTCTTGAGCACTGGGCGTAATGATGAGCAAGCCTGGGCAAGTTCCACTATGGGGATTCCTGCCTCACTCTGGGAGTGGTATTTTTCTTGCTTTTAAGAGCTAAGTAAATTTTATTGTGGCCTAGTTTCTATCAAGATATTACCTGAAAAACAGGATGACACAACAGGTCTAATCTCATTTGATGAGCTAGATGTCATATATGTGAGAGGTTTGTGGTACCTACTATGGGAAAATTTGGTCCTGCCTCTTTTTTCTTTCTTTCTTTCTTTTAATATATATATATATTTTTTAACTACTGCACTCCCAGATGATTTCCTTATTTTTTCTGTCTTAAAATTTTCCAAAATGTTTTTCCTTGGTATACTGTGACCTTGTAGCTATGATGGTTTGGGCTGTACAGCCTTGAAAAACAAAGGCAGAGGCTTAAGCTTAAGAGGTCTGTGCAGTGTCAAATGTCTCCTTTAATCTTAGAAAGAAGTTGACTCATTAACTTCATTGATGCTTCAGAGTAGAAGCCTCTACCTCTACAAATAATGTTGTCTTTGAATGACCACCCTCAATTTGTGACGGTGTTTGTAGCCTCCCCCTCTCTTTTTTAAGATGTGTAGTATTTTTTTTAATGAAGGCGTTTTACTAGCTAATCATAGTCTATTATTTGGAATTACCTGTCTCAATCCAGGGGAAGTTAGATAACTGCACACTAATATTAATTAGTTTGTTTTGTCAGGATTAGTTTAATGTCCATTATTTTTGGTGTAATTTCTATACATAAAATGAAAACAAAGAGAATATAATGGTGGATTTGTCTGAACATGACATACATTGTCCTATATTTTAGAGGCATAAGACAAAATTTAAATATGTCTCTATTTTAGTTTACAGAATAATTTTATTTTTCTTCTTCCTGAATCAGTTTTAAAACTTGCAGAACAGTCAGTATTCTTTTGGTGTGGATGAGGAAACAGGTTTGCTTAGGCTTAGCAGATGTGTGGATTTTCTTTTCTCTGTGATGTAGGGGCAAAGAGTGTGGATAGATACTGGGGTGAGATAACACAATTGAGTACCCAATTCTTCTACTAACTTAACTAGAGTAATTGGCTTAAACATTCTATTTTATCTCTGAAATGGGAACTCATAATAGTACTGATTCTTATAGAGTGGCTGTGAACACTAAATGAGATGATATATTTAAAGTACTTAGAATGGCATCTACCACCTATCTCACAGAGTTTTTGTGAATGGAAAAATACATGCAAAGCATTTGGCCCAATGCCTGACACATGATATTTGTAGACACCCAATACATATGAGCTATTATTATTCTATCCATTGTTCTTTTTTTAAACCATATGGTTATATCTCCATAACTTTTCATTTATCATGCAATTAATACATCAATACATTTTTTTTATTGGGCAAGAGCCAAAGATATAAAAGAGTGGAGAACAAAGTATGAACATTTCCCTTTGTCCCCTACCCCCATCAAACTCAACAATTGTCAACCTTTGGTTTAGGGAGATTTTGGTCCCCCCATAATCTGTATCAGTCCTTCCACAGTATTCTTTGATAGTGACACTTTCTGATTTTTTAATTTATGCAAAGTTCCAAGCAAACACAGCTTAGAGCTGGCTGTATTATTTACAATCTCTGATCTCTAAATCCACTTTCTATGCATTGTATTTACAAACATGCATTTTTCTTTGTGGGGGCCTATTTGGGACCATAGTATATATATTGTTTCTTTACTGTCACTATTCATCTTGAAGTCCGTTCCATGTCAAAATGTGTAAGTCTGCCTCATGCAATTTTTAAACAACAACTATATCACATCTATGGCACAAATAGGACATGATTCATTAACTATTTCTGTTTTAATGGACATTTTTTTATTTGTAATTTTTCATTATTACACATGATATTGCAAAACATATCTATTATAGCTTATATAATTTCTGAACACGTGTGGCTATTTCATGGAATAAATTTATTTCTGGAAGTGGAGTTTCAGCATCAGGGAATGTGCACCTGTACCATTTTGATAGCAGTAGCTGAAATTCCATTCAGGAAAAGCTTCTTGAAATACGTGTCACCAACTTAAACTACCACTAACTGTAAGAATTCCCATTTCTTATATTCTCACCAATATTTGATGTTATTAATCATAAATATTTTTGCCAATTAGAGAAGCAAAGAATAAAAATGTCACTTTATTATTCAATTTACATTTGTAATTACCAATGAGGTTAATTCACTTTTGTCAAATTTTAGAAGTTTTCAGCCATTACTTCTTTGAGTGCTTGCTTAGTTCTTCCCTCTTTCTCCTCTCCTTCTAAGACTCCAATAACAGGAACATTATATCTTTTGTTCTAGTGCCATAAGTCCCTGAGGTTCTTCTCATTTTTTTTAGTCTATTTTCTCTCTGTTGTTTGTATTGCTTAATTTTTGTTGTTCTATCTTCAAGTTAATTGATTCTTTCTCTGTCCCATCTATTTTGCTGTTGAGCCTAATCATTGTCTATTTTGGCTTTTGTATTTTTCAGTTCTAAAATTTTCATCTGGTTCTTCTTTATACCTTCTATACCTCTGCTGAGACTTTCTATTTCACTGCTGATGGAAACCTGGACATTTGGGATATTATGTTATGAGACTCCTCATCTTATTTAAATCTTTTTTTTTTATTGGCCTACTCTGACACCACTCTGTTACTGCCATGTGGGGGTAGAAGTCCAGGTTCCCCACTTAGCCAGTGTTGACACCTGAGATGGGGAGGGGCTCCTATTACTTCTGAGAGAGGATGGAGGTGTCTTGCCACTGCTTCCCATGTCCCCGTGTGGTCTCCACTGACACTGTGGGGGAGCAGGACCCCAGGTACTGCCCAGTGATGATGAAAGTCCCAGCTCCCTATTCATCCTTCTCTGACGTCACCCCAGTAGGGGGGTTGAGGTGCTTCATTACAGCCTGGCAAGATGGAAGTCTAGGTTCCCCCTTGGAGTTTGGTGGTGGGGGTGAGGCCACAGTTTTTTCTGACATTTTGGCTGCAATAGAGTGGTATTATCTTGGTAGGCTGCACCTTGCCTGGTCCTTTGGTTAGAGAGAATGGCTTTTGCTTCTTCTTCTTCTTCTTCTTCTTTTGTCTGCGCCTGTTGTTGTGTTTAGGTTGCTGGCCTCTCCACCACCCAGTTTGTGATATATAAGACAAAAAAGAAAACCCATGGATTTACGGCTGTGTTGTTCCTCAGGTCCTAAGGTTTTTAGCTGGTCTGCCTTCTTCTCTTTGCCTTTCAAAATCTTCTTATGGTTGTTTTACATGTAATTTCCAGGAGAGAAAGAGAAAGAAACACAGAGACACAGAGGCAGAGATAGGGAGTGGATGTTGGGTCCACTAATTAGGAAGTGATAGTGCTTAGTGAGGGAGTCAGAGCACTATGTTTCCAGGTGAATTAATATCCTGACCAAAAAAGAGTGAGAGCCACAAAGATGTGGGTGGATTCTTATCACTTCCCTCTGCTTTTTTTTTCTTGATGAGCTACAGAATATACTGCTTGCTCCTTGCAGGTGTAGGCTGGCAATATGGCACTTACAAGCACTGTTAGGGTTAGGGTGTGTCTCCTGCAGGGAGGGTAAGACAACAGAATGAGTGGTAAGTTGAAAAATTTCTCTACTTATGTGTCCCAGCCATGCTCTCATATCTTCCTTTAAGATTCATAGGAAAAGTTTGTTGAATTCGTTCATTTAAAATACCTATTGAACAACAACTGTATATTCATATGTATAGATTACAGAGCAAAATGTCTTACGTGTGTGTAAGTTTGTGCATCATGTGTGTATGTATGCCTATGTATGCCTCTGTATATATATAAACATACACAAGACATATTACTCTGTGATAAAGCAGCTAAAAGCATACACTGGGGAAAAGAATCCCTATTCAATAAATGGTGCTGGGAAAATTGGATAGCCACATGTAGAAGACTGAAACAGGATCCACACCTCTCACCTCTCACAAAAATCAACTAATGATGGATAACAGACTTAAACATATGGCATGAAAACATAAGAATTCTAGAATAAAATGTTGGAAAAACTCTTACAGACATTGGCCTAGGCAAGGAATTCATGAAGAAGACCCCAAAAGCAATCATAGCAACAACAAAAATAAATAAATGGGACCTGATCAAATTAAAAAGCTTCTGCACAGCCAAAGAAACTATCACTACAGCAAATAGACAACCTACAGAACCGGAGAAAATATTTGCATGCTATACATCTGATAAAGGGCTTATAACTGGAATCTATATAGAACTTAGGAAAATCAGCAAGAAAAAAATCAAACAACTCCATTAAAAAATGGGCAAAGGACATGAACAGAAACTTTTCAAAAGAAGACAGACTAATGGCCAAGAAACTTATGAAAAAATGCTCAATATCTCTAATCAGGGAAATGCAAATCAAAACCACAATGAGATATCACTTAACTTATGGCTTTTATCAAAAAGTCCCAAAACAACAAATGTTGGCGTGGATGCAGAAAGATAGAAATACTCATACACTGCTGGTGGGACTGAAAACTAGTACAACCTCTAGGGAAAGGAGTATGGAGATACCTCAAAGAACTAAAAGCAGAACTACCATTTGATCCAGCAATCCTACTACTGGGCATATACCCAAAGGAATAAAAAGACATTCTATAAAAAAGACACCTTCACTCGAATGTTTATAGCAGCACAATTCACAATTTCAAAGATGTGGAAACAACCCAAATGCCCATCAATACATGAGTGGATTAATAAAATGCAGTATATGTATACAATGGAGTACTACTCAGCCATAAAAAATGACCAACTACCTATTGTATTGTCCTGGGTGGAGCTGGAGGCCATCCTCCTAAGTGAAGTATCACAAGAATGGAAAAACAAACACCACGTACTCACCATTAAATTGTTACTAATTGATCAACACTTATGTACACATATGGGAAGTAACATTCATCAGGTGTTGAGCAGGTGGGAGGGGGGAGGGGAGGGGAGGGTACAGATAAATCCACACCTGATGGATGCAGTGCACACTGTCTGAGGAATGGACATGCTTGTCGGGTGGTACAAAGACAATTTATGTAACCAAAGCATTTGTACCCCTGTAATACCCTGAAATAAAAAAATAGATTAAAAAAACATAATGGTGAACAAAATGCACATGTTATGCTCATACATGAATCTTATAATCTGAAACAGAGGACATACATTAATGAAATAATTATAAAATTAATGTAAATGTTAGTTTACCAGATATAATGATTGCTATTAAGGAGAGGTATTGGTGCTGGCAGTATCATAGGCTGTCTGGAAAATTTTTCCTAAGGTAGTGAAGTATAAGCTGAAATCCTAAGGATGATGATGAGGTAACCTGGTGAAGGAAATGGATGGACATTATGGAGGTAGGAAAGAGCTTTCCAAGAAGAGGTAACAAACAGTATGTGCCACTTGGAAGGATGGACAGGCCAGTGGCAGAGTGGCCATGGATAGCTTTGTTTCTTTCTCAGTGTGTGCTTGGAGCTTACAAATGTTAGGCCCATATAGGCCACCTTCTTGATTACAGAGAGTTATATTTAAGCCACATAATTATGGTACTGGGTTTATCAGACTAAAGGGGAAAAATTATGGAAGGTCAAATATGATAAAATCTCCAACTTCAGACAACAGTGTCAGTCATGTCTAATAAACCATAGATATCCATTCATTCAACCACTGTTAATTGAGACCCTTCATGTGATATGGAAATATGCCAAAATGTGGGCATTTCCCTTAACTAATGCTCAGGCTAGCTGGGAGACAGATCTGCAAATAAACATATCATCTGTCAGAATGAGATCTTAGCCAAACTGAGAAGATGGTAGGATGAATTTGTGCATTTTTCTGGGCTCTGATATCTCTTGCTCTAAAAGGATAACTACCAAACTGATCAACTCCTGAGAGATGTTTGTTAGTTCATAAAAAAAGCTACCAACATCAGTAACTAGCATGAGCAATTAAAAGTGGAAACATTTGGACTGTCTACTTGGTGGCTTAGTCTACAGCACTTATTATTTTAATTATTTTGCATGGACATATTCTGTCTCTCCAAGTAGACTACAAATTCCTTGAGAATAAGGACTGTGTCTTATGTGTTTTTGTGTTTACAAGATCTAGCACTATGCTTTGCAAAAAGTAAATGTTCAATGGTATTTTTTTTGATAGAAAGCAGGTTCTAGAAACTATTGTTATATGAGTAGTACTTGAAGGAACAGAAAGATTCATGCAAAAGAATATCCACTGGTAGGAGAATGGGATTATGTATCTTAATACACTTCTCTATATGTTCACAGAAACTCTGTGTTTTGTTAGTTCTTTTCCACTGCTACTGCCAGCTTTACTAAATTGTAGCCTGGCTTCCCTTTTAAAGTTCAAGGGAGTAAAACTTCTTTTGAATGATTTTTTCTTTAATCTGTTTTCTTTAACCTTTTTAAAAATTATTCGGCTTTAAGTGGACTTTTCACAATACTTGGGAGGGGGCTTGGGAGACATTCAGATTTTTGGAACATTTAAAAAAATACTTTTGAAAGGCAAAGAAACATAATAAAATTAACCCACAGTTCTGCAGAATCTTGTTTATTATTTATCAAATGCACATGCTTGGGCTACATCATTTAGATGTCTTGTATCATTAATCTTCACAACAACCTTACGAGGCAGATCTCTTTATTGTGCTTTTTTCTTTTTTCAGGTAAATAATCTGAAATTCAGAAAAGGTAAATAACTTACCTAAGGTCATACTGAGTGCTGGTGTCATTTTTTAAAACCTGGAATGACTGACCTGAAGGCCTAGTCTCTGACCTCTGTGCTATTCGGCTCTATTTGTGCTGAAGTGATGCCAGGCACGGGGACTGCATAGAAGAGTAGGACATGATTCTTCCCCCCAGGTAGTCTATCGTCGAAAGCAAGAGATAAGTCAGAGCCTGTTCACAGCCTAGCTCTGGAGGGAGACTTTCTGGGCTCAGATTCTAGCTCAACCACGTAGTAGCTGAATGATTTTTGACAAGTTACTCAACCTTTCTGTGCTTCAGTTTTCTTGCATATAAAATGAGGATGATGATATTTCCCACTTCACAAGGTTACTGTGAGGATGAAACGAGATGATGCATGTGAAGCATTTGGAATGGTATGTGACAGTGCTCAATAACGTTAGGGGCTAGTTTTACTATCCTTGTCATTGTTATTGAGGCTGGCTGAGACTGACTGGGCTGTCATACTGAAGGAACAAGACTAGTTTCAGGGTCTCAATGGGGCTTCCCACAATTCCCAAACCATGGGTAGTTGAAGGAGCCTTATGTGGGAGTTTTCATGGTGCTTAGCTACCAAGGCTCTGAAAAAGTTGCTTTTCTTCCAAGGATGTAGTACTTCACAAGCTTAGAGTGTCTCCTTCCTGGCCAAAGTTAATATCCCATTTTGGCTTGGGTTTGGAGTTATTTATGTTTTCTCACTATCCAGAGACGACTATTTTGCTCCTATAGTTTACTTTTAGAGTTCAGTAGGAAGTAAAATAACTTTGAAGTTGTAGCCAGATCCTACCCTTTTTAGGCAAATCTACTAATTTGGGGAACTGTGTTCTTGTACTGGCTGTGACATAAACTAATTTGGGCAAGCCATTTCATCTCACTGAGCCTCAGTTTCTTTCTATGTATAAAAAAAGAATTGGATCACATAATTTTTAAGACTTGTTTCATTTCCAAAATTCATTTAACATATAATTCTGTGATTTTGTTTGTGTGTCAATTTATATACGCCAGATTTTCCTCAGACTACACAAAACCTATATACTCCTCTGTCATGTGTTTGTTAAAGGTTTTTAGGTGTTTTCAGAGCCGACTGGTCTGTCAGGAAGTGTATTAATACTGTTGTACATTTCTCAGTGTCCTCCTGCCATGTCATATCAGTTCCTTCCCTTCTAGACCTCAATCACTAATTGCAACTCCCTCTAACCACTTTCAGGAAACCTCCCCAGAGGCCAGTTTGAGTCATACAGACGGATAGATTTTCTTTCACCTAAGTCTCCTTTTAATTTTTGCTTTCTCATTTACCCATTTTTACAAGCAGATCTTTCACATCTCTCACACTAATAGTTTTTCTTCTTTTTTATAAGAGACAGGGTCACATTCTGTCACCCAGGCTGGAGTGTAGTGGTACAATCATAGCTCACTGTAACCTTGAACTCCTGGGCTCAGGTGATCCTCTTGCCTCAGCCTCCTGAGTAGCTGGGACTGCAGGTGTGCCACCACGTCCGGCTAATTTTTCTCATTTTTGATAGAGATGAGGTCTTGCTATGTTGCCCAGGCTGGTCTCGAACTCCTGGCCTTAAGTGATCCTTCCACCTTGGTCTCCCAAAGGGCTGGGATTACAGGCATGAGCCACTGTGTCTGGCCTTAGTAGTATATTGGTTTTCTATTGCTGCCATGGCAAATTACCACAAACGTGGCTTAAAATAACACAAACTTTTTAAATCTTAAGTTCTATAGATTTGAAGTTCTATAACCAAAGGGGCTAAAATTAAGATGCCGACAGGTCTGCGCTCCTTTCTGCAAGCTTGAGGAGAGAATCTGTTTCCTTGCCTTTCCCAGCTACTGGAGATTGTGGCATTCCTTGGCTCATGGCTCCCTTCTTCCATCTTCAAAGCCAGAAATGGTGGGTTGGGTCTTTGCATTGTATCACTCTGACCATGCTTCTGTCATCGTATCTTCTCTGACTCTTCCACATCCCCTTTCTACTTATAAGGACTTTTGTGATTACATTGGGTCTACCTGGATAATCCATGATAACCTGTCTATTTCAAGGTCATCTGATTAACAATTCTAATCCCATCAGCAGCTTTAATTCTATCAGCAATCTTGGTTCTCTTTTGCCATGTAACTTAAAATATTCACAGGTTCTGGAGATTAGGAGATGAACTTATTTGGGGGGCCATTATTCTGCCTATCACAAATAGGTAGAGACATCTTCTAAAACCATAGTTCTACCATCTAGACTTTATACATAGCACCATATACATCTTACACTTCCTCACAAGATAAAATAGTGAAGAGTTTTGAAGGAATAAACAGTGGTACTGGCTAAGAGTTGCTAAATATTCCAGGTTGATGATATTAAGTTTGAAAGCCTTCATATCCCCTATTATTTACAAGATGAACAGATTTTCAGTAAGAAGGGAATACCTTGCTTTCTGCTCATGCACTCCCTCCTAGAATACAAAGCTTATTTCAGCCGAATTTCTCTTTTTAATGGACTTATAGATTGCAGAGTCCTTGTTAATTAATTCAAAACACATTTATTTTAGTATCTTTGGGCTTATTCAAGTTGTTGTTCAGTTTCCTCCTCACCACTGCTGAGTAGAGGAGCACTAAATCTGAATGGCCCCAAATTATTAACTATGGAACTAAACGTTGGTAGTGGAAAAGATCACCACATTACTTCCTGAAGTCATTCATTTTTCCTGACCAAGCCTGAGGTTACAGAAATACGTAGACAAGTCCCTGATTTCCAGGTGCTCCACTCTAAAGGGACACCACAAGCAAGCAAACATCTTTAGTCCCCTTGTCAATGGCAAGGCTTTCAGAAGGAGTAAAGTAGTTCCTTCCTGAAAAAAGGTTGCATGAGCCCCTTGCATGTAATTTTCTTTTCTTCTTTAAAATATTGATTATTTGTTGCCTAGTGACAAGAGATGGGCTGAATTCCAACTGAATCCTAATTCTACCAAGTCTGAATCCTAATTCTACCAGTCACTAGCTCTGTGACCTTGGGAAAGTTACTTAATCTGTCAGAGCCTCCATTTCCTTGTCTTTAAAATGGAGATAATATTAATATGATTTTCCTCATATGTTTGGTATCAGGAAATAGCATATTAAAAATTCGTAGTACAATGACTTGCACATGATAGATGTTTGGTAAAGAATATCATTTTTCTTCATGTAATATTTTGCACACCCAGACAAGGAGCATGGCTAAGAGAGAATTCTATTAAAAGGATTATTTTTCTGATTTGCCCTCTCTTGCATGAGAAACTTTCCATATGATCTTTTTCCTGTTAGAAACATAATATCTTTTCATTACAGGACGTTTGAGAAATTAAAAAAAAAAAGTTAAATAAAGTGACATGCATACCTACCACATAGACACAAACACTCTTGACATTTTGGTGTATTTCTTGCTCTCACTCTTGCTCTCTCACAAGCCTTAGTTAGAGGTTTTCATAGTTATAAGCAACATAAACTCAAACTAGCTTAATGAAAAATGGACATTTATTGAAAGGGTATTAATGAAACTCAAGAACATCAAGAAAGAATGAAACTAGCAACTGAAAAGATGGCAATAATAACTTATTCACTTCATTTCTCTAAAGTAGAATGTTTTCTTACCATTGCTTCCTTTTGGTGTTTTTCTGGTCTTTTTTTTTTTTTTTAAATATGCAACATTTGTCATAGGATGTTTTTCTGCTCTTGAAGACGGGCTTTCTTAACTTTGGATTGGCATGTGGCTACCCCAGTTCTGGCTTTCTATGGCCTTTGCATAAGTTTCAGAAAAGGCTGAGCTGCTGCTTCAAAGAACCCACAAAATACAGTGGCTTCAAAGGAGTTTATTTCTGTCTCACTTCAGGTTGATGAGACAGGTCTGCTCCATGCAGTTATTCTGGGATCTAGGTTTCTTCCATATTTTTTTGCTTTGCATTTTTTATCCTGCTTGCCTTGCCTAGATGAAGCTGGTTCATGGGCATTTCCAAGTTACAATTCATGGGAGGAGGTGGGGAGAGCTAGTTCAGGAGAAATGGCTTATCTTTAGTAGATAATCAAGAAGTTGCATGCCTTTGACTTGAAGTAAACCATATAATCACAGCCACCTGCAAGAGGCTGGGAAATGTTAAATCTGTCTGGTCTTTCTTGTGTGCAGCCACAACCCTGTTGCTATAGACAAAGGTGACTAGTGGACAGCTAGCAGCCTCTGATACGACTTCCTAGTTTAAGAACCCACTACAGCTCCTCTGCCTCAATTCCATACTCTCTTGATGGGGCTCTCAATGGCCTAGTCTGGGTAACGTGTCTACCCTAGTTTAGTCAGTTCTTGCCTTGGGGGGCAGGATCATATGGACTATAGCAACATCATAGGGATTCTGGGAGAAGACTAAGAAGGGACAAAGTATACAAAGTGCCCATCTGTATATGAATATATATACTCTCCCCCAAATCTGGACATAAAACACACACACAAATAATTGGGGATTCTCTATCTTTTCACTCTTTGTCTCTCTCTCTTTCCACTCCCCCGCCCCAGGCTATGTATTCTTATCTTTATTCCTTGCATCCATCCATCCATCTTCCACATGTTATCCAATTCTTCAGAGAACATAGTTCTCCTTTCCTCCTGGGCACACATCTAGATCACATTTCTTAGCCTTTCTTACAGTTAGGAGTGGCCATATGATCGTGTTCTGGCTAATAGAATGTGGAACATAAAAATATCTGGCATAATTCTCTACTCTCTCTCTCTCCTACCAAGAGCTAGCTGAATGCTCAAGGTGACCTTGGAATCCATGTGGTGCACCCTTTATTAGCCTGGAAACTTGAATAACTGGGTGGAGAAGAGCTCCTACCTTGCTACTTGACACTAATTGAATTGTATTAAAACATTAACTACCATGTGAGTTGTATTTAACTCATGCTAGTTTTGAGCCTGGAGCCTCGTGAAGCATATGCAACTCATGTCTGTTCACCTTGGGAGCTGCACGAACTATTTTTCAAGTTGTATATAACTCACACACAGAAAACAATAAAAAATAACAAATTTTTCATTAAGTTAGAAAGGACCATTTTGTTTTCAAAGTTTTTATTCTATTTTCATAATAAAACACTGTGGCCCCAAGGAAAATTTTTTTTTTCTAGTGTGGCATAATATGAAATAGAAATAAATTTCTGTTGCTTTAATTCACTGAGATCTTGAGATAGCAGGTAGGGTTACTTTAATATGCTCACTATTTTCTGTCTTATGTGGTGTCCAATGTCCTAGCTTTGATTTCTGATGCTTCTTAGAAACTTATATTTTTTATAGTACCTCTCTTTCTGATTTCTATTTTATTAAACCCTTGAAAATCACTCATCTCTCAACTCCTAGAGTGGTTCTCTTCTTCCTCACTCACACCAACCCAGGTGGAAAAGCAAACAGCCCCTGTCATTCAATTTTCGAAAAATACTATCATCCAAGGCATTTATGGGCATGGCATACTTTGCTGAAGTTTCATAGCAATGGAAGTGAATTAGATATTTAAAAATCTATATTCTTATAAGTCCTTACTCCACTTACTGCTATGTTACTTGGTTCCTATTCCCTCTTTTCTCTCCCTTTGTCTACTCTCCTCTACCCCCAAATTAACATTTTTTATAGAGCAGTTTAGGTAGCTACTCTTTTGAGTAACTCCAACCTATCTAGGCTATCCCTAGAAAGCCTCTTTGTCACAAAAAATCACAGTCACTAAGGCATCTTAATTTATTTTGACCTCTAATCCGGATGCAAAAAAACCCTGGCATCCCTTGGGTTAATATAAAGTGGCCCTTTATGGTATCAACTATTACATATAAAGCCCAGCAAGATCCAGGTGGTAAGCTCCCTTAGGAAAAAAATCAGAAGGGATGGCAATAATGGGTGCATATTCTCCGATATGACTGGGCTGGAGCTGGGTATTGGTTTTGTCCTAGAGATGGGCAAGTGCTCTTCAGCATGCCATGGATATTCCTCCTATCATTATTCCATGTTATCTCTTACACAGCAGCGGTCCCCAAGCTTTTTGGCACCAGGGACCAGTTTCATGGAAGACAAAAAATTTTTCCACGGACTGAGTGGGGGGATGGTTTTGGGATGATTTAAGCACCTTACATTTATTGTGCAGTCAAACCTCTCTGCTAATGATAATCTGTATTTGCAGCTGCTCCCCAGCGCTAGCATCACCACCTCAGCTCCACCTCAGATCATCAGGCATTAGATTCTCATAAGGAGTCTGCAACCTAGATCCCTCACGTGTGCAGTTTACAGTAGGGTTGATGCTCGTATGAGAATCTAATGACCCCACTGGTCTGACAGGAGGCAGAGCTTATGCAGTGATACAAGTGATGGGGAGTGGCTGTAAATACAGATGAAACTTCACTGCTCGCCTGCCATTCACCTCCTGCCGCGTGGCCCCGTTCCTAACAGGCCATGGACTGGTACCAGTCCATGGCCTGGGGGTTGGGGACTGCAGTTATACAGAGACCATTTCACTCATTTATGTCACTTGCCTGACTCCTTTAGGCATATGAGCTTGCTACTTCTCTCCCATCTGGAAACAGTTTCCATCCTGATAAGAACAAGTTGGCTCAACTCTCAAAATAACAAACATTCTCCCCTGTACACATATATATTGCCCATTTTGCTATTTATCTGGTCCATAGAAGATCCAATAGTAAGATATAAATGTATCATAACTTAACTATTTCTCTAAAGCTGTTAATTTGGGTTGTTTTAAAATCTTTGTGTATATATGTGTGTTTACTTTCCTTTTCCATAGGCTAAATTTCTAGATGTCATATCACTTGGTAAATAGATATGAAGAATTTATAGGATGTGATGTATGTCACTAAATTGTTCCAACAAAGGTGATATCAGCAATGGACATCAGAATTTTGTCTATAGTTGTTAATAGGGATACAACTCAATCTTGAATCATAGCTCCTAAAATACCTGTAAGGGTTCTTTAACTTTGAACTTTGATTTTGACTGATCATAGTATGAGATGAAAACTATGTATAGTTTAGTACCTGGTTAACCTAAGAATAAGCTATAAATGCTTATAATGAAACTGGTGTTTTAATTCATCCTCACTAAAAAATGAGTACAAACCTTAGCTAAATGTGGCTGAGAGAACAGTTTTGGTTCCAGTTTTTCCTCCTGGGCCATCCAAGTTTTGTTGATCCTTTTCCATGTATTTCATGGTGTTCTTGTTCCATATTAGAAGGTTACTTCCTTTGAACGGGACATTTCTTACTATTTGCAGGAAATTTTTAGTTTCCTTCTGCTTCTTAAACTATAGAGTCTATCACACTATTTAAAAGAGGCTGCTTTTCTCTTCTACCATGCTAAATACTTCTCATCTGTTCCTTACTACCCTAGTGATGTTCCCCCTATTTTTAAGATCATCATCAGGGTCTCTCTGTTCTGTGGCTTGCCTGGTTATGGTAGTTTCATCTAGTGTTTTGGATTTGGGCAGAAATACTGGGTCAAATTGTATGTGCAGTAGCATAATCACCATTATGTTTTCTGTGTCACACTGTTAAGTATCCTTCTGGACTGGAGCAGGTCATTTTAAATTTTTACTTCTTAAATATATTCATGCAGCCTATACTAGTGAATGATGGATATAAAGTTATGACATAATTTGTTACAGCAAAACTCTTGTTCTGATACAAAAACAATCAAAGGGAAACTTCAATGCAGAAGTTCTCATCTATTTAGGAACTCAGAAGGAGTCTGCCTTAAAGGCAAGTGTGTGGTTGATGCTCTTGTGATATTGTTCCCATTTCAATAATTGTAAGATGAGACTTTACAGGAATAACAACAAAAATAAAAGTCATTGTTTAGTGCAACCATGTAAGTTTTTTCTGTGTTTATAAAGGATTTACCTTAAGAATGAATCATTTGAGGTGTGTGTTTTGCTTGTCTAAATTCTGGTCTAGTTTAATGTAACATCAGAAGCCCTTTAATCCAATTCAATCAGAACAGTGGTTGGTTAGCTAAAGTGGTTAACTGAAGAAGTTGGTTAAAACAGGAAATTATTTTAAAAAGACACCTTTAAGATTTTACTTGCCTTAAAAATATATAAATTTGCATTCATTCTCCAATAGTTTGATGAAGGTCCACTGTCTTCATTTCTAGTATGGGTACCCTGATTGGAGCACTGCTTCATCTTTCTTGCATCAACCATACCAATAATTCATTGTCTGTGAGTTCTGGTTTTGCTTCTGTAAGTGGAGCAATAACCTAGAGACATGGGTAAAGCAATCTGAGTGCTGACACGGTCTACATTTTTATGATTCCTTAAAAATAGTTTACGATTGTCTCTCTCACACCTAATCTGACAGCATATTTCTTAGTAACTCACCTTTATAAAATCTTTCTAGCATTTAGTATGGTTTTCAAAGAAGGCACATTTTTTTTGCATTCACATATCATTGATTTACATAACATTTCATGAAATTATGTAATTATATAATTACAAAAACAAGTTTAAAGGCATAAACAGTGTGGGAAACAAACACAACTGACTCTTGGCAAGCATCCAACTCAACTGGTGGGAGTAAAACTGAGCAAGCAGACCAGAGGGCAGTCTCTGCCACAGGCTTTCTCTTGGCTCTGGGGCTCCGGGCTTTGACAGAAAAGCTCTGCAGAGAGTGGGGAGCATCGGGTAATCTGGCAAGTTGTTTACGTTGGAGATGGATTAAGAGAGTTCTGTACTTCTAAGATCCTTATTAAATGCTTTATAGAGAAATTTGAATGCTACTTTCTGTGATTTCAGTTAAGGTATGAAATAAATATTTTGCAGAAACTCGAAACCTTTTCACTTGAGTTTCTGGAAGATTTTATATTTTCTTTCACTGGAACTCTCTAACACTTCTTTTGACCTGATTCTTGGCGATTTCAGTATTTGAGGAATATTGGATATTGGAAGATGAATCTTCCTGTACATTGACTTCTCCCTTCCTCTCCCTCTGCTCTTCCCCCATCTTGTCCTCCAGTTCTTCATTCTCAAAGTCATACCCCAACTTTGTTGTTGTCAATAACTAAAATCTCTTCATAAGCTCTATTTCGAACAACTACTTCCTGCCATCACCACCCCAGCTGTGAAGCTCCCTTTGGTAACCACAACTCTAAAAGCCCTTCCACCTGATCTTTCACTTCCCCTCACGCCCCACTTGTGCACATTTCCCTTCTTCTCCGGCTTATATTCCACGGTCAGTCATTATCACTGCCTTGCCTACATTCTTAACTCCCCTGATGTACCCTCTTGCTTTATAAGTTTTGTTTGGGAAAATCCTAACCCTGTATAAATCTAATTATCTTTGTGCTTTGGCTACACGCATGTAACAGAATGTGGTCATAGACAAACATAGAACCGTGTGATTGGTCTCACTTCAGATTTGTGATCACTCACCTCAAGTGGGTCGTAGGCAGCTCGGCTTTATGTAGTCCATTTTCTTTTTCACTTTCCTACCTGATTATTTCATACTTTTTCCTCATATTTTGAATGCTCATATCTCCTCCCCATCCTCTCTTAGCTGACCTTGCTTCCTGTTCCACTTAGAAGATAGAAGCAACTCAAAGAGACTTTCATAAATTTCCACCCAACACAACTCGCCTTCTAGCTTTAGTTCACATACACTCTGCCTTCTTTCCTTTTATCGACTGTCCCACTTTCTTCTTCTTTAAGTTTTCCTCTTCTGCTGGACTATTCTCATCATTATACTTTAAAAAATCTATTTTTTGCTGCCATTAAATAAACCCCAAACTTCTTTATTATAAATCTCATTTCTTTCTCTAGCTACTTGCCCATTTCTCTGCTCTTCTATACATTAAAACTTGTTAAAGAGTGATCTATACATACTGCGCCTTTTTCTCTCCTCCCACTCTCTTGAACTCATTCCAATCAAGCTTTTAACCCTATCACTCAACCAAAACCTAGTAAAGTCACCAGATCTTCACATTGCAGGATCCAATGGGAATATATCAGTCTTCATCTAACTTGACCTGTCAGAACACAATTTGGTCCAGTGGGTCACTTACCGTGTACCTTAGGTTATTCACTAAACCTCTAGGCACCATCCCCTTTTGGACCTTCTCCTATACCTTTGTCTGCTCCCACTCAGTCTCCTGTGCTGGTTTGTCCTCATTTCCCTTCACATTGAAGTATCTCAAAGCTTGAATTTCATCTACTCTTTGTCTATATTCACTTCTTGGAGAGCTTAACTAATCTTATGGCTTTAAATACCATCTAAACTCTTACGACTCTTACATTTATATTTTAGCCTAGATCTCTTTCCTGGTATATGGAATTCCTATTCAATCTCTACTTTGAAGTCTAATGGGAAGTTCAAATTTAATATGTCCAAGACTAAAATCCTGATCCTCTCCCCCAAAACTTGCTCCTTCTGCAGGATTCCTAATTTTAGTAAATATAATTTATCTTTTAAGTTGCTCAGTATAACAGGTAGCTGTTGCATCATAACAAACCACACCAAGCCAAAAAGGCTTAAAACAACAATCATTAATTATTAATTCGCATGTCTGAGATTGATTTGGATTTGGCTGATCTGGGCTTGGTCTGGTACCTCTACTTCAGGCTTCAGAGGCCAAGGCAGCTCTACTTCCCACTGCAGGTCTGTGGGTCATCTGGGCAGCTCTGCTGCACTTGTTCTTTATCTTTCTAGAACAAGCAGGCTGATCAGGGCATATTCTTTTCATGCTGATGGAACAAATGTAAGAGGGCAAGAAATAATGTACAAAACTTCTTAATTCCTAGGCTCAGAAAGGGCAGGCAGTCACCCCCATACACATGGCGTTGGCCAAAGTTAAGTCCATGGTCAAGCCCATAGTCAAGGAGTGGGGAAAACAGATGCTGCTCACAGTGAGACCATGGGAAAGGCAAGATGTTGGGTAACATGAAGAATTAAGGCCACTCATTTGGCTGATCCCACTCAGCCAAAATCCTTGCTGTCATAGTTGATTCCTCCTTCTCACCCTCTTGCCCCCCAAAATTCAATAAGTAAATTCTGTTGACTTTACCTTCAAAATACATCCCAAATCTAATCAATTCTCACCACCTTCACTGCTACTACTCAGGTCCCAGCCATCATCATGTCTTCTTTGGATAACCATAATAGTCTCCTATCCAGTCCCCTTGCTGTTGCCTCTTTCTTTTCTTGATATATTAACAAGGTAACCAGAGTAGTCCTGTTAAAACATGTCATTCTTTTTGAATTCTTCCAAAAACTTCCCAACATAGAGAAAAAGCCAAAATTCTATTGATTGATTGATTGAGTTGGGGTCTCACTATGTTGCCCAGGCTGGTCTCAAACTCCTGGCCTCAAGTGATCCTCCCGCCTCAGCCTCCCAAAGTGCTGGGATTATAGGCATGAGCCACCATGCCTGGCAAAAGTCAAAATTCTTACAATGGCCTAAAAGAATGTGTCTGATCTTGATCCCATTCCCTTCTATGATATCATCTTTATTTTCTTCTGCCTGATGTTGCTCCAGACATACTCCACTTCTTGATATTTCTTGAAAATGTCAACCATACCCCTGTCTCGGATCTTTGAACTTGCTGTTCCTTCTACCTGTAATACTTTTGCTCCAGACACCATGTCTTGTTTGTTCTCTCACTTCCTCAGGTCTTTGCAAAAATGCTACCTTCTCAGTGAGGCCTGAATTATTCAATTTGCTCCTTTTCACTCATCTTCAAATCTTGCCACCCCCAGCATTTCCCTTTCTCCTTTCCTGCCTTGTTTCTCCATAGTACTTATCACCATCTAACACACATATGTGTTATTTTATTTTTTTTTTCATTTTTTTGGCTCTCTTTACTAGAATGTAAATTCTATTCTTACATCTTCTAGTGGAGTTTTTGTCTCTCTTATTCACTGCTGTATCTCCAGTGTCTAAAAGAATGTTTGGCATATAGTAGATCCTTAATAAATATTTTTTGGATAAAAGAATGATTGAGTAGAATTTTACTGTTTCATCAGTATTTAGTTCATAATGAGCAGAAAGATTATTCCTTTGCTTATTTGTGAATAATTGCCAGTAAATATCTTAAGGATATTTAACTTTTGAATTACTGTTATTATTTATAGTTTCCTGCAGTCAGCTATGGATTTAGGAATTATTTTGCTAGACAATTTTTATAATTTGGATGTTGATAAATTATTATTAAAATAATAGAGATTGTATTCATTGAAATTACTTCTTTTCAACTGAGTTTTATTTTCATTTTTTCTGCTTATTGTTTAATCTACAGTCTTTCCTCTGGCCAGCACAGAATCTTTATTATTTCTTCCTTTTCTTTTGTAAAATGACAGGTTTTGCAAATTTCAGCAAAAATTGCCTCAGCAGTAGAAATAAACAAGTTTAATTCTCCTTTAGGATTTGAGATACTTAAAATTGAGAGTAGGTGGGTTATTTTTTTCACGTGTTATTTCTTCATCTTGATAATTTTATTTTCAAGCTAGTTTATTTTTCTAAGTCCTCCCTTTTTTTTTCCTCCACCAAGGGCTAAGTAAATCGCTTTACCTTGTAGAAGCGTGCCAGCAGCATCCTGCAAAATCTTGAGGAAGCTTATCCATTGTCATTCATTTTTGAAGATTTATGGAGCTCTGTAAAAGACATAAAAAGTCAGTGCTTCGAAGCTGGTGATTATTATTTTTTACTTTTCTTCCCTTTCATATATGCAAGGGGTGGGTGGGCATAGTGCCTTAGTTTTAATGATAGTGTTACACAATCAGAGATAGTCATTCTTCCTGAGCTCTAACGGGAGGGAGCAACTGCTCATCCAAAAAAATGGAGGCTGGTCTGCAGGAAGAATTATATGTGTCTGGATTAAAGGAATTGCTTTGGGTCTCCTAGCATATATCAATAAGTTTAGTTTCCTTTGT
The DNA here is from genome assembly GCA_023783475.1 of Daubentonia madagascariensis. NCBI lineage: Eukaryota > Metazoa > Chordata > Mammalia > Primates > Daubentoniidae > Daubentonia > Daubentonia madagascariensis. Next base: position 44,049,603 of record JAKFHU010000600.1, on the reverse strand, counting down.
ATATTTTATAAAGTTCCTCTCATTTCTTTTACTTTATGAAAGGCGATTGAAGTAGAGGTTTAAAGGAACTAAATATATGGCTGCAATTCACTGCAACCATTATGTTTCCTTCCATATGTCAGGCTGAAGACAATTATCAATAAAACGTATGGAATTATTATTTGGCACTGACACCCCACTTATCACACACATTTGCAGTGGCACAGGGTATATGTTGTATTAGGTTTTCCAAGTCTTTACAAATAGCTCTTTTGATCTTTGATTGTTTTCATTCAAATTTAAATGTTTTTCAATTCATATTTAATCTTTAATTTGAATAGAAAAGAAATCCTCATTATCCTGCTTTTTCATGTTTCACATCCCAAAGAAAGTTTATTTTTTATTTTTTGCCAGCAATGCATAATCTTTCTTCCCCCCCCCAAATGATCAAATGATAGTTCTCTTTACATGAAAAAATGGAACTTAAATGGTGCTACTTTTAATGGCTTGCATATATTAAGAAAAATACATTCTGTATTTGATCTCTTTTCTAAAATAAAACCAATAGATCAGTGACTCTGTGAGAAAAAAGTAGTCACTATAGTATTCTCTTACAGAAAACTTTTTCATTTGTCACTATGATCTGATATTTTCTTTGGGGCCCAGTGATCCTTTGCCCTTATCTCTTCCTGAAAAGAAATAGGAGACTCTACCTTAAAGAAACAAATAGGAAGAAAAATGAATGGACATATCTCCATGGACATACTTTGCATATATTTCCAAAGTTAATTTCTCCCCAAGGAAGGGCAGTAAGCAGTCATTCACTTTGGAAGGTCAAAGTCTTATTTTTAGTCATTTAAAGTGGGAATGTTAATAAGAACACAATTAGAGTAAACAGTCTACAGCCCATGTGAGAATCATCAAAATTATGAACAAGAGGAGGCATTTAAGTGATAAACATAATTGCTGAAATCAGGTTTCAGAGAAAAAAGGCGATTAGACTGAGCACATGCAGTGGGATTTTAACCAGATCTTTTCTTCTTTATTATAACATTCCACCCCCACCTTTCCACCCCCAGCCACGTATTGGGGAAACTGTGGTTTTCCTCTTGGGTCTAGAGGGAAGGAGATATGACGCTTCATAGACAAGGTAGTGAATGTCTACTTTCCCTTTCCACTTGCCACCTTGTGACAGTCTATAGGCCCAGCCACTCCTGTAGGTTTCACTCCTTGCTGGAGCCATGCCCACATGCCCAGGAGAGAAAACCATTTTCCTCCATGTGAGGGCACACAGGGATTTAATAAGAGAGGTGTGATAAGGGTTTCTCTATCTCTATGGAATGCTAAACCAAGGGACTGGTCGGACCTCAGCACACCGCCTTTTTAAAAACTCTGAAGCACTGGAATAGTGCTCTATTGTAGAAGAAGGTTTTTAAATTTCTGCTTTTGGAGATTGTCAAGGAAAACATTCAGTTAATCAACAGCTATTCACTGAGGCTTATTTTGTTTTCATGTTCGGAGTTTTCACATCTGCTATCATATAGCTACACCAGGACATTGAGGGCACAAGGAACTTCTTGTTCTGTATCATTTAGACTTTGCTTGTCTGAAGGCGGGAGGCCCCACCCAGCCTGAAGAGCCAGAAGAGCAACTGGCTGGTGAAGTCTGTGGCCTCTGTAGTCACTCTGCCTGGTTTTGAGTCCCGGTTTTCTTGTTTGCAAGTGGTGAGACCTTAGTAGGTTATCTAACCTCTCTGTGCCCCAGTGTCCTATCTGTAATATGGGGGCAACAATAGTATCTCCCTTACAAGGTTGAGGTAAAGTGTTTAGAACAGTGTCTGACACATTGTAGCTCATGAGTTGGGAGTGGAGGAGGCTGAGAATAAGAATGATTCCACTTTGCATTTAATGTGAGATGTGACTGAACTGTATAAAATTAAAGTGACTCATTAAAAAGTGCTACAGCAGCAGTGAGTTTTATTCCACCCCAACACTTAGGTGTAAGAAATTTCTTTTATAGGCACACCTCATTTTATTGCACTTTACTTTATTGCATTTCACAGACATTGCATTTTGTACAAATTGAAAATTTGTAGCAATCCTGCCTCAAACAAACCTATTGGCGCCATTTTTCCAACAGCATGTGCTCACTTTGTGTCTCTGTGTCACATTTTGATAATTCTTCCAATATTTCAAACTTTTTCATTATTATTATGTCAATTATGGTGATTTGGACCCAATGATCTTTGATGTTACTTTTGTAATTGTTTGGGGGCACCACAAATCAAACCCAAAGTTCTGGAAGGAAATTAAAAGTGCCCCTCCAGTGAACACACAAATGAGAAAAAAGCAAAACTGCCTTACTGCTGATATGGGGAAAGTTTGAGTGGTCTGGATAGAAGATCAAACCAGCCACAACATTCCCTTAAGCCTAAACCTAATCCAGAGTAAGGCCCTAATGATCTTCAATTCTATGAAGGCTGAAAGAGGTGAGGAAGCTGTAGAAGGAAATTTGGAGGCTAGCAGATGTTCATGAAGTTTAAGGAAAGAAGCCGTCTTCATAACATACAAGTGCAAGGGGAAGCAGCAAGTGCTGTTATAGAAGCTTTAGAAAGTTATCCAGAAGATCTAATTAAGATCATTGATGGAGGTGGCTACACTAAACAACAGATTTTTCGTGTAGACAAAATAGTTTTTATTGGAAAAGATGTCATCTTGAAGAAAGGGGAAATTACAGGAAAAATAAGACACACATTAATGTCCCACCATTTTGCTTCAACAATGGTTTCAGAATGTAGAACATGGGAGTTAATTTTCTCTGGAGTTCCTATGACACCTCTTTCTCAATTTTAAGAGTCATCTTCTCACTCATTGAAATCAATGAGTCATGTTAAATGGTAGTCAATACAGTTTTAACAAGTTTTGGCCTATTTTATGGCCCATGTATTTTCTTTCATTGGCAAATGTAGCATGATTTTTCCCACAACAGAGATCTCAAATGATGGAGATGCAATGCACACCAGCGTAGATCTTGAGGGATCCAAACAAACAAAGGAAATACTGAATCAATTATATTTGGTCTGAGTTTTAAAATAGGTTTTTTGGGCCAGGCACAGTGGCTCACACCTGTAATCCTAGCACTCTGGGAGGCCGAGATGGGAGGATTGCTTGAGCTCAGGAGTCCAAGACCAGCCTGAGCAAGAGCAAGACCCCATCTCTACTAAAAATAGAAAAATTAGCCAGGTGTCATGGTGCATGCCTGGAGTCCTAGCTACTCTGGAGGCTGAAGCAAGAGCATCGCTTGAGCCCAGGAGTTGGAGGTTGCAGTGAGCTAAGATGATGCCATTGCACTCTACCCAGGGCGACAGAGCAAGACTCTGTCTCAAAAAAAAAAAAGGGTTTTTGTTTCATAGAATTAAAATAAGCCAATTACCTTTACTTTTGTAGAAATATTATGGAATATATTTTAAAAAGTACTGTGAACCAGGATTTAGTGATTCATGACCTTGGAATCTTTGCCTGACCTTCAAGTACTGATGTTCTGCCACTCCCTATTGTAGGCTCATTAGTCTCTTCCTTTTCTCTTTTCTTCTCTATTTCTCATTATTTCTTCCCCTTTTATTCTCCTATTCTTTTCCTCATTACTTACTCTATCTCTTTATTTTCTCTGTCTTATTTCCCTGTACTTTCCCTAATTTTCTATCATGGAATAGTTATTTTCCAGCCCTATCAGGAACAGTCAGGACTAAAAAGACTATTAATTTCTGCATGAATGTGTTTTCCTTCCTTTAATCTGAAGAGCTGCTTTATTTTCTTATTAAGAAAATATTACATATGTATAATATGCTGTCTGTTTGTAATCTTTTTATTTTTTTTGTTATCCCCAAATGTCTAAACTATAACTTAGGGAAGCAACATAATCTCAGTAAATATCACTCCTAGTGTTCTCATCAGAGAAAATAAGGTCAATTTTCTCCATGCCAGTACTTATGTTTCTAAACTGATATTCCCTTGGATCTTTTTAAGACCAAGCAGTGGTATTGAGGTCAGGACTTTAATTGTGAAAGTCCAGAGATTTTTGTTTCCATTAATAAGCTGTATAAAAAAGATGTCCCATTCTTTCCGTTTCTGCAGCAGCATTTTTTTTGGAAGTGGTTACTGTCAGTTGGTATTGTTCCATCTCTCTCTCTATCTCCCCCCTCCCACATTCACATGTGTGTGTCTGTGTGTGTGTGTGTGTGTCAGCAAATATAAGAGCCCCAAATCAAAAGAATGAAGTTCTTCATGTAGTTCAATTCAATTCAACAAACTACAAACATGATAAAAATAGTTCATTTCCTCTTGAACAATGTTCAGCAAACTATGGCATGTGGGCCAAATATGGCTCACTACCCATAAATAAAGTTTTATTGGAACACAGCCATGTTCATTTATTTTCATATTATCTATGGCTGCTTTTGTGCTACCATGACAGGGCTGAATAGTTGCGGCAAGTCTAAAAACCTAAAACATTTACTATCTGGCCCTTTATAGAAAATGTTTACTGACCCCTTCTATGGAAGCTTACATTGAGTGTGGGGAGTGGTGTGGACAGTAATGGGCAAGGAGATATAGATGCCTTTTTGCTCACCTTATTATATGTTATACTGGATGAGGAGGCAAAGTTTTTTGTGTTTCCATTGTATCCTCTATATGCTTCTTTTACAGAACTTGCCACTGTGCAATTGCAGTTATTACTTTTGAAAGGCTGTCTCCCTTACTATTAGACCATGTTTATTCAGCAAACACTTATTGAGGAACTACTTTGTTCCAGGCATTGCTCTAGGCATGGAAGATACAGTAATAAACAATAACATAATATTGTCTCTATCTCCATGGGTTTACAGTCTAGACCAGGTGTTGCAAATCCTAATGTTTTTTCAGGGACCAGGCTGGTAATGTAAATGAGTAATGCAGCCCAAGTGTAAGACACAGATTCATTTTCTTTGATTATTAAATGTGTAGAAGTAATTTTCACTTCCACAATTTGTGCTGTTGCCTGGTTTTCTTGAAACATGAGCTACTCTTGGATTATCCTTCACTTTTCCAATTCTGATAGAGACATTTTTGAGGTATATTTCTCTTCCATGAGAAAAAAAATAGTGTATGATGATGAATGAGGGCTGACACTTGGCTTTAGCGTCAGGTAGGCAATAAGGAATGGTGGGGACTGTGACACACTGGAAACCAATAACTTCTTCAAAGGGAACACCAGCTACTCAACTCCAGGGCATTATCATCATATAGAAATGTTAAATCCTCCTCTTCCTCCTTCTCCTCCTCCTCCTCCTCCATCCTCTTCTCCTTCTTCTTCCTTTTCATTTTCTTCTTCTTTTGAGGGGAGAGAGAGAGAAGATGGACAGCTGATCTGGTTTTATGAACTTCTAATTTTTAAATGTTGGATCAATTGAAAAAAATACTGTGCAGGCCAAACTCAATATATGTGCCAGTCATATTTTATTTATAGTCTATCAGTTTGTGTTCTCTGTGTGAGGACTATGCATGGTCCTTGGGAAAAAGTACCTTGGTTTTGAGAATAATAATATTCTCAAAGATTCCTTAGTTGTGTGTTATTATTATTCCTGTTTTCCAAATAAAAATGATGTTCAGACAGAAGTAACTTATCTGAGGTCCTGAAAAATCTCTTCCTTTTTCTCCAAGAAAATACTACTGAAAATATAGGACTTTTGTGATCATTTAAAGAGGCAGTATGTGTGAAAGTTTTTTGTAAGCCATAAAGCATTGTATAGATATTGGTTTACAGAGTGATAAAAGAGAGCTTCCACATGATCTGTAAGACTGAGGGAAAGATAGATTCATTTGTTTTCTTGCCAGAGGTAGACTTTGATGTGGATGTCTGCAGAAGGCTGGGACTGCCTGGGCAAAGACCAGAACACTATTTCCTAACTTATTTCTGGGAAGTCCATTGGAGCACTGGTGTTTGAGAAATGCTGGCCTAGAATTCAGTAGCTCTAGAGTTCATTTAGGGAACTGTGTATAATTGTGTGACTCAAACACAGTTGCGTCTACTGAACACGTTTGAAGAGTTAGGAAATTGCAAAATTGTAGAGGGCCTGAAGGGCAAGGCTGGAGAATTTGGACTTTATTCTGTAGGAAATAGGCATTATTAGAGGTTTTGAGCAGGCAAGAGGTGTGTTTATATTTGAATTTAAGGGGGCAAGTAAACTCCTTTAACAGTGGTAGGTATGATGGATAACTTTGGGGAATTGACCAGATGCTGCGCAGCAAGTTTGTCCATCTGGGAAAACACCCAATAAGTACAAATGAATGGTAGGGTTGGCAATTTTCCATACTTTTTCTCTTGTCTTTGATAAAGGTGGATTTTAATAAGGTAAATTTTAATAAGGAAGTATTTGGATCTAGGTGGTAGATTCATTCCAGGGAATCCAAAGAACTTTTACATCATTGAATTTGATTCTTCTGTCACCGGTAGTTTAGAGAGAGAAGTGAAAGCACTGGACAGAATGATACATGTTAGTTTTTATTTAGGAAAATCTAACTATGTGAAGAAAAATCCATTTTGATGGTAACATCTGATGTTCTGATATTCATAAGATTGGATGCACTGGATTTATGTGCTGGATCTGTGATAAGGGTATGTTCTTCCAGGATGTTGGTGGGAGCTCTTAATATCCCCTTCTCTCTTTTTTTAGTGGCAAAAATTAGTCTTTGCCTCCTTTACTTGCTTCAGAATATTATCCAGTTTAGCAACTCATGCCAACTTTTTTTCTTGTCATCATTTCTTGGTTGCTTAGGTAGGTTGTTTTAGTTGTATATGTTTTTAGTTTTTCCTTTCCCCTGGAGTATCCTTTATATAACAGATAATAACTTGTCTGCTTCTACTGAAAGTTGGTTTTCCAGGCCTGCTGGAGACAGACTACTTGGATAATAAACAGTCAAGAGATTTTCTCTATTATCTGTTTCTCCCATGTCTAGGTCAGTATTCTGCATCCATAGATGTTTAAAGAGTGTAGCTGTCTGATATCTCTTTGCAAGTCTTTAATTTTCCCTTTGGCTTGTAAATAGCCATCTCAAGAGAAGACCAGAAAAAAAAATCCTGAGTAGAAGGAGAGAAGGAGTTTATGCAGATGGATTCAGATTAGCATTATTCATTAACCTCAGTAGTTTGTGCTGGTTAGTAATCACTAACACACTGCACTTTGGAAGACAACTTATTAGGTGGTGTAAATGTCCCTTCAAAGACATTCTTGCTATTTCATATAAAAGGCAATGAATTAGCTCTGGACATCTGCCATTTATCATTTCTATCTAGTGGAACTGCCCTTCTATATAACATACCAGATTTTAGTGCTGGGAAAATTTCACCATCAAATAACATCTTGTTTCTCTAGTTGAAAAAAGAATTGCAGGAGTGATGATAAAATTTACATATTATGTTTTTGACACAAATTGTTTAAGATTTATTTTTAAAGTATCAAGTAAATACATATTTGGATCAGAAACTATGTACATTGTGACACATTATTTTAAAACACTCAATTTTTATGGTCTGGGGTTTGATAGCTCAAATTCTGGAGACAGATAGACTTGGGTTCCATCTTAGTCCAGTCTCCTGTTAGGCGTGACATGGATAAATTACACAACCTCTATGAGCTTCAATTTTTTCAGTGCAAAATGAGGATAATAATAGTTACTTTATAGAATGGTTTTGAGGATTAAATAGACAGTGCTTAGAAAACACTTAGTACAGTGCATAGCATAGGGTAGGCCCCCCTAAATTATAGCTATAATTATTATTGAATCAGATCCTTCCAAAAATTAATCTATTCCTTGTTTTTAACTTTGACATATAATTTTGGAATAAAATCTTTCAGACATTGCTTTGTAGGGTTTGAAACAAGAATGAATGGTTTAGAATCTGTGTTCTACGATTTACTTAACTGTGTGACCATGGACAAGTGATTCATTCATTTATCTACTCATGCATTTATTCAATATAATTTGGTGCCGTTATGTGCCAGGTTGTAGGCACTGGAGATAAGGACATGAAGAAGAAAGACAAGGCCTTTATCCTTATGGCCCTGACATTCTAATATCAATCACATGTTGAGAACCAAAAATGGAATAAAATGAATGATAAAATAATAATAAAATAAAATAATTTGAAATGGTGATATGAAGAAAGTAAAAACAGACCATTGTATCGGAGGCTAATTGGGAGGGGCAGATAGATGGTGTGGCCAGGTCTGAGAAGATGTATTTCATTTAGGACTTAAATCACAAAACAACTGACCATGCAAGGATCTGTGGGAAGAACATTCTAGATAGACCAGTAAGTGCCAAAGGCCTGAGGCGGGACATGCTTGGCATGGTGGTGGGACAGAAAGAGGCCTAGTGTAGCTGGAGCACAATGAGTGAAGAGGAAGGTGGTTGGAGGTGAGGACAAAAAGGCAGACAGGGCCACATGAGGAAGGCCTTGTAAACCATAGTAAAGAGTTTGGATATAATTTTAAGATAATAGGAAAAAGCCATTGGAAAATTTTAAACAGAAGGAAAGCATGTTCTGATTTTTATTATTTAACATTTTTGGGCTCTGTTTCTTATATGTAAAAAGTGGACAATAATGATAGTTACCTGATAGGATATTGGATCATTAAATGAGATATTGTGAGCAAAGCACTGGCATATATAACCACAAAATAAAGAGTAATTATTGTTATTTTCATGTATTATTATAGCTGTTATATCCCTCCAAAATTCCATATGTTGAAGCCCTAATTCCCAATGTGACTGTATTTGGAGATAAGGCCTTTAGGAGGTAATTAAGGTTAATGAGGTCATAAGGGCGGGGCCCTAATCTGATAAAGCTGGTGCCTTATAAGAAGAGGAAGAGACACCAGAGATGTCTTTCCACCACATAAAGACACAATGAGAAGACTTGTTGTTGGTTACATGGGTAAGTTTGGTTTGTGATAAAACATCGAGCTATGCAATTATGTTTTGTGCACTTTTCTGTATATCTGTTTTAATTCCATAAAATGCAAATTAATGAAAGGAAAACATAGATTAAAAACAGGCTACAATATAGACTAAATATAGAGGAGATGAAGATAGTTCATTTCAAATGTATAAGGAGCATGCATTCTTTTCAGAACTAACAAGCAATATTGTCTCCTTATGTTAACGTCAGTGACCATGTTCACGATAGGCCCAGGTTTAGGCTAATAGTCCAGGACCCATAAGCGGGCTATGCTCAGCTGGGCAGGAGAGAACAGGGTTGGGTTTTCACGCAGAGAGCACTGTGAGGCAGGCCAGTGAGGGGCGGGGGTGGGTAGCTGGTATCTGGGAGGCCTGGCAGTGTTCTGTAGACAGATGTCCTGGCTGGTGAGTTAGGGCTTTCAAACTGGCAGCAGGCCGGTGGTGTATGTCCAAGCAGGCAGGTGGTTGGTGCAGGGGGGACTTATAGCAGGTAGTTCTGACCATGTCATGGCAATAGGACTCGGGGACTGGTCTCCACATCATAAGAGGAATGGAGAAAAAAGGTGGATTTAAAGTCCCAGAGAAATGGGGTACAAGGCAGGAAGTCAGGCAGTGACTCAGTTCTTGAAAATGGGGTACAATGTAGAGGTTTGGTCATGAGTCTCCGAGCCTGGAGCTACTTTGAACTTACAGGTGGTAGTTAAGTGTTTGCAGCTGTGCAGCTTGGCGGCTAGGCGAGGGAACCAGGCTGGTATACAATTTATAGTATCTAGGAAAATATAATGGAAACACAAAATGTTAGTGCTGGAAGGGACCTTAAAGCTCATTTAATTTAACTTCTTAATTTTACAGGGAAGGAGGCTGATATTGAATACATACCGTCTATATGAAGCACTGTTGATTGTTTTTTTATAACCTAATCCATCTGGTCCATAACCCCCATAAATTAAATAGTATTATTTCTATTTTACAGATGAATCAGAGAATTTAAATAACTTCCTCGTGTCACACAGCACAGTCAGTATATTTGCTCAGATCTGTACTGTTCTAAAACGCTGTGCTCTTTCCACTTCATTAAATACCAAGTTACAGCAGAGTTGGTTTTATAATTCAGCCTTCTTGACTTTTAGGTTTCTTCTATTCCTACCACAACAGAAATAACTAATTTTATTTACATACATGGATTGACTAAAAAGGAGAAGATCTAAGATTTCAATATATCTCCTATCTCACTTGACCTAAAAACAAGAGCTGGCTGAAAATTTATACTGGAAAGCACTGGGTTCCTGTATTTAAAGGTTGTTGAAAATCAGATTTGTGCCTAAAATGGCCTCAAACACAGAAGAATGGTTGAATGGATCAAATTGTATTTTCAGGTTCCAGTTGAATTTTTCTATGTACAGCTTTAGTTCAGGAAAACCAAAGTATGCTAAAGTAGAAAAAATTAGGAAAAAAAAATCAAGTAGGAAACTTCTAGCCAACTGTTCTGAAGCTCTTTCTGGTGTGAGGTGAGCTGATAGAGTGGAGAAAGGCTAATGACACCCTTGCAGCCTACTATCAGAGACCTATTAGCCCTGTGGCAGGAGTGGGGAAGACAATGGAAGCGCTCTGCTGGGATATAGGAGGAGAAATTTTGAAATCCACCTGAAAAGCTAAATAATTATAGAGAGTCACCTGAAATTTAGCCAGAAACACAGCACGGACAAGTCACTTAACACCTTTATTCATTCTGTCTGAATTGCAGATAAAAGCTTTTTATCTACTTACCTTATAGAGACATAAAAATACATGTAATTTTTGTTGTAAGATTCTTCCAACTAAAGAATATGGAGATACCTCAAAGAATTAAAAGTAGAATTACCATTTGACCCAGCAATCCCACTACTGGGTATTTATCCAAAAGAAAAAAAGACATTTTATAATAAAGACATCTGCTCTCGAATGTTCATAGCAGCACAATTCACAATTGCAAAGTTGTGGAAACAACCCAGGTGCCCATCAATACACGAGTGGATCAATAAAATGTGGTATATGTATACCATGGAGTATTACTCAGCAATAAGGAACAACAGTGAATTAACACATCTGGTATTATCCTGGTTGGAGCTAGAACCCATTCTTCGAAGCGAAGTGTCACAGGATTGGAAAAACAAGCATCACTGGTACTCACCATCAAACTGGTACTAACTGATGAACACTTACATCACACAGGGCAATAACATTCATCAGAGGGCGGGCGGGCGGGCGGGAGGGGGGTGGAAGGGATGGGAAAAACTCTCACTGAATGGATGTGGGGAGCACAGTTTGGGAGACGACCACGATTGTGGCTCTGACACGGGCAGAACAGGGGCAATGTGTATGGCCAAAATGTTGTACCCCCATGATATTCTGAAATTAAAAAAATAAATTATATATAAAAAAAAAAAAAGATTCTTCCAACTATTTCACAAAGAATACTATCTAAAGACAATGTATTGTTATTACCATTTCTTTCTACTTTGTGTCTAGGGAGATTTTGAAAGATGCTACAAATGCATCAGGTGGGTCATGGATAATATGATCCCTACCCTCCAGGAGCTTCAAATGTGGATGGCAGACCATTTTGTCCCCCAGAACCTACATGCAAAAAAGCAAATGAACACATATCAATATGTATATAATATATGCAGATGTCATTGTCATTGTTATATTATGTTAAGCACCTTCAGGTTAGTCAAATGAGTCATCTTGTTCTCTGTGTGTGTCTTGCTATATGCTTTGCTCCTTTTTCTCTTCCTGCCTATGTTCATTCTGCCTTCCATGTCTGGAATTTCTGCATGTATTGAGATGCTATTCTATTTTCAAGGCCCTTTTCTAATCTTGACTTTTCCTTGATTTTGTCAGCCTTCCCTGATCTCTTTTTTTCTTAAATTATTATTGTAGTTATCTACAGAATATAATATAGCTGTTAATTATCTTCTAGTTGTTTCACATATCCTATTTCTCTGACTTAATTTTTAGCCTCTATAGGAACCTTATTTTGTACATCAATTTATAGCATCCCACTGTGCCAAGGACAGTTCCAGGCACATAAAAGTGCTTCACAAATGTTCATTTGCCCCTCCTGATTGACTCCCTCCCTTCTTTCTTTCCCAGCATTGATTTAGCAAGATGAAAAGTAAAAATTTTTATCGTGGAAGTTTTCTTTTTCTATGTAATGCTAAATATTCAAGTGTCCTTAAACATCTGGAAATTTGGAAGAGTCTGTTTGGTGTATTTTTTAAAAACATGCAGACATTCCATTTCAATCCAGTGTTGGGGCAAATATCATAAACAAACAAAATGCTCCAGGGGTAAGAAACATGTGGCTCTCTTGGTCTAGATTTCATTTTAAAAAGTTAAAGATACTTATACATAGATCTGACTATGATATGAAAAAGAGACTGTGCATACTTGATGATAAAGAATTATTGATGGAGGAGGGAACGAGGAGATAGTCAAAGAGTCCAAAGTTTCAGTTAGATAGGATAAATAAGTTCTGGAGATCTGTTGTACAGCATGGTGACTATAGTTAATAATAAAGTATTGTATACTTGAAAATTGCTAAGAAAGTAGATCTTAAGTGTCCTCACTACAAGAAGAGATGTGTGTGACATGATAGATATGTTAATCAGCTTGATTTAATCATTTCAGAATGTATACATACATAAAAGTATCACATTGTACATCATAAGTATATGCAATTTATTTGTCAATTATACCTTAAGAAAGCTGGGGGGAAAAAAGAACTATTGATACTCAGACTAGGGTCTGGAGACAAGATGGAGTGTTAGGGACTGTAGTTTTTACTCACTATATGAAAATATAGTTTGGTGTAGACAGATTTTTCAAATTTTCAAAAAATACAGAGATTTCCATTTTTGATGTGCTATCTTTCAAATATTGACAATAAATTAATAATCTTTTGAAACACCTTGTAGAGTAAATAAAACATGTCTGTGGATCAAATTTTGTTCACATGTCCCATTCTTTGTGGTAAAATCTTGTTGAGAAATTTGGATTTTCATATGTGTGCAATGGGAAATCATTGAAAAGTCTTAGTAGGAGTGATGTAGTCTCATGCACATTTCCAAAAGAACTTACTGGCTGCTATGTGGGGAGGGGCTTCTAGGAGAGCAGGAGTGGAAGCAGAGAAAACAATGAGAAGGTCACTGCTGTGGTCCAAGTGAGAGATGATGGACCTTGGAATGTGGAGGTGATAATGCAAGTAGAAGAATTTGAGTTACATTTTGGAGTTAAAATCAACAAGGAAAGGTTAGAATCAAGGAAGTCACACAGATCTGGAGTTGAAGCAGTTGGGTAGATAGCAAAGAGGGGGAAGGAATAAGTTTCAGGTAGAATTTTGGGCAAGTTCTTTCTTTAATTTCTTACATTGCATATTTAGTTCACTCATTATGTCTTTGGAAATTGATAGCATTTCTGTTTTGACCCAATCAAGATTGTCATTTTTATTTTTTGTTAGTTTTTCCTCCAATAGTCTTATGTTTTATTTCCTTTTTGACCCAAATTTGTTTAATAGAGTGTTTTTAGATATCTATTAAATAAGAGGTTCTGGCTTTGTTATTGACTTCTTTAATTGCCTCGTGGTTAGAAAATGGAGTCCATCCAAATTCTGCTTTTATACATTTATGGAGATTTTCTTTGTATCTAGTATATAATAAAATTGGTTCTTTTGGAAAAAGTACTTATTTTCTGTGAATTTCACTTTACCAAGGCTTCCACATCTCAGAAGGCCTATCAGAATTTCTTACCCAGATTGACTTCAAGAAAGAATTATCATTCTCTTGAAAATAATTTGCTTTGTTATTGAAAATATCTAATGCAAAATTAATCTTAGGAGGAGGTATTGCCATACCATTTTTTCACATATGAGTTTTCAAGTGAATACAGTGAAAATTTGCTGTAGACATTTACTTTAGACTAGACTTTGACAAAAGTCTAGTTTTGGATCTTGTCCGAGGGAATTTGACCACTTCCAAGGGATTTAAACAACTGAAGACTAGAGTGTTACAGAGAGTCTCCAGGACACTTTCTCATAACACAACTGTGTTCTGAGTCCTGCACAACCTGCTGATCCAGGCACGGCTGCTCTGCCCATCACAGATGCTCCCTTCTTCAGTCTGTACTTCCTTTTATCCCCTCAGATGCTGTCATTGCCTCTTTCTTTCACAAGCCCTCATTTCTGCGGGTTCTTTGATAGCATCTATGAAGTGCTGAATCTTATGCACATCCATTTCTTGGTACTTCTCTTTCTAGTTAAATATTTTGCAGCTGCTCAGCAATGGAGTGATGGTCTTATTACCGCCACTTTTACTGGCTCTTTCAGCCTCCTTTCTCTTCTTCCTAGTAAGCAGTTGAGCAGAGAAAACTCTTGCCAAACTCCTATTTTTCATTGTATTCATGTGATTTGTTTGTTGGTTCATTTTTTCAGTTTTCTTTTCTCCTTAGGTTCCTATGTGAAACCACCTGGAAAGGTGGAGAGTGTTTATTTCACAAACATAGGTGATTATGGTAAGATATTCAATAGTAAATCTGTTTATTTTATACTAGTTTGGACTTCAAGTTACACATTTTTATATTTTCTTTGTGAATCGTTGAACTCAATTTTTCAGTAGAAAGAAAATATTTAAAAGAGTCTAATGAAGTAATATTTATAGCTGGAAGCTCATGTAGGAAGAGATTCTCTCTTATGCAGGTTCTGAAATATCACCAAGGTAAAGGTTGTGCTAAGGGTGCGACAAGGTAAAGAATTCAGTTCAAATTCTTTCCCAATTGTTAGGCAACATTTTTAGCGTACATTGAAAATAAAGTAGTCTACCAGTTACTAAGTAGGCTTGAATACATTATTTTAGGAAAAAATATATAGGATTTAAGTGCACGCTCAAGAAGAGAGAGGCCTGGGCTAGCTTTCTCATCTTCTCTGGTCCCCATTTAGTTGCAGCTTGCTTTTGAAAGAAGCAATCAGCAGTGGTTTATGATGCTCAGACATTTCTATGATGTGCGCTCACTGAAAATCATTGATGTTTCTGCTTTAACTAGATTTAGCTACTTTGGATTGAAAGCTCTGTGCTGCCTGAAATCCCATTTTACTAAACCTGCCAGTGAGTAAAACCACTGAGTCCTTCAGGAAAATTCCATTGCACAGTTAGAGGAAGCTGTTAATTACAGCTACAATCAGCTCTAAAGCTCTACCTTAAAGATACAGGAACTCTGCCTGCTCCAGCTGGTCTTTGCATCTAGCCCATGTGGTGCCATTCAAGTGGCATCATGTGGCTTAGCCTCTTTTGATGTGATTCCTGGGAACCTATGATTATTGTGTTCCTGCAAAATGCTTTGAGAGCAAGGCCATGAATCTTTCAGGCATTTCATAACTTTTCCATTTCTGGGATTCCAGGCCTCCCCACTCCGTACTCACCTCCCTTTAGCAAAGCAGCTAATTCTTAAAAAATAAATCTAAACCAGCCCCACGGTTGATTATTGGTGGAACTGGCCCCTTTGCACAGAAAATGTTACCTTGGGAACTGAGGTAAATTGTAGGTTTATGGATTATAAAGAGTTTGTTTTTACCTTAATGAAAATTTAATTTGTTATGAATGGTTTATCATAACATATGCCAAGAAGAGCATGCCAGAAATAACAATCTGAAGGAACACACGGGATCTAATGCTTCCATACTTTTCCAAGAGTAAAAGAGATCATTGAAATAACACATGTCAGATGCTATTACTGTCATATTGTTGAGGCCATCTGTTAAAAACCAAGATCAGGACCTGCTGTGTTCATTGAATTTGCAGTTCTGGAAAGGACAATGTCACATGAAATGAAGTTGATTCTGTTAAGAGGTGTGTACCTGAGGGATTAATTTTTTTTTTCTGAAAGACCAACCCATGTTATTTGTGTAGATGTCCATATAAACATAGCAGCCTTTTTAGAAGAGCACTCAAATTTGCATCACTACATTAGTTATTAAATTTTCAAAACACTAAATTGCAATAATAGTTTGTATATTTAGATAGATATTTGACTGTGTGCATGTAAAGATGTAGAATATGGATATATACCTGAAAAGGTTGGCACTTAGAACACTTAGGGGCTTGCAGAACAAATCAAGGATGACCATAAAAGAATATCTGATAGTTTATGGAAATAAATGTACTGTTTCCTTTGATATTCTGATGAGGCCTGAAAAGTGGAATTTTAAAGTGTTTTTTAATGAGAAGCTTGCTCACTTTTCAGTCATTCTTGCTTTTATATTGAAATATCAAGCTGGTTTTGTTAAACAATAACTACACGGGCCTCCCAGTCTCCTAGAATGTTTCTTTGGGCAGTATTTGAAGTGTCCCTGCTAACATTCCATTTGTCTGCGTTCAATGCTTTTTTAACATTCCCTCCCAATACACTCTGCCCTCACACAAATAACAAAAGAGTGTATAGCTGCTCTTTCTCATTCTATTAACTCTGATCAGGCTCTGTGGCTGGGGTTCTTTAGTAAAGGCATATTTGTCTAATGCATTGGTTCTTAACCAGTGGCTTAATGCATTAGGCAAGTCATGGACAATTTTAGATCTTAGTTTCCTCATCTACAAAATGTTTGGAGTAGATTTAATGATCACTAATATTCTTTCCATCTCTATAAGTCCAGGATCCTAGGGAAGGTGAAGCCCTGTATATGTCGATAAAGCAATTTAAGATACTATATTTTAATTTATCTCAGATAATATAAAGTTAATGATATATAGCAAAATTGGTGAGAAAACTAAGACTTAGAATAATAATATTTGATATAAATCTTTACCCACTGAAGATAAGGACATACTTTCTGAATAGTTCTCTAGTTTTTCTTTAGATATATATATATTTTTTACTGAGAGTTCTTGTATCTTATTCTATGTTTCACCACAAATTCATCTGTCTGTCCATGTGTGTATGCATGCATACTTACATGCATGAATCTATGAAGTTTCTTTAGAGGTCATTAATGACTTAGATGCTTGTTTTTCTCTTATGTCATGTGTATAAATGTCAAGGCTGTTCCTATGTCATAACAAGTCCAGGGAATTGTTTTCAGTCTTCCCATGAATAACATTGGGTGTGATTATCTACTTTCACTGCAGTGATCCTGTCCACTTGTAAAACGGGTCCAGTGTCTATCTGGGGCTATGACTAGTCTCCCGTAGCATCCATTCCCTAGTTGGGCTCTGGGGAATGGTGTGTGTGAAACTGAGCTAGTAAGGGATGGACCGTGGTGGGAGCGTAGGCAAAAATCATCATTATGGACAGAGCAGAAATACAAGGAGAGGCACAGAAATGCCCCCTTACCCCAGAAGTTCATATATAAATAGTAAACATGACAAATATGGTCGATTATTCAACTTGTTGGTTCTACCTACAACTTTCAGGGAATCTGTTGTTTACCATTCCAGACCATTTTTAGAATTTAGTCTAATGATATTATACTTATTTGTATGTGGGGATCAAAATGCTTTATGCTTTGGGCTTTATACTTCCATAAGGATGAATCTGCTTACGTGCACAATTGAAATTTCCTTTGAACTTAATTTAGTGACATTGTAAGTTACTGATTCATTATGACTCTTCATAGATTGAGAGAGGGTCCCTAACCCACTAAGAAACTTATAATTGGTTTTTTAAATATAGTTTTGGTTAAATTAACCAAAAATTATTGCCTACTATATACAAGGCTCTTCAGGGTATACAAAATAAAATTTGTTCTTGAGGATCTTACAATTTGGTTACAAATGTTAATATTGCACTTATTGATTCTAAGATGCACATTTTAACATTTCTAAAATTGAGATTCTTTTTACAATTGATGGCATGATATAGGTTGATTGGCAGGCATTTAAATTTTCCTAATGGTATATGAAATTATGTGTCTTTCAGTTAATGTATTCAGATTCAATGAGATATAGTAGCACCAGCAATTTGGGCAACTCTACCTGCTTGCCGTTTTACTTGATAAGTGTATGCTGTGAGTGATTGTGGGTTAGGAAATATGAATCTGTAGTTCTGCTGGTTGATCTCAGTGCCTGTTCCCATATGCCTCTCATTGTGTAAGTATCTCACCAGCTGAAAATGATTCTAGGATTTAAAGATACATCATCGTCTTTGAACATGTTTGCTATATGCATACCAATTATTTCATTTGGCATTCAGTAGATGAGACAAATCTTTTCCAATACTGGAGGGAAAGCTGGGTATTCAGGACTTACTGAAAGACAACATGAAGGGCTTCAACTTGGCACCTTTCTAAGAGATTTTCTAAGGTAAATCTGACTATATATGATTTTTTCCACACATCATAACTAAAAGGCCATGTATGACGTGTCTTCACTTTACAGAACAAGATAGGATATGGCATTTTTGACAATGGCATGAAGACTGTATGATATCCAAATCAATTCCATGCCTTTGGAAAACATATTAAATGCCTATTATGTACAATGTGCTTACCCAATCTGGAAGAGTATAATAGGGAGAAGCCAAGAGATACCATTATAATTTTTGCCCTCAAGGACTATGTAATATAATATAGCAAAGTATACAAATAATTAAGTGAGCAAATATTTGTCATTGTTGATATTATTAAATGAGTTAATATTTTAAAATGCATTTAGAATAATGTCTGGGACATTGTAAGTGCTACATGAGAGTGTTTGTTAAAAGAAAAAAAGGCACAAACAAAGGAAAGAAGGACAAACTATAGTACAGTACAGCACGGGATAAGTAACCTAGGGATGGTACCAAAAAGTGCTATGGAAATGCAAATAGATATGTTCTAGCTAGAGATGATCTTAGAACGAAGGGAATTTTTGAGCCAAGTCAATAAAGAACAGTAGGATTCCAGTGGAGAGAGAGAAGAGAAGGCATTCCTGATCCAAAGAGCATCAGAAGAAAAGTCCATGTAAATTAGCTTGTCTTATCACACTAGAGAATGTTTATTTGCTGCAGGTAGGAGCCAAGGGAGAGATAAAGGCTGATGACACAGGAGGCCGATGGGGTCAGTGATAGAGCACAATTTGGTGAAAGGTAAGAGGTGATGCAGAGCCTGGGCTGAGGGATTAATCTTAGATGAGAGAAGTGACATCTATTTCTCTGATGCAAAAAGAAAGGAAGGATGAGTAAATATAGATACAAATAAATTAATTTGGGGGGTCAGGAATTTGGAGTTAGCAAGAGTTTGTGTCAGATGGCTTCAGTTTTCTTTGAAATAGGAAGGAGAGAAGGTTTCATGATAATACGGAAGGGGATGGCCTGTGCAGTGGTGGTGGTGGGTAGGTGAGGATTGATTAAAGTGACGGAGGCTTGGAATAATTGCTCAGGGAATGGGAGAGAAAACTAAACAAAGACAATAAGAAAAAAATTCATTGCTCAGCAACACTGGAGGCTCATTTGAGATTGGAAACCTTAATCTGTAGCAATGCGTGCAGTAACCAAATGTACTTTGAAGAAATGAAGGCACATTTAAAAAAATTGAGGGTGGAAGAGCAGAGAAGATCTGTAAGAAACAATGGGAAAATAGAGAGTGACATCCAAATGTTTTAGCCTTAAAGTACATGGGCTGTTTGAGAATGAGCATTTAAGAGGTATATTTAAAAAATATATTTTTTAGGAGAGGGATGTACCTGGAAGATTAAGTAGGTAGCAGTGTAGCATTCTAGATTAGAGTATGGACTACAGAATCAGACAAATCTAAGTCAAATCCGGGATTTACAGCTGTGTGACCTTGGGCAGCATAACTTTGCTGTGCCTCAGTTCTGTCACCTGTAAAATGGAAATAATAATAGTACCTAGTTACTGTAGAGATTAAATACTATAGCATTTTTCTCCAACTTCACAGATCTCTCATCCTCAGGTCTCTCATCCTTTACTGTTTTTTTCTTCTCTCTTTTAATGTTGAAGTGTGTTAGGGCTCAGACCTTGTTCTGCTTTATTTTCTTCTCTCTCCTCCCCTCCCTCCTTCTGCTTTCTCTCTCATCAGCCAGCTTTATGGTTTTAAATACCATCCATATGCTGATGACTCTTAAATTTTTATCTCTACTATAGACCTTTCTCCCAGACTTCAGACCCATACATCCACCTGCCTGTTATATCTCTCTATTTGGATGGCTATTAAATATCTCCCACTCAGCATATTCCAAAACTGAAATTTTGATCTTTTCCCCGCAAACCTGCTTTACCCATTGCCTTCCCGGTCTCACTGATGACAACTCCATCCAGCTGCCAAAGTCAAAACCTATGGAATCATCTTTGTTGTTCTTTCTCTCAGACCCCACACCCACTTGGCTGTGTCTGCACAGAACATCCTGAGTCCAGCCATACCTCACACTTCCGCTGCCATCCTGATGTGAGTTCGCCCCCTGCACTGTTTCTAGCATTGTCCTCTCCAGCCTTTTCTCAGCATAGCGTGAGCTTACCACAGAGACCTTTAAAAATGTAAATCAGATTATATTACTCTTCTAACACTGTACAATGGTTCCATTTCTCTCAGAAAACAAAATTCCTTACAAAGGGCTGCACGCGATCCACACACTCCTTGCTTCTCTGGGCTCATCGCCTTTTGCTCTATCCTTTCTGATGCTAGCACAGCCTCCTTGGGGTTCCTTGGACAAGTCATTTATGCTCTCACTCTAGGGCCTTGTACTTAACAGTTTTTTTCTGTCTAGAATGCTCTTCCTTCGTGTTTTTTCTTGTTTAACGTCCTCATTTTCAAATCTTTGTTCAAATCATACCTTCTCAAGGAAACCTGTGCTGACCACTCTGTTTAACAATGCAGCATGTGCCAGCTCCCCCTCCCTGCCTCGCCCCCATGGCTCTCCCAGTCTTTTAACCCTGCTTGATTTTTTATTATCACCTTCTTACATATTATATTATTTATTCATTATGTTTATTCTTTATTGACCATCTCCCATGCAATGAAAATGTGTGAGCAGGAATTTCTATCTGCTTTCTTCACTGATATAAACTAAGCACCTAGTATGGTGCTTGGCAAATGGTGGGTACTCAATAAATATTTATTGAATGAATAAAATAATAAATAAATGAATGGGTGACTATAGAGCACTTTCAATATGCTGGATATTATGCTAAGTACTCCATTACTGCTACCTGTCAATATTGGTGTTCTTTTTTAGTTGGCAGAAAGAAATGAAGATACATCCTAAGAAGGTTTAGAAAAAGGAAGGATGGGAAGCCTTCTTAGGTTGACATAGACTGGCAAGTGGATTATGACCTTAAAATAAACCCTAGCAGGCTATTGGTTTCTCTGAAGGAGCTCTCTGGAAGAAGATACCTTAGGGAGAGCATAGTTAGGAAATAATTTACCCAGAGATAATTATTACTAACAGGAATGAGTCTTTTTCCACCCTGACTCACTCAATGGAGACTACTTTTAAGTAATTATCTTGGTTAAGTTTTATTAATCTTTTGGCACTGAATAAAATGGTGCACTTTATTGGAGGACACTATTCACCACTGAGATTTTAAAGCTCTTGGGGGAGCATTTGAATGAGAATAGAATTTGATAGCAGGATTGATTTAGGAGTGGTTGTTCACATTTTCCTTACTTTTTCTTTCTTTATATCTTGAATGTTTGGGCAATTAGTGACTTTAAGAGAGAACTGCAAAATTTTAGTTCTGAGAATATGAAATTTTCTGATTACTTTGAGTGAGTTTTTATGCCTTTTGAATTTTGATGCTTTGTGTTTTTGTACTGCTCATTGCCTTAAATATTGAAATGGCTTAATTGCCATTCCCAGTTGGAACTGGGAATTTTATGGTAGGCCCAGGGATGTAGGTAGGTTTTTTTTTTAACTAAATTAACCTTTTATGCTACCGATATAATTCATATTTTTCATAGACAATGTTGAAAATGTAGAAAAGATACAAAAAAGAAAAATTAGCTCTTATTTCATCACCAAAGACAACCACTGTTGGCATATTGATGTATTGTGCATGTTTTACCTTGAGTTATTTCAGAAGTTGGATATATTGCCCTTGGAACTCATTCATTAGGCATCAAAACCACCTCACAGTCTATAGGGCAGTGACTCTTATCCATTTCTTGCATTATGGACTCCCCTGAGACTGTTAAAAGCTATAGATTCTCTTCCTTCAAATTTTGTGTTTATTAGCAGGGGTTTTATGGACAATCTGAATCTTATAATAATAACCTGTGGATTTTAGGTTAAAATCCTTGATGTAAGGCACAAGCCTTTTTTTCAAAATTTTAAATCTGATAAATTATGAAAAATTAAAATGCTTCCCTATAATGCTCACACTTGTACCTATAGTGAATATCTGCTGCCTTTATCTGCCTCGTACCCATTTTATCCCTTTCTTCTGGTAACATGCCCAACCACCTTTTTACGAGGGTGGGCATGTGACCCAGGTTGTACCAAGAAGAATATTTGATCTTAGAATAACTAAAGCATGAATTAAAATTAAGCAGTCTAACATATTACCAAGTATGTAAGTATCTATGCATCTGAATGAGTCATTTCTTTTTTACTGTAATCATTTCGATTATGATTATGTCATGGTTCAAAATACTTTTGAGTTCTTCTGGAATTGCCTTTGAAGGATGTTTATGAGCTATATAAGAAAGTCGCAATATCAAAACTTTTGGTTGAAAGTTACAGAGAACTCCACCCAAATGACTTAAGCAAAAAAGAAATTTATTGGCTCATGAAACTGGAAAATATAGTGGGGAGCTCAGTTTTCAAACACAAGAGGACAGAAAAACTCAAAGAGTGTAATCAGGATCTAGTTTCTCTCTGTCTCTGGGTCCTGCTTCCTATTTGTTGTCTCCATTCTCAGAGAGGTTCAGAGAATGTGTGGCAGCAAAAGTGACTGTAGGATTCTTTCATGCTGAAGTCCCTTAGAAGAAAAGGGCATCATTTCTGCAGCTCCCAGGGAAGTCCTGGGATTTAGGTTGCATTCAAACAGTGAAACCATCTCTGAGGCCAAGGAAATGCAATGTGGTTTTTGGTTTAGTCCTGGGGTAATATGCTTTCCCATGGAGTCTTAGTTTTACCCAAAATGCGTGGACTAAGACTGGGGGAGGAGGTTAAGAGTCAAAATAGGGGGCTATTACTGGAAGAAGGATACTGAGAATACTTACTCTGCAGTCAATATGATTCGTTTAAAGTCACAACTTATATGTGACTCAAAACACTCATCTTTTTCACCAGACATGACAAGTAACTTTTGATAACAATAAAGATAATAATTTATTATCATCAGATGTAGACAAAAGAATGTGCTTCAGGTTGTATAATAATATTCATTCCAAGGGAGGTAGAGTTTGGAACTAGGAAAGTAAAGTTTACTCAGAGGAGCTATCTCCTAACTTAAGTAAAACAGAAAGAATGAAGAGTAAGATAAAGAAATCATAAAATAGCATGTAAGCAAGTATTAACTTTTAGTCTGAATTCTTAAAGGCCATCTCTTAAAAGGAGATTATGAAATTCTCAAGGGGTGTATGAAACACTGAATTATAGACAAAATGTACGCACTGATAATCAGTATGAAAAAAAAAAAAAGAATTTATAGACAAAATGCCAACCTAGTACATTATACAAATGTATTAAGTTTGAAAAAAATTACTCAAATATGAATTCTTGTGAGTGTTCGTGGGGGCTTAAAAATGTGTATGCAATCTATGTTACTGATTATAATGTTTGATGTGATCAAGCTTATTTATTGTGATACCTGTGTATTTTTCATTTGGCTTATGTTTGTCTGTTGTCTCTCCTAGTTTTTCACTGACTTAAAAACTATGTACACTTCAAGGCTCCATATATACATATATTCATGATTGTTATATCTTCTTTACAATGTGCCTTTTACCAATATATGAAGTTGCTCTTTCCCTTATGACATTTTTCATCTGAAGTTCTTACAACCTAGCTTTATTTTAGTTCTTACTTTCCTGGTATGTATTTTTCCATCCTATTATTATCAACATTTCTGAGTATTTTCTCTACTTGCTTATCCCCCCTCTAATCTTCACCCTGGGATTCTGTCTTTTGATGGATTAGTTTGATCCATTTATATGCATTGTAATTACTTTTATTAAGTTTTTTTTGTATCATCTTATGTTTTGTTTTTTATTTACCATTTTTCCTTTTTATTTATTTATTTTTCATTTTATATACCCCATTAGGTAAATGAAAATTTTTTCTTCTATTTTGAAAGCAATACATTTTTAAAAATTTTTGTGGTATACTGCCAACTTAGGAATATTTATACTTACGCTTATGTTTTCCCTATCAAAAAGTTGGAAAACTTATCAATATCTATGCTTTATCTCTGAACCAGACAAGAACCTTGGCACATTCTAGCTTCTTTCACTTCCTTCTGGAGTCTTTCCTCAAACCTCATTATCATTTTATTATTGTTTAAAATTTTACTTTAGGTTTTTATGGATATACTTTTTTAGTTATTGCATATTAGATAACCATAAATTAAGTTTTTGGCTCATCCTTATTTCCCATATTTCATTGTTTCCTCTTGGATTCATTTCTTATTATGTTGGAATATATCTTTTAAGAGTTCTTTCAAACAGGGTCTTTGTATGATAAATTTTTGTGACCTCAAAAGCCTGCGAATGTCTTTATCTCATCATTACATTTAGGTGATAGTTTAGCTGGATATAAAACCCCAGGTTCAAAACTCTTTTTCTTTAACATTCTGGAGATTTTTTTTTTCAATTCAGTAAATGTTTATTGGGGATTGCTGTTATGTAGATCAAATAGCTTTACACAGAAAATAATAACTCAATGTATTATATCAGAGCACCCCTACTCCACAAATTTATTCACAAATAGAGAGTAGAAAAGTAAGCAAAACTGGGACTTTTTATCACAGATGAACTTCCAGGGCTGGTGTGGAAATAATTTCCACAAAGGAAGGACAGAGAACACACAGCTTTATCAAATTCACATAGCATTTACTTTAACAGCTCACGAGTTTGATGTTGCTTTCCCCAGTACTGTAATTGATGACTTCTTAAGAGCAGAGTCATCAATTTCTTTGGTATTCCCTTGAAAGCCAGCACAGTCCAGGGTACCAGAAAATACTGGTGACTGGCTAAAGGAATATGTGTATATGTAAATCTTATCTTCTTAATTTTAGTAAACTCAAAAATTAGCTAGAAAACCTAGTTTATGTTACATCATAATTTCCTAGTTAATTTTTACTGTTGTTCTCAAGTTTATTCTATTAGTTTTTTCTGATTAATGTGTTTTAATTAAACATTTTTGCGATCATTAGAATAATAGTTATAAGCAGTGGAAATTACAGAAATGTATAAGGAAGAAAATAAAACACCCAAGTGGTGTTTTAAGAGTGGATTTTAATATGGATAACTTTCCCCAGAGTCACTATTTGGGGCTTCTACTCTCATATTTTATGTTCTCCCTTAAGGAAGGGACACAGTTCACAGGCAATTAACCAGGGCATTTGCTTTTTCCTAGAACCTGTGTCACATAATCATTAACATATTTGAAACACGATATATTTCAGTTACCTTGCCCCAGACTATCTGGAGTCACTGCCACCCAATAAATGATTTTAGGGTTTGTTTGTTATTTTTTCTCGGGAATAAAAAGCCTTTAGTTTGTTACCTTTTAGCCTAAATATTGTATGAAAGTGACATTAACCTTTTAAATCAACATTCTGGAGATTTTTATTACAATATCTTCACGTATAAATGATGCTGTTCAAAATTTTGACATTCATCTGATTCTTCTTACTTTATAAGTTATCTCTTTTTCTCTCTAAAAGATTTTGAAATTAAAAAAACTGTCAGTATAACCTTGCTGGGTACAGGTTTTTAAAAAAATATCTGTTTGACATTCTATCTTTTCTTTTCCTGTCAGTTTCATTCATTTTATTTTTTTAGTATAGGTTTAGTTTAGGTTTAGTATAGTTTTAGTATAGATTGTTCCATTTGGCATCTTTCTTTCAGACTGTGTATTCTCCTTATGTTTCTCCTAATATTTTTTTTGTGTGTCTTTTACTCCTTTATGGCTATCGGCTGCTTTGGCTTGTAATATCTACGTAGGGAGATGGACATATTCCCAGGACCTAGTTTGTACTCATGTAGGTATTTTTAAGAGGACAATGTATGAGGAGAGACTCTAGTGTTATAATCTGGGTACCACCCATTTTAATTTCCTCTGCTCTACGTGTCGCCATCCCTTGTCCCATCTAGGGGCCTGCATCTTTGTATGCAATTGCCTAGCCCAAAGAGTGGTGAGAGGGAATGTTTAGGGACCAGTCTTTCCCATTGCTATAGCCTCTTTATCCGAGCCATGTCCCAGTGCTACCCTCGTGTTATTTCTTTCCCGCACTACTGCAGTGACATGATGGTTGGTGTTCTCCCAGGGCAATGTGGAGGAAAGAAAAGGAATCAATAGAAAGTTCTCTTAGCTTATTCTCAGACCTTCTTCTCCAGCACACTGCTCTCCACCACCATATACTCCCCAAAGCTTTCTTGCAGTTTGTGTGTAAGTATGGCTCTGAGATTTATCAACCTCTCCATTTCTCCTGTGAGAAGGAGATTAGGTTTGAAGTGTGGGAGCCATCAGCAAATATGTGGAGTAAGTTCTTGTCCTCAACTGCTTGCTCCTTTGTTGAAAACTGGAAATCATTCTTAAGTTGTGAATTTTTACTACCTTTACTTTATATCACAGATAAAACCAAGGATATAACAGTATAATTAAACAAACCTATGGCAATAAAATGTTTTGAATGTTTTATTCTTTCTGTACTGTATGTCTCTTACTATTTCAGTCAAGGATCTCTTGGAAAGTTATATACCTAAAACATTTTTTAATCATTAACTACTAGATTTCTGTAAGACTTTATCTGTATATTAGAAAGGCTTTGTATTGATTGATAGAAATTTCAAATTGCAATGATACCTGTGACTTGGAGTAGCTTTCACGCACTGCTTCATTCCCCCACAAAACATGTCAAACATCTATGGTGTGCGAGGCAAGCCACCTAGTGAAATGACAGATGCAAAAGTGAAGGGGATGACACTTGTCCTTAGGGAACTTGCCCTCAAGTGAGACCACTTGAACAGCCGTAAAATAATTTTAATTCAGAGCAGCCTATGATAAAGAACACTTCTTCATTTGTACTCTATTGTCACACCTTCTTTGTAGAACCTATTTGCCACTTTTTACATATTGTTTTCTCTCCTTAGAATGTATGTTTTTTTAGGGCTGTAACACTCTTATTTGATTTTTATCACGTATTAGGTGCTAAACATAAATGTGGTGTTCTAGGAATTACAAAGGATAAAAAAGAGTATTCCTGGGTTACCAGGAATAGTGAAAATCCCATCTGAAGTGGGTTACTCTTTTGCTCTAACTCAAGTCCCCTTTCCACAGGTATGCATTCAAATCTTTTCCCCCCCACCCTCAGATTTATTGAGGTATAATTGAAAAATAAAAAATGTATACTGTATAGTCAAGGTATATGACATGGTGACTTGATACACATATACATTGTGAAATGATTACCACAATCAGGTTAATTAATACATCCATCACTACACTTAGTTACCATTTTGTGTGTGTGTGTATTGGGGGGAGGATACTTAAGATCTACTCTCAGCAAATTTCAAGTAAACAATGGCGTATTAGTAACTATAGTCACCATGCTGTGTGTTATATCTCCAGAACTTGTTTACGTTATAACTGAAAACTTGTACCTTTTGACCAACTTCTCCCGATTTTCTCTACTCCCAGCCCCTGGAAACCACTACTCTCTGCTTCTGTGAGTTTGAACTTTTTAGCTTCTACATAGAAGTGAGATAATACAGTATTTGTCTTTCTGTGGCTGGCTTATTTCACTTAGCATAATGTCCTCCAGATTCATCAGTGTTGTAGTAAATGGCAAGATTTCCATTTTTAAAAGACTGAATAGTATTCCCTTGTGTGTATTGTAAAAACCACATTTTCTTTATCCATTCATCCATCAGCAGACACTTGTTTCCATTCAGCTATTATGAATAATGCTGCAATGAACATGGGATGCAGATATCTTTTTAAAATACTGATTTCTTTTCCTTTGGATATATACAAGAAGTGGGATTTCTGGATTGTGTGGTAGTTCTATTTTTAATTTTTGAAGAACTTCTGCACTGTTTTCCATAATAGCTGTACCATAATAGCAGTGATGTACAAGAGTTTCTTTTTCTCCACATCCTCACCAACACTTGTTATCTCTTGTCTTTTTGATAATAGCCATTCTAACAAGTGTTAGGTGATATCTCATTGTGGTTTTGATTTGCATTTTCCTGATGATTAGTAATGTTGAACATTTTTCCATACACATGTTGGCCATTTGTGTGTCTTCTTTTGAGAAAGTTCTATTCATGTCCTTTCCCATTTTAAAGTCTGGTTATTTGTTTTTGTTTTTGCTGTTGAGTTCCTCGTATATTTTGTATAGTAACCTTTTATCAGGCACATGGCTTGCAAATATTTTCTGCCATTTTATAGACTGCCTTTTCGTTTTGTTGATTGTTTCTTTTGCTGTGCCAAAAATATTGCTAAGACAAATGTTGAGGAGGGTTTTTCTGTTTTCTATTAGACATTTTATGGTTTCAGGCCTTACATTTAAGTCTTTAATCCATTTTGATTTAATTTTTGAGTGTGGTGCAAGATAAGGATCCAATTTTTTCTTTAACATGTGAGTATCATTTTTTCTACCACCATTTATTCCCATTGTGTATTTTTGGCATTTTTATCAAGGAATAATTGATTATATGTGTGGGTTTATTTCTGGGCCCTCTCTTCTGTTCCATTGGTCTATGTGTTTGTTTTTATGCCATTCTGTTTTGATTACTATAACATTGTAATATAGTTTGAAATTATGTGAGGCCTCCAGCATTGTTCTTCTTGCTTAAGATTGCTTTGGTTATCTGGGGTCTTTTGTGGCTCCATGTGAATTTTTAGGATTGTTTTTCTGTTTCTTTGAAAAATGTCATTGGAATTTTAATAGGGATTTCATTGAATCTGTAGATCACTTTATGTAGTATGGACCTTTTAACAATATTAATTCTTCTAATCCATGAACACAGGATATTTTTTCCATTTATCTGTGTCTTCTTCAGTTTCTTTCATCAGTGTGTTATAGTTTTCAGTATACAGATTTTTCACCTTGGTTAAATTTATTCCTAAGTATTAAATATTTTTTATTCTATTATAAATGGGATTATTTTAAAAATTTCTTTTTGAATAATTTATTGTTGATGTATAGAATTGCAATTGATTTCACATGCTGATTTTGTGTCCTGCAACTTTATTGAATTTATTTATTAGTTCTACCAGTATTTTAGTGGAGTCTTTAGGATTTTCTATATATAAGATCATGTCACCTGCAAACAGATATAATTTAACTTCTTCTTTTTCAATTTGGATGCCTTTTAATTCTTTTTTTTGCCTGATTGCTCTGGCTAGGACTTCCAGTTCCTTGTTGAATAGAAGTAATGAGAGTGGGCACCCTCATCTTGTTCCTGATCTTAGAGGACAAGCTTCAGCTTTTCTCCATTGAGTGTAATGTTTGCTGTGGGCTTGTTGTATATAGCTTTTATTATGTTGAGGTACATTCTTCCCATACCTAATTTATTGAGAGTTTTCATCATGAAAAGATGTTGAATTTTTTCACATGCTTTTTCTGCATCTACTCAGATGATCATATGATTTTTATCCTTTATTCTGTTAATGTGGTGTATCACATTTATTAATTTGTACATGTTGAACCATCTTTACATCTTAGGGATAAATTCCACTTGATCATGGTAGATGATCCTTTTAATGTCCTGTTGAATTTGGTTTGCTAGTATTTTGTTGAGGATATTTACATCTTTGTTCATCAGGAATATTGGCCTATCATTTTTTTCTTGTACTATCCTTATCTGGGTTTGATATGAGGGTAATGTTGTCCTTGTGAAATCAGTTTGTGTTTCCTTCTCTTCAATTTTTTGGAAGAGTTTGATGAGGATTGGTATTAATTCTCTAAATGCTTGATAGAATTTGCTTATAAAACTATCTGGTCCTGGGCTTCTATTTTTTGGGAAGTATTTGACTAGTGATTCAATCACCTTATTCATTATTGTTCCGTTCAGATTTTCTATTTCTTTATGATTCAGTCTTGGTAGGTTGTATGTTTCTAGGAATTTATCTATTTCTTGTAGATTATCCAATTAGTTGGTATATAATTGTCATAATAGTCTCTTATGATTCTTTGTATTTCTGTGGTATCAATAGTAACATCTCCTCTTTTATTTATAATTTTATTTATTTGAGTCTTATCTCTTTATTTCTTGGCTTATCTTGCTAAAGATTTTTCAATTTTGTATATCTTTTCAAAAACTAACTTCTAGCTTTGTTGATCTTTCCTATTGTCTTTTAGTCTGTCTTTCATTTATTTCTGCTCTAATATTTATTATTTCCTTTCTTCTGCTTACTTTGGTATTAGGTTTTTTAAAAATTCTTTTTTCTAGTTCTTTTAATATACCTTGAGGTATAGAGCTAGGTTGTTTATTTGAGATCTTTCTCTTTTTTTCTTAATATAGGCATTTATAAATTTCCATGTTAGAAGTCCTTTTGCTGCATTCTGTGTGTTTTGGCATTTTGTGTTTCATGTTTTTGTTTGTCTCAAGATACTTATTGATTTCTCTTTTGATTTATCCTCTGACCCATTGGTTGTTCAGGAGTATGTGGTTTAATTTTCATATATTTGTAAATTTTCCAGTTTTCCTCCTGTTATTGATTTCTAGTTCCATACATTGTTATCCAAAAAGATACTTGATATTATTTAAATCTTTCTGAATTGGTTATATCTTGTGTCCCAACATATGATTTATCCTGAAGAATGTTCTGTGTGCACTTGAGAAAAATGTGTATTCTGTTGCTGTTGGTAGAATGTTTTATATATGTTTGTTAGGAACATTTAATCTATAGTGCTATTCAATTCTGCTGTTTCTCTATTGGTTTTCTATCTGGATGATCTATGCATTGTTGAAAGTGGAGAATTAAAGTCCCCTACTATTATTGTATTGCTGTCTATTTCTCCCATCAGTTCTATTAATATTTGCTTTATATATTTTGGTGCTCCAATGTTGGGTGCATATATATGTACAATTATTATATTCTCTTGCTGAATTGATCCATTTATCATTATATAATAACCCTTTTTTGCCTCTTGTGACAGATTTTGACTGAAAGTCTATTTTGTTTGATATAAATATAACTTCCCCAGCTTTCTGTGCATTTGCATGTAATAATATCTTTATATCTTTTTCTATTCCTTCACTTTAGACCCATGTGTTGTGTTCTTAAGGCTAAAGTGGTTTTGAAGGCAGCATATTGTTGGATCTTTGAAAAAAAAAATCTTTTAGTCACTGTATCTTTTTTTTTTTTTAGAGGCAGCATCTTGTTATGTTGTCCAGGCTGGCCTTAAACTCCTGGGCTCAAGTGATTCTCCCAGCTCAGCCTCCCATGTAGCTGGGACTACCGGCACTTGTCAATGTGCCCAGCCTGTGTGTCTTCAATTTTGATTGAAGAATTTAATCCATTTACATTTAAAGTAATTGATAAGTAAAGGCTTTTTATTGTCTTTTTATTCATTTTTTTCTGACTATTCTGTAGTTCCTTTGTTCCTCTCTTGTTGTCTTCCTTTGTGATTTGTTGATTTTTTTTGTAGTGGTATGCTTTGATTTCTTTCTCTTTATTATGTATCTATAAGAGTTTTTTTTTCTTTGTGGTTACAAAGAAATAAAGCCTCTTTATTTAAAAGCTTAAAGAAAACACCTTATAGTAAAAAAAGAATCCTATTTTAAGCTGGAAACAACTTAACTTTAATCACATTAAAAAACCCTACACGTTTACTTGTTCCCCCCCATTTTATGCTATTGATGTCACACTTTACATTTTTATATTGTGTATTTATTAACAAATTACTGTAGCTATATTTTTTATTTCTTTGTCTTTTAACTTTTATTTTAGAATTAAAAGTGATTTATGCACTGCCATTACAGTATTAGAGAATTCTGGATTTGACTATATTTATTTTTACCAGTGAGTTTTTTAGTTTCATATGTTTCCATGTTGTTTCTTAGCATCTTTTTTTCAACTTGAAGAATTGCCTTTATCCTTTCTTGTAAGGCAGATCTAGTGGTGATGAACTATCTCAGGCTTTCTTCTTTTTCTTTTTTCTTTCTTTCTTTTCTGTTTTTTTGGTCTGGTAATGTCTTTATCTCTTCTTCATTTCTGAAAGACAGATTTGCCAGGGATAGTATTCTTGGTTGCCAGTTTTTTTTTCTTTCAGCAGTTTGATGATATTGTCCCACTCCCTCTTGGCCTGCAAGGTTTATGTTGAGAAGTCTGCTGATAGCCTATGGGAGTTTCCTTATTTGTGATACGTCTCTTTCCTCTTGCTGCTTTCAAGATTTTCTTTTTGTCTTTGACTTTTGACAATTTGATTGTAGTGTGTCTTGGAATATTCGTCTATGAGTTCATTTTGCTTTGAGTCCTTTGAGCTTCAAAAATCTGGATGTCCATATCCCTGGCAAGAGTTGTGAAGGTTTCAGCCATTATTCCTTTAAATAAGCTGTATTCCCCTTTCTTTCTTCTCCTGCTTGTGCTCCCATAATTCATATATTTGTATGTTTGATGGTGTCCCATAGGTCCCTTATGCTTTTTTAATTTTTTCATTCTTTGTTTGTTCCTCTAAGTGACTAATTTCCTATGGCTTGTTTTTTATTTCCTAATTCTTTATTCTTCATGATTGAGTCTGCTGTTGAAGCTCTTTATTGAATTTTTCATTCCTGTCATTGTATTCTTCAGCTCCAGAATTTCTGTATGTTTTTTTTTTTTAACATTTTCTAGTTCTTTGTTAAACTTTTCATTTTGTTCATTTATTGTTTTCCTAATGTTTTTTAGTTGTCTATCTGTGTTCTCTTGCATCTCATTGAGCTTCTTTAAGATGATTATTTTGAATTCTTTGTTAGGCAATTTATGGATCTCCATTTCTTTGGGGGTAAGTTACTGGAGCCTTATTAGTTTCCTTTGGTGGTGTCATGTTTGACTGATTCTCTGTGATCTGTGTAGCCTTGCATTGGTGTCTGTGTATTTGAAGAAGAAAATGCCTCTTCCACCTTTACAGTCTAGATTTGGAAGGTAAAAGCCTTCTCCTGTTGAGTTCCTGGGCTGATGGGATTATCTCTGGGATTGTGGCCAAATGGGGTTAGAACTGGATCATGTGGCTACTGTTGGGTCTGCAGTGGAGCCTGTGATTTGTGGGCCTGTTACCAGGGACTGGGTTGGGCATAATTTCTGTCTGGTCCTTGAGTGAAATGAACTGCCTCTGGGACCTTAGTCAGTAGGACTGGTGCTGGGATGATCATCTGCTTCAGGGTCCACAGATAACAGCACTGTTACCAGGTA
Source organism: Daubentonia madagascariensis (assembly GCA_023783475.1). Lineage (NCBI taxonomy): Eukaryota > Metazoa > Chordata > Mammalia > Primates > Daubentoniidae > Daubentonia > Daubentonia madagascariensis. The sequence goes on along the minus strand of JAKFHU010000600.1, from coordinate 44,016,098 downwards.
CACTAACAATGTATTTTCCTCTTACTATCTGAGAGGGCTCCCACTGGGTCACTGGGTTGGTTCCTTGGGCAGGTAGTATTGGCTCTGTACCATGGCTGAGAGGGGCTGGAACTGAGTTACAGGACTGCTTAAAAGTCCATAGCCAAAGCTGAGGTCTGCAGGCCTGCCTCTGGGGGCACTGATGGGTGTGTCTCCTGGTGGGTCCCTAGGTGGGCAGGACTACTCCCAGACTGTAGCCGAGATGGGCTGAAGCTTGAGTTACATGGCTAGCTGTTTTTGGATCTGCTATGGGACTGAGGTTGGCAGGCCTACCTGCATGGGCATGGATGGATGCATATCTCTCCCAGTCCCTATACAGACAGGACTCCTGTCATACCATAGTTGAGAGAGGCTGGAGCTGAGGTACAGGGCCACTTTGGTGTCCAGAGCCTGGACTAAAGTCAGCAGGCCTGTCACTCAAGGCATGAGTAGGCATTACTGTTCCCTCATAGATAACCTCGTGGCAGGACCAAGGCCAAATGAGGTTGTAGTTGAGCCCACAAGAGAATGAGGCTGTTCCTTGGTCTGGAACCAGGACCACAGTTGGTGAGTCTGCCAACTGGGCATGGGTCTACCCTTTCAAAGTTACCTTCCTCAGTCTTGGGCTCCACCAATTTTCACAACTTCCTACCTAAATCCCAAAGCTATACAAAGGTACTTTTGTTCATGGATGGCTGTGAAATTATTGTTGCTGTATGGGGGACACAAGAGGGATACCTCCTATTCCACCATCTTGTTGACATTATTTCCTTCAAATCTTTCTTGATTATCTTGAAATATCTTTTCCCCCTGAGCTGAAATTTTTCAAGAACATACAAGCTCTAAGGGAAGAGCTAGAAGATTTTTCATTTGTTATCAGTTCTGTTTTTTGGATCTAAGTTGTTTTCCTTTAAAAAAGCAAAACTTTCACCTGAAATAGCTGAGAAAATCCTATAGTGTGGGCTGTCTCTAGCAGCTCAGTGTCACCTTGGCTAGGCTGCTGCCAACACCCACGGACCCCTTTATTGCCATTCTCAGCAGCACATGTCCTAGTTTTATTTAAATAGCATAAAGGTTGGAGCTAGAAAAGAGAAAAATATCCAATTTGGCATTTGAAGTAAGTTTTATAAATATAGACTATAGAGATTCTAGGAAGGAGCAAGGTTGGTAGTCCTAGATGAGAGAGGAGATTAAAACTGTGGCATAATTGAATGTTAGAGTTAGAAAGTACCTTATAGGTCACTAGTTCTACCCCCCTCACCTTAGAGATATGGAAAGTGAAATCCAACTTGGTGAAATGACTTTTAAGTTAGCACCAGACCTGTAACTAGAACTCAGGGTTTTTTTTTTTTTTACTTCTGGGACAATACTCTTCCTATCATATCCAATTATGCTTTCTGTGTCTTTCAGACTTTGAAGTCAATGATAGCATGCTGGTAGGATATTTTCCTGTAGATCTGGATTTGTAAGCCAGAAAAATTTAGTTGACGACATAAAGAAATTTGCTAAGACTTATTTCTATACTCAGTTTGATGGTTAATTTTACATACCAACTTATCTGGTCCACAGGCCCCAGATATGTGGTCAAATATTATTCTGAATGTTTCTGTGAGGGTGTTTTTGTGTGAGATTAACATTTAAATCAGTGGACTTAGAGTAAAGCATTGCTCTCCGTAATATGGTTAGGCCTCATCCAGTCAGTGAAAGGCCTGAATACAACAAAATACTGACCTCACCTGAACAAGAGAGAATTCTGCCAGCAATCTATGGATTTCAACTGCAGCAACTGGCATTTTCCTGGGTCTCTGGTGTGATGGCACACCCTTCAGATTTTGGACTTGTCAGCCTCCATAATCATGTGAGATAGTTCTTTAAAATAAGTCTCTTTATCTCTCTGTACACATCCTATTGGATCTATTTCTCTGGAGAACTCTGACTAATACACTTAGTGGAACATTTGTTTCTCTAATCCAGCATTTGTGCCTTAAACATTTGTATCCAAAGCATCTTGTTTGATGTTTTGGGTCATCATGTGCTATTATCTATCTCCTTAATGCTCTGTAAACACACAGATGCTTCTTTTTTTATTTTGGTACTAAAAAAAACCTTTAAAATTATGTCACGTTGAACAATTAGATTATTTCTTCCTCAGTTATGGAGATAATATCATAATAGAATCCTGATATATCTTCATCAAATTCTGAGACTGGAGCTGCTGGCTCTACCTATTGAATGGTAAGGTAGCTTTTTGGCTCAGATGCCAGAGAAGGAAAAAAGAAAAAACTAGCACACAGCAACTCAGTTTTTATTTATTCTCCAAAAATTTGGTAGTTATTCTCCTGTCCAGTCCTCCATCCTGCTTTCCTAGATCCTCTGCATCCACCTTCTTTATATTGGTTAGGGCACTTTCAGTCATGAGTGAAGAGTAAACCAACTCAAACTAGCTTAAGCTAAAATAGAATTTTATTTGCTTATGTAACAAAAAAAGTCTGGGGGGAGATCTGGGATGGGTGAATCCAGAGCCTCAAACATTGTCACCAAGACCTAAACTCTTTCCATCTCTCTGCTTGGCTTTTCTTTGCACTGTCATCATTTCCAGGCTAGTTTACAATTAGTATTGGTGAAATACAGTCAGCAGCTCCTGGTTCCCATCCCATCCATTTAACACTACAGCAGAAGAGAGTGCTTCTCAAGAGTGCTAACAAAAGTCCTGGGCTTGACTCTTATTGGCCAACTAGGTTATCCTTCTATTCCTGAATATGCTAATTATCTTCCTGCTGGATCGTATGCCCACCTTCACACTTGTGTTGGGGTTGGCCTCAATCAACCCACATGAACAAAGAATAATGAAGAGGCAGTTTTCTCAAAGAAAAATGGTAAATGGATGCCAGGTATATAAAAGTAGTAGAATACAGTACATTATCCTTGTCAAATTTGGGCAGTTGGATTGCTCTGGTAGATGAGTAAGGAGCAGTGGTGAGGGGAAGTAAGGAGCTCGGTCTTAAATAGTTTAATTTGAGGTGTGTGTGGAATATCCTGTGCTTCTGGATAATAGAAGTCAGGATATAGAGAAGAAGCAGGAGCCAACAGATTCTCCTCATAATTTTAGAAACAAATTGTGTTTTCTGGAAGGCTTTAACGTTCTAGAATGAAGGTTCTGAATGTATTTATTCTCTCCTTACCTGGTAGTGGCATTTTCTCATTGACTATTTTATTGTCAGCTCTAGGACCTTCACTTTCGTTCCTTTCTGTGGTTTGCCGTAGATTTTGGAATTAAATACTAGGAGGTAATGCTCCATGAGGAAAGGGGTTTTAATCCTTCTACTCAAAGCCTAGAAGTTTTGGGCCCGTGGTAGTTACTCAAAAATATTTGTTGAATAAATGGTTGGATACACCATATAGGTTATTTTACATATGACCTCACCATGGATTGATAAAATGTCATGATAATGAATTCTGCTTCATGTGCAATGCTTTTTATGATGAGATTCCTTCTGGTTGACTTTTAAAAAATTAAACTCTAAATTTTGAGATAATTGCAGACTTACATGTAGTTATAAGAAATAATACAGACTCATGTAGTCTTTACTCTGTTTCTCCCCATGGTCACCTCTTACAAAGTCATTGTATAATATCACAAGAAGGATATTGAAATGTTGACATTGATGCAGTCAATTTGGTTGATTTTTTTGTGCGGCTGTGATAAATTGTTTCATGACCACAAATTCTTCCCATCTAATATTCATGCTCTTTTGCTATGTATCTTTGCTGTTCCTATAATTCAGAGATGGAGTCTCTTTTGTTATCCCCTTGAATTTGGGCCAGATTTGTTTTGCTTTGACCAATAGAATTTGGCAAAAGTTATGTTGTGTCCTAGAGCCTAGGCCTCAAAGGGCCTTCCACCTTTTACCTCTTTCTCTTGATATGTTTTCCTGAGATCCTCTTGTGCAGAAGATGGTGTAGTCTATGGGAAGGGATGAAAGACCATGAAGAGGCAAACTGAGATGCCCCCATCAATAGCTAGAACTAACTGCCAGACATGTGAGAGGCCATCCTGGACCTCCCAGCCAACCGACTACCTTGCTGATGCATGGGTAAGCCCAGGCAAAACCAGCAGAGGAACTGCCCAGGAAAAAAACACAGAATTGTAAGAAATAATAAATCACTGTTGCTTTAAATCATTAATTTTTGGAATATTTGTTATATAGCACAGGGTAACTATGACAGCAGCATCTCACATTGAGGATCTTTAGTTGTACGGACTCAGGTTTTGTTCTTGGATTATGATATGGTAACTAGGATTGACTATGTGTAGTTTGAATTTTTTTTTCCCTTAAATACATAACCTGTCAGTTGATTTCACTTTGTCATGTTTCTACTCAGTAATATAGCAAGAAAATCTGATTAATACCAGCCTTACTTCATCTGTCTTTCCTATTAGCATATGGAGCTTTTATTGGGAAACTGGCAAAGAAATATAATGGTTTCATGTAGATATAGACCCAGACCTCATTTCTGAGGTTAATATTTATGTAGACTCAAATTTAGCCAAACAAATGTTTCAGTGGAAAAATCCACATTACTGTATTTTAAGACAAATATGGAAATCCAGAGTTCAAAGACTCTAGTTTTCTGAAAACCATTCAGTAGCTATCACTTTGAATTTTGTATTGATACTAATATTAACACCAGCAATAAATCTTTTACTAGCTGTGTTCTGACGGGGTACATTGTTTCAGAAATCCCAGGAAAGTATCCTGACATACAGAGATTTCTATAGATAATGAAGATATGAATGAGCTTTTATTTACTGGCTCTCTACAACATTTTTCTCTTGGAGATATTAAAGATTAATCAAATACATCAGTGAGTAGATCTTACTTTAAATAGTAGTTAAGAAATCAGTGTTTGGAGTTAGATTCCCAGGGTTAACATCTAATTATACCATTTACAGACTGTAGGTCCCTAGGCAGGTTGCTTAATCTCCTTGTGTCTCACTTCCTACATCTACAAAATAGGGATGAAAATAATACCTGTCTCAGGTTTGTTGTGAGGACTAAATGAGAAAATGTACAATTTCTATTACATAGTAATTCTTCAAATATTACTTAATTCTATGCCCCCTCTTTACTTCTTCAATAGCAGCAACAATAGATTGCTGTAATCATTACTCTTTATATTCCTTAGTTGGTCACTAATATGAGCTGTCTCATTCCTAGCTTCTTGTTATAACTCTAGGACTCTGAACATTTAACACAAAGCTAACGATTTGTTGTCTAGTTTGAGTTTTTGACAGTTACAGTTAATAGGTATTTACAAGGAGGTCAGCAAAGTGTAGCACGAGAGGAGCTCCCAATAGGTTCAACTGGATCAGCATGGTGCACTTGTTGTTGTCATAGTTATTTGTCTTCTCTGGATATTCCTTCTACTTCCCCTGAGGGAGAAGATAAATAAATAAAGATTTCTGAAAATTGCTGCCTGCTAGTCCCTTTGGGATCAGGTGAAGAATAGGCCCCTTGAAATGAAAATGACCTCTCTCTGTCCTGGTTGTACTTACCTTTCCAAGATATATTATGATCAGGACCCAGTCATTCTACCAAAGTGCACGGCTTGTTTCCATTTATTGAGTTATTAGCTGGGTCATTGACCCCCTCACATATATGGTAGGGTTATGTCAGTCTGAAAATTGATGACAGATCAGTTCTTAACAAGAGTCCTCATACTTTCCTCTGAATAGCCATGATTCATTTTGGTTGCTAAATTCATCAGAAGGCACATTCTGGGTCTTCTGGATATAGATAAAGCTGCATAGGATGTATACAAATTCAGAAGTAAATGAAGGGTAAAGTGGTATGCTAGTGTGACTGCAGTCTGACTAATTTGAATCCATTTGCCCTCCATCATTTCTGTGTCAGCATAGCCATACCAAAGTGAATTCTGTGAAGCTGATTGAATCACAGCATCTAGAAGCTTAATAAGCTGCTAAAATGTAAATACTGACCTGGGGAATTTTGCATGGCTAATGAAGGCAGAGTTCGGAGTCCATGATTACATTGCACAGCTTTACCAAAACAGCCAATAAATGTTTACAAATCCATTTGATCTACTCAGTTTGTCTGCTCACAATATAAGTGGGGTGATATATTTCAACAATAACTTAGCTCTTTCAGGGAGAATGGCATGAAGGGAATAAAGCAATAGACACAAGACGCGTGGCTGCTTTGAGTCTTGGCTTTAAGGATAGCTGATGTGCAATCCTCAAAGTATTCTGCTTGGTGATTACAGTATCAGCTCTAAGAACAAGAAGCTTCCTGCCAATAAGTCTTGTAAATAGTTTTGGTTCTAGAAGGAAATCGAGGGGAGAGTGGAGAAAAAAGAATACAAATGCTTTGTGTTCTGAATGCTGGATCTTTCCATCTGAAATCTGTAAATACAATATAGACTTTCCTGGCATTGAGTTAGATTTGGCAGATCCTTCATTTCATTGATCTTGAGGGTAATAATATTTATCATAGTGTAATCCTTTAATAGAAGCAAAAATACTTTTGACTGTAAGAGACATTCCAATTATTCATGTCCCTTTGTTATTGTGCTATTATCTTTATGTTTGTTTTGTTTGACTGTTTTGGTAAAGAGAGAACAGACTGAGAAAAACATGGAATTTGAAATAGTACAGGGTGGGTACCCTGGAAAATAATAAATGCATATGTATATGTAATTTTCACTTTGAATTAGAGGCAAAGTTCATTTCCAAACCCAAAACATAATTAGTTGTAACAACAGCTATTTTGTTTAGATCATTTTAAATTTCAAAGTGTGTTGCTAAATGCATAGATTCTTTCTTTTCATCTCTTTTACTGTGTGAATCTTTGCTTAAAGCAAGGGCCTCCATGATAGAACAGAGGGAATCTTTAAGAAGCCATAATCAAGCATAATGAACACAATTGGAAGTGCAGAGACTTGGTGCAAATTATGCTTTTCATAGGTGTATTTGGGTATCTGGACATGCAAAACCTGTATTCCCAGTGCTAGGAAGTATGAGTACCCTCTTACCCTCTACCCTTCAGATAATAGCAGGGCTTTGAGTAAGGAATTAGAAGGGGGTCAGAGTGACATACTCAAACCTACACCTCAAAGGAATTTTCTTTAGTGACAGACTGATTCATCCAGAGACCTTTCCACATGTGGTACAGGGATTGGGCTCCAGAGACACAGAATAATTTGATGGGTCCATTGAATACTCAAATAACCTGATTGTCTTGGATGACCTGAACTTGTTAGGCCTGAGTCTGCTGGGCCATCTGATTCTATGTCCCAGCCTGACTCTAACCTTAACCCTAAATTTGGTTATTTATGCCATAAAATTCCAATCTCATAGTTTGGCTCAACTGATAATAGCCAGTTTATTGGATACCAGGAAACGTATTTGGAAATCAAACATATTGGCCAAAGCCTTCGGAGTTTAAGGGGAGGAGAAGGGGAAATTATGGGGAATTATTGACACTATATAGCTTTCCAACATTTAACTTTTAAAAAATGTTCCCATGAAGGTGGACATAGGCTGCGAAATTCAGAAGATCTCAATGTGTGGTGAATATCATGGATACACCATCCAAATTCCCTTCCAAGGAAGCCCCAGCTGGTGGGAGTGCTCTCAGCAGACAGCCTAGAGGCATTGTCAGCAGCATAGAACCAACCCCTCACCCAAAGCCACTTTTCTGGGCAGCCCAAATCCAATGACTGGTTTAGGCTTGGCCATTTTGGCTCGACACAGGCCAACTCTTGACAAGCCTTCCTTGCTTCAGATCTTCCTCTGGCATCAGCTTGCTTTGCAGTGTGACTTTTTTTCCTATCCAACCCTGCTTTCTTCTCCTTCCCAAGAGCATGACCTGTATATGAAATTCTGTCTCAGAGTCAGCTTTCCAGAGAACCCAACATGTGACACAATGTGAACAATTAGGTCCCAGTTGAAAATGAAGCTAGAATTTACTGAGGTAGAATAAAAGTGCTCTGATCTGAAAGGTAAAGGAGGAGGAGATTCAAGTCCTTTGGACAAAGATCCTTTGCTGTACTACCTATATTAGGTCTGGTTTTTAATATATTTTACCCTAGAGAAGTATCATACTAGAATATCACTAAATATTTATTATTTCAATGAATTCATTGGAAAATCTACCACTTAAAGGAGTCTCACTTTTAGGGGATAGAGTTAATAAGGCCCCAACGAGGTCACAGGGAAAGGAGACCATATGGCAGAAGGGAGCTAGGCATTAATAGCAGTAGAATAAAAGACAGGGCTTACAGCATTTCTTGCCTAAGACCCTGTTATATGATTTCCATTTTCTGTGAATTCTGTCATTGAACTCTTTGTGGTTGAAGCTTTTAGAGTCATGAAGAATAGAAGCATCATTTTTCTATGTTTCCATGTTCCTTACTCCTTTATTAGAGGAATATTATTTGCAGGCTGGTCTTCCCCACTAGATTGTATGTTCTTTAGGGGCATTGTCTTAGTTTGGGTTGCCCTGAAAGCAGACAGAGAAGCAAAATTTTAAATCCATGTAGTTTTTTCTCCTTTCTTTTCTTTTTTTTGCGGGAGGCAGGAGGAGAGATACAGGGAATACTGACAGAGATGTAGAAAAGCAATAGAGCAAAGGAGAAGAGGCCAACAAACTGTACATTAGTAAGTTGGCTATAGTGGGCCACTCCTGTGTCTTGGCATTATGCCCCTCAAGTGTCAAAGGAGCTGGAGTGCTTATATACCCACTCCTGCTAATCATTGGTTGAGGGGTGGGGGGGTTGGTTACAGGAGGCTGAGGAGGCATAGGGAGGTATTAATTCCATGGCACTTCTGGGATGCTGTGGTCTGGAAGACTGGCCTTCTGGAAGAATTCCTTAGGTTCAGAGATGCAGACACTAGCAGATGGAAGTTGGAACACCAAATTAGTCAAGTCCAAAATATATGGGTGCACTCAGAGAAGCTGACAATGGATGTTGAGGCATGAATTTTCTTACATTTCCCCTGACCTGCACTGGGTCTGGCCCCTAGCATGTGCTCAGTCACTGCTTATTGAACTCCTTAAAGGTGAGACCAAGATCAACTATGTGGTCCTTGTATCTGAGGGTCTAGAACTCCCAGCAGGCTAGAGAAGATGAATGTGTGTGGCTCAGGTCATCTCTTGTTTCTGGAAAAGAGAATGGAGAGGGTCAAGCACACTTAGACTCAGTTCTTAAAGATTAATGTAATACTTGGTTTTTCTGATAAGCTGTAAATTAAAGTTGGAAATTGCCTAGTGCGATTCACAAAGGTGCATACATAAGAAGGGAGAAAAAAAATTCTGATTACGGTTTTATTTGCTGACACTCCTTAACAATTTATGTTCAAGTGCTATTTTGCTAATTAATGGCTGCTCAAGAAATGCCATGTGTCAGCAATGAATCACTTACTTTTGTTGCTCTTCAATGGTACATGGATAATGAACAAGGACAAGTCATATAATTAAAGCTGAAAATAGCCTGGCTGTGGGACAGAGGCCTGTCAATAAGCAAAAGATATATTTGCCAGTATCTATGCCAGACTGTTAACAGTTAAATTAGTTAAAAGCACAAGAGGGGACTTTATTGACATATATAACCCAATAATGAAGGAATTGGAAAGATGGGTAGAGCTAACTATAGGGACATTTGGAACCAGGGAGTAGAACAACAACCAGATTCCCACTTTCCATCTCTCATCTATGCCTCTCTCTGTGCTTCCTTTATTCTCTCACACTAGCTTTTGCATGGATTGGGGCCATGGCTATTGATAGCTCCAGGCTCACACTGACAGCTGTATGCCAGAGAGGAGAAGGGCTTTCCTTCTCCACTCAAGCTTGAAGTACTTCAAGGGAGAACTAACTGGCCATGAGAGCGATATGGCCAAGGAAGAGGGTTTCAGTCTTCAGAGCCACAGTGTTTGAGGGAACATTTCTCAGAAGAAAGAGAAGATGCCTTTGTGGGTGAACAAGACAACAAATTGTTAAGTATAAGCAGCAGTACAAGGAAGTACATGATTAAAATTCTGGGTGAACAATCTGGATTAATACTGCCATTGCAATTCAGAGAAGGGGCAAACCACGGCTCAAGTGGTTGGGGAGGTGAGACTTGAATAGGAATTTGATTAATGGATAGATCAGAGAGAAAAGGGCATTTCAGATAAGGGATGCTAAATTAATAAGGTAGGCCTTCAGGATTGAATGCAGAGCACTGGGGAGACTGGTCTAGTCAGAGCAGAGCTGGTTTATGCTTTCGAGCAGAAGGAAAATGGAGGAAAAGAAAGATTATGGACAGCTGTGAATGCCAGGCAGGGAACTGACAACAGAGTTTTGAGCCAGAGAGTAATATGATAATAATAATAAATACATAGGACTTACTCTGGGTCAGGAACTATTTTAAGTGCTTTATGTAATATTAACTCATTTAGTCATAACAATAACTCTATAAATATAATTATTCTTCTTATTTTACAGAAGGGGAAACCAAGGCACAGGTGTTAAATGGTCAAGGTCATGTAGCTAATAAGTGGCAGTTTGGCTCTGAGTGTGTGTTTTTCACTGCTGTGCTGTGCCACTTAAAGGTAACACATTCTAAGCTTAAAGTTTAATAACACCTGATATGTATGTAATGTTTTACACACTATACAATACTTTTATTTGTATTACTTTATTTGAGTTTCATAACAATCCCATGAATTCAGTAGAACAGTTATTTATTTTTATCCCCATTTTGTTTTTGAAACCATTGAAATATACTTTTCTCATCCTAACCCATTTCTTTAAATTCATATGGCTGGAAAGTAGGTGGACTCGGACTAGAACTTAGAGCTCTTGACTCTAGTTGGTGTTTTTGCCTTATTGCCTGGACATTAATGTACTGCTGTTGGATGGCATCACAGTGTTGCAGGGGAGTAACCAACGATGTCGAGATGATTCAGGAGGCTGTCTGGGACATCCAAGGGAGACGTGGTGAGAGTCGGAGTGACGGTAGTACTATTTACCTTCCAAATCAGAAGGAGGACATTTTTAATTTATAAAATTAAACTCAGTGTCTTCTGATTTCCTGAAAAAGTGAAACTAATCATACTCAGAGTTTTCCTGAGGAAAAACTTTTTAAAATATTGAAATTGCCTACTTTTAGAAATGAAACATTGCAAATCTAAGACTTTATTCAATAAGTGTAAAAAATACTAAAAAAATCCTTCAGTTTTTAATTAGTTTTAGTTAAAAAATGTAAATAAAAGAAGAAAAGGGAAGGAAAAGAAATGAGTCAAAAGGAAATATACACGGCGAGAATAACAGAGATGTGAGAGAGGAAGACAGGATGAATGAGATTATGTATGTAAAAGAAACTAGCACAGACTCTGGCATTATATATATATATATAATAGTATATTACATATATAAAAATATAGTTTAAAAGGTCAGTACATTTTTTGATGTATTTTGGTCTGCAAAGTTTAAAATGATGACTTTTATAATGTTGATTCCTCAGAGATCTTTTACTTGCTTGAAACCTTGACTATTTATAAATTCTATTCTTAATGCGATAGGCAGAAGGATCAAATGTGGTAGATATTTCCACATTGTAAAAACATTGATAACTTATTTATCAATTCATTCATCAATCCATTCATTCATTTATTCATTCATTCAACAAATGTTCATTGAACATCTTCTATTTGCCACATACTATCCTAGGTGGTCCTGGTCCTCATATAATTTCCAGTGTAGCAGAGAGAAAACTTCAGATGTGTAGCCTTATACAAAATACTTTCTGACCTGTTATCTCCTCAGCAACCCATAGGTTACCATCTCCAAATGACAGATGACAAATCTGAGATTCAGGCCCACAAGTTACAACTTGAACTTCTGAAGGTCTGATCAGAGAAATATCACTCCAAGACTGTATAGAATCAAGCCAAGTGCTGGAAGTGGTTTTCTATTTGCGTGTTCCCTACTCATATTCTACATTTGGCTAAATAAATAGTAATGGTATATTTATTATAATTCATCTGTCACTAGTCTAATGTATCCATGAACTTTGTTGCTTTTCACCAGAAAAAATTTTGAAACTTGATCAAGGGATAATAGTAAATCTTGGTATAGTCCTTCAAAAATATAATGGTCTAACAATATGCTATCCCACAAATTTCCCCAAAGCGTATTTATTTTCCTTGTATGCAAATCATTTCCAATTATCCTGAGACTTCTTGTTGATAGAAATCTGACATTATGAAGTCTTTTGTATTAGTAGAGTTTGTTTTCTACCCAACTTTGAGGAACAAAATGCAATAGTAATCTAAATATGTGCTAAAATACTTGGGATCACAGGAAGTGAGAGAAGCCTCCAAGATGTAGCTGTAACCCTGTGACTTCATCTTCTGGTTGTTTTTGTTGATTGGATGTAGATAATTCGGTGAACTTTTTCTGAACCCTTCAGAGTCTTCTATTCTCTATTTCCTATCTTCTACAAAGAGTTTTATACTGCTACAGGCTGGAGCTAAATCCTAAAGGTGCCTGTGGCATTTGAAGATGCAGAATTTTCAACTTTGAAAGCTACAGTGGCTCTGGAATGGCTGACTAAATTGCTGGATACCGCAGAGAGACTCTGCAGGACTGAGAATTATCAATGACTTTGATCATTTGCTGAGAATTTTAAATGAACTTATTGTAGGGCCTGTTTAGACAATTTTTGAAATCTATCATTTAATAAATTGACTTAGGTAAACTTATTTAGGAACATTTCACTATTTCACTTGTTGGTTTAAAGGACTGTATACTTGCTTCCCTGGAACCAGATACTCTCATAGTCCAACTAATGACGTGACCTTTTGCTTCGCCTGCTCTCCTCTGGCAGTTTCTTGGAGTTCCAGTACAAAGAATCGCCTATATTTCAAATTTAAAAATTATGGCTTCTTGGTAAAATGCCAGGGACAGTCCAGAGGTGGTACAGCACTAATATTCAATCCAGCTAACTCTGGGAAGTGGTCTTGTCCTACACCAGCAAGTGAGAAAAACAAGCATGACTTAGGAAAATAAGGATCATTAAAAGTGAAACTGATGATTATAGGGTGGTAAAAGTGCTTTTTCCCCCAAATAGACGGATTTGTAAGAGCAAAGTTAGTTAAGGAGTAGATGGCTGAATTTTCTTGTTGTGGTAAATGCTGAAACAATTAGAAGAGCAGTTTTTACCCTTTATACAGAACTGAAGAGAGAGGAAGAAAGATACGGACGGTTTTCAGTTTTTACAAATGTTGATGGAATAGTCATACTGTAATATAACAGGTCTTATGAACTCAGAGCACTGATACACATTTTTTTCAGGCTAACATCATCCTATTTGCAAAATGGACAGACACTGTTTATTTTTGCAAGTAGTCAACTAAGCTAATGTGAGTGCCAGCTTCTTCTTTGATGTTTCTGCTTTAAGAAAGTTGCATTAATGGAGGGCAATTATGGTAATTTGAATTAGGAATGGAATTATGGTAATTGAAAACTTCCTCGGTGACAGGTATTTGTGAGACCCTGGTGTTCTGCTGCAGTTCAGAACTGCTATTAAGCCCATGGTAATTAGAATTTTCGCCCCTGAAATGGTTGAAAGAATAAGGGAACATAAAACAAAATTTGACAGTGGGAGAAAGGAGCTGGCAACAGCATCAAAACCTATAGTCAACACAAAGAAACACAAACACATGAATGGTCTTGGGCTTTTTAAAAATAGAGAATCAGAAGAAAATCACAGCTTTGTTTGGGGCACCGAGGAGGCTAAGCATTTATGTTGTGGGTCTGCAATATAGAGCCATTTGCAACAGAAAGACGGAGCTCAGAAAGCCATTCTTGTTTTCTGGCTTCATTTTCAAATCAAATTGTTGCAGAGAGGTTCGCAGGTCCCCTCAATACAAAACATTAAAAAGCCACAACAAAATTAGGTGAGTCATTCCACAATGTTCATGCAGTCATTCAATAAATGTTTATCAATTGCCTACTATGTGTCAGGCAATTTGCCAGGGGCTAGAGGTATAAATAAGACAAGGTTCCTTCCTTCACAGACATTTTGCAGTAGAGTTCAAGAATTGAGATCTATCTGGCCCACCTTAAAGGTAGGAAAGCGTCCTGTTAAATCCAGAGCTTATACTCCCAGCATCCCTCATCCTGTAAGAGTTAAAGATGCTATTTTAGCACTTAATTCCTTAAACTTTGTTTGTGTCTTGGTGATTTCTCCTGAGGTCTCTAAGGATAGTAAATGGATAGAGTGCCTATCAATTAGGATATGCTTGCCTGCAAAGAACAGAATACCTGACTAAAAGTATATATATGTGACTTACTAATCTCACACAATAAATAGGAAATTCTAGAGTTAGTATAGCAGGTCAATGGTATTACTAACAACTAGGCTTTTACTCTTTCTGATCTGTTATTGTCTCTATGTTAGTAATGTTTCCCTAATGGTGACAAAATGGCTGCCAAAGCTTTAAGCTAATGTCTTCACACAACGATGTTTCAAGCAGGAAGAAAGGTGAAAGGAACAAAACACTTTTCCCCTCAAGGGGAAAAATCATTTCTAGAGAAGAATTTTTTTCCCCAGAAACCACTAGGGGAGACTCCCCCTTATATCTCAATGGCCAAAACTGGGTCACATGTTTACTCTTAGAACTTTAATTGGCAAATGGGAATAGTATTGGCACAACTGGCTTAGAAAAATAGGTACTCATTGTCTATGGCTAGGAACATCCTTTTTCTATTAAAATCAGGCTTTAGTTAGCAGGAAAGAAGGGAAATGGCTTTGGTCACACAGGCATCTGTGTGGAGTCAGAGATGGTGGAAAAGTCTGTAGATACCTTCCCTGTACTTGTAGATTTGTAATTTTTCCTTCTGGGTCAAATAATCGTTCAAATATCTTTCTATAAAAATGCAAATGCTTCTGGGAAGTGCACCGCATCACGTCCATAATACCTCAGTCTGTTGGATAAACTTTAATAAGAGAGAGTGGGGTATTGTCACTGGGAGTCCGTAAATTTAAGATGAAGTTAAAGAAACAGGAAAACCATGTAGAAATGGGAGATTGGGAGTCTGAGGACACATTTTCCCTGTATGATAATTTTACCAACCTTTTATGTAGAATTTGATAACTTTGTCCACATGAGGTAATAAATATTTATTGAACACTTATTATCTGTAGGGCACTTTATCCCATGAGCATTTAATCCCTATAACATTCAGGTGAGATAAGACTGCCCTTCACAAGTGAGGAAGACAAGGTACAGAGAGTTTGAATAACATGCTGATTGAGCCCACTCAAGTCTGATGCCAAAGTCCACTATTTTCTTCATTGCCCTACATTTCCTTTCAAAGCCCAGCATAGAAATGACATCATTTGAATCTGAGGATGCGGTTTACTAGAGTTTTCTGTGCATTTCTTTGTTATTGCATGCTAATTTCTGTATAACATACCTCTAGTCCAGCAGAAGTACAAACATGTTGGGGGAAAACTTTAAAACTTTACCCATTAAATATCTGAGATTAAATAACACTAAGTTCTTTTGATAAGATATAGGTAATTAACATTCTGACTCTAGGTGACACCATAATTGCTGTTCTGCAATGATTTATTTCATATGAATTGCAGGTAGGAGATTTTACATTGAGAATTGTTTCAATATAGAAAGAGGAAAAAAATAGTGATCTATAACTAGTAGAAACTGTTGTTTTGTAAATGAGCCTAAATGGCCAGTAAAGATTTGTGTTATTGTTTTAATGGGAGGAAATGACGGAAAATAGGTTAAAATTACAATTTTCTCAAAGAGAGCTATGTCCTATTAAGTTGGCAAGTACAAGTATGTTTCTTTTCCTGTCACTCCCAAGCAATCTATGTTTGTGAAATGCATCATATAGATGTCAGTTCAGCAGAGGGTAATTGACCAAGTCAACTTCACCAGTCAGTGCTTGTCATTACCAGCTATTCCATGTCCTCTGTGAGGAATCTGAGGCATAATTCAGTTATTGGAGTCCCTCTTTGAGGGAAAAAATGTTTTCTGGCTGTTGTACGTTAACTCATGTTACAGATGTGATTGAAACAATGAAGTTGTCCCTTTCAGAGAGCAGGAAGACTGGTTCTTTTGATAATCTGGTTTCTGGGGACAGTGGCAAGATGGCTGACCAGAGATACCAGCTGCCAGAGTGTCTCAGTAAGAAGGAGAAGTTTTACATGAAAGAGAAGAGAACGAACAAACAGACAAACATAGACCAGATGTGGGTCTGAAGGAAGGGTGCCAGAACCTTCAGGAGACGCCACGGGAAGAAGTTGCGGAGCAGAACAAGAAGGAGCAAGGTATCGGCAAAGATCAACCCCTGAGAGGCTTGAAGTCCAGCCAGAAGGGTAGGTGGAGCCGTTCATTTCTCCCTCCCTTGCATCTCTGACAGACGGTGTGTTCCTGAGCTGCTGGAGAGACTATCTGCCCACACAAGCCCAGAGGCTGTTGCCACCAGTGAGCTGGGAGCTTCTTGTGGACAGGACACCAGGCTCCCAGCCCCCCGGGGCACTTCCTGCCCCACAGACCCAAGCTGGGACAGCAGGTGCCATATTGCTCCCCTACCCACCGTGCACCTTTGTCCTCCCCAGGGGGCTTCAACTCCTCAGGTTTTGTCTTGCTTGTTCCCACACAGACATTTCTCAACTCTGGCCCAGACTGCAGGAACCACAGGGGTCCTGTGGGTCCCAGGTGATCTGTGTGACTTCAGAGGCTGGACATTCTGGGCAGACTGGCTCCTGGAGAGAGGGTCCGAGATGACCAGAATGCTAGCTTTCCTCCATCCAGACTCTTTCCCTCCCCTTCTCCTCCCCTCCCCTACCTATGGCTGCCAAGAGAGACAATTGAGCCACCACACAGAGGGTGGGGCTCAGTCCTTTCCTCTTGGGGTCCTGCAGTGGACTGAGGGCTGCTCAGTCTGTGAGCTCCCTGCTCGCTGGCCCTCCTATGTTAATGGACCCACAAGGGGGGGTTCACTGTTGCTTATCGCACAGAAAGCCAATTACTGAGACAATGAGGATTGTCAGGGAAGAAAGGATTTATTACAGGTGGATGCCTCTATTGGGAGGGGGAGGTATGGCCTGCCTCAAATCTGCCTCCCCAATCAACAAGGTCAGGGGTTTTTCTGGAGGTGAAATGAATAATGCAGGAGGGGAGTGAGTATCATTATGTGTTTGGGGTGGAGTGTAGGGCACGCAAGTACAGTGAGAAATCATGCTAGTGCATACATCCCATGATCAAAAAATGGCAGATAAGTCCCTCCCAGGGCAAGGGTTTTAGTAGTATAATGAGCTAGGGGTTAATACTGATCATTCTTTCAGCCTTGTGCGCAGGCTCAGTGGGTCCTTGGGCACAGTATGTGGTGAGATATCACTTATATTGCCTTATCTGGACAAAGAGGTGGTGAAAGGCTTTGTAGTTATCTTGTGGCTGCAAGGAGGCTTCCCCATTCCTGGGAAAGAAACTCAAAAGGGAATGCATTAGTGCAACACAAAGTTACAAAGTTCCGGTCAGCAAATATTACTGGCCTGGGAACTTGAAACACAAGAGAACTATTAAAAAAAGACTATGAAAAAACGTTTTCTTGCTTATGGAGCCGGTTATACCTAGTGCTGCTTGCCCAGCAGCTCCATTAGAGCAGCACATACGCCGAGGTGGAGGGACACGGATCTGCTCCAGCATCCCATGGGTGAGTTGGGACCAGCGTGCTTCTCCCTGGCATGGTCAGGGATTGATCTTGGTCTAGGGAGGTGAGGGAGTCCGTGAGGGCAGATCTGGGGGCAGGGTGCAATGTGGGTCCTAGCTGTGACGTGCTTGTGGGTCACCCTTTCCCCCATGGGAGGGCCCCACTCTCAGCTCAGGCCCGGATTCTGGGCAGGGAACCTCCTGAGTCGTGGGGGAGCTCGCTGGCTTGGGCTCCTGCCTGCCAGCAGACACCAGGGGAGACCGAGGAGCAGACAGAGGGGAGAGGAACAAGGCCCACCGCAGACTGCCCGATTGTGAATCTCAGATGGCCCCCTCCACAAGCAGACTTTCTGGTGGGGTGGGGCCACTTCAGCCCCTCCCTGGCAGCTCTGATGAGAAGCTGGGAGCAGACCTTTGACCCCTGCCACAACACATACCTTGCCAGCTTTTGTGGGGCCTGAGGGCAGGCTCACCCAACCCAGCCCCGCCCAGCCTCACTCCCGTACGGCCTCTGCGGCCTCTGCTACCTCTGCTGAGGCAGGAACAAGGACTCACCTGGAGTTCCAGAGCCCCACCCACCACCTGGGGCATCTGAGGGGCCAGAGCCAATCACAGGACCCAAAAGCATTGCAGCTTGTTCCTTCCAGCAAGCGCCTCCTACTGGCAGGGAGGTCAATTTGCACGCCCTTTACAGCATTTACTGACTCAATTTTACAGGGTGTGTGGGGGTCCAAGGAGCAGCCATTTGGGGGAAAGCCCACCCCTCCCAACAGAAAAAATGGGCTACTGGATAAGGGCTGAACGATCCCAGCCTGGGGCCTTAGCACTCAGGTGTTTAACTCCCTTCCCCGTGAACAGCCCTCCTGGCCTGGAGAGCTCGTCCTGACCCTCCCGACAGCGGCTCCGCCTGGTGGCCAGAAAAGCAACTTCTGAGCCCCACTGAGACTTTGCAAAGTCTTTCAGGCTCCTGCAATCCAGCCACAATTTGTCTTGCTCCTCCCCCCCAGGGGGAGTAGGGATCAAGCAAACCCCTGGGAGCTACAGGGTCCCTCCTAAAGCTTGGGGCATTCATATGCCCCACCTGGGGGACCAGAGCTTACCAGGGGCACAAAAGACTATCTTGGCAGCTGGCTCTTCCATGCAAACATCAATCAATGTCAGGGGGAACAACCCCATGGCTAAGCATAGCACCTCCCAACTCAAGCAAACAGGGAGCGGCTAATTCGCACTTACAAGTACCACCCACCATCTGTCGGGAAGAGGTGAAGACAGCAGGTCAGAGGTAACCCCAGAGGTTCAACGAACCTGCTAGAACACCCCATAGGCAACTCAGGATCAGCACTCCTCTCCCTGGCATGCTCAGGGATTGATCTTTAGGGACCCAGAGACAGGACCGTAAGCCAGGCCTAGCACCTCTAGATCTCCACCGAGAGACCGGATGAAAAGGAATCAGTGAAAGAACTCTGGAAACATGAAAAATCAGGGCAAAAGGATACCCACAAAAGATAATCTGATTTCTGCTTCCTGATGACTTATGTCAGATACATGAGTTTGTGTGTGTTTGACAGCCCCTGGCAATAAAAGGACTGTAAGTAAAAGGGGAATCTGTGTATTAACTGTTTCTGCTCAGTTTCTCATACTATTTAACAAGCAAACATACAAAAAGTCAAACTGTTCCTCAGTAATTCAGAAAGGCTATTTATTTTCTCCTTTATAAGTAGAAAGTGGAATAAAACAGCTCATTGTACTGGGAAGAAAATCTCATTTGGGAGTGTGAAAGAACAATTTGACAATTATCTCCATAGTTCTAAGGTCTGAGGAAGAGAAATGACAACATTTTATTATAAAGCACTTTTAATTGAAGTAATTAGAAGCAAGAATGCCAGTACAGGCTAAAAGATTGTCAGAGGGAGATGGATTTCTGGTCAAGTTTGCTGAGCTTGGAGGCTCCTGATGGACTTTTGTGATAGTAATTAACATAATACTTCTGAGGCATTTTCAGCCTTACCAGAAATTATTTTTCTCTGCCTCGTTCTTCCTTCAGATGAAATAATAATGTTTAGCACTTAGCCGGCATCTTTCATTCAGATGGGTCCCCTGGTTCTTAAACAATTTTTCTATCTCCACATATGTGAATATGTGTCTACACAGAATCATTTTAGCAATTGCCAAAAATTTCAGCAATTCCACTGGGTAGTACATTGCAGCTGTTCAGTATTATCCAGAAAAGCTACACAGTGTTTGGGGAAAAGGGAATACAAAGTAAAAAAAAAAAAGTTAAAACCTGTGTTAATACTCTAGAAAGAATCTGGAAGGCAGAAATTTGTATATACACAAAAGAATTTGCTTAGCATATTTCTATTTCTGCTTCTAATATATGAACCACAGAGTATGTGGGAGCCAGGAAGGGATTGTGAAGTCAGTTTTAAAGTACTTCTGAAATATGGTACTGTCAGCAGCAGGGTTTCCTGATGCTGTACTGGGGCATCTGTTCAGCACTGACACAAAGCAATGTGTGCCACTTCATTGAATTAGCAATACACTTCCCATAGCATACTGTGTATTTCTTATAGTTCTCACTCAAAGACTAGCCATGTCTGTTATTTTGGTTTTAGAAACTGATAAGTAACTATGATCAGCCATTCAGATTTCATTTGAAAGGAAATAAAATCATATAATTGCTTTAAGAAGATGTATACACTCACAGCATTGGTGTAATTGGAATTTGAAAAGTGATGACTACTTTCCAGAGCAAATAGTGTGGTGCCTGGCACATAGTAGGCACCACCTATTAAATGAGTGAATGAAAGCTTTGAGTTCCTGATGATCAGAGCCCTCATATTTGTATAGTGGTAAGTACTTGCCAATGCACTTTCATAGATAACAATATTTTTGATCTCATTGATATTATACTGGACTTAATTTGATACTGTTAATGTGGGAAGAATTCAATGAAAGAAATTCATCATAATAAGATTACTTCCATTTCTCCTTGGCAAGCCATTAATCATACTTCTAGATGGATTAAACTTCTAAGCCCTGCTCTGTTCACACTGTATTCTATGGGAAACTGCCTGACTCAGAGACCTTGTTTCCTATGAAGCCCTATTTTAAACCATGAAATCCTTTTCCATTTTGTTGCCTCTCAAATCAGCTTCCTGGGCCTAAGTGGACCTCAAGAGTAGGGATCTCACCAAAAGGTAGCCACTGCATAGGCTGGCCAGTAATTTATGACCTGTATCTTCATTTCCAAAGAGAAGTTGAGTCAGGTAGATTTTCTCTTAAGAATTTGAAGTTAGATTAAATTTATTCTAAGGTATTTTGTTATTTTGGGGGGGCTGTTGTAAATGGGATTGTTTACATGATTTCTTTTTCAGATAGCTTATTGTTGGAGTGTAGAAATGCTACTGATTTTGTATGTTGATTTTGTATCCTGCAACTTTACTGAATTCATTTATTAGTTCCAACAGTTTTTTGGTGGAATCTGTAAGGTTTTCTATATATAAGATCATGTAATCTGCAAACAGGGACAATTTGATTTTCTCCTTTCCAGTTTAGAAATACAGTTTCCTGTATTTCTTTTTCTTGCTCAATTTCTCTGACTAGGACTTCCAGTACTATGTTGAATAGAAATGGTAAAAGTAGGCATCCTTGTCTTTTTCCAGGTATTAGAGGAAAAGCTTTCAACCTTTCCCCATTCAGTATGATGTTTAGCTGTGGGTTTGTCATATATGGCCTTTATTGTGTTGAGGTATGTTCCTTCTATACCTAATTTGTTTAGGGTTTTTAAAATTTTTTTACCATGAAGCGATATTGAGTTTTATCAAATGCCTTTTCTGCATCTATTGAGATGATAATATGGCTTTTGTCCTTCATTCTGTTAATGTGATATATTATGTTTATTGATTTGTATATATTGAACCATCCTTACATTCCTTGGATGAATCCTACTTGATCATGATGAATAATCTTTTTGATGTCTCTGCAATAAAAACTATAAACATTGATAAAAGAAATTGAAGAGGACACTAATAAATGGAAAAATATCCTGTGTTAATGGATTGGAAGAATTAATATTGTTAAAATGTCCATTCTACTCAAAGCACTGTATGGATTCAATGAAATCCCTATCAAAATACCAATGACATTTTTCAAAGAAATAGAAAAAAAATTCTAAAATTTGTATAGAACCATAAAAGACCCTGGCTAGACAAAGCAAACTTGAGCAAAAATCTGGAGGCATTACATTATCTGACTTTAAAATATACTAAAAAGTGATAGTAACTGAAACAACATGGTACTGGCATAAAAACAGACACATAGACCAATGGAACAGAATAGAGAACCCAGAAATAAATCCGCACACTTACAGCCAACTGATTTCTAACAAACACGCCAAGAACACACATTGCGGAAAGGACAGTCTCTTCAATGAATAGTCTGGGAAAACTGGAAATCTATATGCACAAGAATGAATCTAGACCTCTGTCTTTTAGCACTTACAAAAATCAACTCAAAATGGATTAAAGACCTAAATGTGAGACCAGAAACTATAAAACTGCTAGAAGAAAACACAGGGGAAAAGCTCCATGACATTTTGGGCAAGGATAAGTCCTCAAAAGCACAGGCAACAAAAGAAAAAATAGACAAATGGTATTACATCAAACTGAAAAGCTTCTGCACAATAAAGGAAACAATCAACAGAGTGAAAAGATAATGTACAGAATGGGAGAAAATATTCAAAAACTATGCATCTGAGAAAGGGTTATTATTTCAAATATGTAAGAAACCCAAACAAATCAATAGCAAAAACCAAAAATCTAATTAACAAATAGGCAAAATATCTGAATAGACATTTCACAAAAGAAGACCTACAAATGACCAACAGGTATATTAAACACTGCTTAATATCACTAATCGTCAGGGAAATGCAAGTCAAAACCATGATGAAATATCACCTCACCCCAGTTAGTGGCTATTATCAAAAAACAAAAAATAATTGCTGGTGAGTATGTGGACAAAGGGGAAATCTTAGACACTGTTGGTGGGAATGTGAAGTAGTATAGCCATTATGGAAAACAGTATGGGGGTTCCTCAAAAAATTAAAAATAGAACTACCATATTTTCCAACAATCTCACTTCTGGGTATATACCCAGAGGATATGAAATCAATATGTTGAAGAGATATCTGTACCCCCATGTTTATTGCAGCACTATTCGCAATAGCCAAGATACGGAATCAACATAAGTGTCCATCAATGGATGAATAGATTAAAAAAAATGTGGTATATGTGGTATATTTACACAATGAAATACCATTCAGCTATAAAAAAGAATGAAATCCTGTCATTTGTGACAACATGGATGAACCTAAAAGACATTATGTTAAGTAAAATAAGCTAAGTGCAGAAGGACAAATACCACATGATTTCATAATATGTGGAATCTAAAAAAGTTGATCTCATGGAAGGAGAGAGTAGAATAGTGGTTACCAGAGGCTGGGGAGAGTAGGGGGAAGGGAGGGATGGGAAGAGGTTGGTCAATGGGTATAAAGTTACAGTTAGATAGGAAGAATAAGTTCTGGTGTTCTGTTGCACAGTGTGGTGACAATAATGTATACTTCAAAACAGCTAGAAGAGAAGATTTTGAATGTTTTCACTACAAAGAAATGACAAGTATTTGAGGTGATGGATATGTTAATTACCCAGATTGGAACATTACACAATGTACACATGTATCAAAACATCACATTGTACCCCATAAGTATATAGAAGTATTAAGTCAGTTAAAAACTCAGTCTCCAGTTCCTCTCCTTTCCCTATAGGTCAGGGTTGGGGCTGAAATTTCCAACCTTCTAATCACATGGCTGGTTCCTTTGTCAACCAGCCCCATCCTGAATCTATCTAGAGGTCCACCAAGAGTCACCTGATTAACATAAACTCAGGTAAGGTTGAAAGGGCCTTATTATCAATAAAAAAAGATGCTTCTCTAAACTCTATCACTTAGGAAATTCCAAAGGTTTTAGAAGCTCTGTGCCAGGAACCCAGAACTAAGACCAAATATATATTTCTTATTATATCACAATATCATGTAATTGATGTCATGGTGTTGGGAGGAATAAACAAGCTATTGACTTGAAAGATGGCATCAACTTCTTATATGACCTGGGTCCTCTTTTCTTATCCACCACAGTGCTTTGGTGTTGCTCCGTATATGGTTTAGATCAGGTTATTTGCCCTTTAGGAGCTTACATTCCAACTCAGATTATTATTTGCTAAGGTCTTACCTTAGAATTTCTTGACCAGAATCTTCATTGGCTCTCCCAGTCTTTCTGTGGTGGCTTTACCAGACTATGCCTACCTGTAGGTCTTGAATATGGAAAAGTTAGAAGCCAAGAGTAATACCTTCTTACTTCTGAAAAGTTTAGTTTTGTTGTGGCAGGGGCTTCTGGATCTATCATTTTGGGGGATGAAGAAAAAAAGAGAGGGTATTCTGGGGCACTAACTCAGTTGGCCAGTCTTGTCAAACTCTGTCAAACATTCCTATCTAAATATTTCATGGGCACCTTAAGAGCATTCCAAAATATAGGATGTGCGATGGTTTGGAAGTGAGAAGGATAATGGCTGGTAGATCAGATTTGGAGACCCATAAGTCGTGCAGGATGTGGAGAGAATAAGGAACGTGAGGAGCAAGGGAGCAGGTGCGAGGCTGAGGGGTTTGTTTCTGTGGTGGCTTGTTCCCTGACGATCTAATGTCTGTGTAGGGCCAGATGCTGGTGCATGACCTGCTGGCTTACCCCGTTGGTGTGGGGCAGTACCCAGGCCAGCTCTGTGTCCCCTCCCTGTTTTTCCCTGCCTCTACCCTCCTTCAGCTTCTCTGAAGGTCATTGGCTCTGTGGTGAAGGATACCTATTACCTTGCATGTCACTCACACCAAGAAGGGTAGAGGTGGTGAGAGAAATGAGGATTCCAGTGTGTCCTCATTAGTTCCATTTTGATCTCACAAGTTCCAGCCTGTTTTTGCTGTCCCTCCCTTCATACCTATATTTTCTTCTGTACTGCTGGCCCTGCGGACTTCAGGTCCAACTCTGGCGGCAGAAGCCACAGCTCAAGCAACTGCCAAGGGGCCAGCCTGTTCCTCTGATTGAACCCTAACCGACACGGCTTCTTATTAACTCAGCACTCATCTGTTGGTTAGCTGGTTCATTGATTACTTATGATAGTAAACTTTTTCTCCACACGAGAATTTTAGACAGGGACAAAATACACTGGCCAGATTTAATGAATCAGTAGCAGCAAATTCTTTGCTTAAAAAAAAAACCCTCCATTTTTAAAGAAATGTTTTCCTGTAGTAGAACATCATGTCCAGGAAAGTGACTCTTGTAACAAAGGATTTCTGGAGAGGTTTTTTTCAATAATGATAATTATAGTATTTGTATCTTAATTGCAATAGTAAAGAAGGTTTTTTTTTTTTTTTATCAGTAGCCAAACTCAAAACACTTAGAGCTTCATATGGTGGCATTTAGAAGGAAGTCACTTCTTTGGATATTTGAGGGCTCTAATATACACGTTGCTCTAGATGTCACAGTATTCATTATCTTATCCAAAAAATAGGTCTTCTTTATGTAAATGGAGATTGCGGCCCCAAACATATCTTTTCCTTTGTTTACAAGGAATTTCAAACCTAAATATTGTTTTTTTTTCCTGTTTATGGTTATGTAGTTGTAAACATGATGTATATATGATTTTTATCCTGATTTTTTTATTTAACATTTTTGAATATCCTTGACATTTACAAAAGATTCATATTGAAATTTTTGATAATGTTTAAATTCATTAATATCATTTGAGCATATGTTTTTGCTTGTCTTTTTTACAAGTTAATAAAGGTATAATTTTGTACAATAAACTTCTCACATATAAAGTAGAAAAATTTATTAAGTTATGACAGACTTACACACCCATGACACTGCCATCACAATCAAGATATTGAACATTTCCATTACCCCTGTTTTATCACACGTCTTTACAATCATCCTTCCCTAGGCAACCACTGATCTATTTTCTACTAGTGTGTGCATTTTCTGAAGTTTTATATAAAAAGAATACTACAATATATACTCTTGTTTTTCTGTCTGGCTTTTTTCATTCAGCATAATGCATTTGAGACTCATCCATATTGTTACATGTATCAGGAGTTTGTTCCTTTTTATCACTGAGTGGTATGCTGTTGTGCAGCAATAATTTTCTCCATAAAATGTGCACAGAACAACAAAACCACTCTGAGATTCAGTTGCCAGGCACCGCCTGTATACTAGCCTTCTGTACATCTGATTCATAGTGCCTGTGAATCAAATTAGTACCTCAACACAATTACATATTTTTATAAGCCATAGAATTGAGGTCACTTGCAAATAATTAAAATCCCTAATGTTCAATCCATTCATTCATTCATTTAAAATATATCAATTTTCTAGGCCCTCTTCTGAGTGCATGAGGTACATCAGCAAACCAAAGAACTTTTTCTCATTGAGATCATATTGTAGTAGGAGAAGATAGGAGATTTATACATAAACATGTAAATCATCCAGTTTGTTAGAAAGTGATACATTTTACATAAACAAGAAAAACTAGAGCTGGGTAAGGCAGATTGGGAGTGCCAGGGTGTGTATGGGGGATAGAAACAAATTGTAAGATTAAAGTGATCAGGTTAGGCTTTGGTGAGATCTAAGTTTTAAAATCTGACAATGTCAAAGATCTATTTTTCATAGCATTTTTTGTGTAATTCTTTGTAAACATTATATGGCTATGTAATATTCAATTGAGTGATTATATCATATTTTGCTTAGTCAGAGCTATAATGGAACATTTGGGTTAGTTCTAATTTTCACTGCTTTAGGTAATAGTGCTATGAACATTGTCATGAATAAAGTTTTTGAATTTTGTATTGTTTCTGAGCATGGTGGTGCATGCCTATAATCTCAGGGTCTTGGGAGGCTGGGGTGGGAGGATTGCTTGAGCCCAGGAGTCGGAGGCCAGCCTGGGCACCATAACAAGACCCTGTCTCTTAAAAAAAAAAAGACATTGTTACTTAGGATAGATTTTGAAGAGTAAAATTATTGTAACAAAATGTACACATTTTTTTCTTTTTTTTTTAGATTTTTAAGTGTTGAATCATTATTACATAATCCTCCTTAGACATGATATGTTATGGTTTCCTAAAAACATGGCTAAATTCAATTTGTTAATATTTTATTTAAGATTTTATATTTTAAAATTAAATTGATTTATAATTTATTTTCCAGTGCTAATTTTTTTTTCAGCCTTGGTACTAAGGTTACTCTATCTCAGTAAAGTAGCTGGAATGGTGGCTAGAGAATCTTGTTCCTTTGAAAGTATGATAGAATTTACCTATAAATCCTCTGTTCTGGATCCATATGGTAGAAGAAATTCCTTCCAGGTTGTTTATATCTCTTTTAAATTATTCTTTCACTTATTCTTTCTTACAGTTGTTTCTGTTGCTTTTCTAATTACTTGAGCTGAATGCTTAACTCTTTAAAAAAATTGGACCTCTGGTCCTGTCATAGAATTGATCATATCTCTGGTATTAGGACAAGTGATCGTCACCAGGCAAGAACTTCACCCATTAAATTGCTTGTCTGTTCCCTTTATCTACCATCTCCAATCCTCCCTGTCCCTCCATCATCCACTCCTATGTATTTAAGTTATGCCCTTCCATTCATTGCTTATACATTTTTATATTTTTATTCTTAAGAAGTACGTAGTATTTTTATACTTTTAAAATTCACATAAGTGATCTCTGGCCAAGATGGAGTAATAGGAGTAACAGCCTGAAACAAACAAAACAAAACCAGACAAAATAGGTTAGCCAATGGTTTTTAAGACAATAGACATCAGACGATAAAAAAGAGTGATCTCTGAGAGGTGGGAAACAAAGTGATCCCTATGATTTGCACAGCTTTGCAGACCTGGTACAGGACATAGGGAGCCCAGGTGGATCCTGGAAGATTCCCTGAATTGAAGAGATGGAACTGAGAATCTGGGAAGACCAAGGCCCGAGTTTGCAGGGCAGAGTACTGGAGAAGAGCAAAACTGCACAGAAACAGAACCCTGGAGGTGTGCAGAGGCTGCCCCTTGAGCACTGAGCAGAGTATTGAGGAGGGCATGTGTGTGAAGGAACTACCTTCACAGGGAAAGAACTATCAAAAAGAATTGAAGGAAACAAGTGCCTTGCACTCACACAGGGCCAGGAACACTGTACGTTCTCACCACCCTGTCTGAAAAACCTCATCATTCACGGAACACTGAGTAGAGTACACAGAAGGGTCTTAACCTCAGTAATAGGAAATAATTAGTGCTAGAATAATCACTGCCCCATTCCTGCCTGACAAATCTTAAAAGCAAGAAACGACCAAAGTGTTTATCAGTAACTTAACTGCATTCCAGAACAAATCTCAACAACATTTATAGGAATACAAAAAGATCCAGTACCCAACAGGATAAAATTGGATATCTGGCATCTAATCAGAAATTACAAGGCATGCAAAAAAGGACAATATGATCCATCATCATGGAATTGAAACTAACAAGAACTGACACAGATGTTAAAATTTTCAGACAAGGACATTAAACTATGTCATATGTTCAAAATGTTAAGTAGAGACATAAATGATATTTTAAAAAGTCTAAGTTGAACTTTTAGGGTTTAAAACTAAAATGTGTAAGATTAAAAAAAATCACCATGTGGGATTAATGGCAGATGAGATATTGCAGAGGAAAAGATTGGTGAATTTGAAAACACTGTTATAGAAACTCTCCAGAAGAAAATACACAGAGAAAAGGGGATTAAAAAAATGAAAACAGCATCAGTGAGCTGTGAGACAACTTCAAGTGACCTAATATATGTGTAATTGCAGTCTTTAAAGTGAAGGTGGGGAGGGGGGAAGAGAAGGAATATTTGAAGAAATAGTGGCTGAAAATTTTCCAAATTTGATGTATACTATAAACCCACAGACCTAAGAATTTCAAAGAACTCCAGCGAAAAAAACAGGAAGAAAACACCACCAAGGCACATCACAATCCAGTGTTAAAAAGGAAATATTAAAGTAGCCAGAGAAAATGTCACATATGTGCAGAGGAACAAAGACAAGGATGATAACAGATTTCTCTCTGAAAACAGTGCAACATCTTTAAAGTACTGAAAGAAAAAAAAAAAAAACTGCTTAGAGCTCTATACCCAGCAAACATATCTTTTAAAACCAAAGAAAAAGTAGACTATTTCAGACATACAAAAGCTGAAAAAATTTATCGCCGGCAGACCTGCACTAAGTGAAATGTTAGTGAAATTTCTTCAGGCAGAAGGAAAATGATACCAAAGGAAAATATGAATATACAAAAAGAAATAAAGAATACTAGGAATGGTAACATGGGTAAATATATGCATTTTTCTTATTATATAAATATCTTTAAGCCATAATTACACACCCATTTCCATAGTGATGAATACCTAGATCATCTCCAAGTTTTCTAACACTCTGTAAATTGTGATAAACATTCTCTTGTGTGTCTATGCAGGATTTCCCTAAGGAAATATACTTCTTGGAAAGCTGGAATTAGAAGGGAACTTCTAGATGACAAAAGCTGTTTGCCAAAAGGCTTTATATTTAACAGAGATACTTTGGATATATTCTACTTAATGTTGGGAAAAAGACAAGGATAACCACTTTGAATGCTACTGTCCAGCACAGCACTGCAAGTTCTGAACACTGTAATAAGTTAAAAAAAAAATAGACTTTTATTTGAATAGGCAAAATTTTCATTATTTGCAGATAAAATAATTATTTTATGGAGAACTAAAGAGAGGTCAGTAAGATTAATGGGTGCAAAATTCAATAGTATTTCCCTTTACTAGTAAAGACCAAATAAAAAATGTAATAGATACCATTTACAATAGACCAAAAACTGTAAAGTACTTAGATGATTTACTAATAAAGTGTGCACAAGATCCTAGTAGAGAGAAATAAAAAATTTCTATTAAGGGACATAAAATAATAATAAATGGAGAAATATAGTCATAGTTGGAACAAGTCATCATGTTAATGATTAGGTTTTAGTCCAGATTACTCTATAAATTCAATGCTAGGGTAATTTTGAAAATGAACAGAAATGCAGGATTGCCTTACTAGATAGGCATATACAAAGCCATAGTCATAACAATAGCATGGTATTGGTATTAAACCCAACAAGTAGACCAATAGTAGTATAAGAGGGGAAAGGATTGATTATTTAGAATAAGGTCTTCAGAGAGATGAAAAACCAAACAGAAAAAAATATAGGAAAATATTTTCATGGCCTTGGAACGTGGAAGAACTTGTTAAATGAGACAAAACAAAAACAATACTAGGGACAATATTAGTGGATTATCTACATAAAGATCAGAGATTTCTGTCAATTGAAGAATGCCACAATGAGACTGGGGAAAATATTTGTAAAATAACAAGAAAAGTTAAAAAAATGCAATAGAGAAACGGGCAAAGGATATGGCTAATAAGTATATGAAAGATTCTCAACCTCACTATTAATCAAAAAATACAAATTAATATGGAACTGTAAACAACTGAATACCACTGAACAAAAATGAAAAAGCTAGGGAATATCAACGGCTAGTGAAGATAAAGGGAAACCTGAACCTTTAGTACTCCTGGTGAATTATAAACTAGAGATGCCATTTTGGAAAGCAATGTGGCAAAAATAAGAATTTAGGGCTTTTTATACATATTGCTAAATTGTTTTCCCAAAATTATAGCGCCTTATGATGTCTGTTACTATATCCCTTCTACTATTTAGTATATATAATTTAAGTTTACCGAAAATTATATTGTTATTTTCATTTAATTTTTTAATTCATAGGAAAGATAAATATTTTATAATTTGTTAATTAGTAGATTTCCTCTTTTGTAAATTATCTATCTTCTTTGCCCATGTATCTTTTGGGAACTTGGTCTTTTCTTCTTAATGATTCATATGAGCTTTCATATAAAAAGTATATTTATTTTTATATATTATATAAAATATTTGGAGTGTTTGTATTCATCAACTGTGCTACAGTTACAAATGATCCCCAAATATCAGTTATATAATGACTGCTGGTTGGTGACAGCTCTTTTGAGATTTGCCAGGCTCTGCTCTGTATGTTCTTATCATTTCAGGATCCCAGCTCAGCGAGCAGCCCCACTCTGGGCCATGCTTTCTTTGTGTGGAGGGTAAAAATCAAGAGAACTGGTAAAAATACATAACGACTCGTAAAGATTCTGCTCTTAACTGGCATTGTCACTTGTGCTCATATATCACTAGCCAAAGCAATGAGGGGAAACATTCCACCTACAAAGATGTACAGCAAATCACATGGCAATGGGTGGGGATAGATGATCCTTTCACTGGGAATGGAGTAATGAATGATAGGCGACAATAATACAATCTACTATGGAGCTTATTTGCAGATGACTAATTTTTAAAAAGAATTTAATTCGTTTTATTCCTACCCTGCAATGATGTAACAATGGGATAAGAGTGTCTCAGGGGAAGGATACTTTAACAATAAGGATTATCCTTGGGAAAGTATCCTGTTGTAACTTTTGGAGTTTGCAGCCTGCAGCTAACTTGGGTTGTTTCACTGAAGCAGGAGGTGCGGTAAGCCTACTGATTTGCCTGCTGGAAACTGGTGAGGTGAGCTGGCTCTCTGTAGTACGACTGGCAATTAGTAGTACCTGAAGAAAGGAGCTGGGCTTTCATAACCAAGAAGGGTTTTGAAGGCCGAGAGGTATGCCAATTTTGAGAGACACTGGTATTCCCATTCTTTCAGGGGGCACTGCTTTGGGAGAACTTTTGTGTGTCCAACAGGAACCAGAGCAGAAAGTCAAGTCAGGCACATGCAGGTATAGGACTCAAAAAAAAAAAAAAAAAAAGAAAGAAGAGTCTGCCGTGCGTGGTGGCTCACACTTTGTAATCCTAGCACTTTGGCAGGTTGAGGCGGGAGGATTGCTTGAGGTCAGGAGTTCAAGACCAGCCTGAGCAAGAGTGAGGCCCTGTCTCTAAAAAAAAAAAAAAAAAAGAAAGAAAAATTAGCTGGGTGTGGTGGCACGTGCCTGTAGTCCCAGCTCCCAGCTACTCAGGATCCTGGGGCAGGAGGATGGCTTGAGCCCAGGAGTTGGAGGTTGTAGTGAACTACGATGACCCCATTGCACTCTAGCTGGGGCAACAGAGCAAGACTCTGTCTCAAAAAAAAAAAAAAAAGTCTCAAGATATAAGCAGTTCCCTTTCCAGTCCCCAAACCTTTCTGATTAATGAAGTTCTTTCAGTGTGAATGAATCTGACCTCCTCCCAACACTCTTGCGCTCTCATCCCAATACTCCAAAAGCAGTTGTGGCAAAAAATTAGCGCAATCCTTAGCTCTAAATCTGCTCCACACATCAATCCTTGGTGTTTGAGGTCATTATTTATTTCAATAAGTATTTATGGAATGCTTTCACATGCCAGCTCTGTGCTGGGTGCTGGGGACACAGAGATAGATAGAACCTGTCTCCTAACAAGCAGACATGAACACAGATAATTATCTTTTGAGGCAGACTAATAGATACTACTAGAGAGGCCAAAGGAAGGACATATTCAGCCTGGACTAGGGTGAGTTAGATGAAGTTTCTCAGAAAAAACACCATTGGACCTGGGTCTTGACAATGAGGAAGGGTTTCCAAGCAGAGAGACAGCGTGTGCAAAGGCATGGAGATGGAAAGAACAGATAAAACAGAAAAGAGCCTCATGTGGCCAGAGCAGGGAGGACATGGGGTGGGGGTGGTATAAGACGAATCTGCAGAGGTGGATTGGGGCCACAACAAAGAGTGTGAATTTTTACTTCGTAGGCAATGGGGAAAGCTTTTGTAAGCATACATATCGTAGCAAAGCACAAAGATCTGTGCCTCAGAAAATAGCTATTGACAATTTAAACATGAATTAGAGAAGTAAGAGTCTGAAAGCTGTGAAACCAGTAGGAAGCTAATGCTATTGTCCAGAGGAAATAAGAGTCTTGATGAAAGCAGTAACAGTGTGAGAAGAAAGGAGGGAGACAGATTCAAGTGCCATTTCAGAGGTGGAATTGACATGGTTCGACAGCAATTTGGATGTGGTGGGTGAAAGAGGAACAACTA
The DNA here is from genome assembly GCA_023783475.1 of Daubentonia madagascariensis. Lineage (NCBI taxonomy): Eukaryota > Metazoa > Chordata > Mammalia > Primates > Daubentoniidae > Daubentonia > Daubentonia madagascariensis. The sequence continues at coordinate 43,983,114 of JAKFHU010000600.1, read as the reverse complement.
TGGCTGAGGTTGCTGCCTTGGGTAGAAAAGTGAGAGATCACACTTGGAAGAAAGGGAGGGGGTGCTGGGGAAGATAATCTCATATCCCAGAAGAAGTCCTATTATAGGATGCCTGGGCTAGAACATTAAGCACCCAACAGTTTTTCAGTATATTATTTTTCCATCTGTTGGTTGAATTTCAAGATAGACTAAAATTATATTGAAGTCACAGCATTTATGCTGAATTTGTGGGGTAGGTGATGATACAGAGGTCCATAGCTGGGCCACTAAGTGTCCCTCATTTTATCCCAAAGGCTGCCCATCTCCTGACCTGTACTATAATGGGTGTGCTGGGTTCTCTGTGGAGTGTTTAAGTGACTTACCATCCTGGTTGGTCCTGGGCTAGGTACACTGCTGGGACTGCAAAAGCTGCAGCATCCCTTTTCTGACAACAGCTGCCTCTCCTTTCACCTCCTCCTCAGATTTTCCCTGGGTGGCTGTTCTATATGCAGAGAGGTAGCAAGCGCTGGAGATAGGTGATGTTGCTGACTGCAAGGGTAGCAAACCGGCTTCTCTAGGCTTTTGTTTGTGCTGGCAGCTAAAGTTGTTAATTCACTCCTTGCTCTAATTAAAATTAGACTTTGCCAGGTCCTTGGTCAAATTTTTCTTAAGAATAAACATGAATATCTTGTGATGAAACTGACGGGTTCCCTTAATTGTTACTGGCATGGGCTGATCTCTGATTTTCTTCCCTCTAGGATTTGGATTAGAAGAGTAAGCATAGTTTGAAAATTCAAATCAAGAAAATAATTTCATTGTTCTTAGTCTTTTTATCCCCTCTAAATTTGTTTCTTGGAAGTTTCTAGAAAGAAGGCTGATCCCTATTGGGCTTCATCCTACAATTAGGATGTGTTCTGACCTACCTGCAGAATTCATCTATTGTCCAGGATCAAGAAAAAAAAGTTGTAGGAGGGAAAGGATCATGGGGAGAAAGTGGCAGAGGATCATAAGATGCAGGCTAAGGGCTGTGTGAGGAAGGACAAGATGCTTGGAAAAACCTAGCCTTGTTACTTAGGGCTAGAGGCAGATTTACTTTAAGCTTCAGGGCCTCTCACTTGCATGGACTCCTTCCAAGTTCCCGGGAAGGACCATATCAATGTGTGGCCGTTAATATATATTTTTAAAAAACTTTATTTGTGTATTTTCATTCTCAAAAAGACCCTCAAATTATATAAGCTATAGGCTCCACAAAACCTGGATTTTCTCTAATTTATGGCCCTAATAAAAGAAGAGAAAGGGAAAAATCCTAATATGTAGGAGTTCTTTTTACTCCCTCTGTGCTACGTGTTGGCTTTATCTGGCTCACTGACATCCAACAATCCTAAATGCAGCTATTTTCAAAGCAGGAAAGTTTGGGGGTTGGGTGTAGAGGAGGGGGTGGGAGACAGATTTCAGCTGGCCCATTTGGTTCTATAATTTGCATAATTCCAGATAAACAAATGATGACAGCAATGACTAATAGTTATTGTGATACTGCCTTAATTATTTCAAGGCAACACAATGGTAATATGTCATTTGATGCTACACTCTTTATGCTTGCTCTGTTTGGATATATGTGTGAGCTTCAAAATTAGTCACCACAACATGCAAAACATTATAAAAAAAGAAGAAAGAAAAGAGAAGGATGTGAGCATGAATGTAAAAATGCATCAAGCTCCAACAGAAAATCACATGAAAATTGGCAATAAGCCCAGGGCTTGTGGGGTTTTGGACTCTAGCTAAGTCACTCAAAATTGGCACTGAAGTGTCATTTTCCAGAGGCATAATCAGAATGACCAGGTCTCCATAGCCTCTTCAGCTTTGACAATTCTCTTCTGTTTATTATTAATTTGTCATGTTGTTTCCAAGCATCTCAGCACAATCTTCTTGTTTGAAGCACATTTCCGTTCATTACTAGTTCTGTGAAACCCCCATGAGGTATGATGTCAGCTTGAGCGGCCTGGTCTTTCCATCGGAGACACTGAGACAGAATGAGATGAAGAAACTTGCCTTAGGTCTCACATTCAATCGATACCTAGGACAAAGCTCAGCAGTGATTGGTAGATTTGCTAGCCCTATACCTGGCTACTGGGACATTCTGCTTTCATGGTTCTATAGTGTGTATATGTGTGTGTTTTTTTTAACCTACAAGTTATTTTTAAATAAAAGGACCAGGGAAAAACGTATTTTTATGTTAGCAGCCTCAAGTCCCTGAAAAGACTCACAAGGGCTATTTACTGGTGATAAAATACAAGTGCCTTGTTGTGGGATGAGATCAATATGTAGTGTTCTCTATGCTTACCACTGAACTCTGAGGAGATTAAGTTTGTTCTGCCTTCACTGAGGATTCTTCTCCTTTTAGAAGCAAGCTGTCATGCTCCCATCCAGGTCTCAGGCTGAGTTATGCTACTGGGACAGATGTGCTGCCCCTGTGGCTTTGATTCTTTACAACCTTTTTTTGGTGATCGATTCTGACATCACAGTACTGGGCAGTTCAGTAATGGTAATCTTGGGGATCATTCTTTCTGGAAACATCTGCTCTTCTGCTTTTGCTACTTGGTTTGGTGTTGCTGTAAGCGTGCCATTCATTTGCATCGGCAGGGCTACCAATGCTCCCTCATCCTTCATTTGGGCCATGAATATGTCGTGAAAGAGTCAGGTTTCAATTAATTTAGATATTTCTAAAATTTCTGAATTGTGGCTGGCTGGGGAAGGGAGGATGTCTAGGCTTATTTCAGTGCAGAATATAAGCAACTCTGTGCTATGAGGCTATATGAACATCTGCAAAATGGGCTCTTTATGTTTTTTAAAAAACATGCACTGTAGTGGAACAGAAGCATAATATAACCCATTAACATTAGTGTCAGCATAACAGCCTCTGAATTGCATATTGGTGGGAAAATATTGATAGCAAAGCGTAAACAACTGCAAATGAGAAATGCAATAAAGCTCTCTTCATAGAGCCCGTAATTTACAATTAAACAGGCTACATTGAAATGATATGAAGTAGAGGCATGCATGTCCAAAGTAATGAAGAATTTAAATGAACGCTCTACTTTCCCATTGACCTATAGGAAGGTACACACAAAGAAGAAAGCAGTAAAATGAACTTAGTGAATTCCATGCTAAGTGTATGGCTGGTTGTGGTGCAAATGATGTTGTTAATCATAGTTTGGGTTTATGTAAAATGTTCAGAGGTTAACATTCTATGTACCCCAATTTAGTAGTTTGCTGATAGCAAGAAGACATTTTGTTGGCACATCCATATTCCACAGTGAGGGAATATCCAATTGAAGGGGAATTTTCTCCCAGACATGCAGCTATATTTTTAGGTAAGAAATGACTGATTTGGTATAGTAAATTTGTGCTGACCTTATAGAATCCCTAGGACTTCAGTTTCCTCTTCTATATACTAATGGAGTTGGCCTAAATCAGTGTTTTTCATTCTGCTTTCTATTGTGTCACTCCTGTGTCATATGATAAGGTAAAAAGGGGCGTGTTACTAGTCTGGTTCTTGGGGAAAGAAAAGAGTCAACTTCAGACAATTTCATCCTATGATTGTCTGATGAGCTCTTGGAAACAAAACAGTAGCATTATAATTTTTGTAATTCTGGGGTAAGAAATGAGAGGAGCACTGGAAGGAGGGAAGGGGGAGCCTCCTTCTCGGTCTAGTTCCTAGGCCTGGAGACATTGCCGGGTACAGGTTGAGGGTGGGGCCTCGGGGAAGCAGAGTCTCTGAAGGCAGATTTGGAGTGGATGCTATCACTGAATTTCCTTTTTCTTTCTTGGATACCAATTGAGGAAGAAGCAACTTCTGTATTTGAGCTGCACTATCAAAGGAGCGGGACCAGATTTGGCCCCGCAAGATGGTTCAGAGAGAAACCATGACTGGCCCTTTAGCCCAGGAGTAATAGTGTTCCTTCTCTGAGGCTGTGGAGGAAGGCTGGCCTGGACATGGATGCGGTTGAAGCTCAAAGCTCCTTCCCACCTGGTATCCTGGTCTGTGGGTATATGCTAAGGAAACTGGTTCCCTGTGTGTTTCAGTTGAAAGCACTGTGTCACTAGCAATCTGTAATGCTGACAAACCCTCATGATTCCTTGGTAGCCGGGAGGGTAGTAGCTGTATGGAGGAGGAAGTTCCCAGCACCTGTTTTTTTATGGCATAGGATAATGGCAAAACCCATACCTGCTGCAGGGTGTTCTCAGGCATGATTACTAGCTGATTGTAACATCGGTGGGAAGACGTTTCTTCTTCTTGCACCCTAAGAAAACAATGCCATGCTTGTGAAAGCAGTGTGTGCTTTGGTCCCTGCAATAGGTTTCTGGACTACTTCTCTCCACTGTGATGTCATAGGGCAACATCACAGCAATAGCGAGTGAAACAGAATAGGTTTTCTATTTCCTCTCTGGGAGCTGTGCCTGTTGGTAAGAATAAGTATATAGGGTTTTGGGCTTATCATAGAAAGATATTCTCTAGGCAGCAAGGGGAGAACTCACAGTCATTTAAGTTGGGTGTTCTAAAAGAAGTGGCCTGTTTTGGACCCCAAGCTTATAAGGCAGGGTATTTTGAATAGATCCATGTGTGAGACAGACTCCATTTTGTAATTGTGCTCACCATGGGCCACTGCATAGATAAGATCAATTATGGGTTAGGCTCAGTTCCTTATATGCTAGTAGTAATGTTTCCATTTTCTTTTTGTACTACCACTCTGAGGCTGAGAATTTTGAAGTTTCTAAATCATCCCTATGGTTCCGGTTATTTCACTTGTCCTTTGTAGAGAACCACTAATGCCCTCCTAACCTCGTAATGATTACTGGAAGGAATTACTTGAAGACAAGGGAATTTGTCTTCAAGAGAAGGGAGCTTAAAGGAAAGAAAAATTTAGTAAGAGAGTGAACATGGTGAGATCATATCTTGAAATATTCATCTTTGTGCTCTTCTTTTCTGCTCTTCATAGTATATGACCATTTTCTGATCAGTCAGAACTATTCTCCTTCAGGAGAATTAGGATTGTGACAGCAGGAAGGCAAAGAGAAAGAAACAGCCACCGTTCTGTTTGTGACTTCCAAAACAGGCCCTTGAAATCCACATGAGGAACAGTAGTTTTGAGAGTCAACACTTTCTATTTTCAAGAGCCAAGTTCTGCAAAAGCTAAGAAAAGCATTTTGAGATTCCAAAGGGAAGATCTTGAAGGAAGTGAGACATGTACTTTAAGCCAGAGCACTAGATAAGAGAGTGAAATATCAGTGCTTCTGAACCCTGGCTGAACATTATAGTCATCTGGAGGAGCTATTAAAATGCCCATTCCTGGACCTCGTTCTAGGCCAATGGAATCAGAATCTCTCAGAATGGTCACTGGGTGTTCGTACATAAAACCAAAACCAAAACCAAAACCAAAACCAAAACCAAACCAAACCAAAACCAGCCAAGTAAACAAAACTCCCTGGATTTTTCTATATGCAGCAAGGATAGAGAATAAATAAAACAGGGAAAACCCAACACCATTCTGATCTGGGAGGCAGAAAGTAGGGGGCAATGTGTGCACTTGGAGGAGGTATTTGGGGACAGATCAGAAGAGATCCAGGCAGAGCTCATGGAGAGATTCAGTTTCAACTCGAAAAAACTGTCCGACCTTATCTACTGCTAACATCAGATAGTCATGTGGGAGTGGAGGCCAACGATACTGCCATTTGATTATGTGACTGTCTGAGGAGTCATATTAGCCATATTTCTCATTCTCTGGAGAGGATATCCCATAGTACAGTGCTTGTAGGTCATCTGGTATTAAAGAGTGAAAGTGACACTTACCTGTGCCTGGACATTGTTGTGTCCTATCTAAACTGCCCTGGTGGACATTCCCATTTTCAGTGGCTCTGAAATGGAGGGAAGGTGTCCTGAACAGAAGTTATGCAAAAGGCAGCACCTGAACTTGGGGGTAGGGAGGATTAGACCACGTTGAAACTCATTTTTGCTATATGAAGAAGGGGTATCTCAATAAAATCAAATGATGAGCACTATATTTACTTTAGGAAAAAAAATGAATTATGTGAGCATAGCCTCCCCTAACAAGGAGTTACCATGGTGATTTTGAAACAATGCCTGATGTACCTAGGTATATATTAGGATTTGGCTCTCCGGTTGGGTGAAGTTGAGGTGTTCTTTTTAAAGGAACATTTAAAATTACTGTAAGTAGCAGAATAGAGGCTAAAAGGAAGAAATACAAATGAAGATACTGGCAACATTTCCACTTCCACCACCAAATTTTAGATGGCAGAACTGATTTTTTATTTTTAATGTGGTAAAATGGCTTTTAAGGGTAAATTCAAAAGAATTTTTTTTTGCAGGCAACATTTAGGTTTCTGAAAAATTTTATAGTAATAAAAAGTTTAGGAAGATTGTAATAGGCATACTTGCATGACTTTAATGTTAATAGAATGATAAAATATCAAGGTGTGTGTTTTATGTAAAATATATCTAAAGAAAGAAAACCTCACTAGGGGAAAGTTGGGGATTATTGAATCCTCCTCATTGTCCATGTGTAACCATTATGAATAGAAATGTTTTCAGCCAAAGCAGGAGATTTAATTCATACAAAGAAGGAACCTTAGAAATGTCACAGGTGGTGGTGATGCTGAACAGGAAAATAGAATTTTCTGTACCTTGTGCCAAATAAACTGATATCGAGATCAACAGCACTGTGCTTTCCAAAGTACTGCTGGATCAGTTCCTTATTGAAAATCAAATTATGCTATTATGAAAAATAGTCTTATTTAATGAGAATATAATTATTTTTATTGTGACTAGTCACAACCATAATACGAGTAACAGTGTGTTAAGGAGCTGGCTAGCTTGGTAATTGGTCTAGGAGTGCTCCACTGCCCGCTTTCCTCATGACTCCGTTTTCTCAGCTAAATGCTAAGACAGTTATTTCGATGACTGTCACTGAGTTTTGGTAGAACAGCCAGTAAAAATGGTGTAAATTATTGAGCAGAAAGTAAAATGTTTTTAAACTTAACAAAAATCTGGGAGGAGGATGAGGAAAAGGTAGTAACTGCTGATGTAAAGGGCTAAGCTGAAAGTAATCATCAAACTCCTGTAATGTAACAGTTTGGCTTTTTCAAATTGTTTTTTTCCCCACCAAATAAGAATACAGGATGCCAAGTTGAATTAGAATTTCAGATAAATAACAAATGATTTTTTAAAAGTGTGAGTATATCCCATAAATACTTGGGTCATATTTATCCTAAAATATAGGGCACCTTGTATTTTACCTGGCAACCCTGAATTTTACCTGGCAACCTATGAGGTGAGACTTAACCAGTCCATCATGGAAGCTTTCTACAATTAAAATATTTTCTTCTCCTGGCTGCTCTTATGCCTGATACTCCACTGTTAAACCATTCCTTTGAGTTAAGGCATAATATCCAGGAGGTCTTTGTTTAAATGCAAAGGTATCACACGTGATCATATTGTTTTACCTTAGTTTACCAGGGACTCATGCTATGTGTCCTCACTATTTCACTGCCCCCAATACTTATGGAGAAAGTCTTTTGTAACCTGTAGGCTTAGCTCTGTCCATTCATTAGTTAGTCCTGACCAAGGCAGATAATACTCTTGAATACTCAGAATAAACAACAGGGGGTTCTGGAATTATTTTTGTGGTCATGGTCTCAACTTTTGGGGTATCTTGGCTTCTTTTGAGCAGTTTTGTGCCTCTGAGCTGCAAACTTCACTCACCACGTATTTGTTGGGTCCCTCTATGCCTGGCACTGTGCTAAGTATTGTGGCTAAGAAGACTAATGCATAATGGTTCTTGTATTTAAGGAGTTTGCAGTCAGAAATACCAATGTAACAGATAACTCTGCTATAACATAGGGGCTACAATAGAAGTAGGCTCTGGATGCCATGAGAGTATGTGAGATAAACCCCCAAACCAGATTGGGAGTATTAGGAAAGACTTTTGGAGAAGGTGAAGCTTTAATAGAGTTTAAAATGACCATTAGGAACTGGCTGAATGTGAGGAGTAGGGGGAAGGGGGGAAGGGCCTTCTCAGCAGGGATTTACACATGCAGGAAAACAAAAGGGAGAGAGTACCATGTGTTCAGGGAATTACAAATATGGGTTATGCTGAGATCTAGGGTGTCTGTTAGGTTTGGGGTACAGGGTGGTGAGGGGTAACTCTGGAGGAGTAGGAGCAGATCATGAGGATGACGCCGGTATGTAGGGAATTATTTATCTACCTTTCCCACGTTAAATGGACTGAGTAGGCCTCTGTTTCAGTTTCCCTTTCAGCATTCTTGGCCAATTTCATTGGGGCTAGAGTGGTGTTCTAACCCCTTTGGCAGGAATCATGTATCATCCTGCTTGCCCCTGAGCTGCTTGGCTCATCCCTCCTTGGTCATGATGGTAGTAGTGGCGATGGTGTGTGTATGTGTGCATGGGTGGAGGATACGGGGTGAGCTAGGAGTTATTTCTTGACTTACTGGATTGGGTCCAGATGCCAACATGGTAATAAGAATCCCAACACCACATCCCAAATACCTCTGAAGTGTTTTCGCTGGTTTGCTTCTGCCACCATGTTCTTCAACTAGAAGACTGGACCTTCTTTGTCACTGACGATAAGTTTAGTGAAATTTAAAGTTTATCACTCATTTTTAGAACTAGAGATTGAACAGATTAACACTGTATGTATTTATTTATATATATATATATATTTTTTTTTTTTTTTTTTTTGAGACAGGGTCTCATTCTGTTGCCCAGGCTGGAGTGCAGTGGCGTGATCATAGTTCACTGTAACCCTGAACTCTTGGGCTCAAGTGATCCTCCCACCTCAGCCTCCTTAGTAGCTGGGACTATAGGTGTACATCACCATGCCCAGCTAATATTTTTATTTTTTGTAGAGACAGGGTCCCACTGTGTTGCCCAGGCTTGTCTCGAACTCCTGGGCTCAAGCCATCCTCCCTCCTCGGCCTCCCAAAGTGCTGGTATTACAGGCATGAGCCACCTGCCTGGCCAACACTGCTTTAAGGGAGTCAGCATATGGCTGACTTCCTAGTGCCAGTCCTGCGCAGTTCAAGGTTCTTATTTTCCTAGAAAGTCTTCACCTATGGCATCTTGTCATGCCTCAAAGATGAGTTTCTAGAGTGATAGCTCAACCAGGTGAGAAATAGTGGGGGAGAGGAGGAATGCATTGCTTCTAGGGAGCACATATAACGTGAAGGAGGTTGAATTTCTAAGGGGCCATGGTAGGACTCAAGTGGGATAACAGTATTTTTGCCAGGCTCTCAGATTCTGACTATCTCTTTCTCTGATCTTTTCATTAAGGTTCTGGCTGCTCTGTTTCTATTGGTATCACATCCAGCCATTAGCTTCTACTAACTGCTGGCTGATTGCTCCATTGTTTTTGACAATGTCCTAGGGGCACATCTTGCTCCAAAGTCTGATCCAATTGAAGTCAGGCTTTTTTGCGCAAGTAGTCCTTGAGGCCTTCTCTGACCCCAGGAAAGCTTTAGCTTTCTCTTTCCTGGATTTTCTCTGTTAAACTTCTGGGTGGGGAAGGTGTGTCAAGTTTCAGAAGTGGCTATCACTAGCTACCAGCCTCCTCTTAAATGCTCATCATCAAGATTTCTATTGTTTTCCATAATGTCCCTAGGCTTGAGCTCACCTTTCTCTGCTGCAAATAAAGTCACCTTAGAGAGAGCTACAGAGCTCTCCGTTCTAATGACCTGATCTTTTCAGTCTAATGGCCTGTCCCTTTCTACTCTACTGGAGCTAGGGTCAGGGAAAATAGCCCATTTTTCTCAGAGTAACAATGCTATTTTATGAGTATGCACTGGGGATATGTATTAGTGTCTGTTGCTCTCAGCTTGCCCCTCCTGGTTCATAATGTCTTTCTTATGAGAAAGCCAAGGAGAGGGTGACTAAAGCCCAGTATTCTCACTCTATCATGCCTACAGGAGAGCTTTTGCCCTACTAATAGGGGCTGGTGGAGAAAGGGACTTCCAGACTTCTCTGCCACTTTTACTTGGAATAGAGTTTCTGCAACACAGATTAGGGTATGGTGGTAGGCATGATAAATAATGGCAGATTGCCCCTTCCAGGGAGAAACCATCACACTAACTTGGGAGCTGGGGAAGAAGGAGCCCTGTCTTCTTGGCGGCACCTGTTGGAGTAAAGCTTCTATCATGAAGAACTGTTCCTACTGAGATTTATTATATTTTCTTGAATAAATGTTTCTCTATTTGCTATATGGCCTTAGGACAATTTCCAGAGACTTTAAATTGCTGCTGTTGTTTTTTTCGAAAGTAATATTCTCTAGTGATGGTTGTTTTGCTGGGGAGAAGGGCACGCAGAGATCCTCATACCACCATTCAGAAGTATTTCATTAAAAATTACGTCATAGATTCCGTCTTGAGGAAGAACCATAGATTATTTGACCTCTCTTTTTGTTTTGGGTATTATAATTTCTTCACAGCACTATAAAAATGCCGCAGTGGTTACCAGTGTAGTTTGATCTTAATATACATCCTGAATTATTTTCTTAGGACAAGTCCCTTGAAGTTTTATAGATGGTTCTAAGCTAGCACCTGGTGGGATTCTCACTAATGAGGATTTGTTTAATCCACTAGGGGTTGATGGTAAAATAACATCTTTTTAAAAATTCAGCTAACTCCTTGGCTCCTCCTGACTCAAAGACCCAGTCCCATCTGTGTGACCCATTTCATTGTTTCCTTTATGAAAACCTCTTTTAGTCTTTGGATCATCTGAATTGCAAAGATGAACTTTAAACTTAGTAAATGATTAGACTTTTCTAGTTCTGATAACTAACCCTCTTAGTTCTAGAATTTCTATTTGATATCTATTTTCTCAGCTGTTCCCCCGGTCAGGTAGTACCAAATATCTTAAACAAAAAACATAATACATGATTTTCATCAGAGTAAGACTTGTTTAGGTTTTGGGAGTTGAAAAAGGGAATCCTCAAAGTAAACGTTTCCTACTGTAAAATTTTCTAATTTTTTCTAAGGACATTCCTGGTACTAATCATGTTTTAAAATTCATATCTCTTATTAGGCATTTCTAACTAGTATAAATGTACCATAATAGTAAGAAAATAACAGAACAATGTAACATAAGGACTGTATGCTATTAAAGGTATTTAGGATTGAGGTGTATCTATACCTTGCTTATAATTGGCTAGACTTCATTGAGAAACTAAATTCCTTCTCTTATTTAAATACTTAAGACATGTTCAGTTGTCATCCTTGTCCTTGTTTCCTTTCTCTTAGACTGTTTTAATAAGCTTCTCTCTCTCTCTCTCTTCTTTATTTCTGAGTTGTTTAGGAAATAATGATAATATAGCAATAATCTTCACAAGGACCCTTTTTGTCATTTTGGCACCATATTATATTTAAAAACCTTCTATAACATTACTTAATCTGTCATGTTACACTTCAAATACTGCTGTAAGTTTATTGTTTTCAACTCTCCTGAAGAAACTCTCTTCTCTAGCTAGTTTGGTCTATTCATTTTTCCCTGAGTATGTAATGTCCAGTCTCACCTCTTATTTCTACTTATGCCATCTCCCCCATCTAGATTGCCTCCCTGATCTATTTCCATCTGTTACTACTAATTATTTTTCAAGGCATAACAAAATAACATGGGGAGGCTAACCTGTTCAGATATGAATACATTAAAATGGGATAGAACTACATCAATGACTCAGAAGAGAGAGGTGAGCAATAGACTTAAATTCATAGAAAATTTAGTATATGAAAAAGTGGCTTTCAGATTAATTGGAAAAGGTTGAATTATTCACATGGCTACCCATTTGGAAAAAAAATAAAGTTGTACTTTTACCTCATTCTTAGGCTAGGAAGGAAGCCCTGCTTGTCTGGACTCAGGTTTCCATGAGAGGACTGAGTTTCTATGAAACTCTTTTGGTCTGCCTCACTCACTCCTCCCCATGGAAGAAGGTGCAACTTGCCCGATTGAAGAATTTTGAAAAAAGATCTAAGCAGGCTCAGTTTAGCTCCTTCAGGGTTCCTCTCATTTGTGGAGTGGACTATTCTCAGGATGTACAAGTTCTACTCGGCCTTGTCACTCTGGGAGGCCTGCATTTGTGCAGATATGCCAGAGCTGAGTGCTAAGTTTACTTAAGGGAGTATGGTGGTGGCAACAGGCCAAACTGCATTCTATAAATTAATCTTATTTTTAATAAAGCTGATTTTAAAAAATCTGTGTCTCTTTAATAATTGCATCTACTTGGAGTAGGAAAGGAGCATGATTATTTATCACTCTAAAACCTTAGTCTCAAACTCCCAAAACCATAAAGAAAGAAAATAATAAATAAAACTTTTGGTCATCAAGGCTGAAGACTTCTTTCACCATTGAATGTCATGATGAAATCTTTCACTTTCCATCTCCCCTCATTTGGTACTTATTTATTGCCGTGTGTTTTTATGGTTTTATTTGTGTTATGTAGACTTCATTAGAGTGTGAACTTGTTGAAGGAAGACAGTGTTTCAGTCATCTTTGAACTAAAGTGCTTTCCAGGGTAGATGCTTAACAGACATTGAGTGATGTTATTTGTGATGAACAGCTCCTTTATGGTTACCTCAAACTAGTTCCTGATACAGTGACTCCTCTTAAATAATAATTTTATTGAATTTGTTTTGTACTTTATAGTTTTCAAACTGCATATCAAATGACATGACTTACCTTACTTAATCTTTAAAGAATCTTATGAGATGAGCAAAGCAAACCTTATTTCCATTTCTTAGATGTGACAAAAAGATCTCAGAGAGGTGAGTTACTTGCTCAGGGTCATGGTGCTTATAAATTACAAAATCCAGAACTTCTAATTCCTAGAAGATTACTCTTTCATCTTGCCACACTGTTTCTTGTATGAAGGTGAGAAGCTCATGTGACCTTCCAGAAAGGTAAAGAATCCCACAGCATTAGAAAAGATATGACACTTCTAAGGAACTAGTTGAAATTTGATGTGAAATTCCATCTGACATATTTGTAACAGCTTTAATTATTTAATCAATTTGATAACAGAATATTTAAAACAGCAACAAAATTCACTGGGCATAACCAATTTCATCCATAAATCAGACATTTTGCACCTCAATTTTCACTCTTCACTTCTGTTTCGTGAACTAATTGGCAACACTTGATGGAAATTTAAGATGTAGACAGACTATAACAGGTGGAGCAATCACATCTTCACAAGGAAATTAATTTATATACACACACAAATACATACGCATATTCATAGCCTCTGATTCTGCCAAGAAAAGAGCCCCAACAGTGTGGTTAGCTGCAATTATGGCTAAATGTCATAAAACAATTTTGGCATATCATGGTGCCTACAGGAATCACAGTGAGCTCTCAGTTCTTGGTCTTCTAAGCAAGTTTCAATCTCATATGAATTCATTCTTGCAAGTTTTCTTTTTGCTGTTTTGTTTGTCAGGAAAGTAATTTGACTACGTTCTGCAACTTGTTTCGTGAATGCAGCTATCTTGCATGCTGGACTAGAAGAAAGTGTTTCAGTATGATTTATAGGAATTGCTGTGAGTCTGCTATGATGAACAGACAACTCCATACATGACAATGTGTATGATCAAATGCCTTTTCACAGGAATGGTTCCACTCAAATTTCCTAAGTATTTTTTTTTAATGCTTCTCTGATTACATGGTTATTATAGAATGTTTGAGTAGAAGCAGTCTTTGATTACTTTGTGCCTTCTTTTTGGCAAATTCTGATATGATTTTTTTCTAGCTTGAAAATCACAAAATGAACTTCTTTGAATTTAGGACTATTGACCTGGTGAAAGGAGTCCAGTGACTATTTTCTTCTCTGAAGTATAATTTGGAGTATAGTAGGTACTCAGTATAAGGCAAGAGATATGATATGTACTAGGTAAGAAAACTCAAAATTGGTGATAATTCCTAATAGCTCATTCTTTCATATAGCAAGATTGAGAGAAAAAAAGGAGAATTTATTGTTAGGAAATGTTCCATTCAGCTCTTCAGTCAATATGAATCAGCAAGAAGGCACTGTGCATGAGCCATCTGGTGATTGTTTAATTTTGAAGCCAATATAGTTTCAAATAGAAAATGGTCTATCTTTAAGAAATTTCCACTATTGTTTCTCTATTTCTAAAAGTCAAAGTCACCCAGCTTGGCATTTGTATGTTGTTTCAAAGAAAGATTAGAGTTGTGTTATATATCTACAGAAAAGAACACCCATTCTTTTTTTCCCCCTTAAGAATACAAATAGCTAATTATGAATAATACATGTCTGTTATAAACAACCAAACAAACCCAAACTACAAAAAACATATAAAGAAGGTAAATAGTATGTGAAGTTCTATCAAAGAGAATAATTGCTAATATTACTATACATACACAAACACAAGCATATTTACTAAATATGTAATCTTTTTTCATTCATTAAAATATCATGGTCATTATTCCATATCAATAAATATAGTTTTGTATCATAATTATTCATGGTTGCAAAGTGTTCCAGTATATGGATATTCTATAAATACTTTAATTCTTCATTGGTGGATTTTAAATTATTTTCAGTTTTGAGCCTTTATAAATAACATAAGTTCAAAGACACAAATGTGTATGTGTCATTAATTCATGTAGTAAATTTTTATTGGGTATTTTCCACGTGCCAGACATTATTCTAGGTGCTGGTGATATAGTAATAAATTTAAAGCCTCAGCTTTTACGGATTTTACATTCTAGAGAGGAAGTCAAGCAAATAAGTAATCAAGACAATTACAAAGAGTGTTATGAGCTTGAAGAAAATAAGATAGATATATATGATAGTAACCGAATGAGAGGGAGAGAGTCATTGAGTGTAGGTAGTCAAGAAAGGCCTTTCTAAGGAAAAAGGATTTTAGCAGAAACCTGAACTGAAAGAGCTGGTAAGAGAGAATTTTCCAGGTGATTTGAGATGACCCAGGAGTGTTTGAAGAACGGAAGTATAGGTGGTGTGGCTTTAGTACAAAGAGCAGCAGAGAGGATATTAGAAGAAGAGGAAGAAAATAAGAGTGGAGAAGTAGGCAGAGGTTGATCCTTTAGGGCCTCAGGAGATTGATTAAGAGTTAGATTTTATTCTAAGTGGAATTTTTAAATGCTGCTTGAGGAATTTATGTGTATAGTGAGGGTGCTGATTTTAGGTGAAGAAGCAAGGGAGCCACTCATTTATTTGATTTATCTTTCATCAAATATTTACAGAGCAATTGTTTCATGCCAATCATGTTTTATGCCCTAGAATATAGGGAGTGCTAGGGATTCAGTAATTCCCCAAACAGAGGAAGTCCTTGCTGTTTTCAAGCAGACATTCTAGCTCCATATATAATAATAGAATGTCTGGTAGCAATGTATGTGAAAATTAAAGCAGGGTAGTGGGATATGTGTGCATGCTATTTTAGGTAGGGGGGTCTGGAAGGCCTGTTAGAGGAGATGACACTTAACTGACATTTACAAGCAGTGAATAAGTGAGCCAAGCCACTATATGGAGGATGATTGTTCTGGGCAGAGGAAATAGCAGGATCAGCAAGTACACTGATCTTCTGATTGATGGGCCTAAATAATCCAGGAGACCTGAACGGCGAGGCTCAAAGCATAGAGTGTGAGGACAGGGCTAGAAGACGAAGGCAGAGAGGTAGCCAGGGTCCTTGAAGGGCATGATGAGGATTTTAGTTTTTCTTCTAAATATAATGGGAAGAGATTAGAAGGTTTTGAGCAGAAGAGTGACATTATCTCGTGTATTTTAAGACCACCTTAGCTGCTGTGTGAAGGAGGAAATGATGGAAGTGGCGAGGATAGCTAGGAGACAATTATAATAGTCCAGGCAAGAGATGATGGTGGCTTTGACCTGACGATGCTGGCAGAAGTGGTGAGACATTGTCAGGTTTTGAATGGACTGAAAAGGAAGCGCTAATAGGATTTACTGATGGGTTGGGTATGGAGTCTTAGAGAGAGAAAGGAATCAAGGAAGACTTCAATATTTTGACTTTATATACCTGGTGAGTGGTGGTGCTGGTTTTAGAGATGGGAAATGCCAAGGAAGGGGAAAGTATGAGGGGGAAAATAAGAGTTTTTGTGTTGATTAGTAAGCTGCAGATTTGACTTTTCTGTGAAGGTGTTGAATCGGCAGTTGAATATACAAACCTGGAATTCAGGGTCGGGTCTGGAGATATAAATGTGGAGACATTAACATTTGGATGATGTTCAAAGTTGTAGGAATAGATGAAACCAGGCAGGGAGTGAGTAAGCAGAGAGAAGATGCCTGAGGAAGGAGCCTGAGACTTCCAACATTTAGAGATGGGATAGAGAGAGGAGCTACCAGAACGGAAGGTGAGAAAGGTGTGGCATCTCAAAAACTAAATGAATAGTCTTTGAGGGAAAAGAGCATGATCAATGTGTCAAATAGTGCTGGGGAGCCAAGTAGGAAAGTGACCAAGAATTGACTGTTGGATTTCTTGATGTAAAGTTCATGATGTTCAGGCAAAGAGAGGTGTAGGAGGTATTGATCAAAGTCTGATGGGAGAGGGTTTGAGAAGGAAAAATGAGGAAATAGAGACAGAGATTATAGACAATGGATTGGGGTTTTTTTTTTGGCTGTAAAAGGGAGCAGAGAAACAAGATGAAAGCTAGAATGGGATGTGGAGTCAAGAAAAATTTGTTATTATTTGTTTGATGGTCAGTTTTTAAATATGGGAGAAATTACAACACTTTAAACATTCACTTTAAAACTTTATGAGCCACTTTATGAGCAAAGACCTTAATTTTGGCTTCAGAGTTGGGGTCATATTATGTCATGTGGAAGCAGAAACAAGATTAATTAGTTTGTTACCCAGAGTTAACTGAAAATATTAAATGGAAAATTCCAGAAACAAACAATTCATAAGTTTTAAAAAAAGATTAATTAGGAAGCTATTGTGAGACTACAGCAAAAATGTGATATTGGTTTGGATTGCAGTATGAACAGTAGAGAGAAGAGAGAATGAATTTGAGATAGCTTTTGGAGGAAGAGTTGAAGAAACTTGTTGATTAATTGGATGTATGAAGTGAGGAAAAAGGAATCAAAGATGACCAAACTTGTATCTAGGGTGCCATTTAGTAAGATGAGAAAAATTGGGAGATTAACAAGTTTTATTGATAGTATGAGTTTTCTTTTTGACATACTAAGTTGAAATTGAAATTACAAAATATTTTCTTAAGAGAAAAATTTTAAAAGTGGAACTGCTAGATCAAAGTGTCAATTTTTATAAAATATATTTCTAAGCTAAACCCTCTTATAGTATTTGAGATTCCTCATACTCTGGCTAACTCTGGATATTGTCAATCTTTTTAATCTTTGCTAATCTGATGAGTAAAAGATGATATTTCAATGTACTTTATGCTTTTGACTATAGTTAATACCAGTTTATGTATGTGTAGACATATATACACACACAATATACAGCATATATAGTGTATATATATAGATAGGAGAGTAGAATCGTTTGTTATGATGTGTGTGTGTGTAATTATCTCTTTGTATCTTTCAGTAATTTTCATTTTCTTACTGACTTGTGTTATTTGTATATTAGAAATAATAGTCGTTTACCAAATATTTTGCAACTTTTCATTTGGGTTGTCATTTATTATTCAGTCTTATTTATGGTATTACTTTTTTAATACAGTTCTAAATTTGTATACAATCAAAACTAGTCATCTTTTCTTCTCTAACTTCTTGCTTCAGTGTTTGTTTATTTAACCCAGATTTCTTTTCAGAATTAAATAAGATTTGTATAATCCTCTATTCTATGTTTTGTAGGAAGCCTTTCCTCAGATATCTGCAAATTCCTGATGGCTTATGTCTCATTCCATTTTCTGACTTCATGAACATCTGATTGTCTGAGTTTATTTACTTCTTTATGTTCTATGCCAACTTATTCACTATTCCTTCACTTTTTCAAAAACTGTTCACACAAGAGATTGAACCTTATTTATTTTTCCAAATGGCTAATAAATGCAGGTGCTGAATAACCTTTCCCCATCTTAAAATGCTATTTTAATGTATTTAGAACTCTTATATATGTTGGTTCTAATTCTAGACTGTTTAGTTAACTTCATTTTATCTGTCAGCCTAAAATATGGTTTTAATTAACTTTATATTTATTTATTCATTCATTCAACGCATTTATTGACTACCTACTATGTGCCAATCACTGTAGTAAATGTTAGGAACATGGCGGTCAACCAAGCAAATATGGCTCCTCTTCTTGTGGAGCTTAAATTTCAGTAGGAAGTTACTGATAATTAACAACAGAATTTGTTTCAAAATTAAAAAACAACAACCATAACTGTCAAGAAAAATATAATTATGGTGCAATGATAGTAATTCAAAGATCTACTTTATAGAGGAAGGTCAGGAAAGACGTCTGAGAATTTGACATTAGACCTGAAAATAGAAAGATGAGAGTGACTCAGCCATGTGATTTGTTTCACCGAGGCAGAGATGAAGCCAAGGCAATACCCCTGAGGCAGAACCTCAGTAACGTGAATGTAGGTGACATGCTGCTTCTGCTTGGAAGTGTTTGTTCATATTTGATAACCTTAAGCTGCCATTTCATCAAGAGGATATGTAATTCTTTTTGATCACGTGCAGGGTTTTTCAAGTCAGAAATCTGACTTTGGCATAACATATTTGAAAAAGTTTTATTTTCCAATTATTTTGTTGTTTTCAGGCACACTAATTAACTATATATTGGATCTCTGTTGCTTTTACTTCATAGTCATCATTTCTCTTGAATTTTTTTCTCATGTCCCTTCCCTTTTTATTTCCGTATGATTTTCTCAAGACCGTCCTCTGCATGATGGATTTTGTTTTCTCTCCTTTTCTCTTGCTTTTCATTGCTGCAAATGCTATGTTATGTTCTCCAATGGTGTTTCTTTCCCTTAATTTCTCGCCTTTCCTTTGCCAGGTCTCTCTTCATCTCATTTTGTTGTCATATCATCTCTTCTTACATCTCTCATTTTATAGAGTTCTTGATTTCTCACTTGTTTAGAATTGTGAAATTCTCTCTTCCTAATTGTATCCTTCCATCATTGTCATGTCATGCTTTTTTTTTCTTCTTTTGAGGGATAGAATTTTTGCATTGGTTCCTCTTTTCTTTTCTTTTCTTTTGTTTTCTTTTCTCTGCTATTTATTTGGGGAAAGTTCTTTCTGATTATGTTACATGCCCATATTGTTGACTGAGGCTTACTGGCTGCCCTCCCTGCTTCTTTGGCTCCCATTTGAATACTCCTAGAAATTAAGCTGTAAGTCACACTCAGTCAGTCAGTGGCTCTCAAAGTGTGGCCCACAAACCAGTAGCATAAGCAACTTACTAGAAATGAAAATTCTTGGGCCCCCATCCCAGACCTCTTGAATCAGACTCTCTGGGGTTGGGCCCAGTGATCTGTATTTTTAAGAGGCCATCCAGGTGATTCTGAGACATCTGAAAACCACTGGTTTAAATGTGTTTCCCTGCTCTCTCCACCCCAGGTGGTTCCCATCCTATTCATATTCACATTTCTAAATACTAGGATTTGGAGGCAATATACTTGAAATTTATTTACACTGTTACCTTGGTAGAATTTAGTGTTATATTGCTGTTTGGGTAGAACTGTTTACTTCCCTGGAATTCTTTTTCATATACTCAATACCAGAGATTTTTTGGTTTGTTTTAGTAAACACAAAATCTTTTTTGGTTCTTCTCACCTGCATTTGTTGTCCCTTTCATGTCTCATTGGCTGAAAAATTCTACCTGTGTTGTATGATCTGTTCATCTCAGTTGCTGATAGACATGACCACTCAAGTATGTTTTATCAGTTGTAGCAAATAAAATTTTTGTCATCTTGATCCAAATTAGGAGGGACACCTGTGATGTTAGCCATACATCATATGCTGCTATATACCTTTAAGAGCCAATCATTTATATTATGTGTCTAGTCATCTTGATTTTTGTGGTGGGTAAGGAAAGAACTAAGGCTATGCCACAACATAAGAGTCTTTTTCTGGATTATCTATGAGTGAATTGGAATTTTTGTACTGGTTTTGCAGTCAGCAATAGTGCAAATAAACTCCTGATTTATTATCTTCCTGCATTGGTGATGGCTTCTTTCTCATTCACAGCAGAGGCAGAATAGTCCTGAGGCCTACGAGTTGGTCCTGGGAGATGAGCCTGGAGCCTGCTCCTCCAGCTGTTCAAGTTTATGTAAGCACTTAATTCCCTATATAAAACCCTTTCTGCTTAAACTAGTTAAAATGGATTCTGTTGTGTGCAACTGAGCCCTGAGTGGTGAAGTAATTAGTACCAGAAATTGTTGCAGGCAATAGCACATTAAAAAGAAGTAGGACTTTATTGTGTTTAAAGGCTACTATGGCACTGAATGAGCAATTACTTAAAATATCACCTCTGGTCATCTGAAATAATATGCATATTGAAGGCAAGTGTTTGGAAGAGAGAATGCTGTGATAGACCATTATAGGGGATGTGAGGGAGAAAGGGACTTTGGGGTAGGTTGGTTTTTTTTTCTAAATTGTGCTTGTGAACTAAAAGAAAGAAAGTGGTAGGCTCAATATTTTAAATTCTCAGCTCTAGGAATTTTCTGAGAATCAAGGAATTTCTATAACTGATCTTAAAGACTCTCTTACCTTTTGTAGCCTTAAGACAAATTGAGATGGAAATCAGATGGAAAGTCTGATGCTGCAGGCTGTTGAATTATAAGGTAGGTTGAATTTACAGTTTTACCATTTATTTTTCACAAAATTGAAAACATTGCCTTAGAAAAAGACCCCATCATTAAAATGACATCATTTAGGAGAACTTGAATAAATATGCATACTCTGTACCCCTGAACTTTATCAAATCTCCCTTGGCAGCTGGATGTTAATCTTGCCTTATTTGAAGACCCTGTAACAGCTTGTCTGAGAAAGGTCCCTTGAAAAGGAATGTCAGTTCTCCTCTTCCTATATCCCAACTACCTTTATTGCTTCCACACCTATAGCCAAAGTCAGATCTTTGCATGTCCCAGGGAACAATTGCAGTGTCAAGCCTCAGAAGAAAAGGCTTATAAATGAAAGCAGTTAAATGATTTTTCTAATATATTTATAACAGCAGAAAGCTGGGAATTTTGTGTGGGAAATGGATTTTGAGGATACTAGACCAAGGGTTTGATAGGGCTAAATTCATTGATATGGCCATAATTACCAGAGATTTAGGATTCAACATGTAGCTTGAGCATCTGAAAGTGTTTCTGTTTGGTTTGATGAATTATTGAATCTTAGACTTAATGGTGGCTTAGGCTAAAATTAAATTGAGATGCCATAAATTCCTTAGTATTTTAAAAAAGAAGAAATACAAATCTTAGAATGGATTTAATATGTGTGATTAGCTCAATTGCCCTATAACTATGCCTCTCAAGAGTATGCAAATCATTGATAAATGCATTGATGAGGGTACTTTTTTGACAAGCCATGGCTATATTCTTTAGGCTGGAAATGAAGATAGAACATGCTGCTATTAAAACAGAATCACAACTTCAGTGGGATGATAGAATTTTATGTAGCAAAGGCCAAGTGTGACACTAACCATGCCAGAAAGGCTTAGCATAGTTACCTCAATAGGCAGAAAGGCAACAGTGGTTTGATAGCATAAATGTTTAGTGGTGGTCTATTGATCCTGGGGACCTAGGAATGAAATAGATGGGGAGATCACTAAAGATCCAAGGTCTGCAAACAGATGTCTGACCTTAGATAGCATGATAATCATGGTCACCCTGCCAATTCCCAGACCCGAGTCAGTACATGGACCCAGAGCCTCTTGGGTGAAAGAGAATCATTGTTTGCTCTCCCTGTGACTTTGGATTCTTCCTTCTTTATTACACCAAGAGATGTCTGGCACCTTTACTTCCATCTTGGGCCACCGTTAAATCCAAATTTTTAGTCAACCAAAGATCCTTGAGGAAAGACTCTACCAAAACACCACTAGTACATACTATAAATTTTCCTCCCATTGATGATAATAAGATAATAATGCATAGGGTAAAGGAAAATACTCAACCCTTTCAGTGGTTATTGATTTTTGTCAGAGGACCCAGCCACCACTATTGCCTACTCATCAGAGTAGAGGCTATGGGTTCTAGTGACAAATGCAATTTTGGCCCAAGTCTAGCCTCAAGAATTTTTAGTAGGTCCATGTATATATAATGGAGTTATTTTCCCAATTCCCAAATATAGAATTTACATATACATATATAAATATTTATATAGTCAAGTGTCACTTTAATGATGGAGGTATGTTCTGAGAATTGCATTGTTAAGCAATTTTGTCATGGTGTGAACAATATAGAGTGTACTTACACAAACCTATGTAGTGTCCCAACACATACCTAGGCTATATGGTATAGCCTTTTGCTTCGAGGCTACAAACCTGTATAGCATGTTACTGTACTGAATGTTTTAGGCATTTGTGACACATGTTAAATGTTTCTGTACCTAAACATATCTAAACAGAAAAGGTACAGTAAATGCAGCATTATAATCTTAAGGGACCACCATCATATATGTGGTTTGTTGTTGAGCGAAATGTTATTATGTGGCACATGACTGTGTATGTGTGTGTACATATGTATTTTTAACAACTGGCAGAATTCACACAAGCCATTCTCTCTGTGGCAAGCAACTGTTCTCCTTTTGAGAAACAGCTCTTGGCGTGCTATTTGACTGTAACAGAGACTAGATATCTAACCAGAGAACCCCCAGATTTCTGTGCAAACTGAACTACTTCTCATGAACTAGGTGGTGTCTGATTCACGAAGTCATAAATTAGGGTATATCCATCACCTCTCCATCCTCAAATGAAAGTATAACTTACGCCTAAGCCTTGTGCAAGTCCTAATGCACTCCATTCTTTCCTTAACCCATCCCCAGGACCAGATGGGAAGTTCTGTTTATCCGAGAAAGAAAACAACTTAATTCTGTTTCAGGATGGTTCCTCATGACATGTGGCATGAGCTGAATGTGGACTGGCTACTGAAGCATTACAGCTTTGCTCAGCGGTGTAGCTGAAAGACAGAGGAGAAGGAAATCCTCTAGTGGGTAGAGCATGCAGTGATATGTTTTATGGTCTATTTTGCCTAGAATGAAAGATAGCTGAATGTGTGTGTGTGTGCGCACATGTATTTTCATGGGCAATGGCTAGTGGCTATTGGGTTGGAAAATATGAGATTGGAGGATTGATGATGAGGAGGTTTGATGAAAAGATACCCTTTGTATGGGCCCAGAGGCTGGGTTGTGTGTGCTTTATGACTTTTATCTCTAAAAGGTCCCACTCTGAGATGAGGTTCTCAAAATCAAGTGAACATGATGGTCACTTGGTAGATGAGAGAAAATCTTTCTCCAGCCACTGCAGTGTTTGCTCAATAGGTTAATGAACAAAGTGGCTGTGGTAGCACAGGTGGAGGTTCTATATCAGCTCAACAGCATGAATTTTCCTTCATCGTAGTTGATATGGTTATGTATCAACTAACTGTCCAAACTGTCATGAACAGAGAATAATGCCCAGGTGGCTTAGTGGTAGATAGATTATATTAAGCTCAGGTGGCTTAGTGTAAATAGGCTATATTAAGCCCCTTCCATTGTGGAGAGTGCAGTGATTTTTCTCACTGGAAATGAATTATTTAATCTGGATTTGGATTTGCCTTCTCTGCTTACAATGCTTCTGCCAGCAAACATCTGATAACTTACTAAATGGCTTATTCACTGTATCCCACACAATACTTTTTCTGACCAAAGAACTAATTTTGTAGCAAAAGAAATAAGGCATCAGGTTGATACTTATGGGGTTCACTGGAAATATCCATCCAGAAGCAGTTGCCTGTGTCCAATGATGGACTGGCCTACTGAGATTCAGCTATGGCAGCAGGTAAGAAACAACACTTTGTGAGATTGGGGTGTTGTCTTCCATATGTGGTATTTACTCTGAACCACTGACCAACATATTTCTCCCATAGTTGGAATACATGGAGCCTGAAAACAAAGTGAGAGACTTGGGAATGGTATCTCTCGGTGTTATACCAAATGACCTACTTATAACATTTTGCTTCCTGTTGCTGAAATTTAAGGCTCTGCTGATTTAGAGGTCTAGGTATCTAAGAGAAGATCTTGTAGGGGATACAAAAATTTAATTGGAAGAGGAGACTATTAATTGGCCTTCTTATGAAAAAGAGGCTAATTCTGTGTTGGCAGGCATAATTAATCTTAATTATCAAGGGGGAACCAGAAAGAGGAGTATGGCTGGAACACTAGTAATTCTTTTGAAGGTCTTCTATGATTGCCAGTCTATAGTTGAAAGACTGAAGCAGATATGCATATTTTGGAGGTTGTTTTGTTGTTTAGAAATACAAATATGGAAAATAGATTGTGTGTAGATGCTGAAGAGACTAAAAGTGGCTTTTTAAATATTTCAATCTTCTAGAATCAAAGGCTGAGAAACTAAAAACCACATTTCCCAGGCTCCCTTGCAGCTAGGGTTCTAGATATGATTTAGATTGCACCAAACAGAAGCAATTTTTTGTGATACATTGATTAGTAATTGAGTCACATGGGTAGTTCTCATGGATATGGGGCGTCTATTTTGCTTATATAGATAAAGGATGACAGAAGTTGTGTGGTTCCAGGGTCATCTGCTAAAGCTTCCTAATTTAGACTGTGGCTCCCTGATTTTATCAGGTTCTTGCAGAGGCAGCTTTCCTGATCATAGCAGAGGCCACGTGGCTCTGGGAGCTGTATAGATTCAATCCTTCTCCTGATCTTCCATCAATTTTGTAAGTACTTAATTTCCTGCATTAGATCCTGTTCTGCTTTGACTAACTAGGGTGGATTTTATTTTCTGCAATTGAACCCTGCCTTCCAATTGGAGATACTGGTGGGATTTTTTTTTCAAAATAGTTTCCACTTCTAATCCTCTCATATTATTCTCTTGAAAAGGTAAGCTATGTAGATTATTGGCAACTTCTCGTTTAGTCCAAATTCAGATAATGTTTCTCAAATGTTGTACCCTAAGGTTAGGACTGTGTCTTATTTATGGGCTGATAAGGGTTTCTTTCCTAATTTTGCTTCTTTCTTAGAAAGTTACTTTCAACAGAAAAATAAAGAGATCTTTAATAAGTTATCACATAAAAAATCTTGAACTGACTTATTCTAAAGTTATTTTAATTTAAAGCTCAGTTTACATGCTGTTGCTCAAGCTGGCAAGCTATAACCATGCCTTCTTTATCTATTTGGGGATTCCTTGAAATAGGAGAACAGATTTGTCTAAATTTAAAGATATCCTCTCAAGTTATGTCAATGGAACAGGCTTTTTATTTTTATTTTTAAATAGGCCCAGGGGTTCAATTCTACATACCAAGGATAGTCCCAGTGGTTCTCAACCTTGGCTGTACACAGAATAATCTTCAAAGCCTCTAAAAAGTATTAATGCGAGGGCCACAACTCAGACAGGTCATTCTCTAGGGGGTATGTATTTTTTAAAACCTCCCCTGGATGTTTCTGATTCACAATGATTGTATTAGTCTGCTCAGACTGCCATAACAAAATACCACAGCCTGGGTGGCTTAAACAACTGAAATTTATTTTCTCACAGTTCTGGAAGCTAAAAGTCCAAGATCAAAATACTGTCAAGGTTAGTTTCTGGTGAAGCCCCTTTTCCTGGCTTGTAGACGGCCTTTCCTCTGTGCCAATGTGGAGAGAAAGAGATCTCTGGTGTCTCTTTCTGTTCTTATAAAGAAGAAAATCCTATTAGATTAGTGCCTCATCCTAATGACCTCATTTAACCTTAATTACATCCTTAAAGGCCCTATTTCCAAATATAGTCATATTTGGGGTTAGGGTTTCAATACATGAACTTTGGGGGGACACAGTTCTTTCTATAACAATGATGAATGGCAATCGCTGCTTTAGTGGAATCATTTGGATTTGGGGCTAGATTTTAGGATATAAGGAAAAGCAGGAGAGTCACAATGATTTACCAGATTTAGTCTATGTGGCAACCAGCAACTTCTGCAGGGTAGGAGAGAAATAACCCTAAATAGGGAAAGGCATTTGGTGGGCGCAGCAGTTAGTCAACTAGAACATTTAGTCTGAGTAGAATGGCAGACTCAAGTCCAATTCAGGCTGGCACAACCCGTTTAAGGATGGGTTATAACATGAGACTTGTTAAGGGCTGGAGTTCTTAAAGTCATGACTCCTGAAGTAAAAAACAAGAATATGGGAACCAGTGTCCAACTACAGCAACAGGAGCAGTTGGAAATTGTTGCATGATCCTGTGAACTGGTTTTCAGAACAACGTTCTTTGTGTGAAAATTGGAAAGTAAGTCTTGAGGCCTCCAGAGCCAACCAGGGCACACAGGGGAGGTTAGAGAAGATTTAGCAGAAGACTAAATCTATCTGCATGGTTAACTGATGTGGGAACAGCTGACTATTGTTAAATCTCATCTGTTGGTGGAGGGAAGAATTCTTTTTAATACTGATATGGCTCTTGTCAGTCTAGTGTCTGGAGCAGTTGTTCTCAAACTTTAGCGAACATCAGGACCACCTGGAGTGGTTGTTCAAGTGTGGCTTTCTTGGCCTTACGCCCAACGTTTTTAACTCAGTAGGTCTGGGGTAGACCAAGAATTTGCACTTGTGACAAGTTTTCAGGTTCTGCTGGTTTGGAGACCACTTTGAGAAGCACTGATCCTGTTTGCACATAGCAGACAATTTATACGCAAATGCTTTAAAATCGAAAGCATCATATATGTATGCCTGTCTCTATAATTTCTCTTTCCTTCTCTCTGAACAAATAGCTAAACTCAGAGAAGACAAGAGAGTAAGTTTTGATAATGGGAGACAGTGCCATATAGATACCCAGGAAGCTAATCCATCCTGACAGAGTCTGGGTAATGGGAAAGAATCCTCCAGATAACACTCAACTAAGAAATTATTATTTCTGCCTAAAGCTAAGGAGGTCAATAGAACCTCTTCCATCACAACAGTGGCAGCATGTTTCGGCAAGGGTTTATAGGCCTTTTCCGGCATGCATATTATCAGAATTATTTGATATATGTTGACTTGTGATTACATTTCGTCAGTCCCCTTTTTCACCTTTGAACCACCACAGGTAGATTCCTTTCAAAGGGAAAATTAGGGATTTACGGAAGGCATCTTTCAAAAAAGAGGCCTTATCTAAGTCTGAGAAAAAAAAAAGTAGGATTAATGCTCTGGTGGGATTAGAGCTCTGGTGGCCCGAGAGCTTAAAGAAGAGGGGACAAGACCCAGGGCCTCTGCTTACAAATGTGCCAGTTCTGCTTCGTGCAAATGCAAGAGGCACTCTTCCTAATGTATCTGAGATTTAAAATATTATTTGGATCGTTATCTGATAGACGACAGGAAAATGTCATGAGGAAAGGGATTTTCCTGATTTGCATAAAGTCTCCATTTAGACTAGAAGGTTCCTGACAGAATCTCAGGATAGGGGAGATTGGTGGACAAAAGAAAGAAGGAATAGAATCTGGTGTGAGAGATTGTGTCCAGATGTCCTGGCCCCATTTCTGGGGGTGCTCCTATATTTTTTTTGTTGCCCAGAAGTGGTCTGAGAGAAGGACCCATGAGAGGGACACCTTTCTCATGCTCTGGAGCTGAGTGGGACCAGAGAACCATCACAAGCCCACTGCCTTGGGATAGCTTTCCAGAAGAGGGTGTCATGGTGACTAAGAACTCTATGGCTGTATCCCCCAAGAGCTCTCCTACTGATTGTCCTATCATTGTGTGAGTTATACTACTACCTATCCATATTTGATGACTTGCTCATCAATTTTTTAATTGTTGAATATGTGAGACTTTAAGTTGTCCATATTCAGAGTCATCAAATGAGTGGGAGTGATGTCCTGCATGAACCTTGAGTCTTTGCATGCCCACCATTCAGCTGCACTATGAGGGTGCTTCCCCACAAACCCCAATAGCACTCTTAAGTCATAAGAGAGCCCTGGACAGTTAGTATAATAAGGGTATGGGAAGGACCTACCATATCTCTACTACTGGGCAGGGCCAGGGCACATCAGTATCCTCCAAGAAAGGCAGAAATGGAGGAGGAGATATCTCTGTTATATATAGATAGCCACATCACCAATGTCTTGGCACTTTATTTATCTATGAAGTGGCAAACAGGACAGAAGTACCTGGTTCAACTGAAGTTGGATAATATACTGATCTTTGTGTGATTGCAGACATAAAAACTGAGAATATTTCACAAAAGCTAACATTTATTGGACACTTACTGTATACCAGACACAATACTAAGCCTTTTACAAGTATCATTTCATTACATTCCCAGCAACCCTATAAAGTATGTATTTTTAATTTTCTTGTCTTAAATATGGTGGAACTGAGGTTTGGGTCATGTAACCTTTCTAATGTCACACAATTGGGAAGTGGAAGTGGTAGAGCCAGGCTTAGACTTGGGTCTACTTGACCCTAGAGGATGGCACAACACCAACTGTGTAGCATAGAGTTATGCAATTAATGTGTTCCAGTTTAAATTCAAGGGTATGGCCAATCTGCCACTGGTGTTCATCAGAGAGGGATACAAAAGAGTTGGGGGGGGATGGGTCAAATGAGGTTACAAGTACAGGAGATGAAAAGAAAGTATCTGAAAAGAAAGTTCTACATGAAGTAGAACCAAACCTGAGATAATACCATGGGCACTCACAGCTAACATTTTATCAGTATCCTAATAACACCCCACAAAGATGCTTCACGAGAAAATGGTCCCATTGTTAAATACACTTATTAGATCCTGCAGAAGATAGCTGTTTCTTAAAGAGAAGAGGCACAGTATAAATTAGCTTCTTACCAGAACCTGTTTAATGTTGGTTTTACCCAACATTTTTCAAACATATGTGATTGCAGATCTCTTTTATGTGTAATAACAAATTCCCCAGAAGGCTCTGTTGCCCTAGTGACATGAGATTAGTAGTCAACTTCAGAAACACACTAAGGGTATATCAGAATATTATTTTTTATTAGTGTATTGCATTTAAAATTATCATTCTTATATTTATGTTTAAACTCCTGACTAGTGAACTATAAATAGTTCATTCCAAAATAAATTATTTTAACTACTTCTTTTTATTGTCTCTATAATACTCAAATAATAAAATAATGCCTTCAGATATTAATAATTAGAAATACGTGTTTAGGGACTCCAATGCCATTTGCAATCATTATCTGGTGCCACAACTGGGCAGGAAAAAATGAAGTGGAAATGACTTTGTGGACAGACAGACCTGAAACTTAAACAAAGCTAGGAGAGGTTGGTATGACCTGATAGTAGGTATGAAAGGATTATCATTCAGGTGCTCACCAGCTATCTGACTAATGGTTTCCCTTGACGTTAGAGAGAAACGACACAATTTCCAGTGATACATAATTCATACAGGAAAAAGATGAAAATATGAGTTTAAATAAATAAGAAAGGCCTGATGCGGTGGCTTATGCCTGTAATACTAGCATTCTGGGAGGTCAAGGCTGGAGGATCCCTTGAGTTCAGGAGTTTGAGACCAGCCTGAGCAAGACCAAGACCCCGTCTCTACTAAAAGTAGAAAAAATTAGCTGGGCATGGTGGTGCTCACCTATAGTCACAGCTACTCGGGAGGCTGAGGCAGGAGGATCTCTTGAGCCCAGGGGTTTGAGGTTGCTATGCACTAGGCTGACGCCATGGCACTCTAGCTCGGGTGACAGAGTAAGACACTGTCTCAAACAAACAAAAAAGTAAAGTATCAAAGCCCAGAACATAAGACACTCTTGAAATAGTTTCCCTAGCACCTTCCTTTAAGGACCTACTTCTCATACCACCCACATTGTTCCTGTATGTGCTCTTGTGTAACTACAGTGATCCCATAACCCTGGGTGCAAATTAAGAAGATCCAATACTTCAGTGGGATTTTAAAAAGGTTTTTATTATGAAATAATTGTAAACTTAAAGAGTTGCAAGAATAGTACCAAAAACTCCCATATACCCTTTTTATCTTTCATGTGGATTCAACAATTATTATTTTGCTACATTTGCTTCCTCTCTCTTTCTCTGTACACATACACATACACATATTAATTTTTCCTGAACTATTCATAAGTTACGGACATTATATAACTTTATGGATTGCAAAATGGCTAGCTATTCCTCCTGTACCTGTACTCATGTCCTCTGATAATGTAACTTTGATGCTCTTCCCATCAAGAGGGGGCATCTGTTTCTTCACCCCTTGAATTTGAGCTTAGCCATGTGACTTGTCTTGGACATAGAATATTAAACGTTGGTATAAACAGAGGCTTGAAAATGCTTGTGCTTTGGGACTTGCCCTTTCTTAATACTGGGAACAAGTCTTAAACCCTTTGAAGAAGCCTGGGCTAGGCTGCTGGAGGATGAGAGACATGAAGCCATCATCCCTGTTGACATCAAGCCAAGTGCCACTCATGTGAGTGAGACCACCTAGACTACACAGCCTCAGTTGCACCAGCCCGGGCTAGAATTACTAGCCAATGCATAGAACCATGAGTAAGAGTAAATGTTTGTGGCTTTTAACCATTAAGTTTTAAAGTGGTTTGTTGCACAGCAGAAGATAATGATACGTAAAGTAAAATGATAAAAATAGGAAATTTAACATTAATACAATATTTTCTAATCCATATTCAAATTTTTCCAGTTGTCCTAAAAATGTTTTTTATACCATTTTTTTGCCTTCCCCAATCCATGTTCCAGTCTAGGGTCATACACTACTATTAGCTATCATGTCTCTTTAATTTCTTTTAAGCTGGAACTCTTCCTTAGCCTATTTTTTTCTTTCATGGCTAACATTTTTGTAGTACAGAGTACAGAGTACAGAGCTGTTGTACTATTGAGGAATGTCTTTTAGTTTGAATTTCTGTGATGTTTCCTTACGATTGGATTTAAGTAATGCGTTTTTCTTTTTTTTTTTTTGCCAGAATACTACATAAATGATCTTGTGTCCTCCTCAGTGCTTCATGGCAGAAGACACAGGATGTTAGTTTGTCTTACTGGTGATGTTAACTTTGTCACTTCATTAAGAAGGTGTCCACCATATTTCTCCACTGTAATATTACCATATTTCCTTTGCTATTATTAAATAATCTACAGGGAGATATATTTTCTAAGTAAATAAGTTGTTTCTTATTAAACTTTCACAAAATACTTATTTTTTAGTTTTAGTAGGTATTATATTTTCTTAAAAAATTATTTTATTGTGATAAGAATACAACATGAGATATAATTAATAGATTTTTAAGTGTATCCTATAGTATTGTTAACTATAGGCACGGTGTTGTCCAGCAGATCTCTAGAATTTATTCTTTTGGAATAATTGAAATTTTATACCTGGTAATTATCAACTCCCCTTTTCCTTTCCCACCCAGCCTCTGAAACTACTATTCTATTCTTTGTTTATATGAGCTTGACTATTTTAGATACCTCATCTAAATGGAATCATGCAATGCTTGTCCTTCTGTGACTGGCTTATTTCACTTAACATAATGTCCTAAAGGTTCATCCATGTTGTCCCACATTGCAGGATTGCCTTTTCTTACCTGAACAAATTACTTTTTTGTTTGCAAAAGGGCCTCAGTGGGATTTCTGAATATAGGACTTGAGAGCATCATGTATCTCTTTGTTATGGCTGATTCTGTAAGATCCGCCATCAGTGATAGCAGACTAAACAGACTGTCCTTCATGTGGAGCAAGCTGGTCAGCACAGACCAGGAGAAGCAGAACTCTGTGCAGAGTCCCCGCTGTGTCCATGCCTTTCACACATCCACGGTGTTACACCTTAGTTCTCTGAGCCGACGAGGTCCCACTTTTGCTTAAAGTGGGGTTTTTGTTACCTGTTATGAAAAGATTTCTAACTTTCTACCTAAGACACCACCTGCAATTAAAGTACGGCACATTCAAATTATACTGTCAACCTAAATATCACTAAAGTGTACAAGATCATAAGTGTGAATTATAAAGATAAACATGCTACTGTGATACTATGAATGATATCAGATGGCAAAAGCAATTCAGAAGGATTTCAGAATCTGTGGAAAAGAATCAACTCTGACCATATTTTGCAGGCTGGGCTCTCTGGAAGCATATGCTGAGATGGAGTTTGGGGTGCCAGATGTGTATTAGTGATTAATGCCTGTGGAAGGAAAGGAGAAGCAGCAGCATTGGGCTGAGGGAGAACTGTGATGCAGGTCCAACAAAGCCATGGTCCACTTTGCCAATCAGAGTGTCCTATGTCTGGATAAAATTTCTGGTCCTTTATAGTCTTGCCCTGCTTAGTCTAGATATGGCTAGTTTGAAAAGGATGTGAGCTCCGGCTGAGTGACCCTTTGCAGCTGAGGCAGACCCTAAAGGAGCTCACAGCTAGAGGCTGTCTGCTGACTACCCTCTCCATACCTGGGCAGCAAGTCTTTCTGGGCAGTTCAGCTCTGTGCCTACCACACCGAGATTCTCAAAAAGTGAGTGATAGATACTTGAATGAGTAAATATATGCTGTTCTCAGTTTGTTAAAACTAATTGTGTCCATTAATATAGTGGTATGTTTTTTCCTAAAAAGCTGTTATTAAATTTATGATGCATGTGTAGCCAATGTCATCTTAGAATAGAAAAAATACAGCAATTGAGATTGAGTTGTTAAATGAAACGTGGTCATTAACTTATTTGAAAATTTTCTGTCCCATTCCATTTCTTTCTTAGATTATAAAGGAACTTTGAAAACTTTTCTTTCAAAAGAGTTACTTCTTATTTAAAGGAAGTGATAGTACAAGAACTAAAATAGTCATTTTGGTATTTTTATACCAAGGTTGCTGTGGGTTTATTTAGAAGAACAAGTTGAATAATACCTTACAGAGAGGCAGAAAGCATGCAAGAAGAACAAGATAAATAATGGAAAATAAAAAGTTTTTTTTCATTGGTAAGGAAGCTGGGGCAGTCCAATAGATCATGGCGACAAGTGAGCGGTGATAACTATAAAAGATATTCTTGGAATGGCTATCCCCACAATTCAAATGACTGGCCTGAGTCCAGGTCTTTATTTCTAGGTCTTAAAAATGATATGTGTCTGAGCATCACCAAAGGTTTTTTTTTTTATTGGAAATTGCTATAACTAAGGACAGATATGATTGGAATTTGGAAGGCAGCATTTATCATTGCTAAATTGGATTGCTTATATTTATAGTTCTTTCAAAAGTACCAAACATGGAAGGTTTCCACTTGCAACAGTTCTACAATATTGTATGTTAGCTCAAAAGATATGAGAATAAGGTACTTTTGAGACTTGATTTTATAAATACAGTTGGCAAATATACATTGTACCTTAAAACCAGATACCTAGAAGTCTAATCAATTCAAGTCATTCTGTGGCATTTTTCTAGCAACGTATACTGAACACAGGCATTTTGAAGATGAAATAAATAGCTACATTGAAAACAACCCAAATGCAGTCCAGCAAAGTATGACTAATAAGAACAACATTATAAAATTTCTGTAAATGTTATCATATATATAAATATACCTTATAAATTCTACACATGTGGAATAAAGACTAATTACCAAATTTCTTTTCCTACAAAACTGGGTTTATAGAATGCCACAATGAGGTGTGGGTTTAGAAAATAAAAAAGTTTTTTCCTCTTTACAAAATGAACATTTTAAACTGCACACCTGCCTGAAACTTCAGATAGCTATGGAATTGTCCTAAAAATGTATAAAATGATAAATGATAAACTGTCATTAGAGACTATTTGTATTAACCAGCAATACTTTTATGAACATAATGATTAGGCCTATGAAAGGAAAAAAAAATACAAAGTGAGTATTTGGAGCCATTTTCTAACCTTACTCCATATTGTATTTTGTCAAAGTAGCCTCCAAGATACAAATTCCAATCATTACAGGGAGAAAAAAGGCCTCATACCCTTCTTTTCTGAAGGAAAAAAAAAAGATGTTTTTGAGAGATAAGTCTGGGGCTATAATTGCCAAACATATAAATGAAAAATGTTGAATAGTTTTTTTGAAGATCATTTTTGAGCGATTTCTATGATGTCAAGCACCATTAATTGAAATATTTGTGCCTTTGCTTTGATGTTTGCCCCACTGACGTGATTCAGAAGTTTTTTGATTAAATAGTCTATGCTTCTAAGTTGAAAAATATTAATACATAGGAGGAATATTTACTTTGACTTAGTTTAGTAGCATGGTGCTATAAGAAGAATATATTATATTGTGCATTAGGGAATTCAGGCCCAGATATTGAATCATCAGACACTATACCGCTATCATAAATACTAATATTGATAATAACAATAATGGTAGCAGCATTGATAATGTCAAGACTAAAGTTTAAAATTCCAAAAGACATAATGGTAATAAATATAATGGTTTAGAACTATAAAAACTGATTTTTAAAATCTTGCCCAAATAGACGATACATTTTATTTTCTAAAAACTCATAATATAAAGGAGCTTAAACTGATAGTTGTTCTACTAAATAGAAACTTATTAGTAGCAGAGGGGGAACAAAATTAGCATAGCCTGTAGGTTTGACACAAGATTTGATGAGACATGGAAATTGAGGAATATCAAAATAGAGGTTGTTATCTTGCTAAGTGGAGTAGTTTTAAAATGGCTAATGGGAAATTTTACAGACCTGGAGAATCTATCACACTTTGACATCAGTTAAAAAGTTACTACTTTCTGCTACTTGTCACACATAAGGGCATTTCTAACCCCGATAGAAGATATTATAATGTATTTGGCCAGTATGGGTAAATTGACTTGAGAATAGATTTATCTGAACTGTGAAAGAAAATAAAATTATAAATCCAGGGCAAGAAATATCAAGCTATTTCTTTAAAATAAACAAAAGAAATATCTCTGAGACTACTTTTCATGAGAAATTCACTACAGAGGTAATTTCTACAAACTGAAGATATATAGAAGCAACAATTTGGAAGGTTCCCAAATGTCACTGAAACAATATGGCCTTGAGAAGAGATAAATTGGACAGATGGAACCATGCAAATGTCACCTATTGGAAATCTGAACAGGAGGTGACTGATGTAATAAAACCAGCTTGTAACCAGAAAGCTCAGGACCTGACTTACTGCAGATTTCTGGTACAAGAAGTTCATGACAACACTTGGAGTTGTTGCAGGATATATCATGAGTAAAACAGAAGAATACTGGATTTAATAAGACTTGAAAACAAGTAACAACTGTAAATAACACTATCTTGCAGTCACTAGAATTTGCATCAGTAACATTTTACCTTCTTTCTATAAACTATTGGCATCCATTTGTTATAGATTTGTCCCATTGGGAGGAAAAATTCTCCATTGATGAGCTGCAAGGATTTTGCAATTACTGAAGGAATAAAGAATTAAGCTGTTATAGGCTCTTTACTTGCCTCTGGGTACCTCATATTCCAGCCACCCACCATCCTAACTCACACCTTTACTTTTCCAAGTTCCGTGTATTTGCTAATGTGCTGTGCTTTTCGTGGTATCCTTACCTCCCCACTTTGTCATTTCCCATCTTACTCTCATATACTACTTTCTTCATGAAGCCATTTCTGTCACCTCAGCCAGATACCATCTCTTCTTGTCTGAACTCTACAGTCGTAACTCATGTTTGGCTCTTTTGCTTTTGACGTCGTATTATAGCTAGTTACATACCTATACCATTTTTTTATTAAAATATAAATTCCTCAAGGAAAGAGTTTAATCAGAATCATTTCTCTGTGGCAGCTAACACAATATTTTGTATATACAGTAAGTATTTGTTAAATAAATAAATCATAGCCTAATTTCCAAACAGTTAATAAACTAAAAAATATGATTGAGTTTACTCATGATTCTTCTAGTTATTTACAGGATTTATAAAGGTGTAGGCAGCCCCTGCCCTTTGTTGCTTTACAATAAGTTGTGCTACCCATGTAGCACGTGGTAGCTAATTATTAATAATATTACCTAATTATTAATTAGTATTATTAATTAGGTAGTATTAATTAATGCTGCTTAATTAATACTCATGCTTCCATTCTGAATGTATTTGTTCTTTTATTAGCTTAGCCTATGCAAACATGCAGGAAACTAAGTTTGTATTTTTTAAAAAAACAAGTTATATTATTAGAGCTTAGTTAAGTTTTTAAAGCAGTTTACATTCTTTGGGCCAAGTGGGGCATGCAGAAATATTTGTGTGACCTGCATATTATTTTTTAAAACTTTAGATAATTGCCAACATTTTAATATTGGAAGAATTTGCATTAAAAACAGTACTAGATTTCTGACTTCTGTTGAAAAATCAGATCTGGCAACACTATGTTCCCATTTTTTCACGGCAACAATTTCTGGATTTGAATAGTGCTGGCTCCTTTAGACATGAAATGTTCTCCAATTTTTGGAGAGTTCTACCAGGCCCTTTTCACTCATTTATATTCCTTATGTGGTCATTTTAGGCTGTTGAGTTTATTAACTTTATTTTAAAGCTCCTTTTGAAAAAGGGTGTAGTAGAGACTTCAGCTATTCATTAAAATCAGTTTCTTTGTCCTGGGCATGGAGCTAGACTATTTTTCCTAGCTTTCCATACAGTTGAGTTTGGCCAGGAGATTGAGTTCCAGCCAATGAATGGAGTGGAAATAGTAAGTGCCACTTTCCAGCCTATGCCATGCAGACTTTCCATGCAGACTTCTCTGTTGTCTTTCTCCTTCACATAGCTAGGTGCAGATGAACATAAGGGTCTATGTATTGGCAGAGCCACAGAATTGAAGGAGCCTGATTCTTCAATGACTGTGACTGCAGGAGAGCTGATCTACTGACTGTTACGCTCCCTGACTGTTATGTGACCAAGAAATATACTGCTATGGTAAAACTTTATTCATTTGTGTGTCTTCCTTATGGTGGTTAGCCCACCCTAAATAATCCGGAGTGCTAATGACCTGATAATTGTTAGTGGCAGTCCAGTATGAGGGTATCTGATCTCTGGTAACAAATGTCAAGTAGGCAGAGGAAGAGTGAGAAGGAATGACTTATTTTTCCTGGTGATCCTATTGGTTCTGTTATGAAGAGCTACATTTGAAGCTTTGAATTCAATTCAGTACATAATTGAGGAGTGCCTAGTATGCAGGGTCTTGTAAATACAATTCAGTAGTAGAAAGGGGTGAAGGAGAGAAATGTTGGGTCGTTCATGACTTTTAAAATGCTTTCTACTCAGACAAGCCCTGTCATTAGCATCAACAACAATCCTTTACTGAGCACCTGGTTTAATGCTCTGAGTTCATCTCCAAGGTCAGTAGAATGATTTTGAATTTCTCTGCTAGCTCTATTGGAATTTGTTGAAAGAAAAAGAAAACCTCAGTTTCAACTTACTTGTGCAGCCTCTTCAAGAGCCCTGGGCTAGCCAAACCAACCTACTTCTGTCTTTATGAATTACTAGGTTGCAAGCAAAATTAACTTAAATTAAGTATTTAATGTGTATTATAATTTGCATGTTAGTTTTAGGTCAAATTTTTAAGCTATAAAATTATTTATATATAGCATGATTTAGAATTATATATTTATATGCTAATAATATGTTGGTTCTAGCATAATCATTGTGTAGAGAACGTTATGCCCATTTATATGATTTGAAGCATGATTTTAATTGACTGGAGACTAGTTTCTGTAATCATTCTGTCTTTGAAATGTTCATCAGGGCAGGTCTCTGTGGGGAGAAGCCTGGAAATTTCTAGCTACTTTTCTTGCTACTGGGTAGATAACTTCAACTTTTGGGATAAGGATAAGAGAGCCAATCCATTTTCAGCTATTGTGCACTGTACATGGCTGTAATATACTGATGGCCTACAACCCCCACTTACAATGTTATTTTTATAGTTTGCTTAATAGCAACCCACTTTATGGCAGGAACACATTGCAATAAAAGTAGAGAATACCCAAACTCTTTTAAATGTGGAGCTTGGATAGAAATATCTTATAATTGTCAAATTGAGAGCCATCTTGTATCTGGATACATTATGTGGAATTTATTAAATAACAATGGCTTTAGGGGTGAATGCTATGTTAGAATTTTAGAACTCAAAAGAGACCTTTGACTTGTAGTGGGTTTACCCAACTTATTACCTTACCATTCTTTGGAATTTTCCCCACAATTTCTCCTGAAGAGGTAGACCTAGGCTCAAGTAACCTTACCCCTTTGGCCATAACTGGAGTAACTGCCCACAAGAGGGGTGGAGAATTGATTAAAACTGAACCAATCAAATTATCTCACTTTCTTGTTTGAACTAAGAGCTATAGAGACTGAATTGGACAGTTGGACGCTCCAGAGCTGTTGTTAGGGAATTAATGGGTCAAGTAATTATACTAAAGAACGAAATTTAGGACTTCAATAGGTGCCAAAATATCAGCTTTGCTATTAGTAAATTTGAGTTGGAAAATCATCTGGACTCAAGGCCAAATGGGCTGGCTTTTTACTTTTTACGTTGTAGTTGAAATTTCCTTCCAGCAGCAGAAAGAGCAGCTAGAATTTCACAGGCCTCCCCTCATCTGCCTGCCTCAGGGGCAATGCAGATGACCATTCTGTACAGACCATACAGCCCTGGAGGAGAGTGAACACCCAAGAAGATCCTAGGTTCTGCATGCACAAAGACCCTCTTGTCAGTCTCACCAATCAGATAAGTCCCTTTCAGGGACAGAAGTGAAAGGAGGGGGAAAGAGAGGATACACTTCCTTCCTAATACTCTCTAAACAGGGAAAACGTTCAGTTTTGTGGGCAAAGCACAAATTTGGGTTGGGGAGAGGTTTCTTTCCCCTCTATGGCCTTGGAACCAATGTTGCAAGACAATGTTACAGGGAAATAGGAATTAGGAGTATGCAGACAGAGAAGCAAGAAAGGCAGAGGAGGGGAGAGATTACGCAGTTGACAGAAAATGTGGCAAAAGTAGCTGCCTGACATTTCTATTCCCATGAGGCTTGCCCCTTCTTCTTAGTATGGGTTCTGTGAGAGTCCCCCAGCTCCTTATAACAAACTTCTATTACTTAAATTGGCTGAAAACCTCCCCTTTCTGTTTAACCAAACCATCCCTAAGACACTAACTAACCTTTACTAAAAGTTTATTATGTGCTCAACACTGTGGTATGTACCTGCTAATCTTTAGTCAATTTGGTGAACAGCTGATTTGTTAAAATGGATGTAATTAAAGATTTGATATTTAAAAGGCTTAGCATTTTAATAGCCCCCTTTGCCCCAATATAGATTTCCAGAAATTGCATAGAATATGATAGGGAGCACTTAGAAAAATCCCCCCTCAAACACTAGTTCATGTATGGAGAATTATTAAATTCTTTCTTCAGATAAGATATAATTCCACAGAATTGCTGGGAATACATTTGTCATAGTTCTAACATTTATTTGACATTATAAAATGGCCAAGTGCAGACAAAAAGATCATGATATTAGGTTGAAATATCATATGAAATTTTCATTTTCCTTTGTAGGTCAAAATGGTTGAATATTGGCAATTTCATATGCATCAACCTTATTACACACCACAATAGTGTTAATGGCTTTGTGTGTCTGAGAGATGAGAGTTTCTTCATGCAGAGAACTGTCTAGGCTCTATTCTAGACTAAAGTGTAGGGAAGTGGTTCACAAACCACTTAGTTCATGGCTACTTTGAAACTTGTATGTGCAAAATGAGAGAAATAATGACAGTATGAAGAATTTTTTCAAAAAAGTTTAATTTCTTTAATTACAAAATTCTGAGATTATAGGATTTTGGATGGTTAAAATATCTTTTCTTTTGTAAAATGATGTTATAGTAGATTTAAAATCTACTTACTTGGAAAAAATAGTGGAAAGTGTATAGCAGCCTTCAAATTTGTTATTGATATTTTACTCTTCTATAAAATCCAAATGTTTAGAAACTACCCAAGGCTACACAAAATAGATGCAAGCAGTATGACACAAATATAGACAAATAGGGAAAATCCAATGCTGTATAGGCCATTCGTTCATCAGGGCTTCTTTACTCTTTCATTTATTCATGTAACAACTTGTGGAGCATCAAAGGTTATTTCTTACCACCCTTAGGGGAAGAGGGTCTTCAGTGCCTGAAGTCTCTCCTGCTGTCTCCTGTATTTCTCCTTTGCTTGATGAACAAGCACAACTCTGTCTTATAATCCATTGAGGGTGAGGCAACATCCCTCCAGTCCTTCCCTAAAGCCTGAGCAAGATAATTGCAGAGAAATTACCATTCTGTTCCTGGTCCTCCTGCCTTCCTTTCTTCCCCAGCACAAACATATATTTGATTATTGAAGAGATCTCTGAAGTTCTTTAATGAGGGGTCTTGAATGTCTCAAAATACTGGAACTATCCAGGAAGAACAGAGGTGAAGACTTTATCTCACTTCCCTTCCCTCTTATAGTATGGAAGGGAAAAATCTTTCTTTAATTAAACCTTCAAAAGGCTTCTCTCTCTCTCTCTCTCTCCCGCCCACCACCCCTCTTTCTCCTAACTTCTCTTTTCCTGATATTTTGCAGTCAACTTCCCTACGTTACTCATTTTGTTCCCCACTCTTCCCTCATGGAATAGAATTTCTATTCCTTTACCCCCAGTTCCTTCTTGTGTCTTAAGGGCTTCATGCTTTGGCTGTATTTGATCTGGAGGTGGAAGTGATGGCTTTTTGCCCCATTCAGGGGGTAAAAGTAAGATTCCCCAATTCTGGTTGAGTCTGCCCTCCAGCAGGTGTTGTGGTTGATTTCCTTAGCAATTTTACCTAAGAAGCAAAGTAAGAATGAATTTTTATCATAAACAACACAGTATTATCTCCAATAAATAAAGTATATTTCTTCTATTAACATGATTTAAATTTGTCCATTGCAATACAACATCAACAAATAGAATTATTTTACAAAAAAGATTTTAACTCTTTATTAGATCTGGCTTTTTAATTATTTTTAATAAGTACTACTATTGCAGTTGTACGCAACTCTTCTTTAACACCCTGGAGGGGTGGCACCAGTTCCAGTTAGATTCCATTAAATTCTAAATCCTGGCTGACAGAAGAGGGATAGAGGCTGTGTTGCTGGTTTATCTTACCAATTCAGTGATAGAAATTATATTAGGTATGGTGGAAGAGAGAAAAATAAGGTATAGGACTAGCTCTTAAAAAGCTCACAATCTAGATGGAACTATATTGTTACAAACATTTACATCATTTGTACAAAATAGTATACTAGCCAGGAAACAGAATGTTGTCATTCAATACAAGAAGTTCTTGATACTGAAGCTACTTTAAAAAGTTACATAGGATTAATTCATAATGGTTTGGGAAGTGTTTTCATTTTTATCATCTTATTTGATCCTTGTGATTATGTTGTGAGGTAGATATTGCTACTTCATTTTACAGATAAAGCTCAGAAAGCTGAAATAATTTGGTTAAGGTCACCCAGTGTATTAGTCAGGGTTCTCCAGAGAAACAAAGCTAATAGGATATATACATATATAAAAGAAGAGATTTATTGTAGGAATTGGCTCATGAGATTATGGAGGCCAACAAGTTTCTCTATCTGCTGTTTGCAAGCTGGAGAACCAGGAAAGTCGATGGTGTAATTCAGTCCAACTGAGCCCTTTGAGGGTGGTGGTGCTGGTGGCAGTGAGTAGGATGTGATGGTATAAGTCCCAAAATTTGAAGGCTCAAGAACCAGGAATGCTGATATCTGAGGGCAGGAGAAGATGGATATCCCAGCTTAAACAGGTGTGTGTGTGTTGTGTGTGTGTGTGTGTGTGTGTGTAGAGAGAGAGATAGAGGGAGAGAAGGAATTTGCCTTTCTTCCACCTATCTTCCTACCTATCTTCTTTACTCAGTCTACTGACTCAAATGTTAATCTCTTCTGGAAACACCCTCACAGACACACCCCAAAATAATGTTTTGCCAGATATCTGGGTATCCCTTAGCCCAGTCAAGTTGACACATAAAATTAACCATCACATTCAACTTCTGAGAGGCAGACTGGGATTCACATTGTAATTAAAAGATATACACTGCTTAAAATAAATAAATAAATAAATAAATAAAATAAAAATAAAAAGATATATACTGCTTTTGACTGCTGTGGCCTCTATTACCAGACTAAATGTAGCTAAGATTGTATATCAACAGTTATTTCTCAAGTTTAAGCTAATATAGTTTAAGGCTATACTATACACATAAAACCAAGGAAGTAATAGAAAATAATTTATACAAATAATAGGATAGTAGAACCATAACAAACAGAATGAAAACTCTGGCCAAAAGAACAGATGTGCTAATGTTTGATAAACTTAATTAACAATGATGGCTCCTGATATTGCCCTTCAACAAAGCAAGGATATGCAGAACTTATGTAGCAATGACACATATTGTCGAGTATATGATTCAGAGGAATTGCTAAAACAAATGTGGAGATTGAGCAAATTAAAACTATGATGATTTGGGGGATGGAGATTCAGTAACCAGTGGTTCAATGTCTTGAGCGAGATGGAATTCATTATATTTGTAAGTAAACTCATTCAACTGCATTGGCATTTGGAGTAAAACTAGACTGGTTTTCAGTTCTTTTAAATAGGTAAAGCCATT
Source organism: Daubentonia madagascariensis (assembly GCA_023783475.1). NCBI lineage: Eukaryota > Metazoa > Chordata > Mammalia > Primates > Daubentoniidae > Daubentonia > Daubentonia madagascariensis. The sequence continues at coordinate 43,940,330 of JAKFHU010000600.1, read as the reverse complement.
GCGAAAATGGATCACTAAAACAATTGCTGTCAAATCAGAGGGTAGTGTTTCTGTATCTCAGCTGTCAGGATCTGTTTTAGACCAAATTATTTATCCCCTATTCTCCTCCACTTCCCCAACCCTGTACTAAGTGGAGCTGGGATACTAATAGTGAATTTAAATGCCTTCAAGTACCCTGTGGGCTGCTTACATGGGGGAGATAGGCCAGGCGTAAACAGAGACTGTTGGGCACTATGGTGAGTAAGTGTGTGTGAACTCATCTACAGAGGCAGCCTTAACTCCTATTGGTGTCACCCTGTGAAAATGTGAGGCATTGTCCCATCACTCAATCTTTCAAGAAATGAGAAGATTCTGAGTTTTTTTGTGCATGAAAGGTTTTACTTTTTAAATGCTAAGAATAAATTAAACAATCTAGAAAAGACTTAGCGGAGGAGGAAACTATGCCTATGTCTAGCCTTTGGTTTGTAGGTTGACAGTTAGATACTTCTGAAGCTTAGCCTCCTTCCCTGCGTCTGTGATATCCATCCACCCATCTTACATAGACTCACCTTCCTTTAGCTGTGCCACAAGCTGCAAGTTTCTTCCCCATCCAGATGCTCATCCTGTGAAGGTCAAGAGAAAGGCCTTTGGAAACAGATCTGCCATTTAAGCAACTTATTTATAGTCCTGCTCATTTTCTCTCCTCTCTACAATGAGGATTATAAAACCCACCTTCAATTAATTGACCTGAAAACCTGATAGTCAGGGAAAGAATGAATAAATAAAGTAACATAATATCCTTAAATGACTAGAGTATAAAAGATTCTTCTTTGCTTTAGTGCAGTGATCTCCAGTGAATATTACAGAGTAAAGAGATCTGATCAACTAACTTTTACTTAGGTATAAATGACTGGTAAAAGCCTAACACTCTACTCATCTCTGGGATATCCATCACTCATATTCAAGAATGCACTTGAATTTTTAATAGTAGGATTTCACACCTTACAGGTAAATGGATATTTTCAGGGAAGACAATACCCCCCTCACTGTCATATTTTATAGTAATATCAACTCTCCCAACATTCCAGCTTCTGTGTATATGCAGAGTCTTGATTATTTCACTATCCCAAAGGAAAACAGGATGACCTACATCAGTGATGACATGATGGCAGGTCCTGGTAAACAGGCAGTAGCAGGTTCCTAGATGCCCTGGTAAGAAATATGTGATATGAGAGTAGAAGAAAAATTCCAAGAAAATTCAGGTGCTGGTTACTTTGGTGAAGTTTCTGGGTATGAAGGGTTATGCCCTCCAAAGTATCTCTAGGAAGGAGGCACAATGTTTAGTGGGTCACTTTGGATACTGGAGGCAACATACCCCACATTTGGGAATCTGCTCTGACCTATTTACTGAGGGAACCCATGAAGCTACCGAGTTTGAGTGGGGCCAAGAGTAAGAGAAGCCACTGTAGCTGGTTGAAGCCTCACTGCAAAGCTCTGCCATTTAGTCCTTATGAGTCAGAAGATCCAATGGTATTTAAAGTGTTTGTGGCAGTTTGGGATGCCCTATGTAGCTTCTAGCAGGCCCTATAGGAATACCACCCCCCTGACACACACACACACACTCCCTCCAAATATGTACTACAAGCATCAGAGCAAGCTTGTGGTATTTGGAAGTAAAAAAATATTCTACTATTGAGAAACTGTTCTTGGTTTGCTACTGGGCCCTGTTGAAAATCTGACCATGTGAACTTAGCCTTTAATAATGACTTGGGTGTTTTCTGCCCCACTACACGGTAATATCAGGTCTGTCTCATAGCAGTTTATCATCAGGTAGAAATGGCATATATGAGATCAGGCTTAAGCAGGGCCTGTAGGTACTAATAAGTTTTAAGACCAAATGACTCACATTCCAAAATGTCTATTCTTGATGTAGTGCCACATCACCATTAACCCATCTGTGGTCTCATGAAACATTTTCTATAGCTAGCTAACTGAAGAAGAAAAAGTGTAAGTCTTGTTTGCATGGGGCCTGATAATTTGGCACTGCACAAGTGACCTACTGCAGAATTTTAACCCCACAGAGGGGTGGACCTGGAAAATAATAGGGAAGAAAAATTCTTCTAGTGGGCAGAAATTTAAGTGGTGTGATTTCCCATTTTGTCTGGAAGGAAGGATGCTCAGAATCATGGCTCTGTACCAAGTCGTGGACAGAAGCTAATGACTTGGCTGCATATTCAGGAATTTTGGGAAGATCATGATTGGGGGATTGGTGATAAGTAGTCTGGGGAAGAAATATGTGGACAGACCTTGAACAATGAACCTAGAATGTAAAATTGTTTATCCATGTGAGTATTTACCAAAGATCCTGGTCTGTAGAAGAGATTTTCAATAACCATGTAGAAAAAATAACTTTCCCTGTTGATGTCATTACATCTTTCCCAGCCACACCAAGATTTTGACCAATGGGCTAATGAACAAAGTGACCGTGGTGGCAGGGATGGAAGTAATACATGGACTCCAAAACAGAATTTCCTTCACCAAGACAGATCTAGCTAACGCCCTGCTCAGTGTATAATCTGCACCATACTCAATGGAAATCTGGAAGCCACCTAAAGACATGTCAATTAGATTAGCCCTTTCTGTGTTAGAAGGGGCAGCAACTTGTTCTCATTGGAATAGTTACTCATTCTGGATTTGATTTTGTCTTTCCTGTTGCCATATTTCTGCAAGCACTGTAATCTATGGACTTTCTGAATGCCTTAACCTCTGTTATGGTATTCCATGCAACATTGAGCCAGACCAAGTAGCTTATTTTGCAGAAAAGTAAAAGACAGTGGGTAGACTTTCATGGAAAACACTGGTCTTATTCAAGTACTACATCACTTACAGACAGATGACTTTATAGAAAGCTGAATGAATCTATTGAAAACTGGTTAGTGTAGATCATGGCAAAAATGATGTGCTTATGGAACTGGTACTATTGCAGTAGCTTCTTAATTCAACAGTCATCTTCTTCATTCTACAGTTGTTGGATTATGTCAGGGGCAGCAGCTCTCTTGGTGTCCAAGTTCTGTGGTATGGCTTTGGGAGTCATTCCATGAATCTCAGCCTATATTCAGTTCCCACAACCCTTCTAAAGACTGAGTCATTTAATACCCTGTAACAATTTCTGTGTTGTTTTGGTTAGCCACAATGGATTCTGTTTTCTCTTTCTGATAACTGATATAGACAAGAAAGTCTTTCCTGATATCCCACAATTATGCAGACAATTGTTTACACAGTACATAGGTAAAAGTAAATTTAACCTGTGCCTTTTAAAGGTGGAAATTTGAGAAAACTTCAATAGCAACTGATTATATTGTACACCTAAAATATTTCTTTGTTGTCTTAATACTAAGAAAATTTGAGAGAGGGGAAAAAAAAACCCAGAGTATTGCTATGAATTCTTTGGGAGTAAGAGAAATGTAAAGGTAAACTAGCAATAATAAAAATGTTTACTGATTATGTAACCATGTGGACAAATCATTGAATATTTTGTGAATTTATAATAATTTGGTCTCTTAAACATGTCATAAAACTGTTGGAGATGTCAATGTGGTATTTTGTGATTCATAAAAGTGTGACACAGAATAGAAGTATAAACAAGCCTTAATATAATGTGAAAATCATATCTATTCATTATTTTTTTAAATCAGTGACTGAAATACTTTCCGAAAGCAGAATCCTCCCACTGAAGTTGAGCAGTAGTATAAGCAGTAGTAAAAGCTGTCTGCCTAAAAGTCTCTAAATAGAAGTTTTTCTGGGTTAGCTTTATAGATTGGAAAGTTTGGGGGAATTTAAATCACAAAGTCCGTACTTCCTGGATCTCACCTGGTACATCTGCTGACCTCCTTTTGTCCTCATTATCAAGTGCTAGAAGTTTATAATGCCTACTTGCAAATGATGCTTTTAAAACTTCAATGTGATTTTATATAATACTAAAGGAGATTAGTGCAGGGTCTTATGTGGACCTCAATGACCTATTATTTATATTAGTGCCTGTCAAACTAGGGACTCATTTGGCAGGTTGGGGTGGAGTTTGAATTTCTACATTTCTAACAATATCCCAGGTGATGTTGATGCTTCTCGTCTGCAGACCACACTTTGAGTAAGAAGGATTTGTAAGCTTAAGTTTAAAATCTCGATCAACTACTTTCTTTTTAAGATAGCAGCAATAAGCTGATTGACTTTCTCTTCTAATTGAGAGAAATTATTTGTATACTACATTTAACTTGGTCTCAATGCCAATTCAGAATAAATGTTAAAAAAGGCAAAGAATTTAAGGCCCATGATTGAAAGCCCTGACAGATTTTCAATTCTGGACTAACTCTAAGGCTTTTCTTTCTACATTACAAAACAGAATCTACTTAATAGTGTGGATTTAGCATGACCTGGATTTGAATCCTGGATCTACTTTTGTTGTGGTTGTTGTATGAACTTGGGTAAGTTTTAGAAAAATTCCTAACCTTGGTTTCCTCATCTGGGTTACAGAATTGTGTGAAGTTAGAAGTGACAATACGGGTAAAGTGCTTAATAGAGTGCCTGCACATAGTAAGTGCTCAATTACCTATTTTACTAGTTATTATCTTCAACAAACAAAGGAGTGTAGACACAATTTAATTGTGATTCTTATTGGAGGAGGAATTCTTGACTAAAAATCAGTTGGCTATAACCAGTTAGTAAGGTAGCTTTGTAAAAACTAGTCCATCACCACCATCTTCATATCATCGTATCATTATCAAATAAGGAGCTGATAGGTGTACAGAAATTACTTCATCTGAAAGAAAAATTGTGAACATCAATATTAGATAAGTTTTATTTTCAGATTCTTATAGTTGGAAGTTATCTCATTTAAAACTTTTGGCTAAGTTTTTTAAGTCTCAATGTACTTTTTTTTGTCATTGTTTTGAATATATAAAGAAAATAAAGTTTTGTCATTTTGTCATTATGAGTATTTAACCCCAAAGCCTTGTGATGAGTTGCATAAACATGTAGATTAATATTCAATATGTCAAATGTTCCATATTTATCCAGTATGTTTCATTTCCACCTCAGAAACTCTTTTCTTTCCAATTGAGGAGGCATTTGTGCAGTCGTTTGCATCTGTAGAACCCCTAACACTGTATTTATGTAAAATTACACTTCAGTATAATTGCCTATGTAATTAACATTCAGAAAGAAATTATTTATTCAGTAGCACATCTCACAATTCAATTTCGGTCTGTGACAAAGAGGCTTTTAAATGTTAATCTTATGAAAGAAAATGGAGCAAATAGTAAAGGCTGTGGATTAATACAAGAGGCAGCTGTTTACAGCATACCGCTTTCCCTCACTGGGAATTACCTATTTTTTACCAGAAAGTCTAGGCATGTTTCAAATCTCACTGGGAAGTATGAGGTTGAATCTTGTATTTTGTGCATGTTAGATGGTTTCACATCAGGTGACCAAATAAGAGAAAAATGGTTAGCAATACGTTTGTTGTAGAAGCTTTAAAACAGACAGAAAGATTAAATGCACATTATGGTGGAGTTAAAAATGATAAAAAGAATAAGAGGTATATTTTCTTAGTCTCAATTCTATGGAAATTTTCTGTTTTGGATAAAAATTCTTTCAAAATTCATAAACGGGGTCCATATCTCCCCTCCATCAGCTGACTAGATTGTTGTATTAACATATGGTAATATCTCTTGAAAAACACAGAAACTATTTCTGTCACATAGCTATGATTGTGGGGACTGGTGGAAGTATGATGCAGACAAGAGTAATTAGAAATATTTTCATCTATTATTTGCATGTTTCTTTTATGATTATAGAATATCACAGTGAAATAAGATTAAAGAATTTTATAAACACCCAACAGAGCATAAAAACCTATTGAAAAGTTATTTTCTAGCCATATATGTGATAGGAGCTTAAAATTGTGTTTCTCTTTGATTATTCTGAGATATAATTTTGTGTTTTGAGTTTGTTTGAAAAATAAATGTATAAATAAATACCCATGTAGAGAGATTACTGATGTTGATAGAGAAATTAGTTAACATATATACTTGTTTAATCATAGTACAAAAATTCATTTTCATTGCCACTACCTTAGTCTATGTCAACAAGATCTCTCATCTGTACTACTACACCAATCTTCTTACAGAGGTTCCTGTTTTCACACTTGCACAATTGCCCAGAGAGCAGCTAGAATTGACTTTTCAAACTTAACTTTGATTCTATCCACAGGCTTTCGCTACCACATCTATGCACCTACCTGTCTCTGTGCCATTGTGACTGCCTTCCATTCCTCCTGCTATTTTGAATGAACTCTTCATCTTTTCATTCAAGGCCAACCCTCCACTTGTGAGTGAGATGCGTTTTCTCTTGCCTACTAAGGTATACCATTCCGGATACTCTCTCACTCTCTCTAGCTTCATCAGTTTTTCCCCTCCGTTGGATCACATTTATGACCACATTTATGACCCAAACCTCCTTCCTAATATTGTCCCATTTTTTTGCTCCCTTTTACAAAAACATCCTCTAAATAGTAATTCACACACATTGTCCCATTCTCCCTGAGTCCACCCCAATCAGACCAATATCTTCTTTTATTTTACTGAAGCTGTTTTTTATCACAGTTTACCAATGGCCTCCACATTGTAAAATTCAACAGTCAATTCTTAGCCCTCATCTTAATTGAGCTATAACCAGCATTTGGCACAACTTATCATTCTTTATTCCTTGAAACACGATAGTCAGTAAACTTCTGGGCCACCCCAATTTCCCAGTTTTCCTCCTACCTCGCTGGCAGCTCCTTTTCAGATTTTCTCATAAATGCTCACGGCTTGCTTCCACACTACTTTCAGGTCTTTACTCAAATATCATATCACAGGGAGGTCTTCCCATCCCACCATATTTAAAATGGCAACTCACAATGCCACACTCTGTCCACTTCCCTTTGTGTCTCCGCAGTACCCATTGCCATCCACATACACTATGCTTCATTTATTTTCTGATCGGGTGACTGTCCTCTCCACTGGAATTGTAGTTCTATGAGGGCAAAGGATTTGTCTGATTTTTTATGGCTGTATCTCCTGTTCCAGACAGTGTTTGGCACATAATAGATGATAATTAAATTTATTGAATGAGTGAACAGATGTCTCTCCTTTGCTTAAAATTTTAAATGGCTTGTTTCTGTACTTAAGATAAAATCTAAATATTTACAAGTCCTGCATGATTTGCCCATTCCTTCCTCTCTAACTTCTTGTGTTCTTCTCTCCCTTGTTCCTACTTTGAGTTTCTAGAACACACCAAACTCTTTTCTGCCTCAAGGATCTTGATGCTGTTCCCTATTCCAGGAACACTGTTCCCTCCTTTGTATACCTGGATCCTGCTTACACTTTAGGTATTATCTCTTCAGAGAGGCCTTCCCTGGCCATGATGTCTCCTAGGTTTTCCTCTATTGTTCTCTACTACTGTACCTTCTTTGTTTCATTCATATCTCTGAATTCTGATTACGTTTTTCCTTTTTAATTGAATACAGTTTACATAATATAAATTTATTCTTTTAAAGTATACAATTCAGTGTTTATACATAAAGTTGTGCAAGCATCACCACTACCTAATTCCAAAATACTTTCATCACCCCCAAAAGAAACCTCATGCCTATTAGCAGTCACTTCCTCATTTTCCCCTCCTCTCAGTTCCTGGCAAACACTCCCCTACTTTCTGTCTCTATGGATTTGCCTATTCTGGACATTTTATATAAATGGAATAATTTTATACATGACCTTTTGTGTCTGGCTTCTTTCACTTAGCATAATGTTTTCAAGGTTCATCCATGTTGTAGCATGGATCAATGCTTGATTCCTTTTATGTCTAAATAATATTCTATCATATGAATATAACACACTTTGTTTATCCATTCATCAGTTGGGGAACATTTGAGTTGTTTTTATTTTTTTGGAATATTATGACACTGCTATGAACATTCATGTACAAGTTTTGGTGTGGACATATCTTCTTATTTCTCTTGGGTATATAAAATTTAAATGATATATTTATCTGCTTGTTCCTTATTGAATTGTCAGTGTTGAAGAGAAGATATGCTCTATGAGGGCAGGGATCATATTGTATTGTCCACCTCTAAATCCTCAGTGCCTAGAACAATTCGTGTCACATGACAAGCATTCAATATTTGTTTGTTGAGTAATAAAGGCTTGCAGATAAACCACCTGCAGCCTGCTTTTCAACTCATGGTCCAATGAATAGGCTAGCATCTTATACTGAACTTCTGTGTTGTGGGAACACTGGATTCTGAGCTACAGCCGTTGGCTAGAAAGGTCTCTCTTTCTGCCTGAATTAGTTATGTGACTTTTGGCAAGTTCTTAGTGTCTGTGAGCCTTACTTCTTTCCTCATTTGTAAAATAGAAAGATTGGAGTAGATCAGGTGTTGATAAATATGTTCTGTCGAGGTGAGTGTATGTGGCTGCCTCAGGCACCATTCCTTTCCTTTGACCAGAGTGACTATCTGCTTCTCAGACCAATAGATTTCCACATATGATTTGATTTAAAAATTATCATAGGAGATATGGCAATGTTTAAAAAAACAGTTTTAAGGAGTCATTGGACACACCAGAGGGAGGTCAAGCTGCTCTCAGCCTAACTTTCTGTAATTCTAAGTACATTTAGAAATTAAAGAAGGGAGGGACAGGTAGAGTGACAATGACTAGGAGGAGAGTTCTCAGACAGATGACACCTGGAATGTGGCCTGTTGGGCTGGTGAAACTACCTGGAAACTTTGTGTGCCAAGTTGTGGGAGCATGTTGGAGGGACAAAGAAAAGACCACGTGGGGGATGAGAATATGACATGGGTTGGGGCTAGATTATGGAAGTCCTTAGATGCTGAGTAATATTTGTGCCCCCCAAATCCTGAAAATATTAAGGAACTACTGTGATGGTTTTAACAAGTGACAAGATAAAAATGGCAAGAAGATAAAGACATAGCAGACTAGCATGTTACTCCTGCAGCTGAGATAAACCTTCAAGAGGCAGGTAATTTGATTAAATTACTTTGTTCATTATTCATTCAGTGAATTGGGGGCTTGCCATTTAATTCTTGGATTATGTGAAGATGCTTCTGGTCTCTGTACGCCAGTGCATTTTGATTAGGGAGCTCACACTACTTTTATGTTCAGATCCTAGTATGAATTTAAATTCTAAAGGGCTATCTTATTTGAAGTTTCTTCTCTTTTGTGCTAAGTTTGGTCAGTTGTGGTGAAATTAAGTTTGAACTCTTTAGAGTCTCTTTAGTGGTTATATGAACATGTCTAAATTTTTGGTGGGGAGGTATGTGTGTCTTTCAGCTGAATGCGGGGTACAACTGAGTAGTTTTACAGTATTGTGAGGTATTCCTAGATGAACAACAGAGTAACCCAAGAACCCTCTGATTTCTAGCATATTGATGGATGTAGATTTATTTCCTACTGCCTATGTTTCTTCAATAGAATAGGAATAGTGTCAGTCCCAATCCATTAGGCTGACATCTCTTGTAATTGAAAGCCAAACAGGTTTGTGCAGTAAGGATTGTTTGTGGATTTGTCGATGTGTTGAGGAGAGGGAAGGTGGGATAGAAGAGATAATGAGGAGGGAAGTCTGTAAATATATTGTTAAAACCTCACTGTGTTTAAGATACTTTAACTCTGTCATAGGAGGGCTCCATTTAGTTAGTTATCCAAAAAATGTATGTAAAAATAAACACCTGTTGTCTAAGCAGAAAACTGGTATCTTGTTTTGAGTTATGCTTTCTACAGAAATATTATTTGTGATAATGGTTTATATCATTTATTGTGAAATCAGAAAATGTGTTCCCTGAGCATAAGTAGAAGGTATTGACTATTGGAAAAAAAATTATAATTAAAAAATTTGCTTTTGGAATGGGATTGGGAAATTCAGGGAATCAAAAGAAGATAAAATAAAATAACTTTTAGGGCTCAGATTGTGTTGTTAACACCTAATACAACGGTGAAGAGGCAATTGTGCAAATTGGCAGCCTAGATCGAGCTGAAGGTATTGATTAACTCAGCCATTTGTATAGCTTGTCTTGCTTAGAAGGGTCTGGTTATTTAGTGGAGAATACAGAAAAGTAAACAAGGTCCTATATAGAGATAGGGACCAATTGTACAGCGTGTTTATGAGTGTGCAAAGGCAGGGCACCTAAATCAACCTCGTGGGTGTGCGAGTCAGAGAAGTATTTGGGAGTGGCTGTAAGCTAAACCGAGCATTAGCCGGGAGTCTGCAGTAGAACAGTGATGAAGGAAGACTTCCTAGTGGAGGTAGCGTTATGTGCAAACTACTAGGGGTAAAATTATGGAGTACTATATGTCATTAACTGTATTAATGTAGTTAGTTTAGTATTCCTGGATATCTCTTCAGTCTTTCCAGATCTCTCCTGAAGTAGAACTAGGGAAGAGTGAAAAGAGATGAAGTTGAAGCCATAAGCAGGGGCAGATCATGAAGGCTTCATAAACCTGGTTAAGGGATTTTAGTCAATGAAATGCAAATAATTAAAGCAGAAAAAGAAATTGCTATAGCTGTAACCAATAACAAAGAATTGTAAAATCCAAATCTAGTAGATTGTACTTACAATAAGTCGTTTTAGAAAAATTTAGGGGAGCAGAGAAGGATAAAAGTAGGAGGATAAAAGAATAAAGTAAAAGCAAGTGTAATAAGGTGGGATCAATACTTTTGGCTAAGATCTTGAAGTTAGATTCTCCCCTATTTAGCCTGACTTTGTTGAGCTTCTGGTTAATTCCATGTACTACCTCTAGCAGTGAAGAATTTAGAGACAAAAGGGATGACTTCAGGACCCCTCTAGGCTACAGGCCCTCTGAAGGGAGTTTCAGATGGATTATAGGAGGGATCACCTCAAATACTTGGAGGAGTGAGGTAGTTAATCTAACTGAGTGAAGCATGCTGGAGGGGAGAATGCTGGGAAGGGAGTGAAGCATGCTGGAAGAGGAGGGAAGCATGGTGGGAAGGCAGCATGGGAGGGAAGTGAGCATGCTGGGAGGGCAAAGCATGGGGAAGCAGCATTGTCAGTGGTGGTCTGCTGCAACCGCATGGTGTCCACTTTGCTTCCAAGCTACTTGCCCACTGAGTTCCATTCAGCACCCGCTTGGTCCTCTTGTGCTTTCATATTGAATTAATTCTTGTCTTTAGCCCTTGCTATTCATTGACTTATTGAGCTTGTTCAGCTATAAAACTATTTTCCTATCAAATTCAACAGTTAAAAGTTTCCAATTTTATAAATCCATGTTCTTTTAATTTCAATGAGATATTAAATGTTGAATGGACCAATAAATGCTGGCTGACACAGTGTTTCTTTCTCACAGCTTTGGAAGTCTCTCAACCCTATGGTGGGTAGTCAATAATCGATGATTGTGATCTGAATCCATTCATGTTAGATCCTAGTCCTTAGGTGACCTCGTCTTGGGTGTCTCTGGTCTTACTTATGTCTTTTCTAAAATCACCTTTTTCTCTTGTAATTTCTTTTCCTGCCAATTCGGTTCTGGCCAACAGGAGATTGCGAAGGAGTTCGGTAAGGGTAAGGTCATTTTATTCCCTTGGATTCTTCAGGGAGAATCCCATCATAGATTTAAAGTTTAAAAATTTAAATTCACTTTTTCAACTGTACCTTTACAAATTACTTCAATAACTTTTGTTTATTAGTTTTAATTAAGAATATATTAAAATATATTAATATCAATGATATTTCATCAATTATTTCGAAGCTACTTCAGCTGTGTCCTGGTGGTTTAAGGTTGGTTTTCCAGTTCTAGATTTCTGCACTATTTTTTTCTGGTTCCCTAGCCCCACTCAGATCATTAAAATGAATTTCTTTTTACATAAGCCCTCCTGGAATTATCCTAATGTGAATGTGCCATTACCTTCCTGTTGAAATCCTGAAGATTGTCATCTCTTGCTTGAACTATTGCCTGTCTCCAAGTCCTGTTTCAGACAGAGCCAACTTAACATGCAATTCTGAATATGCCACTTCCCTTCTAATATTTTATGTATGTAAGTTAGATTAGACTTGTTATTTGTATCATTTAGGATCTTTTTTTTCTAATAAAAGATTTATTCTATTTATTTTATTAAATTTCCGAATGTTCTCTTTAGTTCGTTTCCTATTCTTTTCTTATAGTGTTCAGTTTGTTCCTTTGAGTTTCAATTCCTTCTTTAATAATTTTTTAAACATACTCGTATTTTTTCAACTTTTATTTCTATCTCAAGTTTTTAGAGTTCCAATCATACTGACTTTAAGTTTGCTATCTCTTATATATAGTGAACTGTTTCCTAATGTCTATAATAAATTTTATTGTGAGTTCATCTTCAAGAATGTGTGTGTGTGTCGGGGAGGGAATGGTTTTATGTGAAAATGTGGAATAGTCCCTGTAATTCATTTATTTATTCCGGGAGCCCTAGGAACATCAAAAGTCTGAAACCCATTTTATGCTATTTTATGTTAGTTTCTTGGCTTTGAGATTTTGAACACCTCACACCAACGTAGACCTGTTGTTTGATATTTCTAATGAACTTTCTTAGTTGTTTACTCACTTAGAGCTCAGGAAAAGTCAAACAAACTCAAATCATCATCTCCCTGTGCTAGTGGGTGAATTTTTTCCTAGTTCACCTTTTAATTAAGCACACATCCCCTTAGAGCCCTGGGCTCATAAGGGTGTCTCAGTTGCAACTCTCCACATCATAAGGGCCAGCCCATTCTTTTTCCCTTGTGTGTGTCTAGTCCTGATCTAGTTTAGCAAGATTAACTTCTCCCTCTCCCATTCCCCTTTCCCAATCACAGTATCAGCTAATGTCTTTATGTGGTGGTTTGAGGATTTCTGTGGTGGTCTGGGCGAATCTTATTTGGCATCTGGGTATTTCACTTGATTTTCCTCCCTCAGTTTAGCAATGCATTTCAAGGATGTTAAATTATAGCCAGATTTGTTTAGGATTTTCTGTGGAAGGGTTTCAGTTTATCAAATCTGTCATATTTTTGATACCATACACTCTTGAATTCACTCACAATGCTACTCAGATTTGTCCAGCAAATTAACCACGTAATTGATAGATTCAATAGACATGTTTCAGTTTTCCTCCTACCTGGCTGCTGCAGCATTTGGTACTCCCATCCACGTTTTCCTTCATCTAATACCATACCTCTTTGCTTCAGGGCATCTTTCACTCCTGATTCACCTTTAGCCTCTGAATATATTTTCTCTGAATATTCTCCTGTTTACCCATTCATTGCTGTGCTTCCTGGGATTTTTCTATAGACATTTTCTCTTTTCTGTTACACATTCTCCTTGGGTGATTATATCAACTCTTAGGACTTAAACTATCACTTTCTGGTTGATGCCTCCCAACCTTTCCTTCTAGTCAACTTCTTAACTAGGTTCAGAACTCCTATTTTAATTGATTATTCAACATTTACATCTGATGTCCTGTATACATATCAAACATGCCTAAATCTAAATTCATTACTTTACTCTCAATTATTCCCACTTTCTATTTTAATTCTCAATGTCATTGTCAAATTAGATAGGAATAAGATTTGGCCTTTAAAGTTGATAGCTATCTTAGAATAAAAGACCTTGACAACACCAAAATGTATCCTTGTATGAATCAGAATTACAAACTAAATAATGAGCTTCCTATACATTTTTTCCCTCACTAGTATTTTCAATGTTTATGTTTCTTGGGTTGAGTTGCTTTGTCCTATGTCAGGTCATGAAAAACAACTGTTCAAAATTTAAAGGCAAAAGGGTCAAGATTAAGTGGACTCACAGTCCTCATTTCTTCTCACACTTTGCAGGAGGGGAGCTAAGTAAGCTATGACATATAGGATTATTACAATGAAGAAGTAAAATAACATTCTATCCCGGTAAAATAGCTGTAAATTGTTATAGATAATGGACAAGACGTTATTGTCTTTTAAAGGCACTTGTTTGATAAATGGTCTGAGCTGATCCTTCTATAGCCTATGCTCTAGACACCCAGATTGCTTATTCCTCAAATAATCCATGAACTTTCACTCCTTTGGGTCTTTGTACATGCTTTTCCATACCCTTTTGTACATCAAAATTTTCTCACTATTGAAAGCTCAGGTCAAATGCTGCCACTGCTCTGAAGCTATAATCCTCTGAATTAGAATGAATGAAGCTTGAAGACATCAGCTAAGTGAAATAAGTCAATCACATAAAGAAAAATACTGCATGATTCCACTTATATGAGGTATCTAAAGTAATCAAACTCATAGAAACAGAAAGTAGAATGGTGGTAGCCAGGAGCTGGGGCAAGGGGGAAATGGGGAGTTGCTGTTGAGTGGGCATAGTTTCAGTTATGCAGTCAGGAAAAATTTTAGCGATCTGCTGTACAACAATACTGTAATGTACACTTAAAAACTTTAACAAGGTAAATTTATGTTATATGTTTTTTATCACAATAACAAAATCCTCAAAAAAAATCAGTGCTTTGGTACACAAAGGAAGGGGTAATTAACTCATATGACAGGATTTCTTTCTTTTTAAAGGCTGAATAATATTCCATTGTATGTACTACTACGTTTTCTTTGTCCATTCATCCGACAGACATTTAGATTGTTTTTGCATTTGGCTGTTGTGAACAATGCTACAATGAACATGGGTGTTCAAATATCTCTGAGATCCAGTTTTCAATTCTTTTGGATACATACTCAAAAGTGGGGTTGCTAGATCATATGGTAGTTCTATTTTTAATTTTTCAAGAAAACTCCATGCTGTTTTCCACAGTGGCTGCCCCATTTTATAATCCCACTGATATTTCACAAGGTTTCTAATTTTTCCACATCCTTTCCAGCACCCGTGACTCCCTATTTTTTTGATAGTGGCTGTCCTAATGGGTGTGACATGCTCTCTCATTGCTCTAATGAATGCATTCTTGTTTAATTTTGTCTTGCATTTTGGCTGGTTGTTTACATGTCTGTTTCTTCACTAACCATGGAATAGAAACTGCCTACTTGTGGTGACCTCATAGTGCTAGTTCATAGCAAGTGCTCATTGTCTATTTACTAATTTAATTCCTATTAGCAGATAAACAATCTACATCTTATTGGTTATACATCTGTCAGTATGTATAGAAAGTGTTGATCTCTGTAACACCAGTCATAACCTCTATTTTTTAAAATAGAAAAATATGAACTGTATTTTAATATTATTCCTTTTCCCATGGAATTTTACTGACTTGTTGGTGTAGTTATTCCATTACTATTCCAAAATTAAGATTATTAAAAAGAAATATATAATATAATTATATTGCTTTGTATGTAATTGCTTTATTTTAAAATAAAGTGTTATATGCTATAAATTAATACTTAAATACTTATATGTAATATGTTTATCTACATATACTATATGTAGGAGAAAGTATTTTGCATATGAGGAATTGGACTTGGCAACTAACGACAACTCACAGTAAGTGAACAACCTTGTTGAAAGCAACTGAAACTACATGATTTATTGAAAAAAAAAGGGGATAAAAATAAGACTTTTTTACCTTTTCTCTTTTACTGTTGTACTCTAAGGTCCTCAACATTTTCTATTACAGCTTGCTAAAGTGAGTCAATAAATCTCTACGTTTTACTTGCAATGTTATTTTATCTTCTTCTTGGACATCTGCTCATACTTCATCCTTTTGAGAACTTTTTGAAGGCTGTTTCACCCCCCCCCCAAGATTGCCTGTTACAGCTGATGACCAGAAAAGATATGTACAAAGTAGAAAGTGGGAGGACAGCAGGGTTATTACATGTGGTCCAGTCACATTAGCTTAGATCAAAAGTGCTTATTCTGTTTTTTATCCCTATGTCACCTTATCCTTAGAACCTGACTTTAGGCAAACTAAGAAAGCATAAGCTCAGTGGGATAATTAAAAGGTCACAGTTAAATTTCTTAGGACTTGAATTGAACCATGTCTAGAGGGACAAGCTGGAGTACCAAATGTCAATACCAGTTGGAGAAATGCACAAAAAATTTGCACAGTACAACATAGAATTCCACAACAAAAAGGACAACCACTTTAATATATGGTTAAATTCAATATTTATGAACATGATTCCAAAAATAAAACCTCTACAAAAAAAGGCATCAATAGATTATAAGCTATTCTGGCAAAATGTTTGTGTTGCCCTTTACTAGTAGAATATGTCAGCAGCTGTGCTTGACGTGATTGAAGGGGATAGTTTATGTTGCTTTGCACTTGCTCTTTCCTATTCCTGTGTATCCAGCAAACTAGGATGTCCTCAGGCCTTGTCAGTCTCTGCAAGCAATAAAGCCACATTGACATTAATACCTGCATTTTGCTGCTTAGTAGTGCACTCCTGCACAACTGTGAGGCCTCAAATTTTTCTGCTCCCATTTGAAATCTCCCATTTGTTTCTAGGCATCTCTGGGAGGGTTCTCATGCAATCTCAAGAAGAACCCCATTAATCTGCTTTTGTCTCTTTGATGTCTGCTGCTCTTGAGTCAATGAGGGAAGTATCTCACCACCGTCACTGGTGCTGTGGAGTACCTCAGTCCCTTCTGTTCCCCTCTCCACAACTGTTCCACATTTATCACTTGGGCTCCGCTCAGCCTGTGTAAATTATGAGTCTCGGGGAGTTCGTCTTAAACACAGCCCTCCAGCTTCCACCTTCAACCTTCAGTTATTTGCCAATTTCCACCTTCCGTATCCTACCCTCTGCCCTCTCTACACACACACACACACACACACACACCCCACACCCCTCACACAATTCAGGCACGTATGAGTCAAACCTCTCCTTCAGCTGGAAAATGAGAATCTTTCCTCATTTCAGTTCAGGCAAATGAGTTGGGAGGAGGAGAGGCAGGGCACGTTCCTTATATTTGCAGTCATTGCTTAGGTTCCATATGAATATCCAAACTGTTACGCATGATATAAGAGAAAATCAGAGTGAAACAGGTTGGATAGGGAAATGAGAGTATAAAATAAGAAAACAAGAAGAGAAGAGCCCAGCCATCGCAGGCTCTTGGAAGACGAAAGGAGACGAAAGCAGCACATAGTAGTGGTTACGAGTACACACCACTGGCTTTCAAATCTAGCTCCACTGCTTATTATGTGATTTGGGGCAAGTTACTAAAATACTCTGTAGCTAATTTTACTCATCTTCAAATTGGAAATAATAATAGTATGTACCTCACAGGTTTATGGTGAGGATTAAATTAGTTAATATATGCAAAGTACTTATTAAGGGCTATATACATATTGGCTATTATTAATTTTTATTAGCCATTGAGACTATAAATTCTGTAGTCTGTATAGATTCTGTATCCCTGCCTAGATTCTATATTCTTGTCTTTATCAGGGATTGAATTCATCAATGCTTTTCTGTTTTTCTTGAAGCTACAATTAACACCTCTGGATCCAGAGACAGCTCTTTTCAGCAGGCTATTAAAAAACCCTGCTTTGCCTAGAATCTGAAATCCCCAGTCCTATTTATCAATTTTGCTCTAATGGTTTCTCTGAGCTCCTGTACTCTAGATAATTCCTGCCTTTTTGCCTCTCTGTTCCTGCTAACTCTGCCTTCTTGACCTTTCTAGATTTGCCTCCTTATTTATCTCTCATCATGGAGTATCTTCCACACGTCTTCTGCTTAGCTGGCCTTGTGGTCTTGGTCTCTCTGAGTCCGTCCTCTCCTGGTGAAGCTGTACCCTGCCATGACAGGATTGCATATTTGGGGACTATAAACAGATGGATTGTGATGAATGCAATATATTTTGCCCTCAGTCATCTCAGTAACAGGTGGCTGCTCAGCCAGCTGGGGTCTTCTTGAGGACACTCTTCCAGGCCTCCCTCTGACCATATGCACTCCAGTGCAGATGGTGACATGGTTCCCTAGAGTCCTAAATCAACTTAACGGGAGATGGCAGGGCTACACTGATTTTGCCTAGGGTCTAATACAAGCATGGAGTTTTTTTTATTTCTTAATTCAGGAAAAAGGAACAAACCCCATGTGCAAATCATGTTCACATGTGGTTTCAAATTCTGTCACAGGAAGTCTAAGCTTGTGTGATTAAATTAACATTCATAAATGCCGAGGCAAGAAAACAAATGAATTTGTTTTTACTATTGGAAAAGAATAAAGATGACTTTGGATCATCTAGTATATTAGGTTACTTATTTCATCTATCTGATTTCCATTTGTAAAGGTTCCTGCTACATTAAAATAGGGGAAACATTTTCTTAAGATATACATGTTCACCTTGGTAAGAGGTAGAGGCAAGTTTGCTTTAACTTAAGGGTAAAACAACTACTTTACACTATGTCCTAGAACTAACTTACCTTCCAACAAATTATGGTTTACAAAAACAGTACATATTTGCTTAAAGTTATCTCTGCTTATACAGTGTGTTTTGTGATGCATTTATGCAAGTGTTGATTAAATCCTTCATGCTGCTTGAATGCTTATTATCACTGAATTGTTGGTTAAGAAAATCAGGGAAAAATGTTCTAAGACCAAGGCATAGACATTTTTGAAGCTTAAAAAGAATGAAAACAATATGTCACTGTTTAAGAATGCAAAATGTATAATAACTGCAAAGAGAATAGTTTATGGATTTAAGTTAATTTAAAAATTTTTAACTATTTAGATTTTCAATATAAATATTTTAATGTGAACTTTGTAATATCTAGAACCTCAAAGATTAAGTTCTAGAAGATCAATTGAAATATATACATATATATTTCTGATAAAGTAGCATACCTATTCTACGAGTGTATGTACCTTTAGTCTATGACATTAAAAGTGTTAGTGACATTCTGCTCACAAATATGGCTTCTTATTGATGACAGAATTTTGATGTTAATCTCCATTGTTTTCCTGGTGCATTATCTATGTTCAGTGTGTCTGCTATTCTGCTATTGTCTATCTCTCACCCTAGAGACTAAGTTCAGTGAAGAGGAAAGAGATTAGGAAAGGGAGGAAAACCAATAAAGGACAGAAAAATCAGGGCAGCAGCAACAATTTTGCCCAAATAATGCCCAATATTTGTGTTAAAGGATAATATTTTTAAAAAGGTAAAATCATGACTTTCCTACAAATATAAAGTGAACATGTGTCAAGATTTTAAGTCATTAATTAATTAATGAGAGAACAAGTAAGATGTTGCAACTGGTTAAAAGGAGAATTTTAATTTACAGAAATTTATATTCTCCTTTGGACAAAATGTATTTGCATTTGTATGAACAGAACATGTGCATAGCTATGGACAAGAAATGTTTTCATTACTATCAGTCTTCTAAATAGTCTGGCCAAAGACAACAACCAAATGTGGAGATAACCCTAAGGTTGAGGGTTGACACCAACTTCTTTTCTTTTTTCTTTCTTTTTTAAAACTATTTTTAAATTATTCATAACATTTCTTGACTTATATATATAATACCTAAATCTCAACATAAGTAGGGCAAAAAACTCCAAAAGGAGTGCTGCTTTATTCCAAAAGTAATGAAATGTTAGAGCTTTAGTAGCTGGCTGATAAATTGATGCTTATCCATTGATTTCACCCCCCTTCTACTCCCAACTCCTACAGCATTTGTCTCCTCCCACTTAAAGGGGATTCTGTGGGTCAGGTGAATACCATGGATACAGGGACCCTCCTTCTTTTTCCTGCTTCTAGAGACAGCTCTGCTTGCCAGCCTAGCATTATAGCCTCTTGCTCTCTTATACTTTCCCCTCTTTGCTTTCAAACTCCTTCTCCCTCTAAAAACTTGTTATTTCCCCTGGGTTTAGGCAGGGAGTTGACACCAATGTGTATGGGTGATATCACAATGCTGAGCTGTCCTGATTTTCACTTTTATTTGGTTGCTGTGAAAATAAAAGCAAATCTAAGCTTGCTGCTGCCATTCACTACCCAGGGAAACTTGAAGATCTACCTCAGAAATAGATATGACAGCAGCTCTACCCCAGGGAAACTTCTAATCATAACTGTCCTGAAAACATTATTCTTAAACACTTTAAGTCTCTTTTGGTACCTACCTGAAGGCATCAGCATCTGTAGGCCTTTGCTTCTAGGTTCCTTCTTTGTCTCTTCAACTTTTTCCTTATAAAATAAGAATTTTGGAATCTTCTAGAGGTATGTTTCCAAGATTATAGTACCTTCTGCCTGGAAGCTTCCACTGATAGAAATTGCAGTAACACTTAAAAAAGCATCATCATGGGAATGGCACAGTAAGGAGATCAGTGGACTCCAAACAATAATTTAACTCGTGAAAATTATTTAAAAAAATCATTAAAAGTCTCTGGAAATTGTCCTGAGTTTATACAGCAAATGGATAAATATACATTCAAGAAAATCTACTAAATCTTGGTAAGAACAGCTAGAATCTGTGGTATTTCAGCCACCATCAGGTTTATTACTCTCCCCATGTTATGAAACTCTACCTGGTATGCTTGCATCTCAGCAAGTATGGCCAAGGAAATGGGAGCTCCCTTTCTTCCCAGATGCCAGGAAGAGCAGGCTACCTGCATTTCTCATATCCCCTTATACCAGTGCTGCAGGCTGGCAGTTTTACTCCAGGTTGGCAAGGCCAAGAGGACTAGGTCACCCTCATTTCATCCAGCCCCCAGTCGTAGAGTGGAAACTCTATCTCAAACATGCCAGGCCTTGACTACTGGGGCCCCAGTCACCTCCTCAGCTCTTTTGGGTGGTAGAGGTTACACACCAGGAGCGGTAAGTCAAGAAAACTAGAGACTGCAATGCTCAGCTCTGTTATAGTGGTGTCTGGGGTTCTGCCCAGGGAGAAGGCAGGCTGTAAGGATGAAGGACTCCACAGTTCTGGTTGAGAGGACTTACGTTATATGTAATAGATGGAAAAATATATACTGTACAAACAGCAACCATAAGAGAGCTGAAGTGGCTATGCTAATATTAGCAAAATATTAGACAAAATAGATTTTAAAACAAAAAATATTACTAAAGATGAAGAGGGACATTTTATGAAAGAAACAATTCATCGGGAAGATATAACAATTATAAACATATACTCATCAAACATTTGATGATATTAATTTAATCAGCGATCAAACTACAACAGTGGACCACTTATAAAAGACTCACTGGTGTTGATAATAAATATTAATTCCAATCAACATTGTTAAAACGTCCATACTACCCAAAGTGATTTACAGATTCAATGCAATCCCCATCAAAATACTGTCATGCTTCACAGATCTACACTTCATTTGGAAGCAAAAAAGAGCCCAAAGAGCCAAAGTAATCTTAAGCAAAAAGAACAAACCAGGAGGTATAACATTACCAAACTTCAAACTATACTACAAGGCTATAGTTACCAAAACAGCATGGTATTGGCACAAAAATAGAGACATAGACCAATGGAACAGAATAGAGAACCCAGGTATAAAGCCATCCACATACAGCCAACTGATCTTTGACAAAGCAGACAACAATATACACTGGGGAAAAGAAGCCCTATTCAATAAATGGTGCTGGGAAAATTGGATAGACATGTGCAGAAGAATGAAACAGGATCCATATATCTCACCACTCACCAAAATTAATTCAAGATGGTTAAAAGACATAAATGTAAGGCATAAAAGCATAAAAATTCTAGAAGAAAATGTAGGAAAAACTCTTCTAGTTATTGGCCTAGGCAAGGAATTTATGACTCAGACCCCAGTGGCAGTCACAGCAACAATAAAAATAAATAAATGAGATTTGATTAAACTAAAAAGCTTCTGTGTAGCTAAGGAAATAATCAACAGAGCACATAGACAACCTATAGAATGGGAGAAAATATTTGCAAACTATACATTCGATAAGGGGCTAATATCCAGAATCTACAAAGAACTCAAGCAAACCAGCAAGAAAAAAACAAACAAGCCCATTAAAAAGTGTGCAAAAGACATGAACAGAAGCTTTTCAAAAGAAGATAGATAAATGGGCAATAAACATTTGAAAAAATGCTCAATGTCACTAATGATCAGGGAAATGCAGTGAGATATCACCTTACCTCTGTTAGAATGGTTTTTATTAAAAGGCCCAAAAACAATAGATGCTGGTGTGGATGCAGAGAGAAAGGAATGCTTCTACACTGTTGGTGGGACTGCAAATTAGTATAACCTCTATGGAAAACAGTATGGAGAGTCCTCAAAGAACTAAAATTAGACCTACCATTTGATTCAGCAATCCCACTACTGGGTATCTACCCAAAGGAAAAGAAGTCATTTTATCAAAAAGACACCTGAACTGGAATGTTTATTGCAGTACAATTCACAATTGCAAAGATGTGGAATCAACCCAAGTGCCCTTCAACTCATGAGTAGATTAACAAAATATGGTATATGTGTACCATGGAGTACCACTCAGCCATAAAAAGGATGAATTAATGCCTTTTGCAACAATTTGGATGGAACTGGAGACCATTATCCTAGGTGAAGTATCACAAGAATGGAAAAACAAACACCACATGTACTTGCTATTAAATTGGAACTAACCGATAAGCGCACATGTGCACAGAGGGAAATAAAACTCAGTGGAAATCAAGCAGAGGGGAAGGAGGAAGAAGAGAAGGGCAAAAACCTACCTAACAGGTACAATGAATACTATCTGGGTGATGGGCACACTTACAGCCATGACTCAAGCATTACAAAAGCGATTCATGTAACCAAAAACATTTGTACCCCCTTAATATTTTGAAATGTAAAAAATAAATAAATAAAAATAAAAATATTTTAAAAACCAACCCCCTCCCCCCAAAAAATTAATTCTAACAATTATTGAGCACTATTATGGGCCAGGAATTGTGATAGGCCCTGGAGACCCAAAGATATAAACTGCTAGTCTTGTAGAGTTTAAGAGACATAGGTATTTTTAAAAATCATGAATTTAATAATCTAATGTGGTAAGGGATTTTATAGAGTATTTGAAGAAAGCATTTCAACAAAAAGGACTAATTTAGCACAATAAAATGAAATTAATTTACTCTATCAATCAAGGCTTACAGAATGCTTTTACACCATTATTTTATTTGATCATCACAACTACTTGCTTTTATACAGCTGGGAAACTTGAAGTTTAGAAAAGTAAAGTCCAAAAAACTGATGTGCAAATATGTTGATAGCATATCAAAGAAAAAAGCTGCATACAGCACTATGTGCATTATGTAATCCTACTGAAATGTATACATGCGTACACATACATATGTATATACACAAAAACTAAAATACACAGAGAATCGTGTTTGGAAGTGTATAAATCAGTGTGCTAAAAGTAGTTATCTTGGAATAAACAGAATTGTGGGTGTATTTTGTTCTATTCTTTTTTCATATATATATTTTCTGATTTTTCTCTAAGGAACATGTATTGCTTTGGACAAATTAAATTGACAAAATAATGAAATTGGACCTCTATCTCACACTATAAACAAGAATTAACTTAAAATGGATCATAGACCTCAATGTAAGAGGTAAAACTATAAAACTTTTGGAAGACTTAGGAGCCAATCTTTATGGCCTTGGGTTAGGAAAAGGCTTTTTATATACAATACCAAAAACACAAGCAACAAAAGAAAAAAATAGATAAATTGAACTTCATCAAAATTAAACATTATGGTATGAAAAATAACATCAAGAAAGTTAAAAGAATCCACACAATAGAAGAAAATATTAGCAAACTGTATATCTAATAAGGGACTTGTATCCAGAATATATAAAGATCTCTTACAACTAATAATAATATAACAAATAATCCAATTAAAAATGGGTAAAGTGTTAGAAAATTTTCCCAAGGAACTATATAAATGGTTAATAGGCACATTAAAATGTCCATTATCTGATGAGTGGATAAATAAAATGTAGTATATCCATACAAAGGAATATTATTTGGCAATAAAGAGGAATGAAGTATTGATACATGCTACAATACAGATAACCTTGTAAACATTATGCTAAATGAAAGAAGATAGTCACAAAAGATTACATATTATATGATTCCATTTGTACGAAATGTCCAGAATAGACAAATCTATAGAGATACCAAGTAGACTAATGGTTGCCTAGAAATGGGGTAAAGAGTGGATTGAAGGTGACTGCAATTGGGTCTTGGTTACCTTTGGGGTGGATGTAGATATTCTAAAAGTAGACTATGGTGATCGTTGCACAATCTTGTGAATATACTAAAAACATTGAATTGTATACCTTAAATGGGTAAATTATATGGTATGTGAATTGTATCTCAATAAAGCTGTTAAAAGTATCATAATATCTTTAGAGTGTTTTACAGTTATTAAAGGCACTTTCCTAGGTATTTCTTTTAAACATCACAATAACCTTTGTTGCTATATCCTAATAGTAGGCATTATTTTCAAACAAGTTTTGAAAAGAAGGAACTGAGGTTCAAAGAGAGGCAGTGGGTTTCCCAAGGCTGCATTAACAAGCTAGAAAGGGACACTACACCTTTTGTATTGCAATCTCCTGGTCTTTCCGTCCATGCCGTTGGTTGTACTACATCCTCAACAATCAAATCCCTACGTTTTCCTTATACTTATCTAATTTGCGTGCATGGATGGATATCACAATTTTGTAAAATTCAAAAACAAATTGCTTGGCATTATTTGCATGCCACAACATAAAATGGAATTTGTTTAAATTTCTGTGATTACATATGAGTTGAATGATTAATTTTATCATGGTACAACCCACATCACGTGGATTGTCTAACTGGGAACAGAGAGGGAGAAGAAAAGCTTTATATAACTAATACTGTAGCTCTCCTTTGCTTCTATATGCATATTTAATATGTCAAAATTCCAAATTAAAAAAATCACAAACTGATACATGATGAAAACAACACCAGCTCTTTTAATCCTTGGTCACTGATATATAACCAGATATTTGTATTTTTAGATTAGTTAAAACTTGGTACATCTTATTCAATGAAGATCAAGAATAAACAAACAGCTTTGATAATTCTATTATATTAATAGTTTGTGGGAAAGTACCTGAGAAATGGTGAAGGGTTAATACACTTAATAATCTGGCTAATATTTTTTGGGGAGGGCAGGCAGATCTCCTGATTTCTGCTGCAGCTTTCTTTCCAGAGCACTGCATTCTGCATACTGAAACACAGCACTTTCTAGAATATAAAATAAAACCATTAGTTCTCTTTGACCCTATTCCAGGATAATTTGACTAGAAATTAATAACTGTCAACTGGAAATATTTTGTTGGCACTAAGGCAAAACGATGTGTGCTTCTTCCTTCAGGTTACTCACATTACACACCATATTTACACTGAAGATTAAGCTACTGGCTGGAGTGAGGAAAAGGATTTTAATTTGCAAAACAATTATTGTTCTTTCTGAGGTCATGAATTTGGTTTTCTAGATGTTTTGAAGTGCTGCCTCACTCAATTACTGAGTAACAAGCAAAGCTAATGATATCAGTTTCAATGACTTTGTAATAAACCATTCAGTGCTTTACATTTGAACTGGGTCTTTATAAAATATTTGAAACAAAATTATCCCATGACTACAAAATAAAACAATAAAAACAAACAAACAAAATCAATGACACATAAGTTTACCTAGTACTGAATATGCTGGCATGTTATTGAAGAAAAAAATATAGACCCTATAAGACAAAATCTAAGTCGTGATTGAAATCTGTATTTAACTATACTTTTTCTCCTCTCAGATTGTTTCTCTTTATCCTATCTTTGCCCAAAGAAACAAAATAACAAAATATTTTTTTCCTTTCTTCATATATATTCTCCTGTGCTATAGCAATTTCAGACCTGAATCTTTGAAAGCTTTGTAGACATCATTAGAAAGGAAGAGAATTGTGTCTTTTCTGCTTTTTAATCCCATTCAAGCTATCATTTGTTGAGTTCCTTTTTTGTGTTAGGTGCTTCCCATATGCGACCTATTTGCTAGTAATGGGATGCATAGGGTTAGAGCCAACTCAGGTTCCTAATTCATTGTACAGTTTTTTTGCCACCACATGCAACAACTGCTTGCCCATTTTCAGGTGTCCTCACCAAATCATCATGGCAATAGTATAGTCTGGAATCCCACAGCTAGGTTCTCAGGGCTCATGATTTAGATAATTCGAGCTCATGAGGCAGCTTTGTTTTGCATCGTCAGCAAGAGTTTAAAAGGACAGGTGGAAATGTGCACATGGCATATCAATGCCCTGGAATTCACTGGATGGTGGCAGTGAACTTGAATTCCCCGGGGGGCTCAGAAATGGTTGGAAACTGACAATTTGGAAACTAAGCAGCTACCTTTGAATATGAAAGAGGATTGTGGTAATATTTATATTTCACTTCTGAATCTTCACTTTACCCAGAATAAGAAATTTGGATGGGCTATAGATTTAGTTGGAAAAAAAAGTTTGGGCATTGCAGCAAGGCATAGCTGGGTTTGCTTCTCATCTTTGCTATTACTACTAAATGACATAAGACAAGTCAGTCAATGTGAGTCTTTTTCCTCATCTGTAAAATGTAAATAGCAAAATTTATCTCTGAATTGTCATAAGGATTAAATTAGACTATATAAAGACCTAGATAGTAAGTACTCAACAAATGTTATTGGGCTTTCCAGAAATCCAGTGAGTAGGTACAATCAAGGAAAGATTGCTTGGGAAGATTTTGTATTTGATTCTATAAGACTGATAGGCTAGCAGCCTGGGACTCGTGTAGCTAGTAAGGCACACCAGCTCTGCAGTATTTTATGAATTACCAAGCATTTTCAACCTGTTATTCCACTTTATTCTTATGAAATCATTGTGGTAGATGTAGGGCCAGCAATTTATATGTACACTGTGTGTACACTATTTAAACTCCATTTAATACAGATAAGGGATCCGATGCTCACAGAGGTCACATGACTTTAGCCAAAGTCACGGAATTATCAGGTAAGAAGCCAGGATAAAAGCCAGGTCTTCTGTCTTCTCCAGCGTCTTCATTAGGGGCCTTTCCTGAGAGGAAGGAATATGGTGGTCTTGCAAGGTTCACAGCATTCAGATCAACTTGAACCTAAAATCCCTGCTTCTCTCATTTTCTTACAAAATATGTGTCAAATAGAAAAATATGCCTCTTAATGGACAACACAGAACACATTTTAGTGATATTTTTGTATCCCTGACAATTTATGCTGATTGATTTGTTGTGTCAACAAAACAAGCATCATTTCTATATTTTCAATTACCATTTACATTTTATACCACTCTAAGATTTTATACCAGTCTAGTCATCTAATGAATTAAATCTGCATTTATTTCACTTCAGAAAGGTTGAGAGAATTTCCTATTATAAATAATTTAATGGAAAAAATTTACATAAATTGAATTCTTTGCATTTCCTTTTAATGGTATTGGCCATGAAAAGTAAACAGCAACCTAAATTTATGGGTGTTTTTGTATTTGTCTTTGAAAGAATTTTAAGGTAATGTCAATTTTTTCTTTTTTTAAAAGTAAGATTGTATTACTAGACTTGTTCAGATGAGTAATTATAGTTTTCTGATTTTATTATACATACCCCAAATGATTTCTTTTGGAATGTCTGTTAGTGTGTGTTGCCACCTTAGAAAAAGAAAATGGGAAGAGGATAATGTTTACTGATAAGAAATATTTAAAAAGAGAAGAGCAGAAATGAAGGTGTAAGGAAGGTATTCACATACACAGTGTCTCCACTATTTACTGCTCAGGAAATCAGGCCTAGTAATAAACTTTGATTGTTCCATTCAATTTCAGCTAGTAGCCATAATGAATCAAGTTACTCTGTAACCTCATTAATACTAAATAGATCTCTTTCTAGCCTTTGGTTTCCTAAATAACTATCCATCCACATCTTGGTTAAGGACTTTCCCTAGTGCCTTTACTAATTAATGGGTGGTAGCATTCCTCAACAGCCTCTTAAAAAGCCAAAGATCATTTACTGTATTTGGAAAAATACAGTGGATGTCTGATAGCATGTGAGAGTTCTTTGCATCTGTCGATCTCTTATTTGGTCATCTATGTGCAGCATGTCAGTTAGATGGTCTCTGTAGGTAGAAGTAAGCCTTGTTAATCTCTATAAAACCCCAGAAATCACTGCTCCATCATTTCAACTTAATGGCTGATTTTTATGCTGGAAGAACAGTGCATATACATTTAAAGTAGCAAGATCTCTGCAGATTCAACAGAATGCTAAGTGAAACAGAGATGCTTTCGTTGCACAATATAATGAATCAGAAAGATGAGAAACATAAAAATTTTAAAAACATAAGCTTAAATGTCAGATTGCAGAACAACAACAACCCAACTTTTTTACTATGTTTGATGGGAAAATGTTAGAGCAAAATATTGGGCTTATCTTACTAAAACCCAGAGTCAGAAATACTCATTTATTTCTGCATATTATTAAAATAACTTTAAAATCAGTTTTAAACTTTAATTTTTTTGGTCTACAACAAAATGTATATATATGATTATAATACATGATGTGGATCATTTTATGATCTAGCATTGGCAAAAAAATATCCTACATTAGTAGCCCTGAATTTTACTTTCATTCATAGGTCATGGATTTATTTTAATAGATATGTAGTAAGATGTTACATATCTATTCAAATAAGGATACTAATGTGAGTGATAGATAATATAGGTACAGGAAAAATGTGAGCTTTTTATATGATCATAATTTTATATCAATGAGATTTTAAAAGCAAATAATAGAAAATTTTATTATAGTGATTTCTAGATCAGGTATAAATTTGGTCAAACAAGTTTAATTAAAATGTAGATTATGGCTGTGTATGATTACCAGCTCTCAACTAAAAGAAATGTGAAGTTGGGAGAATCATCATCTTCTAACAAAAAATACCAAATACAGTGGCCTTTCTCAGACTATAGATTCCTGCTATTTCTTACATTTTCATAACTTCTTACAGTATCAGATTGGTGAATCTCCAATTTAAATAACCCCCTGTATTAGTTCTTGGGACTGCTATAACAAATTACTACTAACTGGGTGGTTCAGGACAAGAGAAGTTTATTCTCTCACGGTTCTAGAGGCTAAAGTTTGAAACCAAGGTGTCAGCAGGGTTGGTTTTTCCTGGAGGATCTAAAAGGGAATGCATTCCACACCTGTCTCTCAGCTTCTGGTAACTTTGGGCAATCCTTGACGTTCCTTGGTTTATATGCATAACTCCAATGTTGCCTCTGTCTTCGTATGGCCTTCCTACTTGTGACTCTATGTCTCAAATATTCCTCTGCCTTTTTCTTATAAGGACACACATCATTGGATGTAGAGCCCAACCAATATTCAGGATGACCTCACCTTGAGATATTTAACATAATTATATCTACAAAGACCCTTTTGCCAACTAAGGTTACAGTTGTAGGTACCGGGAGCTAGGAATTGGACATATCTTTTTGGGAACCACTGCTCAACCCACTATACCCCCTTACACCCTAGTTCCATGAATTGGTTTAAGTCCAACCTAAGTTTCATCAGATAGCAGAGAAATAAGAAAACCCATGACAATGAAGTAAATTTTTCATAAAGTCAAATGAATTAAATGTGGAGAATGGTTCTTTGTTCTGAGAGTAATCCTTCCTAGTTTCTTCTTGTTAAAATGTGATGGTAATAGTAGATGGCAATTGTTTTTATATGTTTGTGTTTTTTTTTACCTTTGGCACATTTGGTAAAAACTGTACGAATACAAGGAAGCTTCTAAACTCATTTCTATATCGATTGATTAGGACTATTATTTGCCAGTGGCCCAAACCCTACTAACCTGAGAACATAGCTGCTTGAAGGTCTGTACTCATTTATCTGACGTATATTTTTTGAGTGCTTTTTTTGTGCCCATCACTGTCCTGCTATAAATAAGATGAAAAATGTCCTTGTGCTCATGAAGCCTGCATTGTAGTAATTCACATTTTTTCAACCTGATCACCAAAAGGTAGGAAATCTTCTCCATAGCTACAGTGAGAATCATTTTCAGGGGAGGATTCCAATTGGTGCGGTGCTCCAATTCTTGAACCAATCACTTTCCCTTCTTGGGTCATGTGTCCAGCCCTGAGAACCACATGACAGGCCTATTGCTGGAAGGAGGCAAGAGAAACTGCATAGACAAAACCAGAAGATGTTGATGTCCTTCTGCTACTGAGCATTACTAGAAGTCATCCCAAAATTGTGGTGTTTTTGTATGCTACAGATTTGTAGCATCTAGCCTTCCCTGATAGTCCATTGTCCTTTTATCCATCTTGATATTGATATCATGCATTCTTTTACTGGGGGCCTGCTGAAATGCTGTGCTTGATGTTAGGAATATAAATATAAATAGGACACAGGCTCTTCCTCTAAATAACTCATAACTCGTAAGCAAGAACAATTTTAAACATTCAATTAAAATATAACATGTAATTACCCTCATTGGGATCTGGGAAAAGTGTTGTTTGTAGAGATAAAGAAATGACTAACCAAGCCTGGAATAGGTTAAGATTCACAAAAGAAAGGAAAAGTATGCAGTGGGCCTTCCAAGCATAGATTAAAAATGGGATGTGAAAAGGCACAGCAGTTTGAAGGAACACCATCCGTTTGCAGATAAGTTTAGGGTAGTTAGATCAGTTTAGGTGTGGTGGTGGTAGAGTGTGAAATGAGGCCAGGGGCTGCAAAGTGGGTGTCTTATATGACTTGGATTGCATCTTCTAGCAAGCCTCTTAAATGCCTCTGTAGTCAATAGATTCTTCCTTTTCAATGCTGAAAGTTGTTGTCAAGTTATTCTTCTTAAAGTTTGTTTTGGGTATGTCATCTTTTTGTTGAAAAACTGATCTAAACTTCCATGACCTAAAACATATAGACTAAGCTTGTAGCTGTGTTTTAGAGTTAATATGAAAGAAACACTTGAGACAGTACCTGGCACATGGCAAGTTCCCATTCGTTAATTACTCATGTTGTTTGTGTTGTTAGCCTGGTATTCCTGCAGTCTCTAGGTTATTCTTCCAATTTTTCTATCAACACTTTCCACTCTGTCCAAACCCCAGGTACTCATTGTTTCCCAAATACGTCTTATTTCTTCTCAAATTTGTTGACCTGTATTATCTTTACAGGTTGGAATTTTATGCATACTTCAAACTCCCACTCAAAGGTCACCCCCATCTCCCTTAGTCGGAAGTTATATCTCCTTTCCTCTCATATCATTTACTTGGACTTCTTTGATGACATTTAACGTGGAGTCTTATGCTCTAGTTATTTATGCACATGGCCTCCTGTCTAATTTTCTACATCTGCTTGACTCTAATTTGGTGCATTTTTTGGCCTGACTTTTCTTCCACCAAGGAATGCTACTAGATATTTTTGATGTGGGTCTTCTTGTTGCCTTTTCTTATTGTAAAAGCTGGCATAAGTGGGGTTGTTTCTAAGAGAGTTTTAAAGAAACGTAGCAACTTTTATTTTTTATTTTAAAAAATGTATAGTGATTTTTTCCCTGAAATCTTTAGCCCATGCAACAAGACAAGATAATGAAATGAGTTGAAAATATTGGAAAGAAGGCAGCAAAATTATAATTATTTGCAGAAGATATAATTATCTACTTGGGAATGAAACCTATTCAGTTTATTTGTGAGAATAAGCTGAAAGCTGATAAGATTATTTAGAGTGTTTAGTAAGGTAGTCATAAACAGGTAATACTTTTGCAATATGCCTATTAGAAAATATGTATGTATGTGTGTTTGGGGAAAAGATAATGAAATCTAATAGCATTAGCAACAGAAGTAGAAAATGCTTGAAAATAAATTTACCAAGAAATGATCAGGAGTGTGTGAAGAAACAAACCTAAGAACTGAATACCATGAAAGAAAGCTTAAATATGTGGAGAAATATATCAAATTCCTTGGGACATCTTAATATTATAAAACAAGATAATCAAATTGAGGCTAAAATAAAATTTCTGTGATTTTTAAAAATTTATTTATACTTTGAAAATGGTTCTAAAATTCATCCAGCAGACTAGAGACAACACTATTGAAAAAGGCAATTCAGGATGGGATGGTGCTACTCACTATTAAAATATATTACACAGCTATATTTAAAATAATGTAGAAAAGCCACAGGATTAGGGAGACAGATCAATAGTTTAAAGGAAAAAGTCCAGAAATAGACTCAAGGTTATGCTAGCATTTAATATAGTAAGCATGGTTTTAAAAAGAACAAAGAAAAGGTGGACTGTTCCATAAATGGCATTAGGATGACTGACAACATGGGGGGGAAACGAGGTTAGATTACCGCAACACCACACGTTCAGCTATCTACTAACTATTAGTGGCTTAAAACAAGACCCATTTTATTATCTCTCACAGTTTCTGTGGGTCAGGAATTTGAGAAAGGCCCAGATGGTTGGGTCTGGCTCATATTCTTTCACGCAGTTGCAGTCAAACGGTGGTGGCTGAAGCTGGAGGAGCAGGGTATTGAAACAGCTGAGCTCCGGACCAGCACCGTTCTCTGTGTAGTCTCAGGGCCTCTTCATGTGGTTTCTTCTCTTGGGCTACTTTGGGCTTCCTCACGGCATAGAAGCCTCAGGGACTCAGATTTCTTACATGGTGGTTGAAAAAGCGAATATTCCAGCAAGACAAAAACTAAATAGTGTTTGGTGACTGAGCTATGAAAGTCACACAGCATCATTTCACCACATTCTACTGGTTAACACTGAAAGATAACCATGTCCAGATTCAAGCACAGGGGACATAGATCTACTTTCCTGATGGAAGGATTGCCAATGTCATTGTAAGAAGAGCATGTGGAATGAGAGATATTATTACAGCCATCTTTGGAGAGTACAATCTGCCACACTATGTCCCATGTTGTCTACTGGAACCTCTTGGATAAATCTGAGAGAAAGTCTCCCCATCTCTTTACCCTGATAGCACCATAGGTCAATGATTTTCAAACTTTAGCATGTGTTGGAATCACCTGGAAGGCTTCTTAAAACACAGGTTTCTGAATCCTAACCCCAAGTTTCTGATTCATTATGTCTATAGGTAAGAGGGTGAAAATTTGCGTTTCTGGTAAGTTCCAAGTTGATGTTGATGCTATTGGTCTGAGAACCACATTTTGAGAACCACCATTCTAGATTATAGCGTTTATTCTTTTTTGCTTATTATTGTCCTTCAGGTGGATGCTATGTGCTGAATAGAAAGCAATCTTTTTCCATATGTTAAATCCCTTTTCAGAATTGTTCCAGACCCCCATGTGCATTCATAGTTGGCCTAGGGAAATCAGTGGGCTGAGGAAAATAGGAGGGATTTTCAGGCTTCATGAGTCTCAGTGGGCTAGCCTGCACCTCTACCATTTGTAGTGTCATGGATACCTGAGTTTTTGGTGGAAAGGAATACCACAGAAGATAGTTTGTTGCCTTCTGACCACTTTAAAAATCTTCTTCCTCAGGTGCCAGTGATGAAGCTTCTCCTTTCACCTTTCATCAAAGGGCTACTGATAACCTAAGACAAGTTCTATCCATATAGAACTTGTGATGGGCAACTCATCCTCCTAGGGACCTATATGACAAGGCCTGCTAGACTGCCAAAAACTCCTCACCAAGTCAGCATAGTGACATGAGAAACAAATTAGAAGAGGCAATCTGGGATCTCATCATATTTAAATATTCTTACAATCTCCCTTTTATGGCCTAAAATTTTGGATTTAATTAGGTCACGTGGGAGGACCTGAGTTTAGCTGTAAAATCCAAAATGAGGGCAGATTGTACAATATGGTCTTCCGGGGTCTGAATTGTTGATGACATCATGGAGGATCAGCACCCAGAGAACATCTGGAGATTTATTTTTCTTTGTTTTACAACCCAAGGTTAATAACTCTGAACTTTGTAGAAACTATGATACTCTGGTAAAGCTTATTCACAGTTGACTTACAAGCTCAAGCCAAATAAATCAGGTATAGAAGAGCGTCTTTCCCCATAATTGTTCAAGGACAGCTTTGACTATTGGGCTTGGATCTTTGTCCATATTAATGTAGGATCATGGTCCTGTCTAGTTGGACAAAAAATGTTCCTTGCTCAATTTTTGAGAAAAGATAAACAATTTCTAAGCTCAAATGATAGACTTATTAACTTAAAAGAAATTTATGTCTGTCTATCTATCTATTTTAATCAGTATATTTGGCAATATGAACTCAGTGAAATATAGATTTAAAGATCTTTATTTTCTTCAATAATTGACTTCAAACATATTCAGTTGAAATGCTCTTACATACAACTTGGATAGATCCCACTGTTTTCCAGTCCCTTCCAGGTGTACAAAGTTTAGCTTAAGGATTCTATCTCACATCCAGATCAAAGCACCTACCTGTCCTCTAAATTGTTGTTGGTTCCCCTTGATCACCCTCACAAGCTATGCAGACAAAGATAGCAATCAACAAGCTATACTTCAGGAACAACATAATTAACTGCTAGGATATAGCTTCATACTAATAAGTATTTTGCAGCATGTGTATCTTATAAATCACCTTAAAATATTAAAGTGATTTATAAACCTCAGTGGTGTGATTATTAGTCATATCTCTCCACTAATGCAACTACACATAATAGTTACATTTTAAATCATCTTACCTTCTCCTCTTTTTAAAATACTTCTCTCACTCAGCATTTCATATTTTAATTCTGTTTATTCTAACTATTTTATTAACACTGGATATAAATAATTTTAGGTTTACTTTGATATTAACAGCACAAACTCCATTTGCATTGAACTTAAGTCAATGTTCCCACACTTGAGGCATTGGTAAGTCCTGATTCTGCAAGAAGTTCTGCAGAGAAATACACCTCTTCCTAGCAAGTAATAATATACTAGTATACTGTCTGTCATATACTAAAATGATATAATTGACCACCTGTCATGAAATGTTCTCTAAATTTTTTTTCTAGAGATCATGCTGAATTACTCTGTTGGCTGTAGCTGGAGACACAATCTTGCAGAAATATTTTTCTCTCTAAGAAGTTAATTGGCTCAGATAAGGAATGAATGCATTATACAACATTAGCCCCATAAGCAGAACACCCTCTAACCAAGTGAATTTCTTGAATAATATTTATTACCATTACATATAAGAATCTATTGTTTATTAAAAGCCTGGTGCTATCTGCTTTTTATATAGCATTAATTCATGTCCAACTGTCCTGGAAGTTAGGAATAAGCCAGTGCAAAGCTGGAAAAAAGCCAGGAAATAGGAATGGGTAACGAGATAAAGTATCAGTTAACTTTAAGCACAGGCACTGAATTTCATTCAAAAGCTTTTCATCCCAGTTTGGGAAAAACAATTACGTTGGTTTCCTTGTAAAATGGTGGATTATTAAGCATTTAATGTAGTAATATATGAAAAGTCAACTAACTGTATTGTTTCTTTTCTTCTATTTATAAAAAGCACACCATTTTCCTTGGGAGGTGGGAGATCAGTTCCTAAAAAACCAGGAAAATGAATAGTTTCTTTTATGGTCTGAGCTTTGAAGCTTCATGATGTGCCATGAAAAAAAGGGGCCAGGAAAAGAAAGGTTAGGTGGTGGTGGTGTTTCCCCCCACCCCAGGAGCTGGAGAAATAAAGGTTTGACGTTTCAGGGGGTAGGAGAATTCCTCAGAGAAGGGCCCAGAGGCTAACTGTTCCTTTGAGTGGTGGAGACCAGGGTCTCACCAGAGTGGAATCTAAGAGGTGTCATAATCCCACAAACGATATTTGGGTGTCAAGGAGGACTGTGCACTAAAGGCTGTCCTTTGGGGACCACAGATGGGCTGGATAGTGATGATATGAATGCTACCTGCAGAGCAGTGCACCTTGGCATGTGGACAGGCATGCTGATCATCTCAACTATGATCAGAATCTCTCCTTCATTTCCTCGGAATTTTATAAGCGCAGGAGTCTTCTTAAGCTGCTAAGAAAAGGAAGGGAGCCATTTAAAAGGACTGACATTGCTGACCATGGCGAGTGGGAGTCCAGAAGTAGATTTGATTTGATATAATAAGGAAAAGTAATGTTCTTAGAACTGAGGAGAAACTGCTTACGTTAACATACACACCTTACCTTGTTCACTACTGAGAGTTTCTAAGAGGATTGGTGTTATTCCTTGCTGTTCACATCCTCATTCCCTTTAAACTTTTACATATACAAAAGTGTGGAAATGATCTTTTTATGTTATGGAAACTATTTAAAATGGGGCCAATTGATTTTAACTGCAATGTATTTGAATTGGCAAATAGTGATATTAATAAATATGTTATATTAATATAATAGAAATTACTTCTGATCAGTATAAATTCAAGTCATGCTCTTTCACTTATGTGAAATAAACAGACTGTAAGCCTCATTGCTTATTTGTGAATTCCAGAGACCAACTAGTAATTATTTGACTTACTGCCGAGAAGAGTGTACTAAAGTGACAAATAGAATCATCATTTAAATATGCTGAAGCTGGCATAATTGAATATGTCATAGAGTTGGTAAAATATATTTAAAAGTACTCTAAAATGAACAACAGACAAACATAACCTCTGATTGAATTGGCACATGACTCAGAAACTACAGATTTTTCTTATGATTCTATCAGTGAATAATTAGCTGAAAAGATAACAATGGTACCTAAGATTAATGATAACATCAATAAGCTATTTGAACTCAATAGGCTAAAAATGAATACGTGGAATGCAGCAATTAAGCACATTCAGTTTAAATAAAGCACCCTTAGTTGCTAGGAAAATTACCCACTGCGTTTATGTTTCCACTGGGAAATATTTCTTGGGATTGGGGCAACGAAAGCATTTCAAAAACAATGGAAACAATAACCAAGCTAAAAATATCTTAGAAAGAATAAAGCCCTTCTGGCCATTATTATCTTAAGTTCTTAGTAAAATAACAGAGTGATATTAAGAAAAAAAGTATTATATATGCATCCAGAAAGCGTGAGAGCCCGAGTGATGGTGAGCAGTGCGGGCTTGTACAGAACAGATCATGCCAACGTATTGAATTGCATTCCTTTGATCAAATTACAGAGTGGATGAAGGGAATTCAGTAGATGTAATATATCTGGACTTTACTAAATCATTTGCTTTATGCCTTGTGAAATCTTACTTAATATTTTAATTAAAATTAGCTTAACTATTTACACCAACACATAGCCTGAAATAAACTCATAAATAAAAAAAGGAGGTGAGATCAGGCAGCAATCTATGAGCTGAGGGAGGGGGAGGTGGAAAGCTCCCAGATGGGCACTGGAGGAACAGTTGGTCTCCAAAGAGTATGAGAACCGTAGGAAGAGGAGGTAGGTGACATGCTAATACAGTGTTACAGAACAGAATGGACTTCTTGAATATGATAACTCAGTATTTAAGGGACATGGACAAAATGGATATTTTTGCAATATAAGAAACGATGCAAACATTGTCAGTCTGTAGATGTGCTAGCAAGAGGCTCTCTGGTCTGCCACCACCTGATAGTTTTGTTCCTAGAAATACTTGAGTTATCAAAAGTTGTGTTAGAAAAAATGTTGTGTCCACAATAACAAGAGGACCTTAGGCCCTAAACAGTTTGAAAAAAATATATCACAAAAGTAAAATTGTATTTCCTGTAGAAAATTTAATAAGTATTGCCTTAGATCCCATCTTGGTTTTGGTCATTAATAATGGTCTTTGTTTTCTCATCACCATTAACCCTACCACCAGCACAGTGCTTCCATACCTTCTTATCATCCTTATTACCTCTATTATGATAAAGAAAGCAGCTGTTGTAACAGTTGCTTCAATTTTACTTCTTACATGAATGCGTTGGCAACCAGACCTGATCCTGATATAACCAATAATCTGTGTTTTGCAAAAACATGTTTTCTAATGTATCAATCACATCACATTCAGTTTAGAATGTGGAAATTCACACTGTCAAATAAAAGCTGTAGATAGAGTAAATTGATTAGCCATACACCCAAAATACTTCTCATTCAGAGTAACTGGTTATAATTTGCAGTAGCCGCCACTAGATGGTGAAATCCTATGGTGGTATACTATGCTAATATTTTAACAAATTCCAGAGCTCCCCATTCAGAGCCCTAAGCTTTCCCCAGATTGGCTTATTGCAAAAGCTCTCAGGGCACCCTAGTACAAAGACCCATTGACATTGTCAGGGCAGAGAGAGGCATTTTCCCTCTACTCTCCTTACTATAAAATTCCATCCCACCCAAATAAGCTTATAAAAGTTGTGCCTTATAAACTGCCAAAGCTTATAAACCAGAAAATATGGTAATGTGTTAAACAGATATGTAGTCTTTTATTTCCTGTAGCACAAAACTCTTTTTAAGGAAAACATACTGTTACTATGAATCATGATACTGTTTTCATCACTCTATGGAAATATAATTGAAAAATAACACACTGGGGTTATTTTAGGACCAAGAATTAATATAAACTATGAAAAGGAAGTAACAGAAATGATATTGTCATTTTGAGAATTTGGGCATTTATTAACACTTAGAAATCAGAACTATGTTATTCCCATAGGATTAATTTACATACTAGGCAGAAATTTAGCTGATTAAGAGTTTTAACTGTCTTTTGAGAAACAAAATTAAAAGTACATAAAAATATACGTCTACTTGACAACCAAGGACAAGCATGAAAATTAAAAAGAAAAATATCAACAACAAAACAACAAAAACAAAACATTTAATGTTCCCCTAGTCATTGAGATAACTGCAATGTCTGAGATCAGGTTTTTACAGGTTATAACATTTATTTACTTTTTTTCCCCTTTCAAATCACACAGTTATCACAGTCTAATGTGCCCAGTCAATCTCCAAGGTTGTAAAATACCTTATGTAGTATTTACAAAATTTACTTGCCAAGGAAGTCCCCCAGTCCATCCTCTTTTGGAGGAACATTAAGTTTGATGAGATTTCTGTTGTCCAACAGTTTAAGAAACTCAACTCATTAAGTTCCCAATCAGAGTTAAGGGTGGCCCTTAAAGCCACTTCTGCCTCAACTACTTTTGTGTCATCAAGCCAGACAGGTGGTTTTCTTAGAGCCCAGACAATGCAGAACACAGGATCTCTAGGGAAACCAACTTATTATGGTCTGTAGGTGGTTACTTCTGAAAAATACTGTAAATTTTCTTGGGCCACAAGATCTTCTGAACAGGATATGCTTAGCTTAGATTGGGTCACTTCCTTAGTGAACAGACTACTTACAATTAAGGTGGAGGATTACATCTGAGTTAGGAAGCACCATGTATACTAAAGAGTTAAATGGTATGGACAATTGCAGCGAGGCTATGATGGCAAGGGGTTATGGTTGTATAATCAGAAGCGGAGTAGAATTTTTATGCCATAAGGATAACTTTTATCTTGTGTAGGAAAGCTAATTAATGTGCCTTTTAGTTTTATGTCAAGGTAGGCCAAGACTAGTCTGAATGGAAAGAAAAATACCCTATTCCTCTGTTAAGAAATAAAAAGAATTGATGAGTTGTTTACTGGCTGCTGGGTAGGGATGTGTTTTTAAATGTACTCAGGATTTTGGTTTTATTCAGGTATGTTGAGGACAACAGATCAAGAGACAACTGCCAGTGAGAAGATAATTTGTTACTCATAGTTCCCAAGAGGAGGGGGCACACCAGGCCATGCAGCCACATGGGGGGGTGTCAGGGCTGGTCAGGAGACAGAAGCAGCAAGGGAAAGCAGGGACAGGGCCTTTATGGTGGTTCTCACAGGAAGGAATGGGCAAGGCAGGGTGAGCAGCTGAGCAGGCTTTGGAGTGGATAGTTTGAATAGTTTCAGCAGGCTCTGGGCTATCTAGTTGTTTCCTAGTTGTCTAGTACCTGGCACTGGGATTATCAGGGCAGAGGAATACTGCTTCCTGGTATGAAAAAGTCAGATAGAGGAGGTGCTGGAGTATGGTCTCTGGTTCGGTTAGTTTGCATATGAAAGGTGCACTCCAGGGTGAGTAATTTGCTATTTCTAAGAATTGGCTAACCTTGGGAGGGGCAGTCTGTCCCTAGTCAGTGAGGCCCCAGATAACAGCATCAAGAATACAGAAAATAGAAAATATAGTTAATACAGGACTCTGGAAGCAGGAGAAGGGTCTAGGTGGT
Source organism: Daubentonia madagascariensis (assembly GCA_023783475.1). Taxonomy (NCBI): domain Eukaryota; kingdom Metazoa; phylum Chordata; class Mammalia; order Primates; family Daubentoniidae; genus Daubentonia; species Daubentonia madagascariensis. The sequence goes on along the minus strand of JAKFHU010000600.1, from coordinate 43,900,143 downwards.
GAGAAATTTGAGAACTCGGCTGTAAAGCTAACATTCCAGGGAAGATCTGACCTCAGGGCCTTTGCATTTGCTATTCCTTCTACCTAAACCACTCTTTCCAAACTTACCCCCATGGCTTCCTCCCATATTTCCTTAAGTCTTTTTCTAAATAACACCTTTACAGTAAATCTTCCTCCACACAATACCTGAAGTTGCACCCTCCTCAAACTTCCTCTGCCTTCCCGGCTTCATTTTTCTTGAAAACACCACTGTCTAACTTAGCTATTTTACTCATTTATTTGTTTACTATCTGTCTCCTATAATGAGACTGCAAGCTCTATAAAAGCAGGAGGTTTTCTCTGTCTTGCTCACTGCTGCAGCTCCATGATCTTGAACAGTGTCTGCACATGGTCCACATGGTAGGTGCTTAATGAATATTAGCTGAAGGAATGAATAAGTAAATGAGGAGTGATGTGCAGCATTCAACTTAAACGTTTTCTATTTTCCTCAAACCTCCAATAACACTCTTGTGCACACAACCTTTGGTAATGGCATTTTAGACAATGAACCAGGAGTAGTGTCCAATTTGGGATGAAAAATGGTGCAGAGAGAAGGTGGTAGTTCCAGGAGGAGAAATCACTGTTCGGAATCAAGAATTAGGCAAGACTAGGAATTCAGAGTAAAATTGAAGAGTGAGAAGTATCCAGAAGAATTGCAGACAACTCTGCCCCAATTCTCCAGGGGGCAGAGAGGGGTTTGAATTTCCCCAAGCATGTGGCATGGGGAGTCAAGTCATTTTATCTAAATATTCAAACAGAAGTGACTCTAGAAGGCTGGGGCACACAGGGGTTACAGTGACTTTGTAAGATGGTCTTAGGTAAAGACAGAAACATTTAAAGAAAAAAACATTTAATAAGAAGCAAATCTGATTTTCTAAGGTGAGTGCAATTCATAGAAGGCAGGAAGCACACTGGGATTTGCTGAAGACTGAGGAGCCGGGACCATTACTTGGTGTTATTCTCATTACTTCCTTGATGATGTTCTTCATGCATTTCACTGATAAATAAGAAACACAAAACCTCAGCATAAAATTTCATAGTTTGTGATTCAACAGTGCAAGAACATGTCCAATAATGCATCAACCTTTAGATAAATAAAAACTCTCTTATTGTTTCCAAGTGCTTGGCAAAGTTAGTCTCTTTTATACATTTTCAAGATTCCACTTTGGAGATATTTTTTCCCAGTCAGTGCAATACTTGTTTTGTTTTGTCACCTAATTTTTCAATCACCTGCTTCTAGCTGATAATAAATAAAATGAATAATATACCAAGTGCATGCTCAATTCTGTGGGTATATTACCAATGGTAGGAACTATTTGTTCATAATAATAGTAAACCATTTCTCTAAACGGAGGATAATTTATTTTTATTTGTGATATGACAAGTCTACTGTATACCTATGAAACAAAAAAACACTAAGTTTTATTGTAAAGTTGCTGATGAGATACAGTATACTTCAAACATATTTTAGGATAAATGAATAAAAGAAATTTTTTTCTGTAACTGATGTAGAGAAAATATTTAAATGTTGAGTAGAGCCTTGTAATTTTTATGTTCACAGCTTTGTCAAAAAGATGTTATCTTCCCAGCAGCATCATGTTATCAAAGACGCAAACCTTAAATCAACAGCTGTTACACCTCCAGCAAGTCATGAATTTTTCCTGATTTATAGTGATCATTCTTTTTATTCTTTTCTCAGTCAAGCAGGGAAATTAAGGTTATTTTCATGTAAAAGATACACACATTGTGGCTTAGTATTTTACATAATCTGCATCTCTTACCTTTTAAATTAAATTGCTATTGAAATGAATGTGATCTGAGGGCTTTTTTTGATTAATAACAGAAATATTGTTAGTAAATAGAAGGTAGAAACAACATTATTTACATAAAAATAAAAAGAAGATAACTCAGACATAATAATGAGAATCATTTTTATGATTTGTATTATACTGATATATCAAAATGAAAATAAAAGTTTAGAGAGATTTGTAGTTGTGGAGTAGAGAAATGCTGCAGGGTTATTTTTGTTGGTTTTAGGTGCTCTTTAAAGAAATCACTTTGTCTTAAATAGATCAGAGAAGGTTATCTTTTGATAAATTCAGGTAAACAGTACTTTGAAGTTAAAAAATACACTACTTAATAAGCTAAAAGTGACCTTGTAGTTCCTAAAATTGTTTGTCCAAATTAAGGATAACTAACATTTAGTGTTTGCAATGAAATAAATATTGTACTAAAATGTTTTCTATAGTACATCTCATATAATGCCGATGACTCTGCAGAGCTAAGAACTATGATAGTACCTATTTTACTGATGAGGAATTGAAATCCAGTATCTGGCACAGTGCTTAGATGGCGAAACAGGAATTCAAATCCAGGTCTTTTGCCTTATCAGAAGGAAGTCGTCAACATATGGAACTCTTAAATGTATGTAACACCAACGCCTGATTGTGGGGAAGATTGTCTCTGGAGAATCGTGCACACTCTGGCAGAAGCAATGAATATAGAAATTGTCATTAGCTGACAGGGGTCTTTAGCTGACACATTTGTGGGTTAATGAGGTTTATTGATTTATCCAGTATACACTATTACAGGGGCTACTATGTGCTAGGCACTGTTCTAAGCATTTTATAAATATTAACTGTATGAGATAGATATAATCATCATCCCATTTTATAAGTGAGAAAACTGAGGCATGGTTTAAAAAACTTGCACAAAGGAATATAGCTAATAAACTGTAGAGATTTGACATAAAAGAGTTTGGCATTGTGGTTTACACTCTTAACCATACTATGCTAAAGCTGCCTGTCTGTATCAGTCAACTATGGCTTAACAAACCATTCCCCAAAATCAGTGCCTTACAACAAGCATATAGTTTTCTTGCTCACAGGACTTTAGGTTAACCATGGTTTGGCTGATCTACCAAGGGCTCAGCTGGAAAGCCCTGCTTCCAATGGTGGGTCAGATGGCTTTCACTCTAGGCTATAGGTTGGGTTCAGGTTAGCTATGTATGTGATTTTTGAGGGGCTTAGGCTGAAAGAGAGCGGCTCCTCAGGGCGTGTTTCTCAGGCAGATCACCAGAGAACTATAGCCAAGGCCAAACTACACAAGCATATTTAAGGCCTCTTCTCACAATACATCTGCAGACATGCCATTGGACAAAGCAAGTTGGGCCGATGGGCAAAATGCAGGAAGTATAGTCTTCCCACAGTGGGAGGGAGAGGGTAGTGAATGTTTCCTGAACAATAATCCAAATTATCACTTTCTGTACCTGGTTACCACTATTAATATTAAATAAAATAAAATGAAGACCAGGTTTGAGGAATTCCCAAGCAGATAAAACCAGTTAGGGCACATAAGCAAAACTTACCTAGCTTGATTTTTGAATGTAAGTGAAACTTAGGTTATTTCTTACAAATGCCTCTGACAGTCACAAACATAGAAATCATAAATGAACAAAACTTAAACCACTTTCCAAAAATAGTATAAGATGATCACTTTTAACCAATCCCCTGCCATCTGGAAACCTCCATGGCAACAGTCAATCATTGTAAAGATTAAACAACTTCCTCATTTTCACTTTATAATCCATCCTGTAATGATGTGCCTCTGAGCTTCTTACCACTGTTGGTTTGATGGCTTCCAGATCGAGATCTGTACTTTTTGCGTCACGATAAACTTTTATATTTTTCTAACTTGATATGGTTTTATTTTTTGATACCAGTCAACCAGATTTAGGAGTGGGGGTGTGTATTAGTAAGGTTACTCTAGCTGCTGAATTAGGTAGGTCCCCAAATCTCAACTGTTTAACATAATAGGTTATTTGTCATACACACGGATTTAGGCACATTCCTGGATTCAACTGGATCCTAACGTATCCTGCCTCTACCTTCCTCTCCATTCAGCTAGCAGATGTAGAAGGAGAATGGTGGATTGGACATGGAAGCCTCTTATGGACCATGTCTGGAAGTGGCATTTATTACTTCTCCACATTCTATTGGCTAGAACTCAGTCACATGGCCATTCCTAACTCCAAGCAAGGCTGGGAAATGAAATAGAGTCGTGAGCTCAGAAAGATGGATACATGGATTTGGTGAGAGTATCTAGCCTGTCTTTGTCATGGATGGCAAAGTACTTTTGAAAAAATAAAGATATTCAAGTGAGTTACAGCAAAGCATGGGTATTTGAACTTGTGCTATGTGTTACTGCAATATAGCCCAAACAAGGAAGGCTTAGATAATTTTTGTCTATTTCTAAAATGAAGATAAAAAACCTTACTCTAAAATCATAGCTTTATGATAATGGAACCGATAAGGTAATGGCTTTTGGGGGAACTGCGTGGGCAAGGGTGGCCATGTGAAAGTGGGAAGCCATCTCTACTGATTCCTACGTGTATCTCATCCCGTAAAAATAAACTTGGAGTGTGAAAGCCCAGAGTTTGCACCAGAGTAAGGCAGTCAGTATGCACAAATGGGAAGTTTTGAAGTCCCAAAGCAGAGAATGAGTCTTTTGAGAAAAATATTTTGTGATGGCTTGATTTTCCCAGAGCCATTTAGAACAGACATTTCTCTTTGGTTTTATGAAAGTGCACTGTCTTTCTTCAGGGTTTCAGAAAAGTCATGTCTTCCAAAATTAATGTTCACTATTTTTGTTGACTTTGACCAGTTCAAACCCTGCATCATTTCTTAACCTCATGGTTTTTCTTTTCTTTTGATACATTTTTAAATATAAAATTACTCATGAAAGACAGATGGTAGATGAAAGATTAAATCTATTCTATAGTGCTAAATTGAACCCAATTTTGAGGCAGAGTTACAGCTATACTATGAAAACAAGTATTCAATTAAAGATGTTATTCATGACATGACTCACCAATTACTAATACAATTATAACACTTGTTGCAATGAATAGAAGAGCAATTACATTACAGCAAAATTACTATAAAATACAAAATTGATATTTCTTACCTTTTTTTTGGTGGGAGCTTAAAGCATCTAAATCACATCTTGTAGCTGTTAGTTTTCAATCATTATTTATGTCAGATATATTATTGACTGATGAAAGCCAGGTATTCTTTGCTCCCCTTAAAACACTTAGAATAGTTGCTCTTGTGTCTCGAATTTTTTGACAAATACTTTTTGTGTCAAAAACATATTATCTCATTGTGTAAATCATTGCTTTAGGCCCTGCATGCATAATTTTCTAAACAGAGATAAAATCTGTTAGGTTCCTTTAAAGTGAAAAACCCATAAAACAAAATAAAATGCCAAAAAAACCCAGTTTGCTACATGCCATCCACAACATTTTAGTTCAATTTATAGCATTTTCATTGCACAAGTAATGGAGCAAATTTAATTGGGAATGTGAATGAGGCATTTTTTTATCAATAACATGAAAATAACAATGACAACTCTAATTATGAGAATCCATTCTTTAATTGATTTGTGATTTTCATGGGTATTTCTGTATCTTGTACCCTAACAAAAGAAATCTTACAATGTTGTCAAAATTTATGTGGGTTGTGGGATTGTTTGTTTATTTGGTTTAGATGGCTCTGAGAAACGTTTCTTTATTTTCTGTCTCTGTCCTCTTTTAAGTAAAATTGTTGGTTCATGGGAAAGAGCTATTCTTCTCTAGAGTTAAAGCAGCTGGTGTATCAATATCCATATTTTTAAGCTGAAATAGCATAGTGAGATCATTCTGGATAAAAAAGAAGGAAATAAATCAGCTTGTGAGATATTATCATTCACTTTACATCATGAAAAACAAATACAGCTGTCATAGCCTAACATTCACCATAGATAAATTGAAAATGTATATCATTATTTAACACAGTGAAAAAAGAGAAAGAGTATTTCTATGACTAAGGGATGTACAGTATTTTGGTAATGTGTCTTATTAAAGCCAAGTAAATTGGCTACTAGGTGGTAAAATTGCAAAGAGCTTATCAAAATGCTGAATCAGAGACTCAATGTAAAGAAAAAAATCGTACACATTTAGGAGCAAACAATGTATTGGAGTTTTTTAATCTCTGGAATAGGTAATAACATTGTATAGCATTTAAAAATATAAGAAGGTATTGAAATGTGAACTTCTATTTTTGCTTTCTGAGCACCTCTTTTGGGAAAAGGATTCAGTGTCTTTAAAAGAGTACTTCTCCCTCCTTCTCTACCACTCCTATGGGAAGGGTTGTTAGCATTTGTAACAGGAACCTGCATTTCTGGCCATAGTGACTGCTCCAGGGAGTGAAGGAGTTCTTCGCCCAAACCGAGCCAGTGATAGTATTTTACTCTTCCTTCCCACAGTGGATGTGATTCAAGCTGGGGCCAATCAGATGACTCAGGATTTTTTTCTTTTTTAAATTACACCCAGGAACTGGGAGAAAAAGTCCTTCCACAGTCAGTCTGCAATAAAAGAGAATGAGGCTCAAATATAGCAAGAAGCAGAGAAGACAGAAAAAAGAATCGTGTTTGTGTTTGAATTCTTGTGTCTAAGCTCGAAAATCTCAGAACCTGCTGTACCAGGGTTTAGTTCTTGGGAGTTTCTTTCAGTTCTGAGACTACACAGTATCCTTCCAATAAACATTCTTCCCACTCCTTTGCTTTTTATTTTATTTTATTTTTGGTTCAGGAAGTTCAAGTTACATTTCTATTACTTTCAACCAGAGGAATCCTGGCATATCTATATATTCAATATAATTCTGTATGTTTATGAAAGTGTTTATCTGAATGAAGGAAATATTTAAATTTAAACTTGAACATTTTTAAAGACTGGGTTGATACATTTTAATTAGATAACAAGGCATTTTGGATTATGTGGCTTTAAGGAATGCTTTATAGAATATTTATTTATCATTAAAATCCCCAAAGACAAATTTTTATTTTACTTCATTTTGATAATTTGTGAGAAAACAAGTTTCTAGGCACTCATTTGTCCATCCATTCATCAGTGTTTATGGAGAAGTGCTTTATGCTAGGTACTGCAGCAGATGATACAATACTGAAAATAAAACAGGCATGTCTGCCTTACACCATAGTGGCAGAATACAGATGCTAAAATATGATAAATAAGAAAGTAATAGAGTATATCAGGAGGTAAAAAGAGTCACAAAAAAAAAGAACACACAACAGCAAAGGAAGATAGAGGCACTGGGGTAGGGGTTGCAATTTTAAGTTAGGTGAACAGAGGCTCCTCAGTGAGTAGGTAAGATCGAACAGACTTGGAAGAGATGAGGCAATGAGCCGTGGGTAGGGTGACCATGTAATTTATCATCTAAATTGGAATACTGTAAAGATTGTGCTTTTTATTCTGGGATAGCAGGCACAAATGGGGACTCTTCTTAGGCAAACCAGTGTGTATGGTCCCCTTGGCTATGTGGGATCTGGAAGAGAGACTTTCAGGTGGAGGAAAAGCTAATGCAAAGGCCTTGAGGCAGGAGTGTGTCTGCCTGGTACGAGGTCCACCAAGACCACTGTGGTTAGAGCCAATGAGCAAAAGAGGGGGCGGATGCAGAGAAGGCCAGGCGTTTCACTGGGGGCCTGAAGTCCATGGTAAGGACTTTAGCATCGACTCTGAATGAAATGGAGGGTCATGACTTGACTTGTGTTTTAGAAGGACAGTAGAGCATAGCTGGCCTAGAAAAGAGGTAGGGATTTCCTTCAGAGGCCGTTGTGATAAGCCAGGTGAGACAAGAGAATGAGTGGTGCTGGGTGTGGGTGGCGGCAGCAGCAATAGTGAGAAACGGTTAGATCCTTGACGTATTTTAAAGGTAAAACCAACTCTATTTGCTGATGGATTTTAATGTGGAGTGTGAGAAAGAGAGAGGACTCAAGAATGACTCCAGGATGTTTGGCCTAAGCGGTGGAAAGATGCAGTTGCTATTTCCTGTACTGTTAAAGATACTAGATGGAGCAGGTTTTAGGGGAAAAGATGAATTAACTATTGGATGTGTTAAGCCATGTTGATAGACCCAAGAAGTCTATAAAATAGCCAAAATAGTTCCCCCCAATAAAATCAAGCTTCTATCATCAGAAAGAGAAAAAGATGTTGAATAGTTCGAGTCTGAGGACACAGCAACCATTACTTACAGCAACTCTGTTGAGAAAAGAAAATGAAGTTTTCTGTTGTGACTTATTTTTAGTGAGTCTAAGCTGGGATCCTAATAGTGCTTCTTTTCTAAGTTCTCCAAATCTGCTCTTTCAATAATTAGGCCTAGAATTTTGCTATAGTTCTCAGAATCTGAAAACTTATTTCTTTTTTGAAGGTTGTAACTACTTTTGCACGTCTTCTGTCCTCCAAAAGATCTTGCAGTGCTCTGGAGTGTATTTAGTTATTAACTCTTTTATAAAATCTGTGCATTCTTTTAAAAACCTCCTCATTTAAGAGCTTCTGTTTTCTTAAAGTTTCCTTAACTTTTTTAATTTTAAAATCACTTATTCTGTTTTACTTTAAAAGTAATATGTGTGAATTGCAGGATATTTAGGAAATATATATGCACAGCAAGATTAAAATCCCACACCAAAAATAAAAACTGCTAGCATTTTAAGGCGTGTCCTTCATAAATATATATCTTAAATATATGTACACATATATATTTAAATAAAATGACATTATATTGTACAGTCTGTTTTTGTAACTCACCATTTTCACTTATATAAGGTCATCTTGACAGATAACGTGGAGGCATAATAACAATGAGATAGTTGCACATTCTCTCTGTCATCTGTTAACCTTACACCATCTGCCCTTAGCACAGGGCTTATTGCATCCTTTGTTTTGCTCCAAATAATTTTAAAAGAAAACAATTTATCTGGGCATTATTTTTTGCATATCTCAATTCAATCTAGAAATTTAGTCATTGTCACATTTCTAACAGTTCTAAGCCACTCTCTTAACTTCATTTGTCCTTTATTGTGAGCTTATAGTGATCACTTCTGGTTGTATATTGAACACTCATTCCTCTTTTCCTTCTTCCTAAAAGGACTCCTATTTGCACCCCACCCCTATACATGCAGCCATATGTCTAATCAATTCAACTTAAAAAAATTAACATAGAATTGACTATTTTTTTTGGTGTGCAGTACCACAAATTTTAATATATGTGTAGATTCATATTATCACCACTACAATCAGGGTACAGAAAAGTTCCATCACCCCAGTGAACTTCATTGCACTATCCCTTCATTGCACAAACCCCTCTTTACCCCTAACTCTTGGCAACCAAAGATCTAGTTTCTGTTACTATCACTTTTATCTTTTTAAGAGTGTCATATAAGTGGAATCATACAACGTGTAACCTTTTGAGATTGGCAGCTTTCACGAAGCATAATGCCTTTGCAATTGATCCAAGTTGTATGTATTGATACTTTATTTATTGCAGAGTAGTATGTTACTATTAATATAAATATGTACCACAGTTTGTTTACTCATTTATTATTTATTAATTTGCCTGTTGAAGGACATCTGGGTTGTTTCTAATTTGGGGGGGATCATGAATAGAGCTGCAATAAACATTTGTGTACGAGTTGTTGTGTGAACATTTTCCCTGGGCAAATACTCAGGAGAGGATTGATGGTCACAGTGTAAGTGTGTATTTAACTTTATAAGAAACTGCCAAATAGTCTTCCCAGTGGCTGAATCATATTTCATTGCCATCAGCAATTTATGAGAGTACCTGTTTTTCTTCATCTCCACCTGCTCATGGTGTTGTTAGTCTTTTTTAAATTTAGCCATTCTTAAAGGTGTGTACTGGTCTTTCATCATGGTTTTAATTTGCATTTCCCAACGGCTGATGATGTTGAGCACGTTTTATGTACTTACTTGCTTTACATATATCCTCTTTGGTAAAGTTCAAATCTTTTGCCCAAGTCTTTTAAATTGAGTTATTAAATATTTTACTATTATGACAGTTCTTTATATATTCTGGATACAAGTTCGTTGTTACATATATGATTTAAAAATAATTTCTCCCAGTCTGTAGCTTGTTTTTTCATTATTTAAGTGTCTTTCATAGAGCGAATTAAAAAAATTTTGATAAAGTCTAATTTATCCAGGTTTTTTCTTTTATGGATTATACCTATGGTGTCATATCTAAGACCTCTTTGCCTTATCTTGGCTTATGAAGAATTTCTTTCACTTCAGTTATCAGAGTTGCTTTCTTGAGCTCCTTCCTTTCCACAATCTTCTCAGCTCATCCCCTTTATGGTCCTTTGGCTAGAAAGCTGGGGCTTTATCTATCATGCTCTGCCACATGTTTCCAACTCCAGGGCCAAGCACGAGGAGCACAGAAAGAGAAAAAAAATCAGTGGGAGTTCTTACCACCCTCTTGGGACCACAGCTCCTCTGCTCAGAGAGGAAAGTTCCTCTTCCTCAGTTTTGGGTGCCTGTGGGCCCCTGCTGCCATGACTGTTGCTCCCAGTAGACTTTCCTGCCCCTTGAGCTAGTACTAGAGGGCTCCTTCTTGAGATCTCTCTATCCACACCAATGTCCACATCTGGTGCTTGGGCTGCCTTGAGACTAGGCTGTGAGATACTGGAGGGAAAATAAAAATGGTAAATTCACTGCTGGTTCAGAGGTGATTTGAATTCCAGTCTCCTTTCCCAATCTGCCTGCTGCTATTCACTTTTAACAGTCCTTAAGTGGATTCTTGCATTTTGTTCCAAACATATTGTCCTGGTTTTATTACTGCATTTAGTGGGAGAGACAGGTTGGAGAGTGCCTACTTCATCTTACTCATCTTACTTGGAACTCCCCATATGCAGTGCTTGAGGGTGATTGTCTACGGAATGGCATTTAACTCAACTCTGGCCAATGAGATTTGAAAGGAGTCCTATTGGGAATGGTCTTAGCAAAGTTCTCTACTAAGAGAGACACTCAAGAAGAGATGCTCTCTTTCTTCTACTTCTAAATGCTGTTATCTCAAGATGTAATATCTAGGACTACCGCTGCCATTTTGTTACTGGTCTTGAGATAAAGGCAACACACAGATAGCAGAATAAAAACATGAAAAGGACCTGGTCTTTGATGACATGATTGAATCTGCCCTATTTCAGGACTTCTTTCGATGGATGATACTTACGTTCCCCTTTAAGCTTGTTTGAGGTTTGGAGTTTGAGGCTTTTACTTGCTGCCAAAAGTATTTGAAAGTACAGTATTCTTTTTTCTATATTTTGTACAAGTTTTTTTAAAAAAATCTGAACTTCAGAGAGTTTCCTCTATTGTATCTATTTTCTTTAAACCTGTGCTGTCCAGTCACATGTGGCTATTGAACACTTAAAATGTGGCTATTCTGAATTGAAATGTGCTATAAAGTATAAAATATATACCAGATTTTGAAAATTTAGCTAAAAAAGAAGGTAAATATTTTGCTAATAATTTTTATATTTATTACAGGTTGAAATAACAATATTTTGGAAACATCGGTTTAATAATTATGCTATCATAACTATGAATCCCAAGTCCAAAACTAAGCTTTCTTTTACTGCTTTCGGTTAAGAGAAGCAAGTCTTTTCTATATGAGTGTCAGGCCTGGACTACAGTTTGAAACTGTTCTCTTAACATTCACTTGAAACTGGATTTAGTTACTGTTGCCCTTTTAGACTCCACTCAAAAATATCTCTCCTCTATTCTAGATGCACAGCATCCTGCAATCCCTCTTCTGGGAATCTCTAATCTTTAATTAATTCAAATTAAAATTTATGTGATTAAAAAATAATAAATTTCACTTGTTTCTTTTAACTTTTTAAAATGTGGCCATAAGAAAATTTAAAATTACATATGTGGCTTACATTCCTATTGAACAGCAGTGCTTCAGAGAATTTCCCCTTTTCCTGTTCATTGGAATATTTACATTTGCATCATGTAGATTTGTTTTAAGAGCTTTTCAACCATCATGATCTAGCTTTACTTTTAAAGGCTTCATGACTGTATTTTTCATTGGAATTTAATGAGTTCTCTTTTCTAAGCACTAAATTGTTCTCACACATGAAAAACCTTAAACCTGGAAATATTGTAAAAAATGTTTTTGGCCCTATCCTCAGAGAATCTGATTAATTAGGTCATAGAGCCCAGGCAATACTCACTGGCCAGGTATATAGGCTGTGTCTGACATGCAGTCCTACTCTGCCTTCCCTCAAGTGTCAGTGTCTTTGTTCATTTGGAATCATCACAGTTTTCCACCATCTCCATTTAATAAGCATGGTGCTTAGTATAAGGCACTAGTTATCGCCCTGTGTTATTACATTTATGTTCCTATCCATTTTTTGCATATTGGTATATAGATATATGAAACTATGATGTCATTGATCCCCTTCCTAGTGACTTTCTCATGTTGCCTATTGGAACTTCACCATCATTTTATGTCATCTTGACATACTCTTTAACAGTGATCTTCAAACTGAGGCACGTATAACCCTGCGGGTAAATGAGCCTTCCCAGAAGATATTGTATTAGAGGTGGGTAATTTAATAGAAATGCATTGTGGATTCTATTATAAATAATGCATTAAACAACACCATTTATAAGTCCAGCTCTTAATGGTAGCCTAATATGTATCTTTCTGGGGCTGTTAATTTCCACTCGCCCCTCATTATAGATAAAAATAATAATCATCCATGGCCATGTGAACTAATTGAACAAAAATAGCACCATCATTTGAATAAGCGATGAATTCTCAATAAAATTTTACTTTTTTGTTTTCTAGTTATACTAATGTTAAATATATTTATGTTTTGGTTACTTAGTGATTTTAATGATAATTCAATCCAGAAGTGTTGCTATACTTAATAGTCCCATAAAATTTTTAAAAATTAAATTTATATCCATATTTTATTGAAGACAATTTAATAGGTTGGTCAATGAAAGACTTTTAAGTATAACAGTATAGTGCATGAAAATCAAATTCTTTTGGGACTGGAGAATGAAAATGTCAGTTCTGAGGGAAAAAGGAAGGATGTAAAATTCTGACTGCCAAAGAACTTGTCCGTGGACTTCTCAAATTACCATGGTATTTAAGAGAGATTTGACTCACATTAAACATGTTAGAACAATTCTACTTAAAAATGTCATTATTTAAAATACACAAGAAATCCTTTGCTACCATTTATACCTATATTAGAATTTTTAGATGTTAACCCAGGAATGTGAAAGGGATGTCAATAATTTTTTAAAAATCTTTTATGGGGTACAGGAGAAACTGCTGCTTGTCAAATTTTATGTGGGCATTTTTTTTCAAAAAAGTAAAATTTTATTGAGAATTCATCTCTTATTCAAATGATGGTGCTCTTTTTGTTCAGTTAGCTCACGTGGCCATGGATGATTATTATTTTTATCTGTAATGAGGGGCGAGTGGAAATAGCTCATCCTATTTGACATAAATTTCTCTTGAAGAAGTCAAATAATATGTGGGTCAATATCTCACCAATTGTCTGACATGAATACATTCTTGACTCACCATACCCATTGTTTAGAAATCCAAATCCCATTCATTGATTATATACTTATGTATATAAATAGAGAACTACATCTAGACATGTGGGTCTCTCTCTCTCTCTGTCTCTCTCTGTCTCTCTTTCCCCTTCTCCTCCATCTCTCCAGCTACTTATTTCCCAAATACTACTTTTTCCTCCAAAATCCCAACTTTCAGAGGGAAAAGTAATGAAAGCACTCCACCATTCCACAGTCCTCCAAGACTACACAGATCCTTCAGTTTTCTCTCCAAGGTTTCATAGTCCCTCTAGAACTTTCCCAAGTCTCCTCTGTGGGAATTTTCCATTCTCTGACTCCTACCAGATGCAGCAGGATATTGCTTCCTTTATAAAAGGTCCACCTTTACTTATAGAGTATGTTTATATATCTATGTACATGGAAATATATAATTTAATTTCCAAATTTATAAAATTTCAAAATATAAGAGCATATAGTTAAAGAGAATTAAAAAGTATATATGTGTATATATGTATGTATATATGAATATATATATATATTTCAGTATCTTTTTCCCATATCACAATCCCCTACCTAGGAAATTATTAAAATTTTTTTCTATATATTTAAGTTCATGTACATACACATATGTTTAGTTAAGACATTTTTATCAACTGGGAGTATAGTATATATTCTGTTAATCCATTTCATTATTCTTAACTACAGCAAAGTACAAAGTACCATCCTGTATTTAACCATGGCTCATTGATGACCATGAAGGAGGTTCTCAATGATTAATCTGTTAGTCACAAACAATGCTGTAAAGAATATTCTTATGAATATATCTTTGTGCTTATGTTTGATTATTTCTTGAGGATAGATTCCTATAAGTGGGATTGCTTGGTCAACGACTACACATTTTCACCTTTAATTGATATTGTCCTCTAAAAAACAGGGCCATATTACATTCAGATAAAAATGGAAGAAATATATGCTTCCTTATATCTTCATCAAGATGCCTATAATCAACTTTTAAAATGTGTGCCAACCAAACAGGGAAATAATGAATTCTTGTGGATATTTTAATTTGCCATCTCTGACTTCTGGTGCATTACTTTGTGAGAAATGGCATGTACTGAATTTGAATTTCAGTAATGCTGAGTTACTTTTATTTCTCCTCTAGGCCATATTTATCTGCTCAGTATTATTTGGATATGGCTTTTGATTCCCCTCTGACTTCTAAAAAACATATTTTCCATTTTTCTTTTTGGGTCATTTCCACTTTTCTATTTTTGTCTTCATCTTTCTTGATAAACAGTATAGAGAGGTCTTCCTCAGGCCTGCTTGCCTTCACCTCAAGCAGCTGACTCGTTTAACATAAATAGCTAGATATTGCTTCTGGCAAGAACACAAACTGAGGACACTCCCTGGAGGGCCAAAGGAATAATCACCTCACCTTCTATTCCTCTTGCTTTTGGTTCGTTTCTAACACTTTATTATTAAGTGTTGGAAAAGTTATTTTCTTCTCTATATTAAGGTGGTATTTTTGAAACTTTTCCACCAAATTGTTCCTATAAGCAAAGAAGAGTGAACGTGCAAATAATGATTTGTTTTTCTTATTCCAAACCTCTGAGTAAAATTAAAGGTACTGGAACTTTTGTAGCTATCTTCTGTCAGTTCTTTTACACAGAATGTCCTGGTTAAAGAAGCACTGTATTAAATTGGATGAAGATCAAAATCATTATTAATCCAATTCAACTCAATTTTACAAAAAAATATATATTGTATGCTAAAGTTCAAGTTAGCAATTACAGTTGTCCCTTGGTATCCATGGGGAATTGTTTCCAGGACCCGCCTCAGATACCAAAATCCACAGATGCTCAAGTCTCCTATATAAAATGGTGTAATATTTGCATATAACCTACACAATCCTCCTGTATACATTAAATCATCTCTAGATACTTGTAATACTTAATACAATGTAAAGGCTATGTAAATAGTTGTTATACTGTATTGTTTATAAAATAATAAGAAAAAAAAAAGTCTGTCCATGCTCAATACAGATGTAACCATCCATTTTTTTCCTGAATATTTTTGATCTGCTCTTGGTTAAACTGATGGATGCACAACCCATGGATATAGAGGGCCAAATGTATATGGGAGTTTGGGGGAAAGTTTTGACTTTTGACATCATAGAGTACCTGAAAGGGTCTCAGGGACCACATTTTGAGAACTGCTAATCTAGAACAATGGCTCTCCATTTGTCTGAACATGACAGATACCCTGAGTCTCAGCCCTAGAGATTTTGATTCAATTAGTTTGGGGGTAGGCCTGGCCACTGATATTGTTTAAAAACTCCCTAGGTTATTTTAACATCCAGCCAGAGTTCAAAATCACTACTGTAGAACATAAATGCAGTGTTTTTCATTGTAGACACTCAGAATCTTTTTTGGGATTGTACTGAAATATCTGCACACACAAAAACATTTAAAATACAATAAATTAGTATCACAATATTAAGCCATATTGTATAGATTAGGGTTACTTTGTGTGGAGATTGGGCCAGAATAATTTCGAGATTATCTTTCTCAGAATTACTAGTGTTTTGGAACTTCATTCTCATTAGGTATAGATTACTAGTATTATCTATCTATCATCTATCTATCAATCATCTGTCCCTGCGTGTATGTATGCATGTATGCATGTGTGTATGTGTGTGTGTATATATATAATATATAGCTAATGGAATAGAATATTTAAATCTAATAGTGAAATGATTATCCATATGTGTTTTCATATACTTATATTAAAAAAAGGATCAGTATTAAAAGATGATTTTTCTAAGTCATTATAAAACTCCCTCTTGCATTTCCTGAGGCCAATCCACTTCGGAGAATAAATCACTGGAAGTATATTAGAACATCAGGGGAGAGGAAGGAGAATAAAAGCAGAAGGTTTAGATACTTATTACATAGTAGTTTTTCACCTCTTGAGTATGGGAGTGGGCAGAATTGTTATTGGGCTTTCTTGTCATTTCTTCCTCATAAGATCTATTGAGTGTGAGAATTTCAAGAGGAACGTGAGGACCAGGGATGGCGTTCTTGATGAGAACACAATTAAGTTATCTTATTGTTAATGCTTTTGCCTTGATATGTGTGTAATATCGGCATTTTGCTAAAAAACTAAGCAGTTTACATATTTGAAACCCTCACTAACAGATCTGAATGGTTCTTATTTATTACATTGTTGATAATTCTTTGGTTTTAAAATTAAAACATAGAATCTCTAATAAATTCATTTTAAGTAAGTTTAATATTAATGGAAACAGAGGGAGTTCAGTTTTGGCTTTTATCATTATTTTTAAATCAAGAGAGAATTAGAATGCACCATAGATATAAACATAAAAGATGAAACTATAACACCTCTAGATGAAAGCAGAAGAGAAAATCTTCATGACCTTGGGGTAGGCAAAAATTTCATAGATAAGATAAAAAAAAGCTAATCATAAAATTTAAAAAATGATAAATAGGATCTTATTAAAATTAAAACTTCTGATCTTCAAAGATATTCTTAGGTAAAATGAAAAAGTAGCTATCGATTGGGAGGTAATATTCACAATATGTATACCTGATGAAGAATTTTATCCATAATATATAAACTGAATAATGAGAAGACGAACAACCCAATTAAAAAATAAGCAAAAGATTTGAGCAGGCACTTCACAAAAGAAGATATGTGAAAGCCAATAAGCACATACAAAGATGTGCAACATGATTAGTCACCAGGGAAATGTAACTTAGAACCACACGATATACAACTACACATCTACTAGAATGGCTAAAATAAAAGGAATAAGCAACTGTTAATAAGAATGCAACTGGAACTCTCATATGTTGCTGGAATGTAAAATAGTCTGGCAGTTTCTTATAAAGTTAAATAAATATACATCTACCATTAGATCTAGCCATTCCACTCCTAGGTATATACCCAAGAGAAATGAAAGCGTATGACCCCATACAAAAACTTATTCATAGTAGATTTATTTGTAATAGTTCAAATGTACAAATGACTCAAATGTCCATTAACAGGTGAAAACAAACAAAATATAATACTATTTATATAACTTGTATA
Organism: Daubentonia madagascariensis; assembly: GCA_023783475.1. Classification (NCBI taxonomy): domain Eukaryota; kingdom Metazoa; phylum Chordata; class Mammalia; order Primates; family Daubentoniidae; genus Daubentonia; species Daubentonia madagascariensis. The sequence goes on along the minus strand of JAKFHU010000600.1, from coordinate 43,882,554 downwards.
ACAAAATAGAATACTACTTGGCAACAAAAATAAACTAATATACGAGGTCTGTCTGGAAAGTATCCAGCCATGTAATATGAAAAACAGAGACATTTATTGAAGAAGATACAAGATACAAGAAATATTGATTGTAGATAGGACAATGACCCCTCATTCCTCTTCAAAATAGGCAGGTTGAGACTTCACACAAGAGACCCCAGTGTCTCTTAACCTAACCTGTACATGTTCAACATTCTCAGTTGTTCTGCTTCTTGCAGGACTTCCAGAACGTGGATCTCTTTCAACAGCTTCTTGACCATCTTTGAAGCATTTGTGCCACACTTGTATTTGTGCTGCACTCATTGCATCGTCCCTGAAAGTCTTCTGAATCATCTGAATAGTTTCTGGGGAGGAATGTTCAAGCTTAATGCAAATTTGATGCAGATTCATTGCTCTACTCGCTCAGTCATTTTTAATGCGACAGCCACACAGTACACATGCTCACTCAACAGTGTCTAGTGCCCCACTGACTAGTACAGTGAAGTTGTCATTGTTGATGCATGTGCATTCCAATCCACTCTCCTTGGCTGCCAGGTTACATCAATGTCGTGCAAACCATTCTCCTTATATTAACAATGGCTGGATACTTTCCAGAGACCCCTTGTATATAACTACATAGACAAATATCAAAAACATTATGCTGAGTTTAAAAAGCCAGACACAAAAGAATACACACTTTATGCTTCCATTTTAATAAAATTCTAGAACAGACAAAACTAATCTATAGTGATGGAAAGCAAAATAATGGTTGCCTGGGGCTGGGGACCAGAGAAAGAGGCCAAGGGAACTTTTTAGAGTGATAGAAATGTTCTATAACTTGGTTATGGTGATGGTCACACAGGGGTGAATTCATTTGTCAACACGCATTAAACTTACACTAAAATTAGTATTTTTGTTGCATATAAATATGCTTCAGTTTAAAATAAACACATTAGTGTAGGTAATAATTGCTATAGAAGTTTAGAGAATAAGAGAGATCATTAAAGGCCGGCAGGTTTAGAATATAGAAATGTCAGGTCTGGCTGCACACTAGGAAAAGCAGCTGAAGGCAGTCGGAGGATCACACTGGTCTGGGACTCAGATAATCCAGCTTTGAGGATGCTTCCTCTCATCTAAATTTTAGTATGGATTGTAAGGGGCTGAAAGATGTTTCTCTGTGTGTTAAAGAACAGAGAGTAATCAGGAACCAGATAAAAAGAGAAATCATTGTGTAAGGTCAGAAGGCAACTTAAAAAAAACCTTTCTGTTAAGTTGCAAACAGACTCTTAGTGGATGCTCAAAGAATGTTTGGCACTAAGCTGCTTTGAAAAGCTATCAGAGGCTTCTCAGTCCAAGAAAGGCTTCAGAGTGGATCTGAGGATTTCTTTCCTTTTGGCCAGAGAAAAGGCCAGAGATAGTCCAAAACCCTAATGTTAAAGCTAAAAGTGTATGCTGACGTTTTAATTTCTTTGGATTTTGCCCACAATGGTGTGTCACTTTTAATATAATTTATAGATGTACAATTGTTTGATTTTTATTGCATACTTTTCCTGTTTAGAGCGTGAAATTGTTCAGATTATCTCAGTTCTCCACCAGAAGCCACTCTTATTTATTTAACTTTTTATTTTGAGATAATTGAGATGCACATGCAGTTCTAAGATATAATACAGAAAGCTCCTATACATCTATCACCCAGTTTTTCCCAATGCTAACGTCTTGTAAAATGATAGTATGATATCACAACTGGAAAATTGACATTGATTACAATCCATTGACCTTATTCAGATTTCACCAGTTTTACATTCATTTATCTGAGTGTGTGCACGCATGTGTATTTAGTTCTATGCCATTATGTCACATGTGACCACCAACAAAGTCAAGATACAGAACAGTCCCATCCTCATGAGGACCCCTTATGTTGTCCTTATATAACCACACTCTCTTTCCTCCCCCTCAACCTGACCTCTGTACATACCCTCTGAAAACCACTAATCAGTTCCCCATTTCTGTAATTCTACCATGTAATAAATATTGCAGAAATGGAATTATATAGTATGCAACATCTTGGGATTGGATTTTTTTCACTCAGCATAATTCCCTGGAGATTCATCCAAGTTGTTGTGTGTATCAATAGTTCATTCCTTTTTATTGCTCAGTTCTGTTTCATGGGTGTGTGTGTGTGTGTGTGTGTGTGTGTATATATAGAGAGAGAGAGTTAGAGAGAGAGATACACCATAGTTTGTTTAACTAGTCACCACCCATTGTAGGACATCTGGGATATTTCCAATTTTTGGCTATGAATAACATTGTTAAGAAAATTCATATATAAGTTTTTGAGTAAACATACATTTCTTTTTTCTGGGGTAAATTCTGGAGAGTAGAATTGCTGGGTTGTGTTGTAACTCCATGCTTAGTTTTTTAAGAAAACTGTTGAACTGTTTTCCAGTGTGGCTGTACCACTTTACATTCCTACCAGCAAGGCATGAATAATTCAATTCCTTTACATTCTTGCTGACATTTGGTGTTGTCACTATTTTTTTTAATTTTGACCATTCTGATAGGTATGTAGTAATAGCTAACTGTGGTTTAATTCCCATTTCCCTAATGGCTTATGAAGTTGAAAAATTTTTATATATATAATAAATATATACATATATATAATTTTTAATATATATATTATGTGCATATTTGCCATTTGTATATCCTTTTCAGTGACATTAGAAAATTGTCATGTCAATTTTCTAATTGGATTATTGTTTTTTTTACTATTAAGTATTGAAAATTGTTTATATATTCTAGATACTAGTCCTTTGTCGGATAAGTGGCTTGCAAATATTCTTTTAGTCTGTAGCTTGCCTATTTATCCTCTTAACAGGGTATTTTGTAGCAGAGAAGTTTTTAATTTTGGTGAGGTCCAATTTATCAACTTTTCCTGTCATGAATTATGATTTTAATGTCATCTAAGAATTCTTTGTCTAGTCCTAGATCCTGAAGATTTTCTATTTTTTAAGAAAGATATATCATTTTATATTTTATATTTAAGTTCATTGTCCATTTTGAGTTCATTTTTGTAGAAGATGTGAAGTTAAGATTGATTTTTTTTTTCTTTTTTCCTATGGCTCCAGTACCATTTATTGAAAGGCTATCCTTCCTCCACTGAATTACCTTTGCACTTTTGTCACAAATCATTTGGAAAAAAATCAGTTGGAAATATTTGTGTGGGTCTATTTCTGGTGTTTCTCTCCTGTTCCATTGATCTCTGAGTCTGTCCCTCTGCTAATACCACACAGGCTTGATTACTGTCACTGTATTGTAAACCTTAATATCAGGTAGAGTGATTCCTTTCACTTTATTCTTCTTTTTGGATTGTCTTAGCTATTCTAGGGTTTGGGCCTTTCATTTAAATTTTAGAATAAGCTGGCCAATGGCCCACAAAAAAACTTGCTTGTATTTTGATAAAAATTGCATTAAGGCTACAAATCAATTTGGGGAGAATTGACTTCTTTATAATGTTGAGTCTTTCAATCTCTGAATAAGGTGTGTCTCTCTGTTTATTTAGGTCATTACTGACTTCTTTCATCAGCTTTTGCAATTTTCAGCATAGAAATAATGTACATGTTTTGTTATGTTCATGCCTAATTATTTCATTTTCTTCGGATTGATTGTAAATGTGTTTTAATTTTGGTTTCCATATGTTCATTATTACTACAGTTTATGTTGTTGTTTAATGCCATCGATAGGTTTTTGGAAAGTGTTGACTTTAAGTGAAACAACATACAGGTCCTGGAATAACTTCATTTTGTTCAATGCCATTTTGTTATAACTTTGAAAAGGGAAAAAATTGGTTTAGTAATATGTTATTTCACTTAAAGCTGCAGTTTCCAAGAACCTATTGACAACATTAAGTGACAACTTACTATATATAGAAATGACATTCATTTTTGTGTTAATCTTATATCCTGTGACCTTGCCGAAATCACTTTTTAGGTTCTAGGAGTTTTATTTTTGTATAATTCGTGGGATTTACTAAATAGACAATCATATCATCTGCAAAAGGGACAGTTTTATTTCTTCCTTCTGAATCTGTATGCATTTTCTTTTTCTTGCCTTATTGCAGTGGCTAGAACTTCTAGTACTGCGTCAAATAGGAGTGGTGAGAACTGAATCCTTTCCTTTTTCACTATTTAGGGGAAAACATTCTGTCTTTCACCATTAGGAATGATAGCTGTAGGTTTTTTAAAATGGACTTTATTTTTTAGAGCAGTTTTAGGCTCACAGAAAAATTGAATGGATGGTACAGAAATTCCCCATATACTCCCTTTCCCCACACGTGTACAGCTTCCTTCACTATCAACATCCCCCACCAGAGTGGCACACTTGTTATAATTGACAAATATACTTTAGGTTTTTTAAATTTAGATGCTCTTTATCAAATTGAGATAGTTACTGTCTATTCCTATGTTGCTGAGAGTTTTTAATTATGAACGAGTATTGGATTTTGCCAAATGCTTTTCTTGCATTAATTGATACAATCATCTTCTTTAGCCTGACAGTTCTTCCTCTTCATCCTCTAAATTGGGGGCTTATGATGATGAGGTTTGCTATGAAAATTGACTTTTGGTGGAAAGCCAGCTGTCAGTCATGAAGTATTAGAACAAAATAAAGTTCAAAGACATGGATTTATAACATGTATGACAGGAATTTCCTACTGTACATTAAAGTTGAGTGGCAGTCAGTGGAATTAAGTATAAATTCTTAATAAATAATAGTGCAGAAAAGGATACGTGTACATTTGAGTTCTGGAACAAAGAGAAATGTATTACCTATTTAGATACAAAAGCCACTATTTTCTAATATTCAATGTGCCTTAAGCATAGTGACCTCATTTTAATAACTAGTACTATGTAATAATACTTCTTCAACTTTACAGGGACCTATAATCTATGCATTCTACCTCTTTTTCATTCTTTAATACTCCACCTCCTCATGTCCTTATTTTTCTTCCTATCTAGTTTTGATTCCATGGTCCATTTTTATAATTGTTCCCTTGCCAATATCCTTTATCTCCCTTGACCCACTCTCCCTCTGTTGCAGCTGCCTAACCCTCAGTCCTATCAAATCCAAATCCCGAACTACTCCAGGCCTGCATGCGCATGGTAGAGAGGAGCTCCAGAAAAACTTTTAATGTACAACCACTAATATCACATGGGCACTTAGGTCCAATAACCCCAAGGCCCAACATTTTCATTATCTATTTTCTATTTACTTATCCTCTCAGATTACTATATCTTTTTCCTTTTTCCTCAAAACTTTAATACTTTCTTCCCCATCTTGGCTCAGCTGATGATATTGCTTCCTATTTCATTTAGAAAAGAGAAACAATTAGGAAAGAATGCTCACAAACAACCAGAACGGGTGCTCACTTAACCGTCTTTCTACCGGCTCCTACAGATGAATTGTGTATCCTCAAACCAAGACCCACCCCGTTATTTCTAGAACCCTTCCCCTCTCACCCATTCTAGGACATAATTCCAGCAAATTTTCCCTTTATTTCCTGCATGATCAAGGTTTTTCTCCCTGGTTAGATCATTCCCATTAACATATAAACATGCTATAATTAACTGCCCCCCCCCAAAAAAAAACCCTCTTTTAATCCTACATCCTCTTCTAGATCATGCCCAATTTCTCTACCACATTTTACAGAAAAGCCCCTGGAAAGATATGTCTGTACTCTCCACGTACTACTGCTCTTTCCCATTAACTTTTGACCCCTCTCCAGTTAGGCTTTTTCCTCTTACACTCTACTGAGCCTGTTCATGTGAAGGTCACTAGGGGCTTCCACAATACCAAATATAATGATTAATTCTTGGACCACATAGTCTTGACCGTTAGCAAACCTGACACAAAAATCTTGATCTTTCCCTCAAGCCTGCCCCTCCCCAAGCTTTTCCCATCTTATCTTAATAAATTGTGAAGTGGGTTCACTAACGACCAATCCTAAGAGAAGACTCCCACTGTGTGGAAGACCGCAGAGACCATCACAATGCTAACCACTAGGAATGGGAGTCCAAACACTTCTGCCCACTGCATCCTGGGCTGCAGTGTTACCAATGCCTGAGTCATATAACATGCAATGTGTTATATGAAGCAGGTTTATTACTTACAGATAGGCAGCAAGGAACAAAAGAAGTCTAGGATCCATTGTGAGCTACTTCCCCAAGGCTCAAGAAAGCTTCCCTGGGTGGATGGAGTTGTGATTGTGCATGCCCTACTTACACCACAGCTGAGAGACCTGGAAAGGCATCTTGTCCTGGGTTATATACCTCAGGGGCAATGAGACTCACTGGTAAAGCTTCAAAGGACACCCTGCTTCTAGGGGAGAAAGGAACAATGCCTGAGCTATCCTGGGCAGTTCATCCCTAACTAAAGATGTTTTGTTCCTTAGGAGGGAAAGGAACAACACCCAGGTTGTTTCAGGCAGGATATTGCATTCCAAGCACATTCTATAGTTATTCTTGAGAACTACAAGCATGAAATGGGGGAGAACTGGATGTGTCCAAGGCTACCCAGAAAACTGTCCTGCAAGAAATGTCAACTCTATCCTTTTAGGTCCTCAGGTCAGACATCTGGTATCAATCTTGAGGTCTGTCACATATACCCCTGTATAATCCTTCAGCAAAACTCACCACCCCTGTGCTACCATCCTAGTCCTTGCATGGATTATTTCAATTGCCTCAGTCATCTCTTGCACAAATTATTTCAATTTCAATTGCCTCAAAACTGTTTTTTCTCTTTTTTTATTTTTCAGTGAATTCTCATCAAATCCACCAGAAAGCCTTCTCTAAAACCCACAACAGATCATGACATTCCTCAGCTCAAAACTCCAATAGCTTTCTATCACTCTTAACAAAAGCCAAAGTGCTTCTAATGACCTACAAAACCTTACACAGTCTTGGCTCCCCAATATTTTTCTGGCTCCACCTCCTTTTCCTCTCTCCCTAACTTACTCCACTCTAGCCACGCAGACCTCCTTGCCATATCTCAGGCACCGGCAACATTTCTGTCTCAGGGTATTTGCTTTTGCTGTTCCCTTTCCTCCAGATATCTATATACCTAACTTCCTACAGGTCTTTGTTCAAATGCCGGGCCTTTCCTAACTATTGTATTTAATATTGTAACTGTTCTTCCTGGGCTCAGCACTCCCTATCTCCCTTTTATTATTCCCATCTATTTTACTTAAATTTTTAAAATATTATCTGTGCCCCCTATTAGAATGTAAGCTTCATGAGATCAGGAATTTTAATCCATTTTGTTCACTATGCCAAGAACAGTACTTTGCACAAGTTGTTGCTTAATAAATACTTGTTGAATGAATGAATAAATATATAAATAAATAGCAGAGATGACAACCTTGGGACCAGTTTCCAAAGAGAAGCCTTGTGATCTAATACTTGCATTCATGGCCATGTTGAAAAGAGACCAATGTAAGTCAGAGAACACATCCCAGTCCTCTCCTGTGGTCCCCAGAATATCTAAGGAGGACTTCAGTCCTTTGAGAGGTATGGGGAAGACCTTGGGCCAGAAGAACAGACTTGCGACTCTCATCAGCACAGAGATGTGGCTTACCGAGAGCAGCTCCACTGGATGAAACCAAACATCACTCATATCAGCTATGCTTGAACATTGCATCATGTGAAATGACCAATAACTGTGGTGTTCAATTTGAGTTCCAATAATTCTTGATTTGGGGGCTCTCAAAGGGAATGAAGATATTGGAAATGGTTTCCATGAGGCCACAAATAGTGCTACCTAGTTGCTTTATGTTTTCTATCATCTTCTTTGCTGTCATCGTCATCGTAATTGTCATTATCCCTTCATCATTATTAGAGTTATTATAAGGAGGAAAGCACCATGTTATCTAATATAGGTTTAACATCCCTAATCCAAAAATCTAAAATCTGAAATGCTCCAGAATTCAAAATTTTTTGAGTGCTGACATGACAGCACAAGTGGAAAATTCCACACCTAAACTTATGTGATGGGCTGCAGTCAAGATGCAGTCAAAGCTTTGTTTTTATGCACAAAATTATTAAAAGATGTTATATAAAATTACCTTCAGGCTGTGTGTATATGGTGTCTATAAAACATAAATGAATTTTGTGTTTAGACTTGGTTTCTATACCCAAGATAGCTCATGATGTATTTTCAAATATTCCAAAACCCAAAATAATCCAAAATCCCAGACACTTCTGGTCCCAAGCATTTCAAATAAGAGATTCTCAACCTCTCGTATATTAATATTTCTCGTTTCTGTGAGGTAGATTCAGGAAAGAGAACTAAAATATCTCTCCCAATGTAATTTGGGGTCATTGTTTCTCATATGCTTCTGATGGATGAATGTTGCTTGAGATCTTAGACAATCTGTTTGGTTGTCCTTGCCTTCTTTCCACTTCATCTTTAATTACTAAAGAATGGTAATTTTGATTTTAGTCAAGGTAATTCAACTTTAGATATTCTTAACTTCTTCCTCTTTTAACAATTTCTCACATTCCTGACAAGTGCTGTTTAGAGTGGCAGACTGTTTCATAGCCCTGACTTAATGCAGAGGAAGATGGTTTAGAAAACAAAAAAGTCATAAGAGGGGGACGTTTACATCCTGATTTCCTTTCTTTTCATGTTTTAAATGAGGAGTTTGAGTACGTTAGGTTACAGGCAAAGAAAAACTTGCTGGCGGTCCACTTCTATTTAATTAATTTCAAGAACAGTTTTATACCCCTGGTCCAGAGAAGACAGGAGGAAAATCGTGACAAACGGGAAGGAGAAGGAGAGACAGCTGAACGGATGTGATGAGGGTGAAGGAGGGTAAGTGTGTCGTTATTCTTTTCTCCTGTCACATAAGATGCTACTTGAAGTATTTGTCATGGGGATGAGCAGGGTGAAGCAAGTTGTTTTATGTTTAGAATAAGTTCTTCCAATTGGGTGGATGCAACTTCCAAAAATAAATAAATGAAATAAGGGAGGGAAGAAGAAAAGGTCAGGAAATAAAAAGATAAAAATAGTTGGAGAAGGTAGTCTCAAAATATCTTTTTCTGTGTTCAAAATGGGTACATGGACTATGTGAAGGGAAAAATGTGAATAAGCAAAGCTGGTACCTACAGGACGCCAGCAGAGTAGATAAAACCCAAAAAGTAAAATGTGTTTTGAAAAAAACTGGTTGGTTGATGTTACATAATTAGTTCATCTTCTTTTCCACTTTGCTGATGCTATCATTACTAATTTTCCACTAATGTTCCTTTCTTGGCTTGTGTAACTTTAGAGCTGCAAAGTGGGAGTTTTTTTTTCTTTTAATCTTCTACTTTCAAATAATTTCAAACTTACAGAAAAGTTGTGTGAACAGTATGGTGAACTCCTGAATAATAGACTTCTCCCACAGCCACAGACCTGATTTAAGTTTTTCCAATTGTTCTCATAATGTCCTTATAGCAAAAAGGTCCAATTAGGATCACACATCATACTCAGTTGTCATGTCTCCCCATCCTCCGTTAGTCTGGAAGGCTTCCTTAATCGCTACTTGACTTTCATTACCTTGAAATTTTCGAGGGTCAGTTATTCCATTGAAGTTCTCTAAATTTATGTTGTCTGCTGTTTCCTCTTGATTGTAACCAGGTCATGCCTTTTAGAGAGGTGGTGGTGTGTTTTTCTCATTGCGTTCTATCAGGTGGCGCGTGATACTGATTTGCCCCGTTACTGGCAGTGTTAACTTTGATCACTTAATTCAGATGGTGTCTGTTAGGTTTCTCCACCACAAAGTTAACTTTTCTTTTCTTTTGTAATTAATAAACATTTTGTAGAAAGAGACTTTGAGACTGTAAAACCTTGTTCCTCTTCTCACTTTCATCCATTAATTTTAGCATTCACTGATACCTTGTCAAATTCCTTGTATATTTTTTAATTAACATTCTAACTAAGAAAAAGCTTTCTCTTCTTCCCACTTATCTATTTATTTATTGCATCAGTGGGACTCATGGGTTCCTACTTCATTCAGTGGATTATAATCCATTACTCTCATGACTTATTTTGAATGGTTCCAGACTTGGCCAGTGGGAGCTCCTTCAAGGTGGCTCCTGAGTCCTTTCCTCACGTTCCCATTATTCTTTTGAGAACTTTCTCACTTTCTGGCACACCAACATGTTAAAAGCTCATCTTATTCCTTCCCTGCTCTGCTTTTATGAGCTCCAATGAGCTCTGGTTTCTTATAGTAGAGAGACATATTTAGAAACCAAGAATTGGGCATTAAGTTTGCTCATTGCTACTTAGGCGTTGTTGCTACCAGGTCCTCTGAATAGATGCACACATACACTTAAATCTATATTTGTTTACATGTCTATATATGTGTGTGTTATATACATATATAAAATATATTTCCCCACTCTTCCAATTTCAATCTAACACCACAAGGTTCATCTGAACCTTTCCCCTGTCCATACTTGTACCTTCTCCCACACTAAGAAACTGGATTTCCTGTGTGTAGCTGATCACTTGATTCCGCCTGGCCTCTGGCTTGCTCAGAAGCCCTCCCTCCATAGGCCCTGACTCCGCCAACTGCCTTTCTGCCCACTCCAAGGCCTCCTTTGCGTGGGCTCCAATACCTACTGGACATCTTTTTGCTGCAAAGAAAGGAAGGTAGGCATTATCATCATTTTTTAACTGAACTTTCGCATTGTGGCTATTTAGGCATCATTGAACATTATTAATGGTAGCAGTTTTAAAACAGCAGTGTTCATGTGGTATTTTATTTACTCACAGTGTCATTTTAAATTACTGCAAGTATTATAAAATACTACATACTTTATTTACATCTACATTACATACTTTTTGTAAAATGATACACAAACCAGTTTACTACAATTTGGGCAATTGGGAATTTTTTCAAGGCAATTTGACTCTAGGATTTTTTACGTTAATTGCTACATTAGATCTAACTACTCTGTAAGTTGACTCCAATAAGCCTAATTAAATTCGATCGTCCAAATTACTTCTCCAGTATTCAACATTGTCAAATTGGTTTTCAAAATTGAGGCTGAGGGATATTAATTCTGAGATCTACTGGCTTATTTAGGGAAAATAATATTATTTTTGTTAGTTCATCCCCTCTAAATTATAGATAAAAATGCTTTCAATTAATACCTAGAAACTAGTGCCAAGTTGCTGTAAGCTAGGGAACAGTGGTCTTGGCTATGAGACCAGATCCAATAGAGTGCTCCTGGGGCAATTGACAGGAGCCAAGCTAGCCCCTTTTCAGGCAACAGGCCAAAGGAGCTGAGGGACTTAGGAACGTAAGTAGACCACGAGGGAGGAGATAAGGTCCAAAGAAAGGAGCAGTACTACAGAGTAGAGCATTCATTCATTCAATATACACTTATGAAGGATTCAGTATATCCCAGAGATTTTGCTTGTTTTGTGGATACTTAAATGAATATATGTGTTTCCTGCCCTGAAAAAACTTTATGGTCTGTGAAAAGTGTTCGTTGCCAACAGTTACAATAAAGGTGTCTCAAAAATCTTGCTACAGTTTTTAGATTTGTGATTTTGGTAGCAGCTGCTAAATTACTTTCCATAAGGTTTGTATCAATTTATAATTACAGAATTGGAAAGTCATTTCTAAAAAGTACTTTTAAAACCCCCTTCACACAATATCTTATGTATTTGAAAGGCACCATGTAAGAAAGATTTAGATAAAAAATGGGATATTTCCCCCCATTTATTTCTTTCTCTTCTTGAGATGGTAAATAAGTACCAAGGAAGTAGATAATGGTTTTCTGAGAAAAAGCCAAAGTGCCTACAGGCCATGTTTCTCTAGATCTAGATGGAACTGAACTGGACTCCAAAGGGTATGTATAATCATCTTTCAGTTAAAGCATTGTTAACTTGTTATTTATAATTTTGGAATGGCTATTGGGTCAATGAAGGTTATTCCAGTGTATAGAAGTCTGGACTTTACAAAGTCAGGTGGTCATTTCCTAGCAAACTTCTCTGCAGGAGATAACATGGCTGGCAGAAACCTATTCTGAGGATTTAGAAGAAATTATAGATGACCGTTAAGTGGATATAAATAAACAAGCAATGATGTCTGTGATATTTACCTTCTGCAGAATTTTGACTTTCAAAAATAAAACTTGACTCTTTTCCCTTTACTTTTAGATATTTTATTGTTTATTAGTAAGCCTTCTCTTAGAGCTGCTAGTGGTCCTTCTTTTGTTGCTGACATGCTTTCAGTTCTATAGTGTTTGTGGGCAAAAAGGTATTAGAAAAACAAGTAAATCATCATGATGTTCTATATATTACATTTGCAAATAATTCCTAGGGCAAGAGCTCTAGACTAATAAATGAGAGCATGTGGATAATTTAGAATGGTTTTCTTTTTTAGAACCAATTGCCTAGGAATTGAAAAATTCAAAATGTTTTTTCATGGCATTATTGTTTGAATTAATTTTGTTTTTTAATTTCACTTCATTTAGAACTGGTTCTGTGTCTTTTCAATTTGCACTCCCGAGAAAGAACTGGAGAACACTGCACTGTGGGAAAAATTTAATTGAATCAGTTCACAACAGAACACCAGAAGATAAAGTTCCTCAGGCCCCATTCTTTTTCTAATTGTGGGAGCAGACAGGAGGTGAAGATACACAGCTGTCTGTCCCTCTGTAGAGCAGAAGCTCCCCTCTCAGGCAGGCAGCAGCAGGCAAAGGCTGGTGAAGAGAGACTGAGGTCAAGACCACAATTCCTTCTCTTGTTTTAATGCAATTTCAACTAGCTAATACGTACAAAGTGTTTCAGAAGCATTAACATTTTGAGCCTTAGGCAATCATATCTGAGGGCTCATTCTGTTCAATTCATAATGTGGATTATGTTTTATAATGTTGCTAAGACTTGATTATTTGCACATCTTAGAAGGTATAGCTCCTACTCTGAACATTTAAAGGAGAACTGCCATACAACACTGAACATTAAACAGAAAACTACTGTAGGTAAATCTCATAGAAATAAAGAAACAATCCCATAATCACAGTGTTAGAATTATATATTTGGATGATTATCACATCAGCAGTTTAATTTGACTACATTGGCAAGCACTGAAAATGAAGGACTCACACAAGGAAATACTGGTGCATTTTATAACACTGGGGGTTATCATAGTGACAAGTAAAACAGTTTTATTCAGACCATACAGAAATGTACATACCCCTCTCATCTATTTGTATCTGTAACTTTATAGATATAGATAAATAAAGACACATATACATCCAAATAAGACATAATGATCCCAAAGTGTTTGTAAACATTAATGTTAACTTGTGGACATACATTGATTTTAAACACATCCTTTACTTTAAATAGCTTTGATTTTCTGTCTACAAGACAAAAGAGAACACTAGTAGCCATCACTTACCAAGTTTACCTAGTTGAATGTTAGCGCTTCTAAAAACAAATCAATATTCACTATTTTTCCACATTGGAAGATTAAAGGAATAAATTATTTTTCAAAACTGAAAATGAAATTCTCAGAAATGTCAAGAAAATATTTTGTGCATTCTTTTTAAGAGGAACTGAAAAGAGATCATAAAAGCCTTTTGACATTAAAGAAAAAAGGCCATTGGTATACAATGTAACCCAACTAATTAGGGTCTGCTTAATTTGGAATCTCTAACAAAGTAAAGATGAGATGTTTAGCTTCTTCCAATTGTTTAAAAAACCCAATATATTTAATAAGAATGTAATACAAATTAGAAGAGGATAAAATTCATCCCTAGAGTTGTGTGTTGAATGGAGGTATCACTTACTTGTATATAGTGCAGTGTTGATACCCCCAACAATTACATGTGTCCAAGGGGTTTTCGGTAGGGCACCATGCAGAAGTCTATTCAGCTTAAACTGAAGGAAGATATGCTTTTTACTATTAAAGCCTGAAGTTGAAGCATGAGGAAAAAATAGTCAAAACTTTTTCATGGTCCCCAGGTATAAAAAAGCCCTTTCTCTAGTTGTTGGGTTTTTTTTTTTTTTTTGGTTAGACTCTAGCAGGACTTGTTCAATGATATCCATGCACAGGTTAAATGGAAGAGTATAGGTTAAATGTTGCCATTCTAAGGCATCTTTTAATTTACTCCTGTATCAAATCTGTGGGAAATTGGGTATATGTTAGAATGTCATGGAAAGATTTTAAATATCAAAGGGTGTAACAATTAACAATTAAAATGCATTTCTTGACTTGGAAAGCATAATACATTACTTTTAGAGACAAAGCATAAGACCCGCTTAAGTTAAAATAACTAGGGAGAGTTAAATTCTAAGGTTTTTGAAGCTTCACTGATGATATTTGACTGTCCTGGTTCTATTACATAATTGGATTTTAGCAAGGCTCTAAAAATACTTAAAATTTTTTGTTGTTGGTGGTGTGCTTCCAGCATAGATAATGGATAGGTTATGGCATTCAGGTTATAGGTCAAATCTGAGGCCTTATTGCACATCCAGGGAAAATTACTTTTTAAGTAACATATAGTACAACCTTCAACTCTTAATAGGGCAGGAGGAGTTCAGATATGAACAGTTACACATTTAAAGTGACCAGATTACATATGATTTCTACTTGTTCTGAAATGACTCCATAAGTGCAATTTCAAAATTTATTTCTCCATTAGAACACAAAACTTTAGCAATAAATTCTAACATGTTCAGGTGAAACTATTTCTTTTTGTTTAGCTATTCAAAAGATTAACATAGCATCTCTAATACATGGTGAATGTTAGGGATCACACAACACATTTCCCATGTGTCTCAATTAAAAAAGATGTTTCAACACACTATACTGACTTTTTCCTTATTTCCTTACAACTGCAACATAATTAAAAAATAAACCGAGTAAGGTAACTCAATACAAATTCAATCTGATGTTAGAAGTAAGCTGCATAGGAGGCTAAACCAGATATAGGAGCTTTTTCTAAAATAGGAAAGCAGTGTTTTGAATCACCCAGAATCAATTCTCATGGGATACTGTTGTAGAAATGATGACACTGAGTTAAGAAAACATTTTTCTTATGAAAAAATCACAAGTCAGAGCTTACCACTTATGTTATCCAAGATAAGTTTGGTGATTATCCTGTAAATTAACATTGATTTTTGTGTAGACTCCACTATTTCAAATCTCTAAGAAATTGTTCTGGTGTCCAAAATGGCCAATTGCAGAATTATAGCAAATATATTCTGGTGAAGAGGTTGCTTCTCTGAGAACACAAAGATATTGCCTCACATCTGAGTTTTACCACTTTTCTTTCTAAGACTAACTTCATTCAACACAGCAGAGAGGGAAAAAAACCCAAAACCCTCAAAACCCTATATATTTATTGTTACTGGGTAACCCACAAGGTGGCACTAAAGAGAAAAGTGACAAAAGCGAAGATCACAGGCAAGTTACATATTAAATCAATTCTATTATGAGAATTAAACCTATTTCATAAAATGATCACCCAAATTTTAATATGTTAATAACTCAAGACAGTCATCTTCAGGTTTATTGCTTTTCTCATACAGACTTTTTGGAGCAAAAAGTTTCATTCAATCAAGCAGCTGGTTATTTTCACAAGAGTTAGTAATTTGATTGGATTTTTTTGGTAGTTATTTTGTAGGGAAGTTTTTCCCCCCAGATTCAGACTCCATGACCATTGTTTAGTTATAAACTATGACCATTTCTCTTTCATGTTTTGCATAGTGCCTAGTGCTTAATGTTCTTAATTTAAATGTACAAAAGACTTTATAACATTTATAGCATTATAATATATTTGGACTTTTAATATTTGTAGTAATAGCATATAAAAAACTTTTTAACAATGACTAAGAAAAAGGCATTTTAGCCAAAGTCTAATCATTTGAATTTCAAGAATAGTTCCTGGATCCCCAAATACATATTTCACCTAACTATCAAGGCATCTGGAGAGTATCTTCTGAGTCTGTACAAGGACATGAACAGGGAAATGCTCTCAGAAAAGTATGTACAAAGAAAGAAAAAAAAGTATGACATTGGTGTAGCCTTGGGATATAACCCCGAAATTAAAGCGGTATGGAAGGTTCTTAGTTATAGTGCCATGTGGAGGAAGGAACTGGGTCTTTTTCTAGCAAACATCTCTGAATATGAGCAAAAGTCATGGGCCAAAAAAAGAGGCCATTCTTCAGTTCACAACTAAGAAGATATGTTAATTATGTACAGGTCTAAAATTTGAAGGAAAAAAATTATGATACATCTTTTTCCCTAGTTTTAAAGTAGGAATTCAGTGAGGTTTAAAAACAATATAATTTTAATTTTTATTATTGCTTTGTGTTACATATATATATTAGTATATCAAGAGTGAAATATTTTCTAACAGAAGGTGTTTCTCATTTGGGAATGACTGCATCTTTGACCAGAATCCTGATTCAGCAAAACTATATTATATATCTTATATTATGTTATATATTATTAAAAATAAGGAAACACTGTAGGTTCAAATTCAGCTTTTAAAAACTCACATACAGGTACATGATCTCAATATTAGTGATATTTCATTAACTAGAAAAGAAAAACTTTATCATATTTCTCCTAATTTCTCATCAACCCATTTACAATGATCACTGCCACTCAAATTCAAGAAAATACTGTAATTACTTTGTTTAAAGAGTTACATTAACCAACATTTATATATCAAGCAATTGTCTATCTGTGGTGAGTGAAGGTTTTAAGAGGTAAATAATATGTTTTATTATTAAATGAAAGAATGAGGAATAAATGGTAGGAAGAAAGAAAAAAACATATGGACCAGAAGATACATGTGGAAGAAATAAAACAGTATATTTTATGTCTTTATGTGGCTCTACATTAATATCTATCTAAGTGTGCCTTTGAAGCAGATACTTTTCATGGTTTGAAAGAGGTGAGGCACCATTCAAATTATGTAAATTTGAGCTGTCAAATAAGCCTGGGTTAAATATATATTTTTGGATGCATTCAAGAGGTAAGATTTCTAAGGCATGTAAACTGCTTGTTCTGCAGTATGAAAATAAGCTATAGTCAACTCTTTCAACTACTTACTTCTCAATCCAGGATGAATAATGCTGTCCTTTTTTCTTTCTATCATTACTTTACAAAATTATAATTATTACTCTGCTCAGGGTCATACAACATTATCCTCTATTTATTCATTTCATTTAACAAGCAGCATTTATCATGTGCCAGGCACTGTCCCCTCCATTGAAGGTATAGGCCATTGGCTTGCCTTTCAGGTAGTAGTATGACATAATGGTTAAGTGTACAGGTGATGGAGTAACCTGCCTGGTTTTGAATTCCAGCTCCGCCATCTACTAATTAAATGACTCTGAGCAAGACATTTAATCTCTTTGAGCTTCAGTTTCTTCATTTGTCAAATGGGAGAAATAACAGCATTGACCGCAAGGTGGTTATTTTCATGATTAAGTAAGATAACATAAAATGCTTAGACAAATACCTGGCACAAGTTAGGCCCTTGAAAAAGCTGTTATTATCATCATTGATTCTTCCTGCCATATTTATCTAGAAACATGGATTTGAGCAACTTATATTCATGGTAACAACTATATTGGCACATTCACTATTTTCATTTATTGAGCCACTAGACAAATCGACTAGTTCAATAGAAACATCTCTGGAATGTTACCCAACTTCTATTGTTTGTAGACTTTGGTATATATCATGTTTGAAGGTTTCATGAATAAACTGTAAACATTTCCATGATACATACTTTGCCATTTTATGGAGCTTTCTTACAGAAATCATAAACCAAAGAGCCTACAGTGAACACTAAATTGTTTTAACCTAGCATTAGAACACCCCAAATAAAGATACAACTTTCTGGAGACCCTAATTCTCTCTTCTCTGGATATAACATGTAATGCAGGAATTGAGTATGACACGGAATTATCTGGTCATGCTTTTCCTTACATTTGCCATCTAGAGAGATCCTTTTTTTGCTGGAGATTGTTCTGTCTTGGTATAAGCATAATTCTGAGACTTTCCTGGGACTAACAACATGTAGTGATATATTAATAGGTTAGAAATCTTTTTAAAACAACTTCATAGTTTCACATATTTTATGAGGTGAAAAGACATAATCAAGTTTAGATATACATTCATTTAGATCAATCCTTTCAAATAAACAGAAGTCAGACAACTGAAAGTTAAATCAAGGTGTTAACTGTAGTTGGTAAACTACAGACATCATGAAAATTTACTATCTCAGTTATGTCTAATTTTAAGAATTCTCTCTTCATCTTTAAGATCTTGAGGATGTTCTATCTGTAAGGGTGGTTCTTATATGAAACCCCTTAACAACATCGACAGTGCAGTGGGTCAAATATAAAATTTTGAAATTGTGCAAAATAAAAATATTAATAAAGTTTGTAGTAATGTGAATTTCCCCAAATTAAAAATTTATCAAATTATCACAATCTCAAATTTCAAACTGCTTTTTTGCTATTGCCACATGGCGGCACCACTTTAGCTGGTAAACAAAAACTTTCACCATTCCTTGTCAGTGTCTCCAGTCGTATGAGGTCTTCAGAAACATAACCCTCTCATAAAATACCTCAGCCCTGCTTTGACTGCTAGAGTGATAATGTTTGTTTGTTTGTTTTCACCTATACTTTTGCTAGTACAGTGTGTTTATATAGAGTTCCTTTACCCATTAAAGTTTTAGTTTTTAATTGAATTTTTTTGCTTCTCATGGAGAAGATTAATTAAAAATTCCTTGCAACTATAATAAGGGTATATATTAGCTTCTGAATTTTTTTCACAGAATTTGAGAGCTGGAAGAGACCCCCACCCAAGCTTACCTAGTCTAACTCCTTTACATGAACACATCAAAAAATTAAGTCCATTAAGTAATTGGGTTAGGATAATGTAGGGAGGTGAGGGCAGAGCAGAATCTAGTTCTTTCTCCTGAGCCAAGAGGCTTCTGGACTTGAAGTACTAATCATACTTGAAGAGGCTGAGTATATAAGGACACTTAAGTTGTGCTTCTACATACAAACCAGTGTGAAAAGTGTGAAAAAAAAAGCAGTTCAAGTGTAAATAATCAGAGAGTAAAGATTCTGAAGCCAGCACATTCACTGAAGACAGTTCATTTTGATTATTTACAGGACCAAGGCAAAGATTTAATTAAAAACAACTTCTGTATATTAAACATTCAAACCGTTTTTACTTTTACAAATCCCTGAATCAAATATGGCCACAAAATGACTTTAATGACATTTATTAGCTAAAGAAAATAATCATAAAATTCACTTAAATAAATGTGTTTCTGAGAGAAGTATCAGGCACTTTGGGAAGTCTGATTCCCTTGTTTATAGCACTGCTCTAGAACTGGCAAAATCAAACCTACCTCTACTCCAGTGACTTAAAATACTCAAGGCAACTTTTAAAAGGAATATTAGTGACTCACTTTTTTGTGAGGTACACAATCTGAAATTTTGCCTTTTTTTTGTTTGAAGCTAGAATGAACATTCTCTAAACAAATCATATTCAACATTATTTTACAAAGTGCTTCTCAAGGAAAGGATGCTAGATACTTTCAGAAATTAAAAAAAGAAAACTCATTGGGACCCTTTTGCAACACTGATAAGAGAGGAAGAAATATTTACCTATTTAACTTTGATACTGAGTTTTATTGGATAAAGTTACATTAAAGGGGAATCAATGAGCTAATAAGTTGTGTCCATTCTATGATAATAAGCTTTTGTCCACTCCACTTGAGTCTCAAAAATAATCCATTTACCAATTTAATCACAATCAGTAGAGACTTTACTAATTGGTAAACATATTATTTAATCTGAAATATTTAACAGTTGCCTTGTAGTAATTTTCAGAAGTACTTAAACACTGATAAAATAATAAAAAGAACAGAAAAAGCCTTCCTTGAATCTTTTCTTGACTAATATCATTTTAGAAAGAGAGAAAGGTCTTAAAGATCTCTTAGTGGGTAACCTCTTCATTTAGGTAGTGGTTCTCAGACTCCTGGGGAATGTTTCTAGAAGCCTCTGATAATCAAATGCACTGAGTCCATGGACCTTGGATCAGTAATCCTGAATTAGTGGGTTAGAACCTAAAGTCAGAGAAGTCTGGTGACCTGCTGAGGGTCTCAGGGCTCCTTTTGCTTGCTTGCACTATAGTTCCTCATTCTGTGAAAATAAACTAAGGAACCCCAACTCCTCAACTCTTAAAATGCATATAGCCAGATACATATGGACAGCAAGAGCATAGACATTTAAAAACAGAGCAGAAAAAAGTAACTTGAACAGAATGTGGCATTTCCCTTGGTCTGTTGCTAACGGCCCACATACAACATGTTTTAAAAAACCCACCCTGGCACTTATTTTCATCATCATTTAAAAAATGATTCAAATGGACATTTAGAATATGTGGCACTGAGCATGTATCCCATCTCCTTGAGCACAGCTGTGTTTTCAGTGGTTATCAGGCTAAGATTGATGTGTATTTGGTTTCTTCTCTTTGGTCATGCTTTTAAAGCCAAACACAGCATTTTAATTGTATATTTTCAGTACCCCAGAGCCAGTAGCACTATACACTCCTTTTTGTAAGGAAAATAATTATGGATATGATTTTTAAAATGACTTCAAGATTTGAAGATGTGAAAGAGACATGTAAAAGGGAATTACTTCATTTTCTTTATATTATGCATTTTATTTTTTATTGACTCAGAAGCCAATCATACTTTGTTTTATTAAAAACTAGAGATCCTGTCTCTTAGCTGTCATCTTTGGGGCGGCTGTTTTCTGAATATTGTTCCAATTAGAGTTTGCACAAATTCTGAGGGTTGGATAGCCCATATACTCATACATACTCTGCACTATAATTTAAAACTCCAATAGACTCAGATAAGAGTCCATGAGAAGCCAATAGGCTATCAACCTGTTTTGATGTTTCCTGCTGTCAGCAAACACTTCCTATTGATAACTGTTCTAACGAAGTTTAAACAATTTTTACAGTAACACTGGAAAGCTCCAAAAAAGTAATTGTGGCTAGGTGAAGTGAAAAACCAACGTATCATGGAATGTATGTTTATCGTTCTAGTTAGTATAAAGCCATGGGGCTCATATCCACAGCTTTTCTCAGCCTCAAGTTTTTGGTCCTGAATGTTACACTGTAGGCTTTATATTTTAATCATTATCCCAATCCAAAAATAGAAATTATCCAATGGGGAAAACCTCCTTCCTTTGGCCTATACTTCTAGAGGATTCTAATGCTTCCTTGCTAACCATTGTTTTAGTACTGCACACCTGGACACATCACACAGTATAATATATGTAGTTAGGCTTTGGAGAATTTATTTTAATTTACATAAAATCCTCCAAATCCTTTGGCGATCTTGATGTGAAATCCGACACAGCCACATCTCCCCAGCAGGATCTTCCTTTGCTCTCCATGTTAATAGCCAAAGGCTCCAACGATCCCTCCTGGGGAGCCGAGGTGGGGCTAAGGGAAGAGGGGTGACTGCGGGGCTTGTTGCGCTGAGGATTTACAATGTACTTCTTGCAGGCGGCTCAGCAACCCCCTCTGTGGCTGTGGGTGTCTGGTGTGACAGAGCGGAGAAAAGCTCTCTAATCTCCCAGTGCCTGCCTCTGCCGCTCAACCGCTCCCCTCCCTCCCGCCTTCCCTGCCTCCTCGCGCTCTCTCGCTCTCTCCTTTGCCTTTCTCTGGGAGTTTCGGTCCCTGAATGCAGCTGGAGTAGCCCTGGCAATCTAAACCCGGAGCCTGTGTATACACACACACGCACACACGCGCACACACATGCACACGCGCTCGCACACACGCACTTCTGCTCTCCCCCTGGGGATATGGAGCAAACCCAGAGCTTCATCTACCTGAAGGGGATGGGCCGGCCGGACACTTCTTCCTCACTTGTCATCTCCGGAGGGCAAAGCAATATTGGAATGAGGGAGGCTCGTGGTCCTGTCTGAAACCTCACGCCGTTTGCCGCCACCGTTGCCTAAAGTGTCCAGGGTGGAGGAGAAGGCTTCTCCAGGACAGATCCGCGTCGTAGCTTCGCGGCCCTGGGACTCTAGTCCTTCCCTCCTTGGCCGTCCTCTCCTCTCCGGCTGCAGGGCGTACGGCTCCGGCGCCTTCCGTGCTGCTGCCGCCGCTACTGCTGCTACGAACACATCCCACCCAGACGACTGAACGCCGCCGCTGGAGTGGGGGGAGAAAGCGGAAGCCCTAACTTCCCTCCCTACACCCTCGCTTTCCCCACCGCTCCTGGTCCTTCTCCCCAGCCGACGACCGGCTGGAAGGCTCCCGCGGAAAGCTAGGCGAGAGCGCGGCGCAGGGAGGGAGCGGGGAGCCGCAGGCGCACAGGGGCGGGGGCAGCGTGTGCCCCAGCGCCCGGTGCTCGCCCGAGAAGTAGCGCGCGCTGGGGCGAGCGAGACGCTGTCCAAGTTGGGCGCGTCCCAGAGCTCACCGCCCGTGCCTTGGCCGCCCGCGTCCGAAGAGAGGCGGGGCTGATGGGGGGCGCGGAGGCTGCCGTCGCCTGTGGCCAGAGCCCGTCTTAAAAGAACCCGGGCTTAGCATCCCCAGGGTCCCGGCCCGCGTCGCGCCCTCGGCCCGCGCGCGCTCTCTGATGTCTGCTCTGGCGGTGGCCCGGGTGGCCCGCCCGTGGGGGGTGCCGGAGGGGGCGGGGGAGGAGGAGGAGGCGGTGTGATGGCCCTGGACGGCGAGCGGGGGGAGCAAGAGGAGGAGAAGAAAAAGAAGAAGAAGAAAAAGAAGAGGAAGAAGAAGAAGGAGGAGGAGGAGGAGGAGGGGGCTGAGAAGAGCAGCTCACCCTTCGCGGCCACCATGGGGGAAGACGACGCCGCGCTCCGGGCTGGCGGCAGGGGGCTCTCAGACCCGTGGGCGGACTCGGTGGGAGTGCGACCCCGCACTACGGAGCGCCACATCGCCGTGCACAAACGGCTTGTGCTGGCCTTCGCCGTGTCCATCGTGGCACTGCTCGCGGTCACCATGCTCGCGGTGCTGCTCAGCCTGCGCTTCGACGAGTGCGGGACGAGCGCAGCGCCAGGCGCCGACGGTGGCCCCGCGGGCTTCCCCGAGCGCGGCGGCAACACGAGCCTCCCGGGATCGGCCCGGCGCGACCACCACGCAGGCGGAGACTCCTCGCCGTCCGAGGCAGGCCGGGTGTCCAGCCCGGGGACCCCGTCCGCCCAGCCGCCGTCGGAGGAGGAGCGGGAGCAGTGGCAGCCGTGGACGCAGCTGCGCCTGTCGGGCCACCTTAAGCCGCTGCACTATAATCTGATGATCACCGCCTTCATGGAGAACTTCACCTTCTCTGGGGAGGTCAACGTGGAGATCGCGTGCCGGAACGCCACCCGCTACGTCGTGCTGCACGCCTCCCGGGTGGCGGTGGAGAAGGTGCAGGTGGCCGAGGACCGAGCGGCCGGGGCTGTCCCAGTGGCCGGCTTTTTCCTCTACCCGCAAACACAGGTCTTGGTGGTGGTGCTGAATAGGACTCTGGACGCGCAGAGGAATTACAACCTGAAGATTATCTACAACGCCCTGATCGAGAACGAGCTCCTGGGCTTCTTCCGCAGCTCCTACGTGCTCCACGGGGAGAGAAGGTACGGAGGGAGGCGGTGCCCGGCGCCGCCCCACCCCGCCAGGCTGCTCGAACCGCTGGGCGGCCGGCGACCCCGGGGACCCGGCTGGCTTCCAAACCTGGCAAGCCAGGGGTGGGAGAAGGAAGCGAAAACGGGATAGGACCATCACCCAGACCCCTAGGGGTCTCCCAAATGCCTGGGCTCTCTTGCTGCTGCCAACTCCACAAACTCACTCACCAGAGCCAAAAGATGAATGCCGCCCCCTCCTCTAGTTGGGACCTCCCCCATCCCAGGTCAAAGTTTCTTAGCCATCAAAACGCAGGGCTTTTTCTAAAGGGTAGTTTGTAATCTGAGCGATGCCAGAGTGACATGAAAAGTTTGCCAGGTTACCATCGAGGGAAAATACGTGAGCGCCAAAGGCCAGGGCAGCAGCTCATCCTGGTTACGATGTCAGGGCACGGAAGAGCAGGGCAGGCACCACCCCCCAACATACCCACCTCCCCTGACTACTAGTAGTCCCTTCGCAGGCGCACAGCAGAGGATGGGCTTGGGCGGCATAAAGTTTTCCAAAACTGCAACTTGAGATTCAGAGAAGAGCGCTTCCCAGTGACAAGCTGAGGGGGTGGGAGCAGGGGTTGGTGACTGCCATGGCCAAAGCCAGCGATATACGACCTCGCAGGCTCTGCCAACTCTGTACTAACGCAGGGTGACGCCAGTTGTTCGTGAGTTGCTTCCTCTGGAGATGACTACAGTGGTGAAGGATGGTCTTGTGGCTAGTGGTCAGTCTCAGATGAATTGTTAGTGAGTGCCTTTGATGGGTTTTAGATTTGGGCAGTATTGTATTTTTTATTTTTTAAGAGGCTGTGGGGCTTTTCATCACTTCTTTAGAGCTCAGACTTCGTAATCCCATAGAACTGTGTTCGTATCCCTGCTGTGTTCCTCTGGTTGTGGTGAAAGTTTGAGGAAGGTGATAACCTAAATCGCTAATTCCTGACAATGACTTCCTCTAGTGCTTATTGCACACGGGTTATGAGCTCAATCCTACAAGAACCCTGGGGAATAGATGCTATTATCACTCCCTATTTTACAAGTGGGCAAATGGAGGCACAGAGAAGTCACACAACTTGTCCCAGATCACAGAGTGAGCTGAAAAAGCATGGAATTAGACCCAGGGAGGTTGGCTGCAGAGGCCATACTCTTAAATCTAACTTGGGGATAATAATAATAGTAATAGTACACTCATAAGATTGGTGAAGATGTCCATGAGCAAATGCGTTGAAAAGCACTTAACTCTGTGCCGGGCATGTAGAGTGTCCATCATAAATGCTAGCTCTCATGAGCAGCCTGTGGTAGTAAGCTCTCAAATATATTTGAATAATGAATAATGGTCTTTCTGTCAACATGATTTAACTGACTATAGGTATAGGCTGAAAACTAAGTGACTTAGAATGAATCAACAACTTTAAACGGAGCAGTTGGAATTATATGAGGCAGAGCCGCTCCTTTTCTCAGGTGATTCTCACCACAGCAGAAAACTGGGGCTCAGAGCGGCTCAGGGCATCTGAGGTTAGCAGGCTTGTCAGTGGAGAGCTGGGACTTGAATTTTGGTTCTCTAATCCCTGGACCAGCCAAAGCTTATGGTGTTTGGAGACTCTCAGAAAAAGTTATTGTACATGAGGCTAGGAAAATTTTAATGTGTTATGGAAGTACATAGAAATTTATACTTATAGAGGCTATGGAAGACCTGAATAAAAATAAATATTCAATGCTTTAAGTAGTTTGAGATAGTTTATAAACCTCCTGTAAGTGAATGTATAAATTGCTTACTTTCTAACTCCTAAAATCAGATATAATCTAAATTCCCTTCTATAATGTCCTCCAATATGTTCTAAAGAATACAGATTAAAAGTATTTTTTTAAACCCACAATCATATCAAATATGGGGAAAAGGCATAGAAGGCAAATTTACATGTTATGTTTAGAAACAAGCATATTATGTCAAAATGTCAGTAGTGGGAGTTGCATATCATTACTGATAAATCTTGCTGTGGTGAAAAAATATTTCCAACAAATTCTGTGTTTTAAGCCATGCCAAAATATATTTGGCAGAACTGAGCTTGTTTTGGTCAGTGCCTTCAAATTAACAGGACTGTTAAAAAGACCAGATGTTTCTGCTTGACCCATAACTAATTTCTTATACT
This sequence comes from Daubentonia madagascariensis, assembly GCA_023783475.1. Classification (NCBI taxonomy): domain Eukaryota; kingdom Metazoa; phylum Chordata; class Mammalia; order Primates; family Daubentoniidae; genus Daubentonia; species Daubentonia madagascariensis. The sequence goes on along the minus strand of JAKFHU010000600.1, from coordinate 43,856,674 downwards.
CCCTAGTGCATATTTGTATTCAAACTCTCTCCTTCAGTTTCCCCAAACTTCACTGGAAGTTTAACCTAATGCATGTGTGGTTAAACTTTGCATCCCAATATAAATGCAGGATTCAGTGTTCTGGAAATCTCAGGATGGTTTTATTTCTAAACAGCATTTTAGAGAAAGTCTTTGTTCCTCTTCCCACCACCCTCCCCCCAATACCATAGTGACTCTTATAATTTCTTCCATATATTAAACATTTCTGCTGTGATTGTTACTGTAGCCACTTGGAGCATTTTTAAACAGACCAATATCAGGAACTTAGCCGGGGTTGGACTTTTATTGGTGATGATTTTTTCCCCCAAAATGCAATGTAAATTGACATTTTAAAACCCTCTTTCAAATAGGACACAAATGCAAACTCTGAATTTTCATTTGATTAATGATTAACTATCTTGGTCTTCAGTTAGTCATAATTTTTGCCAATTTCATTATAGTATAATTTCTGTAATGAAAACAAATATTTAATCTGCCAGAGGGAATCACATTGAGCAACTTGAAATACTTAAAAGAGCAATACTACAACTCAGTCCACTTTACTTGGCTTGTGTGAAAATGATAACTCATTAATATCCTATCAATCTGATTCTTCAACTTATTCCTCAGAGATCTGAGAGAAAGAATTTTGGTGAGGGTAGGAAAATTAGATTCCATGTGTGCTATATACCTTTGACCCCTGGAAGGTTTTTTCTCCCACTGGTTGTTGGAGGGAGCCTGGTTTTGTATTATAGGGAGGACTTGCTTTTCCTGGTTCCCATACTTTGGTGGATAACGATAGAAGAAAAGCTCCTCACTGAAGCCCAAGGTTTTCCAATTTGAGGCAAATTTTCTACTCCTGGTTAGTCATTTGGCTAGGAGAGAAAACTCAATATTTGTTGAATATTGAAAATAAATAAATTTTCTTAAAATTTAAATATTTACACACAGGCAGTAAATTATCTCCATTAGGCAGAACACACATTCACTTTTTCCTCAACTAGGTGTGCAGCAGGCAGATAAAAGTGGTTGTATATTTATGCCATAGTATCCTATGGGAGAATATGCTTACTTAGAATTAGGTAAAATGTTTATTTACCTGAAGTAATTGCTGCTTTTGGGTAGCCAGATGGTGAACACACCCATGTTCAAAGTAGGGTACCCTAATTTAGATCCAGATGGTTGAATTGAAAGTGTAAATTTACCTAAGGTAAATGAACATTTTATTCACTTTCAGAAGGGAGACCATTTTTCTTTGGCATACTTTGGGTCTATAACATACCAAAGTAACAGAAGACAATAAAAATAGGAGGTCATCTTCTATAAAGAATTGTTTAGAGAGAAACTATGATCTCTGACTAAAGTGGCAAAATAGTAATGTGGTTCTCAAAGAGAACTAGGACTACCCTTTTGCAAAAATTGTGTGGAGAGTGTGGAAGATTTTATTTCTGGGTAGGTATTTTGCTCAATTGTGGCAATAGTTTGCATGGTTTGATTTCTTGTAATTTTTCTGGAATAAATTAATAATCATGACATTTAATAACAATAAGAAAACCACTGCATTGTTTTATGTTGAAAGCAACCTCATTTTTTCCATTCATTTTGGTGAGCAGATAGTTTTACATGAGCAAGTGGGAATCTATGGCTTTTTGCCCCACTATAGAGGGCCGGGAACTGAAAAATCTTTGAGAACTATTTGTTTTTGTGAAGACTCTTTTGCATGATTATTAATGGACTTAGTTCTTTGTTTTCCTGTCAGGCACACATAACTATATGAGTAAACTGGGTCCAGTGCTGGATTTTGGTCACAATTCAGTAAGCCAAATCTAGAAAACAAAACAAAAAACTCTGACCATTTAATGATGACTCACTCAGGGAGGAAAATTTATACAATTGGTGTTTGTCTTGCCATCTTTTCCTGTGGTGTTGTGTGATTTGATTACCCTGGATAGTAATAAAGTATATAGTTTTTCTGAAAGAGTTAAAATAGTTTGTATTTTATTTTTAAGTTTATTTTAAAAAATTTACATAAAATTGTATGTATTTATCATGTACAACATCATGTTTTGAAGTATATATACGTTGTGGAATTGTTACATCTAGCTAATTAACATATGCATTACCTCACAGTTATTTTTGTGGTGAGAACACTTAACATCCACTCTTTTAGCATTTTTAAAGAATACAATGTATCATTATTAACTATAGTCACCCTGCTGTACAATAAATCTCTTGAATTTATTGCTCCTATCTAATTGTAATTATGTATTGTTTGACCAACAACTCTTCAACCCCCTCTTTCCTCTAACTATCCCAGCTTCTGATAACCATCATTCTACTCTCTAGTTCAATGGGATCAACTGTTTTAGATCCCACATACGAGTGAGATCATATGGTGTTTTGCCTGGCTTATTTCACTTGACATAAAGTCTTCCAGGTTTATCCATGTTGTCACAAATGACAGAATTTCCTTATTTTTTATGGCTGAATAGTATTCCATTATGTATATATACATTTTCTTTATCCATTTATTCATTGATAGACTCCTAGGTTGATTCCATATATTGGCTATTATAAATAGTGCTGCAATAAACATGGGAGTGGAGACACTTCTTTGACATACTTATTTCCTTTCCTTTGGATATATATCCAGTATGAGATTGCCAGATCATATGGTAGTTATATTTTTAATTTTCTGAGGAACCTCCATACTGTTTCCCATAATGACTGTACTAATTTATATTCCCACCAACAATGTGCAAGGGTTTTTCTTTTCTTCATATCCTCGCTAACAGTTGTTATCTTTTGTCTTTTTGATAATAGCCATTCTAGTGAGTGACATGATATCTTACTGTGGTTTTGATTTGCATTTCCCTGATGGTTAGTAATGTTGAGCATTTTTAATATACCTTTCGGCTATTTGTATGTCTTGTTTTGAGAAATGTCTATGTGGGTCTGTTGCCCATTTTTTTAATCAGATTGTTTTCTTGCTATTGAGTTGTTTGAGTTCCTTATATATTTTGGTTATTAACTTCTTATCAGGTGTATAGCTTGCAAATATTTTCTTCTCTGTGGTTGTCTCTTCACTTTGTTGATTTTTTCCTTTGCTGTGCCAAAACTTTTCATTTTGGTGTAATCCCATTTGTTTATTTTTTGCTCTTTTTGCCTGCTCAGTTTGCCTGTGTTTTTTTTTTATTTAATGCAACTCCAAACAGAGCCTATCTGCTCTGGATCTCTTTCAAACAAAGATGGACCTGCTACTGGCTTTCCCTGTATTTGTTTGGTTTGCACAACGTATTTGCTTCCTCAAACTAATTTTTGCCACTGTCTATGTGGATGGGCTTGAGAAAACAATACAGGGCAATGATTTAGGTTTGTTTGAAGATCGTGACATTTTGGTCAATATGATTACAAGAATAGGACTCACCTCTTTAAGCATGATTTCAAAAAGTGATACAAAAACTATGAGAAAGAAATATTTTACCTTTAAAGCATAAATGTTTTGCAGTCTGTAAGGAAGGACATCCCCCCTTCACCTCCATGTTCATCATCCCATCCCCACCCCTTAATTCTTTTCATGTTCTTTACCTCCCCCAGAATTACAATAGAGGCCAGGTTCCCCCAGAGTTTTTCAAAGTTTCTTGCCAACCTACTTTCTATCACTATAGATTGTATGCTCTTTCCCATAGATAGAATTTTACTAGACAAAATTTAGGAAAATCCAAGGGTAAAAAATACTCCCTGCTCTTCCCAGTTTCCTGAACAATCTGCAATGATTCACAGACAGGCACAGCTAGATGGGGCTGTGAGGGTGGAATAAGATTGACAAAGATGTGTGGGGCTGAATTGGGGTAAAGGGCCCAGGCTCACCCTTCCGGCTCTCCCTGCCTCCAATCCTCTGAATGCCCTGTGAGCCTGACAGTTAAGGAGCTCTGGCCTCAGTTATGCTGGGACGGGGTGAATTGATTCCTCCCAGTGCACACCTGTGTTGACTTGCACAATGAAGTTTTAGTTCAATTATTCAGATCTTTTTCATGAGTGCACAACTCAAAAAAGAATGGGTGGACAAAGAAAGAAGTTTTAAAATTACCATTGTTGGTTACCTTTTATTTCTTTTAAGAATGGGTTCAAGTCTATTTTGGTTGTGTTGCCAGATGGAAAAGTGTGTGTGTTTGGTGTGTTCATTCTCCTCCTCCTAAGCGTGGACTCTGAAACCAGACTCTGCCACTTACTAGCTTTAGGACTTTGGGCAGATTTCCTAATTGTTGTGTGTCTAGTAGCCATTTTAACAAGTAAGACTAAGTGTCCTTATCTGGAAAGTGGGCATAATGATATTCTATTGTATAGGGTTGTTGTGAGGATTATGTGAGTAATGAAGCACTTAGAACAGTGTCTAACAATTAGTAAGCACGTCTGTGGGTATTAAATATTATTGTATTATTCCATGGCTAGAGATCTACTATTTGGGCTGGTACAAGGTTGTGTAGGACTGATGTTCTTGCTTTGGGGTTTCCCCTTGCTGGCAAACAGTGGAGAAATGGTCACTGTGCATATTCCTTTGGCTGCCGTTTGTTTTGCCCCCTAAGCAGAGTTTAAAAGACAGGGAAGTGGGGGAGGAAAGGAAGCAGGAAGAAGCAGAGCCCTGTTACCACGAAGAAAAGAGAGAAAAGAAAGTCTGTGGTATTTCATAGCTAGAGAAACTCCAAGTTTGAATCAGACCCCGTGAGATGGAGAAGGATGAGGGAGCAAAAAGACTGAGGGAAACAAGAGAAACACACAACTCTCTGATTACAGCACTTCTCTTTATTAGCAGTGAGAACAGCAGGAGCCAGCGACGGAAGGGTCAGGAGGGTGCCAGTACAGTAAGTAGAAAACCCTAAGTACCAAGGGAGAGGCATATCAGCCATTAGATATTATTCCCAAGACTTTATGTGAATTTGACAGTAGCCATATTTTATAATACTTACATAATGCTTTGCCTCTTCCCAGTTAAAAAAAAAAAGAATCTCAGACACTAATTTTATTTATTTTTATGAAAACCTAATATTATGACCTGGGAAAGTAATTTTAGTGCATTCATAATATTCTTCATCTATGATGATGAAGTAATCAGTACTCATTTTTGGTAAAAGTATTTAGTACATAAATGGGAAAACAATTATGAATATTATGCTCTGTTTTTATAACACAATTATTCACATATGCACCACTTCCTACATACATATTGCTGGCATTATTGCATTATGTTTTTAGTTTACTCCAATGGTTATTTAAAAAAAAATAGACTACACGCTTGCTTATAGTATTGAATATTCACTAGGAGCACTTCTCTTCTGAAATAGCAGAGGTTTAATGACTCATTGAAGTGCATAAAAACACACAGTCTAAACAACGACCCATTTTGGCTTAAAACATTTTGTCATCGAGTAACAATTTGCATTTTGATTAACAACCTTAACTTTAAATGGGACGTGTGTAACTTCCATGACCTTGTAACAGTCCGTTTACTGCAATCAGTTGAATAGTAACTAGATGGTCCATTGGAACTTTTCTTTAGATCTTGGGAGTTTTTATTACCAATCTCAAACTATTGCAATACTAGATAAATTGCAATTGCTATGGAAGTAAGTTCAAAGATCATTTTTCACTGTGTTATACATGTGGCCCAAACCGAAACCTTTCAAATCCTACATGCCATTTGTGAGGTTCTCTTGGTTTTGGTGGATTCCATGGTGAAAAGTCATGAATCAATCTAAAAACTAGCAGTGTTATGCAAATGTTTATTTCCTCTGTATATCTTACCTTTATGAAAAGGCAAACTGAAAATAATGGAGCAGAAATTGTTTTGTATCACGTACTGTAATTTGTTGGCAGTATCAAACAACATTAATGTATTACTTCTGCTGAATGTTATCATAATGACTTGACACAAGTAGCTTGCCTAGTGAACTTCCGCAGAAATAAGAAGAAATCAATTCTCTATATCCTTCAGAGGCAACACAGAGCTGTAAGCCTTCCTCCTTAGCTCAACCAAAATGTCAAATAGACAAGTTGTTAAGAAAATCAAGTAATTTATTTTAGATAGAAGAGAATTAAAATACATGTATATTATTCACATTTTTCTAGTTATGCTAAAGTGACATTCTGATGTGTCACTCCAGGAATGTCACTTCAGATTGTCACTTTTGGAAGTGGAATTTGATATTGTAATAGAGAGATTCATTAAAAGATAAAAATTATTTTGTTTAAGAAAGCAGGAGAAAGACAACAAAATGCTTTTCTCCATTACCTTCTGCCTCCTGCTGTCTTGTTTTACTTTTTGCTGTATTTATCTATTTTTATATATATATATATTTCATATCCATACTATGTATTAAAATGTGTTCTATTTTAATTTTTTTTGTATTTCTTATAACTAGTGTCCTACTACCACCTCAAACTCATCTCGAATTTACTCCAAACTCATTATTTTCTTCTCTAAATCACCCTTGCTATAGGCCTGTTTGATGTTTCTAATGATAGTAAGCAGAAAAGAAGTCTCACTTTTACCAGTTGAAGGCAACCATAAAATATATGCAGTGAAGACAAAATTATATTTTTGAAATTTTACAGACATTGTTGTCTGTTGAAGGCGCTGACCTGAAACTGGCTCTCTTTGTTGGAAAGAAGAGTATCAAGGGTGAGAGAGGTGTTAGAGATGAACGTGAAACATTGAGCTCTGATATAACCAGAATCTGCAAGACAGCAGACAGAGAACTAATGTGTCTTAATATGTGTGTCAAAGCTTTTTTGAAGGCTTATTTCTGTGCTCCCTGTAGTCAACTCTCTCATTTCTCCGTCCACCTCTGCCCTTTAAACTTCTATCCAGGTTTCAAGACAAATTCTTTGATTCCTCCTCCGTAAAGCCTTTTTTGAGTTCTTTAGGCTGGTGGTTCTCAATTGGAGCAATTTTGCCCACCAGGGTCATCTGCAGTAGAGATGTGTGGAGACATTTTTGATCATCTCAACTGGGGAGAGGGAATTCTACTGGCACCTAGTGGTAGGGACCAGGGATACTGCTAAAGATCCTACCATGCAAAGGGTAGCCCCTACAACAAATAATTCTCCAGCCTAAAAATGTCAGTGGTGCCAAGGTTGAGAAATCCTGCTTTAGAAGAATGTAATCTCTTCATACGCTTTCCCTTTTTGTCATGGCTTTTTGTATAATATCTGTTTAGGTATATGTTTAATTTAGTTTATTAGTGTGGAAACTCTTTGCAGGAAGGGAGCATATATATTTATCTTTTTCTCTCCAGTATTGGATACTCAAAAATAAATGATTAAGAGAAGCAAATGCATTATAGAACTTGTAGTAAAAAACTAGCACTAGAGTAATTTAACATTTTTAAAGAGCCTATTAAATTTGGGGAATATTTTGTTTCTAATTTTTGTTCAGTTATAGGATCCCAAGCTTGGAAAAGACCTTAAATGTAATCTAGTTCAACTGCTCTTCTTTACCAAGGGACTTCTTTTGATTTTCTAAATACCGAATTGAAATTCAATTGCAATCATCCTCAGGTGCCAGACTGTGAAATTGGTATTTCCTCATTTAGACATTATCAGAATATATGGTGGCCCTCTGTGCATAGATATATACTATGTGTATGAATTCATTAAGAATATTAATTGCAGAAAAAGTCACTAGGTGATCTTTATATTTCTTTTCAACCCTGAGGATCAATTATTTAAATTGCTACCTTCCTTAACACATTTACTTACTAGGTAAGGCAAAAAGAAACTGCATGATATTTTTCCTCTGCAAAAATATTTGTTTTATTAATTTCTCATTAGCTCAGAGGCATTTACATCTTCTACATCTAATAAATTTCTACCCATTAATTATTTAATATCAAAGCCACCTTTGATTTTTACTTAAAGACTAATATATGCTAATTATGATCTCTCTGTGGAACTTTTGTAGAACTTATTCCCTAGTATTATAAGTTATCTTTCCATTTTCTATGAAAAATATATAACATACTATTTCATGGAAAAAAATATATGTATATATTCCAGTTAGATTGCAAAGACCTTAAGGACAAAAATGGTTATGTCTTTAAAAAAAAATCCTACTAGCTATCTAATACAGGTTGAGTATCCTAATTTGAAAATGTGAAATCCAAAATGTTCCAAAATCTGAAAATTTTTTAAGTGCCAACATGACGCTCAAAGGAAATGCTTATGGGAGCATTTTGGATTTCGGACTTTCAGATTATGGATGCTCAATCTGTAAGTATATGATGCAAATATTACAAAATAAAAAAAAATTTGAAATCTGAAGAACTTTGGTCCCAAGAATTTTGGATAAGAGACACTCAACCTGTACAGGGTAAGGCTCACACATAGCAGATAATACTTATTCATTCAATGATTGGAATTGGAGTTCTCAAATACTTCAAACTTAAAAGGGAATACTTTTCCTTACATATAAAATCCCATGGATATCTTTTAAATAGCCTCAGTAAAGAAATACTAAGCTTAGTGGACATTTTAATTAATAAGTTGAAAGATAAGATTCATGAGCATTATGTAAGATAAAAGCACATGAAGACAAAATTGTAAGTGGGTGCATTTTAACTAAAAGGTACTGACATTTTATTAGGCAGAAACTGTATTACTATAAGCAGAAAATAGTAAGAAAAAATATTAACATGATATTTCCTGGCAAATTTGGAAAAAAAGAACCTTTGTTACCTACAGTTGAATTAAAACATTGTTTATAAATTATGGCTAAAAATTAATTTTACTGTTTTGAAATATAATTCATAAAATGTGAGTTCTAGACCCAGCTTTGTGCTAATTGTCTGTGTAACTTCAGACAAATCGCTTAACCCTACTGGATCTGCTTTTTCATTTTAGGAATGTACAAGAGCAGGACAATTTGTTTTTAATATTGCTTCCAACTTTAACCTTATATTTCTATAAAGATTTATAGTTAAAACTTCTTTCCCATATATTATCTCATTTTATCATTTTGACAGTTCTGTAAGGAAAGCCTAAAAAGCATTATTATTTTCCTTCTACTAATGATAAAAACAGGCTCAGGCAGTTAACTGGCTTAACCAAGCCTGGTATGTAGCAGCCTGGATAACTCTCAAAAACCCTCTCTGTGAGAGTAATTGTACAATTAATCTTTAAAATGTCTTATTTTTCTCTATTTCAAAACTAAGCTTTAAAAAGTAGGCCTTCAATGGAGACGTGAGCTTCATAATTTTTAAAAAGTGTAAACATTTATACCTCATGGTTTGAGTCAGGTATAGTCAATATAATTCAATACGCATGTCAACCTGTATTGATTGGTAGGAGCAGCCTGAAGTGCTGTGCTGAGAATAATTTTGAGGACAAGTTCAGGCTCAGAAGGAAAGTGTGTCATGTTAGATTAATATATATATATATATATATACACAAGTGCTGTCCGGAAAGTATCCAGCCATTGTTAACACAAGGAGAATGGTTACAGGGCTGGATACTTTCTGGACAGCCCTCGTGTATATATATGGAGAGAGGGGTGGTGGCAGAACTACTTATGGAAGAAAGAGCCTTTTAAAGAAATTGCTTCAGAACTCAGTGATGTTCTTGGAAGGGTGTGATACTGACTTGCCTTATATCAAGTTTTGTAACTAGTATTATTAAAAAAGTTTAATTTATTTCTCATGAATGTTTTTTTCTTTAGAAGAGAGTTTTTCTTAAAGTACTTAATTAGTGTGTCTTCATTTGTCACCACAAACCATCAAAGAATGTAGAGGTTGCTTCTATTTAGAATTTTAATAAGACACAACTAGATTTGAAAGCTTGGGTGCAATATGCATATATGTACACACATATTGACATGTTTATCGTATAGATATTTATTATATTTATTATATAATGAGTAGTAAAAACCATTGGTCTCTAGACTGCTCAGTATATACTTATGTTCCTGTGCTCCAGAAAGTTTGAAGATATTGAGAATTAGCAACTGCCATTTCCTGACTACTCCATGCTGTTCTCAGTGACAGGTGCTTCACATCCTTTTTTTTTTTTTCCTCTAAGCTTTGTAATACTTTTTGAGTGAGACTTGATTATTTCCTTTTTCAGCAGTGAATGACTATACTTTAGGAAAGCTTAATAATTGTCCAAGATGTCATGGCTAAGAAAGTTGTGGAGCCAGAATTCAGACCAAGATTTATCAGGTTTCAAACTCCTTTTTCATGACAAGGCTGGGTAGTGACTTGTTGAAATTTGAGGGCACAGTTATCTCCCAAGTGATGGTCTATGTTCTACGTAACATAGTTACGTAACATAGTTGTTCTGAGGACAACTTTTGAATTTTGGTTTCATTGTCTTTACATGTTGTATAGCTTCGCGGAAGAAAGGGAAGCACAACAAAAAGGAGAATCATTATTTTCAAGTTTTTGCCAATGTGATGCCAATGAGTTGTTTTTCTGCACGGTGTAATGTTTCATCTAACAAGCACTGCTCTGAGTTTAGAGAATTTATTGTAATTGAGACAAAAACTTCCCTGAAGAATTTTTACTATTGGGGAGGTATATCATATATGAATTATGTTTTCATGCTATTCATGCACTTAAGTTTGGTTCAGAAAAAATGTAGATTGCAATTTGGCAAAATATATTATTTTGTCAGCAGAAGCATGTAATGTGGCCATCATGCTCATAATGTAATTGAGAATGTCGTTTTCTTTTTTCCAGATTCCTTGGTGTTACTCAGTTTTCGCCTACACATGCCAGAAAGGCATTTCCTTGTTTTGATGAGCCAATCTACAAGGCTACTTTCAAAATCAGCATCAAGCATCAAGCAACCTATTTATCTTTATCTAATATGCCAGTGGAAACTTCTGTGTTTGAAGAAGATGGATGGGTTACGGATCACTTTTCACAGACCCCGCTCATGTCCACATATTATTTAGCCTGGGCAATTTGCAACTTCACATACAGAGAAACTACCACCAAGAGTGGGGTTGCAGTAAGTATTTTGAGCTTAATGATGTTTTTGGATAATGTACACTCTATAAATAACCTGATTTCTGGGTTAATAATGAATCATTTCTAACCTTTTCACACCTTATATAGCTGAATTCTTTCCTTAATTCTTGGGAGGCAAGGTACTTTCCTGGTTTCAAAATGCCAGAGAGGAACCTCTCTTCTATACCTAGCCCTCTTATTCCTTTAACCACCTACATCCCCCTATCCCATCATCTCTGCCCTTCCTCGTCTTTACCCCCACTCCTGGGTGTCTCTAGAATAGTTGTTGTCTATGTGGAGAAGTTGCCTGTTTGTATTTGTGTGACTGGGAAGGCTGCTGCTTTTTGTTGTGAAGTATTTCAAAAGTACAGAAAATGTGATGAATAATAATATAGTAAACTCCTAGCCAGATCTATACACCTAAATATTATACCATCTTTGCTTCAGTCTTATTTTTTTGTTAAGGAAGTAAAACATGTTGGATAGAGTTGAAGCCCTCTGTGTAACCCTCCCTGATCTCATTACTCTGCCCCCTCCCTTAGATATCACCACTGTCCTGAATTTGGTGTTTTCTATTTCCATGCCTATTATCATACAATTATTAAGGTATACACACACACACACACACACACACAAAATACATACCATGCTTTAAAATTCCATAAATGATTTTATATTATAGATAACATTCTACAACTTATTTTTATTTCATTTTATTTTCTTAGAAAAGGTGAGATAGAGGGAGCATTGTCTGCATTCAATTTATTATAAGAATCAATTGGATTCTCTTTGATCACCATCATTTGTGACACCATGATTTTCTAGGCATTTTTTGCATGCGATTGCATTGCATTAGGCTAGACTATGCCGTGTGGCATTTACAATTGCTTCCTCATCTGAGTGGCTTACATGACATATAGCATTTATTTTAATTTTCATATTAACTTTAAGACAAGGTATTATGATTCTATTTTTTCCAAATTAGTAAAGAAAATTGAGGTTTAAAGAGATTAAGTAACTTCCCAGGGTCAAAAATTAAGCAAATGGGAGAGCCATAAATCAAACCTCTATTGATTTGATCCCAGATTTTGAGCTTTTCCTCCTGTGCCCTGGGAAATTTGTGTTTCATTTCACTTGTGAGTATATAAGAGCATTCAGGTTGTGATTCTCCCCATTCAATGGCTATCGTATTCAGTGTTGCTTGAACATAACAAAATAGGTAAATAGAAATCTGTATTTTTAATCTGTAGGAAGTTCATAGTTCTGTAATAACCTAAATTTTGAAAAATAGTTTTGGCTAAAAAAAAATTTCCTCACTGTTACTTTTAATTTAAATTATTGTGGAACTTGTTTAAAAAATAACATCTGCCAGCATACAAAACTAATGCCATTATTCAAGACCTGTATATAGTGAATTCATCTGTGTAATCATGAAAATAATGTCCTAAATGTGGACTACAAAATGCTAGTAGGCATTTTACTCTTCTGGACTTAGAATCATCTGATATGTTGAATTCCTCTGATGTTTGTTGATGTCTTCTATGGGCCTTTCAAGGCTGTCCTCATTGGAGCAAACACAGAAAAGGGACACGAAGACATCTCATTTCCTTTCACGTCTTCGAAAGGTGGTGGTTGGCTTGCTGTGGGTCAGCTAGCACAGGGTACGCTGGAAATGCTTTTTTCTAGTATGTTTTCTTTAAAGTATCTTAAAAGTGTTCTCAGCCCTACGCAATTATGCTTGTTGCTAAGTGACCCATGTTTAAAGCCAGACACACTCTAGTTATTTCGCTGTGACTTTTTTAAAATCAGAGTTAAGAATCTCTAAGTAATTAGCAAACACTTCAAAATTCCTACTTAATAATTTTTATGTAGAAAAGATAAAAAATACTACCAGAGAACACTGAAAGGTCAACTGAAATACAATTTTAGATTGTATAATCTAAAAGTGCTAAAATCAGTAAAAGGGAAAACAAAATTGCCATTGGCAGCTCTTATTTATCAACTGTGGAAATATAGCTTAAAACTTGACTCTTTTCTTGTCACTCCTTTGAAATCCAATCTATTTTCCTTTTACCGTCTTTCCCCTTCATTACTGGGAGCATGTGGGAATGACAGTTCTCAACACTTAACAGCTGGAAGGAGTACAAGTTTAGCTTTAGAATCTTGGATGTGGGATGGCCATGTGAAGTCCAGGTGGTCATTTTAGAACAGAAGCTGAAGGAATTTTCTTTGAGATGTGAGAGAGGAACTTAAGTAGCATATTAATAATACGCAGCTCAATTGTAGCTGTGCCCTGAGTGTGAATATTTGAGACACCATCATCACCATCATTATTTGCTTGTCAAGCTACCTACACTTTGCAAGGCACTATTCTAAGTAATTAGAAGGATAAAAAATGTCTAAGATCTCTGTAGTATGGAGATTGCAAATACAGCCTTCACATTGAATCCAAGGCTGCAGACATGTTTTGTTTACCCATCCCCAAAATGGCTAAATGTTTTTCTAATTAGTTGTCAACATTTATAAATTGGGAGATTACACCTAAAATAACTTATTTCTGGCTTCTCTTGATAATTTGAAAGATCTTGTAACACTGGGCCTATATTCCTACTTGGCAATATTTGTTCACTCATTTGTTCCTTAAACAGATATCTGTTGACTGAATGTCAGGTATTGTTCTAGACTTTAGTGATATAGCAGCAAACAAAGCAGAAAAGTTCCTGCTCTCATGGAGCTTATATTCTAATGAGGTGAGAGACACAAACAAATAAATATATAATATGTTAGGTGGTGATATATACTATGAAGAAAATCAATGTGCTAGAGCTGGGTGGTGGTGACTCATTTACATGAGGCATTTGCTTCCCGGTGTAACTTAATTCAGACCACTTTTGTTCTTTTACAAAAGTAAAAGTGAACTTTACTGATGTATATTACCTGTTTCAATCCTGTAGGCATTTGGATTTTCAACCCTAGTTTTGGAGCATAATCCAGGAGGGTAGCCAAAAACTGTGCATAAAAAAAGCAATGAATTCACTAATTGTGAATTAGTCACACTAGTATTCACTAATTGCCAATTGAAAGTTGTAGAAAATAAGTTCAAGACTAGTTAGAAGAGGGAGAAATTGCTAAGGGTTGACATCTAGGGATGTGTTTCATGGAAGAGATAGGATTTAGTATAGCCCTGAATGATGGTTTGGTCATAGAGAAGCAGATAATATGTGCGTATAATCCTTGGCCAGGGAAATGTTAATATAAAAAGACACAGAGGCAGGGATATCTTTATGGAATATAGTGTAGTATTATCACCATAAACATTGATTTTAGAATCAGACAGGTCAGACAGGTCTGTTTCAGAATTTTTGCTTTGCTTTGCTTCTCTGTGACCTTGGTTAACTACTTAACCTCTATTTATTCTGGTTTTCTTGTTTGAAACTGAAAATATGAATTCTTTCTTTACAATATTGTCCTGGTTACTATCATGTCATAACAAACTACTCCAGAACCTAGTGGCATAAAACAACCATTTTATTATGCTCAAAGTTTCTGTGGGTCAGGAATTTGGAAGGGCACAGTGCGGGAACTTGTCTCTGCTCAGTGACATCTGGGACCTCAGTTGGGGAGGCATGATGGTTGGGGGTAACTTGACATCTAGGGGCTAGAGTCATTTGAAACCATTTTTGTCTGGTGGTTGTGCTGTCAGTCAGTCTTCTGGGATGTGAGCTGGGGCTGTCAGCCATACCATCTATGTGTGGCATCTTCATGTGGCCTGGGCTTGCTTGAAGCATGGAGGCCTCAGGATAGTTGGACTTCTTACATGAGTAGTTCAGAGCTCCAAAAGTGAGTGTCCCAAAAGAACTAGGTGGAAACTATATGGCCTCTTTTGATTTATCTTCAGAAGTCACACAGCATCACTTCTACTACATTCTATTGGTTACAAGTGAGTCACTAAGGATAGTCTTGATTCAACAAAAGAGGGCATAGATGTGAATTTACCCCCCATCTATTTCAGTCACTTTGAGAAAATGTGAAGTCAATGTCATCATATAGATATAGATCTGTTTTTATAGTACTAAAGCATTTGCAACATTGTTAACAATGAGCCAGAATCTTCCATCAGTAAAATCTCTCCCCTCATTATAAATACAACTCAATATCTGTAAAAGCTTAACTCTTTTAGGGCCATGATATTTTTTGGAAGATATCGAGCCTAGTATCTACCATAAGGTTAAAAAAAGTGTGTGTGTGTATTAGTATATAAGTGTAAGTTTTGGGAGAACCATTTCTCTACTGATTTTTAACCCCTTTCCTAAACCTGTACCTGGTGTAGGGTCATTGAGCAATTGATGTCTACTGTTGGTAATCATCATTTAGGAAACAGATGGTTGGAAAGAGTTAATGCAAATCCTAGAAGTATTTTTTTTTATTTAACATTATGCATATGAAGCCACTTTTTCTGGCCTTGATTAAAGGTATGACCATTAAAATGGGGAGGGAGATTATGTATTGCCAAATAATTTTTACCTAAGTGAGATGTGGCTTGAAATAAAAGTATCATGGTGCATTTACAGACTATTCTATTAAATATGCAGAAGGAAGTCATTAAAAAAAAAAAGAGGGCATAGACCCCAGCTCTTGATGGGAGGAGTGTCAAAGAATTTATGGACCTATTTTAAAATCAACACATTCTGCTGTATGCCCACAAATTATTTACATTCATCCCACACACAGTATGCACCTGCTGATGGGTCTTATCCCATTACAACATCAGGCTCAGGTTTGAGGTCTAGGATATCACCATCTGGTTCAGGTGGAGGCACAGATGAGATGACTTGGGTTTGGTTTCCTGGGCATGGTCTCTCTCTCTCTGAAGACCTGTTAACTATAAAGACAAGTTATCTACCTCCCTTTTCTCCCATC
Source organism: Daubentonia madagascariensis (assembly GCA_023783475.1). Classification (NCBI taxonomy): domain Eukaryota; kingdom Metazoa; phylum Chordata; class Mammalia; order Primates; family Daubentoniidae; genus Daubentonia; species Daubentonia madagascariensis. Next base: position 43,840,733 of record JAKFHU010000600.1, on the reverse strand, counting down.
TCAGACAATGGTGAGATGGGAATATGATTACTACAAAAGCCATTTCCCATTCAAGAATGGAGAAAATGGAAAATAGTAGTCACTGGCCTACAGCAATTCTGAAATCTAACTGGGCCCATGTTACCAATTCCTTAATTACGTATCAGTGCTGTTCCTGTCAGTTGTTCTTTTTGACATTTGGCCTCACCCTTTGGGCTGTTAGTTTTGCCTTCTGAGGCGTCCTTTCTTTTCAATTAAAAAATAGTTTACGTTTCCAATTAAATAATAACAATTGAATAAAAATATAGTTGGCTTTTCATATCCATGGCTTCCACATCTGTAGTTTCAACCAACTGTGTATTGAAAATATTTGAAAAAAAAATTGTGTCTGTACTGAACATGTGCCCACTCTTTTTTTCTTGTTATTCCCTAAACAATGTGGTATAACAACTCTTTATATAGTACTTACATTGTATTAGATATTATAAGTAATCTAGAGCTTATTTAAAGTATACAGGAGGATGTGCCTAGGTTATATGCAAATACTATGTCCTTTAATATCAGGGACTTGAGCATTCTTGAATTTTGGTATCCACAGGAGGTCCTGGAATTAATCCCCACAGACACCAAGGGATGACTGTGTTTGCAATTGAATCGAATAACCTCATCTTGCTTCCTACCAGTAAAAAGTTGGAGGTCCAAAGGCCTATTTTTCTTTTGTATTGGCTGTTACTCTATTCCAAGCTGGTGTACATATGTAAAAACTGTTGGCTTTTTATATATCAAAAGTTATATCCACTCCATTAGACAAAACTATACCCACAGATCTCTTTAGGATGAACCTTTGTCTACTTTGAAGCTTTGTGGAATAAAGATTCTTAGATGCTCTATTATTTAACAGAGAGGCTTTATGAAGCATGTCCTTAAGCTCTTTATAAAGCCTTTTGTCTTTTTGAAGAGGTTGTGGGCATTGCTTTAAGAGTTCCTGAGATCTTAACAAAGTCTCACCCTTGGCATCATCTTCAGACCATGTTTTCCTGACAGTGACCTGTGATTTTTTTTTTCTGAAGCTGTTTCTTACTTTGAGAATCTTCTGCCATCTGGAGAGGCTGAGAATGAGAAAGCATTTTAATTTCAAACCCTGAAAGTCCTGACTTTTTTATATTTCCTCTAAATTGTGCTTGAAAACTGGACAGTTTAATCTTAACCTCACCTCTACTCTTTTATAATTTTCATGGCCAGTGAGAAGAAGCCAGGTGGCACTTTCAGTGTTCTGCCTGGAAATCTCCTTGGCTGGACTATATAGTTCAGTAGTTATATTTCTCATTTTCCATGGTACTATAGGTAACAGGGTTGCCAAACTTTCTTCCACTGTATGACAAAGGTCCCCTTTCCTTCAGCTTTCAATAACATTTACCTTACAATCCTTCAAGCTCTCACCAATATAACCCCCTTAAGGTTCTTCCAGTTTTTGCTCACAGTCTAGTCCCAAAGCCAGACTTTCGTTATGGCAATGTCCTACTTTCAGATACCAAAATTGGTTCCAATCAATATTGCTGAATAAAAAATCATCTGAAAACTTAGCAATAAAAAATAACCATTTATTATACTCATGGATTCTGTGTCAAGAGTTTGGACAGTACAGAGCAGGGAATGACTCATTTCTGCTTCACATGTCTGAAGCCTCAGCTGGAGAACCTTGTCAAATCGGGCTGACTTGACAGCTGGGGACCAGAATCATCTGACAGCATCTTTACTAAGTGGCTTTACTTTATGTTGGCTGTTGTATGGGACCTCAGTGGGGGCTCTCATCTGAGTTTTTTTAACCTGCTAATAAAAGAATCCTAACTAATAAAATTCTATATAAACATTTACGATGGAATGAACAGATCACTTAGGCAGTGTAGGTCATGCCTCCAAGAGGTTGGCCAGGGAAAATGAAAACTCTCATTGGTTGTGATAGCCTATTTAAAATATATGGTGAATCTGGAAAAGGGAAACAATAGAGCTGTCATTACCTTAGACATTAAAGTCATCCTTGACTCTTTACTCTTCTGCTTCCCCAGTGTTTTCTTTTTCCTAACTTTTGTCCCTCACCAAGTCCTACCGATTCTTCCCTTAAAATGCCTTTCATGTCTGCACTATCCTATCCATTTTGATTATAACCACTCTAGTCCATTGTTTCTTAGCTAAATGGACCCCCTGCTTCCATTTCTCTCCTGTTCACATATTTTGCATGCTTTTCCCAGGCAGATTATCAAAATTACACATATCATGTCTCCAGCTCTTAAATTTCCAGTGGTTCTTATTGTTAACTAAATAAAATCTTGAAATTTAACTGGCACCAAACTCTTCCATAATCTAGTTTCCATCTATCTCTTGAACTTATATATCACTACTCCCTTATATGATATCTGAATATATCATCAATTTAATTGTCACCATCAGAGTGAATGCTATGTGTCAGGCACCAGGATTATGAATTTATACACGTAATTTCCTATAATATTTATTACAATTATGGTGGTTTTAAAATGGGTGTGCAAATTCGTTGAACCTACCCCATTGAAAGATGAGGTCTATGTCCCCTTCCCTAGAATTTGACTAACCTAAGTGACTAGCTTGTAACTAACAGAATGCACCAAAAGTGACACTGTTTAAATTCTTAGGCTAAGTCAGGAAGGGAAATACTGCCTCTGCCTTGCTAAGTAGAAGAAAAAAGATGGAAACTAATACAATCCATGTAATCATTCGTAATGGATTGAACAGGCAGTGTAAACCTCTTGGTTATACTCATCTTTGGAGGCCTTAATCACCAAGTAACAAGTGCAACAACATTAGGCCATGATGCTGCAAGGAAGCTTAGGCCACAAGGAGAGACCACTAGTAGATGCCCAAGGAGGGCATCTCATTAGGTATATGGTTATGTAGAATTTTATTAGTTAGCATTCTTTTATTAGAAGGTAAGAAAAACTCAATTTAAGCTAAAGTAAAAAGGGAAATTTATTAGAAAGAGATTGGGGAGTATCAAGGAATCCCAGATTAGGGATGGAGCTGGGACTTGGAGTACTGTGAGGAGCTCAGGAATCCTGTTTCAGGTCTTTGTCAATGTTTCTGCTTTACTTTACTTTCTTAGGGTCGACAGGCTTCCTCTTATCTTTGGTTCATATGGTAGAATGTGGCTGTCCAAAATACCCAAATTTTACATATTCCCGTGCAGACTCCAAGAGAGAAAGTGACCTTTATCAATTCCCAAACTCATAGGAAGTGAATTGATTGCCTTGGCTTGAGTCACATGATCATCTCTGGCTGCTGTGTATAGGGTGCGCGTGGGGCATCCTATGGTAGGAGCATGGCATCTTCTGTGTCAACCTTGTGGATGGGAGTATGTGTTACAAAAGAGAAGAAATTTCTAGAAAGGGATGCTGGGCAAAAAAACTACTGCAAGTGTCCTAAAGATACATTTTACCTTTATTATGTGGACTAACTACAATAGGAAGGATACACAAAATTTACATTGGTGGTGTATGTGTATGTATACTCACATCCAGGAAAGTGCACACGTACATACATATAATGCACATTTCTGGTGCTCATTTTTCTAGTGATGAGCTATATATATTAATATATATACACACACACATATATATATACACACACACCCCCACCCACCCCTCCACACCTAAAATATGTGACTATTGTTCTATGTGGTTTTCTACTGAAAACAAAATTAGTCTCATTTTAATAAGAGAACTAGGAGAGTGTAGGTTAATGTACTCCAAGCATATATTCTAATTAAAAAAATCATGTTAGTAATTGGAGTCCTGTTGTCAGTAGACATTCTGGTTAGATTGCATTACAAATATAATAACGGCCCATAGAGAAAGAAAAAGAAATAGTAACAAAAGAGTTGGATTACAATCTATTTAGGAATATAAGTAGAAGCTTCCTGCCTACTCCAGGAAGAGTTAGTCATCCTCCTCCTCTCTACTGTTAGAATACTTTGTGCATTTATCTCTCATAGCCATTTTCCTGCTGTTCACATTCCTTTCTTGCTGGCTGCTTTGCTCCTGTAGACTGTGAACTCTTTGAGGGTAGGCACCATGTCTTACTCATCTTTATTGAGATCAGCAGTTCAAATTGTATGTAGAAAATGGTAGGTACTCAGTGAAATGCCACTGGACATCTAAATGAGTGAATTCCCTTCAGAGACAGCACAATGTCAAGGGTTTCCAAAACATATTGATTAGGCTAATATGTGGGGCATGAAAATTCTTGAGAAGTAATTTTGGCCAATATTGAAATATAAATAGCAAATGTTATAACACTGATATCATCACTATTAAGGAACTCTGCAGGAAGATGTAGGTGAAAAGAGTTGCTAAAGAGAGTTGGGTACTAAGAGACAAAGTGTTGCTACCAAACAGAGAACTGAATTCAGTACAGACGCTGGGGAATCTGGTACAAGGGAGGAGAAATGGGATGGTTCTTAACAAACAGGAAGACGAGGAATTTTCTCTTCTCTATTAGGCAGGCAGTCCCTGAGTATTACTGATTGGCTGGAAATAGTCGGGTGACAGCTGGATGGGCTTGGGTTGGCTGGGTGGTCTGCTGCCATGTGGGTGCCTGTCTTGGGATTATGACATGCAGCTCACCTCTGCTGCGTGGGAGATATACTTGAGCCAGGCTTGAGTTACCCAGTGAGGTCTGTAGTGGTATCGGCAGGCTACATGACCAGGTCAGGAGTTTGTTAGAGTCAAGGAGTTTGAGAACTTACAAAGAAAAAAAAAAATAAAATTGATGAACCTCCAGAAATTTCATTAGTGTGGTAGGAACAGAGCCAAAAGATTCTATTAAGGAGTGAGTGTGGAGTGAAGAAATGGATTCAGTGATTGTAGATTATTTTTTTCAGAGTGCTAGTTAAGAGAAGGGATAAGAAAATATATTTATGCAGAGCTTATTGCAAGTGATTTTTAGATTATGGGAGAGCTGAATCTGTAAGAAGAGAACAAAAAGGTCTCTAGACGGCAGCCAAGGGCTACCTGATGTTTAATGGCTTGTGTCTGTAGGGGAAATAGCAACACTCTTTTGTGCCTTTCTGCAAGTTTTAAGAACCCAGGAATAGGAATAGAGAAAGCAGATGTGGGGGGATTGAACCTGGAGAATTGATAGGGTGCACATGGCCACTAGTCGGGAGCGTAAGACAGCTAGAGTGACCACAAAAACATTGTTGAAAACATTAGCCATGGCATGCAGAGGAGCAGGGAGGTAAGTGAACCCATCATGGGAGTAATATCGGTGAAAAATGGATCGGGAAAGCTGAAGACTAGAAGTCACCATGAGAATAAAAAGTAGAAGTGAAGAGATGAAGTGGGCAAGGTGGGAAGATGGTCTATGATAGAGAGGAAGATTTCAGATTTCAGGGTGAGTTGCAGAAATTTTAAGCTTGTTATTGCAAAGTTGGATGGATGAAGCAGACACAGCATAGAATCACGGAGTGAGCAGAGATAAGGTAACCATGAGGTTGTACTAGAACAAATAACATGGAGGGGGAATCCTTGAGAATGTTGGGGAATCCTTGAGAAACCTGTGAGCCAGGCTTCAGACTCGTCACAGAAGTGCCAGAGTATCACCCGTAGGCCTAGATGGGGAAGAGGATTAGTGAAAGCCATGAACTCCAAAAGAAGAGAGTTTTTTTCATGGAAGAGTGGTGTAAAAGCAACAATGGTGGGAGCTGGGAAAGTACTCATCCTTCTCTCCGGCCCTCAGAGTGGATGAGAGCAGACCTGATCAAGGATGAGAATGTGGGCAGAAGTAGAGGGAGTCAGGGGTTTGTATAAAGGATAAGAGTGTTGAAAGTAAGGATTACAGCAGGCAGAATGGTAGTCTGGGGGAACATTTTAATAACAGAAGAGGGAGAGGACTGAGCAGTCCAAATTTATTTTGTGGAGGATCTTATAGAACTATCCAGCCCCAAGATTTCCACTGGGATATTGGTGTCATGGAATGTACCCCATTCCCCCGGGGACTCTCCTTCCCATGGTGGCTGGCTTGGGTTGATGGGGGATTCAGTGATGAATGATAATGGGTTTTGTTATACAATCCACAATTTATCAACTGCCCTGATTGAAGATGCTAGTAGAAACTAAGGGAAAGAGCTTGAGGTAACAAAAAAACGAACCTACAAAACAGAGCAGTTTGGTCAGTGTGTTCATGATTTTAGTATATTTATACTTGATAATGTGTGTGATAGATTGCATGGTACACAGCCAGGTCTGTTTCTCTTTTGGAAGAGAAAAGGAAGATGTTTCTGGCTGTGATCCTCCTTCCTTAGTCTTATGGTAGGATTTTGGGTGGCTGCAGAGGGGCCTGCCAGTCCAGCGTCTCTTAGATAAGGTTCCGGCATAGCTAGAATAAAGTAATGGCATATAATCTGATAATATAAAAAAGTTTGCTTTTTCTTTCTTTGCTGCATATTTTCCTTCTGGCTTCAGACTTATTTTTATACTTTCCCTCTTCTTTTTCCTTCTAGTTTTTTAGGAATTTCACTTTAAAGGACTGTTTCTGGCCACACCTTTATAATCTAAGAGAGGTAGAGTGTTGTGTAATTTTGAAGAGGGAAGGAGTGAAAGATGAGGTTGGAGATTTATGCAAGAGCCACGTCATGAAGCATGAAGGGATTTGTATGTAATGTTAAGGAGTTTTGATTTTATGCTTTAGGCAGAAGGGACCCATTAAAGGATTTGAGCTTGGGAAGCCTTCAGATTACATCAGGAGCTTTCTTTAGAAGCATGGAGATAATAAAAAAATGCTTTATTATATTTATCAAAAGGGTCTCAATTCCTTTTCTTCATTGTTTACCTGACTAGTTTCTGTTTTCCTGTTTCATTAAGGCTGCTGTGTTGCTTTAGCTCAACATTCCTGAGGATCAAGGAACAGGCATCAAGTGACTACATGGGCAAGCAAGTGGAGTTGCTTAGATTGCAGCTGGCATGAAAAAGTAGCTAAATTTTGCATCTTGTTTTAGACACAAAATGTACTGCTGTACAGAAAAGAACTGGGTAACCATGATATAAAACAAATGGTGAGGCAAGATCATAATCTAAAGGTTGATGCTACTTTGGTTTAAATGATACCTATAGGATTTGATGTCAAATTTCAGAAAGATTACCAGTATATTTGGTTGAGATATATTAATATTTCTAGGGGTAGGACTTGCAGGAAACAAAGAGAAAAATTCTTTTCTGAAGAATCAAATATTATTCCTGGAAGTCCTTTGTATTCAGATGGATAAATAAAGCTGAATAGTCAGAGTAGAAGAAGATATCAAAAGTACTAATAGTACTATCTGTCCTCAGCCACTGCCACCTATTAATTTTTCTTGACTTCTTTATCAGACCAGATGGCAGGATGGAAACTTGCTGGGTCTGTGAGATGCTGTTGTTTTCTGATGAGGTTTCATTTGGGGAGGAACCAATGAGTGCCTAAAACCAATCACTGCCCGTATGTGCTGTTCACATGGCACAGAAAATTATTTCTTACTATATTTCTTAAAACCATAGAAAACCATACTTTCACTCATTCACAAATATATATTGGCCAACTGTGTTCAATAATGAACTGAGATAGTTGGAAAATTCTGGCATAATCAAGAAGATCAAAGAGAACTGACTGGGTAGATTGATAAGACGTTCACATAGGTGTAGATGTAGGACTTTGAGTGACAGGAAGAGGAAAGATTTCTGAACTTTTCTGATTAACTAATCAACTAACTAATAGATACTCAGTGTCTCCTCTGGGCTCACACTATGCCAATGTGTAAGGCATAGAGTTTGTTTTGAAGGGGTTTAGGAGCCAGTTAATAAGACAAGATAAACACACTACCACACACGGATGGTATAAGGCACTATTTTGTAAAGGAAAGGTAAGTTCAGTGGGATGGTAGATGTCAAAGAAGAACAAAGAAGGAGATCAATAAGGGCATGAATAATTGTTGAAAGTTATTGGATTTTGAGGGATGGGTAGATATGGTAGGTGAAAAGCAAACTTGAGCATCTTGTTTGTGCAAGGAGGTGTTCATGGAAAGGATGACCACTGGGTTTTCTTCAGAGAGAGAAGATTAATATATCAATTAGTTGGTTGCAAATATCTGAAAGCAAGTCAGGAAAGCTTAAGCAAAGGAGAAAATCAATGGTAGGATTCTGAGAAGCTCACAGAAATGAAGAGTTAGGTAATTGTCTTGGGAAGGATAGACTTGTGGATCTTGACAGCAGATACTGCTGAACAATATTCTTGGGGCACTGTTATCAGATTGTCTTAGAAGCAATCTTCAAATTCCCAGGAGAGAGAATGAGCTTTTTCTTTTTCCTGAATTGAGTGCCCACCTCAAGGGATGATATAGATGCTAGAGTTTCTTCATCCGTCACCTATCAAGGGCAGATGGAATCTTGGAAGGCATAGCTTCTCAAAGGAAAAACTGTATGACATTCTCAAGAAAGGGGAAAGTATGTCTTGTAAGCAAAACATCAGATAAATATAAATATCATTTATTAATCAGCTGCTGGGCACTAAGCATCATTTCATTTAATACTTCATTTAACACTTTGAGGCAGGAACTGTTATCCTGATTTTCTGGATGAGAAAAAGGAGGTGCCGAGAGTGAACACCTAGTGTGCGTGTGGTTTTGTGGCTCACAGGTGGCAGAGCTAGCATTCAGACCCAGGAGGGGGCGCTCTGGAGCTTGTACTATGCTGGATTCAGAAGAAGATGCTGGATGGAGAGTTACAGGAAATAAAATTGGATAGGTAGAGTGAGGTCAGGGAGACAAGTTCAGATTGGAAATGAAAAGAAATGAGGATCCCAAACGGATAAGGGAGTGAGATGGTTAAATTGAGGTTTAAGAAATATTAATCTTGAAAAAGTGTGCCAAATAATTTGAGGGTCTTGAAAGCCCACCAGAAGGTCATGATATAGCATGGATTATGGGGATTACAGAAAAGGCAAGTTCCCTCACTGTCTATAAAAGCCTTTTTCATATGGCAATGAAACATTTCTTAAACATAGCTCCCTGAATGGCTGTGGTTTAATTACTGAGTTGAGGTTTTAAAGAATATTGGTATAACAAGTACGAATTATCCTAGCACAAGAAGGTAACTGTTCTTCTAGGCAGTTTTAGGTTTCATCTCCTCCGTGAAGCCTTGCCTCGGCTGGATTCTTTCCTTTCTTTGAGCTGTAATAGGCCTTTCAATTGTGCTTCTGTTTGGGTTATTGTCCTAATAAATTCGTGTTGTTTTCTCACATCTTTTCTCACTTACTAGATTTCAAGACATTGGAGGACAAGAACTGTTTCCAGTGAAAAACACACTCTTATAGTATACATTTTGCACATATAATTACGAACACATACACTATATATATATATATGTATGTAGCTCACAGAAATTGATATACAGGGCTTTCCAGAAAGTATCCGGCCTTTGTTAATATAATGAGAATAGTTACATGGCTGGATACTTTCCGGACAACCCTTGCGTGTGTGTGTGTGTGTGTGTGTGTGTGTGTGTGTGTGTGTGCACGTGTATGTGTGTCTGCATGTGTGTGTGCGTGTGTGTGTATGTATGTATGTGTATATCCTGGCAGCTCACAGAAATATGTATAACATATATATATATATACACGCACAGACAGCATAGTCACACACACATACACACACATATATGCATATGTGTGTGTGTATATATATTTTGGGAAACTCACAGAAATAACGTATAACATATATGTGTGTGTGTGTGTCTTGGGCAGCTCACAGAAATACGTATAGCACATATATATACCCCATGGTACACAGCACAGTTCCTTGCTCACAGCGGTCACTCAGTAAATATTCAAGGCATGGTGATATAAAATGCATTTTGAAGGAAAAAATCGGTAGGTCTTGATGAGTGCCTTGATTTGGGTGACGAAGAAACACGAGTGAATGAAGCAAACCTCAGAGCTCCAGGTTGCTTGACTGAGAGGGGGGTGCGCTAGCACCGTGCTCTCGTCTCTGGGAGTTTTTCTCTTTGCTCTCTTCCCCCTTCTGTCTTACTTTTTCCCACTGTTCTCTGCAGAGCTCCAGGTTTCAGGGGAGGGATGGCCGGCGTGAAGCATTTCGCTTTCTTTCTTCCCCTGAAACCTAACACTACACAATCCTGTCATACCCCTGGGAGGAAAATGAAGAAACGCGAAGTTCTTTTTTTTTAATATTCAAATTTATTATATGTGTCTCTCTGATGAAATGTAAATCTTTTAAATGGCAAGTCGGGCTGAAAGTTAGGTTATCTTCACACATGCCTAGAATTAATGCAGAAGTGTCTCTCAGCATTTCAGAAAGGGAAAAATAATCATTTGAAACTGGATCACTTTAGCTAAATGGGAGAGTGGTCTTATTTTTTTTCTCTTTTTAGTAATTCATTAGATGGTGAGAAAGTCCATCAGAAGGGCCTGTGTGGGAATGTAAGAGAGGCTTACGTGGAGACAGTCCCTTTACCTCACCTTCCTCTAGGAACAGGCAGTGTGAACAGTGAGAGGATGAAATAGTACTATGTAAAAGAATCAACCAAGAGTGTAGGGATTCTATTAGATGATGTGTTTTCTATGAGGCCACAGAGGAGTCAAGCACAGGTTGGGCAGAGAAAGTTAGTGGAAATAGCGTTAGTACTGGGCAGATTGGCATTGGATTTTGGGTTCCACCACTTACTAGGGCAAGTTTCTTAACTGCATTCATAGTTCCTTATATAGAATGGGGCTAACACTGTATACCTCGTAAAGTGGTTGAGAAAGTTAAAAGAGAATGGAAGTGAAGTGCCCATCAAAGTACCTGACACATAAGGGTGCTTAAAGCTTGGTGCCACACACACAAGAGTAAGTTCATGTCTCACTAGTGAGCAGGCTAAGACTGTGGGTGGGGCGGGGGGAAAAGAGCACAGAGGGTTACAATGGGAGCATCTTTTAAAAAGGTAGATTGCAAAGGATAAGAAGACCTTGCTTGGGAGATGAAGATAGGACTACTGCTATTTCATCTAGACCTCCCAGTAGGATGCCACTGTGAAAAGTGTTGCAAATATTTGGTTTTTTAAAAATAAACAATGATTATTTTTTAATTAACTGTGTTTATTTTTCCGGTGATTACCAACCACCATCGTGCAAATGACTTATAACCAAATTATTAGAGGAAGTGAGATATGTGTGAGGTATGTTTCTTTATGGTTCCGTCATATGTGGGAAGATGGAATATTGTTAGATTTATGGACAAATTGCTCCCAGGAAGAAACCAGAGAGAGAAAGGTGTGTGAAGAACTAGAGATTAAATCAGTGACACTAATGTGTCTATGCCTATTACCTATGTCCATATATATGTATAAAAAACATATATATAAAGTTATATCCTGTTAGTTATCAGGCTGTGATTAAAGGTGGGGTTAAGGAAAAGGACATACAAGTTAAAAAATGGAAAAGGGGGGATTTTTCTGCCCTATCGGAACTTCACAAAAATTATTTGTTATTTTATTTTATTTAAAAATAAAATTATTTTATTAGTAATTTATTATGTGTCAGGTACTATTCTAAGAACTTCACAAAGATTATTTCATTTAGTCTTCCTAATTATATAAGAAAGTTTCTACCACAATATTTTTTATAGTCTACAGATGAGGACATGGAGGCTCAGAGAAATGGCATAACTTGATTCTTGTAAGTGCTGGAGCTGGTGCTTAAGCTCGGGTGGCCTCACTGCAGAGCCCCTGCTTCCCACTGCTCTGCAGATGTTAAGATTGAATGCCTACGGGGCAGCCACAGGGGTGTGTCTCCCTTCATGGAACTTATTTTATAGCTAGATGTGAGATACTTCTCAGAGAATGTGTATTTTGGGCATTCTAACCACAGATCTGTAGGGGAAAGGGACTCAGCATGCTTCAGAACCGGGTTCTCAAGTTCAACACTGTTCAGACTGGATAACTCTTTGTCGTGGGAGTCTGTCCTGTGAATTGTAGGATAGTTAGCAGCAGCCCTGGTCTCAACTTACATTCATCTTGTAAATGTATGAGACATGGTGGAGGCCCTACAGCAGTGGTTCCTAAAGTACACGTGCATATTAGAATCATCTGGTGACTATTTTTCAGAATTCACTTTTGTGGACCCTACTCTAGACTTACTGAAGCTGAACCTTCAGATATGGGGCCTCAGCTTTGAGGGTATAACAAAAGTCCCTGGCGTACACTCCTGAATGAGAAGCATGGACTAGAGCTTTTCTTCCCATGCTGTCCATCTGGAATGATCTTTTGTGACCCTGCTTTCTCCTTTTAAGGGCATATCCCAGAAGTCACACACAAAGCATTTCTTTTTAATTCTTGTTGGCCCTAACTTTCTCACAAGCTATACCTAGCTGCAGAGGATGTTAGGAAGTATAGTCTTTATTCCATAAGGCCATACATCAAGCTAAAAATGAAGTGTTCTTAAACTAAGGATCTAGGGCAATGGACATTGGTGGACAATTAGCAGTCCCTGCCATAGATTGTTATTAAAACATAATAATAGCATCAGACATTTATTGAACACTAAACGTGTGCCAGGAGCAGGGAAAAACAAGCGTGTGATGCTTCTGCTATCATTATCCCTATTTTATAGATGAGGAAATGGAATCTGGAAGGGCTGAACACTTGATCATTGTCACATAGCTGCTGGATGTTAGAGCTAAAATATTAAACAGGTTCTATCTGGTTCTACAAGCATTTTCCACAAGATGATCTAATTACACTCCCTCAATTTCCCCAAATAACCTATTAGTTACAGTTTTTAGATTCTGTACATTTATATATAAATAAAGCATAAAAATAAAATGTATCTGGCCCTTATTGGTAATAGGAAAGCCAATAATCTTCATCTGTCTGATTTTATTAGAATTTTACTACTGTATATTTTGAATTTGATATCTACTTTATTTTCTTAGTTCTAAACGATGAAAAGAAATATGGCCATAGGTGGGGGGCAGGTGTAGAGAGAGCTTAATGTTATTTGGTAAATTTGGCAACATTTTGAGCTTATAGTGTCCAATAATCCAGAGGATCATAGATTAATAAAAGGAAAATTTGAAACTGTCACAGTGATCCTGCCAGGGTATGTGTCATAGAAAATCTGGTTTGGATTTATATAAATATATAGGCCTTTCTACATGATAGCTAGTTCATGAATCAAGTAGAGAAATACTGGGTTGAGCTTATTTATCATCTTGGGATGGCAGTCAAACAACAGTGTCTTGAAAGTCTTAGAGCAATGTCTGTCTAATCAAGTGAACAGTTAATAATGAGCTCCCCATAGTTAGATCTATTCCTGAGATGGTTATTCTCTTCTGGAGTTTTTCCTTAAATTTCTTTTGATTCCCTGTAACACTGAGCTAAATTATACACGTTAATAAACCAAGGAAGTTTTAGGAAGTTGTTAATATAGGGAATCTATTTCTCCAAGTCTGTGACTGACCTTTTAAATAGTAACTAATTCTTAGCATGCTGATGTCTTTAAGGAAGTATTTCCTCTGTAAGCTGGTTGTATAGGGTTGTAGACAAGCAGAAACCATTCTTATTGTCCCATGTGTCTGTCATCTTATCCTATATAAAGAATTGGGGGGAGGAGGCGGGGCACCAACTTTTTAATTAAATACTCCACCAAAAAAAGACCCCAATAAAATTTCAACAACAATAAAAGCCCTTAATTCTGGGAGGTAGTTCTGGGTGGTAGTTACATGAGTGTAATGTCATTTAATGTTCTTTTTTGTATTTTTTATTTAAAAAAGTATCAAAATCCCAACACTACCACCAAAACAAAATATCACGCATGTGACATGCTCAGTAGGAAATAATAAATGTTATTCCACAAATTAGGTTAAATCATTTTCAACAATTTATCTTTTCTGAAAACCGGATTACTAAATCCCACTAAAAGTCTCCAGGCTAGGTCATTATGGACAATTACAAAAGATTATGATGGAGCATTGTTGTTGCTCATGGTATGACTTCTGCAAATGAAATCAGAATCATAAATTGCCATTGAGATGAGTCAAATGATTAATCACCTAATGGTAACTATGAATTCAAGAGGATTTTGGCTACAAGAATCATTTGCCTTCTCAACAATAGATCCTAATATTTTCAATAGGATTCACCCTAACTGTATGAGAACAGTTGTAGTAGGATGTTTCTACAACTAGAGGAAGGGCATTTCTCTATCTGGTTTAATATGTAGGAGCAGAGCATTCCCAAGCCAGGTAAAAATCCCCCAGCAGTAGTGAGATTTTATTGTTGAAGATGCAAGGTCTGTCTAAATGAGTAGGTGCAATCTGAGAAGAGTAGATCATTTTCTCCAGTAATTTTACTGGTTCCACTGACTGTGTGCCTAAAACTGTTTTCTTGTTCTCAACACGTGGGGCCACATGTGACCTTCGGGATCCTTGAGTGCAGCCTTTTGACTGAATCCAAATTTTACAGAATAAATCCTTTTCCTGTAAAAAAGATGCTGCGCTGAGGAACTGCTTAGGCCATGCAGGTTTGTTTACACGTGCAGAAGAAACTAGTTCCCAAATTATTAATCATTTAATTATAAATTATTCTTACAAGGAGTCCTGGGAGCCTGTTCGTAAGTACCAAATGCTATAAGTGGGGTTGTCCATATCCCAGGGACTGCCTGCAGAATGATTAGGAAAGGCCTCTCTGAAAGTGAATGTTTGAGCAAAGACTGAACTGAGGGAGTGAGCCTTGGGGTATCTGGGAAAGAGCATTCCAGGCAGAGGGAACAGCCAGTGCAAAGTCGTTAAGGCAGGGAATGCCTAGAGTGTTGGGGGTATTGCAAGAGCACTGGGGTGAAGAGGGGAGTGGTAGAGGAGGTCAGATGTGGGTACATGTGTAGGTAAGGCCTTATAGGTGGCTATAGGGATGTTTACTTTCTATCTGAGTGCTGTGGGAAGACTTTGGAAGGTTTCAAGCAGAGGAGTGACATATTTCGAAAGGGTCCCTCTGGCTGCAGTGTGGGAACATACCTTAGTGGCGTAAGGGTGGAGGCAGAGAGACCATGCAAGTGGTTACTGCAGCGTGTGGGAGTGGAATGTAGAGAAGTAGTGGGATTTGGGATGTATTTTGAAGGTAGAACTGCTGAGATTCATGCTATATTGGATATGAGAAAATGAGAGAACTCGAGGAATACTCTCAGTTTGTTTTATGCTAATATGATGCCTACAATTTCTAGCTTACACAGGGAACAGCTGAGCTGCTTGCTCACTGTTGTCGGAGAGACCAGTTCTGAATTGGCTCAACTAAAACTAAAATCGAAATCTTCCCTTTGTCTAAATGGATAATACTAAATAACTTTGCCCAACAAGGTAATTAATTGAGATTTTGAGGATGAATTTTATAGCTAACACATTTTATGTGTACCTATAAAAATACAGTTTTTATTAAAAATCAGATGCTTTATAGTCAAGGTACTTTTTTTGTCATGCCTGTCTCTTTTATCTTATATGGTCTAGAATGCTTAGGATTCACCCAATAATTGCCTGAAGATTTCAGTAAAATCAAGACTGATAATATATTTTTTGCTTTCTTGAAGGTCCTCCTCTGGTTTACATCATTATGGAGGAAGGACTAGGGGGAATACAAGTTGGGCTCTCAGAGCAGGGCAACGCAGACTTCTGCATTTCTTGGTGGCTAAAGCACATTTATTTCTCCTCCAGTCCCATAGCCTATTGGCACTTCATGCACACATGGGTGAACGTGAGGAAAAATTGCCTGGGACCCAGCATTTGCCAATAACTTCTTCAGATAATTGATATCTGAGAGAGATTGTTTAATGGGCATGTTGACAACCCATTCCTTTGTAGATCAGTGGATGTGTATGGCATAGAGGAAAGATTTTAAAGTTTGAGAGATTCTGGAACTGATTCTGATTCTACTATGTATTAGCTGTATTCCTTAACCACTTTAAATAAGTAATCTCATTTCATTGAACAAGCTTTTATTATGCATGTTAGATGAAATGAGATTACGTGTATACAGTACCTGGCATGTGGAAGATGATTTTTCTTCAGTCCTTATCTGTTCCTTTAGTATATTATATTGTCAGAAAGTAACAAGCCCAGCCTAGGTTATATCAGTAGCTGTAGAAATGCTTTCATCGAGTAATAATTTAATGTAACACACTCATTTTTTAAAATAGAAGGTGATACATAAAATTTCCAATTAAATATTGTTTCTATGTTTTTCAAAGCTGTTATGTTACCTCAAATCTCATCTATAAAGACTAGGCGATACATTCCTCATTGAATTACCATACCACAAAGAAACTTCTCTAATCCAGTATTATTCCCTTCCTGACTTGGTTGAGAGGAAACTCCTATCTCAACTAGTGGCTAGTTGCATAATTTATCTTATTTCACCTTTTGATAACTCTAATCCACTTCCTCTTAGTTCATTTCTTTGTTCTTTTTTTTTTAATGTTAGCACTCTTGTCACATTGAGTTTATTTTTCAATTAGCTTTTGGAGGTATCATTTATGTATGATAATGGCACCCTTTAAAAATGTACAATTCATTGAGTGTTGACAGATGTGAAACCACTGCCACAATCAAGACAGTTTTAATTGCCTCTAAAAGTTTCCTCATGCCCATTCCTCTGTTTCTAGTCCCAGTCAACTGTTACACTGCGTTTGATTTTTTGAGCCTTTGCAAAGTCATTTTTGAGGTAGAAGGCAGGTGGCACCGGCTTGAGAAGCAGAGAAGAGGGGAAGAAGAGGAGGCAGTGGACATCTACTCTTTCAAGATACTTGAATATGAAGAGAAAGCCTGGGAAAGAGAGGTAGTCAGGCACAGATTAAGGAATGGATTTTTAAAAATAAAAAAGATTTTGGCGTGTTTTTTGTGCTTAATGTATAAAGCAATGGAGAGGGAGATTTTGAAGCAAGTGGAAAGACTATAGATCAATGATGAAAGAGGCCTCAAAAGAGATGAGCGAGCTGGGATAAAAAGCACAGATGGGGGGATAACTGGAAACAGGAGGAAAAACAGCTTTTCCTCCTGTTGAGGTGAGGTGGGACGAGACAAAGCAAAGAAGAGGTATATTACTATACTTGGAGAAAGAGAGTTGAAGAGTTCATATTTGATGGTTCCATTTCCTCAATCAAATGCAAAAAAAGTTCACGTGTTAAGAATACAGAGAAGAGAAGAGTGAAACAGTATTTTTATTATTTTTTTTCAGTTGCTCTTTGTGGCCAGGATGTATCAGCAAAAAAAGTAGAATATGGAGTTTTTTGATGTTGGAGAGAAGTTGCAAAGAGGGTGCAGAGGAAAGACAGAAGTTGAATGCTTATGACAGAGTGGTTGACGCTATGCAACATAAAGTTTAAATGGAGTGGGAAACCATTCAGAGTCAGGAGTTAGCATAGGGATAAGGTAGAGAACATTTTATGTTCTCTGTCAGGTCTGAGGCCCTATTTAAAACAAAAAAGTGAAACACTGATCATTCTAATTTGTTAGTTGTTAATGCAATTTTGTTTTCATTAAAACTGACGAGGAGAGTGTTGTACATTGGTTAGAGCGGACTGTATATCCAGCACAGAAATAATGGAAGATGCTGTGACTCATAATAGTTCATGATAGTGGGCCATGGAATCTGGAGCCCTATTATTGCCTGTGTTTGAATTCTGGCTCCTCAATTTTCTAGCTGTGTGACCTTGTACAAGTTACATAACCCATCTGTGTCTCAATTTCCTCACCTGTTAAAGGGAGACCATAATACTACCCACCACATAGGGTTGTTGTGAAGGTTAAGTGCTTTAATATGTGCTTTCCAGTTTTTATTGTTAGGAGTCAGTAAACCTGAATTCAAGTCTCATGTCTAAATTCAGAGCCTTGGGACTGTGACTGTGGGCAAATCATCCAACAGTTGCTGGTTGCTTTTTACTTACTTCATCTGCAAAACAGGTTTAATAATCTTGACTGAACATATTTTTATGACAGTTGAAGGAGATAATGTACATAAAAGTGCTCTGTAACTCTGAAGCACTGTATTCTCACATAATATACTGTATACTGTATTAATTGCATTCCATTAAATAGAATAAAGGAATAAATGTGAAAATGCTATGAAATATGAAATGTTTACATAAATGTAGAGCAGCCCTGGGAATTAGAATTGTTTTGTCAGCTTTTATTATAATAATTTTGATTCTATATTTATATGAGTACATTTTTAACTTGTAGCTCTGAAGAAAAAATTATTGGAGAGAAGGCAGCCATTTAAATTCCTAATTAAAATGAAGTTTTTGCTTTCCTTGTGGATCTATTTCCTTCCTTTACCTTAGCATGTGGAGTTGAAATTTGACAGTACCTAATCAATACCAATTTCAGTTGATTCCAACCCCTAATGGTATTGACTCCAAGAATTTATTCATGTACACAATGTTGCAAGTTCTTTTAAAGATTTGTGACAACTCTGCATTTTAGCTTCATGGAGTATTATTGGAGAAAAAATTAGAGTATTTGTTGTCACTACGGGCCCTCTACTTTTTTTTCCTTTTCCAATTAGTAAGTTTTTATTAAAGCCAGCTTATTGGTATATAAGTTATATACATTAATATTCACCCTTTTTAGGTATATAGTTTTATGGATTTTGACAAATGCATATAGTCAGTAACCACCACCACAATCAAGATATAGAACATTTCCATCACTCCCAAAAGTTCCCTTATGCCTCTTTGTGGTGAGTTCTTTACCCCAAACCCAGCCCTTGGCAACCACTGATCTTTTTTTCTTTTCTCATTCTTTTGTCTTTTCCAGAAGGTCATTTATATCAATTAGCTGTTTTAAAACAGGTCTGGAAACCTGTTATTGGACTTAGTCACTAATGACACTCAAATTTATTCATCATCTATGCACATGTGAACATATGTGTCTATATTTGTGGTTGTCTATGGGCTGTTGAATAAAGATAGTGCTACTGAGTCCACAGATGCAGGCTTCATTCATAACTTAAGGCACCTCGGGCTAGTGTGCAATCTTCATAGACGGGATCGGCACGTTAGCATTGTTGAAAATCCAGCAAAAGTAAGAGATTGTTTCTTAGTTGCCACTCAGTAAATATTGCTGACTATTCATCAAATAAATGATACTTTAATGGAACACTAACTAAATAGCTGTACCTACTGCCAGGAAGAAACTCAGTTAATCTGTATGATGAAAATGATAATAATAACAGCATTAATCCTATTTTGTCCATTATACTGGCCAATTTGGAGTGGCTTAGTTGAGTCAGTACATTTTGGTAGATGTCCAGTAATATAGAAACTGGAGAAAATGAAATTGACTGCAAAATGGTCAATTGAGGGGCAATATAAATTTTTCCTATGACATATGGGAGAGAATGAAACATTATTTAACGGTCTGCTGTGATAGCTTCAAATTATTTAGTACCTTCCTTCCAGAAAGGCTTCTTTTCTTACAATTCTTTTATTTTTTTTTCCTGTTTTCTTCATTAAGACTATTATGTTATTAGATTTCAATGTCTGGATTGTAGCATTAGCATCAATGTACATAATGGAGAAGCAAAGTGAACAAACATTTGCTGAGTTTCTGACACATGTGTTACAGACACTCTAAATACATCTTGTTTAAATCCTCACAAAAACCCTGAGAAGTAGGTTTTGTTATCACCATTTTACA
Organism: Daubentonia madagascariensis; assembly: GCA_023783475.1. Classification (NCBI taxonomy): domain Eukaryota; kingdom Metazoa; phylum Chordata; class Mammalia; order Primates; family Daubentoniidae; genus Daubentonia; species Daubentonia madagascariensis. The sequence goes on along the minus strand of JAKFHU010000600.1, from coordinate 43,821,019 downwards.
GGTAAGGAAACCCAAAGGGAGCTTTTCAAGGGTCGTACAAGCAGTAAAATTAGGTGTGTCCTCAAAGGCCATGGTCAGTGTACCTCGCCTTTCTGATTGCCTCTCTCGCTGCTTATCACGCCGCACGATGACTTTTCAGTGTCATCCCTGGGGCTCCATTTGTCTACCGGCTACATGTATTGGTATTGTTCACAGAGCATCAACTTTATGATTATGTACAATTGTTCAACAAATAACAGGAATTGCTTTTTATTTTCTATATTTAGGAGGTTAGAACAACTTATAATAAATATGATGACCTTTAGGTCAGACATTTCCTGTAAAGTAATGACCAGACCTTCTCTAGCCTGCTATTAATTATGGTCCAAGAGCACTCAGCCATTGCTTTAAAAATAATAAAAATAAATAAATAACACAACAAATGATACTTTGGTTATTATGTAACAATGTGGTGGGTGTTAAAAAGATAATATTGGTAGCCTACGACTATTTCCCGTTACTCCACTCACAGAGGAGATGAACACATTTTCCGGTAGGCCACGAATTTACCAGATTACATTGGGTTATATTATCCTTTCAAACCTTAATAAAATTTTATGAAGGTTATAGTTCTGTAAACTTTTTCAGATTATGCCACTTAAAAAAAATGAGATAAACATCAGCTTCTTAGGTAATGAAAAAGTATTTGGTCCAGGAATCTTATTAAGCAATAAAGTAACGACCCATACCTCCACTATTATTCCCCTTCCTCCCACTTTCTTCCTGCATCTCTGTCAACATACATGAAGAATTCTGTATTTCATTTTAGGGAATCTTGAAGCAAAACTTTCTTAAATTAAAAGAAAAATGTTTAAAGGAAGCCTGCCTGCCTGCCTGCCTTCCTTCCTCTCTCTTGTTCTTTGTTTTTAGCTATTTGAAATATTTTTACTCCTGTGATATAAAGCCTTTAGATTATCTTTGATTAGATTAGAACCATTAAAATTCTTACTAGCTATTAAGTTTATGACTTCATTATTGTGGGCAATGTTTACAGTTTCAAACAACTGGGTCAGATAACCAGATAATTTCTGTACTCTTTCCCCCAAACCAAAATATTTAGCTACTTGCAAAATGTTGACTGATTTTTAAAAATCACTTCACTGGCATGGGAGAACACCTGATAGACCAAATATTAATACAAGTTTTTGTATTGACTCTTTGTGTTTTCCCGTCCTTTTTGACTTTCTTCTATTTAAGATAAAACATACAAAATATTCGTAATACTTAAATGTTCAAATGAGTGTTTTAAAAAAGGTTGTTTTATGCAAATAAGATATAACTATAGTAGTGTAAGATATAGCCCAAAATATATTCATTGTACTAAAATTAATTCTATCATCAAAAGGGCATTATATTTCTTTCTGTTTATCATCACCAAACTCTGCACAATCTTATCATTGAAAAAATGTTCTAGAACCCCTATGTTTTTAGGTAAAGTGTAGAAGTATTTAGAATAAATAATTTTAATGGAGTATGGAAAATATAGCAAAAATTCTTTGGGGGACATTTCTCCATGGTTTTCTGCAAGTCTTTGTAACAGGTTTTTGTTCTGTTCTGGACTATCTTTTAAGGATGTTCCCATAGCAAACAGCTTTCAAAGCCAGAGGTAGTGTGTCCCTCTGGGGAAGAGGGCAGATTTGTTTTCTTACCAGGACACACTCCCTCAGGGACAAAGGTTAGGCAAGTTTGCTTGCAGTTCTCTTTACAAGATTGAGGGTTTTTCAAGTTTGGGATTCCTCAGACCCACTGTGTGTGCAGCATCCATATGCTTTGCCTCACCCACGTAGGATTTGGGAGCAAGGGGAACCCATATGTAAGTGAAGCTCATGCTGCCCGCTCTTCTATGGGTAATAAAGTTCTTTGTCTCTGATCCAGGGTTCTCATGTCTTTTGCCAGCTCTGGAGAAACTGTGGCAGGCTAAACCCTTAGTTTGTAAGCGAGGTAAAATCCCATATCCTTAGCAGTTCTTGGCAAAAACCTGTTTTATCACGTATGAGCTGAATTGAATATACCAGAGCACCAGGTTGGTCTTTTTTTCTTTCTTTCTTTCTCTCTCTCTCTCTTTCTTTCAAGAAGAACAAAAACACGTTATAAATTCCAAACTTGCAATCTGTTACACTAGATTTCTCATTGATTTTGCAAATTAAATGCACTAAGAATGAACCATTCATGTATAATATTTGCCTTATAAAACATTATCTACTATGGTAGCATTTACCGTAGACACAGTACATGAATATGAAATTAATTTTATTTGCATAAAATTGCTACTGTTTCAAATGAATGTTACTGAAGGAAAAATGGTAGGAAATACTTATATAATAGTTTTAGGTTTCATATATCCACAGTTTGTGGTTCTTGGGGTTTCTTTCTTTGGACCTACCAAGAGTCACAGGTGAAGTTTATATCTGAGTCATGCCGAGTGTATAAAATAACATTTAAAGCTTTAAAGTAAAGATGGCTGGTGACTGTAATTTTAATGTTTTGTGATTGGCATTGTGTTCTTTTTTTTCTGACTTAGCTCCACTGACTAAATACTAGAATTAGGAATTAGGATTTGGAAATGTGGTTAGACATAAAAAATTAAAAAAATACAGCATTTAGGACTAGTGTTTAGACAGTTAGATGGCAAGTTTACATTCACTGAACCACAAATACTTGTTACAATAACTCATGTTTTCATTGCAAACTTAGCAGATCAACTTGGTGCTACCTGGTTAAAAATAGCTTAGGCAGATATATCTGTACAATTTACCTTAGCATGATGTCTTAAAATTCAGGGTATTTTGATCCTTAGCTTTTTTAAACAATATTTTTATTCTATTTGAAGGAAAACTGTGTCCTTTACGTTTAAAAAACATTGACTTGTTTGAAGGTTTTCTCAGATATTTGTCTCAAGACCTTTCATTTGCATGATCTAGGTAAGGAAGAAAATTTTACCTTCAACTTTGGTGAGATTAGGAAGTATTATAAGGTGATAGCTAAGGATTGCTTTCAACTAATTTTGTGAGGAAAAATTGAACAAACTGATAGGTCTTACACATATTCCTCAAGGTGGCAATATTTTATGGAGTAAGTAGTTTAGATTTTGTAAAGTCCATATATACTTCAGATTTTTTTTCAAGCAGCCATCTATTCCATAACTCATGATTTCTTGTGCATTTTAATTAGCATCTAGTTATGCAGAGCTCCAGCCTTATTGCCGTCTAAATACTTAAAACAGTAAAGTGCTGCAGGATATGAAGACATATAGCTGTAAAATTATGGTATGCGCTCTCTTTCTGTACCTGCGCAGATGATCAAGGCTTCTCAGAGGCACATCTGCAGATCTACCAGAAAATGTGGCTGGCGATAGGAGACCAGGACTCGTGTTTGAGGCTGCCAGGAGGCCTGGCCTTCTTTTGGTTCACCCTTGAGTCCTCCAGTTAGGGAGGACAGTCTGATGCCCTCTTGCCCCTGGCTTACTTTGACCAGCCTGTCAGTGCTGATGGGAAAGGAGAGCTGGCAATGCAGCATTATTGCCACGTAGCTTGATTTCCTGCAGTATTTTATTTGCATTGTGTGGCCTTGGATTTATGGACACTTTAAATGGATACTCAATGATTTTTTTCCCTCCTGTATGTGTAATTTAGCTGGGAGAAGAAAAAACACAACTAAATTTCACTTAAACTAGAAATGTATTGTGCCAGCTGCGGTTTGAGGCCTGGCCTTGATTTGCAAATTTTCACAGATTCAGAAGATGTTCTGCCAGCAGCCAGCGTAATAGCTGGGATATGGCCAAAGAGCAGCTTTTCATTGATATATTCTATTCCAGCTTCTGAATGCGCAAATCCAAGGAACTTTTTCCTTGAAAAGACACTGATATATTTACTTGGAATAGCATTATACACACATAAATCAAGAGCCCTGGCAAGAAAATCAGTACTTGCAGGTTTTAGTTCTGAGTCATGGATTTGTTATATGACTTTGGGGTAGCTACTTATGCTGCTGCGCCCTTCTCATTTTAACAATGAGTGCATTGCCCGTGAACAGGTATTACTGGGAGCCTGACAGCTACCACAGGTATGGCTAATGCTTATGGCTACCATTTTCTAAATAACAAACATTTTTACTGAAATATATGTACAGGAAAGTGCTCAAGTCATATGCGTATGTCTCAATGAATTTTTATCAGGTAAAACACCCAGCTAACCACCATCTAGATCAAGAAGTAGAACACCAGCAGTACCCACCAAGATCCTCTTGGGCTTCTCTTCAGCCACTAACCTCACCCTCCTTCCCAGAGGAAAGTGTTGTACTGCCTTGTAGCACCATAAATTAGTGTTTGTGTGTTTCTTAACTGTGTATAAATGGAGTCATCCATACATGCTCTTTTGTTTCTGACTTGTTTCACTCACTGATATGCCTGGAAAATTCGTTCATCTTGATGCATGTAGGAAAAATCCCATAATATGAACATACCACTATTTATCTACTTAACAAATAGGAGTGCATTGGAGTAAGTGACTCTGTAGTCTCTCCTTGGTCTGAAGTGTATAACTGAATGGTCTTTTCCAGAAACGTGTTCTGATGTATAAGTTACATGGTTATCTTGTAGTAGCTCATCTAGGATAGCATTTAATACAAACTCAAATTCCCGAGAAAGTAGGATACAGCAACTTTTTAAGGTGGAGATATTTGGGCATAATACGTATCAAAAAGAGAGTTATGTGTGTTTGTTTTGTCATGCCTGGTACTATTAAATTCATTAATCATATATTGAGCATCAGACACTGTATTAGGTACTTTTAGTTCTACCAACTCTATAGAGTATTATATTTCCATTTTTAATAGGTGAGGAGACTGAGTTAGCTGAGTTTAACTGAAGCTTAGTGTTATTTGTCTATTTTTTATACAACTTCTAAATGGTAGAACTGTGAATTTAGACTACTTCATCTGACTTAAAATTCATGGTTTTTCTACTGTGTCCCCTTAAGGATTACTAAGGCATAATCCCTGCATGCCTGGAGCTTGTATTCTGGTGGGGGCTGGAGATGCAAGTGAGCAAAACATACAAATTAAATGATAATTTTAATATGGTAGATAAAAATTGTAATACAGGTGTCTTAGTTTGTTCCTGCTGCTATAATAAAATAGCAAAGACCGGGTAATTTTAAAACAATATAAATTTATTTCTCACAGTCCTGGAGGCTGGGAATCCAAGATCAAGGCACTGGCAGATTTGGTTTTTGGTGAGGCCTGCTCTCTGCTTCCAAGAAGGCACCTTGTTTCTGCGTCTTCACATGGCAGAAGGATTGAACTCTGTGTCCTCACATGGGAAAAGGGCCAAAAGAGCCAAATAGGCTCCCTAAAGCTCCTTTATAAGGGTACAAATCCTATTCATGAGGGCTTTTAATCACTTCCCAAAGGCCCACCTCTTAATAGTATTGCCTTGGGGATTAAGTTTCAACATGAATTTTGGAGGCACACAGACACTCAAACCATAGAAACAGGTATGGGAACTTAGGTACCATGGAGTAGGGACACTAATATAGGGACACAGAGTAAGGAAGGGGTAAGAGAAGGGGAGGGAGTTGTAGGATGGGATGGCAGAGAGCATTAAAGGCAGAACAATAGCATGTGTAAAGCCATGAACTATTTGGGGAGCATCACTATAGTAAGATGTTCAAGGTGGGTGGCAAGGGTGAGTGGGCAGGAGGAAGGATGTGGTGGGAATGAGGCTGAAGAAAGAGGCACAGATAAGAGCTTCCAGGACTAGGTTTTCCTCCTCATGAGCTATGACTTCTTCATATAGGGAATTTGTAGCCATTAGAGGGCTTTCATCATGGGAAAATCATGACTAGAGGCAGCATAGCATAATGGTGTCAACATCCTTCTGCCAAAGACCACCAGTAACACACCTTTAATTGCTCAAGTTGGAGTTATTGCATATTTCAATGAGGGAAAATCCAAAGCTTTGGGCAATAGGGGGGAGTCTCAGTAAAAGGGCATTAGAAAATACTTATTGGATTTGGGTTATGGTTGTATGATTTTGGGAGGGTCCCAAGAAGTGGGGGTACATTCTGGATTAGGTTCTATCAGGAAACAGGGTAATTCTATAATTTGGTACCTTACTACACCTTATCCAGACAAGTGCAGGTCTAAACCTATAATTGGTAAAAAACAAAAAAGCAACAGTCACTACTCATATTAGCTGGGAGAGGGGGTGTTTGATATTTTTGTCATTTGCACAGTGACCTTGTTTTTGTGTGTGCTTAGACAAGATTATGAAGTGGTCTTGGTGTTGGCCTCGGTTTATCATAGTCACAATGACCCTGATGGATGCTGATGTTCCCTGAGATTGTTTCTGCCAATGAGAGAACACCAGGGCCCAGCTGTGAGTGCCATGCCAACTCCTGGATGTCTGGTGCTGCTTTTCTCCTTTTTAGTGGTTAGGAGTGCAGTGTGTGAATTCAGACAAATCCTTCTCATATCCTGGCTCCATCGTGTCCTAGCTGAGTGATCTTTGAAAAGATATTTTTTTCATGTCTTAATATTCTCATCTGAAAATGGGATATTTCAAAGAATCATGAGGAATATATAAGATAATACATGTAAAATGCCTAAAGTTTCAATCAGTGTGGTAAATTCTCAATCAATAAGTGATATTATTATTATTACTAATATTATTATTTTGGAATGACTACTCTATCAGAATGGGGAAGGGTAGGCTTGAGGGAAGAAGGGCAAGGAAATCACTAGGGGATGATTCTAGAGGCAATTCTCTCCTGAAGCAATGTGGTGGAAGTTGGCATGGAGAGAGGGCACAGTTGGTGAGCGCTAAGAGAAGGAGAGGAAAGAAGATGGTCTCCCTGTGGTTCTGGGTTGGATGAATGGGTAGGAAGTGAGGTCACCAGTAGAGACTGAGAATAATGGTAATAGAAAAGCACATTGCTGGGCAGTCTTTGTGGCCAGATGGAAACATTCAGCAGGCTGCTGACAACACAGAACTGAAGCTCAGGAGAGAATTCAAGTGCTATAGCCTTTGTCGCTTTCTGATCTCTCATAGAGGAGCCAGCTCTCCAGGTGGGGAGAGAGGTGCCACTGACCTTGGCCTTAGGGCCTCCCTTGGCTCCCCTCTGTAGGACTGTGATTTGGCATTATGCCGTCAGCCTGCGCTGAGAGATATGAGAACCATGGTTTATCCTTTTATTCACTGTTTTGATATTATGGAAAATCTGGTCCTTTATTCTGCACAAAGGGGACTTTATGAGGACTCTCAGGGAAGAAAATGTCTCCCAGATATCAATAACGTATGAGGGCTGTCCAGAAAGTATCCAGCCATGGTAACCGTTCTCATTATATTAACAATGGCTGGATACTTTCCCTATAGCCCTCGTATTTTTTTCCCCAGACATGATGAAGTGAATAGCTGATGATGTTTCCTTCTTTGCAATGATTGCTGGGAAGCACAGAGTAAAATACATGGTTCTCTCAGCATCTGCAGGGATTGGTTCCAGGACCCCCTGCAAATACCAAAAATCCACAGATGTTCAAGTCCCTTATATAAAATATCATACTATTTGCATATGACCTGTGCATATCCTCTTGTATAATTTAATTCATCTCTGGGTTACTTATAATATCTAATACAATGTAAATGCTATATAAATAGCTGTTATAATGCATTGTTTCGGGAATAATGACAAGGGAAAAAAGTCTGTACTGACACAATCATCTGTCTTTTTTTTCTCTTCAAATATTTTTGATCTGAAGTTGGTTTAACCTGCAGAATAAGCAGGTGCGGAAGGCCTACTGTGTGTATTTTTAAACAGCAACTAACAGAGTGACATGCGTAAAAGTCCTTTAATTCAAGTGAATTTGGTTCTTCTATGTGAAATATAAAAGCAACACTTTAATTTCTATCACTCCAGAGTTTTACCTTGATGACAAGTATATATTTAAAATATGTAATCTGTGACAAAGTATGGGTCAGCTCTTGCTTATATGCAGCATGTATTAGGTAAAGCTCTAGATTTGAAATCAGAAAACTGGATTTCACCTTTATTGGTCTGTTATCAGCTGTGTGGCCTCAGGCAAGTTTTGGATTTCATGGGAGAGTAAGGATGAAAATACTTGCTCTACCCAACTTACTTTTATTGCAAAGATTAAATTAGATAATGCATGAACCTCTGTAAACTGTAAAGAGCCAGAGGTAAGATTGTTATCCAAGTTTTGATTCTAAGTGGAGGATATTTCAACTTCTTAGTCTGAAGAGTATCTATCTTAGTTTGGAACAGGAATCACCAACTCAAATGCCAATATGAACGGGAAGGGTGTGAGAAAAAGAAACTGGTGATTCTCAGCATTTTTTTGGTCTCATTTGTGGTAGAGGCATTAGTAATAAAAGTACTTTGCTTATCTCTTAATTTTACAGTAGGAAAATGGCTACAGACACTCAGCCAGGGTGTGAGTGGTAATAGGAAGTAGCAGAAACTGAAGCCAACAGAAGGCAAGTGGCAATGACTGTTCAATGCCAGCTAATGGCTCTCATAGGACATAGCTTATTCAACTCAACTATACACGAATACAGTCAACTCTCATTATTCACAGATTCTTTATTTGCAAATTCTGCTATTTTCTAAGATTTATTTGTAACACCAAAATCAATACGGTGGCATTTTCATGGTCATTCAAAGACGTGCACAGAATGGTGAAAGATTTGAGTCATCTGATGTGAATGTACCCAGCCGAGGTTGAACAGGGGATGCTCTGCCTATTTGTTTCAGCCCTCATACTGTAAACAAGTGTTCTTTTTGTGGCCTATTTAGCACCACTTTTTTCCCTTGCATTTCTTTGGGCTTTCTGTTGGTGATTATTTAGGGTTGCTATTTAAAATGGCCCTAAAGTGAAGTGCTGAAGTGCTATCTAGTGTTTCTAAGTGCAAGAAGGCTGCCATATGCTTTAAAGAGAAAATATGAGTGTTAGATAAACTTTGCTCAGGCATGAGTTATAGTGCTGTTGACCAAGAGTTCAATGTTAATGAATGAACAATGTATATTAAATAAGCTATCTTTCACAGAAACAGACATAAAATAAGGTTATGTATTGGTGGATTGGCCAAAATGTTGTAACCAGAGGCTCACAGTAAATTAACCCTGTATTTTCCACAGGGGCAATGGTTTGGCATTCACTAATTCAGTGTTTGCAACAACTCTGTATAGAACATAACTGTGAATAATGGGAGTAGACTGTGAAAACATTGAGATAATTGACTATTATTTTCAATATGTATACAGATTTGCAGATACAACTTTAGTATCGAAAGAAGTATCTGACAAATTCAGTGATGCTCTATGATAAATTTTAAATGAGTTTTTAGGACTTGAGTTATCCATAGTCGTGTATCAGTTAACAATGGATGTAGGGGTACAGGAGCGCTGTCTTGGGCTTCAACCTACGCAGGTTCTAGCCTTGCTACTGATTAGCTGTGTGATCTTGGACAAGCCATTTTCACTCTCTTGGACTCTTTTTTCCCCTCATTTCTAAAAACAACAAGAAAAGTGAAGCATTCCCAAGTTCTTTCCAGTACTAAGATTTTATATACATACGTGTGTGTGTGTGTGTGTGTGGTATGAAATTAATTTAGCACTTATGTGGTTCCCTGTGATCTTGGAGAAAGAGGAAAGAGAGGTTACAAAGATGTGTCTCTATAAAGCACAAAGCCTACAATTAAGAAGGTTACAAATAATTTGGGAGAACACACTGAAATTGAAACAGTAAACAATAAGAAGTGATGTATAATTAAGAGATAAATTAGATCCTATTGAGCAGTGTTTTTCAACCTGGATGTGGATTGTAGAGTGGCTTATTAGAATCACCTGGTGGGGAGCAGCATTTTTCCAGATAAACTACATATAACCCTCCTCTCCTTTGTGTTGTCCCTTAGAATGTGTTCTAATAGAATAAGGTTTAGAACCCTTGGTAATGAATGTTGTATGAGTTCTGAGAAAAGGGCGGGAATCTTCTTGCTGTCATCCTCAAGGTTTGTCCTTCCCACAGCTCCATTTAAGGGGCTACTCTTTCACAGCCATATTTGTTCCAGGTGATCCTGAACTGACCTTCTCAACCCAATTCCACGAATGATTGTATTATATGAGGGCACTGGATGTATAAGAAGGCAGTCTACAGGCTGTGACTGACTTCTGGCATGGCTTGGTGCAGAAAGATGACCCGAGCCAATCAGATTTCCTCTTAGCAAACCTGGACTAGGAAATAGTTATAGAATGAGGTCACTGTGGGAACTGAAGCTCAAAGCCAGTCAGAGAGGTTGGACTGTCATGATGGGTCTCTTGCAAGATGAAATTATGGAGAGAGAGAGAGAAAGAAAGAAAAATGGGCGAGAGTATCTGGCTGATACAGAGGGCAGCAGAGAAATAAAAACAGAAAGACTGTCTGAGTCACATAATGGCAGGATATTTGTTGAAAACCTCTATGCTCAGCTTTGTCACACAGTTTTGTGCTGTCCCAGACCAAAATTTACTACAATTTCTGCCCTTTCTCCTACTGCCCTTTCTCACACTTCCTGTGCATGCTTGTTCTCACAATAACCCCTCAGTTGCATAAGCCCCTCACCTCTCTTTCTGTTCCCTGAAAGCAAAGGATCTAACAAATTTGAACAGTGAAGTTGGAGTAATTAAAATTGTTCATGTTTAGTGAATACCTATTAGATGCTTTCTATTTGTTAACATCAGTTTAAAACTGACAAAAGCCTTAGAGGCAGCTGAGGCCCAGAGGGGTTAAATGACAGATTCATAAATAAATATGTCAAAGCCAAGACTAGAAACTTGGGCTCCCTGATGACATAATCCTTGATCTTTACATATGGCCTTCATGAGTGTAGGAGGGCTTCCTGGAAGAGGTGGGGGTGCTGGTGATGGGGAGGATTTACAGTGAAGGAGAAATGAGCCTTTCACATCAAAGTGAAGATGTTGTGAGTGGTATAAAAGGGGATTATAAGTGGGAGAGAAATTGAGTAAAAAGTCAGACATGAGCTGAATGTTCCTATTGTTAACTATGGTCCACAGGAGTCATCATAAAAAGACTCGAGAGTTAGGCAGGGCAGTTCACACTCCAGTGGATACAAGGGAACCATCCTCCATTTGTGTTGTGGTTAAAGGCGGGGTGGTTCCATGGAGAAATCGGAGTCGGGGGAGGGGTGGCACATTGCTGCATAAACAATAAGTTTATATTGAGTATAACTTCCTCTTGAAAGAGTAGAATGTTTCTTTCCCTTTGTATCTTTACATACCTTCCTTTCTATCTCCAGATTTTTGTATCAGAAGGAGGCCTGTTACACCATCTTTAGTATTATTTTATAAAGCTCTTTGATGGGCAACACTACTTAAGTGATGTTCTCTCATCTTTCTGTCACAAACATCACTCTAGACCTTGGGTATAGCTTGACTTTTCATTACTGGTGATGATAATGCGAAATGTACAGTGAGTTGTGCTTCTGGGGTGTTGATCATTAATTGCCAGCTTTTGAGCTAAAATATTCCTCTCAGGGATAGCACAAGAAAGGAGCAAATTGTTTGAAACAAAATGAAAAAGAATAAAAGAGAAAAACAAAATAAAACTCCGTGGAACTCTTTTGGCATAAAACATTGCCTGTAGCCATTTGCTCCATTTTTTTAAACCTGAAAAAAAAACCCTTATTTTTTGTTATGTAGATATAACATTGTTATTTTTAAAAGGGCTTAATTCTGAATTAAATTCTATTTTATTCAGTTTAAGCCTATACCTTCCAGTTTTATTCTCATATAGCCACCATTTTTCTCTTAACACTGCCCACTGAAGAGATTTAGATTTCATCTTCAGAGATTTATGTATTTTTATATGTTTATTCAAATCCCAGAAAGGAAACAAGGCCAGTAAAACAAATGAACAGTTCTGTTTACCAAACAGTATTTTGTAAAGCAAGACTACAATGGTGATTTTGTTGTTGTAACTGAAATTTGATGTTTTAGGAATAAAGAAACTAGCAAATATAACAAATAACAACAAAATAAGGTATTATTTTCTAGAAAAAAAGGCTAGAATAAAGACAGTACTGTCTTTTTAATCAGAAGTGTTTTACATATATTTAATCATTTCTTATACCTGTAGATCTCTATTATTTTCAGCCTTTCAGAGATTTTAATCAGTGATTATTAAGCCAAGTCTCTATGTTAAGCACCAGGGTGAAATCTTATTGTAAGGGTACATTTACCTACTTTAACATTAAGAACTAGTTAGTGAAAGCGACATACAACCAAGCCAGTTCTTTTTTAAATGGTAGGGTTAGGGCTTTTTGCTTGAATTAACTGGATAATTACCTGTTGTGTAATTTGCTATGCTTCTACACAAAATATGATTCTTGGTTTATGGAACTATAAGCCAAGCATTTGATGTGGTGTTTTCAGTCAAATAACTTGCTGGTTTGTTGGGGGGAAAAAAGTCTTATTCTTGTGGATCACTCAAAACAATTATCAATCCAGTTTTCCAAGTAGTAAGCATTATTAACAAACTGCAGAGAGACAATTAGAACAACCAGGACATTTGGAGGGTCTCTGCTTTCTTCTTAACCACCAACTGTTCCATGTTCATGAGTTAAATAGTCTTTTTTTTTTATTATTTTTAAAAGATACCTATGTAGTTCAAAAACAAAATACATTGACTTATAGTCAAAAGAGACTTATTCTATGTTCCATTTTGGCATTTAGCCATCTGACTTTGTTCTAGCTTCTTTATCTTACCAGGCTTCATCTTTAAAATAATAATGTTTGGATTAAATAAAATTTTAAATTATAGGGAATTCACACAACAGGAAATTAACAAAAAAAAATTATGGACCAACATAAATTTGCCAACTTTAATTTGCTGAGTAATCACCAGTAATTCTTCCACCAGCAGGCCATCATCGTTATTGCCATCATTCCATCAAAGAAAGTATTTTAACACCAACAAAGTAGGAAGTACACTTTCAGAATAACAGATAATCCTTCACATTGAACAAATCAATCTTTGTCAAAACTTGCTACATTGTCCTTACTTTTTTCATTTTGACTTAAGTGGTGAACACTTTGACAAGGAGCAGCGGCAACCTTGGAACTCCTGTTTGGGAACTTCTGGGCTAGATGATTATATATCTATATATCTATGTCTATAAGCTCTAAAATTCTTTGAGTCTGATTCTAAGTTTTGTTCTTTCCTTTAAACATACATTTTGCAGAGTAGAGAAAGAAATAAGGTCTATTGTCAGATTTTTATTTATTTATTTTTTTGGTGACTCCTTGTGAAGACTTTTATCTTACTTATACCTTCCACAAAATCAAAGATATTTCAGAAAATGGCTTGAGCTGACATGTCCAGTGAGAAAAGAGGCATGGAGACTGCAGACAAAGAGCAGCAACTCTAATTAGTGAGAATGACGTCCAAGTTGGGGAGCCCTTCCTTATTTTGCCTTGCTTAACATTAAAACTTCTACTGAGAAAATGAGGCACAGGGATAAGACCTCAGAGTTGGGCAGTGATCAGAGTATGGTGTAGAAGATTTGCCATTGGCTGGAAGAACGTGTGAATGAGTGAGTGAATGTCCTTTCTCGTATCATTAAGGCTTGTCCTGATTAAAGTCCTTAGGTTAGGTTTATGTTCTAAAACTATTTGTATTTGGGTAATCATTACAATTTAAAGGATCATCTAGTAGAACATATTGAATCACCAAATTGACCATAGAGATTTATTTTCAGAATTTGACACTATATTTATAGTAACATTACCAACAGAGGAAACTGCTCTGATACCAACCACAATTAAGAGATGTTGTGGATCATTTTAGGAATTTTTTTTTCATTTTTCTACTTGCAGATTTGAACACTCTTTTTTTCCTCTTCAAACTCCTTAAATCTCAGATGAAACTAGCTCTTATCAGTTGTTCTCTTTTATGGGATTAATTTTAAAAGAAAGAAAAAGATGTAGCATAAAATTAACACCTAAGCTATTTGATTACATATCAGACTATAAATGTAAAAAAAAAAACAAAACTAGCTTTGCCTTTCAAAGATTGTTTTGGGAAATTGTTTTGCTCAGGTTTCTTTTTGCCACTTGTCTCTCGCACGTTTCCTCATCAATTTTCTTAGTAGGAGTATGTACAGGGCAAGCAGCCCAGCTTTAGTAACTGTCCTTGTTTGGCTTTTGTCTAATCAACACCAGTCACTCTGATTTTTGCATACTGACATGCATTGTAAATGGCCCAGGAGTGTCATCAGAGGGAGAAACCTGACTTACTAGGTTTAAACAATGTCAGGTTATGAATTATATCGACCAAAGCCAAAATATTCAAATCTGAGACCTGAGAAGTTTATTCTGAATCTGATGCTAGTTTGGTGTAGTTTCATTTTGCTACGTATTGACACATACTAAAATTAGACTTCTACAAAGGCTGTCCTTGATGGAGTGGGTTAAGCATCCAAGGACAGTTAAAATAGAACCTGAGTGTTACGGACACATCATAAGTAGTTGCCTAATTTGGAATTTCTTTTTTGTGGTAGGTCACCTTACTACAATTTAATGGTTCAAATTTAAGTTTGATCTATATTCTTTTTGCCAACAACATTCACATTTCTATTGGTTTTCTTTTTAAATGCCTGTGCATAAGCCTAAAGTATAGTTTAAGCGATTTTCTTGCATTTATTTTGGATTATTGATGATTTAATTCATCATGTTTTTAGGAAGATAAAGTAGGAAAGCAATTTGTGCTTTTATGATTTGGGGGCCTTGGTGGGGGCACACATATCATCTTTATTCTAGACACTTCTGAGATTTTAGTACATTTCCACCATGTTATATTTTAGAGAGAAACTGTACTCTACATGCATGATAAGTTGACTGGACCAGAAAAAGATTTGCTGAAATGGTTGAACATGACAAGATTTGGATGAAGTAATTTTATAGAGAGGAAAAGTTTCTTTGCTGCTTTGTTTGCCTTGTCATACTATTAGTTTTCAGGTGGAATAATTTCAAAGGATTTTCCTAATTGGCATAATCCTATTTGAATAAATAGTTCATTGTTTGTTTTAGCTTATATTATAATATCTAGTTTATTTTAACTGCTAAATTATATAAGCTTCTGTTTAATAACATCCTTTATATAGGATAAGGATTAATAAGTTGTATTTTTTATCTGGTTCCATTTCTTTGGTGTCACTGAAAATATGTCTGTATAAAAATGTGAAAAATAGTTTCAAAGTTTTAAAAAGTTCTTATTTATTCACCCTAGTTCAAAAATATTTATGGAGAGCTTACCATATTCTTGTCTTTTTCTAGACTCTTGGATTACAGTAAATGCTTCCTAGCTCACAGTTGACTGATTAGAGACAGACAAGAAAATCAGTGATTATCATACATTCTCGACTATGATAAATGAGCAGAGGGCATTATGGGAGAGTTAAAGGCATATTCTTATGTTTGGAGATATATATATATATATATATATATTTTTTTTTTTTTTTAAGAGACAGATTCTCACTCTGTCACCTAGGCTGTAATGAGGTGGCATGAATTTAGCTCATTGGAACCTTGAACTCCTGGACTTAAGCAATCCTCCTGCCTCAGCCTCCTGAGTAGCTGGGACTACAGGTGTGTTCTACCACACCTGGCTATTTTTTTTTTATTTCAGAATATTATGGGGGTATGACACTTTGGCTATATATATTGTTCATGCGCACTGCCTGTGACAGAGCTGCAATCGTGGACATCCCCCAAACTGTGCTCCCCGCATCCATTCAGTGAGAGTTTTCCCATCCCCTCTACCCTCCTCCCGCCTGCCCGCCCCCTGATGAATATTATTACCATGTGTGATGTAAATGTTGATCAGTTAGTACCAATTTGATGGTGAGTACCAGTGGTGCTAGTTTTTCCATTCTTGTGACACTTCACTTTGAAGAATGGGCTCTAGCTCCAACCGGGATAATACCAGATATGTTAATTCATCATTATTTTTTATTGCTGAGTAATACTCCGTGGTATACATACACCACATTTTATTAATCCACTCGTGTATTGATGGGCACCTGGGTTGTTTCCACATCTTTGCAATTGTGAATTGTGCTGCTATAAACATTTGCGTGCAGATATCTTTATTATAGGGCGTCTTTTTTTCCTTTGGGTAAATACCCAGTAGTAGGATTGCTGGATCAAATGGTAATTCTACTTTTAATTCTTTGAGGTATCTCCATATTACTTTCCATAGAGACTGTACTAATTTGCAGTCCCACCAGCAGTGTATGAGTGTTCCTATCTGTCCACATCCCCGCCAACATTTGTTGTTTGGGGACTTTTTGATATGAGCCAATCTCACTGGAGTTAAGTGATATCTCATTGTGGTTTTGATTTGCATTTCCCTGATGATTAGAGAAGTTGAGCAATTTTTTATATGTTTGCTGGCCGTTATTCTGTCTTCTTTTGAAAAGTTTCTGTTCATGTCCTTTGCCCATTTTTTAATAGGGTTGTTTGATTTTTTCTTGTTGATTTTCCTAAGTTCTGTATAGATTCTGGTTATCAGCCCTTTATCAGATGTGTAGCATGCAAATATTTTCTCCCATTCTGTAGGTTGTCTGTTCACTCTAGTGATAGTTTCCTTGGCTGTGCAGAAGCTTTTCAATTTGATCAGGTCCCATTTATTTATTTTTGTTGCTGCTGTGATTGCTTTGGGGGTCTTCTTCATAAATTCTTTGCCTAGGCCAATGTCCATAAGAGTTTTTCTAATATTTTCTTTGAGAATTCTTATGGTTTCACATCTTAGGTTTAAATCTGTTATCTATCGTGAGTTGATTTTTGTGAGAGGTGAGGGGTGTGGGTCTAGTTTCAGTCTTCTACATATGGCCATCCAGTTTTCCCAGCACCATTTATTGAGTAGGGAATCTTCCCCCCAGTGTATGTTTTTCTGGAATTTGTCAAAGATCAGGTGACTGTATGAGGTTGGTTTTATATTTGGATTCTCAGTCCTGTTCCATTGGTCTACATCTCTGTTCTTGTGCCAGTACCATGCAGTTTTGGTTACTATAGCCTTGTAGTATAGTTTGAAATCTGGTAGATAGATGCCTCCCAATTTATTCTTTTTGCTTAAGATTGCTTTGGCTAGACTGGGTCTTCTCTGGTTCCACATGAAGTGTAGAATTATTTTTTCTAGATCAGCAAAAAATGATGTTGGTATTTTGATAGGGACTGCATTGATTCTCTAAATCACTTTAGGTAGCAAAGCCATTTTTTACAATGTTGATTCTGCCTATCCAAGAGCATGGTAGGGTTTTCCATCTGTTTACATCCTCTGCAATTTCTTTTCTCAGTGTTTTGTAATTCTCTCTATATAGGTCTTTGACCTCCTTAGTTAGATATGTTCCTAAATATTTAGTTTTCTTTGGTGCTATTGTGAAAGGTATTGCATCTTTAATTTGTTTCTCAGCTTGATTGTTATTAGCATATGTGAAGGCTATGGATTTGTGTGCATTAATTTTGTATCCTGAGACTTTGCTGAATTCATTTATCTATTCCAGTAATCTCTTGGTTGAATCTTTGGGCACACCGGCTATTTTTAAATTTTTTTGTAGAGACAATGGCTTGCTATGTCACCCAGGCTGATCTCAAACTCCTGGCCTCAAGCAGTCCTCTTGACTCAGCCTCCCAAAGTGCTAGTATTACAAGTGTGAGCCATTGCATCCAGCCATACTTTTGGATATTAAATAAAGAATAGTGGGGGTAGAGTTTATCCACTTTAGGTAAGCCAGTCCTTAGAAGTTTAAATGGCAGAAAACAAGCTCAGCAATTAAAAACAAATTAGGCTACAAGAAAATTCCATTTGATTTGGAAATGTGAATTGGGTATATCTAGAGCAGATCTTGGGAAATCAGAGATTTATTATAATGATAGTAAATGCATTGAACCCATTTTTTTCCCTCCATGTTGGTAGTGCAGTTCCTTTTCTGAACAAGTATTTGAAGTGGGTATTGTGTAATGTTTTAAAAGCAAGCAAAGGGATCTTATTAAAGCACACTGATTTCTCTGGTTTTTGAGGAAATTTCTAGCTCATCCCAATTTTATTTCTTTACTACATTACAGGTTACATTGATAAGTGGTAGAATCATATATCTCCATATTAAAGAAGGATAAGTGGAATTTCTTCTTTTATGGTAGGTCACTTAAGTAGAATATTTTCTTTGATTATTATTTGTCCCATTTGGATGGCAAAAAAGAGGTTCTCTTCAAGTTTCCACCATGAAACGATGGCTTGTTTATCCTATGCCAGCTGCCTCAGAGAGGAAAAGAATGTCTTGGGGCTTGATACCCCAAGGAATCAGTTGCTCCGAATTCCACCAGATTGTTCTTATCAAAATTCAAGAAAACTGGTATGACCAGAGGGTGGGGGAAAAGAACCAAGAGAAACATAAGGGAATCAGAGAAATGAGAGAGGCAAGTGGGACTCCAAAGAAGATAAATGGATTCTCTGTCTGTGCAGTGGAATGAAAACGAAATCGGTATAGGCAGTGCCCATTCCCCTCATCATGCCTAGCCCCAAACACTGCTTTAAATAAAACATATTTCTTTTATTTCCCATTTCTTGCTTGCTAACTTAAAGATAAATGACTTGCTTGCAAGTGCAGTGAAAAGGAAATAAAATCTGTAACAGGCAGTGCCCCAAATGCCCCAGCTGCTTAACAGTCTGGCCTTGAGCAATACACAGTTTTTATGGAAAAGTTTTATTGTTCTGCTGTTAAGGAAACAAAAGCAATTCTCCCCAACCCCCACCCTCAATTCTTAAAAAAAATAAAAACAAAGAAAAAATCAAAAACTCAAGTCAAAGCTCAAAGAAGCCAAAGCCATTCAGAATCACGCACATAGTTGGCTCATGTGTCCAATGCGACATTAAGTGTGCTAGTGGAAGTGTCAGAACTGGAGCCATGTGAACAGCGCTAAGCCTCAAATGGCGCTCTTTTGGGTGATGGGAGAGCCTGAGGTCACACTCGTGCAGCCAGGGGTCAGCTGCTGGTAATTAGACCCACGGGTGTTTCTACGTGGGCAATTGGATAAGCAATTAAATAGTTCGTGAGCAGCAGTTTGGGGCACTCTCAAAGGTTGGTAATTAGACAGCTCTGTAATTGAAGTAACTAGGTAGTTCAATACATGGGGCAGGACATTTTAGTGTTGGGAAGTAAGAAAAAAAGCACTTTCAGGGCAAAAATAATATCCTATTAAAAATAATAGGAGCCATTTAGTAGGCATACCCTCCTGTGCCTGACACTAAGCTTGGGTGGTTTACATCTACACTTTCTTTAATCTTTAGAATAATGCTTCTCAAACTTTAGCGTGTATCAGATTCACCAGGAAGTCTTGTTAAAACACAGACTCCTGGGCCCCGTTCCCAGAGTTCTAATTCAGGAAGTCTGGGGTGTGGCCCAAGAATATGCATTTCTAACAAGTTTCCAGGTGAAGTTGCTGCTGCTGCTCTGAGAACCACATTTTGAGAACCACTGCCTAAATAAAACCCTCTGTGGTAACGGTAGCACTTGCAAACTTTGAGCACCTGGTATATGCTGGGCACTTTGCTAAACAGTTCACATCTATTAGCTCATTTAATCTTTGTAAAACTTGATTGGATAGATCATTTATTCCCTTTAAATGCAGAGCTTTGGGCTCCCACAAGCCAAAGGATTCACCCAAAACCATAGATGGAACAAGTGATAGAGCCAGGATTTAAAACTAAATGCTGATCTCCAAAATGCGTGCACTAACCACTATGTGTTATACCACAGCACTTCCCAGTGTCTTGTCTTTTCATATAGTTTGAGTGATATTTTTGACCTGTCCTTGTATCCCAAGAAAAGAATGCAAAAAGCTACTGAAGATGATTAATTTTATTTACTTACTTAGCAGGGACCATGCAAATACAAGACAATGAATTCTCTCAGTGAATTTTACCTTGACAGAAAGACACTTCATTACTATGCCACCAAATGGACAAATTATCTCTGCTACCGTGCTGCTCACTTATCATTTTTCTCTTCTCCCAGTGCCCCAAAAGAACTGTGAGATACAGATTTCCTGGGAAGGGTGGTATCAGGTATGACTGAGCAATCTGTCATTGCTTCAGCTTCCCATGGAAGTGGTGGACCAGTTTATGAGGGAAAATGAACAAGTTGTGGAGTGCTCTACAAGAGGGCATGCATTTATATATATGCAGTGGGAAAATGGCCCAACCTTAGGGGAAGGAATATCAAGAGAAGAAGAGGGATAGGGATGCTGAGTCAAATATGGATCAATTTGATGGCCAGGATGAGAAGTTGGGTTTAGAAATGATTTGGCCAACTCTATATAAGAGAAAGTTAAGATGAGCGCACTCCTTCTCTATATTCTTTACTTCTTCTTTAGTTCTGTCACTTCCACAACTAATTATTTACTCCAGAGATATTTATGAAGCATTTACTGCATACCAGGCAGTGGGCCAGGCAGTGGGTCTACTGGGCCAGGCACTAGTGTGAGGCATAGAGGGCAGACAGAGACACTGCACTCGGAGGCCTACGATGTAGCCCCTTGCTGCATTCAGTGATGTGGTAGCGTCCACATTAGGTATCATCTGAGAGTTTGTTAGAAATGCAGAATCTCAGGTCCAGCCTGGACATACTCAATCAGAGTCTGTGTTTAAACAAGATTCCAAGACAACTTATGTGGACATAAGCGTTTGAGAAGCACTAGACAATTCAGCTTTTAGCACTTTGCCCTGTTCTTCTCATTCACTGAAATTACCGTTGTCTGTGAAGGATAGTCTGAATTAGGGGATGAATATATTTCCTAGAATGAGCAAAGTAAAATTGGAATTTATTGAGGATGCAAAAGAAATAAAAATCCTTGGCTAATGGTTGTCAAGTCCTTGATTTTATTCCTCCAGTAATGGGGAGTGTGCTCATTATATCCCTGTCTTTTCTTTAGCTCCTAACTCAGAGCAAAGAACTTTGGTGGTGCCCAGTGAAGACTGATGGATTGTTCAAATGATGGAGAAACTAATACAAATCAAATCAGAGAATATATTTGTCCTGAATATTTACCAATATGTATTGATGTCTTACTATAAGATTTAAAGCCAGGATTAAAAGTTAGGGAAGATACTTTCAGCAGATTTGAAAGTTGTATGAATTAGGAAATGTTAAAAATTAGGAAGTTGGAATAGGAGAGAGTCGTATTCCAGGTGAAGATAATTGAGGTCTAGTTTTAGAAAAGAAGGTGGTTTGGGGAGATACTGTGAAGAATTTGTGACAGTAATGAGGTTAAAATAATAGCTCTGCACTACTGAAGATTTATTGTTCTATGCATTAAAAGTAGATGAACATGGGCTGAAGGAACCGTAGATGGAAATCCAAAATCCTCAATGATAGGTGTATAGACAGGAATGCATACCTCAGCCATTAGTAAATCTTGCTTGATCCCCTTGCCTATGTAGCCTGAATACACTTCTGAAGATGGAAATGGGGGCAAAAATATTTCAACACTACCATACTGAGTAAGTGACATGGATTTGGGGTTGGGGTGAAGTGTTATTATGAATCTTGGTCATTTTATAATATTTTTCTCCTAGGAGTACATAGACTTCCTATTGGAAATTCTATTAATCAAGGAACATAGGTTTTTAAAGAGCACTGTTATGCTGGATAATTCAAATTTAAGTGACAGTGCATGGAGGGAAATGATGTTTTATGGTCCAGCTGTTTGGGGATTAAGGTCAACTTTTTGGTTTTCTATAGCTAGTAGAATGTGTATAATTTTAGGTTTATTGAGAGTCCTCTGAATGACTTTCCTAATTACTCTTTCTTCTTTTAATTCTTTTAAAATGGAGAGAGAAGAGCAGAAGTGGCTTCTACCACTAGAATTGTATTTCAAGGGGCAAGGCATAAAATAATAACATTACAGTGCTCACAGAGAGTAAAAATCTCTGTGTAATATATTGTTCAGCAAATCATTCATCATCATAATTGCCATAGTCGACACTTTGCTCATTTGTAGATTTTTCCTTTCTTGCCAGAATTTTTCTTCAATAAAAATGATTTAAAGAGTAGCTACAGGGTTCAATCCGATTCTTCATGATAGAACGGATAAGAACAGTGTAGTTTCCAAATCCACTCCCACTCAAACTCTAGTTTATTGTGAGGACACGTTTCTTAAGAACTTGTGTTTTTGAGCTCCCAGCTAAATTGGGGTTCCAGTACCACAGTGGCTAGCAATTTTGTTCCAATGGGAAATGAAGGGGTGTTGGATGTAGATGTTCAGAATGTGCCTTTCATGATACTTCTTTTACCTGGTGGGCGGACTAATGCCTAGTTGTCTGATCTGTTATCAGGGGGTCCCTCACATAAGAAACTTGTTTAGACTGGCAGATGCCCTTGTGGATCTTGTCTGACCTGTGTCATTTATGCCTCCCTGACCATTGCTCTGGAGCTGGGAGCCCAACTTTGTGTCCTTCCCACCCCCTGGTGTCCTGCTCTTGGGTAGCCCCTGGTTCTTCAGATGGAAGATGCAAATTCAATACACCACCAGAGTAGGAAATAAGTTCAAAGATTTTTACTTACAGAGCCTGGGCAAGGAGGGCACAATGAGTTGGGAGGGCTGTCCTCTGTGCCCAGGTCATGCTAGGCAGGAATTAAGAGTCAGGCAGGGAGAAAGAAGAGAGCATGGCAACTAGCAGTACATATAAAGAGAACAGGGTCTAGGTCACTTTAAGTTCAGGGGCCAATGCCTGAATGGTTCATTTAAAAAAAGCAGCTAGGAAGCTGAGAGTCCAGTCTGCTAAGCAGGGGTGATGCCTCTAAGTTCTCATCTCTGGCCACTGGCCTGAGCAACTTAGGTGTGGTGTAGAACTGGAAACTGTGCCGAAGGTGACCGAGCCCTTCTTCTGGTATGAGAAAGTTAAACTCATATTCAAAATAGATGCTGAGGCAACATAAAATTATAAGAATTCACTGCAGCTTGCCAGTCACAAAGCATTTTCTTTATGTTCTCATGGGGGTGTATTCTGGAGTCTAGCAAGAGATTTCACAGAGCATACCCCATTACTACTGCACAGCCCATAAATGGCATTTTGTGTCTATTTTAGGAAGACTCATTCTTTGAGCTGCAGGCATTAAGTACAAATGAAACAGTGGGCACAAATATGTGATACTAGAAATTATTTTGGCATTAAGACATATTTTATTTCAGTCTGATGAGCGAGGGAGATAAAGAAGATAGGAACCAAAACAAGAGACTGGGCACCAAACACCAGACTATACTTGGGTAGGCATATATCATGCAGACCTTTTACTGCCTCCTGCCAACCACCTCCCTGCACATACACAACCACCCCCTAGAGTAGGAGTAACTTGAGGGCAGGAGGTCATAATCAAGTAGGCTTGCCCTGTAGAGCCACACATGTAGGAATTTTAAAGTAAACAATTGAACTTACTAAATAAAAAATTTAGTAAAATATTTCCCATAACCTGTGGCAGCAATTCAGAATGTTCTGATTTATATCTCTGGTGACCATATTTTTAAGTCAAACATTGGAGACAATTGTTTGATGAGTTGGCAGAATATTTGAAATCAGAGCTGCCTTGAAAAACCTAGGGTGTATGATTGCCATATCTATATTTCTGTTAAAGAATATGAAGCAATTATTTAAAAAATGCTTAGTGACCAAGTGGGATAATACATTTAACACATTTTTCAGAAAAGAAGTGAAATTTGTAAGTTTGATGTGATTTGCCTTAGACATAAGCACATTTAAGTAGTTAGGAATGAAAGTAGATATGTAGGATGGGAGGAAAAAGCATTTATGGTGAGATTGGAGATTCAGTCTATTTTAGGTGCCAGTAGAAGGGAAAAGAGTTTTAACATTTGTCAAGAACTTATATTTGTTATCCATTCTAAAACCCCAGCAGCAGATTTTGTTGTACTTGTTTTACCACTGGGAAAATGAAGCTCAGAGAGGTTATTTGACTCCAAAACATGTGCTGTTTCTACTCCACACTGTCTTATATTAAAACACTGTAAAGTCATAGGCCAACAAAAGGAAATCAGCAGCTAATAGACTCTCTCCTAATCCTGAAGTTATCCTTAGCAATTACCTATGAATGAAAATATCATGGGAATTTCCTAGGTGTTTTTTCCTGGTATTTAATTGCACTAATATATTTTGAGACTCACCTCAAGGATTATCTTCTCCAAGAAGCTTACTTTCTTTGTGCCTTTCAGGCTGGGTTGGCTGCCTATGACATAGCAACATGTTGCATTTAGTTATTTCTCTCTACATCTGTTTCCTCCTAGAGACTCTGAGCTCCTGGCACCTTGCTGCTTGTCTTAGTCCATTTTGTGTTGCTATAACAGAATACTTGAGACCTGGTAATTTATAAACAATAGGAATTTATTTGGCTTGTAGTTCTGGGCACTGGGAAGTCCAAGAGCATGGTGCCAGCATCTGGTGAGGGCCCTTCTGCTGTGTCATCACATGACAGACAGTGGAAGGGCAAGAGAGTACAAGAGCAAGAAAGCAAGAGGGGTCCACACTCACTTTTGTAACAAGCCCACTCTTGTGATAACTAACCAACTCCTATGATAATGACATTAATGCAGAGCCCCCATGACCTTATCACCTCTTATCACCTTATCACCTCCCAACACTGTTGCATTGGGGATTAAGTTTCTGACACGTGAACTTTGGGGGACAATTCAAAGCATAGCATTATACCCCTGGCTCCCCAAATTTATGTCCTTTTCACAATGCAAAATACATTTATTCCATCCCAATAGCCTCAAAAGTCTTAACTTGTTCCAGCATCAACTCAAAAGTCTGAAGTTCAGAATCTCATCTAAATCAGATGTAGGTGAGACTCAAGGCATGATTCATCCTGAGGCAAATTTCTCTCCAGCTGTGAAATCAAAATAAGTTACATGCTTCCACAATACAGTGGTGGAACAGACATAGGATGGACATTCCCATTCCAAAAGAAAGAAATAGTAAAGAAAAAAGTGGTAACTGTTCCCTAATAAGATGAAAACCCAACAGGGAAGACAACATTAAGTCTTAAAGCTGGAGAATAATCTTTTTTGACTTTGTGTCCTGTATCCTGGACACACTGAGTAGGGGATTGAGCCCCCAAGGCTTCCAATAGCCCCACTGCTATGGCTTTGCTGAGCTCAGCCCATGCTTTAGTTCTCTTGGGTTGGAGTATCAT
Source organism: Daubentonia madagascariensis (assembly GCA_023783475.1). Classification (NCBI taxonomy): domain Eukaryota; kingdom Metazoa; phylum Chordata; class Mammalia; order Primates; family Daubentoniidae; genus Daubentonia; species Daubentonia madagascariensis. Next base: position 43,795,710 of record JAKFHU010000600.1, on the reverse strand, counting down.
GGCTTGCAGCTCTCCAAGGCTGGAGTTGCAGGTCGGTATCTCTATACTTCTGGGGTCTCTGTGGTGGCCCTGCTCCCATGGCTCCACTAGGCATTGACCTAGTGGGGGCTCTTTGTGGTGGCTCCACCCCTGTGACAAATTTCTGCCTGGACCCCGAGGCTGTTTGATACATGCTTTGAAATAGATGTGGAGGCTGCCATGGCCCCAACTTGGCATGCACCCTGTGCATCTACAGGGTCAGCAACACATGGATGCCACCAATGCTTATTGCTTATGCCCTCTGGAGCTGTGGCATTAGCCATACCTGGATCTAATTGAGCCACAGCTGGGGTGGCTGAGGAACCAGCATTGGAATGCAGGGAGCAGAGTCCTAAGACAGCTCTGGGCAATGAATGCTGCATTCCTATGGGTACCTCTCTGGAAACTGTGCTCTCATGGCTGTGCTCCAGACCTGTGATGGAAGGGGCAGCCTGGAAGATCTCTGAAATATCTTTGGGGTCATTCTTTTATTGTCTTGATGAATAGCACATGGCTCCCTTATATCCATACCAATTTCTTTAGCAAATGGTTGCTTGGCCACACCCTTAGTTTACTCTCCTAAGGATGCCTTTTCATTCTTCACAGGGCCAGGCTGCAAATTTTCCAATTTTTTTTTGTTCTGCTTCCATCTTAATTATAAATTACATCTTCAAATAATTTTTGTCTGCTGATATCTTACTATATGCAGTTAAAAGTAGCCACACAGCTCTTTCAATATTTTGCTTAAAATTTTCTTCTGCCAGATATCCTAGTTCATTGCTCTTAAATTATGCCTTCCACAAAGCCCTAGGATATGGACACACTTCTTCCAAGTTCTTTAAAACTGTGTAACAAGGATGGCTTTTACTCCAGTTTCCAGTACCTTGTTCCTCATTTCCATCTGAGACCCTGTCAGAATGGCCTTAACCATCCATATTTCTACCAACATTCTGATCACAACCACTAAAGTAATCCCTAAAAAGATTTAGGCTCTCCCTATACCTCTTGTCTTCTTTTGAGCCCTCACTAGAATTGCCTTTAATGCTACATTCATGCTGCTTTTTCTATGCTGCTTCTCCAAATTCTTCCAGCCTCTACCCATTACCAGTTTCAAAGCTGTGTTCACATTTTCAGGTATTTGTTATAGCAATAGCTCCACTTCTTGGTACCAATTTTACATCTTAGTCCATTTTGTGTTGCTACAACAGAATACCTAAGACTGGATAAAGTCTTAGGTAAACAATAGAGGTTTATTTGGCCCATGATTCTGGAGGCTGGGAAGCCCAAAAGAACATGGTGCTGGCATCTGATGGGGGCCTTCATGCTGTGCCATCCCATGGCAGAAGGTGGAAGGGCACTAGAGTGCAAGAGCAAGAGGGCAAGAAGGGGCCAAACTCACTTTTATAACAAGCCCACTCTCATGACAACTAACCCACTCCTGCGATAATGACATTAATCCATTCATAAAGGCAGAGCCCTTATGACCTAATCACCTCTTATTAGGCCCCACCTCCCAATACTATTGTATTGAGGATTAAGTTTCCAGCACATGAACTTTGGGGGACACATTCAAACCTTACCATTACTCAAAGTGTTGTTTGCAGACCAGCATCATCAACATCTGTGAGCATGTTAGAAATGCAGAATCTCAGGTTCATCCCAGGCCTACTGAATCAGAATTTGAATTTTAAGGAAATCTCCAGGTGATTTGTATGCACTCAGATTGAGAAACACAGTCCTAACCTATGATAAGCACTCATTTGAGCAAATAGATGCAATAATAAGTGATAGTAAAATACATGTAGCCCAGGTGTCTGCTTGGATTTTAGGAGAGTGTGGATTTTCTGGCTTCCTGGAGTGGCAGAGGCAGGTTTCAGGAATATTGGCTGACAGAGATTTTATCCTTCAGCACGTGCACTTGTTCTTTCCAGTCAGGCCTGAGGTACATGGCTGAGAGGAAAGGGAGATAGTCATGCTCCTCATGTAGGACAGAACAGCCACAGCCAACTACCTTTCTGGTATTCTACCTCGATATATCCAACGCAGGAGCAAATGACTCTCAATGCAAATGTGTTTTGATGCCAAGAAGAAAGGAAAGGAGAAGTAAATCTAAAACTTCATTTTTAGATCTCCTTCAGAGACAATGAATAGTTCTTCGCCTTAATTATTTATGGTGTTACCTTGCTGGTATTTATAGATTATGATCAGGTTCCCTCCTTTAAGCTCATTCTCTAGACTGTATAAATTTAGTTTCCCAGAGTGTGTCTCATATGTCTTTTCCTCTGAGCCAAGCCTGAAATGTATTCTATTCCCCTTTGCTTGCTCGTGATTTATCTGCATTATTCCTGAACTGCTTGAGTTCTTGCATATGGTCTTTGGCTGTTTTAGATTCACCATTGCCTCCCTGGTTTTACATACTGTTCCTAATATGCATATCTGAAAGTTATGCTGGTATTATTATTTTTTTATTGTCAGGTCAGTGCAAACATTTAAATGTAGTACAGTGGACAAATACACTGTTTTCCTGTTATCTGCACTTGGCTGTGGTTAAGCATAATACTAACAACCCTTTTAGGTAAGCACTTGGGATCTATGAAAACTTACCAACAAAATCAAGTAAATCTTCGAGTAGATCCTAGGAAAAAAAATAACTTGTAGAAATTTTGGATCTGCATGGATTTTCTGCTAATTGGAACTTGAAAATATGTTTCAGATGACTTTTTGAACAAGTGTCGCTGTGACTGCTTATGTTTTTGCACAGAATTTTGGAAAGACTTGCTTTTTCTCTTTCTTGGCTATACTTACTTATTAGATTGATGCCAAACTTTTCCTCTGAAGCTTTTTCTTGCCAATATGGGGCTTTATTCCACCATCCCACCTCAGGCAAAAATCCTGTTGTTTTCTAAGTAAGATTGGTGGTGATGATTGCTTTCCTACTTGGAAGTTGTTATGCCAACAGTCAGGGCTGATCATGTCAATAGAATGTGATCTCTTCAATTGGTATTTCCTACTTATAGCACTTACTTGGTAAATTTTTAAATAATTCAAGGAAGATGAGAAAATAGATGTTTAATAGTGAAATTGACCTTCAGAACTTGGAATTATTGATAGCAGAGAAAAGAACATATTTGAGTATCAGTATGTGGCGTGAAGGGGACCAAAGTACTTTGCCAGGAGGAGTTAGAGTGTAGGCTCTGGCTTTGTAGCTGCCATGTGCCTTTATATGTCCTTGCACAAGTCACTTGTTTATACTGAGAATAAGTTTCTTCTGCTCCACAAGGCTATAAAAGAGGTTTGAGCAGTTGATGTATATATAAAGCCCTTTCAAACAATGATGTGCCATAAACATATCAAGTTGCAGGTGATGATGAAGATGCTGCTGCTACTTATGGTAATGTAACTTATGTCCCATGAGGAAGCAGTATTCTAAATAAATTTTGTGAACCTACAACATGTCTTTAGAGAGAGATGCTAACAAAAGGAGACTATTAACATATGGTATTTTTCCCAAGAATTCTGAAATCTCACAATCAACACAGTTTAAGTTCTTTAAAGAGGAAAAAGTCTTTAAACTCTTTCTCTTTTAAAGTTGGCCTCATATAGGACGAAAGGATCATGTTAAAGTAAACAAATTCAGTCTACCTTTGTTTTCAGTAGAAGAATATTTTTCAAATGAAAATTTTAGAAATTTCTCTTTTAAGCATTAAATATTGTGACCTGGCGTAGGACAAATAATTGCCATCTGACTTTAACTGAATTTCTGGCATGGTTTAGCAATCCCTATCTAAAAGTCTACCTTATTAACATCTCTTAATTTCTTGGGATACTTCTGTTTTTTTTTTTTAAATAAATTTTCACTCTGCTGAAGCTCTTATACACTTTAATTTCTACTAATTATTTCTACCTCCTATTTTACTGAAAATATTGAAGCTCTTTTCCTCTCTACTTCAACATTCTTTATCTTTGATTCAGTACTAGCTTCATTCTTTTGTTATATCAACAAAAGAAATATCATTCTTTATCTTCAAGACCATCTTTCTCTACATATGCCTCAATTCTCACGGGTACTGGCTGTGTAATTTCATACTAGGAGTGTACCTTGATGAGGCTGTTTACGTCTTTGGGGATCTCATTTACCTCATCACTAGGGAATATCAGCCTAGAGCTGATAGGGTACTACACCTCTGTTTTCCTGTATCTAGTAGGACTTTGCTTTCATAGTTATCTTTTAAATGAGTATCTTCTATTTCTCTTTTATTTTTATCCCCTCTGCCTGAAAACAGATACCATTATTCATTGGTTCAATTGTCCATAAATCCATCCATCCAAAACAAAATAATTGTCTAATTATTTTAGGCCTTATACATTTACAAATGAACAAGACACAGATGCTGACTGTGGTGGATACTGTGGTGCTTGTCTATTCCCCATCTGCTGAGGATACCTGCTGCTAAAGGATCATAGCTGGGAATTGCCTTTGGTCACACAGGTTTTACTCAAGGTTTATCTTCCTGGAAGAGAAGAGGTAGGGGCAAAATAAATGGCTGGCTGGTATAAGGATAGCAAGGTCTGCCCCCTTGCCTCAATTTGTGACAACTCTGAAGAACTCCCCAGCCCCATAGTTCCCATTAGGATTGGCTGAGGCTTCAGTTGCAACTGCATTGCAGGTCTGCTTCTCCCTCTACCCTGTCCTGCCTTCCCTACTGCCTTACAGATATGTCGTCTAAGAGTACATCCCAGTAGATTTTCTGTATGCAATTCTCCCTCTGAGAGTTGGTTTTCAGAGAAACCAATGTAAGATGCTGCCTTCCTGGAGTTCATACTTTAGTTACTATAAGAGATTGACAAGAAAAACAGTCATTAAATGCACGTATGGTAAGCGCCATGGAACTGCAGAATCTTAAGATAACTTGGAGGAAAGGTAAAAGACTCACATTAATATATGGGAACTCAGAAAATGGTAAAGAAGTCATGACTGATGACTAAGCATTTGGTGTGTATAGAAGTTAGCTATTCAGATGAAGGGGATAAAAGCAACCCAAGCAGCCAAATGTTTTTGTTAAGAGAGCTTGATATATGCGGGCAACCCTAAATAGAAATGAACTCCGCATAAAATGAGGGAAAAGGTAAGTGGATTCAAAGTTAGGAATGGCTGTGTGCAGTGACCATCTATGGTTTCATTCCTGCCGTCTAGCCTCCAATGCTCTTTCCTCCAGTATTAACACTGAGTTTGCTATGAGGAATTGTTTTCATTCAGATTAGATTTGGCTGTAAATAATGGAAACCTCACTGATAACAGTGGCTTAAACTAGAAATGTGTCTATTTCTTCTTCCTGTGAAAGGAGTATTGAGGTAGTCAGTCTAGTGCTGTTATGGTGCTTCATGGTGTTAGGGACCCAGCTTCACTCTGTGCTGCTGTTCTGACGTAGGTGGCTTCCAATCTCAGAGCCGCCTGATGTCCAAAACGGCTGCTAGACCCATCTATTCCTCTGCATTCCAGCCAGCAGGAAGCAGAAACGGGAGGAAAAGCCTTGCCTCCTATCTTTAAGATACTTCCCACAGTTGCACATAATGACTTCCACTTGTGCTCCATTGGCCAGAACAATGGTCACATTGTGTGTTGGAGGGTGAAAATGTAGCCTTTATTATATGAGACCATATATGAAGTTAAAAATATGATGAAAAAACAGAATATTGTGAGTAATTAGCAGTCTCTGCCACAGAAGTTATCATTTCCCGTTGGATGCAGTCTTGTTAGATACGAGGGTGGGCAGTGGCTCTAACCCAGCCACGCATATGCTCTGTCCATGGTGTTTTTCCATTTCTCTATGGTGTATGAACTTACTGAGCCAGAGACTGATATGGTGTGTGTTCCTAAAAGACCATCCATGTGTTCCTACAACCTGGAACCTCTGTTTCTCAGCCTATTTTATCAGTCTTTCCTTTGAATTCGTGATCCACTCTGTGTTTTTCCTTAAGTTCAAACTTGTTTCTGTTATTTGCAAATAATTTCTTAACTAGTATACATATGATCTATATTAAAGGATTTGACATCATTCTATTGATGAAAGTGCATTGATGAGTTTTAAGCATAGTGATTGATAAACATTGATGCGTTTTAAGGACAGTGATGTTATCTAATGTTTGTTTTGGAATTTGTTTTTAAAAATTGAGAATTGGATGAATTGGAAGGAGTTAAGATTGGAAGCAGAGAGGGTTCTAAAATTAGTGCATTAATCTAGATAAGAAATGAGAGGTTGGGCTTAGCAACAGCAATAAGGACAGATTCAAGGGGCAGTATCTGAAAAATATTAATATTTGGGAGGTAGAGTCAACAGGATTTAAAACCTGTTTATCTGTGGGCAAATAATATCCATTAATATAAGGTGAACCTATGTTTATAAAGACAGTCCTGAAAGAGTCTTCTGAAACTAATGAAATATTATACTTCTTTAAAATCTTGGGCTGTTAAGTTATGAGATATATTCAGAAGGAGAAAATATTTGAAAATGATTTTGGAAGAACTAGTCTACAGAAGTGAAAAGCTACAAAACAGCAGGAAATAAGTAAGAATTAGGAAGGATTGAAACACAATTCAAAATCAGTGCTCAAGATACAAACATGAGTACAAAGAAAAGACCTTAAAAACACCCAAATTTCTGTAGAGCGATTTGAAGCAAAATTGGAACTTATTTGCAGAAAGAATTGCCCATATTTGATACTTCTCTTCCTAACTTGTTATCGTATTTTATTGTTATATTTTGATTTTATTTACTTATTTGTATCATTATGTAATAACCTAATCTAGAGAAAATCATGGTTATAACCTTTTTGTTATATTGGCAAATACTTGAGAAATGTGTTGTAAGTGAAAACAAGTTAAATCTACCATAGCTAAAGATTTGTTTTAGTTTGCAACTAATCATTTCTTTTTAGACGTATATTCCAAACTAATTTTCAGTGTCTTGAACTTGTAGAAAGCAGAATAGGTTTTCAAGAAGAGGGAGGCTCCCTGTATCTACTAAAGATTGAGACATATTCCTTCCTAAATAGTACCTTTGAATATACTCTGCCTGTTTCCTAAAGAAAGCATTAATGGAGAGAATATGGTTATATATGTGGTTGAGATGTGGAATTGGATGAATCAATCTTTTTTATTTTCATTAACTAGTGGAGTAAGCAATTAATGAATAAGAGAAAACCATTGCAGCATAATTTATATAATTTTAAGTAGATGTAACTAGTATCTCTCAGGAAGAGTTATTTCTATTACCCCTTTTAATATTAGAGGAAGATGAAATTGTATGTGTAGAAATTAGAACACATTCATTGATTTTCTTTCTTTATTATAGTGGCATGTAATGTAGTTTTATAGACAGGATCCTTGGATGGAGCTTTTTTCTTTCATTTTTTTGAAACTCAGCCATTGCAGCAACTAAGCTTTGACATATTATTTAATTTCCATAATAATGCTAATAATTATAGTCAATGTACAGCCTTTATTATGTGCCAGGCATGATTCCAAGTCTTTACGTATGATAATCCTGATATCTTAAGAAGTGGGTCCTGTTACCAGCTCCATTTTGTAGATAAGCAAACTGAGGAACAAAGAGGTTATATAACTTCCCCAATGTTACACAGCTCATTTTTAGAACCAGGATACTAATCCAGGCAGTCAGTCTTCAGAGTCTATGCTCTTAATCACTCTGCTTTATAGGTAGCATATATTGATGATGTCAACTTGAATGACCCAAAGTAGAAACCAGAGAAAGTCACTTCCCAATATAAGAAGGACAATTGCCAGATGCAGTGGCTTTTGCTTGTAATCCCAGCTAAGTAGGAGGGTGACTTGAGGCCAGGAGTTTGAGACCAGCCTGGGCAACATAGCAAGACCCCATTTCTAAAAAAATTTTTTTAAAAATTAGCTAGCTGTGGTGGCATGCACCTGTAGTTCCAGCTACTCAGGAGGCTGAGACGGTAGGATTGCTTGAGCTCAGGAGATCAAGGTTGCAGTGAGCTTTTACTGGCCACTACACTACAGCTCAGACAACAGAGACTTTGACCCTAAAAAAAAACAATCAAAATTATAAGAAATACAATCATCTGTCAGTATACATGGGGGATTAGTTCCAGGATCCCATCCCCCCTACCCCGCATATAACCAAATCCACACATACTCAGCTTCCCTAGTTGGCCCTGCGAAACCCCCCATATGAAAATCTGGCCCTCTGTATATGTGTAGGTTTTGCATCCTGTGAATACATATTTTTGATCAGATCAGCATGTTTGGTTAAAAAAGTCTGCATGTAAGTGGACTTGTGCAGTTCAAACCCATGTTGTTCAAGGATCACCTGTACTGAGTTACAAAATTAAATTTCATTAAGATTTGTGTGATTCTTACTATGGTCCATACAGTCCACATTTTCTTATCTTGGGCCAGGTGCATTTGTCATCCTTATTACCTGTTACTTTAAATTTAATTTGATGTATTTCCTCCTGCTTATTGTGCCATAAGTTTGTTTTCAGTGTTATTTGTTTTAGATAGTTCATAACTAAAGATGAGTACTCTTCTCTATGGATATACTTTCTTATATTTTTTTGAAGCAAAAAAAAAAAAGTATGACTAGGGCTATAGCATTGTGAGACTTAAAGGACCTATAGGAAGGGTTGAACTTCCTAAAATATCTTTAGTTCCTTCTCAGGGTTGGGGAACCTCTTGCTAGTTTATGCTTTTAAATAGATCAATATAAAATATATATTGTATTGCTTTCACTGAAAACTTACTTTGAAATTGTTATTCTTGTCTACCTAAACCAGCTTTACGGTAGAATCATATTTAATCTCCTTTATATATATATATATATATATATAACATTCCTTATAATTTGTTCTTGTTGGACTTACTAATATTTGCTTTTCAGTACATGATTGCCTGAACATATGGCGAGATTAAAGATGAGCTACTTCTTTATTAATATTTCAATATTCATTTTATTGGCATTTATTGCAAATTAAACACTGACCCAAATGTATTATTGCTTTTGTAGGATTAGATGAAGAGCTATTATTTGAGTCTTATTGTATGGACATAAGCTTTTTAAGCCTCAGCTTCTACATTCCTAAAATGGGCATAATTATAGTGCTAGTTCTCTCCTAGAGTGAAAATGTGAGAGGATTAAAATGAGATGATCTGTGTGAATCACCAAGCACAATCCTAGCAAGTAAGTGCTTAATCAATGTAGCTTCTATAATTATCACATGTAATATCTTATTTAATTTTTACAACAAGGAGAGATTTATTTATCTTCATTTGCTACTGAGGAAATTAAAGTCTGAGGGATTTAAATGTCTTGTCTAATGCCACATAGCTAATAGATAATGGACTAAGACTGGAGCCCGTAAATTTTATTTATTCCTTAATTCAAATCAAACTTTTGCATCCTCCTATGTGCCAGGTCTTGGATTTTGGGTTCTAGTGACAGGATGATAGAAATAAAAGGGCAACCCATGCCAGTGGGCTACGTGAGCCAGGACTTGGTGAGAATAACATGGTGAGGTGAGTGTGGAGAATTCCGAGTAGTCTTGTATACTGTTGGCATGCTAAAGGCAAGACAATTACAGAGCCTAGTGTGGGACTTGGACTGCCCCTAATACATGCAGAACTGGGTCAGTGATAAGTGGAGGCCACTCCCAAACCCCATCCCTGAGCTCCGGCCTGCTGTCAACCCTCTTGTCTTCCTACTCCTGGCTTGGCTGAGCATCATGAGGAGAACTTTTCTTATAGGTGAACACCCCTGGCTGTACATCTGTGCCCTAAGTGTGCACACCCCAGGTAGCAGGGTCCACAATTGGGAGGAAAGATCAAAGAAGAGGACCATGTTGTTCCTGGAAATGGACTCTAAGCCTATTGATGTGCTGGTAAATGTTTGACAACTAGCTGTCTGCATATAGTCTCTACATGCACAGTGGATGACATTTTTACTCATGTTCATGAGCAAGTGAAAGTGAAACAACCAAGTGGAGCTTCAAATGCTTGTCAGTGATGTGTGTGACTTCTTTGCTAAATCGTGTAATAGTTTTTGAATACTGGACAAGTGCTTCCTCAGTTTTTTTTGTATGTATGTGTAATGGCTACAGACATGACACATTTTAAAGTTTAATCTGTTTTATTAATATTTTCTCTGTCACTTTTTCATGCCTGGATAATCAAGAAAACAATAAACCAACCCCTGATTTATAGCATTTGTTGATTTCTGTGCTGTAGATCTGTGGTCCCCAACCCCCAGGTCCGGTGCCAGTCTGTGGCCTGCTAGGAACTGAGCCACACAGCAGGAGGTGAGTGGTGGGTAAGGGAGGGAAGCTTCATCTGTATTTACAGCTGCTCCCATCACTTGCATCACCGCATAAGCTCTGCTTTCTGTCAGATTCTCATAGGAGCATGAAGCCTACTGTAAACTGCGCATGTGAGGGATCTAGGTTGCGTGCTCCTTATGAGTATCTAATGCCTGATGATCTGAAGTGGAGCTGAGGTGACGATGCTAGCCCTGGGGAGCAGCTGCAAATACAGATTATCATTAGCAGAGAGGTTTGACTGCACAATAAATGTAATGCGCTTAAATCATCCCAAAACCATCCCACCCCCCGTCCATGGAAAAATTGTTTTCCATGAAACCGGTCCCTGGTGCCAGAAAGGTTGGGGACTGCTGGTGTAGATACTCTCTCTGTGGCCAATTTCAAGCTACTAACACGATATCATTAAATGCAGAGTTGGGAAGAGATACACCATAGCAAACCATTGTATAATATTTCCACTATACAGATGTAACAGGCATAAATAATAAGTACATAATAAGAGTAAAATAATTAGGAAATGATGAGTTTTTAATGTTTATTACCTTTATTTTCAATATAACTTATTTAAGTTTATATAATTTATTTTTAATAATGGTCATGTTTAACATTTAGCTTTCAAAATTTCTGAAAAGTTAACAATAGGTTTTTGTGAACCAGTAGGAGCCCCTCCAGAATACCACTGTCTGGGCTGTTTGGTCATGGGATTCCAGTTCTTCAGTATCCAGAGCATTGTCTAATGTGGTGGGGGAATGCGTGGGTTCCAGGTGGGCACACCCCTTGGATACTTTATCCTTTGGAGAGAGATGCAGGTAGAAAAGAGGCAGAGAGAAATTCTCCAAAGCCCAAGGCCAGTGCAGGGGCCCTGTTTCTCATGTCAAAGGGTAGTTCTGAGGCCAGATCACAGAATGCCTTTTAGTTTGCCTTATGTACTGCTCAAACAGTGACAAGTGTTCCTCGGTCGAGTGAAGCTATAAGTATAACACATCTTGATATAACATCAATTTTACTCAAGTATTTGAGAGGAAAATCCATTATTTTTCTATTAAAATAAGAATGAATGTATCATGGAGTGGTACACAAAATTTGCATTTGTTTTTGAAAGAAAATGCGACACAGAACAGAAATTTCATGCTTGAGGTGGTTTGGTTCTGGATACCTCTGGAAGATTCTGTCCTTCTCCTTTGCTATTGTCAGGCATTCAGTGGACAGCAAACTACTGCTCAGGCTGTTTGAGCATGGGATCCTAGGTTCTTGGGCATCCTCAACAAAGAATTAATGGGAAGCCATGAAGGAATTTAACCTGAAAGATCTTTGAGAGCAGAGAGGTAGAAAACTTTACTCAGATCTGTCATTAATGGCTGAGCAAGTTGTCCCTCAAAAAAGCGTCTAGCCAAGGTGGTGGAAATGCAAGCTGAAATCCAGCAGGCATACCCTTACCAACTTTGCCCAGATAGAACTGTTGGATTTGTCTACCCGTTTGGGGAGCTTTTGTCTAATTGCTCCTCTCAGAGAAACATCTTTGTGTTGATTCATCCTTCTCAAGGGGGTGCTATTTTGCAATTTGTCTGCCTGGCGATGGCCCTCTTTTCTCAAGCACAAAGGCACCCTATGTGCTAGTGTGCCAGTACATGCTGCATACTAGTATGCTCTGCAGCTGTATTTCTTGTTTACTGCTGAATGTCCAGGAGCAATATTAGAGCCTGGCATGGAAGAGGCTCTCATTTGTTGAATGAATGAACTGGTGCAATGCCATGGTGAGATTCATATTTCAGATAGATCTCTCTTGGCAAGCTGTATAGAAGATGGTATATTAGTTTGTTAGAGCTGCTCTAACAAAATACCACAAACTGAGTGTCTTAAACAACAAAAATGTATTGTCTCACTGTTTTAGAAGCTGGAAATTCTAGATCAAGGTGTTGGCAAGGCAATGCATCCTCTGAAGACATAGGGAAGGATCTGTTCCAGACCTCTCTCTTAGCTTCTGGTAGTTCGTTGGCTTATGGCAGCATAACTCCAGACTTACATGGTGTTCTCTGTGTGTGTGTGTGTCTGTGTCCAAATTTCCCCTTTTTATAAGCATGCCAGTCATATTGGATTAGGTGTTCACTTTACTCCAGTATGACCTCATCTTAACTAATTAGATCTGCAATGATCTTATTTCCAAATGTGGCATATTTCCAAATAAGGTCCCATTCTGGGCATTAGGACTTCAATGTATAAATTTTTGAGGGACTCATTCTCGTACTCAGAATTGTGAGAGAACAATTCTAGGGAGACAAAACTAGAACAGCAAGAAGACAAGTCTAAGTGAGAGATGCTGAGATCTAGAATTGAGTAATAAGAGTTGGGGTAGAGACAAGGATCTTTCCATTCTAAAACCAGTAATATATTTATTAATAGGTGAGACTGTTAATTAGGTGTCTATTTTCATTGAATATTATATGTTCTTTATAACTGTGTAACAAATTACCTCAAAACTTAGTGGCTTAAAACAACATTTATCTCACAGTTTCTGTGGCTCAGCAATCTGAACACAGTTTACCTGGGTACCCTGGCTCAGGGTTTCTCTTGAGGCTGCAATCAAGGTGTTGGCAGGGCTGTAGTCATTTCGAGGTTCCACTGGGTGAGAGGGCACTTCCAAGTTACTCACGTGGCTGTTGGCAGGATTCAGTTCCTCATTGCTCTAGGCTCTTTTTCATGTCGGCCTCTCCATAGGGCAACTCACAAGATGACAGTGAGCTTCATGAAAGTGAACAAGCTAGGAGAGCCAGAGAGAGTGCAAGACAGAAATCACAGACTTTTGTAATCCAGTCTTAGAATTGATATGCCATTACTTTTGCCATATTTTATCTATGAGAAGCATGTTACCAAGCCCAGACAACACTCAACAGGAGGGGATTGCACAAGGGTGTGAACACCAGCAGGCAGCAGGTAATAATTGTGGGCCCTCTTAGAAAGGCTGCCTATACATATGCTTTGCTGTTTATGTGTGCAAAGATTTGCACTTGAGGTAGTTGATCAGCTTTTTAAAAAAATTTATTTTAGTTAACAAATAAATATTATATATACAGTATTTATGGTGTAAAATATGATTTTTTATATATTAATATATTTATGTACATATACATACATTGTGAAATAGCTAAATCAAGCTATTTGCCATATACGTTACCTCTCATACTTTTTTCTGTGATAACACTTAAAATTTACTCCTTTAGCAATTTTTAAATTTATTTGTATGTGTCAATCATCTTGGAATTTATTTCTTTAATCCCATGAAAGTACTAGAAAGCCTCTGTATGCTGGCTTAGTTCTCAGTGTGTGTATGCTACACCACATCTCTTCTGTATCGTTCTTGACCAATGGTGAGGCAGTTCGCTTTGATCCCTGACAGTGGCCTTGATCTTTTACATCTGGGAATCTTGCTATTTGAGCAACTCTCTAATTGATTCAGGCCATCTTTCTTTTTTTCGGTGTGAAACATTTTAAAAAGATTATTCAAGGAGCCATTATAGGCCTTAGCAAATGTAAGTATACTGAAGGGGTTAAATCTCTATTTGCCCTACTCTTCCTATTAGAAAGGCTAGGACTTCTTTTCTAGGTAGAGTAATTTCACAATGAAACAAAAACTTGGAATATTTCACATCAAATTTGTGGTAGCTAATATGATACTTTCTTAAATTAAAAAAAATTATACATTTAAGTGTACTTCAATCAACATGCATTCTTTTGAGATCTGTATGCCCAGAGAAGTGTGTTGGTACTTTGATGGATATAGATAGCCAAAATGAATTTAACCTGAAATTTTTCTTGACTTTAAATCATTTATTTTTATATTTGTTTTGAGTTGGAAACATTTTGTTTAGTAGCGGTCTTTTGTGCTAATAGATTTTTTTCCAGTGAGATATGGTATATGGAAAGTTTGATTTTTTTGTTTCCCTATTTCATGGTTAATGGATTTTGCTTTTCAAGCTGAATTGTATGTCTTTCCCCTCTGACATGTTTCTAGCTTCAGGGAATGCAGTACCCTCTGGTCCATTAATATTAGCAATTGTCAGTGATGTAATCCTGTTTCATTTCTACTATGGATTTTATACCGTAGTTATAACTTCTCATAATAAAGTTGAGTTTAGCTAAGCATGCATTTCTGCCATTTTTTCCTCTGAACGTCTTTGCATTCCTAAAAATGTTAACCATAAATATCAGAAATTCATTTCCTCATACAAATACTTTGAATCATCATGGAAATACATAGTTTTATTTCTAATCTGCCTGACTTTATTTTTATTGCCCTTATTAGACAAATAGATGTTCTTTATGCTTCTGAAATTTTTAAGCATTATGTGGCAATCTTGAAAGGAATATCACCAGTGATGCTGTTATTAGAGTGACTTTATTTGATGTCTGAGAACAGTGAGTGTGAACATGGTTTGCTTTTTCTTTCCTTTGTTTTGCTCTCAGTAAGAGGATTTTCTTAAAAGGTAATTGGCTTGCTTTTTGGTCCTTTTGCCTCTTTTTGGATTGTAGAGAAATACACACCTTTACAGTGTTCTCAGCAATAGTTCTATTTACTTTATATTGAGACCTAACAATATCTATTTATTGTTGAGGACGATGGTTTGTGGCTGTAACCGATTGCATACGCAACTCTGGTCCAGAAGGCCAAGCCATGTGGCTTTGGGATCAACTTTGGTGTCGTGAAAAGAGCATAGACTTTGAAGTGAGAAAACCTGGTGAGGTCTTGTCCTGTTATCTCCTAAATATATGACTATAAATGAGTCACTTCTTTGAGACTTAGTTTCTTCATCTGTAAACTGGGAACAGCTATCATGCATTTCTCATGCAAACCAGAATATGTTTATTCTTACACAGATCTAAAAGGTAATAAAATAATAGAGATATTTGACTCAAGTCTGTGCTGTCATTCTTTTTCTTCAATTGGTGGCGTATACCATTTTATATACTGTTTTCCATATTCCATTTGCTTTTTTCTTTGAAACTACAACTTACTCCTTCCTTTAACCTACTTCCCTAAACAAACACCAATGCAAACATCACTTTACACCTTCCTCTTTCTTTACATATCCCTGCTGAACTTACCAAATTCTTTAAACTTATTGTTAATTGCTGTATGACTTATTCAATCTTGTATATTTCAATATGCCAGGAGACAGAAGGTGATACCTTCTTAAACATCCTTCCCCCTTTGGTGGTTGGTCATGCCTTGAGGAAAGCAGGAAACAACGATGACAGCAGTGATGGTGATGATAGCTCCCACACATCACTCTGTTGCAAGCACTTTATGATTATTAGTATATAGCTTGATATATTATAACTTACATAATATAATATGAAACAATATATTACATTATAATGTTCCTTTTAAGGAAACTGAGGCTCAGGTAGGTTAAGTAACTTGCCCAAGAATATATAGCTGTTAAGTGGTAGAGTATCAGATTGGTACCAAAGTCCATGTTTAAACCAATGCCTGCCTGTGCTGATGTATAGGCCTCCAATTCCAGAAGATGGTTGGGATGGCTGGTTCTACTTGGCTAGGTTTCAATCTTCTAGGTACCAAACTCCCTTCCTTGAGTTGCTTATCAGAAATGAGGATTGATAGAAAAATGGGGTACAGATATATTCTAAAGATTAAAACTGGTATGTTTTTATAATATGTGAATGGATATTAACAAATAAATCTGATAATCCAATTGAGAGAGAACATGGCAAAAACTCTCAGCATCCCTAGTAGTTTTGGTTTAGTAGGGGAGACAAACATTCATTTAAAAATCACACAAAGGTAAAATTACTCTGAAAGACGGGCTCATAGTCAATGTTACTATGAGAATCTATAATAAAAGAATCCAAACCTAACCAAGTAGAACTAGCCATTTGCGTACAATTGACTGAACTTGAAGGAAAAATTGTAGCAAAACCTTTAAACATATTTGTAATTCTGTCATATACACCTTGTTCTAGTGGGAGAGCCAGAGAAAAAGGTTAAAATTTTTTCAAATTTCCTTAGGTTTGACAGATAAAATACTTCATAAACTGGAACAAATTTTTAGAAAAGAATGAAGGTCTAGGAAGTAAGCTTCCTGTGTGTGATAATCAGATGTGCTGAAGAAACAAACAAGGTTAACAGCAGTGAAAAATAACTGGTGTCTGATGG
This sequence comes from Daubentonia madagascariensis, assembly GCA_023783475.1. Lineage (NCBI taxonomy): Eukaryota > Metazoa > Chordata > Mammalia > Primates > Daubentoniidae > Daubentonia > Daubentonia madagascariensis. The sequence continues at coordinate 43,779,167 of JAKFHU010000600.1, read as the reverse complement.
GGTTAAATAGGATCATACGATGGTCTGCAAAATTAGTTCTGCCATGTTACAGAACTGTACATTACAGAATATCTACCACTAAAAGTTTCTTTGTTGTAAATGGTGCTGAAACTATTTCTTTAATGGATGCATGGAAAATTCTGCCTGGGTGTCCAAACAGTTGCAGGCGAGTAGTTCCCTATTAACCTTCAGGCATGTGACCAACAGGCAGCCATAACAGAGAAAGCAATGCCTAGAAAGATTCATGGAGAAATTATGAAAGAGGCTTTTGTTGCATTTCTCCTTTCCTATCCCATCCTATTGATTTTGCTTCCTCAATATCTGTAGAGTCCCTGCACTTCTGTTCATCTACATCACTACCACCCCATCCAAGCTACTACTTCTCTCAATTGGACTATGGTAACATCTTTGTAATTGGTTTCCATTCTTGCTGTCACCCCAATTCATTCTCCAAATTAGAGCCTTCTATCTTAAAGCCCATCATCAGCTTTCCATTGAGCTTAAAGCATAAACACTTAAGATAGCCAAATAGCTAGGCGCATGCTGGCCACCACTCTTCTCTCCCAGCTTTATCTTGCATCTCCTCTATTTCCTCCATCTCAGCCATAGTTGCAGGCGCAGTATACTCTCTCGTACCATAGAGTTTTGCACATACTCTCCCCCTGCCTCATTTATTCACTAGCTTAACTCATTCTTTTCCTACAGATATTGGCTCAGGGAAGCTTTCTCTGACCTTCCCAACTAGGTCAGATTCTTTTATTATAAACTTTCATAGTAACATTGACCATGAACCTGTCCTTCAGAGTAAGTTTCACCTTCGTGTGATTTTGAAATGAACGCTTGTCTCCCCTGCTAAGCCACAACCAATATGGTGGTTGTGAGTTTTTGCTCATTATTGTAACTCCAGAATCCAGTAGATGTTCATTAAACATAAATCGAATGACTGACCAAATGAATCTGCATATCAGCTTTAGAATTTGTTGGTAAAAAGAGATTTGGCAAACTTTTTCTTAACTGTGTCTGTTTTACCTCCTTAGAATATTATTAATGCATGTAGAAAAGAACAAGTTGTTTTTCAACAGGATGCCTTCTCCTGTCAATGTGTGAATTCTTATCTAGATCACCTAACGTTGTCATTTAAAAAAAAAAAGAATAGCAGCATCAGATCTTAGAAAACCGTCTGAGTGGCATGTGGAAATGATGGTGGCTGGTTAGCATTAATATTTCTTACTTAGCTGTGATTCCCACCTTCCATTTTTATATAAAATATACTTTTTCAAGATGGAGATAATTACTTTTTTCTTGAATGGTACTTTTGAACATCTGCTTAAAATATAATCTAGTAATTATAGGCTCCCTATGTAGATTTGGGACGGGCAGTTTGTGTGCTACTGTGTTATCAATTTCTGTGTTGTTTGAGTCACTAGGAAAATATTCACAAACTTTAGGGTTCTCCACACAGATTTCATTCGAACACTAATTCTTATCAAATGCTTATTGGTGCTTTATTATGAAGTTTTCTAAGATTTTCTGTGTGGTGTTATAAATGAATATTAAGAATTCTGTTAAATGTGCCCTTTCAACAGTGATATATATTTCCTCTGGGAATCTTGCAGAAAATTACACTGTTTGGGCAGCCCATTTTAAAGATTGTTCTAGTTGAATAATGAGTTTGAAATTGAGACAGAGTACTTGTCTCTGAGAAGGTTTGACAGAATCCATAGCTCTTGTGCACTATTGCTTTTTACTTTTAAAAAAAGTAGTACTTTTTTCAGCTTTAAAAAATACCTAATAAAAACCAAAAAATACAATTGTTTAATTTTTCCAGTGTGGAACTAGGACTTGTTTCCTCTACAATTTTGGATTTGTGTTGTGGACATAGAAAAATGGAATATAAATTAAATTTTATTTAAAATTTATTGATCAGATTAAAAATGCATTGAGATTCAGAATTGTGTTCACAAAAATGACTTAGCAAGGCAGTGAGCAGAAAGAGCAAACAGTCAGAGTTCTGTAAAACAAAAGCGAAATATTGAATCTGTGATAACTCATTCACTTATCCATTTAAAAACATTTGTAAGGGATTGATATCCAGAATATACAAGAAGCTGATGTAAGCCAGAAGGGACTATAAGGAACTATAGAAGAAAAGCGGTTGAAGATATAAATGGGCAATTTACAGAAGAGGACACTTGAATGAAAAAGAATAGTAAATAATAATAGTAAATGATAATAGCCAACATTTATTAAGTGCTTCTTTTGTGACAGATTTTGTTCTCAGGGATGCTTTTTTAAGCCCTTAATTCCTCACAGGAGAAGTACTATTTCCATTCCTACTTTACAGAGAAGGTATCTAAGTCACAGAGCAGTTAAAATATTCATGATTACCTGGATGTAAATGGAAATCTGGCTTTAGAACCTCTTATAAGTATATGGATACTCAGTCTCATTAGTTATCAGAAAAATATATATTAAAATAAGAATAAAATAATATCACAACCAAATTTGCAAAAATGTGAAAATCTGATAATATCAAATGCTGGGGAGGATATGAAGATGGGGAGAACACGCTTTTACTATTGATGGGTGTGTCAACTGGTGAGGCCATTTCAGAGAGCATCTTGTAGATCGTATGGAAGTTGGGTGTGCTAATCCTGATGTCATGGCAGTTCTACTCCTGGGCATGTGCCTGAGAGAAACTCTCAAGTCAATGCACACAGAGACATGCACTAAGATGCTTACTACATCAGTGTTGGGATGTGAGGAGTTGCAAGTGCCATAGATGTCATTTTCTATGGAAATGGATACCTTGGTATATTCACAGGATGGTGTACTGTGGCATGCTCAAAAGAAATTAACTAGATTTTATATTTAGAAACATAGATACATCTCAAGGTTAGTTGAATGAACAAATAGGAAAAGTAAAAACGAGGGTGAGATTATAACATAATACTATTTGTAAAAAGTCCTAAAACATATGCATAATATTATATGTTTTCCCGGATATACATAGGAGTAGTTACCAATAAGGCAGAGGAATGGTTTTGGGACTAGGGAATAAAGGGGAAAACAGTAATGATAATAAAATATAAAACAGAAAAGGGAACTTTCACAGGCCACTGGTATAACAGACCACATAGCATAGCATAAGCTTAAGGTAGGCAGAAATTTAGTCTGTTTTGTTTATTGCTGTATCTTGAGTGCCTAAACTAGTGCCTGGGGCATAGCAGGTGATCCGATAAGTAAAATGAGAGTGAAGAATGAATATATAAATTAAGAGGAATGATCAACTCAGTTCCATGTATCTGGGATCCAATTAAAACTAGTGCTTTTCCCCCAATTTCTTATTTGATAATTATTTTTATATATATATATATTTATACACAGAGAGAGAGAGAGAGAGAGGGAGATAGAGAGAGAGGCAGGCACTAGGCCAATTGCCTAGCTGGAGATACAAAAGTGAATCAAACACATTCTTTGTCCCCAGTGGCTATAATCTATTTGGGGAGACTGAGTGGAAAACTATTAATTATGTCAAGTGTGGTAAGTACTATAAGATTGGAATTTGCGGAGTGGAAGCACAGAGAAGGAACGCCTAAGCGTTCATTCATTCATTCACACATTCACTTGACCAATATTGATCGAGTTCCTGCTTTGTGTCAATTCCTCTTCTACATGTGGAATGAGAAGGAGAAGCTGTCATGGAACTCGTAGTCTCCTGGGGAGACTGACATTATTCAAATAATCACACAACAAAATGGAAGGTGCAAAATTGCTATTGTGCCAAGTATTCTCTGTGAGAACATATAAAAAAAGAATGAAACAAAACTTTGATTTAGATTTAGATTCCATGGATGGTTTCCCTGAAGAAGGGATGAGAAATTTGAAGGATTTGTAAAAGTTAATTAGAAAGTGTTCGGGGCGTGGTGGAGAATGATGGTTGGGGTAGATGTCCAAGATTAAGCAAACAGTACATTCGTACATTCCTAGCTGGTTAGACTGACCATGCAGACCTTGTGGGCCTTTTTCCTCAGAGCAAAGGAAGGTTTTAAGGAGGAGATTACATGATCAAATTGTGTTCTTTATTTTTTATTGATTTGATCCATTATTGAAGCTTTATTTTATCTTAAATTTTTTTATTTTGATAGATTTAGGGGGTACAAATTGAATTCCATTACATGTACATACTGTATAGTGGTGGACTCTGGGCTTTTAATGTACCCATCACCTGAGTAGCGTACATTGTACCTCACACATAATTTTTCAAAAAGACCCTTCTGGCTGCATTGTGAAAAACGGGTATAGAGGAGAAGAACTGGATGTGAGAAGTTTTGAGTTTGTTATACTAATCCAGCTGAGAGAGGGAGTCACTTGACTAGGATGGTGGTGAATGTGGAGGAAAATCATGGACTAAAAAGCTATTAAAATGAAAAGGGCTTGGAGCTGGATTGGATTTGGGATGGTGTGGTGAGGTAGAGGGGAGATCAAGAATGACCTGAGTAGGATAAGTAAAACCAAAGCCATATCTGGAAACATCATGGGGAAATTATGAAACACTAAACACAAAGAGAACACCTGCACATCCACCAGAGGTCATTTTGTTACGTGGATAGTGACATAGTGGTTAGGTAAGAAAATATCCATATTTTTTGGATGTGCATATGGTGTGGATAAAATGACATAATGTCTGTAATTTCCTCTAAAACACTTCAGCAAAGCAAAGAAAAAGATATAGATGAAGCGAATTCTTGATAATTGTTGAATCTGGAAATGGTTATATAGGATTCATTATTCTATTCTCTCTGATTTTATCTATGTTTAAAACTTTCCATATTTAAATAAAGCAACCAGAGGAAAAAAAGATCATCTATTAAGAGACAAATGACAGGTAGACTTCTCAGCAGTGAAAACAGAGTCACCTAGATAGTGCAACACATACTTCCAAAGTTTTGAGAGAAAGTCGAAGCTACGGCTTTCCTAGGCTTCCATACCCTCATAAATTATTATTAATGAAGGCAATATTTAGACATTTTTATACAAAGAAGGACTGGGAGAGTTTTATGCTTATAGACTATTGTGAAAAAAATGACTGCAGGATATATCCCAAAAGGAAGAAAATTTAACCTAGAAATGAAAAAGCAATGGTGAAGCAAAGAATTGGCACACTGTTGGTGAATTTAAATAGGCATCACCTGTTAAATAATAGTGACTAACTTTGATGGCTGTAAAGATAAGTTGTAACTGTAGTACAACAGGGAAATGAAAAATCAAAACAGATTAAGATCTATGCTAGGCATTTCTCTAAGCCCTGTCCATGTAGTGACTCATTTGATTCCCACAATTCCCAAGCAATTATTTACTTTATTTTTCAGATGAAGGGACTGATTCAGAGAGATGATAAGTAACTAACCCACTAAATGATAGTAAGAGGCAGAGCCAGGATCCAAATCCAGGTAGTTTAGCTCCAGACCTGCTCATTTGACCACCACACTATACTGCATGTATAGTGTATTCAGGTCTATGTATTGCTTTCAAGGCATACAGAGATATAAATTAACATCAGACTATGAAAAGTCATTATTTATTTACACTTAAGTGCATCAGTGAAAAAGTAAATAGAAATTTAGTTAGTAGTATTTAATACATATAACATACAAAATATGTGTTAATTGACTGTTTATGTAATTGGTAAGACATCCACTAAGCAGTAGGCTATTAGTAAAATTTTGGGGGAGTCAAAAGTTTTTGACTTCATGGGGGGTTGGTGCCCCTAACCCCTGTGTTGTTCAAGGGTCAACTGTATAGTGAAAGAAAGAAGAAACTAGAAAATAACTAACGTTAGAAATTAATGAAATGAAAGATAAAGAAATAAAGAAAGGTTCTGCCAAACCAAATGAGTTCTTTGAATAGACCATGAGACATACCTCTGACAATCTTATGAGAAAAAGAGCAAAGGCACAAATATCATTAGAATTGAAAATAACTATAGATAAGAAAGAGATTTGAGAAATAGAGAATATTGTGCAGGATTTCAGGCTCATGCTTTTAAAACTTAGATGAAATGCATATTTGAAGAAAACTGTAAATTATCAATAAAGACATTGAATCAGTAGTCAAAAATCTAACCACCTCCCCTGCTCCAAAAGAAAAAAAAAACCACCAGGTTCACACAGTTTTATAGATGTGTTTAGGTATATTTCACCAACTCTTTGGGAAAAGTTAAATTCTATCTTAAGCCAAAGAGGAAAACTTCCCAACATAACTAAGTATGTTTCTCCCATTGTTTCCATTTCAGGAAATCAAACAATTTAACACTAGAAAACTTATTACTATAATTCACTACCTTAACAGATCCCAGGAAAAATAAGAAGAAACATATTATTTGAATATATGTGAAGAAAGCATTAGAAAAATCCAACACCATTTGTGATAGAATTCTTGGCAAACAATGAATAGAAGGGAACTTCCTTATCTTGCAGCAAGAATTATAGTTGGTAGTGAAATAGTAAAAGCATTCCAAATAAAGTCAGAAATAAGATAAGGGTACCTTCCTTTACTGCTCATACTTGGCATTGTTCTGGAAATCCTGACTGAGACAAGCAAATACAAAACAATACAGAAAAACTATTAGAATTAATTGTGAAAGTAGACTTTTCAAAGTCACTTTACAAAAATCAATAAGTGGCTAATATAAGAAATAACAGATTAGAAACATGATTTTTCAAAACCTATTTACAGTAACAACAAACTGTAAGGTATCTAAAAGTAAATGTAATAGAAGTTGGGTAAGGCTTACATGGAGGAAATTGTAAAGCCTAAAAGTAGGCAAAGACTGAAATAAACAAGAGATATTCCATGGGCATGGATGTTAAGATCTAATATACTGAAGATGTCAAATTAACATGCAAATCCAGTGCAATGCTAGGAAAATTCACAATAGGATTTTGTGTGTGGGTATGGAAAAGGATCCTAAAATTCATACAGAATAATAAGGAAGCTTTGAAAAAGAATAAGGAGAGGGTACTGGTCTTCCTAGACTTCAAGATTTATTTAGTTTTAGTGATTACAGAATGTGCTATCGACACAGCGTTAGACATACTGGCCAATAGAAAACAATGAAGATCCAAGCATATATGAGAACTTGTGTATATGAGAGAGTGGGAATTATAAATCAGTGGGAAAAACAAGAATATTCAATAAATAGCACAGAGACAATGGATTATCCATATAGAAAAAAATAAAATGAGATCCCTACTTGACACCATTCACTCAATACATCCCATGCGGGTCAAAGCCGTGACTTTGAAAACAAAAGTCTTAACTTGTAGAAGAAAACATAGGAAAAATATCTTTTTAACCTTGAGGGCAGTGAAAGATTTCTTTAAAAAGACCCACAAAATACAAACCCTAAAGGGAACATTTGATATTTGACTACGTTCAAAGTAAAACATTCTATTTGATCAAGGACATAATATACAAGGCTCCCATAGACTGGGAGAATTTTTTGCAAATCAGACATTGGCAAATCATTACTATCCAGGATATACAAGGACTACTACAAATCGTAAGGGGAAGATAAATGAGCCAATGGTAGAATAGGTGAACAGGCAAGTAAAACAGGCAGTTTGCAGAAGAGAAAAATTAAAGAGCCAATAAACACATAAAATGATGCCCAATCTATTATTGGACAGATATAAATTACAACTAACAATAAAAAGCTTTCATACCTGTTGATTCATAAAAATTTCAAAATAAAAAATTTGGTGAGGGAAGCAGGGACTGTACTGGTAAGATGTAAATTGGTACAACTCTTTTGAAGAGAAATGGATAATACTGTGTAAAACTGAAAGACAAATATAACATGAATTGGAAATATATTATAGAATTGGTTGTGGAAGCCAGTGTGTCCTGGCCCTGCTTAGCTCTAGAGCAGAAGGGAGGGGAATCAGATGAAGGGGGTGTGTTGCCTCAGGGAATTACAGCGTTTTACATGTGTAAAAAATATCTGAAACAAATGTGGAAAAAAGTTCAACATTATTTAAATCTGTTGGGGTTATAAGGTAATGTTTTATTATTCTTTGTGGAGAGGCTCGAGCACTGAAACAATGAAGGTTTTAAGAACATTGATAAAGTGTCTATTCCTGGAATTCATTCCCCCCAGAAACCTATATCTGCATTGCTCACATCCTCACTTACTTTGTATTTTTCCTCAAATATTATCTTCTCCGTGAGATTTTCCCTGGCATTCAACATTTCTTAAACCCTTTCCCTGATTTATTTTTATGTTGAAAACTTATTATTATTTAACATACTATAAATTGCTTTATTTATCTTGCTTATTGCCTGCCTTTCCTGCTAGAATAAAAGCTCTTCATAGGTAGGGATTTCTACCTATTAATATTTGGTTCACTTTCTATCCTCAGCACCTAGAAATACTCCTGACACAGGGTAGACTCTCAATAAATGTTTCTGAAATGAATGAACAAACAAATGAATTTGAAGTTCAGACACTGAGGGGCAGAGGGATGCCAGCATCATAAAAAGGTACTGGAGAAATGACTGAACTTGAAATGGGCAGTGTTGCTTTAGAGAAGAAGATGGCATAGGTAACAGTGAGGTCAGTGGGCAGCCGGGAGTCAGGGAATCAAGGACAGATGGGCCAAACTAAATTGAAACTGAATTCAACTCAGCACTGAGCCTCTGTATTTACAAATAGATGTACTTGGCTGTCAGTCTTGCTGAAGAAATTTGACCAGGCGTAAAATAGATAGCTTGATAAGAAAATTCTCTAAATTTATTCTCTCTTGTTTAAAAAAAAATACCACAGCAACAACCAAAAAGTGCAGTTCAGTCTATTGCAAAAGAAGTATTCCATCTCAGAGAGGGTTCAAATGCTACTGTTTTATCTATGGCCTGTGACAGGATTAAGCAACTTTTTCTGATTCCCAAACATTGGATCTTACTTATCTGTTGTTTATTGTTTATTTTGCAGGAGAAAGATTAGTTGTTAGAATTAAAAATAATAATGTCCACGCTGAACGTATCTTCATTGAAGCCTCTGATGTTGAAAGAAATTTAAGGAATGAAATATTTTTTTCCTATGTGTTAGGCTTTTGCTTGAAATATTTCTTTCAAGCTTTGAGGTTTGCTTGTTGTAGGGCTAAATGAACAAAAGCTTATTCAGGTGACCCTAGGCCAGTGGGTCTTTAAATTTAGAATATATGTAATTCAACTGTGAGTTAGTTAAAATGTAGATTTTTAGGGTTCCACCTGAGAAAGGTAATTCAGAACACCTGGTGTTCTTGGTGGGCCCAGGAATCTGAATTTTAATCTATGACCACAGGTGATTCTGATGCAAATATTGTGAGACAACACTTGGAGAAAAATTGCTGTAGATGAGTCTTTTATTCAATTATTTAACTTTTTTTGTGTGCCACTTAAATTCATTAATGTATTGTGTGCTTGGTAATAATATAGGTGAGTAATACAGGTGTGCCAAAGTGAGCAGTTTGAAAGCCGTAAAGAATTATACCTACAATAGAGAAAGGTACACAAAGAAACACAAAATGTGCTCCCACAGGAAGTTGAAAATCTGATACAAAGCAGTGAATTAACTGGCAATAAGGTAAAGAAACTATAATATATTAGTTTCTTGTTGTAGCTGTAATAAATTACCACAAATTCAGTGACTAAAATGCAACACAAATTTATTCTCTTACTGTTCTAGAGATCAGAAATCCAAAATGAGTTTTACAGGGCAAAAATTAAGGAGTTCCTTCTGGAGGCTCTATGGGATGATTCAGTTCCTTGCCTTTCCAGCTTCTACAGCTGAGTTCCACGCCTTTGGTGGCTCATGGCTCCTTTCACAGGTTTGTATCTTCACATTTCTCTTTGCTTCTGTCATCCTATTGCCTTCTCTTCATCCATAGTCAAAACTCCCTCTGCCTCCCTCTTGTAAGGACATTTGTGATTACATTTAGAATCCACCTGGATAAACCAGGATAATCTCCTGTAATCCAGTGATCTCTTAATTTAATTACATCCGTAAAGTTCTTTTTGCTGTATAAGGTAATATTCACAGATTCCAGGGATTAGGATGTAGCTATCTTCAAGAGCTATCATTCAGCCTACCACATACGTATTTAGAAAAACATGACAATAGCAGCGTGAATATGGCAAAGTCCTGCCCTTCCCTAGAAGTCCCCATAAGTAACTTAAATTTGTAAGCTCCACAGTGAACTGGTAAGTACTGTGCTTTGTAAATAAATGTGAAGTGATTTACAAGAAGAGACTGTACAGTTTGCCACAGTACTAATTTCCTTGGCTGAAGCAAAATGCAGTTGGAAGATGTTATCAATCTACGATAGTAGCATTTTAGTACTAGAGTGACTCGACAAGGATCTTCAAAGTTTATTGCCATTTTATGGGAGTCAGCAATATGTTGTCAGTCCCTGTTGGGTGCAAGGCATTGTATTAGACATAGTAAGGACTGAAAAGGTGGACCCAATGTTTAAAGAAGTTAAAGTCCTATAGAGAGATGAGACAAACATAGTATAAATATAGAGAGCCTATAAATATGCAGAATAAGGGCCACTGAGCCTAAAAGAAACCCCATAGTATATGACAAAGCTATCCCAGAATTCCAAATGAGTGTTTCTCTCATGAATCATGAATCCTTAGGAAAATTCTATAAAGAGGGAAGGGGGAAAATACAAGCAAGGACAGGCCATTAGAGCAACTTCATCAGTGACAACACTCTGGATTCTTCTTATAACAGTATTTGCTGTGGTATGAAATTTAGTATAAGGCTTACTAAAGATGTTTAAGTAATTGTTCTCAATATATCTATTATATGAATCTGTAGCGTGGATTCCAAGATGAGATTTGCCAAGAGGCTCTGACATTTCTTTTTGCAATGTGTTTTTGTTAGAATGGTTTTGAGATAGTTGTGGTTTTGCTATCGCCATGTGCCTCATTCTCAGCACGGAGATTTTACTTCCCATCCATCCCCAATTCTAAATTCTCCTTCTCAGAATAAGATCTTTTGCTAAAGTGATGGAGACTACCTATTACTGGCTGTTCTCACTATAAAAGCTACAGAACAAGTTTTTCACCTGCAATATTATGCTTTTCTACTCACTGGCCTCTTTGTCTCAATACATCTTAAATTCTGTTGCCTAAATAATCTTCCCTTGTCATCTTCAATCATGTTACTCTGCTTCAGACTCTGAAGTGGCTCTCAATTGCTCCAAGCCACATATCCAGACACTTAACTTGAGAGGTCAAGGTCCTTCTTGAGTCTCCTCCGCCTCTGCCACCTGCTTCTGCAAGGACAGCTTCTTCCTTCCTCTTCCCTCTTACAGCCTCTTCTTTATGTTTATTGGCTACTGAATTTGAATCTGGGCATTGGTTCCTTGTTTCTGTCAGAGTTTTGTGTGTATTTATTTCCCTGTTGCTTAGAAAAAAAATGTTATCTTCTGAATTTTAAATAAGACTAATACTCCTGGGCTTTTAGTTTCTTGTTTACAACATCCTTTCCTCTTTGTATCAATATATTTATCTTCGATTTAGTGCCAAAAGCACCTGCTCCTTTCTCCCTGGCTTGTTCTGTTTTCCTGATTTGTAGGAAAAACCCCCAAATCAAATTATATTCATATAGGTGAATTAATTCAGCTTTACCAGCTGGAATTTAGTGACAACACATTGTTGTTTTGCAATTATTAATATTAAAGAAAGGGACTGGTTTTTCAGTTAGGCAAAAGGAAAAGTAAATGTATTGTTATTATAGTGATATTTTAAAGCAGTGAAATGATTACTGTGTCTTCCAAAGTTCCTAATGTACTCTTGCAGTGTAAAATTTTCTCAGAGAATAACTCTGGCAAGCCAGAAGGTTTATTTAACTCAAAGTACCAAATTAAAAATGCCAAATTAGAGAAAATGTTATTCAAGTCTTTAACAGGTGTACTACTATTGTAAATGTTTTTTCTTTTTCTTGGCTGTATGGTGTAACTATATACTATTTGACATAATTATATAGCAACTAGCACAATTCATTTTTAAACAACAAATAATTAAAACAATCTAGAAGAAAGGCTTTAGACAGAGAGATTTAATTTCATTGCCCTTTAAAGCAACTCAATGACTATAGAAAAACTTCTTTTCAAATTTTTCATCTACAGAATCAGAATTTATTGCTAACTCCAGGTATTTTGTGAAGATAAATTTTAAAAATCTGTGAGGTACTTTAAATTATTAGAGGAAAGTCTCTAAAATTATTTAGTAGAAGATTTCGTAATATTTCTGACAAAAACATATGTGTTTTCTTACTATTTTTGCATTACATTACAATTATATATGTATTTTTAACCTTTCTTTCAAAATCTTTAGTATAATGAAAGGTAGACCTTTATATGTAAGACTCTGAATACTTGATTGCTCATCTTTACTTTCTTGGTGTTCTGGCCCTGTTTTGCTGAATCACCATCTCTATGGAGAAGAATTCTTTTTGTAAGAAATTAGATATAAATAGATATAAATTAGATCCACTTTGTTATTCTAAACTATAGGGCTTGTTGTATCTCCCCCAGAGTATTGCAAGGTCCTTGAAAGAAAAGATCTTGTCTCCTGCTTACCTTTGGACATTAAGCATGTGAATAGTGGCCTGGTCCTTAATAGATGCTCATTAACTATTAACTGAATAAATAAATATCCCGTTAATGAAATCCTTAAAACGGGCTTAGATGTTCTTATTCTAAATTACACAGATATCAGAGACATAATCAATTGGAATCTATCTAAAGTTCTCTTTCATTTTGACTATCTTCAAAAGAATATTCTACCCTAATAGTGGCAAGTGTCTGGCACCAACATTACCTCTCCTACCCTTGTATATACAGCGGCATTCCATGGATCACAACACTTTCTCCAGCCGAGTCTAGATGTGGTCTTAGGATTCTTTCCAACATGTTCTCTAGGCAGCCACTTCCCACTGTCAAGAGAGCTGAAACTTTATTGCCATCCCTGATTTTGTGAGAAAGTGAGGTAACTAAAGGGATTGATGATATCTGCCTATAGTGGGTTTTTTTCCCTTTCAATGATAAAAATACTTAAAATCCTATAAAGAGATGCAACATACTGTAAGTATAGAGAGTCTATGAAACTGCAGAGTAAATGTCACAGGGTACAACAGAAACTCCAAAAGGAACCCCCATTTTGTCTTAAGGGATCAAAAATATGTGGCATCCTTACCTCAGCTCATTGCTATGATGTACTACCGTAAGGGTGGTGCCGTGAGAATATTTTTCCAAAGCCAGATTCTTCTATTCCATATTGGTTATTACAGTTATTTCTGTTTAATCAGTACCAACTTCATGGACAATTCAGGGGGAAAAAAAGAGGAACCCTCAGGAGTAAAGGATGGAAAAAGGTAGCTGAGTAGTTGTTTTGTATTTTCAAGGGAAATAAAAAATGTAAAGGAGTAAAATTATGTGAATAAAAACCCCTTTTTCATTATTTTCTTCTCAAAATAAGTGCAGACTAGATGAGAAGAATTTAGGCAAATTTATATGACACACCAATCTCTTAGGCATGATGTGATAAATAGATAATGATAAACTATTATCCCTGGAAGGAACTTTGAGCTGAGGCCTAGAGAAGTTAACCTACTGTCACAAGTAGACAGAAATAGTTAGTGAGAAAGCTGAACCTCAAATCCCTATGGGACAGTTCCTAATATAATGTCCCTTCCACTGGACTAAATGTTCGTAGAGTTTGGTTCATATTGGTTGTTGGAAGAAGCTATACAGAGGGAGAGATAAAGCCTGGTAAACAATTTACATTTTCAGAGCCAGGCTCTTATCATGGAATGTCAGAAAATGTAAATAAGCAGGTGTAATAAAATTATATTTCATTGCTTCTGAGTGATAACTATGTTTATGAAGATTTAGTTTCTATGTTATGATTAAGTAGAACTTAGTTACTCTAAAAGAAGAAAATAACTGTGAATTTTTTTTTCACCATATAACATGAGTTATTATGCTGAATTCACTTGATTAACCATACAGGAATTACTCAGTTTGTGAAAAATTTCGGACATTTCCCCTGATTGGGTCTCACTTGTTCTAACAGGTAACTGTAGTGAGATACTGGGGTACAGATAAGATGAATGATTGTTTTTAAGTGTGAATGTGACTATAATTGGCTTTACCTGATAACTAAAGGGCTTGTTCAACAAGAGTGGTGGGACCGATTGAATAAATCCATCTTTTTCTCTGCATCGCTGCTGCCGTCTTTCTAGTCCAAACCACCACCATCATCTTTTACCTGAATTTCTACAATAGTCTAACTCATTTCTTTTTATTTGTTTCTATTCCCTCCTAATCCATCATCTTCACTGCAGTCAATGTAGTTTGCTAAAACCTAATTCTGATCATGTCATTCTGTGGCTTAAAATCTTTAAATGACTTGCCTGTGCCCATATTATTAAATTCATGTTTTGCAATTCGGTTTACAGACACTTCTGTAATATGGTTTGCAATTTCTCTTTACTTCTCCAATTTCACCTATCATCATATATCTCCTCTCTTTTTTTTTTTTTTTTGAGACAGGGTCTCACTCTGTCACCAGGGCTAGAATGCAGTGGCATCATCATAGCTCACGTAGCTCACTGAAACCTCCAACTCCTGGGCTCAAGTGATCCTTCTGCCTCAGCCTCCTGAGTAGCTGGGACTAAAGCATATCCTTACTTTTCTAATTTGTCTCTCTGCCTGCAGTCTTAACAAGCAGCTCCCTGTATCTCAGTTTACCTGGTATAAGTCATTGACGTGATCTCTCTGACATACAAAACTAATTTTTATCCCTTTCTGGCTTAATATCCTCCCGTGCATTTCCACACCTATTATAATAAAACCCCAATATTGAGTAATCCCTTTAAGATCACTTACTATTTGGTCAGTGCTATTGTCTCAGTGCATACTGTTCCTTTGGTCTGAAATATCATCCTCCATTTGGTAGCTTCCTATGTCCAGCTGATCCTTCAAGATTCGGCTGAAACATCTGTTCCTCTGAGATGGGTCTCTATTATATACTCTCTTAGGACCTGTATATATCTATGAAATTCATTCATTTGTTCATTCATTCGTCAAAGGTTTATGTACCAGGCACTTGAGAAGCAAATTGAGCAAAATATTTTGTATGACAAAATGGCTTTTTTATATGGTTAGATCTAATAGATAAAAAATCTTTGCCCTCATATAACGTGTTTTCTTGGAAAAAGGCAGCAAGAGGCAAAATAAATAAGAAAAGCATATATTTTGCTAAATGGTGACAAGTGTTTCAGGAAACAATAAAGCAAGGAAGGGAGATAGAGAATCCTTGGGTAGGAGGGATAGCTTCTCAGAAAGTGAGATATTTGGGTAAGTGTCTAAAGAAGATGGAGGAATGAGGCATAGAGATGTCTGGGGGACAACTAAAAACCTTGGTGGGGAATCCCTCTGGTATGTTTGAGGAATGGTACGGAAACCAGTGAATGAATGAATTGCAGTTAGTGTGGACCAAAATGGTAGGAAATGAAGCCAGAGATCTAAAGGGGATTAGATGTATATAGGGATTTCTGGGCCTTGTAAAAACTTGGGCTTTTACTCCGAATGAGATGGGAAGCCACCGGAGGAAGGAAAGCAGAAGAGCGATGTGATGCGATGCCCGTTTTTGACAGGAAATGCTTGGTTGCTGTGCAGATAACAGCCTGAAGGGAGCAAGGGATGAGGCGTTAGCAGGAAAGCAGAGCAGTCCTCCACGCAGGAAGTGGAAGAGGCTTGGACCAGCAGTGTGGTAGTATTGGGGTGTGAGAAGTGATCAGATTCCAGATATATATTTTAAGGTAAAACCAATAGGATTTGATGACCAACTGAACATGGAGTGTGAGAGAAAGAGGGAAAACAAGGATGATGCTGAGGCATTGGGTCTAGACAACTCGATGGAAGGATGAAATTAACTGAGATGGGAAAGGTTTCAGGAGGAGCAGGGGTGTGTGTGTGTGTGTGTGTGTGTGTGTGTGTGTGAGATATCAAGAGTTCAGTTTTAGACATGTTAGGTTTGAGATGCCTATTAGATACCCAAGTGGAGATGCCAGGTGGGTAGTTGGACTAATGAGTCTGGAAGTCTGGAATTATTGTGTAAATTTTTGGTATCTAAATGACATTTATGATCAAGAGACTAGATGTTACCACCAAGGGACTGAGTGTAGACAGAAAAGTGTAGAAGTCTATAGATTGTCTGTAGAAATGATTGGGATGAGGATAAGGAGGAATCAGCCAGGAGACTGAGAAGGAGTGGTCAATGGGATGGAAGGAAAAGTGAGAGAAGCCAAGTGGGGAAAGTGTTTCAGGCTGAGCATGATGGCTCATGCCTGTAGTCTCAGCACTTTGGGAGGCCGAGGCAGGAGGATCGCTTGAGCCCAGGAGTTTGAGTTTGCAGTGAGCTATGATCGCACCACTGCATTCCAGCCTGGGTGACAGAGCGAGACCCTGTCTCTAAATGAATGAATGAATGAATGCATAAAAAGTGCTTCAAGGAGAGGAAATGATCAATTGTCCAAATGCTGTTGACAGATTAAGCATGTTGAAGAGTGAGAACTAAACGTAGGATTTGCCCTCTTGAGGCCGTTAATGATCTTGATGAGAATAGTTTTGAAAGAGTAGTGGGGATGAAAGCTTTGTTGCAGTAAGTTCAAGAGAGACTAGAAGGAGGGAGCATAAATAGGCAAACATCCTACTTGCAGCTATCATCTCCGGTTGTAAATGCTCCCTTTTATTCTCAAAAGTGTTCTGGTTTGGATGGTAACTTACATGTTCATCCTAACTGTGCAGAAAACTCTTTCAATGCGCATGGCTGGAAACCATGCCTGGAGGAACTGTGGTCAAGAAAGATTATTTTTTAAAACATAGGACAAATACAGAGTATTGTTTGCTGATGAGAATGATCCAGTATGGAAGCATAAATTGGTGATGTGGGAGATAAAGGGGAGAATTTTGGGAATGATGTCTTTGAAAAGGCAAGAGTAGATAGAATGTGGAGGGCTTAGCCTTGGATAGGAGCTTAGTCAGTTCATCTTTTGTAATGGGATAGAAAACAGAGTACACTATTATATTTCTCACGTATTTTTGTTGTTGATTTGTTTGTTTTCCACATATTATGAACCTTTTAAGAGCAGTAAGTATAAAAGTCTCATTCATTTTGTGGTAGGAATTTTATGGTTCTATTTCTATTCCCTAGTACGATGCCTGGCACACAGCAGGTGTGCAATAAATGTTTGAACAAGCAAATGAAGACACTGTGCTAAGCATGTGTATGTTTTATCTTCTCACTCAAATTGGATCCTTTCCATCAGATCTTGACAACCAGATTGATTTAATCGTGTTTCTCTTGTCTGGGCCTACAGATAGCTCGACTAACTAGTAGAGCTGATTGATAGGAATGGCTGCGTTTCTACAAAAATTAATGATGCATCCTAAGAGTAAAATCAGTGAACTTTGCTGCATCATTTTATAGTAGTCCTGGTTATGGTTTTAACATGAATTTACTAGTTACCTCACCTAGAACCTTCTGGAAGCTATACATTCTTCCTCAGTATCTATTTGACATTTATATTTTACCATTCATATGGCATATATCATTATCAGTTGTCATTATCTAACTTACCAAATAAATGAGAAGCTCTTTAAGAATGGTGATTACATCTTCGTCGCTTTTTGTCTCAGTGATGCCTTCTACTTCCTTTGGCTAAAGAACATGTCTTCTTCATTGCTAAATTAAAAATGCTTAGTCCAGGCCCAGGTGCCAAATAAATATTTGTTGAATGAATGAATGCACAAATGAATGATGACTGTCTCTGGTGGATGCTGCTGGTTCACAGATTAGATTCACTTTTCTGTTTGGTGTGCCCATCCCCTCACTCCCACTGCTTTGATCTGCAAAGGTCATACCTGACACCTTTTCAGAGCACTATCTTTGGGTCATGGGACCCGAGTCACCCAAATGCTCCAAGAACTAGAAGTGCCTGGGATTTTTTTGTCCTCCCTTTGGTAACTAATAGCCAATGACTGAGGTGCAAGAGTATGGAAGACTAGTTCTCTTGCCTCAAGGCAGTGTAAACCCACCAGTGTGATTCACACTCCAGAGCTCCTTGTGGATCAGGCCGAGTCCAGGATTTCATTTGAAATTGCACCCTTGCTTGGCCTGTTATTCTCCCTTATCCTGCTTCCCCACTCTCTTATAAGTGTCTCCTGAGAGCACTTATTAAATCACTTGTACACTCATCCTTTTCTTAGGGGCTGCTTCTTGGGAACTTTATTTAAGACATTGTGTGTTTATAAACAGTTGATGTCAGGGGTAAGGGGATCTTAACCACTGCCTCTGTAAGAGTGTCCACTTCTGCTGTTGCAGGTAGTCTCTTCTGATAGTTATAGGTTTTCTGGTACTGCCAGTCAAAAATGTTGGTGACCATAAATTAAATTTGATATTCGATTTAGTTGTTGGGAGGGAAGTAGGTTCACAATTTCAGTAAATAATTATTATAGAATTTAGTAAATACCTTATTGAATTACAGGTGTTTCTAACATAAAGTCATAATGTATTTTCCTTGACTTTCTACTTTTTTTTGATTATACACATCTCTGTTTTCTCTCCTTAGGTAGAGGTAATAAAGAGTTAATTGTATAATCAATTTTTCATATTATGATTGAATATAACTTTCTTTTGTTTTACTGTTGAATATAAATATCCATTTCTATATACTGAGTAAACCATTTATTTTTCTAGTCATTTGAAAAGAACGCAAACTCTCTTATCTGTAAAATGGGATTGGAAGTAATGTGTTTTAGAACTGAAAAGCACTTTAGTAACCAGCTGGTGGCCAACACCTTCATTTTATAAATGAAAAGATTTGAGACCCAAAGAGGTTAAGTAATTTGTTCAATATCACCCAGCTTGTTTAGTGGCAGAGTAGGACTAAAATCCAACTCCCAAGACATTGTGCTTTCTACTGCTCCACAAAATACATATTTCTTATTCACAGAATTGATGTGAGGATTAGAGACTACATCTGTGAAAAATAGATTTAGCCTTTGGAAAGAAAGATTCTGGATAGCTTTATGAAAGCTTTATGAAAACTAATCTCATTTTAACCTTTTCTATACAATTGTTAGTTTTGTTCCGTTGTCTGTTACTTGCTTTAGGCTTTTCTTGGGCCAAGGACTAGATAATATATGATGCTTACTTTAAAAATCAATGTTAATGTATCCAGATTGTGTTTGAAATATGAATTACTTCTGCTGGGTTTGAAGCCGGGAGCAGTTGTAGACAGCCTTCCGGAATGGAGATTGCTTAGGTACATGGAAAATTTTCTATCCCTACTTTGCATATTGGGAAGAAAGACAGTTGATTCCAAAGAAAAGAAGGAAACATAAATTATACATATTTTTTTCTCAGTCTGGTAATACTTCCAAAGCTTGATACAATGTGTCTTTAACAAACCATGAATTTTCTCTCCTGCTCAGCCACCACATCCTGCCTACTTTCAGCGTAGTCAGGGACCCATTATACTAATCCACCATGCCTTCCTATCTCTAGCAAGCACATGTAAGTGATAACTTTGAATATTTATTTTGATTCAAGGTGTATAAATCTTCTCTATGTCATTGTGTAAAGCAAGGAAATTGTGACTTGCTCAACTTGGTTACTTCAATTACTTCAATTGTTCAGGTTTGGTTCTTTCAGCCACAGCTTGCTTTGGTATACAGTATGAAGAAGGATTCTGTTTAATTTTTGTAGTATCCAAAGTGATTTGTGTAGATTCATATTTGCAGGGAAGATAAAACTTGAGTACCAAAAGGCTAAAGTAACTTTTATATATATTTTTAATTAGGTACGGTTATATGCAAGACCTGATGCTATCAGAAGAGGATCCGGGGACTATGCTCTCCATATAACAAAGAGACTAATAGAATTTTATGAAGACTACTTTAAAGTGCCCTATTCCTTGCCAAAACTAGGTAAGAATTTTCTTGGTTATTTTATTGGAAGGGCTCCTTGAAGGTGGAATTTCTTCTTCACACATTTATTTGAGACATCCAGAAACATGAAAATTCTGAGGTTTATATTTTTAGAGATGAGAAGCATAAAAAATAATTTCTTTTGAAGAGGTAAAATAAGATTTAGTGTTTCTGGAGTCTTGCCAATAAGTGTCCATGAGAATTAAGAAAGGCATTATGTTAGTTTAGGATTCCAAAAGATAACTCAAGTTGCTATAATTTGTTTAATATGCACTATAGAGGCGTGCTTGCCAACATTGTATGACTACAACTACCATGTGGGTAGGTACAGTTAGAACATTTTCCATATAAGGGGATTGAGACCCAGGGAGTTCTCCATTCATCTAGACAGCCAGTAAGTAAAGAAGCTGGGATTTCAAACTAGGTCTTAACAACTCCTGAAACTATTCAATATTTTATGTGGAGAAGGCATTTGTTGATTTGTTTTTTTCCAAATTTTCAGATGTCAAACCTCAATGTATTAGTTATCCCTTAGATTATTTGTGTTCAGTCACATTTCTGGTATACAATTATAGTAAATAGAATAAAAAGAGAGAAGAGAAACTTGGTAATAATGGAGATCGTGAATATTTTTATGTTCCTTTTACAAAGAGAATGTGTTTAATAAGTGTCGGTCGAATGCATAAATGAATTAATTTGTCATCCTAATTTGAATGAGGCTGCTGCTCTTGCCAGGGAGTGAACTGTGACTTTTCAGGAAGTTAGAAAGGGTGAATACATGCATTAGAAATGTTGAAACTATTTTCCTTCTCAGAAAACCTGTTTTGAAATATTACATCGCAACAGTCCTTTGTTCCCGCCTCTCCCTTCCTTATCCCTTATCCTTCCCAAGAGCATTTTTGATCAGGTTCCACATAAAAGGTATTTCTCATTGGCAAGAATAAAGTGTTTACTTGATCAAAAATGTTAGTGTTTGAACCACAAGTTCTCTTCCCTGGAGAACTGGGCCTATTTCGTTAAAGTACCTGCCTGCTGTGTAGCTTTATTGGTCTTATGATGAGTAGTTAAGAAAGTTGATAGAATAGTTGATATTGTTATCAATGTGTGTGTCATACAATTTTTATGATTGATATTACAAAATTCTGAGATCTTTTCGAAACGTGCTCTTAGAATCCATAGGTAAAATTTTATTTCAGATAGGATCAATGTTTTGTTTTGTTCTATTTTCCCTCTCTATCAGCTTCCCTATTAGAATCTGTTACACTGAAATCTCCCTTGGACTCTGTTACAGTGAAATCCCCCTTGTAGTCACCCAAGGCAGAAAGGAATACCTGACCTCATTTGCATGGAAGATGATACTGTTGTCTACTCCAGGTACAACCAGCTGGGAACTTCCCAGCTTGACCCTGATGTAAAAGTCACAAGTGCTTATGTTGCAAGTTCAGCAAGAGAAATAAAATGTGGATCTTTCTCTGTCCCATTCAGACCAGTAATTAGCAGAGGAACTCAATTTATAACTTCAGGGGGTTCCATGTGACTGTTAGCTTGCAGCAGGAAACATTTCTGTTCCTCTATTTCACTCACAATTGAACCATGCAGGCTTTCATCTGTAGAAAAGAACTTTGTTCACTGTTACTTTTACTTGTTAAGTTCCCTGATGGTGTATATAATTGAATGATTTGACTTGTCCCAGCATACTTCTTTTTCTATATCTAGAGGAGTTACCACAGCCCATGGTGCTTTGTAAAGTTTCTCTTAAAATTTTACTTATTTTATATATCTATACATATTTAGATCTATATGATAATGTATTTATAAATGTTTTCTAAATACCCCCTACAAAAATCCGTAAGCACAGACAGACTTTGACAAATCCTTACTTTCCATTGTACGTAATGAATTATATTTTGAATAAATTCTATGGAAACCAACTTAGTCTTTGTTAATGATGCATATGGATGTATCCTAGATATAAGCCGAGACTGTCTTGATCCTTTGGATCTATCTAAGATGGTTTTCAAGACCTATTCTACCCTTTCTGTCTTCCCTCATTTATTCTATAAGCGTTTATTGAGTGCCCACCACAGGCATTTTTCTAGGTGAAGCAGATACAGCAGTGAATAAAAAAAGCAAAAATCCCCTCCCTGGTGGGGCTGACATTCTATTAGGTGGAGACATAGCAACATTTATAGCAAATAGCATATAGATAAGTGCCATTAAAAACAAAGCTTGAACAGAGGGATAAGAAGTATGTGGGGCAGATGGGGCATAAGAAGGGGACTGAGTTTTTAAGATGAACAGCCATGGAAGGCTCCACTGGGAAGGTGACTTTTGACTGACAAACTCAAGGGAGTGAAGGAGTAAGCCCAGTGGATATCATGAGACAAGGACTATAGGCAGAGGGAACAAAGTGCCCCTAGACTTTGACGTGAGAGCTTTCCTGGTATAGCTGAGGAACAGCAAAGAGGCAAGCTGACTGGAGCAGAGTGAGTAAAGGAGAGGGAAGTAGGTGGTGAGGTCAAGCAGCAATGGAGGGCTGGCGGATCACGGAGAGCCAGCAGGCTGTGGTAAGAACTTCAGCTTGCTTGCTTTCTTTCTTTCTGTGAGATGGAAATCTATCGGTCAGTTTTGAGCAGAGGCGTTATATAATCTGGCTTGTGTCATAAAACTTCATTCTGTGGCCAAGTTGAGAATACACTGCTGGGCAATGGTTTTCAACTGGGGGGGCAACCTTGTCCCTCAATATCTGGAGACATGGTTGTTTATTGCAACTTTGGGGTGAGTAGGGGGTGTGCTACTGTCATTTAGTTAGTAGAGGCCAGGGATACTGCTAAACATCCTATAATGCACAGGGTAGCCCTTCACAACAAGGAGTTTTCTAGCCAAAATTTCAATAGTGCTGAGGTTGAGAGACCCTGAGGTAGGAGGAAAGGACAGAGGCATGACTAGCTAAGATACTATAGCAAAAGTCAGGTGAACTATGATGGTTGCTTGGATGAGGATGTTAGTGGTTAGGTAGTCAGAAGTGATGCAGTTCTATCTCTCTCTATATATGAAGTAGATACAACAGCATTTACTAATGAACAAGATATGAAATGTAAGAGAAAGAGGGGCATTGAGGGTGACTCCAAAGTTTTTGGCCTTAGAACTAGAAAGATGGAATTGCCATCCACTGAGAAGAAAGATCGTGGAAGGAGATAATTGTTGAGACTAACATGTCTGTTAAACATTTAGGTGGCACCTTAGTGCCTGTAAGAAATTCATGCAGACAGTTGAGTTTATAAATATGGGATTTGGGGGAGTAGTCTGGCTAGAGGTACACATTCACCAGTGTATTGTGGTACATAAGGCTGAGGCTGAATGGGATTACCAAGGCAGTGAGAGAAGATAGAAAAGAGAAGAGGGACAAGGTGGGACTGATTCAACGCTCAGAGGTTAGAGAGATGAGTCAGTAAAGGCCATTGACAGGGAGCATCTAGTTGAGGCACTAAGGAAACTGGGTGTGTGTGGCGTCCAGGGCATCTAGTGAAGAAAACATTACAAACAGTAAATAATACATTGTGGTAAATCAAGTTATTTAGAGGAGCACTGAGAATTAACCATTCATTGGTGCTAGCAGTATGAGAGTCACTAGTGACCTTGACATGACCAGTTCTAGAACAAAGACCTGGTGGGTATGTTTAAGAGCAAACAGGAATGGGGCTGGGGAGGGGAGACAGTGGCTAGAGGCAGTGGACCACAAAATGGAATTTCTAAAATATTCCCAGTGGGGAGGGTTCTGGGAATGGGGAGAGATGGAGACAGGCTTGTTTTCCAATAATATTCACGTCTGGAGAAGAGCTGTTTCTGCTGAAATGATAGCATTCTTACTTCATAAGTTGTCCCTGTCCAAACCATATCAAGGGAGCGTGGAATTTGCCTCTTTCTTTGATTTGCATTAGAAAACCAAAATTTGAAATAAATAAATAAGAAAACTCTCCACCAGTTGCCCTGACTTTACTGAAGCTTTGGAGGGGATGTTTGTGTGTGTGAATGGCAGGGAATGACATTGCAAAACAAACAAATGAACAAACAGTAAAATCCAACCCAAATCTTAAAATTTAGTATTGGAGCCTCCTTTTCTTAAAAGTCATTTTTTTGTTCTGTTATAAACTCTGCAATACCTTCTCTATTCTCTTCTTTCTTCTCAAGTTCTTTTTTATTTCTAATGCTGAATAGTTTAACTTCCTCTACTGTGGCCTCATTTCATGCTAGTTCATCTCTAAGGGTTTGAGTTTCCACCCTGCAACTAGCTTATCAGGATAGTTCCCTAAGAGGAATTCTGATGCTTGCCGTTAGGATAATAATTTATTCTCCTTGTTATACAAAGATATTCTTCTATCTTTGTTAAACCAAAATAAGCAACTGCTGTGTGAAGATTTGTCTTTAAATCTCTAAATTAGGTAATTAAAACAATTTGTATGAAGTTTGCAGAGATTTTCTATTTTTTGGTGTTAAATTGTAGTGAAAGGTGTAGTGCCTACTTTATCTAATATGGCAATCCTTTCTGTATCTATGTGCCCTATTTTCATGAGAACTCTCAGAGGCATGGAGTGCTACTTTAAAAGAAGGTTGTTGTGGACATAAAAAGAATTAAATTATCTTTCTTCTTATCGCAAAAACATATTGTCAACAATAACAACAATGACAACTGTGTTTGTGTTTACTAAACATGAGCCACTTTTAAGGGCTTTGAACATTCTAACTCGTGTAATCTTTATCACAGCCTTTTGAAGTAGTACCTGTTATTTTCTCATTTTCCAGATGAGGAAATTTAGGAACTCAGTGACTAAGGAATATGTTCAGATCACGCAGCAGGAACTAGTAGATTTGGAATTCAAACCTAGGCCGTCTGGCTCCAAAGTCTTGGGATTCTGCTGAAACAGATTTCAGAAATTTTGAGACTTCAGAGATCAAAATATAAGTTGCCTTAGTAAACTAAATAATTTGATTGTTAGATGAATAATGTAATAGCTATTTTTGTTAGTTTCTTACTGATTCCAAAAGTAATTCATGATCTTTATAGAAAAATTGAAAAATTATAAAAAAAGAAGTGCATGTTTTATAACTCATAATTTTATCAACCTGAAGACACGTCTGAGTATTGCAAATGTGTTTTCATCATAGATGTTTTATAAGTTAATTAGGTGGCAGATATAATAACTCAGGTTTGTGCTGGAATATTTTTTTCACCCTATTTAGATTTCAATTAATTATGGCAGATAGTTTTCAGTTTCCTTTTGCTGCTACTCTGTAATTTGTAAATCAAATGTTTCCTAAAAGAGTTTTCTTGATTGCTTTTTTCAAGACACTGTGCTTTTATGAAGAATTCATTACCTACCTGGCACAGTACTGTGATTATAGAGGGAGCACAGGTAACAAGAATTGTAACAAGAATGTCTTCCCTCAAGGAGATTGTGGTTTTGTTGAGGATAAAATACAATATTTACAGGAATAAATGGATTAGAGACTTACATACAGAATATAATCAAACACGAGTTTGTAGGATAAATATTTAGTACTATATAAAGAGTGTGGGATCATTATATAGTGCTGTAGTTGTGAATTGCACATAAAGAGAAGCCTTATTTTTACTTTAGTCTTGACAAAAGAGACAAGAATTTAATTGGAGGTGGGGAAGAAAGGGAAGAAGAGGTCATTTTGAGAATTGTGTAGTAGCAAAAGCCCATGGATGGATACCAGGGGACCTATATATCATGTTGATGAAGTCAACATTCTTCTATAATGGGATAGATAAATTATGGGATAAATTGCCCTACTGAAGTTTGTGAATAGGAGAGGCTAGCTTAAATGATTTATTTTTGTTTAAGATGTGATAGACACATCTATTTCTTTATTGTGGTGGTAATGATAGTGATGATGATGAAGATGATGATGATTTGCTACTTACAAGCAGTAAAACTTTTCATAAAATATTTGTATTGTTAAATTTTTTATAAAAATAAAAAATAGTATTGACTGCTAAACATTTTGTCCTCTGTGGTTATGTGCTTTTTTTCTTTAGTGTATCTACTTGTTATTTTAAATTTGAGGTGATAATTATATAATACTATGTCCATCTTAATCATATATCTCATGGTTAAGTTGAGACTTTTCTAAATGTTTATTTTTTAAGTATGACTTTTCTTCCCTTGGCTTTGGTTAGGTAAATACTGAGTACTATGTGTTTGTTTTGTTTATGGCATCAAGTAATACTGCTTTTTAAAATAAAACCTCTGGGGGCTCTTTATATAGTTTAGTCTAATTCTACGTAATGTGAATTCACTCTCAAAATGCTTCCTTAAACCAGAGCTCCTCAAAATATTTGATCTTAGACCAGAGCTATTTAATTGTATGGTTTCTCAGTGGAAACTAACTTAAGTTATCTCTCTTTGAGTTAACAATGTTAGTGCCTTCTTAGAAACTTAGGTGAGGCAGTACTTTGCCTCCTATTTTACCAAGTACAATAGAGAAATAATTATCCTTTCCACCCTCTTTAAAATTAAATAAATACTCTTTCCCTATTTATAAAGATAATTTATTTCTGAAAAATCTTTCGTGTGCTGATTTTCTCATAAACCAAAAGAGCAGTTATCATTTCTTTCAAAGGGAAATATTTTTATGGGTTTCTAACCCCTACTGTTACAACCATTTGTGCTAAAACGATACCAAATACTATTAAAAGGGACATAGTTATTTCAATATTTAACAGTTAACACAATTTAACAAGGCATTTTATCCCTTCATTAATTATTCTATAATATGGCCATTTAACTGGTCTTGTTAAGCTATTTTCAGCTATTACGTGCTGTACACTTTCAAGACTATACTAACAAACAAAACATATATATGATACCAATGTTTATAATATTTAACCACTAACGCAAAAAAAGAGAAATAAACAGAACCATAAAGATGAAAGAAATCAATGGAAACAATGCATTTTAGAGGGAATAATGCATTAGATTATTATGGCTATAAACTAGCAAACCACAAGTGCACTGAGTGGAGAATTTAATGCGACACAAACCAACTATAGGACTGAATTAATTCAACCAGCATTTATTGAGTGGTTACTGTGTACATACATTGTACCCAGCAGTGATAGTAAGTGGCCTCTTCTACTAGAAGCTTAAAATCTAGTTGAAGAGAAGTTTTTTTTTTTTTTTTTTTGCTAGCTTGGCAATATTGTTACATGTTCAATTTGCTTACTGCCCTCCTCCCTCCTTCTCTAGTTTTCAGAGTTTCAGATCGTCACACCTTTTCATTTACTCCTAAGCATATTTTCACTAATTCAATCAGGATTTTAATTTAAGGGATATTTATAAAGAGGCTTCCAAGGCATTGTTTTACATATCCAACAGTTTTTTGGCCATTACAACTTTGCCATTAAGTTAGGATATAACCATTTTCCACGTCTTTCTATTTAGTCATTGTGTAAGCCTGTGCCTTATACTCTGCCTTTTCCCCTATTACTGTGGATCACCAGGCGTTGTTTTGGTAATGGACACCTCCTCCTTTTATGAACCTCATTCCATCCTCTCCCACGGGCTTAAGGACATCAGCAATTCTCCCTTCTCTCTCCTGAATCTTCAATTTTCCCTCTTCATTGGATTTTTCCCTATCAGCATTAAAAATAAGGTGCTATTTCTCTCAACTTAACCACACATATGCCCGCTCATTCCAGCAGTGGACACATTTTTCTCCTTCCTTTTACAGCTAAACTGTTTGAAAGGGTTGTCCATCTGCACTGACTCCAATTTCTCTCTTTCCCTTGTCTCTTGAATGTACTCTACATCAGGCTTTTTTGCCTAACACTACAGTAAAATTTCTCAAGTTCAGTAATGCTTCCGCATTGCTAAACCCAATGGTCGATTCTCAGTCTTTAGGTTGAGCTGTCATCAGCATCTGACACAGTTGTTCTCCCCAACTCCTTGAAACAGTTTTTCTTTCATCTTTCAGGGCAACATGTTTTGCTTTTTTTTTGTTGTTTGTTTTTTCCTCTTCTACTCATTGGCCATTCTTTCTAAGTCTTCCCCACTGCCCCCCACCCCCTTGTCACTTCTCTAGCTACTTAATACTTGTGTGCACCAGGACTCAGGTTTGGGACCTCTTCCCTTTGCTATTTACACTGGTGGTGACCTCCCTTGGTGACCTCATCCAGCCTCATTCCTTTAAACATCAACTGTTGATGCCAATGATTCCTAAATTTACATCTTCAGTCTGATTCTTTCTCCTTAACTCCGGACTTCTACAACACCATCTGTGTTTGGATGCCTAATGAGTATATTAAATTAACATGTTCAAACTTGAACTCCGAATCTTAAACTACTAGTTTAGCTAAAATGCGCTGGACTTAGACTCTTTTTCTCTCATGTCACACATCCAATCCATCAACAAATCCTTTTGGCTCCACATTCTAAATATATCCAGAATCTGATCACTTCTCACCATTTCCATAGCTACTACCCTCATTCCAACCACCTAAGCTCTTTTGCTTAGGTCAAGAGTTTAGCCAAAATGAAATGTGAAGTTAAAGTGGTTTGAGAACATAAGATATTTGAATTTACAGAGTTTTGAGGAAGGATGTTGCATTCATGTTGCGATGCTATTCTCCTGTTCAAACATTCTGATGGCTTCCCATTACTCATAGGGTAGAATCCAGAATTCTTCCTTTGGCTTACAAGACTTTGCATGATCCAGCCCCTTGCTGCCACTCTAACCTCGTCTATTTCTCTCCTACTCACTCTCTGTTTCATCTGTACTGCCTTCCTTGCTGTTTCTCCAACATACCAAACGTGCTGCAACCCAAGGCCTTGGTACTTGCCCTTCCCTCAGCCTAGATTGTAGGGTCTTCTAGATCCTTAAGTGCAGCCTTTTGACTAAATCCAAATTTTACAGAATAAATCCTTTTAATGTGGATCTAGAAGGCCACAAGTTTCCCACCCCTGGCCTAGAACATTTTTCCTTCAGATATATGCATGGCTGAAATATCACCTTTCCTAGTGAGGTCTTCTCTTAATTTACTTTTCTCCATAGGATTTTGCATTATCTCACCTAACTTGTGTTTTATTTATGTATTATTTATTTTCTTTATTATCTATCTCTATCCCCTCCCTCCCCCCTGAATGTAAGCTCTATGAGAGCAAGTGTTTTTGCTTGTTTGTTTGCTGCTCTATTCCCTCTGTCAAGAACAGTTCCTGGCCCAAGGTAGGCACTGAATAAACACTTGTTAAATGAATGAGTAATTTTCAACTTCTTCCTATTTTAACCATCTTCACCATGTAGGAGAGGAAGAGAAGGCAAAGCTTTAGCCACTTTGTAAATCAAATAAAATATGATTTCTTTTTAACAGAATAAACAAAGAAATAATGGTGATGTACCTTATAAACTGCCGAGGGAACTCCTTCTAGTAAATAAAAATGGAGGGAATGAAAGATGACTCAGCAATAGTTGCAGCCATTTTCTCATTAAGGATCTATGTAAAGGGAGTTATTGGTAAGAAATGGATGAATTGGTACCTGGAAGAAGTAATGAGGTTTTGGTTTATTATCTTGGCAATCCTATGGTGAGGCTATTAAGAAGTTATGTTTTGTACCTGGAATGATTTGGAATCTGAAAATGAAATAAGTATCCAATTATCTACCAGCTCTTCTCCTCCTTGTTGTTCTCTGAAATGAGAACAACAATTATTCATGAATTTGACAAACATTTGTTGAATATCTACTATATACTAGACACTGTTCTACTAGCTACTGGACAATCAACAGTTAACAAAAAAGACAGCAGTCCCTGGTGCTCACTGAGCTTATATTTTAGTGGAGGAGACAAACAGACAAATATATATATGCACACACACACACTTAAACTCATATATATATATATAGAGAGAGAGTGATAGTTAGAAAGTGATAAGTGTTATGGAGAAAATAAAGCAGAGAAGAAAGTGTCAAAAATGTTGGTGGAGGGAGGGATTTGCAGTTTTAAGCAGGAGAATGGTCAGAGAATGCCATCCTGAAATGATGACACACTTGAGTCAAAATCTGAGAGTGAGGGAACCCTAAGGAGGGGTGTCTGACTTGTTGGAGAAATAGTACGGAGACTTGTATGTCTGGAGCAGAGTTAGGGAGACTGAAATGAGGGTGAAATGAAGTCTTCAAATTAATTATGCCAGATGGTGATGGATCTTGTTGGTTGGCCATTCAAAGACATGCACTTTCATTTAAAGCAGAGTTGTCCTAGTCACTTTGGGTTGCCATAACAAGATGCCATAGACTGGGTGAAGTAAACAACAGACATTTATTTTCTCATAATTCTGGATGCTGAAAGCCCAAGATCAGGGTGCAATCATGGTCAGGTTCTGGTGAGGGCTCTCTTCCTAGCTTGCAGATGGCAGTCTCCTTGTGGTATTCTTACATGGTGAAGAGGGAGCAAGTTCTCTGATATTTGTTCTTATAAGGCCCCACCCTTATGACCTCATCTAAATGATTACTTCCCAAATTACCTCCCAAAGTCCCATCTCCAAATACTATCATATTAGGGGTCAGGGCTTCAACATGTGAATTTTGAGGGGGCACAATTCTGTCCATAGCAGGCATGATCTGATGTGACTTAGATATTTAAGGAATCACATTGGCTGCCTTATGTAGAACAGACTGTTGAAGATGGGAGTAAAGGCCAAAGCAGAGAGAATCTTCTGCATTAATCTGAGAAATAATGGTATATATTGGACCAGAGTGGTAGTAATGGAGGTGGTAAGTAGTGGGCAGATTCTGGATATATTTTGAAAGGAGAACTAACAGGATTTGGTGTATTACAATATGATTTCAAATGAAGGCAGGATGTCAATTTCTCTCAACTATGGTTTAGAAGATTGTGACAGGCTTGAAAAACTATGAGCTTTCTTTTTTTTTTCCCCATGTGGTTTGCTTTCCTGTGTAGCTATAGTGAAAGGGACTAATCTTTTTATACTTCCTTCTCTCTTTCTTGGTTATTTGAAATTAACATAGCAAGATAAATAATTTGTATTTTCTGTATTTTCTAAACAGAGCAGCTGAATTTAGAACAAAATAGTGGTTGTAATAATCCTCCTTTTGGAGTGAGTTGCTTCCTTCACTGGCCATTGGTCAGTTTGGAGTTAATTACAGCCAAGTAACAATACCAAGCCCTAGAGAAAGGGAGGAACATTTCATTAAAGTCTAGCTGGAGATTACTGCTGACAGAAGCAATGCCAATCAGGCAATTTTAAAAGAAAGGTGACCATTCTCATAAACTTTAGAGCTAAAATAGTGTATATTGAGATCAGAAGGTTTTTCAAAATAGCTTCATTTCAAGAAACTGAGACTGTGGGATAATTATGTAAATTAGGGCTAAGCGTCTAAAAGTGAATTAAAGCAAAATGCTTTATAAGAGAGAAATAGTCAAGATACATGTTTTTGTTTTTTTTCCTAGTGTTACTGTGACAGTGTTCTTTATCCAATTCAGAATTTTTCAGACCTTTCTATTGTAAAGGTATGCCACGATTACTTACTGATTGATTATCAGATTCTAAGGTTTGGAACTATGAGTGGTTATTATAATCAGGGCATTATTCCTTTACCTTTGGCATGAAAGTCTTATGATCTTATCAGATAATGAAAATCCTGGCTGTAAACTACAGAATATCTGCTTGTAATTTTGGGGGTGAGTGAGAAAATGAGGTGCTATCGTAACCTGAGCAAGGTGCACTTACTTTGTTCACTGGCTTTTCTAATGTAGGAGGTGAGTCCTCAGTAAACCATATAAAATTTGACTTGGATGGATATTGAGAGATTATTACGAGAAAAAAAATTCTTAGAAAAAAATTCCGGCTGATATAAAAGTGATATCATCATTTTGATAATAAATTATTTTTGATAAAATCAGCTATTTTAAAAAGTTTTAAACTTATCCTTTTATCCACCATGACACTGGGGGTATCTAGGATTTAGACTGAAAGTTGTTGAGAGATTGCAAATGGAAAATGTACTCCTGGTCCCCTTTTCAGTCTTAAAATCTTTCTTTACTATCTTTGAAAATTTTGATGCTGCTGCTTATGTACTTTGAAATGTAAAATAGACTGAAGTGTAAAACAAACTTTAGCCTGGAAGGGAGGTTGCAGTACACAGCAGAGCAAATCCAATATGGTAGTTGTAAATGAAGCCTTCAGGGCATTTCTGAAGCTTTTTAAAGGGTAATTTTGAAAGAGGGTGAATCCCAAATGCCATTTTTCAGTTGGAGGAATTTTAATGGTTTATAACTTAGATTTATTCTTTATTGGCTTTATTTTTTCCCCTTATGGGTTCTGTCTTCATATGAGAAATAATTCATAAATGACCTAGAGGGTGTCTTCAATAGTATAGAATAGGATGTTTTTTAGCTTTTAAATTGTTTAGCAATTCTTTTTATTTTTACAGACTGAAAAATACTCACTAAGCCGTAAAATAATTGGTAGGTTGATAATGTCTGGGATCATTTAGCTTCTTAAATACATTGAGATATACCCTGTCAATTTTTATTAATATTAATAAAGGTAGCTGGTAAACGGCATGAAACTTGATGAGCCAAACTTCTCTAGTGGACAAAACCAACATTCCATGTCCGTAGCAGAAATTTGGGTATAATTTCTTATACCTATTGCTGTGGACTGAATTGTATCTCTCCAAAATTCCTACGTTGAAGCTCTAAAACCCCTGGAAATAGAAGTAATTGAGAGGTAATTAGGAAATTTAATTAAGGTTAAATGAGGTCATTAGGGTGGGGTTCTAACCTGATATGATTGGTGACTTTCTAAGAAGAGGAAGAGAGATCTCTCTCTCTCTTTCTTTGTCTCTGCTGTGGCTGATGCATGAGGGCACAGCAGGAAGGCGGTCTTCTACAAGCCAGGAAGAGCGCCCTCACCAGAACTTGATCATGCTAGCACCCTGAACTCAGACTTCTGGCCTCCAGAACTGTGAGAAAACACTTCTGTTGCTTAAACCATCCAGTCTATGGTATTTTGTTATGGCAGCCTGAGCTGACTAATATATATAGGCTTGGGTAATTTTCAGTACTGTTTGCTGAGATTTGTGGTGGGATGCCAGTGAGGACATGGCTAAAATAAAGATTGTGGCAACCATGTTAGTTTTCCAGGCCTTTCCATCACAATTCCATTTTGCCTGAATTGCTTTAATTATTTAAGGAGAAACTAGTGATTTACCTTCTTAAATTATCTGTTACTCTGTGTCATTCCTCCTTCTCATTTATAGTGAAAACATCTGTGATTAGAAAGAATTTTAATCATGTAAAGAAGCCTCCATAATCAATATCACAGGGGTCAGCAAATTATCTCTGTAAAGGGCCAGATAGAAAACATTTTCAGCTTTGTGAACTATAGCATCTCAGTTTCAACCATTCAACTCTGCCATTATCGCAAGAAAGCAGCCATAGACAGCATATAGATGAATGAATGTGTGTTCCAATAAAATTTTATTTGCAAAAGTAGATAAGCCAGAATTGACCCATGGACTGTAGTTTGTTGAACGCTGTATTACTTGATAACCTCTTTAGTTTAACAATATAAAAATTATAAATCCCTCAAAAGCCCTTATTCAAGATTTATTTTTCTACATTTTTGTATATGCTTGAGAATCAAACTGAACTGGCACATTGAAAATAACTAGTACAGTTTTTTCTTCTTAAGGGCATCCATTTGTTCATAAATACATGAAGAATGCACACATTAATGCAATTTACATTTGTTTCAATAATAATTATATGCTATATTTTATATATTATATATGCATATATCAATTTATTAATATAACACATACATTTAAAAACTATATACTGCACATTTGTATACAAATTTGTTTTTATATATTAATTGCATATTAATGCCTTATATATTGCATATTCATATCCTGTATTACATATTCATACAAAGACTTTTATGTCAATTCATGTAATTTATTTCCACATTCTCACCTGAAGTGAATAATATCAGGAAAATTTGATTTTTTTGTTAGGATTAACACACTTATTTTTCTCTGCAACTTCTATTAATGCTTCAAGTTAAGAAGGAAGATAGAGAGTAATGGCTAATCATATAGACATTTGAATCAGGTGATTGGAATTAAATCTCAGATCTATATACCTAATAATAATAGTTAATATTTTTATTGATATGAGGCTTTTTCTCAAAGTACTAAGGTCACCAATGCTCATGCCTAGACCATTACAATGCCTGTTTGGGAGCTTGGGCCCCAGAAAGGTGGTCCTCACATTGTGATAGAGTTATCCCTGAGAAATGCAGAATGGTGTGAGGCGAGGGTGGGGAGTGGAGTGCATAAGCAAACAGTCAATCTCAGAGAACATATAATATGTTTCAGAATCTGTCACATTTTTAAACCTAGCAAATGGTAAAATTGAGGATCTGTTTCCACACTGTCAGATTTTGTATATCTGTTGTCAAACATATCAGTCACTGAAGATATGAGATGAAGAAAACTACAAATAAATGATCACAAAAAAGAAAATATGCTGATCCTCATTCTTGGGTGGTGGTTGATTTATTTTGATCCGTATAATGCTGTGTTTTAGTTGACATGTTTTTTTATACTGAGCCTAGAGAGTGAATCTTACAATGTTGAACTCAGATGTGAAGTGTGTTACAAGTATCGCAAAGATGTTACTATGAATTTTGTGAAAGTATGAAAGCATGCTGTTAGTAAGTCTTTTTTCCCTTCAAAAATATAGTGAAATTAGCTGGGCATGGAGGTTCATGCCTGTAATCCTAGCACTTTGGGAGGCTGGGGTGGGAGGATCACTTGAGGCTAGGAGTTTGAGACCAACCTGTGCAGCATAGCGAGACCCTATTTCTATAAATAATAATAATAATAATAATAATTAGCCAGGCATGGTGGTGACTTCCTGTAGCCCTAGCTACTTAGGATACTGAGTTAGGAGGATTGTTTGATCCCAGAAGTTTGAGGTTGCAGTGAACTATGATGACACCACTGCACTCTATCCCAGGCAATAGAACAAAACGCTGCCTAAAAAAATACGGTGGAATCATGCTTAATATATCAATACAACTCTCATGTATTTGCTTCCCACAATCCTTCACTGGGAGAGAATGAATGGATTGGAATTACAGTTAGTAATTGTAACTGTGTACACCTGGCTCACGTGAACATGCTTGGGTATATATTACTCATTGTGCGCACTGAGGTTGGCAAAAGCTTAAGAAATATAGTTTAGACAATTAATTGCATTGACTTGGAGATCTTAAAATGAATTATTATCAGGCTTACTTTAATATGCTTAATTTAAATTTGTTGATAGTCACCAGGGTATAATAAATGGGGCAAGACAATGCTTTCTGAACTCTCAAAATCTAAAAACAGAGAAATTTGATTTAGAGTCTGAATAACAGTAGGTTCTGAAGATGCCACTTTCAACAGGATTTAATGGAGATCCAGAGAGCAGCACCTATTTCTTGGCATGACTTGCACCCTTTCACTCCCAACGCCATAACAAACTGCCTAAGAGATCAGTACAAAGAAGAAAGTCATAACTACGTTTATTAGCCTTCTCCTGAGAGATGACCAACCCTGCTCAACTCCGTTATCATCATAATCTCAAGCATCCCAGGGCATCTCTCATCACATTGAGTCATTCCTTGATCTGATTCAAATTTACTACTGTTCCAGACTCTTCGATTCTACTCTTTGGAACTCCCCTGTGCAAATTCCCCTATGTCCTTAACTTCTTTGCTGAAGGTTTTGTTTACTTTTTAACTCTAACTGAAACTTGGCTATATCTTGAGGACACTGTTTTCTCTTTGGCACTCTCAGGTATGGGTGATTTTTCTTTCACACCCTACAGCACACAAGCCTGTAAGTGGGATAGGTGTCATCCTTGCTGTTTAGAGCGAGTTCCAGGTTACCACCACCTTCTTAAAAACTCCAGCTACCTGAGTGGATGCAAATGAAGTATGCCTCCTGCTTCCTCATCTTGGTTGAACTCATTTACTGTTGCCTCCCACAGATTGTATTTCACCAAATGATGTTTTTGTAAAAAAAAAAAAAAAATTTTAATTGACAAATAAAAATTGTACATATTTATTGCTTACAACATGATGTTTTGAAATACGTATACATTGTGGAATGGCTAGATCAAGCTAATTATCATATGCATTACCTCACATAGTTATCATATTTTCACAGTGAGAATACTTAAAATCTACTCTCCTAACAAATATGCTACATTGTTACTAACTATCATCACCAGGTTGTATAAGCTGTTGAACTTATTCCTCCTATCTAACTGAAATTTTGTAACCTTTGACCGACATCACCCAAACCTTCCCCCCTACCCCCAGTGATGTTATTGATGATCCTAAAACACTGGCTTGCTTTCTATCACTCCTCTGTCATCCTTCTTGGTGGCTTCAGTGTTCACACTGATAATCCCTTCAACACCCCAAGAGGCCTTGATCTCCTCAGTTCTATGGTTTTTTCATTGCCCTCATCCAGTTCATGGCCATAGCCTGGACTTTGTCATACGCAGTAACTGTACAACCTTGAAATGTCTTCATTTCAAGCATCCCGCTTTCTGCTTGCAGCCTCCTATCTTCATAGCCTTCTCCTTCTGGTTCTTCTGCTCCAACAATTCTTCACCCTCCTCTTCCCTGGGATCCCCAATCTATGAATCCTACATGTTTTCACGGTCATGACGCTTTTCATGTCCTGCATCACATTTCACCCACATGAGATGATATAATGCATTGTCATGTTGTTCCATCTTCAACTCTTTTGCTCCTCTCTCCATCATTCTTACCCGGGAAAGCCCCCTGCCCTTGTTAAATTCCACTCTATACCTATTATGTGCCTGCATTGACTTGATCATGGTGTTCACTTTAAGTTTCTGACCACACAGTTAAATGACCCCTTAATGCTGCGCAGCCATCATTCTGTATTCCTGTAATCATTTTGCTCTTCTCTCCGAGACGGCAATCTCACGTCTTTGTCCCTCGCACAATCTCAGCCCATGGCCTATGTACTTATTTCACTTTTTTTAAAAAAGAGCACTCAGAAGTGAATGTTCCTCTCTCATCTGCCTGCATCTGTAATCATATACCTTACCTCCCCTCATAGGACAATGCATGAATTCTCTGTGCAGCCACATAAGGCTAACTCCTCCATAAATGGTCTTGATCCTACATCCTCTGCTGCTTTTAGGACTTTGCTCTTGAACTTATCTTCTCTGTCTTGCATCATTAGCTCTCCCCTCCCCCAATTGAGTTATCGTTAAACAAACAGGCTTCAATATACCCTGTTTTTAACAAACAAACAAGAAACATTTCCTGACCTTGATTTCCCCTATAGCTATGATTTCTCTGATCCTATTTATAGCATATTTTTCAGAGTGTTTTCTGTACAGTTTCCATTCTTTACTTTCCATCGTCCTTTGAACTCACTTTAATTAGGCTTTGAGTGTTGCCATTGACTCTAAGGTTTCTGTCTAATGGTCAACTGAAAGACCTAATTTTACTTGGCCCCTCAATAGCCAATAGCCATACGACAGAGTTGATCACACACTCCTTCAAAACTTTATTTCCTTAGCTCCTGGAAATGCTACGCTAGCTTCTTCTTACCTCACTGGCTATACTTTCTCAGATTCCCTTCTTAAGTACTTCTTATTTTCTCAGTGTCTGTGTACTTGATATTCCAAGAATGGAATCCTTGCTCTCTTCTTTTCCCTATTGAGTCTCTCCTTATTGATCTTATTCAGTGCCGTGACTTTGAAGCCATCTGTATGCTGATGCATTTATCTTAACCTCTGGCCTCCTGTGAAGTCCCAACTTCTTATTTGACATTTTTGATGTCAAATACAAATGCAAACATCTCAAACACAGAACTCTTCTTCCCCCTACCAAACCTACTCTTTCTTCCATCTTCTTCATTTTAGTAAATGGCAACCCCATGCACCAGGCTACTTAGGTAAAACACACAATCAGAGTCAGCTTTGGTTCTCCTCTCTCGTACATCTTTTCTGCAATCCATCAGCAGGTCCTATAGGTTTCTACCTTTAAAATATATCCTGTGTCTTACTTATTCTCCCCATTTCCACTGTTACTCCAAGTGACCAAGCTGTTATCTTTTTCCTCCTGGATTATTGAAATAGCCTCCAAATTACTCTACCTACGTACACTCTTGCAACTTTCCCTGTTGCCCATTCTGTTGTACAAACAACAACCAAGAGTAAGCCTTTAAGAATATAAATCACGTTACAACAGTCTCTTTCTCCATTTCTTCCCATCAAATGTAGACGTTTTCCCATTTACCCATGAGGCCTCCATGACCTGATTCCTGTTACCTTCCTGACTTAACCCACCATTCTCCTTGTGTTCACACCTCTCTATTCATAGGATTTTTAATACTGATTTGAATACATCACTTTCATTTCCCCCTCAGAAACTTCACACTGTTTCCTCAGTCTGAAATGCTTTTCACTAGAGATGTATTTTGGAAATATGTTCAAACGCCCACTTTCTATCAGACAGAGAGAGAAGGTGGCACGGCAGGGGGAGAGAGAGAGAGACATTT
Source organism: Daubentonia madagascariensis (assembly GCA_023783475.1). Taxonomy (NCBI): domain Eukaryota; kingdom Metazoa; phylum Chordata; class Mammalia; order Primates; family Daubentoniidae; genus Daubentonia; species Daubentonia madagascariensis. Next base: position 43,740,472 of record JAKFHU010000600.1, on the reverse strand, counting down.
CCTGATCACCTTTTCAAAAGTAACTGCCCATTAGACCCTGTCTTGTCCTTCTTTATTTTTCTTTATAGCATTTATTATATTCCATTGTATTATGTACTTTGAGATTTATATAGCAGTGTCTTTCTGTTCAATTGAAAATTTCATGGGGACAGGAATTTTATCTTGTTAATCATACATGATATTCTAAGTGTTTCCAGCAGTGCCTGATGTATGGTAGATGCTTAATAAACATGTATTGAGTAAGTGAATTACTGAAGTATTAGTGTTTTACTCTAAATTACTCCTAGTTTACTATTTTTTTTCCTTTCTGAAAATTTGGACAACTTTTAAATTACTTTAAGTAAGCAGAACCCAATTAAAAAAAATTAAATCTCATTTGGAGCCCCAATAAAGACAGCAAATGGGAGTAGGAGATTGGGAGGGTGTCATCTGTCACTCTATCCATCTTCCAGAGGTACAAATTGAAATGTTAAGTGCTTATTGTTAATAGAAACATTTTTACTAGTCCAAGATTAAAGTGTTTCCAAATTAGTAGAAAAATGAAAACTCTGAGCATTAACTGAAGGCCAGTGTTAGAAAAATTTTTACAGAGTGGCTTAAAAGACTCTCCCAAACATTAGATCATGAAATTGAGTTTTCAGGAAAATGACATCTAATTCTTACTGGGAAAAGTACTAACCATTTTGTCCAGCAATTGGGCCATTTTCCAATTTCTGGAATAATCTGACCTAAAATTTTTTAATATTTTATTTATTCAATAATGATAACAAACTACTTTTGTGGTGCTTATAAAAACATAGGAAACAGGGATGATTTATTTATTACATTATGCACATAATAACATAAATGTTAATGTCACAAGTTCTATTTCTCACAAAGAAACAGTTTTTTTAAATCGTGAAAAAACACCATCTTTCTTGGCAAAAGCTAAAATTTGCATGCGAAAAGTTCAAATTAAACCCGGTTTGTAGTTGATGAGACATACAAGCTGCAAAAATAACTTTCTTTCACTGGATTTTAGATGACTTCTGCACAAGTTTAATGAAAAATTGTTTTACTCTTCTGATTCTTTATTAAAGTGTGGTCATTCTTGTGACTTTAAAAAATAAACTACTTTTTTGAAAAAGGGGAAACTTTCAATGATAAATAACTAACAGACTTCTAGATTCTTTATTGCCTCTGTATCTCAATTGTCTGTGGTCTATTTTAAAATGTAGATGAATATGCTATCAAGGGAGAAAATGGAGTGCAATGATTTCAGTTTTAATTTCCCACTCTGCCACTAACTCACTATTTAATCTTGGGCAAAAATCTCTCTGGACCTCAGTTTCTTAATCTAATAAATGGGGATCTTACTATTTGTCATATTCATTTTGTCTAGGATATTGACAGATGGATATCAGGGCTTTTGAGTCAGAAAGTGACTTATTGAATGAATATAGATTAGATGCCTATGTTAAATTTTTCCATTTGATTAGGCAAATGTGTCTTCTTGTGTATTAGTAAAATGAATTATTTTTATAGTGAAAATTTACTTATGAGACACTGTAGCAGGAGGTATTTTGCAGGGTGTTTGAGTTTATTAGCATTAAAATCATTCCTTGGATTTTGAGAGTTTTTCCATGGCAATTTGATAAACTAGGCATTGGTATTAACTGCTGTGACTGAGTAATTCTTTTGCTCAAAGGAGAAATATGTCTTAGAATATGCATACATTTATTTAATATGTAGGTGTAAGCAAAGTCAGATTTCGCATACTGACAAATAAAAATTCTCAGAGTAAACTGGTATTTGTTATACCCATTAGCAGTTATGCACGAAGGGAGCTTCCATTTAACAAGTATTACATATTATCAAACCTTGGGAGAGTAGTGAGGACTTTGCAGAGCTACTGGCAAAAATGCTTTTCAAGCTATTACCATATATTTATAAGTAACTTAAGTAAATCAGATCTCTAGTTTATAGAGAAGGTTTTAAATAAACTATGTATTAGAACTAAATTATAGGTTACATATATTGTTAAATCACATATTTTATCTTATTCTACATTGTATACTATTCAGATTTAAGTAAAAAAAATATTTTAATTAGAGAAGCTATGATTTCTAAAGTCTGCATGTTGAGTAATGTTCTCTTCTATCTTCTTACCTAGAGCACTTTACTACTTAAAGAATGTGACTTTCAATTAGAAAAAGAAAAAAATGGAGTAAAACATTTCTCTCTTGAGTGATTATATTTTATATACAATGAGATAGATGCACTCTAATGTGCTATTAGGCAATATTTTAAGATAAAATATTTTAGGAAGGTCCTATTTAGCCAATTTCTCCTTTGTTCCTATGCTCAACACTGTATTCAGCTTTATTTGATTTATAAATGAGTTACACTAGGGAAAAATGTAAAAATGAGAAAGTGATTTTTAACCATTTTTAAAATTTTTAAGTGATTTTGGCTTTTGATTGGTATTTGTCTTTTTTAAAGGCAGACTTCCATGACAGGTTTCACTTTTCTAATTTCTCATTAGGAAATTAATACATACCTAATACTAAAGAAAGTATTAATACAGCTAACGTTCACTGGGGTCTTGCTATATACAAGGCGTTTGCTAAGCATTTTCCATCCATTATCTCGTTTAATTTTGACATTCTTATGTGGTGAATACTAATATCCTCATTTTATAGATGAGGAAACTGAACCTTAAAGAGGCTGAGTGACTTGTCTAGGGTCTCATTTGAAGCAAGTGGAAAAGTTATGGTTTACATCGAAGCAGTGTGCTCCAGAGCCAGAAGTTGACCATTACACAAACATAAAAGTCTGTGTTTTCCTTTATACTGGTGACTGGCAGTTTAAAAATGTAATAAAAATGATTAAATTCACATCAACAACAGATGTAAAATATCTGGGAATATCCATGATAAGAACTGTTTGAACCTTATTATCAGTGTTATTTAAAAATCTACTTGAGTCTTTTTATATATCATCTTATATTAAAGTTTGGAACTTAACAGAATGATACTAAAGTTCAGTTGGAAGAATAGAAATAGACGAGCAAGAATGGACCATGACCATTTGGAAAGAGAGTGATAATAGTTGGGGCTGGAGAGAGTTTGCTGTTCCAGATGTGAGTAGTAAGCTGTTAAGTAGAATTGATGGCCTGGGGTAAGTAACATTCTTTTCTCTGTTTCAGTATTTTGAACACTCTAAGATGTTATTGGCAATGGGTTTGAAGCTTAAAATGCCTGTATTTACTTATTTTCTTGATTGTATTCCATTATGCTTATCTTTTATTGAGATTTCCCTACTATTTCCGTAACAGATCTTTATTAGTTACTGGGGCTGCTGTAACATAGTACAACAAACTGAGAGATTTAAACAACAGAAATTGATTGCTTCATGCTTCTGGAGGCTAAAAGACCAAGATCAAGGTGTTGGCAGGATTGGTTCCTTTTGAGGGATGTGAGAAGGAATCTGTCCCATGCCTCACTCCTAGCTTCTGGTGGTTTGCTGGCAATCTTTGGTGGCCCTTGGCTTATAGAAGCATCACTCCAATCTCTGCCTTTATCCTTAAATGGCATTTTCCCTGTGTGCATGTCTTCCTTCTGCATGGATCTGTCTCTGTGTCCAAATTTCCCTTTTTTTATAAGCACACCAGTCATATTGGATTAGGGCCCACCCTAATGATGTCATCTTAGGTCTATTATCTGCAAAGACCATATTTCCAAATAGAGTCATATTTTCAGGTCCTGGAAGTTAGGACTTCATCATCTTTTTGGAGGCCATAATTCAACCCATAACAATATCCCATTCTAGTTTTGATGGTGCTACGTTTTTTATGAAATAGGCTCATTGAATTTTTTTCGGTAGGGTACACCTTTTTCATCCTTTGTTGAAGGATGACTGCTTCCTCACTAATCTCCCTCTGCTTCATCCAACCTCATTGTTAAGCCAGATGTCATCTTCTCATTTGGTGCTTTGGTCATAGGATCACATACTCAGTTTGGTTAAGCCCAGAAAAAGATGGGTCTGTGATGGGCATTGGGAGAATGGAGGGATAATATATAATCACCACAAATACACTCACATGCACACACACATACCAGCCTCTCTCAGGAAGCTGCCAATCTACTGGGATGGACAAAGAAACACATGATATGAAATGTGGCAAGAACCAAGATAAAAGCTTGTTTGGATTGTTGTGAGATCACAGAGGAGGGACACTTCCTTGAAGAAATGATGATTGTGCTGAGTTTTGAAGAATGAAAGTGAAATGAAGAATACAAAGGACATTCGGGTCGTTTGTATTTATAATTCAGACAAAATAATATAAAAGCAGACTGAATTATCCTGTTGTCATCTTTTATTCATCCAACATACCTTTGTGTTGTTTGCTGTGTACCAAGTACCGTTCTAAGTGTTTTACATGTATTATTTTATTTCATTCTCACAGGAACCTGGTGAAACAGATCTTAATATGTTTTACATATTTCCACGGAGGAAACAGGCTCAGAAAAATTAAAAATTCATCCAGGATCCCTGGGATTCAATCCTTAAATTGGACTGACTCTAGTCATACTTGCCTTCCAGGATAGATGGATTATGAAACAAGGGTTAAGAGTCAATTCCCATGGACCTGGATTAGACACAGGAGTAGAACAGACCAGATCCAAAGGCAGCAGAGTTTGAAACCAAAGGTTAAATCAGATTCTGGAATGAAGCCAACATTGAAATCCAGCTAGGAAGTCCAAATCGGACTTCTATCTGAAGAAGATAGTCAGAAAAGCAGAAGACCAGAGTTACCAGATCAGATTATGGGGACTCAGGGTGAAGTGAAGGAGATAAGTCATACCTGAAGATAGTTTTAGGAGGCATTTCTGATTTTGACTATAAGTAGAAAGGAAAATGCTAAGGATATGCAGTTGACTTAGACTTGAAGTCTGTGCTATTTACAACTAAACAGAATGCACACAAACACATCTCTGTGTGTGTTTCTAAAGTATCAGTACTCAGTGTGTTGTACTAGTTTGAGACACTATAACGACTCTTTTTGGTGGTGGATGTGGGGGCAGATCATGGAAGACCTCATGCGGGAGATAATGTTTAACTTTTTATCTATTGACTTGTAGGATATTGTATATAACTTGACTGTTTTTGTTCATTTAATTGACTTCTCCATAGATCACTGCTATAGCTGGTATATTTAATATGTGTCCACTCTCTTCAATGGTATCTACCATGATTTGATTTGGTTCCTTAGTGGCACATTGATATCTCTGGGTTTTAATATATGGCTAATTTCTAATTATGCCTTTCACCAAAGTCATCATTGTCTTAAGCATATCTCATTGAAGGCTTCTGTTATTTCTCTCATTTTCTATCCAAAGTGTTCCCTCACATTGATTCTTCAAGTGCTTAGACCACAGAAGAGAAAACTAAAAACAAAACAAACAAAAAAACCACTTGACTAATTCAAAGAGGTTTTATGTAGATTGATTTAAAGGCTCATATAAAGTCCTTTGTGATGTTTCTAAAAGGGTGAATGCTTGGTCAGTGTAAAGGGAAACATAACATTTTACAAGGATTATATTCGCAAGCAAGTTGGCAGTGTTGTATACATGGAACAGTTACTGAGGACAAGATTCTGGGGGTGTAAATATCAAATAGATGGTCCGTGTTCCTGTCTTTAATTCACATAACTACTATCTTTGCACGAACCTTTGCTTTGTAGGACTTGCCTACTAAAACAGTACTTTCTCTGTCTCATTAACTCTCTTCAATATTCAAACATTTATTTGCTCACTGACCTGTAGAGCTTTACTTCTCTCCTGCTTAAAAAATAAATAAATAAGAAGAAGCTTAAGTAACTTGGCTATTTTACTAGAAAGCATTCAGGAAAGCAGGACTCTGAAGGTTTTTATATAAAATAATGTGTTATATTATTTCAAATACTGTGTTTACAGAGCTCATACTGCTACGGATTAGAGGAATGTACCATGACAAATCTGATTCTGAGCAGGATTGCATTACCCAAAATAGATCAGTTGCATTCAAGTAGAACTTTTGATTTATGAGAATTAGGGCTTCCGAGGATGTTGCATAGTGCTCTTACATGTCAACAGATTATGGTTTCCACTGAGACTCCCAGTGGAAGTTCAGCAAAGTCTAGCAAAAATCTCTAGGCTTGTAATATTACTGCTTCTGAGTAGAAGTCAAGAACTTCAGGCTTTTCCTCATGTAAGAGGCGTACAGCTTTTAGAGGAAATAGTGTTTATACTGTGGGTGTTGGTTGTCTTGATAGGAAGTGAGTGGAGGTGCACCTGGATCATTTTGGTGAGGGTGAATTTTTTTTTGCGCCTGAGGGATACTTCTCTTAAATACGGTTGAATATCTCTTGATCTTTTAGAAAGCCTTACAGCTGTCCTCCCACCCTTCTGTCTTTGAGAGATACATATTTATTGACTTTTTTCACCTCCAGAGTTTGGATTGTTTTGTAAATTAGCAATTTATAAAATTCCAACAATCCATTACAGTTTACTCTAGCATGTAGTTTTACTTGTACCTTTTAAAAAATTATTAAATAAATGGTGTAAATAGATACTAGCCTTCTCACCATAAGCATCACACAGATTATTGCCAAACATGGGGTTAAAAATAAAAAAAAAACATAAATTTTTATAATTTCTGATTATGACACATGATATCAAAGTGTACAGAAGGTTCCATCTTTGACTGAAGTGTCCAAACCATAGAGAGAGGGATGCCAAATAAGAATAAGACAGTTCATTTCCCATGTAGAATTGACAGAATAGCAAGCTGTTTCATGACTCTTGGACCCCTCAGTGTGATCAAGGCCTTCAAGAATCAGAGAAGATTTGTGAGGATGAGTTGTCAAAGAGGTTTCTTTTCAGAGAACCATTGCCCTGTGGTAAGTCTCCATTCTGCTGCCTTTTGGAGAGGAGAGGGATGGCCGGTTCCCTCCCCTGAAAGCTAGATGGGGAAGGCTCCAGTGAGACAACTTAGAACTTTCAATGTCCCCTGCAGTTGGAAGTCATAAGGGACTCATGTCTGACTCACATGTGAGAAAACTAAAGCAGACGTTAGCCTGACATCTGACTCCTGTCTGAGAAAGCTGGAGGTGATAAGAGATTGAGAGATTGCTTTATGACAAAGCTAAGAGGGCCTGACAGGGCTTGATTAGCTTGCATTTGCAGAGTCAGGGCAAGGGATGTGGAGCATTCCCCACAGACTGGATATGTGCCCCACAGGAGAAAGCTGGTATGGAATCATCTGAGGATTTGTCCAGTACTCACTCTTGTTTGGGAGAGGTTATTTGGGCCAACCTTTGCATTGGAATAAGATAATTAAAAATGCTACATAAAATAGAAAAAGTCTTTTTATAATTAAAACACCAAAGATCTAAAAAGATAGTAAAGATCTACCAAGTTAAAATATAAGTAGAAACCAGAATGAGAAGGTAAGAGGATCATTGAATCCACTTTTCTCTGAGGATGTTTACCAAATGAGTTCAACTTAAATGATAAGTGGACTAGGCTAGAGAGTAAACAAACCCAGGGCTCACTGTAGGGGGAAGGTCTAACAGACAACACTCTTCTCACAGAGCTGCGAACCCCAAGAGACAAGAAGGAATTAGAAGTAAGCTGAACTCATTCTGTTAGTATCAGGAGTCTACAAGGAAATTGACCTTAGAGCTTGACAAAGCAGAGGAGGGAACTGTCTTAGTTTGTTTTCTGTTGTCATAACAGAATACCACAGGCTTGGTAATTTATAAAGAAATTTATTTCTTACAGTCTTGGAGGCTAGGAAGTCCAAGATCAAGGGGCCAGCATCTGAGAGGGCCTTTTTGCTGCATCATAACATGGTAAGAGACATCACATGGCTAGAAAGAAAGTACAAGAGAGCTAGAGAGAGCTTGCTTTTATAACAAAATCACTCCCATGGTAACAGAGTGACCACTCTCAGATAATCACCCTTGTGATAGCAACATTAATTCATTCATGAGGGCAGAGCACTTGTGAATCCAGTAATTCATTCACAAGGACAGAGGAATTAAGTTTTTACCACCTGAACTTTTGGGGCACACATTCAAACCATAGCAGGAACTCTCAGAGAAGTAATAACCATAACTTGGCCTTCATTAATATTAGAATAAACCAAATTTACTTAAGTTAGTGGTTACCCTTAGAAACCTGGCAGAAGTAAATTAAAATATTTTCTGGCGAAAGATATCGTCATCTTATCCTCAAAGAGTACCTATAAATATTTTTCTAAGGAAAATGATTCACTGGCATTCACTGCCAATAATAACTAATCACACAAGGAAACAAGGGCACCAAGTACAAGAACCAGCTGACTAAACATAAAACAGAAACAAATCTGCAAATACTTCAGATATTACAATTATAGTCACAAGTTATAAGACAATCATGCTAACAATGTTTACAGAATTAAAAACGTGCCTGAGAGTAGAATACTCTAAAAATTTCCTAGCAGATTTGAAGAACCAAATAAAACTTTTGCAAAAGAGATATCCAGTAACTGAAAGTAAAACCTCAATGAATGAATCAACCAGATTAACTATCCAAGAAGATCAGTCAGAATAACTTTCCAGAATGTAGTATGAATAAGCAAGGAGATAAAAAAACAATATAAAAGAGACATTAAAAGTCGTGGAGGACATAAGGATAAAGTCTAATATATGAGTTTTCATATATGTTTAATTGGCGTTTCAGAAAAAGAAGACAGAGGAATGAGAAAGAGGAAATATTTGAGAAATTGTTGGCTATAAATTTTCCAGAACAGAGGAACAATACTAATTTGTGGATTCAAGATGCCCCCAAAATCTCAAGCATGATGAGTAGAAAGAAATACATACTTGAATATATTACAGTGAAACTTCAGTGCACCAAATATAAGTCAAGATCTTAAAAGATGCCAGAGATAAAAGATAATTACTTTTAAAATAAGAGCAGTTAGACTGACGGCTGTCTTCTTAATAATGACAATGGAGTCAGGAGAAAGTAAAATGATATCATTATTGTACTGAAAGAAAAATATACAGGGAATTGCATACCCAGTGAAGATATCTTTTAATAATGTCAGTAAATAAAAAAACATTTTTTTCAGGCAAATACTGAGTTTTTTATTGACAGATAATATCTAGTGGAAATACCAAAGCATGGCAGAGTAGATCATATTAATGTCAGGTTTTCTGGCTCCTTCTAATAGGGACCTCATGTCCTGATGACATCAGATTTGACCATATCACTTTATCAGCCAATACAGTGTGAGTGGCAGTGACAAGCAACATTTCTGAGCAATTTAAAATGGGTGTCCCAGGCAGGGGCTTCTCCTTAACCTTTGATCCTGAAATGAAAAGTACATTGAGATATGGTATCAACCTAAGTGCCCATCAACTGAGGAGTGGGTAAAGAAAATGTGGATAAAGAAATTATACACACACACACACACACACACACCACGCCACATGGAGTACAACTCAGCCACAAAAAGGAATGAAATAATGTCTTTTGCAGCAAATGGGATGGAATTGGAGACCATTATCCTAAGTAAAGTGTCTTAGGAATGGAAAAACAAATACTGTATGTCCTTGCTTATAAGTGGGAGCAAAACAATGGGTATATACAGTTACACAGGTGGAATAATGGAAACTGAGAAGGGGGGAGGGAGAGAGGGGCTTTGGGATCAAAAACTGCCTGTCAGGTACAATCTATACTATTCAAGCAATGGATGCACTAAAATCCCTGATTTCACCACTGTACAATTCATTCATTCAATTTTCATTCAAAAAACACTTGTATCCTCTAAATCTTTGAAATATAAGTAAATAAATAAATAAAATCATGAAAGGCAGGTTAAAAAAAAGAGTACATTGAATAGAACTGTAGTTGAACTATCATGAACATAAATGTGAAAGAGAAGTAAACCTTTGTTGCTGTAAGCCAATAAGATTTTGTATTCATCTGTTATTTAGCATAATTTGGGCAGATCTCCTTCAGGTTGAAGGAAAATGATCCAGTGGGAAGTCTAGAAGGCAAGGGGAGTGACAAGAAAAAAATTGGCAAACATATATGCAAGTATGAATTAACATCAATTGTTTAAAACAATAACAATGAATTGTAGGGATAAAAACAGAAATAAAGTAACTGGTAATGATAACATATACATTGGGCGGGGAATAAATGTAGTTGAAGTGTTTGAAGGTCCTTGCATTGTCCAGCAAGAGGGTAGACGTTAAAGAACTATAAAAGTATCCAACAAGAGGTGATCTACGAAGCCAAAAGTTGTTTTTCTGGAAAGAATAATCAAATTTACAAATATCTGGTAAGATTAATCAAAGAATAAAGAATAGAGAATGTAAAAATAATTAATTTAAGGAATAAATGTGATCACCACAGATATTGTATATGTTAAAAATAATATAAGAGCTTTATTAATATTTCATGTCAATAGTTTTCACAGTTAATTAAAATAAAAACTTCCTAGAAAAGTAACTTAATAATATTGACAAAATAATAAATAGAAATATGTGAATAGTTAGTCTTATATTTGTTTAAATAAACTGAATATATTAAAATATTCCTACAAAGAAAACTCTGGGTCTAGCTGGCTCTACTATTGAATTCTATCATATTCTACCAAAGATTAAAAGAATTTTTGTACAAATTCTCAAAAATCAATAGAAAAGAAAGAACACTCTCCAATTCATTTTATGAGATCAGCATAACTTTAATATCAGAACCTGACATGGCCATTATGAAAGGAAAAATTGTGTCTTTCTTATCCATGAACATAGATACAAAAACTTTAGACAAAAAAGTTTGCAAGTATAAAATATACATTATAAGTTTGAGTTTATTAAGAAATATGAAATTAGTTGAACTTTTGAAATTCAATCAATGTAAACCAGCACAATTAAAAAATACACGAGACAAAATATATGATACTTTAAGTAGATGCAGAAAAGTATTGATAAAAGTCAACATCTAATTCATGACAAAAATTCTTAGCAAACTAGGATAAGCATCCTTAATATTATAAAATATTATTTGCAAACATTATATAGCAGAACTGCACCTAAGATGATACACTGAACATTTTTTCTTTTGTATCAGAAATTAGACAATGATGCTGGCCAGCTATCCACCACTTCTATTCAACATCACATGGGAAGTATGAGCCAGTACTGGAAGGCAGGCAAAAAACCTAAAGATATGAGGATTAAAAACAAAATACAAAATTGCCACTACTTGCAGATAACATGATTGTATATAGAACATCCAAGAGATTCAATTATTACGACTTGCAAGAGTTTAATAAGGTACATGTCAATATATAATAATGAATTGCATTTCTATATACCAGCAATATAACAGTTAAAATGAAATAATACACATTTTGCTCTAGCTTAAAAACTATAAAGTACCTAAGAAATAAATCTAACAAGTATGTATGAGAGTTCTGTGGAAAAAAATAAAAAATTATATTTAAAATGACCTAAATAAACTTAGAACAAAAATTAATAGAATGAAATACTCAAAATTATAAAATCTCAATTCTGTCTTGGTTAATCTATACATTCAATAAATTTCAAACCAAATCCTGGCAGGCTTTTTTGTTCAATTCAATGAGCTTGTTCAAAAATTATATGGCATTTCAAAGGGTCAAGAAGGCAAAGAAACTCTGGAAAAAGTAATATAAGGTGGGAAGAGTTGATTTATAAGGTACTGAGACATATTTTAAAGTTATATAATTATGACAGTGGCATGGGGCCAGGCAAACAGACAAAATGAACAGAGTGGACAGCCCAAGAAGAAAGGCACTTATTGATGGATATTTGATATGTGGAAGAGGTAGCTCTGTAGATTAGTGTGAAAAAGATAAGTTTTTAAATAAATAATGCTGGACCATTTGGTTATCAAATTGAAATAAAATTTAACTTGAATCCTACCTTACACCATATAAAAACTTACTCCATGCAGACTAAAGACTTAGGTGATTGCTCATTTGCATAGAATTAGGAGAAAAAAGCAAAGAAAGAAGGGTTTAAAAGACATTCGTAGATTTTAGTTTTAAACGATATATTGAAAAAAAGCAAAGAATTTCTCAGTAACCATTTTCTGTCTAGAAGCCTAGAATTAAGAATGGAGTGTGGTAATTGAATAAGGTCAAGAAGAAAGTGACTTAATTTGCAGTTATGTAACCAGTAGGGACCAGCATCTTGGCAGTAAGATTGTTAATCACCATGATAACCTACTAGCAAAAGCTAGCTGTAAAATTGCTTTCCCTTGAAGTCTTTAATATGTATAGTGTTTCATTTTGGTAGAGACACAAGGATGTATTAATTGATCTCTGCCTAGTAACTTCTGGAGTGGGGATGGGGATAATATAATTTATTCATTTACTACTCTCTGCTGATCTCTTTACATAAATTAAAACATTTAATCATTACAACAGTCTTGTGAAGGCAGTGTTAATATGCTTTTATTTTTAATGAAGAAACTGAGACTCAGAAAATTTAAGTAAATTGTCTCAAGTCAAATAATTAGTAAGGATCTGAACAAGCATTTGAATTTAGTTGTATTTATCTTACCTGAAGCCTCTGAAGTTGCCTCCATCTATGTCAGAGGCTCCTACTATTTGTCAGTTCATGAATCTATATTTCAGTATTTTGGCAGTGGAGTCCTTTACACAAATTTTTACAAATGAGTGCTGCCTTACATTGCCCAGCCCCTCAATACTTCACCTGGAAAACCATTACTACAGTTCATTGATTTATTATTTAGTTTTTAAACATTTTTTTCATTTTTAGTTATTATGGACACATAATAGTTGTACATATTTGTGAAATACGGTGATATTTTGATGAAAGCATACAATGTGTAATGATTTAACCAGGGTAATTGGGATATCCATCAACTAAAGCATTTATCATTTCTTTTTGTTAGGAACATTACCATTCCACTTTTAGTTATTTTGAAATATATAATACTTTATTGTTTACTATAGTCACTCTAGAACACTAGATCTTATTCATTTTATTGAACTATATTTTTATACCCATTAACCATCCCCTCTTCCCCTCCTCATCCCTTCTCCCTACTACTTTTCTCAGCCTCTGATAACCATTATTCTACTATCTGTCTCCATGATTTCAATTTTCTTAGCTTCCACATATGAGTGAGAACATATGATATTTGTCTTTCTGTGCCTGGCTTATTTCATTTAACATAATGTCCTTTATTTCCATCCATGTTGTTGCAAATTACAGGGTTTTCATTTTCATTCTTTTTTATGGCTGTATAATTATTTCAGTGTATATATGTGCCACATTTTCTTTATCCATTCATCCATTGATGGGTACTTAGGTTAATTCCATATCTCAGCTATTGTGAATAGTGCTGCAATAAGGGAATGCAGATATCTCTTTGATATACTGATTTCCTTTCTTTTGGATGTATACCTAACAGTGGGATTGCTGGATCATGTGGTAATTCTGTTTTTAGTTTTTTGAGAAAACTCCATACTATTTTCCGTAGTGGCTGTACTAATTTACATTCCCACCAACAGGGTACAAGGATTTCTCTTTCTGCACATTCTCGCTAGCACCTGTTATTGCTTGTTTTTTTGATAAAAGCCACTTTAACTGGAGTGTGATATTTCATTGTAGTTTTGATTTGCATCAAATCATTAGTGATGTTGAGCATTTTTCATATACTTGGCCATTTGCATGTCTTCTTTTGAAAAATGTCTATTCAGCTCTTTATTCTATTTTTAATTAGATTATTTTTCCTATTGAGTTGTTTGAGCTCTTTATATTATTCTGGTTGTTGATCCCTTGTCAGATGGGTAGTTTGCAAATATCTTCTCCCATTCTGTGGGTTGTTTCTGTGCTTTGTTGATTGTTTCCTTTGCTTTGCAGCAGTGCTTTTTAGCTTGAGGTGATCCCATTTGTCCAGTTTTTGCTTTGGTTTCCTGTGCTTATGAGGTCTTACTCAAGAAACTTTTGCCCAGATCAATGTCCTAGAGATTTTCTCCAATGTTTTTTTCTAGTAGTTTCATAGTTTCTGATCTTAGAGTTAAGTCTTTAATCTGTTCTGATTTGATTTTGTATATTGTGAGGTATAGGGGTCTAATTTAATTTCTTTGCATGTGGATATCCAGTTTTCTCAGGACCATTTATTGAAGAGACTGTTCTTTCTTCAATATATGTTCTTGGTGATTTTGCCAAAAATGAGTTGACTGTAAATATGTGGATTTATTTCTGGGTTCTCTATTCTGTTCTACTGGTATATGTGTCTTTTTATGCCAGTACTATGCTGTTTGGATTACTACAGCTTTGTAGTATAATTCAAAGTCAGGTAATGTTATGACTCCAGCTTTGTTGTTTTTGCACAGGATTGATTTGGCTTATTCTGGGTCTTTTGTGGTTCTGTATATATTTTAGGATTATTTTTTTCTATTCCTGTGAAGAATGTCATTGATATTTTGATAGGGCTGGCATTGATTGGTTTGGGTTGCATGGACATTTTAACAATATTGATTTTTCCAATCCATGCACATGGAATGTCTTTTCATTTGTTAGTGTCCTCTTTAATTTCTTTCATCAATGTTTTATAGTTTTCATTGTAGAAATTTTTCACTTCTTTGGTTAAGTTTATTCCTAGATACTTTATTTTATTTGTAGCTATTGTAAATGGGATTACTTTCTTGGTTTCTTGTTCAGATTTTTCTGTGTTGGCATATAGAAATGCTACTGATTTTTGTATGTTGATTTTGTATCCTGAGCCATTGACCTGTAATTGACAAGTGTAGCAACCACAAAGAAGCTGGAACATATATCTTTGATAGTCCTATATTTCAATTGTGTTTTCTGAATAGACATGTAATTGGAGTCAGTGGGAATTCAGTCTTGGTGGAGATTAATGATTAGAATCATTTTATTATTCTAATTTCACATCAGCTTTGGCTTATTTGATCACCCTCATTTTCTTTTATACCCTGTACAGTCTGGGGCAAGCCAAGATATTACTGAATCTCTGTAAAATAACCGTGTTTTGCATGTTGGGGTTACTGTGAGCAACTGATTCTATTTGTACCAAGTATAATGTTGATGATTTTGAATTTGAAGCTCTTTTCCAAAGAAAGAAATAGTACTGGAGGAGTGGGGCTTTAGTAATGCTCTTTACTGGATTTTATTTACATTAGTGCTCTGTGATGGATTTTTACAATTTGTTTTGCAAAATCACTAGGCTGTGAGGTTCTATTTGGTGTATACAATTTATATTGTTATTGAAGTTTTTCCTAGTTTGCTGAATTTCATAGATAACACAACTCCTTTTGCATATAATCAAATAAATAAGCCTTAGATACTTCTAGAGCATTGTAATTTCCTTCCCACAAATATTACTAATAAATTTTATTTCTTTTAAGTCTATGGACAAATTTTCATTAGTATTTCTTATAATTTTTATTTGTCTTTCTCAATTGCATGGGCAAATTCAATGCATTTCATTTTCTTTTACCAGATGTAGTAGTAGAAAAATGTAACTTTCATATATGGTGGTTGTCTGGAAGTAGACACTATGAACTCAACTAGGATGTCTTGTGTTTTCAGATATTCTAGGTATTATTTTTAAAGGTATTTTAGACTTTAAATTTTAAACTTATGCCAAAGTTTAAATCTCTCCATAATTCTTCCTTTATTAACTCTTGCTGTCAGAAATAACTGGCAGAGAGAATCTGTTGCTCAATTTCTTTGAGGCATAAATAAATGATTCTCAAGGGTAACTTTTAATTTCCACAATTATTCACGCATGACTCAAAGTTTTCATTACTTCAGTGTTTCTCTTTTTGTATTCCATTTTAGTGGAAGAATGTAAGGTAAATATTTTCATGGATGACTGAACAATATGTAATAGTTACAAGAAAAATACCTATTCACTTTTTAATGTAAATTCATTTTAAATATTTGAAAGCTGTCATTTCCATACAAGATAAATCTAATCTACTTCAAGGTTCCGATGACAACACGTAATACAAAAGCATTGCCTGTTTTCCTATGTGCATTTTTTCTTTGTCCTCCAGCTCTATTACAACAAGTGAGTAAAATGGATTTTTACAAAATTTTCCATGGAGACTGTTGAATTGATTTCTCCATCTTTTAATTGGAAATCACAGTGATAATAGAGCAACTTTCATTTGAGCCACTCAAAGTGCTTTACAAACATTGTCTCATCAATCCTCACATTGATAATTGGAAAACATGATTGTCCCAGTATTTCAGGTGAGAAAATGAAAGTATCAGGAAGTCTTATTGTTTAAATCATGTGCTGAGTCAGAGATCAAGTTTATAAAAGAATTTTTTTCTTTTGTTTCTACTACCAAGAAACATCACTGTGTTCTGTGCATTTTGATGTTAAGAAGAAGAGTCTCTTTTGTTAAAAAGTTATCGAGGAAACACATAGATAATAATGATAAGCAGAAGTTACTTTATTTTCTTGGGAGATAAAGTGAGTAGAAATTCTGCTACTTTAAATTAAATCTCTCCAAGGAAACACTAAATTCTAAAGAGGAAGAGATGGGCAGTAATTCTGGGAAAAGGCAGCTATGTCATCCAAGAGTTAATTAGGGAGGAGCTATTTAAACACATCACAGTTCAAAATTATTAGAGGAAAAAATGCATAAAATTCTTTTGATGGAGACTTAAGAATGACTAGATGGAGCTAGAGGAACAAAAAATAACAGTATAATAGATGTTTAAAGAAATTGATGTGTCTCTCCAGAAAGTTCCTTGTTGAACTTGCTAGAGAAAAGATGTAAAAAGATGTATGTAAAAAGATGTATACAAAAAGATGGATGGAGAGGTGGATGCCCAAGGATGACAATAAAAATAATAGGTGACATTTACTGAGAACTTTCTACAGCCACATTCTCTTTTAAATCTTGCAACACACTTTAAGTTGGATGCCATTATCATTTCCATTTTAGAGATGAGACAACTGAACTTCAGATAGGTTAAGCAAGTTGCCCTAGGTCATACATTAATATAAAAGAGTGCATGGACCTATAAACCAGGTCTGAAAAATAAAGCACACATTTAGGTGAGGCTTTTTAAAGGAAAAAGTGCTAATAATAATCAAAAGGACAAGTTATATTTGGAGCAAGAACAGCAAGGGAGTAGCTTATTCCTTCAGACAGATATCAGGAAGAAGAAAAATTTCTCAGCTTCAATTTTTCCTTCCTTTTCTCTGTGAAGGAAAATGGTCCTCAGACAAAAGAGACAAATATTTATAAAAAGAAATTAGAAATCCAGGATTGAAGAGATTATAGGGGGCTAATAGCTACTTAAAACAAGTTTAAACTTTATGGCAGTGGGGCATGGTAGAAGGTGCATGAGCTTTGGAGTCAGCTGAATGTAGGTTTAAATCTTGGCTTCTGCCACTTTCTTGTTTTAGAACTTGGGTAAGGTATTTAACCTCTCTGAATCTGGTTTTTTACCTAGTGTATTAGGGTTCTCCAGAAAAACATATGGGTGTATATACACATAGTCATGGTTCGCTTAACTGTGGAGATATGTTCTGAGAAATGCATCATTAGATGATTTTATTGTTGTGTGAACATCTTAGAGTATACTTACACAAACCTAAATGGTGAAGCCTACTACATACCTAGGCTATATGGTATAGCCTATCGTTCCTAGGCTACAAATCTGTAAGCATGTTAATGTACTGGATACTATAGGCAATTGGGACACAATGGTAAGTATTTGTGTATCTAAACATAGAAAAGTTACAGTAAAAATATGGTGTTATAATCTTATGGAACTACCATCATATATGTGTTCTGTGTGTCATTGATTGTGCACCACATGACTGTATGTGTGTGTGTATATATATATATATGTCTCCTATTGGTTCTATTTATAAAAGATATTTATTATAAGATATTAGCTCATGTAGTTACAGAGGCCGAGCAGTTCCATGATCTGTCCTCTGCAAGCTGGAGATGAAGGCCGGTGGTGCAGTTTGAAGGCCTGAGAGCTGATGGTATAGATTCCAGCCCGAGTGTGAAGGCCTGAGAACCAGGAGCACAGAGGGCTGAGAAGAGTCAGGCTGTCCCTTCCTCTACCATATTGCTCTATTCGGGCCCTGAAAGGATTGGATGATGCCTACCCACATTGGGGAGGGCTGTCCACTCTACTCAATCTACTGATTTAAATGCTAATCTTTTTCAGAAACACCCTCACAGATGCATCCAGAAATAATGTTAAACCAGATATCTGGGCCTCCTGTGATCCAGTCAAGTTGACACATAAAATTAACTATCACACTTGGTGATTAGGAAAAATATACCTACTTCCTAAAAATTAGTAGATTAAAGGAGATAACTGATTGTAAATAGTCTAGTAAACTGTGGTTACTTAATGAATAAATGTTAGTTGCCATACACTTCCTCCCCAGACCCTGATGAATTATATCCCATCAGAGGATTCTGCTGAACTAGGGTAATCATTGAAAAATCATGAAAAGTAAGAATGGAAATGGAGAAATGTCTCATTTTCCAAAGAAGCAAAAAGACAAATTAGTAATACCAAAGCAACAAAAACAGGCACAATTTTAGAATGCATTCTTTCAGAGATTGCCACCATGAACCTTACAGGGGAGTAATCACCTCTATTAAGCAGTGTCGTTTTCTTGGCCTCTGTATTCTGCTACATTTTACAGCCAGTGGAACTAGATCTACTATCTGTAGATTCTGGCCCACTTCACATCTTTAAGATCAGGTCTGAAATTAGATCAAATGCAGTTAATGATCTCTAGCTTAGAAGTCTGACAGTATCTAGGCAGTCCAACACTAACTTTGGGAACTGTAGCCTTGTCTTATTTCATGTTCTCAAGCTTTTGTCTTGGCAGCCATTCCTAGCATCCAAATTTTTATGGATGAAGATTAGGATCTGGGGGAACAATCTTGGGACAGAAAGACTGCCTCATGTCTGGAAGATGCAAACTGTTTACATAAACAAATTCAAAGGGCTTGGGATTTTTCTGATTCAAGCCAACTTCATGTTTAGTGGGTCTGCGTGGTAAGATATATGATATTATCCATGGTTCTTTGCATTAGGTGGGTTCTCAGTCATAGATGGGGGAATCTGAATAATTTCCTGGAAGTAAAGGTCTTGAGAAAAGCTAAGAGGATTAAATTACCACCCAAATAGACTAGGTTCAATTCCAGCAAAGATTAGGGCATAAAACCAATCACATGGACTGGTCACACAGAAGGTATGTAGGGGGGCTCTAGATCGATTTCACATGTATTGAGATTGTGTTCCCTTTGGAGGCATCAAATGTGGAAAGTATATCCCAATCATTAATGGGGAAACTAATATACTCTCCAGTTAAATTCTTAAACTTGGTCTAAGGGTGGGGCATGGCTCTGAGCCTGTAGGCTGTAGACTTTTAGTACATGTAGCATGATTCCTAAATGCTGAATACCTTCTATGTGCTGGATTCTTTTCTTTACAGACTAACTTTGGGATTAGTATAGTTTCTATACCAAATATGAACTAGGCTGAATGTTGTAGTTATCTCATACTGCATAAGAAATCAACTCAAATTTAGTAATATCATACACCAACCATTTTGTTTTGCTCACGGATTGTGTGGTTTGTGTTGGGTGCACAATGTCTGAGGGTTTACTTGAGAAATCCTGAGGCTGAGGGATGACTCTGGGAATGGCTTAGTTATCACTGGGAGGGTTCTTACTCACGTCTGGTAATTGGACCAGGAGGAATTGAAGGCTGAGCTCAGCTGTGACTGATAATGAGAAAACATACACGTGGCCTCTCCTTGTGATTTGGCCTTCTTACAGTATGGCGGCGAGTTCTGAGAGGTAATGGCCTGTGGCTCCTGCACATAGAAAGATCTTTCTGAGAACCAAGGCAGGAACTACAGGGCTTCTTCTGACCTGGTCTCTGAAGTCAAGCAGCATTATTTTTGCTACATTCTGTTGGTTACAACAGAATCTCTAAAAGCAGCCAAATTCAAGGGGAGGGGAATTTGCAAAATCACGTTTTTGAAGATCCCATGAGATAGGAGATGTTGTGGGAATTTGGGGGTAAATATAATCTGCCATACTGTGATGACTTTAGTTAGTTAGTTAGATTAACTTTTGTTTTTCTTGGACAATGAGTAAAATGGAAAAATCTAGGAAAATCTGTAAGTTATTTCTTGCTATTTTAGACTCATCTATAGTGGTAATGGCAGTTTGATTATAAGTTTTAAAACCTCCATTGCTTCAGGATATTTTTATATAAGCTGTGATGGGTATATACTCATATACCCTACTAAATGTTGTGTAAACCAGAATGCTAAATTTTTATGGTCCAGAGACTACACACACACACACACACACATATATCTGCCTTTTTTCCTTAATATTAACATAGATTTATTTATAGAGTCTTGTGTCTTTTTCAAAGCTATAATGATTCATTATCTCTCATCCTGAAACAATTGTTTTAAATGTTCTGGGGTTGCTGCTGTTCATAGTGTTATATTAAATTTTTATCTGTGGAAATACAGTAGTATTCTTTTCAGTTCTTTAGAAATATCTTTAGAAATAAGGTAGTTTCTTTTCAGTTGGGATTTTATGGTTCCTAGAAATAGTGACAAGAGTATAAAAATCTTGCCAATTTTATAGTGCATCTTAAAACAATGGCAAGAGTTTAAAAATTGGTTAACTAGCAGTTAGCCTCACATTGAAATGGTAAGTGGTAACATTTTTTTACAATTTCTATTTAATCTATGCATTCCCTATACAATCCTTCAATATTCATTAGCAGTGAGAGAAAAGATACTGTTTTCTGGTTATACACATTGTCAAGTGACTGAAACATTTTGATTAGCAATCTATCATTTCAATGCTAGCCAGTGATTTATTCTTGGAGAGAAACGGATTAAGATAAAAATAGTAATTTTTTATGGCCTCATAACTGAATAGTACAGAATGGTATTATTTCAATATTATATTGTTAAAGACTATAGAATGTTTTCATGTTACTCTCCCTGGCACAAATGTATTTCTGGAAAGAAAGCAAATGTGTGCAAGAACTAGGTGGCTCTATTTCTGTAACATCTTGGTTTCATGACCTTCTAAGTGAAGTTACATTTACTTAGCTTGGCCCTCTGCTATGGTTTGAATGTGTTCCCCAGAATTTATGTGTTGGAAGCTTAATCCCCAATGTGACAGTGTTGGGAAGTGGGGCCTAATGGGAGGTGTTTAGGTCATGAGGGCTCTTCCCTCATGTATAGGTTAATGCCATTAGGAAAAGGGCTCACAGGAGTGGGTTCACTTTCTTGTGCTCTTGCCCTTCGTCCTTCTGCCCATGTGGTGACCCAGCATGAAGGCCCTCATCTGATACCAGTGCCTTGATCTTGGACTTCCCAGCCTCCAGAACTGTGAGTCAAAAACTTTCTATTCATTCTAAAATTCCTAGTGTCTGGTATTCTGTTACAACACAAAATGGACTAAGATACCCTCAGAGCTTTTTGGCTTTGGTCCTATCCTCATTTCCAAATTTATTTTAGAATCCAAACTTATTTTCAAGAATCTCCTTTAGAGTATTCTTCCTTACGGTAAAACTACACTATTTACACTTTCATGATCACAATATAGATGGTTCCCGACTTACAATTTTTCAACTTTATGATGATGTGAAAGTGATACATGTTCAGCAGCTAGGCTAAGCTATGATGTTGGTAGGTTAGGTGTATTAAATGCATTTTCATCTTACAATATTTTTGGCTTATGATAGGTTTATCAGGATGTAACCCCATAGTAAGTAGAGGAGCATCTGTATTTACCTTCCTCTTTACATAGGTTCAAAGTGTTCTTCCACTTGACATACTTTCTTCTTTCAAGACCACCAGTCAAATTCTGTTCATCTTTTAAGGTAGGGATTCTGTTCACTCCTACTTAAATGTGCAAGTGGGTCTGGAACCTCAAAGTGATTGTGATATAGGTTCTCTGTCTACCACACCTTGAGGAACTCTGCTTCATGGACTATGGTAGGCACAAAAATGTTCATGGAATGGTACCTCAACTGATCTTGAGGACCTCATGGCTATGTTATGCTAAGTGACTGTGCAAAGGGAAATTAAGATTGCAGATGGAATAAGGTTGCTGATAAATTTACTTTTAAATGGGGGAGATTATCCTGGATTATCTGGGTGGGTTTCATGTAATCACAAGAGTGTTTAAGGCTGGAAGAGGTAAGCAGAAGAATAATCAGTCAGAGAGGGAGATGTAGTGATGGAAGCAGAGCTCAGAGTGATGCCATGTGAGAGGGACTAGACTTATCCTTGTTGACTTTGAAGAGGGAGGAAAAGAGCCACGTGCCAAGGAATGCAGGAGCCTGTAGAAGCTGAAGAACCAAAAAACTAGATTCCTCACTTGTATTAGTTTCCTAGGGCTGCTATAATCAAATACCATAAACTAGGTAGCTTAAAACAACAGAAATATATTCTGTCATAGCTCTGGAGGCTTATAGTCCAAAACCAAGTTGTCAACAGGGCCATTCTTGCTCTGAGACTTTGGATGGAATATTTTCTTGCCTCTTCCTGGCTTCTGGTGGTAGCCATCAATCCTTGGTGTTCCTTGACTCACAGCTACATCACTCCAGTCTCTCCTCTGTCATCACATGATATTTTTCCTGTGTGTTTCTGTCTTTCATGGTATTTTCCTCTTCTTATAAGGACATCAGTCATATTGGACTAGGGCCCACCCTAATGACCTCATCTTAACTTGATTATATCTACAAAGACTCTATTTCCAAATATTATCTTATTCACAGGTATTCAGGTTAGGACTTCAACATAAAATAATACAGTACTGCCAGTGCCTTGCTATTAGCCCAGTGAGACCTGCGTTGGACTTCAAACCTCCAGAACTGTAAACTAATCAATTTGTATTGTTTTAAGCCACTAAATTTATGGTAATTTTTTACAGCAGCCATAGAAAATTAATATAAGAAGTAGCTCAAATGCTGTCTTATCTCTGAAGTCCCTTTCTCCCCTTGCTAAATTCCATCCCTTCTTCCACTACTAACTTGTGTACACCTCTCTAATTAAATATTAATCACTAATCATTCTGTTATTTTGTTATGTTTTAATTTCTGTAATGCTAATGTTCTTGAGGGAAGAGATAATTTTTAAAAAATCTTTGTATCTTCTTGAGTAACTAGCACCTAATAGCCATCTAATAAGTATTTAGTAAAAGAATGTTAAATTCTCATCCAGAACATAATTCCTTTGTCATAGTGTCAGGTAATTCTTCCAGAATAGCTACTTTGAAACTAAAATAAAACAAGTTTAAGAAAGGAAAAAATATCCTTTAAACATGTGCTATGACACCATTTTATAGTAACTTTTAAAGTTACTATAAAAACTTTACCCCATAAGAAAAACGAAAGCAATATTGGTCTTGTATTTTACATTAAATTTTATTGTGGGTTTAGAATATCTTGACAAAAAGAGCAATTGCATATGCATTTTGTTGTTGTTAGTGTGGCTTAGACTGTAAGAGTGTTTTGCAAGTGTAGCACAGAAAATGTTGGCATTCCATTGGCCAGCAAAACCCTCAATATTTTTCCTTGAAAAGCTATAGTGGACCAGTTTTATTTTTCTGTTCAGTTCAATTTCTGTGGCTAATTTACATATTCCTGATTAAATATGCCTACAAAATATAGTTAATATCAATCTTTATTTTTATGGTTGCCAACTGTTCCATAGCACATTTAGATGTTTTCAAATTCTTACTTATAGAAGACTTAAAGGAATCTGTTAACTAGGTCATCTGGGTGTATGTGTGTTGGCTCCATTTAGGTTAACAGTTGTACTTTAAGTTATCAAATCAACCAAGTTTTTATAATTTATCTTCAGTTAAGATCCTCACATTATGCCAGCTGATCGAAAGCTCTTGAAATAATTTTTCATTACAAGACAAGATTGGAAATAAATGGAAAAACAATATTTTTCTCTTGTCTCAATTCTAAGCAACAAGATTTTGAAG
The DNA here is from genome assembly GCA_023783475.1 of Daubentonia madagascariensis. Taxonomy (NCBI): domain Eukaryota; kingdom Metazoa; phylum Chordata; class Mammalia; order Primates; family Daubentoniidae; genus Daubentonia; species Daubentonia madagascariensis. Next base: position 43,716,367 of record JAKFHU010000600.1, on the reverse strand, counting down.
TTTCTATGCCATCTTTCTTTTTCCAACACCTGTTGAATAAAAACAATTTTAAAAGGAAAACCTTGATAGCGCCTCATATTGTTGATCAGAATTCATTAAATAAATAGTTAATTAATTAATTTTACTATTTGCTTTTTACTGTGGGTCTGTGACAAATAAACCATACTCAGTGTTGTGGTTAACAACACCACCACCACCAATGACAATAAATTTTTACTAAAGAAATTGAGAAGCCTTGGAACCATTGGAACTGCCATAACTTATAGATTAAAATACAAAATCATGGAAGGCCTAAAAGAAAAGCAAGACATCAGGTAGTCATGCCAATAAGCATTGGTGATCACAATCGAACAATTGAGGTGGTGGCAGAGATGATGCTAACATTATGAAGGAATCATTTGCTATAGTGTGCAATAAATGGAATTACATACAAGTGAATATATTACGGTATGTATAACCTCTCAATAATTCAAGGTAGATTTGGTTTTAAAGTACATAGTAACATGTTATTAGAGATATCCTAAATAAATATATGTTTGATTAACTGAAGAAATAATCACATTGGCACACATATTTTCTCACTGTTGAATATAATAAGATTGTTCATGTATTCTAATGGGCAAAATGTCTTCATAGGAGTGATGTCATAGGTTGGGCTTTTCTAATCTATAGGTTTATACATTGAAAATTTTAATCTCTGTGAAAGAGACTGAAGAGGAAAGTTTCAAAATTTCTAAGAATAATACTTCGATGGTTTAATTATATAGTGCAATTGAACATTTTCAAAAAACAACAATAATAAAAATTACACATTGTACCAGACACTGTTACAAATCATCTACATATATCAATTCAATTAGTACTAACAATAACCTAGGAGGTAGGAACTATTATTTTCCTCATTTTCCAGATGAGGGACCTGTGGACCAGAAATGGTACGTTATTTGCCAGAGGTCACTCAGCTGGTAAGTGGTGGAGATGGAGTCAACAGCTATTTACTGAATGCCTTTATGTGTTAAGTACTGTTATAGGTGCTAGAAATACAGCAGAAACAAAATAGATTTTTTTTAAAAAAATCCCAGTTCTTATATAATTTACATTATTGTGGGTTCATTTTCCTGGGGGAGGGGATCACTTGTCAAGAAGTCAAAAATATCCTTTAGTAGCCACAGAGAAAATGACCACTAATGGTCCATTCATTGTTTTTGTTTTTTTCCTTTCATATTTTTATCACTGTCAAACCTCTTTCCTCATGAAAAGGAAATTCTTCCTCATCTTAATCATTTATACTTTGTGGCCAGATGCCATCTATATATAGTCCTGACCCTCTGATGACCCAGAAAACTAAAAGTGAATCTTGTCATTCAGGTGCTAAAACAAATTCTGGCAAATTATATTAATAGTATCTAAGCTCTAGAGTAGTATTATATTTGAGGATTGGTGGACCGTACAGTCTCTGTAGCAACTACTCAAATCTGCCTGCTGTTGTAGCCCAGAAGTAGACATAGATAATCTATAAATCAATGGATGTGGCCAGATTTATCCCTGATCTAGAGGATAGGATTACCTGGAGGAAGAGAGTTTTTTTTTCTAATTTGCATATGAGTGCCATAGTGCCTGAGCTCGAAGGGGCCCTGTGATCTTTTCCCCTTGGACTCTCTTCAGAGCCCTTTCCCCTCTCTTTTCGCCAGAACCCAGACTCTCCTCTTCAGCTTCTGGGTAGAGCTGTAAGTCATTTCATTCTACTGTGTTTCACACTGTGTAGTATGGTTTCCTATCAGCATAGCTCATGGAAGATATCACACTAGAAGACTCATTGTTTTTCATTCTTCTTTTAGTCTCAATACCAGCTCCCTCCATCTGTATTCCTGGCTTTTGTGGAGGGGCTGGGGAGGGAAGGGAGGGATTAGGGAAAAAGTGTCATGCCATAGGATATTCCACTCTCTCATGTGGACTTAATGTATCATTATTGCAAGGCAGATAAGTTACTGAGAATGCAGAACTAGCACCAAAAGGGTGGCTCTTAATATATTTAGATAACATAAAAGGGACATGCTAATAAACAGAGCTCTCTGATGATAGAATATTCTACCATCTGAGATTGAGAGATCCCTTTCCCTTTATGTATTCATGCATAGGCTGGATGGCCATATGTTTGAGATATTGTGGAGGTAATTCTTTTATTGGGTCATAAATTAGATGGACAATTGATTTCTAAATACACAGCTGTGCCAGATTGGCTATGACCTGAACAACTTGGGGAAAACTCACATTACTAGGTCATACCTCTGCAAGTATAGAAGGTTTAAGGTAGGGTTAATAATCTGTCTGTTTTATAAAACTCCAAGTCATTGTTCAAAATTCAGACAACATAGAAAGTTTAAATAAAAAATAAATGTTAACAATAATCCTAACAGCCAGATATTATTGCTGTTAACATTTTAGTTTATATTATTTCACATATATGTAACCTTGCAAAGATTGACTCAGTTTACATATTGTGTTGTACCCTTATAAAATGTGTTCTAGCCATATGTGAGACACATTTCCAAGTTAATATATAGGAATAAGTGTATTTACATGATGGTTTTTGGTGATAAGCACAATGTATTATAAGATTTGGATGTATTAAATTATTTAAACAGTTCTATAATTTGTCACTTGTAAGGAGTATATTTATATGTGTGTGTATGATATGATATGTATATGTATTTATCTATATCTATATCTATCTATGACTCTACATATATATTTATGCACTTGCTGAAAGGCTTTTGTCAACTATGGATAACATATTAAATAGCATTCTGTCTTTGGTTGACAAAGCATAGTTTTTTTTAACGTAAAAGCTTTATTGAGCTTTATTTTTTAATATAACAGCTTTTTTATATTAGAAGGATGCTGCAGGGGCAATTTAGAAATATCCATAAAATTCACATACCATACAATTCACCCATTTATAGTGTACAATCAAATGGTTTTTAGTATATTAGCAGCATTGTGCAACCATTGCCAACACAGTTTCAGAATATTTTTACAATCCAAAAAGAAATTACATTTTTATCACCATCCTCTGCCCCACAAACCTAGGTAACTACTAATCTACTTTCTATTCATGCAGATTTGCCTATCATAAACATTTCATATAAATAGAATCATACAATATGTGGGTTTTGTGGCTGGCTTCTTTCACTTAGCATATGTTCAAAGTTCATGTGTAGCATGAATCAATACCTCATTCATTTTTATTGCTGAATAAAATTCCATTGTATGGATATACCACATTTTATTTATCCATTCATCAGGTGAGGGACATTTGGGTATTTCTACTTTTTGGCTATCATGAATAATGCTGCTATAAATATTCATGTACACATTTTTCTGTGGATACGTATTTTCATTTGTCTTGGGTATATAGCTGGGGGTAGAATTATTGGGTCATGTGATATAAGTCTATATTTAACTTTTTGAGGAACTTCCAGATTATTTTCCAAAGTGGCTGGACCATTCTACATTCCAACCAGCAGTATATGAAAGTTGCAATTTTTCAACATCCTTGCAAACACCTGTTATTATTTGTCTTTTCAATTATACTTGGTGTGAAATAGAATCTCATCATGGTTTGATTTGCATTTCTCTGATGGCTAAAGATGTTGAACATCTTTTCATATACTTATTGGCCCTTTAAATATCTTTGGAGAAATGTCTATTCAGATCTTTGCCTATTTTTAAATTGAGTTATTTGTTTTTTTATTATTGAGTTGTAAGAATAGTTTGTATATTCTACATACAAATCCCTTACCAGGAATAAGATTTACTAATATTTTCTTCCATTTTATGGGGTTTTTTTCACTTTCTTGATGGTATGCTTTAAAGCATAGAAGTTTTTAATTTTAAGAAAATCTAATTTAGCTGTTTTTTGTTGTTGCTTTTGTTTCTGGCATCATATCTGAAAAGGTTTTTCCTAACTCAAGGTCATTGTATTTTCTTCCAAGAGTTTTATAGTTTTAGTTCTTACATTTAGATCTATAATCCATTTTTAGTTTATTTTGGTGTGAAAATAAACTAAGAGTGTGAGAAAGAAGTCCAACTTCATTCTTTTGTGTGTGGATATCCAGTGTTTCCAACATCAGTTTTTGAAAAGACTAATTTTCCATTGAATGTTATTGTATACTTGTGAACAAAAATTGATCATAAACATTAGGAATTCCTTCTAAACCCTACATTCTGTCCCATTAATCTATATGTCTATTCTTATTCCAGTGCCACAAGTGAATTTATTTTTATTATCTTAAAGTGTTAGTACTCCAACTTTATTCTTTTTTTTCATGGTTGTTTTGCCTATTTTGGGCCCTTCAAATTAACATATGAATTTTAGGATCAGCTTGTTAGTTTCTGCTAAGAGGCCAGTTGAGATTTTGATAGAGAATGCTTTGAATCTCTAAGTCAATGTAAGGAGTATTTTCATCTTAATATTAAGTCTTTTGATCCACGAACATGGGATGTGTTTTCTTTAATTTAGGTCTTGAATTCTCTCAGCAATGTTTTGTAGTTTTCAGTGTATAAATCTTGTAATTCTTTTGTTAAATATTTCTAACCATTTTATTCTTTTTGATGTCATTGTATGTGGAATTGTTTTCTCAATTTCATTTTTGGGTTGCTCACTTCTAAGGTATAGAAATACAATTGAGTTTTTGCTTATTGAGCTTATGTCTGGTAACCTTGCTGAACTCATTTATTAGCCTTGATTTTTTTTAGTGCATTCCTTAGGATTTTTTTTTTTGGCTTAATATATTTTAATAGCAAACTTACAAGAACAGCACAGAGGACAGACAACAGTAAAAACATGTACTTGCATGTAAGACAACTCAGAAAGTATAGTGAATGGATGGAATCTACTGATCTACCGTATGATAAAAGTGCTACAAACACCATTTAGTTGCTGTCAATAAGAAACTTACTCATTTAAAAAAAAACCCAAATGCTGGCATTGTTCAGAAAAATTTAACAGGTTTATTTATAGTTGTTACAAAGTTAAACAGTTAACATTTGTTCACTGACATATTTTAACTTGCATTAGTGCTTTAAATCTCCACATTTATATTAAAAATTCACTCACAAATGAAAATAGAAAAACTGCAAATACCTGATTTCTGTCCCCTATTTTTCTATTCATAATCTCATATTTAGCTACCTTTTGAGCCTGTGGGAAAAAAAAAATATCTAGTGTTTAGATATATCAATAATAGCAACAAAAATCTTTTTTTTTTTTTTTTTGAGAATGAATGTTTCCTATCATAGTAGATTGTTAAGCGCATTCTCCATGTATGCCACTTGCTACCTGGATGTCTTTTGGCATAACTGTTACATGTTAGGCATGGGTAGCACAATGTTTGGTGACTTCAAAAAGGCCAACACGATAGGCCTCATTTACCTCCTGCAAAGCACTAATAGCTGCACTCTGGAAGTGCAGATCTTTTTTGAAGTCCTGAGCAATTTCTCAGACCAGATGCTGGAAGAAAAGTTTGCAGTCAGAAGTTCGTTGGAATTCTGATAACTAATTTCATGGAGTGCCTGTAACTATGAGGTTTCTTCACCCCTCCAGTAAGCAGTGCACTCTTGCCAGCAGCTTTTGTAGTCAGTTGCTTCCTGGGTGCTTTACCTACCACCAGCTGATCTGCAGGCAGTCAGCTTTGTATGAGCCATGGTATAGAGACCTCATTTCTCACCATCTTTCTTCTTCTGCTGGAGTTTGGTGATCTAGAGACATTAGAAAGCAACAGCCTTCCAGCAGTGAATGTCACTGAACCCCTAAAGCCCAGGTTTGGGGCATCAGGGCATCAAGGAGGAGGGATCCAGAGGAGGTGAATGCCGGGCCTGAGGGCATCTTGGGCCACAGTGGAGCATTAGCATTTTCTACATAAAATATCATGTCATTTGCAAATAGAGACAATTTTACTTCTTCCTTTCTAATATAAATGATTTTCATTTCATTTTTCTGCCTAATTGCTCTGGGTAGAACCTCTAGTACAATGATGAATAAAAGTGCAGAGAGTGAAAATCCTTGTCTTGTTCTTCATCTTAGGGGGAAAGCATTCAGTCTTTTATGATTAGGTATAACGGTAGGTGCAGGTTTTTCACAGACTTATTAGATTGAAGAAGTTCCCACCTATTTTTTAAAATTGTTTTATTCTATTATCTCATATAAATATTTTCAAATGCTTTTAGTGCTTCTATTGAGATTGTCATATGTTTTTTGCCCTTTATTTTATTGATATGGTATTACATTAATGATTTTTGGATGTTAAGCCAATCTTACTTTCCTGGGATAAATTCCATTTTGTCATGGTGTATAATCCTTTTTATATATTTCTGGATTTAGTTTGTTAGTATGTTGATGATGATTTTTGTATCTATATTCGTAAGACATTGATCTGTATATTTCCTTTCTTTTGATGTCTGCTTTTGGTATCAGGGTATTATCGCCTTCACAGAATAAATTGGGAACTGTTTCTTCCTTCTATATATGTGAAGAATTGGTATTAATTCTTCTTTAAACATCTGGTCCAATTAAATTTAGGCCCCTTTGCAGGAGTAATTTATGAGGCCAGTCTTTGAGGTTTGTTTTGACCCTAGTTTACGAGTAGAATGCTAGACAGGAGCAGCAGCCTCTAGTCTTATTGGCTTGCCTCCCCCAGCATGGAAACTTTGCCCTATGAACCAGCTGAAGCAAAGGCAATTGGGGACCCACTGTTCTCAGTCTACCACACCTGGGGTAGAGCCTTTACTCTACAAGTGGGGACTTGGTGTAGAAAGGGGGCCCCTGATCTCTTGCTGCACATGCCTGTAATTTAGTCTGTACAACATGGAGCTGGGGATGAGGAGAGTTACTGGCAGCCTGTCCTTCTAGAGGGAACTCTATAGACTTTGGGGGCTCGTGGGAAGGAAAGCCTGAGCTTTATATTCCCAGCCATACTTGCCCACTTGCAGATACCATTATGCTGAGCTGGGGAGAGGGGTGAGTGAGGGAGTGGTTTGTTGCTAAAGTGCCACAATCACTGTTCTTTCTGAGTCTCAGTAAATTTTCTTAAATAAATGTTTTTTCATTTTTTGTATGTCCTTAGACAACTTCCAAATACTTTATATGTTTGGGTTTTTTTTACAATTTTCACTAGTCATAGTTTGTTTTTTGAAAAGTGGTTTCATGGAGCTCCTCATGCTGCCGTTATGCATATACTCTGAGTCCCTAGATTAGAATTTCAGGCACTACTGAGAAAAACTGGTTTCTGAACAATTCTTATAGGGAATCAATTTTGGAAAGCCATGGGCAAAATGACCTCCTATGTTCTTTCTCATATTAAGTTTCCATATTTTTAATGCATATCCCTTAAAATTCAGTATATGTCAGCAGGAAAATCAAGGGCTCAGGTAAATAAATAAATAAACACATATTTATCACTCTCCACCCCCAAAATTTCACACTTTTATGGCAACTAACTCCACCATTTGTTCTCCTTCTGTTGTCCCCCCACTTTGTCCTCTGTATGGTACGTCCCACTCCAGAGTAGAACAGGGTAGTAAGAGTTGGTCTTTGGACTATGGAACAAGGATGGCAAGTTTAAATAGGTCAAATATGTCTTACAGGGGTCAACTGTGTAATGGAAATTAGAGAAGGGGGGATCCAGACAAATCAGAGAAGATGTGTCCCTCTTTAAAGGGAGTCACCAGCTGACTGTTTCCACATGGATGTACCTGTCGTTGTCAGATCTTGTCATTCTTCAAGAGGAGCAAAAATCCAGATTTATTATATATGTGAAAACTCCCAAATTTTTAACTGCTGACAACTAATTTTAAAAAGCAAGTCAACCCTGCAGATCAAGCAAAACATGACTGTCATCTATATCTGGCCACCTGATAAATTAGTATCCACTTTAATAATCTGTCCTCCCCAAAGGATATAAATCTGCCCTCAAACTGCAGCAGTTTATTTAACTAATCTTGTAGGGACTGATACCTTTTGACGTCAGTTCATTGGCATTTCTGCCTTTTAGGCTGAAAGCTCCCTGTGTTGGGGAATTAGGCAAAATCTTCTAAACTGGAATGGGAAGCTATTCAGGATTCAATGAGTCTCACCTAAATCTCTTCTAAATCAGGTTGTTATATGTTTGATTACAATGTGAAAAAAATCTTCTAATTTTATGACATTAATAACATTGTCCTGCCTTTATTGCAAAGTCATTCATAATGCGCTTGGTTCAATTTCATGGATATAATACTTGAATGAAAATAGAGCCAAAGCTGGGCATCCTTTATTTGGTCAAAATTTTCCCACTCCACTGTTGTCTTGTGTTTGTTCTGAATGAAGCAGTTAATAGGCATTTTTTCACAGTTCTTTGGGGATGCAATATAAGAATTTATTATTATTAGCTGTTACAAGAGAAACATGTAATTCTGAACTAATGACCTGATAGGTAAAGGAATAAATAGCTGCAATATAAAAAACAGTTCCCAAGGACATAATTATGTTATTACTAGCAAACAGAGAGTTTCTGGTTCATTAAGTAGGAAAGGGAAAAAAGAGTATAAATGATAAAGGTGAAAATTTAATTTTTTTCACTTGTTCACATATTTTCCCTCATGACCAATAAAAACAAGAGGGAAGCTTTTTACACTAAATGAAAATATAAACGATGAAGCCTTTCTTAAATTCAGGGCCATGTGTCTGTCCTCAAGTGTTTTATTATGTGGAGTTTGACCTTTATTTAAAGAGCATCTCTGTTAGATGATAATTGATGGTGCTTTGAGTGAGAGTTTATGACAGTACTACTTATTGAAAATATTTTCCTTAAGGTGAGGATGCTTCTTTTTAACTTTTGTCCTAGCTTAACCTTTGAAAATACCATGTCAGTTTAGTTGCATTTATAGATTTAATTAACATGTTGTGGGCTTTCTTTCAGGTCATTAAGAAAGATATAGGGTATGATCAGATTTATTTCTAATCCTGATAGTACACCAGCTTGTTTAATTTGATTAATCATTCATTCTTCCTTTTTGTTCTCTTGGTTTTTAGACTGGTTTGATTATCATAATTCAAACCTATTAAAATTTTAAAATGTTCTTTATATAAAGACATTATCCTAATTATTTAACTGGGATTACTTTGAGGTGTTATAATGATGTTTCATTTTGTTTTGTTTACTCAAGCATACCCATCTGCTGGACACACAGGGTTCTTATAAGGTCAGGCTCGGTGGTGAGACATGGCCTGGGTACAGGTATTAATGCTTCCTTTAATAATATTCCAAGAGAATTAGCCCAACATGCCCTCCAGAATTAAGGATGCTTGAAAGTTCAGTAAAGTTGAGGTATTGAAGAGCAGAGAGTTATTTCTTTGAATTCTCTTGCTATCTTGCTTCTAAAAGCCCATTCTATTTGTTGCTATCCAGGAAACATCTGGACAGGTGATATGCAGTATGAACTCCTTTCTTAAGTGTCATAATTGAGCACTCCTGTGAGCTTTGTCGATCCTAGAATATTAAAGCAAATTTTTACATGCAAACACCTATCATCTACACATTAACTTTACATTAATATGTCATTGAATAAATACACCATGAAGCACACCCTCCATTGTCTATTTTTAAATATTTATAATTTCAGCTTATGTATGACCTAGTTAAGCTAAATACTTATGTCCCTTTATATTTGAGGGAGGTTATATAGTATTATGAATAAAAACCAGACTGTTGGAGCACAATTTTTGCCTACACCACTTCCTGGCTGTAGTATGACCTTAGGCAAATTAATGAACCTCTCTTAGTTTCCTATATTTAAAATAGAAATGGTAATAAAAGCACCATCCTGTTAATTTGGGTTGTTGTGAACATTAAACATGTTAATATGAGTAAAGCACTTAAAACCTTGCCTGGAAGAGAATGAGCACTCTATGAAAGTAATTATTATTGTGCCTCCTTCTAACCTCCCCTTTTCCCTAGGTCAATTCAAAGTTCATCCTTCTCTGGCCTCTGACACCTGTTTCTCAGTTGTATCTCTGCTAATCCAACTTTTGTACATGTAATATTTCAGGCTTTTAAAGGAGTTCTGATACCCCCATTCTGTTGTTCTTAGGACCTAAGTAATTTTTGTCCAACAATACCAACTAGGAAAAATAACTCACTAGAAGTTACAGTCAGGCAAGTTTTGAGCTACTTGCCTGACTCTAGTCATTTTCAGCTTACTATATGTTTTGGTAATTTTTATGGAATCATAACATGGTAAAAATCTTCAGAAGGCATTCAATCATTTATTCATTTATTTATTTAGAGATGGGGTCTCACTCTCTCTCCCAGGCTGGAATACAGTGGCCAATCATAGCTCACTGCAGCCTCAAACTCCTGGGCTCAAGTGATCCTCTTTCTTCAGCCTCCCAAATAGCTAGGCCTACAGGCACATACCAGCAGGCCTGGCTCAGAAGTCCACTTATAGTACTTCTCTATACAAATGCAAAATTGATTCTATTCAATATTTTTATTTTTTTAAATTTTTACTTACTTTCCTTTTTTTATTTTTAAATTGACAAATAAAATTGTATGTATTTACCATGTACAACATAATGTTTTGAAGTATGTGTACATTGTGAAAAGAAGAAATCTAATTAATTAACGTATGTATTACCTTAAGCAGTTATTTTTGTGGTGAGAACACTTTACATCCACTGTCAGCATTTTTTAAGAATACTATATAGTATTAACTATAGTCATCATGTTATATAATAGATCTCTTGAACTTATTCCTCCTATTTAACTGAAATTTTGCATCCTTAGACCAACTTCTCTCCCAAAGACCCCAGCCGCTGGTAACTACCATTCCACTCTCTACTTCTATGAGATCAACTTTTTAGACACCATATATGAGTGAGATCATGTGGTATTTGTCTTTCTGTGCCTAGCTCATTTCGCTTAACATAATGTCCTTCAGGTTCATCCATGTTGTCACAAATGACAGGATTTCCTTCTTTATGGCTTAATAGTATTTTTTTATATATGCCATGTTTTCTTTATCCATTCATCTGTTGATGGACATTTAGATTGATTCTATATCTTGGCTATTGTGAATAATACTGCAATGAACATAGGAGTGCAGATATCTGTTCAACATGCTGATTCATTTCTTTGTATATATACCTAGTAATGGGATTGCTGAAGCATATGGCATTTCTATTTTTAGTTTTTTGATGAACCCCCGTACTGCTTTTCATAATGGCTGTGCTAATATACGTTCCCACCAAATGTATGCAAGAGTTCCCTTTTCTCCACACCCTTGCCAACCCTTGTTATCTTTTGTCTTTTTGATAATAGCTATTCAGACAGGTGTGAGGTGATGTCTCATTGTGATTTTAATTTGCATTTGCCTGATGATTAATGATGTTGAGCATTTTTTCATATATTTATTGGTCATTCGTATGTCTTCTTTTGAGAAATGTCTATCTCAAAGTTTTGCTCATTTTTCTGTGAGATTATTTGTGTGTGTGTGTTTGCTTTTGTTTTTTGAGTTTCTTATGTATTTTGGCTATTAACCCTTCCTCAGATTTATAGTTTGCAAATGTTTTCTCCCATTCTGTAGGTTTTCTCTTCACTCTGTTGATTGTTTCCTTTGCTGTGTAGAAGCTTTGGTTAATATTGACACTTTAACAATATTAAGTCTTCTAATCCATGAATGCGGGATATTTTCCCATTTATTTGTGTCTTCTTCAATTTCTTTCATCAATGTTTTATAGTTTTCAGTGTACAGACTTTTCACCTCCTTGATTAAATTTATTCCTAGGTATTTTTTTTGTGGCTATTGTAAATGGGATTGTTTTCTTGATTTCTTTCTCAGATTGTTTCCTATTGGTGTATAGAAACACTACTGATTTCTGTAAGTTAATTCTGTATTCTGCACATTTACTGAATTTGTTTATTAGTTCTAACAGTTTTTTAGTAGAGTCTTTAGGGTTTTCTCTATATAAGATCATGTCATCTGCAAACATGGACAATTTAACTTCTTCCTTTTCAACTTGGAGGTCTTTTATTTCTTTGTAGTGCCTAATTGCTCTGGCTAGGACCTTCAGTACTATACTGAATAGAAGTGGTGAGAGTGAGCATCCTTGTCTTGTTCCAGATCTTAGAAGAAAGACTTTCAACCTTTCATACCATAACATCATACCATTGAGTATTATGTTAGCTGTGAGTTTGTCATATATGGCTTTTATTATGTTGAGGAACATTCTTTCTATACCCAATTTGTTGAGAATTTTTATCATGAAAGGATGTTGAATTTTGTCGTATGTTTTTTATGCATCTATTGAGATGATCATATGTTTTTTGTCCTTTTTTCTGAGTTTGGGAAGAATTGGTATTAGTTCTTTAAATGTTTCATAGAATTTAACAGTGAAACCATAAGGTCCTAGGCTTTTCTTTGATGACAGACTTTTTATTACATATTCAATATCAATTTTATTCAATTTTACATGTACACTTTTAAGAATAAGCCAGCATTTGAGATGACTTAATTTTTTGGTAAACCTATTTTGTTTGTACAGGGATCAGAAATATATTTATTTTTTAAAATTCATGCTGATAATGCTAGATAAGATAAATTAAGCATGTATTCCATGCTAGCACATATATTGACTTATTTAATCTTCATAACACTCTTATGACATACATATTCATATTATCATATTTTGACAAACACAAGAACTGAGGTTCAAAGAGATTAAGCAGTCTCAGTAAGTGGCAGATTTAGGATTCAATTCTAGGTATCCCAGCTCTAGCATCTAAGGTCTAAACCCTCCACCTGTATTCTTAGTGAGACTATGGTATGCTTAGAACATCAGAGTAAATCCCACCCAGCACAGGGTCTGCCACAGGTAGAAGCTTGGTAAGTATTTGTTAATGATAGCAACTAGGACCTTAATTATTGGGAGTCAGATGACATCACACCTTCACTGTGACTGCAGAGGATAGAAGTGTGCACATTCAAATGGATTTTCGTCAAGGTGCTAGTAACAAATGACTCAATTAATACACAATGCATGCTTGGTGGTTTTTGGGGGTGAACAATATTCATGGGTGTTATGACTTTCTGAAATGAAAATCAGGGTGAATGAGAGAGGATCAAAACACTATTATACTGAGTTCTGTGTATTCCTTTAGATTTTAGTACTACGTAAGGTGATAAGGGTTTTAAGAAAAAAAAATCGATGGACAAATTTTAACTATGTGGAGTTCTGAGTGGTTGTGTTGTGACAGGCCTTTTCCATTTTATTTTTGTTGTTTTGCTTTGTTTTTTAACTGACACTTTCCTTTCTCTCAGATAAAGTTTTCCCTTTTTATCATTGACGCTATGTAGTCATTTTCAGGGAAAAAGATAATTTGTTGTTTGGCTGAAGCACTAATAAAATTGCCTGATAGTAACTTTCCAGCTTTCCCTTCACGCCTTTTCTTTTCTGCTCCCTGCCTCCATTCTGACTGACTGGCTCTTTCTACCAAAGCCTCCAGTGATGAGTAAGACAGTGCATTGTCCCTACATACAAGATGGTGCTTCCTTTTAATCCTGTCAGAGGAGAATCTCCGAAAATCTCTTTAAGTGGTTTACTACTACAGGGGGAATAAAAATATATAAGTATATCAGGTTTGAATTTAATGAAGAGACTTTTATAGGTGTATTCTCATTTCCAGAGAACTTGAAGCTATTCCATTCCTGTTGTTGTTGTTGGCCAAATATATCAAATGCATGTTGAACCTAATCAACAAAATCCAAGGATAAACAAGATAATAAAGCCAGTGCTTGTAAGAAATGGAAAAGAACAATAATATTTCAATGGCAGTGCTTGCAATGTGGGAAAGGAGTAAGTTGATTTGAGTGAGAATCTTCCCCTTTTCTGCCACCCATTTTCCTTGAGTAAGCTTGGAAGCAATAGACATAATTCTGTAGAACATTCCTTGTAAACACTAAGTGAAAGATAGGGTGGCCAAACTGAAGTCACAAGTCTCTTTATATTCTTGACAATGCTTGGGGTAAATTTAGGATAACATTTGAGATTTGATGCTGGGATTATTTGAGATTTATGGGCTAGCATCCTGCCTCATCTACAGCAGACTTACTAAAGTGGTTGATAATTCACAGTGGCTTTTAAATGTGATTAAGGCTTTTCCCTGAATTTAAGGAAAAGAATTCTATTTTTATGTCATCTTGATAGAAATCCTCATTGATGTATTATAAAATACAAAGGATATTTCCGGTCAACAGAGGGCAGAGATACCTGGGCAAGTCTCACTCATGCACATGGGTTTGCAATCTATGGAAGATTTTTTGCTATGGCTTCTTTACCACTCAGTCACTTCTCAGCCTACAGTGGTCTGCTTCTCATCCCCAAGAATCCATTGAAACTACCTGGCAAAGGCAAATATCCCCAAATCCAGTAAATAGTTTTTCCAGTGCTTATCTAACTGTAGATAAGCTGCATTTGGCATTATTGATCTTTCTTTCTTTCTTGGAACTTTATTTCCTCTGATAGCACTATCTCCTGTTTTTCCCTCTACCACTTTGATTAATGCTTGTTGGATCTCCCCTCGTGTATTATGACTCATATTTTTGCAACAGATCCAAGCAGAATTCAGCTTCACTGCTCCCTATTTTGCACCTTGACCACTCCTGCTCTTATGTATTTTATACCTCAATTATTTGCACTCCCATGTATGAAGTTGGCCTGAAAGCCATAAACATAAGAAGAGTCTTCTTAGATTCCTTCAGCTTGCTGCCTTCATATTAGTTGTCTAATTTTATATCTCAAATATCTCTTAATTCTATCTATTCTTCCACAGTCCTATTAATGCTACACAACATAAGAACTCACTTGTCACTGATTTTTTTTGCCTTCTATCATATCCACCTTTCCTACTTAAAACAGACAAATCTGGCCATGCTGTTCTCCTTGTATCCTTCATTGGTTTCCCATTGTCCCTAGAATAAAATACAAGCTCTTAGCATGACATATAAAGTCCTCCATGATTTAGCCATTGACTACCACTTCAGCTTCATTTTCTCATATTCTTTGCTTTCAATCTATACATAATAATACTTTACAGCTTGTTTTCCACATAGACCATGCTATTCGCCCCTGTGTCTTTTTTTTTCACTATATCATCTGCTTGGGATGCCCTATATTCTCTTTTTCTCCTTGTACACGTACCTGCTTTATCTTTAGGGGATTCTACTTAAGCACCATTACCCTAGAAAGCCTTATTTGGATACCATGATTGAATTAGATGCTCTTTTCTTGTATTTTCTTAGCATTTCAGGTATATTGCAATTACTGTATACTTAAACTGCTTGTTTTATGACCTTTTTGAGTCCTAAGAAGCAAAGACTTAGATTGGGTATTATTTGTTTTTGTTTTCCTAGGATTTAGCATAATAACTAGGTATGAACATAGGAATGCTAATGAAGTAAACTGGTAAAAATAAAGGAAAACTTTTTGAATATCATGAGAAAAAATGGAGAACACATTGAGTGGAACATTTTGCATTAAGCTGTATATATGTGTGTGTGTGTGTGTGTGTATATATATTTTTCCCTCTATATATTTAATATCATAATGTATCATGGCAATATGGCCAGGAAGACAGGCATTTTGTTTGGTTTCTAGTATAGATCCTTTCTATAGTTCTGGATTTAGTACTAATAAGTAAGTAAAGGAACTATTCACAGATGGGTGAGGCTCCTACAGAAAGAAAATGGATTTCAAGAGAATAGTGGTCCTAGAGTGACTTACTGTGATCAGAATTTACATATGATTTATATATCAATTTGCTCAAATATTCCATAGAAATGAGATAATTTTTCAATTAAAAGGGCCATAAAGATTGTCTAATTCATCATCCCATTTGACTGGTGATTTTGCCAAACACAGAACCTAGCAGATATTAGGCAGATATTTAATAATAAATTTTATTTTTTTCCTCCTTTCTCATATAAAGAAAATAAAATAGTAATATCAGTTTAAAATAAAGAAACCAAAATGCCTTGGCCTTGAGTCACTTAGTTTCTTGCAGGCAAAGGTAAAAAACCAAAGTGCTTCTAATTTCCAGTATGCCCATCTTTTATATCATGTTTTAATTTCAACATTTTTAACAAATCCCAAAGATGAATACTTTTCTTTCTTATAAATATAGATTCTATGGTATATTCACATTTGTGACACCCCCCCCCATTATTGGCACCTTAAGCACAAATTCCATTATTCTGATAGTGCTGTAGAAGTTTGTCTTTCATCTGCTAATATGTCATTTAAGGTGTCATGCAGTTTGAGGTGCTACTTAATTTATTTTTAAGAAATAGTTTCATCTGATATGTTTTTGTTATGTAAATATTATTGGCCTACCCAACATTTATTTGTAAAACAGGTTGATAACACAATAAAGGAAGAGATATTGGTGACTCTCTTCAAATATTAAACCAAGGAGAACATACTGCTAAACTTTGGTTATTATTCTAACTACAAAAACTTGAAAACTTTATAAGGACATATTTAGAATACAGAGAAGTATCTATTGTCCTAATTCTTTGTCTAATTGAAGGGATTTAAAGAGAAGCGAGAAGCAGTATTTAATAATTTAATAAGATTAAAGCTAAACTGTATTATGAACAACTTTTATCACAGGCTGAGAAATGTGTTAGTGAACCTGGAGAGAGAGCCATTTGAGGTTTTGGAGTTAGTGATCACGTGGTGAAAGGAGTGTGTTAGCAAGGAGAGCCTGGTTAGGAGAGATTGGATATTTTCCCTGATCTTCCTTTGTGCCATTCCCTTGTCCCTTATGAAACTTTGTTTACTGCTACTCTAGCAGAGTAATAAGCAGTTTTCATAACTTTTCTATTCTCTTTTCTCCCTCTCAGGTATATGATTTGATTTTCATGATTCTCTTAGCCTGCTTAGCTGCTCCCTATGTTTTTTTCTATTCCTATGTGACCTTTTTGAAAAGTACCTTTTTGTGTTGTCTGGATAGATGCTAAGATGTCTTTAACAAGTGATTATATGAAGATTTAAAGAAAAACACTCAATGACCAAGACATCATTAAAATGTCATACATTGTGTATGTTGTGTGCCTCAGTTGGAAATTTTTTTCAAACTCCTTTTTAAAAGAAATGATAGGATTCAATGCTATTAAATATAGATGGAAAGGAACTATAGAACTGAGGTTGTTTTATCATATCTTCCTTAATAAGTGAAAATAAATTCTACGTGGAAAATACTACTATTTTTATTCTGCTCTGAAAGGCTTATGATTAGACATTTTTCAGTGTCCATAGGTATATTTATCAGTACACACAATCAAATGCCTCAACCTTTCTCATTTTGAGATTGATTGCTCGTGCTTCTCAGGTTTTTCAGAGACACCCCCGAACCATTTCAGCAACCTCTCTTGCTTCCTACCTTATAGCTGCATATAATTTCTTCCATAACTTGTATTTTAAAGCTACCCTGTCAAACATGTATTTCTGTTTCTTTGCTGAGTTCATGTCAGGTAGAAGTGTGCCCTATGGAAAATAATTAACTGTTACCAAATATATCATTTATCTTAAACTTTTAAAGAAAGAATTATGAGGGGTTTTCCAGTGATTTATTTCAAACTCTAACTGAATTCATGATTGACTCTTTCTAGATTAGAGGTCACAATGGACAAGCTAGAGGCCAAATAATGGCTCAAATATATGTTTTATTTGGTCTTGAAGGTGTTATGAAACCTTTGAATTAATTGCCAATATTTTACAGTTGGGAGATTTCACATAAAAATCCATATTACTAGCTTTATTTATTTTTTTCTCTAGATTTCTTAAAATATAGAATATCTGGCAACGCGGGACCTGCATTCCCACGTGGGCACTAGTTGGTCAAGCTGAAGGTTTTAGAATATGCACTGTTCAGTTATTTGCAGGTCCCTACTCTACTTCATCCCCATTTATATTTTTCCTTCTCCCTTTATATTTTAATTGGTCTGTGCTCTAGACCAGTGCTTCTCGTTTTAATTTTTATACGAATCACCTGGGCATCTTGTTAAACTCCAGATATTGATTCAGTGATGGATGGGGCCGGATTCTGCATTTCTTACAGGCTCCTAGTGATGTCAATGTTGCCATTCCAGGACATTTTGGGTAGTAAGGTTCTAGACCAGGGGTTCTTAGTGTGTGATTCTTGACCAGAAGCATCAGTATCTACTGAATCATGAAATGTGGAGGTGGTGCCCAGCAATCTGTTTTATGAAACTCTTCTGTTGATTCTGATACACACTAACATTTAAGAACTATCATCCTAGTCTATCTTGGGTAGGTATACTGTTCCTAAAATCACCTAAGTGGAAGGTTTTAACCCCGGCTGGATATTCAAAATCATATGGAGAACTTTCAAAAAAGATTGATGTTTGAGCCTCATCCCTGGAGACTTGGAGAGAATTGGTCTGGATTGGGGTCCAGGCATCAGTATTTCTAAAAGCTTCTCAATTGATTCCAATGTACAGCACAGCTGAGAACCATGCTCAGTAAAGAGACTTTCCTGGCACATTACCTGAATGTTCAATAGCTCTCTTGTCAGAAAAAATTTATAACTGTAACACTTCTAACCTAAATCCATTTGTTTTTTGCTATATCCTCTGTAAAGAAAAAAGTAGCTGATTTCCTATCATGTTCTTAATGATTACTGGGTCCTTTGATCAAAAATGGTGTTTCATAAATCATCTCTTCACAAGTGTGTATTTGTTATTTTGAAAGCCTGTCTCGCTATCTCCTTGCAGAGTGCATTATATTTCTGTGCTTTATGAATTAGGAAACATTTCTTGCTAATTCTGTTGGCATAACCTAATAGTTAAGTTGTGCATTGCACAACTGTAGAAAGGTGCTGTTCGTGTTTGTAGCCATCATATATTTGTATATTTATTAAGACTGCTTTCTGGTAGATGGCATTACAGTGCCTCGAGTAAGAGGTGGCTTTTTCCAAATTGTATAATGGCTTCATTTGGGCTAGCAATAGGGCTCTATTTAGTTTAACAAATAAAACTACTATAAATTCATGATGATAAAAATTTATCTCAACTGAAAAACATTCTGAGTAATCAGTTGTTTGACAAATAAGCATTGGTTCCGTTTAGTATCAGTATTAAGCAGTTAATATGCTTTAATTAACTAATACATTGGTAAACTTATGGTGGTAGTGATTTAGTAAAACTTATTTGAAGGTCAGATAAGAAAGATACCTAGTTCATTTGACTATTTTAGAACTATTTTTAAAAGTTGTGTCCATTATGTACTATATTCTGAATGATGACATTATTAAGAAATAACACTTACTATTGCTAAAGCATTTTAGAATATGCAAAGTGCTATTATAGGTTAGCCCAGTGATTTGAACCAAAGCATTATAGAAAGCAATTTAGGAAAGAAAAAGAGACATATTATCACTAGTCATTTTGTTTGCCTTTGGAGGTAATGGAAAATTTTTATTTTTACTTTTTTTTTTTTTTGTTATGTGTAGAAGAGGCAACAGAATAACTTAAGCTAACTCTGCAAATAGAATGGATTCTTTGCCTTTGGGCTTAAAGTGTAAGTGACTGGCTTGTAATGCCACTTTACGACCTGCTGTTATATTCAGTCAGAGTGGAAATGAAACATTTGTATATCATAGCATTCAGTGCTGTGTCGTATATATTTTCTTAATTTGAGAATGTCAAAAGAGTGGTTTGCGTTTGATCCAGTTTCCTCTTTTCCTCTAAGGTTTAAAATTCACGAGTTCTTGTTCAGGGGTATGTTCGTGTATGGGGAGCACATTTTGATGTTTTCATTAACATCAGATAGTATACCATAAGAAAGAATGGAGGCTCTCAGCAGCCAACAAAATTATGTTTAAAATAAAGACCTAACTAAATTTTTACATGAACTTGTCAGCACTTAAAGGAATTTAGAACAAGTTTACTGAGAGTCTTGCCTTTTATATTAATAATACAATTCTATAAAAGGTGATTGAATACTTGTGGAAATCAAGACTGGTAATCCGTAATAAACCTGAAAACATTATTTATTTTATGTCTTCCTAGATACTAGCAGAAGTCCATGTGATCTGAAATTTCAACATTTTTTTCTGGCATTGCAGACACACTGCCTCTATAAATTTTTTTTCCTCAAAAAGCTTTTGAAAACAATAGACTTGAGTTCACACTGCACCAGGAATAAAAGGATAGACAGGGGTAGGCATGATCTTTTTAGCATCTCACAGCTCTGGGTGCTAATCCCTGCTATTTTTGATTTATTATTCATCTTTTAATTAAGTCCCTTTTTTATTAACACAAAAATAGAACAGGATGCAGCCTAGAGTAGAGATTATGAATATGGACTCTGAAGTTAGGCAGCCTAGGTTTTAACTATTGGAAAGGATTTAAAGACATACATGGTGATAGGGGAAGGAAGCTTTGTTATCACTTTTTCATTACTAGCAAAAAATGGACTTTTTGATGTTAACTCTATGAACAAATTTTTTCTATTTGTAATATAGAAATACTTTTTGCCTTTTCCTCCCTTTATCTTCCTTCCTCTTCCTTGCTTTCTCCCTGTGGTTCCCTGGATTTACGATCTTGGCTAATGGAACACCAAGCCCTCAGTCATTCCCCATTCATTCAGCTAGGTAGCGTGGTCTTTGTTTCCTGGGTGGGTTTTTTATCTGCATTCAATATTTAATTAATTACCAAGTCCTGCTCGTTTCCATCTCTGATTTGACTCTGTATTTTACTTAGGATTCTATTATCTCTTGCCTGCACTACTACAGCATCTGCTTTTATTCTCCCTCCATCTAAAGCAGTGATTTTAAACCCTCATTGCGCTTTACAGTCATTTAAAGAATGAGGAGGGCTAGATCTCACTGTAGAACAATTCGGAATCTCTGGAAGTGAATGCCAGACGTCAATTTTAAAAATTGTTTAATTATTTTAATTGACAATTAAAAACAGTGTATATCTATCATGTCTGACATGATGCTTTAAAATACATACGCATTGTGAAATGGCTAACTCAAGCTAATTAACACAAATATTACTTTACATACTTATTGCTTTCTTAGTAATTTTCAAGAATACAATACATTGTTATTAACGTGGTCACCATTTTGTACAATAGATCTCTTGAACTTATTCTTCCTATCTAACAGAAATTTTGTACCCTTTGACCAATTGTCTCCACAATGTCCTCCCACCCCTAGCTTTTGGTAATTATCATTCTGTTCTCTCCTTATAACAGTTCAAATATTTTAGATTCCATATATGAGTGAGATCATGCAGTATTTGTCTTTCTGTGCCTGGCTTAATATCCTCCAGATTCATCCATGTTGTGACAAATGACAGGATTTCCTTCTTTCTTGAGGCTGAATAGTATTCCATTATGTATATATACAACATTTTTTTTTTGAGATAGGGTCTCACTCTATCACCTAGGCTGGAGTGCAGTGGCACAATCATAGCTCACTGCAGCCTCGAACTCTTGGGCCCAAGCAATCCTCCTGCCTCAGCCTCCTGAGTGGCTAAGACTACAGGCGTGCACCACCATGCTTGGCTAATTTAAAAAATTTTTGTAGATACAGAGTCTCACCATGTTACCTAGGCTAGAGCATTTTCTTTATCCATTTTTCCTTTCATGGAAACTTAGATTGATTCCATATCTTGGCTATTGTGAATAATGCTGCAATGAACATGGGAATGCAGCTATTTCTTTGACATATTGATTTCACTTCCTTTGTTTATATACTCAGTAGTGGGATTGCTAGATCATATGGTAATTCTATTTTTAATTTTTTAAGGAACCTCCATACTGTTTTACATAATGGCTGTATTAATTTACATTTCCACTAACAGTGTGCAAGGGTTCCAATTTTTCCACATCCTCTCCAATGCTTATCTTTCATCTTTTTGATAATAGCCATTCTAACAAGTGTGAGGCTATATCTCATTTTTCTTTGTATTTCCCTGATAATAAGTGACGTTGAGCATTTTTCATATAGTTGTTGGCCATTCGTATGTCTTCTTTTGAGAAATGTCTATCCCAGTTTTCAGTCAGATTATTTATTTTTATTAATATTTTTTGGTATTGAGTTGTTTGAATTCCTTATGTATTTTAGCTAGTAGCCCCATATCACTTGTATGGTTTGCCAATATATTCTCCCCTTCTATAGATTGTGTCTTCACTCCGTTGATTGTTTCCTTTGCTGTTCAGAATTTTTTTAGTTTGATATAATCCCATTTGTTTATTTTTGCTTTTGTTGCTGGTGCTTTTGGGTCACATCCAAAAATTCATTGCCCAGAGCAATGTCATGGAGCTTTTCTCCTTTGTTTTCTTCAAATAGTTTTAAAGTTTCAGACCTTATGTGTAAGTCTTTAATCCATTGTGAGTTGATTTTTATACATTGTGTGAGATGAGGGTCTAATTTTATTCTCCTGCCTATGGATATCCAGTTTTTCTAATGTCATTTATTGAAGAGACTGTCCTTTCTTTATTGTGTATTCTTAGCACACCTGTTGAAGATCAGCTGACCCAAAATGCATGGATTTATTTCTGGGCTTCCTATTCTGTTCCATTGGTCTATGTCTGTTTTTATGCCAATACTAGGCTGTTTTCATTATTATGGCTTTGTAGATTTTCAAATTGGTAGTGTGATAACTCTGGCTTTTTTTGTTGTTGTTCAAGATTGCTTTGGATATTTGGGTCTTCTGTGGTTTCATACAAATTTTGGGATTGTTTTTTCTATTTCTGTGAAAAAAGTAATTTGGTAGGGATTGCTTTGAATCTGTGGATTGCTTTGCCTAACATTAACATTTTAACAACATTAATTCTTCCAATACATGAACACAGATGTCCTTCCATTTATTTGTGTTTTTTTCTATTTCTTTCACCAATGTTTTACAGCTTTCATTGTTCAGGTCTTTCGCTGTCTTGGTTACATTTATTCCTTAGTATTTTATTTTTTGGTAGCTATTGTAAATGGGATTATTTAATTGATTCTTTTTTAGTTTATTGTTAGTATATGGAAACACTATTGATTTTTGTATGTTGATTTTGTATCCTGCAAATTTACTGAATTCATTTATTAGTTCCAACAGGTTTTTTTTTTTTTTTGGTGAAGTCTTCAGGGTTTTCTGTATATGAGATCATGACATGTGCAAACAGGAACAATTTAACTTCTTTTCTGATTTTGTTGCTTTTTATTTCTTTCTCTTGCCTGATTTCTCTGCCTATATCTCCAGCACTTTGTTTACTAGTAGTGGCAAAAGTGATCATCCTTGTTTGCTTCTGAATCTTAGAGGAAAGGCTTTCCACATTTTGCTGTTGAGTATAATGTTAGCTGTGGGTTTGTCATATGTAGCGTTTATTGTATTGAGCAACATTCCTTTTATACCTAACTTGTTGAGAGTTTTTATCATGAAAAGGTGTTGAATTTTGTCAAATGTTTTTACTGCATCTATTGAGATGATCATAAAGTTTTTGTTTTTCACTCTGTTAATGTGGTATATCACATTTATAGAATTGCATATGTTGAACCATCCTTGCATCCCTGGGATAAATCCCACTTGATCATGTGAATGATCCTGTTAATGTACTGTTGAATTTGGTTTGCTTGTATTTTATTGAGACTTTTTGCATCCATGTTCATCAAGGGTATTGACCTGTAATTTTCTTTGCTTATTATGTCCATATCTGGCTTTGGTAGCAGAGTAATGCTGGCCTCAAAAATGGGTTGAGAAATATTCCATCTTCTTCAATTTTTTGGAAGAGTTTGAGAAAAATCAGTATTAGTT
The DNA here is from genome assembly GCA_023783475.1 of Daubentonia madagascariensis. Classification (NCBI taxonomy): domain Eukaryota; kingdom Metazoa; phylum Chordata; class Mammalia; order Primates; family Daubentoniidae; genus Daubentonia; species Daubentonia madagascariensis. The sequence continues at coordinate 43,692,499 of JAKFHU010000600.1, read as the reverse complement.
TTTTAAATATGTCCTAGAATTCAGCAGTATAGCCATCAGGTCCTGTGCTTTTCTTGTGGGAGACTTTTTATTACTGATTCAATCTCCTCACTCATTATTTGTCTGTTCAGATTTTCTGTTTCTTTATGATTCAGTCTTGGTAGGTTGTATGTGTCTAGGAATTTATCTGTTTCTTGTAGGTTATTTAACTTTTTGGCATATAATTGTTCATAGTAGTCTCTTATGAGCCTTTATTTTTGTGGTATCAGCTATAATGTCTCCTCTTTTACTTCTGATTTTATCGATTTGAGTTCTCTCTCTCTGTTTGTTAAGCTAGCTAAAGGTTTGGCTATTTAAAAGAAAACAACTCTTAGTTTCATTGATCATTTCTCCTGTTTTTCTAGTTTCTATTGAATTTACTTCTGCTCTGATCATTTTTATTTCCTTTCTTGTGTTAATTTTGGGCTTAGGTTGTTCTTATTTATTTTCTTGAGGTGTAACATTAGGTTGTTTATTTGTGATCTTTCTCTTTTTTTTGATGTAAACATTTTTTGCTATAAACTTCCCTCTTAGAACTGCTTTTGCTGCAGCCCATAAATTTTGGTATATTATATTCCCATCTTCATTTTTAAGATATTTTTAAATTTTCACTTTTAATTTTTTCTTTGAGCAATTGGTTGTTCAGGAGCATGTTGTGTAATTTCCATGTATTTGTGAATTTTCCAAAATTCTTCCTGTTATCGATTTTTAGTTTTATACTATTTGTAGCCAGAAAAAATATTTAATATGATTTAAATCTTCATAAATTTGTTAAGACTTGTTTTGTGGCCTAACATATGATCTATCCTGGAGAATGTTTCGTGTGTGCTTGAGAAGGATGTGTATTCTGTTGCTGTTGAATGCAGTGTTCTGTATATGTCTGTTAGGTCCATTTGGTCTGAAATGTAAATTTAATGTATCTTTATTAATTTTCTGTCTGGGTAATTTATCCATTACTGAAGATGGAGTATTGAAGCTCCCTAGTATTATTGTATTACAGTCTATCTCCATCCAGCTTTAGTAATATTTGCTTTATATATATATAGGTGCTCTAATGTTGGGTGCATATACATATTTATATTGTTATCTCCTCTTGATGAATTGATCCCTTTATCATTATATAATGACCTTCTTTGTCTTGTTTTACAGTTTGACTTAAAACCTATTTTATCTGATGTAAGCATAGTTGCCACTTCTCTATTTTGGTTTCCATTTGCATGGAATGTATTTTTCTGTCTCTTCACTTTCAATCTGTGTGTGTCCATAAAGGTAAAGTGTCTCTTATACACATTGTATTGTTGGGTCTGTTTTTTTTTTTTTTAATCCATTTAACCATTCTGTGTCTTTTGATTGGAGAATTTAATCCATTTACATTCAAGATAATTATCGATAGGTAAGGACTTACTACTGTCATTTTGTTAATTTTTTTTCTGGTTGTTTTTAGATCCTTTGTTTCTTTTTTCCTCTCTTGCTTTCCTCTTGTAATTTGATTATTTTCTCTAGTAGTATGCTTTGATTCCTTACTTTTTATCTTTTCTGTATCTGCCATAGGTTTTTTATTTGTAGTTTCCATGAAGTTGACACAAAATAACTTATAGTTATTACAGGCAATCTTAAGCTTATAATGGCTTAACTTTGATTGCATAAAAAAGTCAACATTTTTACTCCAAGACCCCCCATTTTATGTTTTTCATGTCACAATTTACACAATTTTATATCATGTATTCTTTAATGAGTTATTTAGCTATTATTATTTTTAAGAGTCTGTCTTTTAATCTTCATACTAAAGATATAAGTGATTTATATACCACCATTACAGTATTAGTCTGAATTTGACTGTACTTACTTTTACCAGTTAGTTGTATGCTTTCATGTTTTCATGTTACTAATTAACATCTTTTTCTTCCAGCTTAAAGAACTCCCTTTAGCATTTTTTGTAAGACAGGTGTAGTGATGAACTCCTTCAGCTTTTGTTTGTCTGGGAAGTCTTTATCTCTCCTCATTTCTAAAGGATAGCTTTGCTGGGTAAAGCATTCTTGGAAGCCAGTTCTTTTTTTTCCTTTCAGCATTTTGAATATATCATCCCACTCTTCTGAGAAGTCTGCTGCTAGTCTTATTGAAACTCCCTTATATGTGATATGCTTTTTTTCTCTTGCTTCTTGGGATTCTCTCTTTGTCTTTGATTTTTGACAATTTAATTATAATATCTCTTAGTGTAGTATTGTTTAAATTGAATCTGATTATAGACCTTTGACCTTCTTATACCTGGATATTTATATCTTTCTCCATGTTTGGAAATTTTTCTTCTATTATTTATTTAAATAAGCTTTCTGGCCCTTTATCTTTCTCTTCTCTTTCTTGACATTCTATAACTCAAATATTTGCTCTTTTGATGATGTCCCTATAAATCCTGTAAGCTTTCTTTATTCTTTTTTATTCTTTTTCCTTTTTCCTCCTCTGACTGTATATTTTCAAACAACCTGCATTTGAGTTTACAGATTCTTTCTTCTGTTTGACCAATTCTGTTGTTGATGCTGCCTATTTGCATTTTTCATTTTATTTATTGTATTTTTCAGCACCAGAATTTCTATTTTCTAATAATTTCATTGTCTCTTTTAAATTTTCCATTTTGTTTGTTTATTGTTTTCTTCATTTAATTGAATTGTTTCTCTGTATTTTCTAAAGTTCAGTGAGCATACTTAAAACAATTATTTTGAATTCTTTGTTGGGTAGTTTATATACCTCCATTTCTTTAGGGTTGGTTACTGGTGCTTTATTTTGTTCCTTTGCTGGTGTCATATTTCCCTGAGTGTTCTTGATCCTTGTGCCCATGCATTGGTGTCTGCATTGAAGAAGTAGGGACGTATTCCAATCTTTGCAGTCTGGCTTTGTTAGAAGAGTCCTTCACTAGTCATTTCATCTAGAGATTCTTGTCAGGTTGTCTTGTGTAATCCATGGGCTGGCTTGCTGCAGGAGTTCTTGAGCAGGCTGGCCTGGTTCCTGGATTAGTAGATGGGTGAGCTTTGTGCCTGGGTCTGTAGGGTTGGGTCTGGAGCTGGGATCCACTTGGGTGGATTTCTTGATTGGGTCTGTGGGGTGGGCCTAGAGCCTGAGTCCATGAGGGCAGGCCTGGAGCCTTTATTTCTGGGGCCTGGATAGTAGCCTGGGTCCACAAAGGCTTACCTGGCACTGGGGTGGGTCTTGGATGAGTCTTCAGGGGAGGCCTGGTACTGGGGTGGCCCCAAAGCCTGGGGCTATTGGGACCAGCAAGATGCTGTGGCTGGTTGGAGGCTTGGATCTGCTGGGGTTGGCCTAGTGTGGGGATAGGCCTGGAGTTTGAGGTTATGTGGGCTCACCCAGTGCTGAGTTTTACTGGGGTGGATCTAGTATTAGGGTCTGAGGCAAAGTTTAGTGCTCACTTGCCTCTTTTTCCCCATTGTGGAGGATCTCTCTCTCCATGTTATGCTACCTGTGCCTGGGGGAAGGGTGATGTGGGTAATGTAAAACTATCCTTCTTACCCTTTTAAATGTGTCTTTTCTTATTTCTGTGCAACACCCAGGTGCAGTAATCTCTCACCTGGCTTCCTTAGCCCTTGTGAAGGTATTTTTGTGTGTGGATACTTATTCAAATTGATGTTTCTATGGGTGAATGAGCTCTGGAAAGTCCTATTCCACCATCTTGCTAACATCTCAATTCCACGAAATCAAGGCATCAATATTTTTTAAAGGTTTCTCAGGTGACTCAAATGTATGACAATGGTTTAAGAGCCTGTGTTGTAAACTCTTTTCTTACAACAATGATTCTCAAAGTGTGATCCTCAGACCAGCAATATCAACAGTGCCTGGGAAGTTGGAAATTCAAATCCTCAGGCTCCAATCCAGACCTACTGAGTCAAAAACTCTGGGCTTGGGGCCCAGAAATATGTATTCTAATAACTCCCCAGATGATTCTGATGCACACTCAAATTTGAGAACTGATGTACTACAACAGCAGTCTCCTTTTTTTTTCCTTCAGTTTTGCACCACTACCAGAGTTTTAAAAATACATTCATTTCTATTTAGCTATACTTATCTAATTGTAAAATAGTACACATGCAACTTTCATTAGCTAAATTTCCAGGCAAAATATGCATTCAGAGTGAAATTAATTGTAAGAATGATATAAATCAATAGCGCAAGTACACATGTTGGTAAATTTGTGTTTTCTTTTTATAGTACATAAGTAACTCTTTGCATTTACTTTATAATGAAAATGGAGCAGAGTGAATAGATTATATTGGTTGAGGGATATAAACTAAGACTACCAAAATTTGGATCTCATCTCTACCAATACCAAACTGGCCTGGGCAATTTAATTGATGTCTTTGTGCCTCATTTTCTCATCTGCAAAATGCAGCTGATAAATGCCTTTCTCATGGAATTTTTTTGATTTACTGAGTTGATACACATATATCACTCAGAAAGTGCCTGGCCATAGTATGTGTTCAAAAAACATTAGTTATTCCTATGAAGAATCCAAGAACTGTCAGCTCTGTCATTTTCTTGTTGTCAGTTTTTTTTTTTTTTGGTGTCTTTGTATTAGTATAAACCTCAATCTATTATTTTTTGCAGGAATCTTCTTAAGCCACCTATTTACTTTGTGAGGGTTGGTTTAAACTAGATAATATAATTCATAAACCCATTTAATTTGGTGCTCAGGTACTGCCACATGCCCTAGTCCCATGAAAATGAACTAATGGGAAAGGCAATGCTGTTATAACATCTGTGGAACTGCTGCTCTCTGTTCAAGGTCCTTGATACATGGACCAAGGGAGAATATCTGCATCAGCTCCTATGCTGAATATTGGAAAAGCTTAATATATTTTTTATTGCACCAGACAAAAATAAATACAAATAAAATTCTGGTTTACTCTCCCATCTTCGTGGATGGTCCTACACAACCTCAGGGGAAAGCACCCCACCATGGAAGATTTTCTCTAGGTCAGGGCTTCTCAAACTATAATGTACATATAAATCATTTGAGGATTTTCTTAAAATGCATGTTCTGATTCAGTAGGTCTGGAGCTGGTTCTGAGATTCTGCATTTCTAACAAATTCCCAGGTGATGCTGATGCTGCTGGTTCATGAACCACACGTTGGAATAACGAGGCTAGAGTATGGTAGTTTTCTCCTTAAACACAAATTGTTCATGATCTTCCACTACTTGAGTAAAACCCCATGAAGTTATATTATCAGTATACAATATCCTTCAATATTTATTTACTTTCATCCTTTTCATCCTAACTTGCCTCCTGCCATTTCTCTTCATGTATCTTATGCTTCAGAATACTGAGAACTCGTTTGGATTCACTGAACACAATATTCTTTTACACCTGTATTCCAAGAGCCAACAAGACAGGATAAGAAGGTTGGGAAGAAAAAAAGGAGACATGACTGTTTAATAAAGTCTTAAAGTCAATGGTGATCTCAAACTTAGAAACTTAATGTCTTTGATGTTTGCGTGCTTAATATTTCTGACATTTCCAAATGCTAAATTTTCTCAATAGATGATCAGTATAGAAAATTTTTAAAAACTTCCTTGAGTACCTTTTGCTTTTTAAAAAATGTCATATGTAATCTTAAAATGTGGCATATTCTTACAGTATGATGCTAACAACAAGAAGCCTGCAATAATCTAAATACTTCGTACAAGTGTTTAATAGTTGTAAACTTCAAAAATATTTTTCTAAATCAAGGCTAAAGATTTTTAAACTATTTTTGTAAAGGTAAAAAAATAAAAATTGTGTTTATTTAATATATTTTATAATGCTATCTTATGTAGAAATAAACTTTTTTCCTGAAATATCATTATACTTATTTTGAATTGAGTGCCACATATTTAAAGGCTGGCTTTATGTTTCCAGTAACAAATAAAAGTGTTGGGGATGGCTATTACATTAAATATGAGAATATACCTAATAGTTGACAACGAATAAAATTTTAGGAGTGGCAGAGATCAGTAGGTCATAAGCTGAGATGTTAGAATTGTCGAAAATAAAAGTTAGAGGTATTGTATTTTTATACCTAATTTGGAGACCTTCCAAATGACTTTTGAAAAGTATTATTCACTATTATTATTAAACTGGACCCCTTGGGACAAAACCAACAAGTGTGGCCTGATTTTAATCCGTCCATCTGCCTGAAGTTACATAGGTCTATACACAGAGGAGTTTACTCCCAGAATGAGTTTAGAATCATAGACTCATAGAATTCCACTAGTTTTACCAAAATTTGACTAATTCTAATCCTACATATATATCTCCTATGCATATATATATATATGTTGGATTTCAGTGTGTATATATGTAATATTATGCAATATATACACTCATATATACTCACTATACATATTGATATTATATACATATTAAATGAATATGATATATACTTATATACATACACACACACACCTACACACTGAGACTGTGAGAGGTGGGCACAAGTCCCTTGAGGTTAGCTCGAGAACATCCTAAATATTTTGTGGCAGTCCTGGCCCAGGCTGGAAGGGTGCCATCCCCACCCTGGACTGGAATATCCCAAATGCTACTGCAAAACATGAGTAGATGCTTTTGTGCTCTTGGACCTCTGTATTTTAGTCAGCATGCCTTGTTATGTTTATATTAGAATACTGGTTTTCATTTTAATAACTATTCAAACAGATTCCGAGTGCACAAATAAAAGATTTGCATAGTGTATTAGAAGGACAAGAAAAAACAATGAGAAGCGTGTTATCATTTTCTTCATGGTAGTGTCCCTGCTGTAAGGGTACAGTGATCAGTTATGTGTCGTTTTGAGCTACAGAACCCTCATGTTCTGTTAACTGTGGTGTTAGGAAAATGTCTCCTGGCAATTTTCCATCACGTCTGTTCCCTGAGTATTTACATTAGAAGTGACATTTTTATGATGGGTACAAAAAAAAAATCCTCTTTTCTCAGCATTTCCCCATTATGGGTACAAGATATTTTCCTCCCTATAAAATACACTTTAGGAATGTAACTTAGTGATACACATTAGATACTGGAGCTTGGAGAGGTAAAGGGTTCCGTTCAATCTCTGCCTCATTATTAGCTCCTTCTGTATTTCATTTCTTGATCTAATGTAAATTGAACAAGGGAATATTTGGAACACTAGTAATGGGTTTTGGAGAAAAAAAAAGCATTGAATAGAAGCTTTCAGAAACTCTTATGTTGAAAAAATTTGGTGAAGGCAGTTTCTTTCTACTCTCAAAAAGATATTTACAACAGAGTCAAGCACATTAGGTAATGAAAGACATGGCTCATATTTTGATCAATACCTCCCAGCTGATACATAATTCAGCCTGAATGGGACATGGTATTCATTTTTCTTCATGACACTGAGTAACTTGATGCTATTTCAAATGGTAAATCCATAGGTTTGGTTTATAAAAAGATAAAGTCTTTTAATAGTTTGCAGGCCAAGGACTAAATTGATAAGGTTCTAGTTTTAGTTTCCTTAAAGGAAGATTAGCTTCATGTTAGTGTCAAAATTTAGTAAATGAACAAAATCACCATGTCTTCAGTTGCTATAATTGCACTGTTTCTAAACTCTTTTCTTCCCTTTTCTCTCTGCCTTCATTACCCCAAACACTCTCAGAAATTTCCCTAGGAACCTTTAAAATTCACAGTGAATTTCAGTATCTCCTGTTTATACTACTAACTCTCTGAAAATAAATCTATTGTTTAGATGCCAGTTAATATTAGGTAATACTTTGTACTGCGATGGGAAATAATAAAAAAAAAATCAACAAGTAACCACTGGATGTTCATGATTTTTTCCTCAGGGGCTTCAATAAGTATTTGATTTTGTTTGAAATTAATGCTATACAGTTTTAGACTAAGAACCCAACATTGGCTCCTTTGAATTGTACATTTGCAAATTTTTTTTTAAATTGAATATTGTATGTACTACTAGTACAGCTTAAGCTAAGAGGAGCTGGCCTTAAGGCACAATGAATCTTTGTTTTCACTTTATCAAACCTACATAAATAATTTCTTTTGGAGGTAACCACTTTGTACTCAGACTGTCTAAAGTACATATGAATTTAAAAATACATTTTATTGACAACTGAAAATATCAAGAGTTAAGAATGCTCATTTATAAATAGTACTGTTTTCATACTGTCTTCTGCTGGAAATGTGAATCTGTCAATTAAAGAGTGTCAAAGAGCTATTCAAACCTCTGAAATGATTCTCGGCTACCTAAGACTTTTAAAACAAGAAAGACTTGTGAGTTCCATGCTGTGGGATGGGCTCACTCTAGTAACAGACACTCATTAAAGAGCTGATTAGTGACAGCCCCTAACACAGCATTGTTTTTTCCTCCCTTCATGTGATGATGCTAATACATATGATTAGACTTGGTATTCTAGCTGTATAAAAGATTTTATAATTTATTTGGGAAATCTGTTGACAATGATATTGAATGGTAAACTAGTATTCTTTGAAAGCATTAATTAAAATTTAAATACTTGAATATATTAATATATAACCTGCATTTTATAAATATGCCCAAGATATTCGTAGACACTGTCAACTCTACCCTCCTCTTTGGATGGATCGCTACTCTTGGATGATGTGATATAATGCTCTGCCTTTTATGACAGCATCTTGTCAGTAGTATTCGTTGTGGGCCCTGCTCCATTTTCCCCCTTCCTCTGCCTGTCTCTTAAATATCAGTGCTCCTCACACATCTGTTTTAGTCCTCTTTTCTACTCAACATTGGTCTTGGTCTCCTCCCAACTGCATGTCGATAACTTCTCAAATCTGCTCCTCCACTCAAACCTCTCCGCAATGCATCAGATTTCTACACTCAGCTTCTTAGTAGATATCTCTATTTGGATATTCCAGGGGCAACTCAAACTCAGCATGTCCAAAGCAGGATTTGACACTATATGCTTCAGTCATATTGATTCAGTTTTTTTGTTTACTGAAAGTACTGTGTTCTCTCTTTTTTGCATTTGCTATTCCAGTAGCCTGAAATGCACTTTCCCTCTGGTTACTTCCTATTCACGCTACAGTCTCATAATTGGCTTTCTCTAGGAAGCCTTTTCTTATTCTTACGTCAATATTAGGCACTTCTTTTATAATGTACAGTAATGGTAATAAAGATAAAGGTAATGATAATAACTGTGTTAGTTTCCTATTGATGCTATAACAAATTAGCACCTACTTAGTGGCTTAAAACAACAAAAATTTATAATCTTACAGTTACATAAGTTGGAAGTCTGACACTGCTTTCACTGGAGGATTTAGGGGACAATTTCTATTTCTTTTTTAACTATTGCAGTTTCTAGAGGCTGTTTGCATTCTTCAGCTCATGGCCCCTTTCGTCTTCAAAGCCAGCAATGGACGTAGAGTCTTTCTCATATTGCATCACCTTGACATTGGCTCTTTTTCTGCTTCCTGCTTTCACTTTTCAGGACCCTTGTGATTACATTGGGTTCACCTGGATAATATAGGCTATTCTTCCCATCTTAAGGTCAGCTGATTAGCAACCTCAATTCTACTTGCAACCATAATTCCCCTTTGCCAAGTAACCTAATATATTTACAGATTCTGGGAATGAGGACATGGGCATCTTTGGGGGACAATTTTCTGTCTACCACAATAACTAACAGTTATTGAGAACTTACCACTTGCTAGGTACTGTTCTAAGCACCTCACATGTATTAACTCATATAGTTGTCAAGAACTGTGAAGAGTCTGAGATTTTACCTTACTCTATTTGTAATCTTAACAAGTCAGCCTATTGTTTCATGAATGCTGGCAGGAGTCATCAAACTCTTGGATTAGAAACAAAAGACATTATTATTCCAGCTATAGTAGTAGCTAGACTATTAGCATTTTTTTGGTGCCACTTTCCTGAGCTCCAATTCCCAAGAGTGACACAAAGAGGTCCAGATGATACCTGCACGTGCAATGGATTATATTACAGGTGAATATCCCTGACCCTGGAGAAGCTGGTTCTTTTATAAGTGATGGTATGTGTGCCCACCCTTTGCTCTGGAGAGCACATTATTTCTGCTTTTGCTATATAAACATTCTTAAAAAGATAGTGTGGAACAAAAAGCCATCAGTACCTGTGCTCATAAGACATACAGAAATTTTAGAGACCCTTGAGAATTGTGTTCCAACAATAGCCTTTACAGTAATCCTGTTGAAATAGTTGCGATTATATTATCACTATTTTACAGGTGAGGAAAATGAGGGGCAGAAAGGATCAGTAATGTGCCCCATTAAGTAGCAGAATTGAGATCATGTTCTTAATCCCCGTTCTATGCTGTATCCATTATACTTTGCACTCATCATAGCATATGCACTATACTGTAATTGCCTTCATGTGTGTCTACTATATATATGCTTTTTAACTTATTTGTATCCCCCATTAGTTTTTAAGCTCCACAAGAATTTAAAGGGACTGTATCTTTATTGTTCAAGGTTGATATGTCCAGTGCATAGATCAGTCTGGCCTGTATTAGGTAATAAATAAGTATTTTTAGAATATATGAAAATACATTGTAAATGGAACCTTAATAGGGAGGAACCTTTACGTTCAACCTGTATTCTCTTAAACTACAACAAATCATTGTTATATAACAAGCATTAGTCAACATGGCCTATCACCAATTGATGGGAATAAAAGTCATTTGGTATGTTTTCTGTGTTCATGTCTAATTATGTCCATTAAAGCAAAGACTGTGCATTTTGAAAGTACTAGATGTACCATAAAGAAAATGCACAATATGATGATGAAAATTAAAGTAGGGCTAATTTTAAAAATTAAAGGGGTGAGAAACTAACAAATATTCCCTGTGCATGTGGGATAGGTCCTTGGCATAGGAAGTCTTTTTCAGGGAAAAAGGAAATCAAGCAACACATGAAAAGTGCTCTTCCATTGCAATTGACAGTAATCAGTAAATGTCGAGGAAAAGTGATTGCAGAAATGAAAAAAAAAAGTGTTTTTTTTTTAGTTTGTAGCAGGAGGATCAGCAAAAACATTGACTGTGTATTATGGCCTAATGCTAATTCAGGAGAACGCTAGGAGTTTGAGAACTTGAAAGCTAAGCTTGTGAATACAAGTAGTGCTGATGAAAATTCTGTTACCAGCCAAAATGTGTAGTTGCGACTAGCCTTTTTTGAATGAAAGATGCCCAAATGAAAAGTCCATCAGGAGAAAAGTATATTTTGTTTTAAAACTTTAAAGGACTGACTCACACTTAAATCTGATGAGAATGTATCCAAGAATAGCAAATCTTAAACTCCTCTTTGTTAAATGAACTTAAAAACAGTCATTCAGAACCTAACCTGTTTGTGAGTAAAAAATCTTCGGAATGTATACTTGAAAAGAAGAACAGGATGGTTGTTCTCATTTTATAAATATTAGTAGTGGGTTATTTCTATAAATTTTATCTAATTAATATTGCTATTTCAAATGCAATTTGTATTTTTGCTAGCCACATATGTTAACCTTCAGAGCAAAGAGTTTTATTTTTTATGCTTAAATATAAATGCGTATGTAAGTAGTATCTTGAGCAAGTGCCAGTCATGGCATAATCAAAATACAACTTTTTGGTTTTTTACTTCCTATGCCTTTAAAATTTATTTGGTGTCCCTGAATGATAACATGGGCATATCCTATGATGTTTTTTGGCCTATTCTTAGGTAGGTCCTATGTTGGTCTAAGTCATAAAATAAAATTTCAATTCATAAATTAAAATCCCTAATCTAAGATATTAAACAAAACTTCATCTTTATTCACTAATCAACAGCATGGTAATTCTCAGCAAAGCCAATAAAGATAAAAACAGAAGTATTTATGAAATGTTGTGAACTTAGTTATTCAGAACAATTTAAACATAGTGTTAAGGGGGCAAATTGTTGGGCATTGAGGGTGAGTAAAAGATGAGCAAGTAGAGAAAGTCAGATTTTTATGTTAATTTATGTTATCACATTCTCTAGTACTATAGGAATCATTTCCTGTCCATGATTTTTTGGACTAATTAATTAGAAGCAGATTACTATGCATAATTTTATCTAGGATTTTCTTTGAATTTCCAAGCAGATTAGATTCTGAAACATTTGAGTTCTCTTACTTCTGCTTTCAAGGCATATGAAAGAATTATGGGTGTACATTTTTAACGGACATAGTCTTATAACAAATTTATTTTGCAAAAATGAAAATAATCCAGTTCATTGTGAATTAATGTTATCTGCCTCAAATAAGCAAAAGAATATTTCAGTTACTGACACAGGTTTTTTTTTTTAAACAGATTCATTGAGGTAAAATGACATACAATAAACTGTTCATATTTAAAGTATACAATTTGATGCCTTAACATATATATACACACATGACATCATCACCATAAGGAACATATCCATCACTCCCAAAAATTTCCCGTTGCTATGTTGCAACCCCTCCCATCTTTGTTCCCAGGCAACCACTGATCTGCTTCTGACACCAGAGATTAGTTTGCATTTTCTGAAATTTTATATAAATGACATAAATCATACAGTAAATATTCTTTTTTCTTCTTTTTTACTCAGTATAACTATTTTGAGATTAACCCATGTTGTGGCCTGTATCTGTAGTTCATTTCTTTTCATTGCTGAGTAGTATTTTGTTGTATGACATACCATACTTTATTCATTCACCTCTTGATGGACATTTGGGTTGTTCCTAGTTTTTAGCTATTGGAAATACGGCTTTTATGAATATTTGTGTACAAGTTTTTGTGTGGATATATTCTTGGATACAAGTGCTCTTCCGTTATAAAACTAACATATAAGATTCCTTAACTTACGAAAGTATAGAGCAGAGGCATAGAGTTAAAACACCTATCTATAGTTGTTTGAACGAAATCTAAATTTCTTCAATACTTTGTTATATGGTTATTTTCTGTGTAATGGCATAATCTAAGCTTTTTTAGTTTCTCTTTCCCCATCTACAAACATGGTTTTCCCCATATTTATTATAAAGCCTGTGTGTGTATAACTAAGAGGCAGCCCCCTGCTACTGTGTTTTACTCTGTTCCTCCCTTTATGTGACTCTGGCTCCATTTGTTGAAGAGTCTTTGATTGATTGATCTATAACCTTGCTACCCAGGCCTGACTTCTGTGCCCTCGAACATCTGAATATCAATATGTAACCAGCTACCTGCTTAGGTCACCGGTGCCTGATATCTTTGTCACCAGCCTTCAACTGTCCCGGGACCATATGCTGCTAGTCAGGATTTTGCTCTCTGATAACTGCCCCCTAATTGTACCTTCCTCTTCATTCCAAACTCCTAGACCCTGCATCCGGCTCTTATGTCTGGAGTCTTCTCACTATGCTATTTGAGCCAATCCAGATCTCAGTGTGTGGCTTGGTCTGCTCGCTTAACCTTGGGGATCTGAATACTCTTGGCTCTGGGAGGACTACAGCATGCAGAATTGCCTCTCCTCTGTAACAGGCTTGGTTCAGAGAGGTTGCTCATTAGTCCACATGTTCTTACAAGTAAATGACACCAGACCTGCTACTGATGTTACCATCTCCTGGTGACAGGCAAAGTTGACATACCCTGGTTCTGTTGTCTGGTTTGTACATATTTAGGCAAGGTCTTATGTAGAAGAATATCTATTTGTTAGGTACTTGCAATTTGTACCAGTTCTCTGACTTATGTTCCTCCACGGTATATATTCAGCCACACCTACTTCTTTCTGTTTGTCCAACGTATTTGTCTCATTTCCATCTTAGAGCCTTTGCTTTTGTTGTCCTCTCTTCTTAAGAATACACTTCTACAGATCATCAAACAAGCTAGGCTTCCACCATCATTCACATCTCAGGCAAAATGTGATTACCTTAGAAAGGCCTGCCTTGACCATGCTACGCCCACACACCACAGCAATCAATCATATCTTATACTGTTATATTTTCTTTGTAGCATTTATCATTTACTAAGTTTCTTTCACTCATTTATCACTTGTTAATTGACTTCATGTACACACCCACATATGCATATAAGCACCATGATGGCAGAAAGCAAGGAGCTTTAAGGACAGAGCAAAACAATGCCTATATTGAGTAAAGGAGATGCTCAATGAATATTTGTTTTGTACATGAATGCGTAGAGTACCTCTGTCTGCCTGTTGAACTCCTATTTGTCTGTGGAAGTCCGACTTAAATACCATTTCTTTCAAGAATCTCCCTAACCAGATTTGTTTTTTCTCTTTTGAGCACTTTTTATTCTTAATTTAGTTGCCATTATTTTCTCTGTTGTGTTACAGCTGCCATGCCCTCATTCACAGTCTAAAATGTAGTAGAATTCAGGGATAATATTTGGCTAATTTTAATATAGATTTCAGACTTATGAGCACAACCAATGTTGAGAAGATATTTGTTGAAGTCAGGGATAAATGAAAATCAATCAAATTATAAAACTTGATAATTTTATTCTTTTTCTTATTATGAAATATTTAAAGCATACAGAAAAGAATCAGTAATATTATAACCAGTACCCATCAACAACTTTTAAAAATTAGTATTAAATATTAATATTAAATTAATAATAATATTAAAGATACAACTATTACATTCCTGTGTGATTACCTTTCATCCCATCCTGCTCCTTTCTTCCCTGAGGCAATCATGATCCTGAATTTGGTATTTATCATTGCTATATGCATGTGTTTGTGTGTGCATTTTACCATTACTGTCTATCTCTCTGTGTATGTTCATGGGTGAGTATCCATTTATAACACATGGTATTATTCTGCTTGTTTTTAAGTAGTAAATGATATGGGTCATTTTAAAACTTACTTGTTTCTTCAACATTATGGTTTCTCAGATCATCCATGTTGATGCATATAGTGTTAGAATATAGTGGTGAGATCATTTATTTTGATTGCTGTATAGCATTCCTTTATACAACTATTTCACAGTTTCTTCGTCCATTATCTTGCTGAAAGGCATTTAGTTTTCCATTTTCAGTCTTATAAACAATACTCAATACTACAGTGAACATTCTTTTATAGTTTTCCATTGCATCTTAGGGTTTATATTGAGAAGTGGAACTTCTGGGTCAGAGACTATGAACACTATGCATGACATTGTGATTAAGAGCACAGGCACTGGAGCCAGGATGCTGGGTTCAAATCCCTAACCTGCAACTTGCTAGCTTTCCCCGGAAGCAATGAGCACCAGCTATTTTCAGCTTCAGCCTCTTTTCATGAGCATGTGTGCCTTACCTCAACCCCTGGCATCAAGTAGTCAGCTTGGCTTAGTTCCTCTTGGCTCTGGCAGGATCTGTGGGGGCCAATTCCCAGCTGCCACTGCCTGCTTCTGGAGCCAGACCCCAGCAGGCCTGTGGCTTCACACACAATCACCACTTTGCATTTCTGCATCATTTCTGGTCCATGGAGAGGTTTATTTTTGAGCCTGGAGATGTTTTTTAGTTTTCCCTTTTAATATTTTATTTATCATTGCTATGTGTCTAGAGCACAGTGAATACATCAAAGCATGAATTTTTTGTGTCACCATAACCAGAAGTTGATAATACCTTTACAACCTTTTAAAATAAGCACAAATCTTAAAATAGTCTAATCATAGATTTTTTGAGCTGGAAGGTATTTTGGGGATAATTAAGGCCAATGACCTTATTTTATAGGTGAGATCCCAAGAAATTAAGTGATTTACTGATGTCACATATCTAGTTGATGGTGGCAGGGCCAAACCAAAGCCTGTGTCCACTCAATAGTCCTTTTGCTACTACATCCACAATCACAGCTTCCTCTGTAAGATATATTTACATGTAGCATTTTATGTTTAACAGAACTGAAAAAATATGCTAGAATTTAAGCAATTAGAAAAATGACACCGCATTTTTAAACTGATATAAAATGTTTTCTCTTGGAAAATATTGAGGTACAAATAAGAGTATAGTATTTACTACATTGAGCTGAATATATTTTCATTAGGAGGCATAATTCCTTCAGCTCTGTAGATTCCTGCTGCATTTGGTTTCCTTGACTTTATGAAATTTATTAGGATGGGCCCGTCAATAATGGTGCTGACACTTCCACCTATAGCACTGGGCCTGGAAATGAACCGTGATGAGTGGAGATGGCTGGCATTTACAGTAATAGCCTATATTTTGCTGCCATGTAGAAATGGCAGGTAGTTTAATTTTCAAAAAAAAAAAAACTAAGAAAAAGCAAGTATTCCTTATAATTAGGATTTCTGGACTTTCTTAGGATATAAATTTAGAATCTGGTTTCTTTGTTAAAGACTTTGGAACTGTTTTATTCTATTTCTAGATCTTTTAGCTGTGCCTAAGCATCCGTATGCTGCTATGGAGAACTGGGGACTAAGTATTTTTGTGGAACAAAGAATACTGCTGGATCCCAGTGTTTCATCTATTTCTTATTTGCTGGATGTCACCATGGTCATTGTTCATGAGATATGTCACCAGGTATGAGAAAAAGGATCAGGTGTAAGTATAATATGCAAGCTATTGAGAATGTAGAATAATTTCAGATACCTAAATTAAGAGCTGAATTATTATCTTTCCAATTAAGTTTTAATTTTATATGGAGCACTGTGTAGCTCTTTTTGGAAGATATGTTATTTTTCTCAGATGACAGCACAAACAAAAACAAACACACTGATCATACTGAGTAAGCAGCTGTCATTCCGTTTAGTTGAGGCACTGCCACCAGCAGCCTCTTTGGAGCCCCTGTCCAGTTGCTGTTATCAACCTTGCTTTAGTTTCTTGTGATTATTAGTGTGTATATATGGTAAGTGCAGTGGTGGCAATGATTTATTGCATTGCTGCAAGATGCAGCTGAGTTTTGTGTACGTGTCACAATTTTCTCTTGCTGAAATCAATTTGTTATTCCCCTTTTCCCATCACATAGACACTTAGGAATTCTTTCACTAACTCAGCCGTAGACTCGTTGTTCTGAAATGATTGATATTTTTTGTCTTGGCATGTTTAGAAATTCATATGTAAATTAGCCAACTTTGTAGTGAAGATAAGACAAAATTAATTTCCTTTTGATTTTATGCACTTTCTTACAACCAGTGGAAGGTATTAGAGAGATTTTGCATGACTATCTAACTCTTGATTTTAGTGAAAAAAAAAATCATTGAAGATAGATGTTCATGCTAATAGAAAGCAATACCTGTCCAGGTTACCAGTAACTATGGGTAGTTTTTAACTTAAAACACAAAAAATCTCATTATACAGCATGACTTCAATATATTATAAACCCAAAACCTTTTTAAAAGCTTGAAAAACAAAGAAAGAGCAATGTGGAAAATGCTGTCAGTGGAAGAAGGTGAACTGTTAAATTCTAGTTAATGAATACTGGATGAATTGGTCTAGGCCATAAGACCATTTACCTAAATGTCAAGTTTTTGTAGCGACCCTCTAAGATGTTTGTACCTGTCATGCTGGCCAGGTTGGACATGTGTTTTTTACCTAGAGACTTAAAGGCATCCATTGCAGAGAAAACTAGGGCTCCACTTCTGTGCTAAAGAGGATGGTTTCTGCCTAAACCTACAACTGTTTGAGGCAAAAGCAGTTTCCTCTTCGAACGTTTCTATAAATGACAAGTTAGATATATAGTTCTGTTGAAATGAAAGAACATTGATATTGTATAATTAATTGTTCAGAGAACTGGATTTCATTCGTTTCATACTCTAACTTACTTTCTTATTGTAGCTTAGTATCAGTAGGCCACTTACTATAAGGGAATGAACCAGAAGGTAGGAATAACACTTAACAATAATTTCCACTATCATTGCAAAATCAATTTCTACGTTACCCTTCCTCCTTACCTATTTATTGTCACAATTCTGAAGACAGGTTTTCAATTTAAAGGAGAAACATGCATTTTTGATAAAGAATTTTAAAACTTTTAAATATTTTTTGTGGTTATCAACATATTTGGAGCTCTTTTATTTGCATTTCAATTAGAGGTCCTCTTGAGGAAGAGATACTTTATTATTACTATTGAAACTCTCAGTCACCAAGCTTGCTATGATGCTCCTAAAACTGTACATGATCTGACACTTGTCTACCTTTTTGGACTCTTTCACACTTCCCTCCTCCTGGTCTGCTGTGTTCCAGCCACACAGGTCTTCTGTTCCTTAAATGGCTCATTCCCACTTAGAGTCTTCACAGTAAGGGTTACTTACATCTGCCTGAAATCCTTTTTCCCAGGGCTTTCTCATGACTGGATTTTTCTTATCATTAAAGTCTGAGCTCAAATGTTACTGCTTAGAGAGAACACTTTTGCTTTTACAATCTAATGTAGTCCCTCCCCCCCATTTCTATAACACTTTATTAGGATTTAAAATTGTGTTGTTCACTTGTTTATTTATTTATTTTTTATTGTCTACCTCATTCCCCCTACCTCCACAATAAAATGTCAGCTGCATGAGAAGGGATATTATCTAACTTTTGTTTATTGAATCACAATTCTTTAGGATAGCTCCTGCATATAATATATTTTTTTAAAAGAAAAAATAGTTCCTTTAACATTTTCCTAGGTTAAGCAAGAGTTTCATAGTAATACATCATGATCTAATCAAAACACCAATAAAAAATACGTGATTTTTTGTGAACGTATCTTAGATTTTTTTTTTGGTCCAATCCTCACTATCATAGAATCATGGAGAGTCAGGTGTGGAGGGCATTAAAAACCCTTAGTTCCATCAGTCAGCCAATGTCATCTCTGAATTGCCTCTGCCACTAGTGGGCGATGCTTCCATATCTCCTGTGATGAGCAGCTCATTACCTATCAAGGCAGTATTTTCCCATCTTCAGCCATCTCATCTGTTAGAGGGTTTACTGCATTTTCAGCAGACATTTACCAACCCTAATTTTCATTCATTAGTCTGGCTTGTCACTTGTAGGACTACAAGAAACAAGCGTTTTGCTTTTCTCCATAATAAGCCTTCAAATATTTGAAGACAGCTGTCATTATTTCTTTTCTCCTGGATCCTTTCTTCTCCAAGTTAAATATTCTTTTTGTGTCCATTGATTTTTTTTTTTTTTTTGCTGAATGCATGTATAAAACACTAGTGTCACCTAAGTAATCAAAGAAATCAATACAGTCTTGCCACAACACATTTTAAGATCACAAAATCAATTGGGGAATGAATTCCAGTTATAGTAATCATAGTTTAATACATCTAATTTTAGATAAAACAGTTTTAGGATAGATTTGATTTTATTTGATGCCCATTCATTTTGTTACTGCAGTGGTTTGGTGACCTTGTGACTCCTGTGTGGTGGGAAGATGTGTGGCTGAAGGAAGGGTTTGCTCACTACTTTGAATTTGTTGGTACAGACTACCTCTATCCTGGCTGGAACATGGTAAGTGCACTTTAATTGTTTGGAACTTTTAGTGAAAGGTTGATCTGGTCTTACATTATGCTTTCATCATCATTAGAGGTGAGTGAAAGTACCAACTGATGTATGAAAAAAATCAGCTATCCAATAATAAGTAACACAAAATTTAAATGTTAGTATTTCAAAAGAGTTATCTTTTATTTATTAGGAACTAAATAGAGTCTGATTTGTTATACATTGACTTCGAAATGCAACAACTTTTATAAGTAGAAATATTTTAGATTGTAGTATTTTATAATAAAGACAAATTATCCTTTAAAATAGAGAAGTCAATAGTAGTTAATAAGTAATATTTTAAGTGTACAAAATATTTTAATACATAGAAAAAATGAGAACTTGACATCTCATCCATGAGATAAAATACAAAAATTGCCTAAAACATTTGTGGTTTTATTGTTGTAGACATATATATATATATATATATTTTAGGATTAAATGACTTAATAGGAGGTCATTAATTTTATTTATGAAGAATTGTGCATATTATACCTATACTTTAGAAATGTATCTATATGTCTAAACCTGAAGTAGGGTTTATGGGCCTTAAACTCTGATGTTATAGGGTATCTGAGAAGAAAAAGTAGAGGGAAGGTGTGGTTTTTGCATGTTTTTATGTCAATTTTTCCTTTTATACACACCTTCATTGATCAGTAAGTTACTGAGTTATTATTAAACCCAGGTACATTTTGTTTTGAAATTCAAATTTTTGATTTATTTTAAGTGGTACTATTAAGTAAAAATTGCACTGCACCAACATTTATCAAATTCCAGGACCTCAAACTTTACTTGTGATATAGCATAGTTGATTTTATATATATATATATACATACACACACACACACACTTACTTTTTAAAAGCATTTTATTGAGATCTGGTTGACATAAAAAAAGCTGTACCTATTTAATGTATACAATTTGATGAGTTTGGAGGTAAGTATACACCCATGAAACCATCACCATAATCTGTGCCATAGACATATATATCACCTCCAAAACTTTCCTCCCACTCTCTTTACTGTTATTTTGTGATAAAAACACTTAATATAAGATCTACGCCCTTAGCAAGTTTTTAAGTACAACAATACAGTATTGTTGATTATAGGCATTATGCTGTACAGTAGACCTGTAGGACTTACCCATCTTGCATAACTGAAACTTGCATCCATCCTTTATATAATATCTCCCTGTTTCTTCTTCCCCCCAGCCTCAACTCTCTGCTTCTATGAGTTTGACTATTTTAGATTCCTCATATGAGTAGAGTTTATGGTATTTGTCCTCTGTATTTAGCTTATTTCATTTTGCATAATGTCCTAGGTTCACCCATGTCATCACAAATGGCAGGATTTCCTCTTCCCCCTCTCTAAGGCCGAATACTCTTCCATTGCATGTATATACCACATTTTCTTTACCCATTTGTCCATCAATGGATGTATTGCTTCCATATTTTCATATATTTTTTATACTGCTCTCTTTTGATGTTCTAAAATAATATTAATAATAGGTGATTATCTAATTGTCTGTCATCATTCCAAGTATAATTTGAAGAGCATGTAAACCAAGTTGAAATATGAAGGCATCAGTAAGTTATCATATAACTTCTCTACTATAAATTTAACTGACTCCTGCTGAGTAAAAAATGTGAAATTATTTATTTAACGAAAGAAATGTTACAAGAATAATGCCATATTGATATGTTTTAATTATGTTCATGCAGTTTTGCCTATATTTTATAAAGGCAACAAACTTAGAAGATAAGTTTATTAGATTTATGTATGTATATATATGTAATTTTAAAAAATCTTACTTGAAGTGTTTTATTTTGGCATTGAAATTGATTAAAAATGTCTTTAAAGAACTTTGAAGAAAAATCAGCAATACCATGCACTATTATTTAAAGTATTCTTTAGCAGATGTGGAATTTTATAACTTAAATGTTTAAGGTTACTGAAACATCTCCAAAAGTATCTTTTAGTTTTTAGATGACTTTGAACCAACTTTGTTTAAATTTTTCATTTAATTTTCATTATGCTATGGATTATTACTGATTTATAATTTCATTATGTTTCAATATTAAAAGATGTCCTTATTACAAATGACATGTTATGCATATAGGTATGCTTTTTTCTAGCTCATTCAGCTACTTGTGATAAAATCCTTTCTATTCATCATTATAAAAAATACATCTTAGATTAAAAAGTAATCAAAAGAATTATACATGGGATGAAAACTGACAGCTTTTGATGAAAAAAAAAAAAAAAAAAAAAAAAAAAAAAAAAAAAAAAAAAAAAAAAAAAAAAAAAAAAAAAAAAAAAAAAAAAAAAAAAAAAAAAAAAAAAAAAAAAAAAAAAAAAATTAGACAATTAATAGCGAGGAGAAACAAGTCTTATAATGATGTGTCTTCATGTTCACATTGTAAGGATTGAAAATACTTTCTGATCTTTGATTGCTTTTGCTTTTTAGTAGCTTTCTTTAGTTTGTGGAATATCCCAATATACTAAATTCACAAAATCTATAAGAAGAAACTCTATAAACAAGTTGCCCTTCCATATATCATTAATATTTTCTTTGCAAACAAAATTTTAAGAATAAGGTAGCCACATAAATAAGAGGATATTTAGTGCCTTGAAGGCTGAGCCAGTGCTACTTTTCAGAATGGCATCAGCGAAAGAGTGAGAGAAATACTCAAAAGAACAAGAGCGACGGCTGCGTCAGCAGTGACTAATACTATTGTGATATGCACAAAAGCTTGTCTGTGAATGCATGGCTTGGGCTTCACTAGAGCTGAGCCTAAAATAGAAAAACCAGAAGTCAGGCTCATGTCAGGAGTAAAGAAATTCAGGAAGTTGACCTCTTTTGCCTCTCATCTCAAAAACAGTGCTTTTATCACTTTTACACACCAGGGCTCAAGCACTGAAATACAATTTCAATTTGCTAGAGAGATTACTATGACAATCTACCCTCCATAGAATAGCAATAAAGAAGCCTAGAATTATACCGTATTGTTAAGGAAGCTGTTGTTTTGATTTAGGCCCATGTACTCACTTTGCTTAACTGTTAGTAAAATCTTAGGTTGTATGTATGTGACTTTTCAGAGACAGTTCCTGATAGAAAAGTAATCAGTTTTTACATCAGGAATACTATATGCAATAAAAATTTTTGTGATAATTTTGTTCCCCAACAAACTAATCAAGTTTATCATTTTATGAATATGGGCCTTTACAAGTAGTGTGATGTGAGATCAGGGGAATAGACTGGAAATAAGAAATTCAGATTCCAAGAAAGACATTTCACCTCTCTAACTTATCCTTATCATTTGAAAAATGGGACAATTACACTGACTTAGTAAGCTCATATAATTTTTGTGAAGATAAAATAATGTGTGAGGTCTTTGAAATGTATGAACCACTATACAAATGTGAGCAGGCATCATGGACCTAGAAAATGAATGCTCTATTAGAAAGGTGCATTGATTTTATGTATAGATACTCTAACATTTCTGACCCCAATAATCTATTTTAACACCCTAGATTTATACCAATTATATATAGATTACAAAATAAACTTTGTATCTAGATTCAGTCTCACCAAATCAATTCTTATCTATACTGGCAACAAGGACTATTCCATAGGAACATAAGCCTTACATAATGTTTAATTCATCTAACAGAAGTGTCAGTATCATTAGAACAATTTCCTTAGTTTAGGGTTACTAAAGACACATTTCATGGGCTAGGAGTCTTTTTGCTTGATGTTATTTTACCAAAGCTGGCTGTTAGTCACATTATTGGATGGATCAAGTTACAGTATGCTATTGATGGCAATCATATTAAATCTTATTATGTTTCCTCAAAAGGGATAAAAATAAAGACTAACACAACATAGTTACTATTCTTCAACAGTTCTTGATCATTTTAATTTGAAAAAGTTTTTGATAAAATAATTTTAATTCAGGAAAAGGTGCATAGTAAAATGCTGCTATGAAGAACTCCTTATTTTACAGATCTGGTGACGATGCAGGCCAAATCATATCGCCTGTGCATATTGCATAGCTTTTCATTATTTGTGTAGTCTATATTCTAAGTGTCTCCTTCAGTCTCCTGAATGTAGCATTGTGAGGAAGTACTTCTATAATGAGAATTATTAAATGTGAGTATATGCTCTTTTATTAAAGGCATTGGGATGCCACAGAGCCTTACACATCAAAAACTTTATAAGTTATGCTTTGATAAAGTCTGCAGACTGTGATTCTTCTTAAATTTTTATAAGGACACATACCAGGACATAAAGATAACTATTTATACAACTAAACTTCATTATGTTATATACTTAAAATATTTATAAATGTATTGTCCCAAACTTTGGCAAGTACTCTCAAATTATCTCTATCATGGGCAGGATTAAAATAGTAAAAACAAATTCTGCCATTAGACTGGTATCATTTTAATGTGCTCCAACAAAAATCTCCTGTTAAAATGTAATAGGCATTGGAAAACAATTATCCTCACTTTTAAAACTATTTTATATTTATTCAAAAAGAAGTTGAGAAAATCATTGGTTAACCAAAATATAGTATATTAAATTTGGTAGTTTTCAGTTTAAATGTAAAGATACACTGTTTAATCATTCTAAATAATAATAAATATCCTGCTATTCAGAGAGGAGAAAATAGAAAAATAGAGGAAAAAATTGGTTTGGGTTAATGTTACTTTTTCAGCTGTTCATTTCTTAAGTTTGTCCTTGATTCAATGTCTGCAGGAAAAAATACTTTCATTTACTTTTAATAGTCATTTAAGGCCAGGTGCAGTGGCTCACACCTATAATCCCAGCACTTTGGAAGGCCCAGGCAGGAGGATCACTTGAAGCCAGGAGTTCGAGACCAGCCTGGGCAGCATAGCGAGACCCTATCTCTACAAAGGAATTAAAAAAAAATACCTGGGTAAGGTGGCATATGCCTGTGGTCCCCACTACTTGGGAGGCTGAGGCAGGAGGATCGCTTGAGCCCAGGAGTTTGAGGTTGCAGTGAGCTATGATTGCACCACTGTACTCTATCCTGGGTGACAGAGCAAGACCCTGTCTCTTAAAAAAAAAAGTTATTTAATATACATTCCAACAATGGTTGGCATATTGGTGCTATTGCCTGTAATTCATCAAAATACATCAAAGTATATTCACCTAGTGGAGATATGGAGGTTAGAGATAGACCATTTGGGAATTAAATATTTATTATAATCCTTCTGTATTAGTACTGAATACCATATAAATGTATGTATATATTCTCTTGATTTTCAATAAAATTGTGTTTGTCTGTTATGATCAAAATCCACATATGGTATTTGATTCCTCAGAAGTAGTAAATTAGAAGGTGATCCAATTGTATTAATTGATTGACATTTTATTCTTAAATGACTAACACCTATTGAACGTGAGAAATTTAAAGCCTTCTTAGCGCTAGACCCAAGGGTCTTTCCTCTTTTTGATCCTGTTCAGTAGCTTAACAGTGATATCTATATTGAAGGACTCGGAGGAAAGTAGAAGAGCGCCTACCTGGGTCTCTTGGGTTCCCAGTCTTCAAAATGGACCTCTTATTTGACTATACTTTCCTGTCACCCTTCTCCCTTCCCCACTCTGCAAGCAATTCCTTTTTCCTACTGAAAACATAAACTTTTTTTTTTTTTAAAGAATAGAAACATATTTTTCCCATTCAGGAGGAACTGGAGACCTGTAGCTCCCTATTCTGGGAGAAAGAGTAGCTTTTTCCCTAGCATTAGTGGTCAGAGCAGTTTTTGGCATTGCTGGATAATAGGCCTATAACAACGATAAAGAAACTATAAAGAGGGAGTAGAGCAGCAATGAGAATGGCAGCTAATGCCATTAAAGAGAAGTAGCTCACGTGCTGTAGCTACACTCCGAGTTAATTTGGATTTAACCAATGGCAACTGAAGAGCTATTAAGAATTTTTAGCAAGGAATAACAATTAAAACAAGGACTATACCTGTTATGCTAACAAGTTAAAATAGCTTTTACTGAAGTTAATACAATAACAAATTGTGTTTACATTTTCCCTCATTTTAAGACTAATTCTGTGCATTTTACAAAATTTTATTGTCGTGTTAGTACCCATGTTAAGGGCATTTGTTAGAAAGACAAATGAATAAGGCCGGCCAATCATTTGTTAATTGTTGAAGTATATTAACTGATTTTATTTTATAGAAATTTTATAGCACAAATACATTTTTTTAGTATAAAAGTACAACTGAATATGAATATAAAATATGCATATTTTTGTTTTGTTTGCACTTGTAGTTCTTTTATAAAAATCAAGACTTTGGCTTCATAGTTTGGGAAATGGAAGCTTTTGAAGAGCTTTAATGTTATCAAGGTGTGTTAAGTCTCAGGAAATGTAAACCTGCTTTATTTACTGCTTCAAATGGAATACCAGCTTTTACTAAGTAAGATATTTTTAGGAAGGGAAGAAAAAAAGGCATAATTCATTAGTATTCATATATGTTCACATATACTTCTACCGATTCAGGTAAGTACCTGGGAGATTTTTTAAGTCACATGGCCTCACATTTTTTTCCTCTGTGAATTTAAAAAATTTAAAACAAAGCTGCAAATTGAAAATTTCATACATATTCTTAAAGGATGATTTTTTTAAAAAAAGCAAAGTGATTGTTCAGAAAGACACTGTTTCAGGTTTTATGTACTTTAAACCTAGAGATAAAAGATAAATGAGCATTCCCAATGGAATAAAGTATTAGAATAAATATTTCTTTTGAGAACCGTGTTCAAATTTGCATGGTGTCAAGGTCTTTCTACATTTCCTTAGGAATTTCAAAACCAACCAATAAATTTACAGGATTAGATACTTCCTAAGAAGAAAACCCGTACTGAACCTGGAGTCTAACAATAATGCAAGGCCATCTTTTCTCTAGAAACATCACAGGGAAAATGAACCTACTCATTCTCTTTTCAAGCAAAAACAATTTGTAAGCAGAATATTCCAGCTTCCTAAAATTAGCAGACGTTACTTGATAAACCAAAAAATTGATAATGCCAAAAATTATACCCAAATGATAAAATTTTCTTTTAAGCATCATTATTCTCCAATATATAATATTTGCCACAGCAGATCACTATTTTATCTGTCCTTTTCACCACCCCCAGTAAAAACATTATCTTCCTGTAATATATGAATTTTTGAACATCTGATAGTATTCAGCATCTTCTCAGGTAAAAAAGAATTTGCTTTTCAAAGCCTTTAACGTGAACACAGCCCAAACTGAAAGCTGGGGACTCAGAGGGCAACCATCGAATAATTCATTTTTTTTCTAATTATTAATCATCCTTAACCAGACAGCTATATGTTTTAAAAGACATTAGAACACGACTCATTTCTAAGCAAGGAGTGACTGTCTCAGTCCATAACATTTTATGAGACTTTCTTCTTCCTTTTCATCAAGGTTACTTTAATATTGTTCAGATGTTACTAGACAAGGATGTCAGAAGTGAAAGTAGTGAGTTCAAGTGACACAAATAAAAAAAAGTCAGTTTCCTGTGAAGAGAGAGTGAAAAAAAGCCATAAGATAATTTGAGGTTGATGAAGATTTTGCCTCAATTTCTCCTGTAACAGTTATAGTAATAAAGATTTATGTAGCGTTTACTGTGTACCACTAAACACTTTACATATATCAATTCGCTATGAAAGAGAACAAGACATTCTGCGAGATATCTTGAGATTGTACAATTTCTCTAGTGTCTTTTTTCTTACTAGGCTTAAGAGTATCATGTTGACTAGGTCACTGTTCATTCTGCTGTTCAGGCAGCTCTCCTCAATTATGAATCCAAAAAGATTTTTGGTAGAACGTGTTTTGACACTGAGCTGAATAATCTCTGTGGATCTACCATTCACAAATTTAAGTAAGCCCCTTTTGAAAACTTTTATACCTTTAGCTTTTTAGCTCTCCTGGGATGGATGAAATAAAATTCTAGTGATTGGAGTCTTATTTTTATCAGTTTGTGTCATATTGTGTCTTTAAAGATGAAGATATGTGGGCATGCTTTTTCCCCCTTAGAACTCACTTCAAAAACACCTGTGTCCAATTAATTCCTTTAATCATTTTATTTTTTCTTCCTTAGATTTTATTATAGTTCACTGAGGCCTTTCTTTTTTTTTCATTTATTTTTTTAATTTCAGAATATCATGGGGGTACAACAGTTTGGCCATACACATTGCCCCTGTTCTGCCCGTGTCAGAGCCACAATCGTGGTCGTCTCCCAAACTGTGCTCCCCACATCCATTCAGTGAGAGTTTTTCCCATCCCTTCCACCCCCCTCCCGCCCGCCCGCCCTCAGATGAATGTTATTGCCCTGTGTGATGTGAGCGTTCATCAGTTAGTACCAGTTTGATGGTGAGTACCAGTGGTGCTTGTTTTTCCAATCCTGTGACACTTTGCTTCGAAGAATGGGTTCTAGCTCCAACCAGGATAATACCAGATGTGTTAATTCACTGTTGTTCCTTATTGCTGAGTAATACTCCATGGTATACATATACCACATTTTATTGATCCACTCGCGTATTGATGGGCACCTTGGTTATTTCCACAACTTTGCAATTGTGAATTGTGCTGCTATGAACATTCGAGAGCAGATGTCTTTATTAAAAAATGTCTTTTTTTCTTTTGGATAAATACCCAGTAGTTGAGGCCTTTCTTAAGTGCTGTTAATAGTATACTAGCTCAATCGTTTTATGTAAATTAGTCTGATGTGTTGCTACCATGTTTTTGCCATTCCATTCATTCATACATTTCCTTCATTCTGGTTATTTTAGTCAGAGAATTATCAAGCACCTAAAATGAGCCAGTCATTATGCTAATTTCCATGGAATAAACCTCATGGTAATATTAGGATAGAACTTTATATATCAGTTTCTTATATACACTGTATTTTATCTTTTGTGTGGTGGTTTCATTAGTAACTATGGGTAAGTTTAGGATTTTAATTTTAATTTTAATTTTTTTGGCTCTTAGCTGACCAGCCATGCCCCTGTCAGAAGTTGCTTCATCGTGGGGAAGCTCAAAAACACAGAGCCGTAACCTCAATCAGACTGTTCATATTCATAGATATATTAGGAAAATAATAAAATTTGATACAGTAAGTCTGAGAGGATTAGACAAATCATGGAAAAATAAGGATATTTAGCTACCTATTATTATTTTTATATTACATAGATCAAACATGTTCTCTAATGTTTGCTCAGATTTACTTAGTTACGATGGCCATTTCCTTTCTTTAGGTTTTGAGTATCTTTCTGCTCAGATAGGTTTTGCTTTTGAGTCCTCCTCCCTTCTCTAAACTACACAGATTTACTTGGAAGACTGGTAATTTAAAAAGCAGATTTCTGTTCTTTTGGTTGTAGTAGTAGTGGTGGTGGTATGGTGGGATATTTTCATGTAAATATTATTCATTTTCTAAGTTGTCTGATTAAAGATAAGTTTAGATCGATTGCCCCTTCAGAGCAAAATTAGGCATTAATTACATTCTGTTCCTAACTATCTGCATGACTAGTCCAATTTGAAGTACTTAAACATGATACACTATTGGTGATGATGCATTAAAAACTAGAAACTCTCTAAACAAAGTTTGTTTCCCTACTTTTAAGACAAGGAGCTTTTTAAAAAATTCTTGGCTTATTTTGAAAGCTGACACCTCATATCACTTAGCAGGCCTGAAAATAATTTGGCTTCCCAGAGATAATATTTTTCTGTTTATTGCTAAGCATTTTGCTGGTACTTCTTGACTCCTGATTGACCAAATATTTCCAGGGATTAATCTATATTGACTTGTTCATTTTTCATTATTTAACAAACATTTATTAGATGCCCATTTTTTGCTAGTTTCTCTGTTAGAGATGGGGAAAACTCAAATGAGTATGAAACATCGATGCCCTCAAAGTCTCACAGACCTATTTTACCAATTTAGGTAGATTATTTTTTGTCAGAGTAATGCTACCTGATAGTTTCCTAGAATGAAGTTCAATTCCTCTTTCCTGCCCATCCTATGGAGTAAATTTTTGACTCTCTGCTACTTAATAGCTGTGTGATCTTGTTTCTCCATCTTTAAACTATGTATGAAATACCTGGGCTGCTTACGTCACAGGATAGTCTTAAGAATTAAAGACATTTTTATTCTTACTCTCATTTTTTTTTTACCAATATTATTGTTGCTATTAGGTACTTCAGTGTAATTGTATTATAGGGTCCAAAAATTGTTTTCCAATGGAGTATATTGTGAATCACATATTTATAAAATTAGTGGAGATAAGTGTGAGGGGGGGTATAGGAGAGGGATTGATTATAAAGGGGTACTAGGAAATTTTGAAGGTGATGGATATGCTCACTGTCTTGACTGTGGTGATGGTTTCATGGGTGTATACATATGTCAAAACTTATCAAATTGTACACTTTAAATAAGTGTAGTTTATTGTATGTCAATAAAGCTGTTTAAAAAGAAAAAAATAGTGAGAACAAGGAAATTTCCTTCATGTAATACTTTTGAGTATACCTACTCCACTTTTGAATGAGTCTGGGATGACAATGTTTTAATGTTTTTGCACTTTATAAGTGGATTGCAATTTCAGATTTGTGTTCTGAATAGTGAAGCTTTTCTCTATTAATTATACAATCAGCTTATAAATATTATAATAGCTTACTCTGAGATGCAATCATATATATATAGGATCTTAATTGATTAACTTTCTGGGCCTTAAGTACTCTACATGTTCTGGAGTTGTTTGCTATGGGTTATTATATTTGAGAAATTACACATTCTTTCACATTTGAGAAAAAGATAATGCTTTTTATTTTCATTGGAAAGATATAGACTTCTATGATCTGACAAGTGTAAAGTTTTATCAGGCTAAGTTATTTGATGAACTGACCAATTATATTACTAAATTGAAAGTGAAGTACAAAAATGTGCTATTTAATAAAATCCACTTATCAATTAATAAGAATTAATTAATATGATTTTTTTCCTACAGAATTAAGATCATTTGAATTATTTATTTTAGGAATTAAAATAACATAAAATGAATTAGTCACCATGTTAATAACTTCTGGGAGTTGATTAGCTCATCTTTGGAATTCTTCCAGACCTGAATGGCATGAGAATGTTTCTATTAGAAGTTAAACATAAATGGAATCTGTTTAAGATGATTGATTAGTCAGTATGCATTTAAAAATATTCTAAATTACATTTTATCAATCAAATATTAAAGTGCCTTATTTGTATCTGAAAAATATTGGAGATTCCTTGTGATAGATATACAAAATGAGTGGGTGAGTATCAAAAAAGATTGGTAAAGTTGATTTTACTGAAATCTCTTATCAGCTTGTCAAAAAATTTAAGTGTAGTGATAAAGGAAAATATTCTTACTGCCAGAGTAGATATAGGATTATTGAAAAGGTGAGGGAGGTATTCTCTCTCAGAGACTTAAAATTTATGGATAGGAACATGAAGTGACACTGTAGAAGAGTAGGAATGAGTTTAAGTTATCTAGCAAAGGAGAGGAAGCAAGCATCTCCCACTTGACAATATACTTTATCAAGTTAGGGACTTTTTATTTCACCATGATTTCTCAGCATTTAACTCAAAGTATAGCATATAAGAGTTGTTCAGCAATAGAAATCTGGCCAAAAATTAACAGAAAATTATAAAATGAATGTCAGCAGATCACATATGAAAGATGATAACAGTTTCTATGTTAATATTAGCAGCTCACTCATTGAACTAAAAAAGGATAATTGAAATTAGAAACATGTGAAACTACATAGGATAAGTGTTTGAAGGGAAAAAAAGGGAAAGATGTCAACAAATCCTCAAGGTGGATGTCAGCAAGATAGCTGACTAGAAGCTCCTAGCACTCTTCCCCCAAAGAACAAATAAACAACTACATTTTGACAAAATAACTAAAGAACTCTGTAGAACAGCAATGAAACAGCAGAAATCCCACAGAGCACAGAAACCCAGGATGGCTGCATAAGGAAGGGAAAGAAATGCCTTGCCTCCACCACCCCATTCCCCTAACTGGAATAAGCTCAGAACCAGGAGGGATTTCTTCCTGCAGGGGAAAGGTAAGCAAGAGGACCCAGGTAGCCACCATCACCACCATGAATAATGCAGTCTTAGCTACCAGAGATTCTTGCAGTCTTCACAGGCTCAGAGTCCAGCTAAAGGAGCTCCCCAGATGCTACACACTGAGCTATCCCCAGATATGGAGCACTGCTGTTCCCCACAACGGTGGACCAAGCTACGACTATGTTGTGCCATCTTGGAACTAGAGCCACTGCTAGACTGTGTCCTGGTCCAGGGATGAGTAGTGATTGAACCCCTCCATCCCTGAGGCTTTGCCAGCACTGTAATGTGCTCACCTGGTAGCATGTCAGCTCTCAGCTGAGCTGCTACTACTTCCTACCTCCTAGGGCCAAGCTATTGCAGATCTGCTCCATCCCCCATATTCCAATTTCTAGGACACCTCCCCTTAGGGCCAAGCTGAAGTGGTACCCCACCCACTGAGGATCTCAGGCCTGCTGTGTACCAGAGCAGCCACTACCACCCCGATGCCACAGGTGAGGCAGCACCCCACCCCCTCAGGGCTCTAAGCCATGGACACACCACCAGAGCAATTGTACCTCCAGCATCAGAGCTGACTCAGAGCCCTGCTCCCCTGGATCTGAAGGCTCTGCTGATCCATGTAGCTATATTATCTGGGGCCAAGAAGATGTAGCATCTCATGTCCCAGGGAATCAGAGTCTTGGTTGAGCTGTTCCATCTTGCCCTCTACACCAAGCAGCCACAGTGCCCTGCCTACCTGGAACTGGACTAGCCTTCCACAGTTCTAGTTACTAAGGTGTTCCACCTTTCTGGGGAATGGTCATTGCTGCACTACTCCAAAACCTTTGGGGCCCAAGTCAAATCTTTCTATTCCTGGGTCCTTGCTGATGTTGCACCCAGCCTCACAGAGCCTGGGCTAATGCTGTGTCCCACCATCTGAAGGTCCAGAATCATCAATTTGTGTTAACACATCCCCCAGAGCCTGAGATTCCACTGTACCCAGGTCCCAAATTGTGGCTGTGCCTTGCTCCCTGGGGTTTGAGCCTCTGGAGAACCCCTTCTTCCCAAGAGATATGCCAGTGCTGTACCCTGGCCCCTGGAGTCAAAACTACAGCTACATTCTAGCCCTCTAGGCCCAAGCTGCTGGGGTGTGCCTCAGAGCAACAGTCCCTGGCTTAGTGGGAGAACTCCATCCACTCATACCTTGGAAAGTGAACCTGCATCTCAAGTTGCAGGTGCTGCAGTAGTTTTATAAGACCTTGAGCCCAAGCACCCACCTCGATAGCTTCTCTGAACACCTATGCTCCGGATGCCAGGCCACTACAGCTGCCTGTGGACCATGTCAGACTTGAGACCAAGAAAGATTCCATCAAATAAGTCTCCCCTCTGTGGGGAAGACAAGAACAGAAAGATCCCTAAAGCCCTTGCCCTAATAATCTCTGTGGCCACAATCACTGCCACAAACTCCTGCAGTACCTACTACTGAGGCATCCGCATTCATCAATGATGTTGATAACAACTGAAGAAGCTGCACAGAGACTATACACTACTGTACCCACATGGAACCAGAGCCACCTCACCCTGCACAATTGGCACCGTCAGGTCCATCTGCAGGCAAGTCTTGAATTCCATGCAAATGGTAACCAAAAGAGAGTAGGGGTGCTGTACTTACATCTAATAAAATAAACTTCAAATCACAAACAGAATAGACAAATAAAGTCATTATTTAATGAAAAAGGGGCCAGTTCATCAAGAGGACATAATTGTAAATGTGTATGTACTCAACATTAGAGTGCCTAAATACACAAAGCAAATATTAATGGATATGAAGGGAGAAATCAATAGCAATGCAATAATACTAGGGGACTTTAATATCCCACTTTCAACAATGAATAGATCAATTTGACATAAAATTAATAAGGAAAACCAGACCTGAATTGCACCTGTGACCAAATGGACCTAATAGATATATACAGAACTTTTTATCCAATAGCTGCAGAATATACATTTTTCTCTAGCACACATGGAACATTCTTCAGGATAGATCATATGTTAGGCCACAAAACAAGTTTTAACAAATTTAAAGAGATTGGCATTATCTCTAGTATCATTTCAGACAATAGTGGTATGAAACTAGAAATAAATAACAGGAGGAGTCTTGGAAAATTCACAAATATATGGAAATTAAACAACATGATCTTGAACAACCAATGAGTCAAAGAAGAAATTAAGGGAAATTTAAAAATGTCTTGAGACAAATGACAATAGAAGCACCACATACCAAAACCTATGGGAAGCAGAAAAAGTAGTTCTAAAACAAAAGTTTGTAGCAATAAATGTCTACTTTTAAAAAGAACAAAAATCCCAAATAAATAGTCTAACATTGCCTCAAGGAAAGAGAAAAAGAAGAACACATTAAACCCAAAATTAGCAGAAGGAAAGAAAAACTAAAAATCAGAACAGAAATAAATCAAGTAGAGAACAGAAAAGTCATAGAAAAAATCATTAAGACTAAGAGTTGGTTTTTTGAAAAAAGGAAACAACATCATCAAGCCCTTCCCTCATTGAATTAAGAAAAAAGAGAGTAGACTCAAATAAATAAAATAAAAAATGAAAGTGAAAGTATTACAACAGCTGCCTCAGAAATAAAGAGGACCATAAAGGACTATTATGAACAATTCTATGCCAACAGATTGGATAACCTAGAGGAAATAGATAAATTCCTTTAAAAAATACAGCCTACAAAGTTTGAGTCAAGAAGAAATAGAAGACTTAAACAGCCTGATAATAAATAAAGAGACTGAAGAAAAAAATTTTTAAAAAACACCCAAGAAAGAAAATGCCAGGACCGGATGGCTTCAAGGCTGAATTATACCAAACATTCAAAGAAGAATTAATACTAGTGCTTCTTAAACTCTTTTAAAAATAGAGCTAGAGGGAATACTTCTAAACACATTTTATGAGGCCCGCATCACCCTGATACCTAAACCACAAAAAGACATCACAAGAAGGCTACAGGCCAATTTCTCTGATAAGCATTAATGCAAAAATCCTCAATAAAATATTAGCAAACTGAACCCAACAGCACCTTAAACAAATTATCCATCAAGACCAAGTGGGATTCATCCCTGGCATGCTAGCCTGGGAGATACATCACATTAACAGAATGAAAGATAAAAGTCACAGGATTATCTCAATTGATGTGGAAAAATATTTGACAAAGTCTAACATCTTTTCTTGATAAAGACTCTCAATAGTTCAGGTATAAAAGGAAAGTTCCTCAATATAATAGAGACCATTTATGAAAAATCCAAAGCTTTAATTATAATCAATGGAGAAAAACTGAAAGCTTTCCCACTAAAATTTGGTACAAAGCAAGGATGTACATTCTTGCCGCTTTTATTCAACATCCTACTGGAATTACTAGCAACAGCAATCAGACAAGAAAAAGAAATAAAAGGCACCCAAATCAGAAAGGAATAAATAACATTATCTCTATTTGAAGATGACATAATCCTATATGTAAAAAGTCCCAAAGATTCCACAGAAAAACTATTAGAACTAGTAAATGAATTCAGTAAAGTTGCAGGACACAAAAATCAGCATACAAAAATCAGTAGCATTTTTATACACAAATAACAACTTAACTGAAAAAGTAAGCAAGAAAACAATCCCATTTACAATAGCATCAAAAAATACACGGGGATAAATATAACCAAGGATGTGAAATATCTGTACACTGAAAACTATAAAACACAGAAAAACACAAATAAATGGAAAGATATAGCATGCCCATGCATTTGAAGAATTAATATGTTAAAATGTCTGTACTACCCAAAGCAATATACAGATTCAGTTCAATCCCTGTCAAAATCCCAAGGGCATTCTTCACAGAAATAGAAAAAACAATCCTAAAATTTTGTATAGAAACATGATAGATCCTGAACAGCCAAAACAATCTTGAGCAAAAAATGAAGCTGGAGGCATCATCCTTCTTAATTTAAAATTATATTACAAAGCTATAGTGATCAAAACAGTATGATGCTGACATTAAAACAGAAACATAGACCAGTGGAACAGAATAGAGAGCCCTAAAATAAATCCAAATATATGTTCTACTAATTTTTGACAAGGGCACCAAGAACAAATGATGGGGAAAAGGATAGTCTTTTCAATAAATGGTACCTGGAAAACTGGATTTCTACATGCAAAAGAATGAATTGAGAATTTTATCTTACATCATCCACAATGACCAACTCAAAATATATAAAAGATCTAAATGTTAAGATCAGAAGCTATACAACTTTTAGAAGAGAACATAGGTGAAAAGCTCCTAGACATTGGCCTTGGCAGTGATTTTTTGGTGTGACACGCTGAAAGCTCAGGCCCCAAAAGCAAAGATCAATAAAGGGGCTATATCAAACTCAAAAGCTTCTACACAGCAAAGAAAATAACCAACAAAAGTAATTGTCTGCATATGGATTTGGAAAAATATTTTCAAACCACGTATCTGATTATGTGTTAATGCCCAAAATATATAAAAAACTTGTACAACTCAATAGTGGAAAGACAAATAACCCAATTAAAAATGAGTAAAATACCTGAATGCAAATTTTTCCAAAGAAGACATAAAAATAGCCAACAGGTATATGAAAAGATGCTCAACAGCATTAATCATCAGGGAAATGAAAATCAAAACAACTATGAGGTATCACCTCATACCTGCTAGGACGTCCATTACCAAAAAGTCACAAGATAAATGTTGGTAAGAGTGTGGAGAAAAGAGGACTCTCATACACTATTGGTGGGAATGTAGATTGGTCCAGCCATTATGGAAAATAGCATGGAGGTTTCTAAAATTAAAAATAGAAATACCATTTCATTTCCTTTGATGTGTACCCAAAAGAAATGAAATTATCACCTTGTAAAGATATATGCATTCCTATGTTTATTGCAGCATTTTTTTATAATAGCCAATATGCAGAAATACCCTGAGTGTCTGTTGACAAACAAATGGATAAAGAAGCTGTGACATACATTAAAAAATGGAGTATTATTTAGCTCTAGAAAAGAACAAGATCTTGTCTTTTACTACAACATGGATGAGCCTGGAACACATTATGCTAAGTGAAATAAGCCAGACACAGAAAGAAAAATATTGCATGGTCTCACTTGTATGTAGAATCTAAAAATATATGTATAGAGAGATAAAGAACAAAGCAGTGGTTTTGGGTTTTGAGTGGGGTGGCAGAAATGTAGAGATGTAGGTGGCAGTGGAGGAAATGGGGAGATGTAGGTCAGAGGATACAAAGTAGCAGATATGTAGGATGAACAAGTCTAGAAATCTAATGTACATCATAAGGACTATAGGTAATAAAATTGTACTGTATGTGGGATTCACACTAAATGAGTAGATTTTATCTGCTCTTGCCACACAACCAAAAAAATGGGTAAGTGTGAGATGATGGATGTGTTCATTTGCTTCACTATAATAACCCTTTTACTATCTGTGTGTATCCCATAACATCATGTTGTATACCGTAAATTTACACAATACAATTTATTTTTAAAAGAATACAGTTATAATTCATAGTTTAAAAAAAGAAATTCTCAAAAGTAAAGGAAAGCTAAATGTCATGCATGTTTTAAGACGGTTATGTGAAAGCACATAGCATATGCAGAATGTTCGCAGTGATTTTTTGGGCTGCTAAAATCAGAATAAGCTATGTAGTTAGACAACCTGTTCATAATTATTACTGTGATTGACATTATTTGAAACACATTCACAATTGTTTTATAAGACCCAGGATTATCATAATTAATAAAAACATGAGTGACTGATTATAACTTCTGCCATATCAACATTGCTATATCTTCAAAGTTCTTGAGTAAGTTTGCAGAAGAATAAGAATTTGGTTGTATACAATGAAGTACATTTTGTGTTCCATCTTAGCATTTTTCCTTAGCTGCATCACATCTTGGATAATATGAGACATGACACATTCAGCTTGGATGTTAAAAACAAAACATAAGGCAGCTGAAGGATGTAGTCACTGAAAAGACTAGCAATTTAACCCCCTTTCTCTGTGTTCATCATTTTTAAAAGTATAGCAGCTCATATAATAAAAATATGTGCAGGGGGTTATCTGGGATTATGAGAGGTGCATAAAATCATCCAAGATATTCTTATAGAAACATAATCACTTTTTTAGTTCATGCATTGATTAAGGCATCCTAGGGATTTCTGTGGCTTGGCTTTGTATGAAATGTGGTTGATAGTTGAAAGAAATAAGAACATATGGAACACATTATTTCAGTTACTTTTTGTAAAACTTATGTGAAATCACAGAATAATGTTAATATCAATAGGAATCTGAATGGAGTCTTGTGTTCATGTACTGCTTTCTGTAAAAGATTGTATAAACAAATAGAGAAGTAAACTTTTCAGCAGCATGGTTGTTTCATTGTAGGCATTAATAGTGATTATACTAAAATTATTCTTCAATGCTTACTGTACATAAGTGTATTTACACAAATTTGACTTTAATATAAATGGGCTACTTTAACAAGCTGCACATGAAAATGATTAACATCTTGGGCAAGTGTATTTTGAACATGAGATTTTGAAATGTTAATTTTTTTAAAGTGCATTGCTGTATAGAAGCAACATTTATTTTCACTGGCTTTTATTTTTAGTTCATCTATCAGTATGATTTGACTGTCTATAAAATATTAACTAGCTAACTGAATGATGATACAATTTTTCACTAGTAAATCTAGCTAACTTTCAACTGGTAAAGCTTAAAATACTTTTGGACGTTTTAGAACTTTATGAAAAATTGGGTAACAATATAAAACTTACAGAGTAAAGTTCTTCCAATGTTATAGGAAACATGGAGTCCAAATAATTTCTAATTTTCACAAATATGGCATTGTATTATATGTTTACAAAAGATGATAATTACAAAGTTGCAGGGATGCCATTTCACACAGATGAAATCTGATGGATATTTTCCCCCAGTAAATTTACTTTCTTCTTTGAATTCTTGATCATATTCCTCTACTTGAAGCTTTGTCATGATTTGAATAGGTCATGAAAGACAAGAGTAAAATGCTATGCATACCTGCATCCCTGGTGCTAACCTTGTAGACATAAGGAGTTCAGTTCAGTAAAGATTCATGTGGTATTTTGTTTAACCTATGGAATCTTAAAGGTCTTTATATCGTGGTAGTATAAATTTCCAGAAAGGTATAAAGACCTGTCTTATTGTTGTCTTTATCATAGATCAATTGAGGTTGAATCAACATGGTCATAGACACTGAAATCATTTTTACTCACAACTTTCCTTTACTCTCTTTTTCAATAGTACTTTATGCTAACACTGCACCCATCACATGGCATTAACGGGCTGTACGTGTGTTTGTCTTCCGTACCATAACGGGAGTTGCTTGGAGGCAGGAATTGTGTCTCAGTTTTGTTTCCCCAGCCTCTAACACAGGACTTCCTATATATGAGGTAGTCAATAGCCTTATGTGGAATTAGATTGTATTGTTCAAATAATTTCAGTCAGACATTCTTATTGGTTTAACTCCAAGGATTATAAAAGTGCCTTTATCTGTATCCAAGAGACTTTATACAGGTACTGTGAACATTAAAAACTGGAATAAGATATTGCTTTATATAAACAAATGAAAATACTGAAAATAAGAAATATTTGTATCTATTTGTATATGTGTATTTCTATACATATCTATATCTATGTTATGTCTATATTATGTTTTTATCTATATTTAATTTATATATTTGGGATTCCAAAGTAAATACATTGTTTGATCACCATTAGTCATTATAAAATTGAACTAAATTTTAAAGAAATAATTGGTACAATATTTGGTGATCACAAAGATAAAGCCCATATTGTATACTATTTGTGAACGATTGTGCAATATTGTCCCATTTCTCTGGTTCCAGTTGCTCATCATTCTAGTTATCTCTCTAAATGTAGGTCTGATGATGTCACTTCCTAACTCTAGCTTCCTGACTAGGCATGGAGAATCCTTGATGATTTTATTCTTGTCTGCCTCTGTGCTTATCACTAGTAATTTACCATGTTAAGCTTTCTGCTTTTTGCCTCACAAAACTCTGTAGTTCCCCAAACAAACCAAACCATGCTATTAATATTTCAGGTCTCTATACTTTTCCCACAATTCCTTTCTGTCCAAAATGCCCTTTTCTGCCATTTCCTTCTAGAAAACTCAAATCAGCCTTAAATATTCAATTTAAACTCTGGCCTCCCTCAGGCAGAACAAATCACAGTCTACTTGGTGTAGTCACACTATATCTTGTACCTATTTCCATTTTTACATATAATGAGTTGTGTTTTAATGTTTGTTTTCATCTTTGTCTGTACTTCTACTACTATAATATCTTTGTATGTGGGATCCATGTCTTTATATCTCCCTATCCCCAGAACCAGGTATACCATCTGGTATATAGCAGGCGCTTAATAAATATTTGTAGAAGTAATTCTCTTATTTAATTTTTATAACAACATATGTTTACAAATGAGGGTGCTGAGGTCTAAGAAGTTTAAATA
This sequence comes from Daubentonia madagascariensis, assembly GCA_023783475.1. Classification (NCBI taxonomy): domain Eukaryota; kingdom Metazoa; phylum Chordata; class Mammalia; order Primates; family Daubentoniidae; genus Daubentonia; species Daubentonia madagascariensis. The sequence goes on along the minus strand of JAKFHU010000600.1, from coordinate 43,652,314 downwards.
ACTTGCTCAAGGTCATACAGCCAGTGAATGGCAGATATGTTTCTTCCAGTCTAGGGCTCTTTCATCGACTTTGCAACAGTGTGCCTGCCTTTTCTCCTAGGAATACCAGAAAAGCCATTTATGTTCAGATATATCCTCCTAAAAAATTGAGTACTTGTGGCTGCTCTGATGTAACCCATATCTGCCTTAAGATTTTTTTTCTGCTTTTTCAATGCTTATGAATACCTCACCACTACTTGAATTGTCTTGGTCTTGGCTCTCTTCTTCCTTGTTGCTGGTTTGATGTATCTGACTTTCTTTGAACTTGTTTTAGATTATACTCTGATTTTTTTTCTTTTTCTTTCTGGTGATAGAGTCAAAGCATCTGCTTGGAATTGATCTTCACTAAAATTAGTCAGCCTTCCTATAGGAACTTGTTGACATCTGTTGTTAATACTTCTGTTTTCCCACCCATCACCAGTGACTGTGGCTAGACCAGGCATATTCTCTTTTACCCCTTAGACTTGATACCTTCAGGCAGAAGCCATTTCGAGACATCAAGGAATGTAATTTCTCAGGTACATTTAATACTGTGATAAAATTATTAATAATTCCATTCACATGTACTACTAAATACCAATATATGAAATGCTAATATGTAAAAAATAATTTTTAAAAAGTGAATTCTTTCTGGTACTTCATTTATATTTCTGTACATTTATTGCCAAAAGATTTTTAGCACTTGCCCCTTATCTTAGGCCCAAGCTTTTACTTTCAGTTGCCTATAGCACATCTCTTTTTAGTTATTCACTGTCACTTTTGTTGCAAAATGTCTAAAACTGATCTTTTTAGATTCTGGTTATTAGCCCTTTATCAGATGTATAGCATGCAAATATTTTCTTCCATTCTGTGATTGCCCTTGGAGTCTTCTTCATAAATTCTTTGCCTAGGCCAATATCTAGAAGAGTTTTTCCAACATTTTCTTCTAGAATTCTTATGGTTTCATGTCTTAGATTTAAGTCTGTTATTCATCTTGAATTAATTTTTTTGAGTGGTGAGAGATATGGATCCTGTTTCAATCTTCTACATGTGGCTATCCAATTTTCCCATCACTTATTGAATAGGGATTCTTTTCCCCAGTATATATTGCTGTTTACTTTGTCAAAGATCATATAGCAATATGTGGATGGTTTTATATCTGGGTTCTCTGTTCTGTTCCATTGGTCTATGTCTCTATTTTTGTGCCAGTACCATGCTGTTTTAATTACTATAGCCTTGTAGTATAGCTTAAAGTCTGGAAAAATGAGGCCTCCAGATTTGTTACTTTTGTTTAAGGTTGCTTTGGCAATTTGGGCTCTGTTCTGGTTCCAAGCGAAGTGTAGAATTATTTTTTCTAGATCTGCAAAAAATGACGTTGGTATTTTGATGGGGATTGCATTGAATCTGTAAATAACTTTGGGTAGGATGGACATTTTAACAATGTTGATTCTGCCAGTCCGTGAACATGATATGTTTTTCCATTTGTTTACATCATCTGCAATTTCCTTCCTCAGTGATTTGTAGTTCTCTTTGTAGAGATCTTTCACCTCCGTGGTTAAATATATTCCTAGGTATTTTATTTTCTTTGTAGCTATTGTAAAAGGTATTGAGTCTTTGATTTGATTCTCAGCTTGACTGTTGGTTGTGTGTAGGAATGCTACTGATCTGTGTACATTAATTTTGTAGCCTGAGACTTTGCTGAATTTATTTATCAATTCCCGGAGTCTCTTGGTGGAATCTTTGGGGTTTTCTAGATATAAGATCATATCATCAGCAAAGAGCGATAGTTTGGCCTCCTCTTTCCCTATTTGGATAATCTTAATTTCCTTCTGTTGCCTGATTGCTCTGGCTAGGACTTACAGCACTATGTTGAATAGAAGTGGTGACAGTGTCATCTTTGTCTTGTTCCAGTTCTGAGTGGGAATGCTTTCAACTTTTCTCCATTCAGTATGTTGGCTGTGGGTGTTTGTATATGGCTTTTATAATTTTGAGGTATGTTCCATATGCCTATTTTAAGAGTTTTTATCATAAAAGAGTGCTGAATTTTGTTGAATGCTTTTTCTGCATCTATTGAGATGATCACATGATCTTTGTTTTTGCTTCTGTTTATGTGGTGAATCACGTTTATGGATTTACATATGTTGAACCAACCTTTCAGTGGGATGAAGCCCACTTGGTCATGGTGGATTTTTTTTTTTTTTTGATGTGCTGCTGAATTTGGTTTGCTAGAATTTTATTGAGGATTTTTGCATCTATATTCATAAGGGATATTGGTCTACAGTTTTCTTTTTTTGTTATGTCCTTTCCTGGCTTTGGTATCAAGGTGATACTGGCTTCATAGAATGAGTTGGGGAGAATTTCTTCCTTCTCGATGTTATGAAATAATTTGTGCAGTATAGGTAACAATTCTTCTTTGTAGGTCTGATAAAATTCAGCTGTGAAACCATCTGGTCTGGGACTTTTTTTGTTGGCAGATTTTTTATTGCTGCTTCAGTTTTTTAGCTTGTCTTCCAAACTAAGCTTTTTCCACTTCCCCATTTCTGTCAATAGTCCTTTCTCATTTTTGTTTTTTCAAAAATTTCATCAGGTCTAAAAGCCATGTAGTTATCTAGGAGTATTTTTTTTTTTCATCATCCACTAAGGGAACTAAGGCAGAAAAGCATCAATGTCGGTTACTTTTTTCATTCAAAATATCTCTCAGACCCAACAGTCCTTTAGCAATACCTTGTTCTAATACATCATCACCACTTCTCACTTCCTGTCTCCTGTCTCTACATACATCAAGCCATCCTGTATACTGCAGATAAGTTAATTTTCCTAAGACACTACTTTTATTATGTCATCATGCCTTCTACTGACTATTTATTAAGACCAAACTCTTCAACCTAAAAATTAAGGAATCCAACAAAGTGGCTTTTTTTAAATGTTTCCTCTGCCTGGATTTGCCCTTTTTTTTTAGCTGTTTCCCCCATTTATCTGAGTAAACCCTCATCCTTCAACAACCCACTTTCACATCACCTGCTCTGTGAAGCCTTTCCTGAACTAGTTAATCATTTCATCCTCTGTGTTTTATAGCATCCATCATATTATAACACAGTTAACTCTTTATCTGCCTCTTTCTTGTACTTTCACTTCGACTCTCGAGATCCTTAAGGTTAAGGACTAGGTTTTACTCATCTCTTCACTCCCCAAATGAAGCACAATATCTGGCATAAAATAGGAATTTAATATGTATTTGTTAAGTGAATGAATGAATAAAAAAATAATGGCAGCTTTCTTCTTTTCCATGGTGATCTTTCTCAACTCTGCATTTACTCACATTTTCTTTACTTTTCTGAAAAGCCTTTGCATTGTTCTCCAAAAATTCAAATGCTATGTATTTTGGGGAATAATTGAAAGCAAAATGATATATTTGATATTATTGGAACTATTTAAATGTAGGCACATATTCAACAGCTCTAAGTAGTATCTATATTAAGGTGACAGATTTATAGTTACTGTTAACATTGGGCTTTTTTTAAACAGATTTTTAAAGCTTTCCATTTTTTTTTATTGTGCTGCTTTTTCAAAGTGGCAGATCACCTATTAAAATGACCCTAAAATACATTGCAAAACGATAACTACCTGTTGAATATGCACCACAAATGTATTATTCCCACATATACACACATACACATACATATAAACGCACACCAAACTATAAAGTTTCTTCAAGTATCAGATCAAATTCTACCTCTTTTATTAAACTTTCCATAAATAATTCTATTTTACAGTAATTTTTTTCTCAAAATCCCTTTAGCACTTCTAGTCTGTAAGAGAAAACTATTATTTCATTCACTGTAGCCAACTCTTTTATCTCTTATCTCACATTAAAGCTAGGATTTCTTTAATTTCATTTTTAAACTTTCATAGTTTCAGGTAAAGAGTAGGTAATTAGCCAGCCCTTAGTAAGTTTTGCTGTTGCTGTTGTTTATTTTGAGGATGATGAGGACCCCAGCCAGGGCTGACAAGCTATGATCATTTTTTAATGTCACAGATCTTTATAAAAAATTAGCACCTTCTCTGCTGGAAACTCTTTGTAGTTCTGTTAAATTGTGTTTGCCTCTGGCTAGAATTTTCTTTTTTGCTCCTCAGTTTAAGGTATTCACTCTTCTAAGCTTTGTGAATGTTCTCCTGCCAGACTTTTTTCCTCTGTCTCTCTCTCTCTCTCAACCTATTTATGCATTTTTTCTCTATTACACAATATCATTCTCCCCAACAAGGTAGAAGATGAATCTTCTGCTAGTGACTTGGCACTACTAAACGTAAACACTTCTTATTGAAATTTTACTGACTAGGCAAAGGTTTGTTTTTGTTTTCCTTCAGAAGCATGAAACAATATATCATATATAATTTATATTTCTTTTAATAAGAAAGTTTCTTCTTTGAAATTTACTTTAGATTTTATTTTTAGTATTACATAACCCTTTACTTTATATCATTTTAAAAAATTACATCTCTAGCAAACCAAGATATGTTTAGTAAATTTTAATATTGATAAATATGTATTTATTGTTGCTAAATGTTAAAAATTAAGATTTAAATAAAGCATTGTTTTAAGTCCATTTCCTACTAATTTTAGATCAGGTGTTTAAGTGACTTGTGAGCACTTGTGACTGAAAGCAGGCAATCACTATTTAAAGAGCTGAATATTATTTTATCTTCAGAATGGAATCCCATCTTCAATTGGTACGTCTTATAAATAAAAATATTCATTGGTCAAGTTGAAGTATAATTATACATTTCAAAATTTCTCCCATTAATTCTAATATCAGATAGTTTTAATCCATTTTAAAATTGAATGAGTAACAAGATCAGATATCTGCTTAAAAATAATATTAACGTTTTTATTTTGGAATTGGTACATGATTTTCCCTTATTCTCTGAGTCTAAGCCATTTGTTTGAGATCTTATTGCTGCTTTGTAGTGTACTTAAAATGAGCAATGTAAATACAAATCTCCTTGATCTCAAAATTTTAAATCATAAAGTCCAATTCTACTTTAACTCATCTGGAATTAGTGAATTGATTTGAGAAGAAAGATCATATTAGGTTATGTCATATTTGTCACTTTTCTCAGTCTAAATTTGAATTCCGTGGTCACTTAGGGTCTGGAGCAGCCCTTGGGAACTCAGAGCGCAGTTTGATACAGTCAGGGTCATGCAGTCCTCTTTGATGGAGCAAACGCCATTGCTGCGAAGCTCTTAGAACAAAAGAGAACTGAAGAAATTAGATACATGGACTATAGACTATAAAAAAAAACTATTAGAAAATAACCCTTACATTGTATAGTTGGATGGCTAATTAAATTATTAATTAAATATACTAAATATTTGAGCAAATGAGGATGAACAAAAATGTTTCTTTAAAGCCAGATACAAACTAACACACACACATACACCTGGTTAACTATTCTTTTCTTAGCATATTTATTCTCCGTTTCTTTAAATCCAGGATGGGTGTATTCTCAGCTTGAAATTACAAGGCACTCAGAAATAACCTGCTGTTTATCTACTGGCTTAAAACTAGAAGGCTCCAGGAGTGAGTTCAGAATTAGCTAGAGCAATTTAAGCACTGGTCTTTAATCTTTGTAATGACACTCCTCAGGTCCTAACTATCTAGGGGCTATTTAGCCCTTGTTATCTCTTGCAACTTCTTTTTTCTTTCCCTCTTCCTTCAACGAAGGCCGGAAGCCAGGAGGGCTAGTAGCTGCCAGCATTTCTGTTAACGAAACCCAAGGTGTTTCTTTAAAGCAGACTTTCTTACGAACACCAGAAAAGTACTTTTTCTTTACAGTTTATTTCTAACATAACAAATCGCTTTGATTACAGCAAATATCTAATGTCTCAACATGCAGAGAATAGAATTCTTATGATTTTGTCTGTTTGCACTACTTCATAGTAATGGATTATTAATACCTATTGATTTCCACTTTTGTCTATTCTGAATTCACAAATACATCCACCAATATTATACCTTAATATGAATGGTGCCTTTTATTGTTTGTTGTGATCTCCTGAAATTCTTTCAGAAAATAAATGTGTGTGTATGTGTGCACGTGTATGTGTGAAGGTTAGGAAAGGCAGGAGGGACAGGGAGAGAGAGAACGAGCTGTTCAGATGGTACTAGAAATAAATAATATGAATAGCAGAAGGCTAGTTTTCTTATTGTTAACTTACCTAAAAAAGTGACTTGGGACTGGAATTGTAGTCTTAACCCTATAGAATGTAAAAATAAGCCCGAATCTTATAATTTTCACTATGTGCCCAGTGTCCAAACTTGCTTTAACCACTGTTAAAGCACAGAGTCTACTGTTTTTATCCATATACGACCCAGTGGAGTCCATTGATTTTGTTTCATGTTATGCCCAAATCAACTACCTTCATTTTAGAGTAACTTAAGGGGCATTTTGTTTACTGGGTTCTCTTTAGTGTTGAGTCATGCCATGTAGGACTGATAAACATCATCAATTAAGTGACACACATTCTCTTCGTTTTCATATAAATTCTGTCATAATCACAAATCACTTATGATATTTCCCCATCTACTGTATTGCAGGAAAAACAGAGATTTCTCACGGATGTTCTGCATGAAGTGATGCTGCTTGACGGGCTGGCCAGTTCCCATCCAGTATCACAGGAAGTGCTACGGGCAACAGATATTGACAGGGTGTTTGACTGGATTGCATATAAAAAGGTGGGAACAGATAAGACCCAAGTGCCAATTAGATATTTCACTATTGGAGTAGCTAAACTATTTCATGCTAGATGTATTCTACTCTTCTCTTCTTCCAGGTAAATAGAAATGGACTGTGAGTTAGAAAACATAGAGTCACTAGGTTCATGTCATTTTATGAGCTAGGGCTTTGCTTTATAAGTCAGTAAAATGGAGATGAATGTTTGCCAAATAATGCATAGAAATATTGGAAGTATTAATGAATAAATGTTTGGAGACTTGATATGAAATTGCTGTACAAATAGTGTCAGGTAAATGTAAGGTTTATTATTATTAATCAGAGAGCTGACCTATATAGTGACAAATTATTTTTTACACATGCCCCTTAAATAATTATTTATTATGATTGGCTGATATAAATGAACATAGGCAGTGACATGACATATGCATTTTATAAACGTTATTTAAGGGAAATTTTGGAAATTGAGCATATTTCCTGGATAATAGGCATAATAAATGAAATTTTATATACAAGACTTTGAATGGCAAAGAAGAATTTTGGACCAATGACTAGATGTCAAATAACGTTAAATATGAATTTTTTCCATTGTCACTTGGATTAAGATTTTTCCTTATATCTCTATCCCTTAGTTGTTCTAATTTTAACATGACAATATGCATCTCAGTGTTTAACACTTACTAGCCACTTCATAGTTAAAATAGGGTTAAAGTCTACTAGCTTCTTTAGTGTAGATTGAATTGTATTTGTTGAAATTTCTATGTAATTTTTATTGATTTAATAACGTTTTAAGTTTTTAAAAAAAATTACTAATTTTTTATAAAAAGATATTTGTATTTAATAACTAAAGGTCAAACAATGATCTATCAGAAGTCCTTGGTGTGGTAATTTGGATATTTGGTTTTGCACTCAGGTATTGACTATCTCAATGATTATTAGTACTGTATGCCATAATATATAAAGATATAATACAAATTGTATTAATAGAAAATGTCTTTTCAAGTTACTGATCACTGCATTGGCTCAACAAGAGTGTTTTTTAATGTTTTATAAAAATAAGTGGAAGTGTAGAACCATAGCATATTTAATATATATTAATTTTTATATATGAGAATTTTTGGCTGGGTTTTGTTGGATGTACACTTAGTTTATTTAATTGTATTGATTCTTTAGATATAATGCAGAAAATAATTTATTAAGATAGCTTGAAATGAGTTTGGAGACATGTCTGTAGTTATTTTCCCCCATTCCTAATTCTAAAGACTATTTGTAAATAACAGTTTTACTTTAGCATGAATAAATCAGGAAATATAAATAATTATTTCAAGATATGCATGTTGTGTAGAATATAGGGGTATTAAGAAATTTGTTTATTTGCCTAGACATTTGGATTGTTTCCAGCTTTTGGCTATAACAAACAATGGTGCTATGAACATTCATGAACAAATGATTGTGTGTGTATTTTATTTTATTTCTTGTGGGTAAATACCTAGGAGTGGAATGTCCAGGTAACACGATAGGTATGTCTAATATTTTAAGACCCTGGTGAACTGTTTTCTGAGGTTGTTTTACCATTGGACATTGTGCCATTGTACATTCCCACCAACAATGTATTAGAGTTCTAGTTTCTCTGCAGCTTCATCCTACATCAACTAGGTATAGTCAAGTCTTTTAATTATAGATGTTAGAATGGTATCTCATTGTGGTTGTAAATTGCATTTCTTTAATGACTAATGATATTGACAGTTTTTTCATTTGCGTGTTTCCCCTAATATGTCTTTCTTGGTGAAGGGCCAGTTTAAATCCTCTGACATTTTAAAAAATTATGTTGTTCATTTTCTTATTATTGAGTTTTGACAGTTTTTCTATATTCTGAATACAGGCCTTTTATCAGATATATGATTTGCAAATAAATTTTCCCAATCTGTGGCTTGTCTTTTATTTTCATAACAATGCCTTTTCAAAAGCAAAGATTTTAATTTTTATGAAATTCACTTTATCATGTTTTTCTTTAATCGATAGTGCTATTGGTGCCACATCTAAGAAATCTTTGCATATCATAAGGCTAGGAAGGTTTTTCTTTTGTTTTTTCTTCTAGAAGTTTTAAAGTTTTGGTTTGTATTTAGATATATTATCGATTTTGAGGTATTTTTTGTATTGGCGTGAGGTTTGGATCAACTTTTTTCTTTTTCTCTTTCCCTCCTCTCTCTCTCTCTCTCTCTCTCTCTCTCTCTGTATAATTGTTCAAAAGCAATTTCTTGATAACTCTATCTTTTCTCCACTGAATTGCGTTTGCACATTTGTTGAAAATCAATAAAATGTATATGTGTGGATCTATTTCTGGTCTATGTATTCTATTCTGTTGATATATTTGTCTAACTTGGCTCCAGTGCCACCCAGTCTTGATTACTATGGCTTTATAATAAGTTGTGAAATAAGGTCATATTAGTCCTCCAGATTTGTTCTCTTTTTTTTAAGTCATTTGGTTATTCTTGGTCCTTTGCATCTCTATATGAATTTAAGAATTAATCTGTAAATTTCTACAAAAGTTACTCTAAAATTGCAGGGATTGTATTGTATTTATAAAACAATTTTGGATAATTGACATCTTAGCCATATTGATTGACCCATGAAGGCAGTATATCTCTCTATTCCTTTAGGTCCTCTTTATTTTCTCTCAATGTAGACTTAGTGACTAAATCTTTCATATTTTTTTTGGATTTATCCCTAAGTGTTTCACATTTTTAGGCTATTATAAATAGTATTATTTTCAAATTTCCCTTTCTGATTTTTTTGTTGCTTTATATAAAATATAATTTATTTTTGTATATTTATCTGCTGTAATGTTAAATAGAAATAGTGACAACAGATGCCCTTGTTCCTAATTTTAGAAGCAACACATTCGATTGGCAACCATTACTTATGATTTCTATAAATTTTTATAAATACCTTTTATCAGGTTGGAGATATTGCATGCTATTCCAACATTACTGAGAGTTTTATTGAGAAATGGCTGTTGATTCAATCTAGTGCTTTTTGTACTTCTACCAAGATAGTTAATTTTTTTTTTTGGTGAATTATATTGATTGATTTTTGCATGTTAGACCGTTCTTGCATTGCAGCAACAAAAAAAATTTTGTCATCATGTATTATCCTTTGTATACATTGTTGGATTCAAGTTGCTAAAAACATGTTTAGAAATTTTGCGTCTGTTTTAATGATGGACATTGGTGTATAATTTAATTTCTTGTAATGTCTTTAGCTTTGTTATCACTATAATGCTAGCATCATAGAAAGGAAAGTATTATCTCTTTCTCAACTTTCTGGGAGTATTTGTGTAAAAGTTATATTATTTGTTTTTTGAATGGTTTTTGGATTTACCAGTATAGCAGTATAGAGCTAGAATTTCCTTCATGGGAAGGTTTTCAACTAGTAATTTAATTTTATTAGTATATAGTGGGTTATTTAGGTTATTTATTTCTTCTTGAGTGAGCTTTGGTAGTAATTTTTTTTCAAAGACTTGGCCCATTTCATCTAGGATGTTTAATTTATTGGCATAATGTTGTACATGATATATTCCCTTATTATCCCTTTAGTACCCATAGCATCTCTAATGACATACCCTTTTTCATTCCAGATGTTGGTAATTTGTGTACTATCCCTTTTTTCTGATTTGTCTAGCTAGAAGTTTATAAATTTTATTGATCTTAAAAAGTATCTTTTGGTATTATTTATTTTCTCTCGTTTTCTATTTCATAGATTTCCTCTCTAATCATTATTATTTCCTTCTTTTACCTACTTTGAGTTTAACTTGTTTTTCTTTTTTTTAGTTGCTTAAAATATAAGCTGAGTTTATTAACTTGAGACCTTTCTTCTGTTCTATTTCAGACATTTATTCTATAAATTTCCTTCTAAGTGTACCACCTAGGGAATCCCCAAAATTTTGATATCTTGAGGTTTCATTTTCATTCAATTAAAGATACCTTCTAATTTACCCTTTAATTTGTTAATTGCCCAATTCAGAGTTTATTATTTAATTCCCAAATATTTGAAGATTTTCCAGAAAATTTTCTGTTGTTCATTTCTTATATAATTTTATTGTGGTCAGTGAATATACTCTGCACAATTTAAATCTTCTTAGATTTATTAAGGCTTATTTTATGGCCCAGAAATTGGTATCTATTGGTAAATGTACTGTATGCACTTCAAAAGAATGTGTATTCCACTAGTGTTGGCTGGAGTGTTCTATAAATGCCAATTAGGTCAAGTTGGTTGATAGAGTTGTTCAAGTCTTCTGTATCTTTATTGATTTTCTGTCTACTTGTTCATCATGCTTTCTTAATGGGCCTTCATTTTTTGGATTTACCCACACAGTACCAAATCAAACACCTAAAAATGTAGGAAAAAAATAGTGGCCCTGTTGCCTGCTGGCACATCTGAAAAAATAATCCTCAAATGTGAATGTGGAAAAGTGAATATCTGAACATTTAGGCTGAAATTTCAAGGACTTCATTTTGATAATCTCAATATCAGGCCTTGATGTACATTCAGTGTCTAAGTCTAGTTCTCCAATTTGGCTTCACTCAGGTTCTTCTTATAAGAAAACTAGGATGTGGGTAACGTGCAATATCCAATTACTTTGTAAATGGGACAAAGATGAACCAGGTAGGGTTTTATGTGATAAACTGTATCATTATGGGACTTATGACAGCTAATACAGATGATTGTGTAGCCACAAATGATAACTACTAACATTTATTGAATGCTTTCTCCATGCTAGGCACTGTACCAAAATTTTTACATTTATTATTTAATTTAATTCTTATAATCACCTTATGAGGTTATTATTATCATGATCCTCATTTTAAAGATAAGCACATTGAGTTATGGTCAATTCAAGGATATGTTTCCCAGACTTTCAGGTTCCAGAGCCAACATTCTTAATCATTACCATATTTGATCAACAAACATGGTTGCAGCATGCATTCCAAAATCAGTTGATAAGCCCCTGCTTATGTTCTAGGCACTGTGTGCTTAAAGCTAAGGATATAACCATCAGTAAGACACAAAGGAAAGACAGCATATCAATAAACCAGTACCATAACAAATGAATATTAATCAGCAATGTTTCCATTTTAAATGTAGAAATCTAAGTGAAACCATCTTAAGCAATTTAGTCAATCTTGATGACTAAATAACTGATAAGTCTGAGACACAGTATTAATTTTAGGAATGATTAAATCAGGTATTTTAACAATATCGTCAGAAATCTGCCTTTCATCAGTTTCTTGGCTCTCTTTGCCTCTATTTGACTTAATTTCTAGACTTTTAGGTAGGTGGCCCCAAATAAGTTTAGACTAATAGAATTCTCAATTTTATGATTCCAATGAGCTCAGAGAAAGAGTAAATTGCCTCCTTCCCAGCAGAATCTATATCTTTTTCCCCAAAGGGCTAGGGCTTGTTCTGATTAGGTAATAGATTGCCACTGGCCAATCCCTATGTCACTGGCCAGCGTAAGCTTATCCTCTGTGATGGGAGACATAGGTCACATAAATGATAAGTCCCCCCTGGGATCACTTAAGGTAGGAGAGGGGCAATTTCCAAAAGAAAATGATGGCTAGAAAAAAGTAATGGATGCTAACTTCAGAATCTTAGGAGTTATGATAGAAATATGTGCAAGATACAGCCATGGTGTGTGGGGGGGGATGGAAGGGAACTGAAAAAAGGCAGGAACACCATGCTGTGGAGGAGACTCAGAAGGGAACACGGTAGTGACGAAGTGAAACATCAAGGAGTTCAACATGGTCACAGAAGAGCAAGGTTCTGAGCAGTAGACAAGCTGAGGGGATATGCTGGGTTCGAACTTGGAAGATATTTCCCGTCATACTAAGAAGTTTATAGTTTATCTAGCAAGTCAAGAGGAACCAAGAAAGAGTTTAAAGCAGAAGAGTAGCATAATTAAAACTGCATTCTAGGACAATATTCCTGTAGATGTGGAAGAGATGGAGTTAATATGATAGATCTAGACAATTTGGAAAAGATTATAGAAACTAGACTTGTAAAATGTAGAACTTACTTTTTTTGTAATGTTGTATGTAACACTTAATAAAAACTTACCACTGCTCTTCTGTGCACTCCTCCATAAAATATCTGTTCCAGTCAACATTAACCTCTGCCAACAGTCAACCCCTCATTGCATCAGTGCTTCGCTAGCTTATCATCTCTTGTAATTATTCCCTGAATAATTATCCTAATTATTCCCACTTCCATTTTTGTTATTCTTCCTGAATAGTAATTTCATTACACTTTAAATAACTTTTTATAGAGAATTGTTTTACAGGCGTACAGAAAATTATAGAGAAATAAAGGGTATGAACCAATAGATTAGATACTAATTTATGTTGATTTGAATTTAAGAATTGAGTATCTTTGAAGAAATCTGAGTGATATTCACTATGAATAGTCCCAAGGCCAGTATTAAAAGAATAAAAAACTTCCTAAAACTGCATATATATTTTCTGAATAGGAAGAGAAAAAAGTGAAAACTACTTGATTATATAAAGTTAGATCTGGTAAATGACAAGTTATCTATTTTAATAGCAGATTAAAAATGAGGATGCTCTTATCTTAAAAATGCAGTGGAAGCTGGAAAACACCGTCCATAGACAGAAAGGACTGGAAAAGAAGGATTGAAAAAATCTTCTTGCTCTAAAAGCACAAAGGGAAATAAGAATCAATGACCCAAGGACCTGGATGATGAAAGTGAGCGAATGCTCATTAAATTTACATATGATGCCAAGGTGGACAGGGTTGCTACAAGCTTGAAAGAGAAACACAGATTTCAAAATGACTTCAGCAATTTTAAAGAGGATGCTTTAAAAACATGAACACTCTTCAGCACTTCTTATATCAAAGTTCATCTATTTTGGAAACCAAACAAAATATACATAGAGTAAAAGGAAAGAATTGGCAAGTAGAGAAAATTCAGCGAGGAAGGGGGCATGGTGAACACAAATTTTTTAAAAATGGGTGGTGGTAGAAATTCAACTTGCAATTCTCTGCCAATATGTTCTACACCTAAAGTTTGAAAATTCTTGTATGGCTAACAGGGGTAAATACGTGCAATTTCTATCATCCTTAGAAATGAATAAAAAAGACCAATCATTCTCTTGTATCTGTCTTCCCTTGTGAAAAAGGCTCCCAATCCACAGCATCACATCAGCCAGGCCGTGATTAATACACAGAGAGAACACATATTAACTCTACCTACAGGATGCCTTATGATAGGAAAAAAATTTGAGGATGCTTTTTTTTTTAAAGAATGTAACCCAGTAGTAGACATAAAACACGAGAAATGAAAATAGTTATTATACTAAGAGTAGCAGTAAAGCACATCTGTTATTTAATAAGCACTTACTACGTACAAGGCATTTTGTGAAATTTGCTCCTCACAGAAACCTTGGAATGTAGGCATTTTTAGCTCATTTTACTGATGAGGGAACTGAGACTTAGGTAGTTAAGTGACTGCCACAGCATCAGATATCTAGCAAGTGGACATTCTAGAATTTGACACTATGTATGTCTAAGTTCAAATCCTGGGCTCTTTTCTACAAAACGTTTGACAAATAAATATATCTTAAGGCAAGTTACGATAGGAACCATCTCAGTGGATGACAACTTCAAGTTCCCAGACTACCCTTGATCCTTTCATCCTGTTGGTCAGGAAGTCTTGTCTCTGCTGTCAAAATATTTCCAGAATCTGATGACTTCTCACCACTATCACTGTTGCAACCCTGGTCTGAATCACCACCGTTTGCCATAATCATTTCCTAAAAGGCCTCTCTGCTTCAAATCCTGTACCCCTACAGTTTATCTTTAACCAAGCACTCAGACTGATGTTTTAAAAACCTAAGTAAGGTTGTGCCACTCTTTTGATGGAAACCCTACAATGACTCCCCACCAAAGTAAGAAAAAAAAAAAGGCAAGTTATTTACAGTGACTCACAGACCCTCCCTGATCTCCACGGACCCTACTTTCCCCAATCCACTGTAGAACCTGGCCCTTATTTTATCTCTTATTCCTCTGAATTCTTCTCTGTTACTCTCCCCTCACTCATGGCGCTCCTGCCCACCCCCCTTTCCTGCCCTGAACGCCAACAAACTCTCTCCCCACATTAAGGCCTTTGAAATGGCTGTTTCCTTGCATGGCAGGATGTTGCTCCAGATGTGTCAGGGTCCTAGAATGTTCTCCTTGAAGCCTTTATTTAAATGTCACCTTCCCACAGAGGCCTCTCATTTAAAATGGCAACTAACACCCTCACTCTTTTCCTCATCATTTCCCTTATTCTGATCCACTTGTTGTTTTGTCCTATGGCACTGATCATCTTCTAACGTATTATGCAATTTATCCAATATTATGTTTGCTATATTATTGGGCTTCCTGATTTCCCCCATTGAATGTGAGCTTCATAGGGAGAGGGCCATGTCTAGGTTTTTCACTGATGTATCTCCAGTATTCATTATACTGCCTGTGTATAGTAGACACTCAGTATTTGTTGAGTTGAATTAAAGTGAATGTCAGAAAAACAATATAAGCAAAACATTATGGTGTTTCAGAGGGAAGGATCCCATCTGTTTATTGGAATTATGGAAAAGAGTTGGCACTTTAAATAGGATTAAGGAATTTCATATGTAATACCATATGAATTCCAGAAGGGGAAGGAAGATTGTGTTACTCCGTCATTCTGTTTTCTGGTGGGTTCCATCACATGTGGCCTGACCCCTTAGCCCTGGACCTTATGGGACCTCCTTCTGTGAACTCAGCTCTTCTCCTGCTGTCTCGTACCTCTTCTGCCTCAGGCACAATCGGCCTCCTGTTCTGCAAGTCTGTCCATCTCTTATTCTTCTAAACAGGTCCTTCTTCTTAGCCTTTGCTTTTTCTATGCACAATCACCTACACACATGCTATCAAATGAATGTAATTGATCACTATTTTGTCTTTTTTGACAAATTTGTACATACTTTATGGTATCTGGTATATTATATGTATTGACTAATTAGAGCACTTGTGGTCATTTCTGTAAAACAGTTGGACAAGACGCTTTTAGTTAGGTATATGATGACAATAATAATAGTATCAATTATTCTTTGAGGGTCTAATTTGCCACTGGACATCTGCTTACTATCTCATTTAATCTCCCACTCCTATAAGGCATAAGGTATATACTATTATCTTCAATTCACATAAGAGTAAACAGAGGCCCAGAGAATTTCATGATGTGCTCAGGCTTCTAGGTGCTAAGCTGGAATTCACATCTTGTTGTTTCTAACTCATGCTGTTTCCACTCTACCAGGATACTTGCCTATTATGCCATTGTTTCAACAGGAAAAATGATTTGAGTTATAGTCTTTTGACATATACTAACGTGAGTGGTTTTCCATGAACGGAAAAAAATGCGATATTTTAAAGTAAGTAACATACCAGCATGCAAATCAAAACTAAGGATTATAAAATCTGGAAAGTAATAATCATTGGTTATAATCATCTCATACAGAAAATGTGAGCAAGCTTAAGAGACTGAGAAAAATTAGGCAAAGGAGAGAGACAGAAGGAGGGAGGGGGAGAGATTG
Organism: Daubentonia madagascariensis; assembly: GCA_023783475.1. NCBI lineage: Eukaryota > Metazoa > Chordata > Mammalia > Primates > Daubentoniidae > Daubentonia > Daubentonia madagascariensis. The sequence goes on along the minus strand of JAKFHU010000600.1, from coordinate 43,635,935 downwards.
ATTTTGAAACATTTGGAGATAAAGCCTGTCAGAAAAGGCTAAAGAACTTACATATGTCCACCCTGGAGGATACAGGGCCAAGAGGTGACTTAATAATTAGCTCTAATATATGGCCATTATAGGAAGTCTGCTCACTACTTCTCTGTCAACATCAAGGTCAGGGTAAGATAGACGGCCTTAAATTACAGGAAGAAATTTCAGTTAATGTAAGAAAGAACTTCTTAACATAAAAGGCAATTAAACATTTTAATACAAACTACTCAAAACTGTAAAATATCTATTCTTTGATACTGTTTAAAAATCAACTAGAAAATCTGCTCCCAAGTAGCAAACTAAATTGGAGGACTACTGAAAAACTTCCTCCTGGATTTTGACTTCATGTGACATGATAGTCAGATAATGTAATATAAAGTTCATAGTTTATTAGAAATTAATTTTGCATTCACATATTTATGTTTGTATCATTCAATTTCTTCTTTTGTTATTAATGCATAAGTGTGACTGGTAGAAGAAGCAAATTACTTGCTTCTTAGGTAAAATGGAAAAATTTAAAGATAATTCCCATTTCTGAATGATCTGCTTGTGTCTGTTAAAAATCATCAAAATAATTTCTGGATAGAACATACTTTAGTAACTCTCTTTGTTACCAGTGACTTTGTCTTTGCACTTGAATCAATATAGTCAACCAGCAGTGATTTTAAGACATCATGTAAAGAAAATGCCCTTTGCCCTTGTAAATAAAATGTACATGGTGGGAGGAGATACTTTTATTGATATTTTTGTGATGAATGCCTTTACCACTTACTGGTAAATTATTAATTTGTGCATTTTGCTGATGGAGGCAAGTTTTCTTTTGCACATGTGTTTGATTCATCACCATTTAATGGTTTCTTTCTTTTTATTTTTTCCTGTGCAAACTTTAATATTTAATACTTAAAACAGCTTATTTTCTTTCATTCTAGACACTTGTACTTCTCCCCATTAGATGTTCATCTCTGATTTGGCATTTACTTGATCAAACTGGAAGAAAAAGAATGTATTTAATAAAAATAAGCAGCAGGTTACTCAACAGCGTAAGGAATGGATTAATCCTAAGCAAAGGATTCTCCTTATCTTCTCCTGCCCCTCTTTGTGTCACTTTTTTTGTTAACTAATGGTTTAGATAGCTATTAATACTTTTGAATTTTTCCGATGCACACAGTTTCTGTCTTTTTTACTTTGCTGAAATGCTTAAGAAGGTCCAATGTTGGTTTTGACTTGACTCTCTGCTCTTTCTTACGCTGCCTTTGTGAAATCTAGAGTGGTGATCCCATAATATAAGAAGCTTAAGGGCCAGAGCTGTGTAACTCTTAGCTTGAAGAACTTGGCTGTAGTAAGATTCTGCTCCTGCAGCTTTCTGAAATACTTTCACAGCTGCAGTGTTCCTAGTGTTTTGCTTATGCAAAAAGCCTATTTCTATGACTTTTGCAATTGTTCACTCATGTAAGAATTCATCAATAGTCATAATTAATAATAAAAGTTACCATTTAAATTAGTATAAATGGTAATATACAAACAGTATTGCATTCTGATAATGTGCTCACCCTGCAACTATTTGTGACTCTAATTCCACTAGGCTAGAAGGCAGTTACAATGCATCTCAGAAAGGAATGGGGCTTCAGTTAACAGTCAGGAGGCTTGTGAATTTCAAATTGTTTTATACAGGCTATTCAGAGAAGAAATAGCAATTGAAGATAAAAACTAAAAATAAGGGGAAATTAGCCAGTGTATATTTCCCTAACATATAGCTAGAAAAGGAGGATTGTAATGTTTTGAATAAATTTTTCAGAATGACAGAATTCTATAGTAGTTAGAAAGGAATAAATTAAGATTAAAAGGATAAACAAGCAAGGCAATAGAATTAAGGATTGACATTTTGATAAATGAGAAATATAAAGGAAAGAAAAGGAGCACAGGGATAAAACTTCCTTTTTATAAAAAGAACATTTGGAAAATATTCAGAATAAAGATATTCACAATATAAGTAGTTTGTGTACTTATAACATATTTCTAATATATTAGAAAAGGTTGAACTGAATTGAATTTTCCTATAGAATAATTATGAATGGGTTATGTTTTAGCATCTGATGAATTATTTTTAATCAATATAACCACACACTCTTTTTTAATCAACCACACATGGTATATTGATTTAATATAAACATATTCAAAAACCCTATATGGCTTCCATTATTACATATAACATTCAAAAGGGTTAGCTCCCAATTGTTTCACCATTGGGGACACCTTTTATTACTATTTATTTTTCATGTGGACCCAAAGATTGTCTATTTTTATTATCAAAAATTATATTTATGAAGTATTAAACAATTCACATTTGTATTAATCAAAAACATGTATAAGTCTCAATCAGAGTTTCTGCTTTAAACAGAACTGTGTTACTCCATGGGGTAAATACAATTCTAGTTAAACAACGACAACAACAAAAACCTTTCTGTTAGGCCCAAGTAGCCTCTTTAAAGGTAAATATGCTATTTCCTTTGAAATGATGAAATTGTTTCTTTGGACACACTTTCACAAATGTCTTCATGGATTCTTTCAGAGGATGTTAAGGGTCATTTGATGACCTACTGAGAAAATTATCTGGAGACTACATGTTTTCTATATTCATTATCATTCATGCTATTGCATATTTCCTGGTAACACTGAAATCAAGTTGTTGGTCTTTCTGCTTTTAAAGATAGAATGTCTTTCAGCTTTTTTTGAGTTATCTTTATATCAGTATTAGAAGGCTTGACTGATTTCATACAACATATTCTTACCTTGAAAAAACAGAGAGATTAAAAAAAAGTACTGAATCTGGTTTTTGTCTTAAGGGCATTTTCCCAAGCAGAAGAATTTTAGCAGTTTTTAAGGTTTCACAGAGATAAGAAAAAAAGACAAAGCAGAAGGTGAGAAGTTTAATGGGAGGCCTCCCTTAAAGCCAGGACCTTAAAGACAGGACCTTAGAACAAAGATGGACTAGAAATAAACCTATCCCCATCCTCAGGGGACTACAAAGAAATTACCTGTTTCAAACTTTGGCAACAAGTTAAGAGGGAAAGAAAATTTCCCCTGAAGATTTGCAACTACAAGCAACTCTTGATTGGCATGGGATCGCAAATGAAAACCACCTTGGTACATGGTAAACCTCAGGCCAAGATTTAATTTAAAATGGCTGGTCCTGGATTAAAGGTGTCCCTAGACACCAGACAGAAACTAAAATAAATCCTTTCTAAAAAAACCCCAACTTTATATCTCATCTCAAAAGATTTCCACAGATAAATTCCAAGTAAAAAAGAACAACTTGTAGTAAAAAATACCAATCTCACAAGGAAACAAATTTCCATGAACATGACACAACAGAAACAATTGAGAGCAGAATCATTCGTGCATATGATTAAGACATTGGATGTGTTAGATATAGAATATAAAATAGCATATTAATGAATTTGAGGAAATAAAAAGAGGCTTTAAAATATAAGCAAAATATAAGCAGATTTAAAGGACTAATGAGAATTCCTAGAAATGAAAATGTAATAACTGCATTTAAAAATATAGTAAACATTAACAGATGGGTTTATCCAGATTTAAAAAGAGCTAAAGAGAGAATTATAAACTAGAAGATAGAACTGAAGATACTATGTATCCAAAAGTTATGCAAGAGATGTAAAAATGCATAGGAGAGGGAGTGAGAATTAAGTGAAGTCTTAACTTCGTTTAATTTTTCCATTTGTTTCTTCATCAAATTATTACTTATCAGTATCAGAAAAAGGTTTTGCTTGAGATGGTGCCATCATTCTTAGAAATAGAGCTCTGAGTTGATTTAAGGCTCTTTATCTTAAAGTAATGCATTTTACCCATCAATAAAACACTGTTTTATCATGTTTATTCTTTTATTACCATACTAAAAACCTGAACAAGATAGAACAATGAAATTAATTTTAAAAAAACCATATTTTTTATATTAATAGTTATTTATTGAGTATTCACTATGTTTTGGGAATTTTACCACATATCATCCCATTTAAACGTTCATTACAGCAAGCTGAATGCCCAAACTCATGTAGCTCATAAGTAGCAGAACCAAGATTTTAACCTAGCTTACCTGAATCCAAATTCTTCCCTTTTGTGTGATTGCCTGATCACATAGTCAAATAGGTGTTGACTTTTACAGGAGAGAAGATTAAACATGTGTTCAAATAATTTTGCCTTCCATCTGTCCATTTATTTCTTCTCTCTTTTGAAATAATCTTCAGATATAATTTCTTTTCTGTCTAAGAAAACTAGTCTCATCATTTTATAGTTCCCGAAGAGTCTTTCTTGATCAGATACTTTAATTTGCCCTGTCCTTCTTTTTCATCAACCCCTATTTTACCATATTTAGGAAAATTTTACCTTGACTTACCCTTTTCTGCATTTGAGCTAACAGCCCAAGGATCCTCAGAAAAATGCTGTGCCAAGACTGTCTCGGAGCTGAGAGACCCTGAGTAGAGATATGTACAGGCAACCATGGAGCTGTGTGAGTCCCAGTGATTCTGAGAAGTGTGAGTGGGCTTCTACAGGGCAGAGCACACAGGCAAACCTACTGGTGCAGTTTTGTTGTGTGCTGCCTCTTTGCTGTCATTTTACGATAAGATGCAGTTAGCTCAGCACCATAAAAATTGGCTTAAAGTAGAAAATTTTGGTATGTATCCCCATGGTAAGTATTATAAGCCCAAGTGAAGCAATGACCAAGCAGCTGAATGTTTGTGTTTTTCTTACATACTCCCAAAACTGTTTTACAGCTCTACAGTTTTAAGATGAATGTGCAAACATTTATTGCCACATCATTTTCCTTCTGGAAGGGGGATCCATCACAGCAGGAACCTTGTGACTAAATAGGAACAGTCGAAACTATTTCAGTAGTCACATTCCTTAAGACTAAAAGCAAGAGTTTTAAGTGCTGTCTAATGTCTAGAAATGTTTTTGCAGTTTGAAATGAGTGTGATGGTAGTGTTGGGAAAAAGTTAGCATGTTTAGAGATAGTTATGTCTGAAATAATCACGTCAGTTTACGTTTATATAACACTATGTACTGGACACTTTTTTTAATAAAATCTTTATATATATTAAATCATTTAATCCTTATAAAAACCATCTAATATAGGTACTTTTCCCACCCTCATTTTACAGATGAGGACAGTGAGGCAGTAACTTACCCAACATTACAGCTATTGAATAGTGGAGTCAGGATTCAAACACTGACAGTTCTATTTGTACTCTCAGTCAGTTACACTAGGCTGGTTACTCTTTGATTTCTTTTTATGTTTATGGAGCACATTGTCCATAAAACATGAAGAGACACTCATTTTTTTTTCTTGTAGAGTTCTTATATGCTGTAATCATTTGTATATGTCTACTTAATCTATATTTGATTCTTTTAGAAACAAAGATTTAGAAATATCCTAGTTATCACCTAGTGTAGTGACTTACAGATAGTGAGCAAAAGTAAATACTTAAGTTTGAATGAATTTTTTTATTTATTTTTTTAATTTCAGAATATCATGGGGGTATAGTTTGAATGAATTTAACAGTGATTATTTCTGCTCCCCAAGCCCTGAGAGGCTTTACAATAGTCTTGTAAATTTAATTTCTAGTTTATTTAGATTCCTAACAGCAGTGAGTTTTGAGAAATTTTTATTTTTTATTTTAAACATTTAGCATGAAAAAGAGAAGTAAATATGCCTCTTCGCTATTAAGCAGTGCTGTGCTTTATTGTAATAAATGCTTATATTACTTTTTAAAAAGTTCTTTAGTTGGAACTGGCCACATCTTTCCTGATGCAGAGTAAAACTTCTTTTGCTTGTCCTAAGTTACTTTCCTCAAGTACAAAGTGATATTCCCTATTTCTGGTGTCTTGTGATTCCTTAGGTAAACCTGAATGAGAAGTTAGGAATGTTCAGAGTATATCCCTCTCCTCTGAGATGCAGGTCATGGAAAGCAGTGAACCCACCTGCCTCTCAGCATCTCTTGATGCCTTTGTCAGCCCACAGTCCGACAGATAATTGATCTGCTCCTTTATGGCATTTTTGTTCCTAATTCCACTCTTGTTTACTTTAAGAGCTAAATCTTTCACTATTTTCTACTTCTGCTTGAGAAAACATTTTTATAGCTTTGAGACCAAATGTTTTTTATCACCTCATTTTAATGTCTCTTTTCAGTGACTCCGTTGCAGGCTGAAGCCATGTTATTGCTGGTAGAATACACAAGACATTTGCTATGAGTGAAGTAGAACACTTTTTATTTTCCCAAAGAATGAGGATATAAGAGTAGTTTGCATTTCTACTTTTACACTTGCTCTATGTTAACTCATAAGAAACTTAAGTTTACCTTTAATTATTCTAAAATGCAAGGATATTAGATCACCAGATAGTAGGGTGGTTTATTTCTTCTAGGGTTCTGGTAGTAGGAACTGTCAATGTTTCTTATATTGGTTATTGGTTAAAAAGAATGGAGGAAAGCTAGAGGTAGAAATTTGCTGCTATAAACAAAAAGCTAAAGTTTGGAGAGGTAATAAAGGGACCTGTGATGTAAATTTTGCTTAGAGAGTGTTAAATGCTTCCTTATAGGTTCCTAGGGTAAAGGGCATTGTTTATTTTTACCTACCTGTCTTGGGAAGTTTTATCCTATAAAGGTGGTGCTTCCCAAAGTGTGATTTGTGGAATGCCAGTTCTACAACATGTTTCTTTTAAAATTATTTTCTCCCCCTTAACTCAGATATTGAAACTTCAGATTTTATTGGTTTAGCTTAATGGCATTATATGAAACTGTACCTTAAATGAAAAGTTTAAACAATGAATTTCATATATGAGCTTGCTGAGTACACTCTGTAATTGCTTGTCTTGATATAAAAACATGGTCTGATTCTTCCTGCATACGATCTACCACTGTCAGAAGAGCGCTTCGTGATAAATGGCTGGCTGCTTTAGTTCCCTGGATGACATGTTTCTGAGTTTTGAAACTCTGTAGGGACAGAATACATCTGTGCTTTGCCACACTGAAAACAAAAATCAAAAGCTGGAAGTGAAAGCTGTCCTGTTTTACAAGCAGGGGATGGTGATGAATATTTACCTCGTTGACTGACTTCAAGACTTTTCTCAAGTCCTTGATATTAACTTGCTCCCCTTACACTCTGCTATGCACAAGCATCTGAAGTGAAGTTACGACTTCTGCCTTTCTGGAAGAAAAGCAAGGAAAGAAATAATCCATTTCTCAATGACATATATGAAGAAGCTAATTTATTTTCTTGAGAACAGCTGAAAGTGGTTTGATGAAACTTTAATCTGGGCATTTCATTCTCTCCGTAAACTCTCTCTGAAGTCACAATAGCAGAAAGGGAGATAGAGAAAACCTTACTCAAGCAATTATTTCCCTTATCCTGCAAATATTGGTACAGTAAAATAATTTCCTACACTTCCAGAAAGTCAGTCATATCATATATGAGGGAATCCAACAATGAAGATTAAAAAGTGTCATTCAGTTATCAAGCCCATGCCCTAGACAAGATATTTCTCTTCTTTGCTTCTCTACATATATGTGAGTGATAAAATGAGGTGCAGCTCTCAGTTGGCCCATTTCCTTTGCAGATTAATTGCAATGATCCAAACATTAGTTATGCTGGCATTCACTTGTAATACATATTTTATTTATGATGGATCTAGTAGGATGGTAAATTCAGTTTTATAGCACAGTGGAGTTTGAGAAGTGTGGCTTTATTCAATATTGTTCTTGAACTCAGTGATGGCCCATCTGTGTAAATAATCTCATCAACCTCTTGTGTGAGCCCATCCTTGAAGATTTCCTCATATGAATGCTTAATGAAAAAATATACCATGCTTTTGTCCTTGTCAGTGGTGTCAGAACACATGAGATGTTCAGCACAACTGCTAAATAAAGCTTCTGCTATAAGAGGAGGCCCAATAACATTTTGTCAGAAAGAGTAAGCAACTTGTGCATCCTACTTTTCACAGAAAAAAAACCACAATCCTGAGCACACATAAAGGACATAATTATTTATGGTTATGTCTAGTAAATCTTGTTCATATGGAAAGCATGCATAAAATTTTAGAGAACCGACCTCCAAGTCTAAAGTCTCCTTGGCTTGAATTTCCTTAATTTTCCATACAGTTTTCCTTTTAACACCTTTCCCCAATGATGCATTTATCCACCCAAGATAAAATTTATATTAAGATATATTTGAATCTGGAGTTGATGAACTAGACTGACAAGCTATAGATGTTTACACAAATTACGCTGTGAACATAGTGTGCTCTGATTTACTTCATTTTAATGCCACTTAGAAAAAAAAGTCACTTGAGCATGTGCATATTTTAGGAAAAAAGTTTTAAAGATCTGGAATCTCCATTTAAGACAAGAATAAAGTAACTTCGCCTTTTAGATATTTATGTTATTTTTAAATTGAAAAATATTTTATCCTTAACTCAAATCCCGATTGTTTTTATTTTTTCCTAAGGTTTCTAATTTCTAAAAATATTAACTCTTTCAAATATAAATAATGATGCAGCATAATGAAATATTTAAATATTGATTATATTATCTCATTAAGAAATAAAATAAAAAGATTATGTCTGATATACTTGGGGATGATATTATTTAAATTTAGACTTGGATTTGTTTGTCTTTATTATAAAGAATTACATAGAGCCTTGAAATATACTATAATAGGCTTCTTGTATTTCTTGTGTGTGTGTGTGAGAGAGAGAGAGAGAGAAAGAGAGAGAAAGTTGGCAATTTTTGGGCCATTGTCTTCTTCCCAAAGCAATATTGGTGAACTATGGTAGAAAAAGATTTTGGAGTAGCAAATATATTAGTAGGAGTGTGGGATAGATGGGTGAATAAATGAATATGTGAAAGAATGTTCCAGTTTGGAGATAGGCTAAACAAGAGCCCCTACAAGTTGTTTGTGGAAAGACTTTATAGAGAATATTATTCTACTTTGTGGCAAATCAACTTCAGTTCTTAATACAAAAAGAAAATATAGTGTATTCAAGCTACGTTTTGGAGGACAATTTACATGTTCCATTGATGAATAATGCTAAATAGTTAGGCTTTCATGGTTAAGGAATGCTTTCTTCCTTTAATGTATCTCTGTTTTAGTCATTTCCCCCCTGTGGTTGCTATTTAACTCCCGGTAGAGTTGAAAATCAACTTGCTACATCTACTTCATATAAAACTTTCTGATGTTTGAAAATTATTATTAAATGTTTGACTGGACCTTTTTTCCCAGAAAAAAATTATATCTAGTTTTTAAAATTTTTTCCCATCTCTGGATTTTTCCTGATGTGCTGCTGACATTTTTACCTGTAACTTTTTTTTCAGCACATAGTTATTTCAAATCATGTTTAATAAAATAGTGTTTTTTCCCAATCATATTTTACATCTCAAAATCATGTCATCATGTCCATTCTAAACAGAACTTCCAAATACTCAATATACTCAGGAGCAAGTGCATGTATTCTACTATTGTTTGAGTGGATTGATTTCTTTATACTATTTCCAGATAATTTATTGCTAAAATCCTCTTTCTTAGCAACTCATACAATAGCAATTGCTTACTTTTTGTCAGCTATTGGTAGAAGATTTAGAAATATTACCTCAAGACTCCGGCTTCTTTTGGCTTGTTTATTAAGCTTATAATTGATATTTTATGTTGTTGGGATGACTGTACTTTCTAAGTGTTCTATTGAAAACATCTAGTATTTCAAAATTATTCTTTAAAAATAAACATGCAGACATTTTCTCAAATACTATAAAATCAGTTCTTCATAACCTGCAAACAAATTTTCTCTGGCAACATGAGGATTATACAAAAGTGCCTGTCCTCTGCCATAATTCATCATTCTCTAAATGTTGCTTTCAGTAGGGCTACACTTGCTGGTGTTCCAGCTTGACAATACAGTGAGGAAGGTGTCTGCACGTGGATATCTGAGTTTGGGAGGCATGTCTCTTTATGACTTTCATGTAAATACCCATAGGACCTTTTGTAACTGAGGATTATAATTTAATGGTTAAATGGATGAGATTACTCAAGAAAAAGTATGAAGATATATTAAGAGTATGAGGACAAATTTATGAAAGGGAATTGTGAGTATGGGAATCAGGAAAGAGAAGAGTCAATGTAGATGAATAATAAAATCTGCATCTAATTTTATACAATTATCTTCTTCCTGACATCCCCATCTGGCTTGGTCTCTAGAAAACAAGAGAAATATTTACCAAGTATTAGTCTTTGTCCCGGATGCTGCTTCTATACTCATTTACTATTTATTCCCTATCATTTCCTGCTAATATTTCACATATTGATGCAGTTACTCAGTTATCTAATTTAGCAGACATATATCAAATGTCTAGCATGCAGCAAAATGCTGGGTTTTGCAGAACATGGCCCCTCCCCTCCTGATTTCTAGTAGTATAGCAAAGATCTGTTAAGTTTAATTCTAGAAATAAGACAGACTGTACTATACTCTAAGATATATATTAGAAACAAGGACTATAGATAATTGTGAAGACAATTTTAATTCTGACTTGAATTGGGAAAGATTTCTTTGAAAAATGTGATCTTAAAGTTACACCCCACAAAGTTAAGACTGATTTAGGGCAATTGTGACATTTCAGGTATGGAGAACTTGTATAAAAACAAAGATAATGAAAAGTGCTGAGTCTGTTTTAGAGACTGGAAGAACAGCCATTAGAGGCAAGAGACCGGGTAGATGACTCTTTCCATAGTCTCTGAAAAGACAATACAGTCAGAATCTGGGAGAGGGATTAAAAAGAAAAGACAGATTCAAGACAACATTATTCTTATGAGTCACATGCCCAGTAATTTTTTCTTATATCAATAAGTCAAATAAAAATATGAAGGAACCCACATAAGCTACATATATTTGATACCTATCAATATTATATATATCAATATACACAATAAAAATTAGATAAGAAAAGAAAAACTAGAAAGGAAGTGTTGAATTTAACCATGTAACTAAATATTGTGCTTACAAATTAGTTTGTGGACAACTTTCAAATATTTTAGTATTTGGCATTTTAATTATTAGTTGTAAAAGTGAACCTTTGGATTAGTTAGAAAATATTCAGCATAATAAATAACTTAGAAGTTAGTGCTATACTCTAATTTTTAGACAAAATATCCAACTGACATTAATACTTCATCACACCAACTACGTCAACATATATTGTTGTTTGCATAATAAACCATATTTACTCAAGTTGATACCATTCAGCTAAATGCAGCCGTGCCTCTTTAAGAAGAACTATGCCATCTTTTATAATAGACAGAAATTAGGGAAGTATTTTGCATTCAAAATGTATCTAAAACCTAATTTGCAATGATTCTATTAAGTATTTAATTTGTGACATTTGCTAGCACAATATTATGCAAGCATCTTTTAAAAGTCTTGTTTGTGTACTGCATTTGAAATGCCTTGTTCACTAACATTAATTCATATTGTATTTCCCTTAATATTCTAAATTTCATATGGGTTTCCAGCTGTGATAGTCTGATTCTGACAAGGAACAATTGTTTTACAATAAGTGAGAAGGATACCATTTGTTGGCTGATATTCAAAAAACACAAATGATAGTGATGTCTTTGTGCAATTATTTTACAGCCTGTTGTTCTCAGGTTCTAAAATGAATTTGGAATTGAAGAATATTTAGATTTTTACGAACAAATGGTGTTTTCTGGACTTCTGAAATCAAAATTAAATTCATTTAACTCATTCAACACTGTTATTTGGGGCATTTCAGTCTTCAACTGGATCCAGAAATAAACAGAATAAATATTTTTAGCACCATGTTCAAACCGTTGCTTTGCTAATGGGAATTAAAATATATTCACTAGTAATTTGATTCTTAAAAGCAAATCATTATTCATAAGTTCTTAATTTTTTGAATGGTTATAATAAGTTTCTGGCTAATTCAACTTTTTTTGTTTTTCTTCTATCAGATAAGTTCATTTTAAATAAAACAAAACCAAAAACAAACAGTAGCACCAAAATACTCCTAGAAGGCTCTGCAGAGAGATCATGGAAGTTAAGACAAGGAGAGTAAGAAATTTATATAGTTCAGTGAGAGACACTGAACTAAATGAGATTAATTATAAGGCAGTTTAGGTTAGCAATTTTCCCAGAGACAAAGTTCTTTGTTATTTTTAAATAAAAATGGCAATTAAGAAAATTTTTAAACATACATAGATTATCAGATATATGTGCACTCAAGACCCAAATTCAGCAAATATTATCATTTTTTAGCTATATCTGCTTATGATTTGTTTTAAAGAAATAAAACATTAGATAAAGTTAAAGTCCCTTAATTCCTTTCATAATTATATGTCCTTCCTTCTCTTTCCAGAAATAACCATTAAAGAGACATAACTCCCTCATCCATATTTTTATACTCCAGACCTCTATGTATGTCATTTATTTTCACTGCTATACAATATGAATAAAGCACAATTTATAAATCCAAGCCCCCTCCTTATGGAGATAAGTTTGTTTGCAGTTGTTGTCTGTTAGAAACTATTGAATTTAGAATTAGAAATTAGAAACAATGTTGCAAATGACATCTTTCTACAAGTGTCCTTGTGTTCATGTACCAGTGTTGCTCACTCTGTACATACCTGTTAGGGAAATTGCTGGGTTGTAAGGTATGTGCATCTACATTTCCCAAGTCAATTCATAGTTCTTCTAGAAAGCTAATACTTTCTCTATCCTTAGTGTTCACACTATCTTCATTTTGTTTCCATTCTCTCCTTTTTTTTTTAACCAACTTATTGGGCATTTCTTTTTCATCTCTTTTGATGAACTTGATTACTTTTCTCAGCCTCTAAATATTGGAATGCTCAGGACTCATTCTTCAGATTTTTTTTTTCTTCTCCTTCTATACTTGCAACTTGTGGGGACCTGGGACTTCTAGCCCCGATCTCTGTCCTGAATTCTACATTTCAAAATCCAACTATGCTTGTTCTCTCTGCCTGGAATTCTCTTCCTCAGTAATCAACATGGCTTGCTTCTTCATTTGATTCCTATCTCTGCTTAATGTCAATGTATTATGGAAATCCTTCATGCCTATCTCATATAAAACTTCAGAGCCCACCTCCCCCAGTACTCTCTATTCCCTAACCCTGCTTTATTTTTCCTCTTAGTGATAACTGGCACTTGGAATTATTATTAAGTTGTTTCTTTGTTTATTAACTACATCTTCCATCCAGAATATAAACTTCATGAAAGCTTTATTTGGTTTGATTTCTGCATCATATTCAGGCCCTATAGCAGTGCCTGAGACAGCAGGTACTCAATAATTTTTTTATTAAATGCACAAATAAATTAATCTTTAAATTTACCTTAGCATGCATTTTTTCTCTAAAGTGTTTGTACCTGTGTTAACACGACCCCTAGTGTGTTTGAGAAGATTCTGTTTCCCCACATCCTCATCTATGCTTGGTACTATTAAATTCTCAAAATTTTTCCTGGTTCATGGCTATGAAAAGTATCTTGCTGTTTTAATTTGTATTTCCTTGTTTATCAGTGAGATTAAGTTTCTTCCATGTATTTATTGCCCTTTGGATTTCTTAGTTTTTGAATTTTCTGTCTCTATCTATTGCCCATTTTCCAATGGGGTCTTTGTTTTTCAGTGTGTTTGCATTCTTATTCTTTTTAATCATTAATTAATGTGAGGTTTTTTTTTTGTATTCTGGATACTAATCTTTGATTGCTAATAAGACCATAATTTGTCTTTTAACTTATGATGTCTTTTATCATATAGATTTTTAAATTCAGGTGTTGTCTTTCCATTTTCTCCTTTATGATTCATGGTTTTTGTTTTGTTTAAGTATCTTTTCCAATCCAAAATTTATAAAGAAGTATTTTTTTCATTTTCTCCTAATATTTTTAAAGTTTTGAATTTTATATTGAGGTCTTTAATGATCCATTCAGATAATTTTTGTTGATGTTGTGATGTAAAGTATAATTTAATTTTTGTTTAGATAATCAATCTTGCCAGTGTTACTTATTGAATTCCCTGCCCTTATTCCCCTGGTATGTAATACTACCTCTGTCAGCTATTACTGATATCAGTATTGGTATATTTGCAGTCCTTTATTCTGGTCCCCTAGTCTATATGTTTATTCCTGCTCCAACATTGCTGTTGGGTCTAACCACTATAGCTTTATAGGTTTGTTATCAAAAGGGACAATTCCCCATTTTGTTCTATTCCAAAATTTCTATTGTTTACTTTTTGCTAATCCATGTGAATTTTCAGATCAAGAAAATTTATTAAAACAAAAACTTATCTTGAGGAATTTATAGATTAATTTTAGAATAGTTGACATTTTTACAATAACTTTTTCTAGCTTTATAAGAAATGTAGTTCTTCATTTTTATATACTTACATGTTTGGTTAAGCTATGTAATTTCTTCCATGAAAACTCTGAACAATTTTGAAATTTTCCTTATTGTTGTTAGTTTTGTTATATTTATTTATTCTTCCTTTTGAGAATGGGACTCTTTATAAATTAATTCTTTAAACTAGCTTTTACTGAAACATGTCAATTCTTTCATTTTATTTATTGATCTAGTGACAGGCAACCTTGCTGTACTCTTTTATAGATTGGCTCTATAGCATCTCTTGAATTTCTGTGAAGAATTTCACATCATCTCTGAATCAGGTTGATTTGTTGCTTAATTTCTTTTTGCTTTGTATTTCTTTTGTTGGTTTATTTATTTTATTGTACTTTTGAATATAAGTATTAGTACATTCTTATTTTCACCTTTAAGGAGAAAGCATATCATGTTCTACCACTGAATATGTTTTTGGAAGTGGCCTTTATTATGTTAATGATTTTCTTCTCTTATGTTATTAAGATATGTTATTATTATTTAATGAATACTAAGTCATATCAAATATTTTTCCCACATTTGAGATCATTAAATCATTTGTCTCCATCATTAATGTGATGAATTATATTAATAGAATTTTGTTTTTAAACCATTATTGAATTTCTTGGATAAACTCTGCTAAGTCTCTCCCTTTCTCTCTTCATATAATCTATATTATATATATTTATTATTTTATATATTATATATATTACTATATATATTGACTAAGTTGTATTTATGCTATTATAATAATATATGTGATATTTACCCCAGAAATTTTATATATATACATATATATATATATATATATAAAAAATGATTATCTGTACCTGATCACATAAAGGCGATTGGACTATATTTTACATTGTTCAGTTTGCATATCAGTTATGCAGGCATCATAAAAGGAGTTAAAAAGAATTTACCCTTTTTCATCCCTTCATAGTACTTTGTATAAAACAAGGGTAATGTTACAAAGTTGCCTTAAAAGTTTACTTGCCTGTAAAACTGGCCTGGATATTAGTGTGTGTGTGTGTGTGTGTGTGTGTGTGTGTAATGTTTTGTTTTTTGGTGTCTTTCTTTTTTTAAAACCATTACTTCTTCTTTGGTCATTTGGACAAGTTTTAGTTTTATAGAAATTTTTTTATTTTAAATCTGAGTTTTCATATTTTTTAGTACATGTTGCTAGAATGTTCTTATTATTTTTATTTTATAAACTTTTTCTGTAGTTATGTGCCCATTTTTATTCCTAATATTTACATTATCTTTTTTCTTTTTTACTTTGATTAATTTCTTTCCAGAGCTTTGCTGTGTTATTACTCTTTTCATAGATCTTGTATGTTTTATTTTTCATCTTCTCAACCATTTATTTGTTTCCTATCTTGTTAATTTTTGCTCTTATGTTTTATCCTTCTATGTACATTCATTTCAGTGTACAGTATTGTTATGTTTCAGACTTCTTGAGTTGAATTCTTTCATGCAAGTGCCATTTCTGACAATGTTGAAAGTTCTTTGTTTTCTTGTTCCTGGGATCTGTGGCCCTCTGAATACTTTTTGGTCTCCTGTTGACCTAAATATAGACTACCCTGTTTGGATGACTTTGCCTGAGAATACTGAAAAAAACATATGGCCCTAGTAAAAGATATATGCTGAATTTCATGACAAGGGAGATTGACTACATGTGTATTGGCTGCAATCTCATAGTACAAATTGCTAATTTGAAACTAGCAAACTGGAGTTGGTGGATACCTTCCCTAACCAACATCATCTTTCTTTGGCAATGGAAACGTTATGGCATCAAGAACTAATAGATGTGCCAATAGTAAGTTTAAATAATTTAGTTAAACCAGATTAATGTAGTTAAAAGACCTACATCTAGTTGTGGAAAGGAGAAAAACTCATGTGAAATAATTAATAAGTGACATAAAATAATTTGATAAATTGTGTAGTTCAGACTTAAAGGATTTGACTTCAGAGGAGACAAAAACCTTGAGAGCTAACATGGGGGAAGTTTCATGTCATAGTACAGAATTTCCCTGTGCTTTTAGTAATGTATAGGGCTAAGAATACAGGATTAAAAAGGAATATCATTGCAATTGATGTAAATAGCATGATTAATACACCAGGATATAAGACATGCTCAGGGATGATGCGAAGATGAGCTTAATTAGAGTAGAAGCTGATTATTTGGTCATATGGAAAAAAGTGTTGGTAGGTAGTGGTGAGTCTCATTATGTATGGACTTGATTACTGCTGTAGAACATTTTTTTTAAAGTAAAGATTTTGGGGGGACAGGGAGCTAACATAAAAATGATAGTGATGATGATGAAGATGATGACAATAACTACATACTTTTTGCAGCTTATTAAATGCCAAACACTATTCCAAGTGCTTTATATGAATAATTCAAATGAATTCTCAAAAAATCTTAAGGTAGGTGTTATAATAATTATTATTATCAATGGTTATAATATAGTTGTTATCATCATTATTATTTTTATATTCTAATTGTAGATACTTAGATCATCTCACATGCTGAAGTACATGACAGAACTAGGACTCTTTGCAGACATTATGCTTCTAAAGAAACTATTAAAATTAGTCTAAATGTGGCCCATAGCATGGATTTGTGAGAGTAAGAATGCATCTGAGGTTGTCACTGGGAGGCTGTGAAATAATTCAGCCATGCAGAGATAGAGGCTTGGCCTCAGGAAGTAATAAATCAAAGAGGACTCCAAGGTTCCAAGCATGGGTTATTGGAGCGATGGGGCATTAATTCTGCTTTCTTGTGTGGAATTAATTTTCTGTCTCTTTTCATCCTTGTTATGCTCTTTTCTATTCTCTCTTTCAGTCTTTCTTTTTGGTAATCAATTTGTGAGTGAAGGATATTCAGGATTAGGTATTTTTTTTCTCTTCTTCAGATGCTAAATATATCTATCATATTATTACAGGAAAAAAAAAACAGAGAAGAAAAGATGCTTTTGAAAAACCATGGAGAATTTAAGTTATGCTTTTATTCCAAACCAAAAGACATGCTTCAGTAACAAATCATGTTAGAATATCATATTATCTTCACACATGTCCGGATTTAGTGCAGAGACATCATTTAGAAATTAACATTTTAAAAGTACTTTGATTTAGAATCAATAGACTAGTCTTTTTAGTAAGTCAGAAAATAACAAGAAATTCTTACCTCATAGGTTTCTTGACTAATCAAAGAACTCAACAGCTGAGTGGATGGAAGCAAGTAACTTTGGAAAAATCTCCTAATCCTTTCGCCTTGGTCTCTCCCATATGTACACTGAAAGTAATGATACCTTATTTCTTACCTTTTCCTGCCCTGGAGGAGAGCACACCATGAAGCAAATATATTTGTAGTGTAGAATATTTACTAGCCAAAGACTTCTTGAGAGGAGTAAGAAGGAAAGGAACCTTTTGTTTTGGTACGTGTGCTCCTTGTTACTGGAATGTACTCCTTACCAACTTATTTCAGGGAGCTATCATCCAACAGTTTATACTTGTGTGGACCTCAGCACTAAAAATTGTCCTATTGGGTTAGTCCAGATCTTCTAAGAAGCAGACATCATGATGTGCTTGTCAAAGGAGCCGGAGAAGGTAGGGAGAGTTGCCGTAAGACCACATCACAGTTGACAGACTATGCAAAGAGAGAGGGAAGGAAGGAGCATTGGGTTGGAAGAGTTTCAGACTTTAGCCCATTTGCAAGAGACATTCATCCAGAACAACGGGAAGTCTTCTAGTCAGAGTTGCCCATTGGAGGAGTCCCCTGTGTCACTAGAATGGGCCAACCTTTGTTATACTGTCCTGCTCAGTCATTGGCTAGGAGTACACTGAGGAAAGCATGGCTTTGTGATGGTGAATGCAGAGGAGTCAGTCAGAAATCTGAGCAGCACATTTTCACAGCTGCCATACGCACATATGGCATCTGATGAAAATATCATTATTTTCAACTATTCTAGCCCTTTGTTCTTACTGAACCTGCCCTAGAGTAGCTTTATGTCTCCCAGTCCATAAACATGTCCTATTCTGCTAGCTCATTTGTGTCTTCTGTCCCCAATCCTGGGAATATGGGTCAGCCATCTCAACTATGTCCCACTGAATTAGCTTTCTCTTCATCCTCTTCTGTGAGCATCTTACTGATTCCAAACTCTAAGTAACTCTCAGAATTTCCATTCTTGTTCTAAGTTCTCACTACACCAAATGTTTATAGATACAATCATGTAACTATTTTGTTTTTTTTATTTCAGAATATTATGGAGGTACAAACACTTTGGTTACATATATTGCCTATGCACTGCCCAAGTCAGAGCTACAATCGTGCCCATCCCCCAGTGTGCCCCACACCCATTAAGTGTGAGTTTACCCATTCCCTCCACCCCCCTCCCACCTGCCCGACCCCCTGATGAATATTATTTCCATGTGTGCACATAAGTATTGATCAGTTAGCACCAATTTGATGGTGAGTACCAGTGGTGCTTGTTTTTCCATTCTTGTGATACTTCACTTCAAAGAATAGGCTCTAGCTCCATCCAGGATAATACCAGATGTGTTAATTCACTGTTGTTTTTTATGGCTGAGTAGTATCCATGGTATACATATACCGCATTTTATTAATCCACTCATGTATTGATGGGCACTTGGGTTGTTTCCACATCTTTGCAATTGTGAATTGTGTTGCTATAAACATTTGAGTGCAGATGACTTTATTAAAGAATGTCTTTTTTTTCTACCCAGTAATGGGATTGCTGGATCAAATGGTAGATCTGCTTTTAGTTCTTTGAGGTATTTCCATATTACTTTCCATAGAGATTGTACTAATTTGCAGTCCCACCAGTAGTGTATGAGTGTTCCTATCTCTCCATATCCATGCCAACATTTGTTGTTTTGGGACTTTTTGATATAAGCCATTCTCACTGGAGTTAAGTGATATCTCATTGTGGTTTTGATTTGCATTTCCCTGATGATTACAGAAGTCTAGCCAAAGCAATTTTAAACAAAAAGAACAAATTTGGAGGCACCAATCTACCAGACTTCAAACTATACTACAAGGCCATAGTAACCAAAACAGCATGGTACTGAGACAGAGACATAGACCAATGGAACATGACTGAGAACCCAGATATAAAACCATCCTCGTACTGTCATCTGATCTTTGACAAAGTAGAAAAAAACATACACTGGGGAAAAAAAATCCCTATTCAATAAATGGTGCTGGGAAAATTGGATAGCCACATGCAGAAGACTGAAACTAGATCCACACCTCTCACCTCTCACAAAAATCAACTCATGATGGATAACAGACTTAAACCTAAGACATGAAACCATAAAAATTCTAGAAAATATTGGAAAACTCTTATGGATATTGGCCCAATCAAAGAATTTATGAAGAAGACCCCCAAAGCAATCACAGCAGCAACAAAAATAAATAAATGGGACCTGATCAAATTAAAAAGCTTCTGCACAGCCAAGGAAACTATCACTAGAGTGAACAGGCAACCTACAGAATGGGAGAAAATGTTTGCATGCTACACCTCTGATAAAGGGCTGATAACCAGAAACTATACAGAACTTAGGAAAATCAACAAGAAAAAATCAAACAACCCCATTAAAAAGTGGGCAAAGGACATGAACAGAAACTTTTCAAAAGAAGACAGAATAATGGCCAACAAACATATAAAAAAAATCTTGTAACTACTTTGAATTGAGATTGCAAGAAAGTAACCTAAATTGATTAAAATTACTGATTTTGGAGTTGGTATAAATGGGTTTCTAATCCTGGCTCCATTACTTACTACCTGTGTCAATTTCTCTAAGTTATGCAACCTTTATGCCTTGATTTTCTGCTCTGATAAATATAGTAATATTTTCCTTATGATATTTTGACTATAGCATGTAGTACAAATAGTTGCTTAATAAATGACAGATACATTATTAATAACTTCAACTGGGACTTATAACTTTTCTGCACATTTCTAAATGTTTGGGACTCCCCATTTCTTTTTTATTTGAGTTTCTTCAAACCTACTTCCACTCTTTCCAACTCATGTAATCTTGGGCCCATAGTGCCTACATCTTTGAGAAGTGACAGGCCATCAATCATTCAGTAATTTTTTGAGAATCTACTATGTGCCTGCAACTGGTTTTTGGCAATGAGTCTATAATGCTGAGTCAGACAGACCAATTCTCCACCTTGATGGAACTTACAGTCTATTCTGTGCAATGTATTTCCTTAACTTCTGTGATTGCACTTCAAAATCTCTTATTTATCTTTATTTCCCTTTTCTGCCTCAGTCCTGTCTCAGAGAAGATTGTCCTTATTTTTTCCAAGATTAACCTAAATCCTCTTCTTATCTAGCTCTCCTGGAATCTTGCTTCAGTAACAATCTCTTGATTGACTGTGTGTCTTCAATCAATATCTCTAGTGGGTCATTTTTTGCTTTGCACAAAATTTTCTCCCATCTTCTAAAAAAGAAAAACACAAACATACCTTTCATATGAACTTGCTTCTGGCATTCTCTTTCCTTCCTTCTGTTTTCCTTGTTTTTCAATTGGCTTTCACATCCACAAGTCTGTTTATATAGCTCTCTCTTAAACATGTCCATGACTCTGTCTTAGCTGTTATTTTCTTAAATCTGAAGCACTAATTCTGAAACTATGTCTTCTATGATGCTACTTATCAGTTTGCCCTGTTTTTTATAACAATATGTCATCCTTTGTTCTTAATGTTATTTCTTCATTGATTTCAACAGATATTTGTTGAATGTAGGAAGGAAATTCTGAAAGTTACTTAGAGTTTGGAATCAGTAAAATGCTTACAGAAGAGGATGAAGAGAAAGCTAATTCAATGGAACATAGTTGAAATGGCTGACCCATATTCCCAGGACTGGGGACAGAAGACATAAATGAGCTAGCAGAATAGGACATGTTTATGGACTGGGAGACATAAATAATAGGCACTCAAGTGCAAGTCATATAAAATTTGTAGAGACATTCTAAGATTCTTTTTTCTATATTCTTCACTAAAACTTTAGCACTTTTCTCTCAGCAATCTTACCCACTCCAAATCCCAGTTTATAACTTCAGTCATAATCATCCACTGAATTTCATTCCTATGGTTGCATTTGCCCTCTGTACTTCAGGTTCTCTACCTGTTCCTCAAACTCCACGTTTACAAAGAGATGCTATTATATTCATCTAATCAGCACCTTCTTCTAAATTCTATATATTTGTTAATGTCGTCTTTCACTCACTCAGGCTTCAAAATTCAAACTTATCTTTGCTCTATTCCTTAAATCTATCTTTAGCTTTTATCCTCATTGCTATCATTTGTTTCTGGTTATTTTACTTCTTTCCTGGAGTATCACAGTTAAATTCTTTTTTAAAACCACTTTTTACAAATTCTGTAGTCCTGGTATTCAAATGTCTCTAAAAACTGCCTCAATCTTATTTTCCATCTAATCTTCCATCATCTGGTTTTATGCCCTGCATCCTTCCGTATCACCTTCCCTACATGTGATTTTCATTTTCATACCTGCCTGACCATGCAAAGACCATTCCTGGTATACCATGCAAATGCTTTCTGTTTGTCTTTGCTCATGGAACCCCAGGCATCCTTCAAGGTTCAACACAAATACCACTTCTTTAGATCCTCTTTATCTTTCATACCTCCAGATATAAACTCTCTCTCTTGTGGAAAACAGTATTGCTTTGTCTCTCATCTCATTTATGAGGTTTTGAGGTCCTTGAGGACAGGGACTTGTGACATTCCTATTTATAATCTACAGGATACTGAACATACCACCTTATTCAATAAGCATATGTTAAAGGAATAAATTAGTTGAGAAGTTCTCCCTCTCTTCAAAAGTGATTACTTATCACTGAAGTACACCAGTGAAGTAATAAACTATACATCCTGGCTGAATAGCTACCCTTCAAGACTTCAAAGTAATTGTTATATGTGCAGATGATTATTTCTCTCTCATCCATTTATTACATTAAGGGAGCACCTCCTCTGAACCAGGCACATAAAGAGGGTGGTATCAAGTAATAAGGAACACGCTTTTCCCTCTGGAGATGTTTACTGTCTCTGAGACTGATATTCCAAATATAAAAATTACTAAATTATGAATGGGTTTATAAGCATACTTTTGTGGAATCTTTTTATAAAACTTTAGAAAAATCAGTTAAGTATCCTAGTATATCCCTGAACCTTAGTTTAGCAAACAGTGATGAGTTTTCTTAATCTAGTCTCAAAATTTTAAAAACCATGCAGAAATAGTATATTTACTTTCCATAAAGCTGCTTGGGCTTCCTAAATGTCCAGTTTGTTTGATTGAGGCTAGAATTTTAAATCACAAATGAATATGTTACAATATTATAAACAATGTTTGCTTTATGAACAAATGTTTTAAAGACATGATGAAAGGAGATACAGTGTTTTCTTTTTTAAAAAAAAAAACCTTATAATGAGCTATGCCTATGTTAAGAGTTGTGACCTTTGTTATAATCCATACATAGTAGGTGCTTAGTATATGTTGGTTAAACGATGACAGTTGGAGAGCCCATCTGTCTATGAAGTTCTATAAAATAAAGATTTTTAAAATTTAGCTTTGGAAAGAAAAGGCTAGTTAAATATAGAAGAGTGCATGCTACTCCACAGAACATTAAAATGTTCAACTGGGAAACACAGACATATTTTCTAAAAGTTAATTGAGTTATACAATATAATAATAATCAGGAGTTAAGTGATATTATATAATTTTTGAATATTCATTGTATTTCTAAGTTTTATTTCTTATTAGCACTCTATTCCAGCTTGACCCAGACAAGAAAACTGGTACATTCTTTATGATTAGAAAGGATGCTTGTGTCATTAGATCATGCTAAATTGATAGTTTTTATAGCCCAACAGAACAAGTCATCATTACCTGGAGGGAAACACTTAAATCATCTGGAGATGGCTGTTCTGTTCTGAAGGAAAGTTTGAGTTGACTGCTTGAGATTTTCAGTCTCACTGCCCAGGTGGCAAGGGTTAGTTTTGCTGTAAAACTGACAGTTTCCACCCTCTGGGTGGTAGATTAGATTGGAAATGTGCAGGAAGAGAGCTTGTCAAGGAAATTCAAGGAGCAGAGCTGATATGTTCTAAAGGGAATTCTAAACTAGTCCCCAGATTGAATCATAAATGCTTCTGTTCTATGGACATAAACAAGTGTGTAGAAGACAAAGAGGAAGAAACAAAAGAAAGAGCAAAGAGTAGAAGGTGCGAGAGGAAAAAATGTCAGAGGAGGCATAAAACTCCGTGGTTTTCTAGCCCAAATTTTTTGAGGTGAAAATAAAATACCAATTGGGGGAGCAATTTTGATGGTGATAGAAATTTTTTGAGACACTTCTTTAATAGTGATTCATGGAACCTGAATATTGTATTGCATTAAAGTCACAGAATTATAGGAAACAATTCTAGTAGCAAACTATGGAAATTCATTATTCTGTTTCTGAATTGACTGCAGCAGTCCAGTTCCAGGCTGAATGAGTCTATATGTGATTCTTATGATTCTCTTGTAAAAGGACATCTTGTAAAAAAAATGAGCTATCGCAGTGTGTATATTTGCAATGACTATGAAGTGGGATATGTAGTAATAAAGGAACTCACCCCACCCAAAGCAGGCTTTCACTTACATTTAAACATTTGCCACTTACAATCCACTGCTCCATAGTTAAAACAATTTGGTGTGGATTGAAGTATCTTCTTGAAGGCTTATTTATATTTTACATACAGATTTGTGATCATCCAGACTTAACTGCCATTACTTGGAATGTTTCATATTGATTACATGCCTACCTTTTGTCATTGATATTGTTCTTTAATATTATAATAATGGTTCTTAAGGTGAAGTATACTCCTTTTACTCCAAATATTTATATTGATCACATATATTTTATTTGTATATGGCTATATATGGCTAAATCCAGGCTTCTGAAAGAAAAAGACAGGAAATAAAAATAATTAGCCAATTTGAAATAATGCTGATAGCTAACACTCCTATAGTGCTTACTATTTTTCAGACCCAGTTCAAACTGCTTTACCTGTATTAATTAGAAACAAATTATATAGAACTATTATTACCTACACTTCACAAGAGAGAAAAGTCAGGAACAGAGAGGTTAAATAATTTTTATGAGTAAACATGGTAAGTAGGAGAGCCAAAATTTGAACCCAATCAATTTGACTGTTTGGTACTTTCTACTCTCCACTTCTACAACTGAACTATACTTGGTTAAGCCAGGAATACAGTAAGTACTTCAAAGTACTTACTTTGTAGTAAAGTAAATGTTACTAAAATGTTACTTCAAAGTTGTATTTTAATATGATTATTTATTAACATGGGTATCCTTTCCTTACCAGGTTATGACCTTGTAAGTACAAGAACCGTGTTTTCTTAACTTTGTCATAGACAGTGCTCGATAAAATGTTGATTACTCCTAAATTACAGCATATTATTGCCCTGAGATATTCTGTCCAGGGGACTTCCTTTTGCAATTGTAGGTTTTACAACCACAAAACTTTTAGATACTCAAAACAAAAAAAGCAATTGTTATCTGTAAGTGGGATATTGTTTTCATGATTCCCTTGTTTCTTAACTATTTTTAAAAATAGGATACTATAAATGAAGCAGATTATTTCTGAGTGATATAGAATAGTTTTAGAATCATGATACTTGGCTGAAATTCTTTTCTTTTTAATACTCTTTCCTACAGGGTGCTGCTTTAATTAGAATGCTGGCTAATTTTATGGGCCATTCAGTTTTTCAGAGGGGTTTGCAAGTAAGTAAAATGTTTTTTGTCTTCTTTTACATTTTTCTTTGTTAATATATTCATTTTAAGGATATTACACAATTTGGGAAATTGCTAATACAAAATTGCTAAATTTGATGCAAAACTTTAGGCTGTGTAAGGTAAATAACATCTTTCCTTGTGACAAATGAAAGCTGTAGAATACGCACTATATTACATGACAAAACTTCAACTGTTGTACAATTTAGAATCTGTTTAATTTGCATTTTAAAATTGAACTAATTTTCAAATATGTCAAATCCTAAATAATCTATACAAGGCTTTCAGAAAGTCTGCCTTCCTTTTCTTCCATTTAAGAGTTTGTATAAGGTGAAAACAAATTATGTTAGCCTTACTAGAATTATGAATTTGAGAAAATCTTAAAGTTATTTTTCAGATATGTATCTTTTATGTTGTTGTTTTACTTTGATATAAATAGATCGTTACTTGTTCCAATGGTATTTATATGTTTTTATTTTAATTAGAAAATACAATTTTTTTAAAAAAGGAAGAAAAAGTAACAGTTCTATCCTATTACATTTAGAGTATGAAGTATGGAATCTAAGAATGGATTCTTAGAAAAGGAAAATTATTAAACTCTTTAAAGCAGGCACAAATATAGAAAATAAACTTTTATTCCATTGAATCTGCTGAAGTAAATCATGTTCCTAGTAGCTGTGATTGATGAATTATTTATGATGCATTCTGCTACTTAGAAGTGTCCTTTAAAGTAAATTGATGTTCACCTGAAATACAATTATGCTAAGACAGAGAAAGCAATCAATCTTATCTGTTCTTAGTAAGCTTTTCATTTTGAAATTTAAATAAACTACATCTGGGATCAGGTCATATTTTAGTAGTATAATTTTATCTTTACCCCAAATAAACTGAAAGATAAAATACAAGGCAAGAGTTAAATATGTTATGACAAACTGTGTGTATATATATTTAATGCAACAAGGAAAAATATATAAATTTCTTGAAGAATAATTTCCCTCAGAAAATATTTTTACAGATTTGTTACAGCAGGGGTTGGAATTTACTTTAATCAGCTCTTTCCATTAGGGACACCTTCAGAATAGCTGAATCCATTGAACCTGTTTGCCGGGTGCTAAAGGCTCTATTCTGATCACATAGTTGGGAAAATCTTTTTTTCTCAAGAAGTACCTTGCATGAATATCAACGATCTGGAGGGATGTCCTTCCTTATCCCCACTCCTTTCTTTTTCCCCATTGAAGTTTTAGCACGACAGTTTCAGAAAATATCTAAGCATTCATAAGGGCAACACAAATTGAATTTGATTTCCTTGTAGCAAGTTGATGTGAAATCATTTTCTCTATAAAATTTTTATTGTTTTTCTTCATCTGTGTGTATGGATTTGCTCGGCAGATTGAATAACTATAGTTATATTATTTGGAAAGGATTATTGTTTTGAATCATTTTTCTTTATCCTGTCGTACATTCTATAGTGTGCAAAATATAGCAATTTTTAATACATTATTTTCCACTGACCTAGTCTGTTCAGTTTTATCTGAAACAGTTTGAATATATCCTCTGATTCCCATTATATTAAACTTTCATTTGAAACTTGTATTAATGTGTGTCTCCATGCTCTGATATTTGATTTGGTTAATTTTCAACTGAGGGACTCTATGTTTATCAACATTGCATTTCATTTGCCTGTGACATCTCATTGATCAGATAGATCTGTATCCTTCAGTACTTTGCTTGCAGCTTTATTTATACTCATCACTCAGACTGATTTAGTGTATCATCAGCAGTTTGGATTAGTTTACAGTAGATCCCTATGTCTAGGTGATATATTATCATCTCTTGCGCATGAAGATATATGGGATACATTTTGGAGATGACCTCCTGAGCAGACACTTCATGTCATGGTGCTGAGTGGTCACAGAGTTGATGTTAATATGCTTCCTATCCACAAGACTCTGGGGAAACTTGGTTTACATGTTGTTGAAAGAGCTAATCTGGGCTGTCAGCACTTACCTCTGCTGGAAAATCTATGAATTGTTTTTACATTAACCATGGCTATCTCTATGTTGACAAATGGAAGTTTATTATTTGTAAACAGACCCAAAGATTTACAGATATAGGCAATTCTAAATTACAAATAGTGTATTTTTCATATATATTTTTATTCTTCCTTTTTTTGAAAAAAAGGAGGAAAGCTCCTTTCTTCCCTCTTATTCTCTCTTTCCTTTCTTTTGTTTTTTCCTGGGCTCAGACCTTAGTCTTCATGTTCCAGATAATGTCATAATGGTGGTTTCTTCTTGATTTATTATCTACCGAAAATTTGTGGTGTCTTGCAGTTTTGTGTATCCTTATGACCCAACTTAAGCTCTTTTGGGAACAAGACAAACTTTTTTTTTTACAAATACACATATACATATATATTTATATTTAACTTATTCATATTTAATTTATAAAGCATCTGAGTATAGATTCAACTACATTTTCTATCTTTTATAATATTTTGTATGGGAATATATACTTTAAATTTCAACTCAAACATATATTTCCCAGTAGGAAGGAACTCTAGAAACTTTATGGGAAAAGTTTTGTTTCTAATAGTCATATAACCCAATGGATCAGCTATTAGAAAGTTTAGAGAATAGTTTCATACTGAATCATCACAACTTTTCTTGGTCTGTTGTCCTTGATACATTTTTGAGTCCTTTTATTTCTTGAATTTTGTCTAATGCTTAAATGGTTCAGTATTGCATAACTGTTTTCTAATAAAATTATCTCAAACTTTTTAAATAAATAGACTATATATATACACACACACAAAATTAATTCTTGATACATTAATAACTTAGCTTCCATTTTAATATTTTAGTTGAAAGTGGAACTTGGACTGAATCAAGCTTGAACTTTTCTGTTGTTAGATTATGTGTGCCACTTATAAATAATATATTTTAAGACTTAGAATTGTTTATATTTTTGCAAACTCTACCTATTTACTGTTCCACTTCCTAAAATAGTAGCAGGCATATTTTGGAAAGCATGAGGCAGTGGAATCAGTAGGGAGAAATGATTCTCATTTCTACCTCCTATTAATAATGGGCTTTCTACAAGTCACTGAACCTCTCTTGGCCCCTGGCCTTATAGTTATAAAATACAGGAATTGGACTAAACACTCCAAGAGTCTTTCTGTCTTTCTGTCTTTCATATTCTCTGAATCTAGTGTTTATCTAATTCAGTTTACTAGTTAGACAATTTGAGTTTTATAACTTTAATTTGGGACAGCTGTTTTAATTTGATGGGAAAATTTGTAAACTAGATGTACAAGAGTGAGTGATTCCCTGTTCTTGAATCTTCAGTTAATCATCTGAATATTAAGACCGTGTGGCAGTCAATGTATACAGTGCCATAACTGTAGCCAAACCAGACCAGCATTTGTTGTTACAGAGAGTTTTTGCTCATAATAAGTTTCATTTTGCTAATATTAGAAACAACTTATATTTCCTTGGCTTTTTAGTTACCTGTTCACTTTCAAACTTTACATTTTTGGGGTTACGCTACAGTGGTCTTAGACGACATCTACTAAGGACTTTTAGACATTTCTTGGTGATTTTCAGTGTATATGCTATCTGTGTATATGGTCAGAATTTCCACTTATACTCTTGAAATCTCCCAGAACCAACTCTACTTATAGGTCTTTTGGCATTGAGGTAGATTGTAGGTTGGTTTTGAGGAGAATTACCATCCCCTTTGATGAGTGTCATTATAGGGGACTCAAACAAGAGGAAAGCTACTTTTTTGGAGACAAGAAGAGCTGCTTTTGATGCCAAGGGAGGGTCAGTGGAATTTAGACCCTCAAGGCCTGTATTCCAATTCTTAGTGTCCTACATATTCCCAATCAATACCCTGCCTTTCACATAAAAGACCTAATAATGCCACGAAATTTACTTGAATTGTAATTTTGCCACTCCAAATTCTAAACCATAGTCTACTTTTCAGATACATTGCTTCTAAGGCTATAAGAGATACAAGAATATTTTTTTTTTTTTTTGAGACAGGGTCTCACTCTGTTGCCTAGGCTGGAGTGCAGTGGCGTCATCATGGCTCACTGGAACCTCAAACTTTTGGGCTCAAGAGATCCTTCTGCCCCCAGCCTCCTGAGTAGCTGGTACTACAGACAAACACCACCACTCCCAGCTAATTATTGTATTTCTTGTGGAGATGGGATCTTGTTCTGTTGCTTAGACTGGTCTTGAATTCCTGGCCTCAAGCAATCCTCCCACCTTGGCCTCAAAGTGCTAGGATTACAGGCATGAGCCTCTATGCCCAGCCACAACACTTTTTCAGCCATAGGAGATCTCTGGTTCTCTGCCCATACTTTCAGCTAAGAATTTAAAGAACCAAGGTTATTGTTTTCTCTCTGTAATCTCTCCAGGTCAGTCAGAAATAGATAGACTTTTCAAAGACTTTGTAATTCTCTATTCTGCCATAATGTTCTACTGAAATAGTCATTTTTTCCTTAAAGCCTATTTTTCAATTTGGGAAACTATAGATGATAATTTAAGCATCTGTTTTGGGCCTGGAAACCATGAATTACCATGGTCCTTTTACCCACTATCAACGATATTACCTCCTTTAAATCTAAGCAAGACAGGCAGACAATTATAGATAGCCATCTTTGAGGGTCTGGAACCACTCCTGGTATGTAATTCCATAGCAAAACCAAAACATTCTAGCTTTTTCAAGCAGAAAGGGAATTACCATTGGGTATATTAATTTTCTAAAACTGATGGGCGGCCTATGGAGGTAAAGGTCAGGAAAGCCACAGCCAGCCTTCAGAAAATCAAGAAATTTTGATAGCACAAGGAACTAATATGCATCTTCTCAGTTGCCCACAGTATACCTAAAAGCCAATGGCAGTACCTTATTCCTGCCTTCTACTAAATTCCACATGCCTGATCTCTGCTACCTGAGCAATAATGGCTCCTCCTTCTTTAGTGCCTTCCATCTTTTGTGTGTGCTTTTCATTTTGCAGGACTTAAACTTGAACCTAACTAGTAAAGGATTCTAGGAAATGTAGATTTCAGGCTTGTAGCCCATACAATGCATAAGAATATAGAAGGTAGTGGGGGTGGGCAGTGGTCTGCTAACAGACAGTCTGACACACTTAATCTATAAATTTCTTTGTTCTATTGATTAAGTATTATTTGCATTATTTTTATAGGTTGTCATATTACCATATGGAGGTTTTAAAAATATTAACTCCTTTATCTCCTCCTTAATATTTGTATTAAGACCATGTGACAGTTCTGTAGCTAGTACAGAATGTTTTCCACTGATTTCAATAATTTTGTAAGGATATATGATGGGAGAAATAGGAAAATCAAACCAACAATTACATTTCACTCACTTCATAACTTCAGTCCAGTTGCCTGTGATCTGTAATCTCCAGTTTTCTCTTTGAATGAATTAGATTTAATTATGTCAGGGTGAATCAATACCAGAAAGATGTCTAAAATTTTTTAATTTCCAAAGTTATTACTGTTCTAAAATAAGAAGCTGGAGCTTATTGTTGTGAATAATTGTTTTGCTTTGATTAACTTAATAATTTCAGACTTTTGGGTTGTATAATCACAACTGTTGGTTCCTTATTCATACCTCCCCAGGTGGGCCAGTCCTCCTGGGATAAGTTAAATGCAGGGAGAAGAATCGAAGCAGTAGTTTGCCTAAATTGCTTTTAATTTAAGACCATCTATACAGGACATCTGGAAAGTAAGTTTATGTGTTTCCCAGCCTAGGATTTTCTCCTAGCAGTGATTCCAGTGAGAAATGATAACTAAGAAAAAAGCTACATGATACATTACCTATTGGGACTTAAACAGAGTCAGTGAGAAATAGGCAGGTTCAGCAGTAACCAGAAACTGTCTCTTGCACATAAGCTGAAGTTACGCTTTTTGCATGTTATGTAATTCTTCCTTTTAGCACCTCATTTTTGTCTGTGATATAAACATCTCCAAATTCCTGCCAGGGTCATCTTTAATGAGAAGCTAGCAAGACCACTCATGGGTTTCCTGTCTATTTAATATTTACACTATATTAATGTGGTTTTCTCATTAAAATACCATAAGCATAAGGAGAGCCCTTACTGGTAGGGCACTGGGGTATATAGAAGTGGAACCTCACTTCTATTCTCTCTTCTACATGGACAAGCATCAATGCCAAAAGTTGTTGAATTTCCTTTCCTGTGTGGTACCTTGAACATAAATATACTGCGATTTTTGTCCTCCTTATTTTTTTCTGTCTCTAGTTCTTGGTGACTTTACATATCCCCCTGAAATCTTTTTTGTACCTATAAATAAATGTTTCCTCTAAATTCCTCCTCTGAAAAAACTGCCCACCTCACAGCATCTTTTGGTAATTCTTGCATCTTTCATTTTCTAGAGTTCTTATTGTTTAAGTGCATATACATTAATTTTCACCCTTATGTAGCAATCCTTATGGTTAAAATATGCATATGACCAATAAATTGGGATCTACTTCTTTTTCCTTGTTTTCATAATTTAGGTTAAGTCTTATAGCTCAGATCCTGATTCTATTTAAGTGTTATATAGGCTTACTTTTAAAGTAAGTAACTCAGGTAATGATTCTCTTAGATAGATTTTTTTTAACATGATTTGGGCCTTCCTTATTTCGTTTTTACTTTTTTAATTTCCCTAATTACATTTTTTCCTTTTCTCTGATTTTTCTGGAAACTAAAAATGAAGCTGCCATTATGAAATCCTCAGATAACATTGATTGGTTCAGTAGCTATTAAAAAACAATTAGTACACAGTACTATTGGCTTCTTCTTTTCAAACAAACAATATTGTTTTAATGATTTGAGCCTAACATTACCATTCTTCATATTGTTAGAAATCAACACCAGGGAATTGAAATTATGAAGAAAGATCATTGTTAAGCTTGATATATACTCAGACCCTGAAATCTCTATCAGAAAGTGAGTCACCTTCCTGCTCAACCAGTGAGGGTAATTCAACATCATCTAAAATGTGGTTGAATAAAGAAAGATTTCTCTTGATTAGTATTTAACTGCTCTTTTCCATAAGGTTACCTACAACAAGATGTTTGGCTCCAATTATCAGGGTGGAAACTGCTTATGCAAATCAATGTAAGGCAATGAGGTGTGGATAAAAAGCAAAAAGGAAATATCATTATTATTGGTTTGTGCTCATAAAATTCTGATAGCCTGAAGGTAATGACAGGCACAAAGCCATAGGAATTATTAGGAGCAACAACATACTCAATAACTTGTGTTCCAATGGGTTGTTATATGTTAACATGTGTATGCAGGATTTTTATTTGAAAACTGCAGGCTTACATTTGTGAGAGAGTGTTTGCTCCCTGGCTTGTAGGTTTACAGATAAATGAAAAGTCAGAAAATAATAGAGAAACAGAGACAGCATGTCAAAGTTAATTTTCATTCTGAAGATATAATAATGTGTTTTTATCCAGATGGTAACTGAATCACACTCAATCTAAAATAAATGACCATAGACAGCTTTTTCTCAAATGTCTTCTAGTTTCACTTAAAATGCTATGCAGTTTTAGATGTGCTATAGGTAGAAAGGTTAACACTTGGTAATAATTTGTGGTGATCACTCAATACCATATGAAAATAATGTTATCATTACTGATCATTGGATTTAACCTAATTAGCATTTAATTTATTAAATACCTAACTACAAAGGAAAATTAATGAGCATGTTATAGCAAAAAAGTATTTAATTTTAAGGAAATATTTCATAGATTTGACAATCAAGAATTCTGTCTTCAATACAAATAAGTCTTTTAAAAATTAAATAGCATTCTCTATTCCTATTTCTGAATCAGAGAGAAATAACTTTTATTCATCAGTTTCAATTTTTTTTATATGCAGCCACTGGTTGAATCTTTATTTTGCTTCTGATTTAAACGTTGTTAGCTGACCACTGCAGCTATATAGCATTAACTAAAAACTCTTTATTATTAGAGATGTATGTCTATTTTGTCATCCTACAGGCCTTTATCCAGCTAAATGGGAGGCCTTATAAACTTATAAAGTAAAATTTATATTTATTGGTTATCTTTTATCTGTTAGTTAAGGGCTCAAGATGTATTACATTTTAGCTAATCAGACTGATAACTATAAAATAATGTTTTTATTACTTTATTTAAAATGTCTCTGCAAAATTATTAGATATATTTAATTGGTGGATGGATATAATATATTTGTATGTTAGTATGTATGTAAATGCACATCAATCTGTAAATAGGCACATACTTGGATATACTTATAAAAAACTGTCTCTGACTCTTTGTAGACATTACCATTTGGTTAGATTGCTAGATTAGTAGTATAATAAGCTTGCCTTAGAGGCTCTTTTCTCTAACCTATTTAGCTCCTGCATCAACACTTTTCTTTCTTTTCCTTTTTTAATTCATTTTTCTCCCTTATTTTATGTTCTCTTTGGAAAGTGCATGTAATAGCTTAGAAGTACATATTTGGCAATGTTACAAGTTTCGATGCTAAAAAAAATCCTCCTAAGTTGAAAATATTTTTTCTCATTACTCATATTTTCATAATTTATTGACAATTCAATTATATATCAATAGTTTAATAGTAGTAATATGACATAGATATGCCATAATATATTTAGCTTTCTCCATGTTTGTGAGAATCTAGGTTGCTTTATGATTTTGTTAAATAATACTCTAATAATCTTTAAACGATAAGTTTTTCCCTTATATTTTCAACTGCCACTTCATATACCTTTTAGAACTATATTGTCAATTTTTCCTCCAAATTGTTAAGCCAGTATATAATGTTGGAAATAAGGTTTGAAAGTTCTCTTTTTATAATGCACTAAATAAATAGCATTGGGTCTTATAAATTTTCAAAATAAATTTCTTACTAATTTATTAAGTAAAAAACCATTCCATTTTTATTTTAGTGTATACATTTTATCATAAATGAGGTTGAAAATTTTTCATGTATTCTCTGCTTGTATTTCACTCTTTTTATTTACTCTTTTATAACATTTATCCATGTGTTTTACTCTTTAAAAATTGAAGTCTTACTCTCTTTTTCATAACTTTGTACAGTTATAAAATAAAAACAATGAACCATTTTTATTACAAATTCTTTCTTCCCTTATGCTATTTAATATGTCAAAATTATTGTTATGAAAAACCACATGTTATAAATTAGTGGCTTGAGAGGAGTGTTGCAAAGGCCTATCCTAAGTTACATATTTGGAACTTGGCTTACAAAACGTTCAAATGCATTCAAAATTCCAATTCAATCTACTTCTGTATTCCTGTCTATCAGAGAGAGAGCTCTGGGTTAGCTTGACACGCAAAGAAATGGTGGTATCCGTTTGTTACACTGAATCTGATTTTCTTTTGCAATCAGTCTTGTATATTCACCTTCCCTCTGCTGTTCAAGGTCTCTCTCTGTGATTATTTTACAGATCTTTTTTTTTCATTTAAGAACAATAACACATATAAATGTTAAATATCAGTTCCTAGTGCTTTGCACTAATAAACCAAAATTATGATTTCTTTTCCTGAACCAGCTTTGCTTAGTTTTATATCTGCAGTCCACATTGCTCAGCCCATCAGACATGTTCAGTCATTCATTTATTCCACACATACTTATTATGTACCTAGTCTATGTGAGACACCAGGATAAGTACCAAGTATTCAGGACATGCTGTACATAGCTGATATGGCCCCTGTTCTCATAAATCATATAATAGGATAAAGGAGACCCAAAATAAATAGGAAAAAATAAATATATATTTACTCAATGTGAAAAATGCCAGGAAGCAAAATATGGGATGCTGTGAGAAAGCATAATGAGTAGGTGGGTTGGAGCAACTTTAGACGGATTGTTCAGGGCATCCTTCTTGAGAAGAAGGCATGTATGCTGAGGCCTTAAGGATAAGAAAGAGGTGGGGGTGGGGGGAGATTCCAGGAAGAGGGAAGACCTTTCGCAAAACGCTGAGACAAAGAACTGAGCATGTTCAAGGAAAAGGAAGAAACTGGTGTGGATGAGCAGATTTAGTAAGAACGTGAGGTAGGAGAGAGGGGGGTTGCAGCCAACCCTGCAGAGCCCAAACAGTCTGTCCTAAGAAGGTTGGATATTATTTTGAGTGCAATAAGATATTATTAAACAGTTTTAAACTGGACGTGACATGGCTCTATTTATATTTAAAAGAGTTTTCTGGCTAACACACTGAGATTGAGGCAGTCAATATACCAAGAGAAGAATTGGCCAAAAAAAAAAAAAGTAAGGAGGATATTTTTATATTTAGGTGAGAGATAATGGAGACTTCAATAGTTAGTAGATACACAGTGACATAGATGCATTCCCAGTGTTTTTTGAAGGTAGAATTAAATGGCCCTAGGGATAAATGGGCAAAGAGTGTGACGTGAGAGGTGAGGAAGGGAAAGTAGTCAAGAATGATTCTGAGGTTTCTGGGACGAGGGCCTGTTAACACTGAGTAAAAGAAATCCTCCATGCTTCTAAGCATATGGGAAATTTAAACTGTCCTTATTAAATTCCCTGTGTTGTCATACCCATTAATACAAGAACGTCACAGGGAACTTTTTCTGTCTGGTAAAAAGCCCTCTGGGCTCATCTGATCTGTCTAGGTTTGGTTTTGTGATCGGTTTTCTGGAGCGCACTGATGAGTGAACGAGGAGGAAGTAGGGATAGTGCGTGTTGCTTGAGTCTGGCATGTTGTTTGCAAGCCTTTATGGTCCCCTGAAGGTTACTGTCTTTATTGCTTTAGTGCCACTTGGGTAAGTGGGTTTTGTGCTGATGAGTCAAATCAGTGCACCCATTCCGTGGGGCAGCCGTCAGTGGTCTTTCCACCGCAGTTGAGCTCTGGGAGGGACAGGGCGCTATACCGGACAACCTGAAGAACCGTCCAAGACCCTTTCCTTTCCCGCACCTCGAGGGACGTCTCGTGAGCCTTCCTCGAGTCTGAAGAAGTTTGGTATCAGTTATTTTCTTGACTTTCTTTTTTCTCTCCCCTCCTTTCTCTTCTCTTCTTCTTTTCCCCACCTCCAGGCACTTTCCTCCTTCAGGTTAGTCTATATAATTTCCCTACTGGGCCTCTAGAGCATTTTGGCTTCTCTTGGAGGGAGACTTGAAGAAAACGATGTTGACACTAGGCATTTTTTTCCATTGAGCTTGATATTAAAATAACTGGAGTTTCTTGAGTTCTTCATGTGGCTGGAATTTTTCTAAGTGCTTTATTTGTTTTATGTCATTTTCTGTGAACACTCTTATCAGGTAAGTACTATATTATCTACATTTTTTGGTTGAAGAAATTAAGGTTTAGAGAGAATAGATACCTTATCCAAGATCACATGACTGGTAAGGATCAGCCTGGATTCTTAACTAGTTTTTCTGGATATATATACTACTTCTTTCTCAGCTAAATTACATTTTCTTCTCAACTAGCCACCAGTACCAGAGCTGAATAAGAGAAGGGGGGGAGAGGTTACTCCGGGTACAGGCCTGCGATCAGTGGGCATCTTGATTTACAAGAGGCAGTGCATTTTTACCAGCTAGGATATAATTTATCCATTTTGTGAGCTTGCAGTGGTCAAAGCCCTCTATCAGGGCATTCAGAAAAAGCAATTCACAAACTTCATTTTTACCAATAGATTCATTTTATGTCTCAATAATATTTCAGGCTAGCAGCAAAAGTGAGAGGTGGGGATATTTTAGTACCCAGAACACCCCTATACACTATGACACTCACACTATTTCACTGATAGGTGTAGGACCCTGTCAGGTTGTTCTGGAATGGAGTACAAATCCAACAGTGGCAATATTGTAACACTGGTGATGTGTCTGCATGTTGAGGCATTGATAGCATGAACTATAATTACTATTTGAAAACAAAAGTTGTGTGAGAATACGCCATTGTCTATAATTTAAACACAAACAAACAAGAAAAGCTTTCATGTGCTGGTAGGTTGTTTCGATTTAAAATTTTATGATTTTCTGCTATATTTAGCAATCTCTTATAAAAGTATACTGATTTTTACAAAATTTACATTCATTAGGTTTGGCAGTGGATATTTATAACATATATAACATGCCTTTTTGTTCCTAGAGAAATATCTGAATACTCCCATATCTAAGCAAGCCACTTCTAAAGGTAAATTAGAGAAACACACATTTAAAAAAATCAGAACCAGAATTGCATATAAACAACGATAATTGACTTTTCAACTACTGTTCTTTTATAGTTTTGTTTCCTACATATATCACCTCTTTTATTTTATTGTTTTTTTACTATGGTGGCTTGAAACTGCTGTATCTCTAAAAGTTTAGTAATGGTTCCTAGGACACTGGTGCTGGATTTACTTCTTGGAAGCATGCTATAATTTAATAACAAAGAGAGGTTTCAATAATTATTTATACTTTTTCATCTTTGGTTTTTATCTAATGGAATTAAAGTATAAATATTACTTTTTTATTTTTGCATAAAGCTTTTTAGTGCTTTGTTGCTCATTTTTACTTAACCTCATCATTTCCAATCAGTCCCCAGACATTAACCCAAATAAACATCTTGGTCTGTAGTTTAGCTTTCTTTGTTTTAGCTGGTCATCTGTCACTATTTAGTTTCCTTGCTTCTGTTTCTCAAGGTCAGGGAATATAAAAACATCCTCTGACATGCATGGGCCAGGCTTTAAATGGATTTTATCCAACTCTGGTGTGACAATGCTGTGATCTGGCACTTTTAATCTGCTTTTGTTGTTGTTCATGGGTCCCTTTAAGATCATCTTACTCTAATGCACAGACTTATAAATTATGTGAGTTCAGAGGTTATGGTGACCAGTTTAAAAGCCACCGTTCTGGAAACTCTGTTTAAGACAAAAGTTTTCCATTGTTTTATTTTTTGTTGTTTTTACTCTATGTGCATTTCTGTTTATAGAACTTTCTGCACTTCATTTCAGTTTTAATCTTTTTCTCCACCCTCCTTGTCTGCCTTTTTGTAAAATGTTCAAGCATATGTCTCTTTTCCATTCACAACACAATGAAAGCCTGATAGATTATTTACTAACAGAACTTGGTGTTCTTTAGCTTTTATTTTGTATAAGTTGTGAGAGATAGTTTCTATTTTTCTTTCTGAGGATCACCAAGGTAATTTAAAAATGTCTTTGTTTTGTTTATATGACCCATTGGTGTTGTATTAGTCAGGGTTTGAGTTGCAAGCAACAGAAACAAACTGGTTAAATTAAACAGAAAGTAATTTATTTGAAGGATGGAGGGTGACCATACAATCATCAGGAAGGCTGAAGAACCAGGGTTACAAAAGAGAGAGTAAGAACCAAGGAGACTCAGAAATCAAGAAACACAGCCAAGGTCATGCTACAGGAGGGGCTGATTCAGGTTCTGCCATTAGTGTGGCTACCACAAGACCCTCAGTGTCCCCATCACAGGGAATAATATTTCAACTATTCCTACTTTTTTTGCATTACTCTTTCAAGATTCATAGTCTTGGGATGAAGCATCCAGTTTTCTGAGGCTAGAGCACATGCCCATGCTTTAGCTGCCAGAGAAAGTAGAAAGGGAGTATTTAGTATTTTGGCCCTTCCATTTCAGTAGTGGGAAGCAGAGTTTTTGCCTTCCTCCCAGATTCCATAGTGAGTTATTGCCCCATATAAAACTGGTGTTTAAATGCTGGAAAGCCAAAAAATGACAAATGCCCACTATAAATTTTTTGAGGTACGGTTATTCTCGAGAGAAAGCAACAATATTTCAAACGCTTGCTTCAGTCTTCTTGTCACATAGTCAGAAAAATCAATGCTTGTATTTACCTAGCATTTTCCAGACAAGTCTTACAAGTCGAAGGCATCCTACTTCCCAGGGTCACTGAAGTCCAGTGGGAACTGAAGACACTGGGAAGTAGGATGTCTCATTGGAGGAAAAGCTGCTGGTGGACTATCCATAGCTAGTCATCCCTTCTGTCTTATTAGCTGAATTATGATTTTGTTCAAGTTCTCATCCTCTTCTGAACAGCCGTATACTTTAGAGGACCATGTCCTCCCTTGGGTAAAGCTTAAACAATGCTCTCTTAAGTCGCAGTAATAGGTTTTTGCTAGAGCACATGATGCAAATTTGACAAATGAGAAACATGGGGAGTTCGCTGTAGGATTTGAGAAGTTTTCCTGATTCTTAAAAAGAAGTTCTCAGGAAGAAATTCTGTCTCTTTCCTCTGTACAATGTCATGCCTGGATGTGATGCTTAGGATTACTGCTGCCATCTAGCCACGAACCTGAGAATGAAGCTAAATCATAGGTAAAGGTGGGACCAAAATAATTCCAGAGGAAAGTGGCTGCAGCTCTGTCCTACCTATTTATAATAAGAAAGAATAAATATTGCCATTTTAAAAGTCATTCTAGGGTGGATTTTTTTATTACTTGCAGCTAAACACATATAAACCAATTCATACAGTTTTTGTGGAACCATCCCTCCATGTCCCAAGGAATAAAACATTTGTGTGGTTAATTCTAGCATGCTGAAGGACTCACTAATAAAAGAACAAGTATTCCATAATTATCTCCATGTAAATCTTAAAAGATAATAATACTTTACATCTTCAGCTCACTCTTTTTACTTTTCCCCTTGTCTTTATTAGTCCCATTGGCTTTTATACATGAAACGTTATGAACCATGTCACTTGTTACCAAAGGAAGTAAAACAAAAATGGTCTCATATGCAGTAGTTCACAGTTTTGATGACATCATATGCAATTGCACATATCAATGCAAGTTATATATCTAACAAATATACACTGAAATAATGAATTAGGCCCTATATTAGTATTTAAATACGACCTTTTGAAGGAGCCTGATGGATATAAGAAATCTGTTTACTGCATTGTGAGTTATTAACAAAAAGACATATTACACAAGGAAAGACAAATCATAACACATATATTGAGCATCTACTGTGCACTAGGCGGGGCACAAAGATGCTGGTTAAACAGTGGTAAACAGGAGTGGCAGGGTCCTTTCTCTCACAGGGTTTATAGACTATGTGAGCAGTCAAACTAATAAACAGGCAATTATAACAGTGTGTGATAAGTGCTCTTATATAGTGCAATGTGTGAAAATATAAAAAAAGGTATTTAACTTAGAATCAGGAAGCAGATTGGAATGGGCAGGAAATGATTCCTAGAAGAAATGCATCAAAATTGAGTCCTAGAAACTGAATTAAATTTAAGTAGGCAAAGGAGAAAAGACTATGTAGATAATTGCATGTGAAGAGAACTAAGAAAGAGAAAATATGCATTAGGCATCTTCAGAATGCTGAAAGTAGCTAAAGTGAGGCAGGGAGCAACAACTTAACAAATGGGATTAGAGAGGTACAGAGGAACTAGACCATGAGGGACATTTTTAAGTTACATGAAGATGTTTAGATTTGAAAGGAACAGAGCAGAAGCAGGGGAAATTGTAGTCTTCCAGGTAAGATGATGTAGAGTGGTTGTCAAACAGGTAAGGGGAAGGGAAAATCTTGGAGGAATATTTTGGTCATGGATCATTACTTGAATGTGGTAGAAAGGGCAAGAGAGGCATCAAGATGACTCTTTGGTTGAGGTGGATGGAAAGGTCATCACTGGGGAAGGGCCGCCAATAGGAGCTGACATAGGGGAGGAAAATGAGTTCAGTTCTGTATGTGACTTAGTTATCTGTGCAGCATCTCTTGGATATTGGATTTGGGTAGGCAGTTGTGTGCACAGGTATGGAGTTTGGATGTTGGAAGTCTCTGAAGTCCAGTGTTCTGATTTATTAAATGATGATGATAATCTCTACCTCGTAATGTTATTGTGTAGGTTGAATGAGACAAAATATAAAACAACAGACACAGTGCTAAAAAGAAGGAAAATATTATTGTTTTCACGTACTGCATTCTTTAATTATTATTGTCAATGTTGCTTTTCCTTCTGTTACTCAGTTCTGTAGCCTAAGATGATTAAAAAGATAACAGCTAATGCCTACTGAATATTTATGGTGTACTAGGCACTATTCACTCTTTTAATATAGTACATATATTGAATCATTTTTAATTCTCAGAAAACCCATATGCAATTGTTCTTTTATCATCCCCATTTTGTAGATGTGAAGACAGGCACAAAGAGTTTAAGCAATTTGCTAAAGATCATACAGCTAGTAAATGTTGGACCTTGGATTTGAACCGAGACAGTCAGACTCCTATTATTGCATTTTAGACCACTGTGCTATGATGCCTTTCTCCATAGGTAGATGTATTGGAATATACTCTTGCTTCATATGCTTTTAACTGTTAATCAGTCTATATTATTCATTATGTCCCTTAAGAATATTCTAGTGGTAATTTTTGTTTTATTCCTTTAAATAACTCTACTATTTCTGAAATACGTAGTGTAGAAAACCCATAATTCTTTTCAAGTTAATATTAAAGCATTCTTCTATTTTATACCATGATGTCAAATCTGCTACTGATTGACTTTTTAAAAAATTTCAGGATATTATGGGTGTTCAAATGTTTTGGTTACATAAATTGCTTTTGTACTGTTTCAGTCAAAGTTATTGACTTTTATACACATAAATGTAAACTTATATTTCCATTTCAGATTCATATCTCCAAACACTTTTATGGTCATTCACTTATAAGTTTGAAAGGAACTTAAAATATTCAATCACATACCAAACATGACTTCATCTTGTCAAGTGTTTATTGTACCAAGACTCCAACAATTTCAGTCACAGAAATCTTCCTACACAAATCACATCTCAGCATTTGTAGCTGTTCTTAGTAACCTTTTCTTCACCAATTTCCCAAGTACCTAGAAAGTTGTCTGGCGCATGCTAAATGTGCCATACATTTTGTGGAATGAATAAATGAATGATTGATTATGAAAAACACACTATCCTTTAAGTTTCTTTATAGTTCTGCAATTACAAAGCAAAATTTCCTTAATTCAAGATACAAATATGTTTGTGCGAAAGGGTAAAATAACTAAGGAAACATTTAAAAAAAATATTGACATATGTAAAATTCCAAATATATGTGAATACAGGACCTGCCAGGAGTCCAAGAAAATATGTTATCTTCCCTAAATACCGAGGCAAGAAAGTTGGGAGTTGCTTCTTAAGCCTTGATAATTGCCATTTCAGCCTTCTCAAAGAGGAAATTTGAACCTTATTCTGAACTGAGAAGGAAACCAAGAATTCAGGCTGATGGTTAATATTGGGACAAGGTCAACTCATATTATGAATAGACTTTTATGATCTACGGGAAGACAACTGTAGTTGTATATTGGACTTCATATTATTCCTTTGTTTCCTCTTTTGTATTATCCCAGCAACACTAGCCATAAACAGAACCCAATAGCAAGTAGTCCTAATTTTAGTACTTTTTATTATGGCATCACTAAAATAAAATTCAAATTTATATTTTGTAAGTCCAGTTGTTCCCAAATGTATTTATTTAAATGCTAAAAAAGCATAAAGAATATTTTCAAAAGTTAAATCTGAAATAATCTATTTAAATCCTGGTCCCTGGTTTTATGTTGGAAAAGCCTCATATGGCATGTTTAAAGCCAAATTGGGATTCAGAATGTTTATTCAGGATTGTATTTTTTCAGCAAAATTATTCATAACACCTGATGACGATGATGAATTTGAGGTTTCTAAGTTAGTGTTGGACACTGCATCTCTAGGCGTCTGATTAAGTGGGAGTTGCCATTTGCTGTGCTGTGTTGTGAGCTGCCAACAAAAGCTGAATCTGTCACAGGTGCTACAATTTGTATTCCAGAAAATTCACTTCCCCAACTTTAATAATCCCCAAAGTAGCCCACTCTACATAAAGTACTGAAAGAAGTTAGCATTTTTTTTTCAGTTCAGTACTTTGATGTAAATTAGGATTTTGTCTACTACTTACATGTTATAGAGATGATGGAATTT
Source organism: Daubentonia madagascariensis (assembly GCA_023783475.1). Classification (NCBI taxonomy): domain Eukaryota; kingdom Metazoa; phylum Chordata; class Mammalia; order Primates; family Daubentoniidae; genus Daubentonia; species Daubentonia madagascariensis. Next base: position 43,592,599 of record JAKFHU010000600.1, on the reverse strand, counting down.
CAAGTGAAGGAAGTGTTTTACAGTATAAAACACTATTTTATATTCATTTTTCCACTTTGAAATAAGAAAAAAAAAATGCAAAGTAGCCATAAGTAAGTAACATTGACAATGAGACAAACCATGCTTCTTAGAAAAGATAGAAAGTGTATAGGTTTAGTCACTAATTTTTGAACATGAGAAATGGGAAGTTCTAAGCCCAAAAATATTAAATAAACTTAGGAATTACTTTTTCTTATTAAATATTAATGTGTTTCAAATTCATGGAAATAAGTGTATATCATTTTTGTAATAGGCAGTCTCTCCTTTGCAGAGAGACTAAGGAACTGGAAACAGATCGTGGAGAAAGTACTCTTTCAGCAAAGCAATATCTCTTAACATCAGCACAAATCAGTGGCTTTTTTTATTTTTTCAATAAAAGAAAATATTTCTTTTTCAACATTTTAACACAAAAGACTGATGGGAAAGTTTCCCCTAAATATTTCACTGCAGAGTTAGTTTCTTTGAAATTGGCTGACTTGCTCAATTAGAGGAAGATCTTTGACTGTGGACATCTGCAAGAAGTGATTATGGCTATGAAAATCATTTTTAAGAGATTAATATTGTTTGATGACTTAATTAGGAAATATGCTATAGTTAAACCTGTTTAGAATATTTCAAAATGAGATTTTTCATCTTTTTGCATGTCTTACTCTTTATATTAATGTAATTCCAACAAATAGAAATGGTCAATTGAATTGAGAAATAAGTGTGTTTACTGGTAATTGTTTAATCTTTGAATTGTAATAACAATTTTAAATTCTTGTAGGATTACTTAACCATTCACAAGTATGGCAATGCAGCCAGAAATGATCTCTGGAATACATTATCAGAGGTAAAGTATTGGAAGCTCAAGTATCAAAAACCTCTACTTGAATATTTGAATTGAGTGTATAAGACCTTCATAACTTTTATTGACACTGACAGTTTGTTTTACTTTTTGTATTTCCCATTTCCTCATATTGCTTTTTTGTTTTAATATAATGTATTATAAAGATAATGGGGTTTAAAGTTACTTAAACTACAAATCATAGTAAAAGATACCTTGCCTGATTTCAAACATGACAATAGTTCTGAAATACAATTTTAATATCTTGTAAGATATTCATGTTAAAAAAAGAAATATTGAAGTTTTAAATATTTTTTTCTATATATAAATTACAAATATTTAAATGTGACACTAAACATACTGGAGATATTTGATGCTGCAAGAACTTCTTTAGCATTAAAATGTATTTTATTTTCTGTTATATAAAAACTTCAATGTTACTACAACTTCCACTTTTTTATATATGTATTTATATATGCATGAAGCTTAACTTCAAGTAAAATGATTAATTTTACCAGCACATTATATTGACTTCACTGACTTTAAATGTTTTCATATTTAGGTTAATTATAAAGGTGAAAATGAAATTGGCTTAATGTTAATTATGTTTATAATTCATGTTTATAAAACTAATTTATATAATTTTGTTTGTAAAGGCTTTAAAAAGGAATGGAAAGTATGTAAATATACAAGAAGTAATGGATCAATGGACACTCCAGATGGGTTATCCTGTTATTACCATCTTGGGAAACACAACCACAGAAAATAGAATAATAATTACCCAACAACATTTTATTTATGACATCAGTGCTAAAACTAAAACACTTGAACTTCAAAATAACAGGTACAGCTCTCTTTTTTATATGAAAAAAGTTTTTATTCTTACATTTCACTTTGCATTTTTATTATAATAGTTTAAATAGCATTGATAATGCAATTCTGAAATAGTATAAGTGAAATATAGCTTTCATTTTTTTATTTACACATGCTATTTTCATTTTGATTCTTCAATTACTCCCATTTTCTGGATATTTTTATTCTTAAGGGGACCACACACCAAGGTTATTTGTTTAGAAATAAAATTTCTAATATTTAAAATTTTTAAATTATCATGGTGATTAAAAAAATAAGATGTAATTTTTCACTTTTCCCCATGAATGTTTCTTGAATTAAACTCAAGAAAGTTAAGATGTGTTGCAGTGAGTTAAATTGAATTGAGCAAATTGTGAGATTTATAAAACAAATGAGAACAGAAACTAATAATCCAGAAAAACTAATTAAAACAAACAAAAATCTAAACTAAATAATGTCTGAGTCAAAGGAACTTAAAATAAATAACTTAAAACTATCTAAGTATCAGTGCCACTTAGTATCAAAGTATGTTCTCTTTTCCTCATTTTTAGTGTTTAAAAGCATTAAACAGCATACATAGAATCTATATTTGTTGCTTTTTTTTTTTAACTTTCTTTTGAATCTCTTATTTAATTACTCACAACTCAGCCTGTAGGATTTCTTTCTTTTCTACTTAATGTTTTCTGACTATTTAGTGTCTCATTAAAGGTTGAGCCAAGGAAAGATAATAGAACTTAAATAAATCAGTTTCACTTCACATAAGATGCCCTGGTAAGAGGTTGGGCAAGGGTCGGGGGACAGGGAGGGAGAGAGGTTAAATTTAATAAATAAAATGAGATGTTTGGATTAGGTTACTCAAGCTGTCTGCTATTACCTTAGAGAATTAGGAGTCTCGTTTTATTATCTACTAGTATGTAGGAGATCTGGAGCATACATTAAGTTTACTTTGTTATTTCTAAGAAGAATGGAAATTGTTCCCAAGTAGACTAGCTCCAAGACTGGCTATACAGAGAAGTAATTGAGAATTCATGAATGTTTCTGGTGACTACATTTGGAATTCGATTTGGGAAAACAGTATCCTAAATCCCCTTCTCAATATATAGTCTATGTTACTTTCAACACACTGCCCTTTGCAATCCAACTGCTTGGACTCATGGAATGCTGTGTTACCCTGCCACGCTGTGACCACTGTTAGGGTCTGACTCTGGCAGTGTGCTTCCTTACCCAGTCTGGATTCCTTACAGCTGCCAAGTGCTGCTTCTAATCGGCTACCGTATGGCCCCAGGCTAAACATGCTTAGGCATCAACCCTGGCCTTGCCAGGAACTACATAAAAACTACTTGACTGTGGCAAAGCTAGAGAGAATCAGAGCAGGCCTTTGAGAAGGATCAGTCTGACATAAGCATCACTGATGCAGAAAAACATAAAGGACACACAGATGACAGAACAAATTTTGAACAAAAATACTCTGTCAATCTATAACATACATCAGATGTACCAGCCACAAGTCTTACTCTTTAAAGGGAGAATTTCTCCCAGGTTGTGTAAGCATATGTAGCATCTAGAGAGCTTTGCTTTTGCTGGAGTTATAAAATCATATGGATAATTTTGAACCCAAAGAACCTGACATATAATATATTAAGATATTGCAGGGTATCCCATTAGTCTCAAAAATGATTTTCTATTTATTTTAAAATAATAGAGCATGTAGTTGAAAATTTAGTATTTCAATTTTTTGTTATTGATCATGTAATTCACTGTAGCATTCTGGTCAAAGCTTCAATACCAATTTCATCTGGCCTTTGTATGTAACCTTCCTGGATCTTTATTGCAGTGCACACAGTTGATGGAGTAAATCCTACTGCCCATCAATGCCAGAAATCCTGTAAATTGTGGAGATTTTCTGAGCCAGGATAATAAATTCTTTGTCTTCATTTTTCTGAGGGACACTAGAGCATAATCACAATACACCTAGAACAATTTTAATGTATCTAGTAACTATATTTTTATATGTAATAGTTGTATTACAGCATAGAAAAGAAAGATCTTTCCATAACTAATAATCACATAAAGTTAGCTGATGTGTAACAGAGTATAAAATTATGTTAGAATTTTGATACTTGGGAAGTTGCTAATTTGTGTAGCCTTTTTTCTTTTAAAGCATTGCAATGTTAAGTAATGTCTCCTTATACACTGAGGAGCTTCTCAAAGTTCTCTGCTACAGGGAATTATATTTACCTCCATGGTCATACTTTCCTTCTCTTACTGACCTGATAATAGCAATCTCTGAACGGTTTTTCACAAAGTCTATACTAATGCTTCATTAATATGGATACCATTTTTTAAAAGATTTCTTGGTCAAGCTAATATGCACCTATTCTTTTCTACCTCAATATAATTATTAGAATAAATTTTGCTTTATTATAAAAATGCAAACTACTGATGACAAAAGGTAGTCCCAGAAACTACTAAAAAAATGTCTTGGGGATCTTTTAAAATACATTTTTTTGATTTTACTTTTTTTTCATGCTTAAAATGAGATAACTAAAATTCGAGTTAAACTTAAGCAGCTGGAACACAATCTAATTTCACAAATTCTTTTTTCTAGTCTCTTTTTAAACATAACACATTGCAGTCTTAGATTTCTTTAGAGCATACCACACAGAGCTTTTCATTCAACTATGTTTGGTGTCTTCTAGTCTTTCAAGTTGTAATCGCAAAACAACATAATTATCGTGCTTTCTTTGATTTTAAAATGAAATTTATGAAAAGACCAAATACATGTTATTTGTAAAAGTATGAAAAATAGCTTATATAGCATTGACAGTACAGCAGTTCAGAAATGAATACAAATTTCAGATATGCTTTGTAACTTGTAACTTTTAACTTGTCTTTGTGATGATGTATAGATTTTGGTTTTGTGTATGTATACATACCCCCCCCCACACACACATACAAATAGAACAGAGTACAAAAACATTCTTAGGAAAAATATAGAAGTCTATGTTTTTAAAAGTTTTACAATATGCCCTAATGTTTATATCTCAAAATTTTACATTTAACTTGCATCTGAATAGCTATGTGATACAATGTCAGACGTTTAGGAAGTTTTCCGTATGTATGTGGTGTTGACTATACAAAGCATGCAGATATTTATGTGAATCTTTTTCCTGTATTTTAGAGACTTTTTCTAAAACTTAAATATTGAAACATACCAACTTTATCATAATCTGTAGTTATTTAGAAGAATACAATTTAAATACATGTACAATTATGTTTGTTTATACTAAGGGCAAACAATATTCCACAAACATTTTATGATCATACTACATAAAAGGCACATTTATCCTTGAGGATTTTAAAACATCCTCGATTTTATATATTCTTTGCTCTTTAACTGATACTTATTTGGCTTCACAATTTAATTGACCCAGTCAATGTGGAAGATACATATTAAAAAGTCAACTTTATAAAGTTAATCTCTGTCTTACCTATAGATTGATTTGGTGCCTTTTTATTTTACTTTAATCCAAGCCCATTCAATCAAATTTAACATCAATTTATGAAATGCCTCCTATTTCAAGGCTTTTCCAAGATCAAGGTATACAAAATGAGCTTCTAAGTTAACTTGAGAATCAGACCCAGAGTTGGGCACTGTTAGCTCTTAACTAATTATTCCAATTAACCAAAAGAGATTCATCATATTTAGCGAACAAGTATTAAAGAAATGCATCAGTTCTCTGTCTCTTCCACAGTAAATCTGTCATTAAATATTTAAGGTATATTATTAGTCCTATTTTGGAAGCTTGGCAGTATTTGTTAAGAGCTTATATGGATTGTTGTTCACCAACTACTATCTGAAGAATTAATACAGGTTTGGCTACCATAAATTGTTTTATTTCCTGACTGACTGTATGGAGTCAATATTAGTATAGAAGAGTGTCTCCCTGTGGCACTGAAAAATGTTTTTCTTATTAATAGCAGCATATAGTTTTAAAATTTAGAACTTTAAACATATTATTTTAACTTTCAATGCTGAAGATAGAAGTTGGTATGAAACTTTTTCCAATCTTCCATTTGGATTCTTTACTATTACTGAATTCTGTTTATTGTAATACAAAACATGAAATGATTAAATAATCAAATTACACATGACAGATTTTCTCTCCCACCCTCCAAAAAGACATATTCATTATAATGTTTATTACCCCAAGCATGTTTCCTGAAAAATTTTCAATTCTTTATTCACTATCACAATTATTGAGCTCACATAGTATCTCTTCTTACATTTCTAAAATAAAAAATATTTTTCCATTACTGGAATCGTTGGCTACCCTGTTGCTAATGGTGCAATGATAGATCAAAATAATCTGACTGTAATTCAAAGAAGGAAACAAAATATAGTCATTGGACTTACTGTAAGACCATTCAGCATATTTCTGGCTACTCATTTGAGATTAAATTGATATTACTTCATGTACAAGTATAGACTTCAATTTTATCCTATAGAAAGGTAAATGTTAGAAAATGCTTCTCTTTAATTGCTGAGACTCATGACTGGCCCTGTGTGTTGGTGGATGCTTTGACACATCAATTTGGAAATTCCATTTCAGAAAACAGAGCATTATGTGAGCCCCACAATGTTCTTTGCATTGATCTGGATTTCAGGGGATTCTAATTAGTTTTACTCTTCCTTTCTTTTTAGCTGAGTAACTTTAGGTATGCCATATTAACCTTTCTGTAAAGTATGTTAATAGTGACCTGCAGAATCATTAGACAATAAATAAAGAGAATATTCAAATGTAAATGCATGAAGCCACTGAAAGGTATATTAATCTAATGTGGAAAAAAATAGAAAGGAGTTATTTTAGAGTTTAATCAATATATCATGTGGCTCAGATTTATAGATATTAGTTACTTTTTATTTCAAAGGCAAAATGCAAATCTTTTTTTTTTAAAGATAAATTGTTTGGTTGGCAATTCTCTTTTTTGCATTGAAATTAAAACTCTTGGAGGCTAAGTCTTCTTAGTGGCATTGAAAGAGTGAATTCATCTTCCTGACTTATTCCTTATTTTTATGACTGGGAAATTTTTTTAGTTTCCCTGAAAAGAGTAATAAATATCACACAGAAGGTGCATGGGAAATGTTGTTTGTTTTTTGTTTGTTTGTTTTAATATAGCTATTTTTATTCTTAAAGCTTCTCTTTTATTTTGCAGTTACCTGTGGCAGATTCCATTAACTATTGTGGTAGGAAATAGAAGCCATGTGTCTTCAGAAGCAATTATTTGGGTGTCTAACAAATCAGGTAAAATATATATTCTCCCCTGAGGAACTATCTGGTTTCAGATAATAGTTTAGCAACTTAACCTCTGGTTTGAGCTGTTATAAAATGTGAATAAAAACAAATTAGAAAGAGAAGATAGAGGAATGATACTCACCTTTATAAAATTAGGTATAGTACAACATAGCTTCTAAATAGTCTAATTTCAGTATGCCTATATAATTATTAAATTTATTTGTTTCTTTGATGTATTTGTAGTTAGTATTTGTAGTACTAATCTTAGCTGTTTTAAACTGCATAATTTTATAACCGTAAAGAACTTATTTCTTTGATGTATTTGTAGTTAGTATTCATAGTACTAATCTTAGCTATTTTAAACTGTATAATTTTATAACTCCAAATGTAATTAAAATATAATTATAAGCCCCAATAGTACAGTTTGCTAAATACTGAAACACAGGCATTATTTTTAATCCCACTTTCCTGCTGTCTTCTCTTTAACAGACTGTCTCTTTAAGGGATGAGAGAGGAAATAGTCTCTATGGAATTATATAATTATAGGGTCAGAAGGGAGGGGCTTAGACAGGTCATCAGACCACCTCCTAGGTAGGGTCAAACCTCAAGGAGCAGAGGAGATGAGATTCTATTCTCTCTCTAAATATCTTCAAATAAGATAGTGACCTATTTCAATTTGCTGTCAGAAAGCTATTTCTTGAATCCAATCTATATCCTTCATGCTCCAATGTGAAGCAGGTCGCTTTTATTTCTGTTTTCCACTGAGTTGGAGAAAAAGCCAATTATCATCTTTTATGTAACATTTCATTTAGATTTAGATTGTCAAGTGTGTTCATATTTTGTTTTTCTTACTCCTTTCTCACATGCTATTAATTGATACTATCTTACCCTTTAGTAAGTATCATTTTAAACAGCTACAAATCTTTTATTTTAAATAAGGTGAAATATAGGTATAAATAAATAAACAAATACTGTTTCTTCCCCCCAGTCTTGCTACTATAAGAGAGATTTAAGTGTTCAAAATACATACATATATACATTCAAGAGAAAGTTCTCACAGCAAAATCTAATCTGGTTACCAGAAGTATAAACACTTATAGTTCCAGGTATATTTTTATTTAAATTTTCATCTTATTATATTTTTAACACATCATCACATATGGTGAAGATATGTACTTTCACTTATATACATTGTATATAAAACATTCATGTGTAATACAGTGATGCACTGAAATGCATGCTTTAAAATTTGATGGTGTTTTCCTCTTAAGTTGTTTATTGTAATCTACTCTTTTCATTTCCTGGAGTTAATATTTATATCATGATTCTGAAGGCATACTTAGTGTGTTATTTTTCTTTATACTTCCCTTTTCTCCTATGTAGTTTAATTTATCTCCATAGGTTGTTATGAAATGACGAGTGAAAACAGTGAGCTGTTATCGTAATGACCTAACTGTTAGAATGAAGTCTTCCCTCCACAGAATTGCTAGGAGCGTGAGGTAGAACAGTCTTCAGAAATACAGTAAAACGTTTATCTTTGGAGGGTAGAACGGAAATGGGAAAATTAAAAGAGTGTAAATATACAGATCAAACATCAGGATTAGCACAAAACTTCACTTTTAGACAGTGGGAAGATTCAGGGCAAGTCTGATTCTTATTGGATACCTTTCCTGGGTCCATTTCCTCTAAACTCCCTGGTTATTTCCATGCCGTTATTCATGGTATCCTCATCCTTCAAAGATTATTGAGAGTAGTGTCGCAGCTTTCCTTGACCAATAGCCACCGAGTATGTTTGACGAATTGTGACCCTTTAAAACCTTTCATTATCATTCAGGAATAATAACCATGTATTGGTTCAAGCCATATTTTTGCCTAAAATATTACCTACATTGATATGTATGGTTGTTACACAGTTTACACAGTGCATAACTCTAGGAGGTGCTACTTACACAGACCATTGATATGAACGGCACATTCCCCCAGTCCAAAGTTGTGCAATGTGTGACCTGCACACTATAATGTGTCATTTTCCATTACATCATAACGGAATCCTCTGTTCGATATAAACATTGTCACATTGGAAATGTTGAGGCTTTTTCAGGATTCTCATACTAAGTAAATGCTAACTGAAATGTTTTCTGAAAACTTTATAAATAGAAAAATCTGGAAGAAAGTTTCCAAGAGGCATCTAAAAGAAAGACCACCTTCCTATTTTGCCTTTACAGCCACATTGTATTCAATTTCATAATGAAGTCCTTCATTCCGATGACTAACAAAAAACTAACACTAAACAGAGATTAGGAAGAAAAAGGAAAGATTATTAACTCTTGTCTCCTTTTATGTGTTGTCACATCCCCTTTTTTTCAAAATATTGTCAACTAATATCAATGAAAATTTTCTCCGTAAAAACAGGAAGAAAATATTCTGGTCAATATTTATCAACATATGTGAAAAAATTCCATATTTAATTGTAACAGCCAGATTAATGTTTTCATAATTTTTCATTGTCAGTGATACAGGTTTGATCTCACAAGATGTTTGGGCAAAATCGTTGATTGATAATATAAAATATAAATTTGATTTAAATCATCATATATTCTTGAGAGTTCAATTTTTAAAAAACATTTTGAGTGAATATGTAATTAATGCCAAGGTAAGGCATAGATCATTTTAGCCTAAAAATAGTTTTTAAACCAATTTTTAAGTTATTAAAAACAGGTTGAAGTATTTATCTTTTTCATTCTTATTACAAAAATATCAAAAATTCAGATATGTATATATGTAGTAGCTTGCATGTTGACTGGCTATTCAACTAACAGTGAGTGGAGGGAAATAAATTTAATGTCAAATGTTGGGGGGAAAGTGTTCAAATAGAAGAGAAATTGATCCTGAAAATTAGAAGTAAACGTTAAAAATAGCATAATGCTGTATTACTTTCCTCAAATGTTGGTTCATTTGAGACTCACAAACCTTTAAAATGAGTATTATTTTTATCTCCACTTTACAAATGAGGAAATTAAGTCTTGAGAAATAACTTGCTCAAAAATGTCAGTTGGTTAGTTAGGTAAGAGCTGGCCTTAAGAACTTGGTTTTCTTTTTTCTCTACCCCTTCCCTGACTCTATAGCGCACACACACACACACACACACACATACACACACACACATATACTGCTAAGATCTTCATACTTTGCTAGGTTGCTTTGTAGATCTGTCAGTTACTCAACATGATGTCTTTGGATATATGCACATGGTTCTTTATAGGTTTTACAGAACATTCTTACTTTATTTTCACAAATGTCCAATGAGGAAACTATTATAATGTGTGTTATCCCTGATTTTGTCTCACATTGTTACCCTTGTTGTTCTGGTTGACCCTTTTTTAAAAAATTCTAATTCTCTGCAGCCAGCAAATATTGGGTAGAAGTGCCTAATCTCTTTTCCTTTTTTATTACAAAAGAAAGTATAAAATGTAAAATTTTATAAAATACCAACTACTCTATACGTTGATATAATCTGAGTCTTGTGGCATTTTGGATACATTCTAAATATAATTTTTAATTATTATTACCAACACTCAAAATATAACTTCCATTCTTTTTATTATGGTACTCATCAAATACCATACCTCATTAGGCTATTGGGAAAGATCTCTTTAAAATTCATTGCTTGCCATTAGTTAATTTGAAGAACATTTTAGGGATATAATTAACTAGAACTGAAAAGATATTTAAAAATCTATTACAAAATCTTTCAGAGAATCATTTCTCCAAAGATCTCATTTGTAACAAAGGCATAAAAATATTCATGAACAGTAATAACCTTCAGGTTTTAGATATAAATTTAATAATGACATACTTAAAAACAATAGAAACCTGTCTTTCTTATTCTGGTCAGACAACGTAGAAGGTATAGGGATTATTTTCCTATTTTAATGTGCATATTAATTTTAATTTGACTATATTCTACCCATAAGTTATTGAATAGAATAAGCTTAAAAACTAGAAGCAAGTGAATTACGTGGGCTTAAGTTATGCTAGCTATCTAAAATGTAAATGGGAAGTAACTTTAAAAAACAGATTTAATGTCATAAAAATCCATGACCATTTCAAACCTGTAAAAATTCTAAATCATATATTAAACTTGATGCTTTAATGGTGTAACTTTTTAAAAAAGGAACACTTCTTAGATGAAAATTATCAAATTTGTTCTAAGTTCAAGTGAATTCAATCATAGTTTTAATATTTTTGTCATAAAAATCTTAGTATACTTGAAGACAGTGTTAGGAGAAACAATATTCTTGATATTTAAATTTTAATTTTTATTCACTAAATTCAGAAATGATTAATTGAAGTCTTTATAAGATTAGTTTAGGTTTTAAGAATGCCATGTTGTTAGTAATTTTTATTGTCATTTTTACATTTGTAAAATGGATGTGACATTCCAAAACTTCTTCAAAGCAATTGTGTAGCTAAACATTACAATTTCGAAAAATATACAATTATAAAATTTCAGAGACTTGAGAAATAACTTGCATTTTAGAAAAATATCTGATAGGTTTATTTTCCAAGTACCATGGATTAAGGAAGGTAAAATCTCTAAGAAAAATAGCCCCTTCTTTCATTGAATTATAGAATTGGAAGGAGTGTTAAGGGCCATTGTTTGGCCTTCAGGTTACAGTAAGAAAATTGAGAAACAAGAATCCAGCTTTCCTACATTATTCTAATTCTTTTTCCAGTACCATTTTCCCCTTTCGAATCAATATAAGAATGTGAGAAATGTATATCATATTACAGTAAAAGTGTTATACTATCTCGTATCAATAGAGTATAACATAGGAAAAAAAGACATTGAGGTCAGGAGACCTAAGATGAACGGTTTGGACAATTCGATTACCGTATCTGTTCCAATAGGCACGATTTATAAAGACGCTGAGGAGTTGAAGTGATATTTGAAACATTAAAGATTAAATTTTTACATTCAGTATACTTTTGGGTTTAAATACATTTTGTATTACTGCAGATTTTTGAAGATTGGTCATCTGTGACATGCAGTGGATTAATTAGCCCACCCCATTCCAGACCTGAGAAGTGAATGGTCATTAATGTCCCCCCAATAATTTTTGTGGTATAACCTCTTCTTGTGTGGCCTCTACTTGAGACTGAGTACTTTGTAAATTCAGTCCTTCAAGGAAATAAAGGGGAAAATTTATTTTCTATCTGAAGTCTGATGTGTAAAAACTTTGCTAATAGTATAAGAACTAGAGATGTGTCTCCTACTCAGACCTGAGGCATATGGTTTCTGTGATGTATTTTATGGTTTTGAGTCATTGTAGGTAGAACAGTGTGGTTTTGGGTTTTTTTCCTCCTGGATGTCAGACTCTGTGTGTGTGTGTGTGTGTGTGTGTACAAATTTTGGTCACCTTCATTGTGTAAATTTTATGAAGCATGAGTACTGAAGATCAACGACAAAATTATTAGAATTGTGAAATGTGGTTCTGTGAAATCAATAAAGCTTAACTCTACAAGTGAATGGAGTTCTCTTTCTGTCCTATATTTGAAGCAGTTAAATAGGTAAGAAGTTATAATATTGTTTTTATTGGCTTCCATTAATTGAATTAGCTGGTGAACATAATCAAGTTACTATTTTTCAGAGTGATTCCAATGAGAATTTATTATCATTGTTTTTAACTCTACGTGGAAATATTAGAGTCTTGAACAAACAAGATCCCTTTTTCTAGCATTATTGATGATGTTGAAAAGTCTGTTATTAAATAGTATTCCCTAGAAAGCACAAGAAAAAAAGGCAAGAAACAATAGTAACTTTCAAGTAAATGAGCTCTGTTTTTTAATCATTTTCTTACTAAGCAAAATAAGTAGACTGTGTGTCTAAAACCTTTTCTTTCATTCTAGCAACATATCCTCATACAATCTAATTAGAAGCTGCATGAATACAGTGGTAGATTTCTAGGTAACACTTATTTTGAGAAAGAAAATTATGTATAGGCAATAGGGTTTTGTCAAGAACAAAAATGTTAATTGTAAGAAAATAGTTAATTGAGATAATAATGAGTAATCAACCAAAGGTTTGTCTACCAAATTCTAGATGCAAGTGATTAATTAATTAAAGAGTAGTTTTCAATTAGGTATTTAGGATGGAATTCTCTTTTAACTAATGGTATTATTATATCTGGTATTAAGAAAATGTAATCCATTCCATTTTCACTCTTAAAATTTAAAATCTATTTACTTCCAAAATACTGTTTTCAGAGCACCACAGAATAACTTATTTTGACAAAGGAAGCTGGCTGCTGGGGAACATCAATCAAACTGGCTATTTTAGAGTCAACTATGACCTAAGGAACTGGAGATTATTAATTGATCAATTAATCAGGAACCATGAGGTATATACTCTGGATTTGCTCATCAAAGATCTGTTTTGATATGTGAACACCTGCCATTTTAATCCTGAATTATTCCATTTTTTTTCTGATTGGCCTCATAGGTTCTTTCTGTCAGTAACCGAGCAGGTTTGATCGACGATGCCTTCAGCCTGGCCAGGTACGTTTCCCTGTGGATCTCCACAATAAACACTCATGTCTGTAAAACTTCCTCTGTTAAGCTAAATAGTATATATTTTTTGGATTTAAGAAATTTTAAAAAACAATTTCTATCTCACATTCTTTGTGTTTGGATATGAATTATAATAAGTGTCCCAAACTCTCGATCAATAGTAGCCACAGGGTATTTCCGAATCAGGAAAAGCTTGATCAATTTCTTTGCAAGTTCAATTTAACACTCTGATGATTGATAATCTCTTCCCGATTTCATTAATGCACCTTACAGAGTGACCATTGTGCCATATTTAATTTTTGATAGAAAAACCTTCAGATATCAGCAATTTTTTCTTGGTAAATTTTCTTGATAGCAGTATTTTTTTAAATGTTTTTTTGAATGTGATTCATGATGAGAAGCTTGTGCTACAAGACAGAAAGAAATATTCCACTGGGTAAAACTGTTCTGGACAAAATACATATATCAGTCTTCTGTCAGAAGATTTTAGTTGTGCTAGTTATAGTAATATTTGTGCTATTTTCATAATTCAATTTATGTTAAAATCAGTTATTCCTTTGAATAGTCACTAAATGAAATAACGTTGATCATAAACTCAAGCTATTTACTCAATTTTGGAGACAAAATGGTAAAATAAACTCAGTCCTTTTAATATTTTGTACTATTTCACATCCAAGTATAGTTTTAATGTTAATAATCTAATTTTCCAAGCTACAAATTAAGACATTAGTAACTCTCTTAACTTACTTTGTTATTGTGATTTACCACATATGCTTCTAAGATATTTGTGTGAAACTGGCTGGTTATGTCTGTGCCGATGTGAACACATGACTTACCTTAGCAGCAGGCATTGTTTCATACATGGGACCCGAAACTGCTTTTATGGTGTAAGTATTCAATCAAATTTCTTCTCCTCCATATGTTAAACAGCATGTCACACCCTGTAGCATTTTAACCCATCGAAATAAAGAGCTTACATTTAGAAGGCTTGGTAATTACTTTGACTGAAGCAAAGCTGAAGTTTGTAATAAAGTTACAGAAATTAATTTTGTGGCCATAAGTAATGTGGAGGGGAGAAGACATACATCAGGGTAAAGAAGAAATTTCAGGTGCTTTTCTGTTAAAAAAAAATCTCTGCCTTTGCCTTCCTTGTTGCCATTAAAGAAGCCAAGAACCATTATTAATTTTTTTTTTTGTTTGATATGTGAAGCTGTATCAGTGCCTCCTTCTAACCAGGCATTCTGTCAGAGTTGTAGGCACAAGTTTGCCTATTCACTGAATGACAAATCTAAGAACAATTTATCAGTGAGGAAATTTCTAAGGAAATTGTACCAATTGAATGTAGTTTAATGAGAGCCGGGGTTCAGTTCTAGCAAAGGTAAACGAGGGCTAGTCCATGCTACGGCACCATTTTATTGGGCAAAAATTTAGAAATAATAGAGAAGGGGGCAGGCCTGCTGCAATAGTGATATATGGAGATAAAGATTAAGATTTAGCTTTTGCTCTTCAGTGAAATATGAACACATTGAAGGAAGTATTAGGTATGACAGAAAAATTATTTTGACATAGAAGTTTAGAGAGTCCAGAAAGCCAGAAAGAGAGTGTACTTAATGTAATACTCCACCGAGAGAACAGAAAAAAAAGAGAGCAGGAGATGTTGAGTACCCCAAGGAAAGTGTTAGGAACTCAGAGAGAACTAATATCGCTGGCTAATAATTATCAAACACAAGGCGCAAGATGGTGGTCTGTTTTATATTTAGTGATTTGTTTAATTCTCACAACCACCTTATAAGATATATAAATATGTATTATTACTATTTCCACTTTAAAGGTGAGGAAATGGAGGCTCAGGGAGGTCATGCAACTTGCCCAGAGTCATACAGCTGATAATTGGCAGAGCCAGGGCCTGGGTCCAGGTGGTCTGGCTGCAGAGCCTATGCCATTAGCCAGAGCACTATGCCACTATGCTGGTTCTTAGCAGTAATAGTATTTATTTTAATAAAAGAGCCAGGTGAAATAGAAGGACTGAGAAGTTTTGAAACACTAGTTCATGGGAATCCTTACGGGTTTGAAATGATGGTGAGAGAGCAAATAAGTAGTGATATCCTAAAGACAGGGGACAGATGGAAATTGAAAGGAAGGGATCTTTTGACTCACTGAATTACATGGTAGAAATTATTTTAAAATGGAACATTTTGTTTAATTTTAGCAGGTGATTTTTTTCAAAAATTAGATTCCTTGTTCACTGAGGCAAAATATTGCTTTCATTTACAATTTTGGAAGCCTTAAAAGTTTGAAATAAAAAATTTCATTATCATTTATGTAAATTCACCAGGAAATATGTAAATCTCATTGGATATAAACTTCTAATTTGTTTTACTGCACATAAGGTAATTTTACTATTAATATGAGAGTAAATAAATACAAAATCAGATTTATTCAGGCAAATGCCCTGTATTTATTTGGAGTTAAGGGTAGTGGGGAGGGAAGATAAAGTGGGGACGGTTAATGGGTACAAAAATATAGTTATATAGAATGAAAAATATGTGATAGCACAACAAAGTGACTATAATTAACAATAAGGATTATTCATATTTCATTGTGTCCTAGTGGTATAGTTTTGCTATTCAATCTGCATCAACCTTCTTTCAGTTTCCTAAACATAGAAGAATAGCAAATATTTATTAAATACTTATGTGCCAGGTAGAGTGCTGAGGCTTTTGTGAATAACCTCCTTCAGTCTGTGGGAGTGGGCGTGGTTACTGTCACCAATTGACAACTGAGAGATGGAGATTAAGAGGGGTTCAGTTGGTTAGCTAAGGTTGCACAGCTTTTAATTGAGGGTAGGAGAGATACAGCTCCAAACAGTGGCACATCAGAATCCATGGCCTCAAGTCAGAGTGACTTTGCACGTTACATGAAATTCCTTTCCATCCTCATCCTCATTGTCTGTTGAGAATATCATCATTCACTTAGAAAGAAAACATATTTTTTCATTCACCCTCCGCCACTGAAGCCTTATCTGTCCTTCCCAGCAAGAGTAAGGTGACATTCTGTAGACCCATGTTATACAGTTGTCACCTTTTTGCTCAACCACTTACTTTTCTGGATTTCTGATAATTCTTGAATGATATAGAGAAGAAGGCTTTGTCTCATCCTTGTAGTACTATGCCTAACCTAATCTTTGGTACAGGATTATGCCAATATATGTTTGTTGCATAAATTGATAATTATTACTTATTTATACTGTAAACTTTCTTGCTGCTATTTTTGTGCAATTAAGTAAACATACCCTAGGAATTTTTTTTAAATATATAAATTTGCATGGATGCATTCTAATTATAAAAGATTAAAACAAAACAAGAAATACAATGTGAAATCTTCTTTGTGCTCCCCCTACCCCTGCCATCACTTTATCCTCCTTACAGGTGAAATATTTAATATTTGATATGTATTAATCCAGCCATTTTTTTTCTTTAAACTTCCATACAGTTTAATTAAAAAAAAAAACAGAGATACATTCTGTTTTCTGACTCATTTATAAAAATAAGTCTGGGGAACTTTTCATTGTTTCTAATTTTTCACTATTATAATCAAGACTGCAATAAGTATCCTTGAGCAGTCTTTTGTTGTGCATATGTGTATTTTTAGAGGATTGATTCCTGTAAATGGAATTGTGGATTCCATGAGTATAAAATTTTTGATAAATATTATAAATTATATTCTGATGTCTTTCTCAGTTTAGTCCTCTATCAACCACGTATGAGAGGGTCCAATTCCTTCAAATCCTATATTATAATGCATACTATACATATTTAAAATTTTTGACATTCTGGTAGCAAAAATAATTTTTTTAAAGTTATTTATTACTGGTTAAATTAGGTTGTGCATCCTTTCATATACATTTGCTATTTGTATTTTTTTTGTGAATTATTACATGGTTAAAAAGAAAGATAAAAATCTAATAGAAAATGGGCAAAGATATTTTTCTTTCTGTATTTTCTTATATATTTTGAATGTTTTTGGATATTAAAGCTTTTTGTAGGATATATTTTACAGTATTCTCTCTAAACACTATGCCAATTTTTTTTAAATTTTGTGGTGTATTTTATCATTAAAAGGCTCTTTAATTTATATGTCAAATCATTCCTTTTATAGCTTTCTGGTTCTGTCTCACATAGAAAGGCTTCCTTATCTGAAGAATTTGAAAATTTTTCATTTTTTTTCTTTAAATATTATTCTGTTTTACATTTATCTCCTCAATCTTTTCTTCTCTAAGTAAATTTTCTGTATAGATTGAAATAGGGGTATAATTTTCTTTAACATTAATAAATTTATTATTATTATTCCAATCCTATTTATATAAAGGGCTGTCTTTATCCATGGATTTAAAATGATATTGTTATCTTAATGAAAATGCTCATATTTTAGGGAATTAATCAGATTTCGTTTAATTAGTCTCTATTCTTTTGGGCCCCAGTACCATATGGTTTTAAATAGTTTAGATTTAGATTTATAGTATATTGCAATTGACAAAATTTTATCTTGTCCTTATTCAAAATCTTACATATTTCTTTTCAATATAAGTTTTATAATTGGTTTGACAAATTCCAATACAAAATCCTGTTATAGCCAGGCATGGTGGTGCATGCTTATAATCCCACTTACTGGGAAGGCTGAGGTGGGAGGATGGATTGAGCTCAGGAGTTCTAATCTAACCTGGACAACATAGCAAGACCTCCTCTAAGAAAACACAAACAAAAACAAAAAAACACTGGATACTGTATATTCGTTGGATTTAGAAATTAATTTGTAGAGTTTTAATATCTTTTCAAATTTGAGGTTTCCAATGACAGAATGTTATTTCTCCCCATTTATTCAGGTCCCTAAGTCAAGCCCTATAAATTGTGTACATGGGTTCTGGTAATATTGTGTTATTTCCTTGTTTTACTAAAGATATAAGCTGCTTTATGAAATGACATTGTTTCCACAATTACATATTCTAATTTTTATTGCTATGTACAGGGCATCAATTAATGTATTTGTTGGGTATTTGTGTT
Source organism: Daubentonia madagascariensis (assembly GCA_023783475.1). NCBI lineage: Eukaryota > Metazoa > Chordata > Mammalia > Primates > Daubentoniidae > Daubentonia > Daubentonia madagascariensis. The sequence continues at coordinate 43,573,955 of JAKFHU010000600.1, read as the reverse complement.
CATTTTTGGTTTTTGTTTTGATAAAACATTGTTAGATTGCAGGATATAAAAATGAACAAGATGCACTCCTTGTTTTCAGTGACCTCACAATCTAGCAGGGAAGTTACATGGTAGACAATTATCTATTCAATTTATGAATGCCATGAATAAAATATTATAAAAGCATAAAAGAATAAAGAATTAATGTGGCCTGGGAAGATTATGTAAATATCTTATAATTTCATCATATAGGAAATAACATTAGGACAGTGAAAGTTTACTATGAAAATCCATTAAAGATTTAAAAGTAGGAGATTGAGAGCAAAAAAACAGTGTAAGTTAGAGGATGGACTTATGGCAGGAGAGCTGTTACCACAGCAGTGACTCATTGTACAACTTGGGTACAGCAGAGATTCGATATTTCTCAGGAGTGGAATTGACAGCTAGAGAAGGTAAAAATTCTCATTGAAATTATTTATCAGCTTAGTATAGGATAGAAACTAGAAATTTAGAAGATTTACAATAGGAAGTATAATTACTGGATTGAATATTTAAAGCTATAGTACAGTTTAAAAGCTATAAAGTGCACATTACTGGATTATGGATTTATGTGACATTTTATCTGAAAATACTCAAAATACATGGAAATTGTTTGGAAAATTTGTGCATAACCAAAAAAGACCATCGTTATCATTATCATCCTCATTGCCATTGTTTTCCTTGTCTTGGGCAGTTACTACATTGATTTTTTTTTTTTAAATTTAGTCACCAGTTTCCTGGAAAATTCAATTATGCAGAATACATAACAAGCTAGTGTTGTTAATGTCATGACATACTTTTTTAGCCTGTATAACATAATTTTAAAATTACTGTTATAGGCTATTCTGTTAAGGATCCAGTCATTTACAAAGATTTAACAAAGGCAGATTATTACAAATTAGTTCACAAACTTTTTTAAAGAATAAAATAGCAGTTATTTCTTGTAAAATATTAGTGTTTTTTTAACAAGCATAAGGACACATGTCTGGAGATTATGTATGTCACTCTTAGAAGGGCTGTATGTACTGGTAAGCCATCATCAGTAGTGCATAATACATGTTTGATAGATATATAGGATACAAATTAATGAATAGTTATAAATTAATTGTTGACAGACTTCTTCCATAGCTATAAATCTGAGATATATTATAAATACTGGAAATTAAGTACAATAGCCACTGAAAAAATAATGGCTGATGAAGAAGTAAATTATGGGAACATTTCAAGGCTTAATGTATAGTTTTTTTTTTTTATTTCTGATCCCGGGTTTCCAGAATGATAACAGTATTATTAAAATAACTATAACAGTGTTTACAAACTGAGTGGTAGCATCTGCTCCTTATGGGACTTCTTCCAGCATGGTTTTTATTAGAAGTTCTTTTGTGTCTTCTGGATGGCTCTCTTATACATTATTTAAGGTTTCTCTTGCAAAACATCTGTTGATCATTTCTTCACCTACTGCAGAAAATAGTAGTATGATGTGCCTGAAAAGCAACTGCACCCTGACCCTGACTAGATGAGTAGCTATTTTTCCTACTTTGATAGCTGGTTGTTCAAAAGTGTAATGTGCTGATCTTTCATAAATGAAATCGAGAAGGAATGACTTAGATACCTTTTGTGAGAAATACCTCAGCAGACTAGACTTTTTGTCCCAATTTCCCCACTATGTCATGCAGATAACAGTACTACTTCACTTCAGCTGAGCATTGCTATGAAAAACCTGATTAACGATCCTGGAGCCCTCTAATACTGTCTACTGCTTTATAAATTCTGATTTTATAAAAGATGTTTTAGTTTTCAGGATTCTTTCTTCAATCCCTACCCTTTTCTGTTTTTAGAGTCCTATATAATCTCAGCATAAATATTTTTCTTTCTCAGTTTTGTTTTGTAATGGAATCGTGAGAGTTAATAATAATAATAGAACATTGATTCTAATGTATTGTTTATTGTACTTCTTGGACAAGGACAGAAGGATGATTCTTTGGCTGTTTGTATTAGACTCATTTGGGAGAAGTAGCCATATGTGATTATGCTATTAGTTATCTTTTGTTAAGCCACCAGAATGTGTGTGCAAAAGGATTAAAATTAAATATTTATGAAATCCTAAATGTGATAAAATTGTTTATTGCAAAATAAGATTTGTTGCTGGCTATATGCTTCCAATCTTCTGCCATTGACCAAAGCTATTAAAATTAGCTCGTAGTTATCCTCTCAGCCTTTCTAACCAGTGTAGGTTGTTCCATATTATGAGCAGTGACTCAGAGCGAATCCATTCAGGAGCTTCCTGGCCATCCCCAAAAGATCATATTTCTCAGATCTCTGTGGCTGGGGAATCTAATTATCTATTTGTCATCATCAGCGAATGCTCATCTTGAGACATACAGAAACGTCACCTTGAAGCCCTCTCATTTTATACCTTTCTGCATGCAATTATTTAAAAATTCATATCCAAATGGCCTATAAATTAGTTTATGCAGCACTTTGCCACAGAAAAATGTTAAAAATAGTCTGAAAGAATTTTCAGGACATTTTACTGTAACGAGCTGGGAGTCTTCAGCTTTCTTTTTATTATAACCCAGTAAAAGCCTAGAATATATTTCTGGATTTTCAAGCTACACAGTTTCTGCAGGCATATGCTAGTTTGCTCAAGGTTAGAGAGTGAGTTAATACATTCCTTTGAGCTGTCTTTAGAAATTTGTTGAGGGTGGAGTCACAGATGTTGTCCTTGGGATGAGGATTTATGGGGAGCTGCTATACCAGGTACTTATGAGAAGTACAAATCTCCTGAGGCATTAAGGGCAGGCCTGTGGCTCTTGAGGATGGCAAACTTTCTTAGAGACTTTCAAATTGTGCTGCCTTAAATCAAAAGCAAATTTGTAACCTTCCGGTGCCAAATTTGTGTTTCAGCTGTGTAGGAGAAAATGTTTTAATATTAATGCCTTAATGTCTGAGAGTGCTGAGTAGAAAGTAGAAGAGAAGTATTTTGACATATTCTGTAGATTTGATCTATTTTCTTTTTCAAATTTATTTATTTTTTAATTGACAGATAAAATCGTATGTATTTATGAGGCACAACATGATGTTTTGAAGTGTACGTACATTGTGAAATGATTAAATGTAGCTAAATAATATATGCACCACCTGACATAGTTATTTTTGTGGTAAGAACACTTAACATCTACTCTCTAAGTATGTTTTAAGAATATAATGTATTGTCATTAATTATAGTCACCATCCTGTAAAACAGATCTCTTGAACTTATTTCTCCTCTGTAACTATAATTTTGTAACCTTTCCCCAACATCTCCCCAGTCCCCCTTCTCCTAATAGCCCCAGCCTCTGGTAACCACCATTCTAGTCTCTATTTCTATGAGATCATCTTTAGATTCCTTATGTTAGTGAGATCACGTGGTAATTGTCTTTCTGTGCCTGGCTTATTTCACTTAACATAATGTCCTCCAGGATATGTTGCTACAAATGACAGGATTTTCTTCTTTTTTACTGCTAAATAGTATTTCAATGTGTATATATACCATTCATTTCATTTCTTTATCCATTCATTGATGGACATTTAAGCTGATTCCATATCTCGGCTGTTGTGAATAATACTGCAATAAACATGGGAGTTCAGTTATCTCTTTGACATACTGATTTCATTTCCTTTGTATATATCCAGTAGTGGGATTGCCAGATCATATGGTAGTTCTATTTTTAGTTTTTTAAATAGATCTCCATACTGTTTCCCATAATGGCTGTACTAATAATTTACATTCTCACCAACAGTGTGCAAGCGTTTTCTTTTTTCTATATCCTTGTCAGCATTTGTTAAATTTAGTTTCTTTGACAATAGCCATTTTAACAGGAGTTAGGTAATTTCTCATTGTGGTTTTGATTTGCATTTTCCTGATGATTAGTGTTGTTGAGTATTTTTTCATGTACCTGTTGGCCATTTGTATATCTTCTTTTGAAAAATGTTTATTCAGATTGTCCATTTTTAATCAGGTTATTTGTTTTCTTGCCATTGAGTTGTTTGAGTTCCTTATATAGTTTTGTTATTAACCCTTTATCAGATGTATATTTTTAAAATATTTTCTCCCATTCTATAGATTGTTTCTTCACTCTGTTGATTGTTTTAATTGCTGGGCAGAAACTTTTTAGTTTGATGCAGTCCCATTTGTCTATTTTTGCTTTTGTTGCCTGTGCTTTTGGAGTCTTATCCAAAATATCCAAAATATTGCCACACCAATGTCATGGACCTTTCCCCTATGTTTTCTTCTAGTAATTTCATAGTTTCAGGTCTTACATTTAAGTCTTTAATGCATTTTGAGTTAATTTTTGTATATGGTGTAAAATAAGGGTTTAATTTCATTCTTCTGCATATGAATTTCTGGTTTTTTCAACACCATTTATTGAAGAGACTGTCCTTTCTCTATTGTGTGTTCTTGGCACCTTTGTTGAAAATCACTTGTCTGTAAATGCATGGATTCAATTCTAGCTCTTTATTCTGTTCCATTGGTCTGTGTGTCTGTTTTTATGCCAGTACCATGCTGTTTTGGCTACTATAGCTTTGTAGTACATTTTGAAGTCAGATAGTGTGGTATCTCTAGCTTTGATCTTTTTAATCAAGATTGCTTTGGCTATCCAGGGTTTTGGGGGTTTTTTTGTGGTTCCATTCAGATTTTAGAATTTTTTTTCTATTTATGTGAAGAATGTCCTTGGTATTTTAATAGGGATTGCATTGAATCTGTAGCTCACTTTGGGTAGTATGGACATTTTAACATTAACTCTTGTAGTCCATGAACATGGAATATCTTTCCGTTTATTTGTGTCTTCTTCAATTTCTTTCATCAGTGTTTTACAGAGTGCAGCTCTTTCACTTCCTTGGTCAAATTTATTCCTAAGTATTTTATCTTTGGTAGCTATTATAAATGGGATTGTTTTCTTGATTTCTTTTTCAGATAGTTCCTCTTAGTGTGTAGAAATGCTACTTATTTGTACTGTTTGATTTTGTTTCTTGCAACTTTACTGAATTTGTTTATTAGTTCTAACAGTTTTTTTGGTGGAGTCCTTTGAGTTTTCTATATATAAGATCATGTTACCTGTAAATAAGGACAATTTGACTTCTTCCTTTCCAATTAGGATGCCTTTTATTTCTTTATCTTGCCTAATTTCTCTGGCTAATACTCCCAGTATTATGTTGAATAGAAGTGGTAAGAGTGGGCATCCTTGTCTTATTCTGGATCTTAGAGTAAAATTTTAATTTCTCCAACATCTGGGATGTTAGTTGTGGGTTTGTCATTTATGGCCTTAATTGTATTGAGGTACATTTCTTCTATACCCAATTGTTGAGCATTTTTTTAGTAAATGGATGTTGAATTTTGTCAAATGCTTTTCTTGCATATCGTGTAATGACCATATGTTTTTTGTCCTTCATTCTGTTAGTGTGATGTATCATATTCATAGAAAATAGCCTGCACTCTTAAGTTACAAAACTGTGGGCAATGTTTGTAGGTTATATGGATTTGCATGTACCATTCTTTTGTAAGAATAAGTAGTCTACATTTCCAAATGCAAATACAAATTTTTTATTAAATTTATATATTTATGTTCTTTAGCACTTCATACATTAAAAATAATTTTATAACTTACATTGTAGTTATTGCTTCCTGGTCATAGATAGAACAGATTGGGATTCTTTTGACTCTCTAATTGTTTTGAAGCCTAAGCCTGAGATTTCACAGGAATTTTCTGTGAACTTCCCAAGAATTTGAAAGAATTGCCTGTTCACAAATAATAAGGAGGCAGAGCTTCCTCCAAAATGTCCATTTATGCCATAATATGAATATTATGAAAATCCTTTGTATATGCAGATGCAATCCTTCTTTGAGCATAACCTGAGAGACCACTTGTATCAGAATCAATTGGGATGTTTTATCAAAAATTATATATTCCTGGGACTACCTTGGAATCTGCATCCTTTTAAGGACTTCATGTGATTTTGATACACACAACAGTGTGAAAATCACTGTTTTTGAGACCCAAAGGATCTGGCATGAGGTTAGATATGAATGCACTCCTTTGAAGCTAGATGGCCTAAGAATAGGCATCTAAACATGCATGACCTCCTTTGGATCCTAAAGTCATAAGCTTGTCATTCAACAATCAGGATATCAGGGAATCAGTTATAAGTATTCAAAAACATTTTTTATTTTTACTATTTAATATGTTACCATTTCAGATATTCCTTTTGATACCTGTAAACAGCACTCATAATCTGGGTATCTCAGAAATTTTCCCAAGCATGGAAAGGTACTGGAGAGTTATAAAAGTAAGAGACACCCTTATAGTCAAATGAACGTATTGACCATGCACATAATTCTAAGATGTTCAGTAATTTGCCCTGGTGGAAGACATGGAGTGTTTTCTTGCAAGATAACCTGCTTCTAAACCTGGAATAACTTGCAAATCTACTGGTAATACAAGTAGGTAGTACCAATTAAGTTACCTGCAGTGAGTGGTAACTGAGAAAAGAGGACATTTTTAGGTTTTGTGGTTATTCTGACATGTTCTTTGAGTAAATAAGGAACTTTGAAAGATGGAGGAGAGAAAGAAGAAGTAAATAGGTTGTTTCAACAAGAAATAATTGATAAGAACAAGATTGAAAGGAGGAGTTAATTATGTTCATTTAGAAGCCATAATTTTAACCTAATTGGTCAGTTTCTTCAAGAGCTGGTGAAAACTCTATTAAGAATTGACTGGACTAGTTTTTGATCTTTGTAAACTTCATGTTGATGGCAAAGCCTGGTGCCTTTTCATATCCACCCAGAGATACAGCGACTCGTGTTAGCTTCCTTGAGTTTCCTGGAGATTCAGAGTGTGATCCTAAGTGATGTCTAATTTCACATATCGTACTAGCTCTCTTCTTATTCTTTTTATTTAATATGGATTTACATGATATTTTAAAGTTGTATCTACCTTTTTTCATAACAGTTCCTTGAAATGAATGTGATATAATCCTGCCTTCCAGATTAGTCTCAGAAGATTATGACTATTTGGTGATCAGAGCTGGAATTAACCCACCACATAATCTTTGCTTAGCACTCTGAGCCTTCTTTGTAAAGGAGAACATCAAGTTCTACAGTATGGAGCCTTTGAACATCATTGTTCTGTATTATTTTACTTGCATCTTTAGTCAAAGGCAATGTTGTAAGATTATCCTTTAGATAAGCTAGAACCCTGTGGCTGGTTGATATGTGTTTGGTAGATCAGATAATAAATAAAACTACAATTGGCATATTAGAAAATAAATAGAACTGATAATTTACATGTAGAGGAGAAAAGAAGTCATCTGTAATATTGGCTTAAAAATATTATGTTTTTCCTATATTCTCCTAATAAGCATATAGCCAAAGTAGAGCCTACCTGTTGGGAAAACCTTATTCATTTGCCACGATCTATTTCTACCACTTTCTGAGGGAAGCTCTGCCTCTGACTGGTTCCTGCCATTTGACTGACAACTGTCATCTGCATGTATATGGACATGACCAGTCAGTATCCTGGGAATAAGGCCCATGCTATCAGCTATCATTTGCTTGGAACTACTTAGTTAGTTTGGGACTACAGCCTGTAAAAGTCATTTTCTATCTGTTTTTCCATTTTGTTTTAAAATTTTAAAAAATTGGAATGTTGATTCTTTTGGTATTCCAGAACTTCATCTGTGCCTTTCCCATTCTTCTTGGTGTTACATTTTGGTCACTAACCCAAGTCTGTTTAATTGGATATCCCTTCCTAATTGGTAAGAGCCTTGGCTCCCAAGATAGAATTGGAACTCTCACTCTGTGAATCACTAACAGTTTGGTTGGAGGTTTTTATGAGGGTTAAAATAGATCACACACAAACTGGCCTAGCACAATACCCTTAGTGACCTCAGTAAATATTATTTCTGTTCTGTCCCTTTTTTACCTTGAGAGTGCATGTTTACAGTCACTCCAGAACACTAAACATCATAGTTCTTTCCTGCATATTATCTTGCAGTCCACCATATTCATTTGTGTCCTTCTGCATAGACCCCTTTCCTAGGCTGCCCCAAACCATTTGTTACCACACATCCTAATGCCGACTCTGAGAGGAAGTAAAATGCGGCTAACACATAGACGTTTTTGCTTCTGCAAAAGAGGATGGTAACTAATTGCTTTTGATTGGTATGAGAAGTCTGATTAGGACCCAGCCAAAATGGGACACTCTAGTCTTCCAGAAAAGAAAACAAGGATTTTGAGGTAGACCAAGTCTATGGAAAAATTAACCTTAATTCTTCTAGAATATGACCTGTCAATGTAAAATCCTCATTTTTACAAAGATCTCTATATAAACTGGTTCTCAAAAAGCCTCCTTTCATTTTTGTTATTATAAATTAAATTATACATAAATATTTACAATTAGGGATACGTGAATATAGATATTTATACAGGCTCCATGTTAGGGTAATAACTTACTGCTTTAATTTGTTTTGTTATGATCTCAAAACAGAGGGGCCTTTCTGGTAATCATCTTTATTAACAAACATGTTAATTAGCCAATGGTAAAGTGAAGAGCTGCTGATATTTTTCTCCCAGAACTAATGAAATCTATTTTTGGCTTCAACTGTTATTTACCTAAGGGAACAGTGCTACCTTGATAAGGAAACTAGAGTAAAGATAATAAATATTTTACATTATTTTCCACTTGCCATGAAGATATAGAACATCCCATTTTTAAGTATGAAGAAGAGATAATTTGAGGAAAAAGGAAAAGGAAAGAAATTTAGTTCCAAGATTTTGTGCAATGAAGGCGAGTGGTTAATTTAAAGTAACACATACTTTTGCTTATTTGGCAAACCTTGAAGCCTTGAGAGATGATTTGAAATACATGATGTTCTTCCTTAATTGCATGCAATTTGAACTATTCTGTGTGGAATGCTTCAGATGTCCTTATGTGTAATGGAGTACCAGTGAAGAGGCCTTCACTATTTTGGATGAAAGAAAACATCAGATTAGGAAAACCTGACTCATTGCAACTATGCCAAAGCCTATTTAATGTCACTTAAAAATATAAGTACAGGTCGATTCAGAAACTAAGAAGTAGTGCTGGGCCCTGTGGAATCAGACCACATTTGAATCGCAGATTGGATCCTTCCTAAACTGGGAATGGCCTGGAGTGCGGTTGCTTCACGCCTCTAAAGGGAGCTAGACAGAGGCTTCCAGTTGCCCAGCTGCTTCACCTAATTAGGGTGAGGATTAAACAGAAGTTCAATATCAACTCCCCAAGTCACCAGGTGGTAGCGTTAACCAAAAGGGAAAAAAATAGGGTTTTCAATAAGGAAAAAAATATTGTTAGTCTAGAAGTCTGTATTTGACAAAGTCGAGTAAGGCTACTAGGCCCTGAAGAGAATAATGATTATTAGGGAGTTTTATGTGGATGCTAACTTAAACATACTCTAAATTAGTGGAGAGTTCTTGGGAATGTTGTCAAAAATGCCAAAATAGAAAGAACTCCAGGTAAAAATTAGCTGGTTTTGCATTCCCAGTGTGCAAATGTAAAAAAGTTAATTGTGTAAGCTGAGGGCAGATCATGAATTTTTATCCGTGTCATATTGAGTGAAATATGACTTATACTTTTTCAACTGATAGTAAGACTAAAATTATTATGGAAAAAGTTACTGTGCAGAGCAATTAGGCCTCTGGTCTCCTAGCATATTATAGTTTCTAAATTTTCATCTTTGTAGAGTTTCTCAGATTTCCTGTTTCCATTTTTTCAATGTTACTGAATTCTGTTGAATTTTGACATTGATAGACTATCAGTTATGTTTTAGAAGTGTGAAGAGTTGAGAAATCCATATGAAAATTTGTCTTTCAATGGATGCAAAATATGTAGGTTATTTCAATAAATCATATACATGGTGTGTACTGTAATGAGTTGATAGGTAGATAATAGATACATGGATCTGAAGTTATGTGGATAACATAGACTTCATGCTATGATGAAATCACTATATTTGGCCTCAGAAAGATTATTTTGTCATGCTGACTATCATATGAGAAAAATAACCTAGAATTTTAAAATTAGAGGATTATAGCTGATGTTTAGTTAAAAAACAAGTTATATTCTTAGTGGAAAGAAGATATTACTGACAGATAAGCATTTTAAACACATGAATTATATACTAAATAATTATCAAATATAATAATATAAGGTTACAAATGTTTGATGCAGAAATTTTCAAATATTCACTCACATCAAAGATATGGCAAATTAAAAGTAAGGTAAAAGCATGTTCTTTATTTGTTTTATATTCTAGAAAAATGCATAGAAGCTAGTAGGAAAATATTTCAATGTTTACTTATCTGGTTTGTATGTGCTATCATCATTCAACATCTATTTTTCATTGCAGATAAGTTAATCAGTTTCTAAAGTATATATACATGATATTAAAATGAACTGTGTGTTCTCTTTATCCTCTCCAGATAAGTGATAAGTGAGCATCTTTCATGAACAGGCAAAATGAAAATAATAAGTATGAAAAGCAATGCTTTTAGTGGGTTGACCTTTCTTAGTTTCATTTTTGAAGCTTATTAGTAAGAATAATTCACAAGTGGCAAATTCTGTAATACAAAGTTAATCAATATCTTCCTATTATTTAAGAACAAGTTTGTACATTTGGAAATACATGGGCCTTAAAAATATGTGTAGAAAGGGATAGAGATAGTGATCTAAAATGGCCTGTGATGTGTGTTTGGTGTGTTTGGGGTGCAAAGAAGGAGTTTATTCTAAATGTGGTTATCAGGAAAGCCCTCATTTTCCAGTTGATATTTGAGAAGCAACCTGAAAGAAGTAAATAAGGGAACCAAGAGCAGAGCATTCCAGACAGAAACAGCAAATGCAAAGGCCCTGGGGTAGATGTGCTTGGCATATTTAAAAGAAAGCAAATAGGTGGGTAAATAATGGAATGAGTAAAGTGCATAGCAGGCTGAGGTGAGTTTAGGGAGGGAGAGGGCACGGATCATGTTGTAGACTATTGTGAGAATTTGGGGTTTTATTCAGAGTGAGAGAGAAAGCCATTGGGAGGGTTTTGAACAGAAGAGTCACATGATTGGACTTTTGTTTTTAAAGAATCACTCTGTCTGCCCTGCTAAGAATATACTATGAGGGAACAAGTGTGGAAGCAAGGAGCCTAGTTAGGAGGGCAGTCAGGACAAACTTGAAGACAACTGAACTGCATGCTGTGGCAGTTTACCTCGTGAGGAGCAAGAGATGCCCCAGAGCTCCTTGGTAGCCTCTTGAGTGGCAGAGGTTCACAGACCACAGTTTGAGACGCATAAAGATGTTTTCCTGGAAAACAGTTACTCATTACGTGGTAGTAGCAAGCAAAACATTGGACATTGATATCCTTTGAGCAGTATCTGTGTGTCAGGTGATTTTCCCTATTTATCTCATTTCATCTTCCCAAGAACCCTGCATGATGAGTATTTTTATTACTATTTTATTTTTGTTGCTTTTGTCTTTAGAATCTATTCCTAAGGTTTATTTTTTTTGAAGTAATTTCTTTATTAAGGTTTTACTTTCATATAATAAAATTTGACTTGTTTTATAGATAGTTATATAACCAACACCACAATCAAGATGTAGAACAATTCCCTTACCCTAAAAGGTTTCCTCATGCTTATTTGCAATTTCCTCCCCTTACCCTGACCCTGGGCAACATCTGATTCAATTGCTCTCGTTGTTGTTATGCCTTTTCCCAAATTTTGCATAAATGGATTTATAGAGTAGGTAATCTTTATGTTTTACTTCTTTCACTTAGCAATATTTTCTTTTCTAGTTTGTGCTTTTCATGTCCTGTTTATCTATACCAAACCCAATATTACAATGTTTGTCTTCTATGTTTTCTCAGAGAAGATTAATCATTTTAACTCTTTTGTGTAAGTCTATGACCAATGCTTGGTTAAGTTTTGTGTATGATGTGGGGTGAGGGTCAAGGTTGTTTCCATTTCGATACCCAGTTGTTTCATTGCCGTTTTTTGAAAAGACTTTCCTTTTCCGTTCACTTTCCATGGCCACTTTGTAAATATCAGTTGACTATATGAGTTGTGAATCTGTGTCTGTTTTCATCCAGAAATTTTCTATTTCTCACCTGAGCTTTTTATGCCTTGAAAACATGTTCTTCATTAGTTCATTGAAGATAGTTATATTAGCCATTTTTAAATACTTGTGTTAGTTCCAACGTCTGGTTCATTTCAGTGTTGGGGTTGATTGATTTTCTTTTGATATACGTTCTATTATTTTGACTCTTCATAAGTTAATTAATTTTGAATTATATCCTTGATATTTTGTATTTTTCATTGTGGAGACTCTATTATTTTTCTCTATTTTTGTTGTTTATTTTTTCAGGTAATTTTCTTGGGTGGGTTTGAAATGCAAACACTAGGGTTTTTGTTTTGTTTTGTTCTTTCTTTTCTTGGAGACAGCTCCAGTATTAGTTAAGATATTTTGCCTTTAGGTATTTTTTTTAAGTCTCTTTCACACATGAGTGATGTAGGGATCAGTCAGAAAAGTGGGTAAAATTGAGGAATGCCCTCTTCATCTCTTTCCCTTTTGGGATCACCTTACCCTACCCAGTGTTTATTGTTTCCAAGCTTTATTTTTGGTTCCCAGTCCAGAAGGGCTGCAAATGTTCCCATGTGTGCATCAGCTATCACTATGCCACTACATATGCTATAGAGATTACACTTAGCCCCAGTCTAAAAGTGAAACCCCCTCTGCATTTTATAGATGAAGTGGCTAAGGTTCAGAAAGGGTAAAATTATTTGCATAACAGTCAACCTCTTATAAAGAGCTGGAATTCACTAACCCCGATCTAAGTGACTCCAAAGATCATGTACTTTTACTGTCACCCTTATAACAGTTATCTCAGAGGATTGATTTCATGGATAACATTTTTACGTTCACTGGGACAATAATACATATTACACAAATTTTTAAAAATATAACCAAGCATAAAGTAAAAATAAAAATCACTCATATAATCCTATCTGGTATTCATGTTTTGGAGTAGTTCCCACTTGTCTTTTTATTAATTTAAAACTAGAAGTATTTTCTATATTTTATAAAATAATTTTTAATGAAATAAATTTTTAAATGCTGTCTAATATTCCATTGTATTGGAATATCTTGAACATTCTCATGTTATTGGAAATTTACAATGTTTCCAAACTTTACTTATGAATAATTCTAAAGAATATTTTTGTTCATGCAATTTTTTATTATTTATTAATTGTCTACAAAGATGTGTTTTTGGAACTTTCCTTGTGGGGTCCATGATTGCAAATATGTTTACAACTATTGAAAAAGATTGTCAAGTTGCCATTAAAGATGGACAAATTTCTCTCAAGCAGAATGTGAGAGTGTTTTCTAGGATGACTAGTTTTAAAATTGGTCGTTCATTTCACTTTTTATAATATCATTCTATACTCTAGAAAAAAAAAGTTAAAAAATAATTAATTAAATAATGATTGTTCCCTATTCTTTCATTTTTAGTTTAAAAAAATAATAGTTAAGATTGCTGACTCTGGAATTAAATATAAATAACATTCTTAGCGCCAGTAAAAAATGTAACCTTGAGCAAGTTACTAACTTCCCTTATCCTTAGTTTCATCATGTACAAAATGTAGACAGTATTTGCATCAGAGTTTTATTTTGAACATTAAATAAGATAATGTAATTAAAACGTTCTATATAGCCCCAGGCCCATTAAGTGTTTCATTAGTATTTTCTGTTATTATATAATAGTCCATGACAGACAAGGAACTTAGTCACAACATTTAAAAGATACATGATATTGAGCTGAGAGTTCATGGGTAGAAAAGTAGGGAATTGGGGATATGTTCTATTTAGTTTAGTTTAGTTTCACTTCAATTAAAAAAATTATTCAAGATTGATTTTATTAGAACTATATACCCAAGTTTTAATCCAAGACCATTTTGATGAACTTGTTGACTCTTGGTTTTCATCTTAATTAATCTTTCTCTATTATATATTCTCTCTTAGCTTCCCTCTGATAAAAAATACCATTGTGATCTAGAATAATCATTCCAGTATACAACATGTAATTTTAAATATGAAGGTTGCATATTAACATTAAATTTAGTATTTTTGATAAATGGATGAAGATGATGCAAACATCTCTGTGTAAATGTGGCTTCATGATGTTCAGAGGAAGGAACCTATAAAAATAACTTTCACATACAAAATAAATTTTGTATCAAATAATAGTTATTAGAAACACATGTATTTCACTCATTCATTAAGTAAATGTTTATGAGAAATCCACTGTAACATTGTCTTAAGCTAGATATATACCGCAAAATTTCATAGAATATCCTTAAGTGTCTTAGAATTTAGAAAGCTATTTTAATTTCATAATCTCATGATGCAGGATTTTGTCTGATGTAATACATTGGTCTAATATATTTAATGTTTATCTAATACAAATGTTGAGTGATTTAAGAACATACAAATAAAGAAGGAGTGATTGCTTCTGGATGATGTACTGACAATTTCCTAATACTTCATGGAAGAGGTGTCAGGTAAGAATTCAGTATGATCTTTGAAAAATATCTAGAAGGAGGAACCAAGTAACATCACACAAATGACATAACAACATCTGCATCCAGCATATCTGGTAATTGATCTCAAGTACTTTAACAGAGGCTAACATGGCAGGATAACCTTCAAAGAGATCTCAGAATAAAGTGAATGCAACAAATGCATGTGGAAGAGGGAGGAAAGCATGAAAAAATCAGCATGAGAAAGATAAAATGGTATTAACTTTGTTGAATTTAAGTTTAAGAAAAGGAATTTCTCACTATTATGAAAACCTGCTAGATAGAGGATGTGCAAATTCTGGCTATACCTAGTTGGAGTGACCCGCCAAAATAGAAAGGCCATTTTAAAATGTTCCCTTTGCCAACCAGTTTCATTTTTTATGTGATCCAGTTTTAAACAATATTTCTCTGAATTATATCACTGAGAGAGCATTATAGGAAGGTAAAAATCTGTCACTCTGGAGAACGTACAGTGTCTCTAGTTATGCAGTGCTACATGGGAACTCGCTAATGATGTAAAAATACAGATGTCTCTCTCCTGTGAGCCTCATTGAACTGAAAATATTTTGGAGTTTCTTGGTGTTGGATTCATGTTTAGAATATTACAGAGCATGCAGTTTTTGGTAACTATTAGCAATTTTTATGGTTCTTTTTTTATTTATGTTATCAGTCAGTGATTCGTACTTTGATTAGGAAAAGTGAGAGAAGGATATAAGTATTCTAAAATAGGAATTAGATATGAGACTTTTTAATAACTTTAAAATAGGAATTATATATGAGACATTTTTTAAAGCCACTAATGGGCTATACTATTTCTCTTTATCAATTCCATCACTGAAGATGTAAAAGGAAAAGAAAACTGTTGTAATTGTTTTTTTATTTCTTAAAACACAGTATTCTTAAAAACATCATTTGCCTCAAAAAGTTACCAGGTAATACTTATTTAATTGTCCAAAAAAAAAAAAAAAAACCTTAAGCATACTTAGCCAACTCTTTCTTCCACAGATTATGTACCATACCCAGCATGTGACCTAAAAAAAAAAGCAAGAAAAATTCCAATGGTTTATACTTAGTAATTAACAGAGCTTAACATTAGTGATCATGTCTATGTATGTAGTTAGAATCAACATGATCTTTGTCCATATTTAATTTCCAAGTTTTCCAGCTAGGTTCCTTGCTTTTTATATTTGAAAATCCTAGAGAAAATTTTACTTTACAATTTGCAAGGTGTAGATAGGATTGTCACCTATTTCTTCTTTTTAATAAACAAAATGCCATTTTCTTGTATGTTTGTTTTATATTCTTGATTAGCAAACTGGGAATTCAAATAATGCCTTCTGCAATTTTATCTTTTGAATACAAACCAAAGTCCCAGCTCAAAGTCCAGTATCTCCAAGTGACGCACAAATCTCTACATCAGTTCTGGAAACCTACAAATTAGCAAGTTGGTTTTCCTTTTACATAATCAATTCTAAATGGTAGGGCATGAAATAAAACCTGCCATTCAAAACAGGGGAAAATGGAAGACACAAGGACCATGGTGAAAAACTACTGGGATGAATAAAGTTTCTTTATTGCATTCTGGTTTTACTCTTTGATACTAGCTTTGTGGTTAGTTTTTCATAGTAGTCTCTTGTTCTACCCTTTGAGAGATTCTTCCTTTTCCATCATCCTCCACAGACATATATGAAGTGAGTGTTAGGCATGGGCCTTCCTTGGGAGTCATGCAGCTTTGTCATCCCATTTCCTGCCTTTAGAAGATTAAATACACAGGGTTGTTTCAAGTCATGAACAGTCACACATTCCTTCAGTCCAAGGTTATACCGTTTTTAGCAGCAGAGCTCTCTTAAAACTTAGTGGTCTTTCTGTTTTATTCCAGGCAATTTCATGTGTGAGTACCTATTCTCATAATTGTTTAGAGACTTGGTTCTCAGAACTTCAATGTTTCCTTGACACATAGGGGATTATCTTGAGTTCATCAGTTGTCAACAGGAGATCCAGACTCTTAGGCTCTGACTCTGAATTATATTATCTATTTGAAAGACTGACTGTCAAGTAGACCTCCAAGAGCCAGGGCTGTTATTTTTAACAAGTAGACCCTAGGACAACTTGGGGTTGTCTCCATTATGGCCGGACAGAAGGGGTTAGGACATGGAAAAACACACAATAGGTTTTAGTATGTTAGTCTGGAAAAGACTCACACCACCTCTGCCCACTTTAGCATGGTAGAAATCAATTACAGGCATACTTTGCTTTATTGCATTTTATGTGATTGTGTTTCACAGATATTGTGTTTTTTACAAGTTGAAGTTTTGTGGCAACCCTGTGTTGAGCACGTCTATTGGTGCCATTTTTCCAACATCACGTGCTCACTTCGCATCTCTGTGTCACGTTTTGGTGATTCTCACAATATTTCAAACTTCTTCGTTATTACTATATGTTATGTTGATCTGTGATCAGTGATCTTTGATGTTACTATTGTAATTGTTTTGGGTGCCACAAACCATGCCCATATAAGATGGCAAACTTAATCAAAAAATGTTGTGTGTGTTCTGACTACTCCACGAACCAGCAATTCCCCAGTCTCTCTCTCTCTCTCTGGGCCTCCTTGTTCCCTGAGACAAAGCAGTATTGAAATTAGGCTAATTAATAATCCTACAATGGCCTGTAAGTGTTCAAGTGAAAGGAAGAGTTGCATGCATGTCTCTCATTTTAAATCAAGAGCTAGAAATGATTAAGCTTGGTGAGGAAGGCATGTAGGGCCAAAAGCTAGGCCTTTTGCACCAGTTAGCCAAATTGTGAAAGCAAAGGAAAAGTACTTGAAGGAAATTAAAAGTGCTACTCCAGTGAACACACAAATGATAGGAAAGTGAAACAGCTTTATTGCTGATATGGAGAAAGTTTTAGTGGTCTAGATAGAAGATCAAACCAGCTATAACATTTGCTTAAGCTGATGCATAATCGAGAGCAAGGCCCTAACTCTCTTCAATTCTACGAAAGCCCAGAGACACGATGAAGCTGTAGAAGAAAAGTTTGAAGTTAGCAGAGGTTGGTTCATAACGTTTTAGGGGTGAAGCCATCTTCATAATATAAAAGTGCAAGGTGAAGTTGCAAGTGCTGATACAGAAGCTGCAGTGACTTATCCAGAAGATCTAGCAAAGATCATTGATGAAGGTGGCTACACTAAACAACATATTTTCAATGTAGACCAAACAACCCTATGTTAGAAGAAGATGCCATATAGGATTTTCTAGCTAGAGAGGAGAAGTCACATTACCTAGTTTTAAGGCTTCAAAAGAGGTTGACTTTCTTGTTAGGGGCTGTTGCAGCTGGTAACTTTAAGTTGAAGCCAATGCTCATTTACCATTCCAAAAATTTTAAGGGATTAAGAATTATACAACATCTACTCTGCCTGTGCTCTATAAATGGAACAGCAAATCCTAGATAACAGTACATCTGTTTACAGCATGGTTTACTGAGTATTTTAAGCATGCTGTTGAAACCTACTGCTCAGAAAAATATTTCTTTTAAAATATTACTGTTCATTGCAATGTTCACCCAAGAGTTCTGATGGAAGTGTACAAGGGGATTAATGTTGTTTTCATGTCTGCTAACATAGTATACATTCTGAAGCCCATAAATTTCGACTTTCAGGTCTTATTATTTAACAAATGTATTTTGTAAGGCTGTGGGTGCCAAAGATAGTAATTTCTTTGATGGAGCTGGGCAAAGTAAATTGAAAATCTGGAAAGTATTCATCATTCTAGATGCCATTAAGAGCATTCCTAATTCTTGGGAGAAGTTCAAAATACCAAGATTAACAACAGTTTGGAAGAAGTTGATTCCAACCCTCATGGATGACTTTCAAGGGTTCAAGACTTCAGGGGAGGGAGTCACTGCAGATGTGGTAGAAATAGCAAGAGAACAAGAATTAGAAGTGGATCCTGAAGTGTGACTGAATTGCAGCAATCTCGTGGTAAAACTTGAGTGGATGAGGAATCACTTCTTGTGGAAGAGCAAAGAAAGTGAAAACTTGAGATGGAATCTATTGATGAAGATGTCATGAACATCATTGAAATGATAACAAATTAAAATATTAATAAACTTACTTGATAAAGCAGTGTCAGGGTTTGAGAAGATTGACTCCCATTCTGAAAAAATTTCTACTGTGGATAAAATGCTATCAAACAACATCATATGCTACAGAGAAATCTTTCATGAAAGGAAGAGTCAATTGATGTGCCAAATTTCATTGTTATCTTATTTTAAGAAATTGTTTAAGAAACAGCCACCCCAACTTTCTGCAACCACCACCCTGATCACTCAGCAGCCATCAACACTGAGGCAAGACCCCTCACCACAAAAAAGAATACGATTCACTGAAGGCTCAAATGATTGTTAGTATATTTTAGCAATAGCTCATTTTAAAATTAAGCCATGTACATTTTTTAGACATAATATTATTACATACTTAATAGACTGCAGTATAGTGCAAACATAACTTTTATATAACAAGGTGAATTCTCTAGAGATAACAGTTGAACATGCTATGAGAAGTTCCTGAGAGTGCTGGTTTCAACACAGCCTTCTCAAAACTTGTATTAGAAGGACCATTTTTGTTTGTTTTGCTTTGTCTTTTAAGGACATTCAGCTGAAGTAAATGAAATATATGTATTTTTATTTCCCTATTTCCCAACACCAACTTTCAATGACAGCAACAACGAAGAAGAAAAAAGAAAAAAACATGGAGATGAAAACTGCCTGTATGTATATGTGTGTTTGTGTGTGTTTGTGTGAAATATAGAGACAGACATGACTCCAAATCACAAAAAGTAAAGAATGACTGACAAATATAGTGAATTATGGACCAAAACACAGAAGAATAGATATGAGAATAGATGAAAAATTTTACAGATCCTCTATGGGACACAGAAATCTATAAAAAAAAAGAAAGACACATCCCTAAAGGGACTGCCTTATTTGGAATAATGAAATCTGGAGACATGATGGGTTACATTGATGAATCTTTCTCTGCATGGAAGACCAGGAAACAAATTCAGGCCGGAAAGAGAAGACATGCAAACCCCTTGTTTTCAGATGAAGCAGGGGGCAGAATTGGTGGGCTGGGGAAGAAATATATATGGCAATTGGCTTGGCAACCATTAATTGAGACAGTTGGAAAAACAGTTAAATTCTAAATCACCACAATGAGAGCCTGCTATATACAGGGTAGAACTGTGAATTACACAGCTTTCCAGCATATTCTGAAATGGGACTCTGGAGCGGAAATATGCCCCTAAACAGATGGAGCCACTGATTTGATTAGAACCAGATCTGAAATAACAATCCTAAATGTAAACTGCTCCTGCTCCTATCTATTCACCATGATTGCTCTTTAGCCACAATCCATCAGCAACTGCTTCTAGTGGCCATGACCCTCTCCTTCGCATATGAGTGGTATTTAAACATAAACCAGACTGGCTTCTTTGAGGTAAGAGTTTGAAGAAAACATGCAAAAGAATAAAGAAGAGATAAGGCAACAAAAAGAATAAAAGTGATGTGTCACTGCAAGAGAGAAAGCCATGTTAGAAGCAGTAAAAATTTCAAAGACACGGGGGAAAGCATGGTCAGGCAAATGGAGAATAAGCTTGAGATAGTTAAGATAAAGGAAATGGAAACAACAATGAAAATCATAACGTAACAAGAGACATCCAGTGTATCTATGTGTTGAGGTGTCCATGTGGAGTGTGTTGGTGTATCTGTGTGCACTTGATGTTTATGAAAAAGGAGAAAGTAAATGGAAAAGAAAAGAAATTTGAAGACATAGGAAGAGTAAACTTTCTTTCTTACAGTAAAGATGTAAATATGTAGACTGAGAGGACACCATGTACTTTAGGGAAAATATCTTACACTGAGGAATTAACATGGAGACGTATCTTGGCAAATAAGCTGGGCTGTAAGGATTAAACAAAGTTATCTAGAAGGTAGAAAATTCAGGCTGGCTCAGATTTCTGTAAGCAAAAATAATCCAGCGGATGGAATACAAAGTCTTGTATGTAATCAGGTTATCCTTTACCTGCAAAAGGATGATGGTGAGTCTTGAATCCACTTACACATGGAACCAAAGATAAAGAAACAAGGAAATTAAGGTTATAAAATGGAAGGCAAATCTTTAAACCAGGAAAATTTAGAAATAATTCAACAAATAAAAATCCAGAGAAAACAAAAGAGGTGGTACAAAGTGTAAGTGTGCTCATTTCCTCATCTTTCTTGGCAGGAACTCAGAAGATATAGATTAAACTACAGATTCATCTATAGGAAAAATATTCCTTTAACATAGTTTAATTGAGATGAAGTCTCCTTTTAATAAAAACAGTGGCAACTGTAAGTTTTTTTTAGGGCATTTTAGTCACATGGAGCGTATCAGTTTTCTAAAACTATTGATTTTTAAATGATTTAATCATTTTGTTATCTTTTATCCTAAATGTCTGCTGCTTACTATTAAACATTTGATTCTTGGGAATATTATTGTATATTAAATAATAATAATGACTTTCATTAAATTAAGATTCCAGGATTTTCTTCTTATGAGTAGTTAGTTCTCTTACTAAAGAGAAATTTCTAATTTTTTCAATTATATATCTCTTTCAATTTCAATAATACTGTTGAACTATATATAATCATTTTAGGAAAATATAAAATATTTTAAACCAATAAAATTCTTATAAAAAAGATATTTTGTTTTTACACTCATATTTTAGAATAACATGTATTAAATATGTATCCTTGTTCTGAATTAACTAGCACTTTTTTTTATTGTTTTGTATTTTCATTGACGCTTCAACTTTAGAAAATTACTTCTTACAAGTGGTAATGAGGAGTAAATTTTCAGACAGTAAGCAACGACTTAACTATGAGACTGTTATTAAAATTAATGAATGTCACTGTTAGAACATGGTAAATCTATACTGTTAATGTCCTCTAATTGTTAATCATCATTAAGGAGTTAGAAAATCATTATCATTACTTTTCCTAAGTTTTATTTGAACATTATCAGCATTAAAGAAAATCAAGAAAAAGTTACAGTCATTATTTCTGAGCTGGGGATCCAGGAATAATTAAATATTTTTATACAAATAGCATATCTTGCATTTTGTGACGCTGGAAGTTGCAACTAAAATTGAGAGAGATGAGAGGTAGCATTTAGAAGCAACTAGTTACCCTATAACCTCTGTCCCTGGAGGTTTGGTAAACTGTCTACAAGTTATTGTCACAAAGGACAAAAAGTATCAGTTATGTATAGTTGTTAGCTGATTTCAAAAGGGTTTCAATGTATTTTAATTCTATGAATTAAAATTTTCCTCAAATAAATCCAAAACTCTTTGTAGGTACAGATTTTTAAATAAGTTATTAGCATTGTTTCGATACCACCATTTACTTTATACTCTTTGTTTGGTAAATTTGTTTAGCTTTGTCCTTTATTTCTTTAGGTTATGATTTAGCACCCTTATGAGGAGAGCAAAGTACCAAAAATATAACTAACATGCCTGCTTCCCCAAAGGTGATTTCAAGTGGGCACAGCTATCTTTTTGAAGATACTAAACTTTTTCGTATATAGTGAATTACATAGTGAAGTCCTTTTTCTATCTCACTGGTAATAAAAAATATTTTTACTTTCCATATTTCATCTGCAATAGCATTGGGTGGCTTTTAATACTAATTTGGAATACAGGATAATATTCTTAGAGGCAGGAAAATATAACTTTAAATCATAAAGAATTAGATATTTTGTTTCTCTGTAAGTAAAAATGAATATTTTACCAAGATTAGAGAAGGAGAAACTGCATGGCACACACAGAAGGTGTGTCCTTCTCTATCTCTTATCTGTCTTTCACTATTGCTTGAAATAATTTCTTTGACATGTTCTAATCTCTTTTAGCAGCCATAATTGAATGTAAGAAAAATATGGATGATTATCTGTTATCATTACTAAATGAAAAAAGCCTTTTCTTTTCCTTTGATGCAATAGAAAATGTTTAAAGAAAAACAAACAAAATGCTTTTCACATGTTGTACAATCTACATGAGACAGATGATGGGATATTTCTCTAACTGATGGCTGAGTAAATCACTTCATTTTCATTGTTTCCACAGTGTTGACCAACATGCTGCCAGCCTGGCTTCCCACTTCTGATTTAAACACATGATTCAGAATGACTTTGGAGGGTTGTGATACTTATGGATTTATGGGCACTTGTATGTGGGATTCTCATTGCTGTACAGCAACCCTGTCATTTTTGTGACAGAGCCTGTTTGACTGGTTTTGGATTTATGATGGGAATAATTCAGAACAGAGTAATAATTTTCCTTTGGCAATTACACTACCATTTGGTACTTTGTCCCTAAGGGGAAAGTGAATGTGTTGGGATCTGTAAATGAGTTTATTAGCTCAAAGTCGGACACAAATCAAGGTTAGAATACAGATGTGGAACCTGTGGTTATTGATTTCTAGTTCTGCTTCTTCAGTCTTAAGGCTGTCCACATTTGTGTGACACTCTATAGTTTGCAAAATACTCTTCCATTTTTTGTCTTTTAACTCTTACAATGACTCTGGAAGGTAAATACCATTTCCCCCACTTTTTAAAGGAGGAAACTAACACTAAAAGGCTTGCTTTTCTTAAAGTTTGTTATTCAGCAAATAAGTGTATGCCATATGAAGGCTTTATAATATGCACTGGGGATACCAAAATATTAATAAATAAGACTTAGTCCCTGCTTTGTTTTTTTTAACTATTTCTTAAGAAGAATTTCAAATATATACAAACACTGGCAAGAATGCAAAGAAGCCCCTATATCCATTGCCCTGCAACAACAATCATTTCCTCATAGTCGGTCCTATTTCATCCATATCCCCGTCTAACCTTTCATACTGTTTTGAAGCAAATTTTGTATTTCAAATCAATTTATTAAAATAATTTTTAAAATGATTATTTCAAAATATGACCACTTAGAAATTAACATTTCCTCAATAACATCAAATATACAGGATTCAAATTTCCAACTGTCTCATAAATACCATTTTTTTATATTTGTTTGAATTAAGATTCAAATGATGCTACTGCCCAGTGATTGGTTCAGATGTCTTTTCAAATCTTTTTAAACTATAGATTTTCCCTTTCACTTTTTTTTTCAATTTCTTTTCCAATTATTTCATGAAGAAAGTTGTTTGTCCTATACAACTTTCCACAGTCTGGATTTTGCTGATTGCATCTCCAGTGTGCACTTTTATGTGTTTCTCTGTCCTGTCTTTTGCCTGTAAATTGGTAATTGAATCTAGAGGCTTGATCTGGCATAGGTTTAAATTTTTGGAAAGATCACTTCAATGTTGACTCTATATAAACACATAAAACAATAATTGTCTCATGATATTTGCAGCTATTGCTGGGATCTATTAATTCAATGAATGTTGTGAAATGGTGATTCCTTCATTCTTTTGTTTATAAATGGAATAGTTCTTTAAAGGGAAACTTGCTCTGTTTATTATTTGGTGACCCAGTGATACAGCTTTCAGGGAAATGTAGGATAAATGCTTGATTGTTTCCTTTATTTTTCAGCTTCAAAAATAATGAGCCAGCTCTCTAGCATGCTCCATAGTAACCAATTATTTTGTTCTATTTTGTCTTCAAGTATCATTTTGAACTTATGGATTTAAGTCTATTTGATATGCTTCAATTCATAGCAGTTGTTTTTCTTATTGACACTAAAAATGTTCTACCTTTGGCCAGGAGCTTCTTCAAGTTGCCTATAGAGCCTGGATTAATTGGGTTACTTTCAGTTTTCTCTTGGTAGATTCCCTCTGTCTCTTTTCGTTGCTCTTGTAAAACTTTTCCAATTGAGTCATCATTCCCTTTGAAAAACACTTTCATAAGGGTTGTTTTCTTTTTTTTACATGCATCTACTTTTTGGAGTGTTATATTGTTCTCCTGCTTATTCATTAACCATTTTTCAGTCTAAAATTTGACCTTAGCTGTACATTTAGAAAGTTAAGAAGGAAATTATAATGGCCTCATACATATTTCAATACTTCCATGGATGAACTGGAGCTAGGCTTGGTTTTAAGATTTCTTTTTGAGATTTTTTAATTGAAGTGGACTATCTTTGGGTTTCTTTCCAAGCCCAGAAATCAGCCCTACAGTTATGTCCAGGAAACAATTCCCCCCATGCCCCACGTGCCATTATTTGAGTCCTTTACCCTTTCCTTCTAAATCTTAGTATAGAATCCCCAAACCACTTTCTATTCTTTCTTTTCCTATAATACCTTGAGATGGAAAATATTTCATTGTTTGAAGCATTTCCTCATGTAAATTAAAGATAATTTATATGATTACTCTCCCCTTTCTTTTATAGACCACATCCTGATACTCTGTGTGTTGGTTTACCTGTGTCAACAATATTTCTGAAAGCAAAGTGTTGTAATGCATGCTTTTCATGGTTGGTATGTTACTGCTGACTGAAATCAGTCTCTCCAGACCAGAACCTGGGCTGAGAGTGTTCCCTGATTTAAGGAGATTAGACTAAACACTGAAGGGACCCAGGGAATGGGGATCAGTGGTTAAGAAAGTAGCTTTGGCAGATGTGGCCAAAAAATGGCCAAAGGCTAAAAACTATATATATGATGAGTCCATGAAGGTCCTTATTTCAAAATTGCATCCCTGGACCAAACCACTCCCTCCATCCCTATTTGATCTATTATGTTATGTTTTTCTCATAAGGCCCCCACGGATTACCCCCACTTGATATCCCCCATATTCCTCTTCCCGTCTTTTCTTTTCTTTTTTTTTTAAAGTGCTAATGTATTTTATTTATTCATATTTGAATACTAGAAGATGGGAAGGGAAATACAAAATTATTGCCAGGCCTTTTTGGAATAGTGGTAAGAATATCATGGGCTTGGTGTAGGAAGACTAAGTTCAAATCCCAGCACCACCTGTATTCACAATATGACCCTGGGGAGGTTAGGTAACCTTTTGGAGCCTCAGTTTTGATCTGCAAAATGGAGGTAGTAATATTGCCAAGCTCAGAAGATTGTTTTGAGGATTTAATAACATAATACATGCAACGAATTGGTACAGGGACTGACATACAGGGAGCGCTGAATCAGCGCTCACACTGGCCATCACACTGACTGCCTGATCTGCATAAGGTTCTCTTTGCTCCTTTGTCTTGGACCAGTTGCTACTTCACAAAGACTGAAAACATGTACTCAGAGATTTGCCAAGAACCACGGTATGTTATAACCTTTAGCTTAATAATTCTAATTTGGGAATTCCATCCAAATAAAATCATTTGGAACATGGAAACGCGTTTATGCGCAAAGGTGTTCCTAGCCCTCTTATTTATGATATAAAAAATGCATATAAATTGGTACTAACTGATCAATACTTATGTCACACATGGAAATAATATTCATCAGGGGGTGGACAGGTGGGGGGTGTGGAGGGGATGGGAAAACTCTTACCGAATGGGTGTGGGGCACAGAGTTTGGGGGATGTCCAAGATTGTAGCTCTGACTTGGGTAGTGCATAGGCAATATATATAACTAAAGTGTTGTACCCCCGTAATATTCTGAAATAAAAAACAAAAAAACAAAAAAATTCATATAACCAAAATATTCAACAATAGTGAACTAATCTTCCCAACAGAATATTGTTAGAACCAATCCAAAGGTACTTATAAAGCATGTTGATAACATATAAAATTATGTTAAATATATAAACTTTTGTGTGTAGTATATAAAATATATATAAAAAGCAAAACTTTTTGACATAAATACTAGACTAGAGGAGATATACCCAGTTATTTTTAAGTGGATTGGTTTGAGTGATGTTTTTTCTCTTTTCTCGTTTTCTGTTATTCACACATTTCTTTAAAAAAGCAGTCAGATAGCAAGTTAGAAGCTTCACTGATTTATGGACCTTTAGATTAATAACATGATATCCTGATGGCAGTAAACTCAACCTTTGCAAAATCCTGCTGAAATTTTTTATTCCTTTTACTCCCATGTGGCCCTTTAGAGCACTTGAAAACTTCACTGCCCAATAAGAAGAATACCATACTAGTTTTAACAATTATATGTTTCATGGATATCATAAGCTATGTGGATAAATTTCTTGTATTAAATTCAAGCTATTTTCTGTATTTAAATTCTAGACTAACTCTGCTAATTAACACAAGTTGGAATATACAGATTCCTGTATATAAAGTATATATTCTTTTAAAATGTGTTCATTGCTTAAGTGATTTATCAGTGACCTTCTCCATACAGTCTAATTCTGCTTTTAACAATTTAGAAACAATAAATAATGTGTGGATAAGTTTTCGGAATTTTTTTCTCATACCGGCATGAGAAACTTTCTAAAACAAATTTCATGCGTGTTCTATCTTAAAAAATCAGGGTCTATGTTTTTATGTCATCCATTTCCCTCACTAGGTATATATTTTTCTCATAAGCATAGTCCGTATAGTCAGAGAAAGAGGATCAACTAGGAAATCATATTTCACTTCGTTCTCATCTTGAAAGACTGCACAGCACATTTGAGTTTGCTCTCCAAAGCAGCCAGAGTCACCCTCTTAAAGCATAAATCAGATCTTGTCATTTCCCAATTCAAAAACTTGCAGTGGCTTTCCATCACACATAGAAAATCAATCTGGGCTCCCACTGTGCAATGAAAGAGTCTGGGCGCCTGCACGCATGTGTGTGTGTGTTTGTGCATGCCTGGGTCTGCTCCAGGTCTCTGCAAGGACAGAATTAGGAGCCATAGGCAGGACTACCTGATGCCACTGAGTCACCTTTGAGGTGGACAAGAATGAGAACATCACTGCGGTGCAGGACATCTGGCTTTCTGAAAATATTTTTGATGGAAGCAAGGAATCCTTTGCATCTGGTTTGATGTCTCAGCGATATTCCGGTGTTTATGGTGCCTCAATGTCTGATGAAGAAGTAAAAAGGAGAGTACCTGAGGAGCTGGCATTGGAGCACGCCAAAAAAGAATCTGAAAATCAGAAATGACTAAAGCAAGGTAAAGAACTGGACCAAGAGAGAGCTACTGCCAATGAGCTATTCTTCAGAGAGGCTATCAAGTGAGAAACTTTTCTCCCATCCCCTCCACCCCGCCTCCCACCTGCCCCCCCGATGAATATTATTTCCATGTGTGACATAAGTATTGATCAGTTAGTACCAATTTATATGCATTGTTTATGTCATAAAAAATTATATCTGTGGCAAAGCACCTGGCTAAGCAGCTAGAAGAGAAAGATCTAGTGATAAAGAAGCAGAATGCATTTTACAAGGAGCAGCAGGCTTGAGTGGAGGAAAAGATCTCAGGTTTCTACAAAGTCAAAAAGCTTCTGAAGAGGTGGAAGCAAAATTCAAGCTGTGTGAATTTCATGCAGGCTGTGCTGATCTGCAGGCCAAAATTCCCAGGGTTAACACCACAGCACCCGCCAGACACAGCCATTCTGCTCCGGCCACCCAGTACATGAACTGTGTCTCTCATGCCAAACACAGCATGCTTGAGAAGAGAGGATAAAATCAACTTTTAGAACAAGAAAAACTCCTTCAACATTAATTTCAGAGGTGAAACTTTTTTTTTTCTAGTAAAATAACCCATTTAAAGAAAAGACCATTAAAGAGAAGTACCAGAGTGTGAATTAAGCAGAATCATATTACATTTTGATCAGTTATGATTTGAAAGGGCAGTCTTCTCTTTTTGTACTTCCTATTCAACTTCTATTGGCTATAAAATCTTTCTTTTCTAACCAAGCTCCAACATTTGGTGAACCCCTACTCTAACAAAACTGGGGGGTGGAGTGAGGGTGGGGCTAAGTTAATTGGAGTGCAGAGAGGAGAGAGGAACAGGCGTAGCTCTTGACACCAGTGCTGGATGGAATTGTCTGGGCTGTGGCATGTTGGCTTTCTCTTTATTCTTTCTTTCTTTAGCTATATAAGCATTATTTCATGTTAACTTCTTATGGCGATCATGCAATTAAGAAGACAAAAAAGAGAGAAAAATGTACGTCTTTTACTAGAATAACGTTTATGATTGCAAGTGAAATAAGGCATTTTTTGAATCAATGTAAAGGCAGCCTTGGCTTATACAACCTCTTCTCTATCATGAATACTGACATCTTCACTCACTATCAATAATAAATATATTTTCTGATGGAAAAAAATTTAAAAATCAGAAGCCCTTTTTTAAAGTTTTTTACGATCTAGCTGCCACCAACCTCTGCAACCTCATGCCTTACTCTTTCTTCCCGGCTAACTCCACTCCAGCCACGAAGGCCTTCTGTTATTCCTCCAGTATCCCAGATTTGTTCCTATCTCAGGATCTTTGAATCTGCTGTTTCCTCAGTCAGAATTCTGTCCCACCAGTCCAATCAACCTGTTTTCTCACTTCGTGCAGGCCTTTCCCCAACCACCCCATTTAAATTGCTCCCTCATAATTCTTCTTTCCCTAACCTTGCTTGCTTTCCCTTCATAGCACCTAGGGTTACATTAGGTATTTATTTGCGTATTAAGTCTAATATGATAAATGCAATGAAAGTAGCATGTAAACTGATGTGAAAGGAAGGAAGGGAGAAACCACTTAACGCTGATTCTAAGTGGTATCCTGAGAGGCAGCCTCATGGGGTGGAATGAGTAGGAAGTAGCTAGTCAGTCCTGGCTTTGAATTCCAGCTGTACCCCTTATTAGCCAGTTGAGCTTGGCAAGTGCTGATCTTCTGTAAACTTTAGCTTCTTTATCTAAAAACATGATCATGATAGTACTGATCTTACAGCTTAGTATTATTATTCTTAAGGATAGTAAACTGAAACAAACTTAGACCATCTTTTCATAACATTGTAACTGGTATACATTAAGTCCTCAATACATGATATCTTAAAATTATTAAACTGATAATTTTCTAAAAAATAATTCGTTGACTTTGGCTATAAAGCTAAGGTATTTTTCCTTTTTAGCCAAATAGCCAATATCCATTAACTTTTCCAATTAATGGTCAGTGACCCTGCTTCTTAAAATTATTAATTACCTTATCCTAAGTGAAGTATCTAAAAAAAAAAAATTATTAATTACCTAGAAGACCCTTTTTTTAAAGATGATGGCTGATTTCTTGTGAAATTATGTTTGGAAATAAAGAAGAAAGTGTGTGTGGAGAGGAAAATTATCTCTTACAATTCTTAATTTTCTAATGAAGCTGATCATCCTCTTGTCCAATTAAGTATAGCTTCATGTTTTGATCTAGTAGGCTTAAATGCAAGCATATTGAATTATGTAGTAGGTAATTACTTTACTTATGTTGGTAACAAAGCAGAATGAGGTTGCAGTGATGGTTGTGAGACTATACATATTGTAAAAAATTATTTCTGGATGTTTTATTTTTAGTTTTTAAGTGTTTACTCAGAAAGGGAGCCTAGAGATCGTATAGTTTACCCTTGTCAATTTACTGACTAGGAGAAAGAGATTTCCAAATGCTCCATCAATTTATTGAAATGCATATTACAAATAACACTATTGCTTCTAGGAAGGTAATTTGCTAATCAGAGAAAAAAGAGCAGAGATATTCATGTAAAGGCTCTGCTTTCTCACTGGCTAAGAGGTATTTTATTTTGGTATAGACTGGCTTATTCAAAGCTATTGACTAGATAGCAGTAATCTTCTTATCTTCTTTATGTGTATCATTAATAAAAAAGATGAGCAAAAATACTATAAATATCACTCTAATAGATTTTTTCCACCCTGCTGCTATCATTTAACCTTTGAAAATGCTTACTATTTTAAAAATTCTGGTTGTATTTAAGTTTTAGTATACATAGCAAGTGCTCCTGTTTTAAGAACCATGACATTATTGCCATAATTTAATTTAGTTTAAGGAACATTTATTGAATGCCTACTTTGTACTAGGTTCTGCATTAGGCCATGGAATATAAAGATGGTAAAGCATACTTCATTTTCTGAAAGATCTAAGTCCAGTGACCAATGTAATATCATGATAAAATTATGACTAATGTCGTGATAATTATTATGAATAGAGGTGTTGTCAAGGTGTTATTTGAGCCCAGAAAATAGATGCCTATGTCAGTTTGGGGAGAAGGCTTTCAGAAGAGAAGGAGCAGAAGGAAGAGAGGCTCTGAGAACTCTTTTCTGTGCAACTTTTCGCATTCCTAATTTTATGGTGCTACACATAAGTGACTTCTCTTTACCTCTCTTCAGGCAATGCCTGAACCGTATCTTTTTTTCTTTAGGAACTGAACAAATAGACTATTGCATGACAGAGATACCTCCCCTGTGTTTTTCCTTTTTATTCTATGGTACTCCAAGGACTATAGGGGGTTCCAATCTGTGTCACAGGATCTTCCCACAAAGAGCATATAAAAGTCTTTTAATAATGAATAATAAAGAATAACATATAAAACCTAGTAAACTTTTTCATTAAGCATTTCAGCAAGTGCTTTAAAAATCTATGCCCTAAGAGACAGTGACAGTGTCTTCTGCATATATTGTGAAACATGTAGTAGGCTATTTATTGGATTTAAATGAATATTCAATTAATAAAGAGTGGAGTATGATCCTCGGAAGACTCTGAGGATTGTGCTTATTTTCCCCCCTAAATTTCAAGCCTCTGGGAATCAATTGCCTTTAAGGAAAACTCACAGTAAAATAGGTTGTTTTTGTATAAGCCACCCATCTCAGTAGATTCAAGAGTTAACATTCACAGGAATTCAGAATGGTTTTTAAAAAGCGGTTCTGGATCTTAGGTGAAAACAAAGCTGGCTAAGATCAGAACATTTCAACATCAGCTAACATAGTCTAGTTTTAACCCCCTTCTTATAAAAATACTCTTTTGTATGCCTAAAGATATGTTTTACTGCAAACTCCGGCAAATTGGAGAAGGAGGAGGGAAAGGAGGAAAGAGTGTATGCTTGTGATGGGAGGATAGGAGAAGCAGCTGTGTAGCTGCATGTGGACAACCTTTTGAGTATTTCTTTAACATTCCTCATTTGCCTCTCTTCCTCATTGTCTTTTCTTTGATTCCTAAATCATTTCCTATGCCTACCATTACCCCAACAATAGAGAAGATGGGTATCATCTACTACTTCTTCCTAAAATATTAACAAGACATACTTAATTACACATGCAATATTCTTTAAATTTGCTAGTTATTTTAATTTTGTTAGTAACATTTCCCTTTGATGATGCAAATTTAGAGAAAGTGCATTTCAGTGTGAGGACCCTAAGTGTGCTCCCAACTGGGCTGATTCCTTTGAGCTAATCTAGTGTTTCATTCACTGGATTCCATACACTTCCCCTATATTGATTGCATTATTAGTCGTAGTAATCACAGATATCATTACCATCCAATTACACAAACACACATCTAAGCCAGGTAATCTATTCGCCAACATTATCTCTTAAAATTCTTAGTTTTCTAATGAAGCTGATCATCCTCTTGTCCAATTAAGTATAGCTACATATTTTGATCTAGTAGGCTTAAATACAAGCATATTGAATTATGTAGTAGGTAATTACTTTATGTAATTTTGGTAACAAAGCAGAATGAGGGCAATTTGAGTGTTATCTGTTTCTTATTCTATTTGAGGACTACATTAGAGAAGGTTAATAGCTTAAAAAAAAAAGACCCAAACATGTATTTGGATGAAATACAATGGAAGTTTTTTCCTGTTCACATAATAGGACTGAGTGTGAGAACTGATACTTGGCCATGCAGTCATCCGGGGACCTAGACAGGTGTTTGACATATTCAATACAAGACTTCCAACGGCATCTGGAAGATTCATTTCAGAGAAAAAGAACATAGAGGAGCTAATGGGAAATGTCTATGGGAAACCCTGGAAGTGAGGCATGTTCATATCCTGTTGGCTAGATCTTAGTCATACCATGACCACACCTAACTACCAGGAAGACTGGGAATTATAGTCTATCCTAGAAAGAAGAAAAGAGCATGGATTTTGGTGAGCAGTTAGCAATTTCTGCCATAAGGACTCAAAATAGAACTTGCTCCATTTCTTTATTTAATAAATACTTTTTTTTAAATGTGCCTTGTCATTATTTGGAACTTCTACTAGGCTTTCTTTTATTTTTTTACACAATGCCAGATGTCTTATAAAACCTAAATCCAAGCCCTGCCTCTTAGACTTGTACGTATTAAACAATTGAAGAATGGATGATATAAAATTACAAAGTATTTTTTCAAGTTTTTAAATAAATAAATTGTGTCCATATTATTGTAATTATTTTTAGCTGATTAAATTGTAGATATATAAGTTAAATTAACAGGTTTTGGGGACTAAAAAGGGAATCTCCTAGTTCAACCCTCTAATTTCATAGAGAAGGAATCTGAGAGCTGGAGAGATGAGTTATTGTACAGGGAGTGTTAGTGGTAGAGTCAGGTCCAGGCTCTTTCACTAGTCTAAGTTTCTTTCCATGACATTATTTGTCATCTTTTGTGTTTGTAGTCATATAGCCTGCAAAGCATAAATCATTAATGTCTATGCATTCATAGAGATGAAGGAAAACACAATAAATTATAATTAGTGTATGGCAATCGTGTCTAAATCTATGGGAAAATAGATCCAAACAACTTTGAAGATCTGACATTTTAGCTACTTACTGAAGGTTCTTTTTTAAAAATATATTAATCTTCTTATTTCTTCAGCAAAATAATAATGGATTCTAAATAAATCTTCAACTCTAAAATTATGTAATCCATAGCATATGTAATGAGGAAGTGCTAATGAATAATTAGAATTATAAATTGAGGGGAAATAAGGTACAAAATCTGAAATATTGGAATATGTTTTTTAAAGGAAGAAAACCAAAGCATTATTTTCATTAAAAAATTATACTCCTTTTTCAGTGAGCAACAAACCTGTGAAATCAAAATTTAACTGTATTACTGAGATGCTATACTAGCTAAAAGATAGTTGCTTATTTAATTGTTGTTGTCATAGCCTAATTTAATGCTATTTCTAAAAGGATGTATATAATGGAAACTGCACAGGAAAAGTGGCACAAATCTAGATGTACTCTATATTGTACAAACTTTAGGAAATTTTGAAATTGTGTGAAATTTAGAGTTATCTCACCATACTTATTTATGTCAGATATTAAGTATAGTTGGTTTTGTATTATGGTTGAATCAAAATCATTAGAGTAACACACATTCTTTTGTTTTATTTAAAAGAAAAATGAAACACAATCTTCAGAATTGTTTTTTATTGTGAACACAATAAACATTGTATTATATAATAAGCACTATAAGCTGCAAGCTAGTATTCATCTGTAATTTTTGCTCATCACATTGAGTTAGAACTAAATGATCTAGCAAACTTATTTTAAGTGAAGATGAGAAAAGGCTTTATTTCTTCCCTGTTCACCTTCCAACAGGCACAAATAAAAAGGTCCATCTAATTCTGTGATGCTACAGAAGAACAACAGTGTGAAGTGTGGAGTGTAAATAACCAAGATAACCAAGCTTTAGTTGCTTTCATATTTCCTTCCCTCTTCTCTATGTTAACAGTCTGCATTCACTTGATTAAGTCTTAGTCTGTTCAGGATGCTATAACAAAATACCTTAGACTGGGTAATTTATAAACAATAGAAATTTTTGCTCACAGTTCTGGAGGCTGGTAAGTCCAAGATCAAGGTGACAGCATATTCACTGTCTGGTGAGGGCTTTCTCTCTGCTTCAAAGATGGTGCCTTCTTCCTGCATCCTCACATGGCACTGCAAAGAAGGGGCAACAGAGCTTTCTGGAGCCTCTTTTATAAAGGCACTAATCCCCTGCATGAGGGTGGAATCTCCACGACTTAATCACTTCCCAAATGCCCTGCTTCTTAATATTATTACATTGGGTATTAGGTTTCAATATATGAACTTGGGAGAGACACCAACAGTCAGACCATAGCAATTATTAATGTAAAAAAATCAAGCAAAATACATAGTGTTGCCACTATGTATGCAGCAGATACATCAAGACTAAGACCATCTTTTAATGTACTTTAGATTGTCATTTATGTTGCTTTGATTTTGCAAGGATTTTATATGCACTTTACTGGAGAATAAAGGTGTAAAATTTTTTTTGGCTCCTTTTCTAGATATAGTCTCTTAAACTATAGACAATATGTATTTAGATAATTTTTTAAAGCTACATTTTAGTATTTTCTAAAAAATCTGGTATTGGTCCCCAAAAGGGATACAACATCTGATATTAGTGACACAACATCTATTTGAAAGAAAAATAATAAAAGAAAAGATTTCATTCTTCTTTTAACATTTTTGTAATTTATACTTTGTTAAAATCTAACTCTGATGTTTATGGATGTTATGGAAATCAATTTAAAAAAACAGGTTTGAAAAAATGCTTATGTTGTAATCTAACATAGATGCACTCAAAACTATAAATTGACACTTTAATTTGCTCATATTTTTGAATGCAATATATATTATGTATTACACAGAGCTACATGAAAAGTAAAGACAATGTGTTGAGAAACTGAAATTACATTTTAGTAATCAATTCTTTTCAATTACTTGTTACCTCTGAAGAGTGTCTGTGAAGGAACATACCTAGGGTTGGTTTTATTAAAATTCCTTAATTCCTTCCTTTTTTAAAAATGTGCATTCTGATGTTTTGTATTCATGTAAATTTTTAACTTTCCAGCCCTGTATATATTAAGGGGCATTGGCATCCTACGTAGGACTATATTTAAAAAAATGAGTAATTTTATTTTTATAGCACTGAGTATGCTTTCTTTATACTGTGATGAATCTTGCTTTCTGCCTTTTATTTGCATAAGTAAAATCTTCATTTTTGCATCATCATGTATCTTTTCTGCATATAATTAACATTAACTTTTTTTTTGACTGTGCAGGGCTGGCTATTTGCCTCAGAATATTCCCCTGGAGATTATGAGATACCTGTCTGAGGAGAAGGATTTTCTTCCTTGGCACGCTGCCAGCCGAGCTCTTTATCCTCTAGATAAATTACTGGACCGCATGGAGAACTACAATGTCTTCAACGTAAAAAGATATAACTTCTTCTTTCTAATTTTTAGAAGATAAACTGTTTGCTCATTTTCTACAATATGAAACTGACCCTGAGTTATTTTAATTTTTTTCTTCCAGTTTGTGTTATCATTTTTGTCCTGATTTTCTATGCAACACTGATGACAATTATTTGAAAAAGAAATTTAATGCAAGCTACCTTTTGTTCTGGCCTAAAAGTGTCAATTAAGCTTAAATGCTTCAAAATTTAAGAATGTGTATGCATGGTAAATCCTTAAAATTCAAACTTACTTTCCAAGAGTTAAAGGGCTCTGTGTTCACAAAGGACTTAACCTGGGTGGAAGGATCCCAAAGATCTTAACAGAATATAGGGAGTTTCAGTAAAGATTCTTTGTCATTATTTTTATCCAAAAGGGCACAGTGAATTCAATTCAATTCCTTAATTAACAAGGTTAAGATCAACAATGAGGCAAAAGCCCATTCATAATTGGGTCCAAGGGGATACAGGAGAGCAAACAACAGATAATCCAAATAGACATGAAGACATGACAAACATTCCAAAATGTTACCTAACCAGATTTTCTAAACCCAAAGCCTGGTGAGCCAAAATTGCACTGCTGACACTGCCTAATCTGATTTAATCATCATTTTGAATAATATTAGGATTAAGTACTGCTAATGAGCTTTTGATTCTTAAATTTTTTTATCACTGTGCTTTCTATCACCTTTGTGCGCTATTTGTTTTCCATTAGTTATTTTAAGAACCTGCCCTATGTTTTATAAAATTACTCTATTTATTTATGACATACTGACTCTGCTAATTAACCTGCACATTTGGAATTACTCAAAACTGAAATGCATGACATGAAATCTTTTTATTAGAGCCATCTAAGTTGTCTGATGGCTATCAGAATTGCTTCCTTTTTCATCCTAAATCTACAGAAATGTAACTTTTTTAATAATTTTAAAAAATAGGAATAATGATGGCACAACTGTTTATTATTGTTAGTTTTTTCTAGACCCTTACAACAGACATGCAAACCAATGGGTCATTACAGTTATGGTATAATTTTTATCTGCTAGAGAAAGACTTACTACACTTTCTTTCTCCGTGACACAGAGACACTGTGATATTAAGCTTCCATAAACATAAAATTCATTTTTGTGTATGTTTATACTTTAGAATAGTGTATCATGTCAGAGACTTCATTTTCAGTAAAAGTTAAGAATTGCTTTTACTGTAATTCACCGCTTTCATTCCTTTGACAAAATTCAAGGACCACATTAAAGTGAGGGAGAGGATATCTTACACTGAGACTGATATTTAAATACATCATTAGCTGAATGGATTGCTGACTTTGAAATACCATGTCATTACACTGAAGTGTTCTGTGTATCCCAGCTTCATCAATGCTGGGCTACTGGCTGAGCCAACATTACGGTTTTGCATTAAACATGTTCTATTGACATAAAATGCATAAATTACTAGGGGCACATTTTCATATAGTATATCTACATGCATTTGTATATATGTATGTATGGGTGTTATTATCAATATTCTTCGTTTTGTTCATTTTGTTACAGAAATAGTCATCTAAAATATTCCATTATGCAAATTACTTAGTCGATAGGAAGAAAAGAGTAGACTTCTACCATTCCTACAGCAATTTTATCTTTATTTTGTGTATTTGAAATACTGATTTGAATAAACATACAATACAGCACTACTGTGCCTGTAATTTTACTGATATTTGAAGTGGGTCCA
Organism: Daubentonia madagascariensis; assembly: GCA_023783475.1. Lineage (NCBI taxonomy): Eukaryota > Metazoa > Chordata > Mammalia > Primates > Daubentoniidae > Daubentonia > Daubentonia madagascariensis. The sequence continues at coordinate 43,536,450 of JAKFHU010000600.1, read as the reverse complement.
TTTAAAATTGAAGGAAGACTCTTTTCCTTCAGTTCCTCAAGCCAAAAGCTTCGTAACAATCCTAGACTCCTTTTTTTCTCGCACACTCCACCTGCAGTCCATTGCATCTGGGCTGATCTCCTCTGGCCCCTCTGTCATCTTTCATATGTGTTACTTTAATATTCCTGTAATTGATCTCACTACAACATACTTGCTACCACTACTACTAAAGGGTGTATGTGTATGTAATACACCCTTGCCAGGCAGATCTTTTTAAAACTCAGAACAGTTCTTGCTCTCACATCCCAATTGCTTCTCCTCTAAATCAGAGTAAAATCCAAAGTCTGTAAGACACCTGCAATACTCAGCATGGTCTGAACCCACACAACCTCTCTGCTGTCACCCCTTCCACTTTCACCCTCAAACACACTGGCAATCCTGCTGTTTCTCAAACATACTGAGGATACTCCTGCCTCAGAGCCTTTGCACTTACTGTTCCCCCTGCCTGAAACATTCTTTCTCCAGATCTTTAATGGCTCACTCCTTTCCATTAGTCAGGACTCTGTTTAGCTGCCACCTCCTCAGCAATCATTTACTCACTTCGCCATCTGGAATACTCATTCCCACGACTGTCGATCCTTTTACCTGCTTTATTTTTCTTTTTATCGCTTTATCATTTTCTGACATCATCTCATTTATTAGATGAGTCAGTGTCTGTTTTCTGCCCCTAGACTGTCAGCTCCATGGAAGTGAGGACCTTGTTCACAAAGAGGAAGATGGAGGTTACACCCCAAACCCCTAGAACAGAGCCTGACACGTGGTGGACACTCAGTAGCGTTTGTTGAATAAATGAACAAGCTAATCAACCAATTTTAGGGAAAATATTAGAGCTCTCTGAGCCTCGGTCTTCTCATCAGTAAGGTGGGAAGGGATAGTGTCCTCAAGAATGTTAATTGTCTTCGTAGAGAAGTTTGAAACTAACCTGATCTTTATTTCTCCTACCCCCACTTAGGAATATATTTTAAAGCAAGTTGCAACAACTTACATCAAGCTTGGATGGCCGAAAAACAATTTTAATGGATCTCTTGTTCAAGCATCCTACCAGCATGAGTACTATTTTATTTTCTTATTCTCTTCTTTTCCTCCAGAGCTGTACAATTACATACTACTAGGGCTGTTGTGACTTTAGCAGCATGAGACAACCTTTCTTTCATTGTCTATCTTATGTTTCACCTTCGTGGGAAGACTGCTGCTGGGCAGCACAGTTTCAATCACCTGATCCTCAGAACAGAGACATTTCCTTGCTATGTTTTAATTTAAGATCTGCCTTTATTGGTGATATTGAGATCGAAACCCATGCCCCTCACTGGAATACTGTTTCCAGAGAAGACTTTTAATACCTTTAACTTTCACTGTAAGTGTCTTTTACTCAGCAGCATAGGATTTCCAGATTTAAAAACTATTTTTGTGTTAGTAATTTACTGATCTGCTATTTATGTAATGAGTTACTCTGACTTTAATTTTTTTCTTTTGATGATATCTAGAGAACTGCGTAGAGAAGTTATAATGCTGGCTTGTAGTTTTGGCAACAAGCACTGTCACCAACAGGCATCAACACTTATTTCAGACTGGATTTCCAGCAACAGAAACAGGTTCGTTGAGCCAAATTCTGTATTTTTGATATTATTTAATAGTACTTTCAGATTTTCAGTGGATGCATTTTATTTATCAAGTGGAGAAAAACAAAACAAGAAAAAAGCACACAGCAAAACTTTGTTTCAGGTTCAAAGATTACAAGACAAAAGCATGAAAGCTACAATGCATTTATCTTTGGAATGTTTCATCAAGTTTTAGGCTAACTTTCTTAATCTAGGCCTTTATTCTTAATATATGTAAGTTATCACCTTATTTCAAGTTTTTAAAGCTCTGCCATCCCATAAGAACAAAATAATTAAATTTAATCCAAACCCTTTAAGGTTCTTTATAAAGGTTGTGGTATTTATTCATAAAACAATTACCAGCATATGTTACAAACAATGTAGCATAACAAATGTTAATATTGAAATCAAAAAGGTTATGAAAAGAGATCTTTACTTTTTCCGTGACCCTTGACAATAACCTTAAACTTGTATCTTATCTTGGACTTTTACAGTAGGGTATTTTAATACATAATATGAGGATAAAGTTATTTAATTGAATTACTTCTGTGGAAAAAATTGAATAATATATCACTTGTTAATGAAAAGAATACTAAACATAAAAATAATCAAAGATATTTGTCTTCTGACCACAGTGTTTTAAACCTTCTTAAGTTGTCTTTATATTTCCAAGGGCCTTTATGTTCCATTTCTTTTTATACTTTGGGCAACAAATATCCATTCCTCTCCAGTTTCTGCCCTCCAGGTTTAACTAGAGTCCTTCCTCCTAGGAAGGAAGAAGAGCTAGGAGGCAATTTGTACAGATGATGCTATTTTATGTGCTACAAGGGACTTGTGCCTGATATGGGCGGTGGGGATGACCCCATGGACAACAAAGAAAGAGACTTGTTCTGGATAAACATAGAGAACCACAGTCAGTATACCATACTTATGAAATGAATTGGTATTTGTCTTGTTAAGAGTTATTCAGGTTTAAATTTTATATCTACCTGACTCCAAATCAAAGAGTAGCTATTCTGTTCTAAATTAACTCTGAGGGAAATCTTTCACTGCATTATTTAGTAATTTGTCATAATATCTCACCTTCTGTAGCATTTTTCTTCTTGCCCTTTAAGTTCATTGTTTCTGGTCCTATACTAAGCTAAAAAGGGAAATATTTAATCACTATCATCTGTCAATTGATCCATTATATATTTGAAGATAGTAATTAAATCTACCATCAGTCTTCTCTAGACCTAAAAGTCTTTATTTTTTAAACTTTCACTAATGATTGTCCTTTCTCCTAAGTTTTTGAGAACTATTCTATTAGACCTGAAAATGTTACACAAACTTCCTTCTTATTTTTTACCACCTCCTTTAATTCTACCACATATAATTAGGACATGAAAATAAACATTTATCCAAAATTAATACATGCCAAATTTTATTGAGGTACATATCATATATACATATGAGAAAAAAGATCAAATGTATTATTTAGAAATTATAGTCTCTACTTCACTCCCTTTCATTTTTGTTTTATTTTGCTATAAACGGATGCCCTTTCTCAGAGCTGATAATTGCTTTTTAACCCTTTCATGAGTTTATACATGTAAACACATTTCTTACCATTTTATTAAAATTGGGCTTACACCAATGCATCAACATAATTTCACTAGAGAGCATTCAAGCATGGTATCAGTGCCTACATTTTAAAAATCTAGCTATTGGGAAACTGCTATTTTAAAAATAATTCATTTATTTAATAAAATTTTATTGAGGAGTTCTCAGTACCAGGTGGTAGCTGGAAAGCAAAGAGGTGGATGTTAAAATTAATAGAAGATACAGCTCTTTAAACAAATAGTTTTATTTTGAAAGAACTAAGCACAAGGTAGGGTGTGAATCCAAGGAATCCAAGGAAGGATTACTATCTTGGAGGGATCTCATTCTGCCTCATGAAGGATAAGTAGGAGTTTATTAGAGGACAAGACAGGACTAAAGGCAGGGGTAGGTGTTTAGGAATACGTAAAGTGGGTGGATGGGGATTCCAGACAGAAGAAAGGTGCATAGGTTGCTGTTCAATTTAATAGGTGCCGTAATTTTTGGCTTGCCAACTTGAACAGTCCATCACCTCCATAGTTCTCTTATTAATGGAAGTTCATGTAAGGTGTTAGCTCATTTTGGTTTTGATAACTCTGCTGTTTATTTGTGGTAAAACAGTTACATTTGAGCCAAACACTTTAAGATTCTTTTGTCATTTCCTGTATTAATTTCATATTCTCTGCTTGGCTCTCTTTTGTAACTAGGTAGATAAACATGCTAAGTGAAACTAACTCTGTGTTTACTAAGATTTGCTTAACCAACCATATGACATGCCCCAGCATACACAAGTGACCTGCTGCAGCAAGGGCATATGCTACCCACTTGGCTACCTATGTGTGAAGATAGAGATTTAATCTATATTTTTTTAGGTGACAGCTTAACAATAAAACACTACTACAATCCTGTAGTTGGTGCTGAGTTTAACTTCCTTAATTTGGGTCAATGAAGGGAAGAAAAAGGTTTCTTGTAAATGTGCAGGTAGCAATAGACTAGTCATCTTTGTTTGCTCTTTTGTTTGTTTGTTTAATGGAACCTTAAAAAGAGTAATTTGCAAAAATTATCTTAAAAAAGAACACTAAAGGTAATGTATTAGTCTACTTATAAAATGTTTTGAGAGATGTATTAATATATTTATTCTAATAAATCTAAAGAATGAGTCATAGAAGTAGCAGGGATTGCAAATCTTTGGGGTGCTGTAGTACTATGCAGCATAATCTTGATACATTGGGGAGGTGGGTAAAATTAGTCACATCAGAATCAGGAAAATGGAATGGATGTGAAAGTTGGTACAGGGAGGGTTGATGGGACCAAAAAGTGCAATGAATAACTAGAGATGGTAGCAGCAGAGAGAAAAATTCAAGAATTACAGTGGATGATAAATTGAATGAGTCAACATTCTGATCCCTGTTAAAATATTCAAATGCTACAGTGTGTTGAATTGTAATGGTGATGTCATGCATAAAAATGGATTGAACTACATTCAGGTCTTGTTAGGCTGCAATTGGGGGACTAAGTTCAGCAGAATGCCACATTTCAGAAAAGAGACAAATTACCAAGCATTTGGTGGAGAACAATACAAATCATAAAAAGATCTTGGAAACACCAGCTATGAGAGGAGGAAATCTCACTCTAAAAAATAAAACAAAACAAAAAGCATATAGAAAAGATGATAGCATCTTTGTATATGTAAAAATAATAATAAAGGGGATAGAAATTGGCTTTTTTCCCCCCTGGTTGGTGCAAATAAACAAGAAATAATAGGCCTATGTTTCACTGAGTAAAATATAGGGAATATATTATTACTGTAGATGATTTATTCTTTGAAAATCTCTGTATTAAAACACTATCAAGGTTGTACATCTAACTATATAGATATCATAATATGGCATTATGGGGTTTTCTCTAAGTAACAAATTTAACCTAAAATTAAATATGTGTCCACAATAATGTATTATTTTTAAAATACTATTAAAGGGCACAATTTAAAGCTTTAAGCCAATATGGAGTCAAGATTTAAAGTATTTAATTTAAAGAATTACTCAATAAATAGTGATATCCATTCCCTAACATATAAATTGAAGACTCTACTTAAAAAAATAGCATAAATCAACAAAACAACACAGCACATAATAAATGTTTATTAAATTGAAATGAATTAGAAATTCATTTCAAATTTGAAAAAAATTAAGACCATTCTATAATAAAAATTATAAGAAGAGAAGCATCTCTAATTTATAACATACATAATACATAAGCTTCACTACTCATTCAATTAATTATAATGTTACTAATATTCTCTTTAATGATGATCATAATCAAAACTATATTTACTCTATTTACTTTATTGAGTATTTATTACATTTCTGGCACTGGCTTAATGCTTTTGTGTACAATGTCATCATTTTTCTTTTCATTTTTAACAATGAAAAATTCCAAGTTTACAAAGGTTATGCAATTTCCCAAGATTATATAACAATAGATGGCGGAGCTGGGCTTCTGCACCCAGCATACCTGCCCCCTAACCCTACTGCATGTAGTTCTATGGTGTATCAAATTATCCTATATTAGTAATATACATTTGTTCAAAAGTGGTAAAAAAAACTTAAACAAAAACCACCCAATAGACCTCAAGTACTCTCTGCAGTGAGTATAAGCAAGAGTTTTAGGATCAGGGGGTTCCGTGGCATAAGCAGTGGTTCTTGAACCTGAACATGCATCAAAATCATCAGGTGGACTTGTTAATACACAGTTTTTTGGGCTCTACTCCTAGAGTTTCTGATTTAGTAGGTAGAGAGAGGCTCAAGAATTTGTATTTATAACAAGTTCCCAGGTAATGCTGATGTCGTTGGTCCAGGGACCACACTTTGGGAACCACTGGTGTAGGGAAAGGTTACTATCTTCAGAGTCGGAGACATTTGTGATCAAACTGAAGCTGTTCCACTAAATAACCCTGGGAAAGTCTTTTTGCTTCATTATCTGAAAAATGACCTGATACCAACCACACAGGTCATGAGAGTTAGGTAAAAGAATACCTATATAATATTTACCCTCATAGGAAATCATAAAACAGTAGTCTTCTTCGGAGTTGTCCTCTACTTTTTTTGACTTCCTTTGTGTAATAGATGGTGTAAATTTTAAATGGAGACAGCAGGGACAGTAACTTTTATTGAATGCCTTCAATGTTAGCCTGTCCTCTATAAGTTTTGAGGCTTGCAAGGATATGACCTGTAACATAAACCATAAAGCCAAATGCTACCGTAGAGATTCTCAATTAGGAGCAGGAGGAGGTTTGCCCTTTTTCCCCTACTTTAAGAAATACTGCCTATCGTGGCCTCCAGGCAAATGTTACTTTTTCCTTCTTGCTCTTTCTTTTTTTTTCCCCTAGCATTTGGATTTCTAAAATTATTGTTATTTCAGAGTATTACGGGGGTACAAATGCTTTGGTTACATAAATTGCCTTTGCACCACCCAAGTCAGAGCTACAAGCGTGCCTGTCCCCCAGACAGCGCGCACCGCATCTGTTAGGTGTGAATTTACCCATCCCCCTCTCCCCCCTTCCACCTGCCTGACACCCTGTGGATGTTACTTCCCATATGTGCACATAAGTGTTGACCGATTAATACCAGTTTAATGGTGAGTACATGTGGTGTTTGCTTTTCCATTCTCGTGGTTCTTCACTTAGAAGAATGGGCTCCAGCTCCATCCATGATAATACAATAGGTAGTTCACCATGTTTTATGGCTGAGTAGTACTCCATGGTATACATAAAGCACATTTTATTAATCCAGTCATGTATTGAGGGGCACTTGGGTTGTTTCCACTCTTCTTAATCAGTTGCTATTTATGGCAATTCTTCCTTCCTCCGCCATAGATCATTTTATCTTATAATGTAGACAGCTCCAGATAAGCCCTTTTCCTTTGTGTCTGATCCTTGTCTATCAATGTTTGCTTTTCTTATGTGAGAACACAAAGGTGGAGGGACAAAGGCTCCCACTATGGTCTGTGTATATCTAGTTCAGAAACTTCATGTTTTCTTTCTTCAAAACATAGAGGCTAACTTGTTATGTTTGCAAGTTGTTATCCTGTTGTCTCAATTCTTTACACCACTTTTTCTATTCTTCTTACTATAAATTGCTCCATTCTAAATTTTCATAAGCTAAAGCCAGACCTGTCATTCTAGTGCTCAGTTACCATCATAGGCATTTTGTAGACCAGTGAACACAGCAGGGAGTTTGTGTGGAGTAGTGAAAAGGAGAGGGCTGCCTGGCCCTCCAGTGAACTGGAGGCAGGAATTAGGTTGTCCTTTGTCATTAAACAGATGTGGCTTTAAACCAATTAGTTAACTTCCCAGAATCTCAGTCATGTTTCTAAAGTGAGGAGATTGACGCCAAAACTCCAGCACTTACATCAACGCTAACAGTCCAAAATTTCACACTCACTGTGTTTGAAGATAAGTCATGTGATTTCCCCAAAATAGGAATAATTTGAGTTCTCTTTTGATTATTTAGTCAAAGGTTATATGTTAATTTATTCATGAACTCAATAATACATACTGAGAAGCTCCTGTGTGTTGGGCATTGTGTTAGATGCTTGGAATGCAGCATTAATTCATTCATTCAACTAATGCTGGCCCCTGTTACCTTCCAGGTGTTAAAATACATAGTTCCTGCCCTTGCGCACCCTAAAATCTGATGGGGTGGTGGGAAGGTTAAGAGGAAGACAGAACTTGTTCGAAATAGTCACACAAAACCAAAAATGAAACTCAGATAAGTGCAACAAGAGAGAGATGTGTGATGTTCTAAGAGACTCTCATATGGGAATTTGATCTGTGCAAGGAGATCAGGAAAAACACCCAGCCCTGAGAGCTAGTAGTGGAAATGAAAAGAAGTGGAGATATTTGAGCATTACTGAGGAAGAAAGAGTGACAGGAGTTAATGATTGCATTACTGAGTAAGAGAAAGAAAGGTATTAAAGATAATTCTCTAGAATAATTCAATAGGGCTCAAACTTTATGCACATGTATCCCCTGAAATAATATGTTTAAGTTTACATCTAAAATTCTCCATCATATGTTTACATAATTGCAAGGATTTAACTTCCAGCACATTGTTAATAGACATTTTAAAATAAAATCATTTTAAGCCCTCTAAATATATCCGGTGGACTTTAAACACCATAGCTATTTTTTACTTACCATTAGCCATCTTAAAATATGAGGAAGGTTTTATTTAATAGTCACAGATTTTATATCATTCCCCTCTCTTCCCAAATTTGTATTCTAATATATTGTTGCTTGAAAATCTTTTATCATTGCTCTATCATACCTTTCTATAAAAAAATACATACATACACGTATGTATATAAAAGAAAATCATTTTTTGTGTCATCACAAAACCTTATGTTAATTTTTTTCTAAATTTAGTTATTATTACAATTGTTAATTTGAAAAATAATTTCCAAGCATGTAAATAAAAATTGTTAAATATAAAAGTAAAAAATAAGATGAGCCCTTTTTCAATTAGTTTATATATTCATGGGTAATAAGTAATGATATAACTTATTGCTAGAATGAGAAAAGTTTCACCATAAATTTTATTTCTATTTTTATGTTAAAGTGCTGAGAAATATTATACATAAAAATAAGTAAATGGGAATAGGAGGTGTTTTGTTCTAGCAATGTGAAACAATTCTTCACAATCTTTCCAAGTTTTGTGCCAAATATCACATAGTAATCTATTACCAAAAATTTTTAATTATCACCTGACAACATGATTAGGCCTTTCTTCAAGTTTTATGGAAGCAAAGAATTTAAAAATTCAAAAGCTCATTTTCTAAATATCAATACCAATATTTAGAATTTTCTCTTTGCTACTGCAGTATATTGCATCCTCAGGAGGTGCAAGATGAGTGAGAAATATGCTTTTCTCCTGGAAAGTGGGAGAAAATAGAAAGGTCTTATGAATAGTGTCCATGTGAAAGTTTAGAATTCAGAACTGATTCCCATAACACTACCTGTGTTTGTAAATACTCCTTGGAAAGTCTTCCCTTACCTCCAGAGATATGAACACCTCATTTTGAAGACCACTGCATTAGTAGGGGGGTAAAAATTGAAAGGATGATAATTAGATGATATTGCCCAGGAAGACAATATACATAAGGAGAGGAATTCCAGATCAAGAATTGAGAAATCACAGCCTTGAATAGCTGGGTATAATCCAGACTTGAGCTATGGCCCTTGATCCTTAACATGTGCAGGGTATTCTAAAGTTATTTCATCTGTCAATTTTTATAAAACATTTTGTCATTAATTGTTAATCCTTTCCCCTAAAAATCCAAAGACTTTTACCTTTCTATTTAAAGATATAGATGCATCTATAGGTATAGATATGTAATATGGTATATTTCCTAAGGATTAATACCTGGTATTTATCCTCATAGATGTCCCCAAGAACCTTATACAATTCTTAATTTTATTTTTACTCTTTTGCCCTTAAAATATACAATTACTTGCACTCTATTTAGTATTATAAAGTAGACAATTTATATCTTAGTTTCAAAGTAGTTTTCATGATTTTCTTACAAGTGTTTAAATATTTTACTTGAAGTCCTATCTTACTAGTTAGCTAATGCTAATTTTACCAGTCAATTTAGGTATCTCTTTACCTCCTACTAACACCTGGCATAGAAACTGCTTTTTTTCCATCAGAATATCAAAAATTTATTTAACTGTTAATTTCTAAGTGTTTAAGAAGTATGCTGTAAAAAGTAGTTATATTCTCAGTGGATTATGTTAAGTAGTTTAAAACTGAGCTATATTTTTAGTCATTCATATTTTTCTTGCATGTGAAGTAATACAATATCCTACACTGTAATTTTCTTTGGCTAGTTCCCTATTTTGCACTTTTCATATTATGGGACACTGGTGATAGAGAGCTTCATGCACCCCGTTATTTTACCCTGTGTGCAAATTCCACCCTAAACATTGTTCATAACAGGTTCATTGAGTTGAGAGGAACAAATACAGTAAAAAACCTACTTGAATATTTGTAATGCTGATTTTAAAAGTACTTTTAGCTAGTTTTCCCCCAATGCAAAACTTGAGAACACTTTTTTTTGATCTTACATCATATGCTTATTAAAAAAACTTAAGAGATAATCACCTTCCTTCCCTCACCTTTCCGCCCTGGGAATTTTGTATTTAAGTAGGTGTGGCTGGTCACCCTGTTGTGAATTGTTGCCTGCATAACCCCAGCACAGACACTTAGAACGTGGTCATGAGCATCTTTAAAGCAGAAAGTGGTGTAGGAACCTCTGGCATTCACAATTATGAAAATCATCATCACTATTGAAACCTTATTATCAGTTTATTCCTCCATAGTTCTTTAAGGCTAAACAATAAAATCTTTAACATGCTGCATCCCTAATTGTGACAGTTGTAGTATTTAGGGCCAGGTTTACCTGTCTACATGTGGGTAATGGGATATCTGGTTAATAGTCAACTTGATTTTTAACTTTCAGCTCTATTTCTAAAATAAAATGTTATTGAATATTTCTTCCATAGTTATGGTTCTTCTTATTTTAATCAGCATTAGTTCAAACTCAGATATGAAATATATCCTGAGTCTCTATCTTGTCTCAGGTACGGGGGATCAAATGGAGAGCCAAAGAACATGGTTCCTGCCTCATTATCAATGGGGTAGACCAATGCTAATCAGATGTTATGCAAATAATGAGATATTTTAGCTGTGATGAGAACCCAGATGGAAGGTTTACAAGTAAAGGATAATTTCACCTGTTAGTGAGGTTGACTTTCCTGCACAACAGCAACTGAGCTGAGGTCTACAGGAAAGATACACGTTCATTTGGCTAAGAAGGAAACGAAATGTTAAGTGGAAGTGACAGTGTGTAAAAATGGTCTTTCTCCTCAGCATTCTTTCTCAAGATTAGATCTTGGTACTTTCAAAAAGTTTAGATGATCGAGCATAATCTGTACTGACACAAGAACATCCTTTAAAAGTTTGGTAAGATGATTTTTTAATTTAATCAGTTTTTGTTTGTATTTGCTGAAAAGAACAAAAGTCCCAGTTAGTTGATTATGCTCCTTCATCAAGCTTTAAGAGATCTTTATTCTAAGATTAGAGTACATTACCAAACAAGTGTTCTGGAAAACTATGTAGAATAAAAGTAATATATGAAAGGTAGTGAGTGTGCTTGCTATTTGGATTAATCCTATCATGAATTCCTTTGTCAAACTGACAATCTTTTTCATAGCCAGTGATCACTATCTGGCTTATCATTTGTATAAGTATAGGTTTTCATATATTACAATTACTTAAATAGTGTCTAGACCTGAATATAGAAGAGGACTTTTTATTCCTCTTTTCCCTGCGCTCCTCTGGAATCACACTGAAAGTACTACTTTTTTTTCTTTGCCATTTGGAGAATTCAATACATGCTAACTCAGTGTATCATGGGATAAATATTGGACCAAATGACCTACGTGAGGGACTAATCTGGTTGTATTTTTAATTTACTTTTTGGTATAGCAGGGGTTTCAATTGCCTCTAGACCTAATAGAACTCTAGTTAGTGCATATTCCTATTCATTTTCTTACAGTCACATTTAGTTTTTAATCTACGTGCATTAACGATTTTATATTCTAATTTAAAATGCAGAGATAATCATATGCATGTTTTCTTTTTCCCAACACTTTGGTCTTTTTCCTGACATTTTAATTTTTTTAAAAAATTATATTACTAGCCATGCACAGAGGCATATAGTCAATAGTGTTTTTTCAAGGTATTTTAATTGTTATAGAAGTATGCTTTTTGAAGGTGACTTGATTTAATTTCCTTTTCTTTGCAGCACCCCCCATTTCTGCCAATAGTAATTTTCTTATTGCCCTGGTATTGTTTGCCTAATATTATACCAATTTCAGGCATAATACTATTGAACTTTTGTGTCATCTGTCAAAAAATATGCTTATTGATTAATTATAGGATAGCTCTATTTTAACAGCCTGACTGTTTATCATAGTACAAGTGCTAAGTGAATATAGATTTACATGGGCAACTCAGGAAACAATGCTGATTAAACTTACAATAGTAATCATTATTATTTAGTAAGCCAGAGCTGAAGAGTCAACAAAAATATTTGCAGCTTCTGAAACATTCTTACTTACAATGAATAGATTATACTGACAGATTCAGATACATTGAGTATAAGGTTCATTGCAATGACTATCAACCACTATGAAGAAGAGGTTTCCTCCACATTTTCCCAGAGTAATATAAGCATTGGTATGATCACTGAGAAGAGTCCTTCAATAACACCAACATTTCCTTTTTGTTTATTTGTTCCCTTGTGACTAAGGCTTAGGACTGATTCTGTACATATATTTCACTCTATCTCAAAATAAAAATGAAAATAATTCATGTTAGTCTTTTTTCTAATGATAGATTTATAATATTTGTCTAACACTGTGATAATTATGACAAATGTTCTATAAGCATCAAATATTGTTTTATGACATATATATCTTAAAATATCTGCAAAGTAAGAAAGTTAGAACTTTGATAAGTTCTTGGCAATAACAGCAAAATTAAAAGCACATATACATGCTGTTATGAGTTGAATAGTGGCCTCTAAAAGATACCTTCAAATCTTAAACCCTACCTGTGAATGCAATCTTATTTAGAAATAGGGTCTTTGAAGATGCAATTAAGTTAAGGATCTCGAGATGAGATCACCCTGGATTTAGGTAGAGCCCTAAATCCAATAATGAGTGTCCTTATAAGACACAGAAAAGAAAACACAGAGAGATACAGATGTATCTTCATCATGTAAAGATGAAGGTAGAGATTGGAGTGATGCAGCTATAAGCCAAGGAGCACCAAGGATTGCTAGAGCCACTGGAAGCTAGGAAAGAGGTATGGAATGGATTATCCCATAGAGTCTCCAGAAGAAACCAACCGTGCTAACATTTTGATTTCAGACTTCTGCCATCAGACCTGTGAGAGAATAAATTTCTGTTACTTTAAGCCACCAAGCTTGTGGTAATTGGTTTTGGCAGCCCTAGGAAACTAATACACACACCCTCGGTCTCTGCCTTATATTCAAACCTTGGTCTATAATCAGTATTTTGGATTGTTTTCCTTTGTTCGATGGCATATAAAGGAGATATTGCAAGTTAAATTTTTAACTTTAACTAACTTCATCCTCCTCTTACTTCTTAAGATTTCACCTAGAAAGGAGGTATTAAAAGTACTGAGAGGGCAGTCCTTCTTGTTACTCACAAAATTCAGATAAAATTATAATCATCAGCCATCATGACATTATTTTTTAAATTATGTAGGGCTAAAAGTACACGAGAGTGATCCATGGCATGAAATAGAATAATATAAAGAGATTTCCCTAAAATTCACAGCAAAAAGCATATCCTCATTTTTCAGGATCCCTTCACTTCTAAATATTTAGAGTTTCTTTTTTTTCCTTTCTAATAACTTGAGATTCTTTTTATAATTATAAAATCAGATAGAAAAAAGTTACTTCTATTTAATTCTCATATATAAGCAAACTTTGCTTATTTTATCCTGAAATATACAATGCAGGCATTCAGCGTTCACAGTTTTCTCATTCTCTTTAGACATACGCAATGCCATAACCAGTACTTGCCAGTTACATTATATATGCATATATGCACTTCAAATGTTTCAATTATTTCACAAAATAATGAACAATATCAATTCTTTTAAAATATGTTTTTCTCAGTTATATCTCACAAGGTGAAATGTTCCTTTTTGCCTAATTTGTAAATTTTTCTTCTACTCATGCCATTCTCCTTTGTTCTGGAACCTAGGTTGTGTTGTTTTGTTTTGTTTTCAATTTTCTATTATTTCCTATAACAGGACTAGATTCTTCGTAACTATTCTAAGTGAATATCCTTTATCAAATTTGATTATAGCAATCGTTCTTCCTTAAAACATACCCATATATGAGATTAATCATGCATTTCACTGCTTTTTCACACAAAAAGATAACAGGAGGGTCAAAGTATATTTCAGTGAAGCCATATGACATGTCAGATTTGATGTGAGTAAGAATACTTCCCTACTTTTAAAAAGTACAGCATTTTCTTATATAGTGAGTGTATCAGTTAAAACTCTGAAAACCTGAAGCGTTGTATTTGGGGCAATACACATACACACACACACACACACAAATAATAAAATATGCTTTGGCCAAAATAAAATCTATTTTTGATTAGGGACCTTTCAAGTGAGAAAAATGCATTATTCATCGCCTACTCAAGACAGCTTAATGGTTATGCAAAAAAAAATTAACTAAATTGCAATAGTCAATTCTTCCCACACTGGAGAATCAGCCTTGTTAACCCCAGTGACCTCGACAGTGTATTAGAGATGAAGGTAAACCCCATTTGTACTGATCCCTCACATTTGCGGAAGTAGTACTTTGATGGATATAATAAGTCTGTATAATTTTTCAACCTTTGTATGAAGAATACAAAAGATGATGACTTGCTGTAAATTATTCCTGGGCAACAAATGGTATTTGTGGAGCTCAATATAATCCAGTGGAGTTTTCATTGACACTCAGACCTGGGTCATGATTTGAATGAGAACAGTGGTTATGTATTTGCTGTTGTAACTAATGTGTCATTCCCATCATTTATCTTTCATCTTAACAGTTAAGCTAAAGTACTGATTCCTAATTATGATGATTCAGACAACATCATTAATTTTTGTTTATATATTTAGACTTCATGTCATAGCAGGCACTTAGATTTACAGTGCCCTGACCAGAGCTGAGTGAATAAGAAGCTTAAATATTCATAGTCAGGATGAACAGATGAGTTGAAAAGCCATGGATAATAGGCAGGCGATTATCAGGAAACAATTTATCTCATCTTTAACACAGGCATCTATAAATAGGGCAATTTATCAGCCATTTCACAACTTCCACTACAACTGTATACCTCTTAAGTTTTAAATTATGTTATGCTTTTAGAGTTATTTATATATAGCAGCCTGCTGCTCACTGTTTTAGAGTGAGTCATCATAGATACCTTAATTTTTCTACCTTTATTATAAAGCATATTTTAAGTTGTTATGGGTACAATTGATTCTGGATGTATCGTAAGAAAGTCATAAGGGTTCTAAGTTTTGAAATGTTAGATATTGGTGTTCTAGGCTTTTTAGTAGGATGTGTTTAAAATCCAGGCCAAAGAAAAATTTTAGACAAGTTACAAATTCTCTAATTATTTGCTTTTTCCCCTTTACATCTTTGTAGGTCTTTGTCATTCTTGTCTTTGTCATTCACACTGAATTTTTTGGCCTGTCTGTATAATACTCACTTGTGTTCTTCCTGTCTTTCTACCTTTTCTTTAATGTCTCCTTTTTGACCTCTTCTTTTTAATGTTAACTGGGTTGCTCAGTTTCTTATGTTTTTGTGCTTTAGCAATTATATTTTATAAGGCAGTTTTATAACTCAGATGCTTAACCTTCCTCATCCATTTTCCTGACTACCCAGTTTTATGCCTACTAGAAATAATAGCTACTTTGTATATGGGACTTAAACTTTTAAAAAGTAATTTTATATATATTATTTCAACCAAGATAAAGTGAACATCCCTTTCAAAGTACATTCACTTTCATTTTAAAGCCACTTGAAAGCAGTGCAGTTATCTTAAAATATAATCTTTTGAAATATTCAGAACGTTAAGAGTTAAAATGATTCCCTCTTCCCCTGCCAGCAATTCCTTTTTCTTTCATATAGAAAAAGCAGCATAAGCCTCTTTGTAAACATGCAAAATTAAAATATAAAGCTGTATTGAACATCATTTTACAACACATTCAGACAATTTGAATACATTTGTTCTGTTCTGCATCAGGTTGCTCCAAAGCTATTCTTTTGAGGTCCAAAGGGCCGTGCAGACTGTTTTAGAACTGCCTTTTCCTTTGTTCCGAGGTTTAGTATTCCTTTTTGTTATACTTAAGGTTCAGTGGAAATGAGCAAATGCTGTTTGAGCACAAGTTAAAGAACTCCCTAGAAACAGAGCAGCCCTAGCTGCGGTATGAAATGTGCCTAGTGAACAACGTTGCTGCCTAGTGACCTTTCCACCAGTCACTGGCTACACATTTCACATGGGATTCTGTTCCCCCTTTGCTAAAGGCATTGTAGAGATACCTAGAAACAATATTCCTTCTGGTTGGCAGGGTTTTTATATGGATTCAGTGGCATCATATTTGATTGACAAGTATATCAGTAAAATTAGTTGGGATTATAAGAGTGTAATTTATTGTAATGCCTTAAAATTAAGATAGATCATCAGTCATGTTTTTAAATAAATTACTCATTCACTTTCAGTGAGATTGTTTAAAAATTTTACTGCTACCTTTTTAAAAAATTCCATTACTCATTTGGGAAAGATTGGTTATTATTTTGTCATCACAACAATAGTGATAAAAATAATGAGGAGGGGGAGAGTCATTACCACATCTTGAGACAATTAGCTATTGCTCCTGAGCTGGACTATGCACATCGTATAGATAAAGCCCCTACTGAACCTTTGCTATGTATTCATCAGGCACTGTACTAAACTCTGGACAAACTTTATTTCATCTAATCATTTTAATAGCCCTATGAGTAATTATTATCCCCATTTTCCAGATGAGGAAACTGACACTTTCATGCAAAAAGTCACACATTCCTTTTAAACAGAGTTAAGTTTTATTAAAGACAGCTTTCTTAGCAGCAGACAAGGGGCTAACAAATGAGAATAGAAAGAGATGTGGGTAGGGGACACTATGAACAAAGTCAACTTTTATAAAAGCAGGCTGTTTTTCAGTTTGATATTTTAAAGTCACAGATCACCTGTCTTGAAAGAGGTTAAGAGGACAAGCACTTATAAGGCAAAACGAGATTTGGAATGTTGGCAAGGAAGCCTCAACCAAAGCTTTTAATTTTCAGTTAGAGTGGGCAAAAACTTTTCAAATGAATGAATTATAAATTACTTAAAATTAATTAATTAAATGTTGGGCTTCACTCTATATCAATGGCATGTGTGGTGCCACGGAAAGAGAGGTACACTTAAAGAGGCTAGTGGTTTGAGAAATGTTTTTCAGTGTCTTTGAAAATAATTGAAGCCACATTTCAGTGTTAATTCAATCACTAATGAAAAGAATCTTATACTAACAGAGCAAGAAGGGACTTTAGAACTCATGCTTTAGCCCTGTCCAATTAGGATGAAAAATAAAGCCCAAGGCAATGACCTTGACTTGCCCAGACCTAGAGGCAGTTACTGGCCAAATTAGGTTTACCAAAAACCTGCTTAGAAATAGACTCATACGATGATTAAGTATCAAAATTTACATTTTAAAATAGTATGCTTTTTTTCCTTTGGTAAGTATTATCTTCCCCTGGAAAATATTTTAAATTTATCATCAGAATTATTTCCACATATTATTCAACAGCATTTTTATACATCAGATGTATTTTGTTCTAATAGTAACAGAATTTTATTTTTATACATGTAATTATACACTTACTTATTTACGAAATAATTGTAAAGTTAAGTTATTAAATTTGAAATACATGAATTAACAAAAAAGATTATTTACCTGTAATGACCAAAGCCTGAAGCAAATGTTGTTAATATCTTCTTGTTTGTCCTTTCAGTCTTTATTTCCTAAGAACGTAATGCATCATGTTATTTAATGGTATTATACATAATATACATTTACACAAGCATTATAATCCACATTTAATAATATATTTTATTATATCATTAAATATTAATCTATGGTATAATTCTCAGTTACTATTTGAATCTTAAAGTAGTCCCTTATTGTTAATATTTTGGATGAGTTCAGGGTATTTTTGTTTTTATTTTTAGAGACAGGGTCTCACTATGTTGGCCAGGCTGGTCTCAAACATGGCCTTAAGCAATCCTCCCACCTCAGCAGCTGGGATTACAAGAGATTTTTTACCTTAAAAAATAATACAACAATGAAACTTTTATAGCAACATCTTTGGAAATTTTCTTAATTACTTATCTTAATTTATCAATCCACTTAACAATTTTCCATTTAATAACTAAAGTATCAATTTACTATGATTTCATCTCATTTCACCATTGTTATGGACTGAATGCTTGTTTCCCCCCAAAATTTGTATGTTGAAATCCTAATCCCCAACGTGATAGTATTAGGAGATTGGGTTTTGAGAGCCAAATAGGTCACGAGGGTGGAATCCTCACTAATGGGATTAAAGCCCTCTTAAAAGAGACCCCAGAGATCTTTTTAGCCTTACTTTTGGCACTGGAGGAAACAAGGAGAAGTCAGCAGTCTATAGCCCAGAAGAAGACCCTCACCAGAACCTGCCATGCTGTCTTCCTGATCTCAGACTTACTGCCCCCAGAACTGTGAGAAATAAATTTCAGTTGTTTATAAACTTACCAGTCTACAGTACTTTGTTATTACAGTCCAAACTAAGAAAACTATCATTATTATTTAACTCAGTAAAAAAACTTTTCCTGAAAGATGCATGTCTTTATTTTTCCACCTACTCAATTTTTTAACTTTCACCTCCGAAGCACTGGAGTTTTTAGGCATTTGCTTTTAGCAAGATAAAATAATAGTTAAATATATCACTGAATATGAAAATAAATTATTTCAAAATGATAAACTGAACTTCTGTGCTTTCAAAAGTTTTATCATACAAATGATCTCTGCTATAATCCTATTTGAAATGAGAATGGAATATAAACTATAGTACAAATTATACTAATTAAGTAATAAGTTCTGCAATGTTAGTACTCTACAAAAGATAAAGGCATTTTATTTTGGCATAGCATTACCTCATTCATCTTGTAGCTAGGAGAGACTAGCTCACTGTTCATGTATACCATGCATATACCATACCTAGAGAAAAACAAACATAACTTTCCTTCCCAGATGATAAAATTCTATTAAAAAATTTACTTCTGAGGCAGCAATTAAAGAGTAATGACTGTGGGGATATTCACATTCTTATAAACAATTTTCATGTTCACTAGGAGGGGCCCCCTCTCCCAGTAATCCTGATGTCAGGAGTCTCACAGGACTCATTTGTACTGTTCATAACTGTGGGTTCTGTGGGGGTTTTTTTAGCTCATGCTTTACAAACAAATGAGCTTTTTCATTTGTTCCTAATGATTTTGGTTTGTACATAGAGATCTTAAACTGTCCCCAGAGCAATCATTTTGCTGAAATGTTATTAGAGCATCTTTACAAATTTAGCAACAAAAGGGTGTTTCATTAACAGTGGAAGTCATTGAGAACTGAGGGCTCTTGTATGTTCAGTGCTTACCAATCTTGTTTTATTTTCAGGGATGAATAAAAATGATCTTGTGAACTTTACATTGATTTTTTATCTGGTGGATGGGTAAGAAAGATGAGGAGTTGATGGAGTGGGAAGAGACACTAGAAAAAATCATAACAGTATTCTTAGGCTAATCAGCTTTGTCTTTGCTCTTGTAAGGAACCATACCAACTTATATAATTGTACTTCCTAGCATCTGCTAATAGAGCCATTTCTTTCCTGATATGTTGGGGATTATTTTTCAACAGACTATCAGCAGACTTTCAATTATATATGTAAATATATGTGTGTTTATTTTCATAGTTATCAAATTTGATACATCTGCTATGCACAAAGCCATGGCTGCTGACAAGACTGAAATTTTACCAGCACTTTTAAAGCATATCCAAATTATTCCTTCTTTCTCTTGGTTTGTGGAGGCAGATACATATGCAGAGCCTGCCCCTATTCTAGGCAGCTTTACCTTCAAAGGCCTCCTCTGCCCAGGACTAGTGTTGTATTCCTTCAGGGTGGTCTGTCTGTCATTTTATCCAACACTTCATTGCTGGGTGTCCTTTTGAGATTTCTTCTTCTTGCTTGCCATACAGCAGCTCCTTAAATATTGCTAACATCTCAGTCACCCAGAGGCTGTGTTTTAACAAGTTTCACTTCAGTGCTGGTGAACAGAATGAATACTTATTGTTGGAAATCCAGGCTTTCCAACATCTAATGTTTCTCAAAGATGACTGATTAAAATCTGGATTTAAAAGGAGTAATTAAAACAGAGGTTAGAGGTTATATCTGTGGCCAGTTCAACCCTCAGAAAATTATATGTTGAATGCACTGGTATTACTTTACAGCTTATTGGTTAGGCTCAGAGCTTGGCAATGGTACCCTCTGAAAGGATATAAAATTTTTAAAGTGATGTCAGCAAGATGGGAATAGGAAGTTCTCAACTTTCCTTACCCCCATAAACACAATAAACACACTGATTCAGCGACAATTTATGGACAAATTCCCTTTGTGAGAAATCTAGAAACTAATTGAAAGGTTCCTGCACCACTGGGGAATATGAAACCAGACTCACCAAAGCCAGCAGAGT
Organism: Daubentonia madagascariensis; assembly: GCA_023783475.1. Taxonomy (NCBI): domain Eukaryota; kingdom Metazoa; phylum Chordata; class Mammalia; order Primates; family Daubentoniidae; genus Daubentonia; species Daubentonia madagascariensis. Next base: position 43,515,771 of record JAKFHU010000600.1, on the reverse strand, counting down.
GATGGGGGCACACACTCACCAGAATCCATACCCTCTGGCATAGAGTCATATGATCAGGAAGAGACCTCCTAGCTCCCAGCTTTTCTCAGGGGAGAAAAGAGGTTGGTTTGTGCATACAGCATCCCAACATTTTCAAAAGGGCTCCCCAGAGAACTGGCTTCTGTCTTGCCTGTCCTGGAGCTCTGAAGGATCTGGCACAATCTAGCTATCTGAGAGAGAACGGAGATGGTGGCTTGAGCTAAGAAACCCATAGTTTTTCCCCTTGCTCAGCACAGAATGAGTGGATGAAAAATCCCAGTTCTCAGCTACCTCTTAGAGAGGGAAAGATTTGATCTGTGCATCCTGTGCTCCAACTTTTCTGGCTGTGCCCAAAGAATGAGCATCTGCTTTACCAATCTTGGAGCTCTGACAGGTCTGTCAAAGTCTAGCCACCTGGAGGAGGCCAGAGATAGTAGTTTTGACTGGTAGGTGCCATAGATCTTCCCTACTCCTCAGCACAGAGCAAAACAGGAGAAAAATCTTAGCTCTTGCCTTCTTCCTGAGGAAGAAAAGAGTTAATCTGTGCATCCAGCACCCCAGATTTTCTGGGGCTCCCCAAAGAGCTAACATCTGGCTTGCCAGTCTTGGAGTTCTCATGGGTCTGTCACAGTCTAGCCACCTAGGGGAGAACAGAGAACAGTGGCTTAGACTGTTAGACACTGCACCTTCTTCCCCAGCTCAGCAAAGAGTAAGCAGACAAAAACCACAGCTGCCTGTTTCTCCCTGGGAGGGGAAAGGACTAATAAAGGCCCCCAGAATATCTGGCCAGGTTCATTGGTCGGCATCTTCTCCAGTACAAGGCCAGTCCATGAATTGGGAGAAGGAACCATTTGTCTAATGTGCAAACATCAATGCAGAAGTCAAGGAAAATGAAGAATCAGGCAAAGATGTTCTGAACAAAAGCACAAGATAAGTCTCCAGAGACCAACTCCAATGAAACAGAGTTATATGATTTACCTGACAGATAGTTCAAAATAACTGTCATGAAGAAACTCACCAAAGTCAAGAGAACAATGTATGAATAAAGTAAGACTTTCAGCAAGGAGATAGGAAATATTAAAAAGTACCAAATGAATCATGCAGCAAGACAAGATAACTGAAAAATTCACTAAAAGGGTTCAACAGCAGAGCATATCATGCAAAAGGATCAGTAAACTCTCACAGACTAGTCATTGGAAATAATTTAGTCAGATGAGCAAAAATTCATAAGAATGGAAAGAAGAGAAGAAAGCTTAAGGGACTCATGGGACACCAGCAAGCCAACCAAAATATGCATTATGGAAGTCCAAGAAGCAGAAAACAGAACAGACCAGAAAACTCATTAAAAGATAAAATGGCTGAAGGCTTCCCAAATCTGGAGGAGGAAGTGGACATCCAGATCCAAGAAGCCCAAGGACACCAAATAAAAAGGCGCCAAGGAAATCTACGCCCATGACACATTATAATCAAATTTGCAAATGACAAAGAGATAATTTTGGAAGCAGCAAGAGAAAGTGACTTGTAACATATAAAGGAACTTCTGTAGAACTATCAGAAGATTTTTCAGTAGAAACCTTTCACACCAGAAGGGAGTGGGATGATCTATTCAAAATACTGAAAGAAAAAAATGTCAACCAAGAATACTATACCAGTGAAACTATCCTTCAGAAATGAAAGTGAAATAATTACTTTCCCAGACAAACAAAAGCCGAGGGAGGTCATTGCCACTAGACCTGCCTTAAAAGAAATGCTTAAGGGAATTTTTCAAGTTGAAATGAAAGGATACTAAGCAGCAACACAATAGCAGAAGAATATGTGAAATTCACTGGTAAAGGTAAATATTTAGACAAATACAAATTACTGTATTACTGTAATAGTGGTGGGTAAAATACTTTTAATTCTAGTTAAAGCTAGTATAAAAGTTAAAAGACAAAATATTAAAAATAAGTAAAACTAAACATGTGTTTAAAGATACACAATATAAACAGATGTAAATTTTGACAAAAATAACATAAAATATATTGGGGGTGAGAAGTTAAAGTGTAGAAATTTTGTATGCATTTGAACTTAAGTTGTTATCACCTTAAACTAGACTATTATAAGGTGTTTTATGTAAGCACCTTGGCAAACACACACCTAAAAAGCTATAGAAGTTACACAAAAGAAAAAGAAAAACAAATAGAAGCACATCAATACAAAAAATTTGACAAAACACAAAGGAAAGCAGCAAGAGAGGAAAAGATAGACAAAAGAATTACAGGACTAAAAGAAAACAACAAAATGGCAATAATATGTTCTTCTCTATTAATAATTACATTAGATATAAATGGGTTAAACTTCCCAATCAAAAAATAGAGTGGCTGAATAGATTTTAAAAAAATAAACAAGACCCAACTGTATACTGTGTACAAGAGACTCACTTTAGTTTTAAGGACACACATAGGCTAAAAATAAAGGGACGGAAAAAGATATTCTGTGCAAAAGGAAAATCAAAAGAGAGCAGGCATGGCTATACTTAGGTATAAGTTTTGTAAGTCAAAAACTGTCACAAAGAAGGGAATTGTATTATGATAAAAGGGAGAATATAACAAATTATAAACATACATGTATTTGACATCAGAGCACTTAAAAATATAAAGCCAATATTGTCAGCAGAATACACATTATTTTCAAACATACATAGAAATTTCTTCAAGATAGATAGAGCACATGTTAGGTCATGAAACAAGTCTAAAAAATTTAAGAAGATTGAAATTATAGCAAATATTTTTACTAACCACAATGGAATAGAACTAGAAATCAATAGCAAAAGGAAAATTAGAAAATTCACAAATATGTGAAAATTAAATAAGACACTCTTGAACAACCACTGGGTCAAAAAAAATCAGAAAAGAAAGTAGAAAATACCTTGAGGCAAATAAAAATGAAAGCACAACATACCAAAATGTGTGGGATACAGTGAAAGCAGCACTTTTATTGTGGTAAGTGACTATATTTAAAAAAAAATCTCAAGTTAACTTTACACCTCAGGGAGCTAGAGAAAGAAGAAAAATGAAGCATACAGTAAGCAGATGGAAGGAGATTACAAAGATAGCAGAAATTAAGAAAAGAGAAAACAGAAAAACAACAGAAAAAAATCAATAAAACTAAAAAAAATTTTTTAGAAAAGGTAATCAAAACTGACAAATCCTAAACTAGACTAATTAAGTAAAAAAGAAGACTTAAATAAAATCAGAAAGAGTAGACATTACAACTGATGCCACAGAAATAAAAAGAATGAAAAGTGACTATTATGAACAATTATATGCCAATAAACAAGATAACCTGGAACAAATGAATACATTCTTGGAAACATACAACCTACCAAGACTAACTCATGAAGAAACAGAAAGTCTGAACAGATTTATAACTAGTATGGAGGTGGGATCAGTAATCAAAAACCTCTTAACAAAAAAAGTCCAAGACCAGAAGGCTTCACTGAAAGGTGAATTCTACTAAACATTTAAAGAATTAACTGCAGTCCTTCTCAAACTCTTCAAAAAAATTGAAGAGGAACACTTCCAAACTCATTGTATGAGATCAGCATTACCCTGATTCCAAAGCCAGGACAGAGAAAAATGAAAACTATGAAAACTACAAGCCAATATCCCTAATGAATATAGATGCAAAAATCTTAAAAAAAAATAGCAAACTAAATCCAACAGTATGTTAAAGGATAATACACCGTGACCAAGTGGAATTTATCTCTGGGATGCAAGAATGGTTCAACTTACAAAAATCAATTAATGTTATACACCATGTTATTAGAATAAAAGATAAAAATCACATGATCATCTCAATAGACACAGAAAAAAATTGACAAAATCCAATACTCTTTCATGGTAAAAACTCTCAACAAATAAGGAATAGAAGGAAAGTACCTTGATATAATAAAGACCATATATGAAAAGCCCACAGCTAACATCATATTCAATGGTGAAAAACTGAAACTTTTCCTTTAAGACAAGGAACAAGACAAGAGTGCCTCCTCTCACCACTTGTATTCAACATAGTACTGGCAATCCTAGCCAGAGAAATTAGGAAAGAAAAAGAAATAAAAAGCATCCTAATTGAAAGGGAAGACGTAAAATCATCCCTGTTTGCAGATGGCATGATCTTATAGTTAGAAATCCCTAAAGACTTCAGCAAAAAACTGTTAGAACTAATAGATCCAGTAGAGTTGTAGGGTACAAAATCAACATACAAAAATCAGTAGCACTTCTATACATTAACAACAGACAATCTGAAAGGAAATTCAGGAAAGCAATCCCATTTACAATAGTACCAAAAAGAATAAAATACATGGGAATAAACTTAATTTAGAAGGTTAAAGATTTGTATACTAATGCCGGGCATGGTGGCTCATGCCTATAACCCTAGCACTCTAGGAGGCTGAGGCGGGAGGATGGCTTGAGCCCAGGAGTTTGAGGATGCAGTGAGCTATGATCATGCCACTGCACTCTAGCCTGGGTGACAGAGTGAGACCCTGTCTCAAAATAAATTAAAAAAAAAAAAGATTTGTATACTAAAAACTAAAAACATTGAAGAAAGAAATAAAAGAAGGCACAAGTGGAAAAAATCCCATGTTCATGGACTGGAAGAATTAATATTTTTAAAATGTTAATATTACCCAAAGTGATCTACAGATTTAATGAAATACCTGTCAGAATCCCAATGACATTTTTTAGTGAAATAGAAAACAACATTTCTATAATTCATATGGAACCACAAAAGACCATGAATAGCCAAATCAATCTTGAGAAAGAAGAATGATGCTGGAGGCATCACACTTCCTCATTTCAAAATATGTTACAAAGCTACAGTAGTCAAAATAGTGTGGTACTGGCATAAAGACAGATGTATAGGCCAATGGAACAAAATAGAGAGCCCAGATATATGGTCAATTGTTCTTCTTCAATCATGGTGCCAAAGTCACACAATAGGGAAAGGATAGTCTTTTCAACAAATAGTGCTGGGAACACTGGATATTCACACGCAAAAGAAAAATGAAATTGGACCCTTATACAACATATACAAAAATTAACTCAAAAGGAATTGAAGGTTTAAATGTACGAACTGAAACTGTAAACTTCTAAAAGAAAACATAAGGGAACACTTTATGACATTGGTCTTGGCAATGATTTCATGAATACGACATCAAAAGCACAGGCAACATAAGCAAAAATAAATAGTGAGACTACATCAGACTAAAAAAAAAAGCTTCTGTACAGCAAAGGGAACAATCAACAGAGTGAAAAGACAACCTACAGAATGGGAGAAAATATTTACAAACCATACGTCAGATAAGGGGTCAATCACCAAAATATATTAGAAACTCCTTCAACACAATAGCTAAAACCTATTAATCCGATTTTTAAAAGGAAGTAAGGAATTGAATAGATATTTCTTCATGGAAGATATAGAAATGGCCAAGAAGTATATGACAAAAAAATCACTAATCATCAGAAAAATGCAATTTAAGACCACAATGAGATATCACCTTACATCTCAGGTTGGCTATTTTCAAGAAAACACAACCCAAGTTTAGAGGACATGGAGAAATTATAGTCCTTGCACACTACTGGAGGGAATGCAAAATGGTGCAGCTGCTATGGTAATCAGTGTGGAGGTTTCTCAAAAAATAAAAAGTAGAACTACCATGTGATCCAACAATCCAATTTGTGCATATTTATCCAAAAGATAAATCAAGAAATTCAAGATATCAAAGACATATTAGCACTCCCCTGTTTATTGCAGCACTATTCACAGTAACCAAGATATAGAAACAAACTGAATGTCCATCAACAGATGGACGGATAAAGAAAATATGGTGCATACATACAATTAAATACTATTTGGTCTTAAAAAAGAAATTTTGCAATATGGACAACATTGATGATCCTGGAGGACATTATGCTAAGTGAAATAAGCTAGTCACAGAAAGAAAAATACTTTCTGATTTCACTTATATGAGGTATCTAAAATTGTCAAATTCATAGCATTAAAGAGTGGAATGGTGGTTGCTAGGGGCTGGAAGAAGGGAAAAATGGGGAGTTATTACTCACTGGGCATAAAGTGTTAGTTAAGCAAGATGAGTAAGTTCTAGAGTTCTGCTCTACAACATTTTACCTATAGTCAGCAATACATTTTGTTAAGAGGGTAGATCTCATGTTAAGTGTTCTTACCACAATAAAATAAAATTTAAAGGAAAAAACACTTAAAAAGAATATGCTACTTTTTACTTAAATTTTTTATTGTTTTTACTTTATATCAGGTAGTGTTTTATTAAACAAGAAAAAGCAGGGTTCAGTGATAATAATCTAATTATTACTATTAATAGAAACCAGTATGTCTTGCTTTCATCATCATTGGCCATCTCTAAGCTGAAAAAACTAGGAAAGATTTTTCATGTATAGATCATTCTCAACTTACTATATAGTTTTTATTGTACAAAATGTCCTCTCTCAGAACAGAGCTCCTTATGCTGCAAAAAGTTGATAATAGAGACATTATACAAATGCAGATATAAAAAATTGTAATAATACAGATATTATTATGTATGTTAAATAAAATAAGAGGTGTAACCTGGAATATAGTATTGCACAAAAAAGTTGTTTTCTACTTCTGATGCCCCTTTAGCCAGTGTCCAGGGCTTTGGACTGGCCAAATCATTTTATTTATTTGTATATGTGTCTTACATAGTTCAGTATCAGCTAATAGCACCTACTAGATAATAAATATTAATGTATAGACTTTTGCTCGTGACTAAAATATGTGGCACTCAAGTACTTTGCAGGCAACATTGTTTAATATCTGCTGCTACATTTTTTCCTTTACATTTTATATGCTTTTTTTACTTGAAACTGTTGATACTGGAGACTGGTTCTATAGGTGATAACAAGCCTAATTCAACAGGCTCTATCCCTATATTCTTTTTGATATATTAATAGCTTAATAATTTCCCTTAGAAAGTAAATTGTTACTATCATACCTGATATTAAGAAAATGTGCATTGACTGATGAGTTAGCGATTTTAGTAGATATTTTATTGTTTTTTTCTTGCAAGTTTTATATTAATCTCTTGGCCAAAGTCATGCAATAATGCAATGGTGTGCTCTGTAGCCTATAATATTTGGAGGAAAAGACTTCTCCTTTTTTATAACTGTTGATTTAAAGAAAGACAAGGTCTCTTAAATTTCTTATTGAAGTTGGCAAAGATGGAGGCATCTCTGTAATCTTATGTTGTATCCACCAGGATTGAGCACACTCTTCAAAATGTTGTGGCAATGTAATGCTTTCCTTTAGTGATTTTAGGCATGCCCACTGGCAATCTGGTCATAAACAGAGCAGAGAGAAGAACATGTCACCAATGGTTGGGAAAACTTTTATTGGTACTTTCTACAGAGGATCTAGGGCCACGATGGAAGACAAGAGAAAGATATGATGCTCTTTGATGGTTTATTCTATGTCTGGGTTCCGTTTGTTCCTTTAAAAACAAATCAAATGAACAAAATTCTTATTTTCTCATACCACAAAGGAAAATGGCTTGAGTTAGCAAAGTTAAAGTAACTTTTCCCCAAATACTTCAATTATTTGTAGGAAAAGATGGAATAGTATGGGTTTAGCCTTTCCTGGGAACTATGAATTTTGTATGATATGTCTTAACAATCCTACACATTTGGTATAATGTCATAATACCCTGATTGTAGCCTTTCTCAGCCACTTAACAAAATGAGATACAGATCATCTTACTGGTAGTCATTGAGACACTTCCTCCTGTTTTCCAAATATTCCTTTAACCATAGAAGGGTTTTAATCATCAAGGTCCAAAATCTTTAAAAGGCATTGTTTCTTTTTGTTATCCTAGAAAGCAGTTTGTAATTATTAACCCCATTCAAATTTTAAATGAAAAATTTAATAATAGACTAATGAAAATTACAAAAAGAAGAATTATATTTTTAAATGTTTTTATAGTATTGGAGCATTCTTTCAGAGAAACATTTTTAAAAGTGAGTAAATGTGGGGTGTACACTAAAACTTAAGGGGATAATATTTAGTAAAAATATTGCTATGGCAAAGTAGACATGAAAATTTGCAATTTATGAAGAGCCAAGCCTAATAAATTGACTAATAGTTTCTCCCTGTAATACTGCATTTTGGAGTCAAAGTCAAATATTAGTATATTTTAATAGTCATTTTTATAAACATGGGGAAAAGAACTTTCTGCCTTCTAATAATTTGCTACTTATGTTTTATTATCTATTTATCCTCTGTATTTATAATCTTCTAGGTTTCAAAATTTGGAGTGTGTTTTAAGAAAATTGTTATGCTTTTACAAAAAGTTACCAAGGAATTTAGGAGAAAATGTTTCTGTTTTATCCAAATTAATTAGTCTCCTCAACCAGTGTTTTCTTGTCATTCTTGGGTCTACCAATTATGATAGCAAAATCTTTGGATAATAAGTATATTAATGTTGATGAAAATAAAAATGGCCTTTTTATTGGTTTGTGAACCCTTTATTTTACTGTTTTTATTTAAATAAAGTTTCAAGAGTGGACACGAAAATTATATTCAAAACAAGTTATGAATAAAATATATTATTTTATTCAGTCAACCATATTTTTGAATATTATTATTATATAGTATTATTCTCTTTTAGGTAAAATCTAATTAACAAAATTATATTTTTAGAAACTGTAGTAAAGCAACATCTGTCTTTATTTTCAATACTATGAAGCTTTTAATTAACAGAAAACAACCATGGGTTGCTTCTTTAGAATACCACTAAATGTTAGAGACATCGTCTACTGTACAGGAGTGTCACTACTGGATGAAGATGTCTGGGAATTCATATGGATGAAATTCCACTCTACCACAGCAATTTCTGAGAAGAAAATATTGTTGGAAGCCTTAACTTGTAGTGATGACAGAAATTTATTAAATAGGTGGGTCAACTCATTTTCCAAATTTATTTGTATAATGGAAGTATTCTGTTAATCAAACTGCTCTGAAGTTGCATTTATTTTCTTGATTATATATTAGGTATCCTAAAATATATCTTCCTAAAGATAAGGAAGAGTGCCATGCTAGCATGACTAAGCTACTTCAGAGATTATATCTTTTTAATGGCTAATTAAGAAAACATTTCATTATAAGAGGAAGTGTTTACTATAAAGAATTTTAAAAGAGAATTTGCATCATCAAATCAGAATTATGATTTCTCCATCCACAAGATATTTTAGAGTTGAATTAATGTATTTAATTAAAATACCATGAGTTTGATCCTCTTTCTTTTATAAACAGAAATTTGTTCTATTGATAAATTTATATTAGTAAAGTTTGCACTGGACTACTCTTTTGAAGACCGTGACAAACTAGACCATATAACTTTAGTAAGATTATAAATTGTTTAAGTTATTAGACTAAAAATTTCTCCATAATTCTACTCTTATAGGCTTCTAAATCTGTCACTGAATTCTGAAGTGGTGCTGGATCAAGATGCAATTGATGTCATAATCCATGTAGCTCGAAATCCACATGGCCGAGACCTTGCCTGGAAGTTTTTCAGAGATAAATGGAAGATCTTAAATACCAGGTAGAAATAATAATTCAATCATTCATCCTTGAATGAGTAAATTAAAGCTGACATATGAGGAATAAAGGCCCAAGTTTTTTGTTACAGCTAAGATCCGTATAATATGATTCGATTTTAAAATATTCAGCCAAGATGGGTGTTGCCACTCCTGTGAAACTCGGAATTATTTTAATGATTCTATAACATTATTCATGTATTAAAGACTGATTTCCTTAATTAATTATATGTGGAAATATGGGAAATGCAAAAGATTTAGCCAAGCAACTTTTCTGGAGAATGTATCGAACTGTCCAAAGTTGAAGAAATCATATCATAAAACTCTCTATATCTTGAACATGTTATAGAAAAAAAATTATAAATCAAATCTAATGGTATTATAACAAGAAAACGTTAATTACGTCTGTAGAATTGTTTTAAATTTTCTTTAAATATGAATATCATAAAACACCTGAAATAAAACCATGATATAAAGAAGGAACATTAATCATCTGAATGAATGCATGATTCCAGTTGCAGTAAAATTTATTCCCAGGCATCTTGTTTCGTGGTGAGAATTCTTTAGCCTCAATTTTAGAAAATATTTAATTATGTATTTAAATATATTATAATACATGCTAATTTATTACGCTGATAATCTCTGTGGTCTTTTAAAATTAAATTTATTATAGAGCATGTAGACGCTTCATGTTTTTCTCTACCTTAAATGTTCCCAGACAGTAAGCAGACCTACTGTTCTTTCTCTTAAAAGCTGATATATAAACTTTATTATTTTAAGCACAACTTTATCAGTTGCCCTGGTATAATGAGTTTAATTGGAATGGATGTGTCATATTAAAACACATTTCTATCTACAGATATTTCATTGTCAAAAAGCACTGATATTCCTATGATACACATTGACTTTTTTTATATTTTCAGTTTGGAACTTGGAATAATTGGAATATTAGAGCTTGCTTTGTTGTTATGGATCTAATAGAGTGAATAGTCAGATACTTAGGGTAAAATCAATGTATACAAGCATTTCACTTAAAAAACATCAAATATCTACCAATTCACAGAGTTTCTTTAGGGAATGGTTTTGCAGTTCAGAGTTCAATGCAATGCATATATAGGCATATATCGTTTATTGCCTACCAAAAAATGTTTGGTTCCTTATATGCCTATTTTTGCTTCACTGACAGTTTGTGATCTCCATCCAAAAGGTAGAAAGGTTGAGGTTTCAGCCTATCTACAAATGTGATAGTGTTTATCTGGAGAAATAGAAGTGTCTTCATCTGCTCCTACTCCTCTGTCAATCCTTGAACGTTGGTGTTCATGGGGGCCCTGTCCAAGGCACTCTTTTCTTCCCACTCTGCAGGTTCTTCCTGATTTTAGTGGGCATCTACTCTCATGGTTGCGATCACTCCCAAATCTATGTCTTTAACTCAGACATCTCACCTAAGTTCCACCCTCTTGCCCATGGACAGTTGCCCATGGAGCTCCTCTTTTGGAGTGTGCCCGCAAAGCTAAATCTATGATTTTCCCCTTGTCCTCTTTCTCAGTAAATCTTATAGCCATCTGACTGGTCACTCAAACCAAACACCTGGAGGTCTACATAGGCTTCCTCCTTTCTCTGGCTATATATAACAGTTGGGCTTGAGGTCTTGTCAATTTAACAATTCCTAAATGTTTCTTAAATTCTTCCTCACTTTTCCTGCTACCTCTTCTCTACTACAGTTACTCCTGTGTTTCCGGTACCTTACCATAGCCTTCTGTCTCTCTGCTTCTGTAATTATACTCAGCACTATACACACACACATTAGCCTCTTCCCTTTGTTCCAAGAATCTTTCTGAAAAGCAAATGTGTTCTCCCTGCTGTAAAACTTTTAATGGTTCTGTGCCGCACTTATAATCTAAGCTCCTTAATATGTCCTCTGCATAACTCCTCAGCCTCTTGTTTTTCTATCCCCTGCCTCACAATTTATGCCCTCTTAATACCAAACTGCTTATAGTTGTCTGCACACACCATGTTATTTCACACCTCTTTGCCTTTGTTTATATTGGTCTTCTGACTAAAATTACTTTCTTCCCTGTTCAGAACTACTCCGTACTCAATCTAGATGCCATCATCTCCTGGAAGCCATTCTCAAGACCCCACAGCTAAAGAGACCTTCTCTGAGCACTGTGTATAATTTTATCATCACTGCATGTAGCCGCATTAAATGACAATTATCTGTTTATATGTCTAGCTCTCCAACTAGACAGTATAATACCTTCAAGGAAAGGATTGTGCCTTATTCATCTTCACGTGACAGTATAAGTAGAAACAATTGACACTGTCTTAGAAAAAGAATTTTTTTTTCCCAGATAGTAGGCCACTTTTGTAACCACACACTGATTACTGATGATCACTTACATTGTTATTGAATGCTTATTTGTTTGATTTTACTTAGCTAACTTTTTTCTCACGAAATAGTTAAATGTTAGAATTATAACAAATCACTGTGGCCATCCAGTTCAGTCCCCTCATTTTATGGATGAGAAAAATAAATTTCCAGAAGCTAAATTACTTAAGATCCCAAAAGTTAGGAAAGTATTAGAAAACCTCTTATAACAGTAGCTGGACTTTTGCTTCTAAAAACCCAGAGTCTTATTTTTAGTGTACTTATCTTATTTCTACAGTATGATAGCCTGTGATAGGTATCCTTAGCATAGTAGGATAAGATAATTCTTTCCAACTCACTGACACAAATTGTTCCTTGCCTGGATCAAAAGTCAAGTAATTGTGTTTGTGGTACAAGAAGTATACAATTCAAATGAACAACTAGATATTTTATTTTAATACCCACATGAACAAAACAGCTAACATTTTGGGGAGCATTTTTGATAAAGTTGTTTCAGTTTCTAAGAATGAAATAGGAAAATGCAAACGTCAGTTGTGACTGAGTGGACCAAAAGTTCTGTGTGACATACTGATGATGCCCAAGTTGGTTTTGCAGTCCTTGCTTTTGTAGAGATCCTTTTCTTTTACAGTGAGCTAGGTTACTTTGTAGTTGAAAATTTTAAAATATTTCTTTCTCAGGCTTTGGTTTAGAAATATGCTAGTAGTTCCTAAGTCTGATTTTAGAGGACCTCCTTTTTAAAAAATTACTATAACTTAGACTTCTCTGAAACACTGAGAACCAAATCAAGTGGCATCTGATGGTATCCCATAGCCACACCTCTTCTAACCTCCCTAATTCCCTAGAGAAACTGCCTTGAATGCTCAGAGATCTGGCAATCTTTGACCACATTGGTCAATGGAACTCTTGAGATAAACTCTAAGAAATCTTTATGGTACTATTTTTAAAATTACTACCTGTATTAACAATAAGACTTTTTTTTAAATCTTTTAAGGTATGGAGAAGCACTATTTATGAATTCCAAACTTATCAGTGGAGTCACAGAATTTCTTAATACTGAAGGTGAACTCAAAGAGGTAAATATTTTAAGATGAGTTCTAATTCTTTTCTTGTATAAACATATGAAATTATTCATTTAACCATTTCTTTCCAGCAGATTCACATCCATTCCTTTTACACGCATGCATATGTGCATACACACCCCCACATCTCCATATTAAAGACTTGACTCAATTCATTATTTGCAAAGATATTTCTAACATACTAAACATTAAATGCTTGCAAAAAGTGTTTGAATGTAATGATTTCAAACCCGGAGATCCAAAATTCACTTCAGAAATCATTGAGCCAGTCAGCTACTCTTCAAATGATTCTACGAATCTGGTTTAGGATTCACTGAACAATGTAACCATCTTGTCAATGACTCAGTATCTGTATAAAGGACTGAGGTTGATGGTTGAGGTACAGAACATGAGTGTTACTGCTTTGTAGTCAGTCTTAAACAGACAATGGATAACTGGACATAATAATAATGCTTCATGCTAGCTTGTTAAATGCAACAAATTCCCATGCATAAAAGGAAGCATATCTAGCAATACATATTGACATTAATAGTTAGTTTTAAAATTCTGCTTGGTACAATCACAAATGAATTTCATTAATGAAAATAAGCTTGAGTTTTTAAGGAGTAGTGTTCAGGTTGTAGAGTATATAACATTTCCTTTTTATGTTCTTTCTGGTTTATTTCTCTGGAAATTTAAACCAGCTGGTTTGGGGGATTTTTGTTTGTTTGTTTGTTTGTTTGTTTTACCGTTAACTCACATCATGAATATACAAGAGATGAGAAATAGGGAGGGGTAAGTAGGCAGGAAAGAGGAGCAAAATATAGATTCTTTTACTTGATTACAATGAGTTGGGCTTCAAATATCTATTGCCTTTTCCTCTGCTGCTCTTTTCCATTATAAAATATAGCTGATATTTGGCCTTGAGAATCACGGTTTCTTCAGTTTTCACTGACAGAATGCCTTATGCTGTGACCCAGAGCTAATGACGGTGAGCAGCATTCCCCTAGCAGCATCCACCCTGGCACCATCCTTAATATCTTCTGATGTTGCTCTGTTTCCTGTGATCATCCCCCGTGCACCAACTTGGATTCTCTCACACCATAAGTGAAGCTAAGCTAAGTCTCTGATTGTAATGATTTGAAATTCAGCTTTTATCCCTGCTATGTGTGTTCCCAACCCCGAAGGATTTAGTTTTGAAAGCCCCAGAACACTTTTTACTATATTTTATTAATAAAGGAAGTTAATGGAAAGGACTTTTTTCATATCCATAGGAAACAGAAAGTAAGAGCAATTAAATTAATGATTCCTTCCAATTTTCTCTGTATTTAAATGAAGTACTTTTAATTTCATGAGAATGAAATAATCTGAGAATGAAAGACTTATAGTCACAACCTGTGCAGCCGTTGAAGTGAACGGAGAAGTGAAAGATCCCTCTCCTTTTCCCTCTCCTCTCCCCTCCTTTTTGCTCCCTTCAATCTGCCCTGTTTTCTCTTCCCCTCTTTTATCCTCTCTCCTCCCCACCTCTTTCCTATGCCTTCTTCCCTCTTTCCTCTAACTCTGTCTGCCTTTCATATTTTCCTTGACTTGGTAATATGCAGGCCATAGGGGAAAAAAAATCTTTTAAATGGACATTTAATTGATTGTATCATATACCATTTTGTTTTACATATTTCACTTACATATTTAATTTTTTACACTTTATTTAATTGCCATTTTGATGTTTCAAGGTGTGTCCATCATGAAAGGTGCAAATCCAAAACTGGAACTAAATTGTGGCTTTTATTTCATTATCTGCAAAGCAGCTAACTTCACAATGCAAACTCTCAGTGGAATGAGTGATGAATCCCTTCACTAAGGAGTTCCTTGCTCTGACTTTGTAGTTTAACAGCTGCTGCCCGAGGCTTTTTAATACTTTCATCATCTCATCATCATCTATAGGATTGGGGAACACTCTTGTCAGGTGGGGTGGGGCTTTGGTTTTTATTGACAATAATTCACCTTTCTTAAAAGGAAAAGGCTGAGGAAAATTCAGTCATATTCTCCCGTAACTCATGAGCCCCATAAGCAGAGAACCCAATGTGCTTCCTTTAGATAGGCCATATTCTCATTTCCAAGTGTTTGTAGATCAAAAGGGAATCAGAATTTTTATGAATTCTGAAAACTCGTTTGAGATTTTAATCATGCACATCAGCTTTAGATGCATTCAGTAGAGAAACTTATTGTTCCATAGTCCCTTCCCCAAGACTGCACTCGGGTACCAGAAACTGGAGTTTCCTTTTAATTACATGGTTCTAGCAATTTGAACAATATTTCTCCATAAATTAATCTATCATTCCCTTAATTTTAAACTAATGGAGATATAACCTCATGCAACTTCAGAGGGCCATTGCCATTTTTCCATATTAATGTCCATGTCCACTAACCAATCCTTTAACATACCCATTTTTCTGCCTCTTATACCTAATATATAGCACTGTTGTAGAGGAGCATAGATCCTGTGCATCACAGACATGCCATTTACAGTTTTGATATTGAAGATATAAACCTCATGATAGGGCAATAGCTAATTCTATTCATTGATATACTTACTAAGAGTGTATTATGTTTTGCAATTTACTCTAAAAAATTGATTTTATGATGTTAGGGTCTAGGGTACCCTGAAATAAGAGTTTTTTTTAAATGCTAAAATCTTTTTAAATAGAGAAATTAACAGACATGCCTAGAAGTTTTATGCTAAGAAGACCAGGGAGCATAAACGACACTGCCATCTTACTAAATGTTATTTTGTAAAAGTGTCTAACTTGCAACATTTAAAAATAAAAGCTTAACATAGGATAAACATTTAGGAAATGCAAAAAAAAATTAATGGCAGCAGAAAACCTACCAAAGTGCTGAAGAAATAAGCAAACTGGAATGCTAAATACCTTCCATCTACCAGGAGCCCTCTCCAGGGCAGCAGTGGTCCATAGGGCACTGTGAACACGCTCTAGGACCAGAAAGATGGCCACTCTGACCATATGTTTGCCATTACAGCTGAGGAGGAATATGGGGCACAAGATTAATTTATGGCAACTGTGGAAAGTGGGCCAGATGTGTTCTGATGAATAAGCTCTTCTTAAGATGCATATGAGTCACCTCAGGCTTTCTGAGCTCATGAGGGAAATATTCTGTGCACTTAAATAGTGATTTAAGAAATGAATCTCTAGAGATCCACCAGTTACATTTTCTATTGAGAATTCTCTTGCAGGATAATCTGACCTACCATCCTTGTGTCAATAACACATTCATATTTCAACCCATAGTTTGCCTTTAAGGAGGAATTAAGAATTTTACTTCATGTGTTCAGCCTGGCTTGCCATCTATTTCATAAAGAGGCCAAGAGCATGCTCCACAGAGTTAAAGTTGCCAAAGGGTCATTTATCACTATCTGGTGTATTCAATGACTGCCTAGGAAAGAATGTAATAAAGCAGAACATATTTTAAAAGGAGTAGATGTAGTTTTTTTTTTCTGATTGACATATAATACATAAATAATGCCATTGTATTGTTATATTTTTGTAATAAAAACAAAAAATTCAAAACAGATAAAATGCCTTATTTGTTGCTTTAAGGATATAGACTGAATGAGTCTGAACATAAATATATAAATATAAATGTATTATTGTGTTAATCAGCCAAAGTTTAAAATTATGAGATATATATATATATATATATATATATATCTGTGGCACAATGCCTGGAATAATGGATATAAATACCAATCTTTCACCTTTTCCCCTTTGTCCTGTTTCCTTAATATGTGTGCATTTGATCAAATGTCAAATCAGTTTTAAGGACAGCACAGATAATTCTTTATTATACATTGACTATTTCACATATTAGCTATAAAAGCACAGTGATTTTGAAGTCTTGTTATCCACTGCTAATTCTGCTGGGCAAAGGGCTTTGTAGGAGAGTAGAGGATAAACTGAGAAAACCCATCAATATCATGTAATCAAAGTAACACTATCATAAGCAAACCAAGCTATCCATGGACTAATTTCTAAATTAATTCAGAAAGGTATAATTAACTATATTTTAACCCCCCTACCACCACCACCACCACCATTTCTCCCTGCCCCTGAGCCAGTCTTGATGTACTGCTTTTCCCTTTTGCCATATCCTCCATGTGGCGCCACCGCATGATGAGTCACACCCCACGCTAATTACGCCACATAATGTTTCTGTGTTGCAAGTTGATTTTTCACATTTGTCTATTAGCATCACAGTTGATTCCTTGCCAGTTTAAGACATGTCGAACGTAAAAGAAAAACTGCTAGTATTTAATCTTGAAGTAAAATCACAAGTATTCCCAGAGTATGTGAACTCTCTGAATAAAATCTTATATTAATAAAAACTATGACAAAACATTTAAAGCTATAACTCAAATACTCAAATTCTCTAGCTAAATGAGACCTTATTCTTTCTTTATTCTTTATAAATCTAGTTACTCAGGTGATTGCAATGTCATTAATCATCCAGTTTTCATAGTACCTTTTTTTTCCCACCACCCAATAACTTTGATAATCCCTTGACATTAAAGATAGCATCAAGCCGTATAACGCTTATTTGGAGAAGATGAGAAATAATTTTCTCTCTACAAACAAAAAGTGAATATTTAGTTTTTAAGGTTACTTCATACATTGTATATGCCTTGCAATTATAACTGGTTTTTGCCACAATCCTATCAACCTATTTTGAAAAGATAAATTAAATATGTCTGTTTTAATATCTACTCATGAAACATGAAGCTAAATTTGGTGCTATTTAAATTGTAATGTCCGTTCTTTTTTCCTTTCTGTTCCAAAGTCAATTATGTCACATCTAATTGACACAATCTGTTGTATTTCACTTCATTACCAAGCTCACTCCACAATATTAAATATACCTCCTGTAGTGATTGTGGCACTTTGTTTCAAATAGATTCTTGTTCATGTATGTCAGACATGAGTTCATTTTAAGACATGTAGATTTACCATTTAAAAATTTTGGTTTTCAGCTAAAGAACTTCATGAAGAGCTATGATGGTGTAGCTGCTGCTTCTTTCTCACGAGCTGTGGAAACTGTTGAAGCCAATGTGCGCTGGAAAATGCTTTATCAAAATGAGCTTTTCCAATGGTTAGGAAAAGCTCTGAGACATTAATACATGTCTCTTATAAACAACTCAACTCAGAATTTTGTGAGAAGACCTACTTTATGTGGAATGAGGAAAATATTTTACATGGAAAATGGCCAGATTTTCAGTGTTAAGATGTGGGAGGAATTTTTTTATTATTTTTTGGTTTTGAGGGATATTTTTTATTTGTTTCATTCATTCTGTTTTGTTTCTCTACTGGGTGTTCTTCTCTAAAGAAAATCTTGCAAGTGAAATTAGCCATGATTGCTTCAGCTGTACATTCATTGCTGTACAGGACCAAATCTGATAGTAATGCATGTTGATGTTGCAGTCAGTTTGGAAAAACATATTCAGAATATTCTGTGCATGGATGTATGGTCCTGCCTGTGTGCCAGCATGCTTGTTTAAAATGTCCAATGTTGTATGTGAATATATGTTACATCCAGGATGGGCATTATGCAAAAGCACAAAAATTATATATGACAATCAGTGTTGCAATGGAAGAAAAACTAAAAACAGGAATCATTCTTGGTCTTGGGCAATGTGAGAGGCAAAGTAGCCCTTTAAGTGATCAACATCACTTATTTCAGCACTTGGATTGTCTGGCAATGATTAATGTGGTTGCTAACTCATTTTCTTTGAGTTGAAGCTGTGTATACATTTAAAAAGGCATATAGATAGTGTATGCATATGTATATGTACATAGGGAAGCCCCGTATGTATATAGAATGTTGTACACTGCACATGTGCAAAGAATCTCTTCAGATCAAAGAAAATTTAACTCTTTTTATAAGCTTATAAACACTTGGAAAAAGCCTAAAAGAATTTATCTCAACATTATCCTTCTTATTTCCTAAGTTTCTCAACTGTTATGGATTTCCCATCTACTTCTTGAACAGTGGTCTATTCTACTACATGAAGGTGAATTCAAACAAAACTTACATGTGGATTAACCACTTTTCCAATTCTCCTAAGTAGCATCCTTGCATATAGATTCTGTCATCATTTTTGGTTAAACTTCCTATTGCATGAAACAATTGTGTAAACTTATAATTATCAGTGCTGAGAACGTATTTATTTTCCCTCTTGTTTTCCACCTTATTTGGGGTAGTCCAAAGAGTTAAAAGTTCTCTATGTGTTGGTCTTTCTGTCTGTGTTGCTCTAATCCTCTATTAAGCAGCCATACCTCAACTGGGTCTATTAGCATTTAAAGACCTTTGATGCCAGTTGTGCCATCCCTTAAGATGAGAGTTATTTGTGCTAATGTACAAAGCTTTTGTTTTGGCACTGACAGCTCTGTTCTATCTGGGAATTTTGAATAGCCATTTTCATGGCTGTGTGTTATGTAGCACAAATATTTTAAAATGGTATTCTCACCCAGTAAGTCAGCTCTTCAAACATTGCTTAGATGTTTCAAAATTAACATATTTTAAGTTTACCATTATAAATTACCAATACAACTACTATACATAAGCCAAATGTTTGTGGAACATTTCCTATCTTCCTGAGGTTTTCTATTCCTCCAAATCTTACAAATCATGGAAACAAATATATTTTAACACTAATAGTCACTGAATGCTGAAAAATAAATGAAATATTTTAGAAACTGGAGCCATAGAATTATTTTAAGTCTGTAGAAAAGAGGAGCAATTTTCTAATCCATAGAATAAGTATCACCAAAAATTGAATTTTATCATTTAAGCAGTTAATACCTATTTCTCATACCTGATTTTTCAGCACTTCATTCAATTAAAATACATTAATTTTAAGTATTCTGTGTGGTGTAAAGATGACATGGTAATGCTTAGCATAAAATCTAAAAGTTATCCCACCTATTAGAAGTGGTAAAATCCAACTACTACACATCACATATATGAAATCCTTAATTAAAAGGAAAAGTTCTGAAACATAACAATAATAAATATCACACTCCTGTGCAGATACCAAACATGCACTGTATCACCACTGAAGTCATGTAATAGAAAAGATAAAAAATTAGAGGTGGATGTCTTGTTTTGTGTCGTGAATTACTGAAAATTCTTAGTAGTTGTGGCATTTTTTTTGAGTAAAATTACCATTTATAGATTTGAGTTAGAAGCACTTTTATAGTTCTTTTTTCCTACCCACTGTTAATAATCGTAATCCTCTTTCATTATTTTAGTGGCCTTGAACAACTGGTTTAGCTACAATATCAAATCCTAATTGTATAATTATGTGCAATGTTCAATACCTCATATAATATTGTTCAACAGTATAGTGATATCAATGACATTGAGATGACATTTTTGTTCTACATATTTTTCAATAATTTATCCTTTCCAATGTTGAAATTATCTTTAACATTTTTTAGTTGTTTAAATAAGTAATATTTTCAAAATAAAATAACCAATGATATCTCTTGGAATATTCTGTAAAATGTAGTTATAAAATTCTATTTTCTACTTAGAGTTTTTATCTTTTCTCTCTTCTTTGTCTGTTTTACAAATCATATGTATGCATGAAATAACAAACTGTTTAAAGTGTCCAACAGTCTTAAAAATTTACTGTGCCAATATATTTACAAGAGCAAAACTTGGACTCAATTAGAAAGGACTAAATCATTTACCACATTTAGTATTAAACATCTCCAGGTAATTTGTAAATAAAAATGTTTCCCCATTTTTACACATTTTCCTTAAAATCTTCTTATAATCTTTGAAGATTTTAAAATATACAATCTCAACCTTTAAGGCTAATAGCCACAATGCTAGGTCTATTATTGAGTTTCAGTAACATGTAATTCAGCTGGGCCTTAAACTCACCTTGGTTTTTATTGTTTCTAGGACAATTATATCACAGGACTAAGATTTTTGTGATAGTATAATTTACAAATATCATGACTATAGTATCTTACAATGTTATTAAGGTTATATCATGTATTTATAAAATATATTTCATTTTCAAAACACTTTTACATATTTTATTGCACTCCTCACAAAAACAAAATAAATTTGTTTATGGAAAGCAAAGATGAATAAGGCCTGAAGGAACTCACATCAAAATAAATGAAAAAAAATACATAAAGAAATAATGGACCAGTCAGAATAAGGACAACACGAAAAATAATTATGTGCTACAGAGAGGAAGTAAATCACTTTTAGGTATAGATAATATTATGCAACTATTTTTATACACTAGTTCTCAAAACTTTAATGGTACTTAGTATAATTTTCATTGTTTGATTTCACACACTTAATTGAATTTTACAGAAATATGTAACATTTTCAAATTATAATAAAATCATATAGTTTAAATTGTAATAATTGGAATATAAATTGGAATACAATTTGTCCTTAAGAAAAGCTGTTTGAGCAATTTAGTAGTATCAGTGAGTTTCAGGAAAAATATTTAGTCTACTTATGAAAAAATAGATCAAGTTTTCTAAAATGATTTTAGCATAATATTTGTATGTTTACAATGTATTAATTTTAAATTAAATATAATCTTTAAAGCAGATCCAATGATATTTATACTAGGCAGTAATTTATTTGTTCAAATCAGTATATGTGAACTTGAGTGCAAAAATATTCCTGTAAATTATTCTAGAATTCCAAATTTTAACTATATAAGAGTAGCCTTTAATTCAATTGCTTTGAATTAATGAGGAAGTTTTTTTTTTAAATAAAATATTTTGTTTAATGTGATGTAGATTCAGGAAAAGTCTAAAAAATATACTCTAGTAATTTTTATTTCCTATTTTATTTAAAAAATTTTTAAATTTCATTTTAAAGTTTAAAGTTTTAAACCTGTCTTAAATATTTAATAAAAGCAGTTGTTAAAAATATATGTTCTAATGTTAAATACGCTACGTGTGTGCCAATGCATGTGTTTTAATTTTTAAATAGGTTTTTCACAAAGTGGCCCTACTAGTAGACTATGATTTTACCCCAGATTTTGAAAACATAGCACTATAATGTCTTTTATTTTGGATATTTAGTACATTAAGGATAGTCCTTTGAAGATATTTATCTTTTGGACATTCCTTCTTCATGTATTAATACACTAAGAAAAAAGAAAAACAAAATGAGTGCTTCTTTATTTTGTTCCCATTTAATTTTTTTGTGTTGTATCCATGTTAAATGAGTTAGGATATAGGGAAGGAACAAAAAGTTGAGTGTCTACTAAATGCCAAGCACTTTATAGGTATCATCTCAATTAACAACTCTGGGAAATGTCATTAGATCTAATTTATCAAAGAATAGACTGAGGCTGAGTTGTTATCAACTTACATAATTAATTAGTGGTATTAGCTGGGATTCAAAACTCTGAAGACCCAAGCCTTATATGGCTCAAATTAATAATTAATCTGTCTCCAGCATGGATGAAAACATAATGTTTCTCCATACAGACCAGTCTCTATACACAGGAGATTTGAATAAATATTTAGCTCACTTCATCGTTGTCATTGGATCGTTTGAAAGAAATGTTAATTAGTTCATTCTGGTTTACCACCCATTTCTTAACAAGTTACTTCATACGTTCTGTAAAAGATTTTCATCAAAATGTTTTACATTAGTGTGTTGTGTAGTGGGTTTTAAGCTATAATAAGTAATTAACAGATACTCCAGCCAATGACCCATGAAAAATAAGTGGACAAAAAAGGGGATGGATTGCAAAGCTTTTCACCAGTGGGCCACAAAGTGGATGTTAACCCTCTGTCTTTGCATGTGGAGGAGACATAATAGCCTAGCCAGAACTTTCCTTGTGCTTAGCGATGAGGTCAGAGAAGTATTTCTCTCTTTCTGCTTGGAACTGTGGATGGACTGCGATGGCTTAATTTACTTGAAGTTCCATTTTCAATGGGCCTACTGTGTATAGATACAGTCTAAGATAAGTGCTTTGACTTGCCTCTGCACAGGTCAACTTTCTTCTAATCACATACTTTTTTTTATGTCATATAAGTAAATGAAGGAGTGAAACATTTTATAGAAAATATTGTAGTGGAGTTAAGAACATCTGCCTTGAATGTGCAGTGCATTTATTTTTTAAGTTAATCAGTTAGTAGCTATCCTTTTAATCCTTGCTGGGTTCATAGTATTGCACTTGCTCTTGTACAAAATTCTGTTCCCACCTTTACATAGCTTATGACCTACTGCGTGAGAACATTCATTATTTTTTGTTGTTCATTTTCACTTAAAATAAGGTTATTAACTGCCATTTCTCAAGTAAAAAACATTTTTCAAATGAATTTCTCCTCAAATGTTGTATTCTACTTTTCAAATATTGTATAACAGCAATTTCACATTATCTGTGTATATGCTGCCTGTGCATCACCATGTATGAAGATATTTGCCATTTTTCATTTCTATATTTTAATCCATTTGCAGTTTTATAATCTTTGAAAACAGGACTACAAAACTAAAATAGATTAGGACTACGAAGAAGTTAATATATTGCCCACTTATTTGAACTATAAGAGAAATTCTACCTTTGATCTTTCATAATTGGCTTTCTGGGACACCACTGAATTTATCAGATAACCTTTTAAAAATATTATATGGACTATTCCTAGTGAATTTGAATTTCTTCAGTAACAAAGTTTATTTTCCTAAAGCCATTCCCCAAATGAACAGATTTATTTAAAATACAGCAAATGAAAGCACTCTTTTCTTTTCTAATGTTTTATGATTTAGGAATAAAAAATTTGTCCTTTTAGTAAATTCAAGATACTATAGCATTTACCAAATAACCTTGTGTTAGTTTAGCATATAAATGTTTTCTATGGTATGCCTTTAAAATTATTCAGTAAAACTTGAATCAATATGTATTCAACATGAAATTTTTATTCCATTCTGACCAAGCACTAATAATATAGATTTTTCTAAATGAGAAAATTTGTCTTCTGTATTTTAAGCAGAACAAATTTGAATTTTGCCTCTGATAATAAAATTTTGTATAGTAATGTGTAATTCATCACTGTCTTAATTTTCTGACATGTGCAGACAAGGCCAAAATAAATAATACCTTCTGTTTTTTTATGCTTCTGTTTTCACTTGAGAATCCATTTGAAAAAGTCTGAGTATATGTACTGTAGAGGTCCATGAAAAGAGAAAAAAAATCTCTCTTTTCTGACATGGACTTTTCAAAACTATACACGTGCTGAAGCTAGAATAAAGAAGTATGTATTTGTGCTATATTGTAAAAAGAAAAAAAATACCAGTTTGGTCTCCTTTCTAATTATATGCCTTTAGAATAAATGACATGATCTGCACTTTGGTAAAAAGTGATTTCACCTGAAATGCATTTCAGATTGCTTTTTAATAGGTTTTCCACATTCAGAAAACTGTCAGACTCTGAATTTCAAGAATAGTTTTCAATAACAACAGGGCTATAAAATATATATAATATGTCTCATAAGTAGTACTCAAAATGTATTTTTCAATGTCTCTGGGTTTTTCTCTTGCTAAGGATTGGCCAGAGAACATTAGAACTTGATTCTACATGGCCACCCATTTGATCCCAACCACAATATAATACTTTCTTTACAGAGCCATAAGTAATCCTCCTCTGCCATGAGCATGAGGGTAAGAAATGGAAGGCCTGCCAAACTAGAGTCAAGAATACTCCTATTAGAGGATATAGCCAGTGTCTACAGTATGTATGTGTGAGTAAATATATATCTATATGTATGTATATATCTCCAGTAATACATATTTTATATATAACTATATTATAAGATATACATATATTATATATGCCTGTGTGTATATATATCTCCAGGAACACATATACATATATATTATTTATTTCACTGTTCAAAAGATAATTGTGCTATAGAACAATCACATGAGTCAGGAAATGGCTACTGCAAAATATCAACTGGGGAAGCAGAGCATGGGTAGCATCTTTACCGGGAGAGGCTGTCAAAAGATCAGTAAATTATACCAGCATGATAGCAGAGATTCTCTCTAAAAATCACAAGGGAGCTTATAGATTCTGTCTCAGTAGGTGTTGGGTGGTGTATGGCCATCTGCATTTTGAACACAGATTGTAAGATAATTCTGGTGGAGGCGATCCATCTAGACTGCACTTGAAGAAACACTGGCTAGGTGCAGTGGTTCTCTGCCCTGACTTTACATTAGACTCACCTAAATTGATTTTGAAACATACTGATGCCTAGGCCATACTCCAAACCATTTAAAGAAGACTCTCTGGCACAGGGCACCAGCATCATCATTTTTTAAAGCCCCCGGATGATTCTAATATGCAGTCAGGGTTAAGACCCCCTGGCAGGAAGTACCAAATTGAGCATAAATTAGCTTAAGCCTTAGTTACAGAATGCACTGGAAGTACCTATTTTTCAGAAATCTAAGAAGTTCTTACCATTGTTTGACATTCTTTAACAAATACAGAAGTCCACCATGCGTTCTCAATTAGCTAGATAGTGAAAAGCAAACGAGGTCGAACAACTGACTTCACTGCCCTGCCGTGTCACTGCCACATGCAAAGCTGAGAATGGTACAGTGCCATCCAGATGGATGCCGCGTCTTCCCTGTGTCCCGACACTGACATTCTCCTGCCACCGGCTTTTCTTATAACCTTTTGTCTATAGTCCTGTGTAGATGAGTATGACTAATTCCACATCTACCGTTATTAGCAATAACAATTTTGCAACTTTTGTTTTGAAATAAAGGGGGGGGCCCCCCGGAAGTGCTTTCCGTTAAATGGCTCAACCTTTCCTTTGCTGAATGGAACATTTTTTTTCTGCTGCTCATTTTACAAGTCCTGACATTAGAGAACAGGCACGACATGCATTAAGATTGTTACAGCAGGGACACAAACACATCATAAACTGTTATTATACGCTATTGTCATCTGTATAATTTTTCCAGTTCTTCTTCATATTTTTTTTTACATTACTCCCACCTGTCTTTCTCTCGTGTGACCTGCCAGCTGAGCATTGAGACTTTTTCAGCAACAGACATTGTATTTTTACTTGGCATTGCAGAAAGAAATGGAAGTTTTAAGCTGTTTCTATATCAGTGTGCATAATAGAAAGTGACATGTGTTCCTGGGATTGTCAAACAAGACCCAAAGGGCATCTGGATACATTGAGACTGCTTGGTTGTACTTTTCAGTCTTTGTGCTCGTTCTTTAATCCTTTAGTTCTGGCATCCCTTGGGTTGTTAAAATTTCCTTTCCTTTCCTAAAATCTCCAGCTAATTAGGGATTTTAGAATACAAAGTTATCCTTTTTTTTCCAATAAAAGAAGAACTAGAAATATTGTCACCTCTTGAACATCTTAGCAAGCTGGTAGAGTGTAAATCATTTAATTGGATAACTCGAGTCATATCTGACCAAAAAAAGCCTCTAATTTTTTTATCCTCCTTTTGTTATTTTATTTCATTCTCCATCTTTCACTCTGTATGTAATTGTCTTCATAGAATTTAAAATTGAACCCATTTCCATGTAGAAAGTAAATTTTGCTGTAGAGTAAGACCTTCTACTTTAGTAGCTTATTATTAAGTTATCACAATTTCTTATGATGACTGACTTCACTGAGACATTTATGACAAATTCAGGTCTACCCAAGACTTCCAACAACTGCCTGCTAGGTAAAGGAAAGAAGGGAACTGCTTAATGAGCAAAGATCTATGTAGAAGTCCTAAAGCTAAATCTTAATAGGAATGGCTTCATTCCAACACTACTAGGTAAATATACACCAAAATTTAGCACAAGAAAAGGTATTGCAAAATAAACTTGCCATGTTTAGGCCGTGGTGAACTTCAGCTGACAGAGAATATGCAAAGATGCAACAGGTGTATAAACAACTCTAGGCAGTTTAAGTACACCACGAATATATTTTATAGACAACAGTTATTCTTGTGCTTGGTTGACCCAAATATTTTCCAGTGATATTTGAGTGAGATACTTGAATGAAATAAATGGAATGTTTCAGATGATAAACACAAGTTCCAAAGTAAATATTAATTTCAATCCTGTTCACACTGGCTATGAAGAGCAAGAGCTGCCTAGTGTTTCTGAGGCTTTGTGTATGTGTGTGTTCTGAATAGGAGAGACGGGAAGTGAGGAAAGGTTGAGAGTAGATGACACAACTTTTAACAAGCACATTTCCATATTAAAAATGAAATTAAAGTCCCATGTTACACAATAAAATAGTTTTCAATCTTTTATAAGCAATTTATTCAATTTGCTAGTTTGAAAATTCTCACATTCTTGCATATGAAATTATACTTGGTGATTCAGAGGAGAAATTTAGACTCAAGTGTAATATTATTACTTTTGGTTCAACAGCAAGTGACATGGGTTTCTAGAACTGTCAAATAAGATTCAGTAGATATGTGGATACATAGAAACTGGGTGTTCTCTTGAGAACAAAAGGAAATATCAAAACCTAACTTTGGATAAATGAAACTGAAAAAAACTCAAGTTGCCCTTTCAGGTTAGTAAAAAAATATAGGAACTCTGAAGTAAGGGTTAACATATGGGCATTTGCTTGTTCTGTCACAAATTCATTTCAAAATAGGGGTCCCCATGTGTTGTTGCTAGTCATTCTCAATTACTCAGATCAACTTGAATGAAGGCAAATGCTTTGCCTGAATTTCATGCACAAATATCTCATTTGCTTTCGCTATAGATGGTTTCCTCACTTACTATAATACTCATCACTTGAGATGTTTGATTTTGTAATACATACCCAGTATAGATTGGCCAAAATGAAAAAATAAAGAAAAATATCACTTGCTATGCCCTAGTTACTATACTTCTAGTAATGCTAAGTTCACAGTTTCCTTATAAAGATGAACTTGATCCACATAGCTCTTAGGTTCAATTAAAGGTCCAAAGTTTGAATACTGTTATGTCAAATCTCAGTTAAATACTGTCTGTTTTTCACACCCAAGCCAAGATATTGATATTTTGTTCTTTTTAAATTTTGCCATAAGAAAATTTGGGGATCCTGATCCTGTTATCCATTGTAACAAGTTCTCTCTATATATGTGAGTAGCATGCCATCTTTGTTCCCATTTAAACCATGAAATGAGATTTTTTTTCCCTAGACAACATTGTGCTATCAGATCTGATGCCTGCCAGTAGTTTCCCATTTGCTTAGTTGGGTAAATCCAGTGGTTAGGCTATGTTTATATGGGACTATATGTTGTTTGGGAACAAATTCTCTGTGCATATAGACTATGCACTGCCTTCAGGGCTTAATATAGGAGCTAAAATAACATGGTAACAGAACCCCACACTTCCATGTTTCTGATCGCTTTACTCTAGCTACCCCAGAACCATAGAAATGGCAGCTATTAACATACTATATAGCCAAAAAATGTTTTTAGTCTAATATTGGACCTTTAACATTTAGTAAAGATTAAAAAGCATAGCAGTGGCATGAGATCCAGGTGATTATATAATTTCACCTGACCTCTGTTTCATGTTACAGTATCAAGGAACAAAAACTTAATACTATTTTCCCAGTCCAATCCAAGATGTTGCAAGAATTTTCTTGGATAGATTTTTCATTTTGTGGCAGTAATATTGTGAATGTTTTCTATATAAAGATAATTTGGGAAGGCAGCACACACATGAAATCAAGTATGTGTGAAGTTGATAGAATATCAAGTGGAAAATGTGCTTTTTTTTTAAATCATGGAATCTCCCTTAATGGTGAACAAAAATCTCTTTAAAGAAACCACATAGACACTTACTTTTTAAAAAATTATACTTCTTGGTTAGTTCAGTTCTTCAACTAAAATTTCTCTCTCTCTTGTGCATTTCATAACCTTTTGGCAGCTTTATTGTTGAAAAGCAAAGGTACATTCATAATTGCACCACAGCAACGTGCATTTATCATTGGCAAAGGTTCTGTACTATAAATGAATTACTGTAATAGATGTGTCACGAAGTAGCATCTTATTATCCTCCTCTTCTTCAGCTTTCTCCACCAAGCAGGTCAAAGATGATAACAAGTGTTACGTTAAAGCGATATTTTTGAACAAATTAAAGGGATGAAATGAGTTTTAAGGCTTTAGCTTTGTAATACTTTAAAATGATCAACACCTTTTTATTCTAGTTATGCCTCTAAATCCCTAAAACACTTCTTGCTCTGTGCTGTCTTTGCTCATACTGGAAAGCTATACCGGCACTTACATTGTTCTCAATCAAGAAAATGTGATTGAGAATTTATTATATTTGAGGTTTCTGTCAAAAATTGGAAATAGATACCATCTCTACCCTTGAAGAATTTACAATCTAGTTGGGAGATAAAACCTATTGATATAAAATATCAAACAAGTGGGAGTACTGTGTACTCAAACCTGTATTAGATGCCATGCTGACATTACACTAACATAAGGCATAGTTCTTAGCCCAAAAGAAATTTTTCTTATTAGGCAAATAACAATTATACATGAAACAGAATATCATAACAGAATATAGGAAAACATATAATATATGTTTTGAAGCCACTATTGAGAAAAGGAAAAGTTGTATATGAACTGAACTCTTCAAGAAAGCTTTGTGGAGTAAATGGAGTTGGAGAAAGACTCCTGACCATTACCTGTGGTTTCCATGAAAGGCAAGATAAGAAGCTAGGGGATAGCTTGGGGTAAAAGGAATATTTAATGACGTAGGAAAAAGTTAAATAAGAAGGCCATAAGCTTCCCTTTTATTCATCATTTTTGTCCACCAAAGCTGGAGAAAGGCTCTGACTAGCTTTAATTAATTTTGTCTGATCTGATGAGAACAAACTCTTTTTATTTTGAGGACTATTTTTCTGAAGTAGTGATTATTATGGGAAGAATCTAAGATATAGAATAAATGTCTTCTTAAAATGTGAGTGAGGGAAATATTTATATTGGGAAAGGAAATAAACAAATACATATATAATCCTTCAAGTTTTTCTTTCATAGTTTTTACAATTCTTTATAAAATTTAAGTGATTAAAATTGAATTTTTCTTGTGTAGTATCTGACAATAAGGCTTCTGGGGTCTTTAAGAAACAAATTGACACTATATCCACAGATTAAAAAAGACTATGTTGATGAAGACACAAAATTACTTAACAAAATTAAGTCATATCCATTCATGATAAATATTGTCAGTAAAATAGGCATAAAAGGGAATTTTCTGAATCTATTAAAGGGCATCTGCAAAGATTCTACAGACATAATGCTTAATCATGAAAGACTTATTTTAAAATATACCCAAGATTTATTTTAATTATGTACATCAGGACACACAAAAATGGAAATGACTGTTATGAAGAAAGAAGATTTTATACTCACAGAACCCATGAAACAGTAGGCAAGGCCCAACATGCAGGGTCACATGGGGGAGGACCAGGATCAGTCAAGAGGCAGAGATAGAGCAAGGAGAAAGCAAGGGCTAGAGTCTTTTGGGGGTTGTGTGTGAGGAATAGGTGACACAGAATAAGTATGCTAAACAGGTTTATGATTGGCTAGTTTTAAATATTTCAGTGGGATCTGGGGTGTACAGACTGCCCCTAATTCCCTGATACCTGGCCCTGGGGTGTTTACAGCAGGGGGTAGTGGCTTGTGTGTGACAGCTCAATAAAGAAGGTAGTTGGGAAGTGTGGACTCTGGATTGGTTGGTTCAATATGAAGGGTAAACTCCTGGGTGAGTGGTCTGCTATCCCTGAGAATTATCTAACCCTGGGATGGGCAGTCTTTTACTGGTTAGCAAGGCACCAGATGCCAAAGCATCAAGCATGCAGGAAATAAGAAAATATGGTTTAGAAGTGATGTCAGTAAGATGGTGAAATAGGAGGTCCCCTCACAGGAAGTCCAACTAGCAATGATCCACAGACAAGAATGTCTTTGTGAAAAGCCCAGAACCTGGGGTAGAGGCTGAGACACCCCCGTGTACCAAAAAAATCAAGAAGAAACACATTATAAGGGTAAAAGAAACAGTTCCACTTAACTGAGTTTCTCCTCCCCTAGGCCGGTACAGTGCTATGCCAAGAGGATTCTCCTGAGCCTTTGGTTTCTCCAGTAGGTAAAAGAGAGCCCAAAGTGGACATCCAGCTTCCCCAGTATTCCAAGGACTTCCTGAAAGTTCTACTTCAGTCTTATCTCATGGGGAACACTGGAGGAATCAGCAAGGCTAGACCACCTGGGGTCAGCTAGAAACAAAAAAGGGGGGCAGGGCTCATAGCAACTGGAGTGCAGATCTTGGCAGTGGCACCTGACCAGAGAGACCTAGCAGCAACTTCACCTACCACAGAGCCAGGCCAGAAGCTCCACCTGGCCAGGAAACATGGAGGGAATGCTGCCTAGCTGTAGAGCATAGCCTCTGGCCCATATGACCAGGGAGCCCAGCCAGTGACCCTGCCCAGCCATGCTACAGTGGAGCCCATCCTACAACCCTGCCCAATTGCTAAGCAGACCCTGTAGCCTTTCCCAACTGCAAAGCCCAACCAACAATCCCACCCACCTGAGGGGCACAGACTGCAGCCCCACCCAAACAGGGTTGTCTGCATAGTGACCTCACAAGACCATGAAGGACAGCTAATGACTCTGCCAAACTACAGAGCCTAGGTTGTAGCCCTGCCCGATTGCCAAATCCAACCAATAGCACTGCCCACCCAGGGAGTACAGCCTGCAACCACACATGACCAGAAGAAATTTTGAAGCATAGCCAGCAGCCTTGCCTGACTTGGCCTTGGCTGAACACAGAGCTGAGACTGTAGCCCTGTCTGATGACAGATCCCAGCCACAGACCTACAGGATCTCAGAGCATAGACAGTAGCCTGCCCATTTAGAGAACCCAACAGCAAGCCCCATTTGGCTGACCCTACCAGCTGGCCCAACTAGAACCCCAGGCTGTACTGACTGGTGAACATCTTTCCCTGCCAAAGTGAACATATAGAGGCAGAAAGAGGTAGATGCTCCCTCAAATGCACAGAAACCAATGCAACCATACAAGGATCACAAAGAATCAGGGAAACATGACACCAACAAAGAAACTATTAATAACAACCTCCAATAATTGACCCCAAAGAAATGAAGATCCATGAGCTAACTCACATGATTCAGAATAACCCTCTTAAAGAAGTTAAGTGAACTACAACAAAACATGGAAAAATAACTAAATGATATTAGGAAAACAATATGTGAACACAGAAATCAACAAAGAAATAGAAATCCTCAAAAAAAAAAAAACCACACAGAAATCCTACAGATGAAGAATAAAATGACTGAACTAAAAAAATTCAATAGAGAGCTTCAACAGCAGATTTGGTCAAACAGAAGAAAAAAATCAGTGAACTTGAAGACAGATCATTTGGAATTACCCAATCAGAGGAACTAAAAGAATAAAGGATACAAAAGAGTGAAGAAAGACTACAA
This sequence comes from Daubentonia madagascariensis, assembly GCA_023783475.1. Taxonomy (NCBI): domain Eukaryota; kingdom Metazoa; phylum Chordata; class Mammalia; order Primates; family Daubentoniidae; genus Daubentonia; species Daubentonia madagascariensis. The sequence goes on along the minus strand of JAKFHU010000600.1, from coordinate 43,483,150 downwards.
GACTTACAGTATATCATCAAGTGAAATGGAACAGGAATTACCAAAGACTGAAAGGGAGGGGTGTTCAAAGGATACAAAATTTCAGTCAGATAGAATGAATAAGTTCAAGAGATCTATTACACAACATTATGACCAAGGTTAATAACAATATATTTATTCTCTTCTTGAAAATTGCTAGGAGTGCATTTTAAGTGTTCTCATCACACACACAAAAAAGATGTGCAAGGTAATGCCTGTGTTAATCAGCTCAGTTTAGCCATTCCACAATGCATACATATTTCAAAATAATATGTTGTACTGAATATATATATATACATATATACACACATATAATTTTTATTTGTCAAATAAATAAATAAATCCCCCCAAAATTTCAATCTAAAGCATAAAGAAATAGAAACAAATTGGCAGGAATGTTGTAAGTGTATTTCTTCCATAGATCAACATGGACATGGGATGTTTGTGGAGGCTGACTATACATCAGAATAATCCTAACTCTGTGTATCTGTTCAGAGTTCCCTATGTGTGTCTTGGCTTTAAACAATTTCTCCAGGCTTCCTATACTGTGGCCAGTTCAAACTTCCTACAGCCTAGTTTGGATCATGTTTAATGATTCCCTTTGGTCTGTTGAAAAATGTAGTTTGCCCTAACATTCAAGATCTTTCACAATTTGCCTTTGATGTACTATTTATTCCTTGGTTTTCATTCTGCCACACACCATGCTTTGGCCATAGTTGCTCTTAACTCCTTTGCAAACTTTTTGTGGTGATGAAAATTTTAAAAATTATCATTTGCTAGAGGCTGATTATGGGCTATTTACCAATTATATGATGCTTTTTTTTCCCCTGGAGACTTAGCACGCACTCCCCCCACCCCCCACTCCCTCGTTGCTTGAGCCACAGGCTGACACACATAAGGAATGCTAGGTTCCTTTTCTCCAGTAGAATGTTGTGGAAGGGCAGATGATATGTAAAGTAGGAATGTGAGTGAGAATAAAATGTAAATGAGGGCACTTATGCCCAAAGATACAGGAGACAGTAAACACCCAATCACTGGCAGTTTGATATAGGAGAAAGGTAATTGACTTCCCTACCCCATCCCTGCCAAGATAATCATTGGCACATGCCAGTAAGTACTGTCCATTGCCTGCAGGGATACAATGAGCCAGACTGGCACCAGTAAAACAGGACAGTCACTCAAAGCAGGCCCACAGAAAACCAGTAACTGCTTGTTGTTTCAGCAATAAGGTCACCACTTTGCTTACCTCCCCTTGTGAGCTCCCTGGTATGTCTTCCCTTCAGGAGTCCTAAAGCTGTTTAGAAGACCTTGCCCAGTGATGTGAGGACCTCTTGTTAAAACTTTATATACTCTTTCATCAATCTGGGGGCAATTCAGAGATAATTTTGGAGTAGCACTATTAAATTTGTTCTGTTGCTGAACTTTAAGACTCCCCATTTTCTAGAACTGCTCATCAAAAAACTATTATTATTTTAATAGGCTAATAGGGTAGAAGAAGGGATTCCAAAGCCTCCTGCAGATATAAAATAGTATAGCCTCACCTTTCTCTATCCTTTTGTTATTCTATCATTTCTTTCATCTGAATACTTTATCCTTTGACCACTGCCTTCTCAGTGGTATTTATTTTTTTAAGACTTTAAGTACATGTTCTTAAAACATGGTACTTGGTCCATTTCTATCTCAATCACCTGGGGTGCCGGTTAGAAATACAGATCTTACACATCAGAATTACTAAGGATGGTCCAGAAATATAAATTTTAACAAGCTCCCCAGGCATCTTTTATGCATGCAGAAGTTAGGAAACACTGTTCTATTCAAATGCCATGAAGTCTTTCTCCTTCCCCTGTAAAACCAATGTACTTTCCCTGTCTTTGAAATTTCTAAAAAGAGTTTTCTTTTTACCCTTTCTATAATATTAATGATATTTTGTCTTATATTATAATTTGTCATAACATAGTGGTCTGTGCATTGGTTTTATTCCCTCTGTAATAGGTATAAGCTCCTTGCATGTGAGCCCTGTGTATCTCCAGAGCATCTGGCATGGAGCTTTGCTTCTAGCAGGTCCTCAATTCTTATCTCTAAGAATGCATGAAATGTCACCTCCAGGCCTTTCCCCTGCTCTTCTATCAATGCACTGTGAACATAAGCCACAGTGTAACTCTAAAATGCTTGTACCATATTAAAATAAATGAACTGCTTAGAAAACCTCTTGCTTGAACTAAGCTTAGTTCACAGAATTTGGTCCCAGATAAATAGTTGACTCAGGCTTTTTTGTTCTCTGTAAATCTCCTTATCAGCAAAAGGTTTATTTTTGAAACTCATGGCTCAATATAGTGAAAAGTAGTCACTTGAATCAAGAACTAAAGAACGGTTCATGGTTCAGGTCATAAAAATTACCTATATGTCTGTCACTGGTGAATCATTTATGATGTCCTCAGTGCAGTCTGAATTTTCAAAAGGTTAACTTTGTATGTGCATTTTTAGATTGTGCATGTTTGTTTAGAATATGTCAAGCTACAAAAAGGGCATTTTCTTAAAATACCATTGTAGTTTCTACAAAATCCAAGCGAATAAAGAAAGCATACTCAAATCAAAGATGGGAAACATGGCTTGAACTTCAGTTGTCTAGCTGCAATTACCATGAGACTATTCCTTGGTGTTTGGTTTTCCTTAAATCAGGATATAGCCTAACCACTCGAAACATGTGTTGCTACGGATTTAAATGACCTGAATGATTTGTTTTGCTTTCTAATATAGAATAGACATAGTACTTTCTCTTATTTTTTTTTACAAACCGGGTAAAATCTAGTAAAACACACATGCATACACAGAAAATGTAATTAAACTACTGATTAAAAAAAAGCTTGAAAAGAGAAGATGGATTTCTCTAAGCTTGCTGCACGTATTGCAGGAGTTTTAATTAGCATGCAAAACTGCATCTAAGTAAGGCATTAAATAAATATTTATTATTTATACTAATCATATTAATGAGTTACACTAGACTTGACATCTAAATAATATCCATCATAGGAAGGATATCACAGAGGACATACTTTTACAGAGGTGAAATAGATACACTTAAATATTTTATAGATTTATGCCTTTCTCAGATGATAGGGGAGAAAAACATTTTAGGGAGCAAATATTTTAGGCAACAAAAGCCTAAAGTTTAAATAAAAGGTGAATGCAATATTTTAAATTCAAAAGAAAACTAACTTATTAGCATGACATCAACAAAGTAATATAAATGCAGAGAAATAAATTGTCAAGTGTTAGCAAGTACATGTTTTAGAAATATAAAGTCTCCTTACAATCAGGTATCTTTTGAAAAATTCCAAGGAAACTTGACTCTCTCTCAGTCAACTCAATCAGTTGCATCAACTATCCCCAAACCCAATGCTCTCTGTCCAACCTTTTTGGATCATTTGCATGTCCCAGGCCTAAAACAGGTTTGAATTCCTACAGAACATTTCTAAGTGTGTCTTGTTGCTTCCTGTCTTCTCCTTGCCTCTCCTCCAACTCTAAGATTCCATCCTACACATCTCTGCTAAAATGATTCTTTTTAAACGTTGTTTTCATCAAATCACTCCTCTGCTTGAGAATTTAGATTGACTTTCCATAACTTGTTATATAAAATCCTAACTTGCCTTACAATAACATCTTTCACCAACTGGGCTATCCCTCCATCCAATCAAATAGTCACCACTCTCAGAAACGTGTGAGTCTGTATACATTACATAATATGCTTGGCGTTTTTAGGGAAATTGTGAAAGATTTTTTGAAAAAGTTTATTGATGCCCTTTCAGTGGAATGTCAGATATTATTTAGGATATTTTCTGGAGTTATTTTATGGTGTGTATATCTTTGAGTTGTTTTTGGCAGGTGTATTTTGCACCTTTCTAGAGATGAACATCTGGATGGCTGATGACAAGTGTGGATATTTCCTGTCTGTAGTGACACAAATGATTCCTGTTCATGGTAATTTAAAGAAAAATTGGTCTTATGAAAATTAAGACTCTCTACTGTTTTTCACATCTTACTAGTGCCCTCATTAATTAATGAGTTAAATAAAAGTGTTGAATTGTGTTAATTTTATATTTTTATGAGTTATGTTTTACCCTTTTGAAAATTATAGTTAATAGGGTTTACTATATATAAGTCCTTACTGCCTTCTTTGCCTTGTAAGTCTCTACATGTCACCTGCCCTCTTCTCTTCCAGTACATACCTACACACTCTTTGAGACTCAATTAACATTCATCCCTTCCCAGAATTCTTATCATGGTATATGTTAAGAGATAACTAATGAGGGAATTAGTAAGATGTTAAAAGTCATTCAAAGAAACTCAAAGAACCACACATGAATGCTGATATAACGTTGCTTAATAGATGAAAAACTAGCAAAACTGATCAATATCCACAGAGCAGTAATCAACCAAATCCCCACCAGACACACCTTACATGTCTATCAATGAAAATAACTGGCATTACTGTTGGAATTCTATACTTTGCTGGACACAGTTCTAGGCACCAGAGATATAGTAGTTAACAAAACAAAGTCCCTGCCCTGCCTTCCTGGAGTTTACTTTTCTTTTTGAGAGAGAGACAATGTCCCCTCTCTCACCCAGGCTGGAGTCTGGAGTGCAGTGGCGTGATCATAGCCCACTGCAGCCTCTAACTCCTAAGCTCAAGAGATCCTCCCGCCTTAGCATCCCAAGTAGCTAGGACTACAGGCAAATGCTTTCATGCCCAGATATTTTTTTAAAATTTTTTTTGTAGAGACTGAGTCTTGCTATGTTGCCCAGGCTGGTCTTAAATTCCTGGCATCAAGAGATCCTCCCACCTTGTCCTCCCGAAGTGCTAGGATGACAGGTGTGAGCCAGTGAACCTGGCCGAGTTTACATTCTTGTGTGTGTGTATGGTGTGTGGTGGGGAGTTGGAATCAAATATTAAACAAATAAATATGTAATATGGCCTTACAAATATGTGCTATCTATGAAAAAATACAAAGCAGGATATAGATGCTAAGTAATGTAGGGTAAAAAGGAGTACTAATTTCTATGGAGTAATAAGGAAAGAACAAAAGGGAACAAATCACGAGGGTATAGGAGTTAAGAGTAGAGAAAATTTCACATGCAGGGAACACTGAGTGTGAAAGCCCTGGAACAGGAGCACCAGAGCCCAAAAGGGGCCTGATGTAGCTGAATATAATGAGTCTCAGGGAGAGTTCTAAGAAATGGTCCTTGGGTGAGTATAGGAGCAGGAAGATGTGAAGAGCTCGTGATGAACTTTTTGTCCTCTTTTGGGACTTTGATTTTTTCACTTTGAAGGAAATGGAGAATTACTAGAGAGTTTGAGCAGAGGTGGAACATGATTTGACATGATTTCTGACTGCTGTGGGGTGTATAATTTAAAGGAGTCAAAGGTAAAGCAGGCAGACAAGTTAAGAAGTTTCATGGGTTGAACTGTATCCCCCAGAAAGATAGGTTGAAGTCCTAATCCCCTGATACCTGTGAAAATTACCTAATTTGGAGATAGGGTCTTTGCAGATATAATCAATTTAAGATGAGGTCAAACTTGTCCCTAGTCCAGTGATTGGTATACTTATAAGAAGAGGGGAATTTGGACCCATCACATGAGAAGGCCTTGTGAAGACAGAGACAGAGATTAAAGTTATGTTGCCACACTTTAAGGAATGCCAAAGGGTTGCCAGAAACCACCATAAACTGGGAAGAGGTGAGGCTATAGATCCTCTCCTAGAGCCTCCAAACATCATGGCCCTGTCGACACCTTGATTTTGGACTTTAAACCCCCAGAATATGGGAAAATAAATTTCTGTTGTTTTCAGCCACTGAGTTTGTGGCACGTTTTTATGGAAGTTCTAGGAATCTAATATCAGAGGCTATAGCAATAATTCATGTGAGAGATGGTGATGACTTTGCCAGATTGGTACTGGTGGGGTCACGCAGGGTACCGGATCCAGGATACTTTAAAGGTAAAATCAACAGGATTTGCTGACGCATGTGTGGGGCAATGGAGAAGAGTTAGAAGTAATTCATGAACAAATGCAGCCTTTTATCCTTAAGAATTGAACTCAGGAAAACCTGACAGCCATATTTCTGAACTATAGTGACAGATATCTAGGATTTTTTTTACTGCAAATTTGCAATGGAGATCAAGCCTAGAAGGGTCAATTATAATGGGAGCTGTCCACCATAAAACTTATTCTATGTACTAGGCTCTTTATATACAAGTGCCATTTAATCCTCCCAAGACTCCCACAAAACAGACATCGTTATCTTCATTTTATAAATAGGAACACTTCACCTAAAGATATTTTGTATGTACTCAAAGAAGTGTTAGAGGAAAGATTGAAACACAGATTTTCCTGATGTCAGGAAGTGAACAATGCTTTAGAGAACAAAACAATGTTTCTGAGAAATTTGGATGCTAAATAAAATATTCCCTTTCATTTGTTGCTTAGTTTTATGGTACTGTTCGTATATTCTTAGAATACATAAAATACTCCTGCCTTTGTTGTTTTTGTATCTTCATGGAACTTAATTTACTGCTAAGTATGAGTAGACACTCAAGGAATATCCACTGGATTTATGTTAATTTATTAACCAGCCCTTGGTATTAGACAGATTTCTGTGATGTTTTATTATTCTATATGATGTTACCTGTTTATGCATATACTATTATAGGGTAAATAATATTTCTTTACATTTGTATAATACTTTACAATACGCCAGGGACTTTCATACTTATCCCAATGACACTGACAAGGTAGATAATGGTTCCTGTTATCTATTGCTGTATACCACATCACTCTAAAACTTAGAGGTTTGAAACAACCTAATCATTTTTTAAATTATTTTTCATCATTTGGGGGCACAGATGGTTCTTGCCCAAGGTTTCTCATGCAGCTGCAGTCACACAGTGGCTGGGCCCAAAGTCATCTTAAAGATTTCATTATTTACATGTCTAGGATTGATACTTGCTGGAGTTCTACTTGTGCTGTTTGCTTGATCACCTACACATAGCCTTTCCGTGTGACCTGGGCTTCCTCATACTCGGAGACTAGATTCCAAGAGAAAGCATCCAAAGTGATAAGAAGTAGATACTGACAGTTTTTAAGGACCAGGCCTGGAAACTGTCACAGTATGACCTCTATTGAATTCTGCTGGTCAGTTACAGAGCCTAGGTGCAAAGAGAAAAACGTAGATGATGGACAGCATGCCCAAGAATTTTAGAATCACATTTAAAACTTCCAAATGAGGAAAACTTAGTTGTTTCAACTGAAAAAGTTGAAAGTTGAAAAACTAATAATCTTGCCTAAGATCGCAGAGTTAATAAGGGATTAAAACCAAATTCTTACTTTATTATACTTTCTATCAGAAGAAAGCAGTGGAGTAGAATGTTTGAAAACTTAGTATCTGGAGTCAGATTGTCAGAATGAGAATTTCAGTTCTACTTTCTAGCTCTGTGATCTTGAAAAAGTAACTTTGGTTCTCTTGGTTTAGTTTGTTCATCTGTGAAATGAGTTAATAATCATACCTAATACAGTGTAGGGAAGTAGGAAGATTAACCAAGCTAATAAACATAAGAACTCAGAACAATGCCTTCCATATAGTAAGCAATCACTAAAAGAGTTGGCTATTATTATACATTTCACAACTGGCTGGAAAAATTTACTAAAAAAGGTAATTTTTTGGTTTAAGTTTATACATGCAAAGCATGCATGGATGAATTTTAAGTGGCAAATGACAAAAATTTACAATATGATATGATGGGTGCTCACCCAAGTGGTTGGCTACCTTTCTTCTGTGCTTTCATTCCAGAGAATCATATCTCAATCATTATACTTTCTACATTGCATAGAAATGATATCTTTATCTGTTTGTCTCCCTACTAGAATGTCAAGTCAAGGAGGGTAAGACTATTCTTATTTTCCTTTAAATCTTAGTGACTTATGCAGAATCTGGTACATATTAGGAGTTCAATACTTTGGTCAAATAGATATATAGCAGGCCCATGCATCGGACTAAAAATCAGAAGTAAGGGAAGGGCACTGCATTCTGTAAAGATTTTCTTTTGTGCAGTTTTGGGCTTATGATACTCTGGAAATTTCAAAGAAAGGACAGCGAGGGAAGCACAAACGGGGATCATAACCAAACAAGCCCGTTACTTCAACATTCATTTATTAATTCATTCCCTCATCCACTAAGAGATGAGTTTTTTCTTTATCTCCTTACAAATAGTATTAATGTTCAATTATTTTAGAGATAATTTGTTATGTATTATGCTGTCCAGCCATTCTGGGTTAGATAGGGCTCAGCACTATATTTATAATCAAGAGAAAATACCTTACATTTTGAATTTGTTATCAAGCCTGATAAACATTAGAGGCTGCAGCCAGGTTGGAATACACAGAGAATCAAGGAACTCCCCTGGTCTAAGTACTTAGTGATTTAAATATATTTTTTAAATTTATATTTTATTTCGATTTTTAGTGGCCTTTATCTTTTCTGTGATGTTGGTAATCCCTTGAGAAATGGCAGACTGATTTGGAATTCTAATCCATAGAGTTGCTATGAGGAAAATAATTATAATAAAGCTATAAATCCCCTAGATTGGTAATTGAATGAATGGGATTTTGATGCACAGAGGTCTACTAACACATTTTAATGCTACCCTTCTTGGAATGTATGGGAGAGTCCTGCCTTGTTGCATATTACATAAGGTGGTCATTAAATGTAGATTATCTTTCAAAGGAGAGGCAGAGATTAATGAGCAAAACCATAGTGAGGCATTAACTGAGCCTGATGAGAGAGCTCACATAAAAATCCAGCAAAAATATTCATGAAAGAAGAATAATTGCAAAGTTATTATTGAATGATAAATTTGAAGAAAGGGGCCTTACCTAAAAAAACAGATATTATTATATTCAAAAATGTTTTATAATACTTTAAGCAATTTTTGACAATTTGGTTTAAGATATAAACACTGAAAATGTTTGCGTGGGTGTTTTCTTGATGTTTTTTGAGTTTCCACTAACTTTTCTGTCTGTAGTCAGCAAGTTCTAGATCATAGTTAAGAGAAAAAAATTAAGAAAATATCTCCACTTCTGGCTCATTTACATTGTCTACCTCTTTCCATCCCACCCACTTTGAAAATATTAGGAAAGCTTGATGCTAAGGAAATGTTCTTCTTGCATTAGTTCAGTCAGTGTGAACTTTTTCTTTCTGTGAGTAAATACTTGGTTCTCTAGGGGCTTAAAATCTCTCATAAGAAAAATTACTCAACCAGTGAATGAGTTAATATCATTAGAAGGAGGGCACTGACCAGCTGTTCTCCTCCTCGGGAGGCAGAATCAGAAGAAATAGACTTACATAGGAAATGGAAAGTTATAAGGAAGGAAACCTTACTGATGACAAGGTTGATAGAAGCCAAGCGGGTTCAAGCTTTCTCCTGAGAGTAAATGTGACCCGGTGGATGAGAGCTAGCCTGTAACCTGAGATAGATTTCTGACTCTGCACCTTCCTAACCAAGTCTGTAGCCTTGGACAATTTGAACTTTCCTAGCCTCCATTTAATCAACTGTAAAAAGTGGGGGATGATAGTATTTAACTCTTAAAGTTATTGCATGGATTTTAAAATGATTTATATGAAACTCCTGCCACATAATTGACAGTCAATAAATGGTAGCTATGATTGTTATCACTACCAGTGATTCAGGGACATGTAATCTCACATCAGTTCAAAGCGATTTCAGTGGTAATGATTTGCCCAGTCTTCATTTGGAGGAAAGGAAGCTTGGCAAGTAATACACAAAGTGGTTCTTAAAAAACATGACTGATAATGGTTATTTTTCCTTTAATAATAAGAGAGAGAGAATGCTCAATATTTCCTGGAGGAGGAAACCCATTTTTCTCTAATGGCATCTCATAATGTGCTCCTGCCTATATTCCTGCCATTCTAATTTACAATAATATGCTAATTTTATGCTTGTAATCTTAGATTGGATTAAGTGCCAGATTTTTAGAGGAATAAATGACAAAATATATTTCTTTTGGAATATTTTTATATAGAAACATACTTAAATACTTCCTATGATCCAGTGGTTATATTTAGCATGCATATCTAAAACCCGATCACGACTTACTCAGCTTGGCCTTTTTGAGTGCACTTTTGACGGTAATGTACAATTGTTTAAAAGAAAAGATTTTTATTTTTTTATTTTAATATTAATTATAGGGTTTTTAGGGAGAGCATTAAATAACTCTTTGGCCTTTTTAAGTTTCTACCTCTTTTTTGTCTGTTTATATTGAGATTAGAAATAGTTCTACTCTTTGATTTGTTTGTAATTTTTCTGCAATTAGAACAAATGCATAAATTATATCAACATACATTGTGTGTAAAACCCAGAGCTACACACCTTGAAATTGATATAGATGCAAGCAATATATATTTCCAAGCCATGGAAAAATAAAAACCTAAATTAGATTAATCTATGAAAGTATTTAATGGCTCCCAGTGGTTTTTTCCTACAAGATGAAAAATGCTGTGGGCTTCTTACCACAGAGATATTCTTCCCTAAACTGGTACTGAGTACTTTTTTAGCTATATTGAGGAAAGGAGGCAATTTTCCATCCCGCAAGTAGAATTTGGTTTTTATTTGCCCCTATTTTTTTTGGTGTGGCACTGTCTAGCTTTTCTATGAGAGAAGTTAAATGGAGTGCATTTTAGATTGCCCTTGCTGATAATATTTAATTAATTAAGAAGTATTAACAATGTGCTCTATATTGTGATAAGTACTCAAGAGATTAATACAGAAGAAACACACACAAAACTTGTCAGCAACATGTTTACTGAAACATTTTTTATAAGGGTAAGATTTATTTATAAGAAGTAACTTCTGTATCTCTCTTCATTTATTCTACTCCTTCATTCCTTCACCAAAAATTTATTGAAAGATACCACCTTCTAAAAATGTGCTAGTTTTAGGGGTTACAATGAAGAATATAAACGGCTCTCATCCTTATGGATCATGCAGCAATGATTATGAGGGAGCTATAAACAGGGAACAATGGGCACATGAAGGAAAGAATGCTTAATTCTGAGGGTATTGTCAAGGAATTCTTAATGTAGTTGATTTTTTAAAAGCTCATTCTTTAAAGATGACTTGGAATTCACTAGACAGATTATGATTAAGGTCATTGTTACCTGGGGTAGAATGAATGGACAAACATGGAATTGTGAACCAGGACAGCATATTTGGAAAATGAGTAAGTTCAATATTGCAGGGGCATAGGAACAAAACAAGTGACAGAAGAGGGGACTATACTGAGAGAAAGACATTGGGAAAATCATGAAGGATCATAAATTTCCTACAAAAGAGTTAGCATTTATCTTATAGGAAATGGGAAGTAATTGAAGGTTTTTATGAAATGAATTATTATGATCATATTTGAGTTTTGTAAAGACAACACTACTGGTAAAATGAAAGGTACAGCAGAAGGGGTAAGGGTGGAGGATCTGACATCAGTTGATAAATAGTCTACTGCATTCATCCATGACAGACCCAATGACTTTCTGAACAGAAGCATGGCAGTGGAGGTGGAGCAACAATTAGGAGGTAGAAACTCCAGGATGTAGCCACCATCAACCGTGATGGCTATGACACAAGGAAGAGTTTCCAGTGATAAATACGTTTCTGGCTTGAGAGACTGGGTGTTTCCTGTCAAGAAGCAAAACCTGGAGTAGACTCTATGCTGCAGAGACTGGCAGAAACAAGCAGTAGGAATATTTATAAAGCACATGTGGATCTCAAATATCCCATTGAATGAATGTATTCATTTCAGAAGACTAAATACTTTTTGGGGGGAGGACCAGGTTTAGGGAAACTTGCTTTTTTTTGGGGGGGGTGCTGATGGGCTGACATCTGTTTTACTTTAATGGACCTTCTTTAAGAAAATAATTGCAAAACTACCAGCACAAAACTAGGTTCACACATTGCTAGGTGCCCTCCTAAGTTTTGGAAGGGTCCTGTACTATGAAATTTCCCAAAGTTTAAGCTTTATGAACGTCATGGAAAATCCACCTTTGGCTAAGGTGTAACTCTGTGGAGTTTTATTTCTTGGTCAGTTATAGACCCACCTCTACACACACACACACACACACACACACACACAATCACACACACATCTATTCTCCTGCCCCTTCCCCACACTCCCCATTGTGGAATTTTGTGGTTATTTCCTGTAAGGTCAGTTTACTTTGACATCTTGCAGGTCCGCAGAGCCCCTTGTGAGAAGCCAGTATATTTTTTAACCTTAAACACAAAACGTTAGAACAACATTTCAATATTTCACAAATGCATTACTCATTTATTTTTAAAAAGATCACAGATGTTAAAAAAATAATTAAGAGGTTTTACCAATAATACTCAATATTTTTAAATTAAGTGCTATGTAGCAGATGGTCTCCTTATATGTATTTACTTCTTTGATCCTCACAAAAACCCTTTGGAGTAGGTTCCATTACTCTTCCCAATTTACAGATCATAAAAGTGAGACACAGAGGGATTAAATAACTTTCCCAAGTTGTGAGAAGTTGATAAATGGTAGGGCCAAGGCTTCAATCTCAGCAGTCTGGCTTCAGAACCTGTGCTCTTAATTTACATGTCACTATATCACTTCCTAAGAATTTATTCATGTTGTAAATTTGTTCATGTGATAGATGTCAAACACAGAGACCTTCATCTGTAGACATTTTAGTGAACAGTTAGGGAACGAGCTCATGAAACAGGTTAGTGGAACTAATAAGCATTTACTAAGCTCCTATTATATACTTGTGTAGCTATACTTGGGAGACCTTTTCCTTTCTGTCCTCTTGGACATGTTCCTATTTTTTTCTAGAGAAGAAAAGTATCAAGAGAATTGATGCTAGAATCACTCAAGATTGGGAACCATCTTCTGGCCATAGAATACTGTACTTTACAAAGGATGGTCTATCTTCAGATCCCCGTGGGGTGATATGGCAAGAATCATGGCACTTCTGTCTTCCCCTGACCAAATAAACACTGACTCCTATATGCCCTACTTCGTCTATCTCCTTGTTTGTCTCCATGGAACCTACTTTGGAATTCTCTTTAAGTCAGGCTTTGCAAATATAGATGCTTTCAGAAACCAGGCATGTAAGATAATTGTGCAAAGTGGGGCAGAGTAAGACAATAAGGAGTAGTGGGAAATGTGGAGCTAGCAAGTATATACATGCTGTCCCAAAAGGCATTCAAATTCAATTTAAAAACAGTACAAACAGCAAACACCCTGGTAGCCAGACAAAACCTCCAAATAGATGCAGCTTCTTTATTTCCATTCAGCCATCCTGTTTGTCAGCCCCTTTCTGTAATGTGTCTCCTCCCCGTTTCCCATAGCTAAACCATTTTTTCCAGAGTGAAACCAAGCTGAGGTAGGCAAGATAATGGCCTCCAAAAGATGTCTTCACCCTAATACCTCAGAAACAGTGAATATATGATGTTACTTTGCAGATGAATTAAAGTTAGGGACTTTAAAATAAAGAAATTATCCTGGATTGTCCAGGTGGGCTCGATCTAATCACATGAGCTTTAAAAGCAGAGAACTACCCCCATTGAAAGAAGCAGAGCGGAAAGGCAGAGAGATCCAAAGTAAGGAAGAGACCGATGCCCCATTGCTGGTGAAAAGATGGGCGGGGCAAGGTGAGGAGGAATGCGGGTGGCCTTTGGGAATCCAGAGATGCTCCTGACTGACAGTCAGCGAGGAAACAGATGCCTCCTCTCCTTAACCACAATGACCTGTGTTCTACCCAGAACCTGAATGAGTAAGTAGACTCTTCCCCAGAGCCTCCAGAAAGGAATTCAAGCTTGTAGACTCCTTGATTTCCTCCTTGTGACACACTAAGCAGAGAACCAGCTGAGCCACACAGCACCTGGGCTTCTGCCCCACAGAAAATTTGAGATTATAAATTTGTATTTGAAACTCCTAAGTTTTTGGTAATTTGTTACAGCAGCAAGAGAATACTAATACATAAATTACAGTTCCTGTCTTCTTTTGTCTTACAAAGTGACATTGCAGACTTCAGCTGGAATTATTTAATTTCTGCTGGCCTCACAGGAAAGTGGGAAAAGGAGAGCTCTGACACTGTGGCTGGCTGGAAGTCTCATACAATAGACATCGAAACTCAAGTTTTTTCTCTATATACCAATGATGACTGTGGCCAGTTTTCCTCCAGAGTTATGTCAAAATAAATACTACTCAACTGAGAGATAACTCATTTTTAAGACCACACAATCCATTTATGTAGGTATGTATGTATGTATGTGAGACAGGGTCTTGCTGTATTGCCCAGGCTGGTCACAAACTACTGGGCTCAAGCCATACTCCTGCCTCAGTCTCTGGAATAGCTGGGACTACAGATGTGTTCCATCATGTCTGGCTCCACACACTCCAATTTAATTCTATGCATGTTTTCTCTATTTTCTCACTTAATCTTTCAATATTGACAAGTATTGTTCTTCACAGGTGATGAAATTTGCAGGAAAGCCCAGTAACATGTAGTATGGTGGCATTCAAATTTAAGTTTTTTGAATTCTAACAATGGCAGAAAGAAAATGGGGTACTTCATTAAAAGGCCTTGGAAAGCTGAGATGAAGCACAATTAAGTCTTCTCCATCCTTTCAGCTTAGATGTGATATCTCTCCACCCTTGTGTGTAGCCCTTTTTTAAATTTTCATGAGAAAGTGATCCTATCCCAGAGTCTGTAACTACATTTATTACTGTCAATTGAAAATCTGAAGCATCAGAACACTTGTATAATTTCTACAGGGCATTTGTTATTTCATTAAAGTGTTTATAATTTAAAAGCCCTGCACTCATCTCATATGGACTAAAATCTTTTACTGTGTTCCCATAGAATACCATCTACTGCTGCAAGGAAGCTGAACAGCCTGCATCACTTACTGCCCCCACTCCAGTTTCCATTGTTTCATGCTTTCAAGGCATGCTTTTGATTCCTTTAGACTGAAAAGCTTATTGTAGTGGGATCGCTGTTTTTTTCTCCCACTGGATTATAAGCTCCATTAAAGCAAAGGCCATTGGAACTATTTCCTGGACATATAAAGTAGAAACTCCATCTAAATTTGTACCAGAAAGTAAATGATGAAATCCCATCATTGAAAACAATAGAATAATAAATATTTTGTTGTTTTATTAAGAGGGAGTCTTACCCTGAACATTATCTACCTGATAATGTTTTTTTCACTGTGTGGAAAAGTTGCTACCAGGAATCCTAAGTCATATTCAAACTGTTATTTACTGTTTTTTCTGCAGATTCATCTTCTAACTTTGGCCTTGTTTCTTTTGTTGTTGTTTTAGTTTGTTCATTTGTTTTGCAATGGTTTTGTTATGTGTTTTGGTGTACTTGTTGCTTGACTGAGGACAGGCTGTTACAGTTTTAAAATAGGAATATGATTAAAAGGCATAATGGAGAGAAGTGGAAGCTTGGCCACCTAATCTGAGCTCAGGGCCTCACTAGCCTATATGAACCCTTTGGATGAATTAGAAAACAAAAAAGCAACATTTCCCTCGGGCAGGTGAGACCTGAAGAGGCAGCTCCCACTTATTAATACATCTTCTGTCACTTTTATGCACTGTACAAGCTGAACAGCTTCACACAGTGGTCCTTCCTGGTTGGACATTTGTCAAAAGTATCAGCCTAATACTTATTTTTGGCAATTGCCTAAAACCTCTGTTAGCCTTTCTCTCCCAATTTTCTTTTTCTTGTATTCACTTCCTAGTTCTAGACTCCTGTTTCTCCACACCTCTACTCTGGAGTCTGCCTCTGATAGCCATATATTGGGTGGCCTTCTGAGTCATCTCCTGCCATTTTGATTTTGGGACATTTTTGTTGTTTTTTGGCTTTGTTTACTTCTTTGGCCTTCATGACTCTGACACCCGTGAGTAAGATTCTCAACTCCGGTCTTGGCCCAGCAGAATACACAACCCCACTCAGGAGCAAGCCTACCCCAGCACTCTAGAGGAAGAGAGGAAATTAAACTAACACCAATATTTTAAATGACTTAAATAAATATCTCAAAGAACAACTTGGAATGCAACCATGTGATTCGAAGCATCAGGCAAAGGTAGAGTTAATGTGATGCTCTAAATGCCCACAGGACCTAATTGCATAAACTATGTGGCAAGTTTGATCACATTTAGAGAAAAAAATGAATTGAACCAGGTGAAAAGTAAAAATGATCACATCATAAAAAGTTTCATTATGTGGAAATGGAAATTTCACCTTATGTTCAAAACATAACTCATGAATGCATATTATACTAAAAGTGGTTGTTATCGATCACTCTTTGGTTGTACAAGGTATTCTGCAGGTGAACAGATGTATCAAGACATCTAGCACACTTAAATAATCATGCTCATTAAGGTACTCCAGGGAAATAATAAGTATTAATGAACATCTATCCTCTCAATATTTTCCCCTAGAAAATACTATTATTTATAAGGGTATTGTAATGAAAACAATTTTAAAAATTTGAGGAACAAAGACTATCTCTTCCAACTCTAGCAACAGCTGCTGGGGCCTCCTTAAATAATGCAAATACCTGTTCCTGAACATCGCTGCCTCCAGAAATTCTCTTTCTACCATCCATCACCGTCATGATGTTTTTATCAGCTGCTTCTAACAATTTTGTTGCTGCTTCTGACTTGAAATTTTAAGGAGATGAATGAATGGATAAATGGATGAATGAATGCATACTAAGTTGGGACTGTCTTGTTCTGAGTGGATGGAAGTCAGTCAGATAGCACTGATGGGGAATGTGGTCAAGGAGAGTAATCTTCTCTGCCCGTATTAATGAAACTCTGTGGTGTTATAACTCGATGATTCCATCAACTGATGGGAGACAGCTGCAGCAAATGCTGAGGAATTTTAAATTGTTCAAGTTGCACCATCAGAACATGTAGTTAAGAACATTTGACTTTTTTGTCCAATGAACTTATATAATTTCCCTGTAAATGTATTTTTAAATATATGTGAACAAAATTAATGCATTGAAATGGTAAAAAAATCTGAAAAATGAAAATCTTCCTTTTTCTAATCCAACCTCCTGAGCAGCAGTTTCACTACTTGATGATAGCATTGTGAACAATCCTTCATGTCTCTTTCCAAAAATATTTGCAAACATAAACAAGCACGTTTGTGTATGTGCATGTGTGTGTCTTTTTTATTTACATTAATGGGATGATAATAAAAATACATTAGTATACTTTACCAGTTAATAATATATTTTAGAAATGATTTTATATCAGCAAATAGAGACCTACTTCATTCTTTATATTTCCAAAATGTATTTTGACTATATTCCAAGCAATGGTAAAAATTAGGCTTTACCTGTCCTTCCACTAATACCTAGAAGCAACTATTTTATAAACCATTTCGTGTTTTAAATTCATTTGGTGGTTACTTTCAAGCTGCTAAATAATATGAGTAAACCTCTATTATGACCTTTAGACAATCACTATTAACTCCCTTTCATAAAACACGAGTATTTGGCTTAATTAAATTAATTCCTTCCCTTCTCTTCTTTTTCTAATTTTTGATAGTTATATTGATTATCTTTGCACTTTTAAATAATATATTTATAACTATTTCTTGTTGCATGATCTTTAATTAGTGTCTAGAATCCCTTAAAGTTCTTTTACTTTCTGAGCCAGAGACTACACCAAAATCCATTCTCCTTTTCACTACACTAAAACAGTTTTAGTTGGGATGTAGCTGCCCAATTAAGGATAATAATTCCTACACAGCCTTGTTGCTAAAAGCAATCACGTGATAAGAATCTTGCTAATATAACATATTGTGGAAATTATGTCTGTTAACTTCAATATACTTGCTTAAGAGGAAATAACTATCTTCTATGCTTTTCACCCTTCTTTGAGTGGAAAGGTGATATTTAGTGTGGCCTTAGAAGTCACACATTGAATATTGCAGAACTTCCATAACCTTGGACTCTGAAGGACTGCACGGAAAAGAGCCACTTATTGACCAGAAACTTTGAGTATAACATGAGAGGAAAATAAGCTTCTGTCTTTTTTGAGTCATAGCATTTTGGGAGGGTCTTTGTTATAATATCTTAGCTTTTAACTCTGAGAAATAAAATCTGTCTTTCCTCTGCCCATATTTCTTCTCACTTTCCATCAGCTCTGTTGTATGCAGCATATGAAGCTGATGTCCTGCTGATATTCCCTTAGCACGTACCACTCCAGGACATACCACAGTGCCCTACTACAAGTTCCTGCCACTTTCATTTTCAAGGCTTTCTCTCCACTCACCTCTGGAAGTACCAGGGAGTTACACTCCAGGAACAGTGTTTGGCCGATGATGGATTGAGCTTTCCTGACCCTTGGGAGGGATAATTTTGAGGGACATTTTACGTTGTCTCCAAGAGTTCACCAGCAAGATCACATTTTAGTTGCATATAACAATAACTTGATTGGCAACACTCTTTCTTTGGCTTCCTTCTCTTATTTGTCTTATTTCCTTTTTCCCCTGTCAGTACTTCTTGGAGACAACTCTCAAATAAGTTGCTTGTCCTCAAATCTTTTTCTTGGGATACGCTTGTTGAGTAACTCAACTTAAGGCAATATAAGAAGTTGTAATCGGAAGCTACTCCTGAATAAGGGATTCTGGAATTGGAGAGCTTGCCAGTCAGATGGCAATAAGGACTCCATCACCTACTCTCCCTAAGCTCCCAGTGATGGCCTCTTGGGGTAATCCTTAGGGCCAACTAATAGAATAGTGAAACATCTGGGCCTGGATCATGGATGATTTGCTTGATATGTTGGTGCAGGCAGAAAAAGGACAACTACCACACTTGCCACTCATAGGTAGCTCTGGAAGATAGCAGTGAGGAAAGATTCCCCCTAATGGGCAGAACTTCATTTAGAACATCTTGTCATAAACTTCATGAGAGGAAGAAGAGGTGGACTGAGATAAACAAACTCCTGGGAAGTGGTGCAGAGTTTAGCAATTGGTGGATGTATACTTTGGCATGCACAGCATCACGATTGCTAAGGCTCTTACCTGTGATGAATTGTGATGACATGCAGGTAAAAGGGGGTGCCCTGCCTTAGGCTATAGCTCTAGCCCTTGATCGGTAAGGAGGAAATAACTATATGAATCCTGGAGTTGATTGGTTATTGTTAACTGCCATAGAAGTCCTGAAGGAAGAATAAGAAAGGCATAGGTCAACTACCAATTAACGAAGAGACTGTGCAAAAGCCAGAAGTTCCCCACGGCAATAATAAAGAGAATCACAAATCTTTCAGTTAAGGGAACAGAATCTGCTGAAAATCAGAAAATCCTGATTTTAATTGTGGTGCCATTACACAGGAGATGGAAGTCATAGCCTTCTTACATCACAGTCAGGGCTCTGGGGAGGAAGGAGTGGGACCCTTAGAGCTGGATGAAGGTGTTTGGGTGAAGGAACTTGAGAAGCTTGAATTCCCAGATTTCCCTAGGTGTTCTAGGTCAGCAGAAGTTTCCCACCTCACCACCACCCTTTTCCAGAAGAGGGGAACCTCTCCTTGTTTGTACACTTGCTGTCCTCAGGATCTTCCCCACCTCTCCTCATTTCCTTTAGACCAATAAGTAGAGTTGTTCCAGGAAGGCCCAAGTAGTAAAGTCTGTACCTAACCAGGAGGGAAGGGATAATTTACCAAAAGAGCAATAAGATCTGGTTAAAATATATTAGCAGGAATTGGGAAAACATGCCATGGGAATCAATCTTGAAATGCTATGTTAGGGGTAGGGAGTGGGAAAGTGGAATATAGGACTATATAGTGGACACTATGGCTATGAAGGGTAGTCTCTTATAAGTCAGGATTAACAGTCTAAAAGTGTGATCATGAGCTGGTCCAATCACATTATTGGACTGACTTATTGGAGCTTGGAATAGTAGCCTAAGTAAATAAAGTAAACATGCTAGAATTGCCTTAGCAGAGTACTACAGAAAAGGCAAAAGACTCAGAGAATTGAGCATGTTAGAATGAACTTACTGTATAAGTTTGGAAAAACAAAATCCATCTGATTATGCTTCCTAGAGGGCACCAGAGGACACTCCTTTTACTGAAGTGATAAGGAATTTACCATTAACAAGGGTACAACATTGATCAATGAGAAACTTAGTGGTGGCTGTGTTTGTAGTCCTGAGTCAATGATAGAAGATTCTCATATGGAACTTGTCTCCCTGGGGTTAATATGGAAAATAAAATTATGGCATATTTGGTATCAGGTGGCAGCACTTTACCGTCAGCAGCAAAGTAGATATACTTATGATGATGGGCAGTAAGGTCTGAATGACATGCAGGGGACCTACATTTGGAGATCCATCTTAGCTAACAGGCCATAGAGCTAGGAACGAGGTAGATGGGCAGCCGGCAAAGACTGTTACCTGACCTGTATCTGGGTCAACTGACTACAGGCTGTGGGCCAAATCTAGTCTTTCGTCTGTGGAACACAGTCGTGTCCCTTTATTTACCTATTGTTTATGGCTGTTTTGTGCTACAATGGCAAAGTTAAGTAGGTATAAGAGAGACTGCATGGCCTGCAAAACTATGAAATATTTACTATCTGGCCCTTTACAGGAGAAGTTTGCTGACCCTGACCTATATAATCAAAGAAGGTCAAGAACAAGTGAGAAGAAGATTGATGTCAGCTTCTGTAATGGAAAATCGCAATCCTTGTTTTCAGACCTTAGCCGGTTTTCAGACTCAGAGTTATTGATTGAAAGAGAGGAAGGATGCCGCAGGAAGGAATGTACATAGAAGGCACGTTCAATAGCATCCCCCACCCCATTCCTTTTCCTTTACTAGAATAGCATACACTGGGAAAGGAGAAATACCCAGATCTTTTGACAGTACTTAGATACAGGTTCTGAGCTAACACTGATACCAGAAGACCCAAAATTCAACATGGCCATTCTTTTCAAGGGAGATATACAGAAGCCAAGTGATAAATGAAGTCCTAGTTCACATCCATTTCACAGACCTACACTGCAGTCATTTTTCTGGTCCCTGAGGGCATATTCAGTTTGGAAAAATTATTAGATGCAGACACCTCACATTAATTTCTTCACCAGACCCCCTTTAGTGTTGTTTGTAACAAAAAACTCTAAGCTCACAGGCATGTTATCTTTGAGGATTCCTTAGGAACAGCTAATAGAGTTGCAAAACCCTGGGCCTGGATCATGAATGGATTGCTTGATATGTTGGTTCAAGAGAAGAAAGGATTTCTACCACACTGCTATCACTTGGGGTGGCCCTGAAAGATAGCAGTAATTAAAAAATCTCCCAGTGGGCAGAGCTTCACCCAGTACATCTTGTCATCAACTTTAGGTGAGGAAAGAAGAAGTGATTTGAGATACATAAACCCCTGGAAGTGCTGAGTAGCTTGGCAAGTTGCTCAGGGATCTGAAAAGTGCAAGAGCGGAGGATTGGTGACAAGAAGATATAGGTAAGAGGCACACAAATGGACACATATGGGAGCAGCACAAAGGTTTGCGAATCCTTTGTGCTTCATGATGATTCTCACTAGACAGTATCAACTTCAGAGGAACTACAAAAATCAGGTGGACAAATAAAATAAAATTTAACAAAAGAGTAAAAAACATCAGGTAGACAGAGTTACTCATCTAGTACATACCAGCCAGCCTCTGTTCTTCCATCCTAATACTTTCATGAGTGGCTCATGAATGGAGAAGCCATGTTGGAAGGGATAATAGCTATTGGTAAGTTCAATAGCATGGGTTCCCTTTTGCCAGGGATGATCTGCTGGTCTAACTGGTCAGCTACAGAGCTCATCACTAAGCCCTCAATATGGTATCATCTTTTGAGAAATCCAACGAGTCACTTAGTGACTAGTTGATTATATCGACAACAATTCATCCTTACTGAGATTGATATGTCTCCCTGCCTATAGTGCTATAGTTAGCATCATTGTCTGAGGGCTCGCAGAACATCTGACTTATTGTCAAGGGGTCCTCTCATAACATCACCTAGAACTAATGACTCACTATTGGATCAAGGAGGTATAACAAGGGGCACATGACCATGGGTTCCATAGGTCAGGAATTGTCAATCCTATAGAATGTTGGAAGGTCCTCTCAAAAGTACACAGAAGGTATCATCTGAGGAGGACGTCCTTCAGTATTGAGACTTATTCTTCAAGGTGTAGTATGTACTTCATGCCAATGGACATTGTATGCAACTGTGTTATAAATAGCTAAAATACATGAATCTATGAATCAGTGGTGGAAGTAGAATGTCTTCAACTCACTATTACCCCTCTTTATCCACTTAGAGAATTTGTGCTTCCTGTCCCTGCAATTTAGTCTCTACTAGACTAAACTTCTTAGTTCCTGAGCAGGGTCAGGGGAGGGATGGGGGCTACAACTGGGGGGATAGTAAATGTTCAACTAAATTTTACCTAAAGTTGCCACCCAGTCATTTTGGGGTACCGACGCTAGCAGACCAACAAACAAATGCCGGGGATAATAGACCTGATTATTGCACAGACACTGTGCTGTCATAGCACACTGGGGCAGTAAGAAGTATTTCAGGACTTAGGGGATTCAGCAGGTTGCCTCTTGCTGCTCCATTTTCAATGATAATCATAATAAATGAGCAATTATAGTAACCAACCTTTAACAAGGGCACAGTGACCAGGGGCACAGACACCTCATGATGAGTGTCTGGGATACCCACTAAGCAAGCAACCTAGAACAGGAGAAGGGCATCCAAGCATGAGAGAAATCTAGAACGAGTGCTACAGAAGAGAGAACTAATACCTAGGACAGTAGCTTGTCCCATTAAGTCTCCTCCCTTGTAAATAGTTTCTCTTTCTTTTTCTAGAAATTTGGACTGGCCAGTAACATGGAATAACTCAGTAATGTTATCTTGGTATGTAAGTGGCTCTGAGCAATGCCAGGTGTGGACATTAGCAGGAACTGTTGGCGTTCCTCTCACACCTCCTTAGCACTCTTGTTCCCGTACATTGTTTCCTGCTTCCTGTAAACACCCAGGACTCTCTGTGTGAGGGCTTTTTCCCCAGCCTCCCACAGGGCAGGCCATAAGTATTAAGCTTCAGTAAGTGGCAGGTGAGATTTGGAGGCTAAATATGCCACCTTCCTTACCCCTCAGTGGAAAAAATTCTGAGGCTGGTTTTACATGATCTAATCTTAGAGTTTCCCAGTAGGATTGAGGCACAGATATACACAGGGGTAATGTGCTTAACAACACTGCTTTTACTATCTTCCTTCCCTTCTCTGTATCCTTTTCTCATTCTCCTGTTGGTTTTTCCTGGAACCATCTCCCTGATAAAGGACTTCCGCTCAAATCCTTCTCCCAAGATCTCATTTCAGAGTAATCCAACATAAATACAATACGTTGTTCATGCTATAATATTTTACATTCTGTTTTATCATTATAATTAGTTCTAAAAGCTTTGTCAAAAAACACTAAAAAAGCACAAAGCCAAAATACACTGAACAGAGGTCACATTATTAAGATTAATTATACATTGTTTGCTATGTGACAATATACAATCACAGTTTCTTCTCCATGCGTCCAGTGTTAAGGCTTCTTAGCCACTTGAAGGAAAAAGCTGAAAGTTGAATTGATTCCCTTTTCTCACATTGCATCAATTTACTTAAAAAGATATGCATTTTGGTTTACTTTGTGTATTAACTTTCAATTGTTGGAGCTCAGAACTCCATACCCCAAAATATGCTGATTTGCACTTCAAACCGACTGCGCCTTAGGAACAGCAAATGCAGGAAAGGACTTTCTCTGAAGTTTGCTTATCTAAGGGAAGTTACTCCAGAAGGAATGCAATTATCTTGAGCCCCCTCACTATAATCTTATCAAATAGGAAAGGTTAACTCACCAGAAGGGAGACTATAGGTCCTAAAGGTTTACAGGTATACACTGCCTATTCTTCTGAGGACTGCTACCTGAGAGACTCTATCTGCAAAACAAGACAAACTTTGTTCATCACACATTGCCTCCCCTCAGCTTCCTATAGCTTGCCACGTCACCACCTCCCCTTGAGAAACCCCAAGTCCCTATTTCTTTCTGTAGCTCAAAATACTATTTAAGCTTCAACCATCTGGCCCTTCTTTGAGTATCATATTTTGTGTGGATCCCGTGCACATGTGCACATAATAAATTTGTATGCCTTTTCTACTGTTAATTTGTCTGCTGTCCTTTTATTCAACAGACTCAAATTATCAAAACTTCAGAGGGCAGAAGGAAAATTTCCTTTGCCCCTGCAGTTTTGGTGAGCCAGCCAGAACAAGTCTCTCTGCTTGCTTCAGAAGCTTTGAGCCCCCGAGACCTGATGAAGCCAGTAAAAAGCAACGATTCCTACCAAGTCAGTTTCCTGGATCTCTGCCTGTGGAATCCAGTCTAGCAAGTGATAAGAGTCTATCCTTGTCTCCTTTTTCTTTCCAAATTTAGATTAGCAGGAAAAAACATGTATGTAAATTAGTTCTTGTATAGTAATTCTGGTGCTTTTATTTTTGATATGGATATTTTTATTTTCTGATCCCTCACCTCCTATAGATGGTTTTTGTTTTCTTTGTCTTTGTCTTTGTCTTTTGTGTCATTTTGTCATAAAGAGAAAAAAGATAGGGCAGGACACAGGTGTACATCCTTTAAGCCTGTTGTTCAAGCTAGCCTCACAAACTGATGAGTTCACAGTTCCCACAAGACCAGCATCTGCTTAGACAAATTTCGTTGTAGGTACCCAAGACAAAAAAGAATCCTCTTCCTATTGTTTTGTGTTTTGAGAGCTTGGCTTTGTCACCAAGTGAGAACCTTTCTCTCTGGTCTCTTTCACCAGAGTACAATTGTTGGATCACATCTGGCAGCCAGTCAAGAAGACTGGGAACCCAAGACAAAAAGTAGCAAGCAGCATTCTCTTTGTCTGACTCTTCCAGCTCTCAGAAGAGTTTATCTTAAGAGGCTGTAGTCTATACGGGCTTTTGTCATATCAACCTTTGTTGCTTGGTTAGTGTGGGGGAAATCCAATTCCAGCAGTGCCTTCCTAGTGTCACAGATTAGCAAGTCTGTGGCTGGAGGCACCCTGTGTGTCTGTGGGAATCCAGAGACACTGTATTCACAAACACAGTCTAACTGTCTGGGGCAAAAAAGTTTTTTTGCTTTCTTAGTCTATCTCTGGGAATAAACTTTCTGGCTTGTGGGTGGGGCTGCATCTTCTGTACCCACTTTGAGAATGCCATGGTATTCTAAACCTGGAAAGTTACATCTGGGTTTTTCCATGAAAAAGGATTATTAATTTGAGTTGCTTTGGGAATAACTAAATGGGCTGTATTTAAAAAAAATTTTTTTTTTGAGTACTCTCATTCTAAACTCTGTCTTATTGGTACCTACAGAAATATCAAATTAAAAAGAGGATACCAGGAAATGTAGCAGCTAATCTTAGAGACTCCCTTCACAAAATTAAAAGCAGAAATCAGTTAAAATCCTTTAAATTCCCTTTCTCTAACCCTCCAGAAGATGTTTTGAATCTTTGGGCCCCTCATTTAAAATTCCCCTTTTCTGAATTCAGCTCCGTTTCTTCAGTAAATTCCTATAGATCTGGAGAGAAACATGGATAAGAATTAGTTTGAATTAGTTTATTAAAGTTAATTTGAATTTGTTTTGAATTAGTATGACTCTTCATTGAGTTGGTAATCTTGTCTGTTCTTGGTTCTTGGTGTACTCTTGGCTAAAGAATGACCAGACACACCAAAAATAAAGCATGTGTGAAATAAAGTTTATTGAGGAAGGACAAGATAGGTTTACAGAGCAAGAGCAAGACATAAGTTTACAGAGAAAGAGCAAGATACATTCACCACACAACGATGAATGGACCCCTCTGCCATAGCAAAAGGGCTCCGATTATGGTCTGGGGTCCTGTTCTATAGTGTCTGGATTGGGCCTTCATGGTGGTTCAGATGTCACCACTGAATCACTCTGATGGACAGTTAACAACTTGATAATTAGCCTTAGGTTACTGTACATCACTTTCCAAATCCTATTGTGCCTGGGCTGCCTGGCCTGTAGGCTGGAGGATTCCCTGCATTCTTTTGCAGATTAGCAGGGGTTCCTCCTTCCCCCAGGTGTGGTAGTTTCTCAGGGCAGGATTAAGGTGGGGCAGCACTAAGACAGGGTGCCTGCCCTTGTCCTTCTTCCCAGGTGGGGCAATTACTCAAGGCAGCACCAAGGCAAGGCACCCACTTTTGTCCCTAGGAGAGTCTCAGAGGTCCCTTGCTATCTACCTAACATCTTGACTTTTGGGGTAACTATTTGCTAATGATCCTTTTCCCTCCCATGAACAGCTTTTGTCTTCCTGTTTGCCTTACTGACTGTTTGTTGTCTCTTTTTGACTTTTTGTCTATTGGGGGTGCACAGGTTATCAGGCATTCATGTGCAAGTGGCCAACTGAAAGGCTGAAAGCCTCAAGAATGTGACTGGACAAAAATGTGGGTTTCACCCCATTTGTGGCTAAGTATACTAACTGCTGAAGTTTTTCTTTCTTTTTGCCTGTCTTTAGGAGTGGTCTGGATCTTGAAAGGGCTATATCTTTTTGCTCCCTCTTTGTAGACCTTGGTCAAAGTCAATAAAGGATATAATTTTGGGCTTGAATATTAGTTTTGGTCTTGTGTCACTTGTAGATATACCTTTGGTTCAGAACTTTGGTTTATATTCAGAGTGTGATAGAATTTTTTTTTGTTTCTCTCCTAAGCTAAAAGGAAGGAGGGAAAAAAAAGAAAACAGTTTGCTAAAACATTTCAAAGATGAACAGCTCTAAATTTAGAACAGAGAAATCTTTTGATTTCCATTTTAGTTGAAAATTGGCTCCCTAACATAAAGAAACAGGTTAAAGATAATACAATTGGATGATGGTCAGCCTCTTGATATCATTCAAGCTGTAATCCAATTCCTTGAGGAAGTAAAAGCAGCTGTCCTTGTCTTGCAAATTGAGTCTTTACAAAAATAGGAATGTGCTTCTAGATGCAATTCAAAGCCAACCTATTTGTACCAACCCCCAGACCTCAGCTATCCATCTCAGGACATTGAAAACAGAATTGTCCTACACTTAAGAAAAAGGAGGAAAAAAAATTTTTTAAAAAAAGAGCTCTGTGGTCATGATGCTGGACTTTGGGCTTTTTGTTGGAACAAAAAGGGAGGCAGTGCTAGTTAAGGGGGCCACTAGACTGGCTTTCTGAACAAAGGGCTGGGGAACTTTTATGGGGTTGTAAAGACGGAGGTGTGTGTCAGCTATGAGGTCATCACATGTAGAAGCCAGGTTCTGTTGGAGGCTGTGCACTTGGTGGTTGTGCTCCTTCATGCATCACATGTATCATTAGCATTTTAAATTTCCACTCCTGGGTGTAATTTTTAGCATTAAAATGAGATTATAATGAGGGATATGTCAGAGTAAGGTCAGTATGGGAGTCTTTTCTGGCTTGAGGTGATTAGATCCAGATAGATCTGGTTTCTTTGCAGTCAGGTTCCTTATCAGCTGGTGTTAGCATCTTGCTTCAGTGGTCCTGGATGACATTACTAAAGAGACAGACAATTTGTCCCCACACCCCACATATGAATATGGGCTGAATTCCAGTGGCTAGGAGGTCATTTGTTGTCTTCTCTTCTACAGTTAATTAGACTGGATCATACTGCCCCATGTTGCCTCCTTTGGTCAGAAGTGAGGCCTGAGGCCTGAGGCCTGTCCCTATACTGTCTCAGTCAGAAGTCAGCTTAATTCAAATTGATACATAGGCTATAATTTTTTTAAAACCCTTTCTTATTCTCTCTATAGGATCCTGCTTCTCCCATGGGAACTTCTTAGTCAAGTGAATTTCTCTCTTCTGGAACCCCTGATAACTATATACTTGCTCCCTCTGTCTACTTCCCTTCTTGCTGGCATGAATTTTGCTGAGGACAATATAAAACTTCATTGGCATCTTTGGGAGACTTAAGATCTCCCCAAACTGGCTCCCTTAAGCCTTGTTCTTCCAGGTACTTCTGCCCCTCCTTCCTTTTGCCACCTTTGATCTTCCATTTAATTCACTTAAATCTTTGACATGCTCCCCTTCAAACCCCTACTTCCTCCATGTGGTGGTCAATGAATGGAAATTAATGGGAGGAAATGTCAGAGGTAAAAAGGACTCAGGCTTCTATGGCCAAACTTTAGTTGGACTTCTAAACCTTCTTCCAGGCCCATCTGTATGCTTCCTTGTAAAATCCTGTAATGAATTCCTATAATTTTATGTTTCCTTGACAACCATTTCAAATCTTTCTTTGTGTCTCACCTAACTGACACACCCCAAACTCCTTCTTGGAAAAACTTGCTTGCTTTCTCTGTGCCTTCAAGACGTAAATTGCCTGCCCTGTCTTCTCTCGAACTTCATAGCTATCTTTTGGAAATAAACTTCAGGGAAATGACTCATTGGAAGGATGAAAACATTTGAAAATTGAGCAAATAAAAAAATCTTCAAGGTTTTTTCTATTAATATTAGAAAAAGGCGTTAGCCATGTGAACAAGTACTCTTAACTTGAAAAAACACAATTTGGATTCAATTGTTATTTATAAACGATTTAATTTTACATTATTTTACCTGTCTCATAGATAAAAATTTTAAAATGAAAACTATAAGATCTTTGTATCTGTCTATATTTTTACATGTACATACGTAAATGCATGTTGTATGTTCTGTCTACATGGTATGGAATCCCTTAAAGTAATTCTATTAAAATTGGCTTGAAGATAAATGAGCACTCATAAATTAAATACTCCTAAAACTGCTAGAAATATAGAAACTAACCCAAGTGATATTCAAGTTCACATACCTTGGGTAAATCTTTGGTAAATAAGAATATTGTTAGTTTAATTAAAATAGGCATTTCTGTCAGCATTGAATATAATGCTGAAACACAACCTATATCTCTGTTAGGTGTTTAAGACCATAAAGATATGGGTTTAACCTAGAACAAATGTGCAAGTGAGAGTGCAGTGCAATGTCCATCATATCATATGTATCAAGCACAACAGTAAAACAAAAACTCATGTATTTAACTCTAGGGTTCTTGCTTTGGTTTATTAAATATCTAGATCATTTCCAAAGAAGATAAAATACTAAATCATTAATTGCTAGTAATAAATTTAAATTTATTTACTTTTCACTTTTTAAATTTTATAGAAAAAGATAAACATGAAAAATTTTTCTATGAGAAAGACTGTTTTTCTAGAAATTATGAAATGTATGTTTATAAAATGTTGATACATGTGAAGGAGCTCAGGAAATTTCACCCCAAAATATGACTGTTTGTTATAAACAGTATTTTGAACTAAAGGCCCTTAGAGATCTACAGGCCCTTGGAAGGGGCTTTTCCTCTATCTGCATAACCAGATGGACCCATCAAGAGAGTAATTGACTTCCCTTCCCCTCCCTGTTATCTCAATATATTGCAGGAAAGAAGATCAAGAATGCAACCAGATCTGGCCCAAATCATTTTAAACATAATACCCGTCTCTCAGGTTAATTTACAAGTCAATCTGTTTCCCCCATCCATTCATCCTCCCAGGTATCTATTCATTCTCCCTACCAACCATTTATTGTTCCTAAACAGAATTACCTATATTCCTCATCTCCACCCCCCTGTAAAAGGAGGGTATAAAAATATTTGGACCCCACTGGGATATTGGGTAATCACTTTGTGATTCTCCCTGTGTTCATGGTAAATAAACCTCTTCCTTTTATTAACCTGCCTTAATCATGAGTTGATCTTTCAGCAAACTTTCAGGGGAAAGGGAAAGTTTCCCCTCTCCCCCACATATGACAGTTCAAAATGGTTTTTTCCTAGGTTTTCATTGAAACTTTGGGTTACTAAGGCACAAAATTCTATTATGTAATTAAAACTACTAGATATAGTGGAAACAACACTGTATGCAAAGTATTCAAGGAAAGTAAGCCATGGTTCTTGGTAAAACAAATCATAAGGTATGAGGATTTTTTTTTTTTTGAGAAAAATAATTTTATCTGGTTTGGAGATTGTTTCAGAATGAATAAGGAAAGAAATGACATAGATAAAACTGAATGGATTAGAAAGTTGTAGAAGATTTATAAAAGATGAATCTTATGAAAGGAATTTTATGTGTGATCAAGCTGGCTAAGATTAGAAGGAAATTATAAGCTTTTCTGAAAATGAGCCTTAATATAAAAAGTATACTGATACAAAACTAGAAACTGGTCTGATCTTTTAAACAAGATTTTCTTGTAGTATTGATAAGAGATAGCAAAAAATTTTTGTTCATCTTTTGAAAAACCTACCAAAAAAAGGGTAAGGGGGAGAGAGAGAGACTTTGTATTGTACCAAGATGATTCCTTGTGTTTAATGCTTTCTTCATTAGGTATTTGATTACTTATGAAAACTGAGTCCTCTTTATTAAAGAGTTGAGATTTCTTCTAAAACTCTATAACTTCCTGTATTTGCTTTTCAAGTCTTTTAATTATGACTTTGGTTAAATAAATAACTGTTATTTTATAGTGACCTATAAAAATAGTGTTTCTACTTTGATAAAATATTTTTGACTATTATTTCACAGTGACCTGTGATCCTGTTTTAATCAAGTGTTTTAAATGTTTATTTTTGACCATACAGTTTTAAGGAACCGAAGTTGACTTTATGGAGTCAATAAAGCCCCCTGGAAAAACTGGCCTGGTAATTTGAATACATGGTTTTCTTACAGAGTTCTTATCTTTGTGGTAAGTAAGGAATGTCACTTCCAGACAGGCCCAGGAACCCAAGAGAAGGAGTTCAGTAAAGGTGAGTCTCAGGGTGGGGGTCCTTGGCTTGGCTTTCTAACCTAGAGAGGTTTTTAAAAGTCTAACCTGAGATTTCTCATTAAAAGTCCCAGCAAAGCAGACTCAAAATAGCCTATATGATGAATCACTATTCTCACAGCACTTATGTAAATAATGCCACCAAGTTTAAGGAGACTAGACCTATTTTGAAAATAAATTAGTTTTATTGTGATTATCTTTGGTAAAAATGGGGAAATATGTAGAGAGAAAATTATGTTTCAGAAGAGAAAACTGTAGTGCACACAATGTTAGCTTCTAGCTCATTGTTCTGAGATTTTATTACTTACCTGCAATCTGGACTAGATCCTGAATTTTTTCAGTTTTTCCCAAAACTGCAACTCTGAGCTACAACTCTCCAAACTAAAATTTTCAATTTTTCTCCTTTTTATTTAGATTTGGAATTAGTGAAATTAAAACTGTCTTTATCCTGAAGAAGTGCAAGATAAACCTGATTGACTTTATAAACTCCAGAGAAATCACAACAACTTAAAATTTGTCAGATTGCCCCTGCCTGTACCCTGTCAAAGTGAAGTTGGTTTGAGTCCAACATGTAGAATCTTTTAGAATAGCTACCCTCTGGGCTTAGAAACTAATGACTGTTCAAAACATTAACTTTTGTTTTTCTTTTGTTTTCATAGAAATGTCTCTCTTCAATAGGTTATTGGACAATTTGCCAATCTGCACCTTTTAGAGAGGTATGCAAGTTTGAATTTCAAACTGAGAGCACCTTGGGAGCAGCAAATGCAGGAAAGGACACTTTCTGAAATTTCCTTATCTTACTAAGGTTAAGTTCCTCCAGCAGGAGTGTAATTATCATGAGGTCCCTTACTAGAATATCATCAAACAAGGGACAGATTAACTCACAGGAAAGGAGACTAAAGATCCTAAAGGTCTAAAGATCTACACTGCCTATTCTTCTGAGGACTGCTACCTGAGAGACTCTTATCTGCATGGCAAGACAAATTGTGTTCATCACGTATTTTATCCCCTCAGCCTCCCATAGTTTGCCAAGTTGCCACCTCCCCTTGAGAAGCCCCAAGCCCTTATTTCTTTCTGTAGCTCAAAATGCTATTTCAGCTTCAACCATCTGGCTTTTCTTTGAGTTTCATATTGTGTGGGACTTCCGTGCATATGCAATTCCATGTAATAAATTTGTATGCCTTTTCTGCTGTTAATCTGTCTACTGCCAAGTTTATTCCAGAGAGTCAAATTATTAAAAGTTCAGAGGGTGGAAGAGAAGTCCCCTTTGCCCCTGTACACATGCAAGTTTTTCCTCTTGCTGGAATTTCTAATTTCATTATATATATACATACATATATATATATATATATATATATATATATATACATACACACACACACACACACATGTATCTGTATATTTTTTCTTTGCACACAGTCATGTCATATCAGACTGATGTCAATTTTATTTATTTATAATTCTTATGGTTTTTATTTCCTTTTCCTGCCTTATTTACTGGCTAGAACCTCTAGTGCAACATTGAACAGAGGTGGTGATAGCTTGCAAAGGCACAGTGATTTAGTTGGATTTCTGGCACAAAGCTTTAATATTTCACCATGTTGAAATATGCATATTTGTAGATGCCCTTTTTCGTTTAAAAAATTGTCCTTCTATTGTTAGATTGCTAAGCATTTTTATCAATAATAAGGGCATTCCATTTTATCAAGAGTTAATAGGTGCAAAAGCATCTATTAATATTATTTTTTCTTATATGTTAATGTAGTGAATTAGATTTAATTGCTTTTTAAATGTTAAGCAAACCTTATATTCTGAGAAAAAATATAAATTGGTTTTGATGTAGTATCTTATTTATATATAATGGCATTTGATTTGCTAATATTGTGTTTAGGATTTTTTTTCCTATGAATATGAGAGAGATTGGCCTGTAAATTTTTACTTATTTTTTATAATATCTTTGTCAGGTTTTGGTAAGAAGATTAGGCTGCTCTTATTGAACCATTTATGAAGTGTAAACTTGTTCCCTTTCCACTCCTATCCTTCCACCACTGATAAACTTTGTATAAGATTTGTTTTATTCATTTCTTAAAATCACAAGAATTCTCTGATGTAGCCACCTGGACCTGGATTTTGTTGTGGGAAGATTTTAAATTACAAACTCTTTTTCTTCAGATTAAATTAATTATATTTCTATAGGAATTTATTAATTTTATCTAAACTTTAAATATTTTAACAAAAAGACTTTTATAATCTCTCATGTTTTTAATATATTTAACTTTTAAATTCCTGATTTAGTTTTGTTTCTTTTCTTG
The DNA here is from genome assembly GCA_023783475.1 of Daubentonia madagascariensis. Lineage (NCBI taxonomy): Eukaryota > Metazoa > Chordata > Mammalia > Primates > Daubentoniidae > Daubentonia > Daubentonia madagascariensis. The sequence goes on along the minus strand of JAKFHU010000600.1, from coordinate 43,449,853 downwards.
TTATGTTCTCGATTGGGTTTTGTGAGTTTTTATTAAGTTTTTGATCTTCCATATACCATTATCTTTAGTTATATTAATTTTAACTTTTATCCTTGCTATTAATTTATTTTCTGCATTCTTTGTATTAAATTTTCTGTTCTTTTTCTAGCTTTTTGAGAAAAAAATACTTGAGTCATTGTTTTTATTTCTTTTTTTATGTATAAATTTAAAACTAAAACTTTTCCGTTGAGCATGGTTTTATCTGTTTCCCCAAGTTTTAATGTTATATTTTCACTATCATTCACTTCAAAATATTTAAAATTTTCCTAGTCACGTCTTCTTTGACCTAAAAGTTATTTAGAAGTCTATCATTTTAGGCTAAAGTATTGGCTTCTAGTTATCTTTTTTTTGTTAATTGAATGGTAATGATTTCGTTGTGGCCTGAAAACATAATCTGGATGATTTCAATTCTTTGAACTATATTATATTGTTCACCTATGGTCAATTTTGGTAAATGTTTAATTTTTCAAAAAAATGTTTTCTTCACTGCTGTATATAGTGTTCCAAATATAATAATCAGGTGAGTTTTAATTGTATTGTTCAAATTATCTATATCATAACTGTTTTGTTTTTTGTTGTTGTTCTATTCATTAGGTTATTCTATCAATTTTTGAGAAAGGGGTATTAAAATTTCCAAATCTGATTATGAATTGTTCTATCTCCTTTTCTTTCCATTTTGCTCCATATTTTCCAGGCTATATTATAAGTTGTGAACAAATTATTCACAATTGTTATATCTTCTTAGTAGATTTAGCTTTAATATTATGAAAAATCCCATTTATGTCTGGTAATAATTTTTGTCTTCATGTCTATTTTGTATGCTCTTGATATAAACACCCTCACTTTCTTTGGGTAATGTTTTCATTCTTTTAATTTTCCCATTATTTTACTTTCAACTTTTCTGTTTATATATTTAAATTTTATCTTTTAAGGAACATACAGTTTTGTATGTTTTTAAAAATAAAGTCTGATAATCTTTGTCTTTTAGTTATTTAGTGAAGTTCATTTCAATTATCTACTAATGTGTTTGGAACTGAATCTATCAATATACAATTTGTTTGTTGTTTGTCCCACCTATACTATAGGTCATTTTTCTCCTGCTTTTTTGATTTAGTATTTTTTTAAAAATTTTCTACTTTCTATTCCAAATTTTATTGTTGGTTATACATTGTTTTACTATTCTTATAGTGGCTAATCTGAAGATAACATAATAATTATTGATTTATTAAAATATAAATTATAACTATGACTACTTCTTAGATAATGTAATGATCATAGAACTAATTAACTACATTATTTCTCTTCCTTTTGTGCTATTATAGTCACACATTTTAATTTTGCCTAATTTTAGTTCTTAAAAACATTATATTTATAATATTATATAGTCAACATTTATTAGCTTTATCCCTGTATTCACATTTTGTATTATTCTTTTTCCCCTCCTATATCTCCATACGTCCATCTGAGATCATTTTCCTTTCCTGAAGCACTCCCTTTGGCATTCTTTGTGGTAGATCTATGGCAATGAGTTCTCTTAGTGTTTGTTCTTAAAAATATTTTCATTTTATTTCAACTTTATTTTTGAAGAATATGTGTGTGTGCACTCACACATGGAACACTATGCTGACAGTCATTTGCATTTAGCAAATTGTGGATATTCCAATGTTTTCTGGCTTCCATTGCTTCTGATATAAGTTTTAATGTTGCTTTTTTGAGAGTTTTTAATATATACATATATATTGCTCTATATTCTTTTTATTCATTGATTATCAGAATTTTAATTAAATTAAACCTAGGTGTTTTATTTTATATTTTTAAATTTTATCATATTTGATGTTCATAGAACTTTTGAATATAAGGCTTGATGGCTCTAGCCATTATTTCACAAAATACCGATTCTTCCCTCTTTTCTTTTTTCTCTCCCTCTAAGACTCCGATTACACATTTTTAAATCTTTTTCACCACTCTTAAGTGTCTCTTCTATAATTTTCTGTTTTCTGTTCTTTTGTCTTTTTTGCTCATGTATAGGTGTTTTTAAAATCTCTTTTCCGTTTCATGAATTTTGTCTTCTACCATGTTTAATAAGCAGGTAAACATCCATATAGTTCTTAAATTTACTTCCATAATTTTTCAGTTCAATTTAAGAATAATTTTGCAGTTATTCTTGATAGGGGTTGGAGCAAATGTTAGTCTGAAACAAGGTTGTCTGTTTCTACAGAAATAAAAAGAAAAGTTTTTTTTTATAGGTATTGAAATTATCATTTTTTCTCCTTTGACCAACAAATATGGTGAATTATAAATGTGATTTCTTGGTATTTGTTGAGTGAATTTTGCAATTATAAGATTAATCCCACTAGATTGTGATGTATTTTTGTTTAATACACTGCTAAGTTCCATTTGTTATTATTTTAAGTTTCTTGCACCCATATACGTAAGTACAACTATTTGTAGTTCTGTGTATTATCATTTTTAGGTTATAATTACATTCATTACTCTGGTTTTGTTAAATTTCAAAGATTTTTTTTCTTTATGCTTTTAGAAAGTGTACTTAATAATGGAGGTACAATGGAGTGTGTTAATTGCTGAAGGTAAGAACAGGGCACTGTGAATATCTAAAGAAGTGGTTCTCTACCAGAAGTAATATTTCCCCCATGGAACACTTGTCAATGTCTGGAGAAATTTTTGATCTCACAGCTAGGGGCTGGGAGTGCTATTAACATCAGGTGTGTAAGGGCTGATGGTGCTGCTAAACATCCTACACTGCACAGGATAGACTTCCACAACAAAGATCTATTCTTCCCAGTAGTGCTGAAGTTGATAAACCCTGATCTAGAAGAGCACTTGGCCTAAATTGTGCATGTGTGTGTGTACATGCACACACATAGATGTATATTAGGAACGGTGAATTGTGGAAGCTTCTCAGATGAATATAAAAGAATAATTATGGCATAGTTAGGTGAAGCAAGTGAGGGGACAAATGGGCAAAGGGTTTTCTTTGCTAGCAACACATGCCCACGTAAGAGAGAACAGCATATTGCATTTGAGGAACTATGTAGTTTAACAGATTTTTATAAGGATGGGTTGGGAGATTAGGGTAGAGATTGACATTGACAAGTGGCTAGCTGGGGTCAGATTGTGAAAGACCCTGCAACCAATATCTGAGAATTTGGCAGGAGATACAAGTTCCAGGAAGAATATTTGAAGGGTTATAAGCAGAAGCAGTGATATGATCATAATTGACTTTAAAGATTACTGTAACAAAAGACTGACTGTATTGGAGATAAGCAAGGCCAAATTCAAGGAAAAAAGAAAAGCTGCTGTCAAAGTAATTTAGGTGGAAGAAGATAAGAGGGGTAGTAAAGGAAGAAGGAATTGAAACATTTTGCATGTATTAAAGTCGTAGGATTAATATGTTGGGGCTCAGAAAACAATACCCCAAAATGAAGTCCTCAAAAGAAGCCTCAAAAGCAAAAGTTTCTCTCTGACCTTCTCCTACCCTCCTCTCTCTCAGTCCCATTCTCCCTCAAGGCTAGATGTGGAAACTAGAATCCCTCTTCCCCAAGGTGGGCCATAGAAACCAGAATCCCTTTGCCCCAAAGCTAGCTCTAAATCTTAAAATATTTCACTCCAAATTTCCCTCTATCTTTCTGTGTAAAAGATGGCCATAAAGAAATTATCTGACCTACCTCATTTGACTGTAGGTCATAAGACTCCCATCTCAGGGAGAGTATTGCCTCACACCCGGACGGAAGGAATACTCAGAGAGGCCAAGAAGAATCTATACAGATAGGCCTTGCTGAGTTTCACTGCTCAATCTATTTGCATCAGCTCATACCCATTTTGTCCAATCACATTTCACCATAAATGTCCATACTTTGTTGAACCTAACCACAAAAATGGATAATTTCTCTTGTATCTTTGGGTCTTCATTCTGAAGGCTCCCATTTATACACATTAAATAAATTTGTATGCCTTTTCTCCAGTTAATCTGCCTTTTGTGAGTTGATTTTTCAGCAAATCTTCAGAGGGCCAGGGGGAAGTTTTCCTTTGCCCCACTTGGCCCCTACAAATATTAAGTCATTTTCCTTTAGGTCTGTTTGGTGTTGAAAGTGAGGGAAAAGTCAAGGGCAACTCCCAGATTTTGGACTAGGAAAACTACATAGATAGTTGTGACATTGGATAAGGTATGGAACACAGGAAAACGAGCAGGTTGTTTGGCAATATGATAGATTTGCTTCTAGCTTTATTGATGTAGAGACTTAACTGGAATTATCCAGTGTGCAGTATGATTAAAAGGTCTAAAATTTATCAGAGATATCAGGGTTGGAAATATAATTTTTACAATAGTAATTTAGAGTAGACAAGATCACACACAAAAAATTATAGAAGAGAGTTGAGAAATCAATCTTGTTGAACACCAACACAGTATTGAAAAAGAAAGAAAGGAATCCCTCTGAAGATTATGTGAAGGAGTAGTCAGAGGGGTAGGAAGAAACAAGAGAAAAATGTTGATACAGAACCTGAAGTAGGAGAATTCCAAAGAGAAGGCAAAGGTCAATATAGTATAAAATATATCAGAGAAGTTGAATGAGGTAAGAACTGCCAAGTACTCTCTAAGCATGTAGCATAGCACCTAGAAATTCTGGGAGAGCAATTTCCATGGTTTTCAGATTCCAATGGTGGTGATTTGAGTGGGAGGTGAGAAAGTGCCATAGAGGTGTTAGCACTGCTCTAAAGTAGGGTAAAGTGTAATGGTTTCAGTAAAGAAATGTGGGAGTCAACCAGGGGAGAAGAAAATTTGCTACACATATTAAATTCTAATAATAAAACAATTTTAAGGTAAAATGTTACCTCCTATTAAGATCTAAAGAAAGAGAAAAATATCTTATTTCCTTAAGTTACCTTTTTCATTTGCATCTTTTAATTGTTTATAAAATTTGGTATTTCTTCTTGGCCTTTGCCAGAGAAATATGCTTGGAAATAGCACATTTAAATGATTTTAAGGCTACATTCCAAGTTATCCTCAGAGATGACCCATTGTTTTTAATCCATTATACACTGGGAAAGGAAGTGAAAAAGTGAATTATAAACCGATGTGTTTTTGTACAGCTTTTTTAACTTACAAAGACCGATTCAATAGCACCTACTTGCAATATTCCCACAATAGAATTCAAAAGTGCAAACTTATAGGTTTTTTTCCTTCATGAGAGTAATTATAAACATGAAGAAAATCCCAATAAGGAGTTTATCAGCAATATGGATTTAATGCAAAATAATCTACTGGTTTGATTAAAAAAATATGAAAATGTAGTCTTCTCTTAACTAGCCATGTGTAGACTGTTTGTTTTGTGGATTATTGTCACGAATGTTTATTCCCAGTAGCCAGAATCTTTGAATGCTCTCACATTCTTACATGGCTTGGAATGTGCTGCTGAGCAAAAAAAATGCATTTAATGTTAATATGAGAAATTTAATTAGCCTGATAAGTCAGTTTGCTATGTATGTTCAAAGATAGTTACAAGTATATTTTGTATTAATGAAAACATATTCTTTTTCTGTGTGTGTTTGTGTATGTGTGTGTGTTTGTTCTACATGTTTAATACATTTGATGCCGGAGACTTTTACCAAGAAATATGGCTGCTGGGAAAGACCATGGCTATGAAAATAGGCCATTATCTGATTTTGTCTGTTCTCCTTACTGGGTTGTATGACTAGGGAAAAGTTACTTAACCTCTTTGGGTCTCATTATTCTCAGTTATCAAATTGAGACTGTAGATAACTTTGGGGGTCTTGTGAACTACAAACTAGATAATACATTCAGGTAAAGTGCTTAGTACAGTGACTGTAACTTAACAGAGTATTGATACATTTTTTTTATCTGCCATGTTCTTTCCTAATCTCACAGTGTGTCAGAAGCTTTCCCCACAAAGAGACTAGAAACACACTTCTGTTCAAAAAGCTACAGTGAGCTATGCTCCAGAAACACAGGAATCTTTTTAAAGTTCTGCCTCCTATCCTTTATTCCGAGCTTTTTCTCTGTCTCTTGGTAACTCTAGTTCTTGTCCTGTTCCCTACTTTCTGCTTCACTACCTAGTCCCATGAATCTACTGCTTTATCTCTGGTTATCATCATTCGGATCTGCCTCAATTCATGCTCTGCGACATTCATGTTAGCCCAATCATCATTGCTATATTTGGATCCCAGGAACTGTTAAGCAAAAATTGTCCAAAACCAAACCATTGTTTTGGACTGATCTCCTGCAATAGACCCTAAGAGATCAGACCAATACAAAATGGAATCACTTATGCTAATTGCCACATAATCAAATGGAAACTTTAAAAAAGCAGGTAGATCCCCAAACAGACCAGTTTTTCCCGAAATCAGGAGATTCATAGCAACCAATCAGAACTCAGTCTACCTGAGTCAGTGTAATAAGGAAGTCCCCTCTGCTTTAACCCTTACAAGAAAGGACATCTGAAGTAGCCTGAAGTTAACCAATCAGCTTTTTCTCCTATTGTTTTATTTTCTTGTTTCTACCTTACAAAATCCACTGTTCTGCCATTGCCCAGTGGGAACTCTCATCTATTTTACTGAATGAAGGCTGTCCCCACTCATGAATCACAAATAAAATCCAATTAGATCTTTAAGCAAATTTATTGTAACTTTGTCTTTTGACAGACTGTAGCCTTAGGCTAGCATCATGCCCCATTTGTTTCAGTGGAGGAGTTTGAATAATAGTGTTATTCAGTGAGATGCTTTAATACAACTTTCGTCTATAAGAAGAGAGTCTTATTGTATTAGCTTGCTTGATATGTGAGTTTTCACAAATATTGTACCTACTTATAGAACTCTCCAATTACCCCTCCATTGCCATTAGTTGTGCCTTTCTGTATTATTCATAATCTTATGAGTAGGTGCTGATTAATAGGAAAAACTTTGAGGAGGACATATTCATTTTGCCTTCCCAATAAATATTTATTGTGCAATTTATATTATGCCAAGAGCACTGGCTAGTTGTTTATGGCTGTTAGCCCATACTTGCTCATCTATACTCTTCTCTGTATTACTAGAACTAGAAGGCTGCAGATGGTATTTTCTAGAGGATTTTTGGTGTAGTTTTGCCAGTGGGAAGCACTGGCCAGAGAGTAGATGGCAGAAGAAAGATGCCATTTTATTTTTGGCTCCAGCAGGAGCAAACTAGTCATATTTAAAGAAGTAAAGAAGTTCAGCATAGCTGGAGTAAAAAATGAGTGAGATGGAAAGAGGTATTAAAAGACTTTAGACTGTTAGGCAGAGACCAAATCATGTATGCAGAGCCTTATGAATGTTGATAATGGCTTTGGATTGTTTTCAAGGTATGATGGGAAGGCAGTAGAAGGCTTGGAGCAGAGGACTGATTTAACGTTTTGTGTGTTAAGAGAGCAATTAACTTTTGTTAAAAATAGTCCATAGGTATGTGGAAACAAGAGCAATGTCAAGGAGATGAATCTGGAGGTTGTATCAGTCAGGCTAGGTAACAAACCGTGGAAATTGTGCTGTGGTTTGAGGCAGTTCTTCACACAGCATTAGGCTGCTTCAGTTTCATGGCACCTGTACATCAGCAAGTACTTTTGCAATTGCTGAAGAAGAGACAGAAAGATCTAGAGAGTCAGCAATGACAATTAAATGACTTCATTTGGAAGCAAAACAAATCGTGCCTGTATATATTTTACTTGCCAAGGCAAGTCACATAGCCATGACTTACTTCAAGTGGGTAGAGAAGAATGAGACTTTTTTGTACTCACAAATAGAGGAGAACTAGATGTTGGTTAACAAAAATAATATCTTCCACAGAGGCTATTTCAAGTAGTGTTAGAGAAAGATAATGTTAGCAACATTGGAAGTGGTGGGAAATGGTCAGAACTGAAATGTATTGGGGATACATTTTGATAGTAGAATTGAAAGACATGCTGATGAATTGGAGGAGGCATGTTAGACAAATAGAATAGTTAAAAATGACTACAGAATTCAAGACTAGAGCAAGATATGGATGGAGATGCCTTTTACTGTGATGGGGAACCCTGAGGAGTTTCAGGTTTAGATATGTCAAATTTGAGGTGACAACTAGGCATTGAAATGGAAATGTTTTTTGTCTAGCACTGAGGGGAGAGGATCAGGCTTGAGATACACATTTGTGAGTCATAAGCATAAGATGATGTCTTAGTCCATTTTCTGTTGCTATAACTGAATACCAGACATTAGGTAATTTATTAAAAAAAATAAATTGTTTTTTACAGTTCTGGAGGCTGGAAAGTTAAAGGTTGAAGAGCTGCATCTGGTGAAGGCCTTTGTGCTGGTGGCAACTCTCTGTAGAGTTCCAAGGCAACACAGGGCATCATATGGCAAAGGGGGTGATAATATGCCATCTCAGGTCTCTCTTCCTCTTCTTATAAAGCCACCAGTCCCATCTTGTGGGCCCCACCCTGATGACCTTATCTAATTCCGATTACCTCCCAAAGGTCCCACCTCTTAATACCTTTATGATAGGGATTAAGTTTCAACATGAGTTTTGGAGGGAGCAGTCAAACTATAGCAGATGTCATTTAAACAAATAGACAAACAAACTACAAGACCAGACAAGTAACTGGATTTGAGGGTTAAGTGAAAAGAAGATGTTGAAAATGACAGAATTTTTTTGTAACTATCATTCAGAAGATAATGCTCTCAATTTTAACAGTGAAAAGAGTAGGAAGAGCTAACGTCAGGTCAAGAAAATGCATTCCAGTTTGACCATGTTGAGAATGAGGTGCCTTTGGATGTTGAGAAAATTAAGGGAGAGAGAAGGGACAAAAAGTGAGGACAGAATCTTGGAAAAAGTCTACACTCAGGGAGGAAGAAGACAATTTAAAGAAATGTTCAGTGAGGTAGAAAAACCAGTAACAAGTTGTCATAGAAATCAAGATAACTGAGAGCTTCATGAAGGAGGAGGTGGTTAACAGTGTCAAATGCAACACATTTTGAAATATATGGCAAAAATATAGAGCTTGGATTATCTGATAACTCATGAGTTCAAATTATCTATATTTCCTTGTTCCCAACTCAACTGATTTTAGCCAATTTCAAGTCAAGATGGTTTCTTTCTCTTCTGAAGATTTCCATGACCCTAGAACTGTTTAGCTTTTCAGAGATTGAGAAGGAGTAAGAGAGAAAAAGTTCACTTTTTCCCGCTAGTATAGAAAAAAAAATTATGTAGTGCACAATAGCAATAGTAGCTAATATTTATTAGCTACTATTGAGTAGCTGTTATATGCCACTCTTGAGGAACAGGTTCACTATACACTGGTTACCAACTTATCTAAGTCCTGTGAGACAGAACACACTCATATGCAGCAAGTTATATGAAGTGGATTTATTACTCACAGATAGGCAGCAAGGGACGAAAGAAACCTAGGACCCCTTGTGAGCCAGTCCTGTAAGGCTCAAGAAAGCTGCCTGGGATAGATGGAGCCTTTACTATTGTGCCCCACTTGCACCACAGCTGAGGGACCCCAAAAGGCAACCCACCCCAGGTTATATATAATACATCAGGGGCAACAGGACCACTGGGCAAAACTTTGAAGTTCAGTTTGCTTTCACGGGAGGAAGAAACAAAGCCTGAGCAGTCCCAGGCAGTTCTTCTTTAACTCAAGATGTTACATTGCCTAGGAGGCATAGGAACAAGGCCAGGGCTGTTTTAGGCAGTTTCTCCCTATCACAGGGTATTGTATTCCAAGCACATTATATGGTTATTCTGAGAGCTACATGCAGGAGGAAGGGTATGGGGAAAACTGAGTCAGTCTAAGGCCACCCAGAGAACTGTCCTGCAAGTCTCTCTTCTATGTCCTTTATGTGTATTACCTCATTTAAGATTCACAACAATCTCAGAATTAAAAACAAAAACACCTCTTGATCACACGTCCTCCTCTAGCTACTGTTCTTTTTCCTTCCTTCCTTTGTAGTAAAATTTCTTGAAAGAATTAGCCATGAATTGGCATCTCTTATTCTTTCCTTTCCATTTTCTCTTGAACCCATTTCAATAGTGCTTTTATCCCCATCATTTTACCAAAACTTCTGTTGTCTATGTCAACAGTCATCTACACGTTACCACATTGATTGGTCACTTCTAATTACTCATCCATTGATAGCATTTGAAATTGTTGATTACTCAACAGGGATATTTTCTTCCCTAGTTCTCTGGAGTTCTCTAAGTGCTTCTCTTTCTTTACTAGCTATTTCTTCTTCCTTTGCTGGTTTCTACTGATCTTCTCTAACTTCAAATGTTGGAATGCCTTAGAGTTCAGTTCTTATCTATAACACTGACCACCCAGAGGATGTCATTCAGTGTCCTGACTTAAAAGACAATAGCTATGCACTAATGGATTTAATTTTACATCTCCATCTCTTACGGCTCTTCATGATCCTATAAGCAGCTATCTACCAACGGGCATCTTCAACGTATCACGTCCTTAACCTCTCTTCTCCTCCAACATGCTCTTCCTGTAATCTTCACCATTTCAGTGGTGGTTATTCCTTCCTTTCTAATTTCTGAGGCAAAATGCCTTCTCTTTCTCTCCTACCCAACAGTCAATACATTAGTAAATTTATTTTTAGGGTCTATCTTTTAATTATATCTAGAATTTGATAATTTCTTATCATATCCACTGGCTACTGCATTAGTTGAAGATACAATTATTTTATTTCTTGGACTCATTTCTGTTTCTACTCATTCTTTGCCGTATCCTTTTTCAACATATCAGCTAGGGCTATTACGTAAAACACAAACAAATTTGTGTCGTTGTTCAGCAGAAAATCCTCCAATGGTTTCACATCTCAATCAAAGTCCTAACCATGACTCAAGACCCTGTGTAATCTTCCTTGCCACCCGCTGCCCCTTATCTATTGAAATTCACCTTCTGCTGCTTCCCCTTTGTTTTACTTTGCTGGATCCTCATTGGTATCTCTGCTATTATTAATACACACTGCACATGTTCTTGGCTCCGGCCTTTCCACTTGCTATTCTCTGCCTAGAATGAATTTTTTTTTTTCCAGAACATCCACATGGCTTGCTATTTCAGATTCCACCTTCTTAGTGAGATCTTCCCTGACTACCTTTTTAAAATCTTAACAGCCTCTCCACTTCCTTGTCCTTTAACACTCTATTCTTTTACCTTATGTTTTCCTTGTTTATATAACCCCCTGACCAATTATATCTTTATTTATTATCCCCTCCCCCATGTGAATTCTATGAAGTCAGAGATTAAATTTTGTTACTGGTGCCTACAACAGTCATGGTACCTTTGAGATAGATACTAATGTTGTCCTTATTTACTCATTAGGCTCAGAGAGGTTAAATGCCTTGCTCAGTTAGTAAGCGATGGGAGGTAGAACTCAAGTCCAGACAGTTTGAGGCCAGAGCCCATGCTTTCATTCAGTGTGTTGACTATTCATAGATCCTTCCACACTTCCATACAGCTCTCTGAATCTGTCCACCATATTTTTAGCAATTTGTGTTACCCTTCATGTCTCCCCACAATATTCATTTTAGTCTAATTTTATTTATAAAAATGCATTCATGGCAGCAAGGGGCACAATGAGGTGATCTTCTCTCTCCCCAAACTACTCCAGTCATCCCTGAGCAATATTCCACTGTCTGTAGGGAAGGTTTTGCTATCAATACCAACAGTTAAGAGTTGGCAAAATTCCAACAGACCACAGGGTCTATTGAAATTGATGCTCTTATCAATTTGGTTCTTAAAAATGAAAAGTAATTAGATAACTGGAAACAACTATTAATGTACAATAGCATTTGAGACCTCAAGAAACGTAAATGGAATAAAGTAAATAAAACTAAGAAAACCAATATAAACCATCTTAACACTCTAGTTATGAGGAATCTAGGGGAAGAAAATGGATTGAACTGAAAATAGACACAATTATCTGTTTAATTTTAGCTGTAAATTTGCTTACCCAGATTTTTTTTTAACCAAAATCATCTTAAAAGGCAGACATTCATTGAATACTTAACATTTTTCAAATATATCAGTGTTCTTGGTGAATTAAAAGATTGTATTAGAAAAAGCCAATATAACATACTTTAATAAAAAGTAAATACTACCTTTTTACATATATACACAAACAAATAGGAAAAGCATTCACATCCAAGTCCCTATATATCAAAGAATAAATATTATTCAGGAAAAAAGTCACTTAAATTTTATGCCCCTGTTTATGCAAGTAAATCTAAGCTGTATTTTAATTGCAAACTTAGAAAATTCTGAGTTACTTTTTCTGTGGTGATAGAATGAATTAAAATTCTATTCCGTTGGATTTATATAAATTCCATGAGTTGATAACAAGATTAGTAAAATATGCATCAGAAAAGTTTTATACCTACCACCACTATCTGTCCCTCTTATCTTGTACTTTAACAAATATTTTCAAAATGACTTCTTTTTTCTTAAAAAAAAGGGAATATCACTACGATTCTCATGCATGTTTTCAACTAAACAAGTCTTTGAAAAAATTGCTAGAATGTCCAAAAGGAAATAGAAAGGATTATGCCTTTTGTAAATCATTTACCATATTCTTTGAATATAGCAATTTCCGTGCCTTAGAAGTTAAAACAGTGGGACATATTTAGTCAGAAGATAAACTCAGTTTAGAGAATTTAGGAAAAATACTTCAAATAGATTTTTCAGAAATGTACTTAAAAACATTATTGCCATTAATATAGAGACAAAATTATCTTTAAAAATTATTTTAATTTTAATTGTTAACATATTTTAAATTAACTTATTTTTAAATTTGAAGCTATTATTGAAAAAATCCACCTATTTGTTTACAAAGAACGTTCTGAAAGTTCTGAGGATGAGAATGTCCAGGTCTATTTTCACCTATGTATATGCATGTATATGTGCTAAGAACAAGAAAAGTCAGTCTTAAAAATTATTGGACCATTTACTGCATTCTGATGTTGCAATATCATTTAAAGAATTAGTCCCATTTGGAACAATATAATTGCTCAATTGGAGTACTATGGTCAGCCAGAGGATGGAAGATATCTAAATACTTGTACTTTTCAAAATATTTCTATTTTGTTGCATTGAAGCCTGCATCCATTAGAAGGTTAGCCAGAAAGTATATCCTACCTGCACTTTAAGAAACATAAATTGCCTTGTCATGCTATTCAATGATAAACAGATAAACAAAAATAGACAAAGTAGACCAGTTATGAAAATTGGATTAAGTGAGTATGTAATATAAAAACAAATTCAAATCATGCATGGAAAGTGAATATTCTTTTAACTGTAGTTCATAAGTGGGAAAGAGAAGACTTCATCATATTCAAATACAAGCGCTAACCAAATCCAGAAGATTCTACAAGAGAAAAATTCTTTTACCATTTCCAAGATTATGATTAGAGAAAAATAGATTTTTACAAAATCATTAGGTATTTCTTGGCTAAGCAATACAAATATAATTTATTTCTCACCAAGTGCAAATCCAAACAGTATTACTTAATAACATAAATTTTTCAATTAATTTTCTGTAACTATTTTTAAGCCTGTGTTAAAGAACCTCAGGTTGAGTTGAAATTATATTTCTAATGGCCTTAAATCTTTTTTGGAACAATGTGGGCATTAATCAATTAAACAATATATTTCTTGGCCCTTATAAAATCTCTCTGGCCCTCAGAAAGTAACTCAATAGCAACTCAGTTTGTATACATTATAAAGTTTTCATTTGCTTTATGTGCTTTGCAAGTGGCTTCAAGTAAGAAAGCAGAGTAAGAAGCATTTTGGGTAAGTCACAGAGCAAACCATGAATCTGCCTTTGCTATTCAAGAGAAGCATGCTGGAGGAATTTTTCTAATGCAAAGTAGAGATGGAAGTATTATTACCCAAGTGAGTCTATGAACACATTAAGTTAAGTCATCTGTTATAGCTTAGAGGGAAAAGAGCACTCAGTAGTTCAGAAAAAAAAATGGATGGACATTTCTTGGGGTATAATCTATTCTGGGTATAAGTTATGAGTTCACTTCTCATAAGCTATATGATCTTCAAGCCTCTAGGCCTTGGTTTCCTTCTCTGTACAATGGGCTTGAAAATTATACTCAAGTCACAGAGTAGTTGAATGTATTGCATGAGATAATATGTATTAAGCAACTATCACCATGTCTGGCACAAAGAAAACACAGAATGCACACTTGTGTTGGTTGTTATTATTATATTACTCATTATAAGAATTTTCATCATCATTATCATCACAGAATGAGAAAAGAGGCCAAGAAGCAGAGAATTTGTGAGGAATACAAAGCAGCAGTGACAAAACAGGGCAGTTCAGGAAACTAAGCTGGCAAACTCTGGCATGAAGCAGATGTTTCTGTCATGCAGACCTCAGCATGTTTGTCCAGAGCAGGACAGCTCCTTACAGGTACTGCTCCAGGCTAATAATGAGTCAGGAGGTGCACACATAGCTCCAAACTGTCATCCACACTACCCAGCTAAAACTGGTCATTAAATACAAACCATATGGGGTCATGTGCTGACCATCTTGTGTTAGAAAAGTTTGTGTGATTTAGATCCTAGCCCAAAACACGACATCATCAAAACACCGTATTACGTTGGAAGGCGCGGGAAAGAAAGATGGAAATATGACCGCAGTTAGCTTGTTCCTAGCCATGCGGTAATGCAGCCCACATCCTACCAGTGCAGCTGTACCAAAACAGCTTCTCCAGCTTCTCCAAGAATTAGGGGCATGAGAATCAACTAAGAAAATATCTCATTAATATGCTTAAAAATGTAACAAGTACTACCGCTATATGGCTTGACTTAAAACTTTCCTAAACAGCAGGGTGTTGGGAGTGAATCAGGTAGCAGAAAGTTGACTAAAATTTGTTTACTTAAGAGGCCATATGGGACACTGCTAGTAGGGTGGGTAGAGAAAAGTGTTGCAAAGGAGCTCCTTATGTACAGCTCCTGGCAATATTGCATGGCTATTAGATGCTAGAGGTTAAATGTAGTAGAGAGCAGAATGGTCTTTTTCCAAAGTCAATTAAATCATGTCACTTTTCTACTCGAAGCCTTTCAGAGTCTTCCACTATCACTTAACAATAAATTTCTACTCTTTACAATGGCCTGAACGATCTTAAATAAACTGACTGGTTTACTTTTCTGATCTCATTTTTTAGAGATTATCTCACAGCTGACTCTGTCTCAGTCTTCAGGTGTCAGCTAAAATTCCATCATTTTGAGCAGTTCCCTCCCTGCCAATCACTCCCTATCACTTTGCTTGGTCAGTAATTATTGCCATACTAGTTGTTAGATATTTTGAATATTATGCTTACTATGTTTTATATTTTATTATATATATTAATATATTATATTCCAAAAAAGTGCCTCAAAGAGTACTGATCACAGAGTTGGTGAATGAATTACATGAGAAAATATAGGTTAAGCAACTGTCACCATGCTTCGCACAGAGAAAACATTGGATGCATACTTGTGGTGGTTATTGTCTTTGTATCATCATTATAAGCATCATCATGATGGAATGAGAAAAGAGGTCAAGAAGGCAGCTGTGACATAATAGGGCAATTCAAGAAACTAAGTTGGCAAATGCTAGGCGTGAAGCAGATGTTTCTGTCGTGCAGACCCTGTTGATTTCCTTTATGGTATTGAGCACTGTCAAAAATCATATTTGTTAACTTGATTTTCTTTTCTTCTGTATCTTCCTTAGTTCATAAGTAAGCCCATGAAGGCAGGGAGAACTTTTCCTGTTCCATTCTCCATAATTTCTATGATTTTTTGAAGTACTTTTTAGATATATAGTATAGTAATATATATTATGTAATATATGATATAATTATATATAATACATATTTATATATACATTAAGGTATACAGATGGTCCAACTATGGTCCAACTTAAAGATTTTTCAACTTTACTATGGTGTGAAAGTGATATGCATTCAGTAGAACCTGTACTTCAAGTACCTATACAACCATTCTGTTTTCCATTTTCAGTACAGTATTCAATAAATTACCTGAGTTAGTCAACAATTTTTCAAAAAATAGTGTTTTTCAAAGATGATTTTGCCCAACTGTAGGCTCAACGAGTTAGGTGTATTAAATGCATTTTTGACTTATGATATTTTCAATTTATGATGAGTTTAGCAGGGTATAACCCCATCATAAATTGAGGATCATCTGTACACATTAATATATATTATATGTATATTAATATAATATATAATATAGTATAATATTTGAAATATTTAACCAGATTGTCCTGATCACTGGCCACTGGCCAATCAGAAGGGAAACTGCCATATTGATGAAGCAGGGTCCTGGAGGCCCCTGCTGGTTCAAATGTTAACTCTTTAGTTGCTGCATTGTAGGGACATCCATAGGTGGAAGAGCAATGACAGCCTGATGACCGGGTGGTGGTGGAGGGGTACTCAGGAGCTTAGACAGAGGCCATTTCCAAACTGGTAAAAGTATTTAACATTTTACTAACCAATATAGTGGTATTAGCTATCAATTGCTACATTAAACATATCAAAAACTTACTGTTTTAAAAATAACACTTATTATTTCACAGATTCTGTGGGTCTGAAGTTCAGGTATGGCATAACTGGGATCTCTGCTCAAAGTCTCACAAGGCTGCAATTAAAGGCTTTGGTCAGACTGCATTGTGTTCTGGAGCTCAGGCTCCAGTCACTTACAGGCTTACCTTAAGTATTGGCAGAATTCAGTTCTTTGTGGGTGGATATAGAACTAAGGTTCTTATTTCTTGGCTAGTTTTCATCCGGGGTGACCCTCAGCTGCTAGAAACCTCTCACAGTCCTCTTATAGCTGATTTCTTCTTCTGGGATACCAGGAGAATCTCTTATTTCAGGAAGGCCCGAATCCTCTTCTAACGGGCTCACCTGATTAGGTCAGGCCCATCTGAGATAATCTCTCTTGATTAACTCAAAATCAAATTGATTAGGGATTTAATTGCATCTGCAAAATCCCTTCACAATAGTATAGTTAGTTTGTAATGTAAACTAATCACAGGAGTGACATCAGCCATATTCAGAAGTTAGGTTCATACTCAAGGGGAGAGGATTATGAACTAAAATAAAATCTTAAGCCCCCCTAGCTGACTGAATGGATCCCCTCTTGGTCAAAGGGAACCCAGAAAAATTTTAAAACCAGCCATGAAGAGAAGGGAGGTCAGATATGCCTCATTATGCCCCCTCCCTTTTGGAGTTACTCTTTGTAACAGTAAGATACTAAATCATTAACAGGACCTAAGGCCATGCAAGGCAAAGCTTAAACCACACCTATAGGCCATCAATTTATTTAACAGATCACTTGCTTCTCGGGTTAATCTCCAGTGGCTTGTCCCTAATTAACAGACTTCCTTATCTTAACTTAAACATTCCAAAGCTTCATCCCCCTTCTTGGAGTTGTCCCGCCTTTTCAGGCGAAACCAATACACCTTCCACGTATTGATTTATTATTTTACATGTAATTCCTGTCTCCATGAATGTATAAAATCAAACTATAATCTAATTGCCTTGGGCACATTTTCTCGGGACCTCTTGAGGCCATGTGCTCCAGGCTATTGGTCACACACATTCTGCTAAACCTCTTTAAATTATTTTAGAGTTTGGTTTTTTTTTCCATTAACAGTATTATACTGGGCATGTACAGCAGGGAATGTAAATCTTGGAGAGCTTTTTAGAAATTTGCCTGCCACAATAACCTTACCAGTAAGAAGTAAGCCATGGACCTCATCATTCAGTAACATTATTTTGGCTGGCTTTCAAGTATAACTTGCAGATATGATGTGGTTTCTCTCTGAGCTACGGAATCTGGCAGCTAAAGAGACAATGAGGTTGGCTTTAAGGTTGAGAAAAATAAGTGCAATAGTATGGAAAAAGCTTTCTGATGATACATTTACAGGTTTTAATAGCCTCTCTGTGAAAACTTTACAGCCATTCAATTAGCATTCTAATGTTTTATTTAATTTCTTTTTTAGAATTTGAAAGACAGCTATAAAATACATATAAATAAACAAATATTTTAAAAGGATTTTTATATATCACAGGTCTAAACATAAATTCAAAATACATACCGTGCCTTTTTTAGAAATGTATGAAAATATTTGTATAAAATTGAATTTGATGTTAAGTAATTTCAAGTAATTGACCAGCTGTGTATTTAGGCACTGATGTAGCAAACTTATATTTTTCAAATGGAAACAAAAGGACACTTTACATAAACACATAAAGATACTGGGAATTCTAATGAATTCTTTTTGGGCAAAAAGCCTTTGATGTCTGTGATAAAACACCCGTTTCAAATTATGTGATATTTTAAGTCTTTCGTTTCTGTCTATCAAGGAAAGAAGATAGTATTTGACCTACCACCATAAAAAAAATTACTAGACAATAAACAGAGGAAGATAGTGGTCCCTGAGAAAAAGGAAACAAATGAAGTGAGTCCTACTATGCCCCTGGCTTTCTACCTAGAGGTGATTTTCAGAGAACAATGCGGGGAAATGAGACCCAAACAGAGCCATGACTCATTGAGTTAAAGGGTCAGAGACTGGAGTTCAGGAAGACAAAGGCAGCTAAAATTTTCAGGGCAAAGTACTGTAGAGAAGGGAGCTACATAGGTAAAAAGTACTAAAAATCTGTATTGGGGTCCCCTTGGATCTTTAGCTAAGGGGTTGATCTGTGCACATGTATAGGAGCATTTCACATTGTCACAGAAACATACCAGGGTGCTGTAAGTCAAACAATTTCCAAAGCTCAGAGAAGGTTGGGAGATGCTCAAGTTCTAACTGGTCAAAGTGTTGTAACCTCATTGGCATAAAACATGGGTATTCAATAAAGACCACTAAAAAAGTGCCATGCCTTAGTAGTATGGCTGAAGTAGCCCTAGTAAAAAGCCTACTAAAGAACCACTCTAAGAATACTTAAAAACAAGCCACGAGAAGATCAGCCTGATTAGCAATTAACTTGATACCTTGTGTGGGAGAAAAATTGCACTGGACTGGTTAAATGGGCAAGAAAGACTTTATCCAAAATTATTGCAATAGGGGATGGAAATTGAACTCCACTGAAACAAGAGGCAGGATTGTTTTTAAGCACTTGGGTGAGCTTGGGGGGAAAGTAACAGAAGACATTAGTGGGGAGGTTGGTCAATGTGATTAGGCCATTTTTGTTTGCTAATTGGCATTTATTGAAGTGAGGTTCCTAACCTCCTTCAGAGACTGAGAGATAGGGGTCCTGTCTCCTTGATGGTTACATTTGAAAGGGATGGTTCCCAGGTCTTAGAGAAAGATACTCCTGGATTGTAGAAGATTTGCATCTCAAAAGGGAAGAGAAGGAATTTACAACTGCAAGTGTTTTAAAGTAAATGCTTTAGCAAAAGGAAGGCCAGGGTGCTATAGTTAAGAAGAAGCCTGTCTGAAGTTTGGTCAAGTAGAGGGAAATGTTAAAGCAGTCTTTGTCAGTCGTGAAAACAAATTACCATATTCTGTAAAGGAAAACTGGCCTGCCCTATGGATTTGAGACATGACTAACCAGCTCTGACAATTGTGTAAGCCAATTTCTTGAAATAAATAAAATTTTCTTACTCTCTCTAAGTATGTGTATGTGTGTGCGTGCGCGTGTGTATACACTCAACACACACCTCCTACTGCTTCTGTTTCTCTGGTGGTACCTGACTGAAACAAAGGGTATCCCAATATCATGGTTATTCATGATAGGCTCACTCACATTTTCCACACCACTTTTCTGATAGTTTGAGTGTTGTATTAAAGATAGCTGCAACTTATTTGTCACTTTTTCCATCAAGAGGTAGTTTATTTGGAATTTATTTCCATTCTCCTTGAATTTGGGCTGACCCCAGGACAGCTTAACCAACAGAAGATGGTTGAAGTGACATGTTGACAGTTCTAGCCTACCATTTAGGAGAACTGGCAGCTTTTGCTTTTCTCATCTTAAGCCATTTGCTCTTGGAACACTCCATTTGGAAACCAATAGCCAATGCTATGAGAAGCCCACATAGGGAGGCCATGCATAGGTTATCTGGCCCAGAGCTCCAGCTGAGCCCATATTGAATAAGTCATATTATGCACTTTAGCTCAATTGATCCCTTCATTGACTGCCCCATCCATGTCACATTATACAGAAATTCTAGCCAGTCGATCCTAGTTAACATACCAAATTATGAGAGATGATAAAATAGTTATTTTAAGTCACTAAACCACTAAGTATTGGGGGGTAGTTTGTTATCCAGAAATTAATAACCAGATCAGATTAGATCAGTTGTGATGGAGTATGTCTGGCTGACTTCTTTAATATGTTTTGATTTGGGCACAGATATAAACTGTGCCACAGTTCAATGTTTCCACAGTTTAACAATATACTCTCTTAAATATAACTCCTCAGTTATGCTCATAATAATTGGAATGGTATGTAAGTCCAGTCTGGTCCATTAAAGGAAATCTTTCTGTTAGCTGAAAACTGACACAGACTAGAGGATGACATAACTCATTATCTATCTATCAATCTATCTTTCTATCTATCATCTATCTATCTATATTTTTACTAAGTCATTGTGGTGGATATTTGTTATTTTTGCCTGCTCTGCAGCTTTTCCTTTGGAAACTTCTCGTCCTTCTAGTGGACTTGTCAGATGGATGCGCATGTGGCTCAGGCTGGCCATTCAAAGCATCTCATCCCTTTGGACGTAAGAATTGATTCAGAGAAAAGCAGACCAATCAATACTCTTTGGGATGCTTTCTGGAGCTGCTGGGTAGCTTAGCCAAGAAATAGGAAGAGACTTCCTAAAAGTGAAGTATGCTTCGGAGAAAAACTGAGACAAAGAGAGAGAGAAAGAGAGAGAGAGAGAGAGAAACATGCACTGAGAATAACATGAGTCCCTGGTTCCAGCTGTGTGAGGCAAGAATTTTTAATTTAAAGAGACAATGAATAATCTTTTTACCTTATGCTAGTTTGAGTTAGGTTTCTTTCAACCAAAATGATCCAGATTTTCAAGCGCCTTTCAGGTCTAAGTCTACCACCATGAAGCTTTAAGAATCTCCTTCTCTTCTTGATTTTCCTTCTTCTTCTCCTTTCTGAAACCATCAGTCCTTTTCTAATACTCTTTACCCACCCCCAACTTCCCCTTCCAGTAACAACACAATAAAAGTTTCTTTCTGACACAAACTACAATCTGATGAGGGTAATCTGGGTCAGTGGGTGGCTTTCACCCACATTGTGACTCAGAGACCTTGGATGCTGCCAGCCCATGGTTATATCATCTGTCTCAGTTTTCTGTCTCTAGCCACTGGAAAGAAAAGGGAAAATGTATATGCGGAAGGTTTTATTTGGGCAAACATAAAGTGGCATTTCTCAGCTCACTCATATTCATTTAGCTAGGACGTATTGGCATGGGCTACAAAATCGGCTTGTAAATATAGTCTGCTGTTTGCCCAGGGAAAAGAGAAAAAGGATTTAAGTCAATAGGTAGCAGCCTCTCCCATACCAGAGTACTGCTTCTATACCTAAGAAAAAGGGTCAGTGCATGTAAATCCTAAAAAATAGCATTAACTTACACTATAACAAGGATGTTAAGGAACAAAAACAGTAGCTTCTTTAATTTAGTCAACGACTTGCACATCTTTGTAAACACCCACCCTCTGGATAGTATGAAAAAAATAACTAAGTGTCTAATTGGTTTGAAGCTGGCCTGATCTAATAACCCAAATAGATCCTTATGGTAGAATTCATTTTTTCTTACACAAAATTTTTTATTGTCTCAAATACTAAAGACTCTCTTTTCCTCTGCTTCTCTCCTTCAAATGTTGTCTATTGTACAGGTAGAGGGGTGTGTGGTGTACATGACCTCAAGTTAGAAGAAGAAACTCTAGTTCCTTTGTTCCTTGGGCCTGGTGTTCTCTGACTGCTGAAGTAAACTCATGTGCAACAGGGTAATCGGAGCCCTTATATCCTCTGATGCTCAGTTCTGTAGCTGGTAAACTCGTTATTATAATTATTATTTTTTTTAACCTTGATAATGCCCTCTGTGGTACTCTCTCACCTTGATTTTTGCTGGTTGTAGAACGGTGGACATCTGCCAGATTTTCTATCTGATTCACTCACCTGGAAATCCGTCCACAGACTCTAGCAGGGAAAAAGGGCTCTTTGCGTCATCCATAATGCACACTTTTGTAGGCCATTGACTCTCAATTCATCTGTGTGACATGGGAACCGAGGGTTACTTGGGAATGTTGCCACCTAGGGCCCTCTATGCCACCAGTTCCTTTGTCAATGCCTCAGATTGCTACAGGCATTTGGTGAGTTGATCTCTTCTGTGAACTCTAATCAGGAGTGGGGACATTCTCTGTCTTCTTCCTTGGTGGTGCCTAGAGACAAGACAACATATTTATCTCTTTCCTGCATACCATTTTCTTTCTTTCCTCAGTGCCTCAGGGCAAGAAGAGGGATTCTTTTACTTCTCTTATCTCATATGATCTCTATATCATAAAAGTCATCCGTATTTTCAAGGTAGCTAGAGGATCATTTCTAAGCTAGGGAGAACACTATATTCTATGTCTTTCAGTCTCTGTGCCAATGAGGAAAAGGGGAGAACAAAGCAATCCAGCAAATTCTCTCTCTAAAGCATAGCCTGGCTGGAAACAGTGTCATCTCAAAGCATAACCCTGAGTTGCATATCTGAAACCAAACATTACATTTTTCCTTCACCAAGAATCCCTTCTATATCAAATGCCAAACTTCTTGTCATTCTTCTCCAAAGCACTGTTCGTCTACCATGCCGCAGGTGGATGGAGACTTTTGGTGGATCAATGGAGAGTCTTGTGCTCAGGAAGACAAAAGTGACAACTCATGGTTAGTATTCAAAATATTACTGCTATTATAAACGTCTTCATATTCTTCTAAGAATAATATCTACAAGACATGCTATCTTTCTCCAGCAAACTGAATAACCAACTATGCTAGTTTGTATGAGACTTACATTTCCTTGGGATGTGGGATTTTCAGTGCTAAAACTGGGACAGTCCTGGACAAACTGAGCAGTTGTTGACCCCACTTGCAAATGTTGAGAAATTGGAGGATAAGATCATTGTATTAATATGCTGACAAAGTCTCTGTGGCTTTGCTATGCCTAACAAAACCATCTGTTCCTTTCAGGGCAAAGGTTAGAGGAGAAGATATAATAAGGGGGTATCAGGGTCACATCATAGTTAATTTGCTTCTTATTGGCAAAAATTTTAATCACTTAACCTCTAGCCAACATCACAATGGCTAATTTTTTTTTTTGAGACAGGCTCGTTCTGTCACCTGGGCTACAGTGAGGTGGCATCAGCCTAGCTCACAGCAACCTCAAACTCCTGGGCTCAAGCGATCCTCCTGCTTCAGCCTCCCAAGTATCAGGGACTTCAGGCACACGCCAGCATGCCTGGCTAATTTTTTCTATTTTTAGAGTAAAGACCCTTCCTCTTACTCAGGCTAGTCTCGAACTCCTGACCTCAAGCAATCCGCCCGCCTCGGCCTCCCAGAGTGCTAGGATTACAGGCATGAGTCACTGCGCCTGGCCCACAATGGCTAATTTCTGTGGAGTTGTTAGATGCAGCCCCTTCTTTATTTGGCCAGACTTTTGTCCAGTGTATTGCTAGCTTAGCTTTTTATATTTTAAAACAGTTGTTCTTTGCTCATTGACTCCACACTTATTTCCTATTGTGATTTCCTTCTAAAATATTCTTACAATAGATTTGCATATTTTAGTAATGCTTGCATTTATAATTATTCTAATAAGTCTTGTATTACTTTCATAATGGTTGATTTATGACTTTCGTTGTCCAAACACTATTAAATAAATGTAGAAGACAATCCAATAGTTTAAACTTAGGTATTTATATTGTCTTTAAATATCACAATAGAATATTTCTTTCCTTAAAGAGTAACTACAATGCTATGACCTAATATACAGAACCATTTTAATATTTGGTCATATGCTTCAGTTCTTTTCCCTCCCCCTGTCTCTCTCTTTCTGTCTCCGGCGTGCCTTTCCATGGCATGATGAGGAGACTGGGGGGCCATATACATTTCTGTCTTTCTGACCCTGCCAAAGTGACTTTTCTTTTTATCCAAAGAAGCTGTTTCATAAGTTACACAATTGAAATTATAGGATTCATCTTGAACCCTTGAGGGTCTGGTGGCAGTCTTGAAAATCTCATCTTGGCTTGGCAGCTACTGGTTTGAGGCTCTTCATATGGTGAAGAGCCTCTATGAAGCATGACTTTTAATAAAGATGTTTCTGAAGTGTGGTGGAATGATGATACCTAAGAAGCTTCATACTTTGAGTGAGATCTATTTATTCCACAACTATTTAGTCGATACTATGTATATGCTAGTTACAGAATCAAATTTTGAGTTCCATGCACCCAAAAAGGAGTTTGCAATGTGGTTAAACTGTTTTTGATTCCTGTTTCTATGAACCTTGACAGCTTTAGGGATACATGTTAATATCTTTGATCAGCAGTTTTCTCATCAATAAAATAAAAATAATACTATTTTTTCACAAAGTTTTCTTTTTCTTTTCTTTTTTTTGAGGAAGAGTCTCCCTCTGTTGCCCTGGGTAGAGTGCAGTGATGTCATCACAGCTAACTTTAACCTCAAACTCCTGGGCTCAAGCAATCCTCCTGCCTCAGCCTCCCCAGTAGCTGGGACTACAGGTGCCCACCACGATACCTGGCTAATTTTTCTATCTTTAGTAGAGATGGAGTCTCGCTCTTGCTCAGGCTGGTCTTGAACTCCTGAACTCAAGCAATCCTCCTGCCTCGGCCTCCCAGAGTGCTAGGATTACAGGCATGAGCCACCATCCCCAGCCTCACAAAGTGTTTTTTTTTTAATTAAGTGAAATAACACATGTAAATTCCTAGCCTAATGTACAATTCAGCATTCAATAAATGTGGGAGCTGTAGCTATTAGAGGATAGTCTTGAGTATAAATTTTAGATTTTTCTCTTATGATCTATGAACTTGGGCCATGTTCCATAGAAAGCAATTTATTTCTTCATTTGTTACTGATTCTTTAACTCATAGTTTGTAGGTAGTTAACAGAGAAAGCTTTTAATGCAGGGACTGAGCTAAGCAATTTTGAGAAATAACTCCCTGGTTTATGTACAATTGATCTCTCTTTTATAGATAAGGAAACTGAGTTTTAATCAAGAAAGTACAGTTCTGCAAGCAGAGCTCCTTACCATTACACTAGACTATTGCGATGATTGAGTGCTCTAGAGTAGCATGCGTATCCAGTACAATGCTTGGAATATAGTAGAAGGTGGAAAAATATTACTAACTTCTGTCTAGTAATAGAGTCTTAGAATGTTTTTTATCCACAAGTGTGCAGTCTGTACCCAGAAAAGCAACAAATACCCATAAGGTTTGCCTGACATTTGACATCAACCAATGAAATTAACGACAAAAACCACTTACTTCTGTGTGGTATTTGAATATGGTACATTTCTTTCATGGGTCAAGCTTCTGAACCCTTAACTAATGCTATATCCCTAGGAGCTTAAAGACATGCATTGTTCAAGTCAGATAAAAAATAAAATGGCAAAATTTATTACAAAACATATTTCAACTACATTTTCCACTGGGACAAAGTTATAGGTAATTGAACAATTCTAGTTTCTCCAGGCAGTAGGTCTGCAAGCATAAGTTGTTTAGAGTAACCAGAAACAAAAATCATATTTCAGTGGCATTTCAAGTAACCCCCCCAACACAGTAAAAAAGGGCTATGTCTTAAAGGAGAAATTTTAAATGCCACTGGAAACTTTTGAAATAATGGAGACTATATGAAGAATGCTTTACCATAGAGGCTTTAAACATAGGTCTTCAGTGGTGACCGCAGTATATAAATGGAGAGATAGAGAATTAATTCATCGTACAGTGGAGCAGAAAACTCGCATCTGTTCTTTCTACAACCCAGTACACCTCATTTATTAATGCTGTTCTCTGCACTGTCAGGTCTAAGCAATTAACTTGCACAGACTGGCTTCTGTAGGGATAGATAGACAGTGTGTTTATCAGGGGGAATATAATGGTTTTAGCACTTTTAATAAAGAAAAATAAATAAAATATCTCTTATATTCTATCTAGACTGAAGACACTACACATTTTCAGTCATGGGGCAATTTTGGCACCAAAGTAATATTCAAAATTTTAAGTAGCAGATTAAAGTTTAGAGTAATTTTTTTAATCAGCTAGGAATAGATCATTCTGAGTGACATCCTATATAGTCATTTCAGTTTCTTGGCGAATGATTCATTTCTAAATATATTGGTTACTCACATCATTATGGGTATTCTTCTAAATATATTGGTTATCCACATCACTGATAATCTGGAAAAGGGGAAAAAAAGAAAATGATTCTGTCATTACCATTAAACAGAGCAACAGAAGTAGAAATACGTTCACTTATTTCTTGCTCATCTGAGGTGCTATTCTTTGAGCACCAATGAGCTTATAAATTAGAATATGTTGTATTTTGTGTGGATCCCAGGTTTTATGATCAGGAAAAAAGATATATAACCCTATATTTATCATGATTTTTCTATTTTTATTTCAACTTTATTTTCTAGCTCTTCCATAGATAAAAAATGCTTATTTTTTCCTACTTATATAGATTCTTATTGAGAGGTAAATGCAAAGAGTTAATCACTTTCTATTTCTTCTGAAACACTTTTGTTCATAGGCTTCCAGGAGACCACACACATCCTTGTCTTCATCTCTGTGATGGAGTACTTCAGGATATCAACACAGACTCCAACTTCAGATTTCTTTTCTGCCCACACTCGTGACTTTAAATATTATCTATGTGCTGGTGACTTCCAAGTCTGTGAAACATATTCCAGAATTCTATAAACTGTCTAATCAACATCTCATTTAGATATATAATAGACATCTCACATTTGGTACACTCAAAATTAGACCCTTGATTCTTTCCCTATCCTCCCCCACCCCCATAGCATAATCTTCCTCTTTCAGTGTTCCCAGTTTTAGTAACTGGCCCAACAATTCACCCGTGGTGTCCTGGTAACCCTGAAGACATATGGGTTCTTCTTTCTCTCATACCCAATCTATTAGCAAAAGCTCTTCAAAAAAGATCCAAAATCCTACTATTTCTCATTTATTTTGTTACCACCTTCCCCCAATTTGACCTATTCAGTATCTTCCTAACAAATATCTGTCCTTCCCTTTTGCACCCATACCCACATAGTCTGTTTTCTTTTCTATTCAGCAACCCAAGGGACCCTTTCAAAACATATATCAGATCAAATCACTTCTCTACTCAAATTCTCCAAATGATTTCCCATCACACTTGGAATAAAATCCAAAAGGTACCACCTGATCTGACCTCCAATGTGCCCCCAGCTACCCTGGAGTTCATCTCCTACCGCTCTCCCTTTCTTTCCCTGTGTGAGCTACACTGGCCTCCCTGCTTGCTCCAGCCTTAGGGCTTTTGCACAAGCTGTTCTTGCTTTCTTGCTTAGGATGATTTCTCTCCCGATAATTGCTTTGCTCACTACCTCACTTTGTTTCTTTTTCTTTTCTTTTTTTTTTTGAGAATCTGAATAGGTATATTTCTTTTTTTCTTATTTCAAAGTATTACGGAGTACAGATAATTTTGATTACATGAATTGCTTTTATAATGCTTGAGTCACGGTTTTTGTTTGTCCCCTCCTCCCCCCTTCCCCCTGGTTGATTTCTGTTGAGTTTTACTTCCTTCTATGCACGTGTGTGCTCATCGGTTAGTTCCAATTTAGTAGTGAGTATATGTGGTGTTTGTTTTTCCATTCTTTAGATACTTCACTTAGAATAATGGTCTCCAGTTCCATCCAAATTTTCGCAAAAGGTATTAAGTCATTCTTCTTTATGGCTGAATAGTATTCCATGGTGTACATGTACTACATTTCAAATGTTTATCACAGCACAATTCACAATTACAAAGATGTGAAATCAACCCAAATGCTCACTTTATTTCTATCCCTGTTAAAATGTCACCTCCTCAGAGAAAAATTTTCTAACCATCTTTCAGAAGTATATTTTCATCATTTTAAACCCCTTGGTACTTATCTCTGACATTACACATTCATTTTCTTATTGATTATATTTACATTAAAATGTTAAAAAAAGAAAATTTATTTTCTTTCTTTTTGGCTATCCCAATGTCCAGAATCATATTTGGTCCATAAGTACTCAATAGATATGTGCTGAATGAGTAAATATACAATGAGATTATTCTATCTACATAAACATTATTTGGGGTAAGGCCTTTCCTAAATCTACTTTTGCCACATAACATCATTAAAAGTTAAAATTTGATTACTAGGATTATTATCAATTAACAAAATGGGACTCAGAATATATTTCAAGCCAAACTCTCCCATTTGGTAGCCAAAAATAGTTAAAGTATTATGAATCTATCTCTCATTTGGTGCTGTGTAGACATAGCCTGAGACTGATATTTACCGAGTGCTATAAAGTTTTATTACTTGAACAGATGGTTAACCAAACTCCTGGGAATACAATGAGCTGGGTTGCCTTTGTGGCTTTTCAAACAATAAATAAAATACTGTATGGCAGAGAGGGATCTATATATGATGAAAAAAGAGAACAGAGATTATTTGTAAAGCTTAGAAGACTCACGTGTTCTGCAGTATTTACTCATCATCCCCATCTTCAGTGATTTCTAGGGTCTCTGATGTAAGGGGATAATTTATGCGCAATTTTTCTCTAATCAAAAGTTATTTTCAGCCATCCTCTCCAAGGCAGTCTTAGGGTTGTGTACAATAAAGCCAGTTTATGCATAGAGAATGTCTGAATGAAGCATGGCTAAGGAGCAACTCTCTCCAGAAATATCTTGATCAACTTCACTGCTTCTTCCTCTGCACCCTGCTTTGTGCCATTCATAACTTAGTGGGAATTAATTTGTAAAACAAATTACATCCTGACAAGTAAAATAAATTTCTGTCTAGATGACTTGACAGCATATTGAACTACATGTTTATTATAAAGCATTTTTTTAAAAAAAAAACCCTGCCAAATAAGTCCTGCTTCTGTCTTATCATTTTTCTGCTTCTTTTGTCTCAAACCTTGATTGAATTCATTAAGAAAATAAAACCAATTCTAAATGCCAATGCACCTAATAATCTCAAAACACATGAAGCAAAAATGGAACCCCCCTGGCCTCCAAAGATTGATATCCATCCCATATGAAAATACACCCCATCCCAAGGTCCCCAGAATTCTCAAACCATCCAACATCAACTCAAGTCTAAAGTGTCATTTAAGTCTCATGAGCTCAAAAGTCCAAAATCTCATCATCTAGATCAGGTATGTGTGTGACTCTGGTTTTAATCCATCTTGGGGCAAAATTCCTCTTCCTCTTTAGACTTGTGAAACTAGGAAACAAGTTATGTTTCCAAAATATAATGACAGGAAAGGCATAGGATAACTTCTGCAGACATTCCTACTCAAAAAGGGAGAAAATAAAAAGGTAAAAAGGAGTTATCGGTCCCAAACAATTTTGAAATCTCAGGAGGCAGACTCCGTTAGGTTTCAAGGGCTGAAAGATTTTATGGTTCTTCCCTCTGAGCTCATAGCTCATGCCTGAAGCCATCTTTTCTTTTGTATAAAGAGTAGTACATGTTTACAGATGAGTTATTTTATGAGCCTGTTTCCTGACTACAGAATTTTGAGAGTCTAATAGCCTTTGTTTCATCCTCTCTCTGTCCCTTTCAGTCCAAGCTGTTTCTGTATAACATTCCCAGAAACTTGCGAGCCTCAAATGTGTGTCACAGGAATTCACTCTGTTAGACAAAAGGCTCTTCCACATGTCTGTCTTGGATAATCACATCTTTTATTTTGGCTTCTGCTGAGAAGACTAAATAGGACCTATGAGTTAGTCATATGCCTAAACTCTTCAAAGAGCCTTCTGTGTGATTGAATACTTTGAGCTTTTGATACTGCCAAGGCACTAGCAAAAGGTTGTCTAGCCACACACTTGGTTTTCACTACAGAGCACATTTTCCTGACAGTGAATTTGCTAATTTTATCTTCTTTTGCAATCTGAATAGATTGAGAATTTCCCAAATCGTCAAATCCTTGTGTCTTTTTTTGCTTAACAGTTCTTCCTTTAATTTATTCCTTTCTTTTTTTTTTTATTTATCTCTATGGGACAACTTTTACTATAATTTATCCCTTTCCTGTAGCATTTTACA
Organism: Daubentonia madagascariensis; assembly: GCA_023783475.1. Classification (NCBI taxonomy): domain Eukaryota; kingdom Metazoa; phylum Chordata; class Mammalia; order Primates; family Daubentoniidae; genus Daubentonia; species Daubentonia madagascariensis. The sequence goes on along the minus strand of JAKFHU010000600.1, from coordinate 43,419,479 downwards.
ACTAGAAGAAAGAACCAGATTATACCTTCAACATTTTGCTTGGAAATCTCCTCAGCTAAATATTCAAGTTCATTGCTTTCAAGCTCTGCTCTTACACAGCTGAAGACCACAATTCAGCTAAGTGTTCTGCTGCTATGTAACAAAGATCACTTTTCCTTCAGTTTTCCATAACTTATTCCTAGTTTCCTTCTGAGGACTCACCAACAGTGCTTTTAGCATTTATGTTTCTACTAGCTTTCTTTCTATGACAATGTATTTATTCTCTAAGAAGAGATAGACTCTCCCTTCCACACTCCTCACTTTATTCTGAGCCCTCACCAGCAACAGCTTTAAGATCCATGTTTCTATCAATCATCTATGCAAAGTGGCAGAAGTAAGTATCAGACAGAACAGAAGATGCTATGCTGTTGACTTTGAAGGTAAAGGGCTGTAAACCAAGGGAGGTAGATGGCATATAGAAGCTGGAAAAGGCAAGGAAATGTATTCTCCCATAAAACCTCCAAAAGGAATACAGACCTGTTGATACCTTGATTTCAGCCCAGTGAAATTGATTTCAGATGTAAGACTTGCACAACTGTAAGATAAATTTGTATTGTCTTAGGACATTAAGTTTGTGGTAACTTATTGTAGTAGCAGTGACAACTAATACAGTCCAAGTAACTGATTTTGTGCTCTATGTTTATGTTCTAGTATATTTTTTGCCCCTGACAAGCCATCTAACTCCTTATAAATGGTTCTCTTGAAGTGTCTCCCTTATAGGAAATGAAGTGAATTTAAAGAAAGAGAAGAATATAGAATAGTCCTTAGTAAAGTAATAGCATAGGCTCAAGGAGCAGACTGCCTGTGTTTGAATTCCAAATCTACTTCATCATAGCTATGTGGCCACATCATGTTACTTAATTTCTCTGTGCTTTAGTTGTCTTATATGTAAAATGGCAATAATAATTATACCTATCTTATGGGCTTGCTTTTGTGTATAAATGAGGTCATCTATATAAAGTATTCCACACAGACTAGACATACAGTAAGCATGCAGGAAAGTTTAGGTAATTTTTTTCATCTAATACTTACATTTTTTCAACCTTAAAAAATATCGTTTCCCAGGATATAGCCATGCAACATGTACCCCTGTTCCATGCTAGAGATAAGAATTTAAAAAAGAGTAAAATACAAATGGATAAGAGAGAGAACTTGATGTGACTGTGTTGATAGGTGTATATAATATTATTAGACTTGCTTTAGGTGGAGGAGATTGGAAAATAGGAACCATCTCAATATCCAAAGGTGGGGGAAGGTGTGGCACTCTCGGGAAAAAAACATCCCAGAGAGATTTAAATGGTGAAGATAAATTTGAGGAATTTCCCAGACTTATTTGTCCTTGCCTTGGTCAAAAACATAGAGCAAAGTTATTTCATTTGTAAGTGAATGTATTCATGTTCTCCAAATTGGTAAGTATGTTCATCACATATCACATAATATAGGCATAAATATATATGTATAGATTGATATAGATAAATCTATATAAACCGGTTCTGCTTTATGCATTCTAAGGAAAGAGAGTGAAGAAATATTAAGTGCCAGGTATTTTAAATTAGTTGTCTTATTCATTACTTCATCTCTCTGAAGTAAAAATTATGGCTTCAGTGTTACAATTGATGAAATAAAAGCACTGGGATGTATACAGATTTGAACTCAGATCTATTTCTCTCCAAAGTCTATGTTGGTTTTCCATGGTACCACATTAATATTTTGACATCTTTTGGGAAGCACCAGGATTTTTTTTTTTAATATTAAGGGGGGAGTGGTGAGGAGAGGGTTGTGAGGAGGGTTGTTCAGTTGTCTCGCTTGTTTTTTTTTTTTTTTGAGAAAGAGTCCTTTTTCTGTCACCATGGGTACAGTGCAGTGGCGTCATCATAGCTCACCGCAACCTCCAACTCCTGGGCTCAAGGGATCCTCCTGCCTCTCAGCCTCCTGAGTAGCTGGAACTACTGACATGCGCCACAACGCCCGGCTGATTTTTTGTTCCTGTTTTTGGTAGAGACAGGGTCTCACTCTTGCTCAGGCTGGTTTAGAACTCCTGAGCTCAAGTGATCCACCTGCCTCAGACTCCCAGAGTGCTAGGATTACAGGCGTGAGCCATCACGCTCGGCCAGGAATTTTTTTTTTAATCTTTCTAAATCCAGATATCTAGCCTTAGACATCATTGAACACAATAAAAGGACTTCAACATCCAGTTTGTGTCAAGAACTCGGCTGTTTTAAAATCTTCAGACATTCAGTTAGGATTTATTTATCTAATTATAAAAGGAGATCAAGTTATGGAGCATCTGCATTTTAGAATAAATCCAGATAGAAGAACCCAGAATCACATAGTTAGAGAGGTAATGCCTCTGAGCCTATTCTGGGGTGTTCTCGTCTGCTGAAGGACTCTCAGACCATCTTATTCTCTCAACTTTGACTACTTAGGACCCCAAAACGAAAAACGAGAGTAAGGAGCTTATTTCAAACAGAAGATAGATAATTAGTTTTATTTTTTAAATGAAAGAAACTCAGAAATTATAGGTGAAATGGAGAATATTTATTTTTAGATGAAATAGAAATTAAAGTTGCACCTGACTATGGAGATGACAGGCTAAGAACATGAGCAGAAAGGATGCAAGAATTCCTTCTTTGAGTGAAGATAATGTCTACGGCAAAGAGACAATTTTAAACTATGCAAATAAACAACAGATAAAAATGTCATTTATGAATGTTACCATGATTTTTGTACTTTGCATGCCATATGCACCATTTCCAGGTATATGAGTCAGCAGTCTTGACTTTCACTCTGAAGTTGTTACCAAACCACGTCAAATACTGTCTCTGGAATCCTATTAACTCAAGTTTTTATGATTCCAAGTGTAATTTGTTTAGCAAGGAATCTGATTTTAGTGGCGGTATAAAGAAGTAATAGATTTACTTTTTTTCGCTAATCACTATATTTAACTGTGATTTGCTGTTTCTCCTGCTCCTGCCACTGAACATCTTATAAAGTTCTTTTAGCTCTTTTGCTCAGTTAGCTTCTGAAAAGCCAGTCCAGCTTAGTCCAGGACAGAGTTTCAATTTCAAATCTATTTTAAAGCTTTTCTGTCTTTGCACTAACTCTGGATGGTGGTGTGATTCTTCCTTAGTTGTTCTCTGTCATGGGATGCCCAGTGCCTATTGTCTCTTGGGGTGCATGAATGGGTGAATTTCTGCTGCATACCCACAAGAATAGGGAGGAGTATTCTGGGATAATCTGTCGTGACATGCTTTATAATGTCCTGCTCAGTCTCCTGTTGCTGGGATCTTCTTACATAGGAGGCAATTTTCTTGGGCAGGTACTAGAAAGATGGTGTAAGCCCAGCTACCTTTTATAGAAACACCTTAACCTAGAGAAAACCTTCTATATTGCTGCACCAAACAGTGGGATGCATGCCACCTTCCCTCTGTTTGATATTGGATCCTCATAATTCCTATTTCTCCTGATAAACAGTCAGAAAAAGCAGATCAGCAAGTTTGGTGCCTGAGTGGGCATCTACGACGGAATGAGACAGCAGCACCCTGTGCTTGCAGTAACCTCCTATCTTTATAAATGGTTCCCCAGGAGGGACGAACATTTGACTTGCACTTGCGATACAGAAAGAATTCTTTCTTTTTAGGGATTGGCATGGGTTGAGGAGTTATGATTTGTGAACAAGTACACATTGAAAATCATGAAAAATTGAAATTTTGGAGAAGTATGATGTGGGAAGATCTGCTTTGGAGTCAAATAGACCAGGATTCAAATCCTTGGTCCTTCACACTCTGTGCTAGGATGATCTGGTAATTCATCCTCCAGGAAACTTCATTTCTCCATATGTAGGATGGAATTCCCTGCCTCAGGAGAAACTGATGAAAGCTTTCGATGCAATAACACCTATGAAAAGACGTAGCATAGTTCCTGGCATCACAAATAAAGCTTCTTCCTTTAAGAGTGCCATCAGCCTTCCTTTACAGTTCTTCCACGTGTCTCCAGCCTGTCCTCTCTCCAAATTTCCCAAGAAAGCTAGTTTATATATCTTTTTAATTTCCTAAATTTTCTACTCTAGTAACCAAAACCATATGAACAAAGAGCTTATCAGGCATTTAACTCTCAACTCCCCATCTTGCCACATGAAAAAGGATATAATGCACACTTATTTCCAAATTGTTTTTCCTTCTATTTTCTTTTTATTTTCAAAAGCTAATACTATCTCCAACCTTCTCAAGACCTATATATTTAATTTTTCCCTTTCTTTCAGCTTATAAAAATGCTGACATCTTTTCCATCCTAAAAACAAAAGCAAGAAACACTAAAAAAGAAAACAAAATTTTCCTTCAGTATTTCATCCTCCTCTGGCTACATCCTAGAATTTCCATCTCTTTTCAGAGAAGCGTCATAAAAGAATTACATGCATAAGATATCTCTACTTAACTTCCAATTCATTCCTCAACTTAAAGTTAGACTTCTAATTCTCCTACATCATTGAAATGCATCCTTATCAGAGGCATAAAAAACTTTTACATTTCCAAAACTCTACTAATTCCCAACAGCCCTTCCTATCCCCCCACACAAAAAGAAACTATTTATCCTGCAATATTCTTCATTGACTAGTAATACATCAACCCAATTATCTAAGCCTGAAACCTTGGGGTCCCCTTCAATTCCTCTTTGTCATTCACCAGCCTTCATCCATGCATGCAAATATCCAATCCATCCATGCATGCAAATGTCCAGTCCATCAACCATAGACTTCTGAAGAACTCTCAAACTTAATTTCTACTCTTTTGCCTTCTCTCACGTAAGTATTTTAATAGCTTCCTATCAATATCTCTGTATTTCCACTCTTCAGCTTTGCCCCTGCTCCTTTCTTCTTGTGGACTCGACTTTTCTTATAGAATATAACCAAGCCACCTTAGCATGCTATCTCTTCCCCACCCAACTTACTTTTCAGGCATTAGAAACTAAGTTCCAGTCTTTGAATGTCACATTCTTTCAGGCGTCTATGATTTAACACTATTCTTTTACCTTCCAATGTGATTTTGCAGCTACTCACACATAGAGTTGAATTTATTTCCTATCTCCTTAAATCTAGAACAGCCTTGTGTTTTGCTTTAATGTATAGAATGTCAGAGAAGTAATGAATTTGGCAGTTCTACACTTAGGCTACAAGAGGCCTTGCATGTTTCAGCTCCCTGTCTTGGAACCCTGCTTATACCTGTGATAAACCTGGCCTAGCCTGCTGGAGGATGAGAGACCACGTGGAGCAGAGACTAATAATCCCACCTGAGGCCCTCGTGGGCCAGCCAGCTGATTTACCAGCTGAATGCAGTTGTATGAAAGCTCTAATCAGATGACCCTGGCCCAGAGCAATAGAAATGATCAGCTGACCCATAAACTTGTGAGCTACACAAGTGCTTTTTGCTTTAAACCACTAAATTTTGCAGTGGTTTGTTATGCAAAAATAGCTGACAGATACACCTGTCTATCTCAGTAGACTGTAAATTTCTTGAAGGACAGGAACATGTTTGATTCATATTGGTGCTGAAATTTTTCTTATTTAATAGTATATGTTTCGTATTTATTTATTTTTTATTTAACTTCTGCATACTAGTAATATTTTCTTGGCAAGTATTTTTTACTTCTGAAGGCTTGTTCTTTTTTATCAGTACAAAACACAACTTTTGGGATGGTATTACCTTCTGTTTTCGTTCAGATCATGGTAGAATCTTGTCGATTATATTTAATTTCCATCCTACAGTTAAAATCATTTGTTCAACATTAGGATATTCTCTCCTTGTGACAAGTATGTGTTGCCTCTTTGATTTTGATCACTCTCTTTTCTTTTATAAAGGCTATCAGCTTCTTTTCCTGGCTACTTTATGCTGTGCTTGGCTTTTGAATTGTGTTCAATTTCTTGCCTTGTATTTCTTATCTTGTCTACTTCACAGATCTTACTTCTATTTAATCTCCTTTGCAGATATCGTAGTAAACAATATCATTAAGTGTATTCTATCTTTCCCACTCCCTCCCTGATTTCTTCCCCTACGGTCTCAGCACACATTATTCCATTTTCTCTGAATTTGCTTGCTAAGAGAACAGATCTTCTTTTAATGCCTTTTGAAAAATGTGTCTTTGATGAAAATATTTATCCTATACATGATATCTAACATATGATTTTTATCTTTTAGCTATATTAGTCCTCTTGTGATTTTTGTATGAATTGTATTATACTTACTTGCAGCTATATAACTCAGATTCTATTTTCCCATCCATTTCATTACTGCTTTAAGGCTCACACTCAATTACTAAAGAGAAAAGCTACATTACACAGCTACAACTTGTATATGCAGAGTCAGGTTGATAAGAATTAAAGAGTCATGTAGCATTGACAATGTACAATATAAAGTAGGGAAAAAAAAACTTGTGGGCATAATGGTCCATGTTGCAATTCCCTATTAAACTTTGTTCGTATTTTTCCCTTGCTGAAGGTAACACTAGGTGCAGCACAAGTCATATTTATTAGTTAGGACACACCAAAAATACTAATAACTCATAGGTGATGGTCTCTATAGTATCCAGAAAAATGAAAGAGTATAACCAGCTATTCTGCATGAAAGGTTTGTACTAAGAGATTAGGCACCCAAGAGGACAGTTTGGATGCTACAAAATTTATAGGGACCTACTGAAGAATATCGAGAAGAACAAAGGTTCTGTAGACAATTACAGTGGCCCCTATTGACAAGAAAATCCTAGGAATAATCATTATTGTAGCATCTTTTCAACAGGAGGAATTACGTCAGTGAGTTTTGGGTCTCAGAAACTGAAGAAGAGATAATTCTTGCTCTTGATCACCTGGACATTATGATGGAATGCACAATGGGGATTTTGGATGAAAAATGACTGGTAGAAGCTCAAATTCTTTTTAGCTGATGGGGATGTCCGCAAAGATCTTGTAGGCTGGCTTTCAGTTGTGCTCTAGAGAGCAGATTAGGGATGAGGGTAAAGGGAAGCAGATGATTGCTGAAATGAACTTCATAATTCTAGATGAAAATGGCTCTTACAACTTCCATTGTTTTGTGGAGTAAATTATTATTAAAAAGCTATTTCTTTTGAGAGTGCATTAGTGTTGAACAATATTTTTAACTTTTACTTACCTGCTTCTTACTTACTGCTTCTTACTCTCTCTCTCTCTCTCTCTCTCTCTCTCTTTCTATATCTATATATATAGATATATATATTTCTATATCTATCTATCTATCTATCTATATATATATATATAGAGAGAGAGAGAGAGAGAGAGATATCTATATATCTATATATATATATATATATATAGAGAGAGAGAGAGAGAGAGAGGGAGGGAGAGAGGGAGAGGGGGTAAATAATGTATTAGAGAGGATAAATTAAAATTTTGAAACAAAATAATGAATTAAAATTGAGTTTATGCAAATAAAAATCAATACTTATTATTTTATTGTCATGAAAAGAACTTAAATCAAAGTCTAGGTAAAGAGAGAATTATAGGAAATGACAAGAATTTTACTTTTGTTGATTTCAGAGTTAAAATATTACTAATAGACAAAAATAAGGCTTTTATTACCTTTAAATCATAGTGTATTAGCCAAAACCCTCAAACTAAAATAACCCTGAGATAGATGAGCTGAGATCTAGCAAAAGATGTATCTTTTACTCTCAGTTAAGAGATAAAGCTGATGTCATCACAGAAATCTAAAACTGAATAATAAGTGTTCTATGCTGTAAATGATAATTAGAGCTTTTGTATTTTCACTACTTGGTAAAAAAATGGAGCTAAGAGGTGGCACAACTTTTGGAAGACCTAAAAAATTTACAAAACAATTGAAAATTCTTTAGGCAAGATATCAGTTTCTGTTTTTTTAGTTCTTGCTTCTTTTGACCTCTAAGTCTTTTATGTCTTCATTCTTTCCAGTCACCTCTTCACACCTGGATTTTCTGGTTCTCTGAATCTTTCCAGTTCTTTCTCCACTTCCTTCCTACCTACAGCAGATTGTTCTTGACGAATGCCTATTGCTTTTTCCCTTTCTAACCTAATGGACATGAGAGAGTTAATCTCTTTCTCTGCCCAGGGAATACATTTTAATTCTAACAAGAAAATTTCTTAACCCAAAGAAATGACAAGTTTGGTAGTGGGAAAGGAGAATTTTAGGCAGTGTCACACAAATAAGTGATTTTTTGTTATTGAAAAGTGAGGTTTTGCGATACTTCTGAAATTATACCTCATTGAAGCAATTGCTGTACTTCAATCAGATCAACAGTTCTTCTACAATGTCTCTAGGTGAATTTATTTCAGAGTTATACAGCAGAATTCTTTGGAATTCTTACAATGTAAGATCATAATGATAACCTAAAATTTAGTATACAGTCGAGCCTTGAACAACATGGGGGTTAGGGGTCTTGACCCCCCAAACAGTCAAAGATCCTCATATAAATTTTGACTGCCCAATATGTAACTATTAATACTAATAGCCTACTTTTGACTGGAAGTCTTACTGATAATATAAACCTTTGATTAACACATATTTTATATATTATATGTGTTATATACTGTATTCTTACACTAAAGTAAGCTACAGAAAAGAAAATGTTACTAAGAAAATCATAAGGAATAGAAAATATATTTACTATTCATTAAGTGGAAATGGATCATCACAAAGGTCTTCATCCTCATCATTTTTCCATTGAGTAGGCTGAGGATGAGGAAGAAGAGGAGTTGGTCATGCTGTCTCGGGGTGGCAGAGGAGGAAGAAGTAAAGGAGGTGAAGGGGGAGGCAGGAGAGGCAGGCTCACTCAGTGTCTCTTATTGAAAAAACTCCACCTATAAGTGGACCTGCACAATTCAAACACGTTTTGTTCAAGGGTCAACTGTATACTCTGACCTAATTTAAAACCTAATTAAGAAATGAAAACTCTAAATGTCATATTCAAAACTAAATATGGACCCTATAGAATATTTTAGACACATATGAAGTGATTCAATACCATAAATTAGGCTAGTCAAGTGGTCTTTTCCAAACCTAAAGTAATATGAAATAATGTGAAATATGACCTGTACTGCCTTTACTTTATAAAGTGGACTTAGATCTAACAGTACAATTTGATTTAGGGGCTGGACTTTAGCAAAATGACTTTTAAAAGCACAGGAGATAAGCTGTTGCATTAAGAATAGTTCACAGGCAATATTCAGGAGACATTGCTGTTTCTTGGATGGTAACCGATTCTCTTCTTTGGGTCTCTATCTTTTCAGTATGTTAAAAATGTCTTAATTTATCATTTATTTTCACTTTTGTAGAAATGGACAAGGTAGTGAAACTTGACAGTAACACCTAAATTCTGGTGGAGAACAAAATTTATACTATACTTGTTTATGCAGGCACAGGATTCATGTTAACATGGGTTCATAATTTTGACTTCAATCAAAAACTATTGTTACTTTGAAACACTAGTTAAGTACCCACTCATCCTTCTGACAGAGTTACGTATATGAAGGCCATGTTACATCCCCAGGAAATTTAAATGCTTAAGAGTGAGTAGGTGCTACTACTGGTGTTAAAAAAGAATGTAAGAAATTAACTACATTGTTAAAATGCGTCAGTAATTAAAGCAAACATCTAAGTGAAAGTATTTATAGATCCTGCTGATGAGTTTAACAATGTTTCAAATATTCATGTTTAACACCTTCAAATATTCATGTATTAACTATGGTTTACCAAATATAAGTCTTACAAATTCATTCTTCTCAATCACTGTGATCTAAAACAAGGCTTCATTTTGTGTTAATTATAATAGCTTCCTTCTTCACATCACAATTATTTTGAAGTATATTCTGCTTTAAGAAAGCTAATATAAACATATACATTTCAGGATAATTGTTCACATTTTAAAAAGCTGTTTTATAAAAAGATTCATGATCACATTCTTTGAAATAACATGCTCTCTCAGCACACTGAAGTGCTAGTTTACACATCATTAACTACTTGACGGAGAGGAAAAGGTTGGGAACAGAAGAGAGAAATTTAGAACCAATGTAATGGATTCACTAATAATTGAATATGAAAACAAAATTTACCTGAAATTTATAAAGTAAGTCAGTGAGGAAAGGTGTTTTTATTATCTGGAAATTTTAGAACCACATCTATGGTATAAAGTGAAATAAGCCCTCAATTTATCTTATTAAAAGAATTCAAGGAAGGCAGATTTTGAAAATTTCTTTAGCTATCCTCAAGTCAGAAGAAAAGGTAATCATATTTTTTTCATTGCATAATTGACAGCAGTATTAAATTCAGAGGTATGAGTTGTTATAGATGCCTATGGCAACTTAATACTCCTACAATCACAGGGCTGGGAAACACAGATCAATAGCACACAGTGGCTGTAATCAACATGCACATTAATGAACAGGGCCATATTCACTGGGGAGTACTAGAACAAAGACAAGTTGAACATTTTAATTGCTAAGTCGCTGCTAAGTCTCAATTCCCCATCAATCTCCATCCATTATGACCACTGATGCATAGCAGACATTAAGAGGAAAACAATAGCATAATGATTCATAAGTACTAAGGTGCAAATGAATGGTTAGCTCTGGGAAAATCATGGCTGTGATTATTTCATGGCTCAGACTACCCAAAAGACCTGACACATTATTTCTAATTTTCATTGTTCCCTGGACCTGACCTGCCTCTATTTAATAAGTTGGTTTTAATGGAACTAATAGCACAGCAAAAGGTTAGTTGAACAATCTTTTCTCTAGCTATCTTAAAGTAGGTTTGAACTGTTGCTTTAACTTACTTATTTAGAAAATCACAGCCAGAGAAATTAGAAATGAAAAGGACTCACAATTCATTTAAAATCCTATTATCTTATGAAGGCAAACTTTCCTCACAGTATGATTATGTATTGTTGGTGAAATTATAACTAGGTACATTCAATGGCCTTTGACTTTATTTTCTTTAACACTGACAGCTCAGTTTACATCTTGGGGTTTTAAATAAATCTCCTCAAATTGACTTCTATGCAATCCATAAGACTGTTTTCTAATCTGGAGGAAATTTTCTGTAGTTGCTTTGGAAGGTATAAAACTGATTATGATGTGTGTCCAGCACTGTATTGGAGAATTTACAATTACTCCTCTAATCCTTACAACTTTTTGACATAAATAATAGTATCATTCCTTCTACAAGTTAAGCAACTCAAGCTTGGTGACTTTCCCATCATGCTGCCCATGAAGGATGAAGCTAGGATACAAACACTCTGTTCTGACTCTAAAGTTTGTTCCATTTCATCTACGTCTTGCTGGATCCTAGACACTAGGTCTGGGCTGACTTCTGGGCATTCCTATTAACCAATGAATTTAAAAACTTTTAGTTCTCTTACTGATTATACATACACAGAGTATCAACCTACTATTTTCTGGTTTATCTTAGAAGCAGGAACATTTCACTTCAATGGAAGGCATCTTTCAAAACATGCTTTAGTTTACTTCCCCTGAATCTCTGTTCCTTCTTGGATGGACTTTCTGTACAAGCTACTGCAGTTGTATGACCTCTATAAAATGGACTCTCCTTGGGAAGTTAGAACACATCGCTAAGTTAGGATTCAGACAAAATCGTATCTTGATTTATATGAGTTTTCTCTTTGACAGAATCCTTCTTATACAATTTTTTTTTTCTAATTTGATCCTCCCCACAGCCTTGTCAGGTGGTTAGTACAGACATTAACCTTAATTTGCAAATTTAGGAGCTGAGAATCACAATACTGAAATAAATGTTTAAGGTTTCAAACCAAATTCTTCTGACTCCTCCTATGGTTCTCTTACAGCTTTTTCACAAGTCAGTTTGGAACATCTTACAAAATAGTCTGCAGAGAAGAAACTACCACATTCATTCTGGTAGAATGACCTTCTCTCTGTTTCCTTTATTCCTCTAGGAAATGGTCATGGGATTTTCAATTTCTACTAAAACCTCCTTACTAGGAATCTCCTATATGAAAATCAGGATATTTTCACATCCCTGATGCTGAAATTTAAGTTGGACCTGACAATGTTGCAGGAATTCTGCACAGAAATTAGTAGTCAGGGACTTAAACTCCAGCCTAGGTTTTGTCAAATATTTGCTCTAACACCCTGGGCTAGTACATTCAGCTTTCCTGGAGTCATAGTTCTCATCAAAAAATTGATGACATTTTAAAAAAATCATGTGATCTGACCAGTCCCTTTGCAAGTTCAACTTAATTATAGAATCACATAAATTCTTATTTTTAAAAGTCATTAATTCTTTCAGCTATCTCTTCTTGGTAATCTTTAAAGTTGATCTATACATTTATACTAGCTTGGGGTTAAAATATCTTTTAAAGAGCTGTTTGTATCTCTGTATGCTCTAGGTCCTTCTATGTGCCTCTCTCTCCTATGCTGGATCCATGGCCACTTAAAATGGATCATAGTTTTGTCATATTCTGTACTCTCATCTTCAACCTGAGAGTCATTGAACTATGAAAACCATCTCAAGTGTCTTTGACCCATGGAATTTGATTTTTAGATTATTTTTCTGCTTGGATTTTTTTTTTCTATGTTTCTGTTGTTAACCTTAAAGTCTTTGTCCTTTGCTGGTATGTGCTACACCTTTCAATTAAGAAACAGCTGTGAATTTAATTAATGTGTTGTTGACACCCACCCTTTTCCAGGTCATTAATGAGGAAGTTAAATCAGAACAGACTAGGCTTTATTTCGAGTCCCAGGAGACCATTTGGGAAAACTTTCCCCATAGCATTTCTATCTGCATTGCTTTAGAGAATTCATGCTGTATGGTAATGAATGTATTTTGGAAATATAGCATTTGAGATGTTAAAGAAATACTTTAATTTTATTAAGGAGATCACATTTTTAGTCATGTCATATTTCTTAGATACCTGTCCTCTGATAGAGATTGCAATCTGTGGTTTATTAGAATATGTATTTTAGAGGAAATCAATGAGTTGACATGTGAGGTGAGTAGTAAACCATTCATCCAGTGATGTTGCTTCTAACATTCTACAAAAAGACCAAGTCTATGGAAGGTGGAATTGTCTGAGATATCCTCAATGAATGTGTGGGAGGCAGGAAGACAGTCTGATCATAAGCTTAACTAATAAGAAATGAACCATTGAAGTTTATGCTATTAGAATTGCTATGTTGGCTGCACAGGTATACTATAAGATCAAGAATTTATACTTATAATACTTTTATTTATGTTTAATAACACATATGCAACACTCCTATAGATGTTGATCAAAATTGACAATGAGAAGGGCAATTAGCCAAATATATCAACTATCTTCTTAGTTCACAGAACAAAATAAAGTGCTATAAAGAAAGATAGGACTTAAAGTACAGGTTTATAAATCTTTCCCCTTCAAAAACACAAATGAAAAATTTAAATACCAAAAAAATTTTTAGCCCCCAAATTAGAGAATGATTTTTTTCTTCCATTTATAGTCCTTGGACTGCCTGCTAAACACACTATAATTTGCAACACAATGAAGGTAAAATCTAGGACATATCATAGACTTCCACAAATACCACCACCTACACAGATAACACATAAAACACACTTTTCAAAAGAGTGCTGCACTGTTTTGGCAAATGGAGGAATAACTGGGTGTAGGGCACAGACAGACAAGGGAAAGAAGGTAACACTTCACTTGGAAGCTGCTTTCCTGAGAGCATATTAACGTCATAATGAAGTTTTGATGGAAGATTTTCAGGAGAATATATATGACCAGAGCTTGTCATTTTTTTCTCTACCTTCACTCTCTAATAATTGCAAAGTTCATTCAAATGAAGGGCAAAATTTCCTCTTTACCTGGAAGGGCTATATATAGCATAAAGGTCTGTATTCATTTTCTTGGGCTTCTACTTAACTCTAATCTTTGTCTCCTTCTTCACATGGCCTCTTCTTCTCTCTTTGTGTCTCTCCTCTATGTATCCTTATCAAGACATTTGTCATTGAATTTAGGACCCACTCAGATAATCCAGGATGATCTCATCTCCAGATCCTTAACTTAATTATATCTGCAATGACCACCCTTCCCTACCCCGCTCCCTTTCTAAATAAGGTCACATTCCTAGGTTCATGGATATATCTCTTGAGGGCTACCATTCAACCCACTATAAAGGCACGAGGCAGGAGAGTGAAAAATAACCTCCTAAGGCCATCTTACAATTAAAGGCCACCCACAGCAGGAAACTGCCAGGACAAGATGTGTATCCATACCAAATTAAAAGAAGCCACATCTTTCAAAATGAGCTTTTCGTTGAGGTGACCAGTTTGTCTCAAGGCAGGAAATCAAATTTATAAAGTACCTTAATTAGGTAGCATATGCTTCCAACTCAATAAGTTAAACATGACTCTTAGATAGAATTTTAACACACATAAAGGGAAAAAATGCAGATATAAAATTCCATACTTGGGGCTACAGGTGGTCTTAGTTTCTTCCCTACCTCCTTCAGGTTACCAAATAGGTAAAGCCTCAAGAGCCAGCACTCCAATTCAAGGTTGAAAGGAAAGAGAGAAATGATGCTTAGGTAAAACAGGTCATGAAAGCAAGAAGAATATACCTACTTTATTTTGAGTCAATAGGAGATTCTCATATATCTGCCCAAATTCAGAAATAATGTAAATAAAGACATTCATCCCAATGTTGAATCTACTAAAAAATACTGCAACCCAAAGAAGGAAAGCAACACAGTCTCAGAAAGAAAAACATAAAGTTCATATTAGAAGAACATGTCCCTCTAGAAATTTTTAAAAAATCAGATTCATTCAATTCAATAAAAATATGTATTGACCATCCCATTTGTGATAAGCATGTACCAGTGATGACAGCAATGGACAAAAATAGACAATTCTTCTAAATATAAATAGGGAAGTTATAAAATAAATAAAAATAGAGTAAGTTTGACAGAGATAAGTACTAAGAAGAGAAATAAAACAGGATAAGAGGAAAGAAAGTAACAGGGTACGATTTTAGATGGGACAGTTAAGATAGATTGCAAGTGGCTCACACTCTCAATGGACTATGTGAAACAAGAAATAAAAGTTTATATGAAGTGAAAAAAAGAGGTAAGAAAATTAAGGAAAAATCTAAAAGGGCAAAAAATATGACATTGTCATTTAAAATACAATTAGGCATAAGAAACTGCTAAATCAATGTTACAAACAACTGAATAAGAAAAGTAATGAAGAGGTTTTAAAAACAAGCCAGAATGGAGAGAAAAATGATTGTGCTGAGAATACAAAAGAGAAGAGCATAAACATTAGCACATGCAGTGTGGTTCCATCAAGTGGATACTACCTGGCCTCAAATTGTTGATTCCTTACTCTTTGTCAATTTGGGTTGCTATAACAGAATACCATAGACTGCATGGCATAAACAACAAATTTTTATTTATCACAGTTTGATCACTGGCATGAACAGGTGCAGTTGGTTTTGGTAAGATTTCTGGTTATGCCTTTTGGCTGTACGTGGAGGGTGTGATGGGTACCTTTGTAGGAGGGTGCATGTACGGAGGGAGAGGGAGAGAGATAGAGTTCAGAGAGAGAAGAAATCAGAAGGGAGAAGAGACATAGAGATGAAGAAGATATCGTCCTCCTCTTTTATAGAGCATCAATTCCATTTATGAGAGTCCATTCTCATGACCTAATTACCTCCTAAAAGCCCCACTTCCAGATACCATCACATTGGGAATTAGGTTTCAACATATGAATTTTGGGGGACACAAACATTCAGTCCATAGCACTAAGTTTTCTTCCAGTTTTAATACTTCCTGAGGTGATGAGGACTTGAACCAGTGTGATGTTTAGGGAATTAGAAAGTTAAGACTAAGTGTGAACCTTTGTGTTAAGTGCTGTCCTTCAAGACTTCACACACATGCCAATTTCTTATGCAATCTCCTTGCTATACATTGTCCCTCACCAAAATAAGCCTCTTGAAAAATATTGAAAAGATTTTTTCTAAAAATTTGACACTACTTGGGGGCAAGATTGGAGTCTTCTATATATTTATCCATCATACAAAGCATGAATCAGAATACGTGCTAGAATAAGTGCTGAAGTAAGATCTATAAACTATGTCAAATAGTGGATGAAAAAGACAATACTTGGGTTTTTATTTCAAAGCACACTTTCCTACACAGCTTCATTTTGAAGGAAAGATAACATACCTATTAAATGCCTCACCTTGGCAGTGAGACAACTGTCTTTGTATCCCCAATCCACTGCTTACTAGATGCCTAATTTAAGGCAAATTAATTTGCCTACTTATCCTTCAGTTTCCTTATCTATAAATTGGTTGCAAAAAACCTGGCATATAATAAGCACCCTGTAAATAATAATCCTTATAATAGCTGTCTACTATTTTTATCTTAAAGCTGAAAAAACTGAGACTCAGAGAGGTTGGGTGACCTACTAAATGCCACTCAGCAAGTAGGTTACAGAGCAAAGACTAGAATCCAGATTCTCAGATTTCTAGTTTAGCTTTCTGTACACATTATGAGGAAAGGCAAGGAAGAAGAAGGAATCAGAAGTCACCATAATATTTCACATCTGCATGAAAGATAGAATCTTGACTTTCAAATGTCATAGAGGGATTAGGAGGTATAAAAACTTTTGGGGGAATGGATGGGACAGATAATGAGTTTGGTTTTGGGAAACGTTGTCACAAGATAATAATGGAGACGATCATATCATGCTCAACGGCTCTTCACTGCACTAACAATAAAATCTAAACCCTTTCAATGGCTTACAAAATCTTTTGTTAATTGTATTGTATCTGTGTGTATGGCGTTACATTTTTCTTCTCTGACCACCTCTCTCCCTTTCCCATATAATTCCACCTTTCTTGCAATTTTGTGACTTTGCCCTCTTTTTTTTATAGTCTATAATAGGCTGTTCTGTCTTTCTAGAATACTCTTTTTTCCAATCTTTGTATGAATGTTTTTTCCCCCAATCTCATGTCATATAGTTTCCCTTCAAACACTATCTCCTCGGAGAGGCCTTCCATGATAACCCTCCCTATAATGCCCACCACCATTATTATCTCCTTCTTTACTTTGTTTTGTCTGTCTTCAAAGCAGTCAGCACTAACTGAACATACGTTACTGTGTGTGTGCATGTGTGTGTGTGTGTATGCACAGGAGTGCTTGTGTCTGTCTCTTCAATTAGACTATAAACTCTGAAGATGGGGACTTTGCCTTGGCATCATTATATTCCTACCTTTAGTACCTGACATTTACTAAGTGACCAATAACTATTTGTTGGATAAATAAATAAATAAGTGAATGATACAAGAATTTAAGACTCCTAACTTCCACCTAGATTTAGTGTTGGTGACTGGGATGTCTTATTCATGCCTTATATTTTTGTTTTTCAATTGCTTGCTTACATATGAGAAAAATGTTTGCCTTCTCTATTCATACTGTTTTGTAAAAGGCTTAAAATGTGGACTCCCCAGTAGGAAGGAAGCAGAGTAGCATAACTTATCACAAAGAAAGCTAATCACCCAAATCCTTTTTTATTTCCTTTGTGTATGTGTATGTGTGCTTCTGTGTACATGTGTGTGCTTCAATGTTTAAAAAAAAAGTCAGCACACTACTATGTTAAAAACAAATAGGAAATCTTTTAAGCAAAGGTTGAGTTAAAAATCTGTTTGTGAATGTGTGGTTGCATATTATGCTTTGTCTTCTCTTTTTAAACAGAATTCAGTCAGCTGAATTAGGTTATCAAACACTTGCGCATCCCCAAGGTGTCTAAATATAAGTGGCTGCATTTTCTGAATATTTAATTCCTAAAAGAAAAAACCCTGAACAATAGTCACAGTATTCATACTCTCTAATCTACTGTGTGTTGGAAATCTTGCCGTCAATGACATAGCAAGAAAAAAGTACTCTTGACTCCCAGACGTGTTTCAACATTTACAAAATGTGTTGCCTGGGATTTCATTTTCCTTCTTTCACCCTGGGCTGGCATATTTTCAGAATCCAGATATTTGTTTTAAGAAAAAACTTTTCAGAATATACCAACAGGGCAGGAATAACATCTGCTTTGTTCTGAATTTATCATAAGCCCTGGCATAAAGAAGGCTTTAATGTATATCTGATGAATAAATGTGTGAATATATACTACATGAAAGAATGTAAAAATTTCATTTTAATGTTAAAAAATAATTTTAACATTTTGATGTTTCTTGTTGTCTTTTTTCTTTTTAAATCCCTTCTTTTGTTTCCTGTCTTTTGGCCATACATTTTTAAGTTTATTCCACCTGAGTTTTTATTGTATTCCATTATCAATTTTTAGAAGCAAGCAGGTCATACCTCAATCAAATATTCCCCTTTTCTGTCTCCAGTCATATTTTTATGTTATCTTTATTTTGATTATAATTTAGTACCTTGTACTCTTTAATACTTTAACAGTACCAAGTTTAAGATTAGCTTATTAGACCCTTTTTGTCCTTTTAAACCTTTATGCATTTTGGTTTTATTCTTTAGCAAATTTTCATTATTCTTTGATGTTATTAAAATAAATATAAATAAATGGTTTAATAGGTACATTAGCTTCTCAATTATTACCTTGAGGTATTCAAAGGGATATTTTCAAATCCCTTACTTTTGGGATGGAGAAGGGCTATTTCCCCCTTAATTTTACCGTTATTTCTACATAAACCACCGATGTAGTGTTTGGCTCTGAAACCCAAATAAGTAGTGATTGGTATTTCTTTGTATTAAATATTTTAGAAAGAGACAATAATTTCTGACTTCCAGAAAGAGTTTCCCCAGGCATGCAAAAAGCAATTAAAACAACCACCTAGTTGAATGATCCAACATGACTTAAAATTCATGACAGAAGTTGTTAAATTGGGGAAATATAGAAATTTCAATATAATATGTACTTGGAGATATTTGCCACATAAATTGTAAAAGCAGATTAAGAGACTCCAATGCAACCTCCTTTAGCATCTCTGCTCAGGGTATGTGTGCTTGGCTTTTTAGGACCTCACTTAAGTGACTCATCCACATCCATGAACAATGATGGCTGTGCTGGATGTACAGTGTGATCTTACCCCTTTGACTACACTTGATATTACCGGAGGAGACAAATAATTCAAGTGCAGCCAATTAGTTCCCAAGGAACTTCGGCCCCAAGGGCATCTGTGTTTTCTACCACTGTGTGCATAGAGGGAGAAAGAAGTACAGAGAAGCAGTGAATAGAGTTAGATAGGATATTCAGACACTTATACTCCCTGGTTCTTATTTCTTTGTATTAGTTATCTATTGTAATGGATCCTTCCACAGGTCTGCTTGCTTTCTCCAGAGCTTATTTCCCCAGAGCTAGGGTTTGAAGGGAGAGAAAAAGAGTAAGAGAACGTGAACAAGCAAAAGTCACAGTCTTTTTGTAACCTAATCTTATAATTTATATCCTATCACTTTGACTGTATTTTGTTTTTTAGGAAACAGTTACTAGGGGCAGTAGTCCACACTCATGAAGAGGTGATTACCCAAAGTCATGAATACCAAGAGGTAAAGATCATTAAGTGCTATTTTAGTGGCTGCCTACTATAGTCCGCCTTCTAGCCACCAATAATTCATGCTCCTACCATATTCAAAAGAGACTCAGCCCCTTCTAAGGTCCCCAAAATTTCATCCTATTACAATATCAGCTCAAAGCCCAACATATCTTTATATAAATCAGGTTCAGGTGTAGAGGAGGATCCTCAGATACAGTTTCTTAAGTATATCTCCTTGGATAGAATTCCTCTTGTCTATAAATCTGTAGATCTGTAAAGCTAAAGAGAAAAATTATCTACCCCCACACACACCCCAAACTTATGGCTACTTACAACATGGTAGCTGGTTTTCCCCTGAGCAAAAGATGAACAGGGAGGTGGGGAGGAGAGAATGAACAAAACATATGTTAGAGTATTTTTGTAATCTAATATTGGGCATGTCATTCTATCACTTTTTTTCATATTTTATTCATTAGAAGTGAGTCATCAGGTCCAGCCTACACTCAAGGGGAGAACATTAAAAAGGGCAAAAATTCTGGGAGGAATCACTGGGGGCCACTTTGGAGGCTGCCTATCACTCCCTTTTAGAGGTCTGGTTGCATTTGTGTCCTGGGTTATATTGAGATCCTTCAGGCTTATAAAAATATCCCACTGTTTTTAATTTAGCTGAAGTTGATTTCTGCTTCTTGAAACCAAACGGTTATGTAGGTACAATCTCTCTCTTCTTAAACTGGACTCTTCTTATCTTTTCTTTGCATTTTTTCAAAAAAAAAGTCAACCTTTCTTGGAGCACCTAGTAAAGGGTAAAAATTTCTCATTATCAGGAAGATTCTCTTCAAAATTTTTCTTTTCACAGTCCTAAGTTATCTTCTTGCTGTTTTTGGTTGACATTTCTGCAGTATTTGACACTGTTAGCTGCTGCTTCTTTCTTGAAACACTTGATTCCTCTGGTTTCTATGACATCATACTCTCTTGTATTGACTCTTATCTGTTTCTTTTATGGGACCTTTTGATTTCCCTTTAATTTGTATGTGCATCAGGATTCCTTTTTTCTTCTTCTTCTTTCACTGTGTAAAATCTTTGAGTGTGACACATATGGTTGCAATGACCATCTGGAGTTGATGACTTAAATCTAAATCTCCCTTCCAGATTGTCATTCACAACAAGAGTTATAACATTCTACTCAACATCTCCAATTGTTATCTCAAACGTATTTACAACTTAACATCTTATCCCAATTTCTCCTTATCCTCAATAACTTTCCTTGGTGCTTCCTCATTTGCTCAAGCTAGAAACTTGGACTTCATTCTTGATTATGACTTCCATACTCACATATCACTCATCTAATCCCGTTCCCAACTCTTATTAATTTTCCATTCTTAACATCCCTCTTTTCTGACCATTTTTCTTCATCAATATCATACTTTTAAGATTTTATTTTTACAATAAATCACTATCATCTTCTTTTGAGG
The DNA here is from genome assembly GCA_023783475.1 of Daubentonia madagascariensis. Lineage (NCBI taxonomy): Eukaryota > Metazoa > Chordata > Mammalia > Primates > Daubentoniidae > Daubentonia > Daubentonia madagascariensis. Next base: position 43,398,393 of record JAKFHU010000600.1, on the reverse strand, counting down.
TAGAATATAAAAAAGAGGTTAAGAGTATGGGATCTGGAGCAAGATTCAATATTCTTAATTCTTTTGGAATCCTGGATCTTCTACTTACCTACTTACTAGCTATGTGACCTTGAGCAGGTTGCTTAACCTGTCTGTGATTCAGGTTCTTCCTTTGTAAAAGGTGTAAAATAATGTTACATACCTCATTGAGTTTTTGACAAGATTAAGTGACATAATTCAAGTAAAACATTTAGAATGGGATTAGACTCATAGTAAATATAGAATAATTATTAGTTATTACTCATATCAGCTAATGACTGCAATGACCTCCTAAGTAGAAGTCTTTTGTCACTCTTAGTCATCAATCTAAACCATGATAACATGGCACTGCAGTGCAAATGTAATCCTGTCCTTTCTTTCTTTTATTAAAGCCCTCAAATGGTTATCAATTTCTCTCAGATCCAAAATACTTAAAGTACCTTACAAGAACCCTCATAACCTTGTTCCCATTTAACTTTTCAGCCATATATCTTGGGAGTCTTTCAGATCCTCACAGTCTGGGATCATTCATCTTCCATTCTTCCTGAGTAATTACTATTTATTAGGTAAATACCAAGCATGGTGGATGCAGTGACACTGTTCTGCTCTTCATGGAGCCATCCACATTGTCTGACTTTCAGTTCTCCAAACTGATCACACTTTGTTTCAGTTCTAGGCCTTTGAAAATATATTTCCCTCTGCCTCTCTTGCCCTTCTATATGTTATTTGATGGGGTAATTCCTCTCATGCCATAGGTTTGATATTCTCCAGGAAAGACTTCCCTGACCACTAACAGTTTATTTCCCTCACTGGACTCCTGTAGTACATCGGAATTAGCTGTACTACAATTTTCTACTTACTTTTCAGTTTTGCTAATAGACTGCAATCTTCTTGAGGGCCAAGATTGAGTTCTCATTTATCATTCCATTTCCAATACCTAACATCATGCCCCATGTGGAGTGGGTCTTTAACACAGGACTGTTGAATGAATTTCTGGGCATGTTTCACTAAAGGGCTGTTGCGGCAGGGATCTGGATATATAAGGAACTGTGGACTCACCTGGAAAAGAATTTGCCCCAGTATGAAGTTGCAGATGTTGGGTTCAAAGCATTAGGCTAGCAAGAGAGAGAAGAGACTACTCTGAATACAGAATAGAGCTAGTTATTTAAAAAGTCATCTGGCCCAATACCATGGAATCAACTCTGTTTACTATGATGAGAAAGCAAAAGATATGAGAGAGAGAGAAAAAGAGAGAGAGAGATCTAATGTAACTGAGCTATAGTACTAAAATTTCTGAGGGACCTGCTAGCATAAGGGCTCTACAAAATCAGTGATTGAGGTTTAGTTAGCAATTGCCACTTTAGCAGGGACATAGGCCATGCTGTTCTTGCAGACAACAGCCGCCTGGATATCTGGCATCAGAAGCCTCAGCACAGACTCCAAGATACCAACAGCAGTGATAGTGGCCTTGGTGTACGCTAGCTATGGAAATAATCTTTCTTATGTTGGCAGATTCAGAAGACATCTGTGCAGCAAGCTGAGCCAGAAAGGAGGAAAATGGTAATTGTTGCAGAATAACTAAGAACACTAATCATGCATTTCCCTTGAAATATCCAAGAGGTATTTCTGAAAATGTCTGGAAGGAACTAGTAAACGAGGATCAAAAGTATTAAGAGCAGGTAGGGGCAGAGGAAAATATTTTTTTTATCATTAACATGAATCTAATTTTATCTCCAATGTGCTATGGTCTATAATTATGTACACAATGTCAGCTCTTTTATACACATGTCTTCCTTTTGACCCTTACATAAATTTTCTTGAAATTAGTTAAAATATTTTACTTAGATCCCATAAGTATATATGTTTTTGGAATGCTTTGTAGTAGTCTTTACAACATTATGCTGCAATAACAAATGCAAATTTCTTTGGCTTACAGCAAAAAAGAGGCTTATTTCTAATTTGTGTGTCTGCTGTGAGTTATCTTTAACTTTATTCTACATATTATCTTTATTCTGGGATCCAGACTGAATGATAAGCCCTTTTTGGGGATACACTGTTCTTGTGATAGAGCAAAAAGAAAAGATGCAAAGCCTAGCAATGATTCCTAAAGCTTCTGCAATAAAGTTAACTTCACATTTCATGGCATATCTGACATCAGTAGACAGGAACACTGCAAATCACATGGCAATGGGTAGGGATGGTTAATCTCGCTGAATGTGCAGGGAATAATTGAGAATGGTAATCTAATAATCTACATGCTTCCTTAATTATAAAACAAAATTGATTTTATTTCCCAAGAGTTATGTTTCCTTTCTATATGTCCTACTAGAGTATGTGTACTCTAGCTCTAATGTTGCTTTGTTTGGTTTTCTACTCACTATGGCTCTTTTTCTACCTGATTTTAATGGTTGATTAGGTATAATGGCAAAATAGTAACTGTCACATTCTTATGACATTTCGTCCTCAGTTTTTCTTGATACTTTGAGAGCTACATGGGCAAAATTCTACTTTCCATTGATTTTCTATTTTTTTTAAGGAACAACTTTTAGTCATTTAGAATAAATGTCAGTAGTGATATTTCTCTTACTGGCATTACTATCTTTTGTATGAGATTATTATGTATATCTGAAATATTTACACATATTCTCTGACACCGTTTTGACTACCAGCACCAACTTCTAATTACCCTCATGTTCTCAATCAATTCATTCCCGCTATAGACAGTTCAAGAATTAAAAAATTATTATTATTTTATATATTAGACTATTAAATGTTCTCAATTTAATTTATGAAAATAGAAGGCTCTTTAGCTCCCTAAAGTAAGGCACACAAAACACCTATAGGAGTTCTGGAGAATTTGGTATATACATGAAAAGTCCGACTTACTCCATGAAGTGGAATTTTCTTAATGTTTTCATTTATATTTCCATACCTTTGATGGAAACAGTTTCACTAACATTTTCAATCTTTTTTGCGTGTGTATTGAGTGTCCTATTTTATCCAAGTGAGAGATAATACCCATCAAAGGGGTTTATCCTTAAATAATAAGGAAATTTATTGACTCATATAAATGAAGTCCTCAAATAGGACTGGCTTTAAGGTAGACTCAATCAACTTGTGATTATTTGTTTTCTTCCTTTTCCTTGTTTTGCCTTTATCTTTAGATTGATAGCAAGGAGCAGACTTCACATCCATACATGATGACAAGTGGAAAATAAAAGATACTGTAACTTTTGGAAGCTCTTTTAGGAAAAATTTTAAAAGTTCTAGAAAAAACTTAGAAACTCTGGGAAAATCTTTGTGATATTTCATTGGCACAAATAGGATCATATGTCATTCCTTAAATAGTCATTGGTTAGGGGAATGTGGTTACACTTAGTACAATCTGGCACCATCTGCAGATGGGGGTTAGTGTCAACAGTCCTTGTGGCATATGATTTCAAAAAGAAGGCATGGATATCAGAACAGAATTGGGGTACACATAGTAAAGTAAAAGGGGTAAACAAATTCTGGGTAGGCAGCTAACAATAACAATGCTCAACTCATTGTGCTCTGTATGTGTTTACTTGTTGCCTTTTGTCATTATATTGATAATGATAAGGAGAAAAATCATCTATTTTTGTTATAAGATGCCAAAGAGAAAGATTGTCTTCCCCATAAATGATTGTTTCCTCTGATTCTTTGAAGAATTTTGGTCCCGGCACACATTCTCATATATGGCTTCTGCCCTAATTCACAGTAATTTCAATATCTATATTCATGTGGCTGTTTAGTTCCTTTCTCTAGTGACCTTGTCTTACACTGTCTCTTGGACATCTTTCCTAAATGTCATAGTTTAGACTTTGTCATTACCAGAAACTATACCCTGTCCTTAATCTCAACTGTAAACATCACTCTCTCTCTCTCTTCTATCACAATCTGTATAGTTCTGGTCCACCTCATTCCCTTTTATATTCCAAAACCAGAAATCATAATATCCAGCAGGTTCTCCAATGTGCTAATTCTACAAATTTATACTTTCTCTTATCAGCCTATGTCTTCACTCTTCTTTTTAGGTCTGTTTAAATTCCCTCATCAATCATTGTGGTCACTCTATTGCATAACAGCTTTTATTTTTGGGTTCCTTTCTCACTTCATTACACCTGTTTTGGCAAAGCGCAACTTTAATTAACCTAATCAAATTTTTTCCTTACTGAATGCCTGAATCCATACAACTTATCAAGGGTGGATGGCTCTATAGCCAACTAATCTCACTTTAAATTCATGATTACTAATCTCAAGTGGGCTTTTAATATTGCCTGGCCATCATATTATGTATATTCCTAGTCCATTAACTCTTTTACTCTTTTGATAATTATTTAATGTCTTTACTTTTCTTCTGAAACCTCCAATCTTCTACCCCCATACTCACTCTTAGCTCATGATCTTGCTTTCTATGTTACTAAGAACTAAGAAGCTATCAGAAAAGAATTATTACAGGAACCCACCACCAAATCTACTCATATAGACATCTAGGTCCGTATGCTGGACTTTCTTTCTTGCTACTACGGATGAATCTGTCTGCTCCTAGCAAACCTATCCACTAGTGCACTCACCCATGCCTCCTTGCCTTCTTAAGATAGTCATTCCTGCAAATCTCCCTTTTTTTCTTCTGTATCTCCTTATCTTCTCCCCATAAACATACAAACTCTGCTATTTTTCTCAATTAAAAAAAATCTTCTATTGATCCTGTGTACCCTGCTGACTTCTACATCTTCTCTGCTTCACTTTACAGCAACACTCCTCAAAAGTATTGTGTATATTCACTGACTCTAGCTTCTCTCTTCTCATTTTCTCTTGAACTTATTTCAATCAGACCTTTGCCCCCCTCCTCTGAAGTTGTTCTTGTCAAGATAACCAGTGACATCCTATCCTTATTGTCAAATTCAAAGATTAATTCTCATTCTTCACCCTATGTGACCTTTCAGCATTATTTGGCACAGTTGATAACTCCTTTATCTTTTAAACATTTTCTTTCCTTGGCTTTCGTATTTTCCTGGTTTATTCTTACTGACCACTCCTTTTTTACTTTTGTTGGTTCCCCCTTATCTCCCTAACTTCCAAAATTTGGAATCCCTTATGGCTCAGGCTTCTCCATACTCCCTATTCTATAAACTCTCAAAACCCCAAATGTACCTCTCCAGTTCAAAAACCTCCTTGAATTCCAGACATACGTAGCAAACTGTCCACTCAGCATCTACATGTGGGTAAGATTAAAGTTAGGAAAGAGATTTGGTGTATGGAACTAAGGAATGAAATTAAGATAAATTGCATGTCCCCTTAAAGCTCAAGTGGAGATAAAAATAATAGATCTCAATATGCTTGATGTGATTGGGCATTCCCTGGAAACTGAGGAACTGGCCATATTTTAAAATCAAGGTTGGTACTAGGCGGAAATAGATAACCTATGCTGTTAAGGGATATATCTGACACCTAGATCTTGGAGAATTTTCTGAGATACTTTATCTATGAAGGGCATCTAGATACCTTTCCGATTAAAATGTCACTCTTAATAGAGCCTCTAGTGCCTGCTCAGCATGGCTAATAGTGCAAACAGTGGAGACTGAGGAACAGTGCTGGTCTTTGGTAAAGAAACTGAAAGTCAGAAAGATGCTGTGGAACAATGCTTGGTTGGGTATTGAATATTTCACCTGGAGAGTCACACAAGCCCAATATTTTGTGAACTTATTAGAATAGATCAAAGAAACTCCTTCATGAAGTATCCACCTGTATATTTGTATTTAAACCAAACTTGACATCAATTCTTAGGAAATTGGAATGTGTCAAGTAAGAAAATAAGGGTGTATTGCATACATGCTTGAGCTAATTAAGAGACCCAATTGGCTTTATTAGCTATAACAGGTCTGCTACTGAAAGTCCTAATAGAACCAGTGTTTGGTCTCTTGGTTGAGAGGTTGTACTACCCAGGAACTAGAGACTTAGCATGGGTGGGGTAGGGAAGGGCCCAATGCTAGCAACTTGAGAGAAAGATTTTGAATTAAAATATAACATTAAAATGTTAGTGGGGTGTGAAGCCTCTGAGGTATAGATGCAACAGAGATTAACAGAAAGTTCGTAGAGATTGGCACTAAGAATTACGTACACTTTCAAAAACCACAATTGCCACTCTTTCTACAACAGAATGTCTAACATAAGTCAAAAAATTACTCAACAGTGCAGGTAGATGCTGAGACTTATATGTCAAGTTTGTGAACACACATCATTGGAAGTGCTTTGGCATATATGGTAAGATTTTGAGGGGCTTTTGTGTTGAAGTTCTGTGAAATGCAGTATGAAAAATCATGTCCAGTTAGCGTAAGTTGCTGCAGGAACTATTTACCATGAAGAAAACTTCAGGATCCAGGAAAGACCAGATGGTTTCTCAATTTCTCACAGCTGGTAAAATAAATTCAGGGGCAAGAAATGGAAAAGACCATGCTCCTAAAGAAACACAGATGGAATAGTGGGGTTGTATTGAGACTGAATGGTTCAGATTGAGGGATCAGACACTGATGCCAGCATGATTATTCTCCCTGAGTCTAATCACACATAAGCAGAGTGTCAGGGAATGGGAGAGACCAGAGCATCCACCTCTAGCCTGGAATGTGCCCAGAAGATACCAGGAAATCTGACCAGAGACTATAACATGAGTCTGGCTTCCAGTTAGCACAACTGGCTAACTGTTAGCCCAAATAGGACCGTTGTCTCCATCCACCCAGGATTTGAACTCTTAGCACTTAGGAGTCTCAAATTAAAGTTGGGGGTAGACTCAAAGAGAACATATAAAGGAGTTCCTAGAGTTATGTAAAATAGAAAAGAGCAGGGTCGAAAGAAGAGTAGAAGTCTCAGGAGATGGTGCATCCTAAAGAAAACTATGACTTGGTGGTTCAGAGGCGAATGTTGGAAAATGAGACGGGTTGGAGCAATTTCATACCATGAAAGAAAAAACTCTTAATAACCCCCCCCTTTTTAGAATACAGAACCCCTGGAGTAGGTTGCTGACATGGGCAGCGTGCACACACAGGGATGGGTCCTTGCCCTGAGAGGAGAGGAAATACAGCAAAGGACTCGGACTGCTGAAGTGACTTCTCCTGGCCCCCTGTGATGCTTCCCAGGCAAAAATCAGTAGAGAAAGAAGCTGACACAGTGGGAGGGAATAGTAGCCAAGGGAATCTTTTGACTAGGTTGGTAGATGTGTACAGGTGGAGAGAGGAAAAACTTTCATGTATTTAGGTGACTGGGTAGCCAGGGAGACATTCTTTAAACACAATTACAGATGTACTGAAAAGCAGAAGAGAAGAGTGGAGAAAGCCAAGGAATGGCAGGTAAATGCCCTACACTGTTATCTCCTGGAGGAGAGAGGCACTCTCTATGAGGAATACTAGAGGTGACCTTTTATTTTAGGAATATGCAACAATATTGTGAAACATATATCTTTTTAGCAATGTACACAGAAAATCCTTTGAGAAAAGTGATCTACTTTGTTAAAGGCATACCTTATAAATCAGCCTGTGGAGGAAGGTGGAAGAGGGAGGAGGGACGCAGAGCCCCCTGCTCTGTAGGAAGGGTCAAAGGAGAGATGTGATCTGGTAGCTGGAGCTAGAAGGAAAAAGGCTGAGCATCCAAAGTGAGCTAATGATTGTGACGTGTTACACACTGTGCAAAGGGACCCATCACACATTCCAACACATATTCAGTAAAGCAACATCCTTTGTGTGTAACTTTCTTCAAAAAGCTGGTGTTGGGGCTCTTTCATGGGTCAAGTTTGGGTTCAGGTAGATACAGATGGTATATAGAAGTGGTGAATGTCTAACAGTTGAGTTATGTATCCTTTTCTTCGATGGATAAAATTTGTTTTTATCTCTATAGCATTTTTAAAAATTCATATAGTTCTATATCCCGTGTATCTTGAGAAACATATCTATGGAAACTTGGTGGCAAAACACATCCTATAAAAATGTTCAAAATGTGTTTTAAATAGATCAGTTATAAAGTGAAAGTTAAGTATAAATGAGAGATAAATGAAATCAAAATTATCAGGCATTCAGTGACTTATTAATGAGCAACTGATTTTATAGCTTCAATGGAAGCAAAATTTAGCAGTCAACACTGTCATATTTATATTAAAATGTAATCAATACACTAAATGCCATGTTTTTATCTCTAGAGAATGTATTAGTGCACATACAATTTAAAGTACATTCTCCCTTCTTATGCCAAATATTCTTTCATCAGAGCAGCAAAAAGGGATTAAGGTACTGACTCTTTCTTTCTTTAAAATTTTGATGTTTTGCTCATAAATTTGATATTTGCTAGATATAATTTTTGTATTAATTTAGATTTTTAAAAATATTGCTTTTAATATTATTTACTTTGACTACTGAATTTCTTGGCATCCTCTTAAATTTTGTGCCTAAGATAATTGCATCAGTCTCCTCATCATGGTCCCTACCCTGGTGGCAGTAACGTGATCTATTTGGGCTGGGTGCTGAGATGAGCAGAAATTGCAAAAAAGTCTGCAGCATTGACACTTGTAACTGGAGGAACTGCTTAAGATATTCTGAATATTTCCCTAATTATTTGAGATAAGCTGCACTTTTTGATGTGACCAGTTCTAATGAAAGTTAGCACCCTCCAAGGCAAGGCCTGATGTACATCTGAAAAAAGGAAGCTTTTAAATTATTGCTTGATTACACATTTCTTTGAAAGAGTATCTTGAGATTCATTTAGCAAGTTTAGAAAGTTAACTTCTGTTCTGGGCATGGTAAAAAAGAGAGTATAACCAACACAGAAGAGACACAATGGACAGGTATGCGATAAGAAGCTCCTACTGGGATGAGACATACGGTAAGGACTTCAGTTTTGCATAAAAGGATGAAATGAAAGTAGGATGCCCTTGGGAATTTATGCTTTTTTCCCTTTCAACTCTGTTACTCCTTTCATCTTTTAGAAGTAAGCTTCTTTGAAGTCTACCACTTTAACCCAACCAACATTTTTTGTCTATTTTGACTCCATTATGTTTTTATACCCTTCTGTTTTTTTACACAGCTCCATATAAGCCCAGGCCTCCTTATCTGGAGTCAGTCACAGAAGCAGAAAAAACAATCTCACCTTTTCCTTACTCCCTAACTCTTCTGTCTATTGGCTTTAGACCAAGTTGTTGTCCTAGACTTGAGATTCTCACAGTTATCCATTTGCTGTCTAGCTCATTGCCCCATGTTTCTCTAGCTGCCAACAAAATAGTGGGTCAAGTGTGTCAGATATAAGTTTCAGATATTTACCTAGTCACTATGTTTAGTACTACTATGGTCTGAGTTATAAGACCATAGCCTTTTCTTACTTTGAACTGATTCACACTATTTCACCAACTCCAGCCTCTAGGATCAAAGCTTCAATATAAACTACATCTCTTACTTCAGCCTTACATTCCGTCTTTGATCTTGTTCTTGTTGGTTTTCCCTGGAGCTTGATCCTGCTTCATATCTCAAGTACTGACAATTTCTTCTACATATGCCCAGATATCTAGGAATGATACTGTCATATCTTTGTCCTTTTGGGTCTGAAGAATTGGGCTAACACCTGGCTTCCTCAGTTGATTGGTTGCCTCAGAACCTTTGCTAAAGGAATAAAATAGTGGATGTATGGCCTCTCAGACAAAAGTGATTTTCATATAGGTCCAGTGAATCAAATATAAAAATATAAATATTTGGCGAATGAATGAAGAAAGTGAGTGATCGGGCCTCAATGGGTTTTTTTTTTTTAATTTCAAAATATTAAGGGGGTACAAATGATCTTGTTACATGGTTACCTTGTATACTACTTAAGTCAGGGCATTTGGTGTGTCTGTCAGCAGAATAGTGTTCATTGAATCTAACAGGTAGGTTTTTGACCCTCATCTCCTCTCTCACCTTCCCCTGTTTTTGGTTTCCAATGTGCTTTTTATCTCTTTGTGCCTGTGTGTACCCATTGTTTAGCTCCCGCTTATTAGTAAGAACATACGGTGTTTGCTTTTTCATTCCTAAGATACTTCACTTTTTAGGATAATAATCTCCAGTTCATCCAAGTTTCTGCAGATGACATTATTTTATTCTTTTTATGGCTGAAGAGTATTCCATGGTATATATACACCACAATTTCTTTATCCAATCATGAATTGATGGCCACTTAGGTTGATTCTGCATCTTTGCAATTGTGAATTGTGCTGTGATAAACATTTGAGTGCAGATGTCTTTTGGATAAAATGACTTCTTTTCTTATGGGTAGATATCCAGTAGTAGGAGTGCTGGATTGAATGGTAGGCTACATTTATTTCTTTGAGGAACCTCCAGACTGTTTTCCATAGAGGTTGCACTAATTTGAAGTCCCACAAACAATGTGTAACTGTTCCTTTCTCTCTGCATCCACACCAGCATTTATTGTTTTTTGATTTTTTAATAACAGCCATTCTGACAGGGGTAAGGTGGTATCTCATTGTAGTTTTAATTTGCATTTCCCTGATGATTAGTGATGCTGAGCATTGTTTTATGTTTGTTGGCCATTTTTCTATCTTCCTTTGAAAAATTCTGTTCATGTATTTTGCCCAATTTTTGACAGGGTTGTTTATATTTTTCTTGCTGATTTGTTTGAGTTCTTTGAGATTCTGGATATTAGTCCTCTGTCGAATGTATAGTTTGTGAATATTTTCTCCCATTCTGTAGGTTGTCTATTCACTCTGTTGATTATTCCTTTGCTGTGCAGAAGCTTTTTAATTTAATTAAGTCCCATTTATTTATTTTTGTTGCTGCCGTATTTGCCTTTGGGGTCTTAGTCATAAATTCTTTGCCTAGGCTGATGTCTAGAAGAGTATTTCTTATATTTTTTTCTAGAATTTTTATGATTTTGTGCCTTACATTTAAGACTTTTATCCAACTTGAATTAATTTTTGTACATGATGAGAGATAGTGGTCCTGTTTCATTCTTCTACGTTGGTTATCTAATTTTCCAGCACCATTTATTGAATAGAGTTTCCTTTCTCCAGTGTATTTTTTTGTCTGCTTTGTTGAAGATCAGTTGGTTGTAGATATATGGTTCTCCTTCTGGGTTCTCTATTCTGTTCCATTGGTCTATGTCTCTACTTTTATACCAGTACTATACTGTTTTGTTTATCATAGCCTTGTAGTATAATTTGACATCAGGTAATGTGATGCCTCCAGATTTGTTCTTTTTGCTTAAGATTGCTTTGGCTATTTAGGCTCTTTTTTGGCTCCAAATGAAGCTTAGGATTATTTTTTCTATATCTGTGAAATATGATGTTGGTATTTTGATGGGGAGTGTGTTCAATCTATAAATAACTTTGGATGGTATGGACATTTTAACAATGTTAGTTCTGCCAATCCATGAGCAAGGGATGCTTTTCCATTTGTGTTTGTCATCTACAATTAATTTCATCAGTGTTTTGTAGTTCTCCTTGTAGAGATTTTTCACCCCCTTGGTTAAATATATTCCTAGGTATATTATTTTCTTTGTAGCTATTGTGAATGATAATAAGTTTTTGATTTGACTCTCAGCTTGACTGTTATTAGTATAAAGAAATACCATTGATTTGAGTACATTGATTTTGTAAACTGAAAGTTTGCTGAATTTGTGTATCAGTTCTAGGACTCTTTTAGTGGAGTCTTTAGGGTTTTCTAGATACAAGATCATATTGTCAGAAAGTGGATTGTTTGAAATCCTCATTCCTGATTTGGATGCCCTTAATTGCTTTTTCTTTCCTGATTGCTCTGGCTAGGACTTTCAATACTATGTTTAATAGAAGAGGTGACAGTAATCATGCTTATCTTGTTCCAATTCTTAGAGGAAACGCTTTCAACTTTTCCCCATTCAATATAATGTTGGCTGTGGGTTTGTTGTATATGGCTTTTATAATTTAGAGGTATGTTCCTTCTATGCCTAGTTTGTTGAGGGTTTTTATCATGAAAGGGTGCTGGATTTTATCAAATGCTTTTTTTCATCTATTGAGATGATTATATGGTCTTTGTTGTTGCTTTTATTTATGTGATGAATGACGTTTATTGATTTGCATATGTTGAGCCATCCTTGCATCTCTGGGATGAAACCTACCTGATCATGATGAATTACTTTTTGATATTGCTGTTGAATTTGATTTACTATTTTGTTGAAGATTTTTGCACCTATGTTCACAAGAGATATTGGTCTGTACTTTTCTTTTTTTATTGTGTCCTTTTCTGGCTTTGGTATTAACATGATACTGGCTTCATAGAATGAGTTAGGAAGTGTTCCCTCCTTCTAAATGTTGTGGAATAATTTCTGTAGAATAGATTCTAGTTCTTCTTTGAAGGTCTGGTAGAATTCAGCTGTGAATTCATCTGGTCCAGGGCTTTTTTTGTTGGAAATTTTTTTTATGACTGCTTCAGTCTTGCTGCTCATTATTGGTCTGTTCAGGATGACAATTTCTTCCTGACTCAGGCTTGGGAAGTTATGTATTTCTCAGAATTTATTCATTTTCCCTACATTTTCTAGATTGTGTGTGTAGAGCTTTTCATAGTAGTCATGGATGTTACTTTATATTTCTGTTGTAGTATCAGTTGTTATGTCACCTTTTCCATTTCTGAGTGAACTTTGTTGAATCCTTTCTCTTCAGTTTCTTGTTAGTCTGGCTAGTAGTCTATTGATTTTGTTTATCTTTTCAAAGAACCAATTTTTTGTTTCATTGTTCCTTTTATTTATTTATTTATTTGGGTTTCTATTTTGTTTAGTTTTCTTGTGAGCTTTGTTATTTATTTTCTTCTGCTGGGTTTTGGGTTTGTTTTTTTCTTCTTTTTCTACTTCCTTGAGATGTGACATGGGGTTGTTTATTTGTGATCTCTCTGTCTTTTTGATGTAAGCATTTAAGGCTATCAATGTCCCCCCTTAGCACTGCTTTTGCTTTATTCCATAGATTTTTTGAGCTTATGTCCTCTTTGTCATTCAGCTTGAGGAATCTTTTGATTTCCGTCTTAATTTCATCATTGACCCAATAATTGTTCAGCTGGAGGTTGTTTAATTTTAGATTTGACTGTTTCTCTTGAAATTGATTTCTAGTTTTATTCCACTGTAGTCCAAGAAGATAGATGGTATGATTTCAATTTTTTTGAATTTGATGAGATTTAGTTTGTGGCCTAAGATATGATCAATCTTGGAAAATGTCCCGTGTGCTGATGAGAAGAATGTATATTCAGTAGTTTTTGGATAGAATGTTCTGTAAATGTCTGTTAGGTCCACTTTTTCTAGAGTCCTGTTTAAGTCCAGTGTTTCTTTATTCATTTTCTGCTTTGATGATCTGTCCTCTTCTGTCAGTGAGGTGTTGAAGTCCCTGGTAATTAAGATGCTGCTGTTTATTTCTTTACTTAGATCTAGTAGAATTTGCTTTATGAATCTGGAAGCTCCTTGTATTAGTTGCACATATATTTAGGATTTTTATGTGTTCTTATGAAATTACTCCCTTTACCATTATATAATGACAATGATTATCTTTTTTTTAACCATTGTTGATTTAAAATCTATTTTATCTGATATGAGAATGGCTACACCTGCTTGCTTGTGGTTTCCATTTGCATGGAATATTTTTTCCAACCCATTACCTTGAGTCTATGTGAGTCCTTGTGGTTTAGATGTGTTTCTTGGAGAAAGCAAATAATTGGGTTGTGTTTTTTCATCCAATTAGCCTGTCTGTGTCTTTTAAGTGGGACATTCAGCTCATTCACATTGAGTGTTATTACTTAAATGTGGGATGTTGTTCTGTTGGATGATACCTATTGTTGTGGTTTTCCTCTTGTGCTGTTGTTTTATAGGGGCTGTGGGCTTTAACTTTTATGTATTTTTACACTGGTGGGTATCTATTGTGCTTTTCCATGTATTATGCACTTTTGAGTATTTCTTTTAGGGCAAGTCTAGCAGTGACAAATTCCATTAGTGTTTGCTTATCTGGAAAAGTCTTTATTTCTCCATCATTTATGAAATTTAGTTTTGCAGGATACAAAATTATTGACTAGAAGTTGTCTTTTTAAGAAGACTAAAAATTGAGCCCCAATCCCTTCTGGCTTATAAGATCTACACTGAGAAGTCTGCTGTTAGCATCATGGGTTTTCCTTTGTAGGTCAGTTTTTGCTTTCATCTTGCAGCTTGTAGGATTTTCTCCATTTTTACTTTGGCCAGGTTGATGACTATGTGTCTTGGAGTTGTCCTATTTGCTATGAATCTTCTTGGTGTTTGATGACCATATTGTATCTGGATATCTGAATCTCTGGCAATATCAGGGAATTTCTCCTCAATAATTTCCTCAAATAGGTTTTGGCTTTCCATGCTTTTTGCTTTTTCTTCTCTGTCCAGGATCATTCATATATTGGCTTGTTTCACATAGTCCCATATTTTTCTGAGTGATCATTCTTCTTTATTCCTTTTTTCTGCATTTCTGACTGACTGGATTAGTTCAAGAGCCTTGCCTTCAACCTCTGGGATTCTTTCCTCTGGTTGGTCTAGCCTCTTGTTAAAGCTTTCTGTTGTATTTTGTAATACCCTAAATGACTCTTTCATCTCTTTAAGTTCTGTTATATCCTTTCTTATGTTGCCTATCTGTTTAGCAAATTTTTCATATTTTTCATTCATATCCTGAAAATTTTTTTGGTTTCTTTGTGTTAATTTTTAATTTTCTCTTCAATCCCATTCATCTTGTTTGCCATTCATATTCTGAATTCCATTTCTGACATTTTGACAATTTCCTTTTGGTTGGGGTCTGTTGCTTTGGATCTATTGTGATTCTTTGGAGGTGTCAAACTAACTTGTTTTTTCATGTTGCCAGAATTCTTTTATTGGTTTCGTGTCATCTGAAACCTCTTCTCTCAGCTAAAGGTGCATAGGTTTGAGATAAACCTGTTCTCCTTTGCTGGGAACTCTCCTACTTAGCGAGAAGGAGAGTTCCCAAGATAGCATGTTTGTGTTCTACTCCAGAGGATTGACCTGTCAGGAATGGGGCAGATGCACTGAGAGCCTATAATGCCACTGTTCTCTAATGTTGTCCCATTCCCCTGTGTTTGTCACAGTCCATACCCCACAGTGCTGGGAGATATTTGTTTGGATTGTTCCCCAGGTTACAGTTGGAAGCTTTGGCAGGGTGCTGGGCAAGTCCCTCTCCACAGAGGTGGGTAGTGTGATCTAGGCCAGCACCTGGGCGGGGTGTGGGACCTTGGAAGTGCCTGGACTCATCAGGGACCTGCAGCCAGTGGTGGGGTGGGTCATAGGACCTTGGTGGGCTCCTGGACATATTGGAGGGCCTTGGCCAGTGCCTGGGCAGGTCACAGGACTGTGGCCAGTGTCTCAGTGGCTTTTCAGATCACAGTGGCTGGGCCACTCATGGCTGGTTGGGCTGAGAAGATGTGCAGTGTCCTCCCAGGGAGTTACAGTGGCTGGAACTCTCCTTCTGCCCAGGTCTGACTGTGGTAGCTGCTGTGGTGCTACTCAAGAGGCAGTGGCAATGCTATGGAGATGGCAGCAGAAGCTGAGAGCTGGTGGGTGCCTACTATGCTCAGTTCCCTTCTCATCTAGCTGAGTGGATCACCCTGCCTCACTCTCCCTCACTTTTGGTGCCTCCAGTAGCATCTCTGATTATTCACAATTCTGTCTCAGAGACAGTCCATCCTCGGGTGAACATTTACCCAGAACCTTTGATCCTCTCCTGGAGAGTGGCAAGTGAAGGCTGCTTCTAGTCTGTCGTCTGGATCTCAATTGGTTTTTATGTGCTATGGAGGATATAAATAAAAAATAAACTGAGCAATACCTTTTGTTAGTTTATTTTCAGAAAGAAAAGGTATTTTTGGAAATTCATAATGTGCTTTGCTTGTGGGATTTGTAAACAGACTCTATAGGTAATGCCAAAGAAATTTGAACCTGTTTGACAAGGCATCAGTTTCCTATTAGGATTTAGCTATGTGAGCTGGCAGTGTAGAAGAACAATGCTCAATTTTAAGTACCTCTATGTTAATTTAAAAAATGCTTTTATTGCTTTACAATCACACGTCATAGAGCCTTGTGCTAAGTGATTGAATTTAATAAAAGTTTGAGCCTATATTCTGAAAGTGGGAAATTATGTAGGTGTGTTCATCATTACTGGTCAGAAGTGATCATGTTACAGATGGGCATCCACATTTCAATAAGTGGCCTTAATTAGTAAACGTACTTAAATTTTCAAAAGACATAAAAAATTTTAGCTATACAAATAATGAATCAACTCTTTATAAGCCAAACAGTTTATACAAATAGAATTGCATTAAACTTTGAGTCACCCTTGGCTCTTCTCCTTCTCTCATATACCATATCCAACCTGTATTAGTTTTTTTTTATTGCTGTTGCCACAAATTACTACAAAATTAGTGGCTTAAACAACAAACAATTTATTATCCTACAGTTCTATGGGCTTCAAGTACAACATGGGTCTCAGTGGATATAGATCCATCAAGTTATACACAGGAGGCACTAAAGAAAAATATCTCCTCACCCTTTTTGGTTCCTAGAGCCTGCTTACTTTCCTTGGCATATTGACCCTTTCTTCCTTGTCCAAATTCAGCAGGGTTGCATCTTTCTTCAGTAATCACTTCTTCCTCTGACTCACTCTCCTGCCTCCATCTTCCACTCTAAAGACCTTTATAATTACCTCGGGCCCACTAGAATAGTCCAGGATAATCTCCTTATTTTCAAGTCAGCACATTAGTAACCTTAATTGCATCTGCAACTTTAATTCCTCTTTGGCATATAACTTAACATTTTCACAGGTTCTGGAGATTAGACATGGACACTTTGGGAGACTGTTATTCTGCCTTCCACGTAGCAAATTGATACCAAGAGAAAAATGTTTTACTCTATTTTCCAAATACATCAGAGAACCACCCTTCTCACCATACCACTGCTCTCCCTGTGGCTCAGTGTCATAATCTCTTGTCTGGAGTCTTGCATCATCAGTCTTCTAACTGGTCTTACTGTTTCATGCTTGCCTAATAGCAGTTATATTGGCATCACTTTCTTACTCAAAACCCTCCTAATACTTCCCAAATCAGAGTAAAATCCAAAGTCCTTAACATGGTCCTCCAGACCATCAGTAATCTGGCCAAGCTATTTCCCTGACCTCAGCCATGTCACTCTCTCTTTAAACACGCTGCTCCAACCACATTGGCCTCTTGATGTTGTGCCAACAGGACAAGCTTATTCCCTTTCTGAGCATTTGCACTTGTTATTTCCTCTACTTGGAATGTTTTTCTTCAAATATCTGTATGGTTCACTCCTTTAAAATGCTAATTAACTAAAGAGACTTTCTCTGGCCATCCTTACTCAAAATAGTGCCTTTGTCCAATCCTAAATTCCCTCCTCCTTAGCATTTGTAACCATCTGACATAACACATTTTGTCTCTCTCAGCAGAATATCAGTTCCATTAGGACACGGAATTTTGTTCATTACTGTATCCTCAGCATTAGGAAGAATGCCTCGTATAAAGTATATGTTCAGTAAATATTTGCTGAATGAATAGAGTTATTGCAGTGAAAAAAATCCGTCTTATGGAAATTTCCCTCTGTGGTCCATCTTGAAGATTTTTGAACAATTTCTGGCTAGTAGCTTTCAGATATGTATTTGTTCTTATATTTTATTTATTTATTTATTGGTTTTCTGGTTTTTTGTAACAATTTTTTTTTATTTCAGAGTATTATGGGGGTAATGCTCTTACATTTTTAGAATTTTTCTTATCCATCCATTAATATTTTGTCCAGTTATCAGGAACCAGTCATCTTGATCTGTTTATCTAGGTTCTGTATGCCACAGTCCACATTTTTCTTTCACTGGTAGAAAAAATGTCTGGTAGATAAATCTGAATTCATGTACAGAAATGTTTTCGTGTATTTGTATTATATTCCAGTCTAACTAATCCTGACATATTTACTATTGATGACCTGAATCATTGAACTAAATTAGATTGTTCTTTTGATTTCAAATGTGTTTTATTTTTTTTCTCTTTATTATGAGATCCTTTTGGTTGATCTAACTTGAGATTACTAATGGAGGAAAGCATGAGTATGCAAATCATAATTTCGAGTCTATTATTTAATTCTCACACAGTTAAAATAATAGATTTGAAACCAAACTTGGGATCAAAATTCCAATTTGTTTTATAACACATCTAGTGTGCTAAACATTCTGGGAACCTATTAATAATCTACAAGGCAGTTATACATATTTTACACTAAAGTATGTCTTAAAAGGTATAATAAGCTCCTTACAAAAACACTTTCTTGAATTTTTTTTTATTTATTTGGAACAACAGAAATCTTCTGGTACTTTAGAAGGTCAGATATGATAAATAACTGTAATAAAATTGTGTTTGGTCTTGAATAGGGTAACTGCGTAGCTTCCAACTAATTTTGAAAGGTAGTTATCTGCTATAATTTAACCAACCAAGACATTGATGTAAAACATAATAGAGTCTCTCATTCCTCACAAGATAAATTAAATGACTAAAGGGAAAAAATGCTTTAGAAAATAACCTCTCCCTAAAGAATGGCAACGTGAGATAACAGAAAGACAATTGAACTCAATGTGTATTTTGCTAACTTTCTTGGATAATTGAGATAAACCAGCTTATTTACATTTATTTGAACCTCAGTTTCTTCATTTGTAAAAGGAGGCAATTGGACTAAATAATTTCTAACGTTCTTTCTACATCTAGAATTTCTCAAATTAGCTTATTATTATTTTCACAAGATGTACTTTCTTTTTTATACCTTGTATTTCCCTGGCATGCTTACAAAAAAGTAATGATGAAGAACAATGAATGTTAATGGACACATTGCTGATAAAATCTCAAGACACTTTAAGAAATAATTATTTTCCTAAAACTTAATCAAATTATTCAGAAATTGAAAGAATAACATATAAAATAATTTAAAGTAAGCCAGCATGCTTAATGGAGGAATAATAATGCATTTTTACTGGTTTTTTTTTTTTTTTTTTTGGTACGAACTATCTGAAGGCTGCTTACTGTCACAGGGAAAAGTTTGGTTGCTTTACGTTATTGGAAACAATTTTGAAATTAACACCTTCATATATTCTCTCTGTGGTAGAAGGATGGGGAGGAGCCCTATTAAAGAGGAAATGACATGTAAAGGAAGTCTCTTTATAGCAACAACACAACTCGTGAAAGACTTCTCTTTTCTTTCTTTTTGTATCTGCTCACTGCCTTTTTTTTTCTTTTTTTTCTTCTTTTTCAAATTAGACAAGGCATATGCTCACTGCCTTAAAACCACAAATTTGTTGTTGAAATTTTATCAGATTAATTAATGTTTTGAGTTTTTTTGGTGACTGCTACATGTTTTCAACATTAACTAAGCCTATATTTCAACAAAAGCTAAAGTTTGTTTTTTCCTTTATTCAACCATAAATGGAATTATTTATTTCACATCAGAAAAACAATTCAGGAATTAGGCACTTGACTGTTGGTCCTCACATCCTTCATTTGTTTTATTTTGTTTGTTTGTTTTTTTATTTTTTATTTATTTTTTTTTTATTTCAGAAAATACTTTGGCTATATATATTGCCCATGCACTGTCCGTGTCAGAGCTACAATTGTGGTCATCCCCCAAACTGTGCTCCCCACATCCATTCAGTGAGAGTTTTCCCATCCTCTCCACTTCCCTCCCGCATGCCCGCCCCCTGATGAATATTATTGCCCTGTGTGATGTAAGTGTTGATCAGTTAGTACCAATTTGATGGTTAGTACAGGTGGTGCTTGTTTTTCCATTCTTGTGACACTTCACTTTGAAGAATGGGCTCTAGCTCCAACCAGGATAATACCAGATGTGTTAATTCACCATTGTTTTTTATTGCTGAGTAATACTCCATGGTATACTTATACCACATTTTATTAATCCACTCGTGTATTGAAGGGCACCTGGGTTGTTTCCACATCTTTGCAATTGTGAATTGTGCTGCTATAAACATTTGTGAGCAGATGTCTTTATTATAGAATGTCTTTTTTTCCTTTGGGTAAATACCCAGTAGTGGGATTCCTGGGTCAAATGGTAATTCTACTTTTAATTCTTTGAGGTATCTGCATATTACTTTCCATAGTGGTTGTACTAATTTGCAGTCCCACCAGCAGTGTATGAGTGTTCCTACTTGTCCGCATCCCCACCAACATTTGTTGTTTGGGGATTTTTTGATATGAGCCAATCTCACTGGAGTTAAGTGATATCTCATTGTGGTTTTGATTTGCATTTCCCTGATGATTAGAGAAGTTGAGCAATTCTTTATATATTTGCTGGCCATTATTCTGTCTTCTTTTGAAAAATTTCTGTTCATGTCCTTTGCCCATTTTTAAATGGAGTTGTTTGATTTTTCCTTGTTGATTTTCCTAAGTTCTGTATAGTTTCTGGTTATTAGCCCTTTATCCAATGTGTAGCATGCAAATATTTTCTCCCATTCTGTAGGTTTTCTGTTCACTCTAGTGATAGTTTCCTTGGCTGTGCAGAAGCTTTTTAATTTGATCAGGTCCCATGTATTTATTTTTGTTGCTGCTGTGATTGCTTTGGGGGTCTTCTTCATAAATTCTTTGCCTAGGCCAATGTCCATAAGAGTTTTTCCAACATTTTCTTTGAGAATTCTTATGGTTTCACGTCTTAGGTTTAAATCTGTTATCCATTGTGAATTGATTTTTGTGAGAGGTGAGAGGTGTGGGTCCAGTTTCGGTCTTCTACATATGGCCATCCAGTTTTCCCAGCACCATTTATTGAATAGGGAATCTTTTTCCCAGTGTACATTTTTCTGGAATTTGTCAAAGATCAGGTGACTGTATGAGGTTGGTTTTATATTTGGGTTCTCAGTCGGGTTCCATTGGTCTACGTTCTGTTCTTGTGCCAGTGCCATGCTGTTTTGGTTACTATAGCCTTGTAGTATAGTTTGAAGTCTGGTAGATAGATGCCTCCCAACTGGTTCTTTTTGCTTAAGATTGCTTTGGCTATACAGGGTTTTCTCTGGTTCCACATGAAGTATAGAATTATTTTTTCTAGATCGGCAAAAAATGATGTTGGTATTTTGATAGGGACTGCATTGATTCTCTAAATCACTTTAGGTAGCAAAGCCATTTTCACAATGTTGATTCTGCCTATCCAAGAGCATGTTAGGGTTTTCCATCTGTTTACATCACTGCAATTTCTTTTCTCAATGTTTCATAATTCTTTGTATGTAGGTCTTTGACCTCCTTAGTTAGATATGTTCCTAAATATTTAATTTTCTTTGGTGCTATTGTGAAAGGTATTGCATCTTTAATTTGTTTCTTGGCTTGATTGTTATTAGCATATATGAAGGCTATGGATTTGTGTGCATTAATTTTGTATCCTGAGACTTTGCTGAATTCATTTATCAATTCCAGTAATCTCTTCATTGAATCTTTGGGGTTTTCTATATATAATATCATATCATCTGTGAATCGTGAAAGTTTGACCTCTTCTGCCCCCATCTGGATGCCCCTGATTCCTCTGTCTTGTCTGATTGCTCTGGCCATGACTTCCAGCACTATGTTGAATAGAAGTGGAGATAGTGGGCAACCTTGCCTGGTTCCAGTTTTAAGGGGCAATGCTTTCAGTTTTTCCCCATTCAGTACAATGTTGGCTATGGGTTTATCGTATATGGCTTTAATAGTTTTGAGGTATGAGCCATCTATGCCTATATTGTTAAGAGTTTTTATCATAAAAGGATGCTGGATTTTGTCAAAAGCCTTTTCTGCATCTATTGAAAGGATCTTATAATCTTTGTTCAAGCTTTTATTTATATGGTGTATTACATTTATAGATTTGCATATATTGAACCATCCCTGCATCTCAGGAATGAAGCCCACCTGATTGTGATGAATTATTTTTTTGATGTACATTTGAATTCGGTTTGCAAGAATTTTATTGAG
The DNA here is from genome assembly GCA_023783475.1 of Daubentonia madagascariensis. Taxonomy (NCBI): domain Eukaryota; kingdom Metazoa; phylum Chordata; class Mammalia; order Primates; family Daubentoniidae; genus Daubentonia; species Daubentonia madagascariensis. Next base: position 43,376,365 of record JAKFHU010000600.1, on the reverse strand, counting down.
AATTTTTGCATCTATATTCATAAGGGATATTGGTCTGTAGTTTTCTTTTCTTGTTGTGTCCTTTCCTGGCTTTGGTATCAAGGTGATATTGGCTTCGTAGATTGAGTTTGGGAGGATTCCATCTTTCTGGATGTTTTCAAATAATTTCTGCAGTATAGGCACCAGTTTTTCTTTGTAGGCTTGGTAGAATTCAGGTGTGAACTCATCTGGTCCAGAACTTTTTTTTGCTGGAAGATTTTTTATCACTACTTCAAAATCAGTGCTTGATATTGGTCTGTTTAGAAATTCTGTTTCTTGCTGGTTGAGCCTAGGGAGGTAATATGTTTCTAAGACTTTGTCCATTTCCTCCACGTTTTCATGCTTTTGGGCATAGAGATTTTTGTAGTATTCGAAGATGATGTTTTGTATTTCCATGATATCAGTTGTGACCTCTCGTTTTTAATTTCTTATTGAGCTTATTAGAGTCCTTTCCTTTCTGCTTCTGGTCAACCTGGCAAGTGGCCTGTCTATTTTGTTTATCTTCTCAAAGAACCAACTTTTCATTTTATTAATCTTCTGTATTGTTCTTTTGTTCTCAATTTCATTTAATTCTGCTCTGATCTTCGTTATTTCTTTTTTTCTGCTGGCTTTAGTATTGCTTTGCTCTTCCTTTTCCATTTCCTTAAGGTGATTCATTAGTTTACTGATTTGTGAAGTTTCTGTCTTTTGGATGTGGGCATTTAAGGTGATAAGTTTTCCTCTCAGGACTGCTTTTGCTGTATCCCACAGATTTTGATAACTTGTGTCCCCATTATCATTTAGTTTGAAGAATCTTTTGATTTCCATTTGAATCTCCTCCTTGACCCGATAGTCATTCAGCAACAGATTGTTTAGTTTCCATGTTTTTGGATGAAGATATGAGTTTCTGTTGGAATTGATTTCTAATTTTATTCCGCTGTGGTCTGAAAAGATACATGGTATAATTTCTATTTTTTTGAATTTGTTTAGATCTGTTTTGTGGCCTAGGATGTGGTCAATTTTAGAGAAAGTTCCATGAGCTGATGAGAAGAATGTATATTCAGTGTTATTTGGGTGGAGTGTCTGTAGATATCCAAATGTTCTAGAGTCCTGTTTAGGTACTTTGTTTCTTTGTTTATTTTCTGTTTGGAGGATCTGTCCAGTTCCATCAGTGAGGTGTTGAAGTCCCATGGTATTATGGCATTGCTATATATTATGTTGTCTAGATCAAGCAGTATTTGCTTTATGTACCTAGGCGCTCCTGTGTTGGGTTCATAAATATTTAGGACTGTTAAATCCTCTTGTAAGATTTTTCCCTTCACCACTATATAGTGTCCATTTTTGTCCTTCTTTACTTTTGTTGCTTTAAAGTTTATATCATCTGAAACAAGGATTGCTACTCCAGATTTCTTTTGGTTTCCATTAGCCTGGAAAATTGTTTCATCCTTTCACCTTGAGTCTGAGTGTGTCTTTGTGTGTAAGGTGTGTTTCCTGGAGACAACAGATACTTGGCTTGCATTTTTTCATCCATTCAGCCAGCCTATGTCTCTTCAATGGGCAATTCAAGCCATTCACATTTATTGAGAGAATTGATATTTGGGGTAAATTTCTGATTATTCTATTGGATGGTGTCTTTTGTTTTACCTCTTGTGTCATTGTGGAATCTGGGTTCTGAAGTTTTAGCTTTTGCATAGTTTTACATTGGTGGATGTCTGTTGTGCTGGTTAGTGTACAATGCAGGTCTAAGCACTTCTTGCAAGGCTGGTCTGGACTTCGCAAATTCTATCAGTGATTGCTTGTCTGGAAAAGTCTTTATTTCTCCCTCATATAAGAAGCTTAGTTTGGCAGGATACAGAATTCTGGGTTGGCCTTTGTTTTGTTTTAGGAGACTGATAATGGCTCCCCATTCCCTTCTGGCTTGTAAGGTTTCAGCTGAGAAATCTGCAGTTAATCTGATTGGTTTCCCTTTATAGGTTAACTGCTCTTTTCGTCTTACAGCTCTGAGGAGTGCCTCTTAACAAAAGCTAAGGTTTTAAGTCTCATGAAATGGCAGTTTAGAAGGTGTCATCCTAATCTTTCTTATTTCATTTTACCAAAAAATGTATAGGAGCTCTTCTGGGCTTCAGAATGGGTCTATGAATTTTGACTCACTGTACCGGTTTCTATGTTAGTCACACATATTCTTTCTCTTTTTATCAGCATTTCAGAGATGTTTTGAATAGAATACCCACTGTTTCTCATTTCAATTCTATTATGATTGTGTAGAGCTACATACATGGAAGTGCTTTGAGTTTTTTTCTGAGAAATGTGAAGACAATTACAAAATGTATTAAAGCTCTGTGTTGTGAAGAGCCTTATTTCTGAGTCATAGTGACATAAACAATTTTAAAAAATTATCTAAGAATGAAGTACTCTTTTGAAAGAACCTGAGGGCTCCTGGCCACTAATAATTTCTTAAGTAGACATGAACAAACAGTGGAAGATTGTGACATCTTTCCACAGTAACAGTTTGCCTGTTACTTCAGTTGACGCCATCAAACTCAGTGGAAATTTCCATGGTAGAGTAAATGTTACAAAAAAGCTCTCCAGAATTCTTTATGATATTATATGAATTTATTTAATGCAGTTTTAAGTAACAGGGACAGCCAAGTTTATAAGCTTCACAATCAGATAATGTAGGCTCTTATTCTTTCAGAAAATTAGAATACTTATTCCAATTTGTGTATTGCAAGTGCTATCTATTCACATTGGTTTATATCACTCTGTGCTTTTTGATATGAGAGAGGTATTGAACAATTTTTCCTATAGTTTTCCCTTGTTATTGTCACAAGTGGAGGGAATTACTATGACATATGTGTCACTGTTTATTCCCCTCCAGAGCATGGCTCTTTCTCAGTTGATCCTTTATCTAGTCCAATATTCTCTTTTCTAGTTAATAACCTGAGAATGCTTATTTTTTATTCTTTGATGCATAAATGCCAGACACAGAACTCTGAAGGAGATAACCCATGGTGTCTACAAACTAAAATAAATTCAGTAGCACGAGCTTAAGAGTTAGTGGATTCAAATCCCAGCCCTACCTCACTTTAGCTGGTGAGGTTTCTTAAGCTTCTTCATTGAAAAGTAACATCAATAGCACTGAAGTCTGTTACTAGTTTCTTGAACTCCATGAGGGAAAACATAACCTCCAGCATTATTCTTATGATTAAATTTTCCCCTCTAGTTCCTTGCCTTCACATGCAGGAGCTGCTCCTCAAGCTACTTACTCAGTGTCTTTTCTCTGCCCACCTGCCATAAGAAAGATACTCCTTGAGCCCTTAACCCTAGGGCATTTGTGTAGTTCTCTTTCTTTTCACCCTGAGTTTCTATCACAAATATCTCCACCAGTTGACACTAAGTATTGTGCTTCAAGAGTTAGAACAACAGAAAACTGAAAGCATGAAACTTTTCTTAATAAGTACCTTATGGAGTATTTATTGTAAACATTAGATAAAATAATGGATTTGAAAACCCCTGGCCAATAGTTAAGGTCTTTATAAATTGGGTAACTGTTATGATGAGACTAGTTTACTGCATGGGCTGAACTCAGTGGCAGTACAAAGGGGAAGTAGCTTTATGTTATTTTACCAAATGCCATCTTCCAACAGATTAGGTCTTCCCTGTATAATATGTTGGGCAGAGGACATACCTTTTCCAAGTGTGTCAGGGGTGTTAGAACAGATAGAAAAAACTCCAGTCAAATATTAAATCACAACATCAATCTATTGTACAATTCAAAGCCTGAATCCAAACTCTGCAGATCAACAGCAGGTAAAGGTCCGCTTTACTGCTCCTCTTACTCACCCTTTTCACTGGTTTTGATCCTTCTAGCTCCTAGGAATTAAGTCAAGACCCTTGTACAGTTTATATACTGAATTTAATTGATTATGGACCTATGTTTTAAAATTAAGTTGACTAGCATAACTTTGCACAGCATCTTATAAAAAAATATTTCAAAATTTCATCTCATACTAGAAGGATAAGTAATATTTGGTGAAATTTTGATTCTCTTTCTCTCATCGAAATTTCACACACACACTGAGAGAGAGAGAGAGGAGACAAAGAGAGAGAGAGAGAATATGTGTGTGTGTGTGTGTGTGACTGTGTGTACAAAATTGCTACATAAAGTGTATTTTATGCCATAGGTTATGATCAAAATGGGTTTTCAAACCATTGGATTATTGGTGCTGGACATTAATACCTTCTGTCCTTAAAACATAGAGCTTTGTCTCTCCTGGGATGCCTTTGGCCTCTTCAGAGACCCCTCGCAGAACACTCCACGTTGTGTTTTTTGGATGATGTGTTCTCCTGTTGGCCTTTTATGACTGCCTTGCTCTTGCCTTCCAGTGGTGCCCCTCTGGCCTCTTCACACTCACAGGCAGCCCTCTCCAGCAGGGTCCTTTACAGTTATGTTGGGCCCATGGGACAAACTCGCCCTTGCCCTGCCAGCAGCAGGACTGTGGGCTGAGTTTACTGCAACCCTCCTCATGCAGCCTTCCACCTTCAGATTTCTCTAGATGAAAGTCAGGGTCCATTCTTGTTGGCTCCCAAGCTCCAGGAGACTCAAGTTATATTCTTAGAGGAATTTTCTCACACTTTATCCTAGTACTAGGAGGGCTGATGAGGTTCAGAACTCAGTAATCATCCAACTGCAGAGTGAAATCACAGTCTGTCCTGCTGATTGTCAAATGCCATCACTGTGATAATTCCCATGGGTACCCCCCGACTTAACTCATGAGCTGGGGAAGCAAGAAAAAAGAGGGAAAGGTCATGGCTGTCTTTAAAGTTGTTAATTCCCTTCAGAGGGTACTTGGACTTTATTTCTAGTCAATAAATGTTTTGGGAACCCTTGTGTGGACTGAAGGTAGAACTGGTTAGGAGTCATAGGACTGCATTTGGCTACCTCTTAGTAGGTTCTATGGAGATATGGTTGGGTCACAGTCTGAAATGTCAGTTCTTGGTGCACTCTTGACTGAGAATGACCAGACACACCGAAAGCAAGGTAAGCAGGAAAATAGGTTTACTGAGGAGAGAAAGATAGGATTATAGAGCAAGAGCAAGATATAGGTTTACAGAGCAAGATACATATGCCACAAATGATGACCAGACCCATTGTCATAGCAAAAGAGAGACCTTGCTTGTGGTCTGGGTCTTGTTTTATAGTGTCTGGATTGGGACCTCTCCATGGTTCAGACATCATCATGGAACCACTTTGATGGACAGTTGGGAGTTGAACCACAATGGCACCCACTTTTGTTCCTAGGAGACCTGGAATCCCTCACTATCTACCTAACAATATGTCTATAAACATTATGTCTATAAACAATATGTCTGTAAACTCTGTAAACATTATGGGTAAATTATTGATTACTAATTGTTCTCAGGTTTGAAGTCTCAGTGAATCTCAAGACAATAGGAAAAGTTCCATTCACTATTTTGTTAAATTTAATTATACTTCTGAATTACCTCTTTTTCCTTGAATCTTCTCTCTAGGACTCCTCTATTGTGCTGATGGCCATGATCCTCTGAGTGGGCACTCAGGGGATTTTGAATATAAAATATGTATGTTTTTCTCTCTGGTTCCCTTTAAATCGTGGTATTTCCATAGTGTGAGACTTTTGATTGGTCCAAATGTAGGTACCTAATTTAAGCTAGATCAATGAATCTTTTTAAAACATGAATTTAGAAAATGTGTCTCTAAGTCAGTTTCTCTTTAGTGAATAAGATTTTATAAAAACAGGAATTGTTAGTCATTATTGTAACTCAGTGACTCCATCATGGTGCCCTGATGACCTTTCACGTGTCTGCACAGGCCACACAGGCAAACACTTGTGCCAAGACTCAGAATAGCAGCTCTAGCAATCCTGAGTCTTAACAGCATGCCCTCAGTGCTCCCAGGACAGGAGCATATTGGCTTATAAGAAGCTGCTAGGAGGCCACCACCCACTTGCCTTCCTATCTTTTCTGAGGCTGTCATGAGATAGTTTCTCCTCCACTCCCTGGTTCTGGTGAGGTGTTGCTTCTGCCCTCCCCCTCCCTGCCCCAGGAATAGAGCTTCAGGATGTAAAAACACTTAACTGCTGTTTGGAATTGGCTGTCAGCAACAGGGTATCTCACAACTCACACTGTAGTCATCTGGACCCCTTGTGTTTCGGTGCTGTGCTTTTTGGTGGGTGGTACAAAAACCTTGGGGAGCTGGTCTTTTTAACTTAACTCTTCTTTTCACTGTCCATATAAGTAATAAACTGAATCTAAAAGTGGCTTGTTATATCTTTACTTGTCAAATCAGTCAGACTTTGGCCTGTCTGTGTATCCTTGAGAGTTGTGCATCCTCTCCATGGTAGGGTGTGCAGAGGGGTGGGAGGAGGGGTTTATCAGTCTGCAACAAGGGAGAATAAAACATAGACAAGAGGAGAGAGTGTTCTGGCAGCTGTACTCCCAACCTCATTGTATCCTATTTGTTTAAGCCTTTCCTGGATTCTATAAATTATTTGTGGTGGATTTCTGTTTCTCAAAGTCAAATAAGTTTAGACTAATATACATGAGATTTCTCCCACCCTCCATACCCACCCCTGGTATCATGGTGCCAGTGGCTACCAGAATGATTTTAATGAGTCAGATTGCTCTGTGACTCAATTCCCCCAATTCCTACTATAGAACGTGTGCTGTTTTAATTAATGAGTGGTCATTATGTGCCTGTTCACATCTGTTTCTGGGGAATTGTTGTGGACAGAGATGGACCTACTATTTGTCTAGGTCTGATCTCAGATGCAACTTTCAGCAAGATTTGGAGTCCTTGGTTCCAACCCAGAACAAATTAATCAGTTCACATTGGTGAATGGTGAATTGGCAAATACTAACTAAAAATAAGAGGCTTAATTCTCTCTGCTGAAAATAAGTGAAGCCATTTCCCTCCACTCTCTTTTCTTAGAGCATTTACTTTAGAAAACCTGTGGTAAGTTCTTTCTCCATTTCTTTGAAATGTAAATCATTTTAATAGCTAAATAAGCCTTTGCCAGTTTTACAACCCAGAAATGTCTTTCTTAAGGACCTGGGGACAATCTCTTTGAAATGTAAACATCCAGGGATCAAGGGAGATGGTGTGGATATCACCCAGTCTCTGTGGAGGGGTAGGAGCCTAACTTCTGTGGGCTCTTTGCTCTAAGCTGCAACACTACCTTCTGTCATAAAGATAGGAGAAGTTTATTTTTCCTTTGTATAAAACCATTTAATTAACAGAGATAGTTCCCAATTACCAGGTAAATTTAAGATGACCTGTGTGTAATAAATACGTGGTGATGTCTAGTCTTCTAACTTGAGGACTAATTATTGTTTATCTTGAGGATATGTCTATAATGGGTTGTATCTGCTTAGCTATATAAAAGGGTACTATGTTTTCTGTCTTTTCAATCTCTCAGTGATGCCCATTGTATTCTGATTTAATACTTATTCAATAACAAACTTGTTTTCTTTCTCTACTGTCTTCATAGAGAGATTTTCTGGGTCAGGAGAAGATTTTGTTTTTAATACGTTTCCCCAATAGTGGGTTTGAGCAATTACTTTTTAAAAACTTCACAAGTATGTTTTTAGGGCACTTCTAGTTAATGCTTTGTGTCTTGTATAGGAGTGGATGTGGCTCCATATCTCCCAGCAACAACTTGTCTAAATTTCACTTGTTAAGCACCAGTATAGTCCTATCACAAAGCCAAAGTGAGGGTCTTGTACCTCATAAGATTTGAGAGACAACACTAAGAAAGAATAAGGAATACTAACTTTTATAAATATGCTCATTATGTAACTAACTCCAAATCTTAGGAGGCAGGTTAGTAAAAGAAGGGAAATGGACTTCAACCAGCTAGTCTGAGGAGGGTTCTCTTTCTAGCTCCTCCACTTAGGGTGTGACCATAGGCCTGTCGCTTTACCATACTCAGCCTCAGTTTCTTCACTTAGAAAATTGGCTTTACCTATTTGTACTATCTGTACTTTACTGTGAGTAAACTGTGATATACTATCTCATTGGTATACGATGATGATGAAATGCTGTAATAAATGTAAAATGTTTGGTTCAGAGCCTGGTGCACATTTAGTGTTCAACATTAAATTGTTATAATTACCCTTGTACCCAAAGATTTCTCGCTTCTTTCTAATTACACAATTAGAACTTGAATCTTTTGTGTCTCAAAGGCCACTCAGTAACTAAACACCATTCATTAAGATGTAAATGCAGACTGGGTATGGTTACCTTTTAAGTTAATTTTAGCACCTTGTAAGTAATAGTTTCTAATAGACCAGCAATCTGAAAGTTAAATGTCTTGACCAAAAAAGAGCAAAGAGATGGGATGGATGCCTTGGTTGGCGTGACAATTGTGGAGACTGGAAGAGATCTAAGGTGGGTGTGAATTGGATATGTGGGACCAATCCCTATAATTTAACCAAGCTAGACAGTATAATAACTCCAAAGCATAGGCTATTTGACAACTTTAGTGAAGATGATATACTCTTCTAGGTATTTTGAATGCATCTTCTCATTGAATATTCACAAAAACCCAGCAGTATATAGAATAGTGCTTCTATTCTAGGTAAGAAAACTCAGATTCAGTGTTTTAGGACATTAGTGCAACTACCTGCCAGTTGCCCTGAAATCTCAGTAGCCTAACAAATTAATCATAAGAGTTTGTTTCTCACTTTAAGTCTGAAGTAGGTCAGGAGTCTACTGGGCAGATTTATTCCAAGCAGGGAGTCTGGGATCCAGGCTCTTGCCATAGTGAGGCTAAGCCATTTCACAGCTCACTTTCAACCACACAGCCTGGGAAGAGAGAGGGAACTAAATTGCCCCTTGATATTTTAGGGGGCCAGGTTAGGAAAAGACATACATAATGTTCAATCATGTTTCATGGGCATTTTGACCTTAACCTACCCACAAAGGAGATTGCAAAATGTAATCTCCTTCTGCCCCCAAGATGAGGAGATGGGATTCATGAGGCTCTAACCTGTTTTAACCACTCTCAGGAAAGTTAGAGCATCAGTCTGGAACAACCTCTATGAAGACAATAAGAATGTTGCAACATTCATGAAAACAGGACTGAATACAGATCATGTAGCAAAGCCTCAAGAGGCAAAACAAACCAAAACAAAACAAAAAATTTTTTTTTTTTTAAATTGTGTTGCTGAAAAAAAAATTTACTTTTTTTCAGCAACACTTTTCTAGAGAATTTGCACATTGTTAGGTTTACTATTTCCAAGATTTGTTTATGTTCTAAGCATGGGTGAAGCCCAAGAAAGTAGCAATGAGCTATGTTCCAAGTGAGTAATCTTGCCAGTAGCAAATAATCTCCTTTATCTGGAGAAATAATGTTCTTTGTGTTGCTGTAGATGCCACTTTACAATTTTGTTAGTCTTCTATAAACATAAATCCTGAGTACATTATAAGAGTGTGAAAGAGGCAGAATTAGACAACAGACTGGGTCAATGTTGTCTCTTGGCCTAGAAAGAAAAGTTGCATACCAGCTTCTGTCTCCCAGAGAGAAATAGAGAAAGATTGGATTTCTTTGCTTAGTATTCTAGTGTAAATCAGCCTCAGCCCATACTTCCCCAGTAATTATACATTTGCTTTGATTCTGAAAATAAAAGGTACTTATTAGGACATCTAAGGCAAATCCTTAATGACTGTCATTTGTGAGCTTTGGGGAACAGCATATCACACTTGGGGATATGGCCTTAAAACAGCTGCTGGGGAAACTCCTACCTCATCTTGTTTTGAGTCGCTGATGCTAATTTTGCAGTGAGATCAATTTCTGGAAAGCTTAATATGGAAGTCAGGAACAGATAACTGTTATCTAGTTACTGAAATTAGAGCATATCCATTTTCCTCATTTCTGCAATTTTAATTTAGCCTACCTTACCTCAGATCAAGAAGGTTGTCAAAGAGAAGGTTGTCATTTTGAAATGAAGGTCATAGTATTTTGACTGCGGGGAATGGATGAATGTAATGGGGCATACTGATAGCAGTGATATTTTCACAATAATTTCAAGTACAATGTTAATTGTTTTAATATTTACATTTTTATTTCAAGATAATAGTTTCATTGTAAAAAAACTAATAAATACAAATAAAATTAAATAATACAAGCATTATTCATCCATTATTCAATCCTCTCCATATATAACTACTGAAAGTGCTACCGAAAGCTCGGCACTTGTCCTTATCTATTGATTTTATCTTGGACCAGCAACCTGACCTCTCTGTGCTACTATTCTTTCATTTGAAAAATGATAAACAAGATATTCACCAATATGATTTTCAAATTGAAATGACTATGTTGTCAGTGATCAAAAGTATTCAAGATATCTTGTGAGTTTATCATGACCTAGCTCTGTTGTACATTATATATTTTATAGCATTATTATATGCTTGAAATATAATGTGAGTTTTAATTATTAGTCCTTAACATTAATTTCTATAACATTCTATAGCTTTCCTCATTTTACAGTTCTCTTGATTAAACAAGGTGTTTGAAAATATTTCTGGAGAAGCGCTGTGTTATGAGAATAAGAAAAAGACTAAAATGTAAATTTGTGAATTGTTAACTTTGTCAAACTATTCAAAAGACATACTTGCATAAAAGATGTATTATGGGTCCTCCTTAGTCAAATATATTATTTGCAAAGTGATTGAAGAATATAGTGATATATTAGGGAAAAAAGTCAGCAAGAAAACTCTTTATCTAAAAGAGAGTTTACAAATACACATAATTTAAACATATTTTTGGCTGCTCTTTAAGCACAAATAAAATCAAGAAAAAAGCTTTGGCTAACTATGTGCTGCCTAAACAGAAAATTAACATTACTATTTTTAATTTTTTACTGGTTTGAGCAAGAGGGAAACACATAGAATGTCCTTTGTCAATTATTTGACTCGCATGTTCCTGGTTTGCCACAATAAAAATTAGGTGTAAGTAGTAGGGAGGGGAGGGGCAGCTTTGGTCTCCCTCAACCATATTCTCCGTCAGTTCACTCAAATGACAATTCAAGAAAACATTTCATCTAAACAAATCAGTACACTTGCCATGAAAGTGCAGTTTCAAACAATATACAAGCTTATCCTATCTCTCTTTCTCCCCATATCAACCAATTTCTACCCCTAAACCACTATTATAAGAAAATCCAGGAGACTGGTATTGATTATAGGATTTTAATTCAATGTCAAATGTAGGTAAATAATGTCAGTTTATATGCTAAGTATATTCATATGGACTTGACAGTACTCATTGTAAAGATATCAGTTTTTCACAGTGAAAAGGGTCAATGGGAAGAAACGGGAACTGAAAAAGAAATATATGTATGCCAAAGAGTACAACTAGTAAGCTTATTGACATACTCATGTGTGTGTTTACTTATTTACTAATGTTCATCAGGAAAACCTTATAATTATCTATTAATATGGAAAGTATTCCAAAATCTCTCCTCAGTATATAAGGAGATATATTACTTCAATGATATTTTTATTTCCTTAACTCACTGTTTTACATTCACTTTTTGTTTATATTAGGGTGCAGGCTATAATTATAATTGCAGGAGATATGAATAATGTCAATAGCCTTTGGAAAGTAGTCATTTAAATCTCTATCAAGAACCATGCTATTAAAATTTTATGGATTTAAAAATACAGAAATGTCCCTGTAAGCTATGATGGTGTCTCTGTGGAAATCAGTAGGCTTAGTGAGAAATTAAACTATCTGGTGAGAAGCCTTTGAAGAAACTATTGCTCTGAGTGAACTTTCTCTGAACTTAAAACGTCCCTCTCACAAACTACATCTGAACATTAACATTTTGGTCTATGAAAAGGGTGTGAAGAATTTTGTTTTATTATTATATCTCTTTTTAATCAATCAGTTAACAAATATTTGTTCCTTTGCTAATGATGTGCAAAGCATTTGGTGGGGTGCTGAGAAAATACCAAGCAGTAAAAGGCTGGAGTTCAGCAAAATTCTAATGCAGTTAGGTGGTCAGAGTGTCTCTAACCTTCGAAGGTAAATGACAGTAAAATGAAAGGTGCTACCTGGCCTATGATTAATTACCTTGTCTTGGAAGTTCAAACTGCACTGAGTTCAGAGGAGAGTGTGTTTCTCTTGTTGGAGGTATTGTGCAGGACTCTTGTACATGACAGAGTTTGGAGAGATCTTGAAGACTGGGAAGAAAGCTTCACCATCTTAGATGTAAGCCATCAGCTCTGCAGCAGGTAGAATTAACAGGGGACTTATGGAGTGTATAAATTTATCCTCCAGGAAAATAGAAATTTAGCATTTTAACTTCCCAGGTCTTATCTGTGCTAATAACAATAAAATTAATTAATAATATTGATAACTAATAATAATATTAATAACAATGACACAAAGAAAAACAATAAACACTACTGCTGGAAGATTTACTATGTGCCAGACTCTGTGGTAAGCAGTATATATATGATTTCACTTGAGCCACCCATTGTATCAGCATGAGGGGAAGGATGACTAAAGCAATAAGGCTTAAACATGGACTTTGGAGTCAAACAGACCTAAGTTTTACTCATAACTCTTCCATTTATGGCCTGTGTGACCTTTGCAAAGTTACTTGACTCTCTAATTTTTTGTTTCTTTACCTCTAAAATAAAAATTATATTTAAGATCTATTACATGGCACTAATTTTGTGCATGTAAGAGTAATTAGTCCAGTGCCAAACCCAAGGTGATTACTTAAAGTCAGCTATTGATATTTTTAATAACTACGTAAGGCAAGGATTCTTACCTTCTTAGTAGGGATGAGGAGACTAGGAGAGCCTACTCGTACAACCAGTAAGGGTAGAATTGAAATTTGAACTGCAGTGTATCTGACTCTAGAGTTTGTTCTCTCAACCAACACACTGTTCTGTTTTTGCTTTTATTCATTCATTTAATAAGAAATTTTTTGGTACTGATTGCATGGCATGGCCAGGGATTCAAACTAAAAATGCAAGGATGAGAAAATAAAAACTCTCCCTGTTCTAATGGAACCTATAAATGAAAGGTGTTTTCATTAATAGATTAGATGTTTACATAAAAACTGAGATAGGTATTCAGAAAGAAGAAAATGACTCCAGAAGAAGATAAAAAAAAAAACAAGTTCACTGGGATTGTGAAGTTAAAAAATATTTCCCCGAGAAAGGAAGATCTAAAGGGTAATACTAAAGAAGTTGGCAAGGGCCAGATCATACAGGGCCTTATAGGCAATAATAAGGATCTTGGTACTTTTCCTAAGGACAATTCATTGAAGAATTTTAAGCAGAAAGTGACCTGGTCAGATTTATTATTGGAAAAAATCAATGCCTAGTTTGAAGAATGGGGGGAGGAGAAGAGACCTAATATTAATAAAGAAAAAACAATTAGTAGGCTAATTAGTAATTAAAATAATATTAATTTATATAGTCTAATTTATTATAAATATTTTCCAGGAAAGAAATGAGAGTAGCTTGCATAAGGGCTGATAGCAGGGGAGACGGTGATAAGAGTAGAGGTTTGAAATATATTTGGGTGGTCAACTTAAAGAATTTAATGATAAAGTAAGTATGAAAGAGTGAGAGGTAATAAGAATGACTCCTAAATTTCTGGTCTATGCATCTGGACAATGATAGTGTGGTACCTTAAGAGTGGGGGAAAAACAAGGATTAGAAGGAGGATAATGAGCTGAACCTTGGATATCAGTAGTTTCAAATGCTTTTGGTATCCAGGTAAAGATGTTGAGTAGTCAGTTGGATGTATGACCCAGAGAAGAGTCCAGCTGGAACTACAAAGATGGAAGTCATTAGCATACAGATGGTATTTAAGAACATAGGTCTGATTGCTTAGGGAGAGAATCAGAGAGAAGAAAATTTATCTGAGCCATGGGACATTGCAGCATTAAATAACCAGGTCTAGAAGAATGGACGTAAAGAAGAGATTAAAAGGAGAACAGAAACGTAGTTGGTAAATCAAGAGAGGGTGATGTCATAGAAACCAAGAAAAGAGAAGGATATTATCAGGGAGAATAGAAATGATGGAGTGGTCAACATTGTCAAGTGCTGTGGAAACACCAAATAAGATGAGAACAGAAAATATCTATTGAATACTGTGCGTAGTATGAAGGTCAAGTAGGAGCGAAACTACTATCGGCAGGAGTTTTCACTGTAGGAAAGAGACAGAAAGCCTTTTTGTAGTGGATTGAAGAGTGACCAGAACTAAAGAAATGGAGATAGCAACTATGAATAATTCTTTCTAAAAGTTAGATTTGAGGTAAAGAAGAGCGTGGGGATAAACTGTAGGCAAATTTGGAACTAAAGGATGACTTTGTGTGATTTTGTATTAGAGGGAGGGAGCCAGCTGAAAGGAACTGGTTCATAAACAGAAATTAGAAGTAATAATTAATAGCATAAGCATCCTCAGAATTCAAAAGTGAATAGATCCCAAAGCACAGATTAAAAGGCTGTGCTAAGAAAAGAGATACCATTTCTTCTAATGTAACAAGAGGGGAAAAAGATGTTATGTGCTGGCATGAATAGGTCTGTAAGCTTTGGGTTTTGTGGAATTTGAGGAAGTGCCTGTTGGATGATTTCAATTTTCTCTGTTCACTATTGTTTCCCTGAAAATCAACTTGTCTGCCTTTAGGATTTAGAGTAAAGTTATGTATTCAATGTTTATTTTGGTTATTATGTATACCTATAAACAACTGAAGCTACTGTCTGTGGTATTTAAACTATTTTAATGATTGAACAATTTACTTATACAAAGTTAGCCTGAAGCCTTAGGGTAAAGGTTGGATGCTAAAATCAATAGTAAAGGCTAGATGTAAATCTGGTTTAATGGAAAGGATCAATATGTTGTAAAGGAGCTTTTGAAAGTGGAATTTTTTTACACTGGAAAAGTTTATTTTTAGCAAAAAATCATAATATCCATTATTTTCTTAATTTCTTAAATAATACATTTTTAATGTTTATTTTTATGTTTGCATGCCTGTATACATACATATTTAAATGTTTTAATATCATACATACTTTTTCTAATCTTATTGTTCCACCTATTCTCTGAAATATACCTTCCCACTTGATTCTCCTACTCCTACATATTTACCCCTGATGACCTGTGTCATAAACACAATTATATGTATTCTTCCATACCTTTCTCCATTTTCTGAACTTATAGGAAGAATTATATATATTAATGTACCTAGGGATTTCTTTCTGGTAATTCATTGTTTCTCAAAAATGGGTGATAATATGTAGTTTTTGTGAATTTAGATTTTTTTTACCCCCACTCAACTATACCTTATGGAAATCTCTTCAAATCAAGTGATAAAGTTCTAATTTATTCTTTCCAATATTTTAGATTGAGGTTTGTGCCATAAATTATTCAGCCATTCTTATACTGATGGTGACTTACAATTTTAGCAATTTTTTTTTCATTTTTGCTTCTGTGAACCAATACTGCTAGACTGAATTCATTATAAAATGTTTTATACTGGTGCCATTATATATATACACACATACAAACACACATATATATTTATGTATATATATACATATATACATATAAATCCATCATATGGTAGATAAATTCTCAGAAAAGAGATTTCCAAAGTGTGTATGTCTATGTAAGTTTTACTCTAATAGATTTTGTCAGGTTGTGTACAAACATGGTTGTAACAATTGACATTTTTACCAGCAATGCATAAGCGTGCTTTTGTCCTTGTATTGCCACTAAACCAAAATGAAAAATTTTAAAGGAAATATGGAGAAAAGTTGTCATCTATAAAGTTGATTATTTAAAATATTTCAAAGAGTGGAGATTAATAGATTTGTGTAAAGGATATTTTTGTACAAAACTGGGCTGAGAAATCCATTTCACTCATCCCCAAAGTAGAGAACTGTGGTAGTCCCTTCTCTACCTCAAGTAAAGACAATGAGAACAACAGAACTACTAGGAGTAAGGGTTTCCAGATAAAATATGGACTACCCAAGCTAAATTTGAATTTCCAATAAACAATGAATAATCTTTTGTAAAAATGTCCAAAATATTGCAGGGCACTTACTTATATTAAAACTAGTATCTGATACCTGAACTTATTCCTTCTCTCTAACTGTATGTTTCTACCCATTAAATAACTTTTCTTCATCCTCTCCCCGCCCCACATCCTTCCTAGCCTCTGGTAACTGTCATTCTACTCCATATCTCCATGAGATCAAATTTTTTAGCTCCCACATATGAGTGAGAATGTGTGATATTTGTTTTTCTGTGCCTGGCTTATTTCACTTAACACGATTACCTCCAGTTCCGTCATGTTAGGGTGACTATTGTTAACAATAATATACTGCATATTTCTAAATAGCTAGAAGAGAAGATATGAAATGTTCCCAACACAAAGAAAGAAATAAATGTTCGAGGTGATGTATATCCTAAATACCCTGATTTGATCATTAACCATTGTATTCATGTTCCAGAAAATCACATGTACTTCATAAACATGTACAAATGTTATGTTCCAATTAAAAAATAAAATTTGAAAGTAAAAAATAAAAAAATAAAACTAAAAAAGGAATTACAAAAAAACCAGACTTTAACTTAACAAAAATGCTTACATAGGTTTATAAGGCTATAGGTATAAGCCTATAGTTTAAAATAGTTTAAACTTGGAGACTCTATAAATGTCTATTAATAAACATTGGAGACTCTATAAATGTCTATTAATAAGGAAATAGATTTAAAAACTGTGAGGCATTCATACTATAGAATACTACATACACAGCAGTTAAGAACAATGAGCTAAATTTGCATATACTGACATGGAAGCATATCAATGGTTAAAAAAGAGTCTAGAAGAATACAAACTATTAATAATGATTACCCTTTGAAGGGGTGACTTTCTTTTTTTTTACTTTTTATACTTCCGTATTACTATAGTTTCATCAAAATAAGCGTGTATTACTTAATTTTTTTAATTTTTAATTTTTGGCATGTATTACTTTTAGTATTCAGAAAAAAAATTAAGAAAAAGCTGAAGGTGGCCAAACAAAAATAATATCTATCATATATCTAAAATTCAAATTTAGTTAAAAGTCCTGTACATTAATTTGCTGACAATCCAAACCAGGAGAATTTGATATGTAGACCCTGAGTTACAGTAACACAACTGACTAGTGTCTTACACACATCTGGGAAATCTAGATGGGCCACTGGCTGCTTATGGTGGGATTAACCTATACTTTCATCACTTTTCTGAACAAATAATGAGTATTTTCCCCCATTGACCAGATGTAGGACACAGGCAAGGGAGACCAGCGTGTAGTATGTGTCCTGTTGAGGGTTGCTCCTAGAGGGTGCTCCTTTGCTAAGTCCTATTCATATTTCCAGGAGCATGAACTCAGCAGGGAAACCAGAGGTAGAATACCAATTTCTAAAAGCTGAAGAGGGAGTAGACAATACCAAAATAGAGTGTATTTGTGGAGTCAAGGAAACTTCAGGTAAGAAAAAGTAATAGAGAGATTTCCAAAGGACCCACAAGAGTAGCAAAGAATAAGAACGTCAGCATTGAACCTACCAGACCAAAAGAATGTGAGACTTCCATATGAGAGTAAGTAAGGCATTTCCTGTCCTACTTAACCTACGCTTGCTTTGACTTGGACAGGGACCAAAACTTTAAGCCTTTTAAATTGTATTAATTCCAAGAGCTTTCAATATAAAATCTTAGAAATAGTTTTAACTAATTAATTTTGAGGAGAAGGAAGACAAAATCCTCAGGGACTGAGACGAGAGCCACAACTTTAAATGTGTCTTATTTCTGAATCCCAAGAGCTCTGCATAATATTGTATTACAATTTGTCCTTTTTAATTTTTGTGATGGGTATTTCAAATTGTCTGTGAGTCCTTCAAATTACCATATCTCTTGTTTCTTTGAATTACCACTATTAGGCAAAGTGCTTCCTGCACAGTAGGTTAGAGATATATAATAATTGATTGGTGTGTGCTGGTGGCCCTAGAAGGATGGGAAAGAATAGAAGGTCCAAGTGAATGGAAGAGGCAATAAGGATCCTAGGAATTCAGAAGCACAGAGGCTGGTATTAGGATAGTTGACAAAAGTCTGGTGGAAAGAGCAGAGGGGGTCATGTGAGTTTTGCGGGAAGAACGGGCACTAGAGGAGGTTTTGCATCCATAATGCTTTTCATGCAGGGTGTGGAATAGGTAAATGGAGGAGGTGTGACCACATGGGGTGTGTTCAGGAATTAAAGAGTAATTGTCTTTGAAGGAGCACAAAGAACCTATGGAAGACTATTGGAAAGATAAGGAGCATATTACAATAGGTTGTAGTAACCGAATGCTTAAGAAGTTTGAAATTTATACTATAACTTTTGAAGGTATTTGACAAAGGGGATGATTTGCATAGCAGGATTTTTTTTTAATGTCCCAGTAGGTTCTGAAGTGGAAGAAAAGAAAGAGCTAGAGGTTAGAGGAAGCTGGAGGCTGCAGCTGCAGTAATGGTCACATAGAACGACTTCAAAGAAATAGGAAAATCTAGAAAGAGAAGAGATTTAAAGGTCTACATGGTGTACTTAGTTGAATAAAAACATAAATAAATTGTGTAGATCCTTGCTTACTACACATAAAAGTATTTTGCAAATAAATTTGATTTTATACCTATGAAAAATTTAAATCCTTTTCCAAATTCATTTTTTAAAAAGTAGAAAAAATGTTTACTTTTTAAAAGTTAAATACAGCTGTCTTTTCCTTCTGTTCTTTTGTAATAATTCTGTTGTTTATAGTTCTCACTCAGCAGGCAAAGCAAGACCCTCAGTTACACAGGCTTTTTTTATGATGTTGGATTTTGTTGAAAAATTTTTTTATAGTCAGTCCTATATTAGAATATGAATTCAAATGCTTTTGAGAGATCAATTAACAGTGAATTAAACATGACAGAAGATTTATTTCTTTTCTACATAAAAGTCTAAGCTGGTATGTAATCGGATTTGGAAAAGTTGCTTATCCATCACCAGCATAAATTCCATCCTTGAATCCAAGACTATTCCACTTGTTGCTGGTTCCCAGCTTAGGAAGGGGTAAAAGAATAAGCAGAATGCAAGTAGCTTTCTTTTAAGAAGTGACCTGAAAATTGTTCATATCCCATTGGCTAAAGCTTAGTGATATGGTTTAGGAAATTTTAAGTCTAGGTGGGCATTCCAACTGAAATTTGGGGTGAGAGGGATGTGTTTCTAAAATGAAGAAGGGTAGTCTTGTGTGGGGAAACCCAAGTCTGTTTATATTTCTTGTACTGCATTCTGTCCTATTAATGTATATTTATTATTTGGCTTTTTCTTTTCATTCTTTATCATTTTTATTAGTTATAGATTTCTTTTTAAAATTTTAATTTATTATTACATATAGCAGAAAGATCTTAAGACACTTGGGGACAATAGCCTCTTTGATGATTATTTTGACTGAAAGTAGTATGAAGCCATAACCAC
Organism: Daubentonia madagascariensis; assembly: GCA_023783475.1. NCBI lineage: Eukaryota > Metazoa > Chordata > Mammalia > Primates > Daubentoniidae > Daubentonia > Daubentonia madagascariensis. The sequence goes on along the minus strand of JAKFHU010000600.1, from coordinate 43,356,831 downwards.
TTTTTCAAATAACAGAGTCTTCAGATTTAATCAAAACGATCTTTTCCTCTGATATCCTCGATATGATATATTAATTATGAGATAATTTCTGCTAATCTGAAGTACCTTTTACCTGAAGTGTTATATACATGACTTAATATGCATGGGAAGGTTTATTATTATTATTATTATTATTATTACTTTTGCTGTCTGTGGTGCACAGTTCTTTTGGGGCTAATGTTCTTGGGAAGAAAAAAGAGAGCTATGAGAACTATACAGATGAAGGTGTCAACCACACTTGGTCCATAGTCTGATCTTGAGCCATTTGAAAAGTGTTGCTCAGATAAAAAGATGAATGAATTGTATATGTGAACACATGTGTTTGATCCTGGGCACAAGCCGTGCTGCTCAGTGATCAAGGTGGTTAATGATAACATGATTTCTAGAGAGTCCATTCTTCACCTGTATCCTCAACTCTGGCACAGATATTAGAATATATTTATTGTCCTGAGGACTAACAGAAGCAGGGAGGAGACAAGGATGTGCCTAGAGGTCATGGACTGCAGGGAAAGTAAATAAAGGTGTGTTAAAGTAGAGAAAAGACAAGAGTACTTATATTCCTACACCGGAAGCCCAGAAATGATGAGGTGATGTTGGTGCTGGGAAATATGGGAGAAGGTATTATAACTTTTTAGTACATAGATGTAGACTTGGAGCAGAAGAAAATAGTGGATTATTTCCAATATGACTTAATATGGTCTCAGAGATGAAGTTTAGGACAGTACTTCCCAAACTTTAAGGTACATATGAATCACCAGGAGACCTTGTTGAAAGGCAAATTCTGGTTCAGAATCTGGGTTGGGGCTGAGATTAGGCATTTCTAATAAACTCCCAGGTAATGTTGATGCTGCTGCTTCACAGACAACACTTCCAGTAGCAAGGGGTTAATAATATTGAATTAATCAAGCCCTTATCCTGAACCTTTGCTAATTCTTATTTCTTTTAGTCATAGAGCCAGAAATGCCTGGTTTTATTTCTTTTTAAAAATTTCAATAGATTTAGGGGGTACAATGGGCATTTTGTTACATGATTTACATAGTGGTGAAGTCCGGATTTTTAGTGCACCATCACTCGAATAGTGTACATTGTACCTGACAGGTCATTTTTGATCCCTCTCTCTCCTCCCAGCCTCCCCTCTTTTGAGTCTTCTATGTCTATTATACTACTTTATGTGGCTTTTATACCCATCTTTTAGCTCCCACTTATAAATGAGTACATGTGGTATTTGTTTTTCTGTTCCTGAGATACTTCACTTAGGATAATGGCCTCCAGTTCCATCCGAGTTGCTGCAGAAGACTTTATTTCATTCTTTTTGATGGCTGAATAGTATTCCACGGTATGTGTGTGTGTACATACACACATTTCTTTATTCACTCATCAGTTGATGGGCACTTAGGTTGATTTCATATCTTTGCAATTGTAAATTGTGCTGCGATAAACATACAAGTGAATGTTATGTTTTTATATAACGACTTGTTTTCCTTTGGGTAGATACCCAGTAGTGGGATTTCTAGATCAAATGGTAGATCTACTTTTAGTTCTTTGAGGAATCTTCATACTATTTTCCATAGAGGTTATACTATTCCCACCAACAGTGCATAAACATTCCCTTTTCACCACATCCAAGCCAACATCTATTGTTTTTTGACTTTTTAATAGTGGCCATTCTGACAGAGGCAAGGTGGTACCTTACTGTGGTTTAATTTGCAAGTACTGCCTGGATTTCAAAACTGGCTGTGCCACTAACAATTGTCATTGAGTAAGTTATTTAACTTCCCTGAGGTTTAGTTTCATTACTTGAATAGGTTTTTATTAGCATTGTAGTGTTTGCTACTTCTATCCAACAGCTATTTCTGATTCTTCCTGTGCACCTGGTTGGATTGCATGCCTGTGCCCGTTTGGAGATAGGTATGGGCTAAGAACTTTGGTCAATAAAATGTAGGCAAAAATGTTATGTTACCTGTGTGATGTGCTATCTTCTCTTTTTATCTGCCATGATTACTGGCAATGATTTAGTAAATGTTTCCTCATGAGGACCACCAGAGCAGAGCCCTCAGCAAACTCTTCATGGACATGTAACATGCAAATAAACTTTTATTGTTTTAAGCCATTGAGATTGTGGAGGTGTTTATTATACTGGCACCACCTGGCTTACACTGACTGACACAAGCATTAAATGGAAAAAGATATATGTATTTGTTATGACACAGGTATTCTTTTCCCTTTGCCTTCTGTTCACAACTCCATATAATCTAGCTCTTTGTCATTTCTCTGTATCCATATAATAAGAGTAATAAGATAATTTAAAAAATGGTGAAAATCATATTTATTCTTTTTTTAGAAAAATTTCTTAGTCCTTGTAAAGTTATGTTGATTCAAAATGCAGAACTTTCAGATAGATGAATCTTGGGATCTGTCCAGAGCTTCTTTCCCTCCATTATCATGATTAATTTCAAGTGAGCTAGACCTGTTCCACTGAAATCTAATGTGTTGGGTGGTATTTAACATTATAACTGATTGGGAAACACAACCACTGATGAAGCAGACTCACAAAATGGGTACTTAGTCACAGCGATGGCTGTTTTTTATTTGTAATGTTATATTTTTATTTCTGCATTTTTTTTCTTTGCTTGCTAGAAGAATGGCATTTTATTATTCCTCTGGGCACTTTTTTGAATTTGGCACCAATGTGGCAAAGGCTCTTCTATTTTTGAGCTATTAGTTCTTTTAATATTTCATCTACCCCAAGAAGAAAAGTGTTCACCAGCATTTCTTTGACCTTTTTGCTGGGTTATATTTTAAGTGTCTGGTATTTCTTTATTTCCCCTCACCTATCTTCCTGCTCTGTAATCCATGTGACAGAACAAGAATCACTAGCTCATCAAAATAGAGACAATTTACAAGTAATGTTTAAACCAGTCTGCCTTTGAACTTTCCTTGTAATTATTCTCTATCATTTCTCTATTTCTTTTTTTTTTTTCTTATTTATATACTAACTTTATCTTCCAGGGCATTTTTTTCCCTTAATGATCATCTTATTTATGTTATTTTAAATATCTATCACCTAGCTCTTGAAAATATTAACATATAAGACTTTCTCTTTACATGATTCCATTTAACATATGTAAAATCTTTGAAATTCAAATTTTTGATAGCTATTCATTCATTCACTTACTCAACAAATACTCATTGTAGCATTCTATCTGGTCCTGGGTATATAAAATTGAAAAAACTACAAAATTTCACCCCTCATAAAGCATATATTCTAGTAGGTAGAGACAGGTAATAAACAAAAAAGAAGTATGCAAGGAAGTAAAGTGATAGAGAAAAATTGAATCAAGAAAAGAAGGCACAGAGTATCCTCAAGTATGGCTTGCTACTTTAAATAAGATGTACTGGGAAGGCCTCATCGATGAAGCGATATTTATACATGAACCTGACAGAGGTAGCAGCAGAACTTAAGGGATACCTGGAGAAGGGATTTAAGACAAGAGGAAATAGCAAGTATCAATGGCCACATTGTCCATAGAGACTAAGGTTGATGAAGGATGTGCCAACTTCCCTTCTCACTTTGCAGGTTGCTCTGAGAATCAGTAACGAGTGACAGATAGAAGAGGAGGGAGGGTGGAGGGCTGCATGAAAGGTTTGATGAGTTAGTCCTGGGTGTGGAGCACCTCACTTTTTCCTCCTGCCTTTGACTGAGACTTAGTTAGATGACCACACATAAATGCATGGGAGGCTGGGAAATAAATTCTGGCTTGGTGCTCAGGAAGGAAAGAATAGGGGTTTGGTAAATAGATGAGTAGTTTCTGGATTAGCATAAAAAATACTGTGCTTAAATCTTTATATTATTTATGGTTTGATGTTCATGAGTATTAAAATACTAGGCACATCTAATGAATGAAATTCTTATAAAAGTATGTTTTTATGACTATCCATTAAAATACCATGATATTACAATTAACAAAGAATGTTTTGTTTTGTACTGACAAGGTATGATTCCCCTGGATTGCAAATTATTCATTGTGACAGACAAGTCTCATAATACTTGTGGTGTCATTCACATGATTCCACTTTGTACCTTAGTGGTAAAAGGAGGCCTCCTCCAGATACTCCTCTGGCTCACATAATTGGAAAACGGCATCCGAATTTATTTTTCCACCACGATCACTCTTTACTTGAAAGGGGTAATTTTTCAAAATAAATAAATATGCTGTTAGGGTAAATGGCTGATGCAAAATGACTATAAAATGTTAAATCTTCACTGGATATGTACATATGTGTGTACATGTATATATAACATAATATGTAATATACAATATATGATATATAGCAAGTAATATGCAATATATAAGATGTGATATGTATGCATACACACACACACACACACACACATACAGGTTGAGCATCCCAAATGCAAAAATCCAAAATTTGAAACTTTTTGAGCAAAAATATGGTGCCCAAAAGAAATACTCACAGGAGCATTTCAGATTTCAGATTTTTGGATTTGGGATGCTCAACCAGTAAGTAATGCAAATATTCCAAAATCTGAAAAAAATTCCAAATCCAAAACACTTCTGGTCCCAAGCATTCCAAGCATTTAGGATAATAAATATTCAATATATATATATACACACACCCATACACATACATGTATATGCATGCATACATAGACACACACATATCCAGGTAGTCCCCAGGTTTTGGGCAACCCGGCTTACGGTGTTCTGTACTTACAAATGAGCTCCCAACCCATAAGAATAATTTATAATTAAATAATTTAATTAATAATTTAGGAACTAGTTTCTTCCACACGTGTAAACAAACCCATGTGGTGTAAGCGGTTTGTTGGCGCAGCATCTTTCTGCTAGCTGATAGTCTCATTGTGTATAAGGTCGCTTACACACAGCATTACTTTCGTCTTAACTTTTGTGTTCGATTTTGTGAGTCTGTGTTTGCCCTTATGACTATGCCTCCAAAGCCAAAGTCCATTGCAAGTCCAGGTGAGCCTGCAGCAAAAAGAAGGTGATTACAATGGAAATGCAAGTAGAAAAGGCCAGCCACCATCACTTATTGGGAAAGCATTAGGCTTCAGTTGCTTGACTATCGGAACAATTATAAAGAATAAAGTGAGAATAATGGAACATGAGAAAGGCAGTGCTCCAATGAGAGCATCAATTATTACTAAGCAGTACAGTTTAATAATCATTGAAATGGAAAGGTTATTATTGATTTGGTTAGAAGATCAAAATAACCATGATGCTCCTATTAGCCTAGTGTTCATCTGACATTAGGTGAGTGTTAACCTTTAATATTCTCTCTTTGAAATTTCTCCTTTCTAAACTATGAGTTAGACAGGGTCTATGAGTTTGTTTTTATGTTCTGTTTGTTTCAATTAAAAGAAAGAACACAATAGTTTCTGTAACTTATTACTATAGTACAGAGTATTATTATTTTTATTACAGTATTACACTGTATTATTATTACCACATATGAGTCACTATTGTATTGTTATTATTATTAATATTATTGCTGTATATGTATTTTTCATTAGGGATCCCAGTTATATACAAATCCAACCTCAAGATGTTCCCAGGTACATATCTCGTCTATAGCCTGGGGACTGCCTGTATATATATATTATCTCCCATATTTGATTCATATAATGGAAAAGTAGAAAAATGACTCTTGTTTAAGTTAGCCAGAGTTAATTTAACATATGAAAACAGTTGTTTTCTGTCAAATCATATTTGACTAAAAACCAAAGAAACAGATCTTTTGGCATGTCTTTTTTCAATTACTGTGCTATTTGGCAGTTACAGTATAAAAACCTTGGAGATTTTACTAAATAGGTCAGAATCCAAATAAACAAATTTCCATTATGTGTTAATCTGGTGGGTATATTGACCTCCATAATTTGCTTCACTACTCCTTGAATGTTTAGAAGAGTTCAAGATGGAGGATTAAGGGTACAGCTTCCGGGACCAGACTGCATGGGTTTGAATCTCAGCTCCAGCACTTCCTAGCTGGGTGACCTTGTGCAAAATACTTAACCTCTGTCTTGGTTTCCTTATCTATAAAATGGGTAAGAAAATAGTATCCCTCTCATAGGACTATTGTAAGGATTGAGTTAATAATGTATGTCAAGTACTTGGAACATCTGGTGCATAGAAAGCTCTATATAAGTGTTAGCTGTTGCTATTAATGCTTCATTTTTCCAAACTCTGTAATAAATCATAAGCCCTTGAAGGTCAAGACCATGCCTTAAAAAAGTCATCTTTAGCCCTTAATACAGTGTCTTGTAAGGTACTTAATAAATGTTTGTGAATAAATAAACTACTGAGCAAATAATTTTACACTGTAGCATTCATATTATCTAAGTTTCATATAGCCCATTCCTTATTTAAATCAAATTGTTTTTGTTACTTTGTAATTTAACTGTTATTTTGCAATAATATATTGCAAAATATATTATTAAATATATTATTAAATATATATATTAATTATATATATTATTAAATAATATATTAAATATATAAAAGATAAAATATATTTTTTTAAAACTAGGTAAGTATTAGTGATGATGTGGTCCAATTGTCTGTCCTCTACATTGTTGCTGGGAGTATAATTGAAGCAATCTTAATGGGGAAAATAACATTATTCTATACAATTGACCATTCACATATTTCACCAGCAATTTCACTCCGACTTATGTATGTAAGAAAACTTCTTGCACCTATGTATGGGAGACATATACAAAAGCATTCATAATAACACTGTTCTTCAAACAAATTGCAGAAATCATATAAATGTCTGTTGACAGGAACACGGATAAATAAATTGTGGTATACAATTTTCTCTTGGTATCAGTGGGGGATTGATTCCAGGACCTCTCACAAATACCCAGATCTGAGGATACTCAAGTCTGTAATATGAAAGGGTGTAGTATTTGCATATAACCTACACACATCCTCCCCTACACTTTACATCATCTCTAGATTACTTATAATACCTAATGCAATGTAAATACTTTGTAAATAGTTGTTATACTGCATTGTTTATGAAATAATGACAAGAAAAAAAAACCTATTCAGTGCTGATGCCAGTTTTTTTTTTTTTTTTGGTATATTTTCCGTGCATGGTTCGCTGAATCCATGAATGTGGAACCCTTGGATGTGGAGGACAGACTATACGTGGAATAAAACAGAAAAGTATGGTAGATTGTAGCAGTAATGATTCCAATTTTTGTTTATCCTTCCTTAATCCATGTCCTTAGTTACTACCTTTGCATATTAACTCTGAGCTTTACCCTTTGTTTTGGCCAAGGGGACAACAGCAAATGTGATTCAAGAAAAAAACATAAAAAGTACTTGTTCACTGGAGCTTGTTGCTCATGGAAACTTTATAACTGCCACTGTGTATTATATACAAGCCCAGGCCAACCTGCTGGAAACATGTTTTACAGTTAACACCATCACCCTGAGCTGACAGCCATCACCTACTAAAAGCCAGCATTTATTATCAAACATGTAAGGAATGCTATCCTTGAATGACCAACTTCCACATAAATCTATAAGCTGTTTATAGTTGCATGTGTGTGCACAGTGAAGCCAGTGTAAGTACTGTCTCTTTGAGCCTAGCCTAACTTGTTGACCCACAAAATTGTGAGCTAATAAAGTGATTGATCCTTTAAGCCACTGAGTCTTTAGATGATTTGTTATGCAGCAAAACCCAACTGGTGTGAGCAGTAAGAGGAAATGAACTATAGTTACATATGAAAATATGATTAAATCATAATAATATATTAACTTTTTAAAAAGCAAGTGTGAGAGGTCTACCTGAAGTTTGAAAACCTATTTATGAAGATTAATAAGCAAATGTAAATAATTATTGCCTAAGCATTTGTATATACTGTGTGTTAATGGTTAAGCAAAAATTAACCACAATTTCAGAATATAAAGATAAAAATTTTTAACATTTTGGTGTCCCAAACTAGCTTTTTTTCCATACATGTAGATATACGTAAAGAAAAATATGTGCACATTTTTATACCTTGTTTTTCTTACTTAACATATCATTAAATTCTCCAAAGTTATGATTAAAAACTGCTAATAATACATCATGTCAGATAAATAATATATTTAATGTCTCCTATTTTTGATATTTAGGTTATTTGTAACTTTTTATTATTAACAATTACAATGAAGAACTTCATATATGGTTTTATACATCTTTGGGACACCAGCCCCATAGAAAAACTTCTTAAAAGTAGATTTAACCAAAATATTATAAATATATTTGAAAGTTATTATTACACTTTTACTAATTACATTCCAGAATAGGCAACAATTTACTTTTCACTAGAAATGTACAAGGTCCTTTCTTTGTTGAACATTCGCAAGCTTTTGGTGTTATTCTATTCATAATCTTTGACAAGTTGATACACAAAAATGGCATCTCACTATTACATTAATTGTTAAGTTACTAGCTGAACGTGCAACTTTATTTATTAGTCATTTATATTTTCACATCTCTGAATTATCTTTTCATGCATTTTACTCTAGCTACTTTCTTTCTTTTGACAGTTCATAATACAGTTGATTGGGTTCCACCTTTCTTAATTACAATCACATTTTAGTACCAACTATGAAGATTATACTCTCATCATCTTGATTGTACTTCAGTGTTTCTGTAGTTCTCAGTCACATGTTTGAAAATGATATTTTACCTATGATTAACCTCTTCTTTTATGAGTATCTGATAATTCATATATTTGTATGGTGATTTTAATCTCTTAGAAATCCAAGATCAACTTGAGATGGCTCACTTTGAGTTGGTTCTTAATAATTGTATAGGACATAATTATTTCTACAATTAAAGGGTACCTTGCAGTATTTCTTCCTGTATATTATTATGCCCTATACAAGCATACAAATTTGATAAAAGCAATTTAGAAGATAGGGTTTTGAAAAAAATTATAGCTTTTTTTTCCTACGTAGATTCTATCAGTTGACCCAAGGATTTTTCTATCAACTGTGGAATCAAATGAGGATAATTATGGAAAATATGCCATTGGAAAATTTTAAGTGAATGAAGTGTGGTTTCAAGATATTATATTAATCATACAATCAGGATAGAATCATAGCTTGATAAACTATATTTTGATAGCCAAAGGTGAATACAATCTATCATTCATTATGCAAGTCAAAGAACTTGATAAATGTGAAATGCCAAGTAATCTAATTTAAAGATCTTCTGTTGGGTCACTTAGCCTGTTTTGAGTTTCCACCAAGCCTTGTTAAATGTTGCAGTTATTTGGGAAAAAGGCAGTTTTCCATGTCCAGATAAAGAGAAATCAAAAAATATATTCAGTAAAACATAAAATATGGATTAGAGAAGGACTAATAAAAAATGGAAATAACACCAAAAGGTGAAAATTCAAGGAAAGTATATTTTGAGGCTTCTGAGCTGAAAAGACATAGAATGTAAAAAGGTCAAAATTTTTCCATGTGACAATAATTTTCCACTGAGTTTATTTTGAAATCTAACTTTTAAAAATCACTGTGGCTTCTTCTTCTGTGTAAAAACTTTTTGAATATATTCATATATTTTTCTGTTAACATTGTAAAGGTACAGTGAACACACAGGATAGGATATATGTAGAAGTGTTCAGGTTAGGGGCCTCGAGCTCTTGGCTATAGCAGGTCATTCATTAGGTTGCGGATGCTATAACAAAAGTACTTGAAACAGCACATTTTTCATAATATGATATATTTACTTTGCAAACTGAGTTCACACCTGCAGGCGACTGAGAGTGAATGAAAAAAAAATATTTTCATTTTTAGAAAGGCCATCAAATTAATGCTAGAAGACCCCCCTCCTCATAGGCATACATGTTCCAAGACTTTATCCTTAAAGGTTTTATTCAGGACAATATTTTGACTTCCTAGACTACCATTATGCTATTATTCCCAGAGTACTGAAACGTAGTATTAAACTGGACATATCTAATCAGGAAATAGACTGTACATATTAGAATAGTTCTTAAAAATATTAAAGATATTAACTTGACATATGAAAAACTGTTATGAGAGCACTGCACAGTAGATAATTAAATACAATTTAGATTTTTCCTGAATCTGCCTTTGAAAACTATTTGTTTGAAAATCAGGTCCTTTATGTCTCTCTGAATATGCAGCAAGTTCTTTTCAATCAGTAATACAATAAATGATTATTGTACTACTCACAGAAACCTTTAGTATTCATTAGGATTTCATTATGGCGTTAAGGAGGAAATGGAGAAAAGGAATTGCCTTCTGTCAAAAGAATTTACATGTAGTTTGCTTCAGGAAACTGATTGCTACTGAGAGAAGGGAAAGATAATGTGATTTGTTAATGATAACCAAACAATATTCTGGACAACCTCATCATTAGTAGTTCTCATTAGATTGTCATTATTCAATGCTGAGAATACTTTGCATTTCCATTGTTACTTACACTTTCGGAGAGTCTGATACACTTCATTCCTACAGCCCTCTGCCTTGTTGGGAACAGCCCTACCCCTTGTCAGGAATAAGCAGCTGCAATTAAAGTAAAGGGCAACAAATAAATATTTGCTTAAACACATACACACATGTAGAAGTTTTTCCTCCAAAAACCTGTAGTGCTCTGAGACAGCTGGTTGGTAATTGCCAGTTTGATCTGGGAGGTGAGTGCAGAAATCAGCATCAGTCATTGTTTTCCATTCTGAAAGATTAATAATTTGTATGTTACTGTTTTTGTTGGCAAAGTCATGCTTGTAAATTTATGGATATCATTTTAAACAGCAAATCGAGTTGGCTCAAGGGAAATGCTTTGTAAAATATAATTTGTCATTTTTTTAAGTTTGTTTAGAGTTCAGGACTAGAACAGTAGATCACAAAGCTATGTGACCTTAAGAATTATCTAGAGATTTTAAAAAACCACAAATGTTAGCATAAGGTGGAATTTATTATTTCCTTCCCTTCCCCTAAAATGATTGTACATTCATGCCCATTTTCATGTGACTTGCAGTACATCCAGTGCAAGGAGCATACTTTGCCTCTCCATTAAAGGTGGGTTTGGTCAGGTGATTTGAATTGTGCCGTGGCACGTGAGCAACACTGATGAACCGTACCATTCTTTTTCCTTTACCATGAGATCAACGTGGTCCAAATAGGGCTGTTCTTTCTGTCTTGGTCCCAGACATCATGGAGCAGGGGCAAGCTGTTTCCATAGTACCTTACCTGAATTTCTGATCAGCAGTTGCTGTTTTATACCACTAGTTTTAAAGTGTTTGTTATGCAGCAGTTGATAGCAGAATATTAATTCCCGATTAGAACTGCTTTTCACTGCAACCTATAAACTTTCGTATGTTGAGTTTTCATTTTCCTTAGTCTCTAAGTATTTTCTAATTTTTGTTGTGAGTTTTTCTTTGATCCATTGGTTGTTTAAGAGTGTGTTGTTTAATTTCCACAAATTAAACTTTTCAGTTTAACTTCTGTATCCCATTGTGGTCAGAGAAGATATTTTGTATCATATGTACCTGTATCTTTTTAACATATATTGAGACTAATTTGTGGCCCTTATATGGTCTGTTCTGGAAAATATACCATGTGCACTGGAAAGAAATGTATATACTGTTGGTGTTGGGATGAGTATTCTGTATATACCTATTAAATCTAGTTAGTTTATTGTGTTAAGTCCTCTATTTCCTTATTCATTTTATGTCCGCTTGTTCTGTCTGTTATTGACAGTGGGGTATGGAAATCTCCAACTATTATTGTAGAATTGTCTGTTTCTCTTTTCAATCCCTATTCTGTCTGATATTAGCATAGCCATCCCTGCTGTCTTTTGGTTACCATTTTCATTCATGTAATATCTTTTTCCTCTGTTCACTTTCAATCTATTTGTGTCATTGGATCTAAAGTGAGTCTCCTGTAGACAGTATATATTTGGATCTTTTTTTTTTAATCCATTCTGCCAATCTCTTTCTTTTGATTGGAGAGTTTGAACCATTTATGTTGAAAGTACAGTTGGCCCTCTGTATATGTGGGTTCTCCATTTGTGGATTCAACCAACTATAGATCAAAAATATATATAAAAAAAGAATGGTTGCATCTGTACTGAACATGTATAGACTATTTTTTGTCATTATTCCTTAAACGATACAGTATAATAGCTATTTACATGGCTTTTACATTGTATTAGGTATTATAAGTAATCTAGAGATGATTTAAAGTATATAGGAGGATGCACATAAGTTATATGGAAATACTACCATTTTATATAAGGGACTGGAGCATCAGTGGAATTTGGTACCCAGGTACCCAGGGGACGTTCTGGAACCAATCCTCCATGGATATTGAGGGATAACTATAATTACTGATAAGAAGGGACTCCTGTCATTTTGCTGTTTGTTTTTTATAGCCTTATAGATTTTTATTCCTTATTTCCTGCATTAATGTTTTCTTTTATGTTGTTTGGTTTATTTTTGTAGTAAACATTTAAGTTCCTTTTTTCATTTCCTTTTGTATATATTCTATAGCTATTTGTTGTATAGTTCCATGGGATTATATTCAGCATCCTAAAGTTATACCACTCTTACATGAGTTTATACCAGGTTAACTTCAATAACATACAAAAACTCTGCTCCTTTAACAGCTCTGGTCCAACCCCTTTCAGTTGTTGATGTCACAAAATTACATTTTTATGTACTGTGTGCCTCAAAACATAAAGTAATATTTTTTAAAATGCATTATTCCCTTTAATTGCATAGAAAACAAATGTGGAATTACAAGCCAAAGTTACAATCATACTAGCTTTCAGACTAACAATTGTTTTTTAAAGAATATATTAGTCATCTCATATCTTATATGGCATGTTTACATTTAGGTTTATTCTATACATAGAGTATTATTTAAGAAAACAAAAAGTAGATTTATAAACAATTGTTTCAATAATATTAACTTTATAATTGCTCATGTATTTACCTTTATCGAGATCTTTATTTCTTGATAGAGCTTCAAGTTACTGTCTAATGTCTTTTCATTTCACCCTGCAAGACTCCTTTGAGCATATCTTGAAAGGCAGGTCTAGGGGTAACAAACTGTTTCAGCTTTTGTTTATCTGGAAAGGCCTTAATTTTCCCTTAGTTTTGAAGGACAGATTTGCCGGATATAATATTCTTGGTTGAGAGAAAGAGAGAGAGAGAGAGAAAACTGCTGTAAGTAATAACTTTAGATTATTTATTTTAGATTATTTATTACCTTACCAAATGCTAACAAGCAATATGTTGTCATGTCTTGGTTTCATAATTTATCATTTCATACTTATATTAATATTTATTCTGAACATTAGGCTAGGCTTTGTATTCTAATTTTGCTGAATGCCATCTTTAGAAGGTGATGTATTTGTATTGGCTGAACATTTTATTGAGTGGCAGAGGAATACATTATATTAGTTTTGGGTAGATATTTAAATTTTTTTGAACATCTGCTCTTTTTTTTATTCTAAGTATTTGGAAAAATGCTACCACAAAGTCACTATTTTACTTTATTTACAGAGAATGCACATTCATATAATAACCTTAAAATATCAGGATAACTACTTCATAATGCTCTAATGAAAACTGCATTACTAAAACTATATTATAAAATTTATATTAATTTATTTGAATTAAAGGAAATTATATTCTGTATTGTTATATTATGAAATTCTAAGATACTACAAATGGTAGTTGAGAGAAGGAAGTCATTCTCAAAGCTATAGATCATTTTAAAAATTTTGTCTAATAAAGGATATTCTCTCTACAGAACCTATCCTAAATTCTTAGCTATGAATTGACTCTTTTATCGAAACATAACTGAAAAGTATATTTTTTGAACATTTTTGTCAGCCATTGTTTCTGTAGCTAAAATTTCTGCAGATTCAAGTATGTTTTAGAAGCCAATTGGTATAGTTAGTTATATTACTTGAACAAAATCCTAAGAATCTATGTTATCAACAATATAAATTCAGTAATATTTTTAAATTTTAAGTTGAATTTATTCAAATTATCTGAAAATAAAATAATATAAGTGCAATTTTTAACCAAGGTAGCTCAAATGTGCCTGTAACTTATGTTTTCTTTAATTTAAAAAATAGAGCAGAAATAATTCTGAAAACAAATGCAGGTATGTTATATATTTTAAAGTATTACTGAAAAGCTGAATGTACCTCTCATTGTATTTTGAAATTAATATTTTACAAAAGTAATATTTGGTATATTTACCAAAATTTACCAAAGGTTTATTCTCTGTAGAGAGAGTATTATTTAAGTAATTCCAATTCTTTTTTTTTTTTAATTTATTTTTTTAATTTCAGAATATCATGGGGGTACAACACTTTGGCCATACACATTGCCCCTGTTCTGCCCGTGTCAGAGCCACAATCGTGGTCATCCCCCAAACTGTGCTCCCCACATCCATTCAGTGAGAGTTTTTCCCATCCCTTCCACCCCCCTCCCGCCCGCCCGCCCCCTGATGAATGTTATTGCCCTGTGTGATGTAAGTGTTCATCAGTTAGTACCAGTTTGATGGTGAGTACCAGTGATGCTTGTTTTTCCAATCCTGTGACACTTCGCTTCGAAATTTGAAATTATACTGTCTGTTTAACTTTTTGGTTCTTTTTTAATTCCACTGAACATAACATCTTAGATATTTTTCTATGTCACTGCAGAGTCTTCATAACCATCATTTTTAAAGGCTGCCTAATGTGAAAGGTTTGAGGTCAGGTTTTGATTTCTGATTCCTACCACTCATCTTGCTGCCCCTCTACAATCCCCTCCCTAGCCAACAAACACAAAAGGATCATTTGAAAAGTGGAAAACAAATTACTAAGAGCCAGGTAATTATACCAACTGCAAGATGCTAGATAAAGTTGAAGAATAAGTTTTTTTGCTTAAGGAACATGAAAGCTGTCCTACCACTGATTCTTTATCAGTCAAGTTTCAGAAAGGAAAACAAAGCCCACGCTAGATAGTTGAATAGGTGAAATTTAATAGGAGAACGAATTCCAAAATGTTAGGAGAGTTTAAAAGCCATACAGTGAATAGTGTATCACTTCAGAGAGCAGGAAGAGCAGAAAATCACCATAATCCTCAGGGCTGGAGGAACAAAGGGTATCACAAGAATTCAAGAGCAAAAATGGCTTAGTGAGAGCTGGAACCCATGGAGGACAAGCAACAACTTCTAGAGAACCATCAAATGCAGAGAGGTCCAGGAGACATATTGTGGCTTCTCCTTTCTTTACATCATTCAATTTTCCCAAGAAACTCCTGATTTTGAATGTATTCGGAAACTAATTTTGATGAGAAAGGCATGGGTTTTTGCCTGGAAGTGGGAGCCTGAAGTGTTGAGTCTATAGGAGTCTTATTTTTATTCAGCTTCTATAGTCTTCCATTAAATTTTCCTAGTGGACTAGAAGTACTAGAGACGCCCTGATGAATACACTGAGTTCCAGACATAATCTTCTTTCTTGTCCCATTGTATAGCATCGCAATTATTTCTCCTTGGTAATATACTTACTCACAGGATTAATTACCCTAACATTTTTTTAAGCTTGTTGGCCATAAGACAAGGGGAGTTCAAAATAGCAGTCTCAATTTCCAATTCAGTGGAAACATTGCTGTGGCCCTTGGTGAAAGCTTTCTTTCCTTGAAAATTAAGATTTATGAATCACCAGAACCAGAGGTTATAGGGATGAGAATCCTGAAGACTTCAATAGATCCAGTTGTGAGAGGACCTACTTCTACTTCCAACCCTTAGTTCCAAGGCCTAAGTGCTTTGCCTATGGGAGGAACTGCACCATATATTTGTTGATGGATCAAAGCACATATTGCATTCAAGAGGGTAGCCTTCCAATTTTGCACAGTATTTTCTCTTAGCTGGCATTGTAACTGAGTTTTCAGAAATTTATCTCATTATTCTATCAGGTCAATTGTCTCTGGGCTATGAGATATTTGGTAAGATCACTAATTCCATGGACTTAGGTCTTTTGTTACATTTCTTGTGCAGAAGCAATATTTATATAGCATACTCGGATGATAAATGAGGTATTTGGTAAATCCACAAGTGGGGATGCTGGCAGAAACATGGATGGCAATGAATATAAATCCATACCCAGAATGAGTGTCTAGGAAGGACATATCACTGCTCCCCCCATGAAACAAAAGTTCCAATGTTAGCAAGCTTCCATCAGGTAGGGAACGTTGACCTCTGCTTTTGACAGGCTGCATACTCAACAGCAGTAGAAGATACATCAGTTTTGGTGAGAAGTACATGTGGTTGTACCCATTAATAATATCTTTTCTGCTTCAGTGCTATTCTGTATATGGCCCATTGAGCAACCACCAGGGTACTGTAGAATGAGGCTGACTGACATTCATAGGATGTCTGCTTATTGAGATTCTACTGGGCAGTGGATGTTGTCTAGTGATCAAATGTCCATGAATGGGTATAACTCAATTTTGACCATTTTTCTTTTGACACCCAGATTCACTGTTCACCAATGTCCTTCCAGAGGGTTTCCCTTCACTATTGTCTTTCTGGATCATCGCTGAGTTGAGATGTAAGTCAGCAGCACATCACTTTAAGCTGATGCCAGTTTATGTTGCAAAGACACTTGTAAACAAAAAAAAATTTTTTCCCTCATTGGCCATAGGGAGCTCTTATGAAGCCATTGATGTGGGGCTAAAAGGCCTCAGTAATACAACAGGAATACACATCATGGGAATGTGAACCACCTGCTCATGCTAAACACTTGTATTTTTTAGGAATAGTACTCATCCATATGTAACATTTCCATTTTGTGGCTACACATAACCAAACTCATGGATCAATGGATTAGACAACTCCAGTTCAATGTGAGCTCCACAGGTTTCATGTCACTTAGTGTACCATGGACAAGTGTTTAGTCTTCATAAGAGCCCAGGACCGGAAGCTATTTTTCAAAAATGAAATAGATACTAGCAGGTGAGGGTATACTTTTGTTTTAAAATAATAGTAGTCTACTGAGTTGTAAGACCCCAGCTTATGGCAAAACTCTATCTTGCTCTAAACCCCACTTTCAGTAACAGGATTGGAGCAGCAGATGTAACTGAGGAAAATGTTGACTCAAAAATTAAAAGTGGTTGCCAAGCCTTGTATTAGGTGTTGCCAGATGTCACTTTAAAAATTCCATACCACTGGTCTCTGGAATCTTACCAATGTGACAAGGTCCTAAATTATTTGGGGGTCAATTTTCCATGATTTGGCATTTGCATATCTCACTAAAGCAGTTAGCATGCTTGCTATTTCCTGCTCACCAGGTCCAATCAATAAGTATGTTCAATGTAGTGATCTCCAGTGATATTCTATGGGAGAGCCAGATGATCTGTTCCCAAGACTATATTATGATAGAGAAGACAAAAGTTAACTTAGCCCTGAAGTTAGATTGAGAAGTGTTTTGCTGTTTCTACATGGCAAAAATGAACTTCTATTTTCCCATCAATTGGTATGGTATAAAAATACCAATAGCTGTCTTATACCAGGTTTTAATGGCTGTGTAGATTTGTGAATCAGTTAACTTTTGCTATGTAATGATCATCCACCTCCCAAAGTGGCTTAAAACAATGATTGTTTATTAACTCACAATTCAGTATGTTAGTAATTTGTGCTGGACTCAGATGGATAGTTCTTATTTTTCCTGGGCTCCTTCATGAAGCAATAGGCAACTAGTGGCTTACTTGGGGCTAGATGATGTAGGATGGCTTTAATTACCAGTCTCATGGTTAACAGACTGTCAGCTAGGACACATCAGTTCTCCAACTGGCCTCTCTGGCAGGTTAGCTGGGAATTGATTCACATGGTGGCCTCAAGTTTCCCAACAGAAAAAGAAAGCAAGCTCCAATGCACAGGTGCTTTTAAAGCTTCTGCTTGCATCATATTTGCTTATATTACATTGGCCAAAACAAGTAACATGATCAAGACCAGATTCAAGGAATGGAGGAATGATTATGCCTCAATTGGAGGGGATGCATAGTCAAATGCAAAGGATTTGTATTCATGGAGGGTAATTAGGGTGGCAGTTTTACAAACTGTCTACCACAAATTGCTCTAGTAAAGACACCGTACCTGAAAGCATAGATGTAATTGGAGTCCCCATCTGACTAGGTTTACAATAACCTAGAATCATTTTCCAAGATCTGTTTGGTTTTTACAAAGTTCAAACCACTGAGTTCACTGTGAATAAGAGAAGAATAATAACTACTACAATTTTCATATATATTTATGGTAGAACAAATCTCTTTAATTCCCCCAGAGATATGGTATTGCTTTTGCTTGACTGTCTCCTAAGTTCCAGGGACTTCCATTTGCCTTCTTATCATAAGAACCTTCACTGTATATGTCAGGGAGCCAATGAGGGATTCTGCCAGTTGTCAAGTATATTCCAACTATGCTGTTAGAAACTTGGGAAATAGTCATAAGTTGGGCCAATGAATTCACTGTACTCGGAGCATTAAACTATTTATCGCCTGACTCCATAAGCTGCCACTCTGCTTTTTGGGTCCCCAGGTATTAGCATTAATTCAGATTGTCTAATAATTCTTAAATGCTTGCCATTTTTCTTTCTCTGGTACATAGCCCACCTACTAAATGAGAGATGACCATTTGTGAAAGAATTAAATATGGGAATACTTCTGGTGGTGTTGAGGGTTTTACTTAAGTGGTTGTTACTTTTCTTTCAGTTAGGGGCAATGGGTTCTTGAACTGGCTTAGGTCTAGGACCTTGGTTAGAGGGCATGACTTCCTGTTTTTGTGGCTAAAATTAAGTTTCTGCTTAACAATCCTAGAAGTGTTTGGTTTTACAGATCAGTTAGTAACCTCCACATATCTCTGTAAACCAAAATACTCTGATAGCTACATCATTCCTTTTTCCCATGATGATAAGTTTACTCTACCTTTCCTCTGATGGCTAAGTGCTGTTATCCAACCTCAACCATTTCTGGATGTCATCATTCTCCTTGAAATCAGAACTTCATTTTAAAAGTGGTCTCTTCTATCTTAAATCCTAACCTACAGGTGATAACTAACAGAACTTTGCAAGGATGCAGATATTCCCCTGTGCAATTAAGTTCTCAATGTATACTGGAAGGAATTGTCTTATGGGTACCCCAAAAGACATACTTGGGTTGGGCGATTGGCTATTGGTGATAATTCTTTTCTCCCATAGTGTTTGGGTTCCTTTTTCCATGTAATGCCAGAGAAATTCTTACATCCCATCATCATTGAATATAGGCCACTTTACTATATTCAATGGTCAAACAACTAAGTGAATGTTTAGATCCATTTTTGGATGCTCATGCTAACATTAAATGCAGCATATATGAATAAATGAAACTATATTTATAAATTCTGCTTATCCAATACTATGTTCTGTCCTCCTTGTTCTAATACCCTGAGAATCTATTCCCACATGTATCCCAAGTTCAAGGCAATATAAATTAATAATATCCTACCACGTTTTGTTATATGCACTACCATTACCCAGAGTAGACCTTGGCATTCTCCCACTAGTTATGGTTCTGAGGGTAATGAAAGGTGAATAGGACAGGTCTTGAGACTAATAGGTAGGTCTCACCTTTCAAGACAACTTGAACATAGAGGCAACATCTTGCATAATGTGCAATATCGTAATCAGAAAATTGATGTTAATAAAATCTATTTACTTTCTTTAAAAAAAAGACAACTGCCTCACTTGATATCATTAAGGGTATTTAAGCAAAGGATAGGCAGTATCCTCAGAGGGGAGAAGAAAATGCTTCTGCTCTCAAGAAAAGTGCAGGGCTTTTTTGGGATTCCAGGTTCTCAGATTATCCATATCCACACAAATGACCTGATCTCAAGTATCAAGTCATTTCCAATTAATGCATTAACCTTAACATAATAGACATTGTGGGGCTATATGTTCAAATTGCATTTTAATTCTTCAATGCACAAAATTACCTTTTGGCCCTGTGTTCAGCCATGTCTGCCATATACCTACTAGAAATAAGAGATATTTTATGGTCACCAGTGTAGTTTTTTGGACGACTACTGGTGCTTTGGCACAAGAGTTTACATTTCTGAGCTTGACATTTTAGTTTTATTAGCTTTTCAACATCATCGGAACCAGTTCGACAGTCCTAGTAGTCATCATTGTGAGCATATCAGCCAAGTGCAGTCTTTACTTGAACACCCAAAACCATCACTTCAATTGACATGTCATCCACAAAAATCACAGATGATAATTTAAATAAATGTAATGCCATACATACTATAGATTACAAGTATATATGTTTTCCTCTGCTGGCAAGGAGATTATCACTGTATTTGAGATCATATAGCAGAGCAAACAAATTACAGGATAACATCCCAAGGATCTGTTTTTTGGATCCCTACTGCTGGTATCAGGTACTATTTCTGTTATATACATGCAGGAATACCAGAGCCCTCAGTAAGTAGTCTGATAGATGAAATTTATAATAAAGAAAAAGTTAACATGATGTTATAACAGATAAAAAACCAAACAGAATGGTGAGTAACCCAGAGACTAATAACAGCAGAAGCCTCCCTCACCCTTAAACCAGGAGGGTAAAAGGAATATGCTCTAAGGTGTGGTCTAAAGTCTGATAACACCTGGCTGGAGCTGTATCCATGGAAGAGATGTCAGAGGTGCCAAGCAGAAGGAAGGGGGTGTGGATAGAGAAAGTAATTCCTTGCTTTTCCCTTTTTCATTTCCTTCAATTTTCTTTTTAGTGCCTCCTATTGACCAAACCAACATGGAAACTAAGGAGAATAGAAGTCTGAGAAATGGAGTTTACAGTGAGAGAGGGAGAAAAGGATGTGAAGGCAAAAAGGCAAATAGGCTCATACCCCAAATCTAACAAATAAATATGTAGAAACACCATGTTTATGCATGGCCACTGAGAGAGAGGAAGATAATTGAATCTGTTTACTTGGGCTCACTGAGCACACAGTTGCATTTATAATTTATAAATGCTTAACCAAATTGCAAGTGGAGTGGAGGATGAGGCAGTTGGCCAGATCTGCCCTAGTGACTTAATTCATTGAAAGCAAGAAAAGAATGAAGGCCTGTAGCAAATATGTAGAGAAAGTAAAGAGAAAAAGAGGCCACCCCTTTCTGTGCATGGGGGTAAGAACCCGCTTTCTTTTGCAGATTCATGAAGGCAGCAATGGAGGACTAAGAAGAGGGAAGAGCTGAGGTAAGGGGGAGGGATAGAGAAAGAAGCAAGATGAATCCATCCAAGGGAAATGAGCGTGGGAGTGAACTGAAAAATCTCTCGCGGGCTGAGGCAAATACCTGGGCACAGGTGTAAGCTGTTTTCTCTTTCCAACATAAAATATTCCATTGAATAACTTCGTTTACTTAATAATCAGTACTCAATACACTATTATTGGGCACTTAGGTTATTTTTCCCCTTTATTTTTTATTTCATTGATTATAGTTGTTAGATTTTTACCCCTAAATCTTTCAAAAAAGCATACATTTAGAAAACACTTCTAAGTGTTTATTCGTATGCTTTTATTGTATGCCTTTTTCTGAAAGATTTAAACTCATGGATTACTCATATTGAGAGCTTAATGATTTTCTTATACATTTGAATATATCCTTTATATAACACAATGAACATTTTTCATATATATTACAAACATTTATTACAATTTTTACTTTTACTTTTACTTTTGATTAATTTTTGATATAGGAAAGTTTAAACATTGAATAGTTATATCTGTTAAAATTTTTGCTATTCTTGCATTTTCATTTAAATTTTAATGATTCAGAATATACATAGAAAAGTACATATATCATAAATATGTAGGGCATTGAATTTTTACAAACTGAACATATCATATAATCAACACCAAATCAAGAAACAAAACATTATGCAGTACCCCCAGAGATCCCTTTTTACTTTCCTCCAGTTATAAATCCTCATCTTTGCATAGGGGTAACTATTATCCTGATTTCTAATAGAATGGATTAATTTCTCCTTTTGTGTGTAGGTAAATGATATCAAACAATATGAACTCTTTTATATCTGACTTCCTTTGCTCAAAATATTTGTCATATTCATTCATAGTATTGATTGTAGTTGTACATCATTCTCATTACTGTGTGATATTCCAATGTATAACTAATTTATTTATCTATTCAACTGTTGATGGGTACTTGAATATTTTCCAATTAGGGCTATTATAAACAGAGTTTCTAGGAACATTCTATTGCATGTCTTTTGGTAAATGTATTTCTCTCAAGTACATTCTAGCAGGAGAATTACTAGATCCTAGAGTATGTATATGCTGAGCTTTAGTTTTTCTACTGTTTCTAACACTCCAAAAGTTTGACAAATATCTCTTTCCACTTCCACTTTCTCTTTTAATGTTTGATATTGTGTCAGAATGTATTTCCAAAAAATGGCTGTGACAATACCTCCCATTCCACATGCTCTCTACAATTATGACTTTGTCAGCTTTCTGTCTGACAGGGAGTCTATATCCCTTCCTGGTGAATTTAGGCAGGCTGTGATTACTTCAAAATAAAGAGTGGAAAAAATGAAGCTATGTGACTTCTGAGACTAGGTCATAGAAGTCAATCGAAGTTCTGCCTTAACTGCCTAACCACTTGATGTTTACTCCCCAGCCCCTAGGTAAGAAGTCCAATTACCCTGAGGCTGCCTGCTGTGAGGAAACCCAGGCCATATGGAGAGATCACACATGGGGGCCCTGATGGAAATCACCAACTGAGGTCTCAAGAGAAATTAATAGCAAACTCCAGATGATTCCAACCCCCACCTACCCCTTACCAGCTGTTCAGTTTTCCCAATGGGGCCCCAAATATTGGGGAGTTTTATGCCTCTAAATTTATAAGTAGTTTGTTACACTGTGAGAATAATTGGAAAAATAGTTTAATTTTAAATTCATTAATTTATTTGTAATTTAATTTTATGTTTGAGGTAGTTATCTTTTTTAATACATGTAATTATATCACTGACCCCAATTATTAAAAATATTATCTTGTAATAAATTTTAATTTTTTAATTCTTCCTTTCTGGTATATTATAGTCTATAAAATCTATTCCTATATATTTTTTACTTTTCCATTGATTATTTATCTGTCTATATATGTCTTTATATATGTAAGTACCATATTGTAAAATTATTTAATTTTTATTATATGTTTTAAGGTAAATAGACTATTCTCATTATTTATTTTTAGGGTTTTTTTTGTAATCATATTTGTTCATTGTTTCAAATGAATATATTATCTCGTTTTTGATCAAAGAATCAATTTTGGCTTCTATAAGTTGGAAGTATTTTGTTTAATAAAGCTTTAGAGCCATTATCTTGAGCTATAAAATAATTTTGAATCAATAATGAATCTAAGAATAATGTGACATTCTGCTATCCTAGAAAGTGCAATATTCTGCCTATTTTTATATAGTTACATATAATTGAAGAATTAGCACAGAGTTAGATTAGGTGACTTTTAAGGATTTTCCAACTTCGAAATTCTAAATTGATACATAATGAATTTACTGCCACAAATAACAGCTTCACTTTAACATTATAAAATTGTGAAATGGGAATAAGATCACTCTACATTTGCAAATGGTTGGAAGATTCCCCACTCCTGGGCTTTTCTTCTAGTGGTGATCACTCTTTTATAATTAATTTCACTCGGAATTTTCAAAATTTTGTAAAAACAAGCCTGAGAGAGATAATGGGCAATTAAGTCAGAGAGAAAAGGATCCCTTTCAATGACATTTATCTGTTTTTAGTTTTAATCTTTTTACAACTAAAAACCACATGTATTATTCTATTAACTGGCTGGTGATCTGATTATCACAGCCAAGTATTAGGTTTTATATTTCTTTTAATTTGTGGAATAACACATTCACAACTTCATAATCATACCAATTCTAATGGGGTGTAGAGGAGAACCCCTTTAATAATCCATGAGTTCTTCATTCTTATGTGTACAGTTAATTAATTTATTTCATTCATGAAATCATTGATTTTTCAGTTCACTGTCCATTTCCACTCAGGGTAAAAACATAAAGGTCAGCAAGAAATGGTTAATGACCAGAAAAGCTGCAAATTAAGGGAATTTAGAAAGTGTGAAATTGTATATTTCATCTTTTCATACTGCCTGGGAAAATTTATATACTGTTATATCTGATATCTAAAAAACATATCAAAGTTTGGCAAAATGTTCAAGTTTCCAAATACATGAAATGCGATTTGCTGTAATGTAGACTTTTCCCTGGCACTATTTTAGGTATAAAGAAACATATAATTCACAGGAATCAACTGCAACAGTACAATGTTGGATGATAGAGAGCTTTTGAATATATAAGGTGCAGCATTTCCCCAACTGGGTTTAAACAGACTTCCCTTAGGAGCAGCATCTGCCATAGAGTATTTATTACCTTGAATAATGTGACAGAAAGAAATGGAACAAAGGAAATGATTTTTACTAAATAAAAGCAGCCATCAACTCTCAAAAGATAATCTATCCATATTTTAGGAAGAATACAGTTCACTAGAAAATCCTGGTGTTTTAATGACAATTTTGAAGAAGCAGTTTTTATTTGCACTGTGCAAAGCAAGCACACATATTCAGTTTCACAGCTGAAATATCCACAGCCAGACATCTAAAAATTGTCAAAATTTACAAAATGGTATTCCTTTTGTTAGTTCTACCTGAACAAGCAGGGAGGCCAAACTCCCCAAGCGCAAGTTCTCAGTACAGGCAGGAACAGTAAATAAGAGTGGCTCTTAGAGAAACCAAGGTAGAGATGAAAGCTCAGGGAGATTCAGGGGACCACGAGGAGCTGTCATGATTCACTGTGCTCTTATAAGACAGGAAGCCTAAATCACTGTCTTGTCATCAAGCTTCCAGGAAAATCAGCTGTTGGCTTGGTTTTCCCCTGATCCCCAAATCTGAAGTAAACGGCTGAAGATTACTATTTCATAAAGGAAAAGCATATAACAAAAAAGAGCTATTTTTTAGAAGCTAAAGTAGAAAAGGAGAAAACTTGTTGGAAATTATTTCCCTGTCTCTGACCTATTTTTTTTTTTTCCTAATGGAAATTTTGAGTCATTTTTTCTGACTCAAGATAGGCTTATTAGATTTGTTTCTCATGGAAAACTTGAATGCTTATAGGGTGGAGTAGAGAGCAAATATAGATGCAAAATAAAGTTAAGAAAATGCACATTGATAGATTTAAATGCCATGTCTCTGCATATCACCTACTTCTCTAAAATTTCAAATACCCCTTTTTATACCCTAAAGTCATCTTTGAAATATTGAAGTCTCTTCTAGTTTAAGACAACTGTTTTGTATTTTACTGGTAAATTATATTATCACTTGGCAAAATATCATGGTTTACTTTTATTGTCAAGTTGCTCAAATGCACTAGGCATGAGGAGAACTAGGATTTTGTGATCTAGAATCTCTGTGGTTGATTTTGAAGACATACGGCCTTGATTGCAAAATTAATCTTTAAATGGGCTGACTCTCCACTCCTTTTACTCTTCTGCGTGTATTATATTGCTCATAGAAAAACAATGTTTAGAGGCAACAAGAGTTAACGTATTAGAAGTCATGTAAATCAGCATATATGTATCTATTTTCAGTGTGATTTCAGAGTACTGCTGTGAAATTCTATGCAATATCTCATAATAGGTACCTGTGGAAGTCAACACCAATATAATAAATAATTCAGGAATGCTAAAAATTATTATGCACTTAGACAAATAACCAGTAAAGTTCCAGACACCAGAGAAAGCAATAGTAATCAATGTTGCTCATGACATCATCTCCCTCATGGAGGTATTCACTGATCCTCGGTTCATTGAATAAACTCTTTGGGGTTTAGCTTTATTATCATAAGTTGTCAAAAGAACACTTATCTCAACCTAAATTGGAAAAATGGAAATACTCAAATTAAACTCATATTTAACATACGAAACTTCCAGACAACACTCCTTTGACAGTGAATATAATTCAAATATATTATATTTTCTTATGTTTAGTAGAGCTTTCAGCTATCTATCCCAAACATGAGAGAATGAATCATTTTATTTTTGCCCCTGCAATTTAAATGATGCAGTGAATAGTAAACCTTATGCTTTCTAAGTTTCTCAGTAAAATGCAATTTCATTTATTGGTCAAGAGGCTCATAAGAATGCTCCTTATAAAAACCTTTATTTTATTGAGAAAGAAAAATAAATCACATAATTTAATGTTTATTTTTCACAACATAAATTACCCTTTAATTATGTCTATGTATTTTGAAAAGCACAATTTTATTTTAAGTGTGTGACTCCAACTCCATGTGCTTCAGCCTTCATTTAGTAGGTTAAGTCTTGGGTAGGAGTCATCTCTTGACTAGGGCAGTGTTGTCCCCCAGGAGCAAGAGCTCCTGATACTGTGGAAAACGTTCTTCATATTTGCCATCCCTTCCTCGTATTTTTCCTTACTTTGTGATTTGACTCACATCATCCTTTTTAGTAGTCAATAGGAAATTCCTTTGATTCCAGGTAATGATGGTAACTAAAGAAACTATTTCCAAAAGGAAACTCCTTCTCTCTGTGGGGTTATAAGACAGCCTGAGCAAAATTTTCCTTAGATCAATAAATCTGTATGAAGCCCATCATCTTCAGGTTCCTATGCAGCTATAATAGCTGGGAACAATGAAAACCATGAGAAAAACATTGAAAACTATATAGTTTAAATAATCTCTATATTGGTATTTACATATGGTCTTTCCACATATAATTGCAGTGGGCCATACCTACAAGTCTGGGAGCTATATTTTATAGTAGCATGGTGCTTATCATTTCAGCAGATATTCCTAACAATGCCAAATTTTGTGAAAAAGATTCAGTGAGAGGGATCAATTTGTTTTTATCTGCTATACTGAAAAGACTCTATCTATATTGTTCTATATTTGTTTTTATCTATTGGAATAATATATTTACCAAAAAATGTTAATATTAAAGATAGTGGTCAAGAAAATAACCTTTTCATTTGTTTTATTAAAGGATAATATCAGTTATAAGATATTAGGATAATAAAACATCATCTATAAAGGCCAAATTATCAATAAGTGTCTAAATTAGGAAAAAATGATATTTTCATGAACGATGATCCAATTCATGCTTTTGTTATTGATGTAAACTATTTGTTTTTATTAAAATGCCAGAATTTGATTGAGGTCATTGTTAGCTTTAAAAATGAAAATGCATCCAATCTTTGCAGTAATTTCAGAATTTCACAGCCTTGGATTTCACAGAAGAAACCCTTGTCTGTCACTACTTCCATACCTTGACTTTGTAATAAACACATAAGTTATACTCTCATAAAGATTTATCTTTAAAAATAGACATGTAGATTGAACCCCGGCTAATATATTCACTAATTGTTTTGCCTTAGTGCAGCTATTAGTCAGGATTAAATATTTAGCAGGCTCCGTCTTTTTAAGATTCTCTTCTAATGTTTCTATAGGGACACAGTGATGTCATGGGCTGCTTTTGGTAAGGAAGGAACTCATTGAGTTACTTAGGGTTCTATTATATGACAATGGGATGTGGAGATGGTTAGGAGGAAACATTAGCTCTTTCGTAGATAGAAGATTGGGAAGAAGAACATTAGCTCTGTTAGGGAAAATATTACAGCAATTTTAAAAGGACATAGCTATTGGAGTGTGAATATATTAAGTAAATATATTTCTATATGTTTTCCTGAAATAAATTATTTTAATATAATAAAATATACAATCTCACTAGATATTTATAAATAGTAATTATGATCAAATAAAACTTCAATATAGATTAAACTATGTGTCTTATTTAGTTACTATGATAGCAATGCTTCTATATGCAGCACATCCTGGAAGAAAAAAAAAACCTCCCCAAACAACGAAAACAAAGTGTATTGGTTTATTAATGCTTTTAAATAACTGAGTAAAAGTGTAAAGTTTATATGGATATTATAATAATGTAGAGTCACTCAAAATATCTGATGTCTGATTCTTGCAAGCTTTTTTCTTATAGCAGAACCAAGATTTACAAGGGTTTTACCTGTTTTGATCTGCAAAAAATGTTGTTTAGGTTTTCCTTGCTATTCAAGGAGAGAAGAAAAATGCTTCATTTTTCTATCAAATGACAAAATTGGGAATACACCACTTCTATTCTCTGAGAAGTGAGAATATCTTCATGTGGTGTGTGCTTCTTTTAGAGATGAATCAAAACACTGACATAACACACAATTTAAAAGCATTTCTTAATACACTACAGTGACAGTTTTAATTCATATTCATTGCTTACATAGAGTACTATAATAATGTAAGGTTAAAAACAATCAGTCTATGTAGGTTATTTTACTAATGTGCCTTTTCCCAGAGAAAGGTTTAGGCAAAATGGCTAATTTGTTATTCTGTTTGCATCATTTTGTCTTTTTGCATCTTTAAATGGATAATTGATAAACAAAGAACAAGTTCAGTCAACACTGCAACAGATGTAAGTTCTATGAATGCACATCATACTTATGGGTTTGAGACCTTGAAGACCTTTCACCTCTCTTACAGACCCTTGAGAATAAAATAATTGAGGAATTTGAGAGGCTATTGATTGAAAGCACTGTGATCTCTCCCCAGGTACACTGAGACCAAAGAGGCATATAGAGAAAGAGCATGGGCTTTATCTATTTGCTTTGCAAAGTGACTCAAACAAACGGATTGACGAGAAGGGGGCACTGTGTCCCAATTTAGGTTGATACAGATTTTGGTTTTTAGTACTTTCAAATTTGGATTTTCACCAACTGAATATTTTAGATAATATTAACCTATAAAGTAAAATGGAGTTTTTTTGGGAGGCGGGAATTAAACAGAAGTATCTTAAAGCAATCTGTTATTTCAAGTACATGTAATATAGTGAGTCCTTTGATTAAAAAAAAAAAAAAACTTCTTTACCTTCAAATAGAGAAGTTAACTAATAATTTGACCCAGTCCTTTGATGCTGTAAAGTACTTTTTCAACGATCATGTAGAGTGAAAGTCAGTAAACAGTAATAGATATGGTCTTAAATATGAACCATAGTACCATATGGAAACTCCAGTCTGTCTTATAAGTTGTTATTATAAAACCAAGTTATGTTTTTAACAATAAATTTTAATAAATGGGCTAGTAATTTCCCTTGATTAATTCAGATGAAGAAAATCAGATATTTTATGACATAGTTATTAGTAAACAGGTAATATAGCAAAGTGGCAAAAATAGCATCAGTCAGAAGTAGCAAAAGGGGAAACTAACATGTCTATTAAAAGAATAGAATTTTCTAAACACCAAATCAGACATATAACTAAACTATTTTAAATCTGCTCTCTCTTAAGAATACTTAAAAATCTCAATAAAAGCAGAGATGTAGATGAGTATCTCTTTGACATACAAAACCAATATGTGTATAAAACTTTGCTGATAAAGTATAGACATTTTCTATGTAATACAAATCCTTAAAAAGCTAATAAAATAATTCATATCTACAATTTAGGCTTTTTGCCTATGATAAAATACTGAAGCATAATTTAATACTCTCAGAAAGTGAATGAAATCTTCAAAAATGGGTTTAAGTACTCAATCAATCCCTTTAGCTTCTTTATGGAAAGAGTTTTGGTTTTTACATGTAGGATGAACACATGTTGTTTACTTTAAATCTGTGACTTTCCAAAGCAACAGAAGCAAAAAAAAAAAAAAAAAAAAAAAAATCCTAGGGAGGCATATCCTGTGGATCTCTCTTCTTGACACATAATTTGTAGGTCTTGATGTGGCTGCATTGATAAAATGCTGGGCATGTAATGAAGTGAAAATGAAGGCCGTCCCACTGCCTGGCTTTTGAACAAGCTTAGATTGGCTGTATGTTCACAAATCAATGATTTTCTCATTGAAAGATAATACATTTTGGTAATGCTGGAGAAGTCAGAAGTTACAGAGGTCACAATAGGGGGTTGAGGAAAGCTACAGCAGTTGTCAGAACAGCAATTATTCCTAGGCGAACTTGGTTTGATAGAAGGAGTAACAGTCTTGCTGGGCTGGAATTGCTTTTCTATTTGATTAGGCTTATCAGTAATTAGAAAAAAGTGTTAGAGGAAACCAAGGATTGGAGAGAGAGCTCTCCGGGGCTGTCTTTTTATGACAATAAACTATCACATCAAAAATCATGAGACAGTTTTGTCTACATTGTACTAAATAAGCTATTTTAAGTTTATATAAAGGCAAAAATTGATTGTTAATGAATGTTTAATGTGAACCTGTGCATATCCCCAAGTCAATTTGAGAAACAATAGCTTAATAAAAAATTATGATTAGGTCTCTTTAAAGAAAACCCATGAAATACAATTGATAAATTAGTAATTATTTCTGGGGAATGATTTCATTTACTGTTTGTGCAAGTAGACACAGAACAGCCCTTCTAATTTGTAGCTTATGTAGGAAAAGTCACATAAGAAAATTTCAACTAACTGTAAATAGAAAGCAGTGTAGAGGTTTGCTCAGTCCCTGGACAATCATAGCCTTGCTTCAGGACTGCTATGAAGGCAAGACATTCCTTTTGAGTCATCTTTTTTTTAATACTAAGTCATATTTCATACATAAAATTATCCTAATACTTGATCCTACTTCCATATATCCTTTTTCTTCGCTTGGTTTAGTCCCACTATGTCTATCCTTTAAATAGATTATGAATCACAGAATTTCATTTTTCAACTTTTCTCTATTATCCCTTTAGCCGCATCTCTTTCCCCAGTCCTTCCTCTCCAACATAGATGCTATAATATAGTTCATCGCATCAGCTACATTTGCCTGTATTATTTTAAACATTATTGTTCCATGGTCCATCCATCCAGCCAGCACTGCAGAACCCCAACCTAGACGAGTCCAATCATCTCTTCTTCCTATTCATGATCATGAGAACCTGCTGATAGAGAAAACTTTGCAATCGCGTGGACAGTTGCTGTTCTAATTTGATGTTCTTTCAATTTCGATTGATCTCTCAACACAGAAATTCCCTTTCTTTTTTTTAGTAGCTTTTTCTTCAAGATTCTCATTTAAATCTCCCTTTTTGAAAAATATTTTTTATCCCTCCAACTTTCCCATTAGTCTTCTCAGATGTCCTCACCTCTTTCATGTTAGTGAAAGGGAGATCTTCAACTTCCTATGGTGTCTTAGAACAAAGCAACATCTGTATCCATCCTTTTTTTTTTTAATAGAGCAAATGCCTCATTTGCTTGTAATTGCCATGCTGCAGCCTTCTGGGGACCTTTGTGCACTGAACATCCTTTCTATTAGCACTGAAACACCTTCAAGTAAACAGGAAGCAACCCCACCACCACCAGTAAAGATAGTTTTTTAGATCCTCAACAACCTTACAGTGCCCAATAGATATTGACTTGTTTCTCCCCTTTACAGACAAATCTTTGAAAGAGATGTGTACACTTTTTCTCCATTTCTTTGTTTTTTACTCACTCCTTTACCTACTCTGAAAGGGTCTCCACTGCTCAAATTTCACTGAAACTGCTCTTTCCAAGGTCACCGGACAACTGATTGCTAAATCTAAATGAGTGTTTTGAATTTTTTAATTTGAGCTCTCTGCACCATTTGACTCTGTAACACCCTCTCCACGTTGTATAATGCCCTCTTCCTTGAGATTCACTAGTGCCATATTCTACCAGCTTCTTCCTATTTCTCTGTTTATTTCTTAATACTATTTTACTTTAGACTTCTCTTTCTGGAATATTAGTTTCTGCATGATTGATTCTTGGAGTGAAGACACTCTTCTTATCTTACTCTTTAACTTTCCCTGGATAATCTCATCTCCTCCTAGGGCTTCTGTCATTATCTCTTTCTAATGATTCTGTATCAGTCAGGAAAACATTTGGTTATGAACAAACACACACTTAGGCTATCATGGCTTAAGTAAGAGGGGATATATTATTTTTATGATTATTATATTCATTATTTTTAGAAAGTCTAGGAGGAAGACGGGACAGGGTTTGTGTAACTTCTTGATGTTTCTTTTCTTTCTGCTTTGCCATCCACAGCATCTAGTGTTCTGTCCTTAGCTCCACATTTCAGCATTCAAGCTTCAGGACAAAGCTCTGGACTTTATAAAGGAGGAAAGGGAAGAGGAGGCACATTAGAATTTTTTTATGCCTTACTGGCCATAACTGTAGCACATGCTTATCCATACCTTTATTGGAGGGCAAGAAATCAAGTTTTAGTTTGAACAGCTTCTATAGTAGATACAGATTATGGAGAAATAGGATTCAACATACTATTTGGTTCAACTATTCTACAATGTCTGCTATTCTCTCAGATATGTCTCTTGACCTATACTGATCACTCCCTTGATCCCTTGAACCCTAGACTGTGTGTGTGTGTGTGTTTATACCTACAGACTGTCCATATACTCACACACACACACAAACACAAACATACATACACAAACAGACATGCGTACAATCATATGCCTTCTACAACCTGGATATTTTCATTTGACTGTCTCTTATGCATCTTAAATGCAACATGTCCCACAGGAACCGACTCCCAATCTTTCAACCCCAAACATCTTCTCTTGTGTTACTTTTTCAGTGAATGACATCCCCATCCATAACCCAGGCTGGGCACTAGAGTTGACACGTCTGTGTCCTATATACCACCGCTTAAATCTGCCAATCCTGACCCTACCAATTCTGTCTAATACTTTCTGTCCCCACTATTATTTTCAGTCTGAACACCTCCTTGTCCACCACAAAAGCTCCTTCTGCTTCCAGACATTTTTCTCCTTAAAACTTTTTTCTCCTACAGAACAACCATAGTGATCTTTCTATATATAAATTTGATTATAGATGAATGTGTGTGTGGGGGGGTATCTGTCTACCACTTACAGCAGGTAAGGAGAATGACCGAGTTAAAAAATAGAATAAAAAGCCCTGTTTTTTTGCTTTGGAACTTAGCTGCTTTTTCTGGGGAGCCTATACTTTTGAAGTTACTGTGTGCTACACTATACTATCCCATAAATTAGTCAAAAGTCATATTTAATCTTCTTTTGGCTCTTTTATGTCCTCAGTTTGCTAAAACTTAGGGGAATTAGTGGTTAGCACTCCAAGATTTCCAGAATTTTCTAACCTGAAGTCAGTTCCTGAGGCATTCTTACATTTTAGAATGGTGGTAGAAATGATGCCAACTCCTTTCAGTAATTCTCAGAAACTTATTATTTCTCCTGTATTCCCTACCTCAGTTAGGGTTGCCAGACTTTGTAAACAGAATATTTTATCTGGCAGTGCAAACCTCATTGAATTGCCTGACACAAGATTCCTATAACACAAACTGGCCATGAACATTAAACTTTTCTTAGCTCTTTGCTTTCCTTCCTTCATTTTACTTATTTTTACTATTTACACTATCAAAATATCTCTCAAATGTCTAAAATTTTTCCTTTCTCACTGCCAGAACCCTCCATGAAACTGCCACCACTTCTCACCTGTCCTGTTGCTGGAGGCTCTCAGCTGCTTTCCCTGCCTCCAGACTCACCTCCCTCCATTTCCTTCTACTGCACCCAGAGTATTCTTTCCAAAGTGCAAATCTAATGGTACAATTTTATTCACCTTTCTGGATGAAGTCCAGACACCTTACGTTGGTGCATAAATTCCTCTGGGGCACGGGCTCTGTCCATTTTTGTAGGATTTTCTATCACCACTCTAGAGACCAAAAGGAGAAGTTGAAATTAGCCAGTGAGGGAGGGGGATGGTACAAAATTATTTTAGATTAAAGAGAAAATACAGGTGAGAGAGAGAGAGAGAGAGGCTGGCACACTGGAAGGTATAACAAAAGGTAAATATGGAAGGAAACGGAGGAGGGGAAATGACTATGGGTGACGGAAGAACACAGTCACTGATTACCAGCCTTTCACAATCAAGAGGCCTTCTTTTTTCCTCTGGAAAACTTGCCATCAGCCTAGAAGAATAGGTTAGGTATCCTTCTCATGCTTTCCATTAGGGCCTTGAACTTCTCTTCTGCCAGTTAACATCTTGCCCCACCCCCATTCCAGTTTATCAGTTTATCTGCTTCTTCAAGGCAGCAGGGCAGTATCTGTCTTATTTATTTATCCTCACTGCCTTGTACATTGCTTTTATCTTATAAGGTACTCAGAGAATATTTGTGAAATGGATGAATGAATGCATTTACCTATCAGGAAAAAAAATCTGATTGTCATTCCTCTGCCTAAAACTTGTTTTAACTTGGGGCCTTAGAAAGCAGAGCCTGAGGCAAAAAATAATCTGCTATAATATTTTTAAGTAATGCAACTATAAGTAATCTCAACTGAGGGCAATACTGAACGAAGTGAGGGAAGATAGGAGCACCAATATGAGGGGGAAAGCTGCCTACCACTTGATATCCAGAGCAACTGTGTGCTTAACTTGATGGATTTCAGAGGCTGTATGAATTGCGGGTTTTCAGGCCATTCTTCCAGGGGAATGTTGTGGGGAGAATTTACCTTCCACCTTCTGTATTCCATTGGTCAAAGTGTGCCCCAGTACTGCTCTTAGATACAAGCACAAGGGCCCCACAGGTTTCTATAACATTTGTTTCCTTCTCTGGCTGCACCTTCACCCTCAAATTGAGGAGTTCACCAAACCTGGGGGTTTGCCTACCTAGAATGCATGCTCACCTTTTTTGACCACACTTTGGGTGCCTGGAATCTTGAAATTTTCTGCTTAAATAGCTCCAAGAATTCTTCTAAGGCTTGTACATGCCTTTTTCCCTAGTCTGCCCTCCCATGACAGAATACAATATTGGTGCCTGCACCTCTAAGCCTGAGAATTAGCTGGGAAGAAGCTGTTGGTGAGGCGTGTGATCCAAGCTTGAATGAGTGGTTTTGGTGTTCATACAGGTACATATGAGGCCACTCATGGTACATGACTGAGACAGTGGTAGAGAAAGAATGTGAATGGGCTCATGGCCCATGGACAAAGTCTACCATATTTTTATTCTGTGGTGGTTCAAAGCTCAGAAATACACAAATTCTTTGACATATCTCCATTTAAAAGGTAGAGCCTAACTCCCCTCTGCTTCAATGTGGCCTGAATTTAGTGACTCACTGCTAATCAGTAGAATGTGGTGGAAATGATGGTGTGTGACTTCTGAGATTAATACATAAAATGCTTTGTAGCTTTCTTCATGCCCGTTTCTTGGATCATTTGCTTTGTGTGAAGCCAGCCATGTTATAAGGTACTCAAACAGCTCTATGGAGACATCTTTCTGGCAAGAAACTGAATCCTCTCCTCTCGCCAAAAGTCAGCAAGGAATTGATGCATTCTGGTAATAGCTTTAGAGTGAGCCATCTTGGAAGTGAATCTTCCAGGCCCAGACAAGATTTCAGAAAATGACAGCTCTGGCTGACACCTTGACTAAAACTCATGAGAGATCCAGAGATGCAACCCCAGAGCTAAACTGCTTCTGAATTTTGCATTCATAGAAACTTTGAGATAACAAATGTTTATTGTTTTTAACTGCTAAATTGTGGGGTGATTTGTTACAAAGCAATGGATAACTGCTACATATATGAAACTACAAAGAGTCTGAAAATTTTAATTTCAAATTGGCCTTTTAGATTGTTATCAAGGTGGGATGATGAAACATATTTCATTTAAGAACTTGTTAGGTTGATTTTCAATTCTTAACATTTAGCATATTTAGATATTTGGAAGGACACATCCATTTGTACTCTTGTCCTTTAAGGATGGGCCTAGACTTCCCCACATTCCTGGGTTGCATGTGCAGAGGCACCAACCAGGTCCTGTGAAGTGTCTTGCTTCAACTGCAACAGGGGAACGAGCCCTTATGT
Organism: Daubentonia madagascariensis; assembly: GCA_023783475.1. Taxonomy (NCBI): domain Eukaryota; kingdom Metazoa; phylum Chordata; class Mammalia; order Primates; family Daubentoniidae; genus Daubentonia; species Daubentonia madagascariensis. Next base: position 43,320,787 of record JAKFHU010000600.1, on the reverse strand, counting down.
GTGAGGCTGGAAGCACTCAGTGAAGGCTTGAAACTCAGTATGTTTGTGCTTGTGTAAAATTGTTCTGAACCCATGCAGAGTTGATTTCTGTAGCAGCAGCTGGGTTGGAAATAAAATGTCCCAGGGTCCCAGAAATAAGTTGGCCCAAATGGTTCTGCAGTGGTGCATAAGAGGCGTATGATATAAAATCCTTTAGGGGTTCCCCATTACCCTCAGTATAAATCCTGACCCTTTAAGATCTGGGTCCCTCGTTACTGTCTATCCTCATCTAATTGCACTTCTACACCAGGCTATAGGCTCCTGCAATACTGAATTACTTGTGATTCTACAAATGGCCACACTCTTTTTTCCCTCTGTGACTTTGAATGTGACCTTCCATCTGTCAGGAATATTTTTCACTCTTCCTCCCTCTTAGTTAAAACTCCTATCAATAATCCTCTCAGATGCCTTTGTGATCCATTCATAACTTTTTCTGGTGCTCCCATTCAGTCTTCCATAACACACTGCACTTATGTGTTATTATCGCATTATAATGTAACCACATGGTTACTTATCTGTACTTACAGTCAAAGAGACTATAAAGTCTTCAAGGGCAGAGTCTGTGTCTCATTCATTCTTGACTTCCCAGTGACATACATAGCACTTGATACATACCAGGTTCAAACCATATTTAGAATGTAAAATTTCAGTGAGTCTATGATATGATTCTACAGAAGGATTTCGATTGTTAAAACTCTAGAGAAAATACTTGCATTCTGTTCAAAAAAGAGTACTGTGTAAAAAGTAAAATATAACAAAAACGGTAATGGCCCAATGCCTTATTTGTGTACAGTGGTGTTGTAAAAGACATCTTTCAGAGGTACTAGAGACGCTATAAACTGTGATGTAGCAATTACTATCTTAACTACAATACATGGTGTAAATCAATGGTGGCATTAAATCTTGTCTAAATGACCAGAGCATGAGCTAAAGCTCCTTTTGTAGCACATATTTCTCTTTCGTTGATTTCACTCCCTTAAGGCTTGTGGTTTGTGAACAGAGGCTTTTAATGACAGGAAAATCAGGGATCATTTTATTCCAGTCTTCCAAAAATGATCTCCCTAGGAAAGCCTATAGTCTGGAAGTAAATACCTAGTGGCTTACAAACATATTTGCAATGGAAAGCAAGAAACTCTTGGAGCAACAATCCCTTAGAACAGAGTTAGCTTTTTATCCTTGTTATACATATTTTTAAACATCTCACAGTAATAAGATAGTGAATCCTAATCTTGGTTTTGTGATTCCTGAGATGTCTAAAAGAAATTGCAAATATTCAAAACAAATATGTATAATTCACTGAGTTTTCTTAATAGGCTCTATAAATGGTTATTCTCAGAGAAGGAGATGATCTAATAAACAATGATAGAGATCAATTTCAACATTTAGGAAGAATTAATATAAAATACAGTTGTTTTTCTCTTGGCCCAAAGAGATTGAGCTAAACACTGACATCTAAAAGAGTTATGATGTTCAGTTGTGTCTCTCTTCCCTTAACCAAATAATTACACATCTCACCTTTATGAGGGTATTCCACATAAGCTTCATCAACTGTAAACTTATAGATACTGTGAATTCTGTGATTCTGAGATTCTATTCCCTTTTTTCTAATGGCATTTTCAGTGGACATATCACTTAATGTTTTCACTCAAGGAGAGGAAAAGAGGTGGCACCAAGTGTTCATTTCAGTTGAGTTTATTCTATGATAGGGACCAAATTGGACAATGGAATCTCTCCTTTTTGTAGTTCTAAATCTATTCAAAATAAGATTTAAATACAGGAGTCTGAATTATCATTAACACCACATATCCAGTGTCCCTTGTTATCTAACTTTCATGCAATTTTCTTTTATTGGGTACAGGCAAGTGAGATTTGATTACATCACTTATATCTTAATCACTTATATCTTCTATAGATACATATACCCTTTGGTAAATGTCATTTCCTTTTCCTTCTAATGTTTTCTAGTCTTCATGTGACATTTTTGTTTTATTGTTTTGCTATTCCCTTATTTGTTTCTGTAAAAAATAAATGAAATTAAGCTCTTCAAACTTATTTAATTTATTTTACTTCACTGTACCTATATTTGTTCTCATTTATTTAACCTTATTACTAACCCATTTCAAAGGAAATTCAGTGGAAAATAGCTTTCACTTATTTGAATAGCAAATAGAGCAATGAAGAATTCCAGGTATAATGACATTTATGGATGTTCAGTTGCAGTAAAAACATTAAAATAATTTATAAAATTCAAGCTGTGGCAAAATTTAAGCTTACATTCTCAATAAACCACAGAAGTAGATGGAGCAGTGGAATCCAGTGATGTGACTAATTTAGTTTCTGTGGCTTCCATATGCTCATTTATTATATGAGTATTTTATATCTTTCAATTATCCAAAGTCAGGAATCCTTAGATGATGCTTTAATGAATCTTGTATCCTAGGAAGGGAAGGGAGGAAATTTTCAAATGCCAGCACAAACAGGCATGAATTCTGTCATTGTTTGTAGTAGAGTGAATCACATTCTTTTATGCTTTCAGCATCCTACCAGTAAATAATCAATGTAAGTCACTCTCCCCCTGGAATATAACTATAAGTCTGCTACCAAAAGACAAGGTTACTTTACGTACAGATATAGAAATATGTATTTTCTAAGGAATAAGTGATCCTCTTTCCTTAGTAGCATGACCCTAGTCCAATAAGAGGGTCCTAATCAGAGTTTGAGTGTACTGGTATAATTGCTGTGAGAAATGACATTTTAATGCACAGGACAACAGGAGTTTTTCTATGTTGGCTTGAAACAGGTGCAATTAATTTGTGATCATTTCAATTATCTTGCCCTAAATGCATGCATTTAACTGAAGTATCAGAGTAGTGTGGAGCAGGAAAATTGTAGCTTCTCAAAATCTCTGTTGTATTCAGATGGCTGGTATGGATTCATTAGGAAAATGAAGAAAACTGACAGGCAATTTTCCAGAACATATTCCGTCTCTTTTGAGGTGAGTTGACTGCCCTCCTTTTCCCTGCCACTTCACTACACTTGTGAGGGTTATTTTGTATGATGCAGCACAGTTCCCTTTTAAGATGACAGGGTAGAAAATCACTAGAGGACTTAGACTGCAAAAACCCTCAAGACCTCTTCAACATGTCCAATAAAAACACGAATCAGTGAACCAAGAGATAATAGACAAGAGTCTCCAGCACAAACAGACCATTGTGGATTTCATGGTGGGATCTTAAGAGGGCAGCAATATCGTAGTCCCTAATTCAAAAATTTGCCTGATTATGTACCTTAGAACAAATATAATTTGTAACAATCCTGAAAACATTTTTTAAAAATAGCTATTTTTGGAGTATTCAGGCAGACTTTGCTTGAATTTCCCTTTGTTTGGAAAGTATCAGTTTTGTTAACTTTTTTCTTTCCATAAAACAACTCCAAGGGAAAAATAGAAAAATAAGTAGTAGCTGTCAATGGGCTTGGGATTCTTTTGCCTAATATAAATGTTCAGGGCCTATCTTCCCCTCTTCCTCCCATCTTATCAACTTCCTATACACAAATTATATATGGCAAAGGTGTTCCTGTTCATACATAACATATATTTATATTCTTTTGTTAATTCCTGATCTAGTTGAATTTCTTCCTCAAATGTTCTATTAATTTTCTCATTTCATTATTACCTTAGAATTCTAGGGTCTTCATATTAAAAATATTATAGATAATTTAGTCCCATGCCTGGGAAAACTGAGACTCAAAAAGGAAGGCTATTTCAAGATCAAATACCTGACAGTGGAAAATCTGGAACTAGATCTCAAGTTTTCCTGTTTCCAATAGTAGAAGGAACAACACACAATGAGGAGTCTGAATACCTTTGTTCTGGACTCAGATCTGTCTCTTCATCTCCCTCTATCTCAGTTCTGCATTTATAAAATAGGGGTAGTAGCAGCTGCTTTGCCTACTCACAAAAAGTATGTAGGGAATGACAAGAGATGATGTACGTGTCAGTATTGAGTACCAGTAAATAATTGTGCTTAGGTGTTTGCAACTTTTAAATACAAAAAGAGAGAAGATAACCCTGCCAGGAGAGTCTTACTAGCTTTCCTCCAGGCTGTCTCATTGAGTTGAATCACTTCAGGGAATTTTCTATGGTAGAGAGTCTGGTGATCTGAATTAGGAACTGAATTTTGCAAGTAAAATGAATGAAAGTAGATCTGTTTCTCATGGGCAAACTCACATTATTTAGTCTACAGTGGCAAAGTTAACCTTATGTCAATTTAGAATGGGAACTCTTACTGTCCTCTAATTTGGAACACCTACATTAGTAATATTGGTATATTCTCCCCTTGTAGACAAAACCACACAGGAAATGAAGTTATAATCCAATGGTTTCCTGGTGGTCATGGAGCCAGAGTTAAGGGAGTCAGTTAAATGACTCAAATATTTGGTGATATCAGGGATGGACAGCACTTTGGCTCCATTTTTGTGAAATGTCAAAGGACAACATAACATTTTAAGCACTTACTTTGTGCCAGGCACTGTTCTAAGTATTTTGTAAGAATTATCTCATGAAATATTTATAGCCATCCTAGGCAGAGAGCATCTTTTTAATACCTATTTGGCAGAAAAGAAAGCAAGTCATGGGAAGACTGGCTGCCTGTTACATCTTCAATCATACCTCCCATGCCTTTCCTGGATGCTTACTGGCCTCCAGTCACTCTGCACAGTTGTTTGAATAGCTCAGCACACTCACTTCTAGGCCTTTGTACTTGCTATTCTCTCTGCCAGGAATGCTTTCTCCTAGACATTGTCTTGGCAATCTTCTGTCCTTTTTTCCAGTTTTGGCTCCAAAATCACTCATGAGGATTTTCCTAACTCAATTCTAAATTTCCAATTGAGCCCCACCTAATATTTTATATACCCCAAACATACTTTCTTTTTTCCTTAGTGTATTTATCAGTAGCAAGCATAGTATATAAGTAACTTATATATCATTTTATAGTGTGTCTCTCCTGCTATAAAATAAGCTCTATGAGGATTTTTATCTGTTCTGTACATTATATCTCCAATAGACCCCTACCTGTCTCTGTGAATGCTCAATAAATATTTATTGAGTTATTGAATAAAGCCAATGCCCAAAGGGATGGCTTGAGTGAGGAAACCATGTGGGCTATTAAACATTATCTACTCCCTCTTTAAGCAGTAGAAAGGACCAGTATTAGTGAAATTGCTGTTGCAAACCTTAGGCTATGAACCTTCCATTACTGACTAATTTGCCACCTAATTAATGCATTTTTTTCTTTAACATGTTCTGTCTTCTCTTTTAATCTGAGAATTAGCCTTTAATGGTACTGTTTTACAGGAAGTTCTATCATGAGAAGGTAACTTAATGAAAACAAAGGATACTTAAAGTGAAATCATTTTAAAGAGGAAGCAAATTTTCACATGAAATTGTGAAAATTGGATTCTTACATCTTGAAATTGACAATAAATTTATTTCATTTTGTATTTAACAAAAAGCCTCATAATTGCCACTATGTTCTGACTTTTTAAAGAATGAATAAAGAATAAACTGATATTTTCCATAAAAAATACATATTGATAGTATGCTATAATGGAATGCTTTATTTTATTTGAACTTTCTCAGTATGACCATCAGTAGATTCACTTTAATAAAACTATTTGTGAGTTTAATTGATTTTCCCAAGATTTTTAATGTCTTAACACTTACAATTTGGAATGCTTTGGGTTATCATCCTTGTTGACTTTTTTAAAATTTTAACTTTTAACTCACTGTTAATTTAATTTAATTTAACTTTTAATCTCACTGTTGAATTCTTATCTCTGATATCATGTTCAAATATTGCATGAAATCCTTCATTTTATTTTCATTGTATTACTCTATATTGACAGATATCAGTCAGAATTGGCCAGAGACAGACAAAGGTCTAGGTGAGACAGATAAGATAATAACAGAGTCAAGGGAAGAAGAGATGTTTTAAGTATATTAGTAAAAAAAAAAATGTGTTAAGATTTTAACTTTCCTATGCAATTTCAAAGCTATGGGTAATTAGTTGATAAATGTTCCAAAAATATAATTCCCCCTGTGATTCCTTCTGAAGTTTTTAAAGGGCAACTCCTTTTTGCTCTTATTTAATCCAAGTGATTATCGTGTACTGATCTGCTATTATGTGCCAGGTGCTATACTAGGAGTTATATACATATATTACTCTCCACAATGTTTTAGTAATTGGAAAACTGAATCTCAGTACTCAGCTACCAAATGATAGATACTTTCTCAACTTCCCACAAGCTGCTAGCTCCTCTAACACAAGGTTAAGCTTTTGAATAGATGAAGCTACTGATTTTTTTAAGAGCTCCATAAAGAAGGATGCTCCACCAAATCATTTTTTCATTAGCTTGCCAAAAGTTCCCTTATTAGAGATTCATTTCCCTCAATTTATGACCTTAAAATTTCAGCTGGCCTGTGGCTTTATGCCAAAGACTAGTTATTAACAGCTGAGTATAATGAAAATAGCAATGGGTTTGGCCCTTGAAAACCTGCCTTTGAGTCCTAGTGATTTAACCTCTCTCAGTCTCACTTTCTTTCTCTACAAACAAAGAATAAGAGCTTTATGGTGGGACTTCCAATGTGTGTAAAGCTGATGTGGCAGGCACATATACATCATTATGTGATAACTCCAGACAAAACATCTTAACCTGCAAATGGAAGTCTCCTTGAACATAAAGTCCTTTAGCAGCTCTATCTGGGAAAGATTGCCTGGTTCTTGTTTGGTAATTTGAAGAAGATTAAAAGAATATAAATAGGAGCTTGAAGTATTTAGGGTATTTACCTGCAAGTAAAATAACTATAAACTCAGATGGGTTTTAAAAAATAAGGACATTTGGTCTGGCTAGGACTTCCAATACTGTGTTGAATAAAAGTCGTGACAGCAGGCACTCTTATCTTGTTCCAATCCCTAAAGGGAGTGCTTTAAACTTTTCCCCATTCAGTATGATGTTGGCTGTGGGTTTGTTATATATGGCTTTTATAATTTGGAGATATGTTCCTTCTATGCCTAGTTTCTTGAGGTTTTTATCATAAAAGGGTGCTGGATTTTATCAAATACTTTTTCTGCATCTGTTGAGATGATCCTATGGTCTTTGTCTTTGTTTTTGTTTCTGTTTATGTGGTGAATCACATTTATTGATTTGCGTATGTTAAGCCATCCTTGCATCCCTGGGATGAAATCCACTTGATTGGGGTGGATTATCTTTTTGATGTGCCGTTGAATTCAGTTTGCTAGTATTTTGTTGAGTATATTTGCATCTATGTTCATAAAGGATATTGGTCTGTAGTTTTTTGTTGTTGTTGTCATCAGTACATCAACCTGTCCTTTCCTGGCTTTGGTATCAGGGTGATATTGGCTTCATAGAATGAGTTAGGGAGAATTCCCTCCTTCTGGGTGCTATAGAGTAGTTTCTTTAGGATAGGTACCAGTTCTTCTTTGTAGGTCTGGTAGAATTTGGCTGTGAATCCATCTGGCCAGGGGCTTTTTATTGTCAGGAGACTTTTTGTTACTGCTTCAATCTCACTGCTCATTATCGGTCTATTCAGGGTTTCTATTTCTTCCTGATTCAGGCTTGGGAGGTTGTGTGTTTCCAAGAATTTATCCATTTCCTCTAGGTTTTCTAGTTTCTTTGCATAGAGGTTTTTATAGTATTCATAGATGATATTTTGTATTTTTGCAGTTAAGTTATAATGTTTCATTTTTCATTTCTGATTAAGATTATTTAAGTCCTTTCTCTTCTATTTCTGGTTAATCTGGCTGGTGATCTATTGATTTTGTTTATCTTTTCAAAGAACCAACTTACTGTTTCATTGATCCTTTTTTTTTTTAAGTTTCCATTTCATTTAGTCTGCTCTGAGCTTTGCTTTTTTCTTTTCTTCTGCTGCCTTTGGCTTTGGGTTTGGTTTGTTCTTTTTCTGGTTCCTTGAGATGTAACATTAGGTTGTCAATTTGTGAGCTTTCTGTCTTTTTGATGTGGGCATTTAAGGCTGTGAACTTTCCCCTTATGTCTGCTTTTTCTGTATCTCATAGACTTTGAAAGCTTTTGTCCCCTTTGTCATTCAGTTCAAGCAATCTTTTGATTTCCATCATAATTTCATCATTGACACAAGGACCATTTAGCATCAGGTTGTTTAATTTCCATGAATTAGTGTAGATTTAAGTGTTTCTCTTGGAATTGACTTCTAGTTTTATTCCACTGTAGTCTGAGAAGATACATGGAATGATTTCAATTTTTTTAAAATTTGTTGACACTTGGTCTGTGGCCTAAGATATGATCAATCTTGGAAAATGCCCCATGTGCTGATAAGAAGAATATATATTCAGTAGTTTCAGGGTAGAATGTTCTGTAAATTTCTGTTAGGTCCATTTGTTCTAGGGTCCTGTTTAAGTCCAATGTTTCTTTATTCATTTTCTGCTTCAGTGAGCTGTCCAGTTCTGTCAGTGGAGTATTGAAGTCCCCAACTAATAAGATGTTACTGCATATTTCTTTTTGTAGATCTAGAATAATTTGCTTTATGAAACTGGGGGCTCCTGTAATAGGTGCATATATATTTAGGATTGCTATGTTTTCTTGTTGAATTGTTCCCTTTACCATTATATAGTGACCATCTTTTTCTTTTTTTTTTTTTAACCATTTTTGATTTAAAGTCTATTTTACCTGATATGAGAATGGCTATACCTGCTTGATTTTGTATTCCATTTGCATGGAATATTTTTTCCAAGTCTGTGTTCGTCCTTGTGGTTTAGGTGTGTTTCTTGGAGACATCAAGTATTTAGGTTGTGTTTTTTCATCCAGTTGGCCAGTCTATGTCTTTTGAGTGGGGCATTTAGATTGTTCATGTTGAGTGTTAGTGTTGATATGTGAGATGGTGTTCTGTTCAGCATGTTGGATAAAAAGGGCATCCAAATTGGGAATGAAGAAGTCAAACTATTCCTGTTTGCTGATGATATGGTCTTGTATCTAGAAAACCTAACGACTCCACCAAAAGACTCCTGGAATTGACAAGTAGATTCAGCAAAGTGTTGGGTTACAAAGTCAATGTACACAAATTAGTAGCATTTCTATATACTAATAAGAGTCAAGTGGAGAGTCAAATCAAGGACTCAATATGATTCACAAAAGCTGCAAAGAAAATAAAATACCTAGGAATATACTTAACAAAGATGGTTAAAGACCTCTACAAAAAGAAATATAAAACAGTGGTGAAAGAAATCACAGATTACACAAACAAATGAAAAAGAACATCTCCTATTCATGGATTGGTAGAATCAACATAGTTAAAGTATCCATATGACCCAAAGTGATTTACAGATTCAATGCAATCCCCATCAAAATACCATTGTCATATTTCACAGATCTAGAAAAAATAATTTTATGCTTCATTTGTAACCAAAAAAGAGCCCCAATAGCCAAAGCAATCTTAAGTAAAAAGAACGAGTCTGGAGGCATCACGTTACCTGACTTCAAATTATACTATTAATACAAGGCTATAGTAACCAAAACAGCATGGCACTGGTATCAAAATAGAGACAGAGACCAATGGAACAGATTGGAGAACACAGAAATAAAACCATCTTCCTACAAACTGATCTTTGCCAAAGCAGACAACACCTCAGCCTGGGGAAAGGATACCCTATTCAATAAATGGTGCTGGGAAAACTGAATAGCCACATACAGAAGAATGAAACATCTCTTGCCATATACAAAAATTAATTCAAGGTTGATTAAAGACTCAAATGTAAGGCATGAAACCATAAAAATTCTAGAAGAAAATGTAGGAAAAACTCTTTTATACATTAGCCTAGGAAAAGAATTTATGGCTAAGACTCCAAAGGCAAACATAGCAACAACCAATGTAAATTAGCGGAATGTAATTAAATTAAAAAGCTTCTGTGCAACAAAGAAAGAATCAACAGAGTGAACAGATAACCTACAGAATGGGAGAAGATATTCACCAACTATACTTCTGACAAAGGACTGATATCTAGAATCTACAAATAAATCAAACAAATCATCAAGAAAAAAACAAACAACCCCATCAAAAAGCAGGCAAATGACATAAACAGAAGATTTTCAAAAGAAGATAGACAAATGGCCAACAAACATATGAAAAAATGCTCAACATCACTAATCATCAGGGAAATGCAAATTAAAACTACAATGAGATACTACCTTATCCCTATCAGAATGGCCATTAATAAAAAGTCAAAAAACAATAGATGCTGGTGTGGATTCACAGAGAAAAGAACACTTACACACTGTTGGTGGGACTGCAAATTAGCATGACCTCTATGGAAGAGTATGGAGATTCCTCAGAGAAATAAATGTAGACCTACCATTCAATCCAGCAATCTCACTGCTGGGTATCTACCCAAAGGAAATGAAGTCATTTTATCAAAAAGACACCTCCATTCAAACCTTTATTGCAGTACAACTTACAATTGCAAAGATGTGGAATCAACCTAAATGCCTTTTAATTCATGAGTGGATAAAGAAAATATGCTCTCTCTCTCTCTCTCTCTCTCTATGTGTGTGTGTGTGTGTGTGTGTGTCTATATATATATATATATATATATATATATATATAAATAAATACCGTGGAGTACTACTCAGCCTTAAAAAGAAATAAAATAATGTCATTTGCAGCAATGTGGAGTGAACTGAATTCCATTTTCCTGAGTGAAGTATCTCAGGAATGGAAAACCAAATACCATATGTTCTCACTAGTAAGTGGGAGCTAATAGAGGGGTACACAATGGGCACAAAGGGATATAAAGGACAAGAGAAACCAGGAGGAGGAGATGGTGGGAGGGTGGATGTGGGATAAAAACTTACCTATTGTTTACAATGATCACTATTCAGGTGATGGACACACCAAAAGCCCTGACTTAAGCGTTATACAAGATAGCCATGTAACAAAAACAATAGCATCCCCATAATCAATATTTTGAAATAAAAAATATTTCCTACAATTTAAAAGAAAAGTGTATTTGTTATCCTACATAACAAGAAGTAAGATGGGCAGAGTATGGCAGGACTTTGCTTCTGCCTCACATCGATCCTGGTGTCTAACCTCCTCTTTCAGGCTTTGCCCACTGGTCCAGGAGCAAGATGGCCACAGAAATTCTAGGAATCCCACCTGGTCACAACCATCAGACATGCATGTTCCTGCCTTAGGGCCTTTGTACCTAATATTCCTTCTGCCAGGGATATCCCCCCTCTGTGGCTAATTCTCCCACTATAGTCAAGTCTCTGCTCAAAATCCACTCTGCTAAAAAATATAAGTTTTATTTTGCCCACATGGATACTTTTTTGCACACCAATGATTATTCAAAGATTTGTTCAGTTTTAAAATAAATATGCAATTTATTAAAGTTATTGCTTTCTTAAAATCATATTCTTAATAAGTGTGACATATATTTTATTATTCTGTTTAAAAGACTAGTAATTTTAATGATTACCTTAAGGGAATCTTTATTAATATTTGTTCCCTTTTATAATCTTAGTTATGTTCAATTAAATATTTAAACTGTATTTACAAATTTGATGTACTTAATTTGCTTCTCAAGTACTATGTTTGCTTACCTTAAATAACAAACACTCCCAAAGTTGTTAAGTGGTAATTTTTATAAATATATTGAGATTTATATATTAAATAGACAGTTGATTTCTCACTCAAACAGGCCAAATTCTCTTTAGCAGTACTGGTACTACCAAGTACTTGTGTTACCAAATATGCATAGATTTCTTAAAATAAAATATTAGTATAATGGGTTTTATTTTATTGTTCCATTCCTAAAGTTAATTATAAATCTATTGATGGTTTAAAGGTGACTATACAGTAAGAAAACAATTATATCATAATGTACAATATTCAGGAATACATGTTCAAGTAACTTTTGAGGTTGCTTTCTCAGCTTAGAAGCCTGAAATGACTGAAACTTAATGAAACCTGTCCACAGTTTCATAGTCCACAGTTCATGAAGGAGAGGAAAATGTAGTCGTGTAGAGGCATCCCTTATTTTTGAGTAATATAGTTTTTAAGTTTTAAGTGAGATTCCAATCTGCAACTGCCATCCAAATGGTTAAATGACCTGAGTGAGTTTTCTTTTTCTTTGCCACTTGATATATGCAAATACCTTTGCTATGTAAATGTAAAGATCATTGATCATTGGACAGGAGAGAAACCTACATTCTTTTCATATATTCTTGTCTGTTAGGATCACATAGCAATTAAAGTTATTATTATAATGTGCAGTTGTGTTCTAGTTTTTTTACCCTGACTTTTCAGTACAACTTCTATGTCACTGAACATGAAGGGTTTTGCCGATCAATTTATTGACAGTGTCCTTCTTCCTATGTTTCTCTTTATCATTTTATCTGGCTTAATTTTTCTTTATAACACTTTTTGTACCTTGAGATATTATTTATTGACATACTTATGTTCATTGTATTTGTTTCTTTCCTCTAAAATATAAGTTTTATAAAGTGCAGTAACTTGTATTTCCTCCTGTATCACCAATGCCTTGAAGGATGCCTGGCACAAAGGGGACATTCAAAAAGAATGACAGGGGTCAGATGTGCATCCCATGCCTATTCAAAAACTAATGTACTGGTAGAGGGAATCAGACTGCCATGACTCTACTAGATTGACCTGTATTCTGGAGCTGTAGATGATTTTATTTCCTCATTGCCATGACTTCTAGGATGGGTCCCTAAACAATCATGGTTCTGTAGCTAAATAGCTGGGAATGGCCCACTTAAATGATTCTAATAACTACATATAAGGAGGAAGAAAAGGGAAGCAGAGGTTGTGTTAGGGCCACAAAGCAATATTACACATGAATTAGAGAGAAATGTTTTTCCTCCTAAAGATTTTGGCATATCCCAGGCAGCCTCACAGAAGAAATCACATAACTACTTGATTTTACCATGCCCTCTGTACTAGAGAATGTAGTTAAGATGCCTCTTAGCCCAATCTCATAGATCACATCATGGAGATTAAAAAAAAAAACATTAAAATCTTAATTATATTTTATTCAAAATATAGAAGAAAATCATTCTTATTTTATGTTCTTGTTCTTTCATTAGATTTTTTTCTCAGATAAACTATAATAAAGAATATAATTTTCTATTGAAAACTCTTCTTTAATGGAATCTTTAATAGCTTAAATGCTATAATGTATAAAACATTCCATCTCACTTGCAAAGATGTTGGTAATTCCATATTGAATAAAATGTTGCTAAGTATCGTAACCAATCCAACTGCATAATAGAGAGCATTAACTGCCTCAAAATTCTCTGCTAAAATTAGTTAGAAAATATATTATCTAACACAATATCCATGTAGTAATGGCCTTCCAAGCAGTTGTTTGGAGTAAGCACTTCAATATAGAACTAAATCTAGCTTGGGTAGTTTTATCTGATTTTGGCTTTAATCAGAAGCACCTAAATGCATAAGTCTCTTCAGTTATAAGTCAAATCATGTATTCTTCCCACATAGTTATTAATTCCTAGGATTAATAACTTCAGGACAGTTATTATCCTTTAATTATGCAGTTAGAGAGGTGCTATATAGTTCTGACTAGAGACAAACAAGAAAGGGGAATTGAAGAAAATGGCTTTGAATATTTGAGAAATGTACTCATTGACAATACTTGAAAGGAGACAAAAATATATACTGGTCTACACATTGCCTCTACAAACAGATGTTTGTTAAAATGAACTTTAATGGTAAGAGTTGAAGAAAATATATAGTTTAGATATGAAAAGAACCCTTAAGGATTCAAGTAACTATTTTCATTCTTTTGATAATTCAGGAAACTGTATCCCAAATAACTTAAAGGTTTGCACAGTCACATAAGGAAGGGCCTGAACTAGAAATATGATCTTGACTCCTGATCTAGTACTCTTTCCTCTCTTATATGTTTGGCAGAAATTCATGGTAAAAATAAAATCTAACTGAAAAATAGTTACATAGGTGGATATGTCTCCCAACAAAAAGCCTTCATTCACTTTGGCTAAGTGTAAATTAAGATAATTTATTAATTCAACAAATATTTACTGAATGACTGCTATGAGTACTAGTTATTATTCTAGGTACTGGTAATAGAATAGCGAATTAAAAAGACAGAAATCTCTCTCTCTTTTTCTCCCCCCACCACTACGTGTGTGTGTGTGTGTGTATATATATATGTATATGTAAATTTTTTTTTCTTTGAAAGAGCACATATAACCCCCTTAAAAGAGTAAAACTCACTGAAGTGTGGTAACAAGGAAGGTATGTAGCAAATAATAAATATCAATGCAACTGTTACCAAGTAACAGTTAGAAGTTCATTATTTACATGACCATAGAACAGATTGTAAAAGAGTTGTATTGCTTGCTAGTAAGTGATGAACCTCTTGGATTAGGCAGTCATTTTGCATACACAAATACAAGGAATTAAAGAAAAGATTAATTTTATGACCTTTTCAGGGTGAAAGCACTGTAGTGATTAAGAGATCTCATTTATTCAGCATCATTGGGAAGTAGCAGCTTCCATATATTTGAATTTCCTAGATTAAGAGATCCATTCATTCATTAATTTGACAAATATTTGTGGAGCACTTCTTATTTGCCAAGTCTTATTCTAGGGACAGAGATAAAGGAGAATACAAGAAAAATTTCCCCTGTGTGGTCATGCACTTAACAGATAAATAAATACATAGACAGATGTGATCAGGAAAAGTGCCATAAAGAAAATTAAAGGAGGTAAGAGTTTAGGGAGGGCTTGGAAAGGCACTTTATTAAATAGTTTGGTCATATGATGATTCTTCTCAGAATCAAAATACATTTTTATGAATATTTTACAAATATATTCCGTGCACATAGAAAAGTTCTTGTGAGGATTAGCCCAATATAAATATTTTGAAAGTATAGGTAATATTAGTGTTAATCAGCAATCAGAAGACAATTTAGTAATCACCATTAAAATAAATGTATGAATAGAGTGTTGCATCTGAAGAAGAGAAATACTCATATCTTCTTCCTACCTGAAGACCATACTCCTAAAATTCTAACAATGGTTTTCATTGCTCCAGAATTTGAACATGGCCTAACACACTTTTCTTACACTAGTCTTTGGCAAACTTCCAAGTCTCATACTTTTACATACTTTTCCCCTATGTGCTTTCTATGTCTATTAAGTACTGTTTGTAATAGATGTTACAGATTATTAAAAATTGGAGAAACAAAACATGTAGTGTACAGTCTCATGAAAGTGATAGAAAATAAACATGTTCTCAAATTCATAAACAAGATTACTATGGATAGTTGTGATGAAGATGTCATGGAGTAAAATTGGTCCAGTTGGGGGAGATGTGAGCAGGTACATGGAGAGGCAGTAGAAGCCCAAGAAGGAAGGAAGAGCAATGTGTAGGTATCTTTGGATAGCCTAACTAAAGATGGAGAGGACATCTATTGCCAAGACTCAGAGAGAAGAGAATGGAGGTATAGGTAAATTAGAGTGCAAAGGCTCTGAGTCAAAAGAGTTCATTATTTTACACAAGAAGAACTGAAGCCACTGTTGCTTGATCTCAGGAACCCAGTGGTTGATGTTATGAGGGGATTGGAGAGAAGCAAGTAGGAGCCAAATCATGAAGCACCTTGTAGGCTACAATAAAGACTTTGGAATATATTCAGAATGCAATGGGGAGCCATGGAAGATCTTAAGCAGGAGGATGAAGTAGTCGGGTTTGCATTTTAACACATTTTCATTGGCTCCTATGTAGAAAATGGATTTCAAGAGATGAAGATGGGATGCTGAGGAACCGCTGGCAGGATATTGTAAGAGTCAGGCTGAGAGATGGTGTAGACTTGACACAACACATAATTGCAAATAGACAGAATTTATGTCAGCATGAGAGCTTGTGACCTGTTCATAGAGTCCCTTTCATCTGAGCCCAAAACAGATACTGATTGAAAAGCAGAACTACAAAAGGAAAGTCCTTTCTTTTCATCTGTGACAGTTGCCTTGACATAAATTTTGTCTATTTGCAACTGTGTGCTATATCTATGCATTAAAGATCTCTAATAAGAACTTAATAATGCTAAACAGTCCATTCTGTCAATAAAAAAACACACATTCACAAATATTCAAGATGCGTTTGTGTCATAGTCAACAATACTCTGAATATATTGAACTCTATATATACATTAATGCATGGCATATATTAGAAACTAGGAATTGATGGGTTCTCATTATCAAAAGTTGAATGACTTTAGATTTATATGGAAGAAGAATGTAGATTTTGTGGTGCATCACACAGATCCTCTACTTCAGACCGAGGCAGTCGTTTGTCCAGCTGCTGGGAGTGTTGCTGGCTGATGACTTACAGCTGAGTTCCTCTCCAAGCCTTGTCCTAGGCCAAAGTGAGGCGTCTTGTCCAAGGTGCTGCCCTTTCCCTAGGAGCACCATATCTAATGACTTGTACATGAAAGACACTAGAAATTGGGATCTTCTTGCTTCAACTTAGGACCTTGAAGGACCCTCTTCTCTAGAATTTCCTGTTGGATTTGCTGAGGCCCTAAAGCAACTGCATCACAATTTCTTCTTTGACCAGTCCTGCTTTCCTTATTCCTTCACGAGCATTGTTAATGAAGAACACTTCCCAAGAAACTACCTCCATGTGAATATCCAGCTCAGAATCTGTTTCCCAAGGAAGCAGACCTAAGATTTTTTAAAAATAAGCATAGGTTTATGATAAGCCATCATAAGCTAATTGTGTAAAACAAAAATTTCTCATGGCTCCTTAGGATAACCTGACAGATTTGTCAGGAAATTTATTTCTTTTTCACATTTATAATTTGAATTCAATTAGACATTTTGAGCTACTAAGGCATTCTAATTAAAATAAGGAATTAGTATTATAAGCATATCTAGTACCACCAAAGGATATGACAGTATTTATTTATAATTTTGATGAAATGTGATATTTGTAGGCACTTTATCAAATTAGTAACTCATTTAAATTTTGACCCACATTGGAAAATTTGTGATTACATTTTGTATGACACCTGACAATGGTCTTGCGAAAACTTCCCTGATTGCAAATGTTTCTAGGAAGAAAGAGGTTAAGAGATTTTCTGCCTCTTGTTGTATTATGTGGTCTATATGTGCAGCCAGGAACTGCAGTTTTTACAGACCTTGTACTCTGGTTGGGTTATGATTTTTTTGCTAAGCATTTTAGTCCACTGTGTATAGTTGGAGCCAGCTGCAAATTGGGAGAAGAGTGGTCAGAGATTTAGCAACCTCCCCACATTCTCTATTAGCCCTGCCCATGCACGAGAATACAGTCAAAGTAAATATTTGCTAGGTAGGACAGCTTCAACTTGTATTCACTAGTCCTCTTCTATAACTGTTTCCTATACAGAAATTCTTGAATTTTTGAGTTATCACTGATTACCTTCACCCAGAAAGGGAATGAATCATGTCTTTTTCTGTTGAAAGATCCTACTTAATGAGATAAAAATGTCAAAAATTGTACTTTCTAGATCTAAGAAATAAGCATCACAGCAATGTGATTAGTATTATTGTCTTTAAGACACTTGAACATATTTTTCAATTTTACCTAAGGTCCCATGTGATTTAAAAGGAACCAGACTTTCATCATATCAGCAACTGCTCCTGGTCACAAGTATGTCCATCTACATGGTCTAAGTATGCTAGCTTTTAGAGTCACTAGCAAGTAATTAATCATAAGGTAATTCTGAGTAAAAAGTGACAGAAGTGGTTGAGTTTTCCCTAATCTTGAATGAACAAAAAAAGAAAACATTTATTTATTCAAACTTCAGTTTTGATGTTTGGACCTTTTGAAGTGTCTGATGCAAGACAATGTTTCCATATGCCTGAAAAAAAAGGGTTACTTTAGATGCTAATCTTGCCATGTTCAAATAAAACACAGGTGGAGAATCTGTATGTGTTTTGAGTATCATTATTGGTTTTGCATTCACTTGGAAATTACTACCAGTATGCAAGTTTGTTGCACTACTCAATTGTTCACTAGAATTTTCTGTAATACATGCTCAGAATTGACAATACAGTTAACAAACCTTGAGGAGGAATTCTATTGTGCACAATGCTCCAGACATCAAAGAGCTCTTTGGGGGGCACAGTGTAAATATACTCAACCTTCACCTAGGGTGTGATTAATGACTGGGCTTTGCATTTCATTGTTGTTTGCGTCACTAACATGAAAATAAAGCATTCACATTATTTTCCAAAGATCACAGAAAAGAACTTATTTTCTTGCTAAGATAAACTTTAATAAACATTTTTTAAGCTTGCTTATCTCAGAAAATTTACAGTATGGAATTTTAGAACAGTCACAAACAGAAATTATAATGAAGATTCATATTTAAGGTGGACATTTTTTTTTCTTACTGTGCCTTGTACTTCTACTGTATATGGCTTAGAAGGGAGAAATGGTACACAAAGTCTTTGAATGTCATCATTGCAAATCATATATACAGCAGTAGAAAATAGACTCTGGGGAATAATATTGCCGTGGTGGGAGAGAGGCAGCACAGGCCAAGTATTTAATTTATCTAACCTAAATCAAAATTTTAAGACTCTCTCATGAAAGAAGTATGTGTATTGCCCCCATTTCTAGTTCTTATTTTCAGTCTGGTTTGGGTCCTTGCCTCTCACTCAAATTGATGTTAAATACAAGGATCACAGTCTGAAAATTATTTGTTAAATAATTTAATAGACACTATAATGGATTTTTTAGTTTTCCAAATGCCATGTTATTTTTAATAATACATACTCATTTTTTGCATATATGTGTGTAAAATCTTTTAGAAAATGTATGGCATAACCTAGCAGGTCAGATTATGTTAGGTGGCAGCTCATGTTTTTTGAAATTTACCATTACGATCTTACATGGTATTTATTTATTTGGGATGAATAATAAGCTTCATTTCTCAAGGGCAATGCACTAGAAAATGTACATAAAATCTGGTCCGCTGATTTACCTAATAGATAATAAAAGAATATGGGCATCATAAAATTTTTAAAAGTGTAAATGAGGAGGTAATACGAGAGGTGGGATTTACAAATCCAAAAAGAGAAAGAAAGCTAATTGTAAACCACCTTCCATGGTATTACATTGGAAATAAAAACACAAAATCATTTAAATTAAAACAATTATGTTGGCTGCATTCAATCTTTTTTATTTTTATTTTTTAATCCCAAGAGTTGAAAATATAGCTAAATTCTTATGAAAATATTCATGTCTCTATTTAAATTATTTTGAAGTTAAATGTAATTTTTACTACTATTACTGAGCAGTAGGAACAATTAGAATAATTTTAGCAAGGTTGGATACTTGAATAATTAAAAGCACAAGATTAAGTTTAGAAGCATCATTATCTAAAATCAAACATTAGAATCCTTATAAAAGGGGTAGAGATGGAGAATAGCCAGAACCACATTTTTAGGTTTTTAGCCTCATTAATATCATATATTTCTAAGAACATATATAAAATCCAGTTATATTAAATATAAACTTCAAAGTTTCATGATATATCAATATTTGTTTCTTATAGAAAATAATAATTGAATAATATTATCTGTAATTATTACATTGTAGTACAACAGTTTCCCAAATTATTGTTTTCTTAATCATTTTTGAATAGGCAATGCATACAAATTATAAAAATTCAAATACATTGAAAAGTAAGATTTCCTCCCACCTTTCTTCCTGGGCCAACTATTATGATACTTTTCCCAGAGCAACTGTTTTTTGTTTTTGTTTTTGTTTTTTTTTTATGGTTTTTGTGGTTTATGAGATACCCTGAATATATTTATGTATTTCTCTTTCAATATTTGGAACATAATAGGCTTTCTAGACACACTGTTCTGCCATACTCAACATTACATAAAACCTTTAGCAGCAGCATAGGATTTCATAATTTATTCAATCGGTTCCAATGGATAGATATTTGAGGTTGTTTTCTTTTTTGTTCTGAGCATTACAAACAATGCTGAAATGAATATAATTGTACATATATCTTTAAATATCTATGAAATGATTCCTAGAAGATTAACTTCTGGTCAAAAGACAAATGGATTAATAATTTAACGAATGACTACAAATTACCATCCTGAGAGACTTTACCAATTTATATTTTCACAAGCAATACATGAGAGAGCCTGTTTCAAAAAACGTGGGTTGAAATAGTGTTTTACAATTTTTGAAATTAGCCAATTTGACAAGTAAAATGAAATATCATTGTAGCTTCAGATTGCATTTAAGTGTTTAGTATGGTTGAGATTGTTTTATGTTTATTTATGCTTAGATGTCACAGTATTTTCTCTTCTGGAAGCTGTATGTTCGCTTCCTACACTGTAAAAATTGAAAACTTAAAAATAGATTTATTTATCTGCAAAATTGGTGAATTATTTACAAACTTCTATTTCCCACTAGGTCCACATTTCCATTGCTTCACATGTCTTGTGGAGCTGGTTAAGTACCCTTTTGTTGCTTATTGAAGCAAAGAATGGAATCAGTTTTGAGTTTAGAAAGATGACTTATGGAAAATATATGTTCACCACAGTAGTATCTTATTTCAGGGGCTGAAAGAAAGATAATTCAATAATGAATAAATAATTACTTATTAAAATTCAAAGAACAGGGAAAAAGTATCCTTCTAATGACAATTAAATAATGTCTATACTTTATAGAGCACTATAAATATGAGATTACACTTGAATTTCTGAAAGTGCCAGTTTTAATGACTACCTGAATTTGATCATTATCATTGTTTCTTTTGTATGTCTTTGTTCAGATCTCATAGAGGCCATTAAATTTAATTACTTTCCCCTGAGGCTTGCTTGGTAAAGGTGCACGAAAAGGTGGGGCTTCTAAATTAGAAACAGATTCTCATGAATAAGGATGCCATTTATTTATTACAATTTGGAAAAAAGCAGCAGGTCTGAAAGCTGTCTACTTCAAGTTCTGGACAGGAATGATGGTATGAAGGAAAAAGCGTATCTAATTTTGAATTATATGCCTGAGGAACTTTTAGCCGGATCTATTCACCATTTCTTTGATATATTCTCTGAGCTTTTTTGGACAAATTTTACCAAAAAAAGATGCATAGAAGGCTTAAACCCCAACACATATCTATTGCTTCTTCCTGTTTCCTATCAATGTAACCCAGCATTTTTGAAGTTAATATTGTATATTATTAAATACTGAAAATAAGACAGAATAATATAAAATAAATCTTTTGACAATTCACACTTCTCTGCATTTTGTTATGTCAGAACATTAATATTAAAAAGTAAATGCTTATTTCTCACTTATATTTTAAAAATTTATATCACTTCTTTGATTTAATTTTTATATTTCCATGGCTATTCAATTATAAGACAAAAAAAAAACCCACCTGAAATATGTGCTAAATCATACCCCTTCTTTCTTCTAAACCTTTTCTCCAAAACCATCTTTTAAAATATTCTGACTATTGTGTATGCAGCAAAATTCCAGGTTAAAACAAGTGGTTTTTAGTTTGTTCTAGATATAAATCAACTATGACAACAACAAAAACATAAGACATACCTGTTTGGATTACTAGTCACATTTATCTGAGAGTATGAAGAAAATCCCAAGCCTCTGAATATGTTACAGGATCCAGGAAAAGAAAGAGAAAAATGAAATGGAACACAAGGAAATAATCTCTTGTGCATGAGAGTAACTATTAATATTAAAGGTATCTTCTCTTATGGAACTCTGTAATGAAGTATCTTTGATTATTTTGAAATTTTTCCTAGGAAATTTTATAAGACAATCTATAAAGAAATACTATATTCTATAATTTCCCACTAGACTCTAAGTATTGAGTATAAAGTGGGTACTCAATAAATATTTGCTGAATAAAAACAAAAATATATGCAGATGCTTTCTAAATTATCAAACTCAACTAGAATAAACAGGTAGACAACCAATGAAGAGATCCCATGGTAAGGTCATCTCCTATCAGAAAAGGACCTCTATCGTATTAAACATATATTGTGTTAAAAACCAAGTTGATAAAAGGAATAGCAGAATTGATTGGGGAGATGAGGGATAACAAAGAGCATTTAGGGAAAAGAAAAATATGGCAATAAGATGTCATGGTCTGTGGAGATCAAAGGACTTAGGTTTCAATTCTAGCTCTGCCATTTACCAGCTGTGCAGCCTTAGACAAGTTTCTTGTCTCCCTCATAGCCTGTATCCTTGTCTTTAAAATGCTTATAAAGTGCTACTACCTCATGAATGTGGCAAAGACATGTACTGATTGCCAAATATCCATATGACCCTGCCTCAACCCCTTTCAGCTGGGTGAACCTATATGAATAGCTCTGGAAAATGGGCTATAAGTGGAAGTGACGTGTGTTACTTCCTTGCAGAAAAACTAACGAGCCAGTGAGCAACACTCATTCACTCCTTTCTCTAATGTGGTGATAGGGAGGAAGCCCATTCCAGAAATGGAACTAAAGATGGCAGAACCCCAGGACCCTGTGTCATTGTATGGATCAGAACTCTCTGCCTTCTTCTCCTAAAAAGGGTTATGCACTCTGTATGAGGAATACATTTATTTATTTTCATATGAAGCCCTGAGAATTAGAGAATAATACAAAGAAGTTTTTGTTAGAATTAAATAATATAATTATTGTAAAAGCATCACGTTAGTAAACAGCACAATGTAAGGGACAATTCTTTAACTCAGTGTTTGATAAACTTTCTGTAAAAGGTCGGAAAGTAAATAGTTTAGGCTTTGTGTGCCATATGGTCTTTGTTGTAGCTACTCAACTGTGCCATTACAACACATGAAATGCCAGTACATTACCTGAAAGCAACCATAGAGTATGTAAAGAATGAGTGCTGCTGTGTTCCAATAAAACTTTATTTACAAAAACAGGTGGTGGGTTAGATTTGGCCCAAGGGCCATAATTTTCTGTCCTCTCTATCAGCTCAATGCCATTTGGTTATGATGATGAAGATGATGAAAGAAAAGGGTTAATTTGAATTATGTTGAATTCACATGCATTTATTTTATTTTTAAAGTTTTTAAATTTGTAATTATTATGGGTACATAATAGTTATATATCTTTATGGGGACATGTGATGTTTTGATACAGACATATAATGTGAATTAATCAAATCAGGGAAATTGGGGTATCTACCACCTCAGGCATATATCATTTATTGGTATTAGGAACATTCAAATTCCACTCTTTCAGTAATTTTAAAATATATCCTGACTTATTGTTGATTATAGTCACTTTGTTATACTGTCAAATATTGTTCATTCTGACTATATAAATATATTTTTGTATCCATTAATTATCTCCACTTTATCCCTCCCTCCCCGCCATCCTTCTCAGTCTCTGGTAACTGTCATTCTATTCTCTGTCTCCATAAGATCAATGTTTTTAATATTTAGATCACACATATCAGTGAGAACAGGCAAGATTTGTCTTTATGTGCCTGGCTTATTTCGCTTAACATAATGTTCTCCAGTTCCATCCATGTTGTTGCAGATGGCAGGATTTCATTCTTTTTGTGGCTATATAATATTTATTGTGTATATGTACCACAATTTATTTATCCATTCATCCATTAATAAACACTTAGGCTGATTCCATATCTTGGTTATTGTGAATACTGCTGCAATAAACATGGGAGTGCAGATACCTTTTTGACATACTAATTCCCATCCTTTGGATATATACCCAGCAGCAGGATCACTTGGTCACGTGGTTGTTCTATTTTTAGTGTTTTGAGGAAACTCCATACTGTTCTCCACAGTGGTTGCACTAATAGTGGTAGACCATAGTGGTCCCACCAACAGTGTATGAGATTTCCCCTTTCCTCACATCTGTGCCAACCTTCATTATTGCCTGTCCTTTTGATAAAAGCCATTTTAACTTAGGTGAGATGATATCTTATTGTAGTTTTGATTTGCATTTCTCTGATGACTAATGATATTGAGCATTTCTTCATACACCAGTTGGTCATTTGTATGTCTTCTTTTGAGAAACGTCTATTCAGATCCTTTGCTCATTTTTAATTGGATTATTTGATTTCTTCCTATTGAATTGTTAGAGCTTCCTATGTATTCTAGTTATTATTCCCTTGTCAGATGGGTAGTTTGCAAATATGTTCTCCCATTCTGTGGGTTGTCTTTTCCCTCTGTTGATTGTTTCCTTTGCTGTGCAGAAGTTTTTTAGCTTAATGTGATCCTATTTGTCCAATTTTGCTTTGGTTGCCTGTGCTTTGTGGGTATTACTCAAGAAATCATTGCCCAGGCAGTCCTGAAGCATTTCCCCAGTGTTTTATTTTAGTGGTGTCATAGGTACAGGTCTTAGATTTAAGTCTTTAATCCATTTTGATTTGACTTTTGCATATGGTGAGAGATAAGACTCTAGTTTCATTCTTCTGCATATGGATATCCAGGTTTCCTAGCACCACTTATTGAAGAGACCGTCCTTTCCCCACTGTATGTTCTTGGCACCTTTGTCAAAGATAAGTTCACTATAGATGTCTGGATTTATTCCTGGGTTCTCTATTCTGGTCCACTGGTCTATGTGTCTGTTTTTATGCCAGTACTATGCCATTTTGGTTATTATATCTCTGTAGGATAATTTGAAGTCCGGTAATATGATTCCTCTAGTTTTGTTCTTTTTGCTCAGGATGGCTTTGGCTTATTCTGGGTCTTTTGTGGTTCCATATAAATTTTAGGATTATTTTTTCTATATCTGTGAAGAATGTCATTGGTATTTTGATGGGGATTGCGTTGACTCTATAGATTGCTTTAGATAGTATGGACATTTTAACAATATTAATTTTTCCAATCCATGAGCATGGAATATCTTTCCATTTTTTGTGTGTCCTCTTTAATTTCTTTCATCAGTGTTTTATAATTTTCATTGTAGAGATCTTTCACTTCTTTGGTTAATTCCTAGGTATTTTATTTTATTTGTAGCTATTGTCAGTGGGATTACATTCTTGGTTCCTTTTTCAGATTGTTTACTGTTGGCATATAGAAATGCTACTGATTTTTGTATATTGATTTTGTATCCTGCAACTTTACTGAATTTGTTTATCACTTCTAATAGTTTTTTTGTGGAATATTTAGGTTTCTCTAGATATAAGATCATATCTTCTGCAAATAAAGGATGATTTGACTTCTTTCTTTCCATTTGGATGCCATTTACTTCTTTCCCTTGTATGATTGCTCTAGCTAGAACTTCTAGTGCTATGTTGAATAACAGTGGTGAAAGTGGGCATCTTTGTCTTGTTCCAGATCTTAGAAGAAAGGCTTTCAGTTTTTTCCCATTCAATATGATACTAGTTGTGGATCTGCTATGTATAGCTTTTATCATGTTGAGGTAAGTTCCTTCTATATCTAATTCTTTGAGTTTTTATTATGAAGGGATGTTGAATTTTACTGGACAATTTTCACATCAATTGAAATGATCACATGCATTTTGTCCTTCATTCTGTTGATATGATATATCACACTGATTGATTTGCATATGTTGAACCATCCTTGCATCCTTGGAATGAATCCCGCTAGATTATGATGCATAATCTTTTTAAAGTGTTGTTGGATTTGGTTTGCTAGCATTTTGTTAAGGATTTTTGCATATATGTTCATCAAAGATATTGGCCTATAGTTGTCTTTTTTTGTTGTGTCTTTGTCTGGTTTTGGTATCAGGGTGATGCAGGCCTCAAAGAGTAAGTTTGGGAGTATTCCCTCCTCCTTGATTTTTTGGAATAGTTTAAGTAGGATTGGTATTAATTCTTCTTTGAATGATTGGTAGAATTCAGCAGTGTAGGCATCGGGTCCTGGGCTTTTCTTTGATGAGACACTTTTTATTACTGCTTCTATCTTGTTATATGTTATTGGTATATTCAGGTTTTGCATTTCTTCCTGGTTCAATCTGGGTAGGTTGTATGTGTCTAGGAATTTATCCATTTATTCTAGCTTTTCCAATTTATTGGCATGTGGTTGCTCATAGTGGTCTCTAATGATCCTTTGGATTTCTGCAGTATCAGTTGTAATGTCTCCTTTTTCATTGCTGTTTTTACTTATTTGGGTCTACTCTCGTTTTTTCTTAGTTCGTCTGCTAAAGGTGTGTCAATTTTGTTTATCTTTTCAAAAAAAGCACCTTTTTGTTTTGTTAATATTTTGTATTTTTTGTTTCAATTTCATTTATTTCTGCTTTGATCCTTATTAATTCTTTCTTCTACTAATTTTGGGTTTGTTTTGCTTTTGTTTTTCTATTTTGTTAAGATGCATCATTAGGTTGTTTATTTGAAGACTTTCTACTTTTTTGATGTAGGAACCTATTGTTATAAACTTTTCTGTTATTACTGCTTTTGCTGTATCCCATAGGGTTTTGTATGTTGTGTTTTCATTTTCACTTATTTTGAGAATTTTTAAAATTTCCTTCTTAATCTCTTCCTTGACCCACTGGTCACTCAAGAGCATATTGTTTGATTTGCATGTGTTTGTATATTTTCCAATATTCCTCTTGTTATTGCTTTCTAGTTTTATTCCATTATAGTCAGAGAAAATAACAAGAGGAATATTGGAAAATATACAAACACATGCAAATCAAACAATATGCTCTTGAGTGACCAGTGGGTCAAGGAAGAGATTTCAATTTTTTTGAATTTTTTGAGACTTGTTTTGTAGCCTAACATATGGTTTATCCTTGAGAATGATCCATGAGCTGAGGAGAAGAATGTGTATCTGCATCTCTCGGATAAAACATTCTGTAAATATCTATTAGGTCCATTTGGTCTCTAGTGCAGATTGATTCCAATGTTTCTTTGTTAATTTTCTGTCTGGATGATCTGTCCAATGCTGAAAGTAAAGTGTTGAGGTCTCCAGTGATTATTGTCCTGGGGTCTATGTCTCTCTTTAGCCCCGATAATATTTTCTTTATATGTCTGGGTGCTCCAGTGTTGGGTGCATATATATTTAGAATTGTTATATCCTCTTCCTCAATTGATCCCTTTGTATAATAACCTTCTTTGTCTTTTTTTACAGTTTTTGTCTTGAAATCTATTTTATCTGATAGAAGTACAGCTACTCCTGATCTTTTTTTTGGTTTCCATTTGCACAGAATATCTTTTCCATGCCTTTATTTTCAGTCTATGTGTATTTTTATAGGTGCAGTGTGTTTCTTGCAGACAAAATATGATTGAGTCTTAGTTTTTTATCCACTCAGCCACTCTGTGTCTTTTGAGTGGAGTGTTTAGTCCATTCACATTCAATGTTATTATTGATAGGTAAGGACTTACTACTACCATTTTGATATTGGATTTCTTGCTGTTTTGTGATCCTCACTTTCTTTCTTACATTCTTCCTGTCTTCCTTTGTCAAAAGTGATTTTCTCTGATAGTGTGATTTAATTTCTTGCTTTTTGTTTTATCTGTTGTTGATTGTTTGATTTGAGGTTACCATGATGCTTGCAAAAGAAATTTATAACCAATTATTTTAAACATATGACAACTCTGCTTACAAATAAACAAATAAACAAGCAAAGACAAATGTAACAAAAATTCTACCCTTTAACTCCATCACCCCCACTTTTTAACTTTTTGTCATTTCAATCCATATCTTTTTTTCCTAGACTGTCTTTCAAAAAGTTGTCATAGTTATTGTTGATAGGTTTGTCTTTTGGTCTTCTTAGTCAAGATATAAGTGGTCTACGCACCACAATCACAGCAATGGTGTATTTTGCATTTGTGTTCTTACTGTTACCAGGGAGATGCATACTTCCAGATGTACTTCATGCCACTCTCTCCTGGCCTGTAAGGTTTCCACTGAGAAGTCTGCTGCCAGATGTGTCAGAGCTCCTTTATATGTTATTTTTTTTCTTTTTTCTTGCTTCCTGTAGGACTTTTTCTTTATCCAGGACCTTTGGGAGTTTAATTATTAAATGCCTTGAGGTGGTCTTGTTTGGGTTAAATCTGCTCGGTGTTCTATGACCTTCTTTTACCTGAATACTGATATCTTTCTCTAGGTTTGGAAAGTTCTCTGTTATTATTTCTTTGAATAAACTTTCTATTTCAGTCTCTTTCTCTACCTCCTCTTTAAGACCAATAACTCTTAGATTTGCCCTTTTGAAGGTATTTTCTAGATCCTGTAAGTGTGCTTCAGTCTCTTTTATAATTTTTTTTTCCTCTTCTGACTGTATATTTTCAAATAGCCTGTTTTCAAGCTCTCTAATTCTTTCTTCTGCTTCGTTAATTCTGCTATTAAGAGACTCTCATGGATTTCTCAGTTTGTCAATTGAATTTGTAAGCTCCAGAGTTTCTGCTTGATTTTTTAAACTATTTTAACCTCTTTGTTAAATTTCTCTGACAGACTTCGAAATTCCTTTTCTGTGTTGTCTTGAGGTTCATTGAGCTTCTTCAGGACAGCTATTTTAAATTTTTTGTCTGAAAGATCACATATCTCCATTGCTCTAAGATTGCTCACTGGTACCTTATTTAGTTCGTTTGGTGAGTTCATATTTTCCTGGGTGTTCTTGATGCTTCTGGATGTTCACTGATGTCCAGGCATTGGAGAATTAGGTATTTAATTTAATCTTCACAGTCTGGGCTTGTTTGAACCCATCCTTCTTGAGAAGGCTTTCTAGGAATTCAAAGGCAATTTAGTTGTGATCTAAGTCTTTGGTCACTGCAGCCATATCAGCACTGGGGGTGCCCCTAGCCTAGTAATGCTGTGACTCTTGCAGACTCCTGGTGGTACCACCTTGGTGGACTTGGATAAGATATAGGAGAATTTCTTGAATTACTAGGCAAAGTCTCTCACTCTCTTCCCTCACTTTTTGTGCTGGGCTGCTGGACTTTAGGGAGGAGTGATGTAGGCACTTCCTAGTGACCACCAGCACCAGGTCACACCTGAAGCCAGCCCATTCTCACTGAAAGCCAGTGGTGACTGCTGCCTGGCTACCTGTGATATTTATTCAAAGCCCAAGGGCCCTTTAGTCAGCAGGTAGTGAAACCTGCCAGGACTGGGACCTTTCCTTCAAGGCAGCACGTTTCCTTCTGGCCCAGAGTGGGTCTAGAAATGCCTTCCAGGAACTAAGCCCTGAACTCAGGGGCTTCAGGGGTCTGCTTGGTGCTTTATTTTACTGTGGCTGAGCTGGTGCCCAAGTTGCAAAACAATGACCTCTGAACTTTTCCCTTCCTTTCCCCAAGTGGAAGAAGACTCCCTGAACCACATTGCCTATAGTCGGGGGGGAGGGGGACACAGGCACTGGCTTGGCTCCCACTGCTGGTATCTACCTGGGTTATATGCACCCCAAGTCCACTGGCTCTGAGCCAGCACAGCCATGAGTATTGCCCAAGGACTGAAGCTTGTTGTGGCCTGACTGTCTTAACAAATTCATTCCAGGTCCAAGGCTGCTTCTAATCAGGCAGTGGTGGAGCTAGCTAGAATTTGGGTTTCAGGGAAGAGGATTTCTCTCTGGCTAGGCGGATCTAAATGCTCCCTTCATGGGCACTGGGAGAATTCTGCCCTGTGCTGTATTCCCCAGTGCCAGGGCGGCCCTGAGTTTCAGTTCAAAGCCCCACAATCACTTCACTCTCCCTCCCCTAGGTACACAGATTCTCTCTCTACTTGGGGTGGTGGTGCTGCACTGCCAGGGATGGGGGGATGGGGGAGGAGTGGCATAGGCAATGCAAGATTATCTTTTCTGCCCTCTTCAGCACCTCTTTCCTTGATATAATGTTAAAACTAGGTAGTATGATCACTCACTTGAGTTTTGGGTCTTCTGAAGGTGCTTACTTTTGTGGATAGTTGTTGAATTTGGTGTTTTTGTGGAGGGACTATCACTGGAGGTTTCTCTTTGGCCATCTTGCTCTGCCCCCTCCACATGTATTTAGAGAGCATACAAATGTGCTTGGAACTCTGTTCTTTGCTATAGAAAATAAATTTATGAATATTGAGCATTTTCTTTGTGGCAAGAAATCTGTCAAATTCTTTATATGCATACGTAATTGCATTTAATTTTTATAGGTTGGAATTTTGTAGCCAAGGATCTTGAGACCCAAAGAAATTAACTGAGGAATGCAAGTTTACACTGTTAGTAGTTCTCAAATATAGGTTTAGAATCCAGTTCTATTTGACTCCAAGTTCTGAGCTTTGTCCATGTTCTTGTAACTGTTAAATTGAATAATCAAACCCAGATTGTAATCAAAAAGACATTTTTCTCCTCATAATTATGTCTTCATACCCAGTCTATGGGGCCATTATTTTCTTCTCATGCGATAAAATTTGGGCAGATGGCCCAGAAAGCTTATCTCTTCACGCTAAGATAATAATAATGTTTAAAAAAATCCTCTGATCACTTTAGTCTCTCAAATGGTCTGAGTTCGGTAATTAATATATCCTGTCCTGTCTAGTATAATAATAAAACCTCTGAACTTCACTCAAAGTGAAATCTTTTCCTCAACCTAGTTCAGGCCTGTTAAGGATAGAAAATGTGCATTTGGAAAGGAGACAGTGGGGACAAAGGGGGGCAGGGGACACTTCTTTCCTTTTTACTTTCTCAGCTCCTTCTCACCATCCCCAATACCTCTTTTGCTAAAAAAAAAAAAAAAAAAAAAAAAGGGCAGACTCTTTCTGCTGGGAGTGAGGGGATATATTTCCTGAATATATTTCTTGCTACTCCCTTACCTCTGTCCGGCCTCCTTCTGCCAATGTGTGCGCCTCCCTCCAGGTGATTGCACGGGATCTAAAACAACTCCAGTGTTCTCTCTCCTCCTCCCTTCCTCTCATAAGCCTGGTACTTATGGCCCAAATCAGGGGTTCTCAAGCTATAGGGATCTGTTTAAGGTACTTCTCATTGGACTTGAGGAGACATGGAAGAGCCCCTTACTCCCTGTAACTCTCTCCAGTCTCCAACTCCTGGCTGCTTCACCTTCTAAAATTCACAAAAGCAGTATTCAAACCACCTCCTCAGTTGTCTCTCCCTAGTTGGTCAAACACCTCCCTGTGTAATGTGGGAGAAATTAGTGTCTATTATTCTAGGGCAGCTGTAAAAACTTTTTAACAGGCTCATGTAAAAACCTAAAATACTTTATTTTTCCTAAAGGCACTTGCAGTATAGTTGTGAATACAAAACTAAGACTCCAGAAATATTTACAAGATATTTATGGATCAGCAGGAACTTAGGGGTCGATAAATTCATTCTTAGCTGAGTTGCTGAATATTTACTTCGTGTCTAATATTGGTAAAGTGCTAGGCTAGGCCTAAAGGAAGACTGAAACCAAATGCAGATCAACCAAATGAAATGCCATTTCTGGTACTCCTTGAATCTCTCTGGTTTGGGAGAATTTACTACCCCTTTGATAGTCCTATTTCTGTTGTTTTTTTAAAATCTTGGGGTCTCCCTGTTTTTTTTCAGATGAATACACCTGCATGGCAGAGCAATATCAGTCTTTAAAGGTTAGAAAACATTACAGAATTCAAATGTTGAAGCCAAGGCTTACAATCCCTTTCATTGTTCTTTCTTTGAACTTTCCATCATTTGTTCTTTTAATAGTTCCTTTTATGACGTATGTAACAAGGGTGCATGTCACTACCCTAATTGCACTCAGGTACAAAGGCTAAAGCATTTTTTAGAGACCACCCTTACTACTTTGGGTAAAAAAGGACTGATCCTACACTTCCGGGAGCTTCTACCTATCTTGGGTTATCTCTTCATGCGGACTTTGCATCTTTGCACGTGATCTTTGCAGCTCCAGTTCCTTATCCCCGGCTTTCTTGATTTATATCAACACCACATCTGTTGCTACCTAACACACCAAAATTTTGATTTTCAGGTAATAAATATCTTTTAAATGAATAGCTAATGAATACAAAAGTAAGGAAAATTTACAGGACATTGGAAAGTAGGATATGATAAAGTGGAGCTAAAGTGCTGGCTGCCTGCTATGAAAATACGAAAATATGCCATATCATAGTAGTAATGGGAAAATGCAAAAATAAACATCAGTATTATTACACCACAACTAGACTGACACAAATTTAGAAGTCTGCTAATAATAACTAGATGAGGGTGTGAAGTAAAAAGTCCTCTTTACTTCTAGTAGGAGTGTAAATTGGCAAAGTTACTTTAAAGAACAATTTGGCAATATCTAGTGAATGTAAAAATGGCTGACCCTGTGGTTCAGCAATTTCTCTCTTAGTTGTATGCCATAAAGATAAGTTCTAATATGTGCACAAAGAGATCTGTAAAAATAATATCTTAGCAGCATTGTTCATGACTGAAAAAACAAACAACAACAACAAAACTGAGACCAGCCTAATGCCCATGATAGAATAGATTTTAAAATGTGGTATACTTATACATTGGGGTACTATACAGAAATGGCAATAAATGAACCAGATTGAATAATACAAAAGAGAATGATTTCACAAATATAAATTTGAATGCATAAAGCAAATTGTAGAAGAATATATGAAGTTTAAAAATAAGTAGAAAGGTACTGTATTTTGTTTAGATTAGACATACGTATGTAGGAAATGTATAAAGAAATGTATGATATAATGAAACTTTGGTAACCACAGAAAAAACTAAAAAATAGTCAATTAAGGGAGGGAGGGAGTAAATAGAGGGAGGCATGGCAAATGAAAGCAGGAGTAGAAGTAAACTTTAACTATATACTATTTATATTTTTAATTATAAACTATGTGACTATGTTACTATTCAAAAATGCATGGAAATGATTAGTGACTAAATTCAGGATAGTGGAGAAAAAAGAGAATGTGAGTGGATGGAGTGAGATATAAAGAAGACCACAATTGTATTTATAAGCGTTTAATTTATTAAGCTGAATGATGAATATATATTATTTATCATTCTTTATATCTTTTGCAAATCTGACACGTAATATTTTAAAATAAAGCCTTAGCTTTCAAAAACATTGTTTCTACTAAGGGCTTGACAATCCAAATTTGGAAGTCAACAACTAAGCATTGACCTTTCAGTCTTTGTAATTTTACCATAGTAATCTCAATTTGTATCAAGGAAGTGTGGATGACTCTAACTATGGGTAAAGCAAATTAACAGGAAGTACAAAATGTGGAAGAGAAAAACAGATTAATATTTATGGATTTATTTTATCCTGTTTACACATCCTTCACTGTCCTTGACACTCTTGACTTTGATATTTCTTAACTCTCAACTCCAGAATTAAACAGATTTTTAAAGATGTTACCTCCAATGATAGTGTTTGTTATCTCTGTGTTCATCTATTTGTCATAAAGATGATCCAATATTCTATTTATGTAAATATAGCCTTGATTTTATACTAATATATGTTATATTACAAAATGAAACTTGAGGTCATAAAACTAAGCTTTGATTCACCCTTTTAGAGTTTGATTTTGGTGGGTCAATTTTTTTCTTCAAACGTTAGCTTCTTTATCTTTAGAATGTATAGAAGCCTAATGCAAAAAATCCTTTGTGAGTATTATATCAAATTGAAATACTAATAGTAAATTAAAACTGACAATGTATATAAAGCAACTTAACTTAGTGTCTGGAACAAAATAAATGTTCAAAAATCAACCATTCCATCTGGCAATAAAAGGAAAAAGAAATATTGCCATGGAAGGGAAGGAGGCAGCTAACTCACCCAAGCAAATATGCCTATATTTGTCACCATTCTGGAAGTTCTTGAGGTCTCAGGAATATTATTATCACTTTCTAGTACTTAGGTATAGTGCTATGAATGAAGAAGTTAGAAGATATTGGGTAACTATGTGCATATTCTAGGCATATTTACATGTTTTAGTAATACATTTCAGATGAGATAATTTTCAAAATCTTTTGTCAATGTCTTCTAAAACTAATTTACAGAACAAAGAAATTAAAAATTCCAAAACAAATTAAAAGCCCAATTAGTTAACAGTTTCACAAAATTGTATTATAGCTCATTTTTAATATGTATATATATGTGCTTTTCCTGACATATATGTAAACTAATTTTTCATATAATAATAAGCATTAATGTATATGTATATCAAAATATGAAATATATAAAATAAGCACACCTATACAAACACATTTGTGTAGATACATACATACATGCATAAATGAAAGTATGAATATAAAAAAATATATATAAATTAGGGAGAGAGCCTTTGCCCTATGAGAAAGTTCAAAATGTTATTTCTTTAAACTGTAGTTCCTTTTGCAATTGTTTAATACACAATTTCTAAGGTCAAGTCTTGCATAAAGTGAGTTAAGCACCATATTTCTTAGGTGTTATAATTAATAAGATGAATTTAATTTGTGGTAAAAAGAGTAAGTTGAAAGAAACTCAGGTCTATACATTAAGCTTTCATTTAAAAAATATTTGACAGAAACTCTATAAGAAATTAAAAATGACAAGTTATTTTCTCTTGAATTTTTCTTTTTGGGTGAACAAATACTAATGTCTTATACTTAATGTCCACATTGAAATAATTCAAACCTAATATTTCAGGATGAAGTAAAATCTTTAAGTGGTGTTTCCACTGTAAGACACCAGAGATTAAGAAAAAAAAAACTTCGTAACCTGGTATCTGCTGAGAGTATATTTTAACCCCATAGCTCATGATGCATTTCCCCTATCCTGGCAAACAGGTAGTGGTGCTACTTTTGTTCTTAGCATATAGTCAGCTTCTTTTCAAATACAGTCATATATTGAATGTACTGACCCCCTGCCATAGTGAATTCCACAGGCAGGAGCTCCATGCTATGAAAAGTGGTATTCCACTAGAGGTGTTCATGAAGAAAGCAAAAGTCTCTCAAATTAATTTCTCAAAATGCCCTAAGCCTCAGCCATCTCCCCTCCAATGTTCTTTGCAGCTACTTAACACTTCTGGACTAGTTGAGCCTGAGTGAGTTGGCTGCCTCCCCCTATGGCAATATTTCCTTTTCAAAGGGTAGTTGCCATGGTTGTATAATTTTGTGCAGGGAATGGGAGCCTCAGTGGTTGACCAAGCTGTGCAGAAAAAGATAACAAGCACAACTACAAGTTAAGCTGAGGAAAACTTTGCCAAACTCTCAGTGGAAAGTGGAAGAAAGAGTGCTTTCTACATTGAAAATGTCTTGCATTTTTAAACATCATTGAACTATAAGGACTCAGGACACCTAACGGGTTTTATTCAATTTTGTTAGATCTGTCAATCTCCTAGTGAGCATATGGGAAACAGGAGCATGTAGACAAAATTAGTACAATGTTGAGAAACATTGGAATGGACTAAAAATTCTGGCTCATTTACTGTTACACCTTGGATCATGTAAATTATTGTTACCTTTTAGAGCCTCCTTTTGCTCTAGGTTGACGCACCATCATTCATCATGATATTCCCATTACTATCCTCTATCTCTAGTGTCAGGCAATTCCCTCCACCTAGAACTTTCTCTCAAAATCCTACACATGAGCAAAATTTTGGACTCAAATATCCTATGATATTCTTACTAATAAAATAGTAAAATTCTGACTGGCTAAAGGTATTATTGGATAGACTTAAATATGGGGGAAGAATTTCTCAACAGCAGGACCTGTATATACTGAGCAACCTACTGTCAAGTACTTTGCTAAGTGCTGTTGCTTACATTGTCTCAATTAATCCTCTTGAAAAACATGTTAGTTTACTACCCAATTTACCTTATTTCTTAGTAAAATATTTCCAATTTTGTTCAAGGTTTCCCTGTTTCCAGCTAAAATTCCTAGCTCTGTTGCATCAAGTAATGGTCATATGACAGAGTTCTGGCCAATGAGATGGAGAAGAAAGTCTCTGAGGGAAGGCTTCCTTTCAGAAATTTACCTTCAGAAATAAAAAGGGTAAATCTTTGTGAAGGTAAGGGTTTGTCTTTTGTTCTTAGCTCTTATATTCCTTCTTCTCAACTGGGACAATAATGTGATGGTGACATCAGCGAGAGAAGTGGCCATCTTTGACCAAACCACACAATAAAGAGGTCGGCGGAGAAAAATAAACTAAACTTGAATTTTGGATGATGTTTTTGAACATTTCGAGAGGCCCTGAACTCTCTACCTCAGCATTTTTATTAAATGAAAATATAACCCTACTTAAGTCATTTTTGGTCAAGCATTCTGCTATTCCCAGTTTAATGCAATCATTATTTATGCACACATTGTAAGAACTCTCTAAGCTGTGTGGTAATATCTCACACTCTGGGAGTAAGAAGAGAAAGTAGGGTTTGGAGCTCTCTTTGTAACTTCAAATCCCATTCTCTTTTCACTTACTTGTTAATGGTCTTATATAGCTTAACATTTTTATTAATGATTTAAATGAAGAGATAGAAGAGTCAGCCATCAGATTTGCAGTTTCCCAAAGCTTGAATGATAGCTAATGTACTACAATCTGAGACTGCAACTGTCTTGACATATTGGATTTCCTGTGTCAAGCTTTTCACTATTGGTTGAATTTTTATTCAAACAATTCATGATTTGATAAGCTTATTAGAATCCAAGTGGAGATATCAAGTAGACAGTTGGATATGGTAGTCAGGCATTCAGAAGAGAGATCTGGTATAAATTTATTTACCAATGGCATATAGATATTTTACACCATATGACTGGATGAAATTGCAAAGGAAAAGAAAGTATATAGAAAAGGGAATAGGGCCGAAAGTATATAGAAAAGGAAATAGGGCCAGGTGCGGTGGCTCACTCCTGTAATCCTAGCACTTTGGGAGGCCAAGGCATGAGGATCACTTGAGGCTAGGAGGTCGAGACCAGCCTGAGCAATGTAGTGAGACCCTGTGTCCACACACACACACACACGCACACACACACACAAACACAAAAATAGAAAAATTAGCCAGGTATGGAGGCACGTGCCTGTGGTCCTGGCTACTTGGGAGACTGAGGCAGGAGGATGGCTTGAGCCCA
This sequence comes from Daubentonia madagascariensis, assembly GCA_023783475.1. NCBI lineage: Eukaryota > Metazoa > Chordata > Mammalia > Primates > Daubentoniidae > Daubentonia > Daubentonia madagascariensis. Next base: position 43,283,714 of record JAKFHU010000600.1, on the reverse strand, counting down.
CAATTTTGAGGTTGCAGTGAGCAATGATGACGCCACTACACTGTAGCCTGAGCACAGAGTGAGAACCTGTCTGGAAAAAAAAAAAAAAGAATGTTGGTAGTGTGACCATCCATCCTAATACACTTACGGTGGTACTTTCAGTTTGTAGATGTTGTCTTGGTTTAAATAATAATAATGTCCCCTTTTGTTCTTCAGTGTCAGTTTGGATGATAAGTTATATGATCGTCGCTAGTCATTGATGATTTTTGCAAGGGCGGTTTCAGTGGAATTCTGTGAGCAGAAGTCTGATTGGAGTGTATGTAAGAACAAGGGAGGAGGGAGTAGGAGATGGCAAAGGTGCAGAAAACCTCTCGCTACAAAAGGATTGCGGAGCAATGGGATGAAAGCTGGAACGAGAGTAAAACTGTGCAATTGTGCAGCAAAGGGATTCAGCTGGTAGTGTAAAATTATTGATGAAAGAGAGAGAAGGAAAAAGTCCTAAAGTAATTGAGAAGGAATTGGACCTATGTGTAGTGGAGAGATTGGCGTAGAGTAGACAAAAATTGGGATACCTTTCTGGACAATGTTTCAAGAATATTTATACAATCAACAGCCTGTAAAGAGAGAGAGACTTTCCTCATAGCAAAGGACAGGTTTGCTTACAGCGTTGGAAGACAGAGATAGCGTCTTTCTCCAAAGAATAGGAAAGGCGTGTTTACTGTCCTTATAAAAATTTGAATTCCCCAAGATCAGGGTTCCCCTCCTGTAAAAGAATCTACTGCATGTTCAGGGGTCATATTCCCTTTCTGTGTTGCCTCTAGGAATTGGGGCTTAGAGAACTGGCACAAAAATTTTGACACTCTGGCTATTGTTGTTGCTGTGGCTAATAAACTGTTCTACATCTCTGATCCAGGGATTATGTGTCTTCTACCACTATCCATGAATCTTGGGGAGCAACTTGTTTTCTTGGAAGTAGGGTTAAATCTCTGACCCTTCACAGTTCTTGACAATAAGATCTTAGATAATCTAGGATAATAAACATTACAATTGTTTATTTTATTATTTTACTAAAAATTATTACAAGTTTTATGTTTTTTGCTATATATAAGATTTAAGTTTTTATATAATCAAATATATCAATCTAATCTTTTATAACTTGTGTGTTTCATGGCTTCCTTAGAAAAATTTTATTCATCCTTTTATAGATAAATAAGACCTTCCTTTGTTTTCTTTTAGTACTTACCTTTTATACTTAATTTTTAAAGGTAAGATCTTGAATCCACATGAAATACATTATTGTTTTTTTGTAAGCTATAAGGTTTTTTCTGCAAGTGTGTAGGTAGAATTATCTCAACACCATCTTTACCTGAGGCTGTGAAATGTCTTTTTTATAGTATATTAAATACCTTGTTTGAAAATTTTTATGCTATGGATTCTTGAGGTTCGTGTGTGTGTGTGTGTGTGTGTGTGTGTGTGTATGTGTGTGTATATATATGTATAAATATATGTGTATATGAATATATATAATCCTTTCTTTAAACATGTTTAGTTAGTGCCTGCTGTGTACTAAACACTGTGAAATGCACTATTCCATAGTGGTTAACAAAATGGACATAGTTCCTGTTCTCATGAAAATTAGAGCCTAGCTGAAAAAATAAATACTAAAAAAGTCATCAAATAATTATATAATTTAAAAGTGTGCAAAGTGCTGTGAAGGAAATAAAATAGATACTTTGACAGAATATTGAGGTAGGAAAGAAAGCTATAAATGTAGGTCTCCTCTGAGGAAGATACCATTTCAGCCTACACCCATAGTATAACACTTGAGCATTATAAAGTATGGATGGAAGAGTGTTCTAAGCTGATAGAACAGCATGCTCATAGATAAAAGTTGTTTCAGAAAAGGGTTGTACAATGGTTTTTGTTCACCAACCAATAAAGTCTGCCATGTAGGGGTTGACATTTGGATTAACTAAATTCAAGTCAACCAATTATACCATATATCTATGGAGTTGATATATTTTCAAAAAGTAAATATTTACTTATTTTTAGAGTTAAATTCAAATCATTTTATGTGTGGTAGTGGTCATTGTGATTGTCATCTCAATATCTACTCTATTTGAACTAATCAATCTAATCTAATCCACTCTTCTTGCTAGAAATTGGTTTTAGGTATGTATTCAAATCTGGAAAATAAGATGTGAAGAGATATTTACTAGGTAACTTTTGTAAAAAAAATTTCCAGCTCCCAAGAAGAACTTATAAAACTAGAAGGATTCTTTATGCTTAGGAGATTGAATATAACTTTTGAATTCTTGCAGGTGCTTATTGTCAGCTTAAGGATAAGTCAATAGGTGGGACAGCAGAACAAGGAGTATTGCAGAAAGCAGAATAGCAGGCCAGAGCCCTGATATATGGTGCCTGGAGCCTGCCAAACTTTTGGGCTTATTTTTAATTTCAGTAATGCATTTTTAAAGTTAAATCATTTTAAACTGAGATTTTTCTGGTTTTATAGCTAAAAGCATTCTGATAGTTATTGTCACATTAGCTCAAGTCTGGGGCCTGAAAAGTGGGAGAGGCTTATCAGAGAAAAGTAGCTGATGGCTTCAAAACTCCCACTCTTCTTGGCCCAAAACAAACATATCTAGATAATATTTCTTGAAATTATTTGATAACAATTGTGGAATTTCAATGCTTTTTGTCTACTACCATCTTTTGGTAGTCTTCACTATTATATAATTGAATTTTATTCCCTATTTCTACTTCTTAAGTGTGCATGGCAAGGCATTGTTGGGCATCACAGCCTCAAAGGCACATCCTTCCACTCTCCCATGCTTAAGCTCGGAAATGAAGTAGTCCTAAAGTAGTCCTATAGTGAAGTCAAGTTCACTATAGAACTGGGACTTACAGGGGAGAGTAAGATCAAGATGAGGTACACAATATTGAATCTTTCCTTTTATGTACTCTTGTCCTGTACCTTTATACCCCAATATCTGTTTTCTCCTTGTGCTTGTTGCTGGGTGGGAATTTGTGTTGTTTTTATCACCATTATCAATTGCCTGGCCACAAACACAGTCTAGCACTATTTTTATGTACTTTTTGTTATACTTGATACCGAGACTTTTTTCTAGTGTTAGGGTTTATCAGGAGAATAGATGTCTCCTTTTCCACGTGCCCTCTCTCTTAGGGTTGTTTTCTGTCCTGCATAGCGATAGGGGTGCAGCAAGAATACCTATTGTATATTATATTGTATTATGCATATTATCTCATATTTAACATGCATATTATATTGTATTTTCATATTTTTATATTAAAAATATATACTGCCTATTATTTCAACCCATTACTGTTCTTTGGAAGAAATAATTTCTTACTACATATGACAAATTTTTGACCTGTACATTTACGTTTTTCATGAACTTTAGTTTTAATTCAATTAGATGAAAACATAAATTTACCATCAATAGAAATTTCTAGACACATGAACAAAAAAGATTATCCCACAATTTGTTTTGTTGCCTTCTAAGACATTTTCAGAAATCCAACGTCACAATTATCTGACTGGACAAATCAAACTTTTTGATATATCACTGTCTTTATGTTATGAAATTTCAACTGGTTTAGTTGAACATGGAACTTGTCACTAAGATGACACATGCTGGGGGTTTTTGTTACCCATGGAATTTAATTAGTGTGTCTGAGTGCTAAGGAAAGGGAGAATGAAGTCATAGGTGGCTGACAAGGCACGTTACATGTGGTGATTACTAATAGCTGTTAGGTATACATGGGATAGAAGTAGTAAACAATTGAATATTAAGTTTTTTCATTTGAATTATTACATTTTGAGTGCTCCAAATTTTATAACTAAAAATTTTGGAGACCTAGTGGAACCTCTCTGTCTTACAAATTGAGAAAGAAAGGCTCAGGGAGAAAAATATTTTCTCTAGTTAAGTAATGAGGAACAAAAAGTAAAATTAATTTTCTCTTAATTGCCAATGTGCTAATGAAAAAACAGCATATAACCATGTTTTTCTTTAAAAAAGAGTAAAAATAATTTATACATTAAAAAGTCACCAGCTCTTTATTGGAATTTTTCTAAATCCCTTTTGAAATTGTATTGGCATAATATGTGAATAACAAGACTAATGGTAAACCCCAAAATGCGATAGGCCCCCATAACAAAATTTGGGTAGAATATTGCTTTCATTATGTAATATTTGAATTATGTATCTCCTCCTTGAACTTGGTTGCGGTTTGAAAAAAATTAAGAAAAGTCTTAAAAACAGTTTACTAGCACATTGAAATCTTTCAATATGAGTCAGTGTAACAATTGGCCTTGAACTGCACCCAAATACATTTAGTTCATAAATCAGCTTAATTCATTTCTTTATTTTCCAGGAAGAGAAATTAAAATCTTCCTTTGGCTATTTTCTAACTTTTCCATTACTGGATAAAAAAGCTATTAGGTCAAATAGATTATTTTCTAGAACCAAGTTATTGAGGAACATTTTAAAATCACTAGCATATATAGATTGTGCTTTAACATCTTACTTCTGGAAATGTAGATGCAAAATGAGGTGGTTATGAAATGGCCTAAAGGGAAAAGTTTTGTGTGCTATATGAGCAAAGTTCTTACAGGCAGAGAGACATGGAAGAACCGGAAAATAAGAAGTGCAATGTTTTAAACATGTAGCACTTAAATAATTAATTTATGAGTTAAATTTGGTGTTTCTAGAATAAAAATGCTAAAAAGTAGGTTAAATATCCTCTCAGGAAGAAATCATTGAGCAGAGAGTCTGGCTTGTGTTTCTTTTGTATGTCTCATATGTGTTTCTTCTATGAGCCTCTAGGTGAGGTACATAAAACTTATTGTACATCATTTAATATTCTATGCTTTTCTTTTCATATGTTTATTAGCCCTTTGTGATTTCTTCACTGTGAATTTGCCATTCATACCCATTACCCATTTTAATTCATTGCTGGTCTTATTCTTTTCTTCATCAAAACCTTGTTAGCAATTATTTCGTGTTTACACATCCATATAAACATTAGACATTCTGTCTAGTATTAAGAAAAAAATACTGGGACTTCCATTTCTAGAAAAATAGTGGGCTATATTATTTGGAGGAAATATCCTGCTGAAGATATCAAAGTAGTTAGATATAATATATGTTAAAATCATTTTAAACCATAAGAGATCCGACAAGACAGTAAATGGATTTAAGGGGATTGAGAATCTAGAGAGGTAGGTAGAACCCTGATGCTAGTTTTGCTCTAAAGGCATTTGCCAATCCATGGAAAGGTAAAATTTCTGTTTTGATGACTTTTAGTGGCATGGAGAACAGAAGTTGAAGCCTTAGGTTTTTCCAAAGTGGGGACTCCAGTAGGACACATTCCATATTAAACTAGGATTCACAGAAAATATACCTTCAGAACTATAATACTAACACAAAGAATTATCATGGAAAATTGCTCAGAGGTTGGCAGAATCAGAGAAAAAAAATTCCTAAGCAATGAAAATGGAGAGCTATCCTAGACATTTGCAATTCCAACCAGACCCATGTATATATGAGCTACTGTTAGATGACAAAGGTGAATTGCAGATCATTGGAGAAAGTGTGCACAGTTCTGAGTTAGAGTGCACCAAAAGAGACATTTTATACAAGATTTGGGTGGAGGAAGTGGAGAATCATCTATGTTCCTTTATACTTGGGAGATTGGAGGTGCTGTACTAACTTGCTGTTTCACCTGCTCAGTGTCAGGCAGAAGCCAGGCATTGAGGGTTGAGTTGTGTCCCCCAAAAAGGTGTACTGCAGTCCCCACCCCCAGAATCTGTGAATGTGATCTATTTGGAAATAAGGTCTTTGAGATGTTATCACATTTAAAATGAAGTCATACTGGATTACAGAGGGTTCTAATTCAATATAATTGGTGTCCTTATGGGAAAAAAGTACATACAGACACACAGGGGAGAAGGCTATGTGAAGGCAGAGAAAGAGAATGCAGTGATATAGCTATAAGGTAAGGAATAGGGAGGAAGCTAGAAGAGGCAAGAAAAAGATTCCTTCCCTAGAGCCTTCATAGAGAGGAAACCCCTGCTGATGTCCTAATTTTGGACCACTAGCTCCAGAGTTGTGAAATAATAAATTTCTGTTGCTTTAAGCCATTACATTTATATATTACTGTCTTTTAATCTTTGTTTTTTAAAAATATTTAGTGAATAGAGATTATAACATTTTTTAAACTAGTTTGTGGCACTTTGTTATGGCAGCCCTAGAAAACTAATTCAGCAGGTGTGCTATTCCTGCCAGATTTTCTCTTTCAGTTTCTCCAAATCCCAGTCAGGGGGTATGTTTATCTGGGACAAAGGGTGCTAGCTTCTCTTGCAGGACATCCCCATCATTAAAGTTATCAAAGCTGGACGCTTAGAAATGATCAGGGACAAATTCGGTTTTCCGTACAACCTTGTGTGTTCCAGTTCAGCTTCACAGTTTCTAGTTTGTTCTTACTTTCCTCACTTTATATCCATTTTGTTTTCCTAACTGCATATCTTGCAGACTTCAGGCTTTAGCATCAGACCCAGACACAATAGCCATCTCTTCCCTGATTGAACCCTGACTAATACACCCAGATAAAAGATTATATGTTTCTATAAACTTGTTTTTGTTAACTGTGTAAATATTTTACTATACTATCTTCCAATAGTTTTATATATTTTTTTACATTACTATCTTTTAATGTTAGTTTTAAAAATATTTAGTGAATACAGATTATAACATATTTTAACTAAGTGTATTGTATGCCTGGAAAACCCAACAATTACTGCACCTGCGAAAAATAAATGGATAAAAATATACCAATGTGACATTTAGAATGTTAACAAATGCAATGGATATGAATCAGAACTAATTCTACTACTGAAAAAAATAGAGAAATTGCTTACTTTTGTATAAAACATTAATCATTTGCAGCCAGCATCAAGCTTTTACACAGAGAATGATTCTATGTGATACCAAAATCAGTTATTTATAAAATAGATTATTTCTATAAAACAAATCAACAAATAGTTATTTGTGTGAATTTAATGATTATGTTGTTAAAAATAACCTGATAATTCCATTTTAAAAATTGGTTTAGTATGAAGAGCTCCTATTAACATTTTCAAGTATTTTCATCCTCCAAGCATTCCACAAACCTAAAAAATCTTAAAATCTAACCCAATATTGTTACATACAGAAATACTAAATCCTCCCTACACATACTTACAAGGTTTATAGTATACACAGTATTTGAAAAGAGAATTTCTACTGTGAAAACTTTCTTTGTTTCTTTTCAGAAATGGAACCTGAACTCAGAAGAGAAGATAGAAATGTTCTGATTAGAAATACCATAAAAAGAAAGAAGCCTAAATAGGAGGATATAGTCTGAGTATGATATTCCACATATAAGCAGCAATTTCTGGTTTAAGAAAACGCATTCTGTATTCTACTTTTTACAGTGCACTAAAAGATAAATTGATTCATGCATTTTATAAATTATATATTTGCATATAATATACAAAGGTCTATGTATATATTAATGCTTAGGTGACATAATTCCTGCCTGCTAAATGTAACTAACAGTGATATTTAAGCTATTTTTTATTGAATTTAATTATATGCTAGTTGCTGCATAGGGAATTCTGTATGTATTAACTTGTATAATCTATGCACTAATATTACCAGTAAGATACTGGTTTTCTTTGCAAGTTATACTTGAAATCTGGATCTTCATAAATTTAGGTTACTTTCCTAGACACTCAGTTTGCAAGTTAGAGAACCAGCATTCACATTCAATTAGTAATATTGATTCCACAGCCCGTGTGTTTCACTGCTATGCATGCTGTCCTGCCTCTTTCCTGGCCAAGTAATAGTCTGTCACTTTGAATTATGACAGAGTGAGGGGAAACATCAGAGACTCCCAATTTTCTTCTAAAATGTCCACAAATGCATATGTAAGGAAATACTTTAAAACAGCATGTGAAACTGATAACAATCAAAAGTTATGGAATCAAGCATGTTCTAGAGATAAGATGATAAGTGGGATTAAAAACCCACCAATTTTTATGATTTCCGAACTATGAAGGACAGGATAGAGTGAACTGGGGAGCTGTCCGGAGTGCTGAAATGCAGGAGCACAAGCGTGTTACTGGAGTAAATATAAAATCTTGTACTAACTCAAGTTTCGACATTGGTTTTCTGAGGTAACATGTAAAATAATCATTGACCACAGCTTGGCAATGAGAGAGCGCCTAATTTTAAATTATCAAATAAATAAAAGAAAAAAAAGGAAGCATTTTTCACCAGATTGACTTTAAAAATTATATGCAGGACATTATGCAACTAATCATATAAAATAATATACTAGTAATATAGCAGAATTGTTTTGTTTTATATCTTAAAAATTATAACAGTTAGCATTTTTGGTTAAGATAGTAAATTTTGCCTTAAATGGCTGGAATTAAATATTTATTATTAATAAGTTCTATTTTTCAGTCTGGTCCAATGTTGGTGGCTATGTAAGTTTTGTTGTCTCAAATGTATTTTTTGTGGATATATATGTGATCCACTTTTATAATTGTTTAATGGAGGCTTGAAAAGATATATCACCAATTTAATAAAAATTAAAGGTTAATAAATATACATGAAAGTTATTTTATGTCATTATTTCAAATACTCTATATTCTATTTTTAACCTATTTGATCTCTCAGACCCTGTGACGTCTATCAATATAAACATTTCTGCCACCTTTTCCTCATATTTCTAACATTTTCTGTGCTATATTATGTTATTTTTTTCATTTGGAGAATATAGTTTCAGGACAGTTAAAGTTAAAATATGTATAATAACTTTATTAAAGTAAAAATTTATCCCCAATATTTTGTTTAATATTCTTAATTCAAATTATTTTATTTATTAATATTAACAACCTTTCTTTTTCTTGTCTGGCATACCTAAAAAATCTTTGGCTTTTTTACCTTTCTATTTAAAGTGTGTTGCATTTAAGTAATACATATTGTAACTTCTGTTTCAAGATATTGAACTGAGCACACACTTCACTCTTACTATCCTGCATCAAATTTCTAGAAACAATATAAAATTTAAACAATAAGAAAGAAAAAACAAGAAAAATAGGCTTTTTCACTGGACCAGAAGTTGTGATGAGGTCCTGAAAGTTAGAAAACAAATACAATTGAAGAGATAAGCGTCAGCCAAGAACATATACAGAAAATTACAAATGTGAATGGTGCTGAAAGCTAGCTGAAGCCAAACAAAGAGACCCTGGAGTGGTCAGGCATCATCTTTTCTAAAGCCCCCTACATTCTGTCTTCATTATGTGTCCAATGTATTAAGCAATGGGCTGTTTGCCTTAACAACACCCCTAAGCAAAAAAAAAAAAAATGTAAATTCCTTTTAAACATGGGTGGTATATTTATAAAAATTGGCTATGTTTAAGAGGAGACTCAGAAACATGTTCAAAAAGTTAATAATGTGCAAGTAAAGTTCAATGATCATAAAACAATCAACTTTAAAACTTGACAAAAGAATTTGCAAAATATCTGTAAAGCGTGAAATTAAAAAAGCCAACTTAACACTTCTAAATAATTTTTGGGTTAATAGATAAAATGGAGATCACTAATTATTTAGACCTACATGATTATGTTGACATTAAAAATAATACTTACTATTAATATTTATTCTGTATTTACAGTGTGTAGTTACTATTCCAAATGTGTCAGTTGTATTCATATGCTTAATCCTCATAAAAACCCTATGTAATCAGTACTATTATTAATGCCACTTAAAGACACAGGAAGCTTATATAATGTGCTAAATTTTACATAGCTAACACGCAACCAAGTTAGGATTTGAATTCCAGCAGTTTAGTTTCAAAGTCCAAAGTCTAAATCATAGTTTACTTTCTCCACACTCTGAGGGAGATAAACTACATATGTAACTAAAGTGACATATGATCAAAGTGACAGAGGAAAATACAGCTTCAAGTATAATTATTAAAAAACAGGAAGAGTAGAAATAAATGAACTAAGCCTGCAATTCAATAAGATAGTAAAAGAATGAACTAGATTTAAAAGTAATAAAACTACATTATACATTTTAAACAATTAAGAATGAATGTTTTATGATTTTCATGAATTTTAAACCCTCTAATGTGAATTTATGTACTGTAGAATATGAACATATCATGCTACTATTCTAGATTGTAAAACTATCTCCATTGCCTTTTTCTTGTTCTGATTTCCAGGTCCCCAGAGACTTCTTCACTACTTTATAATATTTGGCTAAGAAATCTGTTTGGAGCTGAAGAAAACATCTTTTATTAAAGTTTAATTCTTTTTTGAAATTATCATTAGACCTGATACCATTTTCCAGAGGATCAATGCTATCTTGAACAATATCATCTTGAAACATAAGACTTTTTAAAAAATTTATTTATTTTAAGAGGGTGAAAACACATGGGTCAGCACACCTGGAATGCAATGGATGTGCCTCACCCTGGGAAAACCACCTTCGTGAGGCTTTGTTTTTATGACTTTCTTTCTCAGTTAACACCAAGTGAAAGCATATTTTTTTTAAATCCCAAGTCTCTCTGATGAACGAGATACTTCTTCATTTCTGGAGTATTTTGCACAGCAACTCATTATTGCTAAATTTTTATATTAGGAATTTAAATAGTGCAGGTCTTTCCTTAATCAATCAGAATAATCAGATTTTAGGCCATTAGGTCTGAGCTTTTCTGAGTTTTGCATGCAAAGTCCTGCTGACAGCCACTTACTTCAATCTCTGGGTAAAAGGACTCACTCCATTTGCTTTACCATAACCAACCTGTTCTGCTTTTGAACAAATAGCTGCAAATTCTTCATCTTTAGTTTTGCAGGCTGGATGTTTACATTATTCTTTTGGAAACCCTGGATATCTGGAAAGACTTCTATTTTGATTCTCTCGGTGATAATTTCTCTCTTTCTCTACATGTACACCTTGAGATTCTTTAAACACATTTCTTAAAGGCGACTTCTGGAGAAATTTGTTTATCTAGTTCAGTTCACATCTAATTGTCTATTAGGCATATTCATTTACACAAAACTTAACAGTGGAGTCATGATGTGCAAGATATTTTAATCCTTTTTTTCTTTTTTTTAATCCTTTTCAACTCAAATCTCTGACGTATCAAGGGCTATTTTTGCATTTCCTCCTCTGTATCATCACTCATCTCAAGGATATGACTAATCAGGTTGGCCAATTTCTTGTTGGTTTTCAGCAGTTATTTCACTTTGTCCAAGTCAATATTGTAGCAGTTGCTTACTCTACACACTCAGATATCAGATATCAGATATCATCAATAGCATTCAGCACATTTCCTCTATGGTTTGGTGAATCCAGGAGAGAAGGGGTACCTAAAGCAAATGAAATGCGATGGTGTACACCTTTTTGACTCTCTGTGGTACTAAACATCTAACCTCATCAATTTTTTTCCCGTGTTGTATACAGAGGTGTTGACTATCCATTTCACAATACTTAATTAAGGTTTCTAGGCCCTTCTATATTTTTTTATTTCTACCAAAAAATATTTCCATACCCATGGAAGGCAAATAGAAATCACACTGTTGACAAGTAAAGAAGTCAGAGACTGATTTAAAAATCTAGGACTTATAACCCAGTCTCCCAAAACCTTTCATAATATTCTGATTTGAATGAGCTTGTTAGCCATGCCAACTTACCCTGACTTTCTAAAATTTCTCTAGCATTCCTTTACAAAGCAACTGGATATTATCACCACATTATTGAAGGAAGGCATTTTTAAAAAAAAGTTTATTGTCCTATGTAAGCTTGATGACATTTCTGGAAACAGATATAACATTTTTAAGGAGTGTGGGCTTTTCCTCTCTCTTTCCTGGGAGACCTCTTTCCTGAGACGGCCTCAACCATGAAAGCTTCAACCCCAACTCCTAGTTTATTGCCAAAAAGATGCTCCCTCTGCTTTTTCAGACAGCACCTAGGACAACTGCTTAACCATGCTGCAAGAGATAGAAAATTATTGGGGGCCTCTCCCCTCAACACCACCAGGAGTGATGCCTCTTTGCATTTTTGGTTCATGTTCTGGGGTGGAGGTTCAGACATGACCCACCCATACCTGACATTGCTCATAGAATTTTGAGGCACTATGAACTCAGGAGCACTGGCAGTGACAAAGACATAAATTATGGCCCCCTTCAACCCCTAAAACCAGCCCTCCTCTCCCATCTTCCACCCTTCCTCTTCTCTCTGCTTTTGTCTCCTTCATGTGTCTATCTAGAGATCACATCAAGGATATGATCTCATCAAAGATATTCTGCTCTGACTCTATTTTGGCAGTCTTAAAAAATATTTTCAGGGTAAGATCTCATCACAGGACTTAAATTCCTTATGTTTATTTTCTTTTTTAATTTTCTATTGTTGTCTTTCATTCCTCTCAGCACAAGAGATATTTACCTATCTGTTGGTGGCCAATAAACATTAACAATGGATTTTAATTGACACCCCCCACCCCATGGTGGGTGCTATTGAAATCCTCTCTGATTCTTGGCAGGAGAGATTGTTGACGAGCACAGACAGTAAGCAAATTCCTCATGTCTATGTCATTTATCTGATTTTTTGTTGTTGGGCAAAGAAGAAAACTTTTGCTCTCGGAGACTATTTGTCTAGCAGTATGACAGAAAGTTATCCTTATGAAATTTGAAATAGTTTGAAGTGTGTGTGACAACAGACAGGGCATGAATGACTATAACTTTCATTGCTCCCATAGTTTCTAGTATTTCCATCCTTCCTATTGCTAAGCTCAAAGCTCAGGTTATCATGCACCATCAGTTGGTAATTTCTCCCTTTGGTGACATTGCTCTATTGAGAAGTGTATCCAAAGGAATGTGGAAAAAAAGTTAGTAATAAACTAATGGCCTTATGTAGCTACCTCTGAACAGAACTACATAGATAACTATGCTATAGAATTAGAAAAACCTTCTAAGTGAAGTACCTGGGTTTTTAAGGTAGCAGAATTCAGTGGGGGTTAGTGGAATAACTTCTTAAGTCTTACTATCCTGCTGTTTGGTCTCAGTCCATAACATGTTTTTGCTATTTGAAATTCCTCCTGGATTTTGGTGGCTTTGAAAAATACTGAGAGTTTTAAACATTGTCACCACTTAGTATGTTGTTTGAAATTCTTCTCTGTTAACTACCTCCAAAATTTATTTATCTCTATACTTTTATAACAGTTATGAAAGAACTTGAATAGCATTTATCAAATAGCATTATATTGTTCTTAAATATTTTAAAGAGAGAAAAGGCCTATGTGGTAATTGTTGCTTGATTCAGATATACATAGATTTACTGAATCTGGTTGTGCATCTATAAAAGCTCAAGGGTTTCCGCCTTATGACCAGTGCATCATGTTTTCTTAACACTATTGACTGCTTTGGCTTGGCACCAATTGACCTAGCATATCACCATAGTCAACATCAGCATCTTTCACATTCATTAGACAATTGTAACTATAAGACTTGGTCATTACTGCAGAGGATCTTAATTTAAAAAACAATCATTAATCAGGAGGTTATAAGTAGTAATTTGATGTGTGTGTTTTTATACAATAGTCTGGGAACTACTTGATGTCATGAATATTATCTTATTCACCTTATCAACTGACCATGCTATAGATTGTGGCCTAGGGAAAGTAATTTTTAATTATTTACTGAATAGAAATTGAAATCTTAACTGTAAATATTTTGGCAAGAAATAGAGTTTGCCACTGAGAGATACACCTGAATAATTTTAGAACCTTTTTTAATTTATAAATTTATTTATTTAATAAAATAGTTTGTGTCTACTGTATAGCAGTCAGAGATTTTTTTGAAGAGCCTATTTCACATTTTGGTGGTTTTTTTTTTTCTTTTTACTAATGGATAGAAACTTGAATGCTGCTAAACACAATGCTTTAAAACTATGGAGGTCATCAAAAGATTTTAAACCAAGATTAATTAATTTGTCTGGGCATGAAGAGAGTTTTGTACTTCCTCTGGCTGAGCAAAGCGTACAAGTTGGCCCCTAATAACTGGTTCTGACATTTGGCTGAACTCAGCCTACCTTGTAATCCATTATAATTCAAATTTATTTTAAAAGGTAATAAAAATAATTAAATTTAGGGCCCTTCTTCTGAAAGCTATTTCAAATGTCTCATTACTTTACTAATAGTTTTTCCTTTGTCTTTTTTTTTCATGCTTTCTGCTAAGAGTCAGGTTTGCCAGGCAGCAGATTGTCTAGGCATGGGCATTTAAGGTCAGCTTTAGCCTGCCCACTCTATTTTGGCATGTTCTTAAGAGAAAACCATCCAGTGCAGTGTGATGGAGGTCTGTGCATTTATTACTTCAATTGCAAGAGTTTAACTGTGGATTGAGAGAGATAATAAACTTTAACCTTCTTGTATTTATAATCTCAACAAACCCAGAAAGAAAGATGTTGAGGTGCACAGTGAATTTTAATTGGAAATAAAACTAGTTTAAAATATCTAGCTCAAAGATGGAAATACAGAAGAAAACATGATTGTCATTTTATTAATAATATTGGTTGCAGAACAAGGAAAAAAGTATAATTTCTATCAAACTCTCTTCAGGGGTTGCCATCTACCATTAAAGTAATATAATGGTAAATTCATTCAAATAGGAAGTTTCCTCTTTGAACCAAGAAGCTTTCCAGAGAGTAATGACTCATATGGAAAAATATATATTGACAGATTCCCTTCAATCCTAGTTTTTGGTGCTCCTAAAGCCATTATGTCAACTAGGAGGCATTTTAGTAGATGTAAAGTTCATAAGGCTGTCAAATTTGTTCCCCACATTGGAGAAATCTGCATGCATTTTAATAGAAAGTTAATATATTAAGACATTCCAATTTGTTCCTTCCAGGAAGTTGGATTAAAAGAAGGAAGGAATACATCATTTTTAATATATCAAGTAAATCCAAAAGTAAGCCTTTGATGTTACAGAAAAATGTTATAAAGCTTTTACCAATAAGAGCATCTGAATATCAAAATATATAATATTTCAGAATTTATTTCACCAGTGGAATTATTGTGCAGCATATCTCCATGTTGGTTTGTGTATAATCTATAAAGCAAACTTTGATTTTTTTTAGGCAGCTAATATTGAAAGAGAAACTGTAAAATTTTATCTGCAGCTAAATTGAACTCTTGTTGGAACACAGTCATGAAGTTCTAAGCCCTGTCTTTTCTTTGTTAATTTTTTTAAACAGTTATATTGGAAAATACACTTAAAATTATGCTTTTTGGAGTAGCCACAATGGTAGTTAATGAGTGTTTTTCAGAGTTGTTTCAATTGACCAAGACTGTTATAGAATCCTTTTGAAACTGCTTTCTGAGGCAGATTTTGAGTAACATAAGATTGTCAGTGTCTTTGTTTATTTATCTAAAGTGGCATTAAACAACGTTCAGGGGCTTTAAAAAACTGATTCACTCTAAAAGGGGAAACTATTAGTCTGAGGATACTTGAAATAATATACTACAAATTCTCAAACAATCTTAGAAACATTTTGAGCAAAGACATTGTAAGAATTTCCCTTCTTATTTAGCAATTTGTAACATTAGATTGTGATGGATTTTCAGGTTTATTTGCTAAAATATTATTGATGTTACTTTATGGTCAAATCACATGGGTTTGTTTTTTGCTATTGTTTAGGAATTTTTCTTGAATTAATGTCAGACTTACATTAATTATTTTTCTGTATTTAAGGCACATATAACAAATACAATGTGATATATTTAAGGCCTTTAAGTCTCAGATGTTCTACATACACTCATGGTTCAGCGTACTCTCTTCTCTCCCATGTAGAATTGGGCATCGGTTCTTATTTTTTTTTCTATTTTATCACATTTGATAGCTGATATTAGCATGCATTACATATTTCCAAGACATCTAATTGTAACTCCGCTTTCCCTTCCCAAGTAATTTCAAAGAAAGAAAAGAAGGAAGGAAGAAAGGAAGGACGGAAGGAGGGAAGGAAGGAGGGAGGAAAACTTCAGTACTTTATTAATAGAAACACGATACGTGAAAAACCTCACAACTGGTTGACCCATGTAAGTTCATGGAGAACAGGTGAATTAAGCAGCAGTCCAGGATATCAACACATGTCTCAGATTAATTGAATGTTGGTGCCACCTATTCTATACCAACATACAGAGATGGTATTAGCCTTTGCTAATTAACAGGCCTGTCTACGTGTTTCCACAATGTAACTGATGTGCAGTTTGACCCTCTTTCATCTGTGTCATGCAAGTGCCCATTTTCTTCATCTTGTTTTTGAGTCTCATTTGAGAGGGTTACCTATTTGATAGTAGTCTATGGACTCCTTCAAACTCTTCATTCCTGTAGACTCTTTTACTATCCTTTTCAACATATTCGGATGGGGAGTGGTTTCCAATCCCTTTTCATATCTTTTGCTCTTACAAAACTCCCTGGTTTTATACAGCCTCAGTTGGAAATGAATAGTGCCTACTATGCTTATGTCTGGCAAACAATTCTTTTGTGTCTACCGTTTAAAAATATTTTAAAACAACCTCCCTCTTTTAGACTTGCTGCTGCTGCTTTAATTCAGGGCATTCATCTTTTAGAATGTGACCCCATTGATGTCATCTTTGAAATCTTAGCACTTATCACAATTCCTGGCTTATAGTAAGCTTTATAAATGAATATGGATTGAGGGACTGTTTCAGTCTTACGCTGCTGATCCAGCCCATGCAAGCCCTGAGGATTTTCTCTAGTTTTCCTCATTCATGCTAGCTCCTATTAGCACTTTTCTCTTATGAGATCTTTTATGTCCTTGTTCACTGCATCCATTATAGCTCACAAGAAAATCTTCAACAACATTGTTCAAACCCTAGCAGCCCATAGGCCAAATCAGGCACTGCCTACATACTGCTTTAGACTATCCTCAGTTTGAAAGTCTTTAATTGGATCATTCACGTTCACCACAGTTGCCATCATTCCTCGCTGTTTTACGTAGGCCCTACCCACATGTTTTTGTTATCTGCCTGGTTGTGGTAGACAATGAGATGTTGACTCCAATCTAAGTTATGTTGGCCAAGAGCTAATTATAATGCCCAGGGCTCAGGGGGATGATATTTATTCTCAGAAAAAGAAGGAGGAGGAGGAAAGATAGGTGAAGATTAGAATGTGAAATATTCAAACATTCTAAAATCTTAGAAAATGAACACCTATAAACCCGTATTTGCCACATTTGCTTTCAATTTATTTTTAAGAAATGAAATATTATGCACCAAAGCTCTATTCCTCCATCCACTTGCCTTCCTTCCCAGAGGAATCAGCTATCAAAGTTATCATATACCCTTTCTCTGCAGTGTTTTAATACTTTGTGATAGACTGAATATACAAATGGACAATAGCCACACCATGTATAAAAATAGAACTTTGACCCACAATCTCTGCATCGATCAGCACCAAGTAGCAAATAACTGGGTCAAATAACTGCCAGCTTCTGTAATTTTTGTTCTTGCTTCCAATTTAGGACCAGCCAGGAAAAGTTAAATATGCTGCCCTAATCAATAACATGGACGCCTTGCTTCTTGTTAGCCCACCTCAAACTTTCCCATTCCAGCAACCTCCAATTACAAAACACCTGAAGTCTTCTCTTTTTTCTACCATAAAGTTTTCCCACTCCCCTGCCTGCCCTTGAGTCTCTGCCAAATACAAGTAATGGTGGCTGAATACCTTGCTATAGCAAGCTTTCAGTATGTTGCCTTTGCTTGTTTTCATTTTGGTAGCCTTTATTTCAACAGTAGTACAGTCATGCATCACTTAATGACAGGGATACACTCTCAGAAATTCACCATTAGGCAATTTTGTCATTTTGCAATCATAGAGTGCAGTTACACAAACCTAGATGATATTGCCTACTATACATCTAGGCTATATGGTATATGGCCTATTGCTCCTAGGCTACAAAGTTGTATAGCATGTTACTATACCGAATACTGTAAGCAATTGTAACCAAATGTTAAAATTTGTGTACCTCAACATATCTAAACAGGAAAGGTACAGTAAAAATACAGTATTATAATCTTATGGGGTGACTTTCATATATGTGGTCCATCATTGACCGAAATATTATTATGCAGAGCATGACTATATTCAAATTCCATATCTATTCTTACAATGATGGACATCTAAGTTTCCAAATTATAATTGTTACAATGCCACAAACTTCATCTATGTATATGTGCAAGAGTTTACTTAGAATATTTATCTTAAACTGGAATTATATTTTAGACTAGTTATAACTTTAACTTTATCTAGCTATTCCCAAATTGGCATCCAAGATTTAACAAATTTACTTTTTACCAGTACTAGTTTCTGTTTCGCAAATCTTTGTCAATAACTCATCTTATCAGACTTTTTATTTTTTGGCAATTACCAGGGCTACTGAAGGCTAGGACTGTAGTAAGAAAATAATTATCAATCACGTTATCTGATAAAAATTATTTCTCATTTATGTAGAGCATATTGTTGTTCTGTGTATAGATCCATTTGAAAGGGAGATTAATATTATAAAAAATAATGTAAGATCACATTTAAAAATTGTAAAAGTTTATTGTACATACAAATGAACAGTTCACAAACCGGGAGACCTGAAACCAAAGTGGTAAGTGTTAGGTATGTGGTCTTTACCCCAGGGAAGGTTTGCAAAACCAGAAAAGGGGATGGGAGGGAGGAGGGGAGATAAAAGGCAGATGAGCAGGCAAAACAGGAAGGTTTGCCAGCCTAAAAGGGGGATGTGACTGAAAACAAAGACATCTCAAAGACTAACCGTCTGCTATGGCACAACTTCCTCCCAAACATCATGGAGTTGCTGTATACTGCAATTATTGTTTAATTTTCCCCCAACTCCACTCTCTCCTGCCAACCCACTATAAAAAACTCACTAGACCCCATTTTGGGGTGGATGCCTTTCTCTGCTTCCACCCATCTGCACTCAGATGCTTAAATAAATAATTCTTCATATCTTTGGGCTTCAGGTGTTTTTCTGTCTGTTCTGGCCTAACATTTGGTACCGAAACCTGGGAGGGTAAAACCGTGTGGAACTGCAAGGGTATCTGCGGATCTTTGGGTGACCTGAGAGAGACCAGTCTCCTTGGTTGATCTAGAGTCCCCTGGAGCCACTAACCTCCCTCATGTCTGGCAGCAGCCAGCCGGGGTGGCTGGGAGAAATCCCAAGCCATGCAGGGGTCTCTCTCCAACCTGTCTCTGACCCTGCAAAGTAGGTCAGACACGTAAGTTTGACTGAAGTAACTCTCCTCCACCCGGACCCTCCTGGACTGAGCCGAGAGGCAGACACCGGACCAAGGCTTGGATCTTTCCCCTTGCTGATGCCCACATCCCACAGCTCATTCCCGGTAGGTGCACGCTCACTGACTCGCTTCTGGAGCTATGCTGTGGTACGTATGGCTCCTTATCGTCCTTGGCTTTCTTCTCACATTTCTCGTGCCTCTTTATGAATGTCCCTATAGCTCAGCTTGCATACCAGGCTGCTCAGTCCTCTGCCCACATTGGGAGTCTTAATACCTAAAATCTTGCCTTCCATCACCTCTTTAGAGGCGCCTTGCTCCTGGAGACGCAGGAGCTCACAAACTCAGCTCATTCTCTGACCTCTTCCACTTTCATTTCCCGGCCCAAAAAGTCCCACGGTGGGCCAGACAGCCCTCTGCCTTTGGCCTAAAAAGGCGCCGGTGGACTCGGGGATGCCTGATCCCATCAGTGGCACCCGTCTACCATTCCTTCGTCTCGGGGACGCCTAAGACTGAGTGGAATCAGCTCCGCGGGACTCTTACCCTCTCCAGGAATATGGGCACCTCCCATTCAGCTCCTCCTAAAGCTTCCCTTTTGGGATGCCTCCTCCAAAATCTCAAGACATTGGGAATCACCGATGAAATCCGGCCAAGGAAGCTCGTCTTCTATTGCAATACTGCCTGGCCTCAATATAGGCTTGACAATGACTCCCAGTGGCCTGAAAATGAGAACTTTGATGTTAACATATTACAAGATTTGGATAATTTCTGTCACCACAATGGCGAATGGTCTGAGATTCCCTATGTCCAAGCCTTTTCCTCCCTTTGCTCTTGTCCTTCACTCTATAAAAGTTGTCACCTGGCCCAAATATTCTTGCTACATTCTAAGCTGCCCTCAGCTCCAGAATAACTAAAAAGTCAGACCCTGACCCCTCTGATCTGGGTCCTCCCCCCATACCAACCCCTCAGCCTCAACCCTCTCCTCATCCTCTTCCTAGTCCTCCTATTACCCGCTCTCATTCTGCCCAAGCCCCAGGACCTGCAGACTCTACCACAAGTGGCCTATACCCACTCAGAGAAGTGACTGGGGCAGAGGGTATCATGAGAGTGCATGTCCCTTTCTTCCTTTCTGAGCCCTCACAGATAGAAAAATGGCTCCTTCTCGACCAATCCTCATGCCTTTATCAAAGAATTTAAATACTTAACCCAGTCTTATGACCTGACTTGGCATGATCTCTACGTTATCCTTTCCTCTACTCTGTCTCCTGAGGAAAAGGAGAGGGTCTGACATAATGCCCAGGCAGATGGTGACAAGTTCCACAGACATACCCCTGCCCAACCGGTAGGGATGGTTGCCGTCCCCAGGATGGACCCATTGTGGGACTATCAAGTAGGGACAAGAAGGAACAGAGGGAAGGACTAGGAGGGATCATATGATTCCTTACTTACTTGCAGGTCTACAAAAGGCAGCACACAAGGCAGTTAACTATAAAAAATTAAAAGAGATTACCCAAGGACCAGATAAAAATCTGGCCCTTTTCCTGTCTAGGCTTACTGAAGCCCTACAAACATATACAACTTTGGACCCCACTACATATACCCTGTTTTCCCCTGGCTGTGGACTAACAGTAAGTCCTGCTCACAGCAGTTACAGTATAGCATATAAAGCATAAATGAGGAAGTAAATTGATTTTCATTTTGATTGGCTATAATAAACTTACATTCCTTTTAGGTAAGTAGAGATGTTTAAGCTTATTGGTCTATAGCTGGTTGGTTTAATTTCACTATATTTTGCTGACAAGGACAAAAAGCTTATGTTTGGTTCATGATTAGAACTAGTATTTGAGGGGAAATCAAGATGATCTGCATTTTGGCTATGTGGCTGTGGGTAGTTGGTCTTGAGATATCTATATTGTGGCCTCAGTTTTTAATTTTATTAACCAATATCTTAACAATATTGACTCATCCAATATATGAACATTTACTAGGTCTTTTAAAGTTTGTGACACATATTTCTGTGCAAGTCTTGCATATATTTTGGCAAATTTATTCCTTGATATTTTTTGTTTTAGAAGGCTTTTGTAAATACTATCTTATTTTTTCTTTTTCTAATTGCTAGTACACAGAAATGTTATTAATTTTTGTATAAAGACCTCATATCCAAGGACGTTACTAAAGTCACTTATTAATTCTATTTTGATTGATAATTTTGGATTTTTTGGTCATTTGCAAATAAAAAAAGATTTATTTCTTCCCCATCTTCATATTGGTTATTCCTTTATTTATTTTTTATTTTTGGCTTTTTGCACTGACTAGGACCTCCCGTATAATGTCATATTGAATAGAAGCCATGATGTCAGGCATTTTTGTCTATTTCTGTCTCAAGGGTGTGTGAGGTATTCTTTCAGAGATGCACAATTAAGTTTGATGCTTAATATATGCTTTGGTGGATACTCTATTTCCTTCCATTTATTGCTATTTTACATTTATATTTATAAACAGGAGTTTAAGTATCTTTCTATATTTTAATTGAACATTTGTGCTTCCTCTTCAGTAAATTTCTTTTCATTTCCCTTGCCCATTGTTTGTTTGCAATGTTTGCTTCTTATTTACATATTACAGTTCTACATATTTCTGTATATTCATCGTTTGTTAACCATCTGTTTGAAAATACCTTTTCCTATGATTTTTCATTATATCCTTTGTCATATTGAAGACTTTTAATTTTAATGAAGTGAATAAAACATCTCTTCCTTATAGTAACTCTCTCTAATGCTAATAGGCTTTTTTTTTTCCTTTAAAGTAATATTTAACCTGTTGTTAATAACTATTCTTCATTTTGTTTGTGTTAATATTTAACTAAAATGTATTTTTAATCCATTTATTTTCAATATTATGAGGTCCTTGACTTTCAAGTGTATTTTTTGAAGAACATATAGCTTTAAAAAATAAAAATGTATTTCTTACAACTAATATGCTTAGTTTATTTATGTTTATTAAAATTTTGATATGTTCAGACTTTTTCTCTTCATTTACTTTGTTCTTTCTTTATGAATAAATTTTGTTAATAACCTTTTTTACCCTTTCTTGTCTGCTTTTGTTTTCTCCTTTCTTTCTTTCTTACATGTGTATGTATATATTTTTCATTAAATTTTTTAGAAGTTATATTCCCTACTTTTATTTTTAAAGCCTATTCTCAAAAAGAATTGCCACACATAATTACTATATATAGATTTATATAGTTTTCCTTATAATTTTCTCTGGATTTAGGGATATTCATGAGCAAGTTTTTGATCTTTTATATACATGGAGTTCTGGAGTTATGTTTCTGTTGCTCCAGTTTTATTTTATTTTTATAAGGGAACTCTATGTTCTAGGTGATATGAATTATTTGGTCTTTGCTGAAACTTCTTTTCTATCTCAATGAATGGTTAATATTTGTAAATTTTCTATATAATTTTGATAAAATAAATAATCTGTAAATATTTGGTATGACATATATATGAGTTGACATTAGCTGACAACCAATATCAGCTAATATATGAGTTGATAATAACTTACATTAACTGAGTTGATCAAATTTCCTATACCCTTGCTAATTTGGTTGGTTTGCTTATTCCTATATTTTGGACTGTGGTATGTTAAAAGTGTTCTTGTTATAATTGTGAATTTTTCCATTTTTCCTTATAATTCTGTCTATTTTTAATTTACATACTTGGAAGCTATATTGTTGGATGCATGAAGTTCAGCATTGTTATATTTTTCTAGGATTTTTTTTCTTTTTGCTATGTAATACTTTCTCTCTATAATGATTTATCTCCCTTAATACTTTTTACCTTAATGTCTATTTTTGTCTGATAATAATGCTTTACCAGCTTCCCTTAGTTTTACATTTCTTTTTACATATGTTCTATTCCTTTACCTTCCACATTTATGTGTCATTATGCTTTAATTGTTTAAGCAATTGGATATAAAAAAATCCAATTCAATAATTATAATGTTTTATACTGATGAATTTAATCTGATGTATTTATCATGATTACCATATATTTGTATTTAGTTTTTTTAAATATTCTTTTCATCATACTCTCTTTTTTATTGTTTTATATTGACTTTGTGAATTACTCCCTTTTGTACCTCTACTTCTATCTTTTTTATTTTTATGATTAATTTTGTTTCATTGTCACTCTTAATTTAAATTGGTAAATTAATCAGGTTACAGAGGAATTTCAAAACAATTGGGGTATAAATGTGTAGTTATTCTATTTTTTTCTAATCACTTCCTTCATCATGATCCAGTGAGTTTCCCTTCCTTTTCTGTCAAAAGTATTCCATAACTTTCTTGTCTCTTTTGATTATTAAAGGAATAGTTCAATTTAAAACTTCAATCTCAAATTAAATTAATATTTTACTTTCTTACACTGAAGAAATTTTGGGCAGTGGCTCAAGGAATTTCAAGTGCAAGAGTTGATCTGATCTGTTTTTTCAGCTTCAGTAAATCCTACAGGTGCCAGGACATTTGAAAATATGTGTATGTAAAAAGCTCCCAGGTGACGATGATGTATTTGGATTGTAATGACACTGATTAATTGCTATGGAGAAAATGTAGTTTTGCTAATGCAAATGGCTGCATTTTACTTTTTGCTGTTCTGATTTATTAAGATTCTGTATGGTGATGGAAGCCTCCCTACTGATGTTATGGTGATGACATAGTGACATGTGTGGTTTATTTGGGATGGTGTTTAACATTATTCTGAGCTCACCCTGTTTTTAAGGATCCCTCAGCACAGGCTTGTATGAACCCCTGCGGTTCCATCAGTAGATAATGCTGCCAATGGCATGGCATGGAAGCCACGTGGGCAATCCTATATCTCTGTTTCACTGCTCACCATTCGATTCCTTTGTGTGGAGTCATCAAACAGCTTAAAGTTTTCATTATGCCATATTTTATGAGACACCATTGGAAACTGAAATGAGTTGAGAATTTTCCCTTGTTCTTTCCAGACACATCACTCCTCAGTTGTGCTTTGCATTGCTGTCATGGGCCAAACCAGCATGTCTTTTGTTTCAGTAAAGTACCCAACCAGTGAGGGAGATACATGTCTTTCTTGTAGACACTTCCAACATCCACTGTACACATGATTCTCTCAGAGTCCTTTGTCCTACCAAAAAAAAAAAAAAAAAAAAAGAATCACCTCTTTTTCTTCCATAGCATAGATTTATTGCTGGAAACTGTTCTCTTTGCCTCTAGGTGTGCCTATGTGACTAGTTCTCATCAATGTCAATAGAAGTCATATGTGCCACTGGCATTTGTAACTATGGTCCCTAGTGCTAATTCTAACACAGCAGAGAAAGTTCAACTCTATACTCAATTACACATGGCTTAATAAAATTTAATGGTACTCCTGCCATTACCACAAACAAAAAGGTTTTCTTACATCCCTCTTACGTTTAACATATTTTTGGTACTACTTTAAAAAAAAAAACCTCTTCTCCAAATAATTTTATTTTTAAAAGTCTGTGCTTAATCAGTTTTATTCATGCTTACTGATTGCTTTGTACGACTTTGCTATTTGCCTCTCATTTTCTCTATGCTTATACCTAAAACAGTGCACATCAGTGTTGTCTACATGATCTAATTCTGGCCTATGAGATACAAACAGAAGTATACTTGTTGAGACTTTTAAGAATAAAATTCCTGATAAAAAGGGGCAAGCAAGCCTACTAGCATTTGCTGCTGCTTCTTTGTGTCTTCCCCCTATTTTACTGCCTGAAATGTTCATGCAATACCTGGAGGTACAAGAGCTAACTGGACAGCATGAGAAAAGTAGTCATTTGTTAGAATGACTGAGAGGGAGGGCTGGAGGGAGGGAGAGAGAGAGAGAGAGAGAATAATGGAAGAACCCTGGAATGTGGATGATATTTTGTAGCTGCAGCAAAATCTATGAACTACCTCTCTCTGAAATTATTATCATGTGTGGAAAATAAACTTTTATGGTTTAACGTTAAGCTCTTATTTGGGGATTTTCTCTTATATGCAGCTGAATGCAATTCTAATTATCAAATCCCCTTATTCCTTCTTCATTCCATATCCTTCTTACTGTAGAATGTCCTGTAAGAGTATTTTTGGTGCATTACTGGGAATGATAAATTCTCTTTTGTCTGTTTTTTTATTTGTTTGTTTTTTTTTGTCTTATCATATCTTTATTTAGCTATTTTTATTTTATGATATAGAATTATAGATTGACAATTTTCCCTAAGCTTTTGGAAGATATTGTGACTTAAGCTACCTTTTAAAATCTAGATTTCCATTTATATCTTTTGAGCTCAGCTAAATATTTAATGTTTTTTTTTCATCAATAAGCATATTGACAGTAGGAGGAGATCCACACTAGCTCACTCTACCATGTTGCAGTAACAAAAAGATAACCAGTAATGACTATGACCATGTACTGGAATTATTTTTAATAACCCTCTATCATAAAGATAGGGTGGTGGGTTGTGAGGGAGGAAGAAATATACTTAATACAATTTAAAAGACCAAGAGTCTTGATTAAATTTGAATTCTTGAGCTTGAAGTTTTTCAGCCTATAAAAATAGAGTAATAGTGAGGCAATCTATAGGTGGTACACCAAAACAGAATAAAATTAAGGCTTTTAATAAAGCCAATTTTTGTAGTCTTAAATAAATAATACTGTAATAGATGTTTTTTAAGGGAAATATTTTATTAAAGATGCCTGGTTATTATCATGTAAAATAGGCTATAATTGAAGCACTGAGATAAAATTATTCCAGGAAACTATTTGTAAACTTCCAGATTTATCAGTGTACAGTCATGATTTATAATTGTCTACCCAAGAAATTAATATCTACTGGATTTAGGAAGGATTTTATGGAAAATTGTATAAATGATGACTTTCTACTAATGCTTCAATATGATCATCATAGTTTTACTGACAGGCATATTATTTTTATTTGTGTTTTCCAGTACAGGACATGTCCTACCTCAATGATAACTAAATAAACATTAAAATCATGTGAGGAACTGTTTAGTTCCAAAAATTGTTTTTTGGTTTTAAAATGTAAATATGAATATACTCTGTCAGGGGTGTGGTGGTAACTGTTTCTCTAGAAAAAAATAATAAAAGCCTAATTTTAATGTTTGTTGATTTCCATGATTTAAATATTTCCACCATAGCCATTTTCAAGCTTCCAGTGTGAGATCACTGAGCACAGAACTTGGGAAGAGCACAATAGGGTCTTTGAGCTGGTACCAGCCACTGGATATACTAATGTTCATACTAGATAGCAATCTGTTTTTAATACCTTTGGTCTAGAAAGGATATTCAATAAAACAGGATAAAATAAAACCAGGTAGCAGTTAAATGGTACATAATATGTGAGTAAGGAGATTCACATAAAGCTACAAGTGAGGTTAGTATAAGGTTCATAACTTAGAAAGCATGATATTTTCTACATTTATTAGAATTGGCTCCAGATTTTCAAATAACAACATAGGCATGTCAAGTTTTAGGAGTCAGAGGCTCCTTAAAGTAAAAATTAACTTGTTGCTCGGGATCTTATGAGAGTCATAATAAAGAGGACTTTGTATAGTATATAATGTTTTCAGCTATATTCTGGACCATAACGCAGTATATCTGAGAGTGTACTTTGTAGAAAATGTCACTGGCATTTCATATAATGGCAAGTATAGGGGAAGATGGAGGTAGGGAGAATTCAACATCATACAGTCCAGTTATGACATTTCATAATAATGTGGTTAATTTTACATTCTCTCATATGTGATTGAATGGATGACATATTTTCCAGTAATGTGAGTTGTGTTGAGTTGAAGATGCCTCCCTGAGAACTATTTGCAGATAATATAGCTAAAAATATCCTGTTTTAAATGTGGCCTATAATGGAATTATATAATTTTGATTAATAATC
Organism: Daubentonia madagascariensis; assembly: GCA_023783475.1. Classification (NCBI taxonomy): domain Eukaryota; kingdom Metazoa; phylum Chordata; class Mammalia; order Primates; family Daubentoniidae; genus Daubentonia; species Daubentonia madagascariensis. The sequence goes on along the minus strand of JAKFHU010000600.1, from coordinate 43,256,383 downwards.
TCACTGGAAGCTCACAAAAAAGTTTATCAAGGATCCTAACAAAACACCCCTTATGGTACTGGGCTGAGGGAGGAGAATAGCCACTGTGAGGAAATGCACAAAACTCCACTTTCTCTGCAAAACAAGAGCCTTAAACTAAACAAAGAAGAAGAGTCATCAACCAATGCCCTTAGGGCACTGAGGAAAAGTCTTTGTGGCTGGAGGATGGAAACAGAAATAAAAACCTCTACCTCTTGGGGGAAGATCAAGAATAACTATTGGGCCTAGAACTATCCCTGAGATAGGGGCAGGAGCTCTGAGTAGGCCACATCATCCAGAACCAGAGACATAGTGACTTCTGATAACTTAGGCTTAATTAGTGCAACAAAGAACTATCGTATCTCCCACCACTTACTTCCCACAACACCAGTGTTGAGTAACAAATAGCAAGGCAATGCTGCTATAAGAAATATAAGAACATAGAGAATTTCTCTCTAAGGTACAATACAAAAGGATGATTTAGGATGAAGGCAGAGAAACCTTTCTGTGAACCAACCCCTACATTAAAGAACTGATGACACTAGAGGAATTTGAAGCTTCTGGTACACTGAGGTAAAATAACAATGACAAATCCAAACCTAGCTCAATTATTGACTACACTGATGCAAACTCCCTCACTAAAGGCCTCAAATAAAAAATGGCATACTCATTTCTAGTTACAAAAACTACTTACTTCCATATCTACTGTCCTGTACAAATTGCCTGGCTTTAAATAAGAAATGATGAGGCATACAGAAAAGCAAGAAAAAACCAACACATTGTCAAGAGACAAAGCAATATGACACTGATAGTCAAATTATCAGAGAGAAAATTTCAAAGAAAACGTTGGAAAAACTCTTATGGACATTGGCCTAGGCAAAGAATTTATGAAGAAGACCCCCAAAGCAATCACAGCAGCAACCAAAATAAATACATGGGACCTGATCCAATTGAAAAGCTTCTGCACAGCCAAGGAAACTATCGCTAGAGTGAACAGACAACCTACAGAATGGGAGAAAATATTTGCATGCTACACCTCTGATAAAGGGCTGATAACCAGAATCTATACAGAACTTAGGAAAATCAACAAGAAAAAAATCAAACAACCCTATTAAAAAATGGGCAAAGGACATGAACAGAAACTTTTCCATAGAAGACAGAATAATGGCCAGCAAACATATAAAAAAGTGCTCAACTTCTCTAATCATCAGGGAAATGCAAATCAAAACCACAATGAGATATCACTTAACTCCAGTGAGATTGGCTCATATCAAAAAATCCCCAAATAACAAATGTTGGTGGGGATGTGGACAGATAGGAACACTCATACACTGCTGGAGGGACTGCAAAGTAGTACAACCTCTATGGAAAAGAATATAGAGATACCTCAAAGAATTAAAAGTAGAATTACCATTTGACCCAGCAATCCCACTACTGGGTATTTATCCAAAAGAAAAAAAGACATTTTATAATAAAGACATCTGCTCTCGAATGTTCATAGCAGCACAATTCACAATTGCAAAGTTGTGGAAACAACCCAGGTGCCCATCAATACACGAGTGGATCAATAAAATGTGGTATATGTATACCATGGAGTATTACTCAGCAATAAGGAACAACAGTGAATTAACACGTCTGGTATTATCCTGGTTGGAGCTAGAACCCATTCTTTGAAGCGAAGTGTCACAGGATTGGAAAAACAAGCACCACTGGTACTCACCATCAAACTGGTACTAACTGATGAACACTTACATCACACAGGGCAATAACATTCATCTGAGGGTGGGCGGGCGGGAGGGGGGTGGAAGGGATGGGAAAAACTCTCAGTGAATGGATGTGGAGAGCACAGTTTGGGTGATGACCACGATTGTGGCTCTGACACGGGCAGAACAGGGGCAATGTGTATGGCCAAAGTGTTGTACACCCATGATATTCTGAAATTTAAAAAATAAATTAAAAGAAAAAACAAACAAACAAAAAATAGCTTTCTTTGAATATATAAAAACAAACAAAAAATTATCAGAGAGAAAATTTAAAATATTAATAAGTATGGTTAATATGTAAAAGGCTTTATTCAAAAATATGAACATACAATATGAAATGTATAATTTCAGCAGGGAGGTGGAAGCTATAAAAGAAGAATCAAATATATATGCCATAAATGAAAAGCACAGTAACAGAGGTGAAAGATGCATTCAACAGGCTCATCAGTGCACTTGACATAGTCAAAGAAAGAATCAGTAAACTTGAAGATAGGGCAACAGTACTTACCAAGGTTGGAAGGAAAGAAATAAAACTCTCTATTCATAGATGATGTTTGTCTACAAATAAAATCTACATCCCTACCTCAACCCACAAAAAATCTTCTAAAACTAATAAGTCAGTTTAGCAACATCATATTGTATGCTACAATTTGGATATTTTTCCCCTCCCAAACTCATTGTTGAAGTTGAATTGCCATTTTAACAGAACTGAGAGGTGGGACCCTTAAGAGGTAATTAGGCCATGATGGATCTGCCCACATGAGTGAATTAAGAACATGATTGCAGGAGTGGGGTTGTGATTATGGGAATAGTTTACTTATAAAAGGACAAGTTGGGTCCCCTTGTGTTTTCTCTCATCGTCTCTTTGCCATGGGATGATGCAGCAAGAAGGCCCTCACCAGATGCTGGCACCTCAATCTTGGACTTCCCAGCCTCCAGATTTGTGAGCCAATGAAAGTCTGTTTATTATGAATTACCCAGTCTATGGTATTCTGTTATAACAGCACAAAACAAACTAAGACATTACACAAGACCTATATACGATAGTCAGTTTTATCTCTATATACTACCAAAAACTTTGGAATTAAAAAAAAAAACTATCATTTACAATACCACCAATAATGAATGAAATATTTAGATATAAATTTAACAAATGTGTATACAATCTGTATGCTGAAAACTACAAAGCATTGATAAAAGAAGATAAAGAATACCCAAATAAAGAGATTTAATGTGTTCATGGATTGGAGACTCAATATTGTTATTATGTCAATGATTTCTAACCAAAATCTCAGCATTATTTTGTTGCAAATATTGACAGACTGATACTAAAATTACAGGAAAATGCAAAGGAAATAGAATAGCCAAAACAATTTGACAAATAAGAACAAAGTTAAATGACTGATAATACCTGATTTACAGACTTATGATGCTATGGCAATCAAGATATTGTGGTATTGATGAAAAAACAGACTCATAGGTTAATAAAACAGAATAGAACTTTCAGAAATGGACTCAAATAAATAAAGTCAACCGCTTCTTTTCACAACAGTAAAAAAGGGAAATTATGGAGAGATGATAGTGTTTCTTTGAGCAAATTGTACAGAAAAATTGGATGGCCAGGTGCAAAAAAATAAAACTTAACCCATATTTTGTACCTTATACAAAAATTAACATAGACATAAATGTTAAAAGTAAAACTATAAAACTTCTAGAAGAAAAATATTGGAGAAAATCTTTTTTATCTTGTGTTAGGCAAAAAGAGTTCTTGGATAAGACACCAAAAGCACAATTTATAACAGAAAAACAAACTGATAAATTAACCTTATCAAAATCAAAAATTTTACTCCATTAAATATAATCTGAAAGAAGAAAGAAAGAAGCCTAAGGCCAGGAAAAAATATTTGCAAATATTATACTTGTTGAAGAACATGTGTCAGAATACATAAAAAAGTTTGAATGTTAACAATAGGAAATAAACCAACCTCCATCCCTCCAGAAATGGGCCAAAAATTTGAGTAGGCACTCCATCAAGAAGGTATATGGATGGCAAGAAAGCACATGAAAATGTATATAACATAATTAGTTATTTGTTATTAGTTATTAGGAAACGTGCAAATTAAACCCACAATTAGATACCATTACACAAATATTAGAACATCAAAAACAAAAAAAAATTAACTTATAATATGAAGTGCTGGTAAGAATGTGGAGCATTGGAATTCTCATACTTTTCTGGTGGGAATACCAAACGGTACAACCATTCTGAAAAACAGTTTGAGAGTTTCTTATAAGTTAAAAATACTTACTCTACTACCCACTCCTAGGTATTTACTCAAGAGTGTGAAAACTTATGTTCACATCAAAACTTATACATTAATATTTATAGCATATTTATTCATAATCACTGAAAACTAGAAATGTTTTTCAATTGGTGAATGGACAACAAACAATGGTATAATACTAAACAATCTAAAGAAACAAATTCTTTACATATGCAAGAACATGAATTGATTTCAAGTACATTTTTCTTAATGAAAGAAGCCAGACCCAATAGGCTATATACTATATGATCCCATTTGGAAAAAATATAGAACAGACCAGATCAACAAATAATAGATCAACTGCTGGTTTCCAGTGGCTAATGGTAGGGGTAATGTTACAAAGCATAAGGATTTTGGGGGGATTATGGAACTGTTCTCTATCATAATTGTGGTGGTAAATGAATAATTCCATATGTGTCAAAACTCATAAATTTACATCACAAAGTGTAAATTTTACTGTATATAAATTGAAAACAAATTTTTAAAAAGTATAAAGAATATGGTTACACTTTTTTGCACAATAAAATAGGTGCAAATGATTAATCTCTAGTTAGAATAATATACCAGAAAATAAAATGTTTACTATTATTGTTCAATGTGGTAAATAAAGTTGCAATATGATCCTTGGCTTACATTTCCTTTATTCCTCAAAGATTTTGAGAGACTTTTTTCTTAACATCATTAGCCTTTTGATATTTCTACCAATTTCATACATAATACAGCAGATTTTATAATGAGTTCTTAAAAGGCATTAATTTATCATTAATATAAGTTAATATAAACTAAATGTTAAGTTCTTTTACCTTGGTAGTAATTATGTGAGTGTAATTATTAAGTTACCTAAATAATTAAATTATTTGAGCTTATCCCATATCTTTCTCCAGTAAGATTCTTGAATTTCTTCATTGAAATTCCTCTAGAAAGTCAGAGACTATACTTCATTGCAACAAGGAGACCAGTTTTACAAATCTAATGTTAGTAATCTATTATCTTTAGATTCTAAGACTGGCTCATGTTACTTAACATTTTGTTAATTTGTTTATACAGTAGCCCCCCTCCGCCCGCCCTTACCCTTGAGGGATATGTTCCAAGACCCTAGGGGATGTCTAAACCAAGCATAGTACTTGGTTTAGTACTAAACTCTATTTATACTATGTTTTTTCTATGCATGCATACTTAGGATAAAGTTGAATTTATAAATTAGGCATAGTAAGAGATTAAGAACAATAACTAATAATACAATAAAACAATTATAACAATATGCCAGCATTATATTCTTGTGCTTCTGGGACATTATTCAGTAAATTAAGCGTTACTTGAACACAAGCACTGCGATGCTACAACAGTTGATCTGATCACTGAGATGGCTACAAAGTTATTAGTGGGCAGGTAGAGTATACCCATGGATATGCTGAACAAAGGATGATTCACATCCCAGGTGGGACAGAGAAGGATGGCACAAGATTTCATAATGCTACTTAGAATGGCACACAATTTAAAATGTATGAATAGTTTATTTCTGGATTTACTATTTAATATTTTTTGACTGTGGTTGACCTCGGGTAACTGAAACCGTGGAAAGTGAAACTGTGGCTAATGGAGAACTACTGTAAGTATAGTGTAAATACATAGATCATATGACCTCAATAATTTTATTTAATTGTGGGGAAGGTCTGTCTGAATTTAAAATACCATTAGAAGTTGAAGAACAGATAATATTCTCTCATTTGTCACTTAAAAATTTTTATATAAAGTCATAGCAGCAACATATGGTTGATATTATGTATGGGTTTAGTCAGATTTTGTTGGCCACCTGCGTGGTTGAAACTCTAAAACTTCATCCAAGAAGTGAAAGTGCAGTTTTGGAAAAGACCATGAGGAGACATTAGAACCAGGCAATTGAAAACATTAAATTCAAGCAGTGAAAAGTATAGGATTCACTCTATGAATATATTCTAGATAAAAACTGGCATATAATGCAACAGCAGAACATAGGACCTTGGGTTGTTACTTGGGCAGTAAGGATAAATGAATTCATGTGGAGAAAATTTGGTTATATTTAGGTCTCTTTTGAAGGTCTTATATTCTGACCCTGTAGGCAGGCTGCTTGGAACTTAAAAATATATTAGTCTGATTGTACTCTCCTTCTCCTCCCCTTATTCCACCATGTAGTTAATAATGACATATAACTGATGTGGTCCTTCTACAAGTTGAATTAAAACCATACATGTCTCTGAAAACAAGAACTATTTTGAAAATACACTCACAAATTAGCTGAGATACCTCTTCTGTTATGCCATTATAAAATAACTACTATATCAAGAACTTTGAGGGATTTGTAAAAAGTGAGCCTGCCATAGTTTCATGATTTCTGGCAAACGACACAAACCTCCTGGATCAGAGACAAAACACTTTGTCACTCATGACTCAGCAGGCAGCATGAACACTGCATGTTGGCATCACTTTCCTCCCCTGAATCCCTTGGGAACAATGGGAAGTGGCCAGGCAGAAGCTGGGCATACAGTGCATTTGCGTCATGGCCAGGAAATCTGCAGCTAAAGAAACCCCAATATTTTAATGGAACTACAAGCAAAACTCTCCAATATTTTCCTTGGAGAGAGACATTATCTTTACCATATTGGAGAACAAACAAATCTCTCTGAACCAGGACACTACATCTTCTGAGGCTGTTTGTTATATAAAATATCCTCAGAAAAGAAGTCTGAAACAAGAGCTATCAGTGCCCTTGCTGTAAGATGTGCAGAACCATGAGAGATCAATGAAGAATTGAAGAATTGCCTCCCAAAATACCCAATGAGTGAAAGCAGTTAAAATCATATTCTCTAAGCATTAACCAAAAAGAATTTGTTTTAAACTAACTAGGCCTTTGACACTCCAAATCATTCCTGATCACAACTAAAATCCAAAACAATGTAGTGAATATCATAGCAAACAACCAAAACATTTTTAATACTTACTGTTCATACTTAGGCACTGTTCTAAGACCATTTAAAATGGATCATCTCATTTCACTGTATGACAGAGATAGTATTATTACTCGTTTGACCTCACATCTAACCCTATTCTAGTCTGTCCAGGATGTCCTGCCAAATAAATGATCCTGAGAAGATATTTGCTTAATACTTTGCATATGGTGAACTGCTTTAAAGTCATACAGCGTATCAGTGGTGTGGGAGTGGAGACACTCAAAATAGTTGAGGTTATGTAGCTATTTCCTGAATTTTCCAGATACTTCACATAAGTCATGTCCAGTCCACTATACAAATTACAGAAGGGGATGTTTCTTTATCCAGTTCTTGACTTTTTCCACTTGTCTTCAAACAGCTAAATATTCTGCTAATCTTTGCTTCTAAATAGTCCATTCTTGCTGCCTTTGAATCTATGCCTCCAGTACTATGATGAGGGTCATCCTTGGGTAAGGGGGTTCTAAATATTTAGAACTTATGTTACTTCAAATTATTTCTCAAAGAAAATTATCCATTTAATAATTTATTTATCCATTTAATAAACAAGAAATGCTGATGATCCAGGATACTTTTGAGGAAGGGATATATAACTTACCTGGTCCTACTATCCAATTATGGTACCAGCACAATCTAAAGTGGCTGAGGAAGACCCAACAGAGGGCCTTGAATTGGTAGTTTTGACTTTTCTATCAGCCACATTTTGGGCAGCCAGAGCTAATGGGCTTATACCTTGAAAACTTTTTGAGAATAGAATTCTCTGGCTTGAGTACTTTGTGACCAATCGTTTCTAACTAGGATGATCTAAGATAATTTGGTGTGATCACCAGACTGCCAAGATTGATTAATCAAACTAAAGTCAGTTGGTGGGGGTAATAGGAAGCATGATGGAAGAATTGACTATCTTCCAGCCATGGAGTCTTTATCTGATAACTGCTGGTTTGCCATGTGGTCTTCCTGGACACTACTTCATCTGATTCCAAATATCAATAAAATCTAAAACAGCATTTAATTGCTCTGTATCTAAAATATCCACACTGCTATAGTTTGAATGTGTCCCCCCAAAAAAGCATGTGTTGGAAACTTAATCCCCAATGCAACAGTGTTGGGAGATGAGGCTTAATGACAGGTGATTAGGCCATAAGGGCTCTGTCCTCATGAATGGATTAATACTGGTGTCAAGGGAGAGAGTTTGTTTTAAAAGGGCAAGTTCTCTCCCCTTCTTTCTTACCCTCTCTTGCCCTCTGCCTTCTGCCATGGGATGATGCAGCAAGAAGGCCCTCGCCAGATGCTGGCCCTCAATCTAGGACTTCCTAGCCTCCAGGACTGTGAGAAAAATATTTCTGTCGATTATAAATTATTCAATCTGTGGTATTCTGGTATAGCAGCACAGAATGGATGAAGACACACTCAGTGCACTACAAACTAGGAAATCTGCAGCTAAGTTTTGGGACAGGCTTGTTGAACATACCTCTGAATGTCTCAATTTTGCCATCATATTGTTCTTTATTTCCAATATTACATTTTCCATGGCAAGGAAAATATTTTATTATTTGTAGATTAACAACAAACTAACACATTTCAGTCTTTGTATTGTTTCCATACTTTTTAAAATCTACTTCTTTGCCACTTGTTCAGGTATTCTGCCTTCAAAGATATTCTGGCTTTATCCCACAGATCCTGGACCTCACCTAGCATAACAGTTTAGAAGTTACTCTTCCAACCATTTCATCCTTAAACTACCAATCTACTACCAACTCTGAGGACTTATAGCCAGATGGATCATTTCAACTAGATTTTGAGTGATACAGGTATAGCTACATGGGCTACAGATAACATGTTCTCTACCCACTGAGTTTCCATAAAATTTTCATATAATCTCACTATCTTCTAGTGCATCTGCTTCTACAGCAAATTTCCATTCTTGGCATTACTCATAGGTCTTAGAACCACCTAGAACCACAATCATCCCTAAGGGAAAATGAAGTTCAGAGACACAATGTCTGGATGCTCAAGAAATGGTATAGAAATATACTAACCACTGTTTATAATCACAGAGGAGGTTTTATTTAACTCTTCTGAACCTGATAAACAAGTGCCAAGACTAAATATTCAGAAATGCAACCTGGAAGTATACTCTGTAAATATTCCCACACTCTCATCTTGCCTTCTTTATTGAGTCTAGCTCACCCACATCAGCAGAGGTGACTGAGAAAAGTTTAACTCTTCAACACTTTTACTTTAAAATAATGTAATATTCTCTAAATTTGCTTCTTTTTATCTGTTCTTGTCACTGGATCCAGAGAATCACTTCTAAATTGCAATTTGTAAATTCAAATCATGCCCTGGCTTAAAACCTTTTAATGTATGGCCTCATTTACCACTGCTTGCCCACATGCCTCCATTGCCTCCAAACTACTCCACACTACAATTCTCAAAGGTAAGGCTGCTTTGGGTACCCATGCTTTGCACATGTCCTTCCCTTTGCCTGGACTAACCCGTGTGTATGCCCCTCCACTACCCTCTCTTCTCATTACCAGATTCTTCAAGTTTAGTATAGAACAGAGCATTATAAAAATGCAAGCCCTGAGATACTGGTGAGCACATCTTATGTGCTGTTAATCCCAACTGTCGAGCAAATTAGAGGTGATCATTATATATTGTTAGATGAATTGTAAGTTTGTCTTTATCAATTTTGTGTGTCCAAATCAAGAGCTATCATATTTCAGAAATATGCTTCAAACCATTTGTTAAAATTTATATAGACATATCTTTATGGGGTAAACATCAATGTGAAATTTTCATATAATCTTTTCATATATTAGGAAATTTTCATATAATCTTTTCATATAATAGGAAGTTGGTTGTTATGTTGCAAGTAATACTCCAGTGTGTATAATTCTTTACTCTTATACAACCTGAAGAGTTAATTTAGATTCAAGGCTAGAGATCCTTCTGTTGATAGATGCCATGAGAATGTCAGAACACTTCAGCTGAACTTTATCAAACTGAGTGGCAGATTGGTTTATCTAAATTGAGGGCTTTTTTTCCCCTCTACCTTTTAATTGTGGATTATTCTTAAGGTGTTTTATTATAATTGTTCACAGCTTGTGCTGCTTTATTGATTAAACTGCTGTGAAGCTCTTGGTGAAAGTACAGCATAAACTATGTGATATAAGCCTTTTAATGTTATTGTTATGCTTGTAGTCAGATGGCTGCAGTTGTGATGGCTGTGATTGAAAAACAAATGAAATGTTTTTAGGAAACTGTAATCACATTAGTCTTGACATTTCACTACTTCCCCCTGGGTAACTAATAGATTCTTTCCATTTCTGAAAGGAAACTTCTAATTAAATATTATTTTTCTTCTATTTTTTGTTAGGAAAGAATTCTAATTCCATAAGGACCTCAGGGATTATATGAAGTTTTACCTCTTTCTTTGTGTTTGAGTTCCTACTATGTGTGCCACTAAATGTACGTGTATACATATATTTCAAGAGGTTTAGGGATATTTACTTACTGTGAGACACGAAAAATATGTGTTTAAGTAATTAGATTTTCTTAGAAAATACAAAGAACTAAAAAATGTGATCCAGAATGGATCTGTTACTGATAACTATGAAACTACTAACTTCACTGAGCATGAATGAGAAGTCAACAAAAGAGATGGACTGTGAGTTCCTTAGACTTCATAACATTGTGAGATATTGTACACTTAACACACCAGTACAGCAAGACCTTAAGCAGTTTGGTAGTCAGATTGCCAGTTTGAATGCAGCCTTTGTTGCATACTACTACTTCTGTGATCTTGATAAAATTTTTTAACCTCTTAAGTCTATTTTCTCATCTCTAACTGTAGAGTAAAAATAGTTGCTAACTAATATATGGTTAGTATAAGGGTTTAATAAATTAATCCAAGTTAAGTATATAGAACATTTTAATCACTTAGTGTTAGCTCAACTAAATTCATCATAATAAATAGAACACCTACCAGTATGAGGCACCATGAGGCAGAGAAGAAAAGACAGGTGATTTCTGTCCATCAGGGTATTTATGCACCCATTGAAGGTATGACACCATTCTGAATGAAAACTTGGTAGAATTAAAATATTGCCATCATTTCCCTTATGCAGAAAAACATGTCATTGGAAGCGTTACTAAGTCAATAGATGGTAGGTGTGTTGCATCTGAATAGTGTGTGTGTTTAAAGGAAATGTTCATACTGAGTCACTAGTGTTGATGAATATGTTAAGGCTGTGGCTGGTCAGTATTTTCCTGAGAATTGATGTTACCAGTTGCTTTGTATTCAGGGATTATGTGTAAGTGCCACTGCACCACACTTTATTGGTCATTACATGTGCAAGTGCATACACATCATCAACTGAAAAAGAAATAATTAATTTTCTCTGGTGGGCAAAGACTCAGGATATACCCATTATGGATGAAGCTGACCAGCATTAATTATTTGGGTCTTGTAACATCAATATTCAATTTGCCAATGTTAGGACCCTTCTCAGGGGTAACATAGCCATGATTTATCTCTCTAAATTAAAAAGGTTGAATGGTATTATCTCATATACATAATTCATTTTAATTAAATGCATATTCTTGAATACCTTCTTAATGGATATCCAATGCCTCATTAATCTTAAATGTAACAACCTGAGATCCTTTGGGAGGTCATGTGGTAACTCAGAATTCACAAACATAATGTGTAATGCCCAAGCAGAATGTCTATTATACAATCTATACTGGTTGAGTATTTGCCAGGTATGATTTTCATTTATGATATGGTTAGCTCAGGCAAATATTAAATAGATGAGAGACATGAATTCAAAAGAGCTGATATTTTTTATCATTGCCATTTTCAAAATTCTCTTTCAAATAACACTTGGATATTCACATTTTAATTTATCTTCTAAGAGGAGAGCTTATAGGGATTTGGGATTTACTGGGTTAACCCAAATCAAATTAGGTTTCTTTTGTATAATAGGCATTTCCTGTACACGTTTACCAAAAGCAGAAATTTCTGTCTGTTTTTTCATTTCTGTGTTCCAAAATCTAAAAAATTCCATCACATATAGAATTCAATAAAAATTCCATGAATGAGTGAATAATCTTTGAATACACTAGAGTACATTGTCACTGTCCAACAAGGTATATCAGCATTGACCTACTTGATCTCCTCACTCTTTTTTACATCTTTTGAGACAGTAATGTTCCAAGGGAAGTAATTTGGGTAACATTTTTCTGGTCTCTAATTATATCTTCCATCATGATCCCTGTGGAATCCATGCCGACTGTGGGGCACCAAGCTAAAGAATGTGATGAATGACTCCTCACAAACCCACCACTGTTACTAAGGGTGAATAGATTGTGACCCATCAAAACAAACATAACAGAATTCTTATCTTGGTGAACTACCCAAAATACATGAATTAATATTAATAATTAGACATCCAAGAAATATACTTTGCATGTTTCCTTTCTTTAATTTTTTTATATTGTCTATAAGATGAAAAATAGCAATATACCATCTCTCATTATTTTGGCATACTTTACTTTTGTAATGTAGCTTATTTACAAAGAAGTACTTCTGAAAGAAGAAAAATGAGTCCCTGAAGTTTCTTTGGTACATCAATTAATTTGAAGGAAAGAATAAGAGAGAATGAAATGGGTCACGCATGTATACACATTTCCGGGAAGGACAACAGAGGCTCCCAAGATAGCTAGTCACAAACACATTACTTTTTACTGACTATGAAACAGCCTTCTTGTGAAGTTTAAGAAATGCATGAGGCATTCTGCTTTTTGAAGCACTTTTACTTCATCAATTAGGTAATGTTTGCAATAACTTAGTGAGTTGAATCAAAAACACGGTCCCTATTTTACAGATAATGAAATTGTGACACCATGAAGTAGGAGCAATTTGTTCAAGGTTATGTTAGTAGCGAATAGTAAATTGCATTGCAGAGATGTGACAAAAAATTGTGGTCTCTAAATATGTACACTAGTATGGCTAGGAATAAAACAGAGAAGGGGGTTGTGGTAGAGAAGGAATAGAATTGGTCAGGAAGTAGAGATCAATATAGAAATTTGGTAATATGTCACTGAAACTTTGTCAGTCTTGAGCAAAGTTTCATAGAGAATCTTATGTTGAAAGTAGAATCTTGTAGCTCATCACGTACAAAGAACACAACAATGAGATTCAGAGAGAAGTTTTCATAAACGAAGCTACTCAAATGACTATTCTTTCAATCAAATCATCCTTTAGTTTGTTCAAATATAATAAAAATAACTAATATTTATATAGTCCTTACAGTGTGCCAGACACAGTTCTCATTGCTTTGCATGTATTAATTCATTTACATTCAGTAAAGAGCTAATATCCACAATCTACAAACAGCTCAAACAAATCAGCAAGAAAGAAACAAGAAACCCCATTAAAAAGTGGGCAAAAGACATGAACACAAGTTTTTCAAAAGAAGATAGACAAATGGCCAGCAAACACATGAAGAATTGCTCAACATCACTAATCATCAGGGAAATTCAAATTAAAACTGCAATGAGATATATCACCTTACCCCTGTCAGAATGTCCATTATTAAAAAGTCCACATAATGGCTCTTGAATTCACTTATTTGGTTACATTATCAGTGGGTCATGTTTTTGATTAGTGAGTATTATGAGATTGTACAATAGTACCCCTTAGCCTTGGTTTAGATTTCTGTTGTTTCGCTCATCTGCAATCAACCATGGTCTGAAGATTTTAAATGAAAAATTCTAGAAATAAACAATTCATGAGTTTTAAATTGCACAGTGTTCTGAGTAGCATGATGAAATGCTCCGTGCTGCCTGGGATGTGAATCATCCCTTTGTCCAGAGTATCCATGCTGCATAGGCTAGCTGCCCTTTAGTCACTTAGTGGCTATCGTGGCTATTAGATCTACTATCATGATATTACACTGCTTGTGTTCATGTAACCCTTATTATACTTAATAATGGCCCTAAAGAGTAGCAATGCTGGCATATTGTTATAATTGTTCTATTTTATTATTGGTTATTGTTAATCTCTTACTGTGCCTAATTTATAAATTTAACTTTATCATAGGTATGTATGTATAAGAAAAAAACAGTATATATAGGGTTCAGTACTATCCATGGCTTCAAGCATCCATTTGTGATCCTGGAATGTATCCCCTGCAGATACGATGTAAATATATCCAATTTTGGGTCAACTCTCTTGTCGATGGACAAATTTTCCCCCAGTTTTTGACTATTACAATTGAGCTACTGTGAACTTTCTTGAAGAATTCTTGTGGACATATATTTTAATTCCTCTTAGATACATACCACAGTGAAATTGATGAGCCATAAGACAAATAATGGCTTAACTTCATATGAGATTGACAGTCTGCAACGCTGTACCATTTTATCCTCTGAACAATAGAGTATAAGGGTTCCAGATAGACATATTTACAATTTCTATTTCTTTGTGTGTATTTTTCATAGTTGTGCTTTTCAAGGAGCTTTGCCATTTTATCTAAATCATCAAATTCTTAGCAGTACTTTGTCCACAATATTCCCTTTGATGTCTGCAGAGTCTTTGGTAAGATCCCCTTTTTCATTTCTATTAATGGGAATCTCTCTCTCTCTCTCTCTCTCTCACACACACAAAAAACACACACACACACTTCTCCTTTTTGGTTATTGTTAATCAGTCTTCCTAACTGTTTATCAATTTTCTTCATTTTTACAAGAAACTAATTTTGAGTTTCTATTTTATTGATTTTTGCTGTTATTTTATCATTTCATTTGTTTCTAATTATTTTGGGATTTATTGACATTTTTTACCTTCTTTAACTGAGAGATTAGAACACTGATTTGGACCATTTTCTTTTCAAGTATAGCCACACATCTACATATTTTAGCTATGTATTTTTCTTTATACAGTGGTTTTATGGTTGACTGCCAAAAGTGAGATTAACTGTCCACCCAGAACTGAGTCAGAGGTTGAGACTGATGACATCACACACACCAACAGGCTATGAAAAGGTTTGTTACACCCATCGTGGGATTTTCTGGTAAAGCAGGGCAGGCTCTAGTCAGTTTAGGTAGCTTGAGTGAAAAGGAGTGGGTAGGTTTGGTTTTTATGATGGCTAAAAGGTGGGCGAGGGAACATTTCCTGCCTGTGCAAGTGATCCTGAGCCTGGGTGATTTGAGTATTCTGGCAGTGCCAAGGGAGGATGCACAGGGACTTTTTATTGACTTGCCCAGATGTGGGACAAAAGAGAAAGGGAAAGGAGAAGCATATAAGCCGTCAGTAGTCAAACATCAAAAAATGGAGTCTCCCTTTTGATATAGCAGTACCTTTCTCCATCCCACTAATTTGATGTTATATTTCATTATTATTCGGTTAAAAATATTTTGTAATTTCCTATGTGATTTCTTTTTTTCTACCTATGAATTATTCAGAGATAAGTATCTTATTTCCAAATATTTTGGGATTTTCTTGATATTTTAATCTTATTGATTTCTAATTTAATCAGAAATTTTATGTAATATCATTGCAGTCAGAAAGCAAGACTTTGTATTTTTCAATCCTTTGAAATTTATTAAGATGTGTTTTATGGCCAACCATATAAAATATATGCACATGAAAAGAATGTATGTTCTGATGCTGATGGGTGTGGTTTTATATAAATATCAATGAGGTTCAGGGTGTTGATAGCATTTTTCAAATATTCTTTATCCTTAACATCATTTCTTTCATTGTTCTCTTAGTTACTGAGAGGAGCATGTTAAAACTTCCAATATGTTTAGGGACTTATCTATTCCACCCTTTAGTTCTTTGATATTTGCTTCATCAATTTCAGTCTCAGTCATTAGGCACATTATACCCTGTTTTAAGTACGTATCTTTCTAATGATTTGACCATTTTATCATTACAAAATGTCTCTTTATCTCTAGTGATGCTCCTTATATTTGAGGTCAATTTTGTCTGATGATTGATATAGCCATGTTCACTTTCATGTACTTACTGTATTTATAGTCTATAGAGACATAATATAGATTTGCCCTTTTATATTCAATCTGTCTGTGTCTCTGTATCTAAAGTGTTTCTTGTTTTTTGCAGTTTGACAGTTTGAAAACTATATGCCTCTGTGTGTGTGCATGTGTGTTTGTTTTTTGAATTTGTTTTTGGGAGGGTGGTTTTTGTCCTGTTTTGTGTTCTCTAGCTTCCTAAGTCTGTGGTTTGGTGTCTGACACTAATTTCAGAAAATTCTTTGTCATTGTTACTTTAAATATTTCTTTTCCTCTGTTTTCTTTTCTTTTTATGCCATTCCAATTATGAATATGTTACACCTACAGGTATCGTCTTATAATTTCAGAAAATCCTGTTCAATTTTTTTTTCTATTTGCCTTAAATTCGAGAGTGTTTCTATCATTCAAGTGCACTGATTCTTTCCTTAGTCATGTCCAGTTCTTTGATGAGTTTATCAAAGGTATACTTTAAATCTGTTAGTTTTTTTTTTCATTTCTAGCATTTCCTCTTGATCGTTTTTTAGTTTCCATCTCCCTGCTTGCATTACTCATGTGTTCTTGCCTGTTATATACTTGTGCCATTAAAGCCCTTTACATATTAATCATAGTTATTTTTAAATTCCCTGTTGGATAATTCCAACATCTGTTTCTTATCTGAATATGGTTCTTATAATTGTTTCCTTTCTTCAAAGTGTGTTTGTGCTTGCCTTTTGGCGTGACTTGTCAACTTTGTTGAAAAACAGTTATGCTGCATTAGGTAATAGGAATTGAGGTGAATAGGCCCTTAGTGTGAGGATTAATGTTAATCTGACCAAGAGTTAGGCTGTGTTTAGTGTCTGATACAGCAATAGGTGCCAGGAACTTCTAACTCCTTCAGTATTATTGTATTATATTTTTCCCCTGTCATCTCTGGGCTTCCCTATGTTCTCCTCCTCAAAGAAAGTCTGTGGCTTGCATCTCTTTCTTCTATAATGCACTGTTATTACACCGGAACGCTGATGGTGTGGAGGTCACACATGGGGCAGGAGGAGTATTCTATAATCTTCTCATTAATCTACTCTTTAGCGGGCCTGTGTCTCAAGGGTATGACCTTCACAGGTGTTTCTCAAGTAGCACAGCTTTTGTTTCTCTTTCATCTTACTCCTGATTGAGGTTTTCCAATCTATTTCCTTGAAACCCTGAACTCTGTGGA
Organism: Daubentonia madagascariensis; assembly: GCA_023783475.1. Classification (NCBI taxonomy): domain Eukaryota; kingdom Metazoa; phylum Chordata; class Mammalia; order Primates; family Daubentoniidae; genus Daubentonia; species Daubentonia madagascariensis. The sequence goes on along the minus strand of JAKFHU010000600.1, from coordinate 43,239,057 downwards.
CTGTATTTCCCCCAACTCCCTTAGGTGACACAGGAAGTCTAGTGGCTAGAGTAGGAAGGAGAAATTCTCTTCATAAGTTTTCAGACTTGAGCTCTGGCCAAGTCCTTTTCCCCAAAAAAGATTAGGCTTTTTTTTAATGGAAAAGGCTCAAAGTGTATTACACGAAGGCTACTCTTGCCCTTTTCTGTCAAAGCCACCAAGGGGATCCTCACTGTAAAAAGCTGGTGTAAATCCTAGAGAGAAAACCCAAGAAAATACACCACCCACCCCACTCCAAGACTGTGGCCTCTAGGAGTTTCTCACTGTCCAGTTGGTCCATAATTAGCCTCCTGTAATTGTCAAGACTCCCAGTAAGTGTTTCTACCAGTTCATGACTCCAGTGGCTTCTGCTTCAGGTAAGCAGATCACAGCTGTATCGCTCCAGATGTGCCTGTCTCTCTAGATTGATGGGTGATGGTTTGCCCTGTGATCTCAGTTCTATGGGCCCAAGAAAAGTCACTAATTTTCAGTTTTTCTAGCTTTTTCTTATTGTCAGGATGGGACTGGCTCCTTACATGTCAGAACTGAAATCAGAACCCTTTAGTATTTCTTGTATACATGATATAGGTGGGTTTTGTTGTTCTTGTCCAGTCTGACTTTTTCTGCCTATAATTGGAGTGTTTGGACATTTGCATTTAATGTCATAGTTGATATGTTTATATTTAAGTCTATTTATATTTAAGTCTGTCATCTTGGAGTTTGTTTCATATTTTTTCATCTATTCTTTGTTTCTCTGTTCCTTCTTTTCTGACTTCTTTTCAATGAGCCAAGCATTTTTTAGCATTTAATTTCATCTCCTCTATTGGCTTATTAGCTATACTTTTCTGTTTTATATTGTAGTGGTTATTATAAAGTTTATATTATCTGTCTATAACATTACAATCTATCTTTAAATAATATTATGTGACCTTATGGCAAATGTATAAACCTTATAATAGTATTCCATTTACCCTTCCCTCCCCTTGTTGCTCCTGTCATATATTATACCTCTCCATATGCAAAAGCCTCACAATTCATTGTTATCATTTTGTTTTACATGGTCAATAGTCTTTTAAAGTGTATATATTTATGTATGTGTACTCCCAGCCTTCTGCAGCTATTGCCTTACTCTTTGTTGAGGCACCAAGTACCTCTCAGGATTTTCTCTCAGCTCTTTTGCCCTGACTCCATTCTTTGGTCAGATGTTGCCTTGTCTCAGAGGATGGCCCCATATGCCTCAAGGAGGTCAACTCAGTTCCTTTACCTGGAATACAGTTTTTGGCCAACTTCTGAATGCGCTATATGTCTATTAAAATGTTGGCAGGTGAATACTACTTGCTCTGTAATTGGGACTCCTTAAGCTTCTAACTCATCATGTTAGCCTGCATGTGACCTTAAAAAGTTTGATATAAATTTATGTGATGTCTTCTTTCCTCAATCAATTCTTTCTACTTCTTCTTCACCAGGGATGAAAGCAGTAATGGTATATTTTCTTATAGAAAAAGCTTGTCCCTGTCTGGATATTAGCTCATTTAGATTTCTTTGCATTCTTAGCTCTTTGAATTTTTTTAATTGTTGGATAGCTCATCCAGCTTCTTTCCAGTTTTATGGTTGGGGCAACATTATTACTTTTTGAATTCTAACTGGAAGTAGAAGTCTTTTTAGTGTTGTTTAAAACATCTTGCCTATTTGATAGATGCCATCAGCCAATTTGTAGATAACCTATTGCATATGCAAATAAAAACATTTTTACATCTAGTCTTTTCTTTACACACATTCATGCAAAAAAAAAAAAAAAACATTACATTTAGGGCATGGATGAAGAATCCAGGGCTATAGAAAGATCTTACCAATCTATCTCAGAGCTACTGCTGTGATAGCATCAGGGGTTCATAGCAGGTCATGCAAGTTGTTCAGCTTGACTAGTCAAGGATACTGCTTTTTTACTGGGTCAATCATAGGTCCTACGACTTCTGGTATCATCAGACTCAAGGAGAACTATATGAACACTGGACAGTGAGCAGCAAGGGAGAAGTGAAAGCATTAGTGTCTGCAGGGATGTGAACAGGAATAAAGGTCAGAACGATATCTGTTTAGCAATCTGTTTAGAATTTCTAAATGTCTAGCTCCTTCTGTGGTGCCCACCACCCAGAGAGAGGTGGTAGAAAACGACAGCCCCTAAAATGAACACTCTCTAGTCTTAAACATGCACAGCATGCCTATGGCCATTCAACCCAGTCGTGGACTACTCATTGGATAATTATCTTTTATACAGATGCTACTTTTATGTGCTTTCCCCTCAAGTACCTCTGCTTCTTAGTGCTTAGGGGCTCTCCCCATCCTCCCACTCCCTCACCAAAAAAAGAAGTCAAAAGTATGTGTGTGAGATTATGTTTATTTTGGGGGGAGAGTTACTTATATTTTTAAAAATAAGTTTTATTTTTATAAGTTTTAGAATTGCATAAAAATCATGAAGATAGTACAGTGTGTTTCCATATACCCTGAACCAAGTTACCTCTATTATTCTTACCTTGCATTAGTATGCTATATTTGTTAGAATGAGAAGAATTTAATGAAGTCCATACTGTATTCATACTTTTTTTGTTTTTATCTAATATAAAAATCCTGTTCCAGGATCTGCAACCAGGATACCATATTACATTTCACTGTCAATATCTCTTTAAGGCTTCTCTTGCTTGTGACAGTTTCTCAGACTTTCCTTGCTTTTGATGGCCGACAGTTTGGAGAATATTAGTTAGGTATGTTTCAGAATGTTCCTCTATTGAGATTTGTCTGATTTTTTCCCCATAATTAGACTAGGGTTATGGATTTTGGGGAGGAAGATCACAGAGGGAAAGTGCCCTTATCATCTCGTCATATCAAGGATACATAATATCAGTTTGACTTATCACTATTGATGTTGACCGTAATCATCTGGTGGAGGTGATTAAGGTCAGGTTTCTCCTCTATAAAGTTACTCTTATTTCTCACTTTAAATTCTGTACTTTTTTGAAGCACATACTTAAGGAGTTAGGAGTTACACTTTTCTTCCTGAGATTTGTCCCCCCCCATTTGTTTATTTATTCAATCATTTATTTATATCAGTAGGAACTCTTGTATATTTACTTAAACTTTGGGTTATAACCCAATGCTATTTTATATACTTTGTTACTCAAATTATACTAACTTTAATCATTGCAAGTTCTTTCACTTGGCTTCTATATTCCCTTTTTTTTTTTTTTGCACTTTCTTACTTTCTGATGCCACAGGATGCTCCAGTCTTATTTGTTTATTTCCTACCCCATTCCTAGTATCAGCCATTTTGCCAGGAAGCCCTGGTTCTTTTTAGAGGAGAATGATATTAGAAACCAATATCAGTGCTAAGTGAGCCATTTATTCCTCCTGGGGTATGTCATTGCTTTTAGGCATTCTCAGCCAACAAAGCAAGGAAATATACACATATATTTATACATTTATTTTTGTAACTATTTGTGTGTTTATTAATTTAAACAAATTGTGTGTTGATGTCTTCAAATGTAATCCATTACCATGTGGATCATACCATTGCTTTTCTGTGAATACCCACTCTAACAGTGAAAAACCTGGGTCCCACTGTTCATCATCCTTTAACGTAATTGTTCAATTCTAGTATATGTATAGCAGTATTAAAATTGCTAACTCATAACTGTGCCCCCTTATTCTATGGTGGGCCATACAACACATCTAAACAAATTTCAAAGGATTAAAACATAAAGTTTTTTTTTGTCTATAGTGGTATTAAAATAGAGATCAATAAGAGTGAGATATCAAGTAAATCCCCAAATATTTGGAAATTAAGCCACTCTGAATAACTCACAGGTCAAAGAAGAAATCACACACGAAATTAGAAAATATTTTTCATGAAATAATAATGAAAGACAACATAACCAAAACAAAAAGAAAGAAAGAAAGAAAAAAGAAACACTCTCTCATTTTTTGTTGCTTGGCAGCATTCTTTCAATGCTTACTCAAGCAGATCATTTGCGACTCTACCTTAGCTTTCATTTCCTGTTTGCACTGAGAATATAGATCAGCCAGAGGTGAAAATTTAGGTTCTTCTCAGGTCTTTTCTGAGTATGCATGCTGCCCTGGACATACACATGTGCATGGCTTTCCAGATAACCTTCCCCTTTTGGATGTCCCAGTTTCCCAAAGAAACTCTCTCCCCAGGTTTTCTTCCCAGGCTTTTCGCATACCTTTGTTTGTGTCAACTGTAATCTTTTGCCCCAGGTGGCAGCAAGTTGTTTATTTGCCTTACAAATGTTTTCAAGGAATGATGCTGGATGAGTCTGTTATGAGTAAATTCTGAGTTAGGAAAAACAAAATGCCTTGTATTAGGCTTTTAGGCAGCTTTTCAGAGTGTGTTTTTCTTGCCCTTTAGCATGACTGGTATTTTTTGTTGAAAGCTATACACGACACATTAGATAAGAGGAACTGAGGTAAATAGGTCTTTAGTGTGAGGTTATGTTTTAAGCAGGCTAGAACCAGAGCTATGCTTAATATTTGCTGTATCTGTGAGTGCCAGAGGCTTCAAATCCTCCTGGGTTTTTTTTCTTTTTTCTCTTTTCTTCTTGTCTTTGGACTTCACTAAGGAAGTAGAGGGTGATTTGTCTATAATCTGATTAAATGTCAGATTCGTAGCAGGCCTATGTCCCTGGACCTTGATCTTCACAAATGTTTCTTAGCTTTTTTCCTCCTCCCCTTAGGTGAGACAGGAAGTGGGGGTAGAGTCTAAGAAGTACCCTTCCCCCAGGTAGGATAAGGCTCTGGTAAATTCTTTTCCTCTGGGGAGTAGATTTTTGTTAAGGAGAATTCTCTGGCCATATTTCACAACGTTTACTCTTTTCTTCCCCCACTTAGAGCTCTGAGGGATTTCTCTTGTCTCTTCCTCTTGAGGACCTAGTGGAACTCCATAAGGTAAAAGCCATAAAGTGTGTAGGTTCTCTCCCATGCAAGGTTGTATCCTCTAGGAGTTCTTACCCTCATTATAGTTGATAATCAGGCTGCAGCAATTTATCAAAATTGCCATTATATGTTTCTACTAGTTTGTGTTTTTAGCAGCTTCTGAATAAGGTAAGTAGATCTTGGCTGTGACTCTCTGTGTTTGTCTATATCTTCAAAGTTTGGGCATTTTGTCCTGTGATTTCAGTTCTTTCATGGGTCCAAGAAAAGTCATTGATTTTTAGTTTGTTCAGCTTTTTTCTTGTAAGGATGGGAGTGATTACTTCTAAGCTCTTTACATGTTTGGAACTTAAACCGGAAATCGGTATATATGTTTTTGATGTGGAAGAATAAGACACACTTTTTGCAATTTTCTCTGCTATAAAGCAAAGTTTTAAACAGTCTAAATTAGGGAAAAAAATGAAAGAACTGGAAAGAGTAGTGGACATGGCAAAGAAATTATGGGGTCTGGAGCAAGGCTCCCAGTATTATGTCAATAGAGATTCCTACTGGCTCTCTCTCAATAGTTCTGTATGTATGTTGAATTTGTATGTGTTCTAACTGCATTACTACAAAATTTCTCAATAAATATCAAACCTAGAATTAAGCCAACAATAATTATAAACTGTGCTGTTTTTGTTACTTTTCTTGGCTTAAATGCGTAACTTACCTTTCTAAATCATCTACCTCACAAAAATAAACAATCTGCAATATGTTTTCTTTATAGTCATTTTAATTTCATAACTTTGAGTGCCAAAACATGGAATAAAGAAGATTTTATTACTGAAAGTGGTATATCAATGAACATAAAGGGAACTGAATAAACTGGCTGATTCTAAACTTGGCCTACTTTTTCCTTGCCCTAAGCAGTCCCTGCTCCAATAACATCAGATACTATAAAGAGACCCGTAAGAATAAAAGGCTTGCACTGTCTTCATAGTCCGTTGAGCGATGATGGGACTCTTCATTTTCACAGATGCAAAAGCAGTTTAGGGATTTCCATAGCAGTGTTACAGAGATATTTAGAATCTGAATATGCAGTTAAAATGTTGTTTGGGTCTCACCAGGAAAACAGTAGAGTGATGCTGTTCCTAAATTCAAATCTTTTCTAGCATGGGTATGTGGGTGTGTATGTGGGGATCAAACTCTTCAAGAAAGGTATTTATATTTTAAAAGCTGAATAAAGTAATATGTAATAGATAATCAAGGAGTCACTTAATGAATTTATACTTAATTTAAGAATTTATGTTGGAGATACAAATTTAGTTATATGTGGAATTTGAAGACTAGTGTAGATCAAATCTGAAAAATGTATCCACTGAAATGTGATTTTCAGTTTAGTTTTTGTGAAATAAAACTGTAACACCCTTTAAAGGCATATTCTAAAGCGAAATTAAAATATATTAAACACTCAACATATAGTGTAAGAATAATTTGATTATGTATGTACTTATTTGCATATAATTTATTTAATAGCAGCTGACTAATTGAAATTTCTATTCTCATCCTGTTGCCTCCTATTACACAGATAAGCCTAAATATACCTAATGTAAAACATTTCTGAAATTCAAAGAGTGAGAAGAAATATCAGGCATAAGTTAGTGGGTTTTACTAGGGTAGATGGGCAACTTTTTCAGCAATGGTGAAAATGTTTGCATTATGGAAGAGTTATCAAGTTATTTCTTATGAAGTAATCTCTTGAAGTTAGTTCAATTGATCTAGGAGTATCAATCAAAGTCAAAAGAAACATTATTTTAAATAGTAAAATAAGAAGAAATAGGTTAAGATTTTATAGGATACATAATTAAAAGGCTGGAAGCTTCTAAAAAGAGTCAAATCAATCTCAGTATGAAGGCTAAGGTGGTAGTCTTAAAAAAAGTACTGATAGCTGAAACATACATGGAATGAAAATAGGAAATGAAGATTACTTCAAAAATCATTACTTTTAATGTTCTAAATATGTAAAAGAATTCTAGAATGGAGAAGAGAATTTTGATGATTCGAGGTATGTTCTTGAGAATTTTAAACAAGATAACATAAATAGGCAGAAGAGCTTTCCCTTCCTATATTGGTTATGAATCCTAGGTCACTTTAAATATTTTTGCTGGAAAATTATATTTTAAACAAAGGTTTGCCTATATGCCATATTTTCTAGTTCAGTTTTTTTTAAATTGCATACAGCTTCAATTGTTGTCATCCCATCCTCATTGTTACAACTTTGTGTAAGCCTGATTTTAACAGGAGGGTAAAATACAGTATACTTTAATGCAGTATGTCTAACACATAGGTTCTAAAAGAGTTACTCAATAAGAGTAACAGAAGTTTGCTCAAATCAAAACACAATATCAGCCAGGCATAGTGGTTTATGCCTCTAATCCCAGCAACTAGGAAATCTGAGGCATGAAGATTGCTCGAGCCCAGCCTGGGCTACAGAGCGAGACTCTGTCTCAAAAACAAAACAAAAGAAAACAAATAAACAAAAAACACTATCAAAGGAAATTGTTTTATAAGATTTAAAGTTATATCTTTATTTTAGGCAACAGTGTATTTTCTAATTTTTTTTTTTGGTGATGGGGAACATGACTCCCATTTTAATCTAATATTTATTTATTAGCTGGAATGACAAGAAGGGAACGGTATGGAGGGGAAAGAGTTGTGTTGAGGGGAGATAAGCCAGTACTCTATAGAGAATAATGAGAAATTCTGTGAAACCTGGTCACATAAAAATCTGTCATTCCTTACAGATGGTCACTATATATTTTATACCTTTATTTCTCTACTGCTTATGAATGGAACACTCTGATTAATTCCATATTACTTTACATGTTATAATGTTAAATGGAGAATCACGGAAAAATTGCCCATTGAAAGCACAAGAATAAAATTTTTTTCTTGATTATTTTTTTGAACCTTAAAAGTGGATGAGGGCAGGGATGATAAGTATTAAAACCAATGCTACTGATTGGTTCTAACCTTCTCCCAACCTTCCCACACAATGCAGGGTTCTTTGAAAGAAAGACTAGAAAGGATTCTTTATAAAGTCTACAAAATGGACTCATATAAACAGTCCTTTCAAAGCAACAAAAGGCAAAAATTGCAAACTGATGATACGTAATCTTTCAAACTCTTTAAAATCCTCAGGAGTTTATTTACTGGCAACAAAAAGGCCTAACATTACATATTTTTATGGATCCTTGTGTCCTCTATAAATGAAATAGTTCATTTTTTTGATGGTTGGTATTGATATATTTTCTATGATATTATTTGTAAGTCAAGGATTTGTTCATAGTTATTTACTGAACAATGCTCAACAGCTGCCTGGTAATGACTGGTGTGATTGCTCAATGGTTTTATTTCTACAGCTGTGATGATTGATTGATCCCTGAGCTAGGTCTTACTGATCTATCTGCTCCCAGGTATAATTTCTGAAACTGAAAAAAAAAAAAAGTGTGTATACTATACCTTTTCCATCACAGAGTTTAAGTGTTTTTCTTTTGCAGCTTCATCAATGCTTTTAGCATTTTTATAGTTTTTGTGTTAACAAACATTTATTGAGTTTCAGTTTTGTGCAATTATTTTTTTAGAGCTTAGTATATTGATAAAAAGGAATATAACTTATTTTTTCCTCATAAAAATTTTGAAATCCTATGAGTAAAACTAAACTATAGTATTATTAGACAGTGAATGATATAAGCATTTGTAAGCAGATTAAATTTGTAAATACGGACAACAGCATAAAAGTGGTTTATTCATGTATTTGTTATTTATATTTTATTTAGAGTCATTGTTTACATAATTTTGTAAACCTTGAGAAAGTTGCAAAATTGTGTTATGAACACCTGTATATCTTACTTAGATGCACCAAATGTAAAATTTTTCTCCTTTTGCTTGTTTTATTTCTTCTTTCTCTGCCCATTAGTCCCTTCTGAAGCATTTAAAAATAAATTGCAGAAAGTCAAAATAACTCATATAAATAATTCAGCATTCAGCTCCTAAAAACATGAGCATTCTTCTTATAACCACAATGTAATTATCACACTCAGAAAATTTAAAATGGTGGAATATTGTTATCTAACATACAGTCTATATTCAAATATCTCCAGTTTTCTGAATGCTGTTCTTGTTAGCTATATTTTAATTCAAAATATAATCATTGTTTACATATTGGGTTTCATTGCCACCTCCCTTTAATCTCCTTCAGTTCATAACAGTAGATCAGCCTTCTGTTTGTCTGTATGGCTTTGGCATTTTTGTAGAGTCCAAATGAGTTGTTTTGCTGAATGGCCCTCAATTTGTATTTGTCTGATTGTTTACTCATGATCAAATTCAGGTGAAACATTTTGAAAAGGAATATTTCTTAGTTAATATTGGTATCTTCTCAGTGTGTCACTTTAGGAATAGGATGTGCTAGTAAAATGCCATGTCAAGTGTGAAGTGCTCCGTAGAAGCAAATTCCTGAGCATTAGGAAACTGGAGAGTTGGTAAATGGACATGTTTAATTCAACACACAGTGTGATCCACCTTACTGAGTTATTTGGACATATGAGTATTTGGACACATAAAAAATAAGTTAATGGAGAATCAACAATTAAACCAACATTGAAATTTCTAAACCATTGAAATGGACACAAACCAAAGTGATAGGTGCAATATAACTTTTATAATCTTTTGAGTTGGCCTTTACTTTTTCTAACTAAACCCACTGAGATGAGCTGGGCTCTGGATACCACTGACATCTTAATCTGGTTTTTGATAATTACAGAGACAGGAATAAATCAAGATAGTGAATCCAAATGCTTGCTTCTTCTTCTTGCCCCCAACTACTGGAAATCACAGAAAATATTTACATATTTAACAGGTTCAAACTAACAGCAATCTGGAAAACAAAAAAATTAAGGATGTATGGATCAGTGGAAATTGTTGGTATTTGCATTTGCTGACCAGAAATTACCAATAATTTTAGGAAATGAAAGCTGATGATCTAATACTTCCCATATATAAAACAACAATAACATCAACACAACCAAAAACAAAACAAAAAGTTCTTTGAACCTGCAACCTCCTCTACTTAGTCCCAGTATTTTTCACAGCACAACTTCTCAGAATGGTTGTCAATAATTACTGTTTCACTTCATTGCTTTTTGTTCTTTCATCACCCTACTCAGTGTTTTATCTCCAGTGTTCCTCTAAAACTACTTTGCTCAAGGTTTTCAGTGATGAATAGTCACTTCCCTGTCTTCATTCTACCCCAGCAACATTTGACAGAATTAAATACTCCCTCCTTCTTGAAATGCATTCTTCTTTGGAATGTTGGAACACCATGTTTTATAGTTATCTTCTTTCTTCACTGAGAGATTTTTCTTCTCCATATTTGGCACCTTTCTTTCTGTTCCAGAATCTACTGATTTTCCTCCACCACTACAGCTGTAATTCTAACCCAAGCCACTATCATCTCATGAATGGCTACTACAGTAGTCCTTTTTGTCCAACATATCATTTCACTCTCTGAATTAAATCCTTCTGAAGACAACTCATCACACCCAGGATAAATTCAAGCTCCATCAAGAGCTTACAAGGTCTAGCACCCTCCCACTCAACCACTTGCTCACTGTGCTTCAGAAAACAATGGCCTTCTTTATTTTCTAACAACCTTAACTTGGTTTCTAAATCAGAGCCTTTGTATAAGCTATTCCTTCTGCCCTAAATATTCTGCTCAGATCTTTTCAAAGCATCTGCTTCTTGTTGTTCAAATCTTACCTTAACTATTGCCTTGTTGGAAAAGTCTGCACTGACTATTTAATCTAAAATATGCTCCAGGATCTGTTCTAAATATATTTAAATATATTATATATAACATTTCATTTAATACTCTCAATAGCCCTTTGAAATAGTTAACATTCTTGTCCCTATTTTACAGGTAAGGAAACTGAATCAGAGTGGTTAAATCAATTCTTCAAAGTGGTAAGCCTACTCAGCAATCGAACTGGGGCTTTCCATGAGGTAGATTTCTAAACACTAGCTCCTAACTATTGTTAAATTGCCAGGCTTAATTGTTGCATGGTGCTTCACTTTCTTTTCATTGATGCATTTATACTGTCTGATATCTCCTTGTTTGTTTAATGTTCACTCCTTATTATATATTGAATATAATCTCCATGATAAATTTTTAGTCTTGTTCAATGTCCTACTTTATCACCTAAAATCATGCCTAGAACAAAGAAATTGGTAATAAAGGGATTGGTAATGGATCAGCAAGTCCCACTGACAGGAGGAAACCCAAATACACAACATAGAAGAGATGACAGATATAAAATTGGAAAGAGTTTCAAGTGTGGTGATTGGAAAACAAGGACAGATTTGGAAAACCTCTGACACTTCTGGGCCTGTGGTTAAAAATAAGGAATATAATTGAAGTACTCAGGTAAGCTGTCTCCATTTCAATTCTCAACTTCTCTTTCAACACACGCATAGGCCAGCCAATGCATCCACTTCCCATTTCAGTCACTGTGAGTACTTGAGCTAGCAACACTAAGTAATCTTGCTAAACCAGTTTAATCAGTAATAGAATAATTACTTCTAATTACACCTTTTATTTATATAGCATTCTGCTATGGTTAAAGTGTCTCCTCCAAAACTCATGTTGAAACTTAATCTTCAATGTGGCAGTACTGAGAGGTGTTACCTTTAACAAGTGATTGGATCATGAGGGCTTTGCTCTCATGAATGGACTAATCTATTCATGGATTAATGAATTAAAGGGTTAATGGATTAATGGGATATTATGGGAGGGGAACTGGTGGCTTTATTAGAAGAGGAAGAGAGAGACCTGAACATAGAATGTTAGCATGCTTAGCCTCCCTGCCATGTGTTGCCTTGTACCCCCTCTGGGCACATCAGAGAGTCTGCAACTTCAAGAATGTTCTCACCAGATGTGCCCCCTCAACCTTGGACTTCCCAGCCTCTATAATTGTAAGAAATAAATTCCTTTTATTTATAAATTTCCCAGTTTCAGGAATTCTGTTAGAAGCAACAGAAAATGAACTAAACACATTCTGCAGTTGACCCTTGAACAATATGGGTTTGAATAAGTGCTGGTACACTTATACATAGATTTTTTTTTCATTAAAATTACACAGAGTGTGCCTGCCTTTCCTGTCTACCCTTCTACCTCCTTCATCTCTTCTGCCTCTGCCCCTGAGATAACAAGATCCCCTCCTCTTGAGATAACCCCTCTTCTTCCTCCTCCTCCTCAGCCTACCCAACATGAGGACTGGGCTAAAGACCTTAATGATAATTCACTTCCACTTAATGAGTAGTAAACATATTTTCTCTTATGACTTTCTTAATGACATTTTCTTTTCTCTAGCCTACTTTATTGTAAGAATACAGTGTATAATACAATTAGCATACAAAATACGTGTTCATCAATTGTTTGTTATTAGTAAGGGTTTTGGTCAAGAGTAGGCAATTTGTAGTTAAGTTTTGGGGGAGTCAAAAGTTATACATGGACTTTTTACTGCAGGGGGGGTCGGTGCCTCCAACTCCTGCATTGTTCAAGGGTCAACTACATATCTTAAAAATGTTTGTGTGTGCAATTTTATTTAATGCTAATAATAACTGTAAGAAAGATATTATTATCCTCGCTAAAGATATGAAAATGGAGAATTACAGAAATTGTTACCTGGAAAACTTGTTGGTAGTGGCATATCTGGGACTTGAGCTTAGATCTTCTGTTGTCTAGTCCTGGGCTTTCAATTATTTCATGGGAGTATTTATTTATTATTTTATTTCAATAGATTTAGGGGTACAAGTAGTGTTTTGTTATAAGAATAGATTGTATAGTGGTGAAGTCTGGGCTTTTAGTGTACCCATCACCTGAATAGTGTACATTGTAACCAATAGGCAATTTTTCATCCCTCACTCTCCCTCCTTTTGAGTCTCCAATGTCATTGTACCACTCCGTATGACCATGCGTAGCCATAGCTTAGCTCCCACTTATAAGTGAGAACATGCAGTATTTGGTTTTCTGTTCCTGAGTTACTTCACTTAGGATAATGGTTTCCAGATCCATCCAAGTTGCTCCAAAAGACATTGTTTCATTCTTTTTTATGGCTAAGTAGTAGTCCATGGTGTGTGTGTGTGTGTGTATGTGTGTTTATGTATATACATATATATATGTACATATATGTGTACATATATCAATTTTTCTATATTCACTCATCAGTTGATGGGCACTTAGGTTGTTTCTGTATCTTTGCAATTGTGAATTCTGTTGTGATAAACATACAAGTGCAGGTATCTTTATGATATAATGATTTCCTTTCTGTTGGGTAGCTACCCAATAGTGGGATTGCAGGTTTGAATGGTAGGTCTACTTTTAGTTCTTTGAGAAATCTCCATACTGATTTCCATAGAGGTTGTATTAATTTACATTCTCACCAACTGCATATAAGCCTTCTCTTTTCACCACATCTGTGCCAATATCTATTATTATTTGACTTTTTAATAATGGCCACTCTGATTGGAGTAAGTTGATATCTCATTGTAGTTTTAATTTGCATTTCTTTGATGATTAGTGAAGTTGAGCATCTCTTCATATTTTTTTGGCTGTTTGTCTATCTTTTTTTGAAAAATTCCTGTTCATGTAATTTGCCCACTTTTTAATGAGATTTCTTTTTTCTTTCTGAGTTGTTTGAGTTCCTTATAGGTTCTGGCTATTAGTCCTTTGTTGGATGCACAGCTTGTGAATATTTTTCTCATTCCGTAGGTTGTCTATTTACTCTGTTCACTATTTCTTTTACTGTGCAGAATCTTTTTAGTTTAATTACAATACAGCTGCCCCCTCTTAACTAATTTCTTATTTACTGTTTTCATCTAGGATACCCCTTCATATCATCGGTGACAGTATATAGTCAGATATACATTTTTTTATTTCATTAATTTTGCTTCTATTCCTAATGCATTTTAGCTAAATCTTCAGCCTCAATGCCTTATAAAATGGAATTGATCATATAATGAAATAAATATAGTTGACTTACATTAATAAAGCATTATTTTAGAAAGTAAATTTGGAATAATAATCTACTTCTTGAATAATGTACTGAAGCATAATATGGGAAAATAAAAAAGTAAATATCATATCTTTGTCTTAAAAAATGCATGATGTAGTGGACTGCTTGACAATAAATTGTCTCAAATTATGCATGTTTAGGGAATAAAATAATGCTAATTTTCAACATTCCATTTAAACATTCATTTCAACATTCATTTTATTCTCCAAATATGAATATTTTGGAATACTTTGCAGATCAGGTGTAAAATTATATCTTTTGATTAAAAAGCTGTGATTAACAGAATTTTATTCAAAGCTAAGGAATTAGACAAAGACTTTTAAAGTAGAGTCATTTATATTAGAATTTTATGGTACAAAAGATTTGGTGATTTTTATTTCCCATTTTAAAATTAAAGACCCCCTTTGCTTGAACCATGGAGATTATAGCAGTGGGTAGAATCTACACATGTTTCTGCATATTATACCTAAAATGAATGTGTCTGTACCATTCACCCCATGTTATAAGCAACATGGTAATATAAGTATAGGGGGAAAGTATGGACTTTTAATTCAGTCATACCTGAGTTAATTTGAAAACCACTTTTGTCTTTCAAGTTCACTGACACTAGCTAGTTTCTTAACCTTGCTGAACTTGTTTCCGTTTGTAAAATAGGGACCATAATATGATCTCAAATGGTTCCTGTGAAAATGAATTAAATAATGAAAGAACACTGTGTTTGGAATAGTAAGTGTTCTATAAAAGAAAATGAAGTCAGCCCTCCTCCCCCACCATAACCAACATATTACCATAAACTAAGATGGATTTGCTGGTCAGGAAAACTTTTAATTTAAGGGTTAAAACAGAGATTTTCATATGTTCTCTACCTACCTATCTATTCTTCTCTTTCTCACTATATCACCTATCTATATAATTTTTTATAAGAATGAATACTTCCTTCAAATTAAATTTTAATAGTAATGCTATTATTTAAAACAACATAAATGCTCTGATTGCCATTTGGGTTTCCTAGAAACAGACCTGCATGGCATTGTGGGGCACAATTTGAACATCACTGAGCTAAATAAGCTGTATGGGTCGTGTATCCATCTCAATGCAGCAAAGCTTTGCAACCTTGGTTTTTTAGCTCTCATCTGCTGGTGGGCACAACTGACACCATATTTTCCATAATGACTCAAATTTTGTTGGCTTGGTTATCCAATTTTTAATGAAGGATCATGGCATGGCATCTTTCCCGAATGGATTGTTATGAATCTCCAGAAATAAATCACATTTGATAATGATACGGGTATTCTATTTTTAACATAAATTAATATGGTTTCATTCCAAATAAAATCCTAATGTTTCCCAGCTACCTTACACTTTTCATATGTTTAAGCTGAAGAATTGAGAGCTCCAATGGGAAAAAAGATAATGTCTAGAAAAAAAGATGTCATTGCTTTGGAAAAATCCAAATTCTTAAAGCACACGGGGTGAATATAAAAGTGTAGAAATGTTCAGTTAGGTTAGGTCTAGTGTCTCATTTCCACAGCTGTATGCTTGGGAGACTACAAACCTTCCAGATAAATCTTTCATTCATCATGGCTCCATGTCCCCTATGGCAGAATAGGACCAATTTCTATGTGTGAGTCTAGGTAGGTGCCTCTGGGAAAATTCACAGTGTCTTGAACTCTTTATTATGGTGCAGTGAAGACAGTCCAGAGTTCCTGTGTTGCCTTGGTGTTTTGGAAGTGTGGAGAAACACATTGAATAATAAGTTTGAGTTTGGGGACAGAAGGACATAGAGCAAGGGTATCTCCAATAGAACAAAATGGCAAGGTCTATGGTTATAGAAACAAGTGCCAATATACACAGAGAATGTCATGTGAGCAAGCTACATACCAGAGGTGAAGCACAGACAGACACTGAAGTCCACAGGCCAAGTGAAATGAAGTTCCTCACTAGGAGGCCATGGTGGAATCCATGTTTCTTTTTTGATTTTGAAATGTACAAAATGCTGAAGAGAAGGGTGGCAGCAAGGAGTGGGAGTACATGCTTGAAAAGCCTTGAAATGACTATTTTCTCATAGTTCCTAAATGTTGAAGCGGACAATGAGTTGAATTTTTCTGATAAATCATTTGACTGTATAGAGTATCCTTGAATAGGACAGAGTAAATTATAAGCTGAAGGCAGCCTGAGGCAAAAACAAAACAAAACAAAACAAAAACCCCCCTACAAAGTTGTACTCCATTTTAGGAAGTAGAGGTAGATATATTTATTATAAATGTCTCCAAGTATATAAATTTAGGTCACACTGTACTCATGAATACATGTTCTTATCCTGTTGCTTTACTAACACTATGGTCTCCCACCAGGCAGCACAACTGCCCAACAAGAAACCACATACTCCCACCAGTCACCAATGTGCAGCTAACAACCACCACAGTCACCCACTAAATGAGAGTCAGCACTAGGAAAAAGCTGTTGGGAAGCTCCATGGCACTGTGGAGAGAAGGAGGAAACCTACCTCTCTTTTAGTTTATATTTAGATAAAGGGGTCTTATGGCAAAGTTCCTTCTGTGCAATATTTACAGGATGTCTTGAAACTGTTCCTTTAAATTTTTTTAATCACAACCCTCTCATTCTCTCCCCAGTACCCAGGCATAAATCCACACATCCACAAAGCTGACCTTAGGATGGATTTAAGTGTTGGCCACCATATTCAAAATTATTATTTCTCTTTAATAACTAAAAATTTTTTTGTTGGAAAAAATTTATCATTTCGGTCTCTATTTCTCATCATGCATTTTCTCTGAGAAGTCCTTTAGACTCCTTATAAGACCATCTTGTAAGTTTGCTATACTTGGAACCTAGTTAGATTTAAATAAGAACCCTAGGTACATCTGCATTCTTCTTTGATGTTTGGAGTTACATAGCAGCATCATTATTCAATCTCTATATGAAAAATGTATCATGATGTATGGGTAAGAGCCCTCAATGTGGAATCAGAAAGCCCATATTTCTTCCATGGTCTCCTATATATGAGTAGTGTGACATTTGACAAGTTATCTGAACTTGAATCACTGAGCTTCAGTGTTTTCATATAATCGATAATTATAATGCCCTGTATCCTTATGATGAGAATAACATGATAAGAAATTATGTGAGCACACTTTGAAAAGTGATGTATACATATGAATTTTTTTTTGTTACTGACCTTAGCTCACAGTATTCCTTGCATGTAGTTAGTAGTCATGTGCCTATGCATTTGTTTTCCCAAAGGATTGAAGAAGTTGACCACATTTAATTGGGTCTGAAAAATGTGTATACCTTTAATGTAATTCATATATAATTCACTTTCATAATATAGGTGATTTTTTTTCTACTTTCTAAATTTTATATTTTCACTTAAACCTTTATACACATTTCCACAGTAAGTAGGAACAAAAGAAAATATCTTTGTTGTGGCTTAAAACAGATAATTATTCTAAATATGTTTTCCCTGCAATTTGAACATTCATGAGCAACAAGACTACTGAAATCCAGCTATGCATTATGATAGCTTTTTGGAAGTAATATTACTAGGCAGTATTGTAGTGAGTCTTAGTTCTGCTTGGAATACTACGTTTGCATGGGGTTTCTCTATTGAAATGGAATGTGTGCACATTACAATTTTTCCCACATTAAAGAACAGAACATTCTGCCTCATTTTCATTTCCTTCATATCCAATCTATGCACTAAGACCCTGCTGACTTAAAAAAATAGTAATCCATAGGGTGCTGCATTAGATGAACTTTATCAAAATAGACCTAAACTTTACGGACATGACTCAAATTTTTCTCTTGTACTGAATCTGGCCTGTCAAGTTTATTAGTAAAGGAAGAGTTTTAGTATAAATCATGAAATTTTAAACCCATTCCAAAAAAAGATCCATCTCCCATATTATATCTGTAATTGGTTAGCTTAATCAACTTCACACTGAGTTATCAAATTGCTGGACAGGATCAATTTATTCTGACAACATGTTGACAACATAGTCGTACATACGCAAGGCTCCTTTTACTTACATTCAAAATGACAAAGTTGTCACTATTAGAGGTGTGGTAGTTTGCAAAAAGGGACACAGTATTTTTTCCCTATATATACCATTTATACTGACTTTGTAGCATCTCTTATCAGGAGGTACAGTCTGTTTTTCGTCCTCTTAGATATGGATTGGCCTTGTGACTTGCTTTCGCCAATAGAATGCAACAGATGTGATATGCCATTTCCAAGCCCAGCCTTCAAGAGACCTTGAGCATTTCTGCTCATGCTCTTAAAACACTACCCAACTTCCACGTGATTAAGCTGTGTTAATATGCTGAAGTATAAGAGGCTGTATGGAATAGAGCTGCATTGTCTTAGGCTAGACCTTGCTATACCTGCCAGCTCACAGTTGACCCATGAACTGACTGTGGATGCATGAGTGAGCAAAGCTGGATCTGCAGAGCTGTCAAGCCAACCTGCATATTCATGAGCCATGTAAATAGTTGCTATTATAAGCCACTGAGTTTTGGGGTGTTTTGTAGAGAAATATAGATAACTGATATAGAAGAATTGGTACTTTACCTAGGAAAAGTTATTCCTGATGGTTTTGGCACCATGATTGAAATTTCTTTTTCTATAAGAAAGATACGAAGTCAAAAAAATACTTTAAGTATTCAACAAATTTAAGTATAAAAAATGATAAAAATGTTAATTTATATGTTCAGTTGAAACTAGTCAACATCAAAATGGCAACTGAACTGACTTCTTTCAGTTCAAAAAATGATCACAAAAAATAAGATAAAAAAGAGTACCATGAAAAAGTTGACTTTACCGTTCTTTGCATAACATAAGAAATAAGGATACTCATAGCAGGAATTTTCTACTATAATGTAAAATGTCCACTTGGAAGTTGGGCTTGCTCATTCTGATTAGAATGTAAAATGTCACATCTTACTTATGACACATGGAACTACTCTTTCCACGGTCAAATGTTCATGCCATCTAGGTAGGTGACTCAGATTACCAGTGGAAAATTACTCATGTTCTATTTCATAAGCACTTCCTCCCACAGTTTGCTGAACACAAAGCTTGGGTTCACAAATTTAGGAGTTTATAAAAGGGCCTGTGAGTTAGAATAATTATTAGAGAAAATTATCTAATTCTCCATGGAATCTGCACTTACACATGTCACTCATTCTCATGTGACCATGTGTGAACAGATGATGATGTGGTTGATTATGATAATGTTAGCTAATTTTGATAATGATGTGATACATTCTTACAAAAGAAAGAATGAAAATGGCTGCAAGTGTGACACTGATGAAACCATAGCAGTCGTCATTCTCAAACCTTGGTAATTTGAGGGGGAAAAAGTTACTAACAATCTCTTATATTGCCTTGGAACTTTCTGAACATAATTCATCTTCTGTATAAAACTGCCTATCTGAAGAGCTGATGAAGAGCAATTTCATTTAGTTATAGCCTCATGTGTTAGTACCAGCAATTCTCTTTTTAAAAAGTCATTATTACCTGAGAGCTATTCCTTAAGAGCTTGCACATAATGGCTCATTTGCAATAGCTTTAGGAGAAGGGGGGCTTCCTGAAACATCTTTTCCTATCAGCTATTTTAGTCCATTGTGGTCTTTTTTTCTCAATTGATGGATATCATGAATGACTGAATGAAGAGGCTGATAGAGAAGAACTTCTAAATATAGTTTTTATCCCTGAAAAGACATCCTGATGTGAAAACAAGATAGTGAGTTTCCAGAATAAAATGTGTTCAATATAGGCTATATCTTGATGAAGCAAATGAGGATGTATCAATGACTAATTAAAATTTTTAAAATTGTTATTTAAATTAACATGTGGCAGTCTTCTCAACAGGGGACTATTCTGCCCTCCTGGGCCACAATTGGAAATATCTGGAGACATTTTTGACTGTCATGGGTTGAGGATGTTACTGGAGTCTACTGGATAAAAGGCCAGGGGTGCTGCTAAACACCTTACAATGCACAAGACAGCCCCCTACAACAGGATTATGCAATCCAAGATGTCAGTTGTACTAATGATGAGAAATTCCAATTTAGAGCATACATTCCTGTTCAATGCAAATTCCATGCCTTCATTCTGGCATCAGGCAAGCTTTGAGATTCCAAAGAGAGACTATTATATGGTGTTTAAGAATAAATAAATCAGGAATCAAACTCTGTATTTTCAAATTCTGTTTCTATTAGTTGTAAAGCGTATGACTTTGGGAAAGTTTATCTTCTTCATCCCTTAGTTTCCTAATCTGCAACATCTGAATAATAATGATGACTACTTGATAAAAGTTTTTAAGATGACAAAATAAATTTAACTCAAATGCATATAAGTGCTTGGTGTATATAAGCACTCATTAAATAATAATTATTATTATATTCGAATAGTAAAAGTTAGTGAAAAGTATAATTCTCTAGTGAATGTTTGCATCATATTTGAACTTCTTTCTCTATGAAGGTTCAAAAAGAAAATAAGTTACAATGATAATAAGCAACTGTCCCTTTATCTCAAATATTCTATGGTAAATGTCACTTGAGTTCATTTTTTTAAATAGACTTACTTTTTAGAGAAGTTTTAGGTTCACAGCAAAATTCAGCAGAAGGTATAGAGATTTCCCATTTATACTCCCTACTTTCACAATACCTAGCCTACCCCACATTCAACATTCCCCACCAGAGCGGTACATTTGTTACAATCCATGAGCCTGCATTGACATATCATTATCACCCAAAGTTCATAGTTTACATTAGGGTTCACTCTTGGTGCTGTACATTCTCTGGGTTTGGGCAAATATTTAATGACATGTATCCATCATTATAGTATCACACAGAATAGTTTCACTGCCCTAAAAATTCTCAGATCTCCATCTATTCTTTCCTTCCTCCCCTCGCGACCACAAAACTTTTTACTGTCTCCATAGTTTTGCCTCTTCCACAATGTCATATAGTTTTCAGATTGGTCTCTTTCACTTAGCAGTATGTGTTTACATTTCCTCCATGTTTTTTCATGGCTTGATAGCTCATTTCTTTTTAGTACTGAATAATATTCTGTTCTCTGGATATACCACAGTTTATTTATTCATTCATCTACTGAGGGACATCTTAGTTTTTTCCAACTTTTAGCATTATGAATAAAGCTGGTAATATGTGCCAGTTTTTGTATGGATGTAAGTTTTCAACTCATTTGGGTAAATACCAAGGAGCATGATTTCTAGATCATATGGTGAGAGTAAGCACTGCTGTCATTGCATTTCACAAATTTTAATGAGTTGTGTTTTTATTTTAATTTAGTTCAAAATATTTTTAAAATTATTCTTGGAAGTTCCTCTTTGACTCCTGTGTTATTTAAAAGTGTGTTTGATAATCTCCAAATTTGGGGGGATTTTCCAGCTACTAATCTGTTATTGATTCCTGGTTTAATGCCATTGTGGTCTGAGAGCAGATACTATATAATTTCTATTCTTTTAAATTTGTTAAGATGTGTTATATGGCTGAGAATGTGGTCTATCTTGGTGAATGATCCATGTGAGCATGGGAATAATTTATATTCTGCTCTTGTTGGATGAAGTAGTCTATACATGTATGTTATATACAGTTAATTGATATATTGTTGAGTTCAATTATGTCCTTACTAATTTTCTGTCTACTTGATCTGTCTATTTCTGATAGAGGGGTATTGAAGTCCCTAACTGTAATAGTGTATTCATTTATTTCTCCTTTCAGTTCTGTCAGTTTTTGCCTCACATATTTTGATGTTTTATTGGTAGATACATGCACATTGAAGATTGTTATTTTTTTTGAAGAATTGTCACTTTTATCATTATGTAATATTTCCCTTTATCCCTAATAACTTTCCTTACTGTGAAGTCTACCCTGTCTGAAATTAATATATCAATCCTTATTCCCACTTTCTTTTAATTAATTTGTACATGATATATTTTTCTTCAACCGTTTGCTTTTCATCTATCTGTGTCTTTATATTTAAAATGGCTTTCTTATAAACAACATATAATTGAGTCTTATTTTTAGAACCATTCTGACAATCTTTGTCTTTTAATTCACGTACATAAGCCATTAACATTTACAGTGATTATTGATACAGTTGGATTAGTATTGTCCATATTTGTTACTGTTTGGTATTTCTTACCCTTGTTCTTCATTTCTATTTTTGTCTTTCACTCTTTTTTGCCTTTTGTAGTTTTCAATTGAGCATTTTTTAATGATTCCATTTTCTCTCCTCTTTTAGCATATTCATTAAATTCCTTTTTTCTAATGTTTTTAGTGGTTGCCCTAGAGTGTGCATTATACATTTACAATGAATCCAAGTCCATTTTCAAATAACACTATATTACTTCACTAGTAATAGTAAAATAATTCTAATTTTACCTGCCCATCCCTTATATCATTTCTGTTATTCATTTCACTTGTACATAAGCGTATATCATAAAATACATTGTTACTGTTATTTTGAACAAACAGTTAATTGTTAGAATGATTAAGAAAAAGAAACATTAAAGTTTTTATTTTATCTTCATTTAATCCTTCTCTCATATTCTTCTTTATCTAGATCCAAGTTTCTTGCCTATATTATTTTTCTTCTGTCTAAAGAACTTCTTTTAACATTTCTTGCAAGGCAAGCCTGTTGGTAACAAATTTTCTCAATTTTTTTGGCTGAAAAAGTCTTCATTTGTCCCTCATTTTTGAAGAATAATTTTGCAAGATACAGAATTTAGGGGCTTTTTTTTCACTCAACACTTTACGTGTTTTCACTCTCTTCTTGCATAATTTCTGAGAGGTCAGATGTAATTCTTATCTTTACTCCTCTACAAAGTAAGCTGTTTTTCCCTCTAGCTTCATTCAGAATTTTTTCTTTATCTTTGATTTTCTGCAGTTTGAAAGTCGTATGCCTAAGCTTAATGTTTTTTTGGCAATTATTCTGCTTAGATTTTTCTGCACTTCCTAGATTTGTGGTTTGGTGTTTGAAATTAATTTGGGAAATTGTCTGTCATTATTATTTTAAATATTTCTTCTATTTCCTTCTCTCTTCTCCTTGGAGTATTCCCATTATACATAAGTTACATCTTTTGTTATTGTCTTACAGTTCTTGGATATTCTATTCTGCTTATTTTTTGTTTGTTTTTTCTCTTTGCTTTTCAGTTTTGAAGGTTTCTATTGAGATATCCTCAAGCTCAGAGAGTCTTTCCTCATCCATGTCCAGTCTACTAATAAGCCCACCAAAAGCATTCTTCATTTCTGTTATAATGTCTTTTAATCACTGGTATTTCTTTTCAGTTCTTTCTTAGAGTTTCCATCTCTCTGCTTACATTAACTATTTGTTCTTTCATGGTGTCTACTTTATCTACCAGAGTCCTTAGCATCTTAATCATAGTTATTTTAAATTCCCAGTCTGATAATTCCAACATCCTTAACATATCTGCGTCTGGTTTAGTGCTTGCTTTGTCTCTTCAAACAGTGTTTTTTTGCCTTTTAGTACGTCTTGTAATTTTTTTCTTGATAGTCCAACATAACGTAGTGGGTAAAAAGAACTGATATAAATAGGCATTTATTAAAGAGACAGAAATGTGTAGGGGAAGGCAAAATATTCTACAATCCTGTGAGTAGGTCTCAGTTAGTAAACTTGTGGCTCTAGCCTGTGAACTTCACAAGTGCTTCTTATTTTTCCACCCCACCCCCTGGCCCCCCAGAGGAGATAGTATGGCTAGAATGGGCTGAAGATGACTGTTTCCCTTCTCCCATGTGGAAGGCTAGAGGGGGCTGGAGTTGGGTCCCCCCCGACCAAGTCAGTTAATTTCTAATAAAAGTACAGTAGATTAGGCTATGGTTAAATAGTTTCTCTTTAGGGCAAGATTTTTAAAAGAGAACAGAAAGCTCTGTTTAAAAGTGTGTTTAAAAGTGACTGCTTTTCTCCTCCTCCTGCCAAAATTATAAGGGGATTTTTCTCCAATATTTATAGTGAGAACCTGGTCAAGCTCTCAGAGGTAAGACTCATAAAAATGAGGGAACTCCCCTATGTCATGGTTGTCTCGGAGTTTTTGTCTCTCAGACTCCTCCATACAGAGTCTTCAGCAATTCATCAACTGCAGTTTAGGTTTTCCCAGCACTGGTTCCCATGGAGGTTTCCGCTCATGGTTTTTTCCCCCTGGAATTTGTGATTCTCTGTATTCACTTATTGGTCTTTTCAATTTTGGAGGCAATGATTCACCCTGCAACCTCGTTTCTTTTATGAATTTAAGAAGAGTTATTAATTTTTCAGTTTGTTCAGCTTTTTACTTAGGATGAAGTGGCGACTTTCAAGATCCTTGCATGCTGGCCCAGACACTGGAAGTCCAAGTTCACTTTTTAAAGCAGCAAAAGTAAAATATTTTACTGTCAGAGAGTGGTATAATCTCTCTCTCTCTGTCTCTCACACAGACACACACTCACACACACTCAGTTGTTAAGATATCGCAAATGTGTCCTGTTTGGAGCTAAGAGTATAATAAAGAAATATGCAATGATGAGTACATTGGTTTTGTTCAACAAGACTTTACTGAGTACCTTCTACTAACAAGACTGGATGCTTTATGAAATAAAAGGAGGATTGTTCAGAAACTGTTCTCTTTTCATTTTTTGGGAGAGCTCTGTCAAAGGCAGGCTAAGATTCTCAGCAACTGTGTTTGTGGAACAGAGAGGAATCTGAGCAGTGCAAGGGTTGGGAATGTTGGTGAGCTGTATAGATGGGCTCTGTGGAAAAATTGATACCAAGACTGGGCGTTACTTTAATAAAATACATGCAATATGTGGTATTGGCTTTGAATGCCAGCAGTGGATGGCAATCAAACTATCACAGGAGTCTGGAAGATATAGGGATCCATACATGGCGAAGCATTTGATAAAACTATTTCCTGTGATAATGTAGAAGTACAGTAATGTAACTAATAAACTTATAACTTTAAGTGAAAAAGTTGTGAAACAATTCTTACTGTCTAGATTATATTGGTTGCGATTGACTGTATTTAAAAAGAATCTCTATAAATACCTGTTAAATGAATGAATAAATTTCTATCATTACTCTCTAGTTCAAATTCCTAATCTCTATTTGGATTATTGTCATAGCCTCCTAGCTAGCTCCTTAATATTAACATTATTTCCATTACCCAATTCCCCTTTCAAACCCTGGAAAATTAAACTATCAAAATATTCCAGTTATTGCCTTGCACCAAACACCTCAAGATGTATTATACACAGTCCCCTTTTATAGATCAATGATTTGGCCTCTGCTTACATTTTCTATTTTCTACTGTTTTAATGATGTGAGATGTTTTCCCACATCTCACTCTTCAGGTACATCAAACTTTTTGCTTTTTTACAACTTCATGTCTATAAATGAGAAATTTTTACTTTTTGAAAATTGTATTTATTTTGCAAATAAAAAACACAAAGTGAGGGTGTGGATTGTTGTTATATGATGCCAAACTCTCAGGTTCTCTTCACAACCTACACAGCTTAGGAAAATTCTACTGAGAACATTTCCTGATGGGAATACACATATGAGTCACAGAGACACCACTGGGATTTCCTTGCTGAATGATAGCAACTAGATAAGCTCTCAAATATTATCCAGTCTCAGTCCAAAGACTGGCCCTCCTTGGTTTTGCCTGGAACATAGTAGTCACTCAATAAATACCTTGTAGGTTTTAAAAATAATGACTTAATCTATGAATATGAAAAACAAAAGAGGAAATTATTACATTAGTCAAATGTCACAGAAAAAGTATTATTTGAAATGGCTCAAAGTTTAATGTGCATATACAACACCTAGAATCTTATTGAAATGAAGATTCTGGTTCATTAGGTCTGGAGTGGGCATGAAATCGGTTTTCAACCAGCTCTCAGGTAACACCAAAGCTGTTGGTCCATGAATCACACTTGACTTAACAAAGTCTTAACAATAGAATTTCCCATAAAAGTAGAAAGAGAATACAGATAAAGGGACAGCATTACTCAAATCACTGAAACAGAAAATTATTTGTTACTTTTAGCCAGAGTAAATTATTTCAATTTAGTGGTAACAGGATTTTTAGTGGAGAAGTTTATGCAATGATGTTGGAAAGAAAGATTAAGGTCATTGCTATGGTCTGGATTTGGTTTCCTCTTGCCAAAACTGAAACTCATGTTGAAATTTGATCCCCAATGTGGCAATGTTGGGTCTAGTTGGGTCTAGGTGGGGTCCAGTGGAAGGTGTTTTGGTGATGGAGGTGGATCCCTTATGAATAGATTAATGCCCTTCCTCAGGGGTGAATGAGTTCTCACTCATGGGAATGAATTAGTTCCTGCAAGAGTTAAGTTGTTAAAAAGAGCCTGGCTTTCTTGGTTTCTCTCTTTTACTTCCTCTCTCACCATGTGACCTCTTTGCACACACCCACCTCTCTCCCATTTTCTGCCATGAGTAGAAGCAGCATGAGGCTCTTACTAGATGCAGTTGCCCAATCTTTGACTTTCCAGCCACCAGAATTGTGAACCAAATAAACTTTTTTCTTTATAAATTTCCCAATTTTCGGTATTTTTGTCATACAACACTTAAAGAAGTAAGATAGCCATATTATAAAAGACCATGAAAGCTATAGTGAGAAATATATACCTAGTAAAGCTAGCAGCAACATCAAATTATGCTTTATTTTTTTAAGTAACGCAACTGCAGCTGTAATGTGTGTTTACTCGTGTGTGTGTGTGTGTGTGTGAGAGAGAGAGAGAGAGAGAGAGAACTCATTTTAGTTCTCTGAATTGTAAAAAAAAAAAGTCAAATGAAAAACATTTTGGCAAAATATCAAGGGGAAATCAAACATAACAGCACCTGAGGGATGAGTTGCTGAAATTCAATATTGATGTTTAGTATCAAGAGAGTATCTTTCAGTCACTGCAATGCACTATGTGAAGCTGAGGCAGTACTCCCCCCTCCCACCTATCCCTCATGTATTTGGATTCAGTGAATTACCAGGTTGGCTTAAGTTTGTTACAAAAAAATATTTTATACTTTTTTTTGACCTGTTCAGTTGAGAAATAAGTAGATTTAATTCCTGTTTGACCTAGTTGGTTAAATTAGAAACAGATAAACATATAAACAAACAAACCAGCACAAAGCCTAATTCAGTTAATAGCTCAATGAACAGTTTTATATTTGCTTTGGTTAGGGATGTATATTGGCTCAACAAATATATTGAGTTTATTTCAGCTTTCGATTTGCTTTTTGGTTGAATCATTGAATAAAAATGCTGGTTGGAACATCCAGAATGGATTTGGAAGCATTCAAGTACACAACACTAAACTCCAAAATCTCTGGACTGGGACTGGTTAACTTGTGGAAACTTATCTAGTGGCCGTAGTTCATCAGGGAAATGCTAGTGGTGTCTGTGACTCAATATGTATATGCCCATCAGGAGACATTCTCTGTAGAATTTGTTTAAGTCTTGTAGATTGGTGAATGAAGGGAACCTCAGGGGTTGGCTTCATCTAACAACAATCCCCACCCCCATCTCATGCTGTTTATTTGTAAGATAAGTTAAAGCACTTTTTTTATACAGCTGAAACTAAACTCATCTGTTTTATAATTTTCTGAAAATTTCTTCGATAGGAAAACAGACTGTGGAAATCACTTTAGCAAGATAATTTTCTATGGCATAGGAAGAGAAAGATTAACAATTTTTGTGTGTGTCTATTAGTTATGTCTGATACTGAAAACAGAATCAGAATGTGTACAGTTGACTAATGGATCAAAACTAGGATAGAATTGGCACAGATAGATTAAACTCTACTTAGTTTCCGTACTGCAAGCACCCTGAACAATGTTACCTTAAAGATTTTTTTGAATACTCCATACAATGAGCATAATACTGTGCTCACAAAATATCTGTTTAAGAGATGTTTGTGGAATTGTATGAAAACAAGTTATCCTTCATATCTACCTTTCTGGGAATTAAACCTATATGACTTTCCTCATCACTCTCTAGGTTCCTAGGAAGTCAATGTGGGAGGAAAAAAGAGCACAGATTTTAGAGACAGGCTGGCTTAGTTTAAAGTCCAGGTTTCCCTTCACTATGTTTGTGACATTGAGAAAATTATTTAAATTCTCTGCACCCTGATTTCTTTATCTGTAAAATGGAGATGATAACACTATATTGCAAATGTTGGGGTGGGGAATTGGAGATAAAGTACATCAAGTACCTGCCATAGTTTCTGATACATAGCAGCTATTAAATTTTAGCTCTCATTGGAATATAGTCTTCACACCTTTAGTTTTCACCATGACCATTACCACTGTCACCATTTCATCTCCAGCAGGGCATTATTTTAAAAAACAAAAGTCATTTCAACCTCTCCTTTTTTGTTCCTTTAGTTTATTCAAAGACCCCTAGAGCTACCTTGGGGTGGGAAAGTTGAAAGCCATGACAGAAAATAAGCATTTAAGCATTTGAATCAGGGAGTGTTGTGATCTGTCAGTAGAAAGAATAAACCTTAAAGATGAACAAAGCTGCTTCCTTCTTGCTGGAGATGGGTAAAAGGTAGCACCTCACATTTTAAATGCTTTTCAGTGGGTAAAACAAGACCAGAAGCAGTAAATACACTACTTAAAGCCTACCTCCAAGGTCAGCATAATAATTTTTTTGAAAGCTTCAGCCTACTTCTGAAAAATTTATATGGGAAAAAACAAAGAGAATGATTCAGAGACCCTTATAAACCTTCTTAAAGATACCAGGATCATCATCTCCTATATACCCTTTTGAATTCTAAAAAGATAAAGCAAAATCACTCTTAATTAAACTCTTGATGCCTCTTCTAGCTACTAGTTTTGAGTGAAATTTCTGATATAATATTTATATCTAACATTGCTATGAATTTTCCCCATAATCAAGTGCATATTGCATTTATGTTTATTTTATAAACAGAACATCTTTTCTTATTATTTAAATCATTATAGACTTATATGGTTTTCTGTGTTTTTGCCTTTATGACATATTTTATTTCAGGTTAAGACTTATTCAATACTGAGCTGTTGGTCAGGATCACAATACCCAATTGTAACACTACTATTTTATGACTTGATTTCTAGGAACACATTGTGGCAGGAAGCATGAAATGGGATTTTCTGAAACATAACAACATAAAAACAAGTAAACAAATGAAAAGTCTGTGAGGAACAAATAGTATCTGACCTCTACAGAAAATGACAATTTTATAGGTACTACATGAATTATGCAAGGTTATTAAGAGGTACAAATGTAAATTTGGGCTAATTTTTGATGTTATGCCTTTATTTATACTTATAATTTAATGTGACTTTTGGTTTCATTTATGACAACACTCTGTTATTAAACCAGAATACTGATCCCTCCATATAATCAAACTCTAAATATTCAGTATTAACATGATGAAGTTGAAATACTTTTATTTTAAATTTGTGATCATGCTTTTTTTTCTGGCATACAAGTTAGCAGTAAAACAAACAAACAAACTTAAAAATATGGAAATTTTTAAATTGATAATTTTGGTTGAAACATGAGAATTTGAAAAATTCTAACAAAAATAATAAAGTCATGCAATTTATTTTTGGCTTTCTATAGTAAATTCAAGATTGAATAGAATCAAGATATATTTTAAAAACTTATTACTTTATTTGAGAATAGTTTAGTTGAAGAAGTGATTGATTTACAAGTTAAAAGGATGAAAAATAACTTGAAAAATATTTCAGACATTTGGACCCCGAAGAGAAGTGGTCAATTTTTTTGATTTTTTGAAAAAAAATTTCACATGATTTTAAATCACTGATTTATAAATTCTTTGCATATTAGAGTGCAAGATAATTTAGAATTCATGTAGTTAGTCACCAAATAATATTTTTTCCTATATTACATAGAAAAAAATCATTTAGCTTGTTCTGAAACATTTCCAGTGAAAGGGAGGCTTACTACCTCCATTTTTCAAAAGCTTTGTTTGAATCTTCTTCCTCATATTGATTTGCATTAAACTCTGTATTATTCATAACTGTTCATCTCACAGAAAACAGAATACCATGAGGATTGTGCATGTGGAACTTCAAACATTTTTTACCTATGAGTTCGGTGTCTGTTTTTGAAGTTTTACAAAATAAATCTATTTTGTTTTCCATATAATAGGCTTTCACTGGCTTTAATGTGTCCACAAAATTCTTTGTCCAGTATAAACATACTCAGGAAAGTAAGATATAATAATTTTGTAAGTTTCCATTTCTTGTAGTGTATCAGAATAAATAGCATAAGTAATAATCCCTCCCTTAGAAACAATTAAAAAACATTGGTAATATGATGCTTATAGCAACTTTATTCATAATTGCCAAAACTTGGAAGCAACCAAGACGTCCTTCAGTGAGTGGATGGAAAAATAAACTGTGGCACATCCAGACAATGGAATATTATTCAGTGTTAAAAAAAATGAGTTATCAAGCCATGAAAATACACAGAAGAATCTTAAGTTCATATTATCAAGTGAAAGAAGCCAATCTCAAAAGATGGCATACTGTATGCTTCTGACTATATGATATTCTGGAAAGGGCAAAATTATGGAGATGGTAAAAAGATCACTGTTTTTCAGGAGTTAGTGGGGGTGGAGGTATAAATAAGTGGAGAAAAGAGGCTTTTTAGGGCAATGAAATACTCTGTATAATACTATAATAATGCATACATGTCATCGTGTATTAATCCAAACCCATAAAATATATAACACCAAGACTGAACCTTAATGTAAACTACGGACTTTGGCTGATTCTGATGTGTTAATGTGGGTTCATCAATTCTAACAAAGGTACCACTTTGGGGATGTTGATGTGGGAGAATCTGTATATATTTGGTGGCAGGATGTGTATGGAAAATTTCTGTACCTTCTGGTCAACTTTGCTGTGAACCTTAAACTCCTCTCAAAAAGTAAAGTCTTAAAAAAAAAATCACCAAGCTGAGTCAAAAGAAAGAAATCAATAGAGATCTAAAACAACGTGAAAATGAGGACCTTGGACACAAGTTTTCTGTCAAACTCTGTTGTTCATAAGCTTCAACTCTGCAGCTGTGAAATCATCAGAGCGTAGGCTGGAGATAAAGTCTATAGGAAACTCTCATGAAGAGAAGACCCCAAAAAGCTATTCTATCTGGGTATGGGCAAATGACAAACAAATTTACCCATCCTCCTTCCCCATGCCCATGCTGAGTGGTGACAAATGAAATCCCTGCAAATTAGTAACTATCAACCTGCCCTAACAAGAGCTTGTGCCTCATATCATAGAACATATATAAATAGAAACACCTCAAGTAGACAATTTAATTTAAAATTGTTCTTGGTTTATAATGCCCCTGGGTTCTGAAGGATTCAGTACAATGCTTTCTGGGAAAATGCAGCTTCTAAATGGACCTCAAAGAATTTGTGCAATTAAAATTCCAAAACAACAAGAGTACAGAATCAAAATCTACAAAACACATAAGGAAACAACACAACATGAGTAAGTCAGCAGAAATAGTACCAGTAGACTCAAACCAGTGAAGACCTTGAATTTTTTAAATAGTCAAACCCAGAACATAAAATAATAATATTTAGCATGTCTAAAAAAATAGAAAATTCATTTGAAAATATACGCAAATAACAGAAGCTTATAAAGGTAAAAATAAGTTTGTAACACAAATGTAACTTCTGACAATAAAAATGTAATGATTGAAATTAAAATCTCAATGGATCACTATATTAGACACTCCTACAGGGAAAAGAGTGATTATGACCCCAACAATCCACTCAGAAAGGAAAATTATTGTAGGGGCAAAATAGCCTCCTTTATTGGAGGTGGTGTTTTTGTATTAATTTTTCACCAGAGGACACAGTGAGAGAGTTTTGGAAGAAGAGGTTTAATGCAGGTTGGGTGAGTTTAATGCAGGTTGGGTGACAGAAGGATGTATAGATCATTATAAACTGATACTATTATTGATATAGTTGTCAATGATAGATGCTTGGAAAGGCTTTGGGTAGGGAGTGATATAGTTGTAAACAAAATAATGTGAGCAATAGTAAATTTAGTCTTTGGGAAATTCATCAAGTGGACCTAGTGGGATTCACCTGGTTCCTGGAAATATGACCCAGCAATTATAAGGCAATCTCTTATCATTTGCTTCAGTGAGTCTCAGTTCTAGCTATGTAGTAGAAAGCAATCTGGGAAGCTTTCGAAAGTACAAGTACCTGGGCTTTCTTCCACATTAACTGAATGAACACCTTTAGGGGAGGTATTAGGGCATATACCTATTTTTAAAATATATTTTTATTTATTATTATCAGGGTTCAGGGTCAGTGATCTTGTCTGTTCTCGGTTCTTGGTGTGCTCTTGGCCAAAGAATGACCAGACACACCAAAAGCAAGACAAGCATGAAATGAAGTTTATTGAGGGAGGACAAGGTAGGTTTACAGAGCAAGAGCAAGATACGTTCGCCACAGAACAGCGAATGGGCCTCTTTTCATAAAAAAAAGGCGGGCATCCGCCTTTTTAACAGAAGACATCCATGTAAGTTTATGTGCAGCCTTGTTTGGGAACCATTTCTTTCTCTCATGGTCAGCTGATGCTTGTAGCTACAGTTAATATAGTAGGGGTTGACAGAATTCATAATGTATGAGCTATATGCTCTTTTACTTAAGATCGAGGTGGGGGTGTGGAGGAGTTCT
The DNA here is from genome assembly GCA_023783475.1 of Daubentonia madagascariensis. NCBI lineage: Eukaryota > Metazoa > Chordata > Mammalia > Primates > Daubentoniidae > Daubentonia > Daubentonia madagascariensis. The sequence goes on along the minus strand of JAKFHU010000600.1, from coordinate 43,206,223 downwards.
TTAGCAATTCTGATTAATCCTTCCCATGGAAGAATTTGGGATCTCTACAGAAATGCTATCTTCTCTGGGCTTAGTATTAATCCTAGTGGAAGAGTTTGGGATTCTTTTGTCAATCTTTTAATAAATTAGATACTTTTAAAATCTATTTTGTAATAGAATACAAAATATTCTATTGGAATAGTCCAATAGGGGGTGAAAAATCAACAAAGATGTTTGAAATTTCACTTATTGCCTTAGGTTTATAGCATAGAAGTTTGAGGTGACAACAAGGACAGAATGCTCAGTAAATATGGCATCTCCAGTCTCTCATCGCTCCTCTCTGACATAAAATCTCAATGGCTTCAGGTGGTCAGCTTGTCCCGTGCAAATCATGCCAGATTGTGAGAAAGTCTGAGTTAGGATTTTGTGAGCCTCCTCGACCCACAGCCATGCCACCAGGAAAATCCTGCATAATTACCTTAAAGCTCTTAAGGAACTTCTGGTGAGATTTGGTTTCCAGGTTAACATTTGGGGTCTGGTAAAATGTCCTACCATACCAACATTACAATATTACTGTATTATTCTCAGGCCATAAGATAATGACATTACACACATGGAATCACATTTCAGCTCTGTAAAAATAATCCCTCAGGGGGTGGAAATATAATTTATCTATTGGACTAAGGCCTGGGGAGGGGGGTATTAAACATGTTATTAGGGGCATGGTCTAACAAATGTATGGACTCCAGTGAAACCAGATCTCATTTCATGTCATTTTTATTCTATTCCACAAACATTTCTCAAATGGCTATTTTGTGAGAATTGTATTATACAGATCTTATGGATTATTAAAAAATCACTAAGATGACATTAAAAATCAGAGTTCTTGCAGTCTAGAAACTAAATAAAGGAATTGTATACATCTGTTTCATTTATTTATCTTAGTTTTCATTCTTCTGTCAGCTATAAATGCATACTTATTGGGCCAATAGTATTTGGTTAGCTTGTCATCTATACATGTATTTGGCTTTCTGGCAGTAGCATAGTAGAAGGCTGATCAGATTGCACGAGTTCAAATCTTGACCTCATCAATTGTCATCTGTGTTACCTTTGGTATGTAATTTATATTCGTTTCCCTTCAACTTCCTCATCTGTAAAATGTAGATATGAAATTTGTACATTTCATTGTGTAATTCTGAAAAGTGGATGATGAGTATCTTAAACTCTCAATAAATAATAATTCATTTTATTATAATTGAAATATTAAATACCTCAGGTGCAGGGTTAGTACCTTTCTCATACATCAATTTTCCCCGAGGCTGACATCACAACATAAATATGGCTTTGATTATTCAACCACCTACGAACTCGGTTGTGCTTCCCAATCTCCCACAATTCTCCAGATGAATACCTTGGTAACACCCAGATATACAATGTCTATAATATTCCTATCAGTGCCATCTTGAACTTCCAGGTACCCTTGAACTCCTTTAGTTTCCTCTTATTGGAGAAGAGATAAGCAAAATAAGAACTAGCATTTCTACATTTCAACATCAATCTGTGCATTATTTAACATTATAATGAAATTTTTAATATTTGTATTTGTATCCTTAATGGTTGGGTTTTTTTAATAAAACTTTGTTGGATATTTAAACAAACACAATTCTTTAAAACATGTCTAGAATTACTTCACCAATGTTCTTGTTTGAAATTCTCACAATATGCTTGAGCTTAAGATATGTAAGAAATGATACAGTGTACTTGTGTATAAAATAAAATTATAATAAATTTTAGATTAACTAATTCTCTATCTCATGAACACGATTTTCACAATTTTATAAATAAAAGTTACTATTATCATGCTCCATCAGTCAATAGGAGCACTAGAAATTTTAGGATTTTTTTCTCCAATGAATGTTGATGGATTTCTGATGATTCGTTCACTTCTTTTAGCTAGAAATCATGTAAAAATGGAATGCTTTTATAATAAATTATGGTACTTCATGGTAAAACCAAATTGCCTCCAGTGGGATAAAATCTTGGTCTATTTAGTCCTTACCTACAACCATTTTGGTTTCCAAATGCAATAAATGAAGAAAGTGGATTTACTCTCTTAAAACCCATTCCAATCCTTTTTTTATGGGAATGCAGAAGCTGGAGACATAAAATTTACTATTCTCAGTCTCCTTGTAGATAAAGTTACAGAATGATATAGTTTTAGGAAATCAGATACACTCATATAATACTTTAGTTTGGACTTGTGTAATGAGAGGTGAAAGGTTTGTTTGGGGCATGCAATTTATTGGCGTGGGTCGTGGCATCGACCTCCTTGGGGCTCTGTGCCATTATGGTATTAAAGTCATTTTTGGAAGCCTAGCCAAGACAGTATTTTCTCAACCCTCCCGGCAATTCTATGGGCTATGTTTATACCCATTAATATCCCTTTTCACTTCTCCAAGAGTGGAGTCTCTTGTTCACAACTTCCTATATTCAGGAATGTATCAAGATCCAGAGACATATCAAAATACTTGATACTTAGAGAATCTACAAATCGAACACAACATTAAATACAGTGAGACTTTATTCAAGGCCAAAATAAGTTGTATTATTAATGACCTAGACATTTCTATGCAATTACATAGAATGGCTAATACTTCATTTAATCAATTATGCTATTTTATTATAAACCACATAGGTGGAAATCAATTAGAGGAATGCTTTCCATACTTACCTTACTTGAGAAATGGAGGTAAAGATTAATTTTATTAATCTTGAAACAATTATAACAAATAAAAACACTTTTAATGGCATTATTGGATCTTGGAAATTTCTTATTTTGCTCATGAAAGCGAATGGCTAATACAAATAGTGATTTGTGTTGCCTATTGGAACAGTGCTATTTTAAGAATACTCTACTTGGGAAAGTTCAGCTTTAAGTCACTGGTCTCCTTTCTTTGTCTCTGATGGGCTTGATGATTCTTCCTGTTAGTTGAGCTACAATGATATTGTCAAGAAGAATAGGAAAAATTAATGTTGATAGATGTTCATGACATTTATGTTTAACATGTGTATGATCAAGTTTCCTTCCCTATTTCTGTAGCAGTTTTATATGTGTGTATGTTTATTTTCTTACAAGTCATCCCAATGTCAGTTGCCTGTTGTTACTTTCATACAGGGAAGGGTGTGTTCACATCAGAAGTATTATCACAGTTGGACTAAAAATTCTATTATTAGTGATGCAAAGAAATGGAACAGAAGGTAAATTTGGTTCAACAGAATGATGACTATTTCCCTGTGATAGGTGTATTCTTGTTTCTCACTGTGAAATTCAAGCAAGTGCATGATGTCCAGAAATCTGTATTGAAGCTTAGAATACGAAGTTCAGAATTTCAAGTAATATATTTGATTAGCATCTACAACTTAGCTTATTTGAATGGTATTTATGTATTTTACTTATTTTAACAATTAGAATCTTGACATATACAAACCCAAGATCAAAAAAACCACATAAAGACCTATTTTGTGAGTAAAAAGAGTGAGAAAATTTATAACTCTTCTCTGTTTCTCCAGAAATGCCTTTACAAAGTGATGTGGGTGTTTAGATGTGGATCCATTCAGGTAGAAAGGGAGAAAATATAAAGGAAAATCACTTAACAACCTATTTTAGAAATAACAAAAGCTTAAGGTTTGAATGTGTCTCCAGAAGTGGGCCAGGATCAGCAAGGGTCCTCATTTTATCTAAAATAGGTTCCTTACAACTCAAGTGTTTCACATGTGTCAGAGATCTATTCCTTTCAAAGTTTCTTCTTATTTAATCAATGTTTAAAAGCCAAGGGGTGCTAAAGGAGAACTCTACAAAGTGTGTTATTAATGACTTTAATTAAATCCTTGTTTTATGATCTATATTGATGAATGCTTATAAATTAAATTCTCCCTTTGTCAAGAAACATAGAACTCAGAAAAATCTTTATTTTCTGAATTTTTGTTGTATCTTTTTTCCCTTTGGATAGATGTTGGTGGGTAAAGTATGAAAGACTAAAACAGACCTAATTTAATATAGTTCCAATAGGCTGTTTGGGTGAGAAGACAAAAACGGTGTTTTGTTTCCAAAATAAGGGTTTTTAGCAAGAGAATTAATAAATTTACTTGTTTTTAAAAACTATGTTTCCTAGGTAAAAATAAATTTCTTCAGTTATATGTTAAAATGAAATCAATAAATGATATTCACAAGATGAACTAAAGACACTGATATCAATGAATAGGTATTCTCTGATTTATTAAAAATGGTGAATGACATTAAATATGGAAAAGGAGCTATTTTTTGTAGTAACTCTTGTTTCACTCACTTGTAATCTGTTCAGAGGTTAATGTGCATATTTTCAATTGAAGCTAACTCAATTCAATATCGCTTCCTGTTTTCTAGGGAATAGGACAGTGGTCAGTGACCCCATTAGCTGTATCATCAGTGAGACTACAAAAATGGTCATTGGGGGGGGTCACTGTTTATTTTTTATCATAGAAAGGCACATTTAGAAAAGAAGGAATAAAAGAAAAGGATGCAAAGTTGTAAAGTGAAAAGAGGTTGGTAGAAAGGAAAAAGTGGAAGGTAAAAAAAATTGGGGGAATACCAACAATTGACTTTGGGCCACTTAGATTCTCCAGAGCTAATACTAAAATTCACAAGAATTAGTTTTGTCAAATAATAACTATTTTTCAGCCTCTATCATGCAGGTAGAAGAATGCTATACCACCTTGATGGAAAAAAAGAAGAATGTAGGATGGCATTTTGCCTTCCAGGAAGTTATATTTTAGTTAAGAATGTTGCTATAGTTTGAATGTGTCCCCTCCAAAATTCAGGTGTTAAAAGTTAATGGCCAATGTGATAGTATTGAAAAGTGAGGCCTTAAGAGATGATTAGGCCATGAAGACTCCTCCCTCGTGAGTGGGATTAAGCTCCTTATAAAAGAGGCTTCACGCAGCATTCAGCAATCTTGCCCTTTTGCTTTCCGCCATGTGAGGACACAACATTCTTTTCTTCTGGAGGATTAGCAGCAAGGCGCCATGCTGGAGGAAGAGAGCAGCCCTTACCAGACAACCAAACCTTCTGCTGCCTTCATCTTGGACTTCCACCAGGCCTCCAAAACTGTGAGGAAATAAATTTATGTTCTTTATAAATTACCCAGTGTGTGGCATATCTGTTATAACAGCACAAATGGCCTAAGACAAATGTCATTCTAGCTTCTGAAATAATAGCAGGTTTTAAGACAATAGCTATTCAAACTATGACAAATCTGGTTAGATTGAGGAAATTTGGAAGCTCTTTCAAGTGTATGACTAACATATTTGTGGATTTCAGCTGTTTTCCCCCAGAAGCAATTCTGATACACCTAAGCACAGCTCTATCTGAAGAAAACGACACTTACTCCATTGAAGATTTCTTGGTCAGTTTATTTCAGACCAAAATAAGAAACAACATGACAAATTTGGTCATAATTTTCGCACATTTTGACCCCAGGTTAATTCCCATTCCCTGGCTTTAAAAGGCAAAATTTGAGTATTGTTAAAGAAAAATTAAGATACTGGCCTTCTTATATGAGTGTTATGAAGGAGTAAGTGGTGAATTATAGAGCATTTATAACGGAGGCATTAGAAATTTGTCAAATGATTCTATATTCTATACATTATTTTTTATTTTCACAATATCATGTCAGAATTCTATAGTGTGGGCATAATCTATTGTTGCTTATTGGTTTGTTTTGGATTATTTGTGTAAAGAGAATCTAAACGTGACAGCTCTGAAACACCCTAGTTATCAGCACATTTTGGCAGTCTCTTTGGTAATGTTGGTTCCAGTCATAGTTCTGTTTGTATTTTAAAGAACAATGGGAAATAAGATGATTGTTCTTATCACAAACAACAGAAGGGCACAGAGAGCTGAGCTGCATGTACAATGACATATTGTATGAGAGATATGTCATAAGGATGTAATTCAGCTAATCATAAACTAGGTCCTGATGGTTCACATTTTCTGCCTGCCCTCTTCTTTTCCGTCTGATAATCGCTTGTTGTCATTGTTGTTTTTCAGTTTAAGTCTTTTCCTTTCTTTGTTCTATAATACTCCTAGTCTATTTTTCTGAAGTAGAAAAGCATACTCACTCTGAACTATTATCTACTCTCACTATGTTTCTTAAGATTATCCATTACTTATTCTATATCTATATCCTTTTCAGAGAATTATAATTTCCCCACATTGTCTTAATGAGGACTTTCGACATTCCTATGAATTCTTCTCTCATGTTAGAGATGACCTCCACACTTACTCATTTGAAATAAGGCAGTACAACAGTTTCACCTTGAAATTCAGTAACCTTCAGGACTTTCAAACTTCTCACCTGGGAACCTATAAATATAAGAGGCTGGCAACAGTTCTGTCCTGTGGCATGCAAATGAGTCCGAAGACTAATTATTATCAAGCAAAGCCCCAGGGTTTCTATCACTGGGCATTCTCTAGTGCACCTTAACAGTTCCTGGGGGAGGGATCCTTTCACTGCAAAATGGCTGTTGGATACCATTCTGTTGGCAGAGCTGTTCCACAAGACAGGCTGTACTGTGTCTGCGTTCTGTCAGAGTGAATGGATGCACAAGGAATATAATACCTGCTATGGAGGTACCTAGAAAATTTTCTTCTAATTTGGTGAGAGACTATAACTGTTTTATTCTGTGGGCAAAAGTTTTGATAAATGAACTTTTCAGATCAGAGAAGTTACCATCCTTGTGTATAGTTCAGTCACCTGGGCATTAATCCACACCTGGAGAATTTGTGTCTTTGCATGAGGTAATACTTCATCTTATTTTGAGCTTGAACTAAGCAATAATAAGACATTCCTTGAAAGCGATGGGGAAAAGTAAAAATGAGCTAGTGTATATTGAGCACCTATTTTGTATCATGTGTTTTTTACATATATTACTTTATTTAATTTCCAAAACAACATTGTGAGGTAGACATTACTATCCTTGAGTTTACACATATTGATAAGTGATGGGGTCAGACTTAAAAATTTCTGTCTGACTATAAAAGTCATGGTCTTCTCATTAAAATTTGCTTTCTTTCTGTTACCAAAGTAGCATAAATGTTCCTTTAGCTTGAATTTGAGGAGCAAAATGAATAGATATCCATTTATTAGGAGACAATTGCCATCTGAATTCATCATAATCACTGGGCATATTACCCTGGCCAGAAAGGCCACTCATCCTAAACTGCCCAAACATATATTCAGAGGAGCCACTATCTCCCATTTTTACTCCAATCTTATTGCAGCAACTTTTATGTCTCTAAGCAATGAGTGATCTATATTCATGTTTGTTCTAAACAAGCATTAGAAAATTTTATTCCAATTAATTGGGTTACCTATAATTTTAAGTCAAACAGATTATGGTGGGCAAATCTATTTTGTGTTAAAATCACTACAAGTAATAGATCTGCAGCTTATTGAAACTGTATTATTTTAAAATGAGTCATAATTTTTATGCTAGTATGTGTAATTAAAATTCCCATTTATTTTGAGTTCATACACGCTTGTAGGATCAGTTTAAAATAATCATCCAAAAGATGAATAGATATCCTGATTTGACAAGGATTCAAAATATCTTCGGAATTGTTCCAAGAGGGATTATCTTCAATATTTAAAACTATTGCTTGTTATTGGGTATCTGTGTACATGCCAGGCACTGTCCTAAACAATAAGCACCTTATCTCTAATCCTCATAAAACCCTGCAAGGCAGTTGTAAATAGCCTCTTTTTTCTAAATGTGAAAACTCAGGCTTAGATTGTTCAAATAATTTGTGTGAGGTCACAAAGCTAGCAAGTGGCAGAATCAGAAATCAAACATAGTGTTGATTATGAAACCCCATGCGGTAAACTATTCAATCACATTTTTTTTTAATTGGTTCAATCTTTTGTCCTGTGCTTCAGTGGGAGTCAGGGACATTGGAGTCCTGAGGCCTAAAGTCAGGGATACAAACACAAGTCCCTGTTGAATTTGGTGACTCAGTTTTATCTATAACAAAATACATGATATTTTTTGATCCTTATTTTGTCCCCAGTGTTTGTCTTTAATGTGGTTTCTGGTGGTGAGTGATTATCATCCACAAAATTCCAAAACCAGAAACCAAGATTTCTAATTGTAAACGTCAGCCTTTTCCACTATTCTGTGGGGCCTCTGTGAAATTTAATCTCTCTCTTTTTAAATTTCAGATGACAAATAATTATTTTTCTTATTAGGACACAATTCAATAACATTAGATTGTTAGACTAATATAACAAAAACCCATATTCCCATCATGAAGCTTTATCAAATTTTAGTTTTTTATGGGTCACATTAAAACAAAACAAGAACCGTACAGCTTTCTGTGAGCTCCCAAGCCCATTTCTGTTCCTCCTTCTCAGTATGTTCTCACTATTCTGAACTTCTAGTTTATCACTCCCATGATGTTGATATGCTATTACCACACTTGTGTATTAATAAACAACATATAGTGCTACTTTGAATCCTTCTGGAAAATATATACACATTTTAATTGTTCAGTTATATATGTCTATATAATAAACCACTCCTAAAACTTTTTGACTTACAGCATAACAATATCACTTATTTTCCTTCCAAATTTGCAATTTAGGCAGATCTGGGTGGGGATAGTTCATCTCTGCTCCACTTAGCATCATCTGGAACAGGTCAAAGGCTGAATCATGTAAAGGTTTATTACCCACAGATGATGTTAGCTATTTGCTGGGACTTTAGCTGTGTCTGTCAACCGGAACTTGTACATATGGCTCTTCATGAGGGCTTCCTCACAACATGGTGGCTTGGTTTCAAAAGTGAGCATTCTAGGAGAGAGGGCTGTACAATCCAATGCCTTTTTAAACTTTCTTTAAAAGTATACGGTGTCATTTCTACCACATTTTATTGCTCTATTTATCAGAAGCAAGTCTTAAATCTAGGCCATATTCAAGGGAGGGTTATGAATTAGACTCCATCTCTTTATGAGAAGAGTGTCAGGGAGTTTGTGGAGGTGTTTTGAAATTATTTCTTATAATAAACATATTCTACTGGGCTGTTAAATTTTTTTGTCCAATATTGTGCTTTTAAATTATCCTCTTTTGTTCCTTTTCCAAAGATATATTATTCTATTACAAATAATCCCACAATATCAGTATAAACTTGTTTATTTCAATATATGTACTGAGGGATACATAAATAAATATAAATATGTGCATATACATGAGTTGATATTTATACATATATTTCCTAGCTGTTGGCCACAAGGGCCTAGAAGTAATAACACCTCAGTAGCAGTGAGCATACTTAGTGCCCAGGTATTACTGTCTACATAACATTCTCTAGTATAAAGAACTGGGGTTTCTTTGCAGAAATGTATAATTTTAAGGTTAGGACAGGGAAAATGAAAGCTGAACCTGAAGAATCTTCTATGACAAAAAGTATAGAAGTACTCAAAAACAAAAGACTGGCGGGGGGAAATGTCAGAAAGACAGGGGCCAATCTGGAAGAGCTCCCAATGGCCAAAGTGGGAAAAATTTAAGCAGGAACATTAATAGCATTCTATTGGATTATAACCTAAATTAATGATAAATATAAATGTATCCATACTGATAAGAATAAATGACTGAATAAATAAATAAATGAAGGAGAAGAGACAAATCTTTTCAGAAGAATTCCAAATAATATATGTAGATACTACCTCCTCTGAGAAGTGGAGCTTAACCACCCCTCCCCACTTGAATATGAACTGGACTTAGTGATTTGCTTTCAAACAATAAGGTTAGAGAAGGTAAAGTAATTTATAGTAGGCAAACGTGGCAGACATTACCTTAACCAAGAAGGGATCAAGATCAATATCAATATTGATAAGTCACTCTGATATCATGTATGTATGCCATGATATGATGTGATGAGAACAGCACTTCACTGCTGTGATATGCTTCCACCAAATCCATAACCTCAGTCTCATCATGAGGAAAAAAAATCAGTTTGGAAAGGTCCAAATAAAGTCTTTAGTTCCCTTTTGCACCAATATTAATTTTTACCATGATTTTGTAAGATTTTACCATTGTTATAAGCTTGGTGAAGGACATCAGGGAACTCATACTATTTTGCAACTTTTCTATAAATCGAAAATTATTCCAAAATAAATTTAAAAATTAAAAGAAATTTTTTAAACAATTTTTCACAAATCATTTTTTTACCTTTTTTTCCTGCCTCTACATTAGTAACTCAAAAACAAAAACCTAGATTCAGCTTTTCTCGCAGCTAAGGGTTCCCAGTTATGGAAATAAAATGTAAGGAGAACTTTAAGTTTCCCTTCTCTTTCCTATTCATCTGCTTGGATTCACAGGCTGCGTGACTCAAGGCAACCTATGTTCATGATGAGATAAACTACATGTTAAGGATGATAGAGAAGAAAAGTAAAAGGAACCTAATTCTGTAATGGTATTGCTGAATTTCAATACTTATACTTCTTGTTGCATGAAATAAATAAATTCTTTCATATTTAGTATACTGATAGGTCTTCTGATTATATGATGGATATTTCAATTTTATAGCAATAATCACATCTACATCCATGTATAGTTTTCTCTGTGTACATATGTAACTGGAATTGATATGTAATATGACATATACATACCCTCAGTTTTATTAAACAATTACAAATTGTCTATCTAATTGTATAATAGATATTTTATGATGATGATAAAAGTTCATATTTTCTCATATCTTCAAGACTTCAAAATTGTCTATTTTTTAATGTATTTAAGTTTTATACTTTTTAAAGGTGACTTCCCTAATCAAAATTGATAAAAATTCTCATAGATTCTATATTTTCTTTTAATACAATCATAGTTTATTTAATGTTTAAATTTCAGAGGTATTTTGGTTACTTAATTTAGAACATTTCCTATAACACAAAATGATAATTTTATTTATATTTTCTTCTATTTTTCAAACATGGAGAAATTTTTGTCCTCTGGGATTTATTATTGCAAAGGGTTTGAAGATGTGGTTTAACTTAAAAATTTTTCCTAAATTGATAGCCCAAAGACTTAATGCCATTTATTGACTAATCAACTTTTCCTACTGACTTGAAATGTCCTATATATATCACTTACTAACTTCCCATTTACACAAGTTTTGTTTTAGCTCTCTATTTGGTTTAATTGATTAATCTGTATTTTAGTACACTGATACAATATTCTTTAAATAATATCATTAATAATTAATAGCTAATATTTAGTAAATGCTTAAAATATGCTGAATACTCTTCTAAATTATTTGCATATATTGTCTCAATTAAGCCTTATAAACTATAATTATAAATTATAATTACAAGGCAGGTGCTATGGATATTAATATTTTATAGATGATTATATTTAAGATATGAGGAAAATTACCTGTCTTAGTGTGCTTGGTCTGGCATAACAAAACACTATAGACTGGCTGACTTACTTAAACAACAGAAATTTATTTTATCATAGTTCTGATGTCTAGAAATTAAAGACCAAAGTTAAAGCTGATTTGGTTTCTGGTGAGGGCTCTCTTTCTGGCTTGCAGATGGCTGATTTCTCACTATGTCTTCAAATGGTCTTTCCTTGGTGTCTGCTCATGGTGGGGGTTATAGGCATTTTGGTGTGTCTTTTTAATAAGGACACTAGTCCTATCAGATTAGGCCCACATTCTTATGACCTCATTTAATGTTAATGCCTTCTTTAGAGGCCTCATCTTCAAATATAGCCACCCCGGGGGTAGAACTTCAACATATGGATTTTGGTAGAACATAAAAATTAAGGCTATAACATTACCCATGTTTATGTTATCTGAGTTAAGCCATATAACAAAATTACAAAGTAGGTACTTTTGATGTCCACATTTTATAGGTAATTGCATTTAAGTATAAAAGAATTAAGGAAGATCATCCAAGTTTATAGATCAGTAGACAATTTTTTATTTTTGAGCTATTTTTCACAACTTCTATTTAAAATAAAATATGTTTTCTTATTATTTTAAAGTATTACAAACTGGAATGTACGGCTGTATAATATGCTTAAATGATCTTGAAATTGGAATTCCTGAAACTCTTAAAAATGACTGTTGGTAGTTGGTATTACTCAGAGGCAAAATATGACTTTCATTTAATTTGATGCTTATATAATTTGTACAAATTGTCTTCTTAAATAATTAATTTATCTAGATACTATAATATTAATATTTAAGGAATGAAGTTGATAAGACAGGTTCACTAAACAGATAACACAGTTAGGTTTAGTGCTATTAAAAGAAATCTACCTTCCTAAACTATATTTTATGAACTCTTTGACATAGTAAATACAAAAAAGGGAAGAAATTTAGGTTACATATTATTTTTATCAAAATGACATAAACATGACCTATCAGTTAAACCTAAAAACCTAATGCAAAAAATTTATGAAAGTTATGAAAGGCATTTACATTGCAAACTATAAAATATTGCTTAGAGAAACTATAGTAGACCTAATTAGATGTAAAGATATACAATGTTCATAGATTAAAACACTCAATGGTGTTACAAGTTAATTTTTAACAAATTAATGTTTAGATTTAAAAAACCCAAAGTCCTAGAATTAAGTTTTCTAATAAGCCGATGATAAAATGTATGTATAAGTACAAAGTATCTAGATTACCTAAAACATTCTTGAAGGAAAAGAACAAATTTGGAGAATTTAGTCTATCAGATTTCAAAATATGTTAAAAAGCTACATTACTTAAGACATTGGGGAATTGTTATGAGGATACAAATACAGACAAATAGAACAGAAAAAAAGAGTTCAGAAATCAACTTATACATACATTGGTTTTTGGTTTTCGATAAGAGTGCCACTACAGTTGGTCTTTTTAGTAAATGATATTGGTTTGATTAACTATCTACATTAAAAAAATGACCTTTTACTTTTACAATCTATCTTAATCAAAACAATAATTTGAGATGGCTCATAAGCCTAAAAGTGAAAGGCAAGATAATAAAGCTTTAGAAAAAGGCAGAGAGGAATGTCTTTATTACTGTAGAATAAAGAAGGATTTCTTCAACAGAAAACAAAAGGCACTAAATATAAAAGAAAATAATCAATAATTGGACTTTATTAAAATCAAAGCATCTGTTCACTAAAAGGCACCATTAAAAGAATAAAAGGGCAGACTATAGACCAAGAGAGGAAATTCAAAGTAAATATGTTCAACAAAATATATTCCTACTGGGATTATAAAAGTTGTTTCTTCAAATCAATAAGAGAAAGATAAGAAGCACAATTTTTAAACAAAGAGACAGCAGATTTAAGTAAGTCTTTCATAAAAGAAGATATCTGAATGGCCAATAGGCATATGGAAATATGCTCACTTCTATTTTTATCAGGAAAATGCAAATTAAAACTACAATGAAATCCTAATTACAGCCCAATGAGATTGACCAAAAAAAAGACTATTAATTCCAAATTCTGGTGAAGATATGGATCAGATCAACTGGAAGAGGAAATCATAAACATTACTGATAGAAGTACAGTGTGAACAACCACTCTGGTACTCTATTCATCAGTATCTACAAAATTAAACATATTTCTACACCATAACCCATCAATTCTGTTCCTAAGTGTATACATAATACCCAACATATGAGTACATATGTTTAAAAAAATACTTCTTAATAATATGCATAGCAGCTTCATGTATTACATTTAAAAATGGAAACAAACCAAATGTCCATCCAAAGGATAAAATAAGAATAAACTGTGTTATTGTATTAAATTTATACAATGGAATATAATGTAGCCATAAAAGCAAATAAAACACTGACACATTCAACAATAAAAATGAATCTCAAAGACCTTATGATGAATAAAAGAGACCAGAAAGAAAACAGTACATACTATCTGATTCTATTTATATGAAATTCAAGAACACTCAAAATTTTTTCAGTCATGATTCAACCAGAGCAGAAACAGTAAATAATATAGTATGGATATTTGTTCCCTCCAAATCTGATGTTGAAATTTGATCCCCAGAGTTGGAGGCGTGGCCTGAAGGGAGGCGTTTGGGTCATGGGGGCAGATCTGCAATACCAGTTTGGTACCACCCCCATGGTAATGAGTGAGTTCTCCCTCTATTAGTTCACACGAGGGAGAACTGATTGTTAAAATGAGCTTGGTACCTGTCTGTCAATCTTGCTCCCTTCCTCACCATGTGACATGTTTGCTCCCCTTCCCCCTCCTCCATGATTGGAAACTCCCTCAAGCCCTCACCAAAAGCAGATGCTGGCACCATACTGCTTTTACAGCCTGAAGAGCCGTGAGCCAAATAAACCTCTTTTCATTTTTGTTTTTTCAATAATAAATTTTTTTATTTCAGAATTTTATGGGGATACATACCTTTTGGTTACCTAATTTGCTTTTGTACAGTTTGAGTAAAAGTTATAAGTGTGCCATTCAACCAGTTAGTGTGCATTGTACCTGTTAGGTGTGAATTTACGCATCCCCTCCTCCCCCCCTCACCTACTCAATTTCCCTTGAGTTTTACTTCCACATGTGCACGTAAGTGTTGATCAATTAGTTCCAATTTAGTATTGAGTACACGTGGTATTTGTTTTTCCATTCTTGTGATACTTCACTAAGAAGAATGGCTTCCAGTTTCATCCAGGTTGTTACAAAGATACTAGATCATCATTTTTTATTTTTATGGCTGAGTAGTGCTCCATGGTATAAATATACCACATTTTATTAATCCACTCATGTATTGATAGGCCTTTGGGTTGATTCCACATCTTTGCAATTGTGAGTTGTGCTGCCATAAACATTCTAGCTCAAGTGTCTTTTTTATAAAATGTCTCTTTTTCCTTTGGGTAAATAGCTAGTAATGGGATTCCTGGATCAAATGGTAGGCCCTACTTTTAGTTCTTTGAGCTATCGCCATACTACTTTCCATAGAGGTTGTACTAGTTTGCAGTCCCACCAACAGTGTATAAATGTGCGTTTCTCTCTGCATCCTTGTCAGCATCTGTTGTTTTGGGACTTTTTGATAAAAGCCATTCCCACTGGAATTTAGGTGATATCTCATTGTGGCTTTGATTTGCATTTCCTTAATGATTAGAGACATTGAGCATTTTTTCATGAGCTTTTTTTTTTTTTTTTCTTGGCCATTAGTCTATCTTCTTTTGAAAAGTTTCTGTTCATGTCTTTTGCCCACTTTTTAACGGTGTTGTACCCTGCCTCAGATATTCCTTTATAGTAATGCAAAATGGCCTAAGACAGTAAGATATATCTGTATCCATATGTATATCTATAATATGGGAATGGCTTATATAATTGTAGGGACTAGCTATGTGAGGCCAAAGTTTATAGGCCATGTTGTCAGAAGGGAAGATCTTGAGCAGGCTGGAACCACATGGGCAAGGGCTAAAGCTTGTCTATTACCTGTGGGTGGGAGGTTCTCCCTTCAGGTTCCCCCTTCATTTCCTTGAATTTTTTTTTCCAAGTTAATAACATATTTAACCAGGGAACCCTTATGGAAAGCCTAAGCCCTCTTTTTAAAGAAGCCCTGGCAGATTAAGTCATAATGGCCTGGGATAATCTCCTCAATATAAAGTGAAGTGCTTAGGGGCTTTAATTACATCTGATAATCCTTCACAACAATGCTTAGACTCACATTTAATTGAATAACTGGGAGAAGGTGTATATTTGCTACCAATGGCTATTGCTCCCCTTTCATCCTTCAACTCTCATTTAAGAACGTCTCTTGTAGTCCATCCTATCTGATGACATACCAAAAACTGAATTCTTGGGAATGTAGTTGAGCCTAGCAAGTGGCATATAACACAGCCATACACTTGTTGATGGTGATAGAACTCATAAAATGCTTTCCTTGGGCATGGGTGAATAGCTATTGACCAGGAATGGGAAGAAGGGCTTTTGGAGTATGGGCAATATTTTTTAGCTTGATCTGGCTTGTGGTTATACAGTCAGATACAGATGGAAAAAATTATCAAGCTGTACACTTAAGATTAGTGAAATTTATGCTCCTTATTGTATGCTTGTTATAGCTCAATTTAGGAAAAAAAACAAGAAGAAAGAAACTGTAGATGTAAATTAGACAAAAGAATTGTGAGTGTCTAATGAAGAAGAAAAATTTACCTCACAGAGTGAGCATTATGTAGAATGGCTTGGAAATATGAAACGTTTCTCTACAGAAAGGGCTTCAGTATAATGTGCATAGATTTGAAAGTGGAGGACAGGATATCCAGCAGAATGTGGTTCCTGGATAAGTGAGGAGAGCCCAGAATTTGAAAAGGACTTGTAATCTATGTTAAATAATTGGGACATCTTCTTAAGGATAATAAAAGGATACTAAAGTATTTTAACCAGGGAAATCACATAATTAGATGGATTTTTTAAAACTCAGTCTTGCTACTGTGTAAAGAATTGATTGACAGGGAGCAAAAATGGAGGGAAGGACTCATTGGACAGCACTATGATGTTTAGGAAGTCACTTAAACTGTCAGCATCTATCTCCTCATCTCTAAAAAAGACATATTATCAAGTCCATTTACTTAACTCATAGGATTGTCCCGAAGAATTGTGGGCATGGCCATTTACAAACAGTATTTTAGGAGTATTTATTAAACAAAAAATAAAAAATTAATAAATTTATCCAAGGGATGCCAAAATTGTTAATGAAGTTGCATGCAACACTGGCTGCATCACCCTATGCCAGAAACAGCTCATTTCCTCGAATATTTTTCCAAGTTAATAACATATTTAACCAGGCATATTTATGCCTAGAAAAAAAGATCATATTTTCAAGTCTCTTAAAGCTAGGTATCTCCAAATGGCTAAGTTCTGTCCAAATGGGATGCAAGCATATGTGGTCTGACTGATGAAATTATGGCTGTGATTACTTATATATGAAATTAAGCAGAATCCTATTAAAATTTAAATCGTACTGCCAAAAAATCAATGTAGTCTGTGATTGTTCAGCCAAGCAATGCATGGGCCCTGAAGACTGACCAGCAAGAAGTAGGCTATGAAAGTGATAAACCCCAACAAGGATTCCAATGGCAATCATCAGTGTGTTGAGGAAGACAACAGACGGTGTATCCTTTTCCTGGAGATCAGAAGCAGGTCTACCAGATTGGAAAAATCAAAGAATGGAGTTTTTATAATTCCCACCCAGGAGGATTTCATAGTTTTGATGGACTGATGACTATTATTTCTCTTTATTTTCTTTCCTAAATGTGAATTTTTACTGAATTTATTCCAATCCCACTTTGCCATTTTATACTATGGTAGGGACAGATAATTTGTCTTTTAATTTATAAGTTAATGTATCATGAGGTGCTATGGTACACTGACATGACAGAGAGAAAAACACATCATCTGACGTTCCTAATTTTGAACTATAAGCAGTAACTGGATGGGACAGGAGATGATTGCATTCCTTGAAGAGAGCGAGTATGCTGTGTGTGTGGGACGAAAAGTATGCACAGTTATTTGGGTGCACAAAATGTTGGATTGTGATAAAATTGTCTGACTAAAAGAAAATAAAAAGATATGTTCTTTGGCAAATTTCAGGAACTTTCTTTAAGAAACAGCAAACACAACACATTTGTATTTATCACTGTTCCCTTTCTCCATTTTGCTGCTTAGAATGGGAATAGGAATGCCGCTGGATGGTCACCCCCTGGGGATGGGAGAATGGGAATCTGGAAGGGACTTGGACTTTGAAGACTTTATAGGACAAATTGCCATTCACTCTGGACTGCAAATGTCCATATTTGTATGTGAGAAAGAAATGAACTTTTATTTTTAAATTTCAGTCACTCTTATTTTGGCCTTTTCTATATTTGTAGCCAAACCTAGTGAACAAGAAGGCCTTAATAGCCCCCTCAGCTTGACTAAACTCGAGACAGATTTCTTCTTGACTATAGCCCCCTGACTTCCCTTTTCTTAGAGCATTTCCTCTTGAAGATGTCAATCTTCCCTCAGCCTCTGCTCAGTTTTACAACCCAAGAATGTCTTTCTCAAGGACCTGGGAGTCATCCTGTTGAAATATAATCATCAAGAAAGACTATATCCAAGTAGTTTGGACATTTTAATTATATTAAGTCTTCTAGTCCAAGAACACTGAATGTCTTTTTTTAAAAAATATTTTTACTATTTTTAGTTTTTATTTCAAAATATTAAGGGGGTACAAATGTTTTTGGTTACATGGATCACTTTTGTAATGCTTAAGTCATGGCTATAAGTGTGCCCATCACCTAAATATTGTTCATTGTACCTGTTAGGAATGGCTTTCTATTTATTTGTGTCTTCTGTAATTTCTGTTACCTATGATTTGCAGTTTTTGGTGTACACGTCTTTCACCTCTTGGGTTAAATTTATCCCTACATATTTTATTCTTCTTTTTGATTCTGTTGTAAATGGGATTGCTTTCTTAATTTCTTTTTCAAATAGTTCATCATTAATGTGTAGAAACACAACTAACTTATGTGTGTTATATATTGATTTTGTATCCTGTACTCATTAATTAGTTCTGTGTGTGTATGCATGTGTGTGTGTGGAGTCTTTAGAATTTTTTACATATAAGATCGTGTCATCTGCAAACAGAGATAATTTTACTTCTTCTAACTTGGATGTCTTTTATTGCTTTTTCTAGCCTAATTGTTCTGGCTAAGACTACCAGTACTATACTGAATAGAAGTTGTGAGAGTGGCATCCTTGCTTTGTTCCTAATCTTAAAGGGAAAGCTTTCAGTTTTCCACCATTGAGTATGATGCTAACTATGGGCTTTTCATATGTGGGCTTTATTGCATTGAGGTAAATTTCTCCTATACCTAGTTTGTTAAGTGTTTTTATCATAAAAGGATGTTAACTTTTGTCAAATGTCTTTCCAGATCTATTGAAATAATCATGTGATTTTTATTCTTGAATCTGTTAATGCAGTATATTACATTAACCGATTTGTGCATACTGAACCATCCTTACATCCCAGGGATAAATCACACATATTTATGATATCCATATTCCTTTTAGTGTGCTATTGAATTTGGTTTGCTAATATTTAGATGAGGCTTTTTGTATCTATGTTCATCAGGGATATTTTTCTTTTCTTGTAGTCTCTTTCTCTGGCTTTGGCATCAAGGTAATACTGGGTTCATTAAAGGAGCTGAAATCACTTTCAAAATTCCAACAGTATTTCTTACAGAAATTTTTAAAAAATCCTAAAATTCATATGGAACCACAAAAGACCCTGAATAGTCACAGCAATTTGTGTAGAACAGAGTGGAGGCATCATAATTGCTGACTTCAAAACATATTATAAAACTGTAGTAATTAAAACAATATGCTTCTGGCATAAAAATAGACATATAAACCAATGGGCCAGAATAGAGAGCCAGGAAATAAATCCATGCATTTTTGTCAACTAATCTTTGACAAGTCTTCCAAGAATACATAATAAGAAAGGACAGTCTCTTCAATAAAAGTTGTTGAGAAAACTGGATATCCACGTGCAAAAAAAAAAAAGAAAAGAAAAGAAAAAAGAAACTGGACCCATATCTTATACGATACAAAAATAAACTCAAAATAGATTAAGATTTAAAAGTAGGACTTGAAACTGTAAAAATCCTAGAAGAAAACATAGGGAAAAAGGGGAAAATCTCCATTACACTGGGCTACACAATTTCTTGGATATGACACCAAAAGCCCAAGCACCAAAAGCAAAATTAGACAAGTGGGACTACATCAAACTAATAGATTTTTACACAGCAAAGAAAACAATCGATTGAGTTAAAAGCCAACCTGCAGAAATGGAGAAAATATTTGCAAACTATGTATCTTATAAAGAGTTAATATTCAAAATATACAATAAATTCCCACAACTCAATAGCAAAAAAAAAAATTATCCTATTAAAAAATGGGCAGAGGACATGAATAGACATCTCTCCAAAGAAGAAATAGAATTGACCAACAGGTATATGAAAAGATGCTCAGCATTACTAATCATCAAGGAAATGTGAATCAAAATCACAGTGAGATATCACCTCACACTTGTTAGGATGGCTTTTATTAAAATACTAAAAGACAACAAGTATTGGTGAGAACATGGAGAAACTGGAATGTTTTCACACTGTTGGTGGGAATGTAAACTGGTTCTGCACCTATGGAAAACAGTATGGTGGTTCCTCAAGAAATTGCCATATGATTACCATACAATAGAATTACCATATGATCCATCAATCCCACTTCTGAGTATATATCCAAAAGAATTGAAATAAGGATCTCAAGGGGATAATCTGTACTCCCAGGTTTACTGCAGTATTATTCACAATAGCCTTGTTACAGACAAAACCTAAATGTCCATCCGCAGATGAATAGATGAAGAAAATGTGGTATATACATAAAATGGAAGATTATTTAGCCTTAAAAGAGAAATCTTGCCATATGTGACAGTAAGGATGAATCTGGAGGACATTTTGCTAAGTGAGATTGTCAAGTCACAGAGTAACACATACTGCATGATCCCACGTATATGAGATATCTAAAATAGTAAATTTCATAGAAACAGAGAGTAGAATGGTAGTTGCTAGAGTTGGGGAGAGGTGGTGACAGGGAGTTGCTATTCAACAGGTATAAAATTTCAGTTATGGACGATGAATAAGTTCTAGAGATCTGTTGTACAACAGTGCCTGTAGTTAATACCATATTGTGTAAAAATTTGTTATATGGTAGATTTAATATTAACTGTTCTTCCAACAAAAAAATTAAAAAGAAAAGAAAAAAATAGTACCCCATCTCAATATTTTTGTGGAAGTTAGCAGCATAACTTTGATAAGCACCAACTAGCAAATGCAGATAGCTTAATTTTAATGACCAGCCTCCCCTTATTGTTCTCCAGTACTTTTCCACTAGCTCACCCCATCACTTAAAAACCCTCCCGCTTTTTGTTTCAGTGGAGTTGAGCTCAATCTCTCTCCTCTATTGCAATACTCTTCAATAAAGTTTTCTTTGCCTATTTAACTCTGTCCAATTTTTCTTTGACAGTAGTCCTAATTAATTTATACTCTGTCTAGAGAAATATTACTTTCACTTATATCAAGCTATTCATTCATTATTCCTACATTGGTATATCAAATGAGAGATTCAATTTTCCTGGTGTGAAAACAACAGAATAAAAGTATCAGAGGAAAAGAACATTTTTGGAAAAAAAATTATTGAATATAAAAGACAAGAGGTAAAACTGATCCAAAATGACAGATGAATTGGGAGAAGTAAAAGAAAAGGAAGAAAATAAATAACATAAATTACATAAAAAATAAATAAATTATAATGGTACAGTACCAAAAAAGTTGATCATTTGATCCTTTTACTTGTTTCTAGGTATTGGCCACAAATGGAAAATTTGTGAATACATTCCTGGTTTTCCAATCCTGAAAATACATCATATTATTCTCAAAATAAAAAAGGAATATGCTCCTATAGCTCTGTGTTGAACTTAAACACAAATATTACAAGAGATTAGTGGCATAAATACATTTCCAGTAAAATGAGACAATAAAATAAACATGGATATTGCTTAAAGCTCCTATTTCTGTCAAACTTATATCACCATATCTTATTTATGATGGTTGTTTTTATAACCATTACTATAATGCTGCTTAATTATGATTGTTATTATGTAAATTTTATGTAAATAACTGTAATTATTATGGAAATTGAAGGTAAATTTCATTTGTATTCTATTAATAATATTTTGGATGAGGATGTAGGTTAATCATGAGAGAGTTATTTGAGATTAGTTCTAAAGAATGGAAGAGAAGACTTTCTAGTGAGATCTCTAAAAGCATGTATGCAAATAGCAGTAAATGCATAGACTTTAGTCATTTTATTTCATCTTTTTAATGAAATAATGGATTGATCAGTATATGCTGTTGCATTTTCTATGGCTGAAATTTAACCTATAAAAGTCTAGAAATTTAAAATTTAGAAAACAAATTTTAATGACTTATTTTTATCTCATGGGATTATAACTTTTTATTATGCTTGCAAATGCCATGAATTAACTTTTGTTTTGACTTTAAAAACATACACATGTATGCATATATTCACTTTAGTGTACAAATAAGTGATACATACTATGATATATACACATGTATTATGATACATAAATAAGTGATAAGTTATATATTACCCAACCAAAAGTAAACCAATTTACACTTTCTTTTGACAAGATTCTACCATTTAATATTTTTTTCACAGTAAAATTTTATTTGCATAATCAAAACTATAACATCATATGGTAGAACAGATGGTTAGTTAGTATTTGTATGTAGCATAACAGTTTACAAAGCACTTTCAATTACATTATTTGAATTTAATTCAATGAGATGACTAATGGTGATTTATTGTTTTCAGTTGTCTTTTCTGTATTAAAGCAGGAAAGGGACCAAATTCAACATCCACTCTAATTTTCAATAGCTTTTATTTTTAACAAATGTGAGTATAATAATTTCATTTTGATGTCAAACTTAAGGAAATCTTGACTTTGAGCCTGAAACCTACTTTATAGAATTAATTAACTTATTTATTGCCCACCATTTATTGTTTACCTTCTATTCTCCAGAGAAATAATTAGGGTATTCAATGGTTTAAGTAGAATGTTAAGTTAACTTAGTATTGGGTAGGGATGGGTGGTGGGTAGAGGAATTAGGTTTGAGTAAATCAACATGATTGGTCATGCTGATTGTTGCTGAAATTTGATGATGGGTATATGGAGGTTCATTATGCTTTTCCTTTCTATTTTTGCATATATTTGAAACCTTCCATAATGAAAAGTTTTTTAGTAAACCAAAAAAGAAGATTAGGTAGAAAAATCACTATTGGGAGGTTTTCAAACTGCTACCAAGATACTAGTGTACAAACTCCCCCAAGAAATCCTCTTCTTTAGTCAGTCATATTTGGGGGAAAAAATTTGAAAACTAAAAATATTAAGTTTTATCACATAGAGAGGGAGTTATCAGCTCTGTTGCAAGTCGGGACAAAGGACTGGTAATGGAAAGCTACAAATGTTTAAACTAAATTGAAGAGATAATCT
This sequence comes from Daubentonia madagascariensis, assembly GCA_023783475.1. Classification (NCBI taxonomy): domain Eukaryota; kingdom Metazoa; phylum Chordata; class Mammalia; order Primates; family Daubentoniidae; genus Daubentonia; species Daubentonia madagascariensis. Next base: position 43,183,063 of record JAKFHU010000600.1, on the reverse strand, counting down.
GGCTGATCAGAGGAGGAAAGGCAGAAAGAAGTATTTGCATTGGATGGAATATATGGTGATCTTTGGTCATTTATATTAATAGAATTTATACTGTCCCCAAGTGTTTTGCATCAGATAAAATGCAAAATTGTGAATACGTCCTTGGTTTTCAGATTATCAGAACACTCAAGTCTGCATCTGAGGGAATATTGGGAGAAATCTTTGGGTCCCTTCTGAAGGTGCTGTTTGTTTTCTACAAGACAATCCAGCTCAGGGCATAAACATCCATTGTACATTTTAGGAAACAGAGAAGTTCCTTAGTAAAGAGGAACTATTGATAAAAACCAAAACTGTCCTTTACAGTGGTGATTTCCTTGTACTTGCATTTCCTTTTTTTTTTTTCAATTGTTTTCCTGAATAGTTCTCAAAAATACTTGTAGGGATTTACTTTCATTTCTATTTATTTTTATAACACTATTACTAATAGTAATAAAATGAATAACACCTGCATTTTCTAAACATTTATTATGTGCCAGAAATGGTTTTGTGCCCTTTATGATTTTATCTCATTGAGGTAAATACTGTTTTCATCCAAATTTTACAGATAATAAAACCAAATTTTTAAGAGGTTAAAAAACTTGCCCACAATTTTGTACCTTATAATGGGGAAGCTAGAATATGTAATCACAGCTGGTCTGACTACATAGCTTTTCTTCATAACTAGTAAGTTATTCTGTCACTCAGTTCCTTTGGAAAGACAGATTGTCAGGTGCAGCATTTAGCATATAAACCAAATGAGGAATGAGGCTTCACCTCTGTGATTAGGCATACAATTGGCTGCTGGACCGATTTTGTTGCAAAGATGGCATATTGGCCATTGGTCTACTTTGGCTATCGGCATGGTGTTTGAACTCATTTCCTCCTACTTTTTTGGGGAGGGGAGCATTTCGTCAATCTAGGAAAGAGGTGGTAATCCACCTTCTATCCTACAATTAAACCCCAAGGTATTATGTGATTTACACTAAACCAATTCGATTCTCCTAATCCTGGACCTGGCTTTAAAGGCAGAAATGTAAAATCACATATATCACAGGAAAAGCTAAGACATCATTCTCAGTGGTACAAGAGATATCCTAGGACAATAGACTGTGGCACCAAGTATCCAGTGACATCTTGTCCAGGATGGCAACCTCCAATAGATTGTTCCCACTGTGAGAACTTGATGAGATTACTGCTGTTACTCCTGTCTAGTGCTTCTTTGTTCCTGCCTGATTTTGAGCCTATTTCAGCTTCTGCTGGTAGTTCCTGAACTCTGGGGATCCTCTTATTTTATCTCATGGAACTATAGGATTACTCGGTGTCTTTCTTGAAACTTATCAAAGAGAAGCAATGACCTCAATTCCTTGGTGCCTGAATAAAAGTTTTGTTATGTTTTTCACAAGTGCTAAAGGAAGAAAAAAATCTTCACAGATCTTCTATTTCTAAGGAGAAAAAAAAAACAAAAAACACCATTGGTCACAGGATTTTTTTAAAAAAGAAAGCAACAATTTTTAGTTTCTTTGTTTCACAATAGTAACTTACAGACCCTGGGGCAATTCTAAAAATAGATCATCCTGGAGCTTCCCAGGAAAACTTGCTAGGATCTAATTCTGAGGACTCAGGATTTGGTCTCTGAAAGGATGGGCTAATCACTTCCAGTGAAAAAGCTCTTAAAGTATCTATGTTTAATTCTTGCTCTGAATAACTCATAGCTGAAAAAAATATCTTGGAGTTCTATTGGGCAAACAGAACCTGCTACTCATGAGCAGTGGAAAATATGAGTGAGACAATTACAGGGCAAAATTATTCATTACATAGTATTTATAATTGTGGATAAAACTGATGACTATATCCGTTGGAACTAAGAAAGGCTTTTAAAAACCTTTTTATTCCAGTACATAGCAGTTTTCAGATATTTTTCCTCCCAAATCTGGCTGACTAAAGAAGAGGATTTCTTGGGGGGGGGGTTTAAAATATTCACCCCTACATGATTATTTTGAAGGAAATAAGAGACTTTATATCATTTTTTTCAAAAATATTTTAATATATTTCTTCAAAAGTTTAATACTCTGGGAGAGAGCCCACATGGCAGACTAGAAGAAGCCTGCACACACCAGTCTCAGGAGAAGATCAAGAATTGCAATTAGATGTTCACCTACAGATATACTGCCTCAGAGGGAGCACTGTGAATTATCAGAGGAGTGACTGGAGACTCCCAAAGTGAAGGAAAGGGAGGTGGGGTGATCTGCTGAACAAGATCAGAAGGTACCTGGGGAGAGTGCCAACATGCGGGGAAAGGTCAGAGGAGGGAAACCCAGGGCTCTACAGTCCCCTCAGGCACCTACACAGTAACCCCAACTGCTAGGGACCCCTCCCCCACCACTACTGATAAAGAAACTACTCTGAGACTGTGCCTCGGCATTGCACCAGAAAGCAGGCACAGCGGGGACCCACTGGTTTCTGATCCCAGATCACTACAATTGATGCCATTCTGAGCTCTCAGCCCCAGAGCACCTGGTCTACGCAGGGGTTGGCTCCAGTAGAGCCACCTCCCATTGTCCCTGCTGGGCCAGGGAGGGAGTGGGAAGGGCAGGTGCTCTCACGTGCACCATGACTGTGTGCCATGTAACCCCCTACCTTCCACCAGGGGATATGAGGAGAGTAGGCACCCACGGTTCCCAGCATCTACTGCTGCCAAGTGGATAACACCGTTGCCGCCACCTGAGTAGCACTGCAGCAGCTGCTGCAGGAACACGTGGGAAGAGAGTGAGGCTCAAACATCCTGACTCATCTGTGGTATGCCATGCAAATCTTGGGCACCTCCCACCCCAGCGGCCGCACTCACACATGCCACTCAGCCTGACAGGCCCACCCGTCCTGTGCGCATAGGTGGTATTGCATGGCCACCATGGCACTGCCCCTGGCATGTCACCTCAGACCTGCTCACAACCAGCCACCCCCCACCATGTGCCATCACTGCCCCTGGACCTGAATGGAGCGAATGCCCATAACCATGACAGCTGCAGCCACAGTCTAAATAGCCTTGCCCAGCAGCCACTGCCACCACTGCAGGGAAACCCAGGCAGAGCGAATTCCCATGATGCCACCCACCTCCATGGAGAAGGACTTGTCTAGCCTCCTGCCTGAGCTTCCAACAGTGGCCTGGGGACTGATCAAAAGATCTTTTGAACTAAACAACAAATAGGACACAGTTTACAAAATCTACGGAATACAGATAAAGCAGTGCTAAGGGAAGTTCATAGCCTTGAATGCTTACATCAAAAAGACAGAAAGATCACAAATTAACAACCTCATGTCACATCTCAAGGAACTAGAAAAGGAACAACAAACCAAACCCAAAGCTAGCAGAAGAAAAGAAACAGCAAAGCTCAGAACAGAACTAAACGAAATGAAGACCACAAAAATCAATAGACAACTAGCTGGATTAACCAGAAATAGAAGAGAAAGGACTCATGCTCAATCAGAAATGAAAAAGGAGCCATTATAAGACATACCTCAGATACATAAAATATCATCAGTGACTACTATGAGTACCTCTATGCACACAAACTAGAAAACCTAGAGAAAAGGGATAAATTTTTGGAAACACACAACCTCCCAAGCTTGAATCAGGAAGAAATAGAAATCCTAAACAGACCAATGACAAGTATCAAAATTGAAACTGTAATAAAAAAATCTCACAATAAAAAAAGCCCCAACCCAGATGGATTCAAAGCCAAATTCTACCAAACCTCCAAGGAAGAACTGGCACCCTTTCTACTGAAACTGTTCCATAATATGGAGAAGGAAGAATCCTCCCTAACTCATTCTATGAAGCCAGTATCACCTTGATACCAAAGTCAGGAAAGGATACAACAAAAAAAAAGAAAACTATAGACCGATATCCCTTATGAACATAGATGGAAAAATCCTCCACAAAATACTAGGAAAGCAAATTCAACAGTACATCAAAAAGATAATTCACCATGATCAAGGGGGTTTCATTCTAGGGATGCAAAGATGGTTCAATATAAGTAAATTGATAAATGTGATTCACCACATAAACAGAAGTACAAACAAAGATCATATGGTCATCTCAATAGATGCAGAAAAAGCATTCTAGAGAATCCAGCACCCTTTCATGATAAAAACCCTCAGCAGACTAGGCATAGAAAGAACATACCTCAAAATCATAAAACCCACAGCCAACATCATACTGAATGTGCTCTATGGGGCACAATGTACACTACTCTGGTGACAGGCACACTAAAAGCCCTCACTTCAACATTATACAATTCATACATGTACCAAAAACACTTGTACCCCCTTGATATTTTGAAATAAAAAAAATTTAATACTCTGAAAAAATCCACAATATTTTTATCATACCTAAAATTAATGAACAATTATGTAATATTAAATATCTAGTGAATGTTCAATTTTCTCTGATTTTCTTTTGGTTTTTCTCTCACACATGTGTGTGTGTGCTCTCTCCAGCCCCCGCCCCCCACTGCCACTTCTCTATCTCTCTCTCTTCCCCCTTGTGTGAATCAAGATTATTTGAATAAGAAACATGCATTGCAATTGGTTGAAATTAAAACCTTTTAACTTTTTAATTTTTTGTATTTATTTTGCTTTCCTTCTAAGTTATTTGTTGGAGAACTGAATTATTTGCTTTGCAGAGTTTCATACCTTGTAGGTATTGCTCATGGTATGCACATGATGTCAAATAAAAATTCCTCTCTTTCCTACATTACATATACATTAGATCCAATATGATCTAGATGCTAAATTAGATTTAGGGTCACTGTTAAAGATTTCTGGTTTTGTTGAATTTTTTTTAAAGACCTTTAAGTGTAGTTGTATAGTTTTAGCATGAAAGAACAACTTGTCTCTCTTTTTGTGATTATAGTTGTCATGATTGTCACTAATGCCTAGATGTATTAATACAGTGGGGCTTAAAAAATTGTAACACCATAAAAATATATTCATTTATTCTCTGGAATATTCCTATAATGCAAACATCCCCTCATCTACTATTTGGTCACACAGAGGTATATTTCTAGAAAAAAGGCAGAATCAATGCTAGCTTATTTTTCTTTATATACCTTTTTCCAAATAGTGAACTAGCTTTCTAGTATCCTTGATAAGGTAACCAATTAGAATTTTTTTTAGTATCATTATATTGGGACATATTTAATATGTTTGTACCCATTGCAGTTATCCTTAATAATATTCAAATTTTTCAAATTTTGATCAGTGGGACCTGAGTACTTTGATTGTCTTTGATGGCTTCCTTGCTTATTAGTGTGAAAAAACTCATCTTATACAACTTTTGCTCCAGATGTGAAATTAGCCATTTCTTTAACAAGTTCTGTTTTAAGAGAAAATAGTACTTTCGGAGATGGGGGTAACTCATTGTTTTTGAGACTTTTCAGTGAACAGAAATGAATTTTTAGAATAAAATAGTTCCTGAGGGCAGTTGATGTCAGTGAGATGATGAAATAGGAGGTTACCTGCTTGAATCCCCCCACAAAAACAATTATGCCTGCACCCATGGACAAAAGTCTCTTTGTGGGAGCCTTGCAATTCAGGTATGAGTTTGTGAAACCCCAATGGAGCCTAAGACATAGGAGTATTATTTTGAGAGTGCAGACCTTCACCTAGCTAGCACACCACTGATTGTGCTCCCAGGATCAGACTCAGAAATGGTCCTCTTCCCTGACTTGGCTAAAGTTCCATTTGTCCTTGAGCCTGCTACCAAAACCATCTGAAAAGGATCCAGAAGGAATCATGCAAAGTAGTGGCTCAAAAGACAAACTTGTCTGCCATCCAATACTGGTCTTGGTAGTGGACCGAAAGTTATCCTGTAATTCAGCCCCAGCACTCCTCAGCTGTGTTCTCAGCTTAGTACTGCTTGCACAAGGACCCAGAAGGAGACTTGTTCATCTGTGTCTCTGTGCCACTGGGGCAGGATCACCAGCCTCTGTCTCACAGCAGATCCTAAAGGGGCTCTGTCTTGGCCCTAGCCCCTCTCTGTAGCAGCCAGGGAGCTATCCAACCTGTGTTAGGGAACTGATGAGAGGCACACCTGTCTGAATCACTGATACAAGCATACCACCTTCCATGTCCCACAGCAGATCCAGAAGTCCAGTCTCAGCTCCAGGCCTGCTCACTGCAGTTGGGAAGCTATTCTGAAGACACAGGGATCTGCTGGGAGATTCCACCCATCTGAATCACCAGGACAGGCCTACTGGACTCTGTCCCACAGCAGATCGTGAACAGGCCCTGTCTTGGCTCCAGCCTCTCTCTACCATAGCTCAGGAGTAATCCTGCCCATATAGAGAACTAGCCCATCTGAGGCATCAGGGAGGCCTGCTGGACTCTTTTCCATAGCAGATCCTGAAAGGGCCCTGTTCCAGCTCCAACCTCTCTTGGATACAGCCAGGAAGGTATCCCACCTGTGCATGAAACAACTGGAAGACACCCCATCAGTACCACCATGACAAACTTGCCAGCCTCCACCCACAGGAGATTCTAAAGTGGCCCTGAAGCTCCACTCTATCTCCTCTCAAATACAGCCTGGAAACAATTCTGATGGCACAAGGAACTGCTGGGAGATGCACCTATCTGTTTAAACTGGACATGCTAGCCAGCCTCCATCCCATAGCCAATCCTAAAAGGCCCTGTCACAGCTCCAGCCCTTTTCTGCTGAAGCCCCAGAGTCACTCTACTTGTGTGGTGACACACATGGAGACACAAATGGACAGTCTTGCTGGTCTGCATCCCACAGCAGTTTCAGAAAGGGCTCTGAATCTTAGCTCCAGCCCCTCTCATCTGTGGTCTGTGAGCAATCCTGCTCACATAGGAAACTACTAAGAGTCTCACTCACTGGTACCATCAGGCTGCACTTGCCAATGCTGATCCCACAGAAGATTCTGAATTAGCCCTGAAGGTCAGTTTCAGCCCCTCTCAGCTGTAGTCTATGAGCAATTCCACCTAGTTAGGTCCCTCTGGGAGACATGCCCATTTGATTTCCTGTGGCAGCCTTGACAGCTTCTGTCCTCAGCAGATCGACAAACATCCCTGGATCATGGTTTTGGCCCCTCTCATCTGCAGACTGAGAGCAGATGTGCCTGCCTGGAGAACAGGAGGGAGGAACGTCCAGCAATATTACTACAGGCTGATGCCCTGAACTTGATGCCATGTAAATCTTGAAACAACCATATAAATTGGCTCCAGCCCTTTTCAACTGCAGTGTGAGAGCAGGCCTGCTTGTCCAGGAACCCACCAGGAGACACATCTATTCATGACCTTGAAACCAGGCCTGAAGATTGTGGTCTAAGGTGTGGACCTGAAACAACCCTCTGTCTCAGTTTCAATTCATCTCAAGCCATGGTCTGGGGCAGTATGGTCAACCCAAGGACTCATCCAGTGATCCAGTAGGAGCTACCCCAGAGATCTAGAGGAATCCATGTCCAGCAGCACACCTGGAAACAGATCTGCTCTCTGCAAACCCTGAAATGGACTCTGATCCCAGTGACAGCCCCACAGACCAAGGTCTAGGAGAAAGTTTAATCCATCCAGGGAACAGATAGCACCCACACTCACTACAGTCCCTGGAAATAGGCCCACCAACTGCGGTCTCTACTATGGAGCCAGCATCAACCATATGACCCAGATCCAACCCTGTTTAACTGCAATCCCAGAGGCAATACCATTAGCCCAGAGACCTAAAAAGAAAAGGCTTTAACTTGCCAAAACAAGTATGTAAGAACAAAAGAGGGGTTTGCTCCTTCAAATGCACAGACACCAATGCAAGGCTGAATGAATAACAAAGAATCAGGCAAACACGACATCACCAAAGGAAACTCCAATAACCAGCCCCAAAGAAATGGAGGTATATAGGAATTGCCTCAAAAAGAATTCAAAATAATCATCTAAAAGAAGCTAAATGAGATGCAAGAGCATATAGATAGACAACTAAATGAAATTAGGAAAAATAATGTATGAACAACATTTGAATTTTAATAAAGAAATAGAAAACATAAAAAGGAACTAAACAGAAATCTTGTAGATAAGGAATTCAATCACAGAACTGAAAAACTCAATACAGAATTTGAACAACAGACTTGATTAGGCAGAAGAGAGAATTAGTAAACTAGAAGACTGGCCATTTGAAATTAGCCAATTTGAGTAAAAAAAAGAAAAAAAAGGGTGAAGAAAACAGAAGGGATCTATGGGACACCATCAAATGTAGTACTACACAAATTATGAAAGTACCTAAAGGAGAAGAGTAGACAAATGAGCATAAAGCTTATTTAAATAAATACTGTCCATAAGCTTCCCAAATATTGGGAAACATATGTACATACAGATTTAAGAAGATCAAAGGACCCCAAGCAAGATCAATTCAAAAAATAATACTAAGAAACAAATTATAATCAAATTGTCAAAAGTCAAAGAGAGAATGTTGACAGCAGCAAACTTGTCACATATAAGGGATCTCCCATGAGGCTACTAGCAGGCATCTCATCAGAAGCTTTGAAAGCCAGGAAGGAGTGAGATGACATATTCAAAGTACTAAAGGGAAAAATTTGAAAACCAAGAATACTATACCCTACAAATCTGTCCTCCAGATAAGAATAGTTAACGCCATTTCAAGACATACAAAAGCTGAAGGAGTTCATCACCATGAGACCAGCCCTACAAGAAATGCTAAAGGGAGTTCTTTGAGTTAAAGCAAAAGGATGATAGGTAACAGTATGTGCTGTGATTTGGATGTGTCCCCCAAAGTTCATATGTTGAAAGCTTTATCCCCAATGCAACAGTGTTGAGAGGTAGGATCTTTAATAGGTTATTTATGTCATGAGTGTTCTGCCCTCATAAATGGATTAATGTTGTTATCATGGGAGCAGGTTTGTTATACAAGTGAGTTTGGCCCCCTCTCACCATCTCTCTCTCCTCTCTCTCTCTCTCTCTCTCTCAGGCTGTCCCACCTTTTCATCTTCTGCAATGAGATAACATATCAAGAAGTCCCTCATCTGATGCCAGCACCTTGATATTGGATGTCCCAGTCTCCAGACCTATAAGAAACAAATCTCTGATCTTTATAAATTACCCAGTATCAGGTATTCTTGTAACAGCATAAAACAGACTAAGACAATATGAAACCATATGAAAGTGGAAAACTCACTAGTAAAAGTAAATACATTGTCAAATTCAGAATATTCTAATACTATAAAGGCAGTGTATAAATCACTCTTTAGGATAAGAGTAAAAAGGCAAATGTATTAAAAACAAATATAGCTATATACAATGAGGTAAACAGACAAGATAAATGGATGTAAAGTATTCCATCAATAGCATAAAATGTAGATGGTAGAGGAGTAAAATTGTAGAGTGTTTGTATGTGAATAAAGTTAAGGTACTATCAGCTTAAATTAGCATATTATAACTATAAGAAGTTTTATGTAAGCCTCGTGGTAACCACACACACACATAAAATAAAACCTCTAGTGGATACACAAAAGATAAAGTAAAATGAAGCAAAGCACACCACTACAAAATATAGCAAATCACAAAAAAAGACAGTAGAGAGAGAGGAACAAAAGAACTACAAAATAGTGATTAACAATTAATAAAATGACTGTAGTAAGTTTTCACCTCTCCATAATTAATTTAAATGTAAATGAATTAAATCCTCCAATGAAAAGACACAGAGCAGTTTAATGGATAAAAATAAGATTCAACAATATGCTGCCTACAGGAGACTCACCTTAGCCTTAAGGATATACATAGACTGAGTGAAAGAATGGAAAGAGATATTCCAGGCAAATGGTATCCCAAAAAAGCAGGATTGGCTATATTCATATCGAACAAAATAGATTTTAAGTCAAAAAATATAAAAAGAGACAAAGAAGGTCATTAATATATAATAAAGGGGTCAATTTATCAGCAGGATATAACAATTTAAAATATATATGTACCCAACATGAGAGCACCTAAATGTTAATATATAAAGCAAATTTCAATAGATCTGAAGGGTGTGCTAGATTATGATATAATAGTAGGCATCTACAATACTTTAATATTTTAATATAGATCATTTAGACAGAAAATCAATAGAGAAATAATGAACTTGAACAACAGTCTGGACCAAATGGATCTAACAGGCCATTATCATATCCATTAGCAGCAGAATGAACTTTTTTCTCAATAGCAGCAGGATATACATTCTGCTCAAGTGAACATGGAAGATTCTCCATGGTAGATCATATGTTAATCTACAAAAAAAAAAACACAACAAATTTAAGAAGAATAAAATCATATCAATCATCTCTTCTAAACACAATTGCATGAAAGTAGAAAAAAAACAGGAATAATTTTGGAAAATTCACAAATTCGTGGAAATTAAACAATATGCTCCTGAACAACCAATGGATCAGAGAAGAAATTAAAAAGAAAATTTTAAAAATATTGAGACAAATAAGAATGGAAACATAGCATACCAAAACTTATGGGATGCAGCAAAAGCACTTCTAATAGGGAAGTTTAGAGTAATGAAAGTCTACATGAAAAAGAAGAAAGATCTCAAATAAAAAACTTAATATTATACCTCAAGGAACAAAAACAACAAAAAAAGTAAGCCCCAAATCAGTAAAACAAAAGAAATAATAAATAGCAGAGAAAAACAAAATGAAGCAGAGAAAATAAAAACAGTAGAAAAGGTCAATGAAACTAAGAGTTGGTTCTGTGAAAAGATAAACAAAAGTGACAAACTTTTAGCCAGATTAAGAAAAAATAGAGAAGATTCAAATAAATAAAATCAGAAATGGAAGAGGAATATTATAACTGATACCACAGAAATATTAATACAAAGGATTATAAGAGACTATTATAAACAATTATATACCAACAAATCAGATAACCTAGAAAAATGAATAAATTCCCAGAAACATACAAACTACCAAGACTGAATCATGAAGATATAGAAAATTTGAACAGATCAATAATGAGTAAAGAGATTGAATCAATAATTTTAAAAAAAATCTCCCATCAAAAAATATCCTGGACAGATAGCTTCAAAGCAGAATTCCACCTAACATTTAAATAATAATACCAATCCATCTCACATTCTTCTAAAATATTTAAAGAAGAAATATTAAAACTCATTTTACAAGGCCAGGATTACACTGATACCAAAGCCAGCCAACAACACTACAAGAAAAGAATATTAGAGGCCAATATCACTGATGAATATAGATGCAAAAATCCTCAGGAAATATACTAGCAAACCAAATTCAATAGCACATTAAAAGAATCACTTACCATGATCACGTGGGATTTATTCCTATGATACAAAGGTGGTTTAACATATACAAATCAATAAATGTGATATACCATATAAATAGAATAAAGTACAAAACCATATGATCATCTCAATAGATCCAGAAAAAAGCATTTGACAAAATTCGACGTCATTTTATGATTAAAATTCTCAAAAGAAATCTCATACCTCAATACAATAAGGCCATATATAAGTCCACAGCTAACATCATACTCAATGATGAAAAGTTAAAATCTTTTCCTCTAAGATCAGAAACAAGACAAGGATATGCCCACTCTCATCACTTTTATTCAATATAGTACTAAAAGTTCTAGCCAGGGCAATGAACAAGGAAAAGAAATAAAAGCATCCAAATACAAAAGAAAAAAGTGATATTTTCTGTTTGCTGATGATATGATCTTACATATAAAAAACTAAATACACCACAGAAAACCTGTTAGAATTAGTAAACTAATTCATTAATGTTGCAGGATACAAAATCAGCACACAAAAATCAGGAGCATTTTTTTGTTATGCTAACTGAAAACTGTCTGAAAAAGAAAGTAAGAAGTCAATTTTATTCACAATAGCATAAAAAAAAAAATACTTAGGAGTAAATTTAGCCAAGAAGGTGAAAAGTCTGTATACTGAAAACTATAAAATATTGATGAGAGAAATTGCAGATAACACAAATAGATGGAAAGGTGTCCTGTGTTCATGGATTGTAAGAATTAATATTGTTAAAATGACAATACTCCTCCTGAAAGCAATCTACAGATTCAATGCAAACTCCATCAAAATTACAATGTAATTTTTTTATGGAAATAGAAAGAAACAATCCTAAAATTTATGTGGAAGTATGAAAGACCTCAAATAGCAAAGTGATCTTGAGCAACAAGAACAAAGTGGAGGCAAGTACCGGCATAAAAACAAAAACATTGTCCAATGGAAAAGGATAGAGAGTTCAGAAATAAACCCACACATTTATGGTCAATTGATTTTTGATAAAGGAGTGAAGAAGACACAATGGGGAAAGAATAGTCTCTCTAATAAATGATGCTGGGAAAACTGAATATCCACAAGCAGAAGAATAAAGTTGGACACTTATTTCACAAAACGTACAAAAAATCAACTTAACCTGGATTAAAAACTTAAATGTAAGACTTAAAACTGTAAAATTACTAGAAGAAAATGACATTGGTCTAGATAAAGATTTCTTATATATGACCCCAAAAGCATAGGCAACAAAAGCAAAAACGCACAAATAGAATACATCAAACTAAAAAGCTTCTTCATAGCAAAGGAAAGGATTAATAAAGTGAAGAGACAACCCACAGATTGGGAGAAAATATTTGTAAACCATACACCTGATAAGTGGCTAATACTTAAAGTATATAAGTACCTCAAACAATTAAATAGCAAGAAAACACATAACCCAATCAAAAAATGTGCAAAGTACCTACACAGTTCTCAAAAGAAGATCCTCAAATGGCCAACAGATATGTGAAAAAATGCTCAACATCACTAATCAGGGAAATGCAAATTAAAACCACAATAAGATAATACCTCATACCTATTGGAATGGTAATTATCAAAAAGATGAAAGGTAATTGTTGGCAAGCGTGTGAAGAAAAGGGAACCCTTGCACACTGTTGGTGAGAATGTAAATTAATAAAGCCATTCTGTAACAGTATGGAGTTCCTCAGAAGATTAAAAATAGAATTACTGTGTGATCCAGCCATCCCCCTACTGAGTATATATCCAAAAGTATTGAAATCTGTATGCCAAAAAGATATCTGCATGCCCATGTTCATTGTAGCATTATTCATAATAGCCAATATATGGAAGCAACCTAGGTGTCCATCACCAGATTAATGCATAAAGAAAATGTGGTATATATACACAATGGAATACTAGTCAGCTTTACAAAAGGGGAGGGGGAATATTGTTATTTGTGACAACATGAATGAACCTGGGGAACATTATGCTAGGTGACATAAGCAAGGCACAGAAAGACAAATACTGCATAATCTAACCTATATGTGGAATCTAAAAAACTTGAATTCATAGAAGTAGGGATTAGAATGACGGTAACCAGAGGCTGGGGGAAGGGTTGGTTGGGTAGAGGGACAATGCTGATCAAAGGGTACAAGTTTCATAAGGAGAAATAAGCTTTACTGATCTATTACACTGAATGGTAACTATGATAATAATGCATAATATATTTCAAAATTGTAAGAAGAGTAGATTTTAAAAGTTTTCACTACAAAAAATAAATCTATACAGTGGGATTTGTTAATTAACCTGACTTAATCATTCTACATTGTAAACATATATCAAAACATCACATTGTATTCCATAAATATATACAGTTATTATTTGTCAATTAAAAATAAAATTTAAAATAATAGTTCCAGGGTTCATAAGGACACTTCTAATTCTAATTTAGGACTATAGTTGGCCCTTCATATCTGGGTTTCTGCATCTGCGGATTCAACCAACCGTGGACCAAAAATTTTAAAACACCAATAAAATTAACAATACAGCAATAAGAAAAGAAATAAAATATAATATACTACAACAACTACTTACAGTACTTATATTTTATTAGGTATTATTAAGAAATTTAGGGATGATTTAAAGTATATGGGAGGATGTGTGTAGGTTATATGCAAATACTATGGAAATTTATGTAAGGAACTTAAGTGTCCTTGGATTTTGGCATCCATGAAGGGTACTGGAACCAATACTATATAGGGTGTTTTCCTAGCCTTATCAATTTTAGATCTAAATGTCCTTTCTCCCATGATAGATATCTTAGTTTTCAATAAACCAACCCAATTACTTTCTTTTTAACCAATATAAAAAATAGAGACACTAACTCATTATATCACTGCTGAAAATAGTCATATAGAAAATTTGAACAGATCTTACTCTTAGTCTTCAGGGCAGCGGTCCCCAACTTTTTTGACACCAGGGACCGGTTTCTTGGAGGACAGTTTTTCCACGGGCCGGGGGTGAGCATAGGGGGGCATCGCCGCCTCACCTCCACTTCATGGGGAGCGCGCAGCCTGGATCCCTCCCATGTGCAGTTTTCAGTGGCGATTGCGCTCCTATGAGGGTCTGATGCCGCCACTGATGTGACGGGATAGGGCCTGGGTGGTGATGCAAGCGATGGGGAGCGGCTGTGGGTGCAGGTGGAGCTTCACTTGCCCGCCACTGGCCTCCTGCTGTACAGCCGGTTCTTGGCTGGCCACCGACCGCGCCGGTCCCCAGCCCAGAGGTTGGGGACCGCAGATTTAGGGCATGTCCCATGAAAGAAATAAAGTCAAATTGCTACATTTTAACGATACTTGGAATTGTTTCTTTATTATTTTATTGTTACCATAACAAATTACAAAATTTAGTGGCTTAATGAAAGACAAAGTTATTATCTTACAGTTCCATAGGTCTGAAGTTCAATACTGAGCTAACATCAAGGTGCTGACAAGGCTGTATTCTTTTCTTGAGACTCTAGGGGAGAATCAATTTCCTTGCCTTTCCAGCTTCTAGAAAAAGCTATCTCCATTACTCAGTTCATGACTGAGTAATCTTCGAGCCAGCAATGTTGCACCTTTCTGACATTTCTTCAGTCCTTATATCACTCTATGAACACAGCTGGGAAAGAATCTTAATTTTTAAGGACTCGTGATTAGATTGGACCCACTTAAATAATCCAAGGTAATCTTTCCTTCCCAAGGTCTGCATCCTAGGGTCACATCTGCAACATCCTTTTTTCCATGTAAGAGAACATATTCACAGATTCTTGGGACTATGGCATGGACATCTGTGTGTGGGGGGCGGGGAGGAGGGCATTAATCTGCCCGTTGCAGTTCCTCTTCCTAAGGCTATGATACCAACTCCACACGTAGTTTTATTTGTTTCATTTTGAGAGATTGGTTGTCCATATAAACAATGTTATGTAAAATATTTATAGGATTCCAAAATTAAATCTATAAAACAAGGTATATTCAAAGAAGTCTACCTTCTATTCTATCCTGTGTACTTTATTTCCTCTTCCCCCTACATTTTTGTTAATTTTATGATATATTCTTCCATTGGTTTGCTATTAATACAATATACTATATATGGTAATGTATGTTCATGCTCCCTTCACGTATTTTAGATAAACTGTAGCATACTAAACACATTTTACTCTGTATTTTTTATTCTATGTTACATCTTGTTATTAATCCTTCATAGTATATAAAGTTAGTTCTCATTCTTTCATACTGCTGCACAGTACTTCATTTTGTGGATGTCCATGGCTTATCCAAACAGTTCCCTCTTGATGGGAATTGTGTTGTTTCCCACTTTATGCTAATCCAAATAGTGCTGTAATGAATAGCACAGCATTCTTATACTTTGGATAGTATATCCCTGGATCAGAAGCTGACATGTGAGATTGGTAAATGAAACGTTATAAACATAAGTAATCTTGTTATTTTACATAACCCTCCCACCAATAGAGTTTGTAACATTTTAGATTTCCCATGTCAATCTTATGTGGCCCCTAAAGTATGGAAATTCAACCTGTGTTTATGAACCATAGCTCTAAAACTGGGATCGGTAAACCTTTGCTATAAAGGGAGTGATAGTAAATATTTTTGGTTTGGCTGGCCATTCAGCTTCCATTGCAACTACTCAGCTCTGCTGTTTAAGTGTAAAATTACCATATAAATGAATGGGTGTAGCTATGTTTCAATAATAATTTATTTAGAAAAACAGGAGGTAAGCTGGATTTGGCTTGCTGACTATAGTTTGTTGATCCTTTCTCTAAAATACATATTTTAAAAATGTATTTTAAAGTAAAATATCCAGGGACTTGACTTTTCTTGCAAAGTAGATTTTTGTTGAAAAAATAGAACTTCATACCACAAGTGTTTGAGTAAATGGCTTAATTCCTATTCAGTAAAGATTAGAAATTAAATACATTTCATGAATTCTTAGAAAACTGAGACATCTAACACCTCTAGCACTGTTCTTGTTGAGATATCCTTTCTCTGTAAGGGCAGTCTTACTGATTATTTCAAACATGTTTATATAAATACCTCAAATCCATACTGAGGCACTTTTGCTATCTATTGTCCACAGAAGATATAACATTGACTAGGGAATCAGTAATCCTGTGACCTGGAATCCTGACATCTCAAGAGATGGCTATTTTCTATTAGTGAAAATTAAAATTTCTGATGAGTTTTAAAGATAAAGTATATCTGGTTCAGTTTCCAGTTCTTCATGGGATGCCCAGACAAGGAATCATCTGAACTTTACTTGAATACTTCCAAAGACAGCAAGGAGCTAAATGACATGGTAGCCCATTTTGTGGTAACTGTTAGAATGTACTGACCTAGAATTTGTTAAAATCAGTTTACTCATAATTTTACCCATAGAAACTGATGTCTGGATCTACATATGATACATACTGTTCCTCCTTCTGGCAGTACTTTAAATATGGTGGTTTGAACTGATTGAAATCTTAAATTGCATTTTTTTCTTACACTCACTAGAGCTTTCTATGTTACTCAATTCTGCTAGTTGAATTAAATATTGCATGAGTCCATATGTTGTTTTCCTAAAGTGTTTATTCCAGCCAGACTGGCATCACTGCCCTTAAACACTGTTCTCTTTGTGTAATTCTAAGCTTTGGAACATACTTCACTACTGAGTAAATGTTTCCTATCCCAGCTGTAACTCCCACCCTCTCCATTTAATCATTTATAGGGAATTCAAGTTTCAGTGATTGTGCTGCATGTCAGAACCTGAATAAGTAAGGCATACTTGCTGCTTTTAAAAAAATTAACTGTATGAAGAGTAAGAGATGCAAAAATATTTAATATGATATGGTAACTTATAACAGGTATATGTGCAGGAAAACCCATGAAAGACTGTGGATTTTACAGTGGAGGTGATGGTGCTTGGTTTCAAAGAATAAACATGAATTTGCTGAACTATTACATGAACAGAGTCAGAGAGAATAAAAATAGAGGGTGGCATAATAATGAAATTTTAAGATTTTCAGTTCCAGAATAGAAGAACTAAGCTAAAACCTTTAGTCTGAAAGCTCAGTTTTACTTCTTAGCTTATTTATTTGGACAAGTTACTTAACTATTCTAATATTTTGTGCTACCCACATACATATGCCTGTGTATGTATGTATGTGTTATATATGTATGTATGCATACATATATACAAGTATATAATTCATGACTCATATATAAGTACTACTGCACTAATAGTTTTAAACATCCACAATAATGGATTTTATAAAGGTCATTATAAGCATAAAAAGTAGGATATTTTTGAATATTTTGTTCTTCACTCACATGGGTCATCTTATATATATATCTTGCAGTGCAAACATAGTAAAGGCCACTGATCTATATCCCAGTTTCCAAATCTAAAAAGTGAAGAAAATATTACTACAGATAATACTACAATATCAGTATAGAGTTGGCCTAAGTTATCTGTGTACGTCTTCACTATTATTCCATCTTTCAACTATGTTATTTTATTTTTACTTCTTGTGGCATCTGCTCTTGTAATACTAATTTGTCATCTTAGTTATCAATTTATTGAATAGTTAATCCTATTTCCAGTCTGTAGGCATACTTTAGATGGAATATTATACCCAAAGATGTGAAATTAGTCTAGGTGCAAATAAGATAAAACTCTTTTGTCAATTACAAAATGTATGAACTAGGAGAAATATATATAAAGCTTATATTGAAGCAACCTGAGGAAGTGATGCATTCTACCTGAATGTGTACAAAAAGGCTTTATAAGAGAAAGCACTGCTATTGCCAATGTAATATTTGACCTTATAAATTCAGGGCTAAGTGTCAAGATTACTGAAACATCAATTTACTTTAAAAATTACAAATAATAGACATTTTTATGTAGATATTACTTTTTACATTACAAAATACCTATTTCTTAGAGAACTCTGGGAGGATGGCTAAGTAGAAAGCACTAAGATTCTGTCTTCCCATCTAGAAAGTAATTGCATTCACGGAATCAGTCTGATGTAACTATTTTGGAACTCTAGAGTCTATTGAAGGCTTGTGACTACAGGAGAGGACTTGAATGATAAACTGAAGTTAGTTTTGGTCAATTTCAGCTCTTAGCCCAAAAGAAGATTTCTATCCTCTATCCTCAGTCCTGTGGTATGCAGTATAGGAATTGCAGGAGCAGCTTGCACACAGCTCATGGGAGCCAGAGTAGGCATTAAGGACTCTGCCATCCAAATATCTGGGGTTTCCTGTGTTGGGTGCATAAATGTTTAGGATTGTTAAATCCTCTTGTAAGATTTTCCCTTCACCACTATATAGTGTCCATTTTTGTCCTTCTTTACTTTTGTTGCTTTAAAGTTTATATCATCTGAAATAAGGATGGCTACTATGGATTTCTTTTGGTTTCCATTAGCCTGGAAAATTGTATTCCATCCTTTCACCTTGAGTCTGAATGCGTCTTTGTGTGTAAGGTATGTTTCCTGAAGGCAACAGATACTGCTAGATCTAGACAACATAATAAACAGCAATGCCATAATAGCAGGGGACTTCAACACCCCACTGACGGAACTGGACAGATCCTCCAAACAAAAATTAAATAATGAAACAAAAGACCTAAACAGGACTCTAGAACATTTGGGCCTAACAGATATCTACAGAACACTCCACCCAGATAACACTGAATATACATTCTTCTCATCAGCTCATGGAACTTTCTCTAAAATTGACCACATCTGAGGCCACAAAACAGATCTAAACAAATTCAAAAAAACAGAAATCCTACCATATATCTTTTCAGACCACAGCGGAATAAAATTAGAAATCAATTCCAACAGAAACGCACATCTTCATCCAAAAACATGGAAACTAAGCAATCTGTTGCTGAATGACTATTGGGTCAAGGAGGAGATTCAAATGGAAATCAAAAGATTCTTCGAACTAAATGATAATGGGGACACAAGTTATCAAAATCTGTGGGATACAGCAAAAGCAGTCCTGAGAGGAAAACTTATTGCCTTAAATGCCCACATCCAAAAGACAGAAAGGTCACAAATCAGTAAACTAATGAATCATCTTAAGGAAATGGAAAAGGAAGAGCAAAGCAATCCTAAAGCCAGCAGAAGAAAAGAAATAACCAAGGTCAGAGCAGAATTAAATGAAATCGAGAACAAAAGAACAATACAGAAGATTAACAAAACGAAAAGTTGGTTCTTTGAAAAGATAAACAAAATAGACAGGCCACTCGCCAGGTTGACCAGAAGCAGAAAGGAAAGGACTCTAATAAGCTCAATTAGAAATGAAAAAGGAGAAGTCACAACTGATACCATGGAAATACAAAACATCATCTTCGAATACTACAAAAATCTCTATGCCCACAAACACGAGAATGTGGAGGAAATAGACAAATTCTTAGAAACATACTACCTCCCTAGGCTCAACCAGGAAGAAACAGAATTTCTAAACAGACCAATATCAAGCACTGAAATCAAAGCAGTAATAAAAAATCTTCCCACAAAAAAAAGTCCTGGACCAGATGGGTTCACACCTGAATTCTACCAAGCCTACAAAGAAGAACTGGTGCCTATGCTGCAGAAATTATTTGAAAATATCCAGAGGATGGAATCCTCCCAAACTCATTCTACGAAGCCAATATCACCTTGATACCAAAGCCAGGAAAGGACACAACAAAAAAAGAAAACTACAGACCAATATTCCTTATGAATATAGATGCAAAAATTCTCAATAAAATCCTTGCAAACCGAATTCAAATGTACATCAAAAAAATAATTCATCACGATCAGGTGGGCTTCATAACCGAGATGCAGGGATGGCTCAACATAAGCAAATCTATAAATGTAATTCACCATATAAATAAAAGCAAGAACAAAGATTATATGATCGTTTCAATAGATGCAGAAAAGCCTTTTGACAAAATCCAGCATCCTTTTATGATAAGAACTCTTAACAATATAGGCATAGATGGCTCATATCTCGCAACTATTAAAGCCATATACGATAAACCCACAGCCAATATCATACTGAATGGGGAAAAATTGAAAGCATTCCCCCTTAAAATGGCACCAGATAAGGGTGCCCACTATCTCCACTTCTTTTCAACATAGTGCTGGAATTCCTGACCACAGCAATTAGACAAGACAGAGGAATCAGGGGCGTCCAAGGGCAGAAGAGGTCAAACTTTCACTATTCGCAGACGATATGATATTATACATAGAAAACCCCAAAGATTCAACCAAGAGATTACTGGAATTGATAAATGAATTCAGCAAAGTCTCAGGATACAAAATTAATACACACAAATCCATAGCCTTCATATATGCTAATAACAATCAAGCCGAGAAACAAATTAAAGATGCAATACCTTTTGCAATAGCAACAAAGAAAATTAAATATTTAGGAATATATCTAACTAAGGAGGTCAAAGACCTATATAGAGAGAATTATGAAACACTGAGAAAAGAAATTGCAGAGGATGTAAATAGATGGAAAGCCCTACCATGCTCTTGGATAGGCAGAGTCAACATAGTAAAAATGGCTTTGCTACCTAAATTAATTTACAGAATCAATGCAATCCCTATCAAAACACCAACATCATATTTTTGCCGATCTAGAAAAAATAATTCTACGCTTCGTGTGGAACCAGAGAAGACCCCGTCTAGCCAAAGCAATCTTAAGCAAAAAGAACAAATTGGGAGACATCTATCTACCAGACTTCAAACTGTACTACAAGGCTATAGTAACCAAAACTGCATGGTATTGGCACAAGAACAGAGATGTAGACCAATGGAACAGGACTGAGAACCCAAATATAAAACCAACCTCATACAGTCACTTGATCTTTTACAAATTCCAAAAAAACATACACTGGGGAAAAGATTCCCTATTCAACAAATGGTGCTGGGAAAACTGGATGGCCATATGTAGAAGACTGAAACTAGACCCACACCTCTCACCTCTCACAAAAATCAACTCACAATGGATGACAGATCTAAACCTAAGACATGAAACCATAAGAATTCTCAAAGAAAACGTTGGAAAAACTCTTATGGACATTGGCCTAGGCAAAGAATTTATGAAGAAGACCCCCAAAGCAATCACAGCAGCTACCAAAATAAATACATGGGACCTGATCAAATTAAAAAGCTTCTGCACAGCCAAGGAAACTATCACTAGAGTGAACAGACAACCTACAGAATGGGAGAAAATATTTGCATGCTACACCTCTGATAAAGGGCTGATAACCCTTTACAGAACAGAATCTATACAGAACTTAAGAAAATCAACAAGAAAAATCAAACAACCCTATTAAAAAATGGGCAAAGGACATGAACAGAAACTTTTCCAAAGAAGACAGAATAATGGCCAGCAAACATATTAAAAATTGCTCAACTTCTCTAATCATCAGGGAAATGCAAATCAAAACCACAATGAGATATCACTTAACTCCAGTGAGATTGGCTCATAGTAACAAATCCCCGAACAACAAATGTTGGCGGGGATGTGGACAGATAGGAACACTCATACACTGCTGGTGGGACTGCAAATTAGTACAACCTCTATGGAAAGTAATATGGAGATACCTCAAAGAATTAAAAGTAGAATTACCATTTGACCCAGGAATCCCACTACTGGGTATTTACCCAAAGGAAAAAAAGACATCTTATAATAAAGACATCTGCTCACGAATGTTTATAGCAGCACAATTCACAATTGCAAAGATGTGGAAACAACCCAGGTGCCCATCAATGCATGAGTGGATTAATAAAATGTGGTATATATATACCATGGAGTATTACTCAGCAATAAGGAACAATAGTGAATTAACACATCTGGTATTATCCTGGTTGGAGCTAGAACCCATTCTTCGAAGCGAAGTGTCACAGGAACGGAAAAACAAGCACCGCTGGTACTCACCATCAAATTGGTACTTACTGATCAACACCTACATCACACAGGGTAATAATATTCATCAGGGGGTGCGCAGGCGGGAGGGGGGTGGAGAGGATGGGAAAACTCTCACTGAATGGATGTGGGGAGCACAGTTTGGGGGATGACCATGATTGTAGCTCTGACAAGGGCAGTGCATGGGCAATGTGTATGACCAAGGTGTTGTACCCCCATGATATTCTGAAATAAAAAAAAAAAATCCTTCCTCCCAGGAAAACAAAAACAAAAACAAAAACAAATATCTGGGGTTTGTGTTTTGATCACTGATTGCTACTACTCTCATAGAGGTGCAGAAAGAGAGGCAGGCGGCCATTGCTTCATGCCTGGCTGAAGCAATTTCCAAAGGGGAGGGGGGAAGATTTAAAGGTCTAGTGCCTTTTTTTACCTCCTTTTTATTTTTTTCTCTTTTACCCCTATCTGTGAGCCAAACATTGAAGACTAGGACATTTGAAAGAAATTACATTTACAGAGGGAATTATTAATAGAAAGCTACTGTGAATACTGAGGGAAAGGAACAGGCACAGAAAAGATCTGAGAAGACTCTAAGTTTATACCTCAGACTGATCCTTGGCATGGAGAAAGACTACAACAATCAAAAAACAAAAGAAAACACAAACAAAACACAGCAAAACAAAACTGGGGAATGAGGAGAATATGATTTCCAGAGTTACCACATTATTAAATTAAAATTTCCAGTATTTAACAACAACAAAAAAGGAATGCAATGAAACAGGAAAGTATGGCCTATTCAAAGAAAAATGAAAACAAGCAAACAAACAAACAAAACCCCTATCCCTGAGAAAGACCAGATAGTGGACCAGCTAGAGAAAGACTTTAAAACAACTATCTTAGCGATGCTAAAAGAACTAAAATGAGACATGGAAAAGGTCAATAAAATGATGTATGAAAAAATGGATTTAAGAAGACAAGAAAAGGAATCAGTGAACTTGAAGATATAACAATTGAAATTTTTGTGGGACAGAAACATTCAGACCATAGCACCATATTCACAGGAGCAATATTCATAGTAGTTAAAATGTGGACGTAACCCAAATGAACATGGACAGATGAATGGATAAGTAAAATGTTAATGCATATAATGGAATTTCATTCATCCTTAAAAAGGAAGGAAATTCTAACATATGCTATAATATGTAAAAACTTTGAGGACATTATGCTAAGTGAAATAAATCAGTCACAAAAAGGTATATGCTGCATGTTTTCACTTGTATAAGGTACCTACAGTAGTCAAAATCATGGAGACAGAAAGTAGTATGGTGTCTGTCAGTGGTTGCAGGAAGGGGTGGATGGTGGGTATTTGTTTAATTTGCTTGAGTATAGAGGTTCAGTCTTGCTAGATGAAATGAGTTTTAGAGATGGACAGTGGTGATGGCTGCACGACAATATGAAAGTACTACTACCATTGAACTGTATATTTAAAAATGGTAAATTTTATATTATGCCTATTTTACAAGGATGAAAAAATTGAAAGAAAAAACGCACTATTTCTGAAGGAATACATTATAGCCTTCCCTTAAATATTAAAACATAAGGTATATTAAAAATAATTTGAATACATTATGTTAATATCAACTTATGAAATACATTTCTTGCAATAGTTAAATATTATGAAGAGCTATACAATCCATAAAAGTAAAGATTTTATCTTTTTTTCATTGTTATATACTTTGCTAAGGCACAGTACTTAGCTTTAAGCAAATTCTCAATAAACATACATTTTAATTAACTGAATGAAATTTTGAATAATTACTATTATAATTAATATATTAAGCATGTTTTGTAAATTTAAAAATCTATAAGTACATTAGTGTGTGTTTAGGTCTGTACTTAATAATATGCTAATATTTTGTATGCATTTATTTCATACTTTACAATATAAAATTATTTATACTAATATTTAGTAAGGTTATATACTACTTTTTTCGTAAATATGTCCTCCTACTAAAACATTAATTACTCAT
Organism: Daubentonia madagascariensis; assembly: GCA_023783475.1. Classification (NCBI taxonomy): domain Eukaryota; kingdom Metazoa; phylum Chordata; class Mammalia; order Primates; family Daubentoniidae; genus Daubentonia; species Daubentonia madagascariensis. The sequence goes on along the minus strand of JAKFHU010000600.1, from coordinate 43,158,719 downwards.
GTACTTACAAGGCAAATGCCATAGCAATTTATTTTGTTTTCATTTACTCTACCTATCTAATAGTTCTGAGTTTTAAAAAAGCCCTTGGATATACTTGTGGCTGAGGCACATCTCACGAGTCATGGTCTGTGTCATGTTTCCTAATCTTACTACCATGCATTGGAAATGCCAAGTCTTTTGATTGTTTGTTTTTAATTTTAAAATATCTTTTTAGAAAAAAAAAAACTTCTGTAGTTTAATGATACTTATAGAGAAAACATGAAATATAAAACTGGAATGTACAGTTTGTAAGCACAATGGGTCAAGCTTGAGGGTATACTGTCAAATTCCCATATAATTTAAGAGCTAGAGATTTCCCAGTCAGCACAAACAGGACGGCAGTCTCCAGGGAATTCTGAGTTACATTCACTCTTTTTCTTTTCGTTAGTACTTTTCTCCGTCAGTGTAAGCAAAAAGCAGCACATTTATGCTAATCTACCTGTGTATCTGGATTACAATTTGAACAAATTTAAGCTACACTAGTCAAAATAAAATTTATATTTCAAATTTGACAAAGTAAAGAAAAATAATTGGCTTATTAATTTTTTTAAGCAGCAATATTTTTATCTCTGACATTACACTCTGAAGATACAGTTGAGTTATAATTAATATTGAGCTTAACAAAGATGTGCTAATGATGAGTTCACTTATGCTACGTCAGAGCGAAAACAGGCAATCTGTATCTAACTTTATGCTGATGATACAGTGGGAAATATCTTTGTTTAAAAGACCATCTGTTATTTTCAGGCATTTATATGCAATTCCGTGGTGGATAGCTAAAGTATTGTGACTGTAACCTAAAAAAAGCATATGCTATTAACAACAGTAAAGCCCCCATCTGCCCCTAGATATTTGTCAAAGAGCTGATTTTGATATATTATTTATTTGAAGTGGCATTGGTTTCCTTGAGTGGCTTATTCTTTAATATGTGTGTGCTTCATTAACATATTAGGCTTTCATCAAGGTCAATATTTTAAACTTAAAAGTACAACAGGAAAAGGAAATGTTGGTTTATTCTAAAGCTCTCTGCTATATAATAGTGACAGAATGTCTTTCATTTGGTTTTAATTTAGTTTTCTATAAAATGAAAGAGTTCATCTCTAAGATATTTTGTAAACCTAAGGTTTGATGATTCTGTTAAAGATCTGTAGCAGTACTGAAAAAAATAGTTATTGAATTCTCTGGTAGTCATTTTAGCATTATATACTGCCCATCATTTTAGAGATTTTTTTTAAGGAGTAACTTAGAAGTAATGAGTTACCAAAAAAATTCAGAATTTGGTAAACAGTTTGTAAATATACATTCAATGTCCAATCACATAGTATGGATTATCTCTAAAGCTTATGCCCATGTCACATCCGAGAACTGAATAGGTGGTCTTAATCTTTCTGGTTTAGAGCTTTTTCTGCCAAGGATAAGAGATGGAATAGAAAACCCACTCTGTTTAGATCACCTGGTATTGCAGGAGAAACCCTCTGGCTGCAGCATGTAGTCTGTTTTCCTGTGGCATCCTCTTAGAAACAGCTGTGCATATAGATGTCTTAGTCCAAGGGAGACCTACTGGAGACCTCAGTACCAGTGCTCCTGGGCACTCTCCTGTTGCCAGCACTACTGTTCCCCTGCTTTGTTATGCTGGTATTTCATAGAAAAGTAAGCAAGTTATGCTTTCCTTGGAAGCTCACTACACAAGAAACTCTATATATTCTTTTATTTGAGTATATTTTTGTAAAATACCAGATCATTTTTTCTATCCACTTACTGTGTCCATCTTCCTTCTCAAAACAGAAGTTTTCTTTAATGATTGTATTTAATATATTTTCTATAATGTATTTGGTAAAAAATATTTTTGGTTCTGTATCTGACTCCAGCTCCATGGTTTTAGTAATAATTTTTTTTAAGGAAAGAGCTTTACTCTGTCATGGATTGATGATTAAGCAAAAAAGCCACTCCATTACTTAATACATCAAAATTTGGTCAAGAAATTAGCATTCTAAAATATTTTGTTTAAATTATAATTTTTTATTGTTTCTTCTTCTTAGGAGAGGATAAAGGATATTTTTCTTTTTTCCAGCCCTATTGATATAGAAAGAGAGAGAGAGAATAAATATAAACATTTGCTTTCAGGATATGGATCAGAAGTAAAAATTTTACTCTGCTCTGTTGCTATAAATAGCTAAGTATTTTTAACAGTTGTTTTCCTTTTCTCATTTTCAGTATTTGTGCTTATATATTTTTTTCTCCTTTCAGTCTTACTAGCTAAGTAATTCAATATAGCAAATATTATCAGAATAATAATAATTAAAAAAACCTGGACATACTCAAAAGCAAATCAAAACCAAAGTTAAGGGAGATATAAAGACTTAGATACTTTCAGAAATTGTGTATGTGGGGGGTGATTTTTCTCATGCATTTCTCTGGCCAGCCTCTCAAATATGAGGTCAGCAAGCAAATATATCACATCTATGCTTGTGCGAGTTCATACGGACACAAAAGGGAAAGGTTCAGACAGAGAAAAGAACTGAACTGGAAGAGAAATTAATCACCTTAAACATATGTAGGCCTTCCAATAAAATAATACATTACTCTTCTCTCACATCTCCTAGAAAATCTCAACATTGCAAATATTTTCTCTCTCAGCCTTTCTATAATATGTATATTTCCTTGCATTAGAAAAGAGATTCTTATAATGAAAATGAAAGCACCTATGATATCTTCAGTTTCATTTTCTGCTATTAGGAGTTGTTCTAGAATGGGGACTGATTAACTAAATTAACTAAATTGAAGAATAATCTTTCTTGCTTATTGGTTGGATTTTTATACAAAATCATACAAATTCATTGCTGGAATATGGATGATTTGTTTTGGTTGAAATAAAATATGGCAATAATAAAAGGCATTTCAACTGTGTAGGAAGTTAACAACCAATTTTCTTGATGCCTCCAATGATAATGTTCGTAAGTTCCAAGTTCATTTTCATGGTATAATACTGTAATTAGAATTAGCATAAATTTAAAATGTTGGGTAATTCATATCTATTAGATAAAAAAGTCATTTTCTATTTATGAAATTTCTATTACTGTTGAGTAACTTTCAGGTTTTAAATTAAATTTCCTTATTTGCATTGTTTAAAGCCATAAATAGCTTTTTGGAATATATAATTGAGTTCATATTGGGTCTGTAGACAAAAATATCCTATTAAAATACAGAGATTCTATTAACATTTAAGCTATGATTTCAGAGACACCAAGGGAAAACACAAAACAAGCAATAAATCAGTGATATGTATAGTATTGCTAGGTTCTTTCCAAGAAGACTCACCAGAGAATCATAAAGGAAAAGGAATCAAATAACAGTACAATTAATGTTCCCCACACAGCCATATTTTACCAAATACTACATATGTAATTGAGTGAAAGAACATACAAAGAAAAACAAGAATTTTAATATTGACCAAAAGAAAGCAAGTTAGCACTTTGCTTGTCAAATAGAGATGCTTCTCTTATTTAACACAATAATTGCAGAGGAAACAAATAAGCCATTTGACCTGCATAAGAGGTTGACCAATAAAGTACAACAGTGATTGAGGTCCTGATATTTAACAAGAAAATTCTAATTCATTTACATCTTGAAGTTGGGCTGTTAGGAGATTAATGCTTGAATATTCTTCCCCTTTGGAGTCTGTGGCAATATATTTTCATGATTCTGATTCTCCAAGCACATCTTCACAATTGCTTTTTCCCCCCACTTGTGTAGATGATTCTCAATTTCTATCCTTAGCCACTTTCTCTTTCTGTTATCATTTCATCCATTTCCATGACTTCTAACTGTCACTTCTATGCAAATGATCTTCATATCTTGTGAGCCTATTCTCCAACCCAAATTACTCACATGACTTTATTGCAATTTGCCCTGGGTGCTATGATCTCACCTCCAATATAAATAAACAGACAAACTGAATTTCTTTATCATTTCCCCCTGTGTTTCCTCTTTATAAACCATCATTTTGGGGGGCACATATTTAGCATCATGGTTGAGTCTTTTTACCCTCCTTCCTTTCACAGTCAATAATTTCCCAGGTCTATCATTTGTTATTACTATAATACTTTTCATCTCACCCCATGTTCTATATTTCTACTGTCATGTGGCTTTTGATTCTGTACCTTTAACTATCCCAGCACAGACACACTACGTACCAGGAAGGTTTTTGACAGTGATGGGAAATCATACACTGCCTTCCTTATTTTTTCCTAACCTTCTCCAGCTTTGACTTAGTGGCCAAACATTGTCTTAATCTATTATCAGGTTCTTCTTCATTATCCCACCTCAATATTTTGATCATGGAAATTTTATTCTGTCTCTCTTGCTGTGAATCCAAGCTCCTGTTAAGGAAGTTGGCTTGTAATTGCTCAGCTCATGTCATTGAGTGATGGATCAAATCCAGCAAGTTTGCCTTTTGGGGGACCCCAGTGTTTTCTCTGTATGTCTCCTAGTACCACTATGTGGTTATATCTGTCAGACAGAACAAACAAGAAAGCACACATTATGTTCCCACTTTTCTGGAAAAGTGCACCTGCTACCTGAGTGTATTTGTTCTCTGGATCCAACAGCAGGTATTCAATGGGGGTGAAGAAGAAAGTGTCTTATCATACTTTGTATGTCCTCTACAAACCTGCTCTCTTCCCCCCTCACCCCCAACCAAGCCAATTTTAAAAATATGGATGCAATGGTAAAGATTCAATAGATTCCTAAAGGGAGGCTTATTTTCCATAAAACCTCCTGATTCAGAGCTGATTATAGCAATACTGTATTTTGTGAAGTTAATATTAATTCCAGTCTTTTTGGTCAATTCTCTAATATTTATGCCTAACTACTCAGCAGTGTAATAATGATCATGCAAACAATACATGTCAGTTTAAATGGCTTTAAGTTTTGTTTGATTATAACATTCAACCTATGTCTGCTCAGAATGTACTATGTGTTGCCCAGGGCAGCCTTTCCTGATACCCCAGAAAAGATCATGTTCCCAATAATAAGTTGCCTTTGTGACAGCCATAATTTGACTACAGGAATTACTATATTATTGATACATAATAGTTGTATATATTTTCAGTGTACATGTGATATTTTGATACATTCATATAATCAAATCGGGGTAATTGGGATATCCATTACTTCAAATATTTATCTTTTTTATGCTGGGAATGTTCAAATTCTTCTCTTCTAACTGTTTTGAAATATGCAATAGATTATTGTTAACTATAGTCATTGTACTGAACTATCGAACACTAGATAATATGTTGTCCATCTAACGGTACTTTTGGACCCATTATTTAGCCTTTCTTCATTCTTCCCTCATCCTCTACTCTTCCTAGCCTCTGGTAATCACCAATCTACTTTCTATCTTCATGATATCCACTTTTTCAGCTCCCACATATGACTGAGAACATGTGATATTTATCTTTATGTGCCTGGCTTATTTCACGCAACAAAATGACCTCCACTTCCATCTACGTTGCTGCAAATGACATGATTTCATTCTTTTTTATGATTGAATAATATTCTATTGTGTGTATATACCACATTTTCTTTACGCGTTCATCTGTTGTTGTATACTTAGGTCGATTTCATAACTTGGCTATTGTGAAGAACACCGTAATAAAAGTGGGAGTGCAGATATCTCTTTAATATAATTATTTTCTTTGTTTTGAATATATACCCAGTTGAAGGATTGCTGGATCATATGGTAGTTGTATTTTTAATTTTTTGAGTTACCGCCATACTATTTTCCATAGTGGCTGTACTAATTTACATTCCCACCAAGTGTAGGAAGGCTCCCCTTTCTCCACATCCTCACCAGCCTCTGTTATTGCTTGTCTTTTTGATAAAAGCCATTTTAACTGTGGTGAGATGATATCTCATTGTGGTTTTGATTTGCATTTTTCTGAAGATTAGTGACATTGGGAATTTTTCATATGCCTGTTGGCCATTTGTATGTCTTCATTTGAGAAATGCTTATTGAAATATTTTGCCCATTTATAATTAGATTATCATTATATTTTGCTATTGAGTTATTTGAGTTCTTTATATATTCTGGTTATTAATTCCTTGTCAGATGGATAGTTTGCAAATATTTTCTCCCATTTTGTAGGTTTTCTCTTTGTTGATTGTTGCCTTTGTTATGCAGAAACTTTAGCTTGATGCAATACCATTTGTCTATTGTGAGCGGTGCTGGGAAAACTGGATAACCATATGCAGAATAATGAAACTAGACCTCTATCTCTCACCATATACAAAAATCAAATAAAAATGGATTGAAGACTTAAATATAAGACCTGAATCTATGAAACAACTAGAATAAAACACTGGGGAAATGCTTCAGGACATTGGTCCAGGCAAAGATTTGTAATTGGTAAGACCTCAAAAGTACAGGCAACAGAAACAAATATAGGGAGTATTTTGTCTTTGCTTAGCGCCTGGCATGGAGTTGATCCTTAGTAAATACTGAATGACTAAATGCAGCAAAGACATAAGGAAGAAAGGACTAAAGGAGAAAGGATAGAACTCCCTTTAATTATGACATAAAATAGAATCTAACTTTATCATAAAAAGAAATTCATTAGAGTTTTTGCAAAATAATTTTTAATTTCTCATTCAAATTGGAGAATCAAATTGCATTTCAGTCAATTCAATAAATTGCACGATGTAATTTTGATAAATTATTTTTGGGGGTATTTTTTATTTTAAGTGTTTTATTAACTATTAACACCCAGTTGATTTTTTCCCCACTAAGTCAAATTAGGATTTCTTATAAACTGTAAATAAGAGGAAATCTAAATCATTTCTCTATATCAATATTCTCTATTTAATTAACAGTTATTTGTTGAGCTGTATTCTGCACTAGGCAACTTGTTAGTCATTGGAATTACAGGGGTGACAGATATATATAGTTCTTAGTTTTATGAGTCCTTAAACATAGAAGTAGTTTGAAAAAATATATGAATGCTTAATTATAATTGTACTAAGTTCTTAAATATGTTGTGATTATATAAATATTAGGATTCCTCAAAAGTGCATGTACCTTCAATGTTTTCATAATCCTGATTAGAGTGATATGAGGGCTTTCTGATTTTCCATTGAGCTGCTTTTGTGCTTCTGACCATTTTCAAGGCAGCCTCTGAGAATTGCTTATTCCAACTAGAAATGTCGCTGGGTCAGTTCTGACTCTCCCAATCCCCTGAAGTAGATACTGTGCTGGGAAAAAAGGGATGAGAAGGGATTAGAAAGAGATTTATGTTTGTGCATAGTGCTCTTTAGGGAACGGTTGAGACTTCTAATGGAAAGCAAATTAGAAATGTTTTGGAGGCATACACTTACCTGTGGACCTGGGAGAGTCACCTGAGAATGGAAAGGCAGTGGGGGGCCAGGTGAGGTTGATTGGACTTTGCAAAGCTGGGATGGCAGGATTGGGCTGTTCAAGACCTTGCATAATTTGCAAAGAGTAGGGCAGCCTGACTGAGCAGCAGAAATGCTGGAGAGCAAAGTTTGCCTGAGGTGGTGTGAAGCAGCTGAGCAAGGAAATCTGCTGTGACCGGAAACTGCAATGTGGGAAATTCACCTGTGAATAATCAATTTTTGGTTGATGACTGTATATGCCTCCGGGTGTTTCTGAAATACTCGTTCTTACCAGGATAGGGTCTGTTAATAATTAGTTGTTCTATAATCTGCTGCATCTCTAAAGAGTGATATTTATTAAGTAAAATTACCTTCGGTTTTAAACTGGCAATTCAGGCTCACATGATACTTATTTGTAATTATTCCAGATCTTTTCTTTTTTACCTAGGCAACTTGTTATTATATTACAGTCATTTATATTAATAATAGTCACCATGTAAAGCTACAAACACTCTTGCAAGGTGTTGCAATGTCAACAGCTGCCAATTCTTAGGTAAAATGACTTGGTTTACAGGAATTACTATTCCTCGGGGATTTGCATGTAGAAGTGAAACTTGCCAAATTTATTCACATGGAGTTTTCAGAAGTTTCACATTTTTTATGGGTTACTAAAAATATTCAAAAAGGAAAAGGTATCTTTATGTTTTCAGGGGTGTGGGACGTAAAAAAGATCTTGTTTATTTTAGAACTGCATACAAAGCATGTCGTTGTCCTATACAAGTAAGACCAAGGAAAATTATTCCATTTTAATATTTAAAAAAATAATCCACACTGAGACTGTTTATACACAGAAAAGAAAAAAATTCCTGAACTACTCTGAAGTATTCAAATGATTTGAGTGGATATAGGACAGTTTGAGGTGATCTAAACATATAGTCATTCTTTTTTGTAGCTGCATGAGTTTCAATTAAATGTAAAACTACCAGCAGTAAAATAACTTTTTGGAAAAAGTGTGGGGACAATAGGTCTTTGTTTAAATTGTCCGGTGTGGAAACATATATTCCTTATAGTATCATGTTTAATCCTAAGGAGATAAGGGTCAAATAAAATAAAAGTCAGATTTTGTCTGGAATCTATTCAATATAATTTTTGCCTTCTGTAAGGTGGAGTAATTTGTAGGAGCAGCTGAAAAGGAACAGATGATGATGCAGTTCGAGTATTTTTATCTGGAAAACGATCTGAGAAGACCCCACTAAAGGCTGGAAGATCCAGGGAGCAGAGGGAGAAAGCTTCCCAAAAGAGGAGAGGAATCCATATGCTGGGACCTGACTCTGTGTCTCTTATGGTCTGTCTCCTCTTGTGATGATCTTTCTGATAGTAAATGTCTTATCACTATATTTAGTGAACGGCAAAACTTCAACCAGAAACCTGAACTTGCATTGTATCATTTTAATGGACTTTTAAAACAAATACATTTATGAATTATAGATAAATATAATTTTCTAATACAGAAGACATGGCTGAGGGCCTTCTTAGAAAAAGATAGCTTGGGAACTAAGAAGACAGAAAGAGCAGAACAAGAAGGATCTTTGCAGGGCAGCTAGAGGAAGATAAATTAAGAGGCAAACTATACCAGGCTTTGGAATTGAGGCATGTTCTAGATTCATAATTTCAATAAGTACAGATCTAGAGATCATGTAATACTTTTACAAACATCTATTTCCTCTTTGTTAGTTATTTGCATTGAACATCTTTAACTTACAAAGCACTTCCCTATAAACTATCCAATTTGAGCTTCAAAACAATACCACCAAAAAATAGCTTTGACTTGATTTTATAGGTCAAAACATTAAGACTTAAATGTTAAAGGACTTTTCAAAGATCACACAAGCATTTGATCTAGGCAAGAAATGATGCATGTATGAGTGTGTATATATGTGTTCATGTGTGTGAAAGAGGTCTTTTTTACCAAGAAATAAATTGATGTGTTTATATATTTTACCTTATTAGGAGACATAAGTAAAAATTTTGATGATTTTCCTTTTCCCTTCCACTTTTTGAAAAGAAAAGAAGAGAGTAATACTTTCAAATTAATAAATTTCAAGCACAATAAAAAGTCCATATTTATAGGCTACAAGATATGTACCCTGAGGATATTTTCAGTTCATAGTACTATTATTATATTTTATTTTCTAAACAAAAATATACCTTAGTTAGCCTTTTATATTTCAGTATTCATCCTTTAAACTGTAGTCACCAACCCCCGGGCCAAGGCCTGTTAGGGACTGGGCTGCAGAACTCCGTCGTCCCATCCCTACTATCCCCTGGTCCATGGAAAAATTGTCTTTCATGAAACTTAGGAACCTGGGGCTGCACAGCAGAAGGTGAGCGGTGGGCGAGCAAGCAAAGCTTCATCTGTATTTACAACTTTTCCCCATTGCTTACATCACCACCTGGTTCCCCCCTCCCACCACCCCTGTGGAAAAATTGTCTTCCATGAAACCAGTCCCTGGTGCCATAAAGTTTGGGGACTGCTGCTTTAAAGTCTTCAATGTGTACATCAAGGCACATGCATACTCATATGCATGTGCTCTCTGGGATAAGAGTTAACATCAGTAGTGGTAGCAATAACAAATGCTGCTATTTATTGTACTCCTACAATGTGCCAAACTTTGTGTACTTAAAGAATCTTATTTAATCCTTATGAAAAGTACAGGGACTGCTATTATTCTTATATGATAGATGACAAAGGTCCAGAGAGATTGAGCAACATGGCATAATTGGTATTTATAAACCTAGAGTACAAAATAAACTAATGGGATGCCAAAACAAAGAATGTAAAATTATTTATTGGTCTACATACCACATAAAGCATTTATTAGACAATATGTGGTACACAGTATGCATTGTTGTTTGAAAAGTGATGATTTGTCATATATAAAAATGCTCTTTGACACTTTCTTTTTCCTAGTAAGTGCCAGGGTGACAGATGGCAATGCTGGTAAGGGGAGAATGTAATACAGGGTGTTTTGTTTTTTAAGGCCACTAGCAAGTCCTCCAAAGGTCAGGTATTGAACATGACCACGATAATTCTAAACCAGCCTTTGGAGCCATCAAATCACATAAAACTCAGCCATATGAAAACACACCTTCAGCTATAAGGGGAACATTTCGTTGTCTTTTTTCTAAATCCCTACACATACCACACTGTCAAAGAGTAGAGCAATTGAGGATTAATACCACACAGCTACGCTTACATCTGTGTCACAGAAAATAGAGATGCTGACTTTTTCCTCCTAGCTTATGGAATTCTTCCTATTTTCTGCCAGTCCTTCTGGGCCCCTTTCTCATTCTCACTGAGTACTTTACCTTCTGATGTCACATTGAAATCTTCCTGAGCAACCATAAATGCTGTACAACATTGGGTAGTGGTTCTGTTATCTTTACCTTCATTTCTGCATCTTCTGGGATACATTTAATATCCCTACAGGCTTTACAAATGAGAAGTCACAATCCACTTCTTGAAGTAAATTCTTCATATTGCTAGACTGAGTTTCCTAGAGACTATTAAGAAGTACTTATTATCATATGACAGTGCAGTGTTATCAGTTTCTAGTGGTGCTTTCAGCCTTTAGATTTGTCCAATGTTTCCTTTCTGCAATATTTTTTTTCTTGAATTTACCCACATTTTCTTCATAAGTTGAATTTATATATTTCTAAAACATTATTTTTTTACTATTTCTTAGTGATGTTAACATATTCGATATCATATTTTAGCTCCTCCTTATAGTTCTAATAGGAACATTTAGTTTTCTTTCTTTCTCATAATGCTTCCTGGACACTGTCTTCATTATGAAAATAGTTTATAAAGTGATTTGTGGAAAGCTTTCCCTTGTAAGGGATAATTTCCCAGAATTCATCCTAACCCCGAGAAATCTTAAAGAGCAAGCCCTTTATCCCTAAGTATTACTCTTGGAGATGAACAAGGCCTATTGAAACATAGAAATTGCTGTCTGACTGAAAGATTAGGCATGAGAAAGGAGGAAAAAAATTTAAGGGCTAAAAGAAGGCAAACAAACAGAACATTAGGATGAAAAATTAAAAGAATTACCAATGTATAAAGAAGAGAACAGAGGAAAACTTGTCCACATGGAATAAAAAGTGTGTTGTGGAGGTTTATCCCAGATTTCTTAAAACATTATACTATCCGTGTGCCATTCTTTGCATCTTTCTATCATCACATTTTTCTTTTCTGAACTTTGGAGTAAGTACTTAATATAGATCTTCATTTTCCTTTACCATTTTCCCTGTCCTAACTGTATGCTCATCTCTTTTTGCATTTGACTGAACTTGACACAAAACACCACAAGCTTCTTAAAACCTTGATTTGTCACTGGGTTCCAGCAGCTGCTTCTTGGATCCGTCAACATGTCAAAATGTCAGGTGCTGAGACTGTTATGTGGGTATTGCTTGTGGCAGTTTTGATCATTGTAGAAAAACATGAACACGTTCCATTCAGTATAGTTTGCCGATAGTGAAACTTTGCAGCAGTAATTACATGACACTGCCATATTCTATCTTATTGTAGATAACAGAATTGGAATAAACTTTATAGTGATCATACTTTTGCATTTTACATATATAATAGGAAAATGAATAAATTGTAGATATATTCCCCAATGGCTATTCAGAAAGACTACATGCAGGTGCTCATCAGTTTTATTATTTAGGAAATTTATCTATTACTATTGAGTAAAAATAAAAACATGTATATGCAAAAAATATGGGAACTAATTTGGGGTATGTTTCCCCAAATCTGGAAATTAGATCCTTGTACATTTTCAAGACTGTACTTAATATATACCTGAAATTTTTTGAAAGTTGAACATCTAAGATTTGCATGTAGTTATGTGGATTAATGACCAAAGACCTATAAAATTTTATATAATCTGAAATTTTGGCTCAATAGGTGCTGTCTTACTTGGGTTCTGCAACCTTCATTGGCAACCAGAAGCTTCAAGGCAGGATACAAGTTAAGGCATCATCTTATTGCCAAAGGATCTTGGTAAATTGAGCTAGGCATTTCCTCTTCACACTGGCCTGCTCTCCTATTCTTGTTCTCTACACACAGTTTAGGGTAGAAAGTCCTGTTTCCTTCTTTAAATTTAGGCACCTGAAGCATTAGTACCTGCCGCCACAACACCAATGGGTAGGACCTGAAGGACCCTTCCCTCCTATGACCACTCTTCTCACTTTGCTTTCATTATAAGATGGTGACCCTTAGATTGTTTTCTGTAGCCACATAGAGAAGTAAAGCTGCAGCTAGTCCTTGCTCTTGGAAGATTACACTTCATTTCCTGTTCCAGTCTAGATCTTATAACACCAGAGACAAAATACTTCCTTTATAATTTGTAAAGTGTCAGCATTATTAGAAGTAAATAAAATTAATCATAGACCATTTCCAACAGTAGTTTCTTTCTCTAAGGGAGTAAGAACTGACAAGTTCATACTGATGATTAGTATATAATCAAAAATTTCATTGCTAAGGAGCAAAATGGCATAGGAGAGAATCAGTCATCTGCTGCACTCTAAGATCAAGACTTCTGCCTTTGATCGGGGTGATCCAGAATTGTATCACTAGACAAACAACTTTGGGATTCATAACCTCACATATCACATGAATGTGTAGTATTTCACCAGTATTTTGCAATATAGATTAAAAAAATGAGAACCAGTTAGCTGAGTAACTACTTAGAAAATGTCTTGTTTTAACTACCATTTGTAATCTGGTTATTCATCAAGTTTGAGCTTTTATATATAAATTCATTAATTTACTTCTGTATAGTCCCAACATTTGAATCTTTAGAGAAGTCTGTGGAAATTGTTTAACAATATTACTTGAGCTAACAATGAGACTTTTTTTTTCAGCAAAAGCAGTCTTTAATGGCTCCCTGGATTTCATAAGAGTCAGTATTGATCTATAATTTTTTTTTTGGTCAGTCTGTGTGTGTGTTCATGGAAGAGAGTCAGTCATAACTCCAATTATTTAGTCAACTCTCCTCTGGGAATTATGATGTACTACCCAGAAAGAGAGAGAAAAGATTTAATTCCAGGAATTTGGAAATACAACCAACTATTCATTTTTTAGTTCAGTTGAAAATTCAGGGAATACTTTTCATTTTTAACAATAATTGTCTTTAGGAAGTTTCCAAAGGAGCTATAAAGCTTACTTTGTTTGTTAGCAATAAAGCTTACTCTTTTAAATAATACTCCAGGCATACCTATAAGGAAATAAATTTGGATTAATTTTTATTACTCTTGTAACTTAAATTTCCTTCATTGCATTTTACTGATAATTGTTTATTTTATTGAATGTTTATATAAATATGAAAATTATATATTTGCATACATGGTGAACCAACATGGAAATAATATTACTCCATCAGAACTGCAGTGTACACATGTTCTAGATGCCTTAGGAAAGGTACATCAAGAGCGCAGAGTATTTATTTTAAGAATGGCAGGTACACTTTAACTAAAATGGAGTACCATGCTTTGAAAGATATCCATTTTATTTATTGTGGTACACATGCCCTAAACACATGCCCTAAACAGCGTTTTTTCACCCTTCTTGTGCCACTGCTATTGCTTTGTAGAATCAGTGGTGCAGATGGGAACAGAATTCAAAATTTCAGCCTCTGAGTCTATATTATATTTTGAAATAATCTTCTGTGTATGCATGTCTTTTTCAATTTTAAAATATTAAGGAGATACAAATGTTTTTGGTACATGGTTAGCTTGTATAATGCTTAAGTCAGGGCTTTTAGTGTGCCCATCACCAGAATAGTGTTCACTGCAACCAATAGGTAAATTATTATCACCCATCACTTTCCACTCTCCTTTACATCTGTTTGCACCCATGTGTGCCCATCATTTAGCTCACAATTATTAGTGAGAACATACGGTGTTTGTTTTTTCATTCCTGAGATACTTCACATAGGATAATGGACATCAGTTCCATCCAAGTTGCTATGAAAGTCATTATTTCATTCCTTTATATGGCTAAGTAATACTCCATGTATATGTGAATATGCTTGTGTGTGCGTGTGTGTTTGTATATATGTACACACACACCACGTTTTCTTCATCCAATTATGAATTAATGAGCACTTAGATTGATTCCACATCTTTGCAATTGTGAATTGTATTGTGATAAACCTTAGAGTGCAGGCGCCTTTTTGACAAAATGACTTCTTTTCCTTTGAGTGGATATCCAGTAGTGGGATTGCTGGATCAAATGGTAAGTCTATATTTATTTCTTTGAGGAATCTCCATACTGTTTTCCATAGAGGTTATACTAATTTTCAGTACCATCAACAGTGTATAAGCAACACTTTCTTTCTGCATTTACTGATTTTTAACTTTTTAATATTGACCATTCTGACAGGGGTAAGGTGAGATTTCATTGTGGTTTTAATTTGCATTACTCTGATGGTTAGTGATGTTGAACATTTTTTTCATGTTTATTGGCCATTTTTCTATCTTCTTTTGAAAAACTTCTGTTCATGTTTTTTGCCCACTTTTTCATGGGGTTGTTTCTATTTTTCTTGCTGATTTCTTTGAGTTCATTGTAGATTCTGGATATTAGCCCTTTGTTGGATATATAGTTTGTGAATATTTTCTTCCATTCTGTAGGTTGTCTATTCACTCTGTTGACTGTTGCTTTGTTGTGCAGAAGCTGTTTAACTTAATTAAACCCCATTTATCAATTTTTGTTGTTGCTGTACTTGTCTTTGGAGTCTTAGTCATAAATTCTTTGCCTAGGTCGATATCTAGAAGTGATTTTCCTATGTTTTCTTCCAGAATTTTTATGGTTTCATGCCTTACATTTAAGTCTTTTATCCAACTTGAATTAACTTTTGTATGTGGCAAGAGATAAGTGTCCTGTTTCACTCTTCTGAATGTGGTTGTCTGATCTTCCCAGCATCATTTATTGAATGGATCATCCTTTCCCCAGTGTGTGTTGTTGTCTACTTTGTTGAAAATCAGTTGACCATTGCTATTTGGTTTTATTTCTGGGTTCTCTATTCTATTCCATTGTTCTATGTCTCTACTTTTCTACAAGTACCATGCTGTTTTGGTTATTATAGCCTTGTACAATAATTTGAAGTCAGGTAATGTGATGTCTCCAGGTTTGTTCTTCTTGTTTAGGATTGCTTTGGATATTCGGGCTCCTTTTCAGTTCCAGATAAATATTAGAATTATTTTTTTCTAGATCTGTGAAATATGACATTGTTACTTTGATGGGAATAGTGTTGCATCTGTAAGTCACTTTGGACAGCATGGACATTTTAACAATATTGATTTGACCAATCCATGAGCATGGGATATTTTTGTATTTGTTTGTGTCATCTACTATTTCTTTCACTAGTGTTTTGTAGTTCTCCTTGTAGAGATCTTTAACCTCCATGATTAACTATACTCCTAGGTATTTTTTTTGTAGCTATTTTAAATGGTATTGAGTTCTTGATTTGACCCTCAGCTTGACTGTTATTAGTATATAGAAGTGCTACTGATTTGTGTACATTGATTTTGTAACATGGGACTTTTGTCATTTATTTATCAATTCCAGTAGTCCTTTGGTGGAGTCCTTAGGGTTTTCTAGATACAAGATCATAACATCAGCAAACAGGGATAGTTTGAGCTCCTCTTTCCTGATTTGGATGCCTTTTATTTCTTTTTCTTGCCTCATAGCTCTCACTAAGACTTCCAGTACTATGTTGAATAGAAGTGGTGATAGTGGGGACCCTTGTCTTGTTCCAGTTCTTATGGGGAATGCTTTCAACTTTTCACCATTCAGTGTGGTGTTGGCTTGGGTTTGTCATATATGTCTTTTATAATTTTCAGCTGTGTTCCTTCTATCCCTAGTTTGTTGAGGGTTTTTGTCATGAAGGTATACTGGAATTTATCAAATGCTTTTTCTGCATCTATTGAGATGTTCTTATGGTCTTTGTGTTTGCTTCTGTTTATGTGGGGGATCATGTTTATTGATTTGTGTAAGTTAAACCATCTTTGAATCTCTGGGATGAAACCCACTTGATCATGGTGAATTATCTTTTTGATGTGATGTTGATTTTGATTTGCTAATATTTTGTTGAAGATTTATATATCTATGTTCATAAGGGATATTGGTCTGAAGTTTTCCTTTTTTGTTGTGTACTTTCCTGGCTTTGGTGTCAAGGTGATATTGGTTTTTTAGAATAAGTTAGGGAGCTTTCCCTCTTTCTTGATGTTTTGAAATAATGTCTGTAGAATTGGTACTGGTTCTTCTTTGAAGGTCTGATAGAATTCACCTGTGAATCCATCTAGTCTGGGGATTTTTTCTGTTGGGAGATTTTTTATTATTGCTTCAATCTTGCTGCTCGATATTGGTTTGTTCAGGCTTTATATTTCTTCCTGATTCAGGCTTGGGAGGTTGTGTGTTTCTCAGAAATTTATTCATTTCCTCTATGTTTTCTAGATTGTGTGTGTAGAGGTTATCTTAGTATTTCCAGATGATATTTTGTATTTCTGTGCTATCGGGTGTAATGTCTCCCTTATTGTTTCTGATTGAGCCTATTTGAATCCTTTCTCTTCTATTTCTGGTTAGTCTGGCTAGCAGTCTATTAATTTTGTTTTTCTTTTCAAAGAACTAATTTTTTGTTTCATTGATCCTTTGTAGAGTTTTTTAGTTTCCACTTCCTTTATTTCTGCTCTGAGCTTTGTTATTTCTTTTCTTCTGTTGGCTCTGGGTTTGGTTTGTTCTTCTTTTTCTAACTCCTTGAGATGTGACAGGGTCATTAATCTGTGATCTTTCTGTCTTTTTGATGTAGGCATTTAAGGCTATGAAATTTCCCCTTAGCGCTGCTTTTTTTAATATTCCATAGATTTTTTAAAACTTTTGCCCCTTTGGTGTTCAATGCAAGGAATCTTTTGATTTCCATCCTAATTTTATCTTTGATCCAAGTATCATTAAATAGCAGGTTGTCTAATTTCCATGACTTTGTGTAGATTTTAGAGTTTCTTTTTGAATTGACTTCTAGTTTTATTCCACTGTGGTCTGAGAAGATACATTGTATGATTCTGATTTTTTTGAATTTGCTGTGACTTGTTTTGTAGCCTAAGTTGTGATTAATCTTAGAAAATATCCCATATGCTGATGAGAAGAATGTATATTCAGTAGTTTTTGCATAGAATGTTCTACAAATGTTTGTTAGGTCCATTTTTTCTAGAGTCCCATTTATGTCCAGTGTTTCTTTATTCATTTTTTGCCTCAATGGTCTGTCCAGTTCTATCAGTGGGTCATAGATGTCCATGGTAATTATTATGCTACTGTTTATTTATTTGCTTAGATCTAGTAGAAATTGTTTTATGAATCTGGGAGTTCCTGTGTTTAGTTCATATATATTCAGGATTCTTGCCTTTTTGTTGAATTGCTCCCTCTACTTTTATATAATGACCATCTTTGTCTTTTTTTTTTTTTACCAGTTTTGATTTAAAGTCTATTTTCTCTGATATCAGAATGGCTACACCTGCTCACTTTTGGTTTCCATTTGCATATAATATTTTTTTCCATCCCTTTACCTTGAGTCTGTGTGAGTTCTTGTGAGTTAAATGGGTTTCTTGGAGAAAGCATATATTTGGGTTGTGTTTATAGCACCCATTAAGCCAGTCTGTTTCTTTTAAGTGTGGCATTAAGGCTGTTCATACTAAGCGTTAGTATTGATATGTAGGATACTGTTCTATTCATTATGTTGGACAACAGCTTGTTGTTTCATTTTCCTTCTTTTGCTATTGTTTTATACGAGCTGTGAGCTTTACCATTTAGGTGTTTTTACACTGGTGTGTATCTATTGTGCTGTTCATGTACAGTGCTTTTTTGAGCATTCCTGTAGGGCAGGTCTAGTAGTGACAAATTCCCTTAATGTTTGCTTATCTGGAAAAGTCTTTAATTCCCCATCATTTATGAAACTTAGTTTTGCAGGATACAGAATTCTTGACTGGCAGTTTTTCTGTTTTAGAAGACTAAAAATGAAGCCTCAATCCCTTCTGGCTTTTAAGATCTCTCAGAAGTCTGTAACAGCAGACTTCTCAGCAGAGACCTATGTACATATGTTGAAAGTGTGTAGCACTGACAATGATACAGTCCTAGAACATCATATACACTCAAATACATAATGGAAGGAGTAGGTATTTGCTTCCTAAAAATAAGGTCTATTTCCAGTTCTCCAGTTACAAAACTAAATCTTTGTGTTTCCTGTAAAGAAGCTCCTCCTACCCCATGTCTCTTGGGTTCACTTGCTTAGTGAATGGTTGGCGTGTACAGTTGCTATATTGTTCGTGGTGAAATATTGTTTCACAAAATGAAGTTTATTTTTGGAAATGCTTATCTACTGTCTGGTCTTTTAGAAAGAAGAAGTATTTTATCTATTTCAAATATTTATGTATTATAGTAACATAGTGGGTTGATGTGATAAAACAGTACTGTGTGTTCTGTTTAGAGAGCGGGACTGTTTGACGGTTAGTGTACTGCAATGGCATGTGTTCAGCCACACCTTTCCATATGCATCTGGGACAGCTGGAAAGGAATAACTTTCCTTGATTTACCCATGTTCTCTTTATGCCCCTAGTTCCAACCACACAATGTTGAGGAGTAAAGAAAGGGAGACATCTTGGCTTCTCAGCTTAATGAACTGTATTGCTTTGGTGTTTTGGAAATTTTAATGTGTATTCAAATCACTGGGGACCTTGTTACAAGGCAGATTCAATAGATTTGGGTGGGATATTCCCTGCACTTCTAGCAAGCTCTTAAAGAGCAAGGAGCTAATAAGAATGCTTTAACTGCAACTAGGATCCTCAACACACCTGAATGTAAGGTTATAGGTAGATGCTGCCTATTGAGTGAAAAGACAAAAAGATGTTTTTGGATAGTAGAATACATATGGAGATAGAAAATGAGGAAATTAGAAGTTAAGGGAGGAGCCAAGAAGAATGAAGTTAAAAGTGATAGAGCAGAAATTAGAATAGAAGAACATCTTGAAAAACATGGTTTTCATATCTATGTGAAAAATATATAGTCCATCTGACACAGTGGCAGCCAGTCATATGACCTGGAGGGGAAGATTGGATGGCCAAAATAGAGTAGCAGTAATAATATTAGAAAACTGAAGCACAGTGTTGACAAAGAGCTTCCTTATGCATTGGTTCAAATGCCTAGCAGCAATTGGCTTTGATGATTTAATATTAGGATGTGTAGTTGAAAGCCAGGGGATCCAGATTTTTTAAAAATTGACTTTTTAAAAAAATTTGTTTCTTAAGCATAGATTGTTAACCAAGCTGGTTGTCCTTGTTAGTAAATGCACTTTTTCACTGACATTGAAATTCCAAGGGCTCAAAACGTTTCCTCAAAACTCTATGAAAAAATGTTCCCTGTGTTTGAAGTCAACTAAATCTGAAGTGATCAAATATAAATGACACAGACTTAGGAAGAATTTTAAATGATTCAACTATCATTAAAGGCCTCTTTGTAATTATGAGAACAGCATAAAGTTGCAAGTATTCAATTTTCCAGACAAGAAAACTATAATCTTTAAATTAATAAAACACCTATTTTCTTTCTTTTTAAATGCTCAACTTTCTCCTTGACATTTTAAAAGTGAGTTTGGTGCTTATGATTGATAATAATAACTTTTACATTTAGCCATCTTTATTGATTTGTCTATTTTCTTATGGCTTTTTCTTTGATCTCATTTAGCATTTGGGTGTACTTTATTGATTTCATCCTGTGGTCAATTTGCATTCAAAGTGTGCATTTGATTCAGTAGAAGCATTTGTAATATTGGGTATTAATGAAGAGTTTCAGAGGCCAATGTCTGAGTCATCTGCTAAGACTGCCTAAAACAAATTCGTAGTCGATAAAGTGGAGATTATTCACATATGCTAATTAAAAGTTATTTAAACAGTCAAGATTTTAAAAAAAAACTACTAAATTGAAATCATTTTATAATACATTTCTAGTCATTTCAAAGCTCTGTAAGAACTTTGTGTGTATTATGTACAGTGAGGGAGAGGAAATAAAGGAAGAGGCAGCATCAGTTTCTCTCCAAGTGTAGTCCGTACTTTCATTCCTATTATACATTCAGCTCTATTTAAAATTCAAGTGCAGGTTGTAGAATGTTGCTATTTCTTCCATTTTTCACCTTGTCAAATAAATTGGTTTTTTAAAATATTTTCATCCAGTTTAATAACTAATGTCATTAAATATTGTGGAGGATGTACATCATGGCAATAGAATAAAACTTAATTCTATCAACACAATATCATGTATATCATGGAGTTTTTCTGCTGAAAAATCCTGCTGACCCAAATGTATTTCAAAACAGAATTTCACCTCATACTTTGGTATTATTGTGTTAGAAGATGAAATGGTGTCTTGGAAGGAAATGCATCTAGAATTGATCTGAACTAACTAACTAAATCTTTCTCTTTCTCTCTCTATCAAGCTGGAGGTAATTCAGTGACAAGACTTTTAGAGAGATGATAAATGTAAAATAATGTTTCTGAACATGAATTTTTGTTGTGGGGGAACCTAATTAACCAACATAAACTACTTCTATTCAAACACTCCAGAAAGATAACAACAGTCACAAATGTTAAATATGTTTTGCTTTACTTTGCTTACTCATGCATTTATTCAACACTTGCTATGGCAGTTTATCTAAAATTAGGTCCAGAGTAATTTAGGCAGCCATACCCTATGTGAAAGATTCCGTAGAAAGCTTTAAATCATAGTGACAGCCATTAGAACTTGCTTAAAGGAAATGCATTTCTGAATAACTCCAGAGGAAACAATAGAAAAAAAGAGCTATGAGTATATCCATAAGGTCTCATAAGAAATTACTCAGCATTTAGATATGTGCTCCTTTGAAAGAAAGGAATTAAATACATTGTTTTCTGTAATTCTACACATGTATTTAAGAGAGAATAATAGCATATCTTTATTGAGCATTTATTCTATGTCAAGTACATATCTTGGTGCCTTTATGTTACCACATCATTCAATTCTTAACATTTTTGAGTTAAACAAACAAACTATATTGTAACTCTCATTTTACTAATGAGAAAATAGTACTACAGAGCAATGTAATAATTTGCCTAACATCATATAAATAGTTAGCAGCAGTGATGGGCTTTAAATGTCAGTAGTCTGATTCCAGCACATAGGTTCCTAACTTCCATACTGTTCTTGTTCTAGTCCTGTCACTGATTTCTGTGTAAATATTATGAACATTGGTTTTTCCAGCTGTCACAGATAAGTAAAAGTCATTCTAAAATGATGGACACTTCTAGAGTTAGCTCTTCTGAAAATTTATAAATTTGGAATAAAATATTTAGACTAAGGATTTAATTACATATTGCTTGAATATTATTAAATGTGCCTATAAAATAATGGCTGTCTACAATACATAAATTTATCAGTTGAATGCTGCTATTTTAGGTCCAAGGATGGTGATAAACTGGTGTAATGTAGAGATGTGGACATTAAATTTATAATATAAAAACAATCTCAATGTTTTGTGCTGAAAAATTCAGAAATTCATTTGATTTTGGAATATATTTTCTATTAAGTTGTGTCAAATTGCAAAACTAAAGCACTTTGGAATAATAGTAATGCAATGTTTTAAAATGTTTGTTACAACTCTTTCTGCAAATGAGATGCTCTAACCTCTGAGTTAGAGTGATGGAAAAGAAGGTATTTATCATCTTACAGAAAAAAACTTTAAAACATTTTCTTAGAGAGTTAAATTTATACGCAACTTTGAGGAGTTGCATGTGAAACAGTCTAAACTGACAAGACATGAGACCTTACCTGAGACTTCTGAAAAAAAAAAATGCTGGGCTCTAGATAAAAAGATAATTGTTTTCAGCCTTAGCATTTTCCAAAAGCAAAAGCAAATTAATCTCAAAAAATATTTTTAATTTGCTCGTTCTTTTATTTTTATTTATGATCATGGAACATTATTT
Source organism: Daubentonia madagascariensis (assembly GCA_023783475.1). NCBI lineage: Eukaryota > Metazoa > Chordata > Mammalia > Primates > Daubentoniidae > Daubentonia > Daubentonia madagascariensis. Next base: position 43,136,225 of record JAKFHU010000600.1, on the reverse strand, counting down.
CCCTTTCTTGAAAAGAAAATTGTACAATGACTTATTTATTAATAACTCATTGAATGATTCGTTAACCTGGCAAACTTAGGGGGAATGGGCTTATATCTACATCTGGGTGAAAGAATATAGTTTCAACTTTTATGTTTTTTTAATTATTATTTCAAAATATTATAGAGGTACAAATGTTTTTGGTTACATGGAACACTTTTGTAATGCTTGAGTCATGGATATAAGTGTGCCCATCACCCAGATAGTGTTCATTGCACCCGTAAGGTAGTTTTTTACCCTTCCTCTCCTCCTCCCACCCGCCTGCTTAATTGCCACTGAGTTATACTTTCCTCTGTGCACATCTGAACTCATCAGTTCATTTCAATTTAATAGCAAGTACATATGGTGTTTGTTTTTCTATTCTTTAGATACCTCACTTAGGATAATGGTCTCCAGTTCCATCCAAATTGTTGCAAAACACATTAATTCATCCATCTTCATGGTTGCGTAGTATTCCATGGTATACATATACTGCATTTTGTTAATCCACTCATGAATTGATGGGCACTTGGGTTGGTTACATATCTTTGCAATTGTGAATTGTGCTGCAATAAACATTCTTGTGTCTGCAATAAGCATGCATGTATCTTTTTGATAAAATGACTTCTTTTCCTTTGGGTAGATACGCAGTAGTGGGATTGCTGGATTGAATGGTAGGTCTACTTTTAGTTCTTTGAGGAACCTTCATACTGTTTTTCTTTGAGGTTGTACTAATTTTCAGTCCTGCCAACAGTATATAAGCATTCCTTTCTCTCTGCACCCATGCCAGCATCTATTGTTTTTGGACTTTTTAATAAAAGCCATTCTAACAGGGGTAAGGTGATATCCCATTGTGGTTTTAATTTGAATTTCTCTCATGATTAGTTATATTGAGCATTTTTTCATATGTTTATTGGCCATTTGTCTATCTTCTTTTGAAAAGCATCTGTTCATGTCTTTTGCCCACTTTTTAATGGGTACTTTTGTGGGGTTTTTTTCTTGCTGATTTGCTTGAGTTCTTTGTAGATTCTGGTTATTAGCCCTTCATTGGATGTATAGCTTGTGAATATTTTCTCCCATTCTGTAGGTTGTCTATTTGCTCTGTTGATTGTTTCCTTAGCTGTGCAGAAGCTTTTAATTTAATCAAGTCCCATTTATTTATTTTTGTTGTTGCTGTGTTTGCCATTGGGGTCTTGTTCATAAATTCTTTGCCTAGGCCAATATCTAGAAGAATTTTTTTCTATATTCTCTTCTAGAATTCTTATGGTTTCATGCCTTACATTTGTCTTTTATTCATCTTGAATTAATTTTTGTGAATGGTGATAGATATGCATCCTGTTTCATTCTCCTGCATGTGGCTATCCAATTCTCCCACCACCATTTATTGAATAGGGCTTCTTCTCCCCAGTATATATTATTGTTTGCTTTGTCAAAGATCTGTTGGCTGTACATGGGTGGATTTATTTAGGTTCTCTGCTCTGTTGCATTGGTCTATGTCTCTATTTTTGTGCCAATACCATGCTGTTTTGGTTACTATAGCCTTGTAGTATAGTTTGTAGTCTAGTAATGTGATGCCTCCAGATTTGTTCTTTTTGGTTAAGATTGCTTTGGCTATTTGGACCCTTTTCTGATTTCAAATGAAGGATAGAATTATTTTTTCTAGATCTTTGAAATATAATGTTGATATTTTGATGGGGATTTCCGTGAATGTGTAAATCACTTTGGGTAGTATGGACATTTTAACAATGTTGATTCTGTTGACCCATGAACATGATATGCTTTTCCATTTGTTTGCATTATCTGTGATTACTTTCCTTAGGGTTTCATAGTTCTGTTTGTAGAGACCTTTCACCTCCTTGGTTAAGTATATTTTAGCTATTTTATTTCCTTTGTGGCTATTGTGAATGGCATTGAGTCTTTGATTTGTCTCTCAGCTTTACTGTCATTGGTGTATAGGAATGCTACTGATTTGTATACATTGATTTTGTAATGTGAGACTTTGCTAAATTTATTCGTCAACTCCCAGAGTCTCTTTGTGTAGTCTTCAGGGTTTTCCAAATATAACATCATATTGTCAGCAAAATGTGATAGCTTGACCTCCTCTTTCCTGATTTGGAAGCCTTTCTTTTCTCTTGCCTGATTGCTCTGGGTAGGACTTTCAGCACTATGTTGACTAGAAGTGGTGATAGTGGGCACCCTTGTCTTGTTCTAGTTCTTAGTGGGAATACTTTGTACTTTTCCTCGTTCACTATGATGTTGGTTGTGGGTTTGCCATACATGGCTTTTATAATCTTGAGATATGCTCCTTCTATGCCTACTTTGTTGAGGATTTTTATCATGAAAGGGTGCTAAATTTTGTTGAATGATTTTTCTGCATCTATTGAGATGATCATATGATCTTTGTTTTAGTTTCTGTATGTGGTGAATCACATTTATTGATTTCTGTATATTGAACTATCCTTGCACCCCTGGGATTAAGCGTACTACTGGTCATGGTAGATTATGTTTTTGATGTGCTGTTGAATTTGGTTTGCTAGTATTTTTCATCTGTATTCAGAAAGGATATTGGTCTGTAGTTTTCTTTTTTTGCTGTGTCCTTTCCTGCTTTTTGTATCAAGGTGATACTGGCTTGGTAGAAGCCATGTTTTGTGGCCTGAGTTGGGGAGGATACCCTCCTTTCAATGTTATGAACTAATTTCTGAAGTATGGGTACCAGCTCATCTTTGTAGGTCTGGTAGAATTTGGCTGTGAATCCTTCTTGTCCAGGGCTTTTCTTTTGTTGGAAGCTTTTTTATTACTGCTTCAATCTCATTGCTCATTATTGGTCTGTTCAGGAGTTCTATTTCTTCCTGATTGAGTCTTAGGAGGTTGTGTTTTTCTAGGAATTTGTCCATTTCTTCTATGTTTTCAAGTTTACCTGCATAGAGATTTTCATAATATTCACAAAGGATATTTTGTATTCTGTGGTATCAGTTGTAGTGTCTTCTTTTTCATTTCTGATTGAGCTTATTTGTGTCTTTTCTATTCTATTCCTTATTAATCTAGCAAGAGGTCTATCAATTTTGTTTATCTTTTCAAAGAACACACTTTTTATTTTATTGATCCTTTGTGTTGTTTTTCTGTTTTCCATTTCATTTAGTTCTACTCTGACCTTAGTTATTTCTTTTCTTATGCTGGCTTTGGTTTGGGTTTGCTCTTCATTTTCTAGTTCCTTCAGATGTGTCATTAGGTTGTTCATTTGTGATCTTTCTGTCTCTTTGATGTAGGAATTTAAGGGTATGAATTTTCTCCTTAGGACTGCTTTTGCTGAATCCCAGAGATTTTAACAGTTTGTGTACCCTTTGTCATTCAATTCAAAGAATCTTTTGATTTCCATTTTAATTTTATCATTGACCCAATAATCATTCAGCAGAAGGTTGTTTAGTTTCCATCACTTTGTGTAGAATTGAGTGTTTCTCTTGGAGTTGATTCCTACTTTTATTCCACTGTGGTCTGAGAAGATACATGATATGATTTCTATTTTTTTGAATTTGTTCAGACATGTTTTATGGCCTAAGATATGATCAATCTTGGAGAATGTTCCATGTGCTGATGAAAGACAAAGATGGTCATTATATAATGGTAAAGGGAGCAATTCAACAAGAAGACATAATAATCCTAAATATTTATGCACCTAATGCAGCAGCACCCAGATTCATGAAGCAAACCCTCCTAGATCTAAGCAAAGAGCTAAAAAGCAGCACCATAATTGCCAGGGACTTCAATGCACCACTGACATAACTGGACAGATCATCCAAGCATAAAATAAATGAGGAAACACTGGACTTTAAATGGGACTCTAGAACAAATGGGCCTAACAGACATTTCCAGAACATTTTACCCAAAACAACTGAATATACATTCTTTTCAACTTTTTTGTTTAATAGGGCAATGAAAACTTATTATGACTGGATGGAAAATTGACAGATTCCTTATAATAGATTCCCTTATGTAACCTCTTCTCTAACCTTTCAAAAATAACTACAGTTAGTCCTCCATATTCATGGGTTCTGTATCCACAGATTCAACCAATTGGGGATGAAAAATATTCCAATAAATAAATAAATAAAAATAATAGTTCAGCAATAAAAATAATACAAATAAAAATTACAGTATAACAACTAATCACGTATCATTTACATTGTGTCAGAATTATATGTAATCCAGAGATTATTTAAGGTATTTTGAAGGATGTGCATAGGATATATGCAAATACTATGCCATTTTATATAAGGGACTTGAGCATTTGCAGGTTTTGTTATTCACTGGTGTCCTGGAACTTATTCTTCATGGATACTGAAGGATAACTATATTCATTTTACCTTGAAATGCACATACTGATGTCTTGTTGCATTTGATTGTAGTTTTTAAGCTTCAATTAAAAGTCTACGCTGTATATAAAATCTTTGTTAATGAATAATTTTAGCAGAAATCATTTGTTCTGTATCAGAATTCCCAAACTTTCCTAAATCTTTTACTATAACATTGTTTCTTTTTGTCTTCCAGAGTCCTTAGTTGTTTATATGTGTGTACAACATTGTTTTTAAATGTTTACAGTATGAACCATATGATACTGCTAAATTTCCTGCTTATAAATGTTATACTTTCTAGAATTTATTGTAAGAAAGTTTGAAATGTTACCTATATCCACACTCCCCAATTATCTTTGTTTATTTTTTTTGCTTTTGCTACCATTATATACATATATACACAAATACCTACATAATAAAATTCAGATCATATCGAATATACTTTTTTTCTTTCATCACTTAACAGAGTTGTACCAGTATATTCCTTTATTCTTAAATACTTATATGGAATATAATTTTAACAGTATTAATGTCCATCTGAAATATGTATTTTATATAATGTGTCAAATAATTTAGAAGATTAAGTTTTATAATTTTTAAATATAATTATGCATAAATATTTTTGTATACTTTAGTATTTTTCTAAGGATTGTTCCTAGGTATGAAAGTTAAACTTTTGAAATTTATTGCCCTTTTATGTCCAAAATTTTTGTTCTACTTTGTATTCAAACCATCATAGACTTTCCAACTGTCACTAATAATGACAAACCATCATAAGGTTATTTTAAACCATCTACATTCTTATTTTGTGAATTTCCTGCCTGTATTATTTACTCATATATTTGTGAGTTTTAAAAAAATTACATTGAAGTTTCATTACATATTGATGTTAAATATTTTACTTCTCATAGGAATTGTAAATATTTACTTAACCTTTTAATTTCCTTTAACTGACAACACTTTTTTATTTACTTTTTTTGACAAACAAAAATTTTCAAATTCATTAATTGAACAAACAAAAATCATTTTGATTTTCTAATATCTTTTATGTGAAACAAATAAAGTTAGCACTTGGAAGACTGACTTCCAGTTGGGTTTAATTTTTTATTCTCCACCATAGTTACTTATTAGGGAATAAAAATACTCTTTACATGAATAAACAAAAGAATAAATGATTGATTGAGTGATACTTTTTCATCTGATACTTGTCTTAAATACACTTTTCTAGAGAGAGAAATTTAGTTGGAAATCCTCACTGGAAACCTTCAACCAAAATCTTGATTGAAAATGAACTTACCTTCATTGTTTATTGCATTGCCTTCTAAATAAATTTTTTAAATAGATGATAATATTATTTGGTCTTACATTTCAAAAAAGTAAGGTAGGACTTTAAAAAATTATTGAAAGCATTATCTCATAAGGAGATCTTAATCATATGAGATATTTTGGATATAATATATAAATATGAAATATATATAAAAATTCACTACAACATTTCATATGTATCTGATGAAACTGCACTTACAAATATGATTTTCAGTGAATCTAATGTGTTGAGAGGCTTGCTTGAAAATAATAAGTATATGAGAACTAATATACTGAAGAAAATGACTTAAAAGATAGATAGTATGCCCTATGCCATTTAATAATTCTAAAACTAGGCGAGAAAGTAGACGGAGTGTTAACAAAATTTTTAGCCATTGATAAAATGAAGGTATTTCAAAATCTATGAAAAGCACATGATAAAATTGTACATAAGAAAGTTAGAAATATTGGTAAAATAGGATAAAATGGGATTCATTATATAAAAATGCAAATTATCGTATCTGGAGAAAAATGGTCTGAAAATAGCATGTTTGGATACTAAAACAACTTAGAAATCAGCAACACTGAATAATATTGAAAAACTTCTGAGTGCAAAGTTAGACCTGAGCATATCTTACTGTATTATTAAAATCACAGAGCTATCCATTATGCTTAGAATAAAGTTCAGAAATTTTTAAGATGGTTTACAAAGCATCAGCAATCTTCCTTCTAAAAATTTCTACAAATTATCCTCTCTATTTGTTTCCCTTGGAATGTCAAGAATGATTCCTTGGCTTCTGGCCTGTGCAACAGTTTAACTTTTTAAGCAGGGTGAATGATAGCATTCTTCTCTAAATAATTATTACAGGGATAGGAGCATAAGATTTTGTAGATAATACATGAGTTACATTTTGTACCTGTTTGGCACACTGGAAAATCACTTTGCAATACCCAAGAGGAAGTTAAATAAGCTTTGGTAGTTATTTACAACTAGATTTTAGTAGAAGAAAAGTTGCTATTCAGTTAGTACCTTCTTGTCCATATTGGATAACTACATAATGGCTAAACATATAGGCTCGTGTCATATCAATTGTTAATTATTTCGAATATCTTCCTCAAATAGAAGATTATGATTAGGTTTTCCTAGGGAGAAATCAAATTGCAGATGGAGATAGTTGAGGGATCCAAAACTAATTCCAATCTGTATCCTGCTTTGCATTAATGAACAGGAGTGGATGCACAGATTTGTATGGAAATGGAAGCCTATCATCCATACCACTTGAAGCTTATGTTCATTTAAAAGGCAAACTCTACCAGCCCTTTGAAATTAATGTGCCTAATATTTTAACTATAATTTCCACCAATGTAACAGACATAGTCATTTCATTTTTTCAAAAGATTGTTTTTTCTAAGAAGTTCTTAAGAAATTGTTAATAATTCCTCATCCACCAATTTATTGGCAGTCAAATATTTATTTTTCCATTTCTAAACCTGGGGAAATCATTGATCAAGGTAATTAGTATTATTTTTGTTTATTTACTCACTTTGGATTCATGTGTAACTTTGTTTGTGGCAAGGCATTTAGTATTATATGCTTTAGCAGGAATAGGATCTTATTTATTCTTTAGATATTACCATGTTGGAATAAATTTCCCAAAGTGATTTTCTTCCTCCATTTCCAACTGTGTGTTTAAAAGGGATTGCAATTTCTAAATGCATTTACTGGACTCCCCTGTCTCAGATATACTTATCTTTCACCAGAAATCAGCTTTCACAAAAGAAATTAGATTCAGGATGAAGTCATTATTATTCTGTATTTTCAGGTCCAGTATATGATTTATTCCAAAACTTCATCTTCTTATATATGTTTTTATTCAGATTTCTAATAATGTTTATTTTACTCAGAATGAATTCCAAAAATAGAATAATTGTGTTGGAAGAAATCTCAGGGCACTGTCTCATCTTTCCCTCTATCACTAAGTACTTAAACTAAGAGTTTATCAACAAAAAGTTTATTTTTAAAAAATAAAAATATTTACCCACTCACTCTCCCATTTTAATTCTTCCCAAATACATTTATTCTAGAATTTGTTTATTTGTTAAAATAGATAGATTTTAAATTTCTATTCTTTAAGAACATGTAGTAAATATATTTCATAATTTCTACCAATAATTGATCTTTAAGACAATTAATTATACAAAATTACACACACACACACACACCCTCCCCTAAATTTTTCTCTTTGGAATTCCTCTACAGAGAAATATATTTTGCCCTGGGGTGCACAGATGTGTTTCTCAGCTTCACTGCAGTTTGAGAACCCCAGACTATTTCAGGGGATGGGAAAACCTTACGAAGGCAGTCAACAGAAGGTTACTGATTATCTATTAGCCCCTGGTGCCAGAAGAAGACAGAGTCACTGGCTGGTGTTTTCACAATCCCTGGCAAATATATAGTAGACAGATGGATAGAAAGATAGATGACAGATAGATATATATGTATATCTCTATCTACTACAATTTTATACTCTCAGTTTCACTGGAATTTCTTTATTCCCAGGAATGATTTCATAGGAAACATCACTGAATGACCCTGAAGGATCCATGTCTCTTTAATACCTAAGCAACTATTTGGAAAGTAGAAAAGGTCATGAGTCCTACTAGTCAGTTATTTCATTTAATAATAATATTAAAATGAATTGAGCATCTGAAATATGCAAAGCACATTAACAGACATAACACACTTTCTTTTCATTTAATCTTCACAACAACCTTTGGGAGTAGGGATTATTATTCCTATTACCAAAAATTTACATCATCCATGTTCAGGTTCAATCAATGTCAAGAGTCTTCCTCATTCAAATGCATGACTAGCTATAAGAAATACTTAGCAGTATTGGTAGGTAAAAGACCTATTTGTTGGTTTCCACAAAGTGAAACCCTAAAGATATCTACATGGAACTCAAATATTTTGGAATTGAAATTGGACATGATTTATATCATGCTTATTTCTATAATGGTCTAAGGTTTTTACTCCATAAATGTTCTTCTGAATTTGGTGAATTTGGCAACCTCATGGTTTATCTCAGTTCTTCAAAAGAAACATTCACATAATTTAAAGTAATAACCATAATTTATATTCCTGACTATATTTTGAATCAGAACTAATCCTAACATTAAAATATTTAAGTTTAATATTGCAAAAATATGGATATTATAATTTTAAATCTAAAAATTAAAAACAGAGTAGATGCTGGTGGTTAGAAATTAGCATGATTGTGATGATCATTATCTACTAAAATTATTTTTTATTCCACAGTACTATATATAGAAAATAAATATTGATTTTATCTCCCCAAACATATAATTTTTTCTGTAAACTTGTATTTCATATTGGTTAAAAAATCATAATTTTTTTGAAGAAGCATTAAATATATAAAGTTAGGGGTTAAAATTGTGTTTTCAATCAATTTTTGGAATTACCTATAATTAATCTGAAAAACACATCCATGATTCTGAAGCTATTAAAAATATCTTTTCATATATAACTTTCATCATAAACATGGTGATAATTATGCTATAATTGCTAGTTAGCTAAACATTTATTTACATGTTATTATATTTTAATTTTAGCTAAAAATATTTACACTAAATATGGAAAAGTATTACTGTGCAATTAGGTATTTTCTCTACCTCTGTATTACATATTTACATAGTTAGTAAATTATCTGCATGAAAATTACCATATAAATATGTATATTTATAAAGATATGTTAGAGTAAACTACATAGTTAATATAAAGGATGTTATTATATTTAAGGTAACTTGGAAAAATTTTACTTAAAGTAAAACACACTTTTTTAAGAGATTATGTTTTAGGGACAGTTTATGTTCTTGAGAATCTCTCATTTGCTTACAGATTATCCATTTGCAAACTGAGTAGACCCTTGTCATTTATAAGGTAAATATTTTAACAATTTTGAGACTCTCCAATACATAAAAAAGCACTCTAACATTTAATTCACCAAGAAAAGAGAGTAAAACTGTAACAAAGTAGTTGCCCCTCCTCCCATAGCTATGAAAACATAAAATTGAGAGTGAGGAATATGTAACAAATGGAATGGCCCGGGAAAAAACAGTAAAAGATATTTTCTCTTTCTTTAAAACTTCCCCCACTCTTTTTAAGAATGGAGGCGGGTCTCGAGCTCCTGACCTCAAGCAATCCTCCCACCTTGGCCTCCAGAGTGCTAGGATTACAGACGTGAGCCACCACGCCCGGCCTATCTTTGACAAATTCCAAAAAAACGTACACTGGGGAAAAGATTCCCTATTCAACAAATGGTGCTGGGAAAACTGGATGGCCATATGTAGAAGACTGAAACTGGACCCACACCTCTCACCTCTCACAAAAATCAACTCACAATGGATAACAGATCTAAACCTAAGACATGAAACCATAAAAATTCTCGAAGAAAATGTTGGAAAAACTCTTATGGACATTGGCCTAGGCAAAGAATTTATGAAGAAGACCCCCAAAGCAATCACAGCAGCTACCAAAATAAATACATGGGACCTGTATTAAAAAGCTTCTGCACAGCCAAGGAAACTATCACTAGCGTGAACAGACAACCTACAGAATGGGAGAAAATATTTGCATGCTACACCTCTGATAAAGGGCTGATAACCAGAATCTATACAGAACTTAGGAAAATCAACAAGAAAAAATCAAACAACCCTATTAAAAAATGGGCAAAGGACATGAACAGAAACTTTTCCAAAGAAGACAGAATAATGGCCAGCAAACATATAAAAAATTGCTCAACTTCTCTAATCATCAGGGAAATGCAAATCAAAACCACAATGAGATATCACTTAACTCCAGTGAGATTGGCTCATAGTAACAAATCCCCAAACAACAAATGTTGGCGGGGATGTGGACAGATAGGAACACTCATACACTGCTGGTGGGACTGCAAATTAGTACAACCTCTATGGAAAGTAATATGGAGATATCTCAAAGAATTAAAAGTAGAATTACCATTTGACCCAGGAATCCCACTACTGGGTATTTACCCAAAGGAAAAAAAGACATCTTATAATAAAGACATCTGCTCACGAATGTTTATAGCAGCACAATTCACAATCGCAAAGTTATGGAAACACTCGTATTAATACACGAGTGGATTAATAAAATGTGGTATATGTATACCATGGAGTATTACTCAGCAATAAGGAACAATAGTGAATTAACACATCTGGTATTATCCTGGTTGGAGCTAGAACCCATTCTTTGAAGTGAAGTGTCACAGGAATGGAAAAACAAGCACCACTGGTACTCACCATCAAATTGGTACTAACTGATCAACACCTACATCACACAGGGCAATAATATTCATCAGGGGGTGGGCAGGAGGGAGGGGGGTGGAGGGCCTGGGAAAAACTCTCACTGAATGGATGTGGGGAGCACAGTTTGGGAGATGACCATGATTGTAGCTCTGACACGGGCAGTGCATGGGCAATATATATAACCAAAGTGTTGTACCCCCATAATATTCTCAAATAAAAAAATAAATTAAGAAAAAAAAAAAAAAAAAGAACAGAGGCGGCCATTCCCGCCTCAGTCAGGTGATTAGGAGGGGCAGGGGAATGTTTTGTTCTTTGTGTTACAGGAGGTAGCTCAGATGAACTGGTGGCTCCATCCCAGACCTGGTGCCTGGCTGGAGGCGGAGGTTCTGGGTGGCCCTCACAGGTGTGTGGAGGTCCCGGCTTTGTCTTCAGCAGAGATGAGACAATTAGAATCAATAATGACAATAGCCTAGAACTGAGGGCACTCCCTTTAAAAGCTCTGTATTTCAGCTCATGGACAAGAATTTGGATTTTGAGATGAGAGTCTACCATTTTCCTCCTTTGCCAGCAAAGTAATAAACTTCTCTTTCCTTCTCAAACCACCTGTTCTCATTCTTCTTATGCGGCCTTAGGACAAGTGTCGAGCTTTCAGTAACAAAACCTGTCTGAAAAATATAAGTCACCCCTGCAGACCCTTAGTAATTTTATAAATGCAGGACTAACATCATTTATAAACTACACAAATATATTCTAAATAAGCACTCACTAAAACCGTTTCTTATATCTTTTAAAATTTTAATACTACATATGAATTATTCATGACAGATAAACCATTGTGAAATAGACATTCTTGGTTTTGTTTTCTATCAAATTTATATTTTCTAGCTAAGAAGCATCACTTCTTGAGTCCCAATTCAACAAAATTATAGGGTGCTTACTATGGGTCAGGCACTGTTCTAGGGTCTGTAGCTAGCTTTACTTACCTGCCCTCATAGAGCTTACATTCCTTTGTTCTTCTCTTCTATTATCATCATGAGTAATTTTCTCTGTGTTTTGTTTATGATAGAATCTAAACATCTTACCATGTAGTAAAATATCTTATATGATCTATCTGCCTTCTTCTCCAACCTCATCTCTTACTGCCCACTTTGTGAAGTTCTGCTCTTGCCATAGTAGCTTCCATTTTATTCCTGCAACACAGACACGCTTAACTTTTTCTCATTTCTGCTTCCTCCGGCTAGAGTTTTCTTTCTCAACTCTACTCATGGGCAGGTTAGTTACACATCCCCATAGAGATCGTCTGTGACTATAAAGTTCCCTTCCCCCACTATATAACTCTGCCTTTTACTTAACATTTAAAACAAATTTATGTACCTGTTTCTGTCTCTCTGCCATACAAGCATGTAAGCTGGAGAAAAGACAAAGCATAGTAAACACACAATAAATAATTATTGGATTAATGAACAAATAAATGGAAACTAGCTAGAAAGAAAAAAGTTTCCATAAATTTTTTTTGACAAATGCTGTCTTATACATTGGAGAGTAACAACATGAAATTAGCATATTAAAAGCTCAGCATATTTTGTAGCAAAGAAATTTACCTTATTTTGTTTGACCCAGAGTTTCCCAAGCTTTTTTGAATATGAAACCTTTTTTATTCATTTGTTTTGTTTTTAAAATAGTGCCTATTAACATCTCTATTTGTCATTGTTCTTTGGAACATTAGTTTTTTCTTATCCTATTGAGATTGTAATAACTAAAAATATAATTTAAATAAGCATTATAACAAATATATGAAAAGAAAAGTTTAAAGTACTGAGAGGATCACAATATCTTTTCTGAGAGAACAGAGTTTAGCTCGAAAAGAAAAAGGCATTTTGCCATTTGCTTTCTTGCCTGTGGTTGACAGTTGATGGAACAGTACATGGAGTAATATGTTTTCCTTTTACTTTCTAAATTTGTATTAAGCCCATAGCAATTCTGCAGCAAATTTAATGATGTTGTGGGAAAAAATGTCTAATATAAAATATTTTATTATAAAAGTACTGGAACATTAAGGCTGTATTATATCTGCCTCTATGTTTGACAGTATAGAAAAAAATACTGTAGTTGTAGGGAGGGAGGTAGTATGTTTTTAGAAATGAAAGTGGAAACCTGAACTGAATAGGCATTATTCCCTAGTGTTCAACTCTGCAGGATGTTTTTATTGTATTTTGTGTTTGACAAAACATAGTTTTTCATGTTCAAATTTTGGGGAAGTTTAGCCTGTTCTGGCATAATGGATTAAGTTACAAGATCTCTTGCCATTTTGGAAATGATATGTTGAAATACATTTGCTACAATTCTTAAATGAAAGAGTTCCAAATTTCTAATAAAAAGAGATATAATTTTAAAGGATTTAGAAGTCTTTTTCAGGGTGGCACTATTATCTACTCTTCTTCTTTGCAAACATATTAGGTTAATAAACTTCCATTTTAAAATACTGATCATTCCAAAAATAAGCCTTAAGTGAAATAAACTCTGCCTTATGTTTTGAACTTTATAACACTTCTATCAACTATTAATCTACAAGACTTTAAAAAGAAAAATGACTATCTCCACTTAGTTTGGACCATTAGGCTGAAATTCAGTTTTAGAAAGTATACTTACAAATAGATTGTGTTCTTTGAGAATAAGTCACACAAAACACTGATTCCTTTCTAAAATGGGCTTTAAGTGAGCCTAAAAAAGCCGAATCAGCTGATAGACTTTTTTATTTAACTAGATTACTTGGACTGAACAAATAATCTGATTGTCCTTTTAAGAAACCTTAAGAAAGGTTAAGGGATTGTCTAGGATTTCATCCAAACTCAATTCCCACAACTATAAATGAACAAAAATTCGTTCATAACTATGGATCTAATCTAAAACTATAATGGACTTTAAGGCTCATTTATATTCATTTCTTGAACTCTTATTTTGCACCAGATCCCATGCTATGCACTTTATGTGTGTGAGCTCATTTGACTCTCACAACAACCCTGGGGTGGACATTAAATGCTCCTTTAATTTACAGAGTAGGAAAGAGGCCAGAATTCAAAAACTGCCTCTATAGAAACATAATTACTTACTGACAATTTGTGTTGAAGACTGGAGATGTAAACTTTGAAATAATGTATAAAGAATTTGTAGTTGAAAGCAGATAAATATGTGTAAATGTGAAGGAGAGGATCATAGATAGAGACAGCAGATAGCAACTGTAAACTAAGTTTTTGTTTTTGTTTTGTTTTATTTTGTGTTTTGGTGCTAAGATTCAATATGACAGGGCAAAAAGAATCTCTCTTTTTTTCTTTCTTTATTTTTTTCCCAAGCCCAAGTCAGAAAGGCATGGATCCCTTCTTTTGGAGGCAAAAAAAAGAAGAGTATTATCACAGCAAAATGATAACATCTTCAAGGAAGGTAGTCAACAGTGTTAAAGAAGGTATTGAGGTCAGGATTTCATATAATTGGTGTGCATTTTAGAGTTAGGAAGCACCTTAAAAACCAACTAAGATAGCTACAGCATGTTCAGATAAGAAATAGAAACACAGAAAATAGATTAATTAACTATATTCTGTTTTAATCATTCACTGAGCATTTACCAAACCCCTACTATATTCCAAGAACTTGGTTAGCTGTTTTCTATATAAAGACAGTTGTCCTATTCTTAAGAAACTCAGTGTTTAGAATGGGAGATAAATGGGTAATTATGACACAATATCATAGATATTTTGAAAGAAGTATGTTCAATGATCAGAGTAAGATGGTGGGTTAATGCTACTTTGGTCAAAGTTAGTTGGGAAAAATCAAGAATTGTTTTTCAGAGAGTGTGATTTCAACTGTGACTTAAGGCTAAGTGGGAGAGACAGGCAACAGAATGAAGGGATGAAGTATATGCCCAGCATGGGACATGAAATAACTCAGCTTCTGTGAAAGGCCATATATCATTTTGCTGGGATGACATTATCAAAAGCTCTTTTTCACTTTCCCAGGATTCTTTGACTGTCTTTTTTATGTTCACCTTCATTAGTTTCATGTAGACATATGTGCATAATGGCGTTTCGGTCAATGGTGGACCACTTATATGGCATATATATGACAGTGGTCCCACAAGATTATAATACCATATTTTTACTCTACCTTTTCTTTTTAGATACACAAATACTTACCATTGTGTTACAACTGTCTACAGTTTTCAGTACATTAACATGCTGTACAGGTGTGTCCTAGGAGCAATAGGCTATACCATATAGCAGAGGTATGTAGTAGATGTACCATTTAGGTTTGTGTAAATATACCTTATAATGTTTGCACTATGATGAAATCACCTAAAGATGCATTTCTCAGAATATATCCCCATCATTAAGCCATTCATGACTGTGCTAATAAAAAATGTCAGGAAAAAAGTACAGCATTTAATATAAAATCATCTCTGCCATCTTTAGATTTTTAGCACATAATTGGAGGACTTCATTTAGTACTTAGCACATTTTTCTTTTTAATGGTACACACCTTGTGTTACGCCTCTAATTGCAGCTGTAGCTGGTGCATTTTGTCATATAGCATATATGAAATCATATTGATGTACTTGCCTTATGACAGCTAACTGTGATACCATAATAGGCTCTCAACCTATTCAGTTCACAGATCACAAGCTCAACCACCTATAGTAACCAAGCAAGCAAAGTCTCTGAGTGAAGTTGGCAGGATGCAAGTAAATTTGCACTCTTGGTGTGATTGGTGGGCCTGGCGCAAGAGAGAGGGGACTCTGTCTGTGCCTGAAAGGCAAGGGGGTCAGATTTATTGTTGCCATGGAGAAAAGTGAAAACATTTCCAAGTAAAAGCACTTTTATTCTGAAATGTCTTTTGTATACTCTAACTGATCAGTATAATTTAAGACAAATTTAGGTCGATAACATTAATTGCCTTTCGTCTTTATGTTTTTACATTCAAGTAAGTTATTTACAGAACTTTTATAATATGTAATATTTATCTCCATTTTATATATAATTCTCTTGATATATTTCTTTTGATAATTTTATTTCCCTTTATTTTCTAAAACTGATGTATATTCCTTTCTATGTATTAATTTGTTTTAAAAAAAGAATCAAATGCAAAACATATAGTTCTGATAGTTTTAATATGAGTAGACTGTGGTAAGAAAAAGCAGTTTAAGTCTTCACTGAGGACAATACAGAGTAATATAGAACACTAAGCCTAACTCTATAGACACAACATCTATTAGGAGAGGCATAAAAAAATCATTTTGCAAAAAAGTCAAATGCATGATTTCCAACCGTGGGAGAAAATATCTAACAGAGAAACTGATGGACAATGAAACATTTCCAGTCTTGACAGATATATTTAATGGCATTTTCAAAATTAACAACTTAAGTTTTAGGAATGCCATGTGAGACATTCATCCCATCCTTACTCCCATAAATCTGGTGACAATGGTGTTTTGTAATCAGGTGTACAAAGAGTTAATAGCAACAGTTTAAAAATCTTTAGCTAATGCAGGTAAATTATCCCATATTCCTTAAAATCTGCAGAGTTTGTTCTACTCTAGCTCAGACTATCATCAGGAAAGCACTTAAAATTCATAAAACTTTACCAGAAAAAATTATAATGCAATGATGATCAATGTGCATACTGTTTAGAATAGAGAACTAAACATTTGTGAGTGTATGTATATGGAGGGGGCAGATGTGCAGGCACATTTGTATAAATAAAAAGAAAATATTCAGGGAGACGCGGCGCGCTGGGCAAGCGAATGGACAAGCGGATGGCGGCAGGGCGCTCCTGGGCGGCCGGTGGGGCCAAGCACTGTGTCCAGAGCATGGCGGGCTACCTGCCTCCCTGCGTGGTGGACTGTGGCACCGAGTAAGAGTCGCTGGGCGCCCACCCCAGCTCCTCCGTGGCCCCGCTCCCGGCCCCTGGCGTCCCGCCCTCACCTGGAGGTCGAACTTTGCCTGCTGGGCAGGGTCTCAGCCCCCTGACTATCTGGGCAGGTATACCAAGCTTGGCTACGCAGACAACACTGAGCCATCGTTCATTATGCCTTCATGTGTTGCCCACAGAGAGTCAGCAAAAGTAGTTGATCAAGCCCAGAGAAGAGTGTTGAGGGGAATTGATGATCTTGACTTTTTCATAGGGGATGAAGCTATTGATAAACCTATGTATGCTACAAAGTGGCCAATATGACATGGAATTGTTGAAGACTGGGATCTTATGAAAAGGTTTATGGAGCAAATGGTTTTTAAATACCTTCGAGCTGAACCTGAGGACCTTTATTTTTTAATGACAGAACCTCCATTGAATACACCAGAAAATAGAGAACATCTTGCAGAAATTATGTTTGAATCATTTAATGTACCAGGACTGTACACTGCATTTCAGGCAGTGCTGGCCTTAGTGGCATCTTGGACATCTCAACAAGTCGGTGAACGTACATCTACAGGGATAGTCATGGACAGTGGAGATGGAGTTACCCACGGTATCCCAGTGGCAGAAGGTTATGTAATTGGAAGCTGCATCAGACAAATCCCGATAGCAGGTAGAGATGTTACCTATTTCATTGAACAGCTGCTAAGGGGGCGGGAGGTGGGAATCCCTCCTGAGCAGTCACTGCAAACCGCAAAAGCCATTAAGGAGAAATACTGCTACATTTGCCCTGATGTAGTCAAGGAATTTGCTAAGTATAACATGGATCCCCGGAAGTGGATCAAACAGTATACGGGTATCAATGTGATCAACCAGAAGAAGTTCACTATAGATGTTGGTTAGGAAAGGTTCCTGGGACCTGAAATATTCTTTCACCCAGAGTTTGCCAACCCGGACTTTATATAATCCATCTTGGATGTCGTTGATGAAGTAATACAGAATTGTCCCATCGATGTCCGTCGTCCGCTGTATAAGAATGTGGTTCTTTCAGGAGGCTCGACAATGTTCAGGGATTTTGGACGTCGACTACAGAGAGATTTGAAAAGGGTGATGGATGCCAGGTTAAAACTCAGTGAGGAGCTCAGCGGCAGGAGAACAAAGCCCGAGCTTGTGGAGGTTCAGGTAATAACACCTCGTATGCAGCGCTATGCCGTGTGGTTTGGAGGCTCAATGCTGGCCTCAACTCCATAGTTCTTTTAGGTCTGTCATACCAAGAAGGACTATGAAGAGTATGGTCCCAGTATCTGCCGCCACAACCCTGTCTTTGGAATCATGTCTTAGCGTCTGCCTTGAAATCGTTGTTCAATAGTGTCACATTGGGGGAACAAGTGCCCTTCAGAACCCAGAGAAGACTGCAGTTCCTGTAAATAACGACGTTCAGTGTTGCTTTCTGAGCAGCGTGCTTGTATCGCCCAGTGCATGAGGCAGAGTTTTCAGTAAAAGCCATTTATTCATGTGCTGACTGTCGTAAGCCCACCCCTCCTTCCCTCACACCTTCCCTTCTTACTCTCCCTTTCCCCTATTCCTCTTCACTTGAGCTTCTACTTGACAAATACAATTCTGAAGGAATTCAAATATGACTTTAAAAATTGTTAGAGAAAAAGAATTAGAAAATGGCGCAAAATAGTACCCTCCCGCCCCGCCCAAAGAATGTATGGGTGTAAACCCATTTCCTCCCAGCCTATTTTTGTAAATAAAATGTTATAAACTTAAAATACAAACCAATGTTTGTATTTCCTATCATTTTGTATTTTATGGTATTTGGTACAACTGGCTGATTCGAAGCACGAATAGATATTGATGCCATGGAGTGCTGTAATAAAAAGTTTTTAGTTGTGAGGCATGTTCTGATATGTTTATAGGCAAACAAAACAGCAAACTTTTTGCCAGGTTTGCTAGAAAATGATTACACTTTATGGGAGTTGACATGAAGTTTGAACACTAAACAGTATTATATGAGAATTATTACAGATACTGTATCTTTTAGGTTTTTTGTTTGAACTTTCTGGAACTGTTTTATAGAAGATGATGGTTTGTTGTTGGTGAATGTTGGATGAAATACTACCTTGCACCATTGTCATAAAGGCTGTTAGAATCTTTATAAATAAAAAAAGAAAATATTCAGATGACCAATATAGAAATACATATGCAAAAATAATTAGAATCATCTAATCATAGAATTATTAGAGAATTTTAGATATCACTCAGTCCTGGAGATCAGCAATGACCTAATCTTCCAGTTCAGTGTTTTTTATCAGTCTTCATTCTTTTGATATCTTCATAGTACTTAGTTATGGCATCCTTTGGAAATTACTTTAAATATATTTTTGTCAGATTTTTATATAATTTTTCAAGTGAGAATGTCATTAAGAAATTTATCTTATTATCTCCAACAGAATCACAGGGGGAAAAGTTTCTCTCTATAATAAATCTGATACAACCAAAGAGGGTAATGGTCTTTTTTTCCTGCTTTCAATTGTCTCTTCTTTGCCTTCACTGGTGTATAATCTAGGTCTCTTAAATCAAAATTGAACAAAATGGAATATTACCATTTATTCATGTATTAATATAGTAAATAGGATGTGTTTCCTAACTATATGTATTTCTGCTTTTTTAAAAAAGGTCATTTTGTGTCTATAAACACGAAATGTATATTAAAGAACATTATCAATTTTGGAAAAGCTTTTATCAACAAATTACAAACAAGTAAAACCATGCAGGAAGCAAAATGCCATTCCTTATTTTCTACAGCCATCATCAGTTGTCATTAAAGATCTTTGACTTCACATTCACCTGCTTCATCCCTTATTCTCTCCTTGTTCCTCTGTAGGCTTCTTTTCTGCTTCCCACACCTTGAATTGCTGTATTCCTCAAGATTTGGTCCTCATCCATTTGTCTTCTCTTTCAGCATTTTCTCCGGCAATATTATCTCTTATTAAGATGTCAGTAATCATTTTAAATTATATCTCTTGCCTCAACTTCTCCCCTGAGCTCTAATCCAAACTGCTTCCTCTTAGACATATTTATCTGAATGTTAATTTTTCACCTCTAGGTGGGCAGCAAATTCATTAACCTCTATCCCCAATCTACTCCTTTTACTGATCTCATTTCTGTCTGTGGCATCATAGCAGGCCACTCTGCCTACAGTTTTCAATTGTGTATGAGTAAACATACAGCTCCTCAGTGGAGCCTCTGAAATCCAGCATGAGGTTCTTTGTGTGGCGTTCTGGGCTCCATCCTATCCTCATTCCTTCAACCAGAGCAGCTACACTTTCATTTATTTGATCCATAGGGTTTCTGGATAAGATTTTATTTGTAAATAAAATTAATAGGTAAACAAACAAGCAAACCTAAAGACCACCTAGGTATTTAAAAATTCTCGAAGCCACTCTTAATCATTTATTAGTAAGACACCCCTCCCATTAACAATCAGCCGCTCAATGCTAATAAACCTATATTTACTTCTGTAGGAAAATTTGAACTGTCTTCTAATGGATCCCTGAATATATTAGATCCCTGAAGATGTTTGTGGTCTCTATCAAGCCTTATCTTATCTAAACTGTCTATCCCTAAGCAACATTACCTTATTGTATCTTTCTTGCTCAGAAAGTTCCTGTGATGGTTAATTTTATGTGTCAACTTGATTGGGCCATGGCGTACCCAGACATTTGGTCAAATGTTATTCTGGGTGTGACTATGTGGGTGTTTCTGGATGAGATTAACACTTGAATCAGAAGTCTGAGGAAAGTAGACTGTCCTCCCTAATGTGGGTGGGCCTCAACCAATCAATTGAAAAACTGAATAGATCAAAAAGGCTGAGTGAGGGAATTTTGCCTACCTGACTGGTTGACCTGGGATTTGGTCTCCTCTTGCCCTTAGACTGGAACTCTAACCACCAGTTCTCCTGGTTCTCAGGACTTCAGACTTTGAAACTACACCATCAGCTCTCCTGGGTCTCCTGTGGACTGCTGATCTTGGGACCACCCAGCTTCCATAATCATATGAGGCAATTTTTTATAATAAGTTTCTAAATCTCTTTATGTACACACATATCCTATTGTTCTGGAGAAGCTTGACTAATACAGTTCCTTCTCCATAAAGTACCACCATCACCCGACACTTTGCATGTGATAATCTTATTCATTCTTCAAGTGGTAGCACAGGGAAACATTCTCTAGAATCCCAGCTTAGAACTACATAGCTTGTTTTTTGCACTTCTCTATTTCGTATGTTCCATTTTATGCTGAATGATAAATATTGTTGAATATTAATTTTGATTTCTACTACTCTCACTAGGGCCCCGTTTTTGCCTTATTTGTAAATCCATTTTACCTATTGAAAGGTCTAATACAAAATAACTTATAGAAATATGCTTAATAAATAAATGTCTTTTAATTTCTTTATTTTTCAGAAAAAAAAACAACATAAACATAATGAGATGATTTTCCTACTTTTGTTAAAGTTGGTGTCAGAGAAGAAAGGAGAAATCATATTTATTAATTTTCCATTCTTCTTGTTAGAAATACTCTTTGATATTCCCTGTGGTGTACATCTGAATTCTTCACATATGTTTTTAGCAAATTTAGTATGAACTGGCTCAGGCAAGACCCGAAAAAGGGGGATTCCAGCAGGCCATTGGAGTTTTACAATTCAACTTCATAATGACTTATTTATTGACTAAGTTTTCATTGGAAACTAACTATAGATTTAGTCACCAAAAGATCTTTCCTGCAGAGTTTCTAATAAGGTCATCAAAATCCATCTGTTGGAGATGCGTGTTTTATCTCAACAATATGTGTTGAGTTGATTCTATCAAAAATTACACTTCAGTCTCTTCTCATACTGCAGAAATAAGATCTTATCACAAGGCTTACTACAAATATGTATACACATATAAAACATATATACATATAAATATATATACATATCTTTCCTCAAGTGTATATATATAATATATACACACTATATTTACTAAAGTATCTCCACAACTGAAGTGTCTGTTTTAGCTACTCTTTTCAAAGTAATTTATATACACTTATGATGAACTCTGTTTTCTAATGTCAATACCAAACGCACTTCCCCTAAGTGATGTACTGTTCTCACAATGAAGATATGAAGTTGATAGATGGACCATTGGTTGCCACTGCAGGTTGATAATCAGTACGATCAGGGCAGCTTTTGCAAATACACATTCTATAGCTCTAAACCCTGGTGTGCCATATCAGTATTTCCAGGGGATGTGATTTAAGGTTATTAGTTGATACTATATTAATGGTGTCATCAGTTAATACTTTTTTCATAAATCCATACTTCATTAGTAAGAATTTATTCTCCTAAAATATTTATTTTTCCTAATATATATTTCCTAAATAAATTCCTAAGGATTTATTTCTTACAATGTGAAAATTTAAGATAATGAAATTGCAGAATGAAAACTGGATATACTATGAATATTACTTGCATAAACAACTATTTTGTTCATTTGTTTATATAGCAAATATTTATTATTATTTCTAAATACCAGATACTAAGCTTGGCATAGGGAACACAAAGAAAGACAATTTAGTCCTGTAATTATTTTTTGTGGCCTTAGAAGCTTTCAAATTAGCAAATTTGTATTCATCTTTTTAACTTTGTGTCCATGATCTGGTTTTCTATTTATATGTTACTAATTTCTTCAGTATGTCTTATGGTAGCCATATCAAATGCCTAAACTTTTTCTTTGGAAGGAGATGAAGTATAATAAAATGGTTTAAAGGATTATAGATTGCAAAATAAAATACTTAGCATATAAATTTCTGTATTTAATTGTTAATTCATTATTTGCACTGTTCAAGCAGACGGTGTGGTAATTTGTCTATAAAAAATATGTTGATCAATTTTGTGAAAAAGCCTGGCATACAATTTGTTCAAATTTTATGACACTATAAACTGATTTAGGATAAAAAAATTAGTTGAGAAATAAATGTGATAAGCATGAACAGCTCTGACTGGCAAAGACCATATCACATTAAGAATAGTAAAAGTAGGAATAGTATCAACATTGCTGAAGAGCCCTGCATGAGAGTAGACTTTGAAAAAATTGTTAATAAAAGCCCATAGTAATTTCCATTCTTGCTTGGACTTAGAAGAGCAAAAATGGTCTATTTCCATGTGATTGGAGGTGACAGTATAATATTAACTAAGAAAAACTCCAGCACTTCATTTGTGTTTCTTTTGTGTTCTTTGTTCTGAGGAAAGTAAAATAAACTTTTTATCTGTGACCATTAAAAAAGACTACTGGAATTGATAAATAAGTTCAACAAAGTCTCAGGTTACAAAATCAATGTATGCAAATCAGTAGCATTCATATATGCCAACAAGAGTCAAACTGAGAACCAAATCAAAGACTCAATACCTTTCCCAATAGCAACAAAAAAAATAAAATACCTAGGAATGTATTTAACCAAGGAGGTGAAAGACCTCTACAGGGAAAACTATGAAACACTAAAGAAGGAAATAGCAGAGGACATAAACACATGGAATATTATACCATGCTCTTGGATCAGCAGAATCGACAATGTTAAAATGTCTATACTACCCAAAGTGATTTACAGATTCAATGCAATTCCTATTAAAATGCCAACATCATTTTTTGCAGATCTAGAAAAAATAATTCTATGCTTCATATGGAACTGGAAAAGACCCCGTATAGCAAAAGCAACCTTAAGCAAAAAGAACAAATTGGGAGGCATCAATTGACCAGACTTCAAGCTGTACTACAAGGCTATAGTAACCAAAGCAGCATGGTACTGGCACAAGAACAGAGACATAGACCAATGGATCAGAAGACATATCCCAGATATAAAACTATCCTCATGTTGCCATCTGATCTTTGACAATGCAGACAAAAACATACACTGGGGAAAAGAATTCCTATTCAATAAATGGTGCTGGGAAAATTGGATAGCCACATGTAGAAGACTGAAGCTAGATCCATACCTCTCACCTCTCACAAAAATCAACTCACAATGGATAGTAGACTTAAACCTAAGTCATGAAACCATAAGAATTCTAGAAGAAAACATTGGAAAAACTCTTATACACATTGGTTTAGGCAAAGAATTTATGAAGAGGACCCCAAAAACAATCATAACATCAACAAAAATAAATAAATGGGACCTTGTCAAATTAAAAAGCTTCTGCAGAGCCCAAGAAACCATCACTGGAGTGAATAGACAACCTACAGAATGGGAGAGAATATTTGCATGCTATACATCTGATAAAGGGCTGATAACTAGAATCTGTATAGAACTCGGGAAAATCAGCAAGAAAAAATAAAACAACTCCATTAAAAAGTAGGCAAAGGACATGAACAGAAATTTTCAAAAGATGATAGACTAATAACCAAGAAACATATGAAAAAATTTTCAACATCTCTAATCATCAAGGAAATGCAAATCAAAACCTCAATGGGATATCACTTAACTCCAGTGAGAATGGCTTTTATCAAAAATCCCAAAACAACAAATGTTGGCATGGATGCGGAGAGATAGGAAAACTCATATACTGCTGGTGGGACTACAAACTAGTACAACCTTTATGGAACATAATATGGAGATACCTCAAAGAACTAAAAGTAGAACTACCATTTGATCCAGCAATCCCACTACTGGGCCTCTATCTACACAAAGGAAAAAAAGACATTCTGTTAAAAAACATCTGTACTTGAATGTTTATAGCAGCACAATTCACAGTTGTGAAGATGTGGAAACAACCCAAGTGCCCATCAATAAACAAGTGATTTAATCAAATGTGGTATGTGTATACAATGGAGTACTACTCAGCTACAAAAAACAATGGTGAACTAACACCTCTTGTATTATCCTGGATGGAGCTGGAGCCCATTCTTCCAAGTGAAGTATCACAAGAATGGATAAACAAGCACCACTAATACTCACCATCAAATTGGTACTGATTTATCAACACTTATGTGCACATATGGAAGTACCATTCATCGGGTGTCAGGTAGGTGGGAGCAGGGAGGAGGGGATGGGTATATTAACACCTAATGGGTGCAGTGTGCACTGTCTGGGGGAGGGGCACACTTGTAGCTCTGACCCAGGTGGTGCAAAGGCAATATATGTAACCTAAATGTTTGTACCCCCATAATATTCTGAAATAAAAAAATAAAATAAAATAAAAAATTTTAAAAAACTTCCAAAAATGAAAATAAAAATAAATTAAAAATAGAATTACAAAAAAAAAAAAAAGAAAAAAACACTGGGTAATGATCAGGATCCAAAATATTCTAGACAGAATAGAATAGTAGGTGAAAAAATTGGCAAATAAGAAAAAATTAAGGCATTTATCTAGTCTTTCCTAAATGAAGTATATCATTGGGGAACCAGGTAGTAGTTGAGGGGAAGTGTCTTTTTATAGTAATATCACAACCAATAATTTTTTTTTCAAAATATTATGGGGTACAAATATTTTTAGTTATGCTTGAGTCAGGGTTATAAGTGTGACCATCACCCAGATAGTGTTTATTGTAACTGTGAGGTAGGTTTTCACCCACCTCCTCCTCCTCTCTCCCCTCTGCTTGATTTCTGCTGAGTTTTACTTCCCTCTGTGCACATGTGTGCTCATTAGTAGTTAGTTTCAATTTAAAGGCAAGTATATGTGGTGTTTATTTTTCCATTCTTTAGATACTTCACTTAGGATAATGGTCTTCAGTTCCATGCAAATTGTTGCAAAAGACCTTAATTCATCCTTCTTCATGGCTGTGTAGTATTCCATAGTATACATGTACCATATTTTGTTAATCCAGCCATGAACTGATGGACACTTGGGTTGATTCCACATCTTTGCAATTGTGAATTGTGCTGCTATAAACATTTGAGTGCAGGTATCTTTTTGATAGAAAGACTTCTTTTCCTTTGGGTAAATCCCAGTAGTGGGACTACTGGATCAAATGGTAGGTGTACTTTTAGTTCTTTGAGGAACCTCCACACTATTTTCCACTGAGGTTGTACTAATTTGCAGTCCCACCAACAGTATAAGCGTTCCTTTCTCTCTGCGTTCACTCCAGCATCTATTGTTTTTGGACTTTTTGATAAAAGCCATTCTAACTGTGGTAAGGTGATATCTCATTGTGGTTTTAATTTGCATTTCCCTGATGATTAGAGTCATTGAGCCTTTTTTCACATGTTTATTGGCCATTTGTCTATCATCTTTTGAAAAGCTTCTGTTCATGTCTTTTGCCCGCTTTTTAATTTTTTTTTCTTTTTTTCTTGCTGATTTGCTTGAGTTCTTTGTAGATCCTGGTTATTGGCCCTTTATCAGATATATAGCTTGCGAATATTTTCTCCCAGTCTGTAGGATGTCTATTTGTTCTGTTGATTATTTCCTTTGCTGTGCAGAAGCTTTTAATTTAATCAAGTCCCATTTATTTATTTTTTTGTTGTTGTTGTGATTTTCATTGTGATCTTCTTCATAAATTCTTTGCCTAGGCCAAAATCTAGAAGAGTTTTTCCAACATTTTATTATAGAATTCTTTGAAATTAATTTTAAAAATCACCTGTGAGAGTTGGTTTGTGGCTGGTTTGCACAGATTGCTCCACTGGTTATTTGTGCCAGGCTTCCAGTCTTATTGATCAGGCATCTGTTTTGATCGATCAGTGCCTCTTTCCTCCCTACTGTTGAGCATTTTGACTGTCTGCTCTGTGGGAAAGTAGAAATGAGGATTGTGAATTATTATAAAATTATAGGTTGTCTCTGAAATTAATATACCGCTTTTATTTCAAGAGCTCTAAAATATTGGGCACATACAATAAATATAGTAGCAGAGCAAATAGAAATATCCTGAGTATTTTCTTGTATTCAAGTTTGATACAGTTTGATAAAATGTCTAAAAATGGCATGTGATTTCAGACTCTATATAGTGTTTGGAAAAAGGGAGGTTGAAGTTCAAATCATATTTTTGGGCATATTTTTCCCAGCTAAATCTGGAGTATTTGTTTACAAGTGTCTTCTACTGGTGGGATGCTGGAGGGGATCAAAGCTGGGATATATGAATATTAGGTAGGGAAAGAGAAGGATTTCTACCTCTCCTTCCCTGGGAATAAGAAGATTTAGCAGAAATACAACAGAAGTGTGTAAAATAAAATCTTTCCCAGAGAAGTAGATGTAAGAACGTAATGAGTGTGTGAAAGTGAGTTCTTAGATAGAATTCAAAGGGGACACTATGTGAACATTAATTGGAAATATTAAGAAGAAAATTAATATTGTGTTGTGTTATGAACTATATAATTTCTTGGCTGTCTTTCAGAGCTGAGATTATTTCATTCTCTTACTGGTTCAAGCAGTGATTCTCAACCAGAGGTAATCCCTACACCCCCTTTGGGAATTTGGCAATGTCAAGATTCATTTTTGTTTGTCATGACGTGGGTGGTTCTATGGGCACTTTGAGGGTAGCGATCAGGGATGCTGTGCACAGGATAGCCCCCCACTACAAAGAATTATCCAGACCAAAATGTCAATAGTACCAAGGTAGGGAAATGCTGGGCTAAATTAATAGAAGGAAAGTATAAATTCGCATGTAGTAAGGTATAACCTTTTCCATATTTATGAACTGCTTAAGCCTGAGAAATGTCTGTATTGGCAAAAAAGATGCCCTCTCAACTTACTGTTTTTGTAATGCAGTGTTTTACATTTTCCACACTTTCTAAGACAAACCAATTTGTATTCAAGTTCTGGTGTTCACTTTGTATCGGTTTTCCTCTTTTATGCCTTATTTGGTATGTAATCCTCTTACTTCTTGGCTTTCCTGTTTTGTAATTTAGTTGAAGTTCCATTTTTACCACAGAATTAGGGTTTTTCTATTTTCCCTTTTATGGTGATACCGATACCTTGCTTTCCCAAAAATTGCTGGCCAAATACCAATTTAGTAGTTATAGTTGACCTTTCAGAATTTACCCTGCAGTCTCTGTTCTGAAATATTGGGCAAGTTTCTTACATGCTTGAGGTATGTAATCTTCAGCTATGGCAAAATCTCAAGTGACAGAAAAAAAAGGAAAAACCAATGCTTATGCAGTACATACACTGTTACCATTTTTTTTAATTATGAAAATTTGGGTGTTCTTGAATAAAGAGGGATACTGATACAGAGATTCAACATTGCTGTCTATTACCCTTTTTCTTCCTTTGTGATAGCATTCTGCTGTTAAGTAGTAATAGTAAACATCAATTTAATTTAACAAATGCACATAGAGCTTTTTATGTGACAGATATTCTAGGCAATTTTAAAACACTGACATATTTGATCTTTATAACAATACATGAAATATAAGTATTATTATTATTTAATTTACAAATGAAGAAAAAAAGTCAGAGACATTAAACAACTTGTCCAAATCCATTCATCTGATAAGTTGCAGGGATTAATTCAAACCTAGGAAGTCTGGCTCCAGAATCCATACTTTAAACAGTAAGCTATTCTGTCCCTCCAAATTTCATATAACATACCCCATACTTACATATGTGTGTATTAATATATTGTATGTATGTATTAATATAATGTATTTAATAAATATATTTGTATAACTTTTTGTACATAAAATACCTAGAACTAAACTGAAGCAAAGAATGAACTAAAGAAAATCATGCGTTTTGGACTTAGACTTGAGAGCTATATTTTTGAACTAATTCCCTAAATATTTCTTCCATTAGAAATCCTACTTAATCATTTCCACTTAAATGGGTCTTTAAAAGCATGGTTATTTGGAGAAAAAGGGTTCTTAATTCTTCCTATAAGCCATGTCTTAAAAAGTTCCACTTGAAGATTAAATCAGAGAGTAGAATGAACTGCTTAAGTTACTGATACCTGCCATCAACTAAATCTCAGCATAGCATACCCTAAATCTTCTAAGGCTCAGCTGACATTTTCATGCCATTTTTATTTCACCCAGACCAAATTTGAAAGTATTTTAAGAGCAGATGCAATCTAGCCATATTCTTTTTTTTTTTTTTTTCAAAAAATACCATAGAATTGGAACAGCAATTCACATACCCTCTCTCAAAGTGTTTAAAACTTAAAGATAGTTCACCATCTAAATCACTGGGCAGTTTTTTACCAGTTTTTATTGCAGTCCTATTCCTTTAAACTTCTTTGCTGGATGTTCATTCTGTTCATATTCTTAGAGCCTTATCATTTTGACTGCTCCTTGCTAATGCTCTCCAGCTTAAAAAATATGGTTTGAAGGAAATTGGCTCTGGCTCTGAGCATAATAGCACAAATGGCAAGTCTCCAGGTTACCTAAGGTGACACGCACAGAGAATATTTGCATGTTTAATCTTACATGGTAAGCAACAGGGGTACCTGTCATTGCTAGAACATGGCTCAGAATTCTGGCAAAAGGATTACCCATTCTGAAGTGTTTGTGATATTGAATTGCAAATCTTGACCTGATAAATGGTTGAATGATCATTTTAAGAAATAGAAGAGGTTCAGTTTAAATTGTGGAAATACTCAAAATATTCACTTGTACTTATTTTAAGCAAAATTGTTCCCTTTGGTGTCATTAACTATGTTTTAATTTCTCTTTTCCTCATACTTCTACCTCCCCCCAGAAATGCATACATTCCCTATATTTACATGCAATACTATGCTATAACATATACTATGCTAGAAAAATAGTTTCCAAAATCTAGTGATAAGAACAGTAAATAGGAAATTGTATGAAGTCTACATGATTATCAAAATTATATTTATGAATGACCTCATAATTAAAATGTTAGAGTTCACTGTAAGTATTCTGACTGCTAATATTCCCTATGGTAAAGTCCACAAACTTCAGAAGATGAAAATTTTTTAAAAACTTGTAAAGAGTAAACCTTTAAAATCTCCTGTTTCCTAAGATCAAGGCTTCTCTACCACTTATAGAACCACTACAGGTTTTTCCATTTCCAACATCAGTAGAAACAAGACAGCCATACCAAAAGAAACTGATTTCACAGTTATTGTTTTTCTCTGATTTGATTTACCTCATGGTTTTCATACCTATAATTTCAAGAACTACAAGATTTAAAAATTGCAGGCACACATAAGAAAAGTAACATTGAACATCAGTAAATGACAGTTTTGTGTTCATACATTTTTTCCATATCACTGGCTACCTGCTATGTTGCAGCCAATTGCAGAATTTTTAATATAGTTATAAGTCAATCATAGCTGTTGGACTTAGAAATGAAAACACCATGTCAGGAAACTTTCTAAACTTTCAAGAAAAATTAATATGAGTAAGAAAATCTTATGTCTATGTCATTGATGATTTCTAGGCTAAATAGCTATTTATAATGTATTTTGAAAGGGAAGTTACTACACTTAACAAAAACTTTTGAATTTTTCTTCCTTTTAGTTTATAATAAAATTCTGTTAGTTTATTTAGATAACTAAAAGAATGAGAGGGTATAGCAAATATCTCAAAACTCCTTCATATAGTTGCTTCACTTCCTTCTACAGTTTTTCTTTATAGTCTTTTCCCCCTAGATCTGAAATTCAGAGCATGGAACTAGAAGGGAATCCACTGTAGTCTTAGCATAGGAACCCCACAGGACCTGCTGAAACCCTGAGGTAATATTGAGAAATGAATCACTGTGAACTTATTTCAGTCTGAATACCAGATGTCTTTATTCTGCATGTTTATATAAGTCTTACCTTAAGAGGCAAAGAAATTGGGATTGTGTGGGTTGGGCCTCTGGAAGAGAGACTAAATGGAGCCTATTCAAAATCCTCAGGTCTGATTTGTACTTGAAGCATATGACAGAGGGAAAAATCAGATATTGTGGAGGGAGTAGGACTGGAAATTAATGGTTATAACCATGAGAACTATTTATCTTGATATTTCAGTGTTTAAATTTAATAGCAATAAATAAAGTACAAACATAAAAAAAACTGTGCTTTTTTTATTGATTTGAGTACCAATCAGGGAAAATAAAATGCCTGTGAGTTTAAAATGAAAGTGGATTTGGTTTTGCTGATCACTGCTGGTAGTAAGCAGCTGGCTAGATGTCTCAAATCTCACTTTCAAAAATCCTATTTTCTATTGGTGATGATAAATTTGGCCCTTGCTTATACTTATCAGTGGGTGTTCAGTTGTTACAGCAGACTGGAAGTGATTCAGTTCATTTCTTGGATATTTTCAAAAGCCGGGAAGGATTTCACACTCTGTGGAGTGCTGCTTTACCAAAAGTAAAGAATATTGCAGCTTATGGGAGTGATAATTAAAGCCAATAATAACCTCGAAGTCTCACAAGCCCTGTAGTGTTAGGAGTAATACTTTTTTTTTTTTAAACCATTGTATACTTGCCTAGTTGGGGGTGTTATTGCTGGCCTGAATCAGGCTGAAACTGCAATTCAAATGGAAAATACTGAAATCATATTCCTAACTTGTGTAGAGTAAATAGCAAATAGTGTTGTAGTATAAGATAATGTATTATCTAGGAAAAATAATTAAAAGCTATTTCAAGGTATGCTGTACCTTCTTGTGTACATGTGAGAAAAAAGGAAAATATTTTTAGTCAAAATATGAAACAAGATAAACTCACAAAGGAAAACGCCTAGTATATTCCAAATATCGTGAAAGTAATATACTATAATCCATGACAAATAGATAGTATCTGACTATAACAGGTATTTACTCTTTATCCCTTACAAATTTGTGAAAGAGCCATGCTTTGTGTTATTAAGAAACAGACCAAATAAGATTCAGAGGAAAAACTAACATAGTCCCAAGAGTAAGTGGTTAGAGACAATAATTATTGTAACGGTTCAGAAAGGTTCGATTACAAAAATAAGAGAATCAAAACCCATCAAGATGTTCACTTTATATGGGCAGCCAATACATTTTTGATGCTCACTTATTCTGTCTCAGATTTCACAGTTTTTAAGGAAGTAATCAATATGTTTTCATAAGAAAGTACTTTATTTGTACATTGTGCTATGGGTTTGAAATTACAGTGTGCAGAAGGTGGGGTAGGGGTTGGGAGGGTGAATTTATGAAACTTTTAGCAAGTTGGATTGTAAAAGTTATCTTGACAATTTCTTTATCTTTAAAAATGCAGTCTTTGAGAGAAACATCCATTAGGATTTATTGAACCTCTACATAAATCCTTTTGTTAAAAACAAACAGCCACTTACCCCAATAATACTATGCTGCCTATTCTCTGAATGAATTAATATTAATGTAGTGGGGTTCACATCCAATATCTTTCCTTATTGATACAAAATAGATGTATTAATATATATCTTCAGGGTACATATGATATTTTGATACATTCATATCATGTATAATGATCACATCAGGGTAATTGGGATATCCATCACCTTAAATATTTATCTTTTCTTTATTCTGGGAACTTTTGAATTATTCTCTTCTAGCTATTTTGAAATACACAGTAGATAATTGTTAATTATAATCACCCTACTTGTTTATTGAATACTAGGTCTTATTTCTTTTAACTGTATTTTTGTACTCATTAATCAACCTCTTTTCATCTACCACAAATGTCTGTTCAACCCTGGAAAGTCACTTAACTTCTTAGCCTCAGTTTTCACATTTGTAAATGGCCATAATAATAATATATAAATCATAGAATTGTTGTATAATAATTATATTATTCAGCATATGTGAAGAGCCCAAAATAAGGCCTAATACATGCTAAGCATTATACCAAATGTTACTTATAATAATTACTGTATTGTAATCAAGTGAGAATTACTCTTAAATAATCCTGCCAATGTATTTATCATGTGATTATGACTCAATATTTCCTCATTTACTTATTAATTTGAGAAGCATTTATTGTATGTTTTTATGTGCCAGTCACTCTTCTAGACAACTGATATAGTAAGATGAATAAATATATAGTTTCATCCTTTATTATTTGGCCTTAGCTTAGGCTGTCATAATACAGACAGCCAACTTAAAGAAGCATAAAGAAGATGGAAGTTTATTTCTCTGTTGTGTAACAATTCTAAGTTAGTAGACAGCTCTGTTCCACATGGTTAATTGGAAACCCATATTCTTTTAATCTTTTTCACCATCCTCAACTACGTTGTCACAGGTAGCTACCACATCTGAGTTATAGCTGTTGGGAGGTAAAAAGAGAGCATGGAAGAAGCATGCCCACTCTCTTAAGGGGCCTTGAGTGAAGTACAAACTTTACATTCCACGTGTGGAAACTTCACAAACATGGCAACTGTACTTGCAAGGTAGACTGGAAATGTAATATAAGTAGGCAGTCAAGTCCCTAGCTATTGCCAAGGATGATGGGGAAAAGAGATTTTGTTTGACAGGTAGTAGTCTCTAAAAAATAGTCTTTTGAAACTCACTGTCTCCTGGAGGAAAATAATAATTGCAATGCAGTGTGAATCTGCTAATATAGTTATATGCAAATAGTTAACTTAAGCAATTCCACAAAAGCCTCCATCACCTAAGTGTCTTGTTAAATCTCAATTTCTAGAAATTTGATCTGTGGTCCAATGGTTGCCTTTGATAAAGTTTTCACCTGTGCATAGTGAAGTTAGAGAAAATAAAGGTGATGTAATAAGCTTTCAAAAATCTAAATTTATTTCATTAAACAATATTTTTAAATTTTGGTTTCACACTTTCCCTGTATTTGCTGTTAGAATATCCTTTCATGAAGTGATGCTCTTAGAAAATAAGTTTTGTTTGATTTTGAATATTTTTAATTTAAAATTTGCCCTCCCCTTTCTACCAACATTCCTCTTCACTCAAAGTACAATTGTATGTTGACCTTCAAACTGTGGGCAGGGAAAATATAATGATTATTGAATATCTGAGGACCACTGGTCTTTTCTGTCTCATTGTGTAAAATATTATATTTTTGACTGATTGGAAATAAATATGAAATGTTTTAACGCAATATTATTAGAGGATAATTTCCAGAAAATGTAAATCATGGTTCCCATAGAAGTATAAAGTAAGCACTTGTCAACAATTTCATTTAACTCATTTATTAATGAGGAAATCAATAAGATGTTAAAACCAGTTCAAAGGAGAATTCAAAGAACACGTATTTGGATAATCTAGAATGCTGAAATAAATTGATAAATAAATGCAAAATTGTCAATATCCACAAGGCAATGATCAGTTATATCTCTGTAAGACAGTTCAGTAGTAGTAAATTTAACACTTTTGTCACTAGAATAAGAATAGACAGTATAATTCGATAACTAATCACACAAAGGTGATGAAAAAGAAAAAGTGAGGTCCATGAAGACAATAAAGAGTCTGAATAAGAGTGCCTAAAAAATCTTTATTATTTGGGATTGAGTGTCCTGCCTAGGTTTCTGCCTCTTGGCAAATGTACAAATGTGTATTCTCAAAGACGTTATCTCTAGAAGCTCATCCAAAGTCACCAGCTATTTGTCTCCTACAGGAAGACAAAGAATTCCTTAGTTATTCCAACAAAGGAAAACAGAAAATAAGAAATGATTGTGTCTTCTATTTGTGTGGACATGGTGAGAGTAGGGTGAATGTTGACAGGCAGTTCCACCAACTGCAAAAACGTTCACTTGGAAAACATCATGGAGAAACCAACCATATGACAAGTTAAATCAGACCATCAATAAAGGTTATGGAAAAGATAAGCAAAATCTTTGAATAATCTAAGTTTATCTTCTTAGTATACTGCTTTTTAAACTTTTTAATCTCAGATCTCTTAATTCTCTTAAAAATTATTGAGAAAACTGAGGAACTTTTTTGAATGTCAGTGATATCAATAAAATTTGTCATATTGTGTATAAAAATGGGTGCAGGGAGGAAAAATAATTTTCTCTCTACCCTTTCTTAGTTCATAGCTAGAACTTTCCACGACAAACAACACATTGATAAGAGAAAAACATACATAATTTTAATACCATGTATACCTCGTGCATCATGGGAGATACCCAGAGAAATGAGTAAATCTCAGAGAGATGTCTTTGGTTTTAGGTTTAAATATCATCAACCACTGAAACAAACAAAGAAGGGTGTGGACAAGGCCAGTTTAGGGAGATGTCCAGGAAAGTCAGGATAAAATGGGTAAGGTTTGTCACGCAGATTTAAGTCAGTGCCTTCTCCATTGATAAGTCCCTAGTGATTTAGACTCACCCTTCTCTTCCTGGAATAGAGATTTTGTTTAGATGTAATTTTCCTTATGTTTTCAGAGCTTCTCCTGTATCTGCAGTTTCTCAAAATAATCACCTCAAAATAGTCTCTATACTAAAGAGGCATATTTAGAAGTGGCATATTCTGGTCTCTTCAGTGGGGAAATATTTAAAGTAATTTATGTATTAATTCATTTAAAAATAACAGTAGTAAATCTATTACACATTATAATAACATAGTTTTATGCGAATAAAATAAATAACATATTTTTATGATAATATTTTTTAAAACAAAAATTTAGTAACAGAGTGACGTTGTTTTTATTTTTTGTAAATTTCTTTTTAATGTCTGCCTTAATAAAAGACAATTGGATTCTCATATATGATTCTGCATTGTTGTTTGGGTTGGAGAATATGAAGAAAATCTTTACCACACACTGTTATTCAGTTACCAAAATGAGGATCACTGGAACCCTGAAAATGTCTTGGGACCTTCCCTGCTGGGGTTATTGGACCTCAGTTTTAGAACTGTTGCCCTGGTCCATTTATGCTCACACTCTCCTAGACAACATCAGCTTCTGTCTTCACCTTCATCTAAAGATCATTTAATCTAAATCCTAATTCTAAATCTAAATATCTAAATTCTCATTTTATTGAGAAACCATACCATGATTCCTACCAGCCTACGGCTGTGCATATATACTCTTTGTCTCTTCCTTTTCCTTTGGTTGAAATATCTTTGCTCCTAGACAATGACAATTTGCTTAGGCCCTTGTTCTCATATCTGCTAACCACCCACGACACTTTTTTAAGCAATTCTCCTCTTTATGTTCAAAATCCTTACATATTTCCTCTAGTACAACATTCCCATAATTATGCTTTTGATCTTCTAATATTTAAAATAAAATAAATTTATCACGAGTCCACATTACTGTCCAGTTACTGTTCTTGTTCTCTGTTACCCTCTATGGTAAAAGTAGAACTTTTCACCATCTCAGATTTCTTTCCTGTTCTTACATGAAACCTCTCCAATAAATCATTTTTCTCCCACCTATCCACAAAACTGCTACTGTCATGGTCAACAGTGACCTCCACTTTCCTAAATTCAATATTGATTCTAAACAGTTTTCTTACTTGACTTAGCAACAGCATTTGATAGTTGGCCTCTTGCAACTCCTTCAATAATTTTTTCTTTCATTTAGCTTCCAGGACATCACTCCCTCCTGGTTTTCATCTTCTTCACTTGCCTCTTATTCCTAATCTCTTTGTTGATTCTTATAATATCTCCTACTTATGATATATTGTGAGTGCCTCAAAGCTCAGTGTTCAAAATTCTTCCATTTTTAATTTATATTCATGCCCTTGGTGGGGTTAAATTTTATCTCTTCTGAACATCATAATCAGATATCCAAATGAATAATCCACAGATCCATTTGGATGCCTAATACATATCTAAAAATTCAGCATATCAAAAACCATACTAAGGATGTACCCTTCTTCCTCTTAATTTATTCTTTCTAGTTTTTCCCACTTCAATAAATGCTACTCCATCTTCCAGTTGTTCAAGACAAAAACTTTAGTTTCCTCCTTGGTCTTTCCCTTTTTAACAAACTCCATATCCAATCACTTAGCAAACTCCCCTTCTTGCTCCTTCTCCAAAGCTACTATTCTGGTCTAGAGTACCATCAAATGCCCTTAATAATCTCATTGGATTATTTTAATAGCATCCTAACTTTTCTTCTAACTTATTTACTAGTCCCCCCACAGTTTAATCTTAATACAGTAAATATGAAACTAAGACATGTTATTTCTTGCTGTAAAATCTTCTTATATTTTCTATCCCATGGAGATTAAAAGCCAAAGCCCCATGAAAACCTTACAAATTCTTCCCCTTCTTAAACTTTCTGCCTCATTTCACATGACTATCATCCTGCCTTCCTCTGCTCCATCCACACTGGCTCCTTGCTGTTCTCAAACACACCAGCTATGTTGCCAACTGCCTGTATGCCTTACCCTCAGATATCCAAATGAGTGCCTGCATTGCCCTTTTAAGGTCTTTGTTCAAAGGACATCTCCTTATTGATACCTTCCCTGACCTTTCTATCAAAAATTATAACCCCTTCCACAGCTATTCCACCTCACTGAGTTAGTTTTCTCCCTATCACTTATTAGCGAATATCACATATGTCTGTTTTTTTACTGCTGTACCTTCAATCTAGCACATGATCAGAAGTCAATAAATATTTACAGGAAAAGTGAGTCATCTAACATGTCTGCTCCCTTCTTACTAACCAGGGCTGTATTGATATAAACCCATTTACTTTTGAGAGAGAAATTCATTGAGAACACCCACAACCATGGCTAAGACTTAATAACGTCATTGTTTCTGCACAATTCTAATATAATTGCATTCTGACCTAGGCAAGAGCTCAAAAAAATCCTTCCTGAAAATATTGCTCAGTGAATTCTAGTCCAACCAGAAAAGAGTCAAAATGAATAATATAAATAAGACAAACCCTAATTATAGAAAGACTAGATGCTATAAGAATATATATTTTATAATTGATTGGGAATAATTCATATAATTAGGGATAATTCATATAATAATTCATAAAATTGAAGACAAATAGGAAAAGAAATTTAGAAATATAATATAACTAAAGTAAAACAGTATGAGTATAAAATAATCTTAGGCTATATTTTTTGACTATGTCAATAAATACTAGGAAGAAGGGGAATGTTATTAAAATATATATTAGGAAAACAAGGGAAATAATTTGTTATGGTAAATACAGAAGATCAAACTTACTCTTTGCTTTTTACATTTCATAATTAAAAAATTTTTGTTGAGGTATGTATTTTATAAGCTTAAAGGAAACATTTTATATACTATTAAATAAGTTTAAAAGATACATGTAAACTGTATACTAACTAGATAATGAGATAAAAAAATAAATAAATAGTATCAAATCATAAAGATACCAGGAATATATACAAACATCTAATGTAAAAAGAATAAGTGGAAATGGTTTAATTTCCCTCAGATTATATAAAAAGAAAACTCCAATCATATGCCACTTACAAAGGAAACACCTGTCTATATGATTTAGTAAGGTTACAAATAAGAATCTACAATATGACTTGTCAGAGAAGCGAAAAACACAGCAAAATAAAAATTCAATAATGGCTAAACTATCAGCCTATGTATTAGATTCCTAGAGATGCTATAAAAAATTATCACAAACTTAGAACAACAGAAATTTATCATCTCACAGTTTTGGAGTCCAGAAGTCCAAATCAAAGAGTCAACAGGGTCATATTTCCTTGAAAGTTACTAGGAGAGTGTGTGTTCTAGACATTGCTCG
The DNA here is from genome assembly GCA_023783475.1 of Daubentonia madagascariensis. Taxonomy (NCBI): domain Eukaryota; kingdom Metazoa; phylum Chordata; class Mammalia; order Primates; family Daubentoniidae; genus Daubentonia; species Daubentonia madagascariensis. The sequence goes on along the minus strand of JAKFHU010000600.1, from coordinate 43,097,730 downwards.
TAGCTTCTGGTATCTTCAGGCATCGCTTGGCTTACAGATGGCTGTTTTCTCTCATGTCTCTTTGCATGACATTCTTCCCACATATGTATGTCTGTGTCCAAATTTCCCCTTTTTATAAGTATACCTGTCATACTGGATTAGGGCCCCACCTTATTCCAGTATGATCTCATCTTAACTAATTATGTTGCAATGACCCTATCTCCAAATACAATAACTTTCTGAGTCAGTGTGGTTAGGACTTTAACATATGAATTTTAGAAGGACACAATTCAACCTATAACATCCTATAAAGTAGAATTCAGGTAAGATATAATATTAAATGATAAAAGTACATTTATATTCATAGCTACAATCCATAATGAAGATGTCAGTGATAATATTTGTATCAAATAATATAACTACAATATAAGTTTTTTAAAAAGATTTTTTCCTACAAAGAAAAATTAAAAGAAATATGAATTCAATGAGAGATTTTTAGCAAACACCTTTCAGTCTATGACAAATTAGGTACTCAAAACAGAGAAAATACACTTAATATAAAATTAAAATTAATTAGTAGATACATAGTGAAACTATGTCATTACAAATGAAATAACTTTATTTTCTTTTCAGGATGTACTGAACATTTTTAAAACATGGATAATATATTAGGTCAAAAGGAAAATAATAATATTACCTATATAATGCCAGTTTGTTGCAAACTCAGTTCAAATAATAGACACTGTGGTATCAACATTATGTTATGTAGAATAAGAAACTATTCATAGTTACAAAAGTTTGATATTTAAAACCTGCCATCAGGAGATTTTAAGAAGTAGGTCAAAGAGCAAATCAAATATGTAATAAGAGATTAGCAAAAGATGAATTCACAAATGAATTCATACCTTAAAACTATGCTACTTTATTAATCATAAAGAAAAAAATGAAATTATCTAAGCATCAAATTCAAGAAGTAAGTAATAAATGTAACTGCAAAAAAAAAAAATGAACCAGAAAATAGGCAATAAATAGAACAAAGATATAAAGTAAAATAGACTAATCTTTGGAAGTATGCTTTGAAAGACAAGGAAATGGCTAAATTTATGGAAACATACACCTACCAAACTTGAGTCAGGAAGAAATAGAAATCCTTATCTGAACAATTAACTAGTAGCAAGATTTAAATTATAATTAAAAAATCCCCCAACAACAACAGAAAAAGTCCAGAATCAGATGGATTCATAGCCGAATTCTACCAGACCTACAAAGAACTGACACTTATAGTACTGAAACTATTCCATAACATCAAGAAGGAGGGAATCCTCCCTAACTCATTCTATGAAGCCAGTATAATCCTGATACCAAATCCAGGAAAGAACACACACACACACACACAAAAAAAGAAAACTATCGACCAATATTGCTCTTGAATATAGATGCAAAACTCCTCATCACAATACTAGCAAACCAAATCCAACAACACATCAAAAAGATAATTCACCATGATCGAGTAAATTTCATCTCAGGGATGCAAGGACAGTTCAACATGCAAATCAATAGATATCATTCACCACATAAACAGAATTAAAAAGAAAAACCTTATGATCATCTTAATAGATGCAGAAAAAATATTCAATAAAATCCAGAACCCCTTTATGATTAAAACCCAAAAAAACTAGGCATAGAAGGAACATACTTCAAAATAATAAGAGCCATATATGACAAACCCACAGGCAACATCATATAGACTGGGAAAAAGTTGAAATCATCCCCCCTAAGAACCAGAACAAGACAGAGATGTCCACTGTCACCACTTCCATTTAACATAGTATTGGAAGTCCTAGCTGAGCAATCAGGCAAGAGAAAGAAATAAAAGGCATACAAATGGGAAAAGAAGAGGTCAAACTATCACTGTTTACTTATGATATGATCTTATATCTAGAAAACTCTAAAGACTCCACCAAAAGACTCCTGGAATTGATAAATAAATTCAGCAAAGTCTCAGGTTACAAAATTAATGTACACAAATCAGTAGCATTTTATGCACTAAAAATAGTCAAGTCACACTGAAAATCAAATCAAGAACTCAATATTATTAACAATAGCTGCAAAGAAAATAAAATAACTATGAATATACTTAATTAAGAAGGTGAAAGATCTCTACAAGAACTACAAAACACTGATGAAAAAAATCATAGATAACAAAAACAAGTGGAAAAACATCCCATGCTCATGAATTGGAAGAATCTTTATTGTTAAAATGCCCATACTGCCCAAAGTGATTCACAAATTCAATAAAATTCCCATCAAAATGTCAATGTCATCTTTCACAGACCAAGAAAAAACAATCCTGAACTTCATATGGAACCAAAAAAGATTCTGTATAGCCAAAGCAATCCTAAGCAAGACGAACAAATCTGGAGGCATCACATTACCTGACTTCCAATTATACTCCAAGGCTATTGTAACCAACACAGCATGGTACCGGTATAAAGGTAGACACATAGACCAATGGAACAGAAAAGAGAACCCAGAAATAAAGCCATACAGCTACAACCAACTGATTTTCAACAAAACAGACTGGGGAAAGAACACTCTATTCAATAAGAGGTGATTGGAAAATTGGATAGCAACACGCAGAAGAACGAAACAGGATCCTTATTTCGCACCATATGCAAAAATTAACTCAAGTTGGATTAAAGACATAAATGTAAGCCCTGAAACCATAAAAATTCTAGAAGAAAATGTAGGAGAAGCTCTTCTGGACATTGGCCTAGGCAAAGGATTTATGACTGAGATCTCAAAAGCAAATACCACCACAACAAAAATAAATAAATGGACTTAAGTAAACTAAAAAGTTTATGCAAAGCAAAGGAAATAATTATCAGAGTAAAGGGACAACCTATAGAATGGGGGTAAATATTTGCAAACTATATATCCAACAAAGGACTGATATACAGAATCTACAAAGAACTCAAACAAATCAGCAGGAAAAAAACAAATAATCACATCAAGAAGTGGATGAAAGACATAAGCAGATTTTTTTTCAAAAGATAGGCAAATGGACAATAAATATATGAAAATATGTTCAACATCACTAATCATCATGAAAATGCAAATTAAAACCACAATGAGATACCACCTTATCCCTGTCAGAACAGCCATTATTAAAAAGTAAAAAAATAATAGATATTGGCTAGGATGCAGTGAAAAGGGAATGCTTATTCACTGTTGGTGGAAATGTAAACTAGTACAAACTCTATGGAAAACAGCATGGAGATTCCTCAAAGAACTAAATGTACACCCATCATTTGATCCAGCAATACCACCAAAGGAGTTATTTTACAAAAAAGACACCTGCACCTGAATGTTTATTACAGCACAATTCACAATTGCAAAGATAAGGAGTCAACTTAAGTGCCCATTAACTGATGGGTGTATTAAAAAAATGTGGCATAGATATAAACTATAAAAAGGATTTAAATATGTCTTTTGAAGCAACTTGGATAGAACTGGAGACCATTATCCTAAGTGAAGTATCTCAGAAATGGAAAAACAAATACCACATTTTCTCACTTATAAGTGGGAGCTAAACAATGGGTATATATAGTCATAAAGTGGTGTAATGGACATTGAAAACTAAGAAGATGGGAGGGCAGCAAAGGTGCAAGGGATAAAAATCTACCTATCGGGTACAATGTACACTATCCTAGTGACAGGTACACTAAAAGCCCTAACTTCAGCATATACTATTCATCCATGTAACCAAAAACACTTGTACCCCTTAAATCTATTGAAATAATAAAAAAAGAAACACAGGTAAAGTAAATGTGCAAATGCATGCTTTTCTGGAATATAGAAATAACCAAAATAGATTCTAAAAGTATTCAAATTGAAGGGACTAATAATCTTGAGGAAATTACAAAATATCATGAATGCAAATGATTCTTCAGGTGAGTTCTTTCACTCTTTGGAGCATGATTATTATGCTATAATGTTTTTCAGAGAATGAAGAATATATGGAAAGACACACAGAAATCTTTTTACTTAATCTTTGCACAGAGTTTGAAAAAGAGAACCAAAAATATCAGTGATGAATTTCACTTATTTATGTAAATGTGAACATTCTAAATAACCTATATTCAGCATTACATTTTACATATATGTGTGTGTGTGTGTAGCCTTTAAAAAAAACCCTGAATTATGCCTGCCCTGTATCCCTTCTTTTTACTTCTGGTTATAGTACCCTGCTTTTGTTTTAGAAAAAATCTTTGTCATGTGATCTTCTTTGAAGCTGTCAGTCAGCACCCTTTACTGTTTCATCACAAGACTGAACAAATAACCAGATCTGGTTTATATGACTATTTCATTCTTCCTGGATATGTTAATTGAACCAAGATGAAATATTTCACCAAACTAGTAGCGTTAAACATAATCTTTTCTGAGATTTAATATCTGGAAAAGAGACACACATTTTCTTAAAGAATTATGACATTTAAAAATTTTGTAGATTTGAAGTTGTCAGCAGCCATGTTTCCCTTCTTGTGGAAAAACACTGTAAAATAATTTAATCAATACATATAGAGCATTAGAACTCAGTTATGGAGATTGAAATAATTCCTGCATGACATTTGAGGTCCTGAATTCACTTATGACATACAACCATCTCTACCCTTAGAATACACTATGTGGCAACCAATTTCCTCCCCCCGGCTTTTTTTTCTGTAGCCTCTTGCAATTGCATCTTTGTTATTAATATTTGAAACCAAAAGCCAAAAATATATGATACTCGTAACCCACTGAAATCAAGTAAGATTTTTCCTGGGAATTCAATGATAGTTTATTAATTAGAAATCTATTAACATATAATGTTAATAAGACAAATAAGAAAATACCTCCTCAAGAGATCCTGAATGTCATTTTGTAATCTTCAGTTGTGTCTTTTAATAATATTAACAAATTTAAAAATTCAGAAATGCAAAAGCACTTTTTAAAATCATGTAAAGTATGTGTCTCAAATCAAGAGCCAACGTGAAATTTAATGGTAATTTAGTAAAGACATATTCATTAAAACCAGGAAGAAAGCAAGGATGTTGAAAATTGCTATTATTATTTTATAGATTGTAGATGTTTTGGCCAATGTGTGAATAAATGAAACAGATATGAGAAGTAAAACTCCTAAAAAGAAAAGTGTTAAATTATAATTTACAAGTGACAGAGTTATATTTCTAGAAACCCTAGAGAATCAACTGGGAACTATTAGATTTAATAAAACAGCTTTTCAAAAGCTGGCTATATGGTAAACATACTTGTAATAATATCTCCAATTTTCTACACTGGTAGTGGATATCTGTGGGAGGTGGTAGTAGGTGTGTGTAGATTTGTCTTTGCTTTAATATCTAAATATACAGTGTGAGAACACATCATCTATGTTGAAAGGAGTCCACTGCTCAATCCACATATTCCTGAAAATCTTCTAGGATAAGAGTCTTTACATATCCCATAAAACTTTCCTTCTTAAGAGTCTCCACTTAACACCTCTGTCCTCTTCATAAACAGTTCTACAAGCTGCCATGGTTCTTCCTGTCTATTATGTTTCAAATTATTCTCTTAATTCCCCAAATTATAACTAAAACCCAAATTCATTCTGTAATATCAAGATGGTACATAAGTCTCTAGACCATTTTAGACATTGGGTCTTCATTCTAAAGGTTCCTGTGTGTCTTTTCCCCTATTAATCAAACTGCCTCATGTCAGTGATTTTCAGAAAACTTCCAGGGGGTCAAAGGCCCCCACACAAGCATCAGTATTTGGACACCATCCTAGATTCAGGATTTCCTTCATATTTTCATAAATAAAAAGATTTTCTAATATTGGTTTCCCTTAAGAAGAAGGGAGAATATGCCTTAAAAGCGAAAGCTCTCTTCTACCTTTAAATCCACAAGAGGAAGAAAGTGCAGGCAATTTGAAAATAGCATTTTGCCTTAGCCATTATCCGTCATGTAAGTATTCAGTCCTATTGGGATTAATCTTACAACAGTACACTTTCTAGTGAAATAAAATTTAAAAATGAAATAAAGTAAGTGATGTTGTATTCTAGCAATAACCAGGAATACATAATGTATAAAAAGAGCCAAATTATAGCAGCTACCCCAAAATAAACTGCCACCAAATAGCCACAGGAGGAAATTGGTGGAACAAGTGAATAAATTCACAAACTTTTACTGCAAAATATAAAGAGAACTTGAATAATTTAAGATATAACTAACATTTCTATATTTTCTTGCTAAATTTAAGTAATTTTAAGTAAAAAATCTCATTCATGTTGACATGGGCAAAAAAAAATCAGCTAGAAAAATAAAACTCTATAAAAATTTATCTGGAAGGATTTCAGGTACTTTAAAACTCCTGTTGGAAAATGAGTGACATGTGATAGCCAGTTCTATAAGATATGAGCTATACTTTAACACTATATTGGTTGAAACTAGTTCTGCTGTTGGCTTAAGAAGAGATAGGCAGTTAGCAAGACCATAACTGAAACATAGAAACAAACTCTGGTCTGTATTTTATGTTTATAAATATAAATATAATATATAAAATAGAAGTGGTGCAAAGAAAATTTTTCAGTAAATACTTTTGAATTTGATGTGTAAGTATTTTTTAAAAATCAAATTATTTTCATGTCACACCATGCAACAGAATGAATTTCAGGTAAATTAAATAGTTGATTATAAAATAAAAAGAAAATTTTTTATTTATTTTTTATTTTTTTTTTAGACTAGTCAAGTGCAGTAGTGAGAAGGGGGGAAAGTAGTAGAACAAGGAGTTCAATCTGTAACTGACTGTGAACAATCAAGTGAGATAACTCACTACCTTCGGACCAGCCAAAAAAAGAAAATTTTTAAATCAATATAATATTAGTGAGAATTTATATTATCCATAGAAGAGAAGACATGGTTGACCATATAAAAAAATTTAAGATAGAAATAAATAGAGGAAAAAAACAACAAAATATACAAAACATAGTAGAAACAATAAACAACAGATCAGTGAAATTTTTGCAGTACATATGATATAGAAGTAATGTTATTAAAATAGAAAGAATTTACAAAATAGTATTTTTACAAAAATGAACCTCCAATAGAAATAATAAGCAATAAGTAAAGGCAAATTGCACACATAAGCAGGAATAGAAATCACTTTCAATTATTATTATTACTATTTAATTTCAGAATATTACAGGGGTACAAATGCTTTGGTCACATAAATTGCCTTTATACCGCCTGAGTCAAAGCTACAAGCATGCCCATCCCCCAGACAGTGCACATCACACTCATTAGGCATGAATTTACTCATCACCTTCCCTTCCCACCTGCCTGACACCTGATGAATGCTACTTCCATATGTGCACATAAGTGTTGATCGATTAGTATGAATTTAATGGTGAGTACATATAGTGTCTGTTTTTCCATTCTTGTGATACTTCACTTAGAAGAATGGGCTCTAGTTCCTTCCAGGTTAATACAAGAGATATTAGTTCATCAATTTTTTATGGCTGAGTAATACTCCATGGTATACATATACCACATTTTATTAATCCACTCATATATTGATGGGCACTTGGGTAGTTCCACATTTTTGAAGTTGTGAATTGTGCTGCTATAAACATTCTAGTGCAGATATCCTTTTTACAGAATGTCTTTTTTTTTCCCTTTGGATAAATACCTAGTAGTGGGATTGCTGGGTTAAATGGTAGTGCTACTTTTAGTTCTTTGAGGTATCTACATATTACTTTCCATAAAGGTTGTACTAGTTTCCAGTCCCACTAGCAGTGTATGAGTGTTCCTATCTCTCCACATCCACACCAACATTTGTTGTTTTGGGATTTTTTTGATAAAAGTCACTCTCACTGGAGTTAAGTGATATATCATTGTGGTTTTGATATCCTTTTCCCTGATGATTATAGATGTTAAGCAATTTTTTATATGTTTGCTGGCCATTAATCTATCTTCTTTTGAAAAGTTTCTGTTCATGTCCTTTGCTCACTGTTTAATGGGGTTGTTGGATTTCTTCTTGATGATTTGCCTGAGTTTTTTATAGATTCTAGTTATCAGCCCTTTATGAAATGTACAGCATGCCAATATTTTCTCATTCTGTAGGTTGTCTGTTCACTCTAATGATTGCTTGCTTGGCTGTGCAGAAGCTTTTTAACTTGATCAGGTCCCATTTATTTATTATTGTTGATGCCGTGATTGCTTTTGGGGTCTTCTTCATAAATTCTTTGCCTAGGCTGATGTCTATAAGAGTTTTTTCCAACATTTTCTTCTAGAATTCTTATGGTTTCATGCCTTAGGTTTAAGTCTATTATCCATCATGAGTTGACTTGTGAGAGGTGAGAGGTGCGGATCTTGTTTTAATCTTCTATATGTGTCTGTCCAATTTTCCCAGCACCATTTATTGAATAAGGATTCTTTTCCCTAGTGTATGTTTTTGTCTGCTTTGTCAAAGATCAGACGGCAATATGAGGATGGTTTTATATCTGAGTTCTCTGTTCTGTTCCCTTGGTCTATGTCTCTCTTCTGGTGCCAGTACCATGTTCTTTTGGCTACTATAGCTTGTAGTATAGCTTGAAGTATGGTAAATTAATGCCTACTAATTTGTTGTTTTTGCTTAATGTTGCTTTGGCTATATGGGGTCTTCTCTGGTTCCATATGTAGTGTAGAATTATTTATTCTAGATCTGTGAAAAATGATGTTGGTATTTTAATAGGGATGACATTAAATCTGCAGACCACTTAGGGTAGTATAGACATTTTAACAATGTTGATTCTGCCAATCCATGAGCATGGTTTACAGAGGATCTGTTTACATCCTCTGCTATTTCCTTCCTCAGTGTTTCATAGTTTTCTCTGTAGAGGTCTTTCACCTCCTTAGTTAAGTATATTCCTAGGTATTTTATTTTCTTTGTTGCTATTGTGAAAGTTATTGGGTCTTTGATGCCTCACTTAAAATCAATCACATTTAAATACATAAAAAAGAAATATTTTTCAGCTTTCAATGTCCTTAAAATATATATTTAAGGTAGCTAAATTATGGCAAAAACAATGCAATTTATATTCAACACACAGTGGACGAGATGTGGGTGAGCCTTTCTGAAAGACAGTCTGGCAATAGTTATTGCAAGCCTTAGAGATGTTTATATTCTTTAATTCAATAGTTCCATTTTAGGTTTTAAGAAGACTCATGGGAATATATCTTAAAGATAGCCATAAATATAGATAAAAAGTACACATAAATTACCAATAATATGTCTGTGCTTATAATAGCAAAAGTGTTAAATATAAAATAATGGTTTAGAAATAGTGAAATCATTAAGAAATATTAGAAGTATCTTATTATGGAAATTTAAGCATCATTAAATTGGTGTCATAAAAAATGCTGAAAATATAATACTGAATTTAAAATTTTTAAATTCATTTCAAAATTGTGGACTTTGTATTATTTCAATTATATGAAAAATTTGCATTTAAAATGAACTGCAATTAACAGACTCAGTTACCAGTGGATGCTCTTCTTTCCTTTCCTATTTTTTCTTCCTTCCCCTCTTCTTTCCTTAACCCCATGTCCTCCTTCCCTATTCCTTATTTCCCATGTTTTCTACAGTGAGCATGAATTTATTTTGCAACTAGAAAATGTTAAATAAAACAAAAACAAGGGTGCTGGGCAGAGGAAAAACTTAAGGGAATTCATGTGATTGAAGGCTGTTGGGATTTTAATGAAGTTGTTAACTAACTCCTTCCTGACCAACTTTCTTCCCCCCACCCCACTTAGCTTCTGTGAAATATCTATGTTTTAGTTTTCCTTCTACCCCACTGGTTGTGTCAACTCAATTGTCACCTGTACTAGTCTGCCTTTCATCTCTCCGACCTCTGAACTTTACTGTGAATTGGTGCTCAGTCTTAGGAGCTCCTTCCTTCTTTGGCTGCACTCACATCCTTGGAGATCCCAAACTAGTTTCATGACCTTCAAAACCATCTATATGTTGAACATATAGGTAGCCTGGGCAACTCCTCTGAAAACCAGGCATTGTCTATTTGGATTTCTAATAGGTGTTTCAAACTTAACATAAACAACAGCAATTTCCTGGCTGTCTTCTCCAAATTTATAAATGCCAATTCTATCCACCAGTTTTTCTGGAAAAATACTATTAAATTATTCTTGACTAGACTCTATAGCTTACTATCCCCAGCCAATCCATTAGCAAATCTTGCTACTACTATCGTCAAACTATATCCAGAATCAACCATTTCCCACCACATTGACTGCTGCTATATCACATATCTGAGCTGCAATTAGCTCTTGCCTGCATTTTTGCAATAGTCCCCTAATTGGTTTTCATTCTTTCAGCCTTGTCCCCACAGCACTGATGACTGGCTATAAGTAAGTTTATGTGTCTCCTCTGATCAGACAGTCAAATGGCTTCCCATGGCACTTAAAATAGAAGCCAAGTTTCGCACAATGGTCTACAAAGTCCTACAAGATTTGGCACTATCCTCACTTTTCTGATGTCATCTCCTACCACTTTCTTTCCTACTCTAGCCTTCTTTTCCTCTATTATATATACTGAATCTGCTCTTCCTGAAACATCCTTGCCTTATTTCTCTTCAGGCTTTTTCTAGCACTTTCATGAGGTATTACCTTCTCTGAGCAGTGGCACTCCAATATTCCCTTTATCCTGTATCTCACTATTTCTTTATCCATTTCTCTTCATTTTGCACAGTAAATTTTTTTGTTTACTTGTTTATTGTTTGTCTCCCCCATGCAAGAATATAGGCTCTGTGAGTGCTAAAACCCTAGAACTTCATACAGCATCTTGCTTAGATTTCTTGCTCGATAATTATTTGCTGAATAGATGAATCAATTAATCATACATACCACATTAGTATATAATACAAGACAAAAACATCAATGAAAAAATTCCACAGAGTAAAGTGAAGCTTGAAAAGTAATAAGTGCAATATAGCTTATATCATTCTAGGTTAAAAAAAATAAAATGCTAATAAATTATAAGCAATAAACACATAAAGACATTCCAAGTATTCACACCTGAGGATCCACACTGAGTTCATTTTGAACGGGCTCCAAAAGTTTATACAATATCGACTCTTTCAGATTCTCAGAAATGTACTAATGGCCACTGTATTTCTTATTGACTTATAATGAAGATACTGAGCCTCATAAATGTAAGGATTATTTCCAGGTCATCAAAAATAGACATCCCTCTCAAAGTATAAATTCAGTTACAGCATCAAAAATGCCTAGAAATGCAATATAACTACCCTTTTAAAAATTTCATTATACTTTAAATATTTCTTATTCTTAATATCAAGCTAATTTCCAGATATTACTCCATGTTCAATATAATTTGGTTTTTTCCCTCAAATCTTTAATTTGTGTTGCAGAATGCATCTTTCTTCTAAATAAATTTTTGAGGATCAAATTATTTTAGACCTGATATAATTTTAAATCAATGGTTTATGATTGCAAAATCCAAATGTTAGAAACATAGTTACATACTGACAAATAATTGACACATTGTGCTGTATTGGATCCATCTATTTTTAACATTTGTGAACCTAAGTCATATTAGAAGAAAGACGTCTTGGTTATAAGACTTGATTTTACTGTATCCTACTCCTGGAAATCTGTGATTCTGGTGCAACCTTTACCCTCTCGAAAAGTCTAGCATTTTTTCAGGTACATCTAAGAGAAAGTAGGAGGATCGTTTCTGTTCCTTATATTCATTCCTTACACATGCCACATGGATATCTACAGTCCTGTAGGACCTGTGCTATTCACCTAGCTTAATAAAGCTACAAAATTATTATGTTAGCTTCTTTGAAATAGGTACATTTGGGTTAAGTCAGGTGAAAAGGGTTCAAAGTAAAGATACATTGGATTATAAAAGAGATCAGAAAAATATCTTCCAAGACTTAATGAAAAACAACATTCAGTATCAATCAGGATCTGACAGGAATTCTAGTAATTAGACAGAAGCTATGGTAATTAAGTAGCAGATTTGTTAATCAGCCTGGAAGAATGGATTTCAACAGCTGTGACTGAGATGGGGAAAACATTCCAAGTGTTAAGGAGTATTGAGATGTTATACAGAGTTCAGATCCTAAAGGGCTATGTATCGTTTACTTATTGATGCAAAAATAAATAACCTTAAATCTTTGTGGTTTAAACCACAAGCATCTATTATTATGTGTGAGTCTTTGTCTCATCAAGATGGTCCTATTGATCTAGGAGGTTCTGCTAATCTGGGCTGTGCTTGGCATGTATCTGTGGTCAACTGGTAAGTTGGGACTGGCTGGTCTAGGATAGCCTCCCTCACATGTATAGGCTAGGTCTGCTGTCAGCTGTGTTGGTACAAATGACTGACCCATATGTTTCTCATCATCTAGTAGGCTTATTCATATGGTGATATCAGGATACAGAAAGTTCAGAAGCAGGATACGGAAAATCAATAGGTCTCTTGAGGCCTGGATTTGGAATTGACAAACTGTCACTTATAGAGCTTTCTACTTGACAAAGCAAATATCAAGGTGAAGAAGTAGTATTTACATCTTGATGAAAGGAGCTGCAAAATTACATTACAAAAGGTGTGACGATAAGAAGGAGGAAGATTTGCAGCCATTGAGCAGTCTATCACAGACAAGAAATGGCATATTGATATTTGGGGCATTAATGAGTAAAGGAAAGTTATTCCAGGTTTCCACATGCAGAAGAAGGAATAAATAGAATTAAGCTTTGAGATTAACCTGAAAGCAATGAAAAATAAGTTGGAAGTGGGGATAAACTGAAGGTGGAAAAAGCAGTAATGATATTAATTTCAACATATATTCACTTGGTAATGAGGGCTTGAGTTCAGTTTATATTTAGAGGGAATGGAAAAGCTAAGTTGTAAATGTAGAATTGACCAAAGAATGGCTCTTCTAAGTAATAAGAGAGAAAACCATGGTTCTTCTAAGTTCTGGCATGTTGGGTTTGGGTGGACTGGTGTCAAAATCCAAACATGAAAGTCAAAAAGAAAGAAGATAGTTTTGAACAAAATTTGATGTGACTGTGTTTTATCACATGTAGCATTTATTTATTTATTCATTTAAGCACAGAGAAAATGTGTTAATTCCTGCTGGAAATCACCATAACCAATAATATAACACTGAATTTTCTTTATAAGGAATACAGTCCTTTCAAAAACTTATGTTGTTCCCATTTCCTTCCCACTGGTACTTTTTCTCTGTGTGAGAAAATCCATACCTTCTCTTCATGAGTTTTCAGTCAAACCGATATCTTTCAGGGTATGTTTCTGAAGACTTTCAAAATTGACTTATCCTCTGGAGGGAAACTATAAATCTGTGAACTCATGGGTTGAGGAAAAGCAAAAATGTTCTCCAAATATATAGGTATTTTCTCTCGAATTTCTCTGTTTCCTTCAATTTATCAATAGATGCATCTAGAGCAAATACAACTTCTTATTTATAAACCTATGTTCCTTCAGCATGCAGAATACAGGCACAGCAAGACTGTATCCTGTGTTTCTATTTATTGATGTCATAGAAGGGGACAAATAAGTATCCTTTCCTCGAATTAGCACATGTTCTTACATAATTTATATACCCTATTCTTAAAGAGCCCTAAGTTCAATTTTCCTTAAGTATCTGCTCATGCCTGAAAATAATAGCTCTCATTTACTGAGCACTTTCCAATACAAGGATATTATGGGTTGAATTGTGGGTCCCCAACATTCATATGTTGAACTCCTAACCATCAGTACCTCAGGATGCCACTTTGTTTGGAAATAGCGTTGTTGCAGATGTAATCAGTTAAGATGAGGTCATTAAGATGGGACTTATTCTAATATTACTGGTGTCCTTATAAAAAAAGAAAATTTGGATACAGAGACAAGCACACAGTGGGAATACCACATGAAGATGAAGGCAGAGATCTACAAGCCCAGGCTCATCAAAGATTGGCAGAAAACCATGAGACACTAGGGAAAAGGAATCCAATAGATCCTCAGAAGGAATTCTTAAGACTGCAACATAGAAACCCCGCCTGGACATCAGCCTGATGCCTTGAAAAATTCAGACTCAAGACTGCATCAGTTCTTACCTCAGTTTCCAGACTGCCCTGTAGATTTTGAATTTGCCAGCCCCATTGCCAATTCCTTAAAATAAATATATCCTCTAGACAGATAGATAGATAAATATACAGAGGGATAGATGATAGATAGATAGAGATAGAGATATAAATAGACACATCTATAGCTGTCTGTATCTCAGCTATGGCTGAGGTCCTCAACACCTGGACCGGAACAGTACTGGTCTGTGGCCTGTTAGGAACCAGGCCACACAGAAGGAGATAAGTAGGCAGGCGAGCAAGTGACGCTTCATCTGTATTTACAGCCACTCTCATCGCTGGCGTCACTGCATAAGCTCCGCCTCCTGTCAGATCAGCAGCGGCATTAGATTCTCACAGGAGCACAAAGCCTACTGTAAAGTGCACACACAAGGGATCTAAGTTGTGTGCTCCTTATGAGAATCTAATGCCTGATGATCTGAGGTGGAGCTGAGGTGGTGATGCTAGCGCTGGGGAGCAGTTGCAAATACAGATTATCAGTAGCAGAAAGGTTTGACTGCATAATAAATGTAATGTGCTCGAATCATCCCCAAACCAACCTCCCCCACTCTGTCAGTGGAAAAATTGTCTTCCATGAAACTGGTTCCTGGTGCCAAAAAGTTTGGGGACAGCTGACCTATAGAATGTATAATCCTATCGGTTCTGTTTCTCTGGAGAACCTGAATACAAAGGAATTATGTGAGTGACTAATTAACAAGCTACAATCATTCCCATTTTAAATATGGTAATACTGATTTTCAATAAGTTTTGTAACCTGCCCAAGGTCACACAGCTTGTAGGTGACAAAGAAGATGCAAATCTAAGTCTGTGATTCTGTAGCTCATTATTTTAGATACTGTAATATTCAGTAATATATTAATTCAAATTGTTCTCCATTTTTATTTATGTGACTTTAGGGAGAAGATTCCTTTGTTACTCTTTTGGTACATTGAGATAAACTCCAATTGCACCTTTTTGGAACACACACTTAAAATTTCAGTAATGTATACAATAAGATGCAATTAACTTGAAAAATATTTTGATCAAACCAATGAGATCATTAAATTTAGTCCTACTGTGAACTCCTGCTCGATGCCCACACATGCAAGGAAATGTTCCCATAAAATATAGGAATTAATCACAACTTTCCTTCAGAAATGCATTAGACTAATCTACCGATCTCAATCTCAAGGTGAGTCTTCGCATCCTTAGCCTATGTGTTTCCTGGATTCAACTTGGAAGTCTTCTTTCTTTTATATAACTAAAAGTACAAACTTGTGCTCTGTGTAGCCTTCAGTATAAAATTAAGAATTATTTCACTCTTGCATAGCTGTTGACAATCTGAGAATATACCACCCCCCCATACACACATAGACAATGTCCAAGGTTCTCACTGTGCACACTAGACTTTTCAAGCACAGATACAGCCACTGAGATGCAGGTATTTCAGTTAACCCAGACAAAGAGGGACCAAATGATTAACTCAATTTTATGTCTACACAAGAAGATAAAATTTCATTAAAGGCAATTTAAAAACTTTTACACAGATTGCATGTAGGGAAAGCTGCACCTTATCCTCCACACCTTTTAAATTTCTTTTGACAAATACTGTCACTTGTCTAATCATTCATCTTTTTTTATTTGCCATTGTAAATTTGGGTCCTGTGCCTAAGCTGACTCTGTGAGATGTTCGAGTAAAAGAAGGAAAGTGTGAATATATTCTACTAATCTACTGCCTGCAGGACTTGCAGATATGACAAACATGGATTCAAACCTGGCTTACTCTACTTCTGTTTATGTCAACCTTAGAAAACATCTTTACCTTTTTGAATCTCATCTGTAAAATCAGGGCAAGAAATATAGAAACCAATGAGTTTTATGAGAATTAAACTCATAAACATAAAGTTATAAAATGCAACTTCAAATCAAAAGGTAGACTGAACAAATGTGATAAAGCTTATTTCTGCTTAAAAATATGTGGAAAAACATAACAGCAGCTAGAATGAAAATTTTTTTAAAAAATTGCTGTGACTTTTGGCTCATGACAAGACGACAAAACAACCCAGTGTGCTAGGTCTCTCCTCCAGCTTACATCTGGAGATGCCAGAGAGGAAATTGAAGGATATGGAACTGAGAAATTATAGCAAATAAGTGTGAGAAACCCCTGAGGATAAGAGGGCAAGCGTGACCTAGTGTGGAAAGGAATCACTAGCTAACGTAAGCTTTCATGATTTGGAAGGTGGGGCTTGCAATCTGGAGAGAACTTTTCCTTTCTGCTTTTTTCCCCATTTACTCCCTGCCCCCACACCACTGAGGGTGGGCAAATAACAGCTGCAGTTGAGAACGATAGTCAGCAGGGGTAATATCAAAGTTATGCCAAGACTGGCTGAAGTGAAGAGAGTATAAAAACAAGTGCAGCCTGAGTGCCAGGACCAAAGCATCTGTTCTCCTTTCTTCCATTCACACTCTGAAAATTCGACAAAGTCAGTTGAGGGGGATAAAGCACTCAAGAAAAGAAGTGCTCGGGGAGGGGATATGCTGTTTTGCACTCAACCACATTCATGTTACAGGAAGGAAGAAGAAAGGAAGGAAAAGAGGAAAGAATGTCATCTATATTACAAAAGGAATACTTTTCCCAGAAACCAGCAGATTTCTGCTTAGGACTGAGGGTCTATAACTATTTCACTCAGCCACTTTTAACTACAAGGATGTCTGGTAAAATAAGTGTGTTTGTTTTATGTTGTTTCAAATTATACATCACTACAAATTAGATGCCTTAAAATCATTTTTTCAGAGATTTAGGAGGCCAGGAGTCCAAAATAGAAGTGTCAGCAGGACCATGCTCCCTCCATAAATTCTAAGGAAGATTTTATTCTTTTCTGCTTCTAGCTTCTAGGGAGTGCCAGCATTCCTTGGCTTGTGGCCACATCATTCTAATCTTTGCCTCCATCCCCCCATTTCCTTCTCTTTTTTGTGGGTCATGTCCCTCTCAAACAATGTCTTAAAAGGATACATATGATAGCATTTAAGGCTTACCCTGACAATCCGGGACAACCTTCAATCTCATGATGCTTAACTCGATCACATCTGCAAAGACCCTTTTTCCAAATAATATAACTATTACAGATTTCAGAATTTAGAGCCTGATACCCTCAGGGGCCTTTTCTTCAGTATGCCACAATACATACTAATATCCAGACACATTTTTGTGCTGAATAAAATTAGTTTACTGTTAGTAAGAAAGGTGAAGAAAATAAAAGTGGGTAACTAGCTAGAAACTGCCAAATGTGGGCAGGAATTTCAATATAAATAAAATAGAATTCAAGGTAAATAAAATCATGAAGAATAAAGAGTTGTTGTAACTGGTAGAAAAAAATAATTAAGAATATATTTATGTAGATTAAAAGACAAACTACTGCTTCAAGACCCTTGTATAGGTTAGCCCACCCTCTCATCTCAGATTTTTTATCAAATCAGACCTATTTAGAGAGATCTTATGCCCACTCCTTATAACTTTATTTTTTTAATCTCCACTATACATTTCTATAGCACTTATTTCTATTTCCTGTTGTATATGTCATGTTCATTTGTTTATTTTCCACCTTGTTCCCCACTACCTCCAAGAAAATAAGCTCCCCAAGGGTAGACATTTTGTAGGTTTTGTTCATTGCTGTCTGTCCAGTACCTAAAACAGTGACTGACACAAAGCAAAGGCTCAATAAAGAGTGCTGAAGGAATAAATTGACTAAGTAATTATGAATATGTATACAGCAAACAACTAGATAGAACAAGCAATAATTGACAGAACTATGGATAGAGATAAATCAATGTTCAAGGTTTAAGACACCTATCTCAGACATTTTATAGATCAAAGAAATAATACATAATCAAATATGTAAAAACTCAAATAATACAATAGGTATACACACCACATACCTTCAGATCATTCTTTTTTAAGGATACAAAATTGACTATGTCCTGGTCTACAATGGTAACAATATTTCATAGAATAGGTTCTCCGGACAAAAGTCAATGGAGGTAGGGATGGATATATAGGTGAAACACAGAAGATTTTTAGTACAGTGAAACTATTCTGTATGATATTTTAATGATAGGTATATGTCATTATATATTTGTCCAAATCCACACAAACCATGTACAACACAAAGAGTAAACTCTAATGTAATCTTTGGACTAATTAATAAGGTAGCAGTATCAGCTAAATTGTGATAAGTGTACTCACTAATGGATGATGTTAGTAATAGGAACAACTCTGTGTTTGTGTGTGTGTGTTTATGTTGAGGGGATGGCATAAGGTGTATGTGGGAACTGTACTTTCTGCTCAATCGTCATGTAAATTTAAAACTGCTATAAAAAATTTCTATTAATTAAAAAACAAGCACAATGAAACTGGAAATAAATTACAACTTATATGTCTGTAACTGAATAGCATATTCTTAAATACCTCTAGGATTCTGAATATGTATTTGTGTGTGTGCAAGAAAGAGAGAGAGAGAGAGAGAAATATACTTTGCTAACACAATTTAGTTAAATAATGGTTATCATTTTTTTTAAAAAAATCAATGATTGTCATCCCCCTTCCTAAAAAACAGGAAAAACATAATTCCAGATTCCAGAAACTGTACAAGGCATAAATACGATGATAGAATTCAGTTTTGGACATCATTACTAAAGAAAACCATGCCTTTTAATTTCTAGATTTTTTTATATCTTGGATTTTGCCTTCCATCAAGAGATACTTTTGGAGTAAGCTTGCTTAACTATGATTAATTATTTGGAAGTAGTCATGTTATTTTTATACATGGAATATGTTTTCCCACCTTAGGCTTATAGGTAGGTTCAGCCTGGCCTCAGTATTCTCTCCTATGGGTCTTTGTAGCCTGAAATTAATTCTGATAGTCACCTTGAGCTGATTTATAGCAAGCTACTCAGCTTAGCAAATATACATATTATTTCTTTATGTGCATTCTGCTCTCTAGAATAAAGCCCTGTTAGATTGTTTCGTATTTAATATGTATGATTTTTATGTAAAATGTTGAGCATTTAAATATGTTATCATACATGAAAATAAAGTGGAGAAAATCACACTACTTCTGCTTAATAACTCCTACTGAAATATATTCTTTCAGCATCTAAGAAAAGCATTTGATTGCAAAAATGCAGCAACTATTAAATGATTTTTTCCATAGATTTATTTTCTGCCTCATATGGCTGATCATATTTCCTTCAGTGATTTTAATTAGTCTTTCTCAGGGCATGTGCCTATGAAAAGCTTTGTATAAAATAAAAGAACTGACACCTATGGAATAGGTTAGTAGAAATGACTTAGGCTGCATTGCTGATTCTTCAGGTCTCTAAGGATCACTTCAAGGGAGAATTGCTAATTAAGCATAGCAGTAGTCTGCTAATGGAGTGACAGATTGGGTACCTGAGGGCTAAATCAATGGATAAGAATATAATCACATGATTTTAAATTCTATATAGGACATTTTCTGATACTTGGTGGCTTTGGATCAAAGCTATTTAGATATATGATGAAGATTATCTGCAAAGGCATACAAATGTAAATTAGAATTGTTACCATTCTTTAGACTATCATTGTTGTCTATATTCTCTTATTTTTTTCCATTTGTATTTCCTTCTCCCACATAATGGCTTCACTTTAATTTTTAAATCCACAAATTCCTAGCAAGGAGACTAGCTTAAAAAAATGAATGGAATTATATCTCTATGTTTCGTCTTGATTAATTTTTTCACTTATTAAGTGGAGTAAAGATAATATGAAAAACAAGGGAAGTTTTAACAATCTTAACATTTTTACTGAAATATAAAGTCACCAACCAAATGTCTTTTTTAAAACTCAGAATTGTTTTTTGAGTTTTCTATATGAAAAATAAACAAAAAAGATCATATATACATATATATGTATATATAAAAAACACAAAAGAATGAGTTTTCTGGGAAACATATATAAATCTCATAATATAAAATGCATACATTGTACTCTACAGATGATCATGATCTTTACTTAATTTTTATTTACATATTTTCTTCTTTATCAATATTCAATATTTTTAAAGCAATTCTTCCATTCTTTTAAATGTCCAGCATTTCAAGTTCAAGACTTAAATGAATGTTCTATTTCTGTCATGTACATTTTTGAGGAAAGGGTCAGAAAAGCTCTGAGGCTGGATCATATGGCCATGGATTTGCTAAAGTGGCATATTTCAACTTGAGTAGAGTGGTTAGATTATCAGCCACCCCATCTCTCCCCTAGACCAGAAAACAGCCTTGTAGGGGATGGCAATATAAATTGTAATAGTACATTAAAAACTACATTATAGTAACTCTTCACAAAAGGAAAAGATGATAACTCTACAAATACCGACTTTTTACTAATTGGTACTATTTATGTTTCAGAATGTTCTGGCTCTGTTAAAATGATTCTCAACACAAGTTAAGGGGAATGCCCTAATAGGGAATTAATAAGAGAATGTAGAAAAATTTTTATGTGACCACTAGACCTGCCCCACAAGAAATGCTCAAAAGTTCTCTAAACACTGAAAAGAGTGGTCATTGTGGTATAAAAACACTCAAATGTAAAAATTCACAGTTCTTATAAAACACAAGGAAAAATACAAAGCAACTGGGTAACAATCAACATGATAACATGAAACAGCATCTCACTTAACAATATTGACATTGAATGCAAATGGTCTAAATGCTCCATTTAAAAAATATAGATTGACAGAAGGGATTAAAAAATACAACCTAAATATATGCTCTCTCTAAGAAACCTATTTGACTCATAAAGAGTTGCATAGACTCAAGGTAAAGGGATAGAAAAAAATGTTCCACACAATTACAAACCAAAAGCATGCAGGAATAGCTATTTGCATATCAGATAAAACAGGCTTTAAATCAACAACAGTAAAAAAATAAAGACAAAGATGGTCTGTATGTGGAAATGGATTTAAAGAAATTCAGCATATACGGATGAGAAAATGTGATTCTTACACCCCCTCATTTTCCAAATGATGCAG
This sequence comes from Daubentonia madagascariensis, assembly GCA_023783475.1. Taxonomy (NCBI): domain Eukaryota; kingdom Metazoa; phylum Chordata; class Mammalia; order Primates; family Daubentoniidae; genus Daubentonia; species Daubentonia madagascariensis. The sequence continues at coordinate 43,076,504 of JAKFHU010000600.1, read as the reverse complement.
TTCTAATATGAATATATTGATTTTCTTCAGATATGTTAGGGCAAAAAAGAACATGAAATTTTACTTTATTATTTATTGAATAATTGGAGGGAAAGGAGGCAGAAAGTATGTTGGTATTGGTGAGACAAGCATCATCAAATCAGGCATTTTAACTTTGCTGATGAGACTACCAGAAAGTTAATTTCGTCCTAGAAACTTGCTTTTGCGATCTAAGTAAATAGTTTGTCCAAATCATTAATGACCAAAATACCTGAGTCAGATTTAGTTTATTTGAGACTTCAGGTTTGAAATGTCATTACAAAGGTGATTACTTATTTTTACTTAAGGTGTGAGAATAAAGTCAGCTTTTGATTATTGAGTAAGTCACTTCATACTACTATTGAGGTATTATACATTAAAATCTCCCAATTCCATTTCATAATTGATAGAATAATATTTAATAGATTTTGCATGATATCACTTATATGAGGAATCTAAAGAAGGCAAACTCAGAGAAACAGAGTAGAAAGGTGGTTTCTAGGGACTGAATGGTGGGGAAAATGGGATGATTTTGGTCAAAGGGTGCAAACATTTAGTTACAAGATTAATAAGTTCTAGAGATCTAATGTATAGTATAGTAGCTATATTTAATAATGATAAATTGTATGCTTGATATTTGCTAAGAGTAGATCTTAAGTGTTAACACACACACATTGAAAAAAGATAATTATGTGAGATGATGGTTATTTTAACTAGCTTAATTATGGGAATCATTATACAAGGTATACTTATATCAAAAAACGGCATTGTACCTTAAATATATACAATCTTTTGTCATCTGTACCTAAGTAAAGCTGGAAAAATATTTAAGAGTTTTTGAATTATAAACTAAACTCTCTTGAACTCTGAGATGTTGATCTGTTCACCCCTTTGGCAAAGGAAATCCAACATGCTGGGTTTGTCTGATGATTGTGTGGGGAGAATTGCCATTGAATTTCAAGCTGTTCAAACTCCTTCTCAATAGCATTCAGGATAATCATTGCTAGCATGGCATTTAGATGGATCCTAGCCCTGTAAACAGTGTTCAAAACTGATGCCTTGCTCTGGAAAGCAGTTCCTGCCACATAAATCGTAGATGCCATAAAAATCGCTTGACAGGAGAGGTAAAATTGATAGGCGAGCACTACTGAAAGGATGATTGACAGAAAGACGGTGCAAAACATCTCTAACTGAGGGAAATGTGGCCCATAGAGTACAGTTTTTGCAACCCATGAGAAATGGTTTCTACAAGAATAAATAGGAGAATGCTACTAGCTTAGAGATTGCCCTTAAAATGACTGGTTATGAGAACAAAGAAAAAAAGGAAGTAGAACTCCATATCTTGAAAGACAAAGGTGACCTGCATTTTGCTTCCTACAAGGTAGTGATTCTCGGAACTGTACATCCATCACAGTGATTCGTGGTGCTTCTGAGAAATGGAGATCACTCATCCCTACTGCAGACATAGAGAATCATAAACTCAAGGGTGGAGCCTTGGTCTCAGCCTTTTTAAAAAATCACACAGATTATTATTATAAATAGCCAGGTTTGAGAACCACAGCTAAGGAATACTATCACAGTATTAATAGTTTCTTAAAATTTTTGGTTTCTACCTAACAAGAAGTCTATATTTATCATCTTCGTTTCCTCTTTACTATTGATTTTACATTAATATAAATTCACACTGTAATTATTTGTTTTTATAGTACTATAATACACATTTTCTGATCCCTGGGATGAATCAAGCAATATCACTTCCTTTTTCTTTAAGTATTTTAAGTATTATCTATTATCTAAAGATTGAGACTCAACCTATTTCGGTCAAATTTGGTATATTTGACGATCTCTCTCTAGCCTATCTTTAAGCACTTATTTATTGTACCAGATCCTCAACAATCCGTGACCAAGCCAAGCACTTCTAGATGAATATATATTTGCCTACAAAGCTCAGACGGTAAGAATATCAGTATATCAGTTTCATTATTTTTGTCAACGATAACATGCCAGGAGTAAGAGTTGACAAAAGAGATCACCAAAGTTATCCAGGGATTTAAACAAGCAAAGTGGAAAATAAAAAACAAACAAATTCAAGAAGTTAAGGGTATCCAGTAAACTAGGGAGTGAATATTTGGAACCGTGGATCAAAGTAGTTGGGATTAATAGAAAGGATTATAAAAGTAGCAGGCATAATGGGCTGCAGTGATTAGAGCAAACAAAAGGAACAGAGGACAAATAAGGATGCGAGCTCAGTAAAAGACTAGAAACAATTGAAAATATGGATGGATAAAAATACCGGGGAGATATATTACTAGTTTTATTATTTAAAAAAGTTTGGAATTTTCTAAAATAAGCCTAAATTGGTAGGTTCTTGCTATGGTGAAAATAAAGATCATTGTCTTTGAAAAGGGACAGCATCTCTAAGACAACAATGTTAAATTTTTCACATCATGGTTGAGATTTCTCAGAATCTTAACAAGAGTTTGGGTAAAAGGGAAATGGTGAACAAGGATATAAAATTTCTCTGGTAAAAGTGAGGAGTGTGTGAAAGAATGGAAGATGACGGTCACAAAAATGAAAAAGGAGGTATAAAATCATGTGATATGAATTTCAATATGGAGAAATTATTGAATGCAGTACAATGGTTTTCTGGAACAGAAAAGGGCAATGGAGATTATTCCAACCTTTTGCCTTAGCCCCAATATGACACATGGGAAAAGTAATTCCTTATACCTGATAAGTTTTAACATTTTAACAACTATAGATTAACCATTTATTATATATTTAAAACTAAGCTACAGCTTAGAAGTGAAGGAGGGATATACAGGTGAATAAAATGAACTTCTTACTTTTAAAATGTGCTTAAAATCCAGTCAGGAAGACAGATAACATATAAACAAGAGACTGGAGTAAAGGTACTGGAAAATATTTATTGTATACTAAATATGGAACAATTTTGCACCAGAAATTATAGATCTGCTGTTATTGTATAGAAAACCCATTTTAAATTCATTGGTATATTAAGTTCAGTGGTATAGGAGATGATGTTGTTTCCAAGTAAGCTGAAAAGAAAAGCTATAAATTTATAACTCACATCTGTTATTATTTAAACAAAATATTAAATTATTTTTCTTGATAAAAAGTGAAGTATATTCTGGGAAGACACCAAGGAAACACAGAGCAAGAGGGCTAATAGATTCTCAACTTGACTAATTTATTGTATTAAAAAGAAGCTGATGAAGAAATTTATGATTTTTCCTTGTTTGGGATTATGCAGAGAAAAAGACAATGATGAATGCATTTACTGAATTTGTTTTACACCATTTATAATTTATTTTAATACACATGCAGCTATTTGAAAAAAACATTTCATAGATAATATTAGGCTAGCAAGTGTCAAAAAGTGTGCAATTAATGGAATTTTTGAAAATGACTGACATCAGGCTTGGCTCACCTCATTCATTAATTACTTCATTCAGCAATATTAAGACCCTGTTGTTATGAGTCTTAATATAATGGTGGAAAGCAATTACAAACCACTCAAATAAATGTAGAAAAGTGATTCTATCAAGCTAATCCTGAGGAAGAAATACTTGAGTTGAGATTCTAAAGGATGAGAAGGTGATAACTAGATTTTTTTTGGAAAAAGGAAATAGAGGTACAACAAGGTATAAGTTTCTATGTTGTAAGAAAACATTGGTTTGATTTGGAGCTGGGAGAAAGAGGGAGTTTGGTGTGAAATGAGGCTGAACACAAAGTATGAGGGCAAACTACACAGAATATTTCTGGCCATGTTCAAGATGTTTTTCTTTATATTTGGAAAAATAAAAAAAAATACATAAGTATCATTTAACAATGGCCTTAAATATTCTGCATAACAATCAAGTGCAAAAAGTCTTAGCAGCCTACTATGCTAAGATTATTTAGCTCACAAGACTATGAGTTGTTTAGGTATTTTCTGATCAAGGCTGGGTTTGAAAATTGCAGTTCACCTTTGCTCCTCACATCTCTTATTCTCTTTCTAGCCATGGGCTAGCCTGGACAAGTTCTTTCCAAAGGAATGGCAGAGGTATTAGAAAGCAGGTGGAAAATCATAAGGCACCTGAAGGTCTGGGCTTAGACCTGGATTATTTTCTCCTCCAGCTTCAACCATTGGCCAAGCAAGTCACATGGCTGGACCTAAAGTTAAGGGGTGGGAAAAAATACTGTACTACACTATTGGGGAAGGAGAAACAGCGAAGACTTCTGATTATTAATCTAATCTACCACAATAAAGAAAAAGCTAAATGTGTGTGTGTGTGTGAGAGAGAGAGAGAGAGAGAGAGAGAGAGAGAGAGAGAGAGAGAGAGAGCATACTGGAGAAATAGAGAAAAAAAGTAAAATGATAAAACTATCTTTTAAAAAATGATTCAATATGAAGAACAGATTGGATATATCTGTCTACTGATACATCTATTTATCTATTTATCTGTCAAGACCCCCCGTAGTGTTCCTTGTAAGAAATGATAGTTCTTTGGACTTGGATGAGTAAGGTGGTAAAAAACAAAAGCAGATAAATTTGTGACATAAAATCAACAAGGTTTGGTGATGCCACAATTACAGGGGTAGACTGAGAGGAAGTTAGTGAAGATGACTATAAGGTTTCTTCCTTGACAAATGCACATATGATGATGCTGTTCATTGACAATAAACCAGCAGAATAAGGCCAGGTTTAAAGAACTGGATCATGATAAAAGCTCTACTTTGGAAATATTTGATTGAAGGTAACTTTGACACATACCAAAAGAGAAATTAATCCAAGAATTGTATTTTAAGGTTTCAATTTTAGAGTGAGCTCTCTGTTGAGAATAAAATGTTTGAGTGTATTAATTTACCTAGGAAGAATACTGAGAAATACCAATGAGCTAGATCTTTATTAAAAGCCCAAATAGAAGAAAATCATCCTGCAGAGGAGTTAGAAGAAGCAGATAGAAAGGTAAAAAGAAACCTGCAAATGGTTGTGTCATGGAGCTAAGTGAGGAGAATACTTTTAAAAGAAACAAATAAGCATGAGTCAAAAGCTGCTTTGAAGTGAAATAAGATGAAAACCAAAAGTTTCCATTCACTTTTCTGGTTTGCTGACATTAAGATAGGATAAAAAAAATGTGGTTAGGTTTAAGATTGAGATATAGGGTGGTAGCTCTTAGGTAAGAAGTATTCCAGCAAGAGTTTGTAGGTTTGTCTTTGCCTTTGCATTTCATTTCATTTCACTGGGCAAGTCACCAATGCCCCCTTTCTCCCCCCCACACACACACTATATATATATATGACTATACTATGAGTTTCATATCCCTGGGATTTCATCCTTCTCTCCTCTCTTATTCCTTCTTATGTAAAAGCAAACACTCTTCAAACTCTGGCTAGAGCTAAAAGTAATATGTGCCCACAAAAAGTGCAGAGTAGTGTCTTAAGGGAATGTGGTACCCCTCTAAGGGCAATTATAGCAAATAGCATGCCAACAGGAGCTGTTGAAAGCCATGTTGCTGATCCGTTATTGGAGGGCAGTATATTGTATGTCAGTCATATGAATAGCAAAAATAATACCCTAATGAAATACTACAGGTGAACGTGCAGCATTACACTGAAGTGTGATCTGTTTAAAATATTAAATTTTTAATCCTCAATGTATTGAGAATGTGGAGTGCTACATTTAATTAAGGGATCAACTTTATGTTTTAAATGCCTCTATTTTGTAACATTATATCAGGTACAGAGTGCCCCACAGTAATATTTGAAGTAGGAAATGTGTTGAAACTAAATATTTATGTGAAATATTTGTTTTGATTACAGAGAAGCTACGCTGATCCATTTAATAGTAATGACATCAGTGCTGACTGTGAGTTCCAGAAATATTCAGTAAAGTAATTCTTAGGTTTTGGCATGAATTTACACTCACATTGAATATTAGTAAAATAGGAAAATGGGCTGCCGGCTTTTTTTCCAAAAGAAGCCATTATCAAAATCAACACTATTCAGAAAATAGTAAGTGCACTGGCAAACATGCTGACATACACAAATCTTTAGCATTCTATTAGAAATCAATACATTTGAATGGTCAAAAAATTTATGCAATAGAACATATGGAACAATTCAGAGATGTTAGTTTAAAAAACCCTTTATTTTTATGGCCATGATAATAGCATTGTGTATTCTAAAATATAAATTAGATTCCTTAAAATGATATCAAATATGTAAAAAGCTACATTTGAGTGCCAAAAGAACATTTTTTCACACTACAGCTCCAGAACCTAGAATAGTGCTACAATATAATAGGTGACAAATAAGTGGTTACTAAATAAATAAATTTCATAAAATCACTTTCTGACACACAGAAAGTAAAACAAGACTTCAATGTTTTCATTCCATATTGATTGTAATCTGCCTGATGGCAGGTAGATAATACCTCAGGCAGAAACTTGGACTGGTAATACACTGAGAGGCTGAATAACTCCTTTTCCACTTGTTTTCTAGAGCCTCCAGACGATGTCTTGAAGTTAATTCTTAATTTTGAACTTTAATCTCTTAAAATGTTTCAACTATGTGAATTTGCTTTAGGTGATACTTAAGAGTTTGAATAGTTTGCGCTCTGATCTGTCATGCTTTTCTTTAATGATCCTTTTTGTTGTTTCTTCTTCACTTGCAGGGTACAAGAGAATTTGATTACATAATTCTAATATAACAGATGGGCACTATTATTAAATTTAATACTAAATGCCCTATTTAGGGTAATTATATGGTTCTCTGGTTCAGCAATCAATTCAGAAGCCTGAATAAAAGCATTTTTAACATTGCTATATTTATGTCATCTTTGGCTATTTTCTTCCATTCTTTTCACCGTATATGTTTTGCATTTGCATCATGGTAATAAATGATAGCATTGAATTCTTTATTCTTAGAATCTAAGAAGTGTTAAAAAATCTGTCATGTAAAACACTAATTCTGATTACACTAGGAGCACCTAAAGTTATTGGTATGTTAATTGAATTTGGTTTGGGAAAAAGTGTCATCTGCCTTACAGCATTCATTTGCATATTAATAACAAAACTTTGTTCAGTAGAGACATTTTCTGATTAAAGCTCCAACGTAAAAGCTCGCTTAGAGATTATATGATCTCAAATTATGAACTGAAATAGTCATAATTTCTAAAGAAAAAGTCTTCTCAGACAAGCTATTTTCATAAAAGAGCAAAGAAACACATTGAAACTACTGATATCATGTCTACACATACCAAAGGGTATAGAAAGCAATGTTGTAAAGGCATGTTACTAAAAATTTCTGGACTTTTTTTTTTTGAGAAAAATTCTTTTCTAATGATATTGTAGAGGTTTGTGGCTTCCAGGAAAGTTTTCCAATGTTCTTGCAAAAAGGGCTCTTGGGAGAGCTTTCTCCTGAAAGGTTGGCATAAGGTTGGGGGATTGTAGAACACACACCTGTGGTCAGTAATGATTATGAACCTTTGAATTAGTGACATCAAATAGTAAGAAATATTTAAACTGCTTCATATGTGGAGGAAACCCTGACAACCCATATATCTGGAGCTACCAATAGATTTTCTTCTGGATTCCATCTGAGAGTGCTCCATTTCTAGTATTTTTGGTCAACCTTACTTAATTTAGATTTTTAAATAAATGTGTGTAAATTATGTAGACTGTACTAAAATATTCTGGTAAAGTTTTCAGAAAGTTATGTTCTCTAAAAACATTTCATTTTTTAAGAACTCCATTATTTAATCCAGCTGCTTCAGACTCTGCTTTGCAATTATGTAGTCTCTTTAGTCGAATACATACTCATCTTACCTCACTGAAGATCAAAATTTTGCATAACTACATTGCAGTTTTGTAATTTGTATTACATAACATTCCTTGTAACTTGATATTCATTAATTTTTATATTCATTATTTGATTTTTCCTTTGGGAAAGGGGATAAAATTTAAACTCAGGTTACAATAGTTTATCATTGTAAACACACGGGCATCAGCATAAACTACTAACTAGTAACCTGGGTTTTTTTTGTTAGCTGCCGTTTTGTTTGTGGCTTAGATTTTTCTTTTCAAATTACTTTCCTTTCAAAACAGGCACAAGTTATAAAAAGGTAAGTTTTGATTTTCTTATACTTTGATGATTTATAATTATTTTCTTAAAAAATGATACTGACCAACAATTAGTAATGGTGATGCATTTACATTTAATGTTTTGTTCTCTCCTCCTATAATTACTTGTCACTGGCAGGAGTCTATCAGTAAAATCAAAATGAAAAATTGGAATGAGAACCTCAACTTGGCCTCTGAAGCACTGAGCTAAGTAGGAATAGGTGTAGATAACACATGAACCTTAGAGTCATATTGTTCTTAGACAATTATATCCAACTTCCAGCTGGACATCTTTACTTGAACGCTTCAGAGATATCTATGTGCCCAATACTTACTTTACTTTCTCCATCCCTCCTCAGACCACCTCATCTTTTCATTTTTCCCCATCTTGGTGAATATCCCCGTCAGATACCTAGTTACTTAAGTCAGAAACCTGGGAATGAGCCTCAATTCCTCCCTCTCATTTAGCTTTTAGTTTTATTTTGAATAAAACTCTATCCATTTTGTCTCCTTAACATTTCTTGAATTTCTCCCTTCCTTTCCATCCTCATTGCAACCACTTTACTTCAGACCTCTATTCCCCCTCTGCTAGACTTCTCTTAAGGCTCCTTGACAAGACACCAAGCCTCTGATCTTGTTTTTATCCAATCCAATATCCACACTGTTGTAAGAATGACCTTAATGAAGCATAAATGTGCCCATGAGATTTCTCTGCTAAGAATTTTTCAGTAGCTTCTTTAACTTTCAACTTCAAGTTGAAGTCTTCAAAAGGCTGATGACATAAGGTAAGTATCTTTCATAACCTAACAACGTTTACCTCATAAAAGCCCTATCTCTTGCCAGAGCTCCGTCAGTTCCCTACTAAGGCCCAACTTAGCTTCCTGCAATCCTTAATCATGGCATTCTATTTCCCTCCTGGGCTTATGTATGTGTTCTTCCTTCAGCCTAAACATGTCTTGTCATTTTTTTCTGCTTAGCTAACTGATTTCTCCTTCATATTTTTATCAGGACTTTTTTGACCCTCTCTTGCCACCCTTCTGGGTTTTCACGTACTTTGTATGAATATCTGAAACTTGCTCTGAATGCTGTATGTCTCCATTACAGTTTGACTATGGCTTTAAAATCCAGTTATATTTAGTTTATTTTGCAACTGGTGTTTTAATATGATCTCAAAAAGCTATGATCTAAGACATAACTGTGTTTGGAGAAAAAGAAAAAAATGAAAATACACTGTTTAAGTATATATAAGAAGATATTTTAAATCCACATCAGATTCTGATGTTTTAAATTTTATGAGTCAAGAAACTTAAACATTGTCGCAAGTACATGATTTTCACTTACAGATACATTATAGCATACTCAAAACTACAATTGAATTATGAAGAATAGCAGTGATTTTAGAAGCCGAGAATGAAAATGCAATTGTATAATATTTACCTCTCTTTAGAGTATATTTAGTCTGGTTAAAACATGCTGATATAGATTTGAGTAGGTAATAACTGACTGTATTTTAAGGCCGGAGGCAAAGCCTAAGGTACTAACTCAAGCAGGTCATTAACACACTGGTAAAAATGCTCACAGGATATATTATGGTTTTATATTTGTGCATTTTATGTTACATTCATTATTGAAGATTCTAAAACTACTTGGGTTAAATAATATATTTTGACATAACTTGATAATTTGTTAATATTACCTTGTAAATGACCATATTTAATCTGTTATTCTTTCATACTTAATTTTCCTTTTTACTATCCACCTTATTTTTTATGATAATGAATAGGTAGTGTTTCACATCTTGGTTTGTAGATACTATAATGTCTATTAAGCAAAAATATAATATTAGATTTCCCAAAAGTTTAGCAAGTTATGTCTGTACTTAGTAAATACTTACTAAATATTTATTGCTGATTGAATTACTAATCAAGTATTTAATATTTTGACCAGCATTCCAATTTATTAATAATTTTAAGAAATTAGTGAACTGAATTTTTAAACATAAAAGTCTTATCTGTAAAATTCAATTTATTCAATACTTATTGAAGAAAAAGACTTTCCTTGGCTACTCTGCTTTCCTTTCTACATTCTTAAATGGGACCATTTCTCACACTCTCATCTTTGCTTGAGTTTATTATCTTCTCTTTTCTCCTTTTCCTGGCACTTACGATTTTTTATTCTGCTTACAAGAGATCAAGTCTTTCCTCATTTGAAGTATCAACCTTCTACTTATTTCTACACAACTGTACTTTTCAAGGATATACAGCACCCTCTACCTAGGAAATTCTAATTTAAAAGTTATAAAACTTTGTATTTGCCAAACCCAACAGGGATTGTACTGCAGGCTGCCAGTTTGCAAACCCTGATTATGGGATGAAGCCCAAACTCCTCAGCATGGCCTACACTGTCCTTCAACATCTGGCCCTTGCTCGCTGACTCAGCTTGTCTTTCCACCGTTTTTGATGTGCACAAAAGACTCCAGTTGCCCTACATACTTGCATCTACCTCTCCCCATCTTTCTATAAAACCTTTCACCTTTTCACAGACTGAGCTCTCTGCCTGGATTTCCTTCCCCAACTATCCTTTTCATGTTTCTTCAAGATTGGTTGGAAAACTCCTCATTTTTCAAGTCATTGTTCAAGGTTTACCTCCTTTGAGAAAAATTCACTCAAGTAAAGTTAGTGACCTATAACACCAGGATTCCATAGCTATTACAGAATTTATCTTACAAAAGTATAATTATTTATTTATCTCTGACATCCTCAATAAGACTTGCAGTTCCTGAGGACATGAACGTCTAGCTATAACCTTAGAATGTCTTGTTCTTATTACCTCTTACTTAGACATTGAAATGAATCTCCTATATCAATTAATCATTTCTTTCTGCTATAGAGTTTTATATGTCTCACATAATGAGACTAGCAAAGTGAACCACAATGCTATTAGATACCAATTCCTATATTTTCAATTTGCCTTTGTTAGCACATACATATCAACTTGAGGTTACAAAGTGGTTGTTCCACTTCCAGCATCACAACCATATTCTGGGCAAGAGGAACAAGAACAGCATGAAGTAAAAGGATATGTGCTTGCTGTGTTAGTTTTCTTTAGAGATTTTTTTTCTTAAAGAACCAAATATTTATTCCAAATTATGTGCAATTGGACGAAACTGTCATTATACATGAACATTTCTAGCTTCCAGGGAGAGCTAAAAAATAATACATTTTTAGTCAATCCATTCACACTCTGAATAAAACTGGGTTTTGTTAGAAAGGAAGGAAAAAAAATGACTATTGGCTTCCTGACAGTTCTCCTGGTCTTCATTATATAACCCTTTTCTGTGTTCCTTACAGGGTGTTTCCTCATAATAAAGTTAAATAAATGTCTATAGATCAATTGGCTGATTTGAAAAGAAAAATCATAGAATAACAACATGCGATCACCAGTAAAAATAAGAAAATTTGTGAAAAATGATTGCACTTCTAGAGTTCATTTAGAGTAAACCTAAGATTATCCTTGAAAGAAACAGCACATACAATAGGAATGCCAAGTATCTAGCATGCATGTACTGTACATGCCATGACTGAAAAAAGGTCTCTTTTTCTGTGGTCCTAGCTGGGCTCAGCTCAGTTTTCTTGGTAGTGTTGCTGTTTAAGACAGCCCCATGACAACTGGTTTGGCCTGTTTCTCATTTTTTCATAGGTGTCCATTTTCTTTTCCTTGATGACATCTAACTAATTTGCTACTGATTGATAGGTGATGATGAATTAATAACATACCTCACTCAAATAACATATTAGCACTTTAACAGGAGTATTTGAGAAAGTAGGCTTTAATATAAGGAAATGATTAAATCTCAGTCCCTGGACAAGTCTATGGAGGGAATAGTTGTGGGTGGGTATGATTTTTATTAACCTTAAACTCATGAGAATAGATAATGTTCACCCTGGGTCACCTTGTTTTGCCCCCTGAGATATTTAGGATGGGTGACTTTATCTGGACTCTTCCCACCCCCAGGTTGTCCACATTTAGGTGCATGCTCCACCAGTGGTAGACATTTACTGCTGTATAAAACCATTTATACATCATAATTGAACAAGTTCTCTTTCATTCCCTTCTCTTAAACTTTTATGCATAGAGTTCCTAGAAAACACAAACAAAGCAAAATCTTTTTTTTCCCTATCTACTACCTATACCATAGAGCATCATCCACATGGAATAAAAGTTTCCTCAATGATTTTGTTCTTCTCTGAGAACCTATCTCCTTGTTCAGGCTGTTCCGGGGAGCACACACCACAGAGAAAACTGCCTGCTGTGGATGTGCAGGGCCCACCCGGCACTGACGGCAAGTTTTCTGCCTCCAAATTCATCAGCAGCAGCCAGATTGTTGCAACACTGTCATAACCAGTCTCCTGATACCCAGGCTCTCACTTTTCATCTCTCAGTCCCCATGCCATCAGGGAATGCTCTTAAACAAGCATCTGAAACATGTGATTCTCAATGCTTTATGTTGTTTAACAGTTGTTTAGAATGTTTAAGTACAGTATCAAAGGTTGTTCAAAATCTAGTCTCTAAATTCTACAGTCAATCAATTCATGGTTGCCTGCAGAAGAGGCTGAGACAGGTATTAATGGTAAATGTGCATGAGAAATCTTATTGGGTGATTAAAATGTTCTAAAACTGATTATGGTGGTCCTTGCACAACTTGCTAAATTTACTAAAAAATTGGTGAATTGTACAGTTGAAATGGGTAAATTTTGTAATATGTAAAATATACCTCAACAAAGTTATATATATTTTTAAAAATCTAGCATTTAGGCACCAGGCTCTCTGCACAGTAAACCAATCAACTGGGGCAGAATTGGGATGGGGTGGGGGGTGTGGTTAATGAGGTTGGGGGACAAGTGACCCCACCAGTGTGTCCTCCACCACTTCTGCCCCCATGAGCTTTCAGCACAAGCCTTTCTCTCAGATCCTGTCTTCCTGGTTTTGGCTTAGCCTGTCCCCACCAGAAATAGAAAGACAAGAGCCCTGGCACCTAAGGAGGTGAGAAATGACTGAGGAATGTGAGCTCCCTGGCAACCTCCAAATTCAAAGTCATCAGGAACCTCGGACCTCCTCACCTCCACCCTGCCTAGGGAGCCCCAGAAGAAGGCCTCGGTGACCACTGGAGTCATTTTGGCATCCTTTTCCCATGTAGCTGGAACCTTGTTTGTTAACATGACTGCTTAGTAACTGCTGCTTTCTCCTACTTTAAGTTTGGACAAGACCTTGAAAATCCGTGTGGAGATTCATCTCAATGCACTGGATCTCCGCTTCTTTCCAATCCATGAGTTGGACTGGAGAGATGTCTGAAAGAACACAAGGGCAGTATCAGTAAGGGCCATACTGAGGGGCCCTCCTGTTCCTATCCATCCACCCATACACAGCTTCTTTAGATTGTTCTGGTCTCTATTTACAGGGAAAATTTCCCAAGACATAGCCTGTAAAAAATTTTAAAGGCAATTATAGAATAATGGCAGAGTTATAAGTCTGGAGAGGAAAAAAGAAAAAGAAACAGCCCTCAGGCAAAATGAGATCGTGACTAGGGTGTCTTTCCCCATATTCCCCTGACCTTCAATGCCTACTGTAAGTTCTCACAAAGAATCCATGGCTCAAATTAGATATCACCACCAACCTTTTCATTTTAGGAGCAATACTTACCATTGAGACCCCAAGGTTACACAAGCACTGAGTTCTGTAGTTAATATGTTAACACAGGTATTTTGACTCCAAACGGTGTGTTCTTTGTAGAAAAAATGAATACTAACAGTATCAGAACAAACTGGGCTGTTGGGTATGAATTCTTCCAATTTGCCAGTCCCTTCTTTCTGAGCAAAAGAGGTAGTTCTGTAGTAGGACTGGTTTTACTGATAGATGTGTCTATGGTCCTGAGCCAGAACTTGTCCTTGAACTTCTTGGCCTTCTGACCTTGCAGCTCATGAACAGCAAAGGCCATATATTGGTAGTATTAATGTAGGATAAGGCATCCTGCTTTTCAATAACACCTTGGTTAACGACAAGTCTTTATGAGAAGTAGTGATAAGGCAATGAACGTTCGAAAACCACAGGGTCCAGCTTCAGTGATGAGACACAGAAACGCTGAGCTATTTTCAGGGCAGAGTGAGCCCAATTGAGACAGTTCTCTATAGAAAAGTTTTGTAATCTTATAAACATCTGTCTTCAAGAGGAGGTCAGATCTAAAGGGCAGGCAGAGACCTGCTAGGGAGCCATGGCCATTTTTCTCTATTTCTTTAGCTTACATAGAACTCTTAGAAGTCCATCCTGTATATATACATGGTGCAAAATCATCTTTGTTTTAGAGCTCTGTGTCAGGTTCTCATTGTCTTTTTATGAAGAAAAATAAAACATTTTGCTAAGTAATATTAGCAACAGCCATGTTCAATGTTTTTTTACTTGCTTTCCCTTCTCATTCTACCTTCCTTTTTTTTGCTTTTTCATTTTGGCACTTCAGAGTGTAAAAGCATGTTCCACAGCATTGTACAAAATAGTACATGCCATCTTATGCCTCTCACTCCCCATATCTCTGCTAAAATGCCGTGTGAGTGTGAGGTACCATTTTACATTGGCACTCCATGTACTCCTGCCTCTAACACATCTTTCCTGTTTCTGAGCAACACACAGGAAAATAGCAGGGCATCTTCAGGGATCATTAAGTGTCTGGGGTGTGGTAGGAGAACATCCAGAGATTGTTTTTAATCTCTAACAGTACATTGTCAATAAGCATGGGGTATTTGAAGAGCTATCTTTCTTGGTTAGGAGGTGTTTTCATTTTAACGGGTTTCATATGTCCTCTTAAATGCACAGCTGGCACTTATATTCCATCATGACAGGGATTTCTGGCTTATAATAATAAATATGGTTTTCTTTTGTTTAATAGTCCTCATCATTGCCAATATTGATTCTCTCTGATAGCATATAACTGTACAATGTTAGATATTTGGAACAGGGAAGCCAATTAAATATATACACAACCCTTTGACTCTCTTATGTTTCCATCTAAAAATAAAATAAAAAGCAAATGTAAAAAGATATAAAAAAAGTACAGGTAAAAACATAAGGATAAACATAGCATGAGACAATTCCAATGTTGAATTAAGTTTAAAGGAAGATTGTTGGTAAAAATAGCTCTTATTTTAATTCACAACTTAAATATAAGAGATGTTCTCTATTTTACTTCTTAGAGATATAATGAGAATTAAATTAGAGTATCTGGAAATTATATCAAAGTTTGTCTTTAACCCCTATGAAAAAGTATAATTTCTTACAATTTTTTCAATATTTTCTTGTTACCTAAGCTTATACCAAAAAGACTGATTTTATTTTTATAATTGCAAAAATACTATTCAAAAAGACAATGGCATAATGTGAAAACCTGCATTCCACCATAGAGTGGTATGCAATATTTTAGTGAGTGCATAAAGACTATTCCATTCTAGAGAGGCATAGTTACGTTTATGAAAACATGGCTATTCAATTGTATTGCTTTCATACATGTAATTCTGTCATAAAGTTCATTAGGACATATTTTGCTATGAAAAATTTGGAAAACATATTTTTCTGTCTTTGATTCTGGAGCACATTTGTCATTAAGTGCATCCACAGGACATTTTCTATTCCAGTTTACTTTTATTTATAATTTTTACACAAACTTTTTCAAAGTGGCATTGAGTTTCACATTTTAGATTGTTTAGTAGAAGTTCACTGGATACATTCCAAAATCTAATTACTTGGCTTAATTGAAAAACTTTTAGGTTTGTACTAGGGTGGCATTTTCTTACACCATAGATAATAGCTTAATTTTTTTCAAAGTAAACCTCCTCCCCAAATGAAGTATACACCTAAAAGTAGTTGAGCTGTGACTACCTCCTATTTATAATTACCAACAAAATAGAGAAAAATCACAGATTCTCTGTTTCCTGAAGTCTTGCTATCAGAACACTTCAATCTTAGAAAGAAAAAAAACATGTTTGTTATAATTTGTAACTAATAAATTGTCAAGATGTCATAATAATATGAAGGTAAGTTCATATTATTATTTGAAGTTTCATTTCAAAGTATTTCAGGACTTTTTGTAAATATTTCCTATAAACTAATATGGAATACAGTCATTTGATGTTTAATAGAGCATATACTATATATATATAGATAGATAGATAGATTTTTTTTTCCCCCAAAAGAGAAAATAGGAAAACAAACTTTTGGGGCATATGTAGTATTCCATTTTCTTATGCCACTGTGAGCTCCTATAACAGAATACCACAGATTGGGTAATTTATAATGAAAAAAATTTATTCTGCTCATGGTTCTAGAGGCTGGCAAGTCCAAGATTGAGGGACTATATCTAGTGAGTGTCTTCTTGGTGCACCATCCTGTGGCAGAAGGTAGAAGGCAAGAGAGAGCAAGAGAGGGCTGAACTCCCTTTTATAACAAACTCACTCATGAAAATGAACCTAGTACTATGATATGGCATTAATTCATTCATGAAGGCAAAGCTTTCATTATCTAATCACCTCTTAAAGGTCCCACCTCTAAATGCTGTTGCATTAGGGATTAAGTTCCCAGCATACAAACTTTGTGGAACATATTCAAACCACAATATTCTATCCCGGCCCCTCAAATTCATGTTCTTCTCACATGCAAAATACATTCATTCCATCCCAGTAGCCCCATAAGTTTCAACTTGTTCCAGCATCAACTCAAAAGTCTGAAGTCCAGAGTCTCATCTACATCAGATATGGGTGCGACTCAAGGCACTATTCATTCTGAGGTATATTTCTTTCCAGCTGTGAACCTATAAATCAAAACCAGTTATCTATTTTTAAAATACAGTGGCCGAACAGGCACAGAATAGACATTCCCATTCCAAAAGGGAAAATTAAGCAAGAAAGGGGTAACTAGTACCAAGTATGTTTGAAACTCAACAACATTAAGTCTTAAGGCTAGAGATTAATCTCCTTTGACCCCATGTCCTGCATCCTGGGCACACTAGTATGAGGGTTGGACCCCCAAGGGCTCAGGTAGCCCCTCCCCTGTGGCTTTGCTGGGCCTTGCCCTAGTGGAGACTACGGGAGCTCTGATCCCACAGTTTCTCTGAGCATTGTCCTAGTGGGGTCTCCACCCCTCTCTAGGCCCCCAGAATATCCACAACATCCTTTGAAACCTAAATGGAGGCCAGTATGGCCCCACAGCTCCTGCACTTTGAGCACCTGCAGAGTCAGCACCACATGGATACCACCAAGGATTACCACTTGCATCCTCCAGAGTAGTAGTGCAAGTCATATCTGGAGCTGCTTTACCCACAACTGGGAAGGCCAATGCATGCTGTGCCCAATGTAGGGAGCAGAGTTCTGAGGCAAGACAGGGCAGCAGATGCTGAGGTCCTGAGGCAGCAAAGGGCAGCAAATGCTGAAGATTCTTTGGTACCTCTCTGGAAATATTGTCCTACAAGGTCCAAGTTGTGAATTGTCCAAATAATTCTTCTCTGCTTCCCTTTTAATTATAAATTCCTTTTTAAATCATTTATCTCTTCTCGTATCTTACTATATACAGTTAAAAGTAGTCACACAGCTCTTTCAATATTTTGCCTAGAGATTTCTCCCACCAGATATCTTAATTCTCTCTTAAATTCCACCTTCCATAAAGCCCAAAGGCATGGACACACTTCAGCCAAATTCTTTGCCAATTTTTAACAAGGATGTCCTTTACTTCAGCTTCCAATTAGATATTCCTCATTTTCATCTGAGACCTTATCAAAATGGCCCTTATTGTCCATATTTCCACAAGCATTTTAATCATGACCACCTAAGTCATTTCTAAGAAGTTTCAGATTTTCCCTACAGCTATTTTCTTCTGAGCTTTCACCAGAATTACCCTTAGTTCTCCATTCACAGCAATACAGTTTTTTTTTCCAGTATTCACTTAAAAACTGTTTTATTCTCTATCCATTACCCAGTTTCAAAGCTGCTTCCACTTTTCCTGTTTTCTTACTGTCAACTTTTCAGGCATGTGTTATAGCAATAGCTTCACGTCTCATACAAATTTTCTGCCCTAGTTTATTTTGTGCTGCTATAACAGAATACCACAAACTGGGTAGTTTATAATGAACAGAAGATGTGTTAGGCTCACAAATATGAAGGCTGGAAGGCCCAAGATTGAGAAACCACATCTGGTGAGGGTCTTCTTGCTGCATCATTCCATGGTGGAAAGCAGAAAGGCAAGAGAGCCCATGTGAGGGAATGTGTGAGAGAGAGCAAGAGAGGGCTGAACTCACTTGTATAACAAACCCACTTATCATAATGAATCCACTTTTATGATGATGACATTAATCCACTCATGCCCTCATGACTTATTTATCTCTTAAAAGTTCCACTTCCCAATATTGTTGCATTGAGGAGGAAGTATCTAATACATGAACTTTGGGGGACAGACTCAAACCATATCATCCATTTTTAATTAAAACATCATATTTTATATTAAAAAGCAAAAATCTCAAATTTTATCACAAGAATATGGCAGTGGTGAAAGCTGTGAAAATCATATTTAATTAAATAACTGCTTAAATTCAACACACAAGTCAATTTGAATAAAACAAAACTTGTTGAAGACATATTAGTATATGGCTACCACTGGCAATCAATTTCACAAACTATCTCTTTTTCTTTTTTTAATCTTTATTGAGGTATACTTGAAAAATAAAAAGTGTATTTATTTAAGCTGTACAACCTGATGTAATCATATATGTATGCAGTGCAAACTATTCACCATAATCAGACTAATTATCATATCTATCACCTCACACAGTTACCTTTACTTTTTTGGACTGAGAACACTTAAAATCAACTCTCTTGACAAATTTCAAGTATACAATACAATATTGTTAACAAAGAGTCACATTGCTATACATTATTCTCCAGAAATTATGCACCCTGTGTAACTGAAACTTTGTACACTTTGACCAACATTTCCCCCCTTACCCCAGGATCCAGCCTCTGGCAACCATCATTTTACTCTCTGCTTTTATGAGTTTTACTTTTATAGATTTGGCATATATGTGAGATGATGCTGTATTTATTTTTCTTTGTCTTGCTTACTTTAGTTAACATAATGTCTTCTAGGTTCATCCATGTTTCTGCAAATGGCAGGATTTCCTTTTTAAGGCTGAAAAATATTCCACTGTGTGTGTATAATTTTAATGTAGTATATATTAATGTGAAGTGTTTATGTATGTGTATATCTACGTATGCATGTGTGTATATGTATATATGTGTGTGTATGTATATATATAAAAAAACATTTTTAACTCATTCATCCTACCATGGACACTTAGCTTTTTTCCATGTTTTGATGATTGGGAACAATGCTACAGTGAACATGAGGATGCAGATATCTCTTTGAGATACTGATTTCATTTCCTTTGCATATACACCCACAAGTGAAATAGCTGGATCATATGGTAG
Organism: Daubentonia madagascariensis; assembly: GCA_023783475.1. Taxonomy (NCBI): domain Eukaryota; kingdom Metazoa; phylum Chordata; class Mammalia; order Primates; family Daubentoniidae; genus Daubentonia; species Daubentonia madagascariensis. Next base: position 43,056,844 of record JAKFHU010000600.1, on the reverse strand, counting down.
TTCTGTTTTTTTGTTTAGCAAAGCACATCCATACTGTTTTCCCTAATGGAAATACCAATTTAAATACTTACTAACAGTGGACAAGGGTTCCCTTTTCTCAACATCCTAACCAACACTTCTCCTTCATCTTTTTGATAATAGTTATTCTAAAAGATGTGAGGTGATATCTCATTCTGGTTTTGATTTGCATTTTCCTGATGTTTCCTGATGTTTACTGATTTGGATAACCTTTTAATAAACCTCTTGGCCACTTCTATGTCTCCTTTTGGGAAATGTCTATTCATGTCCTTAGCCATACATTAATCAGATTATTTATTGTTTTGCTAATGAGTTCAGCCTATATATTTTGAATATTAACCCCTTATCAGATAGATGGTTTGCAGATATTTTCTTCCATTCTATAGGCTGACTTTGCACTCTGCTGATTGTTTTATTTGCTGTGCAGAAGCTTCTTAGTTTGCTGCAGTCCCGTTTATCTATATTTGCTTTGGTTGTCTGTGCTTTTGGGGTCATATACACAAAAATGATTCCCCAGACAAATATCAAGAAACTTTTTCTCTATATTTTCATCTAGTAGTTCTATAGTTTCACATCTTATGTTTAAGTCTTTAATCCATTTGGAGTTAATTTTAGGCTATGGTGTGAGATAAGGATCCAATTTTAATCTTTTGCATATGGATATCCTGTTTTCTCAGCACCATTTGCTGAAGAAACTATCATTTCCCCATGTGTGTTGTTGGCAGCCTTGGTGAAGAGCAGTTGACTGTAGATACACAGTTGTATTTCTGGGCTCTCTGTTCTGTTCCATTCATCTATATGTCTCTTTTTGTTCTAGTATCATACTATTTTGATTATTCTAGCTTTGTGATGTCTCATGTTTTGATCTTCTTGCTCATGACTGCTTTGGCTATTGGTGTCTTATATGACTTATGTCTTCTACAAACATATATAATTTAAGTTCTTCCTTTCTTATTTGAATGTCTTTATTTGTTTTAAGCATCTATTTGCTTTGACTAGGCTTTCCAATGTGATGTTGACAGAAGTAGTGAGAGTGGGCATCCTTTCCTTGTACTGTATCTTAGAGGGAAAGCTTTCAGTTTTTAACAATTGATTATAATGTTAGCAGTGGACTTTTCAGATATGGCCTTTTATTACATTAAGATAAGTTGTTTCTTACTTATTTGGTTGAGTGTTTAAATTATGAATGGACATTGAGCTTTGTCCAATGCATTTTTCGCCACTTATTAAAATTAAAATCTTTCTTTTCCTTTTTTTTTAATGTGTTGTATCAGGTCGATTGATGTGTGTATGTTGAACCATCCTTGCCTCCTAAGAATAAATACCATTTGTCATGCGATGTAATCCTTTTAAAGTCTGTTGAATTTGGTTTTTTAGTATTTTATTGAGGAATTTTGTACCTCTGTTTATCAGGGATATTGGCCTGTAGTTTTCTTTACTTGTGGTGTCTAGTCTTTGTCTGCCTTTGGTGTCAGGGTGAACGTAACCTCAAGAAGTGAGCTTGGAAGTGTTTCCTTTTCTATTTTTTGGAAGAATTAAGAAGGGTTGTATTAATTCTTCTTTTAATGTTTGTTAGAATTCACCCATGAAGCCATCTGGTCCTGGGCCTGCCTTCGTTGAGAAGATTTTGATTACTGATTCAATCTCCTTATTTGTTATTGGTATGCTCAGCCTTTTATTTCTCCTTGATTTAGTTTTGGTAGATTGTGTGTTTTAGGAATTTATCCATTTCTTATAGATTACCCTATTTCTTGGTGTATAATTGTTCATAACAGTCTCCTATAATCATTTTTATGCCTGAGTCATTCATTATAATGTCTCCTTTCTCATTTCTGATTTTATTTACTGGATTCTATACTTTCTTTTCTTTAGTATAGCAAAGATGATGTCAATTATGTTTATTTTATTATAAAAAACTCTTAGTTTTGTTGGTTTTTAAATTGTTTTTCTATTTTATTTATTTCTACTCTAATCTTTATTATTTTCTTTTTTCTGCTAACTTTGGGCTTAGTTTATTCTTCTAATTTTAGTTTCTTGAGGTGAAAAGTTAGGTTGTTTATTTGATATCCTTCTTTTTTAATGCAGACATTTATTGCTATAAACTTTCCTCTTACTACTGCTTTTTTTACATCTCATAAGTTTTGGTATGTTACATTTTTGTTTTCATTCATCTTGAGATTTTTTAAAAATTCTTATCTCTTTGACCCAGTGTTTCTTTAAAAGTGTTTTATTCAGTTTCCATGTATTAATGAATTTTCCTGTGTTCTTACTGTTATTGATTTCTAGTTTCATTCCATTCTATTCAAAAAAGTACTTGTAATGAATTCAGTCTTCTTGAATTTGTTAAGACTCATTTTTGTGACCTACAATGTGATCTACCCTGGAGAATGCTCTGTGTGTTCAGAAGGAGAATAGGTGTTCTTCAGCCAATGGGTGGAAAGTTCTTTATATGTCTTTTAGGTCCATTTGGTCTATGCCATTGTTCAGTTTGGCTGCTTTCTTATTTCTTTTGTCTGATGCTCCATCAATTATAGGGAATGACATATTGAAGTATTCTACAATTATTGTATTGCTCTTTCTTTCTCCCTTCAGATCTGGCAATGTTTGCTTTGTATAATCAGGTGCTTTGATGTTGGGTGCATATATATTCCTAATTGTTATATCTTCTTGTTGAACTAACAATTTTATTATTATACAATAAATATGTTTGTCTTTTGTGACAGTTTTTGACTTAGTATCTATTTTGTTTGCTCTCTTTTTGTTATTGTTTGCATGGAATATGTTTTCCATCCATTCACTTTCATGCAATGTGTGCCCTTAAAAAAACAAAGTGAGTCTTTTGTAGGTAGCATATAGTTGGATCGTGTTTTGTTATCCATTAAGTTCCTCTATGTCTTTTGGTTGGAGAATTTAGTCCATTTACATGGAAAGTAATCATTAATAGATAAGGACTTACTTTTGCCACTTCTTTAATAGTTTTCTGACTGCTTTGTAGTTCTGTTGTTCCTTTATTCCCCTCCTTCTGTCATTTATTATGATTTGGTGATATTTTTTGGTAATGATATGCTTTCATTCCTTTGTCTTTATCTGTTGTGTATCGTCTAGAGGCTTTTCCCTTGTGGTTATCAAGAGGCTTACATAAAACATCTTATAGATATAACTTTTTACTATAAGCTAATAAAAATTTAACTTCAATGACATACAAAAACCCTACACTTGTACTTTATCCCTCAACTCTTTATGCTATTTATGTCACAATTTACATTTTTATGTGTGTATACATTAACAAATTATTGTAGTTATAGTTATTTTAATACTTTTTTCTTTTAACCTTTATACTCAAGTACAATATATACACCACCATTACAGTATTATTTTGAATTTGACTATATACTTTTCTTTATTAGTGAGTTTTATACATTCATATGTTTTCATGTTACTAATTAATGTTCTTTCATTTCAGTTTGAAGAACTCTTTTTAGTATTTCTGGTAAGGTTGATCTAGTGGTGATGAACTCCCCTAGCTTTTGTTTGTCTGAGAAAGTCTCTATCTTTTCTTAATTTCTGAAGGACAGCTTTGTCAGGCTCAGCATTCTTGGTTGGTTGGAAGTGTTTTGTTTTTTTCTTTTCCTTTCAGCACTTTGAATATATCATCCCACTCTCATTGTCTGTAAAGTTTGCTCTGAGAAATTCACTATAGCCTTATGTGGATTCTATTATATGTGATGAGTCACTTTTCTCTTGATGCTATCAAAATTCTCTTTGTCTTTGCCATTTGATAATTTAATCATAATATATCTTAATGTAAACTTCTTTGGGGAGATTCTGTTTGGAGATTGTTGAGCTTTATGAACCTTAGTGTTTATATTCCCCCCAAGATTTGATAAGTTTTCTGTCATTATTTCTTTAAATAATCTTTCTGCCACTTTCTTTCTCTTTTCTCCTTCTAAAATTCCCATGATGCAAATGTTGGTCCATGCTATGGTGTCCCATAAATTTCATAGTCTTTCTTCATTCTTTTTCTTTCTTTTTTCCTCCTCTGACTAGATAATTTCACTGAGTCTGCTTCTAGGCTCTCTACTATATGCTTCATTTCATTCATTGTAGTACTCAACTCCAGAATTTCTGTTTTGTTCTTTTTTATAATTTCTATCTTTTTGTTGACTTTTTCATTTTTCTCATGTATTTTTCCCAATTTTATTTTCTATCTGTATTCCCTTATAGGTCACTGAGCATCCTTAAAACAATTATTTTGAATTATTTGTCTGACAATTCATAGATCTCCATTTCTTTGGGGTCAGTTACCAGTTTATTATTAATAGTTTCCTTTGGTGGTGTCATGTTTGTCTATAGTCTTGTGTTGATATCTATGCATTCAAAGAAGCAATCACCTCTTCCTGTCATTACAGACTAATATTGGCAGGTAAAGACCTTCTCCTATATGGTTAAAACTGATGGGACTATTTCCAGGATTACAGTAAAATGAGACTAAGGACAGGTGACAGAACTCCTTCAGGATCCATACTTGGATCCAAAGTCAGTGAGCCTGTTACTAGGAGTGCAATTGGGTGTGCCCCTCACTGGGACCTTAGGCAGGCAGAACTGACACCAAACTGCTATAGAGTGGAGCTGGAGCCAGGTAACAGGACCACTTCAGAATCCACAGTCAGGATCTGGGTCAGGAAGCCTGACACCAGGGGCTTCAACAGGTGTGTGCTGTGCCAGTTCCCTAGATGGGTAGGTCTGCCCCTCTACTACAAGAGAACATTGTTGTACTGGAGCCTCAGAGACAATTTGGGGTCCACAGCACTGAGTTTGGTGGGTCTGCTATTAGGGCCATGGAAAGGTATCACTGAATGCCTGGATGAGCAGGGCTGACTCTAAGCCTGTTTACCATAATCATTTTTCACAGACCTAGAAAAGAAAATCCTAAACTTCATATAGATCCAAAAAAAAAACCCGTGTAGCCAAAGCAATACTAAGCAAGAAGAACAAATCTGGAGGCATCACATTATCTGATTTCACATTATACTACAAGACAATAGCAACCAAAACAGCATGGTACTGGTATAAAGGTAGACGCATAGACCAATGGAACAGAACAGACAACCCAGAAATAAAGCCATATAGCTACAACCAACTTATTTTTGATAAAGCAGACAAAAACATACTCTGAGGAAAGGATGCCCTATTCAATTAATGGTGCTGGGAAAATTGCATAGCTACATGCAGAAGAATGAAACTGGATCCCTATATCTCCCCATATGCAAAAATTAACAAAAGTTGGATTAAATACTAAATTTAAGACCTGAAACCATAAAAATTCTAGAAGAACACATAAGAAAAACTCTTTTGGACATCAGCCTAGGCAAAGAATTTATGACTAAGGCCCCAAAAGCATATAATGCAACAACAACAAAAAAATAAATGGGACTTAATTAAGCTAAAAAGTTTCTGTAGAGCAAAGGAAATAATCAACAAAGTAAATAGATAATCTACAGAATGGGAGAACATTCTTGGAGACTAAATATCTGATAAAGGGATAATATACAGAATCGAGAAAGAACTCAAAAAATCAGCAATAGAAAACCAAATAACCCCATCAAAAAGTGGGTGAAAGGCATGAATAGATTTTGTTTTCAAAAGAAGGTAGACAAATGACCAATACACATGTGAAAAAATGCTCAACATTATTAATCATCGGGAAAATTCAAATTGAAACCACAATGAGATACCACCTTAGCCCTGTCAGAATGGCTATTATCAAAATTTCTAAAAACAATAGATGTTGACACAGATGTGGTGAAAAGGGGATGCTTATACATTGTTGGTGGGAATGTAAACTAGTACAACCTCTATGGAAAAGAGTATGGAGATTCCTCAAAGAACTAAAAGTACACCTACCATTCAATTCAGTAATCCCACTAGTGGGTGTCTACCCAAAGGGAAAGAAGTCATTTTATCAAAAAAGATACCTGCACTTAAATGTTTATTGCAGCACAATTCACGATTGCAAAAATATGGAATCAACTTAAGTGTCCATCAACTGATTATTGGATAAATAAAATGTTTTTATATATATATATATGTGTGTGTGTGTGTATATACACACACACACACACCCCCCATGGAGTACTACTCAGCCATAAAAAGAAATGAAATAATTTCTTTTGCAGCAACTTATATGGAATTGGAGACCGTTATCCTAAATGAAGTATTTGAAGAATGGAAAAACAAATACCACATGTTCTCACTTATACGTGGGAGCTAAATGAGTCATACATATGGCCATAAAGCCATGTAATGGATATTGAATAATAAAAAGGTGTGAAGGTGGGAAGGAATGAGGGATAAAAACCTATCTGTTGGATACAATGGACACTATTGTGGTCGTGGGTATACTAAATTTCCTGACTTCAGCGTTGTACAATTCATCCATGTAGCAAAAAATACCTGTACCCCCTTAATCTATTGAAATAAGAAAAAGAAGATAAAGTTCATTACATAGGAGCTGTTAAAATATATGCATACTGTAAATATTTAACTTAAAATACAAATATATAAATGACCATTAATTTTTGTAGGTTCAAGTCTTTGTCTTTGAGTACAGGTTAAAAATTTTTGTTTTCCTTTTTTTATTTTGCACAAACTGTATATATAATACATTGTGAAAAATGTTAAATATGTTTCTTCAAAGTGGAATAAGATAATTTAGAGCAATTGAGAAACAATTGAAATGTATAATCCTTTAAAAAATTTATGATTTTTTCCACAATACTGTTTGGTTGCTTTACATACAGCAAATTTGTCAGCAGAACTTTTTATCAACTTATTTTTATTTAGAATTTTCATAGTTATTAATTTAGATTTCACTGGAGCAATCTTTTTTGCAGTTATATTTCACTGTTTTAATATCAATGATTTATTGAGTATTTAACTTCTTTATGTAATGCTAGTTACAAGGCAATTAGCACATGTAGAGGTAGAAACCAAAACTAATGACTTTGAGTAAGCATGCAAATGAAATTGTGAGAAGAAAAATGCAAAGATATTAATAGATATACAACTATTATGTACCCATAGTAATTAAAAATAAAAAAATTTAAAAAACAAAAATGCAAAGACATATAATAGCATTATTCATGAGCATTTACTTTACTATGGCTATTAACTGGAATGCTTGATAAGAGAAATGATATGTCAGTTAATCTGGTGAGTTGGTTAACTAAAGGTCATTTAATTGAGATATATAGAATATAGTAATATAAAAAATTACTTCATTAACCTAATGCATTTTATGTATTGATTCTATTCTCTATATTTATTATAATACTTTTGCTAATAGGTATTGATGCACTAATATGATGGAATTAGTGAATGTAATAGTTAAAAGAAGGATACAAATAGCATATGTTGACCACTTTCTATATGTCAGGCATTTTTTTTTTTTTTTGAGACAAAGTCTCACTCCATCGCCCCAGCTAGAGTGCAATGGCGTCATCATAGCTCACAGCAACCTCAAACTCCTGGGCTCAAGTGATCCTCCTGCCTCAGCCTTCCTAGTAGCCGGGACTATAGGCGAGCACCACCATGCCCGGCTAATATTTTCTATTTTTAGTAGAGATGGGGTCTTGCTCTTGCTTAGGCTAGTCTCGAACTCCTGACCTCAAATGATCCTCCTGCCTCAGCCTCCCAGAGTGCTAGGATTACAGGCATGAGCCACCTGCACCCAGCCTATGTCAGGCTTTTTTAGGCATTATCTAATTTTATACCTGTAATAATCTCAGGGAAATATCACCATCTTTAGTTCACCTATAAGCAAATTGAGGCTCAGAAAGAAAAGTAGTTATCAAAAGTCATAGAGGTAGTAAGTTTAGAATTAAAGTATATGTTTCTTTTGCACCAAAGGCACTACAAATTTAGCAAGAATTTATCTAATACCTAATCCTTCTGATTATTTACCTAGGTGATGGGTTTATGGTGGTAAGAATGATCAATAAAGTGTTTACTTTGATAAGATTGTTTCCTGGGCTAAAACAATTGAACAAGTTAAAGAAGTACAATAATTTCAGATAATAGTAAATGTAAAGGAAAAAAACTAGAGTGCAATGCAATAACTTTTGAGTAGAATAAGGAGGATTACATGAGGTAGAAATTTTGAATTTGAAATAAAATGTTAATAAATAATAAAATAATGCTTACATATTGAAATCTTTGTTTTGAAAATATTATTAAGGTTATTAATAACATTAACAAGAATACATTTCTTAAATGCATTTCAATATATATTATTCTATCAGGTAATGAGTTTTATAAAACAAATGACTACAAATTCCTTAATGTAGTATAGTTAAATGAACACTATTTTAATTTGTGTCAAAGATGAAAGCTTTATTTTCTTATATTGACATTTTGATTGATGATTTCAGAGTGAAATTGCAGTTCTGGTACTTTATAGATAGTTGCAGGATGCTGTAATGGATAACAAGGTAATTAAGGGTTGCACAAATTACTAACCTCATTTTTAAAGGCAGTATATGGAAATCAAAATGTCTTCTGTAGTGTTAGGCGTTGTCTTCTATTTATATCATACAGCACTGATTCTAAAATACTTTGACTACTATTATAAAAAATAATGAATTATCATCAAAATAATAATTGTGCAAATAAATCCCAGATTTAATTCCATAATAATGATAGAGAAGTGAGAGATTAATAATAGCTATAGAATAATTTCTTTTTTCTTTGATGAATATTTATATGAGATACTCTATAATCTATTTATTCAGGCTTGATTACACACTAGCAAATTTAAGTGCATCTTGATTTTCATATTAGAAACTTTGTTCATTTTTATTCATATTCATATTAAACAGTATTCCAAGAATTATAACACAGCATAAAATTATTGATACCTATTTTACTAGTCAGATAAATTACAGTTAACTTATGCAAAAAAGAAACATATCAGAAGTCTACTAGGTAGAATCAATAGGACATTCTGGGGAACTGGATCAAGAAAGGACCCAGATAAGCCAAGTAAAGAAAAGAGCACGGAATGTGCACCATGTTGAGAGTAGCAATGTTGGTTGGTTATGGTGCTGGTGTTGCCGCTACTGGCCCTTCTAACTCTGGCCTTTTGTTTCCATACCACTGGAGTTTTAGTTATATCTCTATTATAGGAATAACAGTCAATGAATTTGGCTAGCTCTAAGAGTATTTTTTTAAAGTTTTTCATTGATCCAGCCCCCATAGTATCCATCCTGAACATATTCCATGAAATTTTGCCAAATTACTGACATATCATAATTATTTCAGAGGTACAACTCTTCCCCTGCTAGGTGTTTTTGTTTTTGTTTGTTTGTTTGTCTGTTTTATTTTTAGCACTCCTCTGGATTACTAATGGAATCTGAAGTTACCAGCTAGAGATAAAAAGAAGTGGAGAGTAGGAAGCATTAGTGGAAATGGCTTCTCTTTTCAAGGTAACTCGGTAAGTCAATGTTGTTACAGAATCTTCAAACCAACAGAGTAATTCCTCACATAAGTTAAATAAACTGATTTGGATTTTAGGATACTCTGAGTCTCTCTAATCTCCCATATATCTCCTTTCCAAATATCAGGGTCCAAATCCTTCTCTACAAATACCCTAAATTTTACATTAAATGATCTATGAGGCTTGGAAATAATTTCCTTGTAATTTCACAACCTACTGGGGCAAATGTTAGCTTCTTTTACTGAGTCTTCTTCAGTCTCTTTTTAAAAGACCCCCAGGATGGGCTTGAGTTTCAGTCTTTGCCTTGAGCTAAGAATTTTGCAATCTGACCTTGTCACTTTCTTCTTATTATGTCCAGTGTGATAAAAATAGACATTTTATTTTCACATGCCCTTCATACTGATTTATGACAGTTGCCACTCAGACCCCAAAGACTCTTTTTTCAATGGTCACTTTATTTCAGATGACTACAGAAATGGACTAGATAGCTCTTTCTCCACAGTATGTTGTGGAATGACAAATTTCTATCTCTTAATGAACATTTGGATGTTCACTATCTTCATTCCCAAATATGCCAAAGAACAAATCCCAGAATTCCCTATACCCCTAAAGGTCTGTTCTTAAAAACCATCCCAATTTGTATATTTGTCATGATTTGCAGTTACAAGTAACAGGAACAAACTAAGTATAAAAGTAATTTTTGAAAGGATTTCAGGTGAGCCATGGAAAACTAGAGAGAACCAAGCTATAGAACCAAGTTTGGGCAACAGCCTAGACAGACAAGGCATAGCCAATAAGATACTACAGGAACAGTTCACATCTCATGGAACCACTAGCCATCTGGACTTTTGCCATTGCTGCTGGTACTGCTGCCACTGCAACCTCAACTTTTCTTATATTCATTGTTACTGGTCTCATGATTCCATTATATTTTGTATGCCTTACAGATGTACTTCATGTAATAAAAGATACCCTTAATCATGGCTTACCATGTACCATGTGCCAGATACTTGGTAGCTTTTATATTAATGTCTAATCTAAACACTATTAGCAAGGTAGAATCACCCTCATTTTAAATATGAAGAAGTTTGATTCAGAATTTAATTAATTTTAAGAAAAATCACATAACTGATATTGGTGTAGTTGAGTTTGCACTTCACTTTTGTCAGACTTCTAAATTCAAGGTCTTTCATTTCACCTCCTCTACCACTGGCTATATTTCCTGGTTTATTTTTATTTTTTTCTGGAAGCAAACTGGCATTACTGGTCTTTTTGTACAACAACCCGAGATGAATGCCTATGTTTGCTTTGTCTTTAGGCCAGCCCTGCTTGGGTCTACTGCTCTATTACAGATGATACTAGTTGTCTTCCAATTGCCAATGTTCAGGAACAAACTAGCTTAAAAAGTAAGAAATAGGCATCAAAAGGAATGTGTATTAGAGAAATTGTACAATACCTTGGTGATTTCTTTCAATTGCCCCCTAGATTGCTGGGAATGATGGTTGTGTTTTACTCTCACCTTGCTTTCTAATCAGGAAATACTGTGGAAAATAAATATTATTTTGGTGTGACAAAAAATACATTAAATAAGTAGGGTAAAGTAGAAGGTTAAGGCTTACATATTTATACAAATAGTACCCTAAAACAATTTTTACACAAAATAAAACAAGCCCAGAACTTTGAGTGATGACAGTGTAATCCAAATTATGGGTGATGGTCAAATGTACAATGGCCCACAGGCAAGGCAATGAACTCAGCTCAAAGGTTACATACTTCTTGTGCCCCAAAGGTTTACAACTCTACTTTGTAGAAGTGTAATTTAAGTGAGACAGAGAAGAAATAAAGTTTAAAAGTAAATTATTTATCTTTTATTACTTGTTATTTGAATCATTAACATTTCAGTGTACCTAATGACATATACGTGCTTTAGGAATTGATTAATAGGTTTTAGACCTTTTCTAAATACTATTAGATAAATAACATAAACAAATAACTAAGATCATGAATAATTTGTATTCACGTACACTAAGTTTGAGTACTACCTCTACCACTAACTAGCTGAGTGATCCTGGTCAGTCTTCAAAACTCTTAGTTTCTGCATTATGTCGTTGGTTGTTCTAAAGATAAAGTGAGACAATGAATGTAAAATAGATACATTGATATATGACACATTGCTATTGGGCTCTCAGTCAATTTTAGCTGTCATCATCATTATTATTGCATTATAACACAGAGTATTAAGATAGGTAAAATTAACTATCTTAGGTCAATCATCAACGTCATCATGTAATGACAAATCAGTAAAAGTGTAGATAGAACAAGGAGGGGTTCTATCTGCGTTCTCATTAATGAGGACTTGAAGCATGAACCAAAAATAAAAGAGTTAGTCATTACAAGAGAACAGAAAGAATCATTATTAGTAGAGAATATGATCATATGCCTAAAAATTGAAATCAAAAGGAATAAGATAGTTTCATAAAGTAGTCATATATAAACTAAATATATAAAAGTCTACATTTTTATATATTAGTTTTTGTAATTCAGTTATTAATTTTTAAAAATAATTTCATGTTTTATTAGACTTACAATACATTAATAGATTAATTTTGAGAAAAAATATTAATAGCTCCTGGGGAGAGAGCATCTACTGGAGAAGTAGATGGTCCAGGAGCAATTTTGCTTTAAATATATCATTTTTTTGTTATAATTTAATTGTGAATGTACTATTGTTCCTGGAGCTCTAGAGGAGAAAAGAGGGAAATTCTAATCAGTAAACAATGAAGAGATATAATAGAATTTACTTATAATAATTTAGTATAACTCAAGACCAAGATATATTCCTTTCATTCTAGGATAAATAAAGACATTATCAGCAGTAACAAATGAATACAAAACATGGAATACCAAAAATAATCTGCAGAGTAAAAGGGTAAAACTTAGTAAACAAAGCAATTTGCCTAAAACATTGCCTTGGAAAACTAAAGCTATTTTCAGTATCCTCCACAGAAGTTAGAGATGTAACAATAAAATAAGATTTTTTTTTGAAAGCTAAGATAACTGACTAGAGGAAAAGGGAGCTTCCTGAGTTAAGGTTAAAAGGAAAAAATACAACCTATGACCATCTCATCAAGTGTCAAAATATATTAAATGTCATGGCTCAATAAAGAGTCTTGATGTAAAGGGGGCAAAGATCTTCAGAGACTAGACATATATGTATTAAAAATTTTAAGAAATAAAATAGAGAAAATTATACAAGTGGCATATAGGTCCAATTTGAAGAATTATAATAAAATGGAGATTTGTATGTTCCCATAAGATAAATAAATACATAATAATCAGAGATTCCAGGACCCCTCATGGGCCCTTCGTTGGTTATCTTTGCCTCCTTACCAGCCGCTGTCATTATTCTGAATTTTATGGCAATTGTTCTCTTTCCCTCTTTTCCTACCCAATTTTAAATGTTTTATTTCATACACAAACATACTCACACATCTCAATAAACCCTCCATGATTTAGTTTTGTCTTTTTTATATTACTAGAAATGAAATTGCACAGTGCGAATTTCAGTGACTTATTTTTTCTAACTTGTGATTTTGAAATTTGCTTATGTTGATATGTATAGCAGTAATTAGTACATTTTTCACTTCTTTATGTATTCTATTGTATAAATACATCACAATTTATTCATCCATACTTCTGTTTCTAGAAATTTGAGTTGTTTCCAGGGTTTTTTGTTTTTGTTGGTGTTATTTATATACCACACACACACAATCTTAAAAGTACTGGGAGAAGGAAAAATATACAGTTTACTAAATAATACCATTTGTCCCCAGATGGTTTTGTCTATTTATATTCCTGGCGGCAGTGTGTAATGATTCTTGTTATCTTATGCCTTATTCTTTACCGAGTATTCCAGACTTATATTTTGTGAAGTTTTGGGCATAAAATGATTTCCCATTTTGGTTATATTTTGACTTTCTCTGATTATTAATGAGGGTGAGCCACTCTTTATATATTTATTGGTGATTTCTATGTTGTAAAATAATTATATCTTTGGGCTATTTTTGCATTATATTGATCTTTTCTTGATAATTTGATGGGAAAAAAAATTGTTCTAACAGCTTTACTGAGGTATAATTTACATATAATAAACTCATCCATTTTAAATATACAACTAGATATTATGATCTATGTCAAATTTTATAGTTGTGTAACTGTCACCTCAATTCAGGTATTTACAAATAGTCATAAAAATATACTAATGCTATAAAGTTTTAACATTTTTTTATTATTAATTTTTAACTTATTTGCATTGAGGTCAGAGTAATTGAGGTCTGTGCGATAATATTTCCTAGAAAATTGTTGGAATTTTTTTTCATTAATACTTTAAACCTAATTTCCAATTTTTAGGCATATGTTAGCCCACAAAACAAGTATCAGCAAATTCAGAAAAATCAAAATCATTCCACGGATCTTCTCAGATTATGGTGGAATAAAAGTAGAAATCAACTCCAAGAGAATCTCTCAAATCTACACAAAGTCATAGAAATTAAACAACCTGCTGCTGAACAATTATTGGGTCAATGATGAAATTAAGAGGGAAATCAAAAGATTTTTTAAACTGAATGACAATCATGACACAAGCAACCAAAATCTATGGGATACTGAAAAAGCATTGTTAAGAGGAAAATTCACGGCCTGAAATGTTTACATCAAAAAGACAGAAAGATCACAAATTAACCACCTAATATCACACCTCAAGGAACGAGAAAAAGAAGAACAAATAAAACCCAAAGCTAGCAAAAGAAAAGAAAATACAAAGCTCAAAGTAGAACTAAACAAAATGGAAACCAAAAACCAATATAAAGAATCAATGAAATAGAAGGTTGGTATTTTGAAAAGATAAACAAAATTGATAGATGTCCAGCTAGATTAAGCAGAGATAGAAGAGAAAGGACATTACATTATTAACAGAGAATAAGATCATATACCTAGAAATAGAGACTAAAGGAATAAGATAGTTTCACAAAGTATTCATATATAAACTAAATATATAAAAGTGTACATTTTAAAAATGTTTAAAACCACAATGAGATATCACTTCACTCCTGTGACAATGGCTATTATCAAAAAGACGAGATGAGTGTTGGCAAGAATGTGGACAAAAGTAAATCCTTGTACCCTGTTTGTGGGAATGTTAATTACTACAGCCATTATGGAAAACAGTATGAAAGTTCTTCAAAAAACTAAAAATATAACTACCATATAATCCAACAATTCCACTCACATCCAAAGGAAATGAATTCAGTATGCCAAAGAGATATCTGTACCCATGTTTATTGCAGCACTATTTACAATAACTAAAATATGGAATCAATCTAATGTCTATCAGTGGATAAATGCATAAAGAAAATGTGGTATATATACACAATGCAATACTATTCAACAATAAAAAGAAGGAAATCCTGTCATTTCTGACATGAATGAAACTGGAGGACATTATATTAAGTGAAATAAAACCAGGCACAGAAAGACAAATGTTGCACGATTTTGCTCACATATGAAATCTAAAAAAGTTGATCTCATAGAAGTAGAAAGTAGAGTGACAGTACCGATGCTAGGGTGGTTAGTGGGGAGAGGGATTTGTGGAGATGTTGTTTCAGTTAGATAGAGGGAATCAATTCAAGAGACCTCTTCTGCAACTTAGTGACTATAGTTAGTGATGATATGCTGTATTTGTAAAAATGCTGAGTGGAGGGTAAGTATACTCACCACCAAAATGATAACTATGTGAGGTAATACATTTGTTAATTAGCTAAATTTAACCATTCCACAATGTATATGTACTTCCAAACATCATGCTGTGCACAATAAATACATACAATTTTATATGTCATTTTAAAAAATAAATTAAAAAATAAACTCAGAAACATATAGAATTATTAAAATAGTCTCTAAACCCATGTAACAGAATGATTTAATGCAATTACTGTGGAATCCACTTTTCCTCAAGTTGTACTGTGAATGTACCTTAATTCAGATATTTACAATGAATCTAGATGAATTTTCAAATGATTATATTGTCAAGTGAAAACCTAAAGTCATCAATGATCTCAAACTGATCCTGTGTCTGGAAAATAGGGTTTTAAATTGCATTCCTAAATTGAAAAAAAATCTATTAATCTACCCTCACTCTTGAATTCAGTGCTGTAAACAGGTTTCTCAGGTGAGTGGAGAGGATAATGGGTTGTTGAATGATCGCTTCTCAATGGATAAATGTTTAAGACACCATGCTACCTTGTTTGCCTGAAGATATCAATTCCCATAATTATAAGATCTAATCAAAAAAGTCAAAAAGTACTTGTTCCAAACACATAAATTGATTTTTAAGATCTAAAAGAACATAAAAACTCCAATATTTCTTGTTAATATAAGCATTAATGGGACAATAAAGAATATGTTTTTGGGTAAAGAGAAAGGACATACAATAAATTAAAATGGATAGATACACATTGATTGCTTTGTTTTGTAATTTCAGCATTTCTGTGTGAAACAGTCCTAAAAGTTGTGAATGGTCTTGTTGCCTGGTTGCAAACATAAGAATATCATATAATTTCAGAAGTTTCTTCATAGCAAATGAAATGATGGTTTCATATAAATTCTCATTGCTTTTGCTACTAACTTAGAGAAGATGGAACAGAATGTGAACTGTCCTTGAGGAAAAAAATAGTGTTTTATACTGACTCTAAGAAACTGCTAATCTAGCTCAAAATTACTCACTTTATATTACATGAAGTATAGAAAATATTTTTTCTTCATCTCTCAGGGATTTTTGAAGTACAATGAAATAAATAGTTATGGAAGTACCATTATAGTAAAATTGCAGAGGGCTACAAGTTTAGAGACATCAATTATAGATATAGTTCTGCCTTTGAATAGCTTTGAATAGCTTAGTTAAATCAATTAGTCAATACTCTCATCAAATTTCTCTGAAGGAAACTTACTTCTCTAATATTCTATAACTCCATGAGACATTATATTTATCTAAGTTTCATTAAAAAGTAACCTTTCTAAATTATTTTTATGCTCACATACCAGTAAATCATGTCCTTTGTAGGCTTCCATGATTTTTTGGTTGGACACTTATAGAAAGACAATTCACTATTATAATGATTTAAAGATAAATTCTGATGGCTACATTGAAAAATGAAAATCCTGAGAATTAACATAATAATTATTTATATATCTTAATGTATATACGTGTGTTTAGTTTAGAATGAATTAAACTTTGATCTTAGCTGGAAAAGCACCATCCTGAATAATTAAAATATATAATTTTATATAAATATAAATAAAAAAGTAATATAATATAAAATATAATTTATAATATAAAAATATATTTATATTTATATTATAAATATAAATCAACAATATTTTATATTTTAATTCCTAAGATATGATCTAATTGTCACACAATTGAAAGGAAGCAGGATGGATTATAGTAGCATTGGTTTCTTATGTCTGTATTTGGAAGCCTTATTAGGCTTTCTGTATGAGCATAAAATCAACAATTTCAGAAATTATTTTATATTATTGTTTTGCAGCCTGAAGAAAAGATTTTTTAAATATCCAATTGAAGAGTAAGAGGAATAACCTATATTTTCTCTAAAATATAAGAACAACACTTAAAATTTGAAGGATAAATTTATATGTCTTTAATTGTGTGAATCACTACTATTTAAAATACCTTCCCCAATGGACTAAATAGCTAATGAGCTAAGAAAAAAAATAAGCATAAATTTTATAGTGCAATTGTATTATTTAACTGATATCATAGTGGTATAAATATTTTTAAAATTAGTTCTTTGAATAACTATACCATGTAATAATGCATACAAGGGGGAAGCATATGTGTGCATATGAAGATCCTAGAAAATATCTAATTATACAGAATTATTATACACAGAAATGTATTCAATATCAAAACTCTAACAGAGCACCTAATTTATTCTGAACTTGGCATGTTGATCATTCACACGGTACTGTGAGCTCATTGATGGCTGGGACTAAGTTTTAATTATTTATTAGTGTATTATTTTGTATCCCAAGTATTGGATATAATACCTGACACATAAGTGATTGAGTTCCTGTTATGTTTCAGGCACTCTCTTAGGTAATAGGAATATGAAAGTAAGCAAAAAAGACAAAATTACTATTTCACTCTTGTAGCTTGCCATCTAGTCAAAGAAATACTCAAAAACTAAATGTTCATACAAATGTAAACTGTGGCCATGAGCAATGTTATACAGCCACAGTTTTCTCTAATAGAGGAGTTTAATCTGATCATTAAGGTAAGCAAAATGTCCCTGTGCCAGTATTTTTTGATCTGAGTTCTGAAGAATAAGAGGGGGAAAAAGTCATCCCAGGCAAGAGGAATAGTTTGTTCCCTTCTTCCTGCGGCAAGAAAAACACACTCAGCACAAGAAACTGCAAGAAGCTAGATATGATTAGAGCATAAAAGAAGATGTACACCATATTAATTGTCAGTTGGCCACTGAGTACGATTTTGCACACATTACTCTGCATTATACTACTCTGATATATTTCTATTACAGAATTTATAAATTCCCATCCAAAATCCTTTTGCTCATTTATATACTTTTTGTTCATTTTGTATTTTCTACAATGAGAATGCAAGCTCCATGAAAGCAGGAACTTTATGTTTCTTGTTCTTTCTATGCCATAACTCCAATAACTAGAATAATATCAGAATATCATAGATGTTGAATAAATGTTGATTCATTCATTGAAAAAATGAACATTGTTGTTGTCTATTATACTACAGTGGCAAAAGTTATAGGACAGAGCATGCGCAAAAGAAAGCTCGTCAATCAACCAGGAAGCACATGTCATTTATTAAAAGATGGAGTTAGAGAAAACAAGTGTGGGGCAGACAGGTGGATTTGCAAGAAATATTAACTTGTCATTTAAGTAAATATTTCATTCTTTCTTGACTCTTCCTTTCTTCTGTCACTCTTGATTCAGTCTAAATTCATCTAATGAGATATTGCTACAGGGGTACAAGTGGCAAGATGGGTGTTGTAGTAATTTAATTGGCATTTTTTTGGTGAGGAAAGTGAAATGAAAATAATCTAGCATAGAGTATGACTTATGCTAGATAATCAATATGTAGAATTTGTGCAGCTGTTGATGCTCCTGTTGAGGCTGTTGCTAATGCTACTGCTTTGGTGTTGGAGGATGAGTTCTTCGGAAAGCTGACTTTACAATGGGGTTTAGGAGCAGAATGGTTGTAGGGAGTGCCCTTGGGATCAATGTCTGTGGATGGAATGTGAAGCAATCAGGTTGGACAAAGGGAGAAGTAGAACTGCCATGTAGGCCAATGATAGCTTTAGCTGACCACACCAGGATGTCCAAAGCTAAAATAACCTTTCAAATTTTCTGTGTTGGGCCTAACTAGAAAGGCCTTCATTCTTCTGATTTTTTCACTCTTTGCAGGTGTCATTCCCCAGGAAGAGGTGTAGCTTTGGGGGAGGGAGCTCTTCGGCAGCTGAGGCAACCTTTGAAGGAACTGACAGCTGAGGCAACAAGTCCTTTGAATGGGGATCTGGGTGCACATCATTATGTCTAACACACATGGTTTCTTCTTTTATATTTCAAAATTTTTAGATCCTTAACTCTTCCAAGATTTACAGGAAAGGTCATTGATGTGGCTGAGGAGCAAGAAAGCTCTAACCTTACTTTCTCCACTCACTGGTAGGGAAAAACTTTTGTTCCATTAATTTATTCTATTCTGTTCATTATAACTTTATTGTATGGAATGCTGTCTTAGTCTGCTTTCTGTTGCTTGTAAGAGAATACCTGAAACTGGGAAATTTACAAAAAGATGAAATTTATTTTTTACAGTTATTGAGGTGGAGAAGTCCAAGATAGAGGGGCCACATCTGGTGAGAGCCTCCTTGCTAGTGAGGACTCTGCAGGGTTTCGAATGGCACAGATCATCACGTGGAAAGAAGCTGAGCATGCTAGCTCAAATCTCTCTTCCTCTTCTTGTTAAACCACTAGTCCCACTGTCATGATAACCCACTAATCCATTAACCCATTAGTCCACTAATTCATGAATGGATTAATCCACTCAGGAGGGCAGAACCCTCATGACCCAATCACTTCTTAAAAGTTTCACCTCTCAATACTGGCCACATTGGAGATTAAATTTCAACATTAGTTATAAAGGGGCAAATATTCAAACCATAGCAAATGTAGGGGTCAAGAGGATGCTTGGCCCTCTGAAGTGTTGCTAAAAAATTACTAACAAGATGCAGATTAATTGGAGAAAAGACATACAAGTTTATTTAACATGTATACACTGGAACCTTCAGAAAGAAGACTGAAAGATACAGGGGAAATTGTCCATTTTTATTCTTAGGTTGAACAAATTATAGACAGCCACATATAACTATGATTGAACAAAAAGGGTATGATCTAATGCTAATAGGCTAGGTGGGGAAACCCAGCACGGCCTCCTTGAGCATGCATTCCTTCTTCCTTCTGGGTATAGGGCACGACCCTCTGTTTATGGCCAGCCTTTATACAAAATATTTTTAGGTTTTATGGCTGGCTTTAGGGAAAAGGGGTTCTGGTTTCTACGACCCAGCTTGGGAAGGAGGTTCTTGTTTCTGTGGCTAGCCTTGAGGGGAACAGGACTGAGAGACAGGAGGACAGGAGGAAGTGAGAGAAAAACTTTTGTTCCTGAGGTCTTTATTTTGTGGTACTATTTTCTAAGCCCCAATAAAAATGTCTACCATGAGACAATTACTGTAACACATATTTATACATACACACATTCCTCTTTGATCCTTACAAAAATACCATTTTCACAAACATAGTGAGATTCAGAGAGGTTAAAATATTACCCTGGAATAAGCAATAAATAGGGAAGAAGGCCAAACAAGGCCAAAGGAGCAATAAATAGGGAATAACTCACATGTAGCAATTCAGGCTCTAATTCAGGTTTCTTGGACTAATTGATACCTAAGATGATTTTACACCCAAAACTCCAAATCTGTCAATGCACTAAAATCTAACCAGACACAACAATAATCTGTGTACTTTCAAAGTATACTCCTAATGTAACATCAATGCCTTGGTCAGTGTGTTAAAGAGAGGAAATGTTCAAAGAATGCCTATATACATGTTAATATAAACTGATTTATCCTGAAGAGCAAAGAACTTCAATTCCTGTCTGGGGACTTTGAAGTTTTTCAGGAATTATTGATGAAAATATTAAAAATGATGCTATTGATGTTGTTTCATATTTTTTAAAAATAGATGAAAAAGGCTATTATAGAATATGACTTATTCTATTCAGTGAACATATGAAAAGGATTTATTTTGGCTCATGATTATATTGATGAAACAAGCCTAAATTTAGTTTAATAATTTTTGTTGCAAATTTTTTATTTTATGACTTTAAGTATCTGTACCATTTTCAACTAAAACGATGCCTAAAGGAATCTGCAAATTCAGCAAACAAGAAGATTGGTCAAAATTGTGCCTCTCCTCTCATAGGGAAATCCTCTAATATTCTAAAGCAGTGGATCTCAATGTGTGATCATTACCATCTCTTGTGAACTTGTTGGAAATGTAAATTCTCAGGTACTATTTCACATTTAGTGAATCAGAAATTTTGGGTGAGGGGACAAGTAAGCTGGATTTAAACAAGACTTCCATGCTGTTGCAAGTTAAAGTATGAGAACAATTGAGAATCCCTGATCCAGATCATTTTAGATTGTATAGAGATTGCTGTACCTAGGTATGTGACATTATTATGAGTGGTCACAGATTATGGAGGAGGGAGAGAGAGAAACTGGTGAAAACTGACTCATTGTTGTAAAAAAAAAAAAAGGTAAGGCATGAGGAAAAATAGTTTCCTTGCATTAGTTTTGAATGGGATAATAACAAAGTTACTTTCCAGAAAAGAGAGTGTCATACCTAGAGAGAAATGCAAAAGCAGAAACATACAATTTATAGATTTTCCATAGAACCCAGGTCTACAAACACCTAGGGAGTGCTTATAAAATACAAATATATAGACTTCACTAGAATTTCCCCCTCCAGAGCTTAAGACCTAAAATATTTCCCTTTTGTGAAAGCTTCCCAGCTTGAGAAACATAGCTTTAGCATGACTAATCCTGCAATAAGCATGGATGTCCACTTGATGCAGGAGTCTACCAGTATCCAGTGATTTACAGCTTGGAGGGTAGAGGGGGCTTTTTTTTTTTCTTTTCATTTACATAACTCTTATGTTTATTCTGGCTTGGAGATTGTTGCTTATTTCAATATTTAAGTCATTTCCAAGTAGATAAAATTGAGAACTTTTAGCAACTCCTTTTTTGGTTTATATTTGTTTCTCCAGAAATAGTTATTATTTTAAAAACTATTTCTTTAGTACCTGAATAATTTATGATTAAAATATGATGTTTGTGTTAAACTTTAGAAACACCAATACAACATCTTTTTTTCATTCCCCAATAGATTACTATAGCCTTTTCACTATTCTAAACTTTTGCCAATCCAGTCTTAGGTATGGTCTTACTGTCAAATTTGCAATTAAAATTAACTACAGGTCTTTACATTTTGATCTGAATTTATCGGACTCTCTCTTTTTTTTTATCTTAGAAGTAGCATGGAATTTTCTATAGTTGCTACCATCTTTCCAGTCAATACCCACAGGATAAGTGTGTGTTTCAGTAAAACAGTTTTTGGCACAAGCATATAGCACCTTGCTGTATATGTTAAGTTAGGTGTAAATATATGCAGCATGCAACAGGTATAAATACCATGCAGAGAGAGTCTCATGATCTTTGGGTAACGTAATTAAGCAGTTCAGCATTTTCATAGGCTATGGTTATTTAATTACTTCACATTGTTAGTGATCCCATAAGAAGGTGATTTTTTTCCCCTCATGATGTCATAGATGAAAAAACATTGACAGAAAGCATTCTTCTACATATATTTTTTTTTCTGATAGAGAGATGCAATGGTGGTTTTATGGAATTAGCTACCCCTAAAATTATCCCCCATTTTGTGACAATCTAGTCACTGAAAACAAAGACATTCACAGTGTTACTTCTGTGTGCCAGGGAAAGCTTCAATCCATGCTTTACAATGTGTCATTATCAGGTAACACATTCTTCACAGTAGATAATTAGCAGGTGATAATGAGAAGCAAGTCCAATATATCACATATGCCCCTAAAAGCTACATCTCCAGCAGGAGGACAGAGCTGAGAAATTGAGTTACAAGATGGTTTTCCACATATTGCTTCGCTAAACAGAAAGGCAAATTCTTTTTAAAATCAGAGAGCTGGACAAATGTTAGGAAATCAGAATCTGCAAGCAACCAGATAACACTATTGATCATGAACTGTGGATTATCTATTACTTGCAATGTGGTTTGATTGAACTGATTCTTAAAATAACAGAGACTATTTTCACGTAAAACTGACCCTGAACAAATATCTTGGCTCATTTACAATTAGTTTGCTGTGGTTCTAATTTTTTTCTTTTTTTCTTTTATTGACAAATTATAATTGTATTTATTTATGGTGTGCAATTTTGTGATTTATTAATATGTACACAATGTGGAATGACTGATTCAAGCTAATTAAAATGTCCATTATTTCAAATACTTCAACAAAAGTTAAAACTTACTGGAAATTGAGTACCAGCCAAATCTATTGGACAATACCCAATGGAATATATAGCATAATACGTGTTAAAGATCTACCTGCCTTAGAATCTCTATCACCAGATTACCAAGGAGGTACTAAAAGAGATGTCCAATTTGGGGGGCTTAAAACAGGGAGGAAGCACGCCATTGTGGTTAAATGTTAAAGCTCTGGAATCAGAGGTTTCAGGTTTTCATCCTCAGTTCTCTATACTCAGATTGGGTGACTTTTGACAAGTTGCCTAAACTGTCTGAACTTCTATTGTTTCCTCTATAAGACTGATGGCATGAATAAAAGTGAATCTTTCGTAGGGAGATGTGAGAAATACATGTGAGCATACAGGTGAAGTTCCTAGTACAGTGTTTGGGAATGAAAGCTCCATGATTTTTAGCTATTATGATTATTACTTCTACAATTATCATCATGTTCAGTAGAGCCCTGATAACATTTACTAAGATGTTGCTTAAGGAGAGGTGAAATATTAAGATATTATCATCCACTGATATACCTGATATAGGATATGGAATTAAGTAGTTTCCTCCTAACATAGGAAAATATTTTGAAGAATGGAATGCAGAGCATGTTGGTTTTGAGAAAGCATAATGACAGGATGAGATTCCTCAAGAGGTTGAGAGAAAACTTCAGTGCATGCATGAATTCTTATCCCAGGAAGACAAGCTTAGGTGAGTCCTAGGAATTAAGCACTTCAGTATCACATGACTGCATTGGACCTGTCAGTTAAAGAATGCATCAATGGAAGAATGCAATGTTTTCAATACAGAGTGAAGAATTTAGGGAACAAGCCTAAAATTATGCAGGAGGGAAATTTTAATCATTAACAGATATTTGTTGAGTGATAAGCATGTCCTGGGGACTGTGTTAGGAGAGGTGACAAAGAGCTTTCATGTGTCTATTAAAGACAATAGTCCCAATTTAACTTCTAGAACAATTAAAAAATGTCCAAACACATATCTAATTGGTATATATATCTTTTAAAACCTGAGTTATGATACAGTATTTATAAATTAAATTTGTGCCTATTTTTTGCAGGATTACACAGATTATTAAACCACACAACAGTTTATCTTTTTTTTACCATTTTAAAAGCCTATTAATAGAACACTTTCTCTCTAGATAACTCTTATTACCTGTGCTATAATAGACTATGTTATATCCAAATGAATTTCTAGATAGATTAAAGCAAAGTGACCTTCCATAAAATTCTATAGCAAATCTGTGAAAGTTATAGCTCTACATTTACCTTAATTGACCCACTGTAATGATGATAAAAAAGAAATAATTACCTTTTTTAGTGATTCTAAGGTTGATCACTATGACTGTACAATTGTTGTAGTAACTGGCTACTGAGAAAATGCCAAAGGCATTCAAAAATTTAGAGTTCATGAAAAGGTTCTGCCTTAGTCCTTGCTGTTGAGTAAAATTATGTTTCATGAAAGGGGAAACAGGGCAGGGAAGAAAGTTGAGGAGGCAGTGCTGTGGTTTGGATAACTATGGAAACTGTTGCTAGGAAGCACACACATCTGCAAATTTATTCTCTGGATCCATTCCCCCAGCCCCCAACCCTTGTCCCATTTTTGGGATTTATGTTGCAATTTACTACTGCAATTGGTCAATGAACATTTTAGAGTACATGGGCTAATAATATCTGATCTCACATCATCTTTAGGAGTCTGAAAGCATATTATCATTGTGATGAGACAGAACTGCTAATGAGAGAAGAGGTAGATGTTAATTTCTAATGAGAAGATTGATTTCTTGTGTTAACTATTTCTATTGCCTAGCATGTTCCCAGCACCTTTGACGAAACATGAGATGAAATATTTTTTCAAAATGAATGCAAAATTTCTTTGCTCTTATCTCCAATGTCTCTTTTTTTATTTTTGTAAGCTGGAGGATACAAGCTAAATTTATTTTAAGAATAGTGAAAATCCTCTCCCCACGAATCATTACATATTGTATAATGTTTGATGATACTCTTTGTGATGGGTTGTTTTCGTGTTTGTTCATTTAAAAGATGCCTTTGCAAGAGGAAACACACGCTCTGACAATTTTACAGGCCAATAAACAAATCCGCATTATTAATTACCACTGTCAGAATGTGTCTTGGTAATTGATTAGGACCAATGGTTCTTGCTGAACAGATTCATGGTAATAAGATCCTTGATACTCTGGAAGGGTGGCATGACAGATTAACCAACCTGTGGTTTATCCAATCAAGGGGCACTGTCAGGAAGATTTGAGTGTTTTCCTCCCTTTCAATCATAATAATGAAGCTAGCTAGCCCAAGATCAAAATAGACATTTTTTTCTCTCTAAACTCTCAGAATAAGAATCAAGTTCTTCTCACTTAGTTGCACTGAGACATTTCTCTAGAAACATAAAATTGAGAAAAAAGTCTTGATTTTATGACACTCAAGTAACATATGTATACTAATTAATAGCATCACTCTTTCTGAAAATTGGAAGAGTTGGCTAAAACTTACATTAGTTTTCCATTGCTGCTGTAATAAATTACCACAGACTTGGTGGCTTCAAACGACATAAATATACCTTACAATTCTGGGAGTTCAAAGATCTGAATTGGTCTCACTGGGATAAAATAAAGATGTCTTCAGGGCTGCAATCCTTCTAGAGTTTGTAGGGAAGAATCAGTTTCCTTGTCTTTTCCACCTTCTAGAAATCACCCACATTCTGTAGCTCATGGTCATTTTCTATCTTCAAGCCAGCAATGGCCAGTTGAGTCTTTTTAATGCTGCATCTAACAGTAATGCTGACTCTTCTGTCTCTCTCTTTTACTTATAAAGTATCATTGTAATTACATTGGGTTCACCCAGATAATCCAGAACAATCTCCTGATTTCAAATTCAGTTGTTCAACAATAAAAAAAATGGTGAATTAATACCTCCGGTATTACCCTGGATGGAGCTAGAGCCCATTCTTCAAAGCAAAGTATCACAAGAATGGAAAAACAAGCACCGCTGGTACTCGCCATCACATTGGTACTAACTGATCAATGCTTATGTGCACACATGGAAATAATATTCATCAGTGGTCAGACAGGCGAGGGGGGTGGAGAGGATGGGAAAACTCACACCTAATGGGTGTGGGGCACACTGTCTGGGGGATGTTCATGATTGTAGTTCTGACTTGAGCAGTTTATAGGCAATATAAGTAACCAAAGTGTCTGTACCCCCATAATATGCTGAAATTTAAATAAATAAATAATAAAATTAAAACAAACAAACAAAAAAACCCATAATATTGGCAGTCTTAGCCAGAGCAATTATGGAAGGGAAAGAAATAAAGGGCATCCAAATCAGAAAAGAGGGGGTCAAATAATTTCCGTTTGCTGACAATATGATCTTGTATCTAGAAAACCACATAGACTCCACCAAAATACTCCTAGAACTTTTTTTAGACTCCTAGAATTGATAAATAAATTCAGCAAAGTCTCAGGTTATGAAATCAATGTACACAAATCATTAGCATTTCCATATACTACTAACAGTTAGCCTGATGGTCAAATCAAGAATTCAATACCTTTTACAATAGCTGCAAAGGAAAAATAAATACCTAGGAATATACCTAACAAAGGAAAGATCTCTGCAAGGAGAACTACAAAACACTGATGAAAGAAATCATAAATGACACAAACAAATGGGAAAACATCAACTGCTCATGGATTGGAAGAATCTTCATTGTTGAAATGTCCATACTGTTCAAAGTTATTTACAGATTCAATGCAATTCATGAAAATACCAAAGTCTAGATAAATTAGTCAATTTATCTAGGTCTAGATAAATTAGTCCTAAACTTCATATTGAACCAAAAAAGAGGTTGAATAGCCAAAGCAATCCTAAGCAAAAAGAACAAATCTGGAGACATCACATTACCTGACATCAAATTATACTACAAGGCTATAGTAAACAAAACATCATTGTACTGGTATAATGGTAGAGACATAGACCAATGGAACAGAATAAAGAACCCAGAAATTAAACAATGTAGCTACAACCAACCAATTTTTGACAAAGCAGACAAAAATACTCTGGGGAAAGGATGCCCTATTCAATAAATGGTGCTGAGAAAATTGGATAGCCACATGTAGATGAATGACACAGGATCCCTCTCTCTCACCATATACAAAAATTAACTCACGATGAATTAAAGACTTAAATGTAAGGCATGAAGCCATAAAAAATCTTGAAGAAAATTTAGGAGAAACTCTTCTAGACATTGGCCTAGGCAAAGAATTTACAACTAAGACCCAAATGGCAAATATAGCAACAACAAAAATAAATAAATGGGACTAAATTAAATTAAATATTTGATATATTTTGAATTCATATTGATGTAAGGCAAAGGTAAGAGCAAAGATCTATATGTTTCCCCATGGATAGCAGGTTCTCCCATATCATATGTTAAACATCTCTTCATCCTACATTGAATTTAACTTTTTCTTCATCATAAATTAAATTCATAATTCTATTTGAGGTTATTTCTGGACTATATTTTGTTTGATTGAGTTATTATATTTCTAGTTCTTTCCACATCAAGAGGTTTTAATTAATGTAGGTTCAAAACATGTATGAAATATGGCAATAGTTATCCTCTTGGTGCTTTACACTTCACTTTTTATGATGTCCCTACTGATTTCATATGTGCAACTTTCAAATATAAGTTAATATCTTTTTTGAACTAAAAATTCTTTTAGTATTTTAGTTGAGATTCTATTTAATTTGTAGATAAATTCAGATAGGGTTGATCTTTTACAATATTGACTTCTGCTTTTTAAAAAATACAATATTTGAATTTGCTTATATTGCATCCATTTGCTAGCATTGTTTCATTAAAGTATTT
Organism: Daubentonia madagascariensis; assembly: GCA_023783475.1. NCBI lineage: Eukaryota > Metazoa > Chordata > Mammalia > Primates > Daubentoniidae > Daubentonia > Daubentonia madagascariensis. Next base: position 43,028,706 of record JAKFHU010000600.1, on the reverse strand, counting down.
TCTTCCTGCCAGGGTCAGATCCAAACTTGGAAATACATGATTAAGTATGAAAATAGACATACATTTAGAGTCAACAAAAGAAATCAGAACAAATCTCATACTCAAAAGGCAGAAACACACCCCAAGTATCACAAAAGTCCAGAAATATAATTTAACATTTTTATTAACTGAATAACATACTTCTGTAATATATTTCCCCTAAAATTTTGATTAAATATTATTTGATAATTTCTTCATATGATGACAGTTATATAATATTTCTTTAGAAAGAATAATATACCAATCAGTATTTCCTTAACATGGTTGATCTAAATTAATTTTTTATAGTTGATAGTTTTAAGCAGAAGTAAATGTGAACTAAATTCTCTTACAATTTTATGAATTTAATGATTGGAAGAAATTTCCATAGACTAGCTATTGGCCACACACATTTAAAATCTTGTTTCTCCTCCACTATACCACGTACTTCCAGAACTAAATGCCATAAGAAATGTTCATATCATTATACAACTTCACACCTTGTACTTTTGTGTCTTAACAATAGACGAAATACCACATTAGGGTAGGAATTTTTTCTGGAAGCCATTCTTATATCAGAATTTCTGGCAATAACTAAACAGGGAAATAGCTGCAATTCATATGAGTAGAATATTAGTTTGAGTAATAAACTCCAACAAAATGTGTCTCTGACTCTACTGTCCCTTCTCCAGATCCTAAAATGCTCATGCCCATTCCAATGTTACCAGACATAAAGGGTAGGGTGGTGGAGGGCCAATAGGATTGATCAGCGAGGTACTATCCTTCATCAATTGAGTTAAAATATCTTACATTTTTTTACATAAATATATAGCCATGCAAATACATTGCTGGAGTCCCTCCTAAAACCTTGAAGTGAGCCCATTCAAGTGAGGGTCTTGTGTTGAGAACTGAATGTTTGTATCCCCTCAAAATACCTATGTTGAAACCTTAACGCCAATGTGATAGTATTTGAAGGTGGGGTCTTTGGGAGGTAATTATGTTGAAATGTGGTCATGAGGGTAAGGCTTTCATGATGGGATTAATGACCCTATAAAAAGAGGAAGGGACATGGGGGTCTCTCTCCCTCTCTCTGCATGCAAGAATCCAAGAAAGCTATGTAAGAACATAACCCTTATCAAGAACCTGACCATGCTGACACCGTGATCTCAGACTTCTAGCCTCCAGAACTGTGAGAAATAAATGTTGTTTAAGCCATCTAGTTTATGGTATTCTGCTATAGCAGCCCAAAGTGACTGAGACATCTTGCATTATTATTTTTAAGCATCTCATCTTTTATTTTAAATGGTATATATAAATGTATATACAGCCATTTACATTAATATTATAAGAAATCATTTTACTCTTGTACTGTCTATAATATTAATGGACATGATAAAATTACATTCCTTGGATAGTTCTCACTTGGTGGTGGTATATTCCTTCATTGTATCCTTTTCTTTCTAGTAGTTGCTTCTACCCATCTTCACATCTCTGTAGCCAAGTTTTCACCAAATCTTTAATAGTTCACAGGTTGGGTGAAAGGGGTAACTTCAACTGAGCTCTTGTGGCCCTATAATTTCAGCATTATTTCTTAAGTTCCAGAAAGTCTTGTCTTTATTATTGGAGTAATTAGCACTGTGCAGTTATGATTGTTCTACTTTTTTTTCCATTTACTTCCCAATATGCACAGTGATAAATGGTAAACATTTGAAGTTATTTCTCCTTTCTCTGAGGAGTGTGATAGAACTTTACTTTACTTTAGTAGATTTTCCCAGTATTTCCCCAACACCCCAGGATGCCTGTGGAACTGCTCAGTCTGCTTCTTTCCAAATTGAAAGTTGTATTGAGCACTGTTAGTGTCCTGCCTAGATCTCTTTGCATACTTCTTTATAGTTCTCTGTAGCTATCCTCAGCTTCTTTTGCTCTGCTTCTAATGGCTTTGTAAAAGGTTATGAGTTTTTTATGTAAAACTCACAGGATTATTAGTTATCTCTTTGGAAAGACCAAGCACTTCAATCCTTAGACTAAAGTGCCCCCCCTTTTTTTTCTTGCTAAGCTCAATACTATGGAATGTACCTTTTCAGACTTGCTTACCCTTAGGCTATCAATTTCTGAGAAATAGTGCATTGATAGTGAAACATTTGCCTTGTCCCACACACATTCTTATTTTCATGTTTCTTTGTCTTGTGACAAATATAAATGCCTGAAACATAAAATGTATGCTAATGCCAGGGGTAAAAGCAGTTTAGCAGACTGAATTTTCTGTATGGTAGCCAGTAAAGACTTTTCTCTTTTCTAGTTCCTTTAACTTTGGGAATATTGATAGTTCAGAAGACCAGGAAGTGGCTAAGAGTTTATTTCCCTTGAGGCAGCTCATAACCAGTGATTGACCTGTATAGGAGTATGATTGATCAATTCCATTGACTCATGGGTGGGCAAACTGAAGTATAATTTATACTCCAGGGCTCCCGTTGTGGTTTAGCCTGGGAATTGGAAATGGAATCCTCTACAATCACACCCTTGTTTGGCTTCTCCTCCTCTGTCCTATCTCCTTACTCCCTTACTGGTTTCTCCTGAGAGCACTTCCTTAATAAAACACTTGCTGCATATCAATCCCCATCTCATAGTTTGCTTCTAGGAAACTTGAACAAAGATAGTATATTATTAAAAATCTAACTAGTATTCTGACCTTAACCAGCAATATAATTTATTGTTGCTTTCTCTGGTGGTTGTTTTCCAAAGTTTTTGTCCTGGGGTTGCATCCATTTCTTTGTTGTCATGGACAACACACACACACACACACACACACACACACACACCCCTACTCTGAAGCTAGGACAAAAAAGCTGGACATTCCAGCATGGATTATGTCTGGTTGGTCTCCTATTGTCAACTCAGTTTTGAGCACAGTGTCTGGAATATTATGAGTACTCAGGAAATATTAGAGAATCAATTAATGTAATAATTTTATATTATTGTAAGAATCTAAAGATATTTACTAGGAGAGAATAGTCCGTATTGTGAATTTTTTTCTTTTCATTTTATTCTTTCTTTCTGTATCTATCAATCTATCATCTTTCTATCTATCTCTGTATCTACTTATCTTTCTTTCTTTCTATCACTGATTATCCATTGCAGAAAGGCACATAGCTTTTATGATGCCTGCTTCTCAAGTCACAGAATAAAAGGACTAATTGGCCTGTGGAAATTTTATTTTTTCCCATTCTTTAGGGCTATTAATTGAGAAATCAATAATATCACCAATAGCTCACATGGTTCAGTAGTTTAGCCCTCTGAGATTGGCAGCTTGGTCAACATGTTGTTATCAGCCTAAAAAGCCTAAATGCAATCAGCTATATAGCATGTGCAGAATTTTCCTCTAGGACTTTTATCCTGTTTTTAAAAACTCATTTTAGTATTTTCTGAAGTGAGTGATAAATCACAAGTGGGAAAGGAAGGTTGAAGTAACTGTGTTAAAGAAAAACATTTGAAGTGCACTTTATTTTGTAGTCACAGCTAGTTAAAATCACATTTTTTTTTATTTTGAATATCTGCTGTTCAGAGGAAAAATTTTCTAGGTAATGAAAAGTTTAAGAAAATATAATAAATATGCTGAGGATTTCACCTCAGGAGGAACTTAAACTCCAGTTGTGGCTCCTGATCTTTTTTTTTTCTTCCTCTCTTTCCTCTTTGACACCTGTCTTCAGATATCCACATTCTAATAAGCAGACCCAAGCTTCAATTCCTTAAGTCATTGTCCCAGTAGTCTAAGTGTTAATGTCTAAGTAGTTTACTTAATCTAATAGTTTTAATTAACATAAAAATATCATTTCCCATTTTCGATGTGGCTTGCTCTCCAGCTTCCTCTATAACAATAAGGAAAATCACTATTCTGTCAGAATTCTTTCAGGCTTATTTTCCATTTTCACCAAAAATTTCCCATCAAACCCTATAAAGTCCAAAGATTGTTCTGTCTTCAGAAGAAAATCCAATGCTTATTCCATCATAAAGGGGACAATTGATAGTTCTTACCAATTTTGTCTTGGGAATACTGAGAATTAAAGTAGTGGGGTTGACCACATATTTTTCTTGCTTTTGATAGGAAAACAATCCCTATTGTAATAACTTTTGAAAAATTAAAATTAAAAAATTAAATGAAAAATTCTAATATATTTATTAACATCTCACAATGTGAAGAAAAATCTACTGAGAAATAACAGTATTGCTAAAAGATAAACAAATAGTACTCTTCTAGAAAAAGAATTGGGCCAATTGTTGCTCAACATCATTAGTCATCACAGAAATGCAAAAGGAAGCCATAATGAACTACCACTATCCACCCAATGAAATGACTAAAATTTAAATTACTTTTATGACCAAATATTGACAAGAACATGGAACAACAAAACACTCATACATTGCTGGAAGCAGCATAAAATGGTAAAACCACTATGGAAAAACTGATTGGCAGCATCTTACAAAGTCAAAAATTACCCATTTTATGATTCAGCAATTTTATTCCTAGGTATTTTTCCTAGATAAATAAAAACATTTGTTCATAAAAAGTCTTTTTGAGTAATGTACATAGAAGACTTACTGAAAATAGCTCTAAATTTGGAAAGAGCCTAAATGTTCATCAACTGGAGTATTAGAAACACAAATAAAAGGACAAAACTACTCATACAATATCCAACAACAAATATGATGACTGAAAGATGATAGGAGAAAAAGCATAGATTCTATACAATTTCATTTCTATGAAATTCGAGAATAAGCAAGATAAACAGAACAGTGCTGCATCTAAGGTGGTATTGACTTGAAACAGTTCTTGGGAAATCTTCAGGGATGGCGAAAACACCCTATATCTTTAGCCAGACAATGGTTACATTTGTTAAAACTCATAAAATTGTACAATTAAGATCTTAGTTTTTATATGTATGCAAAATACATCTTAATTTAGAAAAACAATTGATATAAAGGAAGAAAGAAGAATTGAAACAACTCTGTGCAGATGCTATGCAAGGTGTTTCATGTGTGGCATCTATTTCATTTTTTAGCAGTCCAGTGAAATAAAAGTTCTATTTTTCTAATATACAGATAAAGATATCATAGATCAGAGGCATAAATTTATTTTACCAACTTATATAGAGCAAATGAAAGAATAAGTATTCAATCTGAATTATGATTTGTAAAGTTGTTGCTTTTTCCATTACAATAGTAGATTACTAAATTAAGTCTGGCATTAAAGTAAAATTGTGAACAGGTTAAAAAGAATATGGAAGATATTGTAAAAGGCTTATAAAATTCAAAATTAACACAAAAATAAGATAGGCCAAAAATTAGGATTGAGAGAATGGAAAACAGATAGTTAACAGAGAACCTATTAGTAAAGGAAGGTCACCTTCACTGTGAGAGATTGAAATATAAAGAAATCAAATTTGTAACATTAAATTAAACGAATTATACTAAAGAACACCAGAAGGAAGATATCAAAAAAACAGAAACAGGAGCAACATGATCAAGTAGTTTGAACGTAAGCGTCTCAGTACAGAATGCAACTCACTCTCAGTGTGATTTTTGGTAAGCCATTTAACCTCTGCCTTATTTTTCCCACATGTAAAAAGTAGAAGTTCTAATAATGACTTTCTTTACAGGACTGTGGGAAAGATTAATTAGGTAATGTTCTCCAGGAGCTTTGAAGATTAAAAGCCTCAAATAAGTGCTAAGTATAAAATACAAAACCAAAGAGATGCAATCAGAAATTACAGAAGTCAGAGAGAAGAAAGGAGAATAATACTCTTATAAGAGAGATGGAAGTTAAAGTTTGCAAAAATATGAGGGAACAGAGGTGATGATCTGGGAAAATTTAACCTCAAACAAACATACACATGAAACCAAATATATTTTAAATGATGCTTATATGTATTAATCCATTAAAAATGTAATATTCTGAAAATATACATGAACATTTGTAATGCAAAAAAACTGAATATTTTCTGTGCAATGTCACAGAATGTGCAATATATTCATCATATCTATGACTTCCAAAGCCATCTCCTTTCATGTTTATCAAATCTGCTTTTAGATATCACATGCCTATCCAGTGTGAGACCTTTGTTCCTAGATTCCGTTTATCCTTCATGCCTACTCTAAATGTGTGAAATTCACAAAGTCAACCCAAAGTAAGATGGATGGGACTCAGTGACCACAAAGGGCTTCAGTGAACTGTGAAACAGGGAAATGAGCCAGACTCCAGAAAGAAAAGAAACTAAAGCCAGTTACCATAGTGATCTTTACTCTATAATATCTTCCAACCAAATTTCAAGGAGAAAAGAAAATATGACTTAATCAGACCAACACTAGTACTTTAAACTATTTTGTTTTTAAATGAAGAATTTAATTTAAGTATGAATTTGGAATAAAATCAGGATGTTTAACAGGAGGTATCATATGAACCACAGGTACCATGTGAGTTTTAAATTGAAGCAGAGTATTTAACAGTGGATATCGTGTGGACACTGACCAGTCAGAACAGATGCTGGGACACGCCCAGTGGATGTTAGCTCTAGGTAGAACCAATAGTAAGCAAAACTGTAAGACTGTGTTAGTTTAATAATTGCAGGACCTCCTACCTTCCTCCTTCAATGACTTTTTTTCCTAAGTTTCACATACTTGGTCTCTAACTAGCATTCCACCACCTTCATGCCTCCCACTGGTCTTTCAGGTTCAATCACTCTATCATCTTTCTGATCCTGACTCAATGATTCTAATTTTTTGCCATCTTAATGTCATCAAAATTTTGATTTCTACTTGTCTCAAATTACTTTTATGGAAAAATGTTATGTGATAAACAAATACACTAAGGTATTATAAAAGTGAGTAATACACTGGTGAGCTACTCCTCTCTTGACAAATCATTCGAATATATAACTCAAATCCAGCCAAAGTACAATGAGACAGCCCAATGGAATTCTTCCCTAAACAAAATATAGGCGCTTTTGTAGTCTTTTAGCAGATTTTGGAAATCTACTTTGGCATAGTAGATTAACCTAGAATGTCTCAAATCAGATGATTTTTTTCTGTTAATAAATACGTCTATTTCTTCTTAAGATGACCTGTAAAATAACCCTTATAAAGATATAACTTATTGGAGTCCAATGCTTAGGCCATCTTTTCAGGAATCTTTTCCTGATCTTCTACTTCTCTTGAAATTCACTCTATAGTTATTTATATTTTCTTATCCTATCTTCTGGATTATGAATAATAGTATTATGTCTGATTCATCTTTATACGCCATGGTAATGAATATAGTTTGTCAGATTAGGTAACTGATACTATATTATGAATACAGCATTAGGCCCCTAATAAATGGGTTTTTAAAATGTTTGAAGGATGCAATGAAGGATAGTAGGTGAAACAAATATGGCAATTATTCAGGAGACTATCTCTGTGTTTTGCCAAAAACAATTAGAATATCAGTTAGACTGTTTCCCAAGCCACAGGTCTGAGCTCAAACACTTTCTAAGAATTCCACTGCATGCTAAAATTCAGACATCTCATCTGAGAACTGAAAGTTTTCCAGGGTCTTGATTCAAATATACTCTTTATTTTTAGTGGTTATTGTACATACTTAGGTGCCCAGTGTAAACCTTTTAGCCAAACTAGATTTTTGCCATTTCTTCAATTCATTTCTCACCATTCACTATAACTTGAGTTCAGTTACTACACTCTCCTTCCCACACACCTATTCACATTTAGTAGTGCTATTGTGGAACATTTTGCCTCCTGTATTAACATACTTTTCACATCTATTTCACGTTATTTGTAGTTTATTTCCATTGAGGACAAGGGTCATGCCATATCCATCTTTGTATACCCTACATCTTTTAGTGCAGTATCTGTGACATAATCTCCCTTGAAGGCATCATTGTGGACTCATCTCAGTAAAGTCGGTCACCAGACTTCGAGGAACTGAAGATACTGAGCCAAGTCCTGCTTTGCGTGAATGAATGACTGCATCGGGCATCACCCCGAGACCAACAGTGTCCTGAAATTACTTCAAAAGCAAGAAGTGATATGAAGCTGCTAAGCCGATAGTAAATTTGGAGAAGTATATCATAAATTATTTTTCGTGGATGAGAAAATTATTGGTGTTTTCAAAAGCTGAGTGAAAAATCTGAAAGAATATTTTTAAAAGAGGGTCTTTGGAACAAGGTATAACTGTGCCAAGGAATTCTGAGTATGATTACAATAAACAGAAACAAACACTCAATTATTATATTTATCTAAACAGTTAATTTCCTCCCAGAAGGAAAATGGCACTTAATTAATTTGGCTAAACAAGACTCCTAACTGTGAATCTGCAGCTATGCCACTTAATGGGGTCACCTAAAAGACCAACTGGAAAAGCAGAAATTAGTGAAGGGAAGAATTAGAAAAAACTGTGTATACCAAGGACCTTCTAATTAGTAGCAATTATTTGATAAAGTTATTATTCTGTTTTAAATGCATTATTAGAGATGCCTCCCTAGAGGGGAACTGGTACAAACGGAATTGGATTAAATGTAAGAAGCTAGTTCAGGTTGTATTAGTTGAGAGAAACCTGCTAACTCTTGTTTTTTTCTGGCCCCATCCCACATTCCCCTGCTAGCAGGTACAAAGTAGCTCACCCTTGAGTCCTATCCATTCTGTCTGATACAAAATGAAGAATAGATGGGTTTATAAAAACATGTAAAAGGAAAGAAAAACTCCCAGCCATGTCCAGGAGCTATTGAAATCATTTTGCTGAATGTAACATTTTAGAAAACTTCAGAATATTTTCAACAGTAATAGCAGATGCCTTCCTTTGATGTTAGATCAGAGATACCCAACCTTACTGGTCAATGTCATAGAGTGTCTGGATAAAACTCAAAATATTAAAGGGTACAAAACACAAATGCAAATAAATTCCATTGACAATTTAAGCATGTTAGAGCTTTTCTGCTAAAGAAACTTAGATCAACTATGTCTCTAAACATGTGTTTGGATAGGCTTTGGAATTACATAAGTAAACATAGAGTGACAAATTAACTTATCGAGACCACCAGATATTTTCTTTTTGACACTGTCTTACACTTATGCCAGACGAATATATTTGTTCAGCTTGTAGTAAGAAATTTATGACATTTCAGAAAAGTCAGATGTGTAATATTATGAGAGCCAAAGGGCTATTTGTACAGAAAAATAAGTTTGCTTAAAGGGAAGCTCTAGGGCTATAGAAATATGCATCAACAAACAAAAAAGAAAACCTATTGCATATTTTTCAAATACTGTTTGAGGCAATAAATAACAATGCACTCATCCATTATGTTGCTAAGTTTTGCTGCATTATATTCATTCCCCCTTCACAAAAGCAACTCTTAAGACTTAAGGTGCTTATAGAAACAACCAACAGGAAAGAAAACCTAATCCCTGGAGAGCATAAAAAGGTCCAAAATTGAAGGAAAAATTTTCAAGGAAGATTTTTGTTTTGTTTTAGGAGAATGGAAGAGGTAAGTCACAACTTCAGTTACAGTTTAGTCTGTACCTGGAAATTCTAACAATTTAAACAAGAAATGTGACATAATACTTACCTAAGGCTACTTTCTTCCTACAGTGCTTAGTTCTAAATAATCAACTCACGATAGGGGTAATCTAATCTAAATTTGGAGAAGGTTCTCATATCTTCCACACACATAGTTGTACTAGAGGTATGAAATAACAACCACAATTTGGCAAGTACCTTTATTTGCCACGTGTAACTATGGTTTGATTTTGAAACCATGTATAAATCACATCATTATAGCATCCAATTGGCTACAAAAATAGATATACATTGTGAAATATTATGCATGAGTGATTAACCATAGTTGCATGTATGTTATAGTTAATATCCATCAGCAATGACGAAATCAGTGGGTCGTACTTTTGTTCAAATTTCTAAAAAATCTTTTAAAATGAATCTATGTCCAAGTCTTGCTTAGAAGAGCAAAATGTTCTTGTATTGAGTGCTAACTCTGTATCAAACACTATTCTATGACGATTATCTATTGTGAAAATTTTTTCATATTAGTAAGTACATTTTTAAACAAAATCATTGTTATTTTTTCCTGCTATTCAATTGTATAGTTGTAATTTATGTCATTTAACAATTTCCCTTTCTTGGAAAGTTAGGTGGGTGGTTTCTAATTTTATCATATTGTAGCAATGTTCTTTTGAGAAGTCTCAGGAGGGAAAAAAATTTCATGTTTTCCTGGCTGGGGTGGGGGTGGGTAGTTCCTAGGAGTGAATTTGTTATGCCAAAGATTATGCACATTTTAAGAGTTGATAAGTATTGGGAAATTTCCCTTCAAAAACCTTTATCCTTTCTTTGTCTAGCCACATGACTGATGACATTATATCCTACCCCTGTCTGGGGAAGGATCTCTCTGAAAAAGGATTCAAGCATAAATTTTCCATTTTACCCTCACCAGGCCCAGTGGAATTGTTCACCCACGACCGATCTGCTGAGTTAGGATTTTAAATAAACTCCTTATAACTGGGGTTCTATTCTGGCCGTTTTGTGCCCTGCTATTCCTTCCTCCTGACCGCCTCACTGTTTCCATCCCATTTCCCATCTATGTGCCAGTCTTCTCTAAACAAGATAAAATCTTGTTTTTTATCCTGAGTGTTTCATTCACTTTTATTGTCCCTTCAGCTCCTAGAACAATGTTTTGAAAATTCTGACTATTCAGCAAGTGTTGCTGAATAAAATCTAGCTATGAAAAGTGTATGCTAATATATATACTGTATATATATGCACATATATGTGTATTGTGTTAATATACTTAGACATATAAACTGATGTTTATATATTTTTATGCATATCTATATATAATTTAATACTATAGTGATATCTCCTTTCTCAGTCACATGCTGAATATTTTAAGCAGATACTGAGTTTCAAATCTAAGAAGCCTAAGCAGAAATGACATCTTTGTTTAGGGCATTTTTCTGAATTTGCAAAGACAATCAATGCCACCTTAGATGTTTCTATCTCTGAAGAAGCCAAATCTAGACAAAGAGAAATAAAAAACCTTAGAGTGCTTCATTAAATGAAATAAGTTAGATCATAATAAATTCCCTGGAAGTGTAATGCAGACCTTTTCATGCTAAACAATCAATAGAGATTGTGCCTTCATGTAAATTTTGCTGGCTTGGCATACATGGATAGAACCTGATACTAACTTCCTGGCAGCATCTTCTGGGCTTGCTCAGAGCAGAGCTGTGTTTTTTCTAGTATTATAGCTGATGGTTGACAGCTAATCCTAATGAAAAAGCAATGCCACATTTGCTAATCCTAACAGAAGTGCTAAACCACTTTCACTTTCAATCTGAAAATCCAGAATCAGCTGAGTTTTTTAAGCAAGACACCACTTTAAATTCTGTCCCTATAAACACAAGATTGTGTATGTTTGTCTGTGACCATAAATATTTCAAGTCCCTTGCTCTGTTTAAGAATGCATATGAAGTTACTTTCCACATGTATTACAAAAAAGACAGCTATTTTCACAACTCATTTTAAAAGCCCCACAAACTTTATCACAAACTATTAAAGAAATGACAAATATTTCTTTACCATACACTATTACTTTATTCTTTTTTCCTTAAAATTTAGGGTAAATTATGATGTTTAAAATTCAAAAGAATAAAAATGAATTCATGTATTTTTTCAAAACTTTGTTTTTGGAACAAGATAATATAAGGAACCACATGGCTAATTTATATAATTATTGATAAAAATTAATTGACAACTAAGATTTTTATAATATTTTATACATTAGAAAATATTTTATCATGCATATCACAGAGAAATCCACAAATAAGTTATATTTTATTAGAATATACATGTTGGCATTGTAGATGAAATCACCTGTGTTATGAAAGTGTTGGGCCAGTGGTGGTGGAGCTGACCCTCACTGGCCCACTAGAGATGACTGTTAAATTTTCAAGTATTTCGCCAGAGAGTTGGCAGAATGTTGGTTGCTTAAAATGAACCATGTTGGAAATATGTACATCATGGATGTTAGCAAACAGTACAACCACTTCACTCCACTCCAAATCATGCCATTGTAAACATTTACCAGTACACCATTAGGTTGGACTATGTTCTATAATTCTTACTATTAACAAAATTCTAGGACTGATTTATTTCCTATTTATTCAGGCATAAAATAGTGAGTAGCCCAGAGTTAATAAATAATGCAGTTAATATTTCAATACAAGCTTACATATTAAAAGTAATCATTTCTACTTCACTTATATTTCTTATCCTATTACGGAATAAGTTTTAAAAGTACTGGGCTACCAGCTGCAGACTCAGTGGTCAAAAGGGGTTTCTGTTCTCAGAGATCTTTTCATCGAAGTATCTTCATATTTTTCTAAAAAATACTAAAAAATATATCTTGCTGGGTTAACATCTTGTAAGTAAAACTTGGGGGTTCTATCATTAAAGGGAATAAAGGGGAAATAAATGCAAGAGGACAATTAGCACTCAAAGCCAAAAAGTCGTAGTTGTGAAATATAATAAGAAAATTGAGTGAAAAGGTGCTATTTGCTATGCAAATGCTAGGTTTTAAAAAAAATTATACTATTCATTATGGCTGAAATACTCTTTTTCAGATCCATTTTCATTGTGCAATATTCTTCCTAAAGAAACCACAGTGGCTTGGCTTTAGCATTTCCTATTCCATCAAATGCAAGGTCTTCTGAGCAGCTTTCTAGCTCTCCAATAATGGCTTTGCTACTTGTCTATCTTCATCTCTGAAATAATTTTATTAACCTCTAAGTAACATTAACCCACTCCTCCCTTTGTGTTCTTAACCAAAATTTTTTTCTAATATCTCCATTCATTCATCTTCATCATCTTCAAAACCTGATTTAAAATTTGCCTTCAGAAGGTACCTGATTAACCCTGCACAATTTGCCATTTCTTACATTATAGCTTTTTACTATGTTAATTTGCACTTACCTTTAATCGTTTTATCACATTTCAATTTTACATGCTATCTGCCACCTAGACTGTAAGCTTTTCAGGGACAGGGATAAAGTGTGTTTTTGGAACACATCCATAACATGAAGAAATGATGTAAACACTCCTTGTTAAAAATGTCCCTCCTATGAAAAAAACAATAAATTTGTGCCAAAAAAAAATAAAACCCACAGTGTTTGGAGATAAGAATAACATTCCTAGATCTGCCATTTAACTAGCTGTGTAATCTCAGACAAATAATCTGATTTTTGTGTTGCGATTGCTATTATTCTAGTGAAAAAGTCTAATAGCTCTGTCAGCAGAGATGTTTCTCAAGGTTAACTTTGGGGACAATGTCATACTAGTTACTCAGTTCTATCATTTAGAATGCTTAATAATATCCTGTTTCTATGTAAAAGTTTATATTATTTGTAAGTATTTTACATGCATTTGTTTGTCATGACATAAGACACCTAGTTGGGAAATATAATAAGAAAATTGAGTGAAAAGGTGCTATTTGCTATGCAAATGCTAGGTTTTAAAAAAATTATACTATTCATTATGGCTGAAATACTCTTTTTCAGATCCATTTTCATTGTGCAATATTCTTCCTAAAGAAACCACAGTGGCTTGGCTTTAGCATTTTGTCCTACCTTGGTATGAATATCAATGAATACTACTATCAGTACACTAACCTCTAATGGTAATGCACAATTGCTTTCTCTATGTACCTTTAGAGCTATATTTTAAAAAGACAATTCACATATTAGCTATAATAAAGAATAATTTTTAATTTTTTTCTTAATGAGAAATCATCTGATTAAACAAATAGATTATGAACTATGACGTAAGTCCCAACAGTCTCAGAATTTGTAAAACTGAAAGTGAATCAATTCCACACACAGTTTATACTGACTCAGCACTTTGATGCTGAATAATTAACGTAAAATGATATGTTCAGGTTATTTGATCTCTAATGTCCCTTTTAGCAATAACATTCTATGACTCATACTACAAAAGCAAAAGTTTCTTTATGTTTCTAAATATTAGTACTATATATTCACATTATATTTTTTTCTAGTAGATTAACTCAAACCTATCACATAAAGTACTATGATCTTTTAAATTCAACATCTCTTATGTTTCAGACAAGTCTTTTCAAATACATCTTAGACATAAAATTTTGGATCTTAGTGAGCCTTCTAGAAATACTAAAAGCACTAGCCATCCTGGAAAAAAGATTAGGTCGTTCAGGTAATAGATATTTCATTTTCTGTTTTAATGCCTTGAATGCACAATGGTTCTTTGTATATAAAGACATTGGTATAGTGAGATAATAATAGGAAATATTAATATTTGTGCTTTTCTCTTCTACTTATTTATAAGGAACTTTTTCTTAGAAGCCAAATTTACATGCCTTTCATATATGTTGTCAGAGGTTCTATGTTCTCCCACCAAACTTCTTAGTGAGTGATCCCAATAATAAAATTAGGATTTTTTAATGCCAGGAATTAATATCTTATACAAAGTGAAACAAAGTTGAAAAAATAAGGAATTGTACTGTAATCAATTTATATCAAGAAACCTGAATCAGATGGTTAAACAATTGCTAAAATACATCCCCCTAGTAATAACCTATTTCACGAAATGTTGCCTATCCTTTGTTATAAGCATGTTCCTTCATATGTTCTTTAGTTCTCCCAAAAATTCCACATTTTTACTAAGTTAATTGGAATTGGGTTCTGTAACCTGTAATGAAAGAAGCAAAACTAATCCAAGAATATTTTTACAACTTTCAAATAGAAGCATTAAGAAGAGATGGAGAAGCCCTAAAGCAAATAGTGGGCAAACCAAAGGCAGATGAAGATTTCTCAAAACTCCTACCAAGGTAAGATTTATTTTTATTCTAGACTGAATTAAAGAAATGAGCTCTCACTCTGGGATAAGACAGGGGGAAGAATCTTTTGGGGAAGATAATAGTTTAAGGGTGCTGTGCTTTTAATTTTTATACAAGTGACTAGCACTGCGTAGAGACAGGAATATAAGACTATATGACAAAAAAACTGACACTAAGTTAACACTGATGAAGAAGTTATCAGACAAAATTCTTTATAACTATGATTAAAATATTCAAGAAGCTAGGAAAATAAATGGAAAAAGATAAAAAAAATGGAGAATATCACTGGACAACTTGAATCTAAAAATTTAATCAAATGGAAATTCTAGACCTAAACAATATAGTAAATAATATTACTAAAATTACTAAAAGCAAACTATATATAGAAGATGTGATAGGAGTAATAAAAAACATATCAATATAAATGGTATATATGAAAATCTGGGAAAAATACAAATACATAAAGTAGATTAGGAGTAATGTGGGGAGCTAGACATGCTGGCACACACCTGTAGTCCCAGCTGCTCAGGAGGCTGAGGTGGGAGGATCGCTTGAGCCCAGGAATTTGAGGCTGCAGTGAGTTCTAATCCCACCACCACTGCACTCCACACTCCAGTCTGAGCAACAGAGTGAGATGCCCATCTCTAGAAAAACAAAACAAAAGAGTAACGTGGGAAAGAGTGAAAATACACATCTTTTATCTCATAGTGAAAAGAAAAGGAGAGAGAAAATGGGGCAGAAGTAATATTAAATATCTGAAAATTGTCCAAAACAGTTGAAAGATATGAACTCACAGATTCAAGAAGACCTATAGATCATCTGTAGTTATAGATCATTTGGAAAAAAATAATCACCCCTAGGCACATCATCATAATATTGCCAAAAAAACAAAGAAAAAGAGAAAACCATGCAAGAAGCCAGATGAAAAAAGAGACTTACTTTCAAGTGAGAAAAAATAGCATCAATTGATGATTTGTCAAAATAACTTATGAAAGCTAGAAGACAGGATAATTACATTGCTAAATTTTGAAAGAAAATATCAGTAACATTTGAATTCTACTTTCAGTGAAAATAATCATTAAAAGTGAAGATAAGGGTTATGTTTATGGTTAGGATGTAGATAAAAAAGTGCAAGTAACCATCAATTGCACTGTAACACAGAGGAAAAGCTGGAAAAGCTACAACATAGTTTTCTCAAATATATCAGTTAACTAAAATGCAGAATATGCAACCCCTTTCTTCGAGTTAGAAATTACAATTGCTTGCATCCTTGGTAAAGCAGCAGAAGGAAGAAAATGGACAGAGAATGGCATAGGGAGAAAGCAGTTAAAATTTTAACATTTTTTGGTTGAGTGTGGCCTCGTTTAATGTATTGAAATCCCAAGGACCTCTAGCCACAGAGCAAGATTGCATTAACTGCCATTTATTATACACAGGACTTCACTAGGTACTTGGAAATAATATTAATAATACTGAAAGGGGGGTGGGCAGGGTAGGAGAACTGAGAGAAAATCACTCTGAGGAATTCTGGGCACTCCCCAAATGCAAGACAGTTGATGGCATGGTAGTAATGTTGAGACGTAACATTGAAAGCTCTTTCTTTCTCTGTAGAATTTTTTTCATAGCCTTATTTTATTTTAATATATATGTGTGAATTATATTAATAAAAATAACCATTCATTTAAAAAAATGATATTTAGCACTGTCATGAACTTGAAAGTACACTATGTTTTTCTATGTAGGTTAATACACGATGAGCCATTCTAACTTCCATTTAAGCTTGGTATACATACAAAGGTATTCTTTTAATGCTTTGAGTTTTTGAGAGAGAGAGATTTCTTTAGGTCAGACTTTCCCCCCTAATTGAACCTCCTTTTTTTCATTTTGAAAATTAAATACCAATTTATAGGGAATGATAAGAAATGGTTTTGTGTATGTTTGAGGCTGACTAAAACATCTATTTCTTTAGTTCTACTCACTTGTCCAATTTTGACTATTGAAATGGAGGTTCTTAAATTGGTGTGATAATTTATAAAGAATTCCTTCCATTTAGATTGCAGTAAGATTTTCATAACAATTCTTAAAACTCCTTTGCATTCTTTTATTCATGTATACATCCACTAGAATCTACAGTGATTTGTTTGAATACATACTATTGTATAAGCTTTTGTTCTAGAGGAGCACTGCTGGCTATTTTGCTGTCTTGGGCTGGTAGATAAAATAGTACTGAGTTTCCTAAGATTCAATAGATGTTGGAATGATGAGCTAAAATATTCTACAGAGACAATGGAAAGCTCTATATTTTCATTTGGTTATTGGATCATCATCTATTTTATCATTCCAATGTCTGTTTAAGGTGAAAACAAATTGTGAATATGCTAAAAAGCAATGATGGACATTATTAAAAGAAAACTTTGGGCAAATTAAATTTAACAGGGGTTAATTGAGCAAAGAACAATTCAAGAATCGGGTAGCCCCCAGAACCAAAACAGGTTTAAAGGAACTCTGGGACTGCCACACGGTCAAATACAGTTAACGGACAGAAAAGGGAACGTGACCTACAAAAAATAGAAATGGGGTAGAGAAACAGCTGGATTGGTCAGGGCGGGGTGTTTGCCATATTTGAACATGGCTTGAAAACTTGACCACCTGTAACTGGCTGAAACTCTGCTGCTGTGATTGATTGGCTGACACTTGGCTACTGTTTACAAGATTAGGTTACAGTCTGTTTACAAATCCAGTTAGGTTACAGTTTAGTATTTACAGAGAAACCTTTAGGCCAAAGTTAAAATATGTAAAGAGGCAGCTTTAGGCTAATTTTAATTTAACAACCTATACAGCTTTAGTATATGAATGTAATTTAATTTCAATATCTATCTACGAGATAGATATTACCTCTATGTTCTGGTTAAGTAAACTTAATCCTATGGTTAAATAACTAGCTCAAGATCTCACGGAAATGCTAGTTTCTCTGACAGCAAAGCCCATAGCCTTTACGTTACATTGTGTTTCTGCCTTTCCTGTTCTAAAGTGACTAATTTCACCCAAGTCTATTAGGTTTATTTTTAGTAATATTAAATAGCTTGTTCACCAAATGTAATGTAATACTTAGAGCAGAAATCGAGACGAATTTAAAGTAAATATAGATTGTGCTGTGCCAGCCTAAGAGAGGCACTTACTACATATGTCTGCCTCTGAACATTGCCCAAAGTGAAAGCATACCTTATTCTGACATCGATGTACATAATAATAACAGGGCTAAAAATAAGAGTTGTCTAGGGTCTCCTGAATTGATGGGGAATTAATTCATTTTATATTCTGAAGTAATAGGCACACGTTTGTCTTAATAATGACACTTGAGAATTCATTAAACTAACAAGTCCATAGTGATTGACAGACAGTGTTGGCTACTGAGCACAGCACTCTTTGTACTGCTGTTTCATTTGTTCTCCTGTTTTGTTCTCATGTCTTTGCCTCAGTGGAAGTTCTATTTCAATATGTCTGTCTTTTGAAAAGGACAAAGAATATTTTTACAACATGTATTCTTTCTCCACAAAGAGTAAGTTTAGAGCAGAAACACTAGCAATATTGTCAATATTTTATTAAATATTTGTATTTTTTCCCTTTGATTATAGGTTCAGCATTTAGACCATATCAGAGTCAAATGATGAATTGGCTGTGACATAGCTGGTCCACAAATGTCAGTAAGGATGTGTTGGGGGATACATTTCCATGTTATTAATTGTGCATTGATTTATCTTTGGTAACTGCTATTTCAGTTAGCAGGGAAAAAATAGATCAACTCAGCTCTAACCTAACAGACACAATCTTATTTCCTTCAACATTGGGATAAGACTCATTAATTTTAATAAAAACCCTTTTGTTCACCTCAAGAAATATTTCTAGTTTCTGTCATATTTTGAATCCAGTTAGATTTGTGATCTTAGGTTTCCTACCTCTGATAATTCATACAAGAACATCTTTCTTACCAGTATCTTTGTTTCATCATTAATGAATAATATCAAATCTGAGAAACATGCATTTACAATATGTGTTCGAACATCTATTTGAAAATCCCATCTTTTAAAGCCAAAGGTGGAATATTTTTGCATGTCTCAGTCCTCCAGAGGCTCTGTTCTATGTTTCTAGTATGCTGACAGGGGAACATTCTGCCAAGCAAACTTAATTTCCTTTCTTCCAAAGTAACTCTAAATGTTTGCATTATTCTTTTCGCATTTTCATATTGAGTCACTCCAGAGAAAAGGGATAAAGGGTTAAGGACACTACTCAATATTATGCCTTATTGCAAAAACTTTTTATTATAATTTTTATACTATTGAAATAATTGTTGTAATATAATTGTATTTAGAGTAGCATAATGATCATAATTCATACTGCCTGCATTCAAATCTTAGCTTAGCCACTCAGAGCTGTGTGACCTTGGGCAAGTTAATGAATCCTGTGTCTCTGTATTCTCATGCATAATGCTGATGTTAATTGCATCTATCTCTGTTGTGGAGATGAAATGTGTTAATAGATATGAAGAGGTACAGGGCTTAGAAGACTCTCTGGCACATATTTAGAGTTCAAGAAATAGTAGCCATTTTTATTATTGTTGTTGATGCTGCTGCTTTTGTTATTATTTGGGCACTCGATATCCATGTACCATGGGTTGATAAGAGGAAATCATTAAAAGTGTGTAGAAAACCGTTTGAGTCATCTATAGAAAATATTCATCATCTTAACATAGAGGTGAAGCACTCTTCACCTCTTTTCCACTCTTATAAATTTTCCAGTGGTAATATAATGTCCATCTTTTCTCTACATATTCCTTTATGCAACTTAACTGTGCACAAGAAAGTATTGGAGCCTCTTGTGTGTATAAGATTTTACTATGTGCATTTCAACAATCTCCAGTATACTTCAGAAAAATTTCAAAATTATATTTTGGAAAATTTCATGATCCTTAGCTCATCCAAGACTTCAGGGTCTTGCAGAAGGAAGATTTTCTTCTAGTGATGGAGTATTCTTTTTCCTTGAGAAGTGGGGAGAAAAAAATATATATGTGTGTTTCATATTAATGTCTATAATTCTCAATGTTTTCTAGTTTCAAATTTTTATATTTAATCCCCCCAAAAAGCCATATGTAGAATTTAAGTGGCTTTCTCCAGAGTATTCAGTTGTAATGCCAGAAAAAGAGATACATTGTTTAATATGGCTCATTGGGGGAACAGTGGTACCAATTGGTGGACATTTCAATATTTCTCTGACAACAAAATAAGCTATGAAGCCATATAAGCTCTGAGGTTTTCAAATATTTGCTAAAGGTGTGAAGAGGACGTAAAGGATAGGAGCATATAACTTCTATACTTCAAAGTTTCCTCTCCCTTTTTATATTCAAAAGTCCCTCTTGCACCCAAATATAGAAAGCTACTTGAGTATATTTTCTTTTCCCTCCCATCAAAGGATTTTGTGGTATCCTTTGAGATAATGAGCTAATCTTGGGGTTACTTAACCATTGTTGAAAATCACTGGGCTATGGAGATTTAGCTAAAAGGAATCAAAGTAAGGTTCTTATTTTTTTGGGAGACAGAGTCTTGCTCTGTAGTGCAATGGCATCATAATAGCTCACTGCAACCTCAAACTCCTGGACTCAAGCAATCCTCCTCCCTCAGCCTTTGAGTTGCTG
Organism: Daubentonia madagascariensis; assembly: GCA_023783475.1. Lineage (NCBI taxonomy): Eukaryota > Metazoa > Chordata > Mammalia > Primates > Daubentoniidae > Daubentonia > Daubentonia madagascariensis. The sequence goes on along the minus strand of JAKFHU010000600.1, from coordinate 43,008,075 downwards.
GGACTACAGGCACGTGCCACCATGCCCACCTAATTTTCCTATTTTTAGTAGAGACAGGGTCTTGCTCTTGCTCTGGCTAGTCTTGAACTCCTGACCTCAAGCAATCCTTCCACCGCCTTCGTCTCCCACAGTGCTGAGATTACAGGCGTGAGCCACAGCACCCAGCCAAAAGTTCTTATTTTTAAAATCCCCAAATCAAGAACACCTCCCTTTTTGTTCTAAGGAACAACTTTTAGAATTGGCGCAAAATTCTAGCTGGTTTTTAAATCAGTCTTAAAAATGACCCAGGGTACTAACTGTAATTTGTTACAAATGGTCTGCTCTGTATCTTTCAAATAAAAATTATTCAGATTCTAGGATTCTAGGTGTTCTTCCTATGTGCTTCCACATCACACTTGGTTTTTGGTTAATTATTTCATTATATAGTAATTATTTGTTTGTATATCTTATTTTGTTCACCTATGAAACTCCAGTACACTACCCAGTAGTTGCTTAATAAATATTTCTTGAATAAATGAAAGAAAAATGTCCTCAGAATCAAGTATACCATTTTACAGTCTTCCATTACTGATTTTTTCTTCTACTTATGTCATGCCAGTCTAGACTATTTGAATACTTCTCATTTACAGGTAAGATTATTAGAGTACTTTCAAACATACTTTATAGTCACCTGGACTTAGAAGTACTTTTTCTGTCACTCTCTTGTCTCATCTCATTACCCTAATTAGAAGTTAGAGTGAAGAAAATGAAATGCCACTCAGATGTCCTGACATACCCAGATACAGAGGATGAATACATTTAAAGCCAAAAGTGATTTGATACAATTACATAAGTAAATATGAACATCCAGGTAAATGCACTTTACAGAGATGCAATGAAATCCAAGAGGTTGGCTCCACAGAGAAAAAGGAACAATAGGTTGTCCATAAGATTTTAAGTGAGCAAGAGTTCCTGCCAATTTGAGAGTGATCTAGGAATATAATTTCAGTAGAAGTGCTGGCCAGGTGAACCAGTCATATGGAAAATTACACGGAAACTCTTCCATCAATGTAATGCTTCTCATCAGTGCTTATATTTTCACACATATAATAATACTTTAAAAGTAATTGAAGTCTGCATCATTTTTTCAGTACTTTTATTTCATTGATTGTTCTTATCCTAAACTTTATGCTCTTTGTTTGTGTTATGAAAACCTCATATCTACCATCCAAATATGTAGTGCTGAAGAATTTTAACTTACTTCTGAATAAGAGCACATTCTAAGACATCCAAAAGTAGTCACTTTTATATATAAAATACTCACTTATAACAAATACAATTAAACTCATAGAGAAGTTGGTGTGCGTGTGTGTGCACACACACAAAAATCTATCTACCTATCTATATCTTTCTATCCAGAAATGGGAAAGATGAAGAAGTATTTGAGGATGGTTGCTTTATTCCTGAGGAAACAGTGATGTCTTTATAGCTTCCTCTTTTGCCATCTTCTGTAAGGGTAAGCCATATCTCTCAACTATAACATTTGAAATTTGAAAACTTTGCAAGTAAGTAAGAGATCAGATACACTCTTTGTTAAATATATTTGCAAAGATTTTATACCTTTGCAATGTTATACCTTCTAAGTTGAGGTATTGTATAAAGAAGGAAAACTACTAAAAATGGTTCTTTCAAATGATTTCCAAAGCCCTCTTGTTAGTCATTTCAAATTTTAGATTTAGTAAGCAAGAGTAAACAGGAATTAATAATGGCAAACTCTTTCTGTCATCACTATTTAATAGGTGCTGTCCTAAGCATTTTGCATAAATTTTCTCATTAAATCATAACAACCACCCTAGGAATGTACACTATTATCTTCCACACTTTAAGAGTTAAGATTAAAAAACTCAAGTAACTTGCCCAAGGTCACACAGTTAATAAGTGTTGAGCCAGGATTCAAACTCAGGAGGTCAAACTTCGGAGGTCATAGTCTTAGTAAAATTCTGTGTATAATTTAAAAAGAGAGAGAAAGTTAGGAGGTACCTCAAGATAAATTATAGAGATCCCAGGTTCCTCATGCCTCAGAAATATAATTAAGGGCTATAGCAGATCTGACTACAACACCCAACTTAGGGGATATTGAGCAATCGTCACTAGGTGACAAGGGCTTTTTTGCATGAAGGTTATTGAGTTTATAAGTAAAAATCTCTGAGGCTTTGAGAGACAGAGCTGACACCATTTTATATAATTATAGCAGTCACTTTAGTAACTTCTTACTAATTGGCCAGATAAAAGGGGATAGAAAAGACTTAGACAATTTGTGCTCAACTTCCTAAATAATGGAGTAAGTGTTACCAGCATGTATATGAAGTTCAGCTCGTCTGCTAGCAGTTCGGTCGTTATTGGTAAAAGAATGATAGAGAAATAGCACACAAAGAGCAGAAGGAAGCTACACAAATACCACCACTTGCAGAGCTCTCTGATTGATTGTCATTAGACATTTGTCATTCAGAGAAAGACCAACGTCTTTGAGAGAGAGAATGTTGTCTGATTTCAGAAGAATATATTTTAAGGTAATGACAATTCCTGTGTGAGCACTGGGGGAGCTTGGAGCCCCTGATAAGGTTAGTGATACCTATGAAGTCATGACTGAGAACTTCAAAATGAAGTGGTATGAGAGTCTTGGGTACATCTCAGATAACTGTCTACCCTTGAAAGCATCACAAAATGAGTTGTATCTCAAGTCACATTTGTCAAGCAAGACTTATTTTGGGTCTCAGACTATGTAAATCAAAATACGTATTCTATGTGTCAGAGAAGGCCAAAACTCCTAGGCGATAAGTCACCTAGGGCAGCAGTTCTCAATGGGAGTCTGTTTTACCCCTGAGAGGCATTTGACAATGTCTGGAGACATTTTTGATTGTCTCAGAGGAGGGTGATGCTAAAGTATCTAGTGGAGAGAGAACAGAGATGCTGCAAACATCCTGCAATGCACAGGACAGCTCCTGGCTATAAAGAACTATCTGGCCCAAAATGCCAAAAGTGTCAAAAAGTGAAAACTTCTTATCTAAGAATAGACACTTCTTTGGAACAGTTTCATCCATGGAGCCTTGATGCCTGGAAGTAACCATCTGTTGAGAAGGGACAGTAGCTATTGGGACTGTGGTAGCTTGTGCTTCTGGGTTTTATGGCTGCACAAGGCTATTTATCTCTAAGAGGACTGAGCAGGGAGTTTTGGGTCATTGGGAATTCCAGCTATGTTAATTGAACACTGGAGTTTTTATGAGAGCTGAGTACCAATAATAATCAAAATTCTGAATCTTAATATCAATCACTTTGTGAAAATAAAAGAGTAGTTGTATGCATATAAATGTCATGTAAATTATTCAAATTATATAATAGAACAATATGTATGTGGTTCTCTCAAAAATGTATTTCAATACTCATGAGGTATAAGGTAAATGGCAGGGAGAATGGCACATAGAGATGTTTTCTTTAAATATTATTTCTTTATGTATTATATAATGAAAATTTAAATATCAAAAATTTCAATGAATTGCATTATCACAAGGCATTCTTGCTTTCAGTGCTCAAACCTGCAATAAGATGTAATGATAATAATGTTTTTCCCAAAGTTCTGAAAAAAAAATCACATGATTTTCTCAAAATTAAAGAATATTAACCAAAATGCCTCTAGCGTTTTAATAAAAAAAATTTTCCTTTCTTATTTATAGAATGCACTTCGTATTTATTTTTGAACTTAGTGGTAATCATAACCAAACTCTGATTTATATAGTTGATTTCCTAGTCAAATGCCAAACTGTCTTTTCTTCTGAGATTTAAACCTCAAGAAGCATCTTTTAATAAATGTATGACAACTAGTACTGTTTATAGTAGAATATATTTGAAGGCAAAAAGGCTCCATATTAGGTGTTCTGAATCTGGGATCTGAAGATGGGCTTTTGGGGTTTCTGACTCTTCTAAAATTAAATGAAAAGTTATGTATTTGAATGCACTACCCTCTCCCACTCCATATGGCAACAGTCCATAGTTTTCATAGGATTATAATAGGTATTTAAACTATTGCCCTGGAGGAAGGTTAGAAAGAGCTTAGATCAGTCAGAAAAGTCTTGTTCTCTTTATTTTCTGTCTGGAAATATAAAATTAAAACTGTCATATTTCTTATTAGGGCAGAGAACAAGAAAGGTGAAAATACCTTGTCATTATATGCTCATAAGGAATATTCATGTTTCTGAAACCTCAAATTTTCACAATGTTAGGGATTTGTTTTTTAAACCCAAATCAACAAAAACCATGGTCTTAAAATATTTCTAGTTACTGCTACCGCTCCCAAAGAATTGAGGATAAAGACACACACACACACACACACAAACACATGCCCTGACCAAATTTTAATAATTCTACATGCAAAAGAATGAAATTGGACCCCTCTTTTATACCATACGCAAAAATCAACTCAAAGTGGATTAAACATAAGACCTGAAACTGTAAAACTCCTAGAAGAAAACACAAGGGGAAATCTTCATGACATTGATCTTGGCAATGACTTCACAGATATAACACGAAAATCACAGGCAACAAAAGCAAAAATAGACAAATGGGACTACATTAAACTAAAAAGCTTCTGCACATCAAAGGAAACAATCAGCAGAATGAAAAGGAAACCTACAGAACGGGAGAAAATATTTGTAAACTATGTGTCTGATAAGGGGTTAATTTCCAAATTATATAAGGCCTTTCTACAACTCAATAGCAAAAACAAAACAAAACTAACAAAAAAATTTTAAAAAATAAATAACCTGGTTTTAAAAAGGCCAAAGGACTTGGATAGACATTTCTCCAAAGAAGACATATAAATAACCTACAGGTATATGAAAAGGTGTTCAACATCACCAATCAATAGGGAAATTTAAATTGAAACCACAATGAGATATCATCTCACACCTGTTAGGATGGCTGTTATCAACAAAGCAGAACAAAACACAAATACAACAAGTATTGGCAAAGTTGTAGAGAAATTAGACAATCCCACATTTTTGCTGGAAACGTAAAATGATGTAGCCATTATATAAACCAGTATGGAGGTTCCTCAAAACATAGGATTACCATATGATGTAGCAATTTCACTTCTGGGTATATCTCCAGAAGAATTGAAAATAGGATCTTAAAGAGCTATCTGTACTCCCATGTTCATTGCAGCATTATTCACAGTTGCTAAGAGATATGGAAACAACCCAAAGATTCACTGAAAGATGAATGGATAAAGAAAATGTGGTATATCCATGCACTGGAATATTATTCAGCCTTAAAAAAGAAGAAAATTCTACCATTTGCAACAACATGGATAGACCTGGAAGACATTATACTAAGTGAAATAAGTCAGTCACAGAAGGGCAAATACTGCATGATTCCACTTGTATGTCAAACTTATATGTTAATAGTCAAATTTATAGAAGCAGAAAATAGAATAGTGGTTGCCAGGGGATGGGGGAAGGGAAATGGGAATTTGTTGTTCGGTAAATATAAAGTTACAGTTAAACAAGATAAATAATTTCTAGGGATTTGCTGTACAACATAGTGCCTGTAGTTAAACATACAGTATCACGCACTTAAAAATTTGTTAAGGATGTTGATCTTATGTTAAGTGTTTTTACCACACACACACACACACCACACACACACAAAGAAAAGGGACACAAGGAAATTTTTGGAGGTGATGGATATGTTTATTATCTTGATTGTGGTGTTAGTATCACAGGTGTATGCATATGTCCAAACTCATCAACTTGTACACATTGAATACATGCTGTTATTTGAATATAAATTATACCTTAGTAAAGCTGTAAAAAAATCCAATTTTAAAACCAAAGTAGTATAAAATGACCTTTTTAGGTACAAACCATGGCAATCCAAACACTGCAGTTGTAATCACTTCAAATTAACCTATTGCAGTCTCTATCTCTGCAGCAAATCAGTTGAAAGTTAATAAAGATATATTGATGTTATTTTTTGTTTTTATTTAATAATCAATTTATTTTCTGTAAATCTTTCCCATAACACTTTATTTGGATTTCTATTATGTTAATCACATCATTCTGTGTTACATTATGCGTAGTTGCAAATATATCTCTTTATTCTATATGAGATTAGCCTCCAGAAGTCAGGTATGTTTTGTTGTTTATGTGTTTTCTTCTCTATCAGAGAACTTTTCAAAATGAAAGTGCTCAAAACTGTTGAATTTGTATACTCTACTAGCGCTTCAAATTTGGTCAAAATGGTTCTTTGGAAAACAACATAGAACGAAAAATAAAATTTGTTAGATATTAAAAATGATTTATTCTGCTCAAGGGGAAAATTTATACTCCAATTTGGAGAAATAATTCAGATCTTTAAATATGTAGTATACTAATGCACAGAAAGAAGAGGTAGAGTTTCAAATTAAGGGTTCCTTCCATTTGGTTAGAGTTCAGCTCAAACATGAAGATACAAGGAAAAAGGGAACATTGTGACAAATACCAGATTTATAAGGGCATAAATGACTTTGTTACTTAGAAAACTTTTACTTCCTCTAATCAAGACTGGCCATATTTTGAAAAGTGATTGATTCTGTTTCAGTTTGCTTTTTCTTGCCTCTGCTTCTCTCTTTACCGTGATAATTGTGGGCTGCAAACACAAGAGTCAAAACATGCATATATTGCAGACCAGTGAGTAAATTTAAGGACATGCCCATGGAGACAATATTGCTTTCACATGACATGTATTTTTAAATGTAATTTGTAATATTGAGACTTTGCAAAACTGAAAACCAAATCTCAATGTAAATTTATTTTCCTATGTGTAAACCTTTCCTGGGGTAAAACAAAGATTCACCATTCAAAATGTCAGTGAGCCAACTGCAGATTTACAGAACATTCTCAACCTGACTACAGAGAACTAAATCAAAAACAAATTTATATAATTCTTCAGTAACTATTCTACAACTTTCCCAGATGCTGTAGCTTATTAACAGGTGTTACATTACCCTAGCCAGCTGTCAATACCTGCTATCACCGCTGTGGATGAAAAATATACACAGAAATACAAAAAATATATTCCCCTTCTCCACTACATTTTGAAGTTAGGTAATGTCAATTTTGCTTATCTATCATCTTCATCCCAATTCATTATTCAAAGCAAAGATGTTCAAGATTCACATTTTTTTAAAGTTGATTTTTCCAATTATTGTTATTGCTGATAAAAACTAACAAAATTCAGTTTAAGATAGCTAGAAATACAAACTTTTAATGAGCTTTTCCACAAGTTAAATTACGGCGAAAAGTACCATAAAGTTGCATTTATTTTCACAGTGTGGTTTCCTCTTTTTGGTTACACCCTTTTCGTTGATCCCCGTGTCCTTTACAAGACCATAACTCAACTATACTTCTTGCTTTTCTCTTTTGTGAATTCTTTATACAGAATATCTTTGGCATAGATATACTAAGAAATAATTAAATTTAGAACTTTGATGTATTCTTTGCTCCTCTGGCAAGTTAAAGTGCAAAGAACTACTTAAGATCTTAAATTTTCTGGGTTTTATTTGTTTAAAATTGACTCATATATTGTCAAAGCTGCTGATTTTTCCCAATCTGTTTGCATTTCCGTTGGATCTCCCATGAAGTGTTTCTCCGCAAGTTCCCTTTCAGCTGGCACATATATACGTTTCCAAATTCCTTACTTGACAGTTAATGCACATGTTTTTATTCCTTCTCAACTGATCAAATTTTCCCACAACCATATCTTTAAATTCATGTCTCTCACCTGAATACACTTGAAAGTGATATTCCTGGAAGTGGTGACTTCATATCAAAGTCAATTTCTTTACACAAATTCTGGCTCATGAGAGTCAAGTTCTGTGTGACTGGTCACTCACACAGCACAGAGGTTCAACAATAAAACCTGAATAGAATACATCCCAGGGAACAATCTTTTTAAAAAATAAGCCAGTCTACTTCCAAGATCAAGTGTTTTTCAGAGTCAGACCTTTTCTCTGAGGGGCTTTATTATATCAGACAGTTTCCAATGGGAATAAAACTAGTCTTTTAAGTATTTTGAGCTCTATGTCACTCCTCCTCCACCTGATAATCAGATATTAGAGATTTATGTAATCATATGTCTGGAAGGGGTTTAAAACTACTTGTTCCTTTTTGTTGTATTTTTTCACAGGAGCTTGAAAAATAAGTAGTCTCTCAAATGACAATTTATGTTCTTTCTAGGTTAAAAAAAGAGAAAGAAACCCATAATGTATTCATATCCTTTCCTATACAAGGGGGTTTCAGGTTTTGAGATACAGTGTTTGAAATGAGAGAAAGATTTTTAATCCTCCTCTTTCATTTTAGTCAGGTAAAAAATGGCATCTTATATTAAATGATTGATTTGACTTTTTTCTCTAGGCATAACTGCATGGATTTAACTTCCTTTTTTAAATGAAGTAGCAAGGAGTTTAATAATCTCTTATACACTGATAATTTTAAATTTTTTTTACTCTGTTTTTTAAAAAGCAATGTTAGGTAAATATTGTGAACCCCATATATCTTGGTATTAAGACCAAGATATTGAAATAACATGTCAAGGTCTCAAAGAAAACCACTTTTGCAATAAGGCATTTAAATATAGGTTAATTGCAATTATCTAATTGCTAAGCGCATACTTGTATCATAGATGGAACTCTACAGCCTGGACTAGCAAAGAGAGGGTACAGGAATAAAATTAAAATTACGTTGGCACTTTCAGACACTGGCTTAGAGAAAGCAATGGGTTATGGTGTTCTGAGTCATGGAAGAAATGAGATATAAATAATAGTATTAAATATATTAGTTCTATTAGAAGCACCAAATCTGAGAATCATATTAGTACCTCAGAGATGTTGTATTATACACCCGGATAAAATTTTATGTATAGCATTCAAACAATGCTGCTGATATCATGACATAGCATCAAGTACAACATCATTAGCTCATTAAGTGCAAGGTATTTTTGACATCATTGGACACTAAAATTTTTTTGTATGAGGACTGGGTTTATAGATCTTACAATATGTGTCAATTAATTCAGCACTGACTTAATTTGATAATTTTTATTAGACTTAGCAGGAAAATGTCTTTTTTTGATCTTTGTTCAGAAGACAAGTGGTTTGCTTTCAATACATAATTTCCACTTTCAGTTTTTCTCTGATCTGAGGTCAGATTAACGAAGGTGCTTGTCCTGAAGTTGTCTTCATGTTGTTTTATCATAGAAGTATCTTTACATTATTATATCATACATGTAAATTATTTCACTTCAAGTAATAATGCCTTTGTATTGTTTAGTCTGCTAAAATACCACAGATGCTCATGTATGCTTACAATACCCAGGTACATGGATATTCAATGATACCCACAATTTATTAAGTATTATTTTGTTTATAATTAGTACTTTGATGCAGGAGTACCTCGCTAAGGAATGATAGCATCCACATCTTTAAATTTTTTCCATGATTGTATTGATTTTTAGTAAGATTTCCATAAAAATAAAACTTCGTCAGAAGTTGTGATTAGTGAGCCATGGGGAGGTTGAGTGAGCCCCCTCTGTAGACAATAGGTATAAAATTGAAAAAATTATTAAAACATCATAATTAATTTAGAATACTAGAAATCAACCGAAGGAAAGGAAAAAATTAAGAAACAATTATTCTTCAAAACTCCAACATTATTCAGTGAGAATGTTGGCAATCCTGTAGCCTCCTTGTTTGAGGCAGTTGTCATCCTTCCTGCCACCTTCATCAGAGAAAACTATAGCTTTAACCATTTGTGGCTGATAACAAAACCCAGAAACTTTGAAATAAGAGATGAAAGACACAACTTAAAGCTGGGCAGGGGGAGGGGAGTAGGACATAGCAAAAACCTGTAGTTTTGCTGGTTAAATGTGGCAAACCAGATTTGTAACTCATGGAAAAACCTAACAGTTTCCCAATCCTGAGGTTACAGGACCAGAGTGGGTTGAGAGGAAGAACAACGGGCAGAATTTGACAGCAAGGTCTAGGAGTGAAATAAAAATAAAGAGTGATATAAACTCTTCAAATATTTCTGGTTGATTTCTAAACTGTACAAGTGTGGAGAAATTTTCTGGGAGGTCCCTGCAAAAAAATAGAAGCTAAGGAAGATTTGAGAACTGGCATTGAATTTAAAGGTGTTCCTTAAGCCACACATGATTGATTTCCTGAAGGTAGAAGCATTACAGACTTGAGGTATATGAGCACGACATCCACCTGAGTCATTGGCTGACCATTAAACTAAGAGTTCCCCTGCATAACACCTCAAAAAAGAAAAAAAGCTGAGCAGAGGTAATTAGAGCCTCATACCATAATGAATTCTATTTACACCATCTAATTCCTGACATGATACTAAAACAAAAGTGAAAGAATTCTCAGAAAAATAATACAGAATTCATATTTCCTACAATGTATCATCTAAAATGTACAGTTTATAGGTGGAAGTTCTAGATATACAAAGAAAAAGGAAAATGTGACAGTTGCTCATGAAAAAAAATCCATAAAACATAATTCTGTATGGTCCTAACTGTCCTTATATTGCATTTAGTATATGACAGCATCAAAATAACCACTATAAATATGTCAAATAATTAAAGAAAAATATGTTCAAATACTTCAAGAAAAACATGATAACAATAAGACTACAAATAGAAACTCTCAAGAGAGAAATGGAAAGTGTAAAAAAGACCAAACGGAAATTCTAGAAATGACAATTATAAAAACTGAAATGAAAGATGTAATAGATGACTTTATCTACAGATTTGAATGGAAAATAGAAGAATATGAACTTGAAGATAAATTAAGAAAAATTATCCATTCCATAGAACAGAGAAAAAAGGATTCAAAGAAAATTAACAGAGCCTCAGAGAGCTTTGGAACTGTTTCAGGCATTCCAACATACATGTAATGAGAGTCTCAGAAGACTCTGAGAGAATAGAGAAAGGAGAGAAAAAAATGAAGAAATAATGGCCAGAAATTTATTTCCCATATTTGATGAAAAACTTTAACTTACAGACCCACACTCAGACACATTGTACTCAAACCGTTCAAAACTGAAAACAATGTGGCATATTAATATAATGGAGTACTACTTAGCAAAAAAGGAAGAAATTAAGAATACATGAAATAACATAGATCAGGTGGAAAAAAGCCAGAAATAAAAGATTACACTGTATGATTCCATTGCATAGATTTTCTAGTAAAGGCAAATTATTGAGACAGAATAGAGATACAAGGTTGTCCGGGGTTAGGTGCGGGAGTGAACTGGGATTCATTGCAAAAAGTACAAGAGAATTGTTGGGGGTTATGTTAGCATTCTAAAACTTCATTGTAGTGATGGCTGCACAATTGTATAAATTTATTGAAATCATTAAACTTAATAGATGAATTTTATGGTATGTAAATTATACCTTAACAAAGCTGTTAAAATTTCCTAGTTAAAAAGAAAGAAAGAAAGAAATTAAAGTTCGGGGTTCTGATTACTGCATCGCATTAAAATAATCTTTGTATATATAATTTAACATTTATTGATTGTCTACAATGTTCTAGGTTCCTTGGGGACAGGAAAATAAAGAAAATATTTGACCTAAAGCCACCATAATGACTGAGACACACAAAACTGAATAGGAGGAAAAAATGAGACCAAAAGTTAAAATTGAGATATGAATTGCTATGAAAATAATTAATTGATTTTAATTAAGTGTTCTGAAGAACACCAGGCAGGAGCACGTACCTACATTGGTTGTTAAAATATTGATAGGACTTGAAAATGCAGAGTTGATGTGGATAAAACATTTCTGTAGAAGGAATCAAGATGCACAAATTCATGTAGGCTCTAAACATATTGTATCATGTTGCTATCAAGGCATCAAAAATAGTACGGATGCTTCTCTGGTAAAGTAAGAACCCATGATTTTCTTTTAGGATCAATCTTATTGAGAAGTATAAATTAGCATCTTTTTATTAAAATAAATGGGCAACATAATTTTATATTAAAGATATAATGTCAAAGTTGAATTATTATGATTTTTAAACCTTCTTTGTGTTTGAAATATGTTTTTAAATCTCTAAAAAGTGTGATTTACCAGCACCTGTAAATCACACTTTTAGACAATATATAATTTTCTCTAAGAACTCATAATATAGATGGCCTTTGCAATGTATAATCATTATTATGTAAGAGAAAAATCAAAGAAATATAATTAAGTCAGGCAAAATTATTTTAAGGAAATCAAGTACATAGCAATATATATTTAAAAAAATAAATTAGAAAGCATATACTCATGTAGGAATATTCTTCTTCAAAATTTTACAATAGGATTTATCTAAGGTGTTACATTCAACTTTGGTCTATCAATAAGCAATTAAAATAAATTTACTTAATTTACAAAGTAGTGCTTAGTTATATTTATGTAATCTCAGGAATTAATAAAACTGGCTAGAGAAATGGAGAGCGTAGAGTAAGTGTTTAAGAGATCGCCTAATAGAGCTACTGTTTGAGCCAAGTATTCACATCTCTAGTTTATGTTCCACTCCATCATACAGCTTCTGAGTGTTTCACTTTGAAAGTCACTCTGAGGTTAGGTTCTGATCACACATTTTCAGGTGACCTGCAAATAGCAATTCAGGTTCAATATTTTAGAAGTGCTGGTTAAAAAAATGATTTATCCTTTTAGAAATGTAATCAATTTTTTGATCAAAATTAACATTGTCATACAAGTTGAACAGGCAAGATGTGTAAAGGAGATATATTTTAAGCCAATAATTCACTATACTGATTGCATAGGTTCACAATTTAAAAGTAAGTATAAATATTTACTTTATTTTCGGCTTCTGAACACAATGTAAACTTATATATACTTCTACTTTAGAAGACTCTGAAGCTTATTGAAAGCCAATAGAAAATTTAAGGTGCTTATTAGTAAGTTATAGCAAATCTTTTAGGTTATATAATATTGCCCTGAAAAGGATTGGATTGGATTGGCAGAAATAAACTAAATAAACCTGAGCTAAGAGAGTCTCATAAAATTTCTGGGACTTTTGCTACATAGCTTTTGGCACTGATTCAGAAACAAAGGGGGAGGTGAAAATGAAAAATTATTTCAAAACATACTGCCATGATGACAAATAATAAGAATATAGATAATAATTATGCTAGCTTTTATGAATCACATAAAGTCCTGACTAATTTTAGCGGTACTTTCTCCCAAGTTTTAATTTTCACTCTTTTGCTAATAATCAACATCTGTTTACACTAAATAAACCTTACCATTTACAAACTATTGTCACTATATTTTCCTAGTTTCATTGTTAAATGCTAAGGAAAAAGTACTAAAATTTTACATGGTAACATAAAAATATTCTGCAATCATTTTTTAAATGAAAAGACAATACCAGGTTTCAAAATGGGATCATCATCTCAGTGAGTTAAAATCAGGTATGTATCAAGACAGTATATAAACTGACATGTCTCAATGGAAATTCATATAAATTTATCTGAAGAAAAGAACCTAGAAAATCAATTATTCCAAATAGGCTATATACATATTAAGTGTTACTACAGGGTAAGTAAGAGTCTTTCATTAAACTGTGACTTTTTTTGGTATTATCCTAATTTCTAATAATGTTTTCTCTGCATGTATTAAGTTTGATGTACACTAATCAATCAAAAACATTTACCATTTTCCTAATAAATAGATATTTATTATGCATGCTTATATAAAAATAATTGTGAAAGGACGCTTACTCTACATATTCTGTATGTAGATTCATATTTTTAAAGCAAAATAATAGATAGTTATTTAAACATTTATCTCAAAGTCCTTTATATGCCTTATTATGATATATCCTGACATAGGCTGTCAGTGGGGTGTTCAAATGAAAAATGCACAACTTTCTTCAGACAGGAATGCCAAAAAAAAGTAATTTTAAGAAGTTTTACTTAAAAGTAAAAGTACTTTTAAGAGGTTGCTTCCTCTCTCTGCTCTTAACCACGTGAGGACACTTTGGGAAGATAGCCATCTGCAAACCAGGAAGAGGGCCTTCACCAAGAACTCCGCCATGCTGGCCCCCGATCTAGAACTTCTAGCCTTCAGAACTGTTACAATAAATATTTGTTGTTTGATTCAAGAGATAAAAACCACCCAAATATATAAACAAAAAAATCAAAACCATTATTACATGAAATCCTTTGTTATGGATCAAATCATACTCAAAACTCAACACTCTCTTCCCTGTCAAAAAAAGTCAAAGCTCAGAGGGGAAAATTCTGGTGATTTTCTGTAAATCTGTGGCAGATATCAGACTGGAATTTTTACCTCAGAGTTATAAAGTTTCCAGTGTATAGGTAAAACCTTGTAACCTGACGAAAGTGCACTCACTTTTGCCCAAAGTGAATCGAATAAAATAAATTGCTAATATTTTATTACCTATATCAATAAAGGGGAACAAAGGGTGGGATAATTTATAACCATAATTAACCCAAAATACATCATTTTTAGTTTGCAGTGCAATAGATTGCATTTTTTCTTACCTTACTAATCATGTTTTATTAAAGTGAGTTCTGAAATTAATCTGCAGAATTTTGGCACACACTCTCTGAGGTGGCTCAGAATAACCTACGTGACAAGTTGGGAAGCATTTTTAGATCAAACAATTTTTCCCATTAATTTTTAAATTAGAAAAAGCTTTATTTATTTAATAACAATGGCATATTCAGGTTCTGTAGTACTTAAAGTTCATACAATTTGGGGGGCCCTCTTTAAGTAAAAGAATACATATTTATAAACATGAAATTAGGCACAAAAGTGAATCTTGACTGAAAGTGGTCAAAATTGATTGCAGTCAAATACCCAACTGTGGCAAATTTTACAAAATTGGACGACCATGTTTCTAGAGCCCTTGGAAGAGACCAATCCAAGTGAAGGGCCCTCAAACTTAAGCTTCAGTAGCTTTACTGTAAATCTTCCAAGATCCATCTGCAGGCAATTTGAAATGTACTTCCAGGCCTAAAGATACATGGAGATGACAATTTGTACGTTGTCCAGCCAGAAGTCATCAAGTAAGTTATGGGATTGGAGGGGATGACAGTAAGAAGGAGAGGTTGTTCACAATTAAATGGGGCCCTTGGCAGGGCACAGAAGCACTGACTAGTAGCAAGTTATTCAAGGAGCGGTGGAGTTGAGGATTGCAGGAGTGAGAGTATGGGGAATAGAGCAGGAAGAAAGAATTTGTACTTGTGGTCATTTTTAAATAACATGAATGAAAGAGGAGACTAAACAAGTCCCAAAATTCTAAGCAAAATTTCTTCTACTTCTGGGTCTGCTGCTGAAAAATTACTTTATGGCAGAGACCAATAGTTTGAAAGACAAGCTAGTAGAAGCTGATTAAGGGAGCATACCTCTTTAGTTTTAATGCATACTACTTTCAAATCCTGGCAACAGGGGTTAACATGCAATGCTTCAGTTTCCAGAGGTATGGTTTATTCTAATAGTGTTGAGTTACATAGACCAGTAGTTTTGAGAATATTGCAGTCAATAATCTTTTAATCTTCTGCTTGCAAAGTTATTAGCTAATTGCTGAGATGTAACTGTGGCTCCTCTTTCTGTCTCCATGTCACACACATGCCATATTCACTATTATCACTGAGGAAGAAAACCCACTGTGATTAGATGTGGCATAGAGAACATTCCTCATGTATAATTGTTAATTTAACAACTTTACTAACACACGAATCCATCTAGATCATTCAGAAAAGGAAAGGGTAGTATACAGCTTGGTTCAGAGATCCCTTCCTATTACTCTTGGCCTCCTCTATTGCAGTCAGGACAGGGAAATTCTACTCCTTGATTACTCGTGCAATCTTTCATTTGAAAATCAATTCTTGGGTTTATTTTTTAATGTACGTCTCAGTATTGAATTCTGTAACTTATGGAAAATTGGATGAAATATTCCTACTGCAGATGGCATAATAAAAGTAGATTTAACTTATCACTTATGTGCTAACTCCTTACACAGTATTTCATTGGATAGAACTGTAAGATAGCTGCTAGAGTGCCATTCTTTCCTCAACAGGGAACAAACTACAACTTTGTTCTTGCAAATCATATAGAAAGTGATAAACTTAAGTCTGATTCTAAACCCAAATCAAAGTCAGAGTAAGATCTAACTCTGAATAAATAAGATGAGAAAATATTGCATTTGGTTGAAGTGTCAGGTATATCTGAGATATTTGTTTAACATTATATATCTTTTAAAAAGTAATTCATATAATTACAGACTAAAACACATGTGATCAACTCAATTGGTGGAAGAAAAAAATTGAAAAATTTAACACTTATACATGACAAAATTACTCAGCTACCTAGGAATATAAGAAACTCCCTTAATCTGATAAAGAGCTTCTGCAAAAAGCATACAGTTCACATCATACTTAGTGATGAAAGAGTCAATACTTTCCCCCTAAGATTAAAAAAAAAAATTAAGGATGTCCATTGTCACTACTTCTGTTCAGCAAATTTACTGGAGTTTCTAGACAGTGCAACAGGGAAGCAAAAGAAACGGATGTTATTCAGATTAGAATGGAAGAAAAAATTTCCTTCATCTGACAGCATGATTATCTATGTAGAAAATCCTAAGAAAATTTCAAATATTTTAGTAGAACTAATAAATAGTTTTAGGAAAGTCTCAGGATAAAAGATGAATATACAAAAGTCAATTGTATAATATACATATGTATGACCAACCAAAATTGGAATTTAAATGATAAACTATACCAAAATACAATCTGTAATAACATGAAAAATATAAAATATTTAGGAAATGCTGGTAAACATATGAATAACATATATAGTGAAAACAACAAAACATTGCTGAGAGCAATTAAGCAAGACCGAAATAAATGTAGAGCTATCCTCTGTTTGATGTAAAAAATCTATATTAAGATGTCATTTTTTCCCAAACTGATCTTTAAATACACCACAATCCTAATCAATATCCAAAAAGGTTTTTTTTTAAGAATTTTGTAGGATAATTCTAAAATTTATTTGGAGATGAAAAGAAGCAAAAATTACAAAAGATATCTGGAAAAAAAGAACAATTTTGGAGGACTTATGCTATCAGATGTCTATATTTACTGTAAAGCTACTATAGTAAAGACAGTGCGAGATTGCTGTAAAGATAGTCATATAGATCATACAGAATAGAGAGGCCAGAAATAAACACCCATGTCTGGTCAATTACATTTTCAAAATGTTTCCAAGTCCCTGAGGAAATCATTATCTTTTCCAAAAGAAAGGTACCAGCATATTTGGATAGCTTTCTGCAAAAAATGGAATGTCGGGGAACCTCTCCAGCCGTCCACCTGAAGGACAAGGGCGTCGTGGTCTAACGTGGCACCTGCCTGGATTCCTCTTTTTCTCCTGTTCTTCCTACCTCACAGTCCTTCCCTCCTCCTCCTCCTCCAAGGACCCTCACACCCATTCCACTGAGGACCCCTGAACACTTTAAGGAATAACCCTTGGCAGCTGCATGGCTCACGGTCTCCAAAACCTCCTGGGCAGTTTCTCCCGCCGGCGATGATGGAGAACCTAACAAGAGGAAGGAATCCCCCACAATATCAGAGTTCTTGTAAAGAAGTTAGTGCAGCACTTCAGAAGAGACCTGAAGAGGAGTGAGCCCACTACATAAAAAAAAAAAAAAAAATGCAAGTCAAAGTGGTCACAAGCTTGAAGTCTGCAGAGTCAGGAATAACTAGCAATGCAGTGCCTGGAGATGACCACCAAAGGAAAATCTGTCTAGTGCGGTGCCGATGTTTCTGAGGTGAAGAAGAAATCGTATCAGTTTTAGATTACTCCCACTGCAGTCTTCAGCAGGTGCCAAAGGAGGTCTTTAACTTTGAACGGACATTAGAGGAGCTTTATCTAGATGCCAATCAAATTGAGGAACTACCCAAGGTAATTTTTGACAACCTAAAATATGCACTGTAAATGAGTACTTCATAATTTTCAAAGACTTGGAATAATAATAATGTTAGTTATATCCTTCTATCTGGGTAATTGACAAATCATTGAAATTGATATAACTTCCCCCAATATTCTCATTACCTTCTAATACCACTCCATTTGTAACTTCATGTGATATATTAATAAATAATTGAACTCCATGGAAATCCAAAAAAAAAGGAATGTCAACCAGATGGAAAAAAAATCACCAGATAAAAAAACATAAAACTTGAAATGAAGCATATACCTAAATGTCAGTACTAACATTATAAAATTTCTAGAAAAAAATAGGTAAAAAAT
Source organism: Daubentonia madagascariensis (assembly GCA_023783475.1). Taxonomy (NCBI): domain Eukaryota; kingdom Metazoa; phylum Chordata; class Mammalia; order Primates; family Daubentoniidae; genus Daubentonia; species Daubentonia madagascariensis. The sequence continues at coordinate 42,989,712 of JAKFHU010000600.1, read as the reverse complement.
CTTAGCAAACTTAGGCTTGGCAAAGATATTTTTAAATAGGACAAAAGACGACAAGAAGAGAAATCAAAATGACTGATCAAACCAAGTGTATATGCATTAGAAAGGAATGGAAATCCACAATACTCAATGTGCGTTGCAGTAATAACACATTAAGTGAAGAATGATTAGTGTGAGGAAAAGATGTTTTATATTATTTCCTAGAGAAAGTGAATCTTCAACCAAATCTTGAAGGAACAAACTGGGAAAGATTTGTTAATAGGAGTTACACTGTGTCTGGGACATGAAATGTGTGCTAATTGGAAGATATTTTAGTAGTTAAGAATAGTATGAGCAAAATCATAGGACAGGGGAAGGAGAGTATGTAAAATTTCTGTGGCAAGGTTAGTAAGAAGCCTGGCCAAGTCAGAGAGAAACATTGGCAAACAGGGCAATAGAGTCCTACCTCAGAGATTTGCAGAAAGGAGGCAAAGGGGGAGATTTACAAAAGAAGGTTCAGAAATACATATATTACCCTTAAAATAGTTAGTGCCGTCTAGGGGATAAGAGACTAGACACCAGAATTAGATTGTCTGCTTTTGTATACAGGTCATATTTTGCAATAACTGTGTAACAGTATAGATGAGTTTATTCCCTCTCCATATCTCAGTTTCTTTCTGGTAAAATAGGAGTAGTTACAGTACTTTTTTCATGTGAAAAATTAAAAGTGTCATTATAATGCTTATAAGGCAGTGACTGGAGCATAGTTAGCATCACACATTCCCTTGCATTACCCAATAGTAAAGCAAATGAAATTCTATAATGCCTGGTGCACAGATTTCACACAATAAGTTGTCATTAAATTGTGTGACACATTGATATTTGATCCTTCTTTGAATTAAGGCACTTATAGTAAATACCAGTCTCTCTAAAGTTACTTTATTTCTGGGTTCTCTTCAACTCTAAAGGGGTTATTGGTATTGCATACTTTTCTGGTGTCTATCATTATGTGGAAGCACGTATTACTGCTGCCAGAGTGGTTTCAAAGCAAAACATACTTTTTTCACTAAAGACTCTATAATTTAATATTGTCTAAGGTGTAAAAGCTAGTGATATACAGCACGGACTTTTGAGATATTTTATAATTTAATTGGTCTTTTCTTCCCTTTTTTAAAATTCATTGCAGATTAAAGTAGGCATTAAGGTTTCAATGGAACAAAAGAGATCTTCAAAACATGTCACAACTGCCTGACAAAGCTGATAATAAGAAGCTGCTAATAAGGACCTGCTAATAAGCAGCTCAAAAGTGCCTCAAAATAACCCTACCATGAGTTTCTCTACCCCTAGTTCAACCTGCACACATCAAAGAGGAAGAGAATTGCATATTGATTATTACCTGCGTTTTTGTTGTGGGGATCTTTTGTTGTGCACAGTTTGAGAAGCTTAATATGTATGAAAAAGGAAAATAGCTTAAGTGAAATGAAATGTGAGTCCCATTATTAACAGTATGTTTCTATCTTTAGCTCATGGGCTAGAAGAGCTAGGGTAATGCTTTTATTCTTTTCTTCTTCTTCTTTTTTTTTTTGAACATAAACCTGAATTTGATTAGACCTTGGTAGAATACTTGCAGAATCCAGGGTGCAGGAAACATTCCAACTAAAATCACATCTTATAAACTTGGTGATAAAACTTCCTAGATGGGGGCCTAATTATAAAAAATAAAATAAAACACTAAGACTGAATTGGGTACTTAGTAGATATTAGTTATATTGTGGCCCTCCAATAACTATTCCCCTCACCATATTCCTTCAAAAAAATTACACTTGCACTCATTCTCAATCATGTATTTTAGGTAGGTTCCACATCCCTTTTGACAAGAAAGGGTTTATGTGACCAATGTCTCTTGGAATCAAACCATCATATACTTCTTTTTGTTATTTCAAATAAGATTTAGGGGTATAAGTGGTTTTAGGTTACATGGATGAATCGTATAGTGGTGATGTTTGAGCTTTTAGTGTACCCGTCACCCAAATAGTGTACATTGTACCCAATAGGTAATTGTTCTCCCTAACTCCACTCCCAACCTCCCCCCTTCTGGGTCTCCAATGTCCATTGTACCACTCTGTATGACCATGCATACCCACAGCTTAGCTTCCACTTATAAGTGAGAATGTGTAGTATTTGGTTTTCTATTCCTGAGTTACCTCACGTAACAGTGGTCCCCAACCTTTTTGGTACCAGGGACCAATTTCATAGAAGACAATTTTTCCACAGACCGGTGGGGGGGTGGGGGATGGTGAAAAATGGGGAGCAGCTATAAATACAGATGAAGCTTCCCTCGCTCACCCACAGCTCACCTCCTGCTGTGTGGCCCAGTTCCTAACAGGCCACAGACTGGTACCGCTCTGTGGCCTGGGGTTGGGAACAACAGACTTAGGATAATAGTCTTCAGTTTCATCCAAATTGCTGCAAAAGACATTACTTCATTCCTTTTAATGGCTGAGTAGTACTCCGTGGTATATACATACACCACTTTTTCTTTACCCAGTCATTGGTTGATGGGCAATTAAGTGTGCTGTGATAAACATATGATTGCAGGTGTCTTTTTGATATAATGACTTTTTTTCCTTTGAGTGGATACCCAGTAGAGGGACTGCAGGATCAAATGGTAGATCTACTTTTAGTTCTTTGAGAAATCTCCATACTGTTTTCCATAGAGGTTGTACTAATTTATTGTTTTTTACTTTTTAATAATAGCCATTGTGACAGGGGTGAGGTGGTATCTCATTGTGGTTTTAATTTGTGTTTCCATGATGCTGAGCATTTTTCCATATGATTGTTGGCCATTTGTATATCTTCTTTTGAAAAATGTCTGTTCATATCTTTTGCCCGTTTTTTAATCAGATTATTTATTTTTTTCCTATCAAGTTACTAGAGCTCCTTCTATATTCTAGTTATTAATCCCTTGTTAGATAGGTAGTTTGCAAATATTTTCTCCCACTCTGTAGGTTGTCTCTTCAATTTCTTGATTGTTTCCTTTGCTGTTCAGAAGATTTTTAGCTTGATGTGATCCCATCCATTGTGTCCAATTTTGCTTTGATTGCCTGTGCTTTGAAGGTATTACTAGAGAAGTCCTTGCCCAGACTAATGTCCTGAAGCATTTCCCCAATGTTTCCTTTTAGTAGTTTCATAGTTTCAGGTCTTAGATTTAAGTTTTTAATCCATTTTGATTTGAATTTTATATGTGGGGAGAGAGAAGCGTCTAGTTTCATTCCTCTCCAAATGGATATCCAGTTTTCCCAGCACCATTTATTGCAGAGACTGTCCTTTCCCCACTGTATGTTCTTTGCACCTTTGTCAAAAATAAGTTCACTATAGATGTTTAGATTTATTTCTGGTTCTCTATTCTGGTCCACTGGTCTATGTGTCTGTTTTAATGCCAGTATCATGCTGTTTTGGTTACTACAGCTATGTAGTATAATTTGAAGTCAGGTAATGTGATTCCTCCAGTTTTGTTCTTTTTGCTCAGGATGGCTTTGGCTATTCTGGATCTTTTGTGGTTCCATATAAATTTTAGGATTATTTTTTTTCCATTTCTGTAAGGAATGTCATTAGTATTTTGATGGGGATTGCATTGACTCTGTAGATTTCTGTTGACTAGTATAGACATTTTAACAATATTGATTCTTCCAATCCATGAGCATGAATACCTTTCCATTTTTTTGTGTCCTCTTCAACTTCTTTCATAAATGTTTTATAGTTTTCATTATAGAGATCTTTAACTTCTTTGGTTAAGTTTATTACTAGGTATTTTATTTTATTTGTAGCTATTGTATACGGGATTACATTCTTGGTTTCTTTTTCAGATAGGTTATTGTTGTCATATAGAAATGCTACTGATTGTTTGTATGTTGATTTTGTATCCTGCAACTTTACTAAATTGTTTATCAGTTCTAATAGTTTTTTGGGTGGAGTCTTTAAATTTCTCTAGATATAGTATCATATCATCTGCAAACAAGGAAAATTTGACTTCTTCCTTTCCAACTTGGATGCCCTTTATTTATTTCTCTTGTCTGATTGCTCTAGCTAGAACTTCCAGTAATATGTTGAATGAATAACAATGGTGAGAGTGGGCATTCTTGCCTTGTTCCAGATCTTAGAGCAAAGGTTTTCACTTTTTTTCCCATTCAGTATGATATTAGCTTTGGGTCTGTCATATATGGCTTTTAACATATTCAGGTAAGTTCCTTCTATATCTAGTTGTTTGAGAGTTTTTATCATGAAGAGATGTTGAATTTTATTGAATGCTTTTTCAGCATCAATTGAAATGATCATATGATTTTTGTTCTTACTCCTGTTGATTCAAGGCACTAAATTTGGAAGAGTAAGGAGCATTAAAACATAAATTGGTTTTTTAAGCTAGTTTTTTGAGAAATTGACTGTGAATTCTGCTATGTATATGCCATGTAGTAATTGAATGCATTAATACTAAATCTTTTTTGAGCACTTTCTTGAAATTCAATCTTTAATATATGTTCCCTGTGGTTTATCAATGTCTAAGTGTCTGGTAAAAATCCAAATTAGGGACATGGTAAGTAAACGATATAGCAATGCCTTTATACTATACATTTAAAATAAATTAGTGAGTTCCAATTCCAGGAATAGCAGAGTGTCTTATATTGGAATGATCAGCCCAAAGATAACAATTATAAACTCTGGAAAAATAATGTAAGAAGGCACTAGAAAGCTATTTAAATCAGGAAGGAACTTCAGGGCATTCAGTGCTCCACAACAATCAACGGGACTATATCCAAGTATACATGTCTTTTCCCTGCTGATAGTCCCTAGTCCATATGAATATGGAAGCTAGAATTCAAGTAGAAAGCTGCAGTGATATCAGCTTAAGATTTCACGAAACAGAAATTTATGTTATCCCAGTGGCTGGAAATTCAAAAGGTAAGTCACAGATAGGAGGAAGTCAAAGCAGGGCCTTCCTCCAAATGTATCTACAAACTCTTTTTAAAGCCATAACTGACTCCCAAACTGCACATGCATGTGGGAGATTACAAAAAGCCAAGTTGGGGAAACAAGCAAACAAACAAAACCTGTGGAAGACTGAAAGACTAAAAAGGGATGTCAGCTTCTGCTGAAGCCAGGGTGGGGTAAGGAGCAAAAGTTGGAAATTGAGCACCCCCAAGTTAGAGGTGCTTACTAAAAACCTTGAGTCTTTCAGAGTCTGTCCTAACAAACTATAAAAGCAAGCCTCACAAGTTCATGGTGAATGACAAGTAACTTAACTGTCTAATTAAACAAAATATACCCTTATCAGAAGAGAATGGAATCCCGGAACTCTACAAAATTTTACCTACAATGTCCAAGGTACAATAAAAATTCATTAAATGTGCTAATAAGTAAGATAATATGACCAACTATTCAGAAAAAAACCCCTCTAGAAACAGATTAAGGGATAATCCATATATGAAAATAAAAGACAATGTTTTTAATGAAGATATTATACATATGTTCAAAGACTTAAAGGAAAACATAGTTACATTAACTGAATATAATGGAAAAATCAACAGCCACAAACTACATTTCCACAAAAAATGGAAATTCTGGAATAAAACTTGCAATATTTCAAATGGGAGGTAAAATTACTGACTAAGCTTAATAAAAGATATGAGAGGGCAGAAAAATGGGTTTGCTGGTTTTGAAGATTAATAAAAACTATCCAATGTCAAGAACTAGACACAAATGACTTAATAAAAAGAACTCCAGAGACTTGTAGAGCAATATCAAATGTTTTAAAATATATGGAATTAAATCCAGAAAAAGAGAACAATGAAGAATTGGAATAGATTTTACCAAATGTGATGAAAACCATCAAATCACAAGTCTAGAGAATTTAGCAAACCCCAAGCAAGATAAAGAATCACATCTATTAAAACTGCTGAAATGCAAAGATAAAAAAAATCTTGAAATCAGAGAAAAACAACACATTACAATCAGAAAAAATTTATGAATAAAGCTGTGTTGTCCGTGTTTCTGTTTGATAAAAGAGATTTAATGTACATGTAGCAAACTTTGAAAGAAATAAAGTTAGAAGTACATGTGTCCAAACTAATAAATGAATACACCTCCTCTAGTAATTGGTAGAACATGAGGACAAAAAAAATCAGTAATAACTGCATTAACCAATTTTGTATAATTGACATTTACAGAATATTGTACCCAACAATGTTTCTTCATAAAATAAATCTCAGTGAACTTGACATTCAGAATTATATATTTTTCTGACTATAACATAATTAAATTAGACATCAATATCACTACAATATCTAGAAATTCCACAAATATTTTAAAATAAGAGAAAATACATCTAAATAAACATAAATACATAGAAGATTAAATCACAGGAGAAATTAAAAAATATTTCTAATTGATTAATAATGATGAAAAATCAGAATTTGTGGTGTGAAGCATATATTATTGCTAAAGCAGTAGTGAGAGAGAAATATGTTGCTTTACATATAATCCTCTAGTAAAATATATCTTAATAAATGATTTAACTTTCTATCTTAAAAGCCAAAGAAAAGATAACTCCATTAAACTCAAAAATAGGTAAATTGAGTGGGATAGTAAAAATAAGAGCAAAAGTCAAAGACAGAGACAAAACAGCAGAGAAAAAAAATGGAGGAAATTAACAAATTCAAGAGTCTGCTCTTTGGCAACTATAATAAAATTGATAAACCACTAGCAAGGCTGCTCAAAAAAGAAAAAAAATTCCAATTATCAGGAATGAAATATGGAACATTACTATAGAGCCTATAGAATTTTAAAGAATGCTAAAGAAATATTTTAAATGAATTTATATGAATAAATTTGATGAAATCCATATATTCTGTGAAAAATACAACTCACCAAAATTGAATCAAAAAGAAATAGAAAATCTGAATAGCTCTGTCCCTATTAAACACATTATCAAACACTTCTCATGAAGAAAATTCCAAGACATAGTTAGTTTCACTGGTAAATTCTATTAAACATTTAAGTAAGATAAACTATTACTCATATACAAATTTTCTTCCAAACAAGAGGGGAAAAATAACTTCATAATTCATTTTATGAGGAAAGCACAACAATATAAAATTTTGACAAAGATATTATAGTAACATTAAATTACAGCCCAATACTCCTGTGAACAAAGAGAAAAAAAAACTCATCAAAATTTGTGCAAATTAAATTTAGTAATATGTACAGTGAATAAAACATTCTAGCTAAGTGAGGATAAGCCCAAGAAAAGATTTAACATTCAAAATCCAGTCAAGGAAAATCAGTACACTAACTGAATAAAGGGAAAAAAATATATGATCATCTTAATAGATTCATTACAAAAAATCTCAGTAAACTATGAATAGAAGGCAAGTTCCTCATTTTGGTGAAGAACATCTTAATGGTGAAATAATGAATATTTTCTCATTAAATTTCCCAAATAAGGAAAAGATATGTGCTGTCACCATTACTCTTCAGCATTGAATGACCTAATCAGTGCAAAAATGGGAGAAAAAGAAATGACAGGCATAAAGATGGAAAAGCAAGAAGCAATTGTGCCTACATAGACAATACAAAAGAATTTACAAAACTACTGTTAGAACTAATAAGTGAATATAGCAAGATCACAGCTCAATATATTAAAATAAATTTTATTTTTATGTGATGACATCAATTAGAAAAGTTTGAAAAATTCATTGACAGATGCATCAAAATTCATAAAATAAAAATAAATTTAAGAAAATGTGTGAGAAACCTCTATACAGGAAACTACAATAAATTGCTACAGAAAATTAAAGATGACCTAAATAAATGAAGAGATGTAGCATGTTCATGAATTAAATGGCCAGATGCTGCTAAGATTTCAATTGATCTTAGAAGACAAAATGTCGTTCAAGAAAATTCCAAATTCTTTTAAAATTGATATTGAATAAAATTATATGATTTTTTTAAATAACTTGAACGACCAAAAAATAATTTTGAGTAAAAGAAAAAAAAGTTGAAAGGCTCTCACTACTTGTTTCAAGTCTTAATAGTCTTTATTATGAAGTCACAGGGATTAAGATAGTGTGTTCTTTGAGTATGGATTAAAAAAAGAAATCAATAGAAGAGAAGGTACAGGTACATATATAGGGTCAGTTTCTTTTTGACAAAACACTAAGGCAATTCAATAGAGAAAGAAGAATATTTTTCAAAAAATGGTTTTAGACCTGTTTTATATCCACATGAAAAAGAAAATTAACATCAACGCCTACTTGAAGTTGTGCACAAAAATTCATGTAGGATGAAGCATAGATTTAATGTAAAAGGTAAAACAAGAAAATTTCTAGGAGAAAACATAGAAGTATATCTTAACAACCTTGGGGTAGAAGAAGATTTTTTAGAAAGAACAAAAATGCATTAACCATGAAAGAAAAAAAATTGGAATTCATCAAAATTAGAATTTTTGCTCATCCAAACTTACCTTTCAATAAAGGAAAGTCAAGCCAAAGACAGAGAACACATTTATAATGCATGCACTCAAGAAAGGACTTACATTAACAATATAAAGAACTCACACAAAGCAATAATAAAAAAAAAATAGACAACCCAATTTAAAAGAAATTTGGAAAGAGATCTAAACAGACACTTTACAAGTGAAGATATACATATGACTGGCTAATAAACACATGAAAAGATGCTCACCATCATTAATCATCAAATTAAAACAACAATGAGACATCATTTCAAGTCTTCTAGAATTACTAAAAGTTATAAAAGATTGACGAACCTAAATGTTAGTGAAGAAGTAGAACAATCAGAACTCTCATACACTGCTGGTGGGAATGTGAAATGGTATATACCCTTTGCAAAAGTGTTTGGCAGCTTCTTTTTCTATTTTTTGATTTGTATAAATTTATGGGATACAAGTGTAATTTTGTTACATTGATATATTGCATTAGGTGAAGTCAGGGCTTTTAGTGTATCCATCACTGTAGTAACATACATTGTACCCATTAAGTAATTTCTCATCATCCATCCCCCTCAAGCCCCCCCTATCCTTCTGAGTCTTAATTGTCTATCATTCCATACTCTACTTGCATGTGTGGCACATTATTTAGCTCCCACTTGTAGGTGAGAATATGTAGCATTTATCTTTCTGTGTCTGAGTTGTTTCATCTAAGATAATGGCCTCCAGTTACACCCATATTGCTGCAAAAGATGTGATTTCATTCTTCCTTAGAGATGAATAGTATTGCACTGTGTTTACATACCACATTTTTCTTTATCCAATCCTCCACTGATGGACACTTAGGTAGATTTCATAACTTTGCTATTGTGAATAGTGCTGAGATAAACATACAGGTGCATTTTATCTTTTTGATAAAATGATTTTCCTTTGAGTAGATACCCAGTATTGGCAGGCTTCTTTAAAATTAAATATAAGTGAAGACCCATGATCCATCAATTCCACTTTTAAATATTTACTTAAATGGGATGTTTTTAGCAAGCATATCCACAAAAGACTGTACAAGAATATTTACAGCAGCTTAGTTCAAAATAACCCCAAACTGAAAATAACTTGAATATTTTCATAAGAAGTCTGGATAAACAAATTGTAGTATATTCCTATAACGGCACAACCCTTAGCAATTTAAAAGAACAGGCTACTGATATATGTGGAAATCTAGAAAATATCTCAAAAACATAATAAGCCAGGTGCAAAATAGAATATCTTCTACGACTCCATTCATGTGAAATTCAAGAACAGGCAAAATTAGGCTATGGTTTACAGATGAAAAGCACCAGTTGCCTCTGGGGCATGGTGAATAGCCAGAAAAGTGCATGAGCAGTTAGGTGTTCAAGTATGTTTAAGATCTTCTCTGGGGGGTGGGCGGGAAAGCCCTAATTTATATAATTGGCCATTTGTATATTTCAAGCTACCATCGTGAAGTCACTTAACACAGAGTCAGGAATGTGTACAGCACACCACAATCTAGTATTTCTAACATTCAGAAGCATAAATAATCTCAAGAGCATAATATAACAGTGAAATGTAGTAAAAAAATTAAGATATAATTTTTATTATATACATTTATTTTGTTTTTAATATAGTTTAGTTGTAAGTTTATATAATTTAAAAATTATATTATTAAAAATAATTCTTGTATTTAATAACTAATTCATAAAATTCCTGAAAATTTATCAATCTGTCTCTTATGAATTTTTATAAAGGCATCTTCAGCACACCCTTGGAATAGGGAATTTTCTGAGGTGATGGCAATGTTCTGCACCTTGGCAGGGTTATGTTTCATGAATGCATGTATTTATGAATGCATATTTTTATCAAAGCTTATCAATTCTCCACTTAAGATATGTCCATTTATCATTATGTAAATTTTACTTGAAAAATAAATATTATCAATAGTGTGTTTAATATTCTATTGATAATGTTTAGGTACTTTGGGGTCATAAATGCTTACTTTTTCTTGGGTTCCCTGGGTGATTTTATCTGCTTATTTCTAAATTGGTGAATTTTTCCAGATTAGAGTTATAGTCCTTTTAAAAATACTTTACTACTATAAGATATACATTAAAATTGCTATTTTAACCATTTTTATATGTATAATTCAGTGACATGAATCACATTCACAATGTTGGGCAATGACAATTTCTAAAACTTTTCATCATCTCCCCTTCTCCCAGCCTTAGGTAACTCTAATCTACTTTTTGTCTCTATGAATTTGCCTCTTTTAGATACTTCCTAAGTGCACCCCAAATGGAAACAAGTGATTTATTTATGCAATGTAGGGGAGAAAAACGTAACTTATTTTCCTCACCCATTAAAAAGTTTGTGGCTGACATCCCTATAACAAGACAGATTGACGAAACAAAACCATAACAAACTTACTTAACCAAAGTTTTACATGACACTGGAGCCTTCAGAAATTATGACCCAAAGACTCAGGAAAAACTGTGTATTTTTACGCTAAGTCTGATGAAAGAAATAGGTAATAATGAAGAAACATGATTGGACAAAAATGGGGTATGATCTAATCATAATAAACTGGGAGGAACTCAGCAAAGCCTGTTTGTTCAGATTCTCACTTGTGTCACTGTGTGCTGTTCATTTCCCCCAGGCAGGACACCTGTAATATGAGGATCTTCAAGGAAAGAGGGAGGAGGTCAGAGAGTGACATTAGATGTAAACATTACATTACATGTAATATATATAGTGCTTGTTATAATTTACATGAAGATAAATTAGCCTGTTTACAGATCTGGTTAAAACATCAGAGGTGAACTCAAGAAGAAAATGTAGACCTTTCAAAACCACCTGAATGTTTTGTTGTTTCAAAACCAGCAAAATGGACAAATATCTTATCTAAATTTTCTGCATAAATTAATTTATAAATTATGTACCTTTCAAAATTATTTGTATACTTCTGAACAGTGTATTTTGTTAAAAATCAAACACTTTTTATACTTAATATTAAGTCTATATGAATATTGACTATGTTGTGTTTCATTATCACTTTTTTTAATGTTGGTGGTTCCAGACCATGAAATAATAATTCCATGTCTCTAATAGTAATAACTGCTTTTCTCTTGTCATGTGCCAAGTTGTTCCCACAATCTGACAGCTGTTGGTCTTCTCATTAGTATCTCTTTCATATTTTCATGCTATAAGAGCTGGCATACCAAACAAGAAGCTACTTTTTCATCAGTTTCTTTGTTGGATTCTTGCCAAAATGCTGTAGTTCATATTCTTCCTTTGCACCATTTCATGAGCTCAAATAACCATGATGTATTCTGTTTAATACTTTCTGGCAAAGGTTACTGGAAATAGCTATGCAATCATATTTCTGCAATACACCATATACCATTGTGAGACACCCTGATGTTCCCATATGCCCATAGGCTTTTTTTTTTTTTTTACTTTTTCAGCCAAGTTACTCACAATAAAATTAATATATTGTTAATATATTAATTTTATCCTAAGATATCCATCTGGACTTGTCTTCTGTAATAAGCAAGATTTTATTAATGGTAACAGTCTGTTTTTCCATACCTGAAATATTCTGGACAATACTTCCAAAGTTTAGAATTTTACACACAGACTTGCAACAGGTACTTCTAAGGCATTGACTATATTATCAAATTCGAATTTTAAGATCATTATTATGCTGAAAATGAGACCTGTTGAATCACAGAGAGGTCAGGTATGTTCTTTCATTTGATAATCTTGAGTTTCCAGAGATTTTTTTAGTGAACAGGTACTACTCTTGCTATCATTTAGGTTTGATACCGTAGAACCAGAGATGATGACTGGGCAAGTTATTTATTGAGGAGAAAGGAGTGAGCAGAGCAGCACAAACCATGGGGAAAAGCCAAGCAGGAATGTGGTTTTAGCTGGAGACTTGCTTCAGCAAGATCTCACAGAGAACCTCAGAGTTGTTTCTATTTTAAGACAAGGGAGCCAGCTTTCCCTTGTAAGAAGTTGTGATGTAAGAGAGTCTTCAGCTGTGGTTGGCTGAGAGTGACTGGGTAGATAACCTCTTAGTTGAGCAGTTGAAGAGCTCCTGTTTGGCCAGGGAAAATGCTCCAGAAAAGATGGTACCTGTGAGTAGTTAGGAGCCAACAGTCACAGCAGCTGGGGGCAAATCTGCAAGCCTGGTAATTTTATGTATTTTATATAATCGTAGATAACCAGTTACATCCACAATAATATATTGTGCATCTAAAAAAAGGATCATGTCATGATTTTTTTTCCAAAGTTTTTAATTGTGGTAAAATAGAAGATAAAATTTACCATCTTAACCATTTTTAAGTGTACAGTTCTGTGGTATTAGGTAGGTTCATATTGTGCAATCCTCACCATTATCCATCTCCAAAACTCTTTTCATCTTGCAAAACTGAAACTCCATACTCATTAAAGAATGAATTCTCATTCTGTGAGTTTTGCATGTGTTTAATGCTCAGAGGCATGTCTGACATTTTAGCCAATATATATTAGGGGGAAATTTTTGTTTTTCATCACTTGAAGTGATTTCTGTAGTTCTCTTAGTTCTACAAAATATTTTTTCAATATAAATGGAGAAAAGTTATGACCTATTAACAGAATAAGTCTCTTTATTCTATGACAAGTAAAATAATGGTAGTGAATTAGGATCCCCTAAATGCTGAAACTGTATTTAATTTGCATGTCATTAAACAAATACTCAATGATTTTTCTGATATACATCTTGATTAGCAATCATTTGACCCATTTTATAGCCTCTTATTTACTTATGTTTTTATGTAAAAGGTTTAGGAAACATAGTCATCATAATCATATGAAAAAGAAAATGACCTAACTTGATAAAAACTTCCTAATCTTAGTTTAATTTAATAAGCAGATTTAAATTACTAACTTAAAATGTAACTTGGTGGTTTGCATGATTTCTTATTAAACTGTTTGTACACAGTTTTTCCTTGGGTAAGATTTAATTAGCACACTTTTCATTCACAGTAAATTGTTTACTCAAATTAGCAAGAGAGGACATACACTCTGTATCATACCCATGTTAGATAGGTGTGTATCTAACACCTATAAATGTGTTACACCTAAAAATGAGTGATGAACAGCTCAATCTTCTCAGTACTGTCAAAAGTACTCAGTATTTTAACATTTTCAAAGCCTCATTTCATCACCATCTGTGCATTAGTTGTTTATACACCTTTTACTCCTTACTGAAAAGTTTGGAATTTCTTTCGTGTGCATTGATTCTAGCAAAAATATTTCTCTTAGCCTAGCTCCAATTCAGATGTCTACTACCTTACTGAACATTGGACTTATTCATTTTATTATCATATATATATATATATATATATTTTTTTTTTTTTTTTTTTTTTTGCCAAGGCAAGCCTGGGCAGAGCAGGGTTCGTAGAGGCAAGACTAAGTGTGGTGGTGGTAAATGATGACAGAGCAGAGTGAGACTAGCCTGAACCATCTTAGTTTTCTTAGGTGACTTGTGTGAGAAGCCATATACTGTATCTGACAGTATCTTAAAAATGAGGGTTTTAAAAGGGTAGCAAAGAAATTTTAAAACCTGAATAATAAAATGTATCCTCCTCTGCTTTCCCCTCCATATTCCATTGTCTTTGTTAATAGTAATCACATAAATGAGGAGGGTTTTTTTACAAATAGTCATAATATTTAAATTTTACTTACAGTTTATAAAATTTGTTTCTTTGTCTGTTTTACACTGTTTATTGAATCCTCACAACATCCTTTTGGGTTATGTAAGGCAGATATTGTTACTGTGGTGGTATATGTAATAAAATAAGGCCCAGAGAGATCATTTTATAATTTTTAAAAATATTTCAGTCCCCAAATGAACTTTCTCTTCCTTTCTTCCCTCTTTGTTTCTTTTTCTTTCTTTGTTCTTATTTTAATTAGTTCAATAGCCTCATAGTGGATTCTTTTCCTCTATATTCCATATTGTAGAGAGAAAAATCTTTCAAGTTGAAAATGTCTCATCATTCCTTCTTTAAACTACTCAATGCTTCTCCAAAACTTTCAGAATAAAAGTCAGATTTCTGAGCTCTCGTTGCTTAGTCAGAAAGCATGGATATTTCGATGCTGACATCCTTCTGTATTCTTTTTTTTTTTTTTAATTTATTTTTTTAATTTCAGAATATCATGGGGGTACAACACTTTGGCCATACACATTGCCCCTGTACTGCCCGTGTCAGAGCCACAATCGTAGTCATCTCCCAAACTGTGCTCCCCACATCCATTCAGTGAGAGTTTTTCCCATCCCTTCTACCCCCCTCCTGCCCGCCCGCCCTCAGATGAATGTTATTGCCCTGTGTGATGTAAGTGTTCATCAGTTAGTACAGTTTGATGGTGAGTACCAGTGGTGCTTGTTTTTCCAATCCTGTGACACTTCGCTTTGAAGAATGGGTTCTATCTCCAACCAGGATAATACCAGATGAGTTAATTCACTGTTGTTCCTTATTGCTGAGTAATACTCCATGGTATACATATACCACATTTTATTGATCCACTCATGTATTGATGGGCACCTGGGTTGTTTCCACAACTTTGCAATTGTGAATTGTGCTGCTATGAACATTCGAGAGCAGATGTCTTTATTGTAAAATGTCTTTTTTTTCTTTTGGATAAATACCCAGTAGTGGGATTGCTGGGTCAAATGGTAATTCTACTTTTAATTCTTTGAGGTATCTCCATATTCTTTTCCATAGAGGTTGTACTAATTTGCAGTCCCACCAGCAGTGTATGAGTGTTCCTATCTGTCCACATCCCCGCCAACATTTGTTATTTGGGGATTTTTTGATATGAGCCAATCTCACTGGAGTTAAGTGATATCTCATTGTGGTTTTGATTTGCATTTCCCTGATGATTAGAGAAGTTGAGCACTTTTTTATATGTTTGCTGGCCATTATTCAGTCTTCTTTGGAAAAGTTTCTATTCATGTCCTTTGCCCATTTTTTAATAGGGTTGTTTGATTTTTTCTTGTTGATTTTCCTAAGTTCTGTATAGGTTCTGGTTGTCAGCCCTTTATCAGAGGTGTAGCATGCAAATATTTTCTCCCATTCTGTAGGTTGTCTGTTCACTCTAGTGATAGTTTCCTTGGCTGTGCAGAAGCTTTTCAATTGGATCAGTTCCCATGTATTTATTTTTATTGCTGCTGTGATTGCTTTGGGAGTCTTCTTCATAAATTCTTTGCCTAGGCCAATGTCCATAAGAGTTTTGCCAACGTTTTCTTTGAGAATTCTTATGGTTTCATGTCTTAGGTTTAGATCTGTTATCCATTGTGAATTGATTTTTGTGAGAGGTGAGAGGTGTGGGTCCACTTTCAGTCTTGTACATATTGCCATCCAGTTTTCCCAGCACCATTTGTTGAATAGGGAATCTTTTCCCCAGTGTATGTTTTTCAGGAATTTGTCAAAGATCAGGAGACTGTATGAGGTTGGTTTTATATTTGGGTTCTCAGTCCTGTTCCATTGGTCTACGTGTCTGTTCTTGTGCCAATACCATGCAGTTTTGGTTACTATAGCCTTGTAGTATAGTTTGAAGTCTGGTAGACAGATGCCTCCCAATTTCTTCTTTTTGCTTAAGATTGCTTTGGCTAAACGGGGTCTTCTCTGGTTCCACATGAAGCATAGAATTATTTTTTCTAGATCGGCAAAAAATGATGTTGGTATTTTGATAGGGATTGCATTGATTCTGTCAATTAATTTAGGTAGCAAAGCCATTTTTACTATGTTGATTCTGCCTATCCAAGAGCATGGTAGGGCTTTCCATCTATTTACATCCTCTGCCATTTCTTTTCTCAGTGTTTCAAAATTCTCTCTGTATAGGTCTTTGACCTCCTTAGTTAGATATGTTCCTAAATATTTAATTTTCTTTGTTGCTATTGCAAAAGGTATTGCATCTTTAATTTGTTTCTCGGCTTGATTGTTATTAGCATATATGATGGCTATGGATTTGTGTGCATTAATTTTGTATCCTGAGACTTTGCTGAATTCATTTATCAATTCCAGTAATCTCTTGGTTGAATCTTTGGGTTTTTCTATGTATAATATCATATCGTCTGCGAATAGTGAAAGTTTGACCTCTTCTGCCCCCATCTGGACGCCCCTAATTCCTCTGTCTTGTCTAATTGCTGTGGCCAGGACTTCCAGCACTATGTTGAAAAGAAGTGGAGATAGTGGGCACCCTTGTCTGGTGCCAGTTTTAAGGGGGAATGCCTTCAATTTTTCCCCATTCAGTATGATATTGGCTGTGGGTTTATCGTATATGGCTTTAATAGTTTCTAGGAATGAGCCATCTATGCCTATATTGTTAAGAGTTCTTATCATAAAAGGATGCTGGATTTTGTCAAAAGCCTTTTCTGCATCTATTGAAACGATCATATAATCTTTGTTCTTGCTTTTATTTATATGGTGAATTACATTTATAGATTTGCGTATGTTGAACCATCCCTGCATTTTGGGAATAAAGCCCACCTGATCGTGATGGATTATTTTTTTGATGTACATTTGAATTCGGTTTGCAAGGATTTTATTGGGAATTTTTGCATCTATATTCATAAGGGATATTGGTCTGTAGTTTTCTTTTTTTGTTGTGTCCTTTCCTGGCCTTGGTATCAAGGTGATATTGGCTTCGTAGAATGAGTTTGGGAGGATTCCATCCTTCTGGATATTTTCAAATAATTTCTGCAGTATATGCAACTGGTAGGCACCAGTTCTTCTTTGTAGGCTTAGTAGAATTCAGGTGTGAACCCATCTGTCCAGGACTTTTTTTTGTGGGTAGATTTTTTATTACTGCTTCGATTTCGGTGCTTGATATTGGTCTGTTTAGAAATTCTGTTTCTTCCTGGTTGAGCCTAGGGAGGTAGTGTGTTTCTAAGAATTTGTCCATTTCCTCCACGTTTTCGTGTTTGTGGGCATAGAGATTTTTGTAGTATTCAAAAATGATGTTTTGTATTTCCATGGTATCAGTTGTGACTTCTCCTTTTTCATTTCTAATTGAGCTTATTAGAGTCCTTTCCTTTCTGCTTCTGGTCAACCTGGCAAGTGGCCTGTCTCTTTTGTTTATCTTTTCAAAGAACCAACTTTTCGTTTCATTGATCTTCTGTATTGTTCTTTTGTTCTCGATTTCATTTAATTCTGCTCTAATTTTGTTTATTTCTTTTCTTCTGCTGGCTTTAGGATTGCTTTGCTCTTCCTTTTCCATTTCCTTAAGATGATTCGTTAGTTTACTGATTTGTGACTTTTCTGTCTTTTGGATGTGGGAATTTATGGCAATAAGTTTTCCTCTCAGGACTGCTTTTGCTGTATGCCACAGATTTTGATAACTTGTGTCCCCATTATCATTTAGTTCGAAGAATCTTTTGATTTCAATTTGAATCTCCTCCTTGACCCAATAATCTTTCAGCAATAGATTGTTTAGTTTCCAAGTTTTTTGAGGAAGATGTGAGTTTCTGTTGGAATTGATTTCTAATTTTATTCCACTGTGGTCTGAAAAGATACATGGTATGATTTCTATTTTTTTGAATTTGTTTAGATCTGTTTTGTGGCCTAGGATGTGGTCAATTTTAGAGAAAGTTCCATGAGCTGATGAGAAGAATGTATATTCAGTGTTATTTGGGTGGAGTGTTCTGTAGATATCTGTTAGGCCCAAATGTTCTAGAGTCCTGTTTAGGTCTTTTATTTCTCTATTTGTTTTTTGTTTGGAGGATCTGTCCAGTTCCATCAGTGGGGTGTTGAAGTCCCCTGCTATTATGGCATTGCTGCTTATTATGTTGTCTAGACCTAGCAGTATTTGCTTTATGTACCTGGGTGCTCCTGTGTTGGGTGCATAAATGTTTAGGATTGTTAAATCCTCTTATGAGATTTTTCCCTTCACCACTATAGAGTGTCCATTTTTGTCCTTCTTTACTTTTATTGCTTTAAAGTTTATGTCATCTGAAATGAGGATGGCTACTCCGGATTTCTTTTGGTTTCCATTAGCCTGGAAAATGGTATTCCATCCTTTCACCTTGAGTCTGAATGCGTCTTTGTGTGTAAGGTGTGTTTCCTGAAGACAACAGATACTTGGTTTGTATTTGTTAATCCATTCAGCCAGCCTATGTCTCTTCAATGGGCAGTTCAAGCCATTTACATTTATTGAGAGAATTGATAATTGGGGTAAATTTCTGATTATTCTGTTGGGTGGTATCTTTTGTTTTACCTCTTGCGTCATTGTGGAATCTGGTTTCTGGGGTTTTAGCTTTTGCGTAGTTTTACATAGGTGGGTGTCTGTTGCTCTGTTTAGTGTATAATGCAGATCTAAGCATTTCTTGCAAGGCCGGTCTGGATTTCACAAATTCTATCAGTGATTGCTTATCTGGAAAGGTCTTTATTTTCTCCCTCATATAAGAAGCTTAGTTTGGCAGGATACAGAATTCTGGGTTGACCTTTGTTTTGTTTTAGGAGATTGATGATGTCTCCCCATTCCCTTCTGGCTTGTAAGGTTTCAGCTGAGAAATCTGCAGTTAATCTGATCGGTTTCCCTTTGTAGGTTACCTGCTCTTTTCGTCTTACAGCTCTGAGGAGTGCCTCTTTTGTGTTTACTTTGGTCAGTCTAATAATTATGTGGTGTGGTGAATGCTTTTTCACGTTGACTCTCCCAGGAGTCCTGTGTGCTTCTTGTACTTGGATATCGAGATTTCTGGCTAAGCCATGGAAATTTTCCTCTATTATTCCTTCAAATAAATTTTCCAGCCCATGGGAATTTTCTTCCTCTTCCTCAGGGATACCTATGATCCTTATGTTTGGCCTCTTTACATAATCCCACATTTCTTGTATGCTTTTTTCCTGCCTCTTGTTTTTGTGTTCTTTCTCTTCGGCTGATTTATTTAGCGCATAGGAGCTGTCTTCTAGCTCTGAAATTATTTCCTCTGCATGGTCCAGCCTATTCTTAAGGCTTTCCACTGTGTTTTGTAGATCCTTCAATGCTTCTTTCATTTCTAGGATTTCTATTTGATTTTTCCATAATATTTCTATTTCTTTGGAGAATTTTTCATTCATTTCTTGCATTTTTCTTGTGGTTTCTTTGTGCTGAGATTCAATTTTCTCTTGAATTTCATTGAGCTTTCTTATAATCCATAAACAAAATTCCTTTTCTGTCATTCTACCCATTTCATTTGGGTTGATATCCATTGCTGAGGAACTGATAATTTCTTTTGGGGGTGACTTTTCCCTCTGATTTTTCATGTTCCCTGAGTTCTTTCGCTGGTTTTTTCTCATCTGGCCTCTTGGTCGAGAGCTGGGGGTGTTAGAACTAGTTTATGGCCCTGTCACCAGGCCCACAATTATTGTTCCTTGGCAAAGCCAGGGAGAGAAGTATTGGCCTGTATTGCCTTAGGTGTATTTTAGCAAGTTTGGTGGATCTTGAGTTAACTGTGACCTGTGATCTTCTCCTCTTCCCAGTGGAGTGTGGTGAGAATGACCTCCCAGCTTGGGCTCTGAGCTAATGAATTGTACTTGAGGATATGAGTCCTCTGCTCCCTATTAGCTAGGTATTCTGTTATGTCCGTGGCAGACTCTGATTCCCCAGTTGGGGTATGCGAAAGCCCCGTGCTTTGGGAGGGGCCTTGCAGCTCCTAGGGATTACTTTGACCCTGCTCCTCCTGAGGTGTAGGTAGAAACACAATTTCTTTTGGCTGCAGTGTGAGAGCTGAGTTGGGAAAATTCTACACAGCTCAGAGGTTGCTCATCTGGCCACGTGTGTCTGCCCTTCTGATGTGTGTCTCTGCGTGATACTGGTTGATAGGGGGATCTCCAATTGTGCACCCCTTTTCCACCACTAGACCCCAAGGCGAGGCGGGTGGCTGTCTCTCTCCCCAGCAGTCTCCACCGGGGGGATGTTCCCACGGGGAGGGGGGAGTAGTGGCCGCTGGAAGCGCTCTTGAATGGCACGAAATTCCCCACTGAAGTGGGCAGGATTATGGGGAGCTGCTCTGGTTCAGCCTGTGGCTCTTGAGGTATTTGGTTGTCATGGGAACCAGCAGTTATACCAAATGAGTCACTATAGCCAGCAACCTTCAAAATGAGCAATCTCTGGGGTACAGGAGGGCTGGGACCTGAAGGGCGGGCACTAGGACCAGCACTTAGCGGACTTGTCGGAGGCCAGAGCCGGGGTAGTGGAACCAGATGGACGAGCTGCACACTGTTTCCAATACCCAAACGTCCTGCCGCTACAGTTCCGGGATCTGGTCCCACCTGGAACCCACGGATGCAGCTGTCCCTGGCCACCACAGGCAAAGCCTGTCTCGCCCCAGCAGAAGAGCCCCGGGCTGGGGCGGGGGGAGCTAGAGACGCGGCTAACGGCTCCGCGCGGGCGGCTGTAAAGATGGCGGCCGCCACCAGCCTGGCGCACAGCCGGGCTCCGGTCGCGCCTGGAGCGCAGTTTTTCTCTGCCGGCCGCAGCGGCAGTTGCTAGCAGCTTCTAAGGGCGTGTCCCGCTCTCCGTTAAACTCCTGGGCCCAGTCCCGCTGACTTCTAGTGGCGCAGTGCCGGCCTGAGGGTTCCCACGCACTGTCCCGGGAAGCTGAATCTCGGTCCCCGCCCGGTTCCTCCCCAGCCCTCGGCAGTCTCTGTATATTGCAGCTGCGAGTTGTGTCTGGCTCTGGCTACTTCCTCCTCCTCTCCACAGGGCTCACCGGCCCGAGCAACCGCTCTGTCCCAACTCTGGGCTTGTCCCTGACTGCGTGTATGGGGAGGCGCGTAACCGCTTGGGGGGCAGGTCGCGCTGCGGGGACCTGGCGAGCGCATCCCTCCCGCGCTCTGGGCTCTATTGTGCTCTGTGCGCCCTCCAATCTTTGTGAAAATTTTGTACCTGTTTTCTTGGGCTGGGCGTTCGGCGTTCTTTCTCTGTAATTCGCAATGCTGTTTTCGGAGTGAGCGGTCCGTGCTCCCAGGCAGCCGCTGGCGTTCTTCACCTCGGTTCCTGGGAGCGGTGCGGTGGGAGGACGCTATCACACCGCCATTTTTCTCCCCTTCTGTATTCTTGACCACTAATCACACACAGACCACATGTTCATCTCAGTTCCTGAATGTGTCCCGTTGACTTATGCCAGGTACACCTTTAATTCTTTTCTTCCTGACTGTAATTTCATGGTCTCCTCCCTCTCCTAGGGCCATATACTTCTATAAAGTATTTTTTTTGCAAATTATATTAAATATAATGGCATTACTTCCTTCCTCTTTGGTGGGAAAAACCCAGCATGAAAGCAAAAATCTTGCCAGAGCATGTGTCCATTTCAAACCTGATGTATCACCATAGCCAGACACCCTGTGTGGCCATCAACCTGAATCATCATACATGGAGGCACAGCTCTTTTCTCCTGCTGCTGGTTGTGATTTCACACTCACAGACCCTTTGTTTATTCATCCATAAAATGAGTCCTCACAACATTTTGTGAATGTTAAATGAGGTAACTTGTGCAAGGCATTTAGCTGGGCATTTAGCACATTGTAAGTGATATATAAGTGTTTGCTATTACCTTGATAAACTAGATTCCAAGAGTAGACCTTAGAAATACAAAAGTGAATAGTTGTTTTTCTCTTTAAAAAATGTCTTCCTAGAATAGATGACATTTAAACAATTAACATCACAGTATGCCCAAGGGTTTTAATAAGAGAATGCATGTGCAAGTATAGTAGTAGCTGTAAAGAGAGATAATTTCTGCCCAAGAAGTAAAATATGGGAAACTTTACAAGGAGGTAGCTCATACAGGTTATCAGGAATAGTAAATTTTATGTTTTAAATCCTTCCTCTTAGACATCAGACATCAGTATACATGCAAACACAAGTGTGGGTGTGTATGTGCAAGTTTGTGTGTATGATTAAAACCAAAGAGTAATTGCAGTTATTGCTTAAAAGATCAACAAAGGATTTTTAGGGAGGGGTCTTTTTTCACTGATAACGTTTAGAATTGCTAGTGAATGAGGATGAAAAATACACTAAATTTGTCAGTATACTGCTTTTGAGTTCTCTACAGGCAGTGGGGCTCCACCTACTGCCTGTACCCAAAGCAAGCACTACCACTGTAGTACTCTTGGTACCCTACTGGAGCTAGCTCCACCTAGAGTAAGGGATACTTTTGCTTAATTCTCAACGTGTTGCTTAGTCAAATCATGTTTGTAAAGGGCTGCATCAGTACAGAGGAGCCACTGCTTCTTTAAATTGTACAAAGTCATCTTACAAGTTAGAGATGAATCTGGCAGAGTTCTAGGCAGAAAAAAGAAAGAACTAAAAAGACATCAGGACATAATAGAGTATGACACATTCAGGGAACTCATTTTAGAGCAATCTGATGTGTGAACAGAGAGTGAAAATAGAAATGGAGGTCATATCAGAATATTCACAGCTTGAAGCACCAATCTATACTAATCTAAGAAATTGGAAATTAACTCTAAATTCTTTGAGGGAATATTGAATACTTTTATATAGAAGTTAATATTTGGGATTTTCATCGTGGAAAGGTCTCTCTGGCCACAGTATGGGGATAGAAGAGTAGAGAGTAAAGGTGGAGGCAGAGTATTGTTATGAATCTTTTGAAATATCAAGGAAAATGTGATGAATCCTTAAACCAGGGAAGTGTTCCTAGTAAAAGTACACCTTCTGTGGCTACAGGACCAACACAGCAGCAGCTATGAGAAGTGGCTAAACTCTGAATATCTCTGATGAGAGTTTTGAACTCCAGTGTTCTCCTGCAGATGTCTCCAGTAATGCATTTTATTTCTCTTTACCCCACATGAAATTAGACCACGAGGTACAGTAAGTATATTACGTGACTTCATTGCTATTTCTAGGCCAGGTAAAACTAACTAACTGAATAAATAAAAACAAAAGCTCTAGGGTGTCTGAAGCATATGTCTTCAGATTATGTCATATACAGTCCCTCTGTGCTACAGCCTGGAAGTCACTGCCCTTCATTTCCTTAAGATTTTAGCTCTTGTAACACCCTCTCTCAGCCACTACTCCCGTTAACACCCTTGGTGAATCCTTCCATTCTGGATGATACATCTGCTCCTGTTGACTCTTCTGCTTCAAACAACTTTATCTTTCACTCCTTTCCCTCCCTTTGCCGCTATGCCAATGCTATAAAATTTGTCATTATCGATAACTATGTCCATTTCTATAAGTCTCAATTTCAGGCATCCCACTCTCTGGACTCTGCTTTTATAATTCCAGCATAGTGTTTCTTGTACCCCTAGTCCACAGTTCCCCAACCCTGCCAGCACCTCCTATCCACTGACCTCTCACCTTTTCACATACATTACTGCCTTCATATCCTTATTTTTCTTTTGTCTCACTTGACTTCATGTCACATCCTTAAAATTACTCCGTTATATGCATCTCAATTCCCTTGTTGTTTCTTCCTCTATCATTCTTTCATGAAATTACCTCGGGTATGGTTAAATGTATGATTTTCTTACTCCATGTCTTCTCCCAAGTAGCTGAATATGGCTGGAGAAAAACAAATAACCATGCACACTAACTTCACTTTAAATGCATTATCCCAAGCCTCAAGTAAGTCCTCCTGACTTCTTGGCAATCCCACAGCATTTCCCAAAGCAGTTCCCTCTCTTATTCTCTGAGATGACTATTTCACACCTACCCTTCATTCCATTCTCATTTTGCTAGTTTTTAATATATCTGAGAAATTCAAGAGATCTGAAGAGAGCTTATACTCAACAACCATTCTACCTATTTCTGTTTTCATATATTCTGCCTTTTATTATATGGTAATAGATGAATCAATCCTACTCATATTAAAGGCCAAAATCTTCATATGTGTACCAGAACTTGTAACCCACTGAATTTGAGCAAAAAATAAACGTGTAATATGTTAAACCCTTGAGATTGAGGGTTGGTTGTTTCTGCAACAAAACCTGAGCAATACAGAGTGATCCATGGATATTAAAATAATTACTGTATTGTGTTACTATTGCTGCATAAGACATAACTACCAACCTAGAAGCTTAAATCAACACATATTTATTATCTCACGGTTTCTGTGGGTCAGGCATCCCGGTACAGCTTAACGGGGTCCTGGGCTCAGCATCTCCCAAGGCTGCAACTGGAGTTTTGTTTAGGCTGTATTCTCATTGGGAAGCTTGACTGGGAAAGAATCCACCTGCAAGTTCCTTTAGGTTGTTGGCAAAACTTTTTTTCATGCAGCCACATTACTAAAGACCCTGGCCTTTTGCTGCCTGTCAGCCAAAGGCATCCCTGGGATCCTAGAGGCTGTTTACAGTTCCTCCTCAGATTAACTTCTTCAGCATGGCCCCTTAGTTAATCAAACCTGGAAAAAGAGTCTCTGCATTCTTTTAAGACTTTAACCTGAATAAGTCCCTCTTTCAAGGGGTTTCACTTGATTAAGTCAGGCCATGAAAGACTCTCTTCCTCTTAACTTAGATTAAGCCTAGACCTTAAGGTCTTTGTGTCTGCAAAATCCCTTCCTATTTGTCACATCCTATTGGCCAGTAGTAAGTCATGGGTTTCTCCCACACACACATACACTCAAGGGGAAGCATTTTACAGGGCTTGAACTATAGGGATTGTGGGGATCATCTTAGGATTCTGCTTACCACAATCATTTAATCAAATTTTAAATTGTAAGTGGGAAAGACAATTATGTAGAGATATACAATTCTGTTAGAGTTAACAAGAATATCATTTGCATTATTTTTGTAACTGGGATTGGATTAGAGTGGTAAAGTCAAGCTTGGAGAAAAAGGTGACCGAGTTAAACATTTTTTATTAGTAAACTCAATAGGAGTAATTTTTAAATGTGGTAGAAGGTAAATAGGTATCAAGGATAACTTTTGGGTTTCTGCCTTAAAACATGGGTAGATAGTTAATTCACTTACTGAGTTGGAAATTATGAACAAAGACAAGATTTGGGTGAGATTACAAAGTCAATTTTGAATGCATAGAGTCTCAGCTGCTTTTGAGAACTTTCAAGTACACAATCTAGAAAATATTAATCTATAGGCACTTGAAACTTACAGGAGAGGTCTAGAGTAGAGATATAAATTTGGAGGTTCTCATTGTAAAGTTATAAGTATGAAGGAGATTGCTTAAGCATAGTGAGAAGAGGGATGGCCCATGGCATAACCTTGAGAAATTTTAATATTTAAGGGTAGAGCCAAAGAGCATAAACCTGCAAATGACTGAGAATGAGAAGTCACAGATGTAAGAGGGAAATTAGAAGAGCCGCTTAGAGATTGAGGAAAATGAAGAATGATAAAAGTTAATTAGTTTTACTGATCCAAAATTGTCTGGTAATTTTGCAAGCTCTAGTTTGGTAGAACGATGAGGCTAAAAGACAGATTGGGATGTGCGATAAGAAAATAAGTCAGACAGAAGCTGACTATGAAATTAAACAAAGACAGCCAAAGCGTGAGGGGCTTGATATTCAAGTGAGAGTTTTTTTCTTGTTTGTTTTTTCATAAGAAAGATTTGGAAATTGATAACCTGGGGTCCCAGTGGCTTGACGCTCAGAGTTTTTCAATTATATTGGATTACGTCAAGCCAATAAAGTTCAGAGTCATCAATGTTCAAGCAAGTAGCATGGACTTGCACGTAGGCAGAAAGTCAAACTAGCCAATCTTCTGTAAGCAAGAATAAGGGTTGTTAAGGTAAAGTAAATAGACTAGAGATTACAGCATGAAGGGTGCCTATATGTGACCTACTGTTACAAAGGTTACTTGTCTAGGCTTTTCATTATTAATTTTAGCAAATTTTCCAGTGCTTCTGTCCTTACAAGGTGATGTTCTTTTAAGGATATGTAACTAACATGTAATATGATCAAATTTTTTGCTATGTACCAACCAGGCAGTGTATATGAAAGACTTTTTCTTATCGTAATTCTTATTATTTTTAACTGGACAACAGATGCCCAGAAGTAGATTAATAATTTGTTAGTGGCGAACTATAAGCATGGGTCACATATGCCCTCTTTGATTTTATTTTAACAGCCTCCATGATTCTATAGTTTTTCTACTCTTATTTTCTGACAGCATGGGTAAATTTAATTATGAGGTGAAGCTTTAGCAAACCCATTGCTTCCAAATTCCTAAACCACATTTTCTAAAACAGCATTTGCCAGTGACAAAGCTGATATTTTTAATTCCATTTGTCTGACTTCTGTATCTATCTCTTAATTAGTTCTTAATTCACAAAAGAGAAGTTTTATACAGGGACCTTTTAAATGCCAGATATAACAAATTGCTTCTGATTGCACCTTGGGATATCAGTTCTTATTTTTTAATTAGAATGGCCATATAATTTACCATCCAAACCTGGATGTTTAAAAATGAAAAGGAGCACCACCAATAATTAACCATCCCTTCCAGTAACTATAGAATATTGCATCGGTGAGCTTTGCTGCATTAAAAACTGCTCCAAAATGTAGTTGCTTGAAACAATAATGTGTTATCTCATCCTATGTTGGTTGGCTGGATGGTTCTTCTTATTTCAGCAGCTTTTCTGGTCTGGAAAAAGTAGGCTGTATGATGTAAGATGGCCTCACTTATATGTCTAGCAGATGTGGGTAAGCCTCCTTTGGGTTGGCACACCTCTACTCAATGTGGTTTCAGTTTGTCCAGTAGGCTATGCTAGCCATTTTCACATGGTGGTCTCAGATTTCCAGTGAGGAGCAAAAGAGGACAAACTCCAAAGCACAAGATTCTGTGGAGTCTGCTTGTTTTTAAGGTTTCCAGGTCTCATTGGCCAAAAGAAGTCATATAGCTAAACACAAAGATCATACAGGATGGGCTCACCAAGGGAGTGGGTAGAGGGAGACGGGAATAAACTAAGGCCAGTACAGCAACAATCTAGCACAGCTATGCTTAATTGGTATTCCAGAAGTATAGCTGGCATGTTAGAAGACAGAGCCCCCACTTTAAATATTAGCTTATTCAATTGGATAGAAGCATGCATCATATCATTTGATTAGAAATAAAATTAAAAGTTTTAGGTTTGTAATAGTTATGAATCAGAGTCAATAAACTTATGTTCAAGAAATTTCGTGTTTTTTGTTGTTGCTGATTTCAATGTCAGGCTAATTTTGATTCAAGGACTCCATGCTAACAGATCCTAGCAGACTAATAGGAATTTGAAAACTCATAATACTTGGACTTCCTCTTCCTACAAGGATGTGTCAAGTTTTTGAGATTTTACCCATTGCAAAGGTATAATGGCAAGGAGTGTGTCCTCTCCCAGCTCAGTGTGGTTCCCACTGAGATAGATAAACAATGTCTCCTAGCATGTTTCCATTAGGTCTACTGATTCTGCTGTTTCTGTCCATGTTGGGGACACAGGAATTTTTGATGTCTTTGGTAAACCTGGCTTACAATCTTGCGTCTTCTCTTTTAGACATAATATTTGGTCATTTGCTTTCTGAGGTTTTGCTTTCTCTCTTGGAGAACTGCCTAGAATCAAAGAACCAAATGCTATTTCTCCTGGAATCATTGAACTTTCTACTCCTTCTCACTTCGGGGATTTAAGATATGTTTCTGGTCTACAGAAATTCTCTCTTCAAATTCTGTTATTTTCAATAGGCTTAAGATTTTCTGGTGGGTATGGGAATGAAGTCTTGGGAATTACTTCAAACTAAATTCTACTGCATACTACCCCTAAGGAACAAAGTTTCCAACTTACTAGAAAGGGAACAGGTAGAGAAGAAGGGGGAAAATACAAATAAGTAACTTTAAAAAATTATTTAGTTACATGCACAATTCAAAATAGATTTTTAAATTACAAAATAAACTTTCCAACTCTGTTTTGAATAATAGCAGCATAACTGAAATTCATGGACTCCCTCCTATGTTTTAACTTTGAATGGCGAAATATTCTTGGACATTTGTTCTCCCCTCAAAGTTTTATTTATGTATTAGCACATCACTCACTGTTTGGATGGTAAGTAATGCATTCATAAATAAGTGAAGATAGGAGAACCAAGTAAAGAGCATAGTACTTTAATATTTTTGTGCATCTTCTTAGGTTTATAGGTTCCAAAATATATTTTGTGTGCAAAATAGAATTTTCTATTTCCTAGTTGAACTGCTAAGAGAAAATGGTATGGCATGGAAGAGAAGTAAATAAGCAAAGACAAGGAAAAAGTATTAAGTAAATGTGTAACAGGGAAGAAACATTTAAAAAATTAATAGAAAACTCAAGGAGAAGTAAGACTTCAGTGTAATAAAAAGGGATGGTAAAACAGAAAAGGGAGATTGACAGGTGCAAGTTTACTAGCAGTAAACCTGAAGGAAACAGACTGGCACCAGGAAACCCTGGTCAAGCAGTCACTGCACAAGGCATCCACTTCCCAGATAGCAAAGAGTAAGGACAAAATCATCATCACTTTTGGCATTTCTGTCTTTCATAGTACAAGTAACTCTGGGCAGTTATGTTAAATCACTGTGCTTACTTTTTTTTATCTGCACACTTGGTTTTATTTTAACCTACATATAGTAGTTCCCAGGATTATAAAATCAATAATTATTTTTTTAAAATTTGATACAACTCTGCTCTATATCTAATTGTTTCGGCTTAAGCAAATATTAAATATATACTTGCCAACTTTATACACACGAAAATTTGTTATAAGTGAATTCTATTTAATTTCTTCTGAACTTGAATAAATGTATTTTAATATGCCAGAAATATTTGTTTAACCCCTAAGTATTAATATAAGTAGACAGATATTTTTGTTAAGTGCTAAATTAGTAGATGAGGAGATTTCACTGTCAGGATCAATTTTGGAAATTGTCTTTTATTCTAAGAATTTGGGCTCTACTCATGGAAACTTATGAGGACTTTATACCTTTTTTTGACAAATAAATGTTCTGTGTTCTTTGTTTCTCACTTTTTTTTTACTTTGTTACAATAATTCATATTATCTTAACATAGCATAACTAGCTTGGTTCTTTTGATTAAATTCTAGTAGTCAGAAATTCCAATTTTTCTCCTTGAATTATGTAAGTTTAATATGAATTAATACTTTTATGTCTTTCTGAAACTTAGCACAGTTTAAGCCCATTCACTATCTACTAACGTATATGCTATTACTTTGTGCATTTTAATTCTCTCTATATTTTAAACCTATTTAGGTATTTTATACACACACACACACACACACACACACATTGCAGAGAGGTGGCCATGTCCTGAACTAATCTTCAAGGAAGTCTGTTATTAAATAAGAGAAGAATGGATTTTAGTGGACAATTAGCAATCTATACTACACTCAGAAGACCCATGATATTAAAAATATTTTTGATTCTGACTGTAAGTATGAAGAAAATTTTACTATCAAGGATGTTGAAAATAAAAGCAGAGAAAACTCAGACTCAATGCATTCAGGAAAGAAATGCAAAGAACTCAAAGATTAGGCAGCCACTTTAACAAATAAAATAGATAATCAACATTTTACAGTATTTGTGTATGGGAAGCAAATTCCTATACCTAAATTGGTTACTTTATAATTCAGTAAATAAAATGAACTGTAGATGCAAATATTAAGCCATACTAAGAGCCCTAGAAAAGGGAATGTGATATGCCAGGACATTTCTCCACGGAAATGGAGAAAGATGCTATCTGACAAAAAAGTATTAAAAGAGTTGAAAGAGCTGAAGACATTAGTCACCAAAATTATATCCTTAGTCATGTTGGACAATGGTCCCTACCAATTCCTCAGTGAGAAAGAACTTAAAGTAAATGTCAGAATTTCTATGAATAATTCTCTGAAAATGTTTTTATTTCACATTTGATAAATTCTTTTGTTATTGTCATTAAGTCTGGGATTTTAATGCCCTAATTCAAGTATCTCAGTAGGATAAATCTTTTGCCACTTTAATCAAAATTATGTTATTCTAAGTGGGCAAAAACAGTCAAACTTTCTTTCAGAATTCTGTTTTTATAGGCTTATTTTCTCTAAGCTATATATTGGATCATTTGTTTGAATCCAACCATTTGATGATTAATAATAAAACATTTCATTTAATTTAATGAAAGCTTATTTAAAACATTATCATATTGTACACTGTCAGAGATTACTATAAAATTGTTTGAGTACTTAATATATGTGTGTGTACATTGCATGTTAATTTTACAATATGGAATCTAAATGGTGTGCCTTTGTATGAGGTGAAGTTTTTTCACTGGGTAATAATACTATGGTGGAAATAAAACTTGTCATAGCTGTGTGAATCTCAGGGGGGGTCTTGTGTCACTAAATTGCAGGAGACATTAGGAAAGATAGATTCTCAGAGTTATCAGTGTCCAATCACTTGTTTTGCAACAATAACTGTTAAGGATTTGAGAATTTGAAATGCCATTTTATCTTAATTTACTACATATTTAAAAATAGCTCTCTAACCAACTTGGCCATGCACCATATATGTGTTCACTGGGGTTTTTATTATTATGAGAAATGACACCCATGAAATGGTGTTATATTATTACCGGTGGATTGATTGTTCTATGTATGTCTTGAGAATTTAATTGAGTTTGTTGATTTATTTTTAATGGTATGCTAGGAATCTTCTTTCTATGAGTTTATTTTTTTCTCTAAGTAATGAGAAATGGGCTTCTCAATGATTTAACATGCTCAAAACTTGTGCAGATCAGATATGCCTTAAATAAGTGGTGAGGGTTTTTAAAACCTTGATTATATAGATTAAACAAAAATTATTGGGTTTAAGATCACATCAGGGAAAAATATTTTGTTCTTTCCTACTGACAATTAATATACTTTAACTATTATCTTAGGTTACATAGTAGCAATATTCTATTTTTAGCAAATCCCAAGCTATCAATGTGTTTGATGCATGTATCCTGCACTCTAAGGATCTTCTCTGTGAACATTTCCCCAGGCAACCAACATTTTTCTTTTTACTCCTCAGATAGCTCCCTCCTCATTCGATAAATCTCCTAAGTTCTGCAAATAACATAGTTCTCTTCCCCTTCCCAAACTTCCATAAATTCCAGCCTGCCATTTAAAAAAAGGAGGAAAAGTCGTGGCCATATTTTCCCTTTCTTTCTCTTTGCAACTGTCACTCTAGATATTACTTACTTTTTTATATTACTAATGGTAAATGGAAATTAGAAAATAACAAAAAAATGTAAGTGCCAGTGTTTAATTTTTGTCACAATAAAAATGGTAATTGCAATTTTAATTGCCAATATCCAGAGTCATATTTACTGAAGTGGTAAAGAGATTAGAAAGATCTGTGAACATGGTACAATTTGAAAGTGTCTCTTTAAGCTAATTAATAGGCAAAGAGAAAAAGAGCCTTTCAAAAGGGAGAGATTTTGGATTTAATTTTATTTTCAATTCCATACCTGACATTCATTTCACTTGGGAGATAGGAAACACGTTACCGTTTAGGATAAACTATTTGATATGTACATCTCAGTGCCTTTTCAGTGCCTTTATCTTAGGAGGAAAGTCCTGAACTAGGCACACAAAGACCTGCATGGTTTAGCCTTTACCCACTTCTCTAACTTCTTCTAATATGATGTTCCGTCCGCTTTTTCTGCTCCAGCACCAGTGAACCGGTGATCTTTCTCTAGTTGTTCATGTTTTCCATGCTTCCTACCACCATACAAATTTTATAGATGCTTCCATTTTTATCCTAAATTCTCAAATTTTACCTCAACTTCAGCTTTCAGCTTACATATTACTTCCCCAAGGAAGCCTTGAGTAACCAACAATGGCAGGTCAAACCCTTATATTACTGGCAAAGTCCATACAGGTCATAGTTATATCTCATGTGTGCCTGTTTCATTCATATCTGTTTCTCTCTTATTATCAAATTTCCAGTGCCTAGTATACTATGTGGCACACAGAAGGAAGTCATTTAATGTTTTGAATGATTGATTAACATATATGATATCTACCTATACATCAAGATTGATGAAAATGATGGGTGGCCATATGTAGAATGCTGACATAAGGTCAAGTGGGATTGCAAAATGCAACAGAAAACAACTGTTTTTTCCCCCACCCGTATTGTTTATCCAAACCCAATCTGTGTGGCTAGTTCTCCCTCATCATTTGGACGGACTTTTGAGCAGAACTTCTGAGTTTTCTGGACCTTCAGATAATGTAATTTTCTCTAATCACCTCCAGCAACAAATGCAGTCTCATTTGGGAAATTAAAATATTTAGTCATATATAATAGCTTCTCTCTTCCTTTAACTATGGCCTGAGTTGAGTGGGGATCACGGGTTGAAAAGAGGGTGTGTGATTAGCTTCTTCTCTTTAGCCCGGACTTAATGTGCTCCTGTCCTCTTTCCTTTTGATTGCTAACTGTTCTTTCTGGTCATTTCAGGGTTAAAAGAAGTAGAGGATGGAGGATACAGGGCTAGAGAGATGTTACTATACTGATACTTACTAGTGTTAGATCCTTTCTCTGAGCTTGGAAAGTGCTTAAAGCAGATTAATTCTAAGACATAAGATTTTAGAGACTCTTTAAGGAATTCTGTATAGATGTGGGAATGTTATCTGTAATTATTGAATATGGTTGATGATTTTTTTCCAGCTACATTTTTCTTATTTCACCCTTCATCCCTGGTCCTTAGGGATTTACCTTAAAAACTCTTTGTCCTATTCCTTTTCCAGGAGGTCTTCTGTAAAAAATCCTATGTAGATGGCTTCTGGCTAGTTCTCCCTTTCACATGACCCAAATCTGACCCATGTGAAC
Source organism: Daubentonia madagascariensis (assembly GCA_023783475.1). Lineage (NCBI taxonomy): Eukaryota > Metazoa > Chordata > Mammalia > Primates > Daubentoniidae > Daubentonia > Daubentonia madagascariensis. The sequence continues at coordinate 42,956,427 of JAKFHU010000600.1, read as the reverse complement.
CATCCACCTTTGGCATGTTTTTAGTAGAAATGTAGTTATGTCTCAAATTTTAGCCTTCAACTCTAGGGTTTAAGATGGTAGTCAGCTCACAATTTAGCACCTCGATTTTATTTGTGGGTGCTTCTGATCTCAGATAGAACTGAGTCATAGTCTTATATATATATGGGGGAAGAGCAGGCGAAGAGCATATATATATGGAGAGAGAGAGAGAGAGAGAATGAGGCACTTCTGGTTTCTGGGATCAGGTAATTCCAACAGCAGCAGGATAGGTGACTATTGGCCTATTTCTCAAGCTCTCTGAGTTTCATATTTCTCATCTGAATGGTACAGATAATCACAGAAATTCTTCATATTTATTTCTATTGTTTTTGTATGCTTGCAGGTGAATCTAACTTGTCCAAATAAAGACGTTCATACAGTAGCTATGGTACCATGAGCATTAAGTAAATGTTAGCTTCTGTTATTATTTTCAAGAAAATTTCTTTCTCTCAGTAGTATTTATGAAAATAGAAAAAGTTTTGCTATTATACCTTCAGTATTTCTTTGGTTAAAAAATGTTCAAGACATTAACTTCGTATTCTTAGTCCACTTTCTTGTCATAATTAAATACTGTGTAATTGATCAGAACTCATAGTCTATTTTTTTAAGGAAAAGCATGAAAATTATTTTGACCAGTCCAAATCTATATTTAAATGATAAGTTTTAAAAGGAAATGAGGATAGGCTTAATTAATGTCATCCTGAGACCAAACAATATTACTGAATATGATAAACTGCAATTTACTAAATAATTTAAAGATTCCATGTCCTATACAATTTTGTAGATGAATACTTGTCTAAAGAAGTTTAGATAATTGATTTCATCCTAATGTATTTATTGATCATTAGCAGTGCAAAAGACTCTGTTAGATCTAGTAGAACTAAGTACTTTCACCAAGGAATCAATGCAGGAAAATACCTGAAAATTTCATTCATTTTTTTAAAAAAAGATAATCAATTTTAATAAAAAAGGATAAATGTTGCTGCTATTGAAACAAAACTTTTTCATTATAGGTGTGAAATTTCTCTCTTGGACACAATTTGTTTGAGATTTATTTTGCTACTTTTTAAAAAATCTAGGCTATCTTGTGACTTCCTGAAATGATTAGCTCTGCTTCCAATTTCCACCTGACAGGCAAAGACTTGCTCTTTATCCTCTTTGGATTGCCCCATTAACAGAGTAGAGGCAAATAGCCCTGTCTTTCTGAGCAATCTCTTTTAAAAATATGATAAACAATACCTATAGGATCTTCTATTTTCCCTGATCTATAGTTTGCCATCAGAACATCAATGAGGTAACAAATTAAGTTTGTATATTTAATATACATAAAAGGAATATGTATATATTTTCATTTTAATTGGAAGTCCAAAACTTTGGATATATACATTGAATTTAGTAAACTGACCCTATGTAAATTAGCTCCTCTAGTTCCTCCCTGTTGCTTATTTTTGTTTCTCCAATTGATTATACTTTTTAAAAAAATCCTAATTAAAAATATAATATGTAATTCTCTCAAATGGAATCTGAATGGAGCCTATAATGTAGTTTCTTCCAACTTCTAAAAATATTTTTTATGACTATGATGGGGGACTTTTTGTATGATGCTGCTGCTTTATAATGAAAGCCAAAATTTCAAAACAATGTTCCCTATCCTTTGGTCTTTCTCTTTGATCATCTTTCTACCTCCATGCAGTAATAGGGACTCTCGGAAAACAATAGGGCAGGAAACAGTAGATGCTTTGGAAGGTTATTGCATCCTATGGTTTTATAGTTTTCAAAACTGCCACCCATGCGGAAGAAAGGAACATGAAATAGGCAACCCTTGGCAGGAATGAATGATCTACAGTTGTTTAGTTGTTAAGTACTGCTTCATTTAAGAGTGTGTGTGTGTGTGGGTGTGTGTATATGTACATGTATATCGTGTTGGTTCTGTTTCTCTGGATAACCTGACTAATAACAGAAGAGGATAGTTAGTGGAACATGGAAAGGCAGTCATTCAGAGAAATCATCTAATCTGACCTCTGCTCAAAGTAGACAGCTAGCCCAGTGAGAAGCCCTTCCAGTGAGAGAACCAGGGAATAAATACCCTAACCTTTCCTCTCTCCTTCTGATCTCCTGTCAGAACTTTGCATGGACTGAACTCAAAAGACAGCCAAATGATGTGGGTGACTTTGAATGCAGTTCACAGAGGTTAGTCTCTTGAGGCAGAAAGTGGATTTAAAAAGAGCAGAGAGTGACTCCGGAGAGACTGATAAAATGTATTTGGCACATTGTGTCTCAGAAAGTTTACCTTATATAACTGTGATATCTGTACTTGGAGAAACATCAAAACATAACAAAAAAAATAAGTCACTGAATCCAAAAGAGACTGGAATTAACCTCATTATGAAAGATGAGGAGTAGAATAATCCACCAATTCATTATTTAGCAAGTGATGTAATTAAGAAAATTGATAATTTTAATAATATTGTAAGGAAAACAAGAATAAAAAAAGAGACAAAGACAAAAGTTCAGGTAAAATTATATCTTGCATAAAAAAGGAAATGTTGAACTATGAAGCAAACTAAAATATATAGGGTCTTAAGAAATTGATTGAGCAGAAGCAAAAGAATCCTTTCAATCTTCACACTTTAACATTTTCTTTCAAGTAAAATAAATTTAACAACACAGGACCATAAATGTATGATTTCTCAATAGATCAATTTTACTACCTGATTCTACAGTTAATAATATTTATACGATCATAATATGACAAACACTTTCATTTTTAGAATTAACTTATAAGTAGGACAAAAATTTAGCAACATTATAGAGATGAAATCAAACACTATACACACACAATACAAAGCAGTAATATCACTGACACAAGTTGGAAGGCAAAAGAGATAACAGGAAGAAAGTGGATGTAAGGGTAGAAATTGCCTAACTTCCTATAATCTGAAGTCAAGAAAAATTGCTTGTTTTATATTTTTAAAAATGAGATATAAGCCTACTGATGGATGTATCACCCCCTAACTTAAGAAAAATATGGACAAACTGAAAATCAATGACTTGTCCTAAAGCCCCCAGAGAACTGAGGTCACAAGACAAATCACCACCTGAAATGTGGAGAAATGGATGCATAGAGAGGGACAAAGTTTATACCTGCTTAGATGGAAAAGAAGACACATAAGCCATAAACTGCTAAGAACACTTAAATGGTAATTTTGATGAATTACTGAAGGCTGATAGTGGACAAGCCTGAGAGTGAGAAAGTTCTAGTGGTCACAGTCTTACATGGGCACCACAATTTCATTGACTTAATCTGCAATGATCCCATCAGAGACCAACCAAGAAAAATTTCCTGGTGGCTATAGCAGAAGAAGAAGACAAGCAATCATTATAAAATACTGCCACAATCTTCTCCATAACAGAATCTTACTCTCCAGGTAAAAACACTTTGCCAGTGCCTTATCCCAGCTGAGAAAAGGGAATTCCTCCCACTCAAGTTTCATCCAGTTTTTTCTCTCTCACCAAAGGTTGAAAAATTTAGTCCAAAGGGCTCAGGTCAAGGAAATAGATTGGGAACACTGAAGACACAGATGGCAGTAGAAGGCAGAGGTAACAATAGTTATGCCACTCAAAAACACTTGTGAATGCTGCAGCCGTGGGACACAGGTCCACTAAAACACAGACCTAATCAGGGGACTATAGAATGCTACCCTGCCCCACACTTTAACTTCCAACAGGGCTCCAGTTACACTAATAGTGGATTATAGCCAGAAGAACTGTAAAATACAAACTCTCTCTAAGGAGGAATATTTAGGAAATACAAAAGTCACTGGGAAACACACAAACAAAACAAACAAGAAACTAAAAGGATCGAGCCATCTGGGTATAGCAAAAATTAAACACAACTGAACTTCTAGTCAGCTTAACACAAAACCTCACACTAACAGTTTGTTTACCTCAGTTCTTGTTACCTGAAACAACATGTATGACTTTCAACAAAAAAATGATAAAGCATGCTAAAAGACAGCAAAAAACAATCCGAAGAAATAAAGTAAGCATTACAACAAAATTAAGACAGAACATAAATGTTGAAGTTCTCAGATAGGGGATTTAGAATAACTATGATTAATGTGTTAAGAGTTCTAATGGAAAGAGTAGTCGACTTGCAAGAATATTTGAATACAGTAAATGGGGAGATGGAAAATTCTGAAAAATGGACTGGATACAGCCAAGGTAAGAATGAGTGAGCTTGAAAAGATAAGTCAAAAGAAACTTCTCCAAATGAACTGCAAAGATAAAAAAAGAATTAAAAATAAAACCCAGAGCATCCAAGAACTGTGGAACAATATAAAAAAGTAAAGTATATACATATGTCTGATATTGCAATAGCAGAAAGAGAAAAGAAGAGATAGTTGAAGTAATAATGGCTGAGAACTTCCCCAAATTAATGACGGACCCCAAACCACAGATCAAGGAAGCTCAGTGGACACCAAACAAAATATATAGCAAAAGCAAAAACAAACAAAACAACAACAAAAAATCAACAACAAAAAACTATACCCAGACATGTGATATTCAAAGGGCAGGAAGGGAAACACAAAAAGAAAATCTTGAAAGAAGCTGGGGGAATAGGGTGGGCATAGGGACCCTTACCAATACAAGAACAAGGGTAAAAATTACAATGGACTTCTCATCAGAAAACATGCAAACAGGAAGAGAGTGAAGTGAAATAATCAACATATTCAGAAAAAACCCACAAAACTAGAATTTTATAACCAGAAAATTATCTTTCAAAAGTGAAGGATAAATAAAGATTTTCTCGGCAAAAACAAAAACACCTAAGGAAACTTATAGCCAGGAATCCTGCCCTGCAAAAAATGTTGAAAGAATTCTTTAGCTAGAAGGAAAATTATATTGGTCCAAAATTTGGATCTATATAAAGGAAGAGAACCAGAGAAGTAATAGTTGGAGAAGATTACTTTGTATAAGCAATCTTTATCAAATTATTTATGAAAATCAGTTAACATGTGGAGCTTTTTGGTCATGATAGAGCCAGTAGTGGGGAAAAAACAGTTCATATAGTTAAAAAAAAAAGGGGATGAAGAAAGATATATTATTATGCCAGGCTAATGCTAATCAAAAGAAAACTTAGTTTCAAACAAAGCCAGCTTCAGAACATGAAAAATTATAAGATGCATTACGCAAAAATAATGGGATCAATTCCCTAGGAAGACAAAACAATCTTAAAGGTATATGTACCTAGCAACAGAGCATTGTTTTGCCTCAAGTAAATGAGGCAAAACCTGAGCTCACAGGAGAAATAGACAAAACTACTATTACAAGTAGAGAATTTAACACTTGTTTGTCCCTAATTGGTAGACTGAGCAGGCAGAGTATCTGTAAGAACACATATCTCTTGAACACCTGTATAAATCAACATGATCTAAGTGACATTTATAGAATATTTCATCCCACAAAGCAGAACACACATTTTTATCAAAATTGCATGGAATATTCACCAAGGTAAACCAAATTCTGGGTCATAAAACACATCTTAACATATATTCAAGAATTTAAATTAAGCTACATGTGCCTTCAGATCAAAATAGAATTACGCTAGTAATCAACAAAGAAAAAGAGCTGATAAACCCCAAATATTTGAAAATTAAACAACACAGTTAAAAAATATATATAGTTTTAAGAAGTCTCAGAAATTTTTTATCTAAATTAATATTAAAATATAATTAATCACAATTAGTGAATATAGCAAGAGCTTAGAGGGAAATTTCTAGCATTAAAAACATAAATCAAGCCAGGCAAGGTGGCTCATGCCTATAATCCCCACCCTTTGGGAAGTGAAGGCAGGAGGATCACTTGAGGCCTGGAGTTTGAGACCAGCCTGAGCAACACAGTAAGACCTCATTCCTAAAAAAATGAAAAAAAAAATTATCTGGGCATAGTGGCATGCACCCGTAGTCTTGGCCACTCGGAAAGCTGAGGCAGAAAGATTGCTTGAGCCAGGAGTTCAAGGCTACAGTGACCTATGATCGTGCCACTACACTCCAGCCTGGGCCACAGAGCAAGATTCTGTCTCAAACAAAACAAAACAAGAAAAACATAAATCAGAAAGGAAAATCTCAATTCAGTAACTGATTTAAATAAATGAACAAATAAATAAGACAATGAGAAGAAGACATATATTCCATGCAGAAAAATTCCAAATAATTTATATGATATTCTGCCCTGAAGGAATTGGGAGATAACTGCTCAGTCCTTAAATGTGGAATTCACATAATACCTTCTTTCCAAAGAGTAGAGTTTGAGATGAGGGGGAAAAAAAAGGATAACTTTGCAATGGAGACACTTGACAAGCACTACCTCAGCAAGGTGATCAAGGTTAACATCAATACTGATAAGTCATGTCAGTTGCATACTACCCTTGGTGTGATGATGAAAATGGTACTTTACCTCTGTGGTTTTCATCCAGTAATCCATAACTTCATTCTACTTTAAAAAATGTATCCAGAAAATCCAAATTGATTGACATTCTAAATCATATCTGGTCAATACTACTCAAAATTGTCAAGGTCCTCAAAAAAAAAGAGTAAAGTCTGAAAAACTGTCACTGTCAAAGGAAGAGGAGCTTACGAAAGCAAGACAACTATTATGCTTTCATAGACCAGATCCTTGAAAGAAAAGGACATTATGTAAAAACAAAGAGAACGTGCATAAAGTATGGACTTTAGTTAAGAATCGTATATCAATACTAGTTCATAATTAGAACAAATCTACCATACTATGGTAAGATATTAATAATAGTGACACTTGGTATGAGATCTATGGTAACTATCCATGCTATCTTTTCAATTTTCCTGTAAATTTAAATTTAATTTAAAATAAATAGTTTATTTTCAAAGAATAGAGTTAAATATTAAAATTATAAAATGAATCATTAAAATTATAAAGGGTAATTGAAAACAAAAATAAAAGTTAAGAGGGGGAAAGAGACAAGAGGAAAAGCAGTATATATCACTTACTGGCTTGAATTAATATTAATATATTAATAAGTAAAAGTATGAACACATTATTTAGACTAGTGTAATCACTAAATGAGCTAAAAACAAAAATGGTGAAAGATATAAATCCTTAGATTTTGGGCTGTGGGAGTGGTAGAGATGCTTCTACCTTTTATTCTATACATAGATATATTGTTTGATTGTTTGTAGTTTCATATATATAGAGCATCTTTAAAATAACAGCCAATTATTATTGAAAGAGGAAGTATATAATGTAAAATCAATCATTTAATTATAACTTTAATTATAACTGAAGCTGTTTGTGCGAGAGCAAGTCCAAGGTAAGGTGTTAGGAAATGGTAAAATTATATGTCAAATTCCTAATATTAATTAGAAGTAACTTATATGGCATTGTCCTACTGGGAGAATACAAATAATTTAACAATCTTAAAGGTAACAGTGGTAAGCTGAATAATGGTCCCCTAAAGAGGTTAATGTTCTGATCCTAGGAGCCTGTGAATATGTTAACTGACATGTTAAAAGAGACTTTGCAGATGTGATTAAGTTAATAATCATAAAAGGAGAAGATTATCCTGAATTTTTGGGGTGGATCCAATGTAATCACAAGTTTCTTTATTGGAGAGAGGCAGAGAGAGATTTGAGTGTCAAAGTGAAGTGGTGTGAGAAAGACTTGACCAGCCATTGCTGTCTTTGAAGATGGAGGAAATAATCCTTGGCCAAGGAATACAGGTGGATTTTAGAAGCTGGACAAGGAAAACTTACAGCTTTTCTTCTGAATTTTCCAGAAGGAATGCAGCTCTGCCGAAAAGTTGATATTAGAAGTCTAATATCCAGACCTGTAAGAGAAAAATTTGTTTTTGAATCACAAAAGTTTGTGATAATTTGTTACAGCAAAAATAAGAAACTAATACAGTAACATAAGTAAAATTAAGAACAGAAATAGTATATACACACACATTCACACAAATCCACACACACATGCACAAAGACAGAAAAAGTAGGAACAAATGTAGAATAATTTATCTGGTGTGAAACAGGTGATATCAGCAAAAAGTGGAATAAATAACTCCAAAATTTCTCTTCTCCATAAAAACAATGAGAGAAATGGGAAAAATAGTCAGAATCAGCTTTTTCAGAATTCAGAAAATTTGTCAAAGTCTTGCAGCAATCCAGGGAGTACTTATTCATGAAAAAAATAGCTGAAAATCAGTAAAAACAGTGAGCTCTGAGGTATTTTAACTTGCTCTTTTCCCCAGCTCTGTGGTAGCCTTGAAAACCAACAGCCTGGAAACCACTAGAGGGCTCCTTCAGAGCCTTATTCCCAGAGAATTGGCATTATTAACACCTGTCTCGTGCTTCCCTTGAAGACTCCACTTATCCTTGTTTGGCCTAACTCTAAACTCAGCCAGTGAAAAATCTTTCTAGTTGGGGGATTTGTCTACAACAATTAGAGGTAATTGTTTAACTTTATGACTGCCCAAGACAGTGGATAACATTTCGGCCAAACATTAGCCAAAAGTTTAAAAAGAAAAGTTGAGAAATGATATTTTCATAGGTGCTTTGAAAAGCTCCTGAATATTTTTAAGAATCTGGAAGACCACACACACATATGCAGAGCTGTGTGTATGCTCAGGAAAACCTGGGAAGGTACAAAGCTCTTACCTTTAGCTAAATTTGAGGATCTTGCAAGCAGGAAGTGAAGGCTAAGGCAGAGTTATCAACTGCCTAACTGACTTAGCCCCAACACACACACAGTGCCCTTAAGCTAGAATTGAGAGCCTTGTTGGCTCCAGACATTTAAAAAAATCTCTGGCCAATCATTTGCTGACCAATAAGCTAATTGAACAGGGACTTTAGTTAACAAACATAAAAATTATACACACAATGCAGAATTAGTTTACAAAAGCCACCAAACAAACAAACAACAACAAACACTGGGGAGAGGTGAGGATCTGATTTTCAGAATTGCCACATTATATTATTTAAGATATCCCCTTTTCAACACAAAGTATGAAACATGCAAATAAGAAAGTGGCCTATACACAGAAAATAAAAGCAATCAATATATAGCAAAAGACAGTAAAAATATACATATAGAAATGAGGAAAGTTAAAAAGAAAGCATAAAACAAGAACATTCTCCAAGAATAAAACCTCTTACATTGACTAAAATATGAAAAATAGCAATATCATTTGTCAGAAATATTCCTAAAATAAATTGAAACCAAAAAGATTATAAAAACCTCAAAGATACATCAGTAAATACAATCAAAGAGGAAGCAAAAGTGACAATAACACATCTCCTATTTGTTGGCAAATTGAACAACCTCCTAACTAATGTTTTTTCCATCTACTCTTGTTGGTTTCCAATCTTCTATGCAGTAGACACAGTGATATCTTTAAAATACAAATATTATTATATCTCATCATTTAAAAATACAAACAGAAACTTCCTGTTGTTTTCTGGATAATGAAAAACACCTTTGTCTTAGACTAGAAAACTACTGTGGTCAGGTCCCTGGATATCAATCTGATCTCCTCTTGTACTAACATTTGCATGTTGCATTCCAGTGCCGTGGTTCTTTCTAGTCCTCAAAAGAGTTTTCTTTTTCTCCTGGTCAAGATTTCCTTTGCCTGCAAAGTCTATAATTAATATAATTAATCTCCCCTCCTTTTCCCCTGCCTCCCCACACTCTGCCCTCTAGGCCTTTCGTGAGCTCCATAAAGACAGGGCCGATAATGTATTGTTCATTACTTTTCATGGCATGAGAAACATAAATTTCATAGTATGACATCTAAAACTGGTTGTTGCGGTCATGAGAATGTGCCTTGCAGACTTCCAACAATAGGGAACTTAAATGACCAAGAGATGCAACTGCTGTGCTCTGAAATCCACTACAGCATTTGTTCTGAGGCTATGATCTCCACACACTGTTTCCAGCTGATAACTGGACATAGCCGGGATATAAAGGCAGGCCCTTCTCTGAGAGACACAGCACTCTGACAGCTGATGTTGATTTGACAACTACCTGACAACCTTGTTGGAACTTGCCTAGACTGAATGTTCTTCTGGGATGCCTCCTCAGTCTTTTCTCTCTCTCTCTCTCTCTTTCTCCCTCCCCCCTTCACTTGGGTCATACTTCCATGGTCTGATGATTCTCACAGGCTTCTCTGGCTTCCTCCACATATTTTTCTCACAGATATTTCCCCTAATAAAATCCTCAGATATTTAAATTCTTCTTGGAATTTGCTTTCCGGAGGTCACAGACTAATATGCAAGTGGTGTTAGAGCATTGAACAAAGCAAGTATATTTTATATTTTAAGGAGAGTGATTTTTTACCTTTGTCATGCATTTTGTCTGGGATTTGGTACTTTGGATACTTTACATTTGCTAATAATTATAAAAAATGATGTATGCCTTCCAGGTTTTGGCCACCATCCAAAGATCACACCAAATCCAAAGATCACACCAAATCCAAAGATCACACCAAGTATCTGTATTACCTTTATACTAGCATTATGTGATGGTTAACTTGAGTGGGCCACAAGGTGCCCAGATTAAACATTGTTTCTGGTTGTGTCTGTGAGGGTGTTTCTAAAGGATATTAGCATTTGAAGCAGTGAACTCAGTAAAGTAGATTTCCCTCCAAAATGTGGTGGAATGCCATTCAATCTATTGAAGGCTTTAATAGAACAAATGTCTGAGAAAGGACAAAATTTACCCCTTTTTCCCTGCTTCACTGCTTGAGCTAGAATATCATATCTCATATTCTTCTGCCCTCAGACTGGTACTTGCACCATTGACTTCCCTGGTTCCAAAGCCTTTGGACTGAGAAAAAAAAATTACACCATCAGTTCTTGTGGGTTTTCAGCTTGCAGACTGCAGGTCATGGGACTTAGCAGTATCCATAATTGTGTGAGCCAAGTCCTCATTATATAGCTCCTTTTTTCTATCTCTCTCTATATACACATATATAGTCATTACATATGAAATGTCAGATTTAGAATTAAAAGTGTAGTTTATTATATCTCAAACAATAAGCAGTACAACTAATCAAAGTATGCACCTAAACTATCCACACAGTTTTGCCATCTTAACGGTAGCTTGTTTATGCCAGCAGTGAAGAAGGCTGGAGAGCAAGTGGCAATAAAATTGCAAAATGCATTTTCCACAGCTTGCTGAGAATTGAATATTTTTCCTTGCAAGAAGTGGTCCAAAGCCAGGAAGAAGTGGAAGTCAATTGGTGCAAGGTCTGGTGAATGCAGTGGATGACAGAGAGTTTCCAAGTCCAGGCTCTGTTGTTTGAGCAGTGTTGTTTCTGCAACGTGTGGTTAACTGTTGTCTTGCAAGAAGATTGGCCTGTCTCTATTGGCCAATTTGGGCTGCTTCACATCAAACATCCTCGTCATTTCATCTGATTGGTTGCAGTAGACATCCACTGTAATTGATTGACCAGGTTTCATGAAGCTGTAGTGGATAATACCAGTGCTGGACTACCAAATAGACACCATTAGCTTTTTTTCAGTAATATTTGGTTTTGGACTGTGTTTCAGCACTTCATCTTTGTCCAAGCACTGTGCCAAACATTTGCAATTGTCAAAAAGAATCCATTTTTCATCACACATAACAATACGGTGTAGAAATGGTTCACCTTTATGTCATGACAGCAAAGAAAGGCAAGCTTTGAGACAATTTCTCTTCTAATGCTCATTTAATTCATGTGGTACCATCTATCCAGCTTCTTTACCTTGCTGATTTGTTTCAAATAGTCCAATATTGTTGGATTAGTAACATCAAACCTTGCTGCTAATTCACGAGTAGGTTGAGATGGATTCGCTTCCACTACAGCTTTCAGCTCATCGTTACCCACCTTGGTCTCAGGTCACTCATGTGGCTAATTTTCAAAATTAAAATCACCAGAACAGAACTTCCCAAACCATTGACTTACTGTGTGTTCATTAGCCACATCCTTCCCAAACACTTCATTGACACTTTGAGCTGTCTATGCTGCGTTTGTACCATGAGGAACTCATATTAGAAAATAACACAAATTTTTGACTTATCCACGGTTTAGAGAACAAAAATTGCTCTAAAAAAATTTTGAAAGATAACCACAAGCCAAAAACCACGTGTTTGAAAGAATGAGGATGTACCTTCACAATAAAAATAAAACAAGTGCCAAAGTGAAATGTCAGAGATATCAACTGCCAAACTTAGTACTTAAGGAAATCGCACATTTCATACTTAATAACCTAATATATATTATTTATATATTATGTGTATGGGTGTGTGCACAAACATATATATATATATATAAGTAATGCCTATGTAGGGAGAAAAAGAAATAGATAGGTAGAGACAGAGATAGAGATAGAGCTAGAGATAGATAGAGATATCCTATTGGTTCTGTTTCTCTGGAGAACCCTAACTAATACATATTATAATCCTTTTGATCAAATAAAGTCCCTTGGAAGCTTAAATATATAAAACAGTCCTGCTCTCTTGCCCTCCCCCTTCTCCCATTTTCCTTGGTAATCTTTAAGGATTGTAGAGACACAGTGTGAAAGACAATGATCTACTAAAGAGAAATTATATTTTTCTATAAAATGGCTAAAGAACTGATTCACTTTATCTTTATCCTATGAGAAGAGAAATCACCAAATAAGTTTTTAAAAAGATAAGAGAAACATTATGCTCATAACAGAGACTTAAATTTTTAAGTTGTTAGATTCTGCCTGTGGTCTTCTGTAACCTTTACTTTTTTAGAAAAACACAGAAAGTCATAAACGTGGTATTATTTTTATTTTGTCTTTTTTCTAAAATGACTCTTTAGCCAATGTTATAGCTTGTGCATCATTTGTTTCTTAAAAGGGTGTTGACAGCGATGAGAAAGAAAGAAAGAGAAATGTAAAAGGGCAACAACTTTCTCAGTCATGATTCTGGGCTCATTGAGCTTGAGACAAGGCAGAAGGCAGAGAGTGTAGTGAGAAATATTTAGGAGTCAGGTGGCAATCAGAGATTGTCGGGGGATTCTGCCATCGGCGTGAGGAGGCCAGTTCCTGGGTGGGTTCCGAGCCAGCCCCACTGGCAGTGCAGGATATGAGAACCGGGTGATGTAAGAGAGTCAGTATTAAAAATAGAAACCAAAAAAAGCCCCCAATTTTACTCATGGCTGGATAAGGTAGTAGTAAGTACGTATTGAGGATGGGCTGGTGAGAGGGGTTGGGTGATTGGAGATTAGAAAGTGGGTTCTAAAGAATTATCCACCAATTAGCACTGATTTTTAAATATTAGTTACCAAAGATGGGGGGAGCTTGAGGAAAAACTGAGGCTTTTTGAATCATGACTATGACCTTGTACCTAATATTTATTAAAATCTCAATAGCAGTTCTCTTGAATTATATATGTGCTTTCTTGCTCAGGCAGAATTTGCTTGAAAGCTCATGGAACATAAGTCTTTGGGATAAATTCTGGAATTATTAAGAAAGGTGAGAAAAAGGATGAAGGATTTATATGTTTACTATTATGTTCCAAAATGTCTGAGTTCCAGAACTTTTCTTGCTTAAAAAAAAAGAAAGAAAGAATGGAAGGAAGGAAGGAAGAAAAGAAAAGAAAAGGAAAAGGAAAGGAAAAGAAAAAACAATTAAGTGAAGAGAAAGTGAATGTTTCAATCAAGGTTTGTGTGCATTACTTTTATTTTTCTAACAATCCCCAATTCCAGTCATAGATAAACTTGTAGCCCATTTTTCTTTGTTCTTAACCTTGAGGGACTGATTTCAAGACTTAGTTTACAAACAGGTTCTCAGTTTAGCAAGGATAATATTAACAGTTCAGACAAAATGCAATAAATTGATGAAGAGTGTCCAAATCAAGCTTTATCTGAACTCTAATCTGACTTATGACTGATCCTGCAAAACATGTTGTTTTGCAATTCACGTACAACTTTTTCTTACAACTTCTTTCCTCATTTAAAAACTTAATCTGTGATATCCTAACTCCATACCTAAATAATATTATTTGCTCTAATAGCATAATTCAGGAACAATCTTTCTAAATCCCATCCATTACTTCTCCATTAGTAAAATACCAAAGCGACTAGTTATAAGGCAGTCTCTTTTATAAGATGGTCTTACAGAATCCTAAAAGCCTTGTACAATAATATGTCTCTAAAATATAATCAGCAGTTTAAATTCTTCTGTGTAAAAAGGAAAATAGTTATTCACTCATTCTACAAATATCAAATACTATTTTATTAAATTCATTTCTTGTCATTTGGGGGATCAAGAATGTAATATGATCAAGGTAATGGAACTTTCCCATCAACATTTTACATAAAAACATAAATGCCAAGTTTTATGAAATCTATTCCATTATATAAAGAAGCTAATTTCTTCTAATATGAAATAATCGTTATAAAAAATTATCACTTTTTCATTAAAATCTTAGTTTATATCTCATTAAAAATATAAATGTTTCAAAGAATACAAAAGCAACGTTGACTTCAGTTAAAAAATTTAAATGAGAAAATTTCCATACTTTGAATAGAATTTGCCACTAAAATTATAGTGGGATCTTTGACTCAGCATTAGGAATAATAACTATTTGACATCTAGTCATTCAAATTTCTGTTTTGTTTGTAATAACAAACACTCTATCTCTATTTCTAGTGGTGATAAACACTCTAATTCTCAAAGGTAATTTGTGATAAACATAATTAGTTCTCTCCCAGTTCCCATGAACAGAAATTAAACAGGCTTGGGTCAATGAATACCAGCAGTCTCTAAGATTTTTTTAATTTAAGAAGGGGTGGAATCATTTTCTTTGTCCTCAATTCAATTGTGTCGTCCTTACAAAGTATGTTATGCTGATATTGATTGCTTCAGAAAAAAATAATTAAAACTCTTCATGTTGATTGTAAATTTATCAAAATAGAAGTGCCTTCAAAAGAATTCTGCAATGTTTACAGTTTTCTGTAAATTTCAGCCTTCAATGAAAGAGGCAAATCTTTGTAACTCTCAATTTCAGCCTGCAGGAATAATTCATATAATTTTGAAAATTTTGCATAGTTTTCTACCCATAATCTTATATTTCAAAGTGAGAACTCACCAAAAATAGGTCCTATTTTCAAGACCATCCATAATGATTATGGCAAGGCTCTGATTGAATAATATAGCTAAAAACCCAGGTAACTTTGGTACTAGATGAACTCCTTTTTGTCTGCTATTTCTGAAAGTGGAGTTCCATTTTTTCTCAAAAAAAAAAAAGCAAAAGTTCTTCCAAAGTTCCAACTTGTGGTTCCAGATTTCTGGTATGTCAATAACTGTTACTACAGCAAAATGTTATACCCTACCCCCATTTTATTATAAAATATATGAAAGAGTACCTACTTAAGACTTTATCTCTCTCTCTCTCAAAGAGTTGATAACCATCATGCCAATACAAGAAACTTCTACTAAGCATTACTGGCTGTGTCTTTGGCAACAATGGCTGCTCAAGTGGAAATAATATGTCCTGGAGAAGGGTGTCCCTTTCTTATAACAGTTCAGATGTTGCCAAGTTTCACGGTGCTCCTTCTATGGACAGAGGTGAGACATTACTTCCCATGTTAGACACTTGCTAAATGAAAAACATTTTCTCCATTTTAAGGGTATCATTGGCCTTTGAAGTTTCTCAAATTAACACACAAACTATTTTTCATGTTCTCAGTGTACACATACAGAAGTAGCAGGAACCACTATTACTTACTTTAAAAGGTCATTACTTGAAAGTTCGTGAAGAAATATCACAAGGTCGTTAGAAAAAGAAACCATTTGTCAAAAAATTAAAAGAATGTTAAAAACTACTAAAAATCATTAAAAAAAAGATAGGCAACTCAATAGAAAAAAAAGTGTTAAATAGATACCTCATGTAAAATGAAATCTGAATAGCCAATAATCATGAAAAACAGCTACACTTTATTAGTCATTGGAGACACCACTATACACACACACCAAAATGGCTAAAATTAAAGAGAGTGACAATAACAAGTTCTGATAAGAAGGTAGATCACTGGAACTGAAACACACAAACATTGATGGTGGAACTTAAAATTGTAACCTATTTGGAAGACTTGTTATTATCTATTAAATTTCAACACACGTATACCCTCTGAGAGAGAGATATATGTACATGTGTGTATATATGTATATGCACACACACTCATATATATTCCCCCAACAGAAATGTATGCATTTCAGAAATGTATGCATATGTGCTCCAAAGCACAGGAATATACAAGAATCCCCATGACATCATTGTTTTGAATAGCTTCAAATAAGAAACAGCTTATATATCTGTCTTAGTCTGTTCAGGCTGCCATAAAAAAAAAAAAATGCCGTAGACTAGGAGGTGGTTTAAGCAACAGAAAGTTATTTTTTCACATTTCTGGGGGCTGGAAAACCTAAAATGAAGGTTCCAGAAGGATTCAGTTTCTGGCTTTCTTGCTGGCTTACAGACTGCTGTCTTCTTGCTGTGTCCTCATGTGGGGAAAGGGAGAGGAGGGGAGAGAGACAGAGAATATTCCTCTTTCCCCCTCCTTATAGCCACAGTTCCATTTGTTTAGGACCCCACCTTGATGACTTCATTTCACCTTAATCACCTCCTAATGACCCTATCTACAGATACAATCACATTGGGGATTAGTGTGTTAACATACACATTTTGAGAGGACCAATTCAGTTTATATCATCTATATGCCCATTAACTAAAAAACTAAATAAATATTTAGCTTCTCTCTCTGTCTCTCTCTGTCTCTCTCACACACACACACACACACACACACACTCTTAGATTCCATTAGGTTATGATACTGATGATTTTATATTACCTGTCTCTTCATGATAGCATTTCAGATTACCCAACATGTCCCTGAAGTGAAACAATACTTTAATCATCTAATTTAGCAAAATAATACATAATTTCTCTATATAGACAGTTTCAATGTAACAGGAAAGATATGAAAAAATAATATAAACATGTTATCCAAATCACATATTACTTAAAGTCTACTCTTGCTTCCATATTTTAAGCCAATTCTTCCCTTTCTGGTACTGTAAACTTTCTTTTGCTGTTAATATCCTATTTCTGCGATACCCTCTATCCATAATTGCTTTCACATGTTTGGTTGAACATTGATTGAGTTTTATCTTCCCTTTTAGAATGACTTCATTTAACTGATAATCTCTGTGCTAAAATATCTTTCTGGGCATCTGGCATATTTGTGTTGATGTTGAATTCCGCATTAGTGGAGGCACACTGCAGACCAAGATTCTATGAACACAAGCTCCCTAAAGTGAAGTCATGAACTGACAGAGTGAGGCAGAAGAAAAAAATCGTTAGAGCAAAGATTGAACTCCCTATCTCTTCTCTTAATTTAGTATATCCTATGCTCTAAAGTGAAATTTGACAGTACCCTTTACGGTTTGTCATGGATAGAATAGGTATGTGATTTATGGCTGCTTAGTTATACTTATACATAGACCCTGTGCTTTTTTAAATTATATTTATTTACCTTAAAATATTCCATAGTTTTGCTTAAATATGTCTGAATATAACATAAAACCAAAGTAGTTAAGACAATTTGAAAAAAAGAGATGAATGTGCGTACCTCAAAAGCAGTGTTAAATATCTCCTTAAACATATATTTCACCAGTGACTGTCACTGCCTGCTTTGCATAGTTCATTATTCAAGCACTAGAAATATAATACCATAGGCATAGAATTTGAAGTTTTTTGGGCTATTGAACACTGCATTTTCACAGCAAGTTGACATCAAATTCTTTAACTCAGGTCTGTGTTTTGTAATGTGATACATGGGGAACATTTACTGTTCAATAGCCCTCAAAACTTTTACTTCCATTTGGACAGTAAGCCATAATGTAAAAATGTCAGTAAGGCCTGATATCAGTTCCAGAGTCCCCTGTGGAAATAGGTTTTCAACTGTGCAGCACAAATAGGGAACAGCATATTCCATGCAGGTAAGCAGGTAAAACACAGATGGTAAGGAAAGTGTCTCCTTATATGAAGATCTAAAACACAGACGTTAAAGTCTTTGTTGTTGGCTGCGTGCAGTGGCTCACACCTAGCACAGCAGAGTTTGCAAATTTGTAAAATAAATCTCAGGCAAAGATTTTTTGAGTCACGTTGATATTTTGAGAGTATATCAGCTTCAGTTGCTATAACAAATTATTATACCATAGGCTTGGTGGTTTACACAACAAACATTTATTTTTCACAGTCCTAGAGGCTGGGAAATTCAAGATCAGTGTGTTTGACAATTTGATTCTGGTGAGGGAACTCTTCCTGCTTTGTAGATGGCTAAAGAGATCATCTTTCTCATGTTTTTTTGTATAAGGGCACTAATTATGTTCATGAGGGCTCTACCTTCATGACCTAGTTACCTCCAAAGGTCCCACCCAAATACCACCACATTGGGGATTTAGACTTCAACATATGAATTTTGGAGGGATACAAACATTCAGTTCATAGCAAAGAGGCAAAGGGAGATTGAACCTGTGCTTGAACTAAACATGCAATAAAGGAGGACATAAGTCTTTTAAGAAAGGTCTGGTAACATAAAAGAATATATTTTCTCTATTTAATTTTAGAAAAAATCTAATCTTAATGTATTTGAAAATAAAAGAGTGTATAAACAGTAAAAAATTAGATACATTTAAAAGGCAACCAAACAATCTGTTGGTATCTAAAACATTTCTGATCCATTTTGGTACTATCCTAAAGCTAATTTTGAGAAAGCAATAGACAGATAAGGTACACATAAGTTAATATATATTTTCATAGCCTTTTTTGGAATAACTGTGTTAGAGCATTGAAGTAGAGGTTAAGAGTACGAAATGAAAGTAATTATTTTATGTGCACTCCTTAGGCTTGAACACTTTTTTGTTTGCTTTTCACTATGACCCATGTATTTAAATGTAATGAAGATTAGGAAATACATCTTTGTTTAAGGATCAGTTCAATGGGGGACAATTTCCTGAGAGTTTTGGCCAAAGAAAGTTTTCAAACATAAAGTGTTATGTAGGATTATTGATTCTGAGTTTCATGGGTTTTGAAAGGCCAAATTGTTTCCAAGGAAGTAAAATTATCTTTTCTATGAACAACTTTATTGACTTGGTCTTCATAACTTAGGAGACTTATTTTCCTTGAGAGAAGAAAAAGAAAGAGCTTGCTCAGACATTTTTCTCTTCTAAGATTTAACAGCTCTAATTAGGATAATAATCTCTCTTTATGGGAATTGCAAAGAAAATGGGGACGATGCAACTACAAAGAAGTATTATTAAAATGTCAGCCTCAAGAAAGCCATGAATTTTAAAGCATTCAGTTTCCACGTTTCAGCATTACTTCCTCTTATCCATCTTACTGACGGGAGTGTCTTTTTCCTACTTATTTATATCTTTATAATAGAAGAAATATACATATCTGATATGTTATTCTGTAGACTTACTATTTTAAATTAAAACTCAATTCAAAAATATTGAGTGACAAGTGACTTGCCCCAAACCACAGTGTTATATTGGTATAATATCTTGAAATTATTATTTTTTTTCCAAACTTAGAGTTTACAATAAAAAACTAAAAATGGAATGTGTCAAGCACAAATAAATAAATAAATGTGTGTTCCTGAAGAGCCTAATATAGGCATGAGTCAAAAATGTAAAAGTCAGACCATTATAATAAAATATTGTAGCAGGAAATTGTTGTAATTGTTATGTAACTATAGCTGTTCTAGCATCAGGTTTGGGGGAAACTTCATATAGTTGGGGAAGAAAAAGATGGTTGGAAAGTTTGTTGGGAGACAGAGCCCTTTTTCAGAATGAGGAGTAAAAAATACCAGATGTTTGGAATATTTGTGTGAAAGAAAGGAAAAGGTAAAAGTAGAGATTCATCTTTGATATAGAAGAGAAAGGCAGTGTTAAGTTCTATAAATAAGATTGGTTTGAATTAATCAGTTAAAGATAAGATGCCTGTATACATGAAATTATCAATGTATATTGTGCAGTAATTTGTCTTTATAATTTAATTAATATTAACCATAAACATATCTTCCTTCATATTAGTGCATATTTATCTTATTACTATAGTGGAAAAAATTATGAGAAATATTAATTAGCAAGAAAAACTTCTTTTAAGAGAAAATATTTTGCATGAAAGGGTATACATTTTACTGAGCTGTAAAAAGGATTATATATTTTTAGAAGAAAGGTTTTGTTATTTTACTAGAGAAAAATATTATATTTTGTAATATATCTATTAACTGACTTTTGCTAAATATGATAATAAAAGATAAAATGAATCTAGTTAAAGGAAAGTAGTCAGCTTGACCTTTGTTAAATCCCAAAGTAAGTATAAAGTTATCCATTTGTACTTTTGAGATCTTTGTTTTTTGGTCTGCCATTCAAAAAATTCAGTGAAATATCTGAAACCAATGTCGTACATAACATCTTATTGTTGATATTTAAAAAAAATCTTTCTAGACCAGTGAGTTGAACAGCAAGCCATCTAAATTACCTTTCACATCATAAATCTGCAATGATTGCTGTGTTACAAGCATCAAGAAGTATGCATTATATCTATATTATATGACCACAAAGAATAAGTCTCAAAACTAACGTATTTGAAAGAAAGCTAATAATCCAAGTTCTGAAGAATCCTTGGAATATGTACATCAGCAAAAAGAACCCATTATTACATTATATTACATTTATTATATTATTTGCTTATACTCAGAAATAACTAAAAATGTGTTTTCATAAATATATTAGGAAATATTTTATTTTATATTACAATGATTTCTTAAAGGCATAAGATAAAGCATAGTTTTAGTTATTTAAGAAATATCTCTATTAATAGTGCATATCCCTAGTGTATATATGATCTGTGATACTTCCATCAGTTAGACATTCATTCATAAAACTAACTTTTGGAAAATGGATGCTCCTTGAAGAGTTAAAGTTTTTTAACTTCAGTTGTTGGAGACACTCATGAAATTAATTCAGAGGTAACTTTGAGTTAAAATTTCAGCCTCATCCTTTGAGCCAGCAACAAGTGTATATTTTCTCATGAAAAGTAAATTTAAGTAGCACATATTGGAAGAGACTAACCAATCAAATTCAGTGGAATGGATTACATATTGAATTTCAATTCCAGTGGATAATTTACTTACTTTTTTTGCTCAGTAGGTAAGCCCCTTCTTCATTGTTCCATTAATTAATATAATGTTAATATATAACTTCTGTAAAATTTACTAAATAGCTTTCCCAAAGTAAATCTAAATTAATTATTTTAAAATAGCTTATTTTTTTCTTCGTTTGAAAAAGAAACAAATGTACATAATCCTAACACAAAAGGTTACAAAGGGCACACATTGAGAAGAAAATCTCCCTTTCATCTGCTTTGCCTCATTTACTGGTTTCTTACTGGAAATCACTTATTTATATTTTTATATACTTTGTATATAAACATAGTTTTTCTGTTTTAAAACAAATACTGAAGCCTGAGCAAGAGCGAGACCCCGTCTCTACTAAAAATAGAACAACTAGCTGGGCATCGTGACTTGCACCTGTAGTCCCACCTACTTGGGAGGCTGAAGCAGGAGGATCGCTTGAGCCCAGGAGTTTGAGGTTGCAGTGAGCTATGATGATGCCATTGCACTCTAGCCTGGGGTGACAGAGGGAGACTCTGTCTCAAAAAAAAAAAAGAAAAACTGAACCACAAATCCCACTACTCTTCACTTTACATGATTTTAAAAATTTATTCATAATAATTTATATTGAGAAGCTGCATTCTTTTAAATATTTGAATTTCATATTGTACAGATATAATAGCTGATATAATAGGTGGATTTGACCCATTTACAACTATATAGTCTTAATTCTATCATCCATTTTTAATTTTTTTATTAAGACATAATTTATGTGTAACAAATTGTATGAATGTTAACATATGTATATTATTTATATTTTTTTCTGTGTGAGTGTTTGTGCTGCTTTTAATGATTTGGAAGCTTAAATTTTCAGTATTATGGTTACCTATAATTTCAGTTACTATTGCTTCATAGCTAATCACCCCAATCTTAGTGGTATAAAACAACCATTTTATTATGCTCACAAACACTGTGGGTCAAAAATTTGGATAGATCAGACCAGGATGATATCTTTCTGCATACACTATATTGTCTCATCTGAGAACACTCTATGGTAGGGCTGGAAGCATTTTGAAGTGTCCATCCTCACGTCTGGAGATTGATGTATGCTGTTGGCTGAGGCTCCAGCCATACCTGAGGACTAAGACAACAACTTATTCATCATTTCATCTTCCCATTAATGCTCAGGGCCTAAATAATATACACCTAACAAATACTTCTTGAACTATTGATATATGACATCTTATTACCTAGTTTATAAATGAAAACACTGATCATATTTGTTATCTTTTAGAAATAACCTATATTTAATTATATTAAATTGATCGTGATGTCCTAAGGATTTTTTGATTAATGGTTTTCATCTTCACCTGCATTTTCAGTGAGGAATCATTACAAATCATTCAGTTATAAATATCAGGCCAGGTCCCTAACTACATATCCATCAGCTATTTTTATTTGCTTAAGTGTATAGTCAGTTGATCCAGTGTCGTAAAGATTTCTTATCAATGTTGTGTTATTCAATAAATATTCATCAAACACAATATGAATTTAACTCAATTTTCAGCTCCTTCTGAGTAATACAAAAGAAAGTTCCAGTGTAGATCCTGCTGTCAAGATGCGCAAAGCATGGTAAGAGATAAGGCTTGTAGTTTTAAAATGTTTTGTTTTGTTTAAAAAATAATATGACAGTAAAGACAAAATTACAAATTATCTACCATCCAAACAGCTACATATAACCACAGTTAATGTTTATAATATTACCTCCCAGGTATTTTTCCCCTGTAATAATGTAGAAAAGAATAGTAGAGTGGATTATAGCACAGCTTTGGAGTCAACTGATGTGCCTGAGAAGAGTAAACTAATCTATTTAAACCTCATTGTTCACATCTACATAATGGGGGAAAAATATGAACTAATGTATGAAGTAATTATCACAATGTCTCAGTCATTAAAAAAATACACTCTAAAATAGTTTTCCATATCCTCATGCTATTGTCCAGAGTTTAAAACCACTGTAATTAATTTAATCATTCCTTCTGATGAAAATTTTATGTTTTCCCAATTTTTTGTTTCCTTAGCTACTTTGTTTTTTGTTTTTCGGATTTTTGTTTCTTTTCATTTTTACAATTAGAAGTAATGATGGCAAGAACATCCTCAAATTTTTTTAAAGCTATATTTATATACCTGCAAACAGATATTCACAATAAAATTCTGAAAGAATTATCTGAATAAGACAATGCTTTTTAGTTAATTTAGGTTTTAAAATATATTCTTTGTATTTACTGTAGATTACTACATTTTTTTTTGTTTATTGTCGTTTTCTTTAGTCCATGGGCCTTTGTAAAGATGTATTTTATTTACTTTTATGTAAGTTTATTTAACTCTTATCATCTTTGATAAGATTAGTATGTGTGAAAGTTTTGATTTTGTCATCTTATAATATTGATTTATATTGTTAACTATTCAAATTTTTAAATATCTTTCTTCTTTTAATATTTTCCTTTTTTTTGTTTTCTTGTGCATGTATATTTCTTTTTTGACTAACTTTATAATTTTACTTTATTTTATTATTTTATTTTATTTCAGAGTATCACAGGGGTACAAATGTTTTAGTTACATAAATTGCTTTTGTACAGATTGAGTCAAACTTATAAGTGTGCCCATCACCCAGATAGTGTTTATTGTAACGGTTAGGTGTGAATTTACTCATCCCCTCCTCCCCCCTCCCACCTACTTGATTTCCGATGAGTTTTATTTCCATATATGCACATAAGTGTTGTTTGATTAGTTCCAATTTAATGGTAAGTGCCTGTGGTATTTTTTTTTTTTCCATTCTTGTGACACTTCACTTAGAAGAATGATCTCTAGTTCCATCCAGGTTAATACAAGAGGTGTTAGTTCACCATTTTTTTTATGGCTGAGTAGTACTCCATGGTATACATGTACCACATTTTATTAACCCACTCATGTATTGATGGGCACTTGGGTCGTTTCCACATCTTTGCAATTGTGAATTGTGCTGCTATAAACACTGGGGTGCAGATGTCTTTTTTCCTTTGGGTAAATACCCAGTAGTGGGATTGCTGGATCAAATGGTAGGACTACTTTTAGTGAAATGGGTTAATATCTATTTTTCTCTGTTGTTTATCAGGGCTTGTTATTCTTGGATGACTTTTAATTTCAATATTTTTGCCTCACCAGGACTGTAATACTGCTGCACTTCTGTTCATTCTTTCAGCTTTTTATACTGAGAATCAGCAACTGCTTCAAGGGATAGTAGTTCCATATATGGGCTTAACCACTTTATGCTTTTATTGTCTTCAATCTTAGCCACACAAGTCCTTGTTTCCTTGATAGCTTTTCAATGCCTGCAAACAGCTTTCTTTTCATCTCTTCTTCTTTAAATATCTTTTCTAGTTTTCCTGTTCCATGCCAAGAGACTTAGTATACAATGTTAGCTCACCATTACCACCAAGAAAACAAACCATTTCTTGACAGAGTAAACAATTCTAGTTTGATTATTATTTTAACTCAGTACTCTAGAACAGGGGTCCCCAACCTATGGTGAGTTGTATAATTATTTCATTATGTATTACAATGTAATAATAACAGAAATAAAGTACACAATAAATGTTATGTGCTGGAATGATCCTGAAACCATCCCCACCCCTGGTCCATGGAAAAATTGTCTTCCATGAAAACAGTTCCTGGTACCAAAAAGGTTGGGGACTGCTGCCTAGAAAATTAGTTCCAAGATTTTTGGATGCCATTGTCACCATCTGGAAGTGTGCTGTTAATTTAATGTTAACTTTTTTATAGGTGCATCTATCTTTTGTCTCCCTTTGCTTCTAAGATTGCTTGCTTTTTCTTGTGAAGTTTCTATATGGTATGTCTGCTTATGGACTTTAAAAAAAAATATGCTGGTTTGGATATTTTGTGCTTCCTGACAATTTTGTCTTACTTCAGTATCAGAAAATTCTCAGCCATTTGCTCTTCAGGTTTTGCCTTCCCTCAACTTTATCTATTCTTTTTTCTAGAACTATAACTAGATATATATTCACTCTATCTATTATGTATTTTAAAGTATCTTCCATATATTAAACTTCTTTTTCTTTCTGGGCTGACATTCTAAAAAATGTCTGTAGCCAGATATTTATGTTTTTCAATTCATTCTTCATATGGTTCTACATTGCTGTTTTAACACATTAATTTTGTGTTTTATTTCAGCCATTTTATGTATTTTTTGAAAATTTATTAGGTTGGTTTTAAGATCTTCCTAGTCATTAGTGAAAATATAGCATGCTCACATTTGTGAATTCATTCTTTATTTCCTTTTTCTTTTCAAACATAATTATTTTATACATTGGCATTATCAATTCCAACATTTGCAAAACATGTAGATTTAAAGTGGTTGTCTTTACTGCTAACAAAACTTCATGATGTCTTACCTCCTGGGATGGTTGGTGGCTATTGACTGTCAACTCAAATTTATTTGTGAGATTAGTGATTGATTCTGCCTTATACTGGGCCCTCTATCAACCTTGGACCACTCTAGATTCCTTTAAAGTCATGACTCAATGAAGATATCTTGAGTTTTAAGCCTCCTGCTCTGTTTTAGATCCAAAATTTATAATCTGTGCTGCAGAGCTGTTGCTGGTATCTATTCTTAAGAAAACAATTCATCCTCACTGGTCTCTCACTGAGAGATCTCACAACTCTCTCACTGGTCTCAACTCTGAGTTTTAAGATCAGGTTTTAGGTCATGTTTCCACCCTCTCCCCAATTGGGTGTGTGTGGTGGGAAAAGGGGCTAAATTGTGGTCTTTGCAGATTATCCATATATCCCTAATAGTCCCCAGAAATATATTCAAAACAAATAAATCCATGTCTCATTGTTTTGCAGTGAGGGAATCCTTTAGACAATCTAGTCTGTCATGATCCTGAAAACATGCTCTGCCCTACTTGATAAATGATAAAATTCTACCCTTTGACCAAAAATTCTACCCTTTGACCATATCTTTCCAAAAATTCCAATCTCAAACATAACTATGCTACTCTATCTCGTGAAGACCTATATTCATTTGATGCCTTCCTATTACTCTGGTCTCTCTACCCCTTTTTGGCCTCACTTCATTTCCTACAAGTCAGAACCAAATAAAGAATAATGTTGTCCAATATCTCAGAACTGCACTAAGAATTCCTTCAGGATTTCCAAGCTTCGTAAAATATTCTCATACTCTTTGTAATTTTTCATTCCTAAATCAATCCAGTCATTTATTTTCTTCTAATTGTTTAAGAACTTTCCACCCAGCTAAGGAAAATATCATATGCCTTTTGATTGTCATTATTAGAAATATATAACATTTAATATTCTTTTGGTCCTCAGGTTGCTCGTCAGTCTTTTACTCATTTTCAGATGATTTCGTTCCCCTTAATTTTTGGTTAGAAAGCTATTCCAAAGGTTACCACTTCTTTTTTTCACTCTTAGCTTTCTAAATGAATGAGTGAATACCCTACTTCAGTAAGAACTTTTACGGACAAATTATGTTACCATTTTGCCTTCAAAATTATTTGTATGTTTATTATGTTTAACTGTTTTCTTGTTCTAAAACAGGAAATTATCCAAGGAAATTTCCTCTACCAATTTATTCACTATTTAAGCAAATACACATTAGAATCTGACATCCCTTTGATCTATATTATGTGTTTGAATACAAAGATGTATAAGACAAAGTGGCTGCAATTGCTGAGGGGAGTTGTGTAAATTAAACTCAGACATTTTTGAGACTGTAATAGGTGGTAAAGTAAAAAAGTGCAATAGGACATGAGAGGATGTAAGGAGTGGGAATAATAAAGACAAGTTTCACACTCAAGATTAGTTGTGAAAGGGTGCATAAGGTTTCACTAGGGTGAACAGGAGTAAGATAGATATTCCAAACATAGAAAAAAAATATTCAAAGGCACTCATATATAAGAAATAATGGCATGGCTAAAGACCTGAACACAGTTATATATAATTAGCAAAGAAATTATATGGGAAAGTTGAAGTAAGAAAAAAACTTACCTCACTTTGCTTATAGATTTTTTTAAACATGTTTATCTTTATACAAAAAAGTGAGTTTCTTGTCACGACAGTTATCCATCCTTTTGTATTTACTGTTTATTCCGGTGGCTGAATAATTGTCAATAAATGTTCAATAAATATGTTATTGATAAAAAATAACTGTTTTTATTTGATTTAGACCCAAAGGGCTGTGCTTTACAAAAGAACAAAATTAAGTTTGAGATTAATGTATTGTTGTGTATCACCTACCATTATAATACATTTTGTTTTTAAAAGGGAGAGATTTTATCATATCGTAATCCCCTCATTTATACATCAGAGGGTGTAAGTCAAAGTCCTGAAAAGATATGTAACAGCAGACTAGTAAATGCTGACAGAATTATTGGGAAAGAAAGAAAACTCAATTCCTAAGGAATGTACGTTTGTGTGTATGTGAAATGGGACTGAGGGTATTTAAGAAAGAATTCCCAAGACATCGGAGGCAGCAAAGGGACAGAGCACAGTGTGGAAGCGGAAAGGTAAAAGTAGTGAAGATTACCAGTGTGAAAGGGCGAGTGGAAGAAGATGCTGCATATTGGTCTGACAATATATAAACAGTCAAACGCCCTACAAAAAAGTTTATTAAAAGTGAGATTTCAAAATTTCCATTTAGAAATGCTGAGTGGAAAGACATTCCATAAGATTAAATGTTGAATGTGATGAACAAGTAGGCTGTCAGTGAGAACAAAAAAGAAAAAAAAGAAAAAAAAATTTGTGGGAAAATGAGTTTTCCCAAATGTAAGCTCTTTCTAAGTATTTTCAACCTTTTTACTGTTTCGAACTGTGGTTAAAGTCGTGCTCAATTTAGGTTTTAAATTGCAATTATTTCAAAGTTCTTCTGTGAGAGACTGCCGGAACTAACTCATTGGGGGAAAAAAAAGGATTAATTGCACAGTGAGTATTATTGCCCCAACTATATCTCCCAGATATACAAGTCTTTATTGCTTATTTTCTCCAAGATGAAATTTAATTTTAGCTAAGAAATAAAAAGTGAGAGTCAGAAAGAATTCATATTATTTTTCAAGAAGAGTTCATTTTCTTTCCCAAACCATCAATAAAATCAGGATTAGACTTTATGCCCTGCTTCACTTAAATATATTGTGACTGTTGACTTTTGCTATAGTAAAAACATTTTCTTTGACAGTGCAATAAAATTAGATGTACTCAAAAGACTTGAGCAAGCAATGAATGTTTTTAAGTAGAGAAAATATAATTTTTAAAATACAAGCATTAAGATTAGAAAAGGTCTCTACTCTAAAAAAGGAATATCTGTCAGAAAATCTATTTAAATAATACAATATTAGTAGCATCTGAACAGAAACACATGTCATGTCTGAGCTGTAAATAACCTGTGTGAGAGAAGAGATTAAATGTGAGATTCTTAAATACATTTCCAAGAGAGAAAGAAAGAAAGAAAGAAAGAAAGAAAGAAAGAAAGAAAGAAAGAAAGAAAGAAAGAAAGAAAGAAATCTAATATGTATTCTTAACTTTGGAGCCATGTGGGTAGTCTAACATGTGCTTCCTGCTGTTGCTGACCATAGTTGTTAAAACTACTGTAATCAATCTGACAATTATCTTACACTTAATTTTAGAAAAAATATACTTTAGTGATATGAAATACTATTTTATGTGCTTTTCCCCCTGAAGACATACTTTTTAGAATAAAATCCAATCTCATTCAGGTTCATTATGATAACCTTAATGCAAGGAATGACTGGGGGAATCATTATAAAGATTATATCCCAAGACCCTGAGTAATGGTTAAAAAAAAACAAAACTAAGTACCTATTTGATATATGTGTTCACTCATATATAATTCAAATGTATCCAATCTGTCTACAAATAGAATAGTTGATAATATCTAAAGTGCTTATAAACCCAGATGATACTCATTTGCACAATCACCGATTATAATCTGATATCTCTGTTCTGGTGTGCAATCAGTGGTTATATGCACCTATGTTGATAACCCCATAAACTTGATATCCAAGCAGTTTTATACAGCTGGATCTGTCAGTTCAGATGGCTTCACTGAGGAGTGGTATCTGGATCTTGATTTCCTCTTTCAGCATTATCTGGTAAGGACAAAATATTTTGGATATTTCATGTTAAAATATTAACTTTACTTTATTTGCCTTCACAATGGAAAGGTACCTGACTTTGGGAGTAGATAAATAGCAAACCTGTATAGACTTTTCAACATTGGTAGTTTTGAAAATGAACTCATATCTCCTTCTGCCTGCTAAAAGAGAGGATCAGGATTTTAGGAAAGCCCAGCTATATATTTCTCCAGATAAAAGAGAAATTTGCTTTTGAGAGTACACCTGTTGAAGCAAAATTTTTACCTGTATCTCTTAGTCTGTTTGCTCATTATTAGTTTTTTCTTCCCCTTCTTTTCTAAAAAATAAAGTATTGAAGAATGTAGTGATGATTAAATGGAAATGGTCCCATCTTATTTAATCACTTAATAAAGACCTATTCTAAGTTGATTGAAAGTATTGGACATGTAACAGCAGTATGAATATTAGTGACTTAAATAGTCAATATACATAGAGATTTCATGTTATTTTCTGAAGAAATTAGTTTTTTAATAAAATTGATATAAACAAGGGAAAATATATGTTAGAGCTATTATATTAATCTCTAACCATATAAATAAAAACTAACTAGTCAAGTAACTGCTACTGCTCTTTTGGCACAATTTAGCAATTACAGCATTCACCCTCTGTTTCTTTCTTTAAAGAGGATTTCTGTAAAATTAATGAATCTTTCACTCCCTGTTTAATATACAGATTTCACAGAATCAGTGAAAATAATCATCATTCTAATGAGCACAGAAATTTTTACACGTATGTATATGTATTTATTTCTATATCCATATTGTTTGTTTATTTTTGTAAGTGTACAGTCCATTGATGTTGATAGCTAGAGTGTAAAAAGTTTCTAACTTTCTACTTTGTAATCACTTGATAAGACTGTGATTATGGACAAGAAATATACATATAGATATATGCATTTGTGTCATATATGTCATATATATTATGCTTTATCACTTTTGAAATGGAAATAATTTTATATGTGCCACAATCTAACACTGTTGCTTTTGTGACATCCATGCTTTTTTATTGTTGTTAATTTTAGAAGCATCCTGGTTTTACTGTGGAGAACTCTTCTACTTAGATTAAGTCCTATGGTGATTCATACCAAACATTCTACCACTCTTGGCCAAAATGTAGGCAAAACCAAGATAGGCCAGCTAGAGGGTTTATCTCTAGAATTTGAATTTCACTGGCTGGCGTTGCCTAAACAGTTTCTCGGTTTATACAGTGCCCCATGCAAATATTTTCTTTTTAGGTCTGCTGTGCAATGGAAAGCATTGTAAAAAATGGTTAGTTTCTCTTTTTTTTAATTTCAAAATATTAAGGGGTACAAACGTTTTTGTTTCATGTGTAGCTTTTACAATGCTTAAGTCAGAGATATTAGTGTGCCCATCACCCGAATAGTGTTCATTGCACCTGTTAGGTAGGTTTTTACCCCTCCCCTCCTTCTTGATTTCCAATGACTTTTACTACTCTCTGTACCCATGTGACTCCATCAATTAGGTCCAAATTGTTAGAGAATATATGTGGTATTTGTTTTTCCATTCCTGAGATACTTTACATAGAATAATGGTTTCCAGTCCCACCCAAATTGCTATAAATGACATTAATTCATTCCTTTTTATATCTGAGTAGTACCCCATGGTATATGTATACCATATTTTGTTAATCCACTCATGTATTGATGGGCATTTAGGTTGATTCCACATCTTTGTGATTGTGAATTGTGCTGCAATAAACATTCTAGTGCAAGTGTCTTTTTGATAAAGTGACTTTTTTTCCTTTGGGTAAATACCCAATAGTGGGATTGCTGGATCAAATGGTAGGTCTACTTTTAGTTCTTTGAGGTATCTCCATACTATTTTCCATAGAGGTTGTACTAGTTTGCCGTCCCACTAGCGGTGTATACGTGTTCCTTTCTCTTCACATCCAGGCGAGCATCTACTGCTTTGGGACTTTTTGATAAAAGCCATTCTGAGGTTAGGTGGTATCTCATTATGGTTTTGATTTGCATTTCCCTGATGATTAGTGGTGTTGAGAATTTTTTCCTTTGTTTATTGGCCATTTGCCTATCTTCTTTTGAAAAACTTCCTTTCATGTCTTTTGCCCACTTTTTAATAGCTTTTTTTTCTTGCTGATTAGTTTGAGTCCTTTGTGGATTCTGGATATTAGCCCTTTATCAGATGTATAGTTTGCAAATATGTTCTCAACTTCAATCTGTAGGTCATCTATTCACTCTGTTGATTATTTCCTTTGCTGTGCAGAAGCTTTTTAATTTAAGCAAGTCCCCTTTATTCATTTTTACCATTGCTGTAATTGCCTTTGGGGTCTTAGTCATAAATCCTTACTCTAGGCTTATGTCTAGAAGAGTTTTTCCTACATTTTTCTCTAGAATTTTTATGGTTTCATGCCTTACATTTAAGTCTTTTATCCATCTTGAATTAATTTTTGTATATGGTGAGGGATAGGGGTCCTGTTTCATTCTTCTGCATGTGGCTATCCAGTTTTCCCAGCACATTTATTTAATAGGGCTTGCTTTCCCCAGTGTATGTTCTCTGCTTTATCAAAGATCAGTTGGTTTCAGGCAGATGGTTTTACATCTGGGTTCTCCATTCTGTTTCATTGGTCTATGTCTCTACTTTTATACCAATACCATGCTGTTTTGGTTACTATAGTCTTGTAGTATAACTTGAAGTCTGGTAATGTGATGCCTCCAGGTTTGTTCTTTTTGCTTAAGATTTTCCTCAGCTATTCTGGCTCTTTTTTGGTTCCAAATGAAGCATAGAATTATTTTTTCTAGATCTGTGAAACATAATGTTGGTATTTTGATGGGGACTGCACTGAATCTGTAAATCACTTTGGACAGTATGGACATTTTATTGATCTCAATTATACCAATCCATGAGCATGATATGTTTTCCATTTGTTTGTGTCATCTGTGATTTCTTTCATCAGTGCTTCATAGTTCTTCTCGTAGAGATCTTTCACCTCCTTGGTTAAGTATTTTCCTAAGTATTTTATTTTCCTTGTAGCTACTGTGAATTGTATCGAGTCTTTGATTTGACTCTCAACTTGACTGTTGTTAATACATAGAAATGCTACTGATTTGTGTACACTGATTTTGTAACCTGAGACTTTGCTGAATTTATTGATTAATTCTAGGAGTCCTTTGGTGGAGTCTTTGGGATTTTCTAGATACAAGATCATAGTGTCATATGATAGTTTCACCTCATCTTTCCCAATTTGGATGTCCTTGACTTCTTTCTCTTGTCTGATTGTTCTGGCTAGGACTTCTATGACTATGTTGAATAGAAGTGGTGGCAGTGAGCACCTTTGTCTTGTTCCAGTTCTTAGAGGAAATGTGTTCAACTTTTCATTGTCCAGTATGATGTTGGCTGTGGGTTTGTTGGATATGGCATCCATAATTTTGAGGTATGTTCCTTCTATGCCTAGTTTGTTGAGGGTTTTTGCATGAAAGGGTGCTGATTTTGTTGAATGCTTTTTCTGCATCTATTGAGATGATCATATGATCTTTGTTTTTGCTTCTGATTAAAAAGCTTTGAAGCTGGATTGATGGATTTATGGTGGATTTCTGAGGAAATGGGGAGCAAGGAAGAAAAGACTTTAACTTCAAACTTTTTTTTTTTAAATCTACAATAATGGCTTTGACTTGAATAAATTCTTCATTTATGAAATCAATCTTCTTCCCTACCAATTTCTTCACATGAAGGAGAAAAAGAGTCACATAAGAAGTTATTTTTTTGATTCTAATGGTTTTTATTAACAGATACTGTGAACAAATAGAATTAGCATTTTCATAGTTGTATTATCAAAGGGAAGAGCAAATTGATAGATTTGATCATTTGTTTCCTATCTTTATGAGTGACACAGTCATTCACAGTTTATAGTCTTCCTCTATCCAATTAGATATTTTAAATACTTTCTTTAATAACCAAATTTTTAAAAAGGATGCAACAAGGAAACTTGGACTCAAGTCATCTTACACTTAGTCCAATATCAATGTATAGTAGTAATAAATAATCCCATTTTTACTTAACATTGTTTAGTTATTCCATACTAGGATATTGACAAAACATTTATGTTCCAGTCCAGTTTCAGCTTTCTGCAACTTGAATTTCAAAGATATCCATTTTATGCACTAGTGATTATGTAAGCAAGGTATGGTTTTGATGTAATATTGTTGGCATGATGGCAGGTGTTCCAGGAGTGGACTGCAAATATCATAATGCTTTGAGCTATTGAATGTACTTGAGAAACCATACAGTTTTCAATTTAAAATACATTACATATAATGATATAATTTAGAGAGCAAAAGAACTAGGTGAAATATTGCCTAGTCATCACAGATAGGTGAAGTGAAAAGCCTTCTACAAAAATTCAAACCATACTGTTATCTAATTAGTAAAATCCTTCTATAGCACATAATACTGACATTTGCTGATGATAGAGTTTTCTGTAAAATTACTTATAAATAATATGATGGCACTTGTCCTGTATTAGGTTTGTTGTCATATGTCATATAACAGTTGTGCAAATCTTTGACACATAACTAGTTCCCTACAGAACTTGATGTATCAACAAATCATGGCAGATTTTTTTCTGATGTGACAACAAGTTCTGAGAAAGCAATTTGGGAAAATAAAATCTCTGGAAAAATCCTCCAAAGCTTTTCCAATTACTTGGTATGTCATTGATGGATTTTTATTTCACTCTTGAAATTAGTAGCATACACAATTCGAACCAACAAATATCCCACTCCTGACTCTGAACATGTCAGCAGTTAAACTGAAGAATATTTATTTTACTGCTTGACGAATTGAAGAATAAACAATTAATCACAGATATTCCTTTCCTTCTTCTAACCCTTGATGGATGATCTTGTATACATTGTGTCATTGATGGATATTTATTTCACTTCTGTAAATAGTGATGCATAAAAGTTTAACTGCAGATACATGCGTCTCAAACTCTTGATGCATAAAAATGTAATTGCTACGTTGCTGAGAGATAATGGACTGCATTACTTTAGGACCTAAGTTTCTTTCTTAGAAAGACTCATTAGCACAAGTAACTATTGTTTTTGCTTAGGGAACTGCAGTAGGAATGAATTGAAGAACTTTGTGTCCATCATACTGTTAAGCTTTTTAGGGCCTTAAGGTTGGTGCTTGATGTTGTTTATCTTATATTCCTAGTGTCTACAACAGTTCCTGGCATGGCTATTTACTGAATCTATAAGTAGACTACTCATAGGAATGAAGATTACTAAAGTGAATGGCTTTTAATTCATTTATTCATTCTTTCATCCATTCATTCAGTCACTGTTTGATTCATTGCTTAAAAAGTAGTCTACATGCTGTCTAAAATGCCTCTTTTCATACAGATCTCAAAGCCTTCCAGCCTGGTTTATATGCCTATGATTCCCATAGGACTATTATTTCAATTCAAATATAATTTTTTTTTTTTTTTTTGGAGACAGAGTCTTGCTCTGTTGCCAGGGTAGAGTGAAGTGGTGTCTTCGTAGCTCACTAAAACCTCAAACTCCTGGGCTCAAGCAGTCCTCCTGCTTCAGCCTCCCAAGTGGGACTACAGTACAGGTGCATGCCACAAAGTCGGGCTAATTTTCTATTTTTAGTAGAGATGGGATCTCGCTCTTGCTCAGGCTGGTCTTGAACTCGTGAGCTCAAGTGATCCTCTTGCCTTAGCCTACCAAAGTGCTGGGATTATAGATCCAAATAGGTCATGATTTCTCATGTCTTTTGACAATTTTGGCAAATTAGGCATTACTTCTTCATAAGGCTTTGAAATCTTTTGAAATATTTTTGAAAATTTTTGAAAATCACTTTTTTCATTAAGTAGCACTTTGTCATTACAGTATCTGTATAAACATATTTAGATACGGTAAGCACTTTTCCACTTTTGATTACACTGTGGCACTCTTATTGCAGTATCTGTATGGACATATTTCCTTCATTATATTATAAATGGATTATTTCAAAGTGGTGAGTACATTCTATCTTCATATCCACAGAAGCTAGCTTAGTGCCTAGCATATAAATGACACTTAAAAATATTTATTGAAAGACCGAAATAAAGAATGAAATTCAGGATAGGAAACTAAAACATTTAGAGGCATAGTTAATGGATCAATTTCTTCTTTGAGTTAAATATCTTAATCATGATAGAGAAAAGAGGAAGTGTATTGTGAGCAAGTATTTACATGATGTCTAAAAACAGGAATTTTTTTTCTAAATTATTATTTATAAAGTCAATAATGATGAGTCTTTTTAAGGGAACTAGACATATTTTACAAAACTATAGATACCTGAGTGTGTTAAGAGGTTTACTGGTATGAATAAAAGGGCTTTAATTTGAAATTTGATGAAGAGAGAAAACTATCAAAATTTTAATATTGGGCACTATGTAGAAAAATAGGCATAGCAGAGAATAAAGAATATTTTATAAACTTCCTAGTAATTTTCAGTAAAGAAGTAACAACATAGGATGGCTGGGTATAACAATCTCATTATAAAATATCTACCTACTGACACCCAGCATGTAAGTCACTTGTAAACAAAGTGAGCATACAAACACATGTATTTGTAAATATATAGATCCTCCTGGAAGCTTCATTTCCTAAAATTAGTAAATCTGGTAAAGTATTAAATGGCTGACCTTGCAAGAAATTTTTTTTCTTTAAAGAATAAAAGGAAGTAAAAATAGGAATTGGTACTTTGAAAACAGTATTGACAAAAAAGGAAAAACTAGTTACCATTGAAGAACCAAGACATAATGATCAAATTATCTTAGCATTGTGTTAGTTATCCGGTGATTTTTTTTTTAACATCAGAGATAGTGTAGCGAAATGATGATTACAATTTACAGCAAAATATCCTGAGATAAAAGAGAATAATTCCATCTAAGTCAATAAAATATTTAAGGTGATTCAAGGTCGTCATGCATCAAAACTCCACAATGTATTACAACCAATTATATAAAAGGAACAAGTATAATTTGTGTTTAAAAAAAGTAAAGAAAGAAAACAATCGATGTCAAAGCTTTAAATACTTGGACAGCTCAGATTTAAAAGAATCTATAAAATAAGACTAAATGTTAACCTTCAGCTATCTAGTAAACAGACTGTCTACAATATTTTCTTCCTGAATGTCTGAAAGTTAAATTTTGTTGTAGTGTCCTGGGGGTATATAGCTTAGATTTCAGTCATGAGCATCAAAATACATTGAAAGAAAGTGCCCAATCCTATCCACAATAATTTATATGGGTCTTTGTTACATGTTATGTGCAGAAGATGAATTTGTTAAAAAAAATTTGAGATCATAACACAAAATATGGCTTGTTTTTGAGAAATGATGAAATAAATTTGCTGTATTTATAATAGATAAAAGATGGTTAATAGAGATTAGTATAGATGAATGATTGTTTGAAGTCTTTTACTGCCTAAAAATTAAATTTATTCAACGTTGCTTCAAAGGGTAAAGAAAAAAAAGGAGGCTGGTTTCAAAAAGACTTTTCGATAACTTTGATCACCCAAGACACAGTGTTTCTTTAAAAACATTTTATCTCAGTGAAAATGTACAATGAGTCTGGGGTGGTCTCAATGTCAGGAATGTTGTAGAAGAATTTCTGAGGCATATGGGATTCTTACTTTTTAAGCAGAAATTTTTTAACATAAGTAATTGATTTTCTATATTTATATTTTGCAATAATTTTTCTTCTTCAGATAGTGTTAAATCACAAAACATTCAGATCTGAAGAGAAAAGTAAGATTAATTGAGACTTTGTAGCATCACAGCTCCGAGTTTCTACTCAGACATGCTTGAAATACTCTTTCTATGCAACTTTTGAATAACACTTTAACAGATTGCTCTGATATTGGAAAAAAATACTCTAGCTTTGCTTCGTCTTTATAACCTAGAAAATTTATTGTTAGTTGATTTTATAAAGATGTGAGGTTAGTGCATCATATGTAAGTTCTATTTTACATTTGGGATAATCATTTTGAAATACGGAAATAAAACTGGGAAGCTAGAATGGCTTCCCTCAGAAAGGCAGAGCCACAGATATCAATGTACTCCCATCTTTCCTCCTTTCTTCTGTCTCTTTTCATCCATTTTCCTTCAAATATTTATTAGATTAACATTTCCAGGACGAAATTAGCCATAAGATGGAAGGAATAGTAAGAATGTATGCTTCAAAAACAAATAAACAAAACCTCATTATTTAATAATGTAGACGTAAAAAAACCCCATAAAACATAGTATTAGTAATTTGTGATAAAGCCCCATATTGGCAGTATGCAAAAAATATGTAGAGTGAGTTCTAAAGGAAGGAGTGATTTTATTCTTTGGAGATCTAATAGCCGAATTGGATCTTGAAAGTTAAGTTATAGTTTACAAAAAAAGTAAAGGGCTAAAAAGAATCCCAGGAATGGAAAGTTGCTTGTTCAAGGTCATGAAGGTGTGATATCAGGTAGCGCATTGACAAAAGGGTTCATTTGCACAGTGAAGAATGGAGAGGAGGATGGGTATTGTAGGAAATGAAGCGAGAGGACAGGTAGGTTCTAGAACTTGTAGGAGTATTTTGTGCCTTGCAAAGAAGTGCGATTTTATTCTGTAGTTGATGAGGGCTTATTGAATGGGTTTAGGGAGAGAAATAACATGGATAGATTTGTCTCTTAGAGATGGTACTAGAGAGTGGGAATACACTTAAAATTTCTCCTGTAGCCCAGTTGACAAGTGCTAATAGTCAGGTCTAGACAGTGCCGTGGAGAGGAGCAGAGAGATCCAATATTTTGAACCAGGGTTGAGAGAATTGAATAGTCTTTTGGAAATTGTGGGTGAAAAAATGGTTTAGTGATTACCTGAGTTAATTACAAAATTTTTGATGTTATTATTAAGCAAGATGGAGCAGGTTTTGGAGAAGAAAGTATGCTGATAATGTAGAGTGATTATTATGTAAGTACTTAATAAACACTAATATTTTTTTCTTTCCTGAGACTCTACTATAAATGTCAAATTTAGAATATATTAGATTATTTGATATCTGGAATTAAGTTATCACTTTTTTTGATTTTTAAAATACCCATATTCTACATTCACATGTTTATAGCGTGTATTTAGTAATTACTTAGAGTTTTAAATGGTGGTTCAAAACCCCAAATGAACATTGGGTTAAATCTAAATATGGAAACATCTGTAGTTACTTTTCAAATGTTAGATTTTGAAGGATAGCATCACATGTCACACTCCTCCCAGATTTTCCCTTCATATTGATTTCTTACATGCTCATACTCATTTCCAATATTATTGAGTAGCTTAGATTAACAGCTCAGAGATGTTTTATATTTATCTCTCATACTCTATCAACTATTTAACCTTAGTAATGTTTAATATTTAAATAATATTTCTATGTTATTTCATTTTTTATCTCCATGTAACATCAGTTTCTACCTTTACAAACTGATATCAATATTCGTTACTATATAATGTTAATAAAACATATAGAGAGGTTGCTTCTCAGTCCTGGTTGTGTTTCAGAATCACCTTTATTGCTTAAAATACATATTCATGGCTCCTTCACAATAACCTGATGTCTTTGATCTCATCTTTTACTAACCCCTCCTTCATATTTTCTATTCCGGTCCCATTGGCTTCCTTGCTGATCTTCCTACCTGCTGGTCAAGCCCCTGATTTAGTAACTTTGCACTCTTCCCCAAGATATCTGTAAGACTTTCTTCAAATGTCACCTTCTCGATGACACCTGTCTGATAAATAATTTAAATTAAACACCTCTGGTTCCCTTTGATCTGATTATTTGTCATAATATTTTCTACCTTATATCATCATCTAAAATCTATTTATTTATTATCCTTCTCTCTCTTTAGCATATACATTCTACAATTTATTTATTTATTTATTTTGTTCTCTGATAGCTGTCAATTGCCTGCAACAGTACCTGGCACATAGAAAATGCTTAATCAATAAACAAATTTACTGAATGAGAATTTCTGAGTTTGAAACCCAAGAAACTTTACTATTGAAAACGTCACATGAATTTATCTTGCTTTGTCAGGATTGCAAAACTCTTGCCCTAGAGATTAGCATATAAACATAATATGATTTTAACAGATAATGAGTAATCATTCTAGCCAGAAGACTTATTGAGCCATCTTGTGATATTGGTTAAAGTTTGACTATCTCTTTTGTCTTAGGCATAAGAAGGATTCATCTTTTAATAGGCACAAAGCTGTCAGATCTGCTATTTCACGGATAGAATTAGCTGCAATTCATATTTTGTTAGAATTAGTAAAACTTATTTGTTTTAGTGTCTTAAACAGATATGATTCAACAACTCACCAAGAGGTGATATAATGCATTACTTACTATTTATATAGTTATTTCATTGACCATTGACTATAGATACTTGAAATTTTTCTGCATACTTTAAATGGAGCTTTTTCTTGTTCACAGTTATTACAACTCTTGGATCATCAGTGAAACTGGTAAAAACAGAGACAGTTTCCTCCTACGCATTTGTCTCCCATGGTACTACTTCTGGACTACCAAGAAAAGCAGTGAAATTTAGCTGGACTGGCAACTAGGCAACCAAAATGATTATATTGAATGCAGCAATAGATAATTAAATTAATCTTTGCAATAATAGAATTGTAGAATGTATTTACAAATTGGATTAGAGACTGTAAACTTTTTAATTTTGTAGAAGTTGTTGTGGGGAATGTAGAAAAATTTACAGAAGGTAGATGATAGATAAATAAATAGACATAGATGAGAAGAGTGATGGGTGAGTGGGTGGATGAATGGATGGATAGATTTTTTTTTAAAGAACTAAGTGTTCTATTTACTTGTCTTTGATGTAAATGTAGTAAGTGCCAGACCCTGAGTCTGACTCTGCTTTCCAGATTCCCATTTGAAACTCCATTTTGGCATTCTATGAAGTTCATGTTATCTTACTCAGCACCATATTACAAACCATCAAGGGAGTAAACTGAAAATTCTTTGCTATTTTAACAAGTGAAATAGAGTTTTATCTACTTGGATTAAATTGTTGTATTTAACTCTGTCCAAATATCAGAGGATGATGAAGACTTTTATGGTATATTTAAAATGATTTTGCAAATGGAAAAGAGTTAAGCAATATATGGTATATGTAAATATTCCTTGTCTTACCTTTTTAACCAGACAGGCTTAGTCTTAAATATTGAGATTTTGGAGAATCTGTTTTGGAAAGAGAGTGAGCAGATGTTCTCAGCATATTTAGACATGACATTATTACTGGAAAGAGAAATAAGAGGTATAATATATGAAATACATCAATTCAGCATGCTATTTCATAATTGTATTTCTTTAAAACATATTTGACTTCAGGGCACTCTAAGAAAAGCAGCTGATTTATTCTGTATTTATTTAAGACCTAGACCTCTGATCTCCCAACTTGGCACGCATAGTGAAGAGCAGCAGCAGCTAAAAAATGATAAGGGGATAGAACTGTGCGGATTTTGGAATAGAACCAGGGCAGGATGGAATGAATAAATCCTCAGGTCTTAGGGATTTGTAAAAGCAATATGCACTTCAAGAAGATTGTAGATTGCCATTTTTTTCTACATTCTCCATAATTTTTAGCCACATATACTTCTTTTTGTTTTGTAATAGCACCCTCCCACTCTCATTTTTGTTTTGTTTCATGTTGTTAATAAACTTTCAAGGAATGGGAAAGTAAAGTGACTACCTAAATAAAGAATAGTAAACTGCAGCTTTTTATTTTCAAGATTTTGTGCCTTTTTGGCCTTT
Source organism: Daubentonia madagascariensis (assembly GCA_023783475.1). NCBI lineage: Eukaryota > Metazoa > Chordata > Mammalia > Primates > Daubentoniidae > Daubentonia > Daubentonia madagascariensis. The sequence goes on along the minus strand of JAKFHU010000600.1, from coordinate 42,915,109 downwards.
ATTCATGGTTAGAATTGAGTATGCAAATTTTGATGTTTTTGAAGAATGTTGTGTCTGTAAATGAAACTGATTGCAAATTGTGAACTTCTGTGTATGTCTCTGATAGACAGAATCATGGCCTTCCAAAAATAACGTCATCCTAATCCCGTAACATAAAAATATGTTATGTTACATGGCCGAGAGGAATGTAGGTTGGAGAAGGGTTTAAATTTGCTAATAAATTTACCATAAAATAGGAAGACTAGCCTGGATTATCCAGGTGGGCCCAATATAATCACGAGGGTTTCTAAAGTGGAATCCTGAAGCAGCAGTTGGGGCAGAATGACGCCATGTGAGAAGAATTTAACCTACCATTGTTGTACGTGAAGACAGAGAAAGAGGCCGCCAGTAAAGGAATGGAAGCAGTCTCTAGAAGCTAGAAAATGCAAGGAAATAGATTTTTCCCCTAAAGCCTCCAGGAAGAATGCAGTCCTGTCTCCATCTCAGCCCAGTGACACCTATGTTGAACTTCGGATCCACAGGTCTATGGGATAATAATTTGTGTTGTTTGAAGTCACTAGTTTGTGATAATTGGTTACAGCAGTGATAAAAAAACTAACACAATATCTTTGTTCAATAAGTGTATTGCCATTGTTTTGACTTTGGGGGTGTGGGGTGGTAATTTACTCTAAAGGTATTTATGACCCTTTAAAATTTTCTTTCATTTTCCTATTAGGCAAGGAGTTACTAGATTTGGTGTATATACTTCAGGTAGTAGCTTTATATATAATACAGATAAAAATAAAACACTAGACACAATTCTTAATCTATATTATATTCAACTCAAGAAATATGATGAGTAACATTGATTTGTGAAAGTTTTAATAAACTCCATCGTCAAGCAAAATAAATAATCAGAATAAAAATGAAAATTTTAAAACTACTTATACTGAAATATTGAAATTTTGCCCTATAAAAGCCAGGCCCTTTTTGTGAGCCATTTGGTGCTATGACCTCCTCCCTATGTAGTAAATGTTCTCGGAGAATTTGATTTGTGTGTTGGAAAATATATATTTCATATAAGTATACAGAATTTCTCCTACTTTGTTTAGAATATTATAATATTTTTTGAAAATTTTCATTTTACAATGAATCCTGGAACCACAGGCTTGACTCCTTATTTCTCCCTGTTCAGTGACAAATTTATAACATGCATTCAATAGTAAATTTTGCAGCATACTGCAATGGGCTATATGGTACCTCTTAGCACATCTATTAATTTCCAAGAGTATATTTCTTTGGCCATAATTTATACAGGGGTCTGTATTATTTATCACCAACTCTCTATCGATCATCTAGTTTAGGAATGTTTATTGCTAGGTTTATTTGAATGAGGGGAAACAGAAAAGCAGTAAGGCCTTTGGGTGTTAATGTTAGGTTTGTGGGAGGATACATTATCACTCTCAAAGAAAGCTGACATTTGGTGGTTGACTTGCATAAATTGCTGGCAAGTGCACAGGGAGACTGTGGTCCAAATGGTTGCTAAGTAAATAAATTTTCACACACACACACACACACACATACATGTATTATAAATATACTACATTATATATATATACACACACACACACACACATATATGAAGTTTACCTACTAGGATAAAAGTAGCATGTGCTTAAATCACTACTATTGGGACTCAGAAAATAATAACCAAAAATGATGGCCTCGGAAGCAAAAGTTTTCTCTCACCCTCTCCTGCCCCCCTTGTCTCTCAGTCCCGTTCTCCCCTGAGGCTAGCAGTAGGAACTAGACCTTCTTCCCCAAGGCGAGTCACAGAAGCCAGAAACCCTTTTTCCCAAAGCCAGCCATAAAACCTAAAAATATTACTCTAACTTTCCATTTGTCTTTCTGTACAAAAACTGGTCAAAAGAAATTATCTGACCTACCTTGTTTGACTGTAGGTTACAAGATCCTCATTCCAGAGAGGGCCCTATCCCATACTCAGAAATAAGGAATGCCTGCTCAGAGAGGCCAAGAAGAATTTAGACAGACAGGCCTTGCTAGGCGTCTCCACTCAGTCTATTAGCATTAGATCATACCCTTTTTGTTCAGTCATAGTTATACATGGCTGACCATGCTTTGTTAAACCTAAGCATCAAAATGGACAATTTCCCCTGTATCTTTGGGTCTTCATTCTGATGGCTGCTGTGTACACAACAATAAATTCTGTATTCCTTTTCTCTAATTAATCTACTTCTTGTTGGTGATTTTCAGTGAAACTTCAGAGGGCAAAGGAAAATTTTCCTTTGGCCCCTATACTACCTTCCCACTCCTTTCCAAATTTATGTGAAGTGATTCTCTATAGAAACTCCTTAGAATTAATCTATTCCACTGAGCATGCATTATTTTTAAGTAGTCATTAATGAATCGAGGTAAGAAGCAGTTGCTTTTGGACAAAATACTAATCTGAAAATTATCCACAGCTGAAATAAAAACTAAATTTAGTTAATAAAGGGAGAAATTTAGAAAGGAAAGGAAAATTATTCCATAGCAAGGAAATGCATGAAGGAAACCATGTTCCAGTTAAGACAGCGTTGAATTGTAAATTTATTTTAAGTCTAGCTGTGCTCCACCACTATCTTGTCTTTTTTGAAATTTAGACCATAAGTTTTAGAGTATGGGCATGGACTAAACGGGAGGTTAGGACTTTTCATTTTACTGAGTGAGGCATTATGACAGAGATCAGACAATCTAGTACTCTGAGTTTGTAAGCCAGAAATAAATCCACTGCAAAAGAAGAGCCACCAAAGGCTATACTTTTAATTAACTAGAAAAAGGTTGGATTGGGTTTATCACTCATAATCTTAAACTACCATTATAGGCCATCATGGACCAAAAATTAGCTAAACTGTGTTTACATTTGCATTACATTTTTATTTCTCCTCTTATATTTGAGGTTAGAAAGACTTGTTCCATTCAACTCATATATATGAAATAAACATGACAAGCCTATTAACCTTTATACTTAGAAAGTGAAGTGTCAATATTGGAAAAGTTATTGATTTGCTAATAGTTATGCCTTCCCCTCCCCCAACTTGGTACTTGTCTTTTAGACTTTAGCCATAATTTAAACAAGGGATTAGACTTAATCCCTTAATTGAGATCTTTTGGAATACACAACTTTCTTTATAGGTACCTAAGGATATTATAAATATTTTAACCCCAAAATGTGGCATTTTGACATACTAGATTGACTGAAAAAGCCTTACGGTCTTTCTGACCTTCTCCTCCACCCACCACAGGCTCCCCTAGAATCTTTTAAAGTTTCTTTATCTGCCTGAGATCCACACCCACCTAAGAAAACAATTGTCTTTTCTTCCCCTCCCTGTTACCTCAATATCCATTGCAGAAAGGAAAATCAAGAATGCAACCAGACCTGGCCCAATCCATTTTAAAAATAATACCTGTCTCTCAGGTAATTTAATTTCCAAAGGGAATCATTTACAAGTCAATCGGTTTCCCCCATCCATTCCTCCTCCCAAGTATCTAGCCACCCCCCTAGTAATCATTTATTGCCCCTCAATATAATCACCTATATTCCTCATCTCCCCCTCCCCTCTAAAATGAGGGTAAATAAACTTCTGGACCCCACTGGGATATTGAGTAGTCACTCTGTGATTCTCCCCATGAGCATGGTAGATAAATTTGTAATCTCTTTCTCTTATTAATCTGCCTTATTATGAGTTGATCTTTCAGTGAAACTTTCAGGGGTGAAGGGGAAGTTTTCCCTTCTCCACAGTACCCAGTGAGTTATTTTTAAATATATCAATGCATTTTCTAGGGTCTTTGAAACAATCTGCCTGTGCCTTTACCAAAATCACCATCTGCTCAAGAATTTTTATAAATAAAATTCTTCTTTCATCCTGTGTAGAAATAGTTGAGACCAGTTAGTTTTTCTTTCTTCTTTCCACTGTTCTTTAAACAAGTGATGTAAGGGCTTCTTATTACAGCCATGAATAAGAACCATAGTTTAAATATAACACACATAAAATTAAGTTGACAAAAGATTTTAAGGCACGTGTACTTGAAATATGGACTGTTTATTCTATTTACAGGACTTAGAGTAAGATTTTAAAAGGACCATACTTAGTGACTTTCAAATATATTGCCTATTTTTTTTTAAAGAAGTATAATCATAATAGCATTCTAATAGATAATACAGAACTCATACTTACCCTATAACTTTCAGTATATATATTTGTTCTTATTTTGAATTTTAAATGTCTTTTTGCATTAACAACTTCATTTCAGGTTAAAGAGTATGCTATTGTTATAAAACTTGGAGCTAAATCTATCTTTTTAGCATTGAGCCACAGAACAGAAAGGTGTTTAAAATGCATACATTTATTCTTATCAGCATATATTGCATTACTTCCAGGAGACTGAAGTACATTTTTTCAACACTAGCTGTCAAACACTAATCCTGACAATATCCTTGTAAGTTGCTTTGTTGTTTAATTAAAATGGCAATTGAGTCTTATCCATTGCTCATACTACTAGGGTAAAATGAAAACAAGCTGAAATACCTCCTACTCCTCAAATGAATGTGCACTCTTATGTTGGCTATGATTATTAATCCCACAAATTCCTTTTACACTAATCAGTTTTCAGCCCCCTCTCATAGTGTCATAGATATGATAATAATAATCTATATTTATATAGCACATTGTGATTTTCACACAACTTTTAAAAATATTTTATGGTAGCCTTCCAATGATCATATAAAATGTTCTTACTAATCATTTCTATAGTGTAACTCCTTAAAAACTTGAAAAAGGTGAGAATTTATTAAAAATACTTGATACCCTCCCTCCAAGAAGACTTTTTTTGGCAAGTGACAAAATCAGAACTATAATCAGGCTCTCTTGCTTGAACTTGTTCTAATGTTGTTCCACTAAACTGCCCTTACTTAAGGGAGAAAAAAATATATCCCTTTCAGTAAAATCTTGTAGAAGAGGATGACTTTGGTTAAGATTTATTTTCATTATAGTCATGATAAAATTAAGGAACATTATACAAGACTATGTAGTAAGCATATGACCGAGTCACCAATTATTAACTAGTTATCTGGCATTGAGCAAGTGACCAAACATAAGACTCTCAATTTTCTTACCTCTAAAGTTTTGCTTCAACGGTCGCTACAAAATGTGAAATTCTATGGATCAGAAGCAGAATTAACTGAGTCTTGGATATTGCTTTTATTTGGAAAATCAAATATTTCATCAATAACATCAGGAATACCTACAATTACTAGTTAATTTAGCTCTTGATATATGCCAAGTAGCACCCTAAGCCTTTAAAATGCATTAGTTCATTTAACAATGTATACAGATACATAGGTGAGGTCACATTATTACACTGTATCTCCATTTTATGTATGAAAAGAAAGACTCAGAGTTTAGGTAACTGACCCCAGATTACTTGGTAGTAGGTCACACGAAGCTGATATTTGAAACCAAGCGTGTCTGACTTTGAAGATCTTGCTCTTAAATTAAATATCTGGGTTTTTTTTCCTTGTACTAATTGCAAAAATTCTATTGTAATCCTACTTAATTTGTTTTTTAAGTTATCAATTCATCTAGCAGGCAGATATGGTTAAATCAGTGTCACCCACTTTAAAAAAAACATGTAAAATAGTTTGGAATGTGCATTTTCATTTGTTATTATTTGCCTATAAAATCACTGTTGGCTTTAAATTAATTAAATATGTGTCAGGGCAGATTTTAAAATAGTAGAATCCTTACTATTTAGATTTGTTTTAGGAATTTGACCTTGTTCATACAGAATGAGGTTATAACTGGACATCAAAAAGATTATATATAGCTTGAAATGAACATAGAAGGAGAACATTGTTCATAATCCTGAAATTATAATTTTTTAAATTAATAAACTTGATTGTTTTACCAGGTTTAGATTTACAGAATAATTGAGAAGATAGTACTGAGAGTTCCCACATATGTTCCCACATAGAAACACAGTTTCTTCTATTATTATCATTGTGAATATGTGCCATACATTTGTTACAATAAATGAACCAGTGTTGTTACATTATCATTAGCTGAAGTCCTCAGTTGACATTAAGGCTTTGTGTTGACAAATACGTAATATCATATAACTACCAATACAATATCATACAGAATATTTCAGAGCCCTAAAAATTGCCTGTGCTTCACGTATTTATCCCTATCCCTCTTTCCCTGAGCCCCTGGTAAAAATCTCTTTTTACTGTCTCTAATTGCCTTTTCCAGAATGTCATATAATTAGAATTATAGAGCATATAGCCCTTTTATACTTACTTCTTTTAGTTAGCAATATGCATTTGTTTCCTCCATATTGTTTTATGACTTGATAGCTAATTTCTCTTTATTGTTGAATAACATTTTATTATATGATGTGTCAGCATTTGTTTATCCATTCACCTATTGAAGGACATCTTGATTGCGTCCTTTCTTTTATCAATTATTGATAAAGTTATATAAACATTTATGTGTAGGCTTTTGTGTGGACATAAATTTTTAACTTAATTGGGTAAATACCTAAAAGCATGATTGCTGTACTGTATGATAAGGCTATGTTTAGCTTTGAAGAAATTGCCAAACTGTCTTCCAAAGTGGATATACCATCTTGCATTCCCATGAATTCCCATGTCTTCCAAAGTGGATGTACCATTTTGCATTCCCGTGGGCATTGAATGAGAGTTCCTATTGCTCCACCTCCACTCTAGCATTTGATGTTGTCAGTTTTTAGAACCATTTAATAGGTATATAATAGTATCTGATTGTTGTTTTAACTTGTAATTCACTAAAGACATATGAATATAAGAATCTTTTCTTATGCTTATTTGCTGTCTGTGTACCATAATTTGTGAAGTGTCTTTTCATCTCTTTTCCCTGTTTTAAAAATTGGGTTTTTTTTTTCACTTTGTTGGTTTTTGATAGTCCCTTGTATATTTTGAGTACAAGTCCTTTATCAGATATATATTTTATAAATATTTTCTCCCAGGCTGTCTTATCTTTTCATATTCTTGAAATAATATCTATCAGAGATAAAATAATTTTAAGATAATATAATTTTTAATAAAAGTATTATTAGATGCTTCATATATCTCAATAAAAATGGCATCACTCTCTTCTTTCACAGCTCATTTAAGTAACATAATCATTGATGAAGTAATATAAAAGAGAGCTCCAAATCCCAGTTTTTATAAAATTACTGCTGCCATATTGTAACATTGTTTTATCCCAAATATTTATAAGCTAAGCAAGAAGAATATATATCTGCACAGGATACACACACACACACACACACACATGTTAGAGAGAATGACAGAGAGAGCTAATACATGTTTTCTGTTTTATATTAAATATTAATATATTAAATGTATGTCCTAATAGTACAGCTCTTGCTCATCATTTGTTTGAGAACCAACAGCAGCATTCAAAGCACTACTATAATTCAAGCTGTCTTTGAATTCAAGTTAGTCCTCTGCCATTTGTTAAAATGCAGGTGTACAGAGGTAGATCTAGTAGTAATCTCTGCATTGTCCAATTTCAGAGTAATTTTAAGCCATAGAGATATGACTGTAAATAGCCATTGCCCCTAACAAAATGTGTGGTGGTTAACTTCTCAGGCTGCAGAGGAGGTATATACCCTATTCCAAAATTCACCACTCATCAGATGTATGACCTTAGACAAGTAACTTAACCTCTCTGTGTTTCAAATCCCTTCATATGTAAAATGATGATAATAATAGGACTTGATTCATAGGTAATTGTGAAGGTTATAGCAAAGAGTCTAGAAAAGTGCCTGGTACAAATTATGTACTCAGTGCTAGTAATCTTGTCAGGTCATAGTTGTCTATTCTCGGTTCTTGGTGTGCTCTTTGGTGTGTCTGGCTGAAGAATGACCAGACACACCAAAGTAAGGCAAGCAGGAGGTGAAGTTTATTGAGTAAATTAAGATACGTTTGCCACAGACAATGAACGGACCCCCTATTGTAACAGGAGGGCCCCAATTATGGTCTGGGGTCCTATTTTATATTGCCTAAGCTGGGCCCTCCTCATGGTTCAAATGTCACCATTGAACCACTTTGATGGACAATTGGGAGTTAAATAACCTGAGTCTTACTGTACATGCAAATCTCCCATGAGCCTCTCTGAAAGCCCATTTGGGGGAATGAGCCACAATATAGATTTAAGCTAATGACATGATAATTAGCCTTAGGTTGTTCTAGGTCACCTTCTAGACCCTGTTGTGCCTGTGATGCTTGGCTGGTGGGCTAGGGAATCCTCTACATTCTTTTGCAGTTGACACACTAAGTTCTGATTGGCAGATTAGTAGGGAGTTCCCTCCTCCCCCAAGTGTGGCAATTGCTCTGGGAGCCCACCTTTGTCCCCAGGAGGGCTGGAGATTCCTCACTGTCTACCTAACAATCTTATTTGCATAGTTGTCAAATAATTGTAAATAATGTAATATATAAATAAAGTACAAGAATATATTGATTACCATAATAAGCAGAAAATACTTGGTATCTCAAAAATATCACTTATGTTTGTAAGTAAAAGACTTCTAAAGTTTTATTTTATTTATTTGGGTTGCATGTTTCCAATTGTAAAATTTATTTCCTTAACTTATATTGAGATTTTGGGGAAGTTTAAATTTTTCCCCTTACAGATTTTATGATATGTACGCGTGTGCATAAGAGTCATACAAAATATAAAAATCTTAAATGGCCAGATGGTTGACACTTTTATGCCATTTCAAGATTACAAAAAGCATAGGCGTTCAGAGCATGGCAAAACAGATTATGGTGGCAAGACAGGTTATGGGAAAGAAAAGAGGAAAGGCCTAGAGAAAAAGTGGACTTGTGCAGACGAAACCTCACAGGTGGCAGCCCTCAGAAAGAATAGATGGTAGCCAATGGTAAATGTTTCTGTCAGACCTTCCAAGTTGTTCAGGCTCTCAGTTAATCTTTTCTAGATCCAGACAAGCGGGGTGGGGCTTCAGAGAAAGCCTACTTGCATCTGTTGTTTACTTCACTTTATTTCCTCTACATATGCAAATCTCTCCTACAAAAGACAGATTTTTTATATGCTTGTGTTTCCATCCACTCTGAATAGCCTTCTTGAAATATGTCAAAGAAGTTTATTTTGGGGTTAAATATTTTGGTTCCTTTCAAGGTGAATATATTAGTTAGAATTTACAGATGAATAGTCCTTGTACGTACATAAAGCAAATAATTTCAATATGTCAACTCTGATGATTCATAAAACACAGGAGGATATCATGGCTATATATAAGTGGAAATTTGGAATATGGGGTCTCAGACATCTCCCAGGCATACATAAGTTAATACTTAAAGAGCTTGTGTTTTTCATCTGAAGAAGAAAGAAAATGGTAATTGAATCAATAACTGGGGAGAAGATTTTCTAGGTGTCTCCCGTCTATGAGATCAAATTGACAGTTTGGGGCACGTAGAAATGGGAGCCAGAAGCTGATGTTGTGATGCTGTTTTCATGGACGAATTTTTTTTTTTGAGATAAGTAAAAGTGATAAAGTACAGTGATGGAGAAAGGGACTTACAGGATAGCTTAGGTATAGGGAAATCCTTGAAGTTTTTTCAGTTTGAAGCAGTAAAAGTTAGCATCCTCAGCAAGTAAGTTAGCAAATGTTTTTCTCTGTGTTTAGACCATCTGTGTTTGCTAATTAGCACCAAATGAACTTAGGCTCCTATCTGCCCACAGAGACTGAGAGATAGTGGTGCTATCTCCTTCAGTGTTTACATTTCAAAGAGATGATTCCCAGGTCCTTCAGAGAGGCATTTCCTGGGTTGTGAAACTGACTAGAGGCTGGGAAAAGATTTGCATACAGTTCAAAGGGTAGGAGAAAGGATTTGCTTTTACAAGTTTTCTAAAGTAAATGCTCTGAGGAAAAGGAGATCAGGGCCTAGAGTCAGAAAGAGGCTTGTCTAAAATTTAGTCAAACTAAGGGGAACTTTCAGCCCATCTTAGTCAGACTTGAGGTACCTGACTTGCACGAATGTAAATACGTCAAACAGTTCTGATCATCAGCAGAATTGTGATGCACAATAAATTAGCTCTGGAAAACTATCTGTTTTACATTCACCCAAACTTATGTACCGCTTCTCACCCCTTTGTGAAAATCCCCACTTCAATAGCTAAAATTTGTTTCATGGGCTGACAACATCAGCATCACCTGGGACTTTGTTAGAAATATTGAATCTCAGACTCCAACCCAGACCTATGAAACAGAATCTTCATTTTTACCAGATCCTCAGGTTATTCCTCTGTATCTCAAGGTTTGACAAGTACCATCAGGCATTATCTGCCTTTTTTACATTTATCCCCATCAGACATTTTTTTGTTAGTTCCAATTCCATAGGCCCTTTGCCTCAGATTTATGAGGCCACACTAGTAAATCTAATTAGTGACAACGTTATTGTATACCAGTGCGGACTAATGTATTCATAAGAACGGGAGAGCAGCGGACCTCTTCTTTTGCAATTGATGTGATTTTTCCCCCCATTGGGTTAAATAAAAATAAAGCTATAGCATTTCTTGTTTTTGTTTAACCCAACTGAGAAGAAAAAAACTCAAGAAGTTTTTGACACGTTGTGCATCTTTGGTTAGGTCATAACTTTAGTTAAAGCTTGAATGAAAAGATACCTTTTGTTTAATAATTTTAAAAAAGTTCAAAGGCCAGAAATATCACATCTTTGTTTTGGCTAAAATCTGATAGTAAGAGATTTGAAAAGAGTTTGTTTTAAGAGCTCTATAGTCAAAAGTCAGCTTAATGAAAAGCTGATATTTAAGCTGTGTGTGTATACACACACACACACACATATATAGTGTTAAGGCTTCTCTCTCTGTAAAAATTTCTAAGTTGACTGAATTCCTCTGTTCTTAAATGACTGTTAACCATATGTGCTCCCTCTGTTTTTCTATTTACTTTTATCTGTCCATTCTTCCTCTTGCCACCCTTGATGCTACATGAAGGGATGAAAAGAAATTTCTAACAGCCTGGGATCCTTTAAGGAAAACAGAAAAGGTGCCATAGACTTCTCTTTTTGAGGAAAATCTCTGTTTTTCCTCATGGAACCCCAAGAGCTGTAAGTGCACAGATTCCTCTCCTGTCTAAAACTTTATTCTCTTTTATGTTAAACTCTTTGATCTCTTTGGCTTTTAGATACATACATGTGTACATGTATATGTTGTAGATTTTGTCTACATATATGTATACTTCTATAAACATGTTTCTATATTGTCTACACATGGTAACAAATTAACTGAAATGAGTATTTATAAACTAAATAACTAGCCCAAATACTTTTCAAGTCCACATGACTTTAGTATATTTGGTAAATAAAAATAATTTTAAAATTGTTGGTAAAATAAAACAAAAACATCTTCAGAATTTATTTTAGACATTTTTGCCTGAGTACACTGGTTAAACAGGTTTAGGCTGCTTGTGTTAGATGTTTTACGGTCATAAAACTGTTGCTTCTGTAGTACTTTTGACACTTGCTTAATTTATCTGTGAGTTAAAACTATAAAGACTGACTGAAGGGCTCCTGCAAAGCCTTACGAACATTTTACTGTGAGCTTGTCTTTAGTTTTAAGGGTCTAAATTCTGGAGTCTAGACAAATGACCATGGTAAGTCCTGGGAACAACACTCGGGCCCATCCTCTCTAGCCCAGCTAGTCCTCTTGGCCATACTGGGAGAAATTAGATCCTCCAGGCATTGTCCTATGTCTGGGCTGTGCCCTCTGATACATAATTTTAAATGCTATGTCCTAGGATTTTCACTAAAAATAAGGGCTACTAAGGGTTAATATTGTAATTAATGTATATGATTAAAACTATTAGATATAAGAGAAAAAATTCTATATGCAAAGTGTATAAAGAAAGTAAAATGTGTTTTTGGTTAAAAAAAAGGTTATAAAATGGCATGAGAATGTGTTTTTTGTTAAAGAAAAAAGTAGTTTTGTCTAGTTCAGAGGATTTTAAGAGTTATTTTAAATTAAAGTGAACAAATAGATAAAACTGAGTGGATATAAAAAAATCAAGAAAAGCAGAAGAGCATGGAAAAATTGGGGCACATTTTCTCAGGACCTCTTTTAGCCATGTGCTCTGGGCTGGTCACACACATTTGGCTCAGAATAAACATCTTCAAATTATCTTACAGATTTTGTGTCTTTTCCTATTAACAAGATGGTGCCCAATGTGGGGCTCAGGGGGAAAAAAAAAGAAAAATTTGTAAAAGGTTATAAAAGGTTTATGAAAATCTTATTTTTGGTGGTGAAAGCTGATTAAGATTGAATGAATCTGTTTATAAAGTTTTATTAAAATTAACTTTAGAATTAATAATACACTAATGCAAAGGTAAAATTTGGTTTTCTCTTTTGAACAAGATTTTCACATAATACTAACAAGAGATAATAAAAGATTTTTATTTTTTTGTCTTTTGAGTAAACTGCAAAAAGAAAAAGACAAAAGGGAGGAAGAGACAGATGGAAACTGAGCCTCTTCTCTATCAAAGAGTAAAAGGTTTGCTTTTTGAAATATTTGAGTTATCACTTTGGCTAGATTAATGACTATTATTTTACAGTGACCTGTGATCTAATTTTGAGCAAGTGTTTTAAACCTTTGATATTTGACAAATTTTTCAAAATCAAAATTTCAAATTCTAAATTCATTCTTTTGTACCTCAAAGTAACTTTTTGGATATTAAGGCCCCTGGAAACCCAAGAGAGACATATTAGCATTATTTGGTATGTTAAACTTATACAGAAAACATTGTCAAACATGAAAGTGTTTAACTTTCCTTGGGTTATATTTGTACAAACGTGTTATTAGTATGCATTCCAAAACTATATGAGACTCCTAAAATTCCACGTCTTAATATATGTTATCAATGGCAATTATGTTTATCATATTCAATTGTCATATGACACAAGAAATAACCAAATTTCCTTGTCAATTGCATCTTTAACCATGGCTATTCTAAGTCTTCTACCATCCACAATTATAGTGTTACTTTAGTTCTTCTCAAAAAGCAGTTTATAATCAACTACAGTCCAAAATTTGCTGCTTCTTCAAGGAGATTCATGGAATGGACTCTGACAAGTACTCTTGAATACAGGTTTCTGATAACTTTAAAGATCATAGACTAGGAAAAAACTTCCAGGACTCTAATTGAAAAGCTGATGTGTTCATCAGGACTGCCAACTGATTATCAAGCAGAATAAGAGTTAATTACATGGGATTGAATTGATAGAGGATTGAAATAATTTTTTCATGACTTTGTTTGTTTGAAACATTGCTGATTCTTTTTTTGTTTTCCAGAGTCAAGAAAATTTTTGTTTTTCTTTTGAGCTATTTATAGCCTATAATAAATTGGGTATAGTATAAGTTTGTGAGCAAAATTTGAAACATTTATTGTTCTCTCTGCTGGATTTCTCCAAAATTTGGAAACTATTTATGAGTGTTCTTAATTTATAGCAATGTAGCTATTTGCCTAAGTTCAATAAGAATCTGTTGTCATTTGTAATAAGACAATTGGAGACACTGGCTATTTTACCAAAACAGTGACTGGAGTAGCATATTTTCAGACATAACCAGATTGCATTGAAGACTTGACATTGACTTTATACAGCCTAAAGAAAGCCCTTTGGAAAGACTGGCCTAGTATAGTACCTTGTCTGTATGGTTCCTTTACAAGGTTACTGACCTGTGGTAAGTAAAGATATCACTTTCTGACAGGCCCAGGAACCTCAAGTTATTTTGAGAACTTGAGAATAGAGGAATTCATTTAATTTATGCAGGTATTTACAGACTGTCTGATGGAAAATTCTCAGCTTGGCTTCCCAGCCTCGAGAGGATTTTGAAAGTCTAATATGAATTTTCTTACAAAAAATTCTAGCAAAACCAAATTAAAAAAAAAAAACACAAAACCTATATGACCAATCATTATTCTTGCTGCACTTTATGCAAATAATCAAGCCAAATATAATAAGACTAAAACATATTTTGCAAATGAATTAATCCTACTATAATCTGTCTTTGGTAGAAGTGGGGACTAGAGAGAGAAGTATGCTTCCAAAGAAAATAATACACCTGTTATTAGATTCTAGCCTTGTCCTTTGTTTTTGAGTTTTCATTATTTGCCTACAATTTGGACTGAATCCTAAGTTCTTTTCTGGCTACAAGTCTCCAAACTAATGTTTCCATTTTTTCTATATTTCTGACTCAGAATCACTGAAATTAAAATTGCTTTTTCCTGAAGCCCTACAAACTGAAAGTAAACAACATGATGTAAACTTTGGGAGAAATCACTATAGCAATGTAATATATGAACAGCCTTCATGCCTATGTATATACAGACTACTCAGAAAGTTCACTGGAACACCTGATACAAACTGCAAACCAGGAAAAATCTGTTAGATTGCCACTCTCTGCTCTCACTTCATTGAAGATGCTTCAAGCCCAGCATCTAAAAATCTTCTTGACTCCCTGCCCTCTGGACTCAAAAACTGAGTTTGTAGCTTTTTCTATTAACCTTTGTTTTTATTTTGTTTCCACAGAAATGCCTCTTATTAAATGTTTGATTGCTCAAATAATATAGAGGCCTGACTTTGGGGGAAGCCCATCTGTAACACCACTACCTGAAAGGAGACATAACTGTTAACTCTTTAATTGGACTGGCCTGTTATTGAGATTTAGAGACTGGTTTAATGGCTTACGAGACAATCCACCAACCCGAATTCTGGACTGTGAAACTCCTTGGGGAAGTTTCATACTGAGGAATGTTGGGACTCAGAATACAGTACCCAAAAATGAAGACCTCAGAAGTGGCCTTGGAAACAAAAGTTTTTCTCTTACTTTCTGCTACCTCTTTTAGTCCCGTTCTCTCCCAAGGCTAGCCGTGAAAACTAGAATCCCTCTTCCCCAAGGTGGGTCATAGAAACCAGAACTCCTTTTCCCCAAAGCCATCCATAAAACCTAAAAATATTACTCTAACTTTCCATTTGCCTTTCTGTGTAACAACTGGCCGTAAAGAAATTGTCTGGCTTACCTTGTTTGACTATGCGTCACAAGATCCCCCCATTCCAGAGAGGGCTCTGCCGCATGCCCAGAAGGAAGGAATACATGCTCAGAGAGGCCAAGGAGAATCCAGACAGTCAGGCCTCACTGGGTTTCCACACATAGTCTATTAGTTTAGATCATACCTTTTTTGTCCAGTCATATTTCTACACAGCTTTCCATACTTTATTAAACCTAAGCATCAAAATGGACAATTTCCCCTGTATCTTTGGGTTTTCATTTTGAAGGCTCCCATGTATATATGTTGAATGAATTTGTATTCCTTTTCTCCAATTAATATGCCTTTTGCAAGCTGATTTTTCAGCGAACGATCAGAGGGCCAAGGAGATCTTCCCCCTCACCCCTACAAGATGAAAGTTTATTTTGCACAGCCATTTATACTGACATTTACTAAGCAGCTG
This sequence comes from Daubentonia madagascariensis, assembly GCA_023783475.1. NCBI lineage: Eukaryota > Metazoa > Chordata > Mammalia > Primates > Daubentoniidae > Daubentonia > Daubentonia madagascariensis. The sequence continues at coordinate 42,899,546 of JAKFHU010000600.1, read as the reverse complement.
TGTACCACATCTGTGGGTAAGGATCACTCAGGAGTTTTGCATTTATACATTTGATAAGAATAGGTAAAACAGTACATTGTTACCATGATGATGGAAACATTAAGGTATTTTTCCTGCTGTTTTGGTACAGGTATCTTTTTTCTTGTGTTCTCTGCAGGTTTTGAATGAAGATTATGGTAAATTTTCTTGCATTTATTTTTATTTTTTTCCTTTCTTAAAATGGTAAAACAAAATCCCAATATTTAACCTAGTTTGCAATAAATAATCTGATTTATTCCTTTATGTGTCAGTCAATTTTAAAATGCTAAAAGTTGATTTAATGCAGTAGCAAACTTTCCAATCAAGGGTTGGAAGAAGCACCAACCTTGGAGCCAACAACCTGGCTTCTAGCTCCAGTGCTGCCTCTGAACAGGTGCAGGACCTTTTTTGGACCACTACCTCACTGTGGGACTCAGTTTTCTCATTCATAAATTGAGTTCAGGAGAAACATGTTCTCTAAGTGGCTTCTAGGTCAACAGTTCTATCTTTCCACAAATACGAATTTCCTGTTAAGTCAGAATGTTGGCCTTTATACTACAAGCGGTTTCTCTGTACCTTCCATGGTTTTCTACCAGTAACTTTTTAAACTTGTGGACTAGACTGAATATTGGCAGGCATTTTTGTTGATATACCTGATACATGCATGTAATGTCTTGTTCAGTACTTTAAGCAATTTCCTCACACACTTTAATATTGAAGGCTTAGTTCAGGTGAATGAAACTGCTAGAAAGCAATCCCACTTTTACAAAACTCCCAAAAGTATGTGTACTTCACATAAGCCTACAATTTAAGATAAACAAACAAACAAAAAAAACATGACTCAAGCCAAGTGCAATATGAGGACCAAATGGGGGTAACTAATTCCCAAAAGAGAAGTGCCTCCAAGGCAAGTATATCAGTTACACAGTTTGTAGTAGGTTGAATAAAAGCCACCCAAAGATATCAAGTCTTAATTTCTGCAATTTGTAAATGTTACTTTATTTGGAAAAAAATAACTTTACAGATATAATTAAGTTAAAGATTTTGAGATGAGGTGATTATCTTAGATCATACAGATGGGCTCTAAAATGCTATTACAAATATCCTTATAAGAGACAGGCAGAGGAAAATGGCACAAACATAGAAGAGAAGACAATGTGAAGACATTGGCAGAGATTAAAGCCATGTGGCCACAAATACAGAAATACGAGGGCAGACAGCAAAAGTTGTTAAAGTCAAGGAACCGATTCTCCCATGGAGCACCCAGGGGGAGCATAGACTTCTACCTTCCAGAACTGTCAGCAAATACATTTATATTGTTAAATGAAGCTAATTTGTGCTAATTTTTTGAGGAAGCCTCAGTAAATATACAGTTCATTTAAAAAATATTTTTAATAAAAATATCTTTCTCCCCCTCCAAAAAAAAGGAGTAAGTGGAAAAATTCTAATTCAAGTCAAAGAATTAGATAATAATCACTGAATCAGAGTATACTTTTTAAAAAAATGATCAACTCTCAAATATCATACAACACCTCAGAATTTCATGGAGGCGAGGAAATTGGGACAAAACTTAAAACTGTAGACTTCCTGGACACATTTCCAAATCAGAGCAGAAGAAGCTGTGCTCAACTTCTGGTTAGAAGGGACTCATATAAAGACAATACAGGGTTTCCCAAAAGTCTCCATACAGAGGAAACATTCTGTAAAATTTTGTAATGAATATTTTGTACATAAAGGTACATTTAGCTACAATGTCCCATTTTCTGTATGTATGGCGACTTTTGGGACACCCTGTAGAATCCTCTAATTAAAGAAAATGAGAATGTGGAAGTCCTTCACTCTACATTCAAGTTGCTACAGAGTTCTCATTTTCTGCCCTGTGACACAGGGCTCCATTGACTCTTCCTGAGAATAATCATAATGTAAGCACCTACTCATTGCTTACAACATGGCTAGCAAATGTTCAATTCATTTGTATCATCTCATTAATCTTCTCAACAACCTTATGAAGTTTACTTTTAAAATCTATTTTTGAAGCTGAAAATAAAACAAGACCTAACATTTTTAAATAACTTGCATCAAATCACACCACAGTCGAGTAGTGAAACCATAGTTCAAATCTAGTAGTGAAGACTCCATTAACCCTCTTAACTATAATACTATGTGGTGTGGAAACAACTAATAGCAAAAGGTCTAAAACATACTTTTGCTATTGAAATAAGACCAATCTAGCTGTCATAACTCTGGGAATCTGTTTTGAAATACCCCACAGACACTCTCAAAGAGAGGAAACTCTTCTTCTTGACTGATTTTGCCCATTGGTATATGTATAGATTAAGAAATGTTGAGCAGATTCTCTCTATTTAAATTTTAGTTGGGAGCTTGTAAAGCCTTTTCCTCTACATCTCTTTGTGGCAAATTATTTAATACCTCAAACACTTAACAAATTACAGTAAACATTTTTAGTTATAGTGTGAAGAACCTTGCTGTAAGAAGAATTTTTGGATATCAATATGGCAATATTAGATACAAAGTCCAGTTTGTTGAATTTAATTCATTTGTTGGCTTATGTTAAATTCTTTGACTTCAGATCTCAATTTTATTTGTTTGTTTCTGTACAGTTTCTGTCTTCTAGAAACTGATAAAAATAATGAATCTAGCTGAGTAACGGAGACCCAGATATAACTCAAAAATCAAGTCAAATCTTCTCCCATGGATACATCTAAGGTGTCAGTCAATGATTTGATCTTCTACAAATTTTACACCCTGAGTGTCTTAGTTTGTTTTCCATTGCCTATAACAGAATACCTGAAACTGGGTAATATAAAAAGAAAAAGAATTTATTTCTTACGGTTATGGAGGCTGAGAAGTTCAAGGTCAAGGGGCTACAACTGGTGAGGGCCTTCTTGCTAGGGGGGACTCTATGCAGAGTCCTGAGGCAGCAGAAGGCATCACATGGTGAGGGGCTTAGCATGCTAGATCAGGGCTCTCTTCCTCTTCTTATAAAGCCACAAGTCCCACTCCCATGATAAACCATTAATCCATTAATTTATGAGGGCAGAGACCTCACAAATACATCACCTCTTAAAGGTCCCATCTCTCAATGTTGTTATGTTGGGGATTAAATTTCAACATGAGTTTTGAAGGAGACAAATATTCAAACCACAGTACTGGGCTTTCTTAAGGTTACTATTTTTTAAAGAAGCCTGTTTAAATCTTATCTCAAAACCATTCTTCAAGCTTTGTCTTAAATCAACTTTATTTCTGCTGAGATTCATTCACTTTTATGAGACTTAGACTAATTTTTTCTTTACTTCATCCCTAAAACTATATACATCCTGGGTTTAATATATAGTTTACATTATGCTGTTTACTCATCACATATTAATAATAGGGTTATTCAAAAATATGAATCTATAGTTATAAAGTGACTATATTTACATATGAATATTGTTTACCCATATACATAAATTCTACTCAAATTCTAATATACATATGTCTAAAATGACCCCTTGGCCTTGCTGTCTTGTGGAAGCTAATATACCACTTTAACAGTGTGTGTATTCATGACCTATGGCTTATTAGCTGTCACCTTGAATAGGAAGACATTCCCCTTTAGTGTCTTTCTGGGATTCTCCTAAGGTCAAAGTTGTTTCACACATAATGTACACTGAACCTAACTAACCTTTGTCAGACTTCTATTGCAGCTGCTACTCCTGCCCTTCTTCTTAGCTTTTGTCTGCCCTTGTTCTTTCTGCCCATAGTAATGTCACCTACACCGATCTGCTCCTGTCAACCTTCTTCTCGAGCTACCTACACAACATCATATGGAAGAGACTGCTAATAATCCCTAAATAGCTGTTTTCCCTTCACTTTCAACTAACAACATCTTCAATTATTAGCAGAACTTTATGGCTGTTCAGAATAAAGACTGCATTCCCTAGCCTCCCTTTAAGCTGTTTGGCTGACAAGATGTGAGTCTAAGTGATATATGAAAATTTCAAGGCGTACCTATACATTTCGTAACCTCTTTCTTCCTTTCCTCATGACCTAGTTAAAATGTGGGAGAACTGAAGAGCCATCTGGATCATGTAGATAAAGGCTACCTCCAAGGACAGCAGAGATAAATTATAAGATATTTTAAAAATTATGCTGTGGGGTCCCCATTTAAGCCCTAGACTGCCCAGACATAAGTCTCTCTCAATCAAGCTTTCTTTCTTTCTCTCTCTTCCTGTCTCTCTCTCTCTCTCTCTCAAAAATCCTGTGGTCCCTTCTGTAATCTAATTTCCATGGGGATACATTATGACTCATTCTAAATGATATGATTATATCTAATCTTTGTAGACAAGATTTGAGGTATTTTCTATAGAAATCTTGCAACCCCTGCAAATCAGAGAATATGGATAAGTACCATAAATAAGAGGGGCATTTACATATCAGCTGTACATGAGTCTCTGAAATATCCTTGCTGGGAAGACCATACTACCCATATTTATTAGAAATTATTATTCATCAGACTGACACTAAGAGTATGAGCTATATAAGAAAGAGCCAAACTCATCAAGTTAGTTTTGAACTATTAAAGATATCTTATAAATATGCAATATATCTAGTCTTTGTCCTGGATGTGTTCTATGTTCCTTTACGGGAGAAATTTCTTTGAATAAGTCAACTAATCTCTAAGCCTCAGTTTCTGATTATACACAATGGAAATATCAACCTTGCTTATTTCTCTGGGTTGTTGTGTGGATCAAATGGGAAAATATACACATATTTTCATATATATATGTATATATAATGAAAGAGGAATTTGCAAACTGTAAAAAACCACACATATTTGAAGATTTATTATTATAGAATCAAAACTTATATTTTGTAATTTTACAATGGTCAGTTTCCTTTTATTTCTGTATTAAATTCCAATTTCAATGCTCTACTTTATGGTATATCAGTAATCATATATTTTATGATGTTCTGAGGAATTATCCATTCCTTTAATAAATATTAGCATATACTATGTACCAGGCATCTTAAGACAAATGAGGGTTTGTATGCTTCAAGGAGCTCAAATTCCAATAGAGTAAAAAATAAAAAAGAAATACATAAGTATTACAAATTGACACATTCAATGATGGACTCAAATGTAGGATGCTATTGGAACATAAATGTTTCCAGACAAAGGGAAGCATTTTGAAGGATGTTGTAAAGATTCCCAAGTGAAGAAAGAGGTGTGTTGGTTAATAACAGTTTTGATTCAAGTAACATAAATCTAAATACACTTAGCTCAAAAAAAAAAAAAAAAAGGTAGAAAAGGCATTGTGTTACATAATTGAATGGACTAGGGATAAACTTTTTTCAGGCACAATTGGGATAGAAACTAAAAAATCAAGGCTCTGTTGTCTCCCTATGCTTTCTTTTGCATTGACTTTATTCTCCAGTAAGATCTTCCTATATGGTGTACAAAATGGTTACAGTAAATTTTAGGCACATATCCTCATTACAGCTAGAGGCACTGAAGCAAGATATCATTTTCCCATAACTATCTCTAACAAAGACTTGGGAAGGATTTGAGACACCTTTGCTTGGATCACGTGTCTATCCATGAATGATTATCGTGAACAAGGATATGGATTCTTTCAGTACTATGCCCATGCTAAGTTTGTTAAATCAGAGTTAGGTTAAATAAAGCTTCTTCAAGTGGAAAAAGGTTATTTGCTACACGAAATTTTATGTATGTATGTGTGTATATATGTATGTAATTATTTGCTTAATGTTTCACTCAACTTGGGAACAAGCAACTTTGGCCAGGGGCTTTGTTTATTTTGTTTACTTCTCCATACCTGTGTGTATCAGTGCCTGATACACAGGAAAGGCTTACTAAACATTTGTTGAATAAATGAATGAATGAATGGCAAACAGACATCAGATATGAAGAAAGAGATTGAAGTTTATATCAAGAATATATTTACCTGGACATTTACCTATAATTGTCTTTATATCTCTACATCCAAACTCAGAATTCCTTTCAAAATCTTTCACCAGAGACTCCAATGGTATCAGTATACTCCTTGAATAATTAATATTTTTCACTTTGATTTATAATGAAATTTATGTTTCAGCAGCAGTTTAACAAGTTAAAATTTCTCAAAGGTATAGGACTTTATGTGCCCATCCCTTCAGTTAAGACAGTTTTATTAGCTGAAACAGAAGTTATAGGTTAAGCAATGCATTAGGTGATCAACATGAACTTGCCCTTTTATGATCAAAAATGGTCAAATATCAGTAATTTTATATGGCTCAACCGCAGATAACTTACTGGCTTACATAACTTAAAAATCTACAGGTAGACTTGGTATATCCGCTGTTAACAGTTTGCCTTTATGAGGTTGGTTTCATTCCAAGGAAGGCTTCTCTTGACTCCCAGCAGTGCTTAGGATTACATCCTTCCTCATTCTTCTCACTAAAAATGAAAGAATGTCTTCTTCATCTTATTTCAAACAAAGGCCTTGAGATGTTCTCTGGACTTGCTTACCTATCCTACCCAGCCCTGGACCGATAACTACCTGGTTGTATTAATTTGCTGTGATTACCATAACAAAGTAGCACAGACTGGGTATCTTAAACAACAGAAATTTATTTTCTCACAATTATGGAGGCTAGAAGTGCTAGGTCAAGATGTCCACGGTGTTGATTTCTGCTGGAGGCCTCTTTTCTAGTCTTGTAGATGGCCATCTTCTCTCTGTGTTTTTCCATGGTCGTCTGTCTGTGAGTTTGTGTCCTAATCTCCTCTTCATATAAGGACATCAGCCATATTGGAGTAGGGTCCACCTACTTGACCTCTTTTTAACTTAATTACCTTTTTAAAGACCCTATCTCCATAGATAGTCACATTCTGAAATACTGCATGTTAGGATTTTAACATATGAACTTTGGAGGTATACGATTTAGGACACAACCCTGGCTTAGCTGAGGCCAGAAACCCTGCCACTGTAGCCAGAAGAGGAGTCAGTCTCCACAGGACCACACGAATTCCCAAACTGAAGTCAGGCCTGATGGGAAAGGGGATGGGAAAAGGATGGTGCAGAAGGAATAGAAATTATTAACTATACCATCTCTAAAAATTTTAATGTACTACTAATAAATGTACCCAGGGTTAAAAAGCATGAGTCTTGACAAAATTCCTGGCATTTCTGGATGACTGTTATTTATAATTTTCACTATTTTATTTTATGTCTCTTTTTAACAGGATATTAAAAATGTTATATGTATTTGCTTCAGGGTTTTGCAAGCAATAGTGATTTAATATTTGTCTATTATTATGTACAACATATTAAGGTAGAGAAGAAAGGGAAAGTCCAGTTTGACCCTGGTCATAAGTGAACTCCAGATGGCCAGGAGAATTTTTTTTTCAGTCATATGAGACAAAGGACATGTAAGGGAAAGGTAAGCATTGGCCCACTGGAGTAGCTGTCTAAAAACCTACATTCAAGGGATCATATAAAATCTAATAATCTCTGAGTAAATATCTAAGTACTATTCTGAGGGTTTAGATTTGAGACAACTAGCAGATATTTCTTGGTGATTCATTATAGTTAATGTAAGGAATATCACAAATGAAATCTTCCTGTAGTAAAAAAAAAACAAACGCTGACAGAGCCAAACATTTGTGTAAAGATTACTAAACTCTCCAAGCAGAGGTTTGTGGCTCAATTCTTAAACAAGCTGGGAACTGAAGTAGGCATCAAGGAACTGAACTCAGCATTTCAAAATTGATGACCCCACAGTAGGGGATAAATATGAAAGCTGTATATTGTTATTGATTTATAAACTGAGGATTCTATTTTCTATCAATGTATACTATATAACCAGTGCATGAGACACAAAAATAATTCTAGGTTAGACCCATATTAGCTCACATGGGACTAGGCTAGGCTGTCCTCATATTTAATATTAGATTTGGGGGAAAAGCAGGAAGAGGTCAAGCCTGGAAAATAATGATAATAGAAAAAGAAGCCATATATCAGAATAAAAAAGGAAATATATATTTATGGTAATTTACTGTCATGAAGGGTGGGGGAATCTCTTCACAGCCTAGAATATCTGTGAAAGCTTTCTTTACAAAATATGTCTAAATATTTAGTTGTGGGATATTCACTTAATCAAGGCTTTTCTTCTGGTGACTTTACATATACAAATTTGGTTTTGACTACATTCTTGATAATAAGATTTCAAATTGACATAGATTTCTGGGGTATCAGTTAGCATGGGTTTTAACTGGTAAGTGATAAAATTAATGGAAATTAAATTATTTGAAATTATAAATATAAAATTAAATTATTTGAAAGGACATTCTTATGTATTCTTCCATACATTAATGGAAAATAATGGACTAATGACAACATACTTTTAATAGGCAAGGAGGAAGGACACTAAAGCTAAATAGATTAAAGCATAAGAAATCAGAAAGTATTAATACTAGACCAATTATACTGGGGGAATTCCTGCCCCCTGGAAGTACTTAGCAAAGTGTGGAGACATTTTTGATTCTTACAACTAAAGGATGTTACAGGCATCTAGTTGGCAGAGGCTAGATATTGTTAAAGATCCTATAATGCACAGAGGAGTTTCCCACAACAAAAACTTATCCAGTCCAAAATGTCAATAGTGCTGAAGTTGAGAAACCCTGTACAAAACTGACTCATGGAAAATGACCTGTAGTTCTAATATTGTAAGATAATTCAAAAACTAGTTAGGAAGGGATGGATTTTGTCACCTGAATCTCTGTCATTATAACCATATTTCTTCTGAATTTGAAGAAATATATTAACATTTCTATAACACTTCTATTATACTTTGGCTTTTTATCATTCTGAAATTTATTTATACATTTAAAACCTATAGTTTTTGCATGATGGAGGGAAATAGCTATTTATTTAAAATATCACATGTACCCTATAAATATATACAACTATTATGTGCTCATAATAATTAAAAATAAAAAAAATTAAAACTAAAGCAAATTGGATTCAGTCAAAATTCTGGAGGTCATAGCCTTAGAGAAATTTAAAGTAGAAAAGAATTTACAGCATCAAGCAGACCAGCACCATCCAACAGAACTTTCTGTGATGATAGAAATTGTATATTTATACAGTATATACTATATACAGTAGCCAGTAGTCACATGTGGCCATTAGGCACTTGAAATGTGGCTAATGTGACTGAGGAACTGTATGTTTTAATTGTATTATTTAATGTTAATTAATTTAAATTTAAATAGTTACATGTGGCTAGTTACTACCACAGTGTACAGTACAGATCTAGACGAACAGTAATAACCATCAAAATAGACAACATTTGTTGGCTTCTTACTATGTATCATGCTAAATGCTGATAACTGTATTTCATAACAGCACCACCAGGCAAGAACTATTATTATTATCCCAAGTTTTTTGGAGGATACAAAGGCTTAGAGTGACTGACTGACTTCTCAGCATTGAGATCCCGGTTGTCTGACTCCAAAGCTTGAAACCACACTACGTTTCACCTTGCTGGTAAAGGAACCAATTCTGGTGAGTGAAAATGATCTCTTAAGTTCTCACGGATATTTAGTGCCAGAGCTGAGACTGTAACTCAGCGCATTACTTAGCAGCACTGGGCTTCAGGTTCAAAATTTAATGTCATTCAAGTCTAGACTCATAGAATGTCTAGAAAAAGTTACACTGTAGACAATAGGGAGATAACAACAAACAATGTGATTATTTTGAGTTTATATTCAAGTGGGGTGAGACTATGTATAATAAACATGGTAAATAGTAAATTACACAATAGGTTAGAGGGTGATAGGTGCTATGAAAAAGAAAAAATACAATAGATCAAAGCCGGGAGTCCTAAGTGTTGGGGTTGCAGTGTTAGCTGCGGCTTTAAATATGACAGGCTTGACTTTAGTAAGAAAGTATAAATTAAGCAAGTGTTTCAGGGGAGTGAAAAAGTTAGTCATGAAAGTAACTGAGGAGAAAGCATTTGAGGCAGATGGAGGAGCCAGTGAAAAGTTCTCAAGGCAGTATGTGCCTGGCAAATTCAAATAACGCAGGAAGGCAGTGTGGCTGGAGCAGGAGCGAGGAGGGAAGTAAGAGCAGACGATGGGCAAGACCCTGTGCAGAGCACTGCAAGATATTATAACAACTTTTACCCGAGTGAAATTAAGGTTTATTACTGCATTTTGAGTGTAGAAGTGACTATCTGACTCACCTTCTAAAAGGATTGCATTAATTGTTGTTTTGGGCTGAAAGGAGATCAGTAAAGAGACTACTCGGATAATTGGGGTGGTAAGCGATGATAGCTCACTAGAGCTGTGAGGTGTGGTCAGGTTCTGGATATATTTTAAGGGTAGAACTAACTGAACTTTCTGATCAATAGCGTGTAGGGTAAGAAAGAAGGAAAGGAATGAAAGATGACTTTAAGTTTTTTTGGCCCCAGAAGATAGATATCAGCATCCATGATACTGAAGACTGCAAGCGGCACACACCTGGGGGGGATCAGGAGTTCAGATTTGCGTGTGTTGAGTTTCATATGACTATGAGTTTTGTCAAGTAGAGATATCAAAAAAGAAGTTGGATACATGAATCTAGAATGTGGAGAGTTTTCAAGGCTGAAGATGTAAATTTTGGAAGAGTCAGCATATAGATAGTATTTAAAACCATCAGAGGAGTTAGTATAAAAGTAAAGACAAGATGACCAAGAATTGAGCCATGGGGCATTTCACCATTATGGGTTCAATGAGAAGAGTAAAACACCAGCAAAGGAGATGAGACTGAGTGGTCAGCGAAGTGAGAGAAAAACCAGGAGTGTTGTGTCCTAGCAGCCAAAAATAATAATGTATGTGAAGGGGAAGATAATGACCAATTGTATCAAATGCCGATAATAAGTCAATAAATTACTAGAAATTTTCCGGTGTTTTTAGCAAACTGAAAGTCCTTTGATGTGTTATTGACAAGATCAGTTTTGTTCACGTTTAAATCATGAACCCTTGGTGGAAGTGGGTTTAAGAGAAAATAGGGAAGAGAAATTGGAGACAGTGAAAATAGATGATTCTTTTGAGCAATTAGGGCAGTACTTGGCAGGAAATTGGATTTGAGAAAAAGTATTTGTTTGTTTTTATGGAAGATATAAAAGAATGTTTTCATACTGTTGGAAAGAATCCAGGATAAAGGGAATAAAACACACTGGAGGAAAGGAGAAAGTATTGCCAGAGCAAAATGGTTGAAAAAGTTAGAGGTGATGAGATCTGGTGCAAAGGTGGAGAGATCAGCTTAAGAGGAACATAGTTTACCGAAAGTGTGAGACAGGAAAACAGAGAATGGGGGATACAAATGCTGCTGAATAGGAATATAAAATAAAATCTACTTGATTCCCTCTAGACCAAAGCAAGAGAGAGTTTTCATTTCATCTCAAAATTATTTAAGTCACTTCCATGCTCAATTTGTAGCCATTTGTTTATTCCTTTGGCTTTCTTAAGAAAGATCCCTATTCTGGGTCCAGGAAACATGTTTGTGGCAGGCATTGTTAATTGGCTATGTAATATATATATTTCCCTTTTTCCTCACCAAGAAAACCTCAGTTTTATTTGGTGGAACTGTGCCAGCTAAGTGCAGAGAGTGATGACATTGACCCACAGTCTTGGCCAATGAAATAGAGGCTAGGGTATCTGGGAAAAATTCATATTTTCTGATTTATGCTGCCCACAATGTTTTTCTTCTTAGAATGAATATGCATTAAATGTCATTGCAGCAGGAATCCTATAGCCATGAGGTGGTAAGCATGAGAATGAAGACATACATTCTAAGAATAGCAGAGTAGAAAGATGGAAAGAGCGTATTTCCCTAATAGTATTATTGAACTACCATGCCAGCTGTAAAAGGTCTAACTCCATGCCTTTTATTGCCACTGTAGCAGGTTTTTCTTTTTTTTATTTGCAGTTCCTTTAAAATTTTCCTAAGTAGCTTTGGGCATTCAGAGTTGTTAATTCTGCGAGATCTGTGTGACATGGATATATTTTTCCTGAGGCCATGTCTTTGATCTCTTAGATCAATACTGAATATAGGTTCAGAAGAATGGCAAGACTTGTGGTGAGAACAACCAAAACTAAGCTTGGTTTTAGAGATACCTAATATGTCTCTTCTCCGAAGGGAAGGCTGTCTATGGGAAGTCAGGTTCTGTTTTCCACTAAGAAAGAGGGGTGCATTTTGATTTTCCTAGGGCCAAATCTTCTTTCATTGTTGCCCCCTCTTCTCTCTGAATTTGAATGCCCACAAGCTCTCTCTCTCTGTCTCTATCTCCCTCCCTCACAGACACACACAAATGTAAACACAAAATCACACTTATATTTTATTGAATTTAACTGACAGAATCTAGGTCACCAATATCTACATATTAGTGGGCCCAAGTTCAATTAGGGAAACATTGGATGTAATGAAGAGTGAACTAGAAAAAAAGGCATTAAAATAAAAAGGAAAACCATTATGAGAGTATTTATCAAATTTAATTCCCTATCCTTAGGTTAAATATAAGTCTCTAACTGCAAATGGTAGAGTAAGCAATGTTTAGAAATGTCCTCTTCCCTCTTATATAGGACAAAATACAATCCAATATATATAAGCATAATGCATTATAATATATAAGAATAATAAAAATATATTATATATAAAACATACATTTTATATATGAAATATATATAAATGCTTCATTTGCATCAATATATATGTTTATTGTTTATATTATATGTATTGTGTTTATGTGTGTATTGTTGCATGATAATTCTCCATGCATCCATCATATTTCTGTACATCTTGTAATAGTTTTTCGTTTTTACGCTGTACTATATTTTCAAAGATGTTTGTACAACAAACAACCTAGGATGATAGAGGCAGTGTCTTTCTCTGGGGCAAGGGCAGGTTTGCTTACTATCCAGGATAATAAAAATAATGTCTTCCTCTGGGGCAAAGGTTGTATGGATTTTCTGGCAGCCTGGTTATAAAACGGGGAGTTTCCTAAACTCAGGGTTCCTTATCTATGATGCAAACCTCTACAAGTGCAGCATCAACCTGGGCTGCTCTGCATTACTTTTTTAACACTTAGGAGATAAAGAGAACCAATAAGAACATGAAGCACATGCTGCCTTCTGTGCCATGAATAAAAAAGTATTTTTTACCTGACCCCAGAGTCTTATGTCTTTTGCCAATTTTATCTTGAAAATGTGGCAACCTAACCTGTTAGCTTTCAGGTAATATAAAATCCAAATCCTTCGTAGTTCTTGGCATATTGACAGTATTGCTCAAAATCTTCACCTTAGTAGGCACATGTACCTAAAAAAATACTTTCTCCATTTGCCTCTTACATTTTTTTCTTTTTTCTTTTGTTTTTAATTTTTATGTGGGTATATAGTAGTTGTACACATTTATGGGGTACATGTGGTATTTTAATACAAGAATACAATATATAATGATCAAATCAGAGTAATTGGGATAGCCATCACTTCAAACATTTATCATTTCTTTGTGTTGGGAACATTCCAAATCCACTCCTATAGGTATTTGGAAATATACAATAAATTCTTGTTAGCTGTAGTTGCCCTATTGTGCTGCTGAACATGAAATCTTCTTCCTACTAACCATATTTTTGTATCCATAAACCAACTCCTCTTCATCTCCCATAGCACGACCCTTCTGAGCCTCTGATAACCATCATTTTACTTTCTACCTCCATGGGACCAATTTTTAGCTCCCACATATGAGTGAACACATGTGATATTTGTCTTTCTGTGCCTGGCCTATGTCATTTAACATGATGTCCTCCAGTTCCATCCATGTTATTGCAAATGACAGAATTTTATTCTTTTTATGGCTGAATAACATTCCATTGTGTATATATCTCATATTTTCTTTATTTGTTCATCAGCTGATGAACACTTAGGTTGATTCCATATCTTAGTTGTTGTGAATAAGGCTACAATAATTGTGGGAGTTCAGATATTTCTTGGATATATGGATTCCCTTTCTTTTGCATATATACCCAGCAGTGGGATTGCAGGATCATATGGTAGTTCTATTTTTAGTTCTTTAAGGAACTTCCATACTCTTTTCCATGGTGACTGCAGTAATTTACATTCCTACCAACAGTGTAGGAGTGTTCCCTTTTCTCTGCATCCTTACCAACATCTGTTATTTTTTTCTGCTTTTGCTAAAAGCCATTTTAACTGAGGTGAGATGATATTTCATTGTGGTTTTAATTTGCATTTCTCTGATGGTTAGTGATGTTGAACATTTTTTCATATATCTGTTGGCCGTTTCTATGTTGTCTTTTGAAAATGTCTATCAGATCTGTTGCTCATTTTTAGTCCGACTATTAGTTTTTTTGCTATAAAGTTGAGTTTCTGATATATTCTCGCTATTAACCCTTTGTCAGTTGAATAGTTTGCAAATATTTTCTCCCATTCTGTAGGTTATCTCTTCACTTCGTTGATTGTTTCCTTTGCTGCGCAGAAGCTTTTTAGCCTGATATAATTCCATTTGTCTGTTTTTGCTTTAGTTGCCTGTGCTTTTGAGGTCTTACTCAAAAAAATCTTTGTCCAGACCATGTCCTGAGGTATTTCTCCAAAGTTTTCTTTTGGTTGTTTCCTGGTTTCAGGTCTTCCACTGTAGTAAAGGAATTTATAATATTAAACCTTAAAACTTACCTTCTCCATGTAATCTTCACTGTGGCTATGTTCTGAATTAATTACTTGTATTCTTTTTTCATTTAGAACTTTGCAATTAAGATGTCATTTAATTAATTCTACTCTTCATAGTGTTGACTTTGTATATAATGTCTTTCCATTTGATTGTGAATATATTGTTGGTAAGTGTGACATTCTGTTAATCTTAGATTTTCCAAAGTGCTTTGCCCATTGCTTTGCTTAAACATAACACCTGTTTGTCGAATTATCAGAGAATTATATTATTAAAAAGACGTTCCTTAATATTAATTTGAATAAATAAACAGTACATTTATGTAGCTCTTTAGAGTTTCAAGGGGTTCTCATATACTGTTAAATGTAATTCATTTTTTTAACATTCCTGTACAATAGGAACTTTATATCTGAGGAAAGGGGTGACTGTACCCAAGCATTCTGATTTCTGACTTCATATATTTCCTTTTGAACTGTTATTACTTTGAAATCTACCTAATTTGTTTTATTTCAAATTTAGTATTATACTTCTCACAAATAGTAAACAAATTTGGCATTTTCTTCTTTATACTTTTCCTATCTCATTTTGCTTCTAGGCTTTCTCTCATTATTTAATTTAAGAAATGTTATAAAGAAGAAAGATACTAAAAAGATCTAGGATGGTACATTATGAGCTCTTTAAAAAGAGAGTCAGTTCTTTTTGTATGCAATGGTGAAAGAAAATGTCAAAATTATGTTAATAATGAGTAATGTTAACACAACATTAGAGCAGATTAAAAGTCAGAAATGAAAATTTTATGTGAAAACTTGTGTTGTAAATCTTATAAATTTTCTACTGTAGTTATTATTATTCATTTACTTCCCAATTGATAATGCTATAATCAATTATAATGATTATATTATTGATTTTAATCATTATCACTATAAGATTCTTAAAGGAATAAGAAATAATCAAGAAATAATAAGGTTTAGAACATAATATGCTGGCCCTTGTTATTTTAACTATTACAACAGATATGATGAATTAACATATTTCATTTTTCACTGAGATATTCCAGTGAGTATCAAATTATTTAACTAAAACATAATCCACTCTCTGTTTCTTTTTTTTTTTTTGAGTTTGTCATTCCCTTTTTCTTTTTCTTTTTTTTTTTTTTCTTTCAGAACATTATGGGGTTATGGGGGTACAACACTTTGGCTATATATACTGCCCATGCATTGCCCGTGTCAGAGCACATCCCCCAAACTGTGCTCCCCGCACCCATTCATTGAGAGTTTTCCCATCCCCTCCACCCCCCTCCCGCCTGCTCGCCCCCTGATGAATATTATTGCCCTGTGTGATGTAAGTGTTGATCAGTTAGTACCAGTTTGGTGGTGAGTACCAGTGGTGCTTGTTTTTCCATTCCTGTGACACTTCGCTTCAAAGAATGGGCTCTAGCTCCAACCAGGATAATACCAGATGTGTTAATTCACCATTGTTTTTTATTGCTGAGTGATACTCCATGGTGCACATATACCACATTTTATTAACCCATTTGTGTATTGATGGGCACCTGGGTTGTTTCCACATCTTTGCAATTGTGAATTGTGCTGCTATAAACATTCGCGAGCAGATGTCTTTATTATAGAATGTCTTTTTTTCCTTTTGGGTAAAAATCCCAGTAGTGGGATTGCTGGGTCAAATGGTAATTCTACTTTTAATTCTTTGAGGTATCTCCACATTACTTTCCATAGAGGTTGTGCTAATTTGCAGTCCTACCAGCAGTGTGTGATTGTTCCTATCTGTCTGCATCTCCACCAACATTTGTTGTTTGGGGATTTTTTGATATAAGCCAATCTCACTGGAGTTAACTGATATCTCATTGTGGTTTTGATTTGCATTTCCCTGATGATTAGAGAAGCTGAGCAATTGTTTATATGTTCACCGGCCATTATTCTGTCTTCTTTTGAAAAGTTTCTGTTCATGTCCTTTGCCCATTTTTTAATAGGGTTGTTTGATTTTTTTCTTGTTGAGTTTCCTAAGTTCTATATAGATTCTGGTTATCAGCCCTTTATCCAATGTGTAGCATGCAAATATTTTCTCCCATTCTGTAGGTTGTCTGTTCACTCTAGTGATAGTTTCCTTGGCTGTGCAGAAGCTTTTTAATTTGATCAGGTCCCATGTATTTATTTTTGTTGCTGCTGTGATTGCTTTGGGGGTCTTCTTCATAAATTCTTTGCCTAGGCCAATGTCCATAAGAGTTTTTCCAACGTTTTCTTCGATAATTCTTATGGTTTCACGTCTTAGGTTTAAATCTGTTATCCATCGTGAGTTGATTTTTGTGAGAGTTGAGAGGTGTGGGTCCAGTTTCCATCTTCTACATATGGCCTTGATTGTATGTCTATGTATGTATGTATGTGTGTGTGTTTATGGGTGTGGAAAGCAGAAAGATAGTAGGAGAGAGTTTGTGTATGCAACACCATTTACCAACACAGTGGATGATTCCAAATAAAAATCAGAAAACAACAATAAAACACAATATTGATTAGAACACTACATATGGTGAAACAAAATTAAAGGTCAAATAAAAACCTATCAAAACAGTTATTTTTGTGTTACTTCTAAATTAGGAAATATCCAAGGTAATTTACAAATTAAATTATTTTACAACGGAAATAATAAAAGAACTGAGAGTGTTATGTAGCTTCTTATGATCAAAAAATAAAGGTTAGAGTAGAATTTTATGATCTAGAAATTCTTAATATTTTTCATTAAAAATTTACCTAAATATTTTCACACATTATGGACATCTTGTAGAATATTAGTATCAGCTTTAGGAAAGATAATTTTTCTAAAATATAGGCAGAGTATATTTAATGTCACCAACTAATTATAGAAAAATCATGTCTATAGTGAAATTTTCTTCTTACTCTGCACTTATTTTCATAGTGACACTTTTATTAAAATACAAAGCTGAATATAATAGTAAAAAACTACTATTTTCCTAATTAATAATCTTGAAGTAAAATTCATTTGATAATTTTCCTCTGAAAAAAATACCTCAGGTTTTAGGCAGTTCCTTACATGTACACACATTTTTAGGACAGGACACTGCCATTCAATTGTATTGGTGAATTTGGATCATGTAAATAATTAAGACTGATTCATTTTATGAGTCTAAATGAGAGGATTGACACTTAAATGCCTTCTTGGCCCAGGTTGGTGAAATAGGTGACTTGGGGTAGCACTGTGGATTATTCAGACCCTTTCTGAAAGATGAAGCCACCACTCAGCTCCAAATGGGCCTTAGTTAGAATATGCAAAGACAGATTCTGCACCCTTAATTCTACTCATTCTTCACACTCTATATCCAACCCATCAGAAATTTTTCTCTTTCCCCTCTACCTTTAAAATGTATCTAAAATTTAAACTTCTCACATCAGTTAAATCTTGGCCAAGTCACTGTTACTGCTTGTCTTGTTATTGCAATAGCCTCCTAACATATCTCTATGTCTGCCTCTCCAGCTACCAAAAACTAAACCAAAAAAAAGACAGTAATCCTCTTATAATTTAAGTCAGATTATACTCGTACTCTAGTAAAAACTCTCCAGTATCACTCAAAGTAAAAAGCAAAACTCTTACAATGGCCTACAAAGTCTCAAACGTTCTGATCCCCGTCCACCTCTCTGATTTCATGTACTACTCACCTACATTTCTCACACCCTTTTAGCCACAGTGACCTAGTTGCTATTACTGGAACACACCAGGGACACATCCACATCAAGATCTTTGACTTTCTTGCTCCTTTTTCTTGGGAAGCTTTTTCTCCTTTCTCCTATGCAAGGCTATCCCCTCATTATCTGGTTAAAAACTCAACTAGTGTAACACCAACTCAGTGTATCGTAATGCAATTCTGATGCCAACCACCCAGAGTTAGCATCAGAGCCCAGAAGTTAAGGACTCAGGCCTCCATAAGACTGCCCTTATTTCAGATGCCAGACATAAAGAAGGTATCCCCAGGCCACCTGCACTTTTGATCAACTGGCTATAAATTTGAGAATTTCCATGATTCCCTCAGGTTCAATAATTTACTAGAATGACTCACAGAACTCAGGAAAGCACAATATATAGGTTGAGGCTTGGGATAGTCCTAAATGCAGAGCTTCCATGCCCTCAGTCAGTGGAGTTATCACGCATCACTTTCCCAGCACATCAATGTGTTTATCAACCAAACAGCTCTGCTGAACTTCAGGGTCTAGAGTTTTTATCAGGGATTCATTATGTGGGCATAGTTGATAAAATCATTGGCCGTGTGACTGAACTCAATCTTTAGCCTCCCTGCCCTCTGTGGAGGTTGAGTTGGCACAAAGTCCCAACCCTCTAATGACATGATTGGTCTTTCTGGTAACCAGTCCCCATTCTGAAGGTATATAGTCACCCAAAATGAGTCCCCTCACTAGTATAACAGAGGCACTTCTGTCATTCATGAAATTCTAGTGGTTTTAGAAGCTCTGTGCCAGGAACCTGAGACAAAGATCCCATTTTTTTTTTATTATACCATATTACACATCCTCTAAGGTTTTTTGTTTGTTTGTTTGTTTGTTTTTCAGGAAGCCCTTCCCTGGCCAACTGTAACAAACAATCTGACTCCATTTTTTTTTTTATCTTTGACCACTGACTTCTTTTAAAATTTTTCTTCCATTTTTTCTTTGGCCCCACATCTGGGCAGGCTGACAAGAAAGCCCATGCGTACCTTCCCTTTTGGCTCCTGTGAGTAATTCAAACCTTGCAAATCTTCAGTTTGCACATGGGAACTTTCCCCCAGTCCCATCCTCTGGCAAGCAGAAATACCTAACCTACCCTGCCTCCATTAAGCCAGCCAAGCCTTCTTACGCCCATGTTTCTCTTCTCTTGGAGTCCCTTGTGCGAGTAATAAACTTTCTCTCAAGTTCTTTTCATGTATGGAATGTCAGTAAATATCAGTACCTCAAAATATTTAATAGAACTACATTTTGGATGAGGATACAACTTGTCTGTGTCTCTCACTTTCTCTTTCAACCTCAAAATACCATCTTAACTAAAACCACCTCTCCTCATCTCCTCTTCACAGTGATTCCAACTCACCTTTCCTAGTTTGGTTTTTGTCACAGCCTTTATCAACATCTGCAAATTATAAATAATGCTTTCTTTGTTTACTGTGTATCACCCCCTCTATAAGCTCCACAAGGGCAGAGACTTATGTTTGTTTTATATGATTCTAGTTCCTAAAGCAGGAATAGTCATTCAATAAATATTTGTTCAAATATAGCATTTTAACATTACACTTACATTTGTCAATTTATACAATATCATTTTACTTTGAATTAAATTCTCAGCTGATTTAGTGGCTTACAACAATATTTATCTAACACATTCTTATATGGGTCAGCGGTTTTCCTGGACTCAGCTGACCAGTTCTTCTAATCTCAGCCATGTTCACTCATGAGTCTTTGGTCAGCTGCTATTTAGCCAAGGAAATCTGCTTCTGATGGTTGGCTGGCTGTTGACTGGGAAAACAGGGGCAATGAATCCTACCACTCTTAACCATTCAGCAGGCACTTACCAACATTGTATCTGAGTAGGATTCCAAGAACAAAAATGAAAGTGTTCAAAGATAGAATGATCTTGTTTCTGCCTCATTCCACCGGCCAAAGGAAGTCACAAATAAAGCCTAGATTTAAGGGATGGAAAAATACATTACAAGGGATATAGATCTAGGGAAGGAGAAGTATCTTCTACAATCTACTACATATCAATTGACTCATTTCCTTAAGGGAGAAAGTCTGAAAATCCCTACCTCCTCATTATCTAAAAACCAAACCAAACCAAACCAAACCAGAACAACAACAACAAAAAACCATTTTGAGCGCTCACTATGCACCAGTACCAGTCTGCAAAATTTCTTATCTGTATACCCTACCTGATCTCTTTTTCCTGTATTTCTTGAAAATGAATATTATTTCTACCACAAATGAATTTTTATTGTTATACCTCTCTTCTTCCACCAATTATCTGAAACATGTCCCTTTCTGTTTCCACCAAATCACAATGTAAGATAGGATTAATGCAGTCTTATTCTGTTATCTTTGCTTAGTAATGAACTATAATAAATGATCCCTGAAAATATAGTCTTTATTATCTCCACTAAGGAAAGGTCTCTATGCTTTGTTTTCTTTTTTAAATTCTCTCTATGTTTATTCAATAATAATAGTTAAATATCTTGTTTAATGTTTCCTTTTTTTTTTCTTGCTCTTCCCTTGTATGATTAGGTCTTCTGGGATACTGGTAGAGATACCTGCTTCTTTTGCAAATCTCCACAGCTCCTAGGTTGGTGCTTCATAGACAATGATGTGAGTAATGTCGATAATTCCTGGAGGACAGAAGTTTAAGATTGACAACATGTTTGTACCATATCCCAGGAAAGCACTAATTTCAGTTCTCTTTGGTGTTTGATGTCATTGAGAAAGGAGGAAAGGAAGACTCTAAATAGATGACTAGATATAAAGAAAAAAAGGTCTGGAGCATAAGTAAAAATATACAATTAAATTAGACTATTAGTGGTAAGATTCTATATGTAATGGTGGTGAGACTATTTGGTAACTAATAAGACAATTGTATTTTGTTTAGGAATGGCAGCTTAATTAAGATGTAAGAAAACAGAAAAAAATTAAACATTTGTACTGTGATACGAGAAATGACAGATAACTTGTCTGTCACAGTTTTGAGTTAAAGAATAAAATATGAGAATGAAGGGTATAATTATGCTGAAAGGTATTCCCAGAGTGCCCAATGCTATAAAAAACTGTTAGCTAAGCAATATGTTAAATGTCAGTGAGTTATAATCAAAATAAGTTTGAAATGAAAAGGAGCAAGAAATTGGTAAAATGACAGGTAATGAATGATACAATTATGTCTTGATTATGGATGTCATCCCCTAGAAATAAAAAGGATAGGTAGTAATGAGTAGATAGAAATATGTTAAAGTAAAATTTTGCTGTTGTATTTTTCTTCTCCCTTTTAACTCCTGTCTTCTTTTTTTTTAAACAACTTAATTTCTGAAACTACATTTTAGATATCTTGAGAATTCTTGTTGAATTTTGTTTGACTTGATCACATGAAGATACTAGTAAAAAGAAAGAAATATGAAGTATAACAGAGAAATACAAAAGAGTCTCTTGATCTATATTTTATAAAATGTTACATTTTTCTCTATTAAGTTGCCACATAGTCTCAAAAATCTTTTGTATATTTAATAAAATATTCCCTCTGCATGCTTTCAATGTTTGAAGCCAACATGAAGGGAAGGAAAGTATGATTCCTGGAGATTTCCCAAAATGATTGCTTGGAAATGTTTTGCCCGTAGCCAATTATGGTGCACAAGTGGGTGCCCAGCTACCCTTTTAAGATAAATGGTGAATAGACCAGTCACTCCTGTGCTCCTCAAACTCTAATTTCCATGGATCTTGAGAATGACCCTCTTTTACACACAAATTATTTGCTAAAGCATTTACAACCTATGTGAAATAAATGCTTTATTCATTCATTCATTTCCCCTTAAAAGCAAATGAAAATAACAGAATAAGAAATCACATAGGACTATTTCTAGGAAGTGTGGTAGGGAGCTTATACCATAAAAACATGAGTTTTTAAAAAAGATTAAATGCAAGTTTATTTTGTAGTCACAGGCAGGTGAGATTAGTTATATAAGTTAACATATTTATAGTTTTGAAGAAATTTTGAAGAAAAACACATGTATTGAGTGTATACTAATATCTAGGCACTGTGGTTTTTATATATGAATTTGTTTAATATTCTCAATGTTCCTATAAAATAATCATTAATCTTTGCATAGAATAAAAGTAATATTTTTTCAAGTCATAAAGCAAATAAGTGATGGGGCCAGTATTTGAACCAATAATTATTTGACTCCAAAGCCAATGCTTATTTCTATTTGCTTTGTGATTCATTCTAAATATATATTAAATCCATAAGAGAGATAATAAAATATGCTAACATTGCAGAGGAATCAAAATGATTAATTCAGCTTGAGTATTAAAGAAGTCTTAGGGACAGGGGTGTTAATTTTTTAGTGTAGGTCCTAAGCCAATTGGCTTGAAAACAGCATTTCAGGCAGAATAGAGTACATTAAAATGCAGAGAAAATGACTTATTTGTGGAATCATAAGATATTCTACACAGTTGTTTGACCAGGTATGTCAGAAAGTATAGGTAAACACACACTGAAGGGATATAGTAAAGGCTAGGACCTTGGAGTTTATATCACAGGCAAGTGGAAGCCAATAGGCATTTCTTAGCAGAAGAGTAACATAATCATATAAATCAGTTGAATGAATAAATAAATTTGTATGTCAATGGCCAATATTTTAGACTGGAGAATTTTCTCTTAAATGTCCTATACATTATTCTAGACTTTTTCATGATGTTACTTATAAATAAAAAGCCTTTCTTTTAAAGTGGTTCATTAACGTGACAAATACAGTGGCTTATTTTCATTGTAGACTATATTTCTGTAACTGTCTTCCTGAGAGTTTTAGTGAAATGGTAGAAGTTTTCTGTGATAGAGAGGTGTTTGATGCAACAGCTGTTTAATTGACAATTTTTGAATTCCATCTTCATCTCTCTATTCATTAGCTATTCATTTGGAGTTAAAAAAAATAAAACCCATCTGTATTCTCTCTCCCCTCTGCCCAATACCAATTTTATATTTCCTGATGTGCCTAACTTTGCATTGGCAGAGGCATGTGCCTGTTATCTAAGGAACATGTCATCTTGTTTACAGAATAGGTGACAGATTCTTTCCACTTTGCTTAGTGGTTCTCACCTAAATTACTCTTGAGAAAACACTCTTTGTAGATACAACCAGATGGTTTCCCTCACATACTTAAAAGCAGATTGGCAGTTTTAGTTCTGTTTCAACACTTGTTGAATGGCTGTTTCCTATCTTCCCCATGGGTTAGGGTGCCAGGTAGATTTATCTATAAAAACATACACAGAAAATAAATTCTCAGTAAGTTCTTCCTTAGCAAGTCATTATACAGAAGTCTAACAGACTAAGTTCATGTACCCAGCAACTCCTCAGTGTTGCAGAAATGTTTCATCTCACTGGGGTTATTTGTTAGAATTGAAATGAGGTCAGGAAGTCCCTTGAATTCATCACGCCACACCAATTACTCTGATTCCTCTTCTAATGCTGGATAAGATGATGTAATTAGCATTGCCAGAATAGCCATAGTTCGAGGGGTCATTTTTACAGTTTTGTAGCTAGAATAATTACTACTATACTGAGGTAGAAATGAAACTCCTTCCACTGACCTTTACCTCTCAAGTCATAATGTTTCCTTTTTGTTTCACGTCTTCCCCTCCTACCCAAACCCCTGAACTCATAGGTATCAGTGCTTCAGAGTACAATTTCACTTTTTGCATGATCAAATGTAAAGCCATTTTCAGGGCCTCATGTTTTTAACCTTCATTTGCCATTGACCAGTAGAATAGCTAATACTTATCATTTTGCTCCCTAACATTACCAAAGTTTGAATAATTTCTTAATAACCATGATTGATTAAGAAACTACTCTCTTTATTCCACTGGCTTTCGGAGTCACAGGGATAAAAAGAATATAAAATTCTTATAATTCAAATTAAGTTTTTCTTTTACTAAATATTTTAGAGATTGATCTTACCTTAATTTGTTATTGTGAATCAAGAATGTTATTTACATTCTCCCAAATGTTTGCAAATTTACATTTGAGTTTTATGGATTGCTCAATTTAAGCAGAAATAATCCATCTAGCTCCTTATCAGGATGTAAAAGAAGGGCTGTGTGATTGGCAGCATGATCAAACCACCACCCCACCCCAACAACGTCCACACAGCTATTGCTGGAGCATGTGAATACATTATGTTACACAGAAAAGGGTACTCTGCAGATGTAATTAAGCTCATATACCTTAAGATGGGAAGCTTATTTTGGACTATCCAGATGGACCCATTCTACTCAAATGAGCCCTTATGGTACAGAAATTTATCAAGCTCGAGTTAGACATATGTGGCAGGAAGAGAAGTCAGAGAGATTTGAAATGTGAGAACTTGACCTGCTATTTCTCGCTTTGAAGATGGAGAGGACAACATGACAAGAGTCATGGGTGGCTTTGAGAGACTCCCACATAATAGTCACCAAGGAAACAGGGACCTTAGTCTTAAACTCCCTAGAGTGATTTGCCATCACCTAGAAGCTGGAAGTGGATTATTCCCAGAGCCTCTAGAAAGCAACAAAACTCTGCAGGCACCTTGATTTTGGCTTTGTGAGATTCTAAGCAGAGCATCCAGCTGAGTCATGCTGTATATGGACTTCTGACCTACGAAACTGAGAAATAAAGTGGATGTTGTTTTAAACCATAAAATGTTTGATATATGTTACAACAGCAAAAGAAAACTAGTACAGGAGTGATATCAGCAACATGGCAAAATAGAAAGCTTTTGACTCTCCTTTCAAACACAGACACAAAAAATAAACCTCTATTCATGGATCAATTCCCTCTGAGAGAAAAAACCAGAGGTCAGCTGAGAGACTCCTTCTCATCAGGCAACTGAGAAAATATCTGTGTTGAATGAATAGGAAAAGCTGAGGCACACTCTGGCATAGACCCACACCTGGGCACTACGCCATAAAATCAGGAAAGGAGTCCCCAACACTCAGCTTCTGCCTGTGGAGAGGGGGTTTTAGACCTCACATATACCACCCCAACTCTAAAGTTTCCATGGTTTGATGCTTAATCTACCAGCTTTGGGATCATAGGTGATTAGACACAGGCAAGTTTTTCTAGATGATAGGGGAAAAAGCGGCAGTTTAATATGGGTGTGCAAGCATTTCCAAGGCTTTCATGCCCCAGGATCAGTGCAGAGAAAGGGCTGAAAAAACACTGCCCACTGTTTGTCTCTAGAAGGGCTTTATGACACACTCTTCCAGTGGCTACTAGGCAGCCTGGCTTCTAGCTAACTTCCATAGGGAAGTTAAAGGGGCAGGCAGACAAATATAAACCTTTTACCAGCTTGAGAAACAGATTGGCACTTCTCAAGCCTACTCCTGCAGTTTGCCCCAGAAATAATTACAGGCCTATTAATCCTTCCCGGAAGGAGTTTGTCCACAGATTGAACATCCTAATTTTTATAGCTTCCTTCCACCCAAGGGACTGGATTCTAAACCTCCTAGTTCTGGGAGCAGAGAGCCTGGCATAGGAATGTCTCTCTAGACCACAGAAAAAAAGCAGCAGTTTTATATAGGCCTGCAAGCACTTCCAGGGGCTTCATCCTTCAGGAGTAGTGCAGAGAAGGTACTTAAAAAGCACAGTTCCTTATTTCTTCCTGGAAGGGATTTATGATATACTTTTGTAGTGGCTACTTGGCAGCCTGGCTTCTAACTAACTCGCAGCAGAAAGTTAAAGGGGCAGACAAACATTAGCCCTCCAACAGCCTGAGAAGCAGATCAGTATGTACCAAGCCTTCTCCCCCAACTCACCCCAGCAACAACCTCTGGTGTATTAATCCCTCCTGGAAAGAATTTGTCCACATATTGAGCACCCCAACTTTTGTAGTTTCTACCTGAGGAACTTCTTCCTAAATTTCCTAGTTCTGGGAGCAGAAAGGACTAGACATATGCAATTCTTTCTAGATCACAGGAAAATGAGGTGATTTTAAATGAGCATGCACACACTTCTTGGGGGTACACCTCCTTGAACCAGTGCAAAAAAATGGACAGGAATGTATAGCTTCATTTTTCTCTCCAAAAGGGGATAATGGCACATACATTTAATGGTTACTTGAATGCCTTGATTCTAATGAACTGGTGTCAGGGAACTTATGGGGTGAACAAACAAAAGCCTTCCAGCAGCCAGAGCCAGAGTTCAGCACTTTATGAGCCTTCCCTCTGACTCACCCCAGTGACAAATCCAGGCCTAACCATTTTTCCTGGAAGGAGTTTGGCCACCCACCAAGTACCACAACTTTCATAGTTCCCACCCAACTGACTGTCTCCTTAACAACCTAGCTTTGAGATTCAATGGGGCTTTGCATTTCTGAGTGGCTTTAGACCACTTTTCATGCCAGGTGGACACAAAATAGGCCCACTTCCAATAGCTATCTCCCCAGGATCAGAGGCTGCAGCCTGAATGTGAATACAACCATTTGCCACAGATCATTTCCCCAGCCTTAGTGCAGACAGAATGAGAGATAAACACTTGTGTTCAGCTTCCCTGTGAAGACAGAGGGCACTGAATCATACAATCAACTCCACAACCTCTCCAACTACATCTAGAGAGTCTGGCTCCTACCTTACCAACCTCATAGTACTGGCAGGACATGCACATCCTAAGCTCCAGGGGGCCATCAAAGACAAAGACAGCAGTATGGACAAAAACAAAGATTTCGGAGGCACCTAAAACTCTCTGGCCAGACATATTTTTGAGATCCTTCTTCTACACAAGGCCAATCTGACAAGACTAAGAGAGACAGTTGTCATATGTAATGCCCAGAAACCAATACAGAGAGTCAAGAAAAATAAAGAAATAGAATATATTCCAAAAAAAAGAACAAGATAAATTTCCCAAAACTGACCTGAGTGAAATGGAGATATGTGATTTACCCAGCAGGGAATTAAAAATACTGGTTATAAAGATGATCTTTATTAAGAAGATCAGGAGAGTAATGAAAAAACAAACCTAGAATTTCAATAAAGAGATAAAATACACTTAAAAAGTATGAAACAGAAATCATACAGCTGAGAAATACTATAACTAAACTGAAAATTTTAATAAAGCTGTTCAACAGCAGACTATATCAAGCAGAAGAAAGGATCAGTGAACTCGAAGATGGATCACTGGAATCATACAATCTGAGGAACACATAAAAAAAAAAACTCAGAAAAAGAGCGAGGGTAGTTAGAAAGACTTGCGGAATAATATCAGTATACAACTATAAATGTATGAGATGGGGAAGAGAAAGTGAAAGATATAAAAAACATTTCAAAAAATAATGGCAGCAAACTTCTTAACCCTAGGTAATAAAATAGAAATCCAAATCCAGAAAGCCCAAAGAACACCAAATAATATGACTGTAAGGATACCCACAACAGGGTACATCATAATCAAACTGCCAAAAGTCAAAGACAAAAAGAGAGTTTTGAAAGCAGCAAGAGAAAAGCAAATTATTAGGCACAAGGGGATCACCATAATCACCATAAGATTATCATCTAATTTTTAGCAGAAATCTTATAGACCAGAAGGGAGTAGGATGATAGATTCAAAATCCTGAAAGAAAAAGAAATTTACAACCAAGAATACTATACCCAGAAATCTTCTTTTTCAAAAATGAAGAGTGATAAAGACTTTCTCAAACAAACAAAAGGTGAGACTTGTAAGGCAGGTCACCTAGTGGTCTAGACCTGCCTTGTAAGAAATACTAAAGAGAGTTCTTTACACTGAAGGAAGAGGACTCTAATTAGTAACATGAAACGTGTGAAAGTATAAAACTCACTAGTGTAAGTAAGTACATTGTCAAACCCCAAATACTCTAATACTGTAATGGCAGTAGGTAAATCAATTATATCTCTAGTATAAAGGTTAAATGGCAAACCTATTAAAAACAACTAAAGGTACAATAATTTGTTAAGAATCTACATTATTAAAAAAGGTAAATGTGACATCAAAAACACAAAATGTGAGAGGAGGTGGGATAAAAGTATAGTTTGTGTATACAATCAAAGTTAAGTTGTTATCAACTTAAAACAACTTGTTATAAGATATTTTATGTAAGCCTCTGGGTAACTACAAAGCAAAAGCCTATAATACATACAGAAAAGATAAAAAGAAAGGATACAAAGAATACCACTATAGAAAGCTATTAAACCACAAAGGAAGAAAGAAATAGAGAAAGAAAGAAGCAATGAATCTACAAAACACCTAGAATAGAATTAAGAAAATGGCACTAGTAAGTCCTTATCTATCAATAATTACTTCAATTATAAATGAATTAAATCTTCCAATCAAAAAGGCATAGAATGGCTGAAAAAATATAAAATAAGACTCAGCTATGTGCTTCCTACAAGAGACTCACTTCACCTTAAAGGACTGAAAGTGAAGGGTTGAGAAAAGATCTTCCACACAAATGGGAAAAAAAGGAAACTAAGGTAACTGTATTTATTTCAGACAAAATAAACTTTAGGTCAAAAGTTGTAAAAGGAGACAAATAAGGTCATTATGTAGTGATAAAGGGGTCAATTCATCAAGAGTATATAACAATTCTAAATATATATGCACACAACACCAAAGCACCTAAATATATCATGCAAACAGTAAGAGATTTGAAGGAAAACATAGACTACAACACAACAATTGTAGGGGATTTCAATGCCCCACTTTCAACATTGGACAGATCATCCAAACAGAAAATCAGTAAGGAAACATTGGACTTGAACTACACTTTATATGAAATTGGCCAGCATTAATTAGATACCAAAACTAGTCAAAGACACTACAAGAAAAGAAAACTACAGACCAATATTAGTGATAAAAAAAAATCCTCAACAAAATACTAGCAAATAATATTCAACACTACATTAAACAAATCATTCACCATGATAAAGTGTTATTTATTCCTGGAATGCAAGTTTGATTCAACATGTACAAATTAATAAATGTGATTCACCATATTAACAGAAAGAAGAACAAAAAATATATGATCATCTGGATAGATGCAGAAACAGCATTTGACAAAATTCAACATCCTTTCATAATAAAAACTTTCAAGAAATTAGGTATGGAAGGAATTTTCCTCAATACAATAAAGATCATATAAGACAAACCCAAAGTTAACATCATACTCAATGGTGAAAAGTTAAAGGCTTTTCTTCAAAGATGAGAAACAGGACAAGAATATCCACTCTCATCACTTCTGTTCCACAAAATACTGAAAGTCCTAACCAGAGAAATCAGGCAAGAGAAGAATTAACAGGCACCTAAATAGCAAAAAAAGGGAAGTTAAGTTATCTCTGTGAAGACATAGTCTTATATATAGAAAATTCTAAAGACTCCAATGACAACAAAAACAACCAAAAAAAACAACAATTATAGCTGATTGAAAAAATTCAGCAAAGTTTCAGGATACAAGATCACCTACAAAAATTAGTGGTGTTTCTGAATGTTAACAGCAATCTATCTGAAAAAAATATTAAGAAAACAATTCTATTTACAATAGCATCCAAAAAAAAACCTTAGAAATATATTTAACCAATGAAGTGAAAGATCTGTGTACTGAAAAGTGTAAAATATTGATGAAAGAAATTGAAGACAACAGAAATAACTGGAAAAATATCCCATGTTCACGGATAGGAAGAATTAATATTGCTAAAATATTCATAGTACCCAAAATGATCTATAGAGTCAATACAATCCCTACCAAAATATCAATGTTTTTCTTCACAGATGAAGAAAACAATCCTAAAATTCTTATGGAATTGTGAAGGATTCCAAATAGGCAAAGCAATCTTGAGCACAAATAACAAAGCTGGAGGCATCATACTACTGGATTTCAAAATATATTACAAAGCTATAGTAACAAAAGCAGCAGGGTACTGGATAAAAACAGACATATCAACCAATGGAACAGGATATAGAGCCCCCCTCAAAAAAATACCCCACACATCTACAGTCAATTGATTTGCAACAACAGTGCCAAGAGTACACAATGGGGAACGTACAGATTCATCAATAAATAGTATTGGGAAAACTGGATATACACATATACAAGAATGAAAATGGACATTTATTTCACTACTTATGTAAGAATCCACTCAAAATGGATTAAAGATTTAAATATAATACCTGAACCTACAAAACTACTAGAAGAAAACTTAGGGCTCTATGACATTGGTCTGGGTAAAGATTTTTTTTTCCTAAAAATTGAGTGTTAATATAAAAAATACACTGACACAAAACTAGAAATCAGTGTCCTATGTTAAAACAAAGCTTTCTTGGAGTACTTACCTGCTCTTACTAAAAAATTGTGAGGCTTTTTGTTAACTGGACTAAAAAAACCTAAAGATTTTGTGTTCTATCAAGGTAACTTCTTGTGCCTTGTACTATCTTTATTGGGTTTTTAATTACTTAAGAAAATGAGCTTTAAAAAGTTAAGGGTTTTTGTTGTTGTTGTTGATTTTATTTTTTATCTATGTAACTCTCTGTATTTGCCTTTAAAATCTTGTAATTGTCATTCTGGTTAAATGAATGACTATTATTTCATGGTGACCTGTGACACTATTTAATTAGATATTTCAGCCTTTTGACATTTTTGACAAAATCAACTTTTAAATTATCTTTTTGACCTATTATTGACTTTGGGATTTATCCAGTTGGGCCCCTGGAGAACATCAAAGGATGTATCTCTCATCTTGTAGACATATTAAACTAATCAGGCTTGTTTGGTATATTGAATTGTATGTATGTGAAGCATTGTCAAAAATAAAGTAATGCTAAATATTTTTAAAGTTATGTTTGCATGAATATGTTATTGATATGAGTGTTCTAAAGGCTTTATGAAATTTATAGAAGTCTGATAGTCCTGGTGTGATGTGATGTGGTCAGTCATGATTCTCACTGTTAACTTAAAATGTTGTATGCCCCAGAAATACCCACATTTCATTGTCAGTTGCATTAGTATTAAAATGACTTCTCATCAGGTTTTTAATCATGGCCATTCTAAGTTTTTGTCATCAACACTTATTTTTTTGATTCTTCTCTAAAGGAATTTGCAATCAACTACAGTCCAAAATTACTTTTTCTTCATGAAAAGGATGGAAAACCCTCTGACAAGTACTCTAAAATACAGTTTTCTGATAACTTTAAGATCAAGGAACTCAGTAGGAATTTCCAGAACTCTAGTGAAGAAACTGATGGGTTCATCAAAATGCAATGTGTTTATACATTTTTATTTTTAGTTTTTGGTTCTTTATTTTAATGTTTTGTTTTATAGATTTAAGAAAATTTTTTTCTCTTAAGGTCTTTATAATTTGCAGCAGTTTACTAATGTATACATTTTTAAACGCAAATTGATGCATTTACTTTTTTCACTACATGATCTCTCCAGAACTTAGAAACTATTTGTGACTATTCTTATTTTTTGTGGCAATAAAGTTGTTTACACAAGATCAATAAGAGTCTACTTTCTTTGTAACAGGATACAATTGGAATCGCTGGTTATATTACCAAAGCTTTGCCTGGGATATCTTTTGTGAGAATTTACATCAAATTAATTTATAGATATTGCAGACAAATTCTGAAGTCTGCCTTGGTTTGGCTTCCTAGTCTAAAGAGATTTTAAATCTGAAATTCCTAAGTGGTAAATTTCTATCTTTGGTGGACTTATGAAAATAATCAGTCCATGTTTGGTGAAAATAAATTTATATAAACAAATTAGTCTTATTTTGATTAACTTTGGTAAAAGTGGGGGTAAGTATAGATAAAAATTATGTTTCTAAATAAAAACTATAATACTCATAAAAACTATAATACAACTGTTGTTATATTGCAGACCTGTGTATTGTTTTTGAGATTTTATTATCTACCTGTAGACTGGAATAAATCCTGAATACTTCTAATTTTCTCTAATATCTGGCTACAACAAATCTCACCCAATTCCCCATTTTTAAAATTTACCTAGTTACTTTCAGGTTTTGTGATTTATAACCATTATGCAAACCAGGTAATTATATTACTGTTTATTTTCCTCTACATAATCCTTTTTAAATTTTGTACCTGTTACCTGTCACATTTCTACAGAAGTGCAATAACTAACAGAATAATGCTGATCCAGCACTTCAAAGGAATATTTCCAACACTATGAAACTGAAAAAAATTGAACTTGACATTGAATCTGGGCAAAGTTAGCCTAAGAGGCACTCCTTCAAAATGTCCTTATTGCTCAAATGTGGCTAAAGGATTTTGATATTGATTCCTAGCTCCCAATTATTTCCCTCCAATGTGGGAATAGACTAACTGGGACAGGTCCAACCTGGTATTGAGGAATTATCAAAACCTAACCACAGGTTGATTGATCAGCAAGGCTTTCAGAGAAAGATTTTGATCAAAAGGGGGAAATGTGAAAGTTGTCAGTACCAAAATTAAGTAATTTATGTCAAAACCAAATTAAATAAAGCCAAGAGGCCATAAATGGGCCAGGGGTTGGGGGTGGGATTAAGCATAATTTGCCCAATAACAGCAACTATTGTAAGATATTCCACCAAACTGCAACATTACACAAAGAACCACAGCCTTGCACAAAGGCCACCTCTATGAGATCATCTGCTCAGTAACTGCCTATTTAACATTGGCCTAATGCTACCTTTGTTATTGATTCTTATAACTAAGGATTATTATTTTTAAACAACGTATGTAATCCTTCTCATTTTGCCTTTAAGCATTTCTACTTGTCTTTGTCTTCCTGGGTATGCTTATGGCCCCTCATGGTGCACCATGATATTCATGCTCTGGATTTGCAAATCTCCTATTTACTCCTGAATAAATGTTTTTCTTTGAAGAAGCTCTTTCTCTGAGTTTATTTTTATGTTGACAATATATATAATAGAATACTTTTCAGCCTTTTCAAAATAGGAAGTTTTGTCATTTGCAAAAACATGGATGAACCTAGAGAAGATTATGTTAAGTAAAATAAGCCAGGCACAGAAACACAAATACCATATTCTCTTACTTATATATGGAATTTTAAAAAGTCAGACTCATAGAAGTAGAGAGTAGAATAGTGGTTACCAGAAACTGGAAGAGGGAAGTGGATGCAGAAAAGGGAGATGTTGGTCAACTGGTACAAATTTGCACTTAGATAAGAGTAACAACTTCTGGTATTATATTGCACAGCATGGTGATTAGAGTTAATAATAATAGTATTATTATTTATAATATATATCATGTTATATAAATATACAAATAATTGTATATTTTAAAATAGCTAAAAGAGAGGATTTTAAATGTTCTCACCACAAAAAATGATAAATATTTGAAGTGATGGATATGCTAATTAGCCAGATTTAATCATTCCTTGATATATATGTGTATAAAAACATCACATTGTACACCATAAATATGTACAATTATTATTTATGAATTAAAAACAAAATAAAACTTAAAAAAGGAAAACTAAGACAGATTTTGGTACCTGGAATTCAGGTACTGCTATAACAAATATCTAAAATGTGGAAGTTACTTTGTAATTGGTCATTGGGCAAAGTCTGGAAGAATTTTGAAAATTATAATAGAAAAGCTTAGATTACCTTGAAAAGATTTTGGTAGAAAAAATGAGTATTAAAGACTTTATCAATGAATATTCAGAAAGAAGTAAATTATGGAGATACTGCAAATCACCTTAGAGAAAATCTAAATCTCTTTTACCAGACTGTGGATAGAAATCTGAACTACAAAGGACTGTACTGGTAAATGCTCAGAAAGAATTGAGGATCATGTTATTGGAAACTTGGAAAAGGAGGACCCTTGTTATTTAGTGGTAGAAAGCTTAGTGTAATGGTATCCTGCAGTTATGAGGAAATCAGAACTTACAAATAACCAACTTGTGTATTTAGCTGAGGATATTACTAAGCAAAGTGTTCAAACTGTTGTCTAAGATTCTTTTTGTAGTTTACAGTAAAATGCAAGGGGAGAGAGGTAAATTAAAGAAGAACTGTTAAACTAAAAGAAACTAGGACATGAAGATCTGGGAAATTTTCAGCGCATCTAGATGGCAATAAGTCCAACTGTCCAGACACACAAAAGGCTCTTTGAAGAGGTAGGGTGTGACTCACAGATCTACTCCATCAAACCAGGATCCTTGGGGAAGTTTAAGGTCTTTGTCCTTCAGTCATATCAATAGGTGTCAAAAGCAAATGTGGGTCCCCAAACTCTACCAAGCAGGACGTATACTAATAAAAGCACCCAACAGAAAATTTATGCCACCTCTCACGAAAAAGGAATGATGATTCTGAAGATGGAGCTAAGAGGGCAGAGGCTGGAGCCAAAACCAGTGAGAGTTACTCCCAGTCCTTGAAACCTAATGGGGTTTGTCTGGCTTTATTTTGAGAGTGTTTGTATTGTTGACTACATTTTACTTTCCATTTTCTTACTTTTTGAGTGAAAATGTCTATAACTGTTACCTACACATGTTCCACTACTGTATGTTGAAAGCTGACAACTTATGATTTTAGTTCTATAGGTTTATAGATGAAGAGGAATTGTGTTTCAGGAGTTGTGTTGAATGGAATATACCAAAACATTTATCCTCATGACTTAGGTAAAGAAATTTGGCCCTTCTGAGCCGATGAGATTAGATGAGATTTAGGATTTGAGTTATGCTATAAAGGGAGGAGACTTAGAGAATTTGGACTGAGATGAATGTGTATTTTATTTAGGAGGGATGTGAATCTTTGGGAGCCAGTGTGTAGGTAATAGTAGGCAGAAGGACCTACTAATGACGTTCGTGCTCTAATACCTAGATCCTGTAAATATGCTATATTACATGTCAAATACAACTTTTCAGATGTAATTAAATTAATGGACGTTAAAATAATGAGATTACTCTGAACTACCTGGGTGGGCCCAGTATAATCATGAGTCCTTAAAAGTAGAGAAGTTTCTCCAGTTGAAGTAAGAGAAATGGGACAGAAATAAAAGTCAGAGAAGGATTCAACCTGCCATTGCTGTTTTTGAAGATGAAGACAGAACAAGGCAAAGGATGCAGGACAAATTCAGGATCTAAGAGACATCTAGACGGACAGCCTACAAAAAATCAAGGATTTAAGTCCTATTGCTACATGGAACTAAATTCTCCAAAAAATTGAATGAACCTGGAAGTAGATTCTCTCCCAGAGCATCCAGATAAGATCCCAGACCAGGTAAAACCTTGACTATACTTTTGACTTACAGAACTTTGAGATAATACATTGGGTTGTTTTAAGCTGCTAAATTTGTGGTAATTTGGTACAGCAGCAATGAAAAATTAATACAGCCTATAGCTCAGATATAATGATAAAAATGTCAAAGCTTCTCTCAGTCTAGGTGAGTCTCCATTGTCACAATGGTATCTGCTTCCATTGGAACAAACTTTGTGATTAAGCATACACAAGTGTGTGTGTATGAGAGATTGATGGCAGTAATGATACCTATTCTCCACCCTTTCCTCTGCTCAAGCCCTTTGCCATGTGAATATGAATTTCCTGTCACTTAAAAGATGGAGTTAATACCCCTATCCATCTATTCTAGGCTCAGCCTTGTGATTTGTTTGGCCATTGGAATGAGGCAAAAGGGTTAATATGGAGAGTCATTTTTGAATAAGCCTCAAAGGCAGGCTTACTTTATCCTAAATCTCTCTTGTGTCTCTGACAACACCAAGAGAATATGCCCAGGCTACAATGCTGTAGGTTGAGAGACACGTGGGAGAGAGTCAAGTTGCCCTAGGAGTCCCAAATAAAGCCATCCTGGATCATCTCACATCTAGCTACCCCCTTACCATGTGAGTGAGTCCAACTGAGATTAGCAAAGCCAATATAACTATATTAGCTATATTATACTATATTATATTACATTAAAACTATATTATAATATATTATATATAATAACTATATTATAATATAATTATATTAGCCAATAGTTAATTGATATAATGTGATTATTTGCATCAATAAATCTTTCCCATTAGACTGTAAGCTCCATGAGGGTAGGGACTATAGCTCTATTCACTATTTTATTTTATTCTCTTTAAAGGTCTATAGGGGTGAAGATAGAGGATAATAGTTTTGTAAGTTTAGTAGTGTTATAAACAATAAGAGAAATAATGAAAGATCAGCCTTTTTAAGGACAGTTTACGAAAAAGATAATTTGTAAATGGGATTAGGCAAATAGAAATAAATATTCTAGTAAAAATAAGGGAAAGAAGCTAGTGCATAGGATGAAAGCATAAAATTGATTTACTTAAGTGAAATGTAGGATATGCAATAAGAATTGATTAAAAATATGATGTTTAGGATCTCTGTTAATAGAGGGAAAGAAAGGAGTAAAGTTATAAATTTTTGAAGGGCATCTGAAGCTTTTATAATTGTGTTCAATATTGAGCATTTTTTTAATGTTGTGACTCGTGAGCTAAAGTTTAAGAAATGTGAATTTGTAGTGACTAGAGACACTTTGTGTTCTCATTTCTCTCTTTTCTTAAACAAGAATAAATGACCCATGACATTCTCCAGTGTTCCTGCCCTGTCTGAGTTATAGCAAATAATCTGTACATAAGTAATGCAACTACTCAGTATCTAACACTAAGGAGGCAAATATTTGAGAGCCAGGGATGCCTACAATTTCTTAGTGTGACTACAAAAGAAGTTTCTGCTTCACAGGTTGACACCTTTGTCTGCTATTATGGGGTCTAAATGGGTTTTGATTTTTAATGCAGTCTTCAAACTTTTGGTACGGATAGAGCATGGACTTGCAAGCAATAAAGAGCCAGTGAAAACACTCTTTTCTAAGAATGAGGATCTAGAGAGGCTTATGCCTTCCCACGTTTGCTTGTTTGGGCATTTCCCTAAGTTTTAATGTTTATATATAATTATATCTATTTATGCAAAATTATAGAAGATATCAGATAATTTAGGTGACTATGAGCTTTGGAATAATCTATAAAGTTAGGAAATTGTGTTAATTATTTTCCAAGTAGTTACTTCAGTAATCAGGTATAACTATTGACTACTTATATTTATAGAAAATGTGTGAATTTAATGGATTATAATCGATTATTGTAGCTATTGTATTTTGTTAGCTTACTTTTTATTAGTGTAATGATGTATTTAAGGAGTAAATACCAATATATTTTCTAAGAGATTTTAGTGAAAAAGTCATTTCTCTATGTATAAATATATTTACTCGGGTACAAAATTAGGAAATCTGAACTTTCAGCTTAAGTGTTCAAAATGTTTAAATTTCCTAGTAGACTTTTGATAGTTGATTGGTATTCTCTATCAGAGTTGATATTTTACTTATTTTCAATGTATTTGTTTTCCTTAAACCAAATACATTTAGTTTCCATATTAAAACCTTCCAAATGTCTCTTTAGGCCTTTTTGCTTACTTGAGTACCTTTAGATGCCGTCATAATACTGTGGTTCAAGAGAGCAGGAGTTCACATTAACATTATTAAATTGACCAATTCAAAAACATGAACACAATCAATACTACAATCAATACTAGTGATGGTATTATTCGAATCAAATTCTCTCAACAGTGGTCAGGTCCTTCCCAGAACAGTGTGCTGCAATCTGTGCTTTTCAAGGCAGAAAGCAGAAAATGCTGAGAGATGTCTTTATTGAATCATAAAAATAATGAAAATTTTAGGTAGTAAGTTTTACAGTGTGAAAAAGTTAGATCACCTTTAACTGTGATACTTTAGCATTATATTCTAAAGTAAGAAATGCTGTGAATCATTTTATTAGGCTTATTTACAACTTATTCTTTGTAAACCAGATTATTAATAATTTTGTCATATTTTAAAATACAAAAATATTCCATGACTGACTATGTAACTACTGCATGTATTAATATAAATAAAAGAGGTGACTCTAGACTAAAAATATATATTTAACTTCTAGAAAAAATTTTTTTTCCAAAAATTTCTTGAAGATTTCTGGAGGAATATTTATGCTTTTAGAGGAATTAAAAATGCTTTACATTTAAAGAAATGGTTGATATGTATAAGATAAAAAATTTAAAAGATTCTTCTTCTTTCTGATTTGAAGTCCCAACAGAGAATGGTAACACCAGCTGTCCATTGAAAAAATATGAACCCAACTCGCAAATGGAAAGATTTGATTGTGCCATATTTGGTACCCAAAGATGGTAGTGATAATCTGCCAATAGTTTGGCATTGTTTTTTCCATTGAGTTAATGCATAAGTTGGCAATCAATAATCAAAAGCAAAAATCAAGTCATAATTATAAAAAAGACAACCTCAATAGTTTATTGTATATGACAAGATTTTTAGTTTTATATTTGCAGCATACATATAGGTTTCTACTTATTGAATATATACTATTTTGTAAGGGTTTTACTACACACACAATGTTGTGGGAATTCAAATATCAACATATAATTCCTATCACCAAGGCGCCTATTATGCAGTTTGGGAGAAATGACATACAAATGTGGAAAACTATAAAAGCAATTGTCTTAGTCAGTTCGGCTATTGCAACAAATTACGATAGACTGGGTACTTAACAGAAATGTATTTCTCACAGCTCTGGAGGGCAGGAAGTTTGAGATAAAGGATGCCAGCACAGTTGGGTTTTGGTGACGGCTCTCTTTCTGGTTTGCAGATGGCCGTCTTTTCGCATGTCTTCACATGGCGAAAAAGAACAGAAAGAGAGAGGAAGTGAGATTTCTTGTGTCATATCTCTTCTTATAATGGCACTAAATCCATCATGAAGGCTCCATGCTCGTGATCTAATTACCTCTCAATTGCTCCTCTCAATATCATTGCATTGGGGGTTAGGGTTTCAACATGAATTTTGGGGAAACACAAACATACAGTAAATAATTATTTTTACAAAAAATTATGACAATCAAAAACTGGATTTGAAAAGAGTAAGTATAAAATTAATCTCTAAGTTAACTGTCAGGCAGTTTGTGGTAGAGTAATTCAGATTTATGTGACATAGTATTAAGCTAAAACTATTAGGGAAAGCCACAAACAAATGGAAGTTGACTTAAGTGGAATTTTCCTTTAATGAAAGCACTTGTGAATTAATGCAAATCAATGTATAGAGCTGGGAATGAGCAATGACTTTTGTCAAGATATTGAACCTATTGAACTGAAAATACATGTAGATGTGGAAGATGGGGCATAAAAGATCACTTGAATTTAGATCATGGATAGGTTTGAATTTCTGGCTGAAGAGGTTGAACTTTGTCCACTGTAAGTATATTCCATGGAGTGCATGTGTTCTTAGAAAATATATCTGGGATCACTTCCAGGAGCAAAAGAAAATCAGACTGCAGTAGAACTGCAGTCCCGTTTCCCTTGTTTCAACCCATTCTGCACCATTTCAATAAGTTTTATATGTTTTATATAAGGAAGTGAAAGCTAGAAAAAAAGTTAGAAAATCAGCAAAATTTTAGAGGACTAGGGTGCAAGTGACCGAAAAAACCTCAGAATAGCTCAGAGCTCAATAGCTCAATAACAAAATAATTTATTCACATAATCAAGAGGGACAGAGATAGAGTTGGTTTAGGTGGTCTGTGGGGATCCCACATGGCGGACAATCTGGCTGTTGTGAGCCCCAGAGACTGAATCTTTATTGACTTAGCTTATGGAACCACCGAGCCAGTTGTTTGACTGGGAGGGCTCAATTGAGTGTGTGGCAGGTGGGATTGCAATGAAGGAGACAGAAGCACCGTAACTGTCATCCTCACTGAGACCACACAGAGAAGAGTTTGCCATATGAAGAGATATGAAGCAAATAGCATGTATCTAATATAGAAGAAATTACTGGAGCAGAGCATTAAACCATCATGCAATTGTATGTGGGATGCTTTGGAGCTGATGCCTGGGGAAAGTTTGAGATAGGATATTATCGCAGATCAAGAAAGAGTAGGTAAAAACCTGGAAAAGTCATTAAAATAGAAAAGTATGTGTACCATAAGAAACACTCAACTTATTTTTTTCACTTTTATACACTCGTATCTTATTAAGCATCTGAATCAACAATTTGAAAAATATTTTTGGTTTCAGGAAATTTCTTAGACTAAAATTCACGTACCCTCAGAAAATTTCTAAACAAGCTGGGTGCAGTGGCTCGTGCCTGTAATCCCAGCACTTTGGGAGGTCGAGGCAGGAGGATTGCTTGAGGCCAGGAATTTGAGACCAGTCTGGGCAACATAGCGAAACCTCATCTCTACAAAAATAATTTTTTAAAAATAGCAGGGTGGGGTGGTGTGTGCCTGCAGTCCCAGCTACTCCGGAGGCTGAGGCCCAGAAGTTCAAAGGTGCAGTGAGTGAGCTGTGATTGTACTACTGCACTTTAGCCTGAGTGACAGAATGAGGCCCTGTTTCAAAAAGAAAAAAGAAATTTCTAAACAGATTATCTTCAGATTTGTAGGACCCATCTATTCACTTGTGCTGAACACCCCACCAATTCTTATTATCAAATTTTGATTTCTCTTTCTTTTTCATTTTTTTCCTATTCATTTCTAATTTTCTATATACTTCAAATTCTCCATTGTGTATTAACTCACTTCCCTTGGTCCTCCTTTCTTTCTGATCTCTACTAAAATGCCACTTCCTAAACATGCCTTCCCGGGTTACCCAATCTAAAGTCTCACCACTACCTAAACCCTCTTTTCTCTACGTTGATTTTATTCTTATACTATATATGCTGTATACTATATAGCATAGTATATAGTGTAATTATATATATAGTATATATCATTGTATATATTGATATATATCAATCAACTTTTCCCTGTATACTGTAAACTGGAATAGAATATAATTTTTTATTCTGTTCACTGCTATACTCTCAGTACTTAGAAAATTCATTATCACATAGTAAGCATCAATAAATATTTGACAAATTAATTACCTGAAACTGATTATATGATTCTAGGGCATATCTTGAAATTCCTATTGTTTTCATTTGAAAACAACTGATTTAATTCATATTTATTGAACTGCCACTATATACTCTGCACCATAAAAACTTTTGTATACACAGAAATGAACAACAATGTATCATCCCAAACTTCATGGACCTTACAGTTTAATGGGAATGTGGGCATTAAGCAAATTATCAAACAAATGTGTAACTTTAATATATAGCAAA
Organism: Daubentonia madagascariensis; assembly: GCA_023783475.1. NCBI lineage: Eukaryota > Metazoa > Chordata > Mammalia > Primates > Daubentoniidae > Daubentonia > Daubentonia madagascariensis. The sequence continues at coordinate 42,857,864 of JAKFHU010000600.1, read as the reverse complement.
TACTGGTATAAAAATATAGTTTTTAATGAAAGAACGGGAAAGGCTTCTCAAGGAAGTGACTTTTTAGTAGGGGCATGAAAGAGAACTAAGAGTTAGCTAAGCAATGGGTGTAGGTAGGGCCATTATAAACTGAAGGAATGATCTAAATCAGTAAAGACTTTGGCCTGTGGAGAAACTAAAAGGTCAATTACACCTGGAGCTTGTAGTGAGGGAAAGATTGGAGTATGCTGAATTTAGAGAAAGAGGAAATACCAGAACACAAAGAAAGTTGGAGGACCTGTTAAAGATACTAATATGCAACTGTACTTGGTCTACTACAATGGTTTTCAACCACACCAGACCCAATATCCTCTTTCTCTAACAAATGATTTATAAAGTCCTTTTATTATCCAGAAGAGTAATTCAATTATTATGTAATCTACTTATGCATATAATTTTCATAATTCATTGTACTTATACTACTCTAACTGTATTATAAGAGAAAAGTAAAAGGAAGGCAATTGTGCAATCAAATAATATGTATTTAAATCTGTGTGTATATTTAAATCTGTACATTCTGGATCATGGCTCTATTAGAAGACATACTGAAGTAACTGAAAGCTTGCAACTGTGTATACAACCACCATGAACTGCCAAATTTATATGGCAGACTGGGCAATGTAGTTCATGCCTATAATCCTAGCACTTTGGGAGATCAAGGCAGGAGAATCGCTTGAGGTTAGGAGTTCTAGACGAGCCTGGGCAACATAGCAAGATCCTGTCTCTAAAAAAAAAAAGAAAAAAATTTACAAAGAAGATGAACACAAGTTGTGGTGACTCAGATATCATAAGTAGTGTTATTTCAGTGTTCAGTGGAAACAACTTTTGGTTAATTTTCATTTAAAACAAAATACACTCTTTCCTCAGTTTACGTTGTAATTTTATTCCTGGAAATTTTGATATACATCACACCTTGCAAAAATTAATATGTGTTAATTTATAATGTGTGATTAGTTATGCTCAGATAGTTACAAACACATTTTTTTCACATACATACTTCTTCTAGGATTGTTTCAAAAGTCACAAATGATGAAGAAAAATTCTTAAATATTTAGAGCTGTTCCACAAATGACAAGAGGTCCAGCATTCCTATCTGATGTACAGAATGTCAATGGGCCATCATCATTTTAATTATCAGTAAAACCCTCCAAATCATTTCCAAAATGCCAACAGGTGGAGCCACCTGTGAAGAGAAGCACTGATTTACAGGATCAATTTTAATATTTGTGGTTATTACTATTGAACAATTTACTATTGTTCATCCATTATTACCATTGAACAATTTAAACGTCTATTCAGAAAGCCTAGTAGGATTGGGGTGGTAGAAGAGTATGCTAACAGAATAATCTCTGAACACCCCAGTAGCTCTAATGTTGCTAGAACAAATGCCAAAATTTTTCTCTTCTGGGCATCACAACGTTTATATCTATAGCATATGTCCAGGATACCATTTAGTTTTTTTTTTTTATTAGTTGTAAAATATAAGAACTTAAGGTTTGGAACAAGATTTGTACCTCTGTAGTCTTAAATCAATAGGAAGTCCTGTAGCACAACATTAAATTAAAACAAATAAGTTAGTTGGCTAAAATGTACCTCTGAGAACCACAACTGAGAAATTTCAGCCCTCCTTTTTCTTTCCATTCACCGCACCCTACACTTCACCAGCACGGAGGTAAAGATCAGATGATGACCACAGTGTGAAAAGAGGGAGGGTGGGCCGTATTCAAAGATTGAATCCAGAAGTCATTTCTCATACCCACCGGCTCTCTGATTGTTACTTCAAGCTGGTGAGACAGCTTTGTGATTTGCCTTCTCGCTCTAAAGAGCAAACCAAAGAAATAAAAAGAACAAGAATACAAATTATGTACTAAATGAGTTCGTTTATTTCTGGCCTGAGGCAAAAAATTCTAAAGAAGCACTCCAGGTATTTTTTCTATAATTTGATAAAAAAGCGTGATGTTTAACATTAGAGACTGTTTTTCCTTAAAATGATGTCCATTTCCTGGTGATTTTTATACAACCTCTCACTACCGATCCTCATTCCACAGAAAATTAATTAAGAAATTTTTAATGAGTAATAATAGACTATAAATACAACATTATAATTACAAATATAATAATTACAAATATTGACTATACAAATATATAACACAAGAGGCTATGCCTTTTATTGAAGTGAAATTCATATAACACACTATTAACCATTTTAAAGTGTCTAATTCAGTGGTATTTAGTGTATTAACAATGTCGTTCAAACATCAGCTCTCTCTAGTCTCAAAACTTTACATCACCCCAGAACACCCAGTATACTTTAACTAATTATTCTCCATTACCTTCTCCCCTAACCAATAATTATCTTTCTGTCTTTATTGAATTGACTATTCTGAATATTTTATGTAAAAGGAATCACACACTATGAGACCTTTTATATCTGGCTTCTTTCACTTAACATAATTAGTTTGAGGTTCATACAAGTTGTAGCATGTTGCACTACTACATTCCTTTTAGGAGGAATGTAGAATATTGAAGAATATTCTACATGAATAGAAGAATGTTCTACTAAAGAATATTCTATTATATGTATATCATAATTTGTTTATCCATTCATATGTTGATGGACATTTAGGTGGGTCCACCTTTGGGCTATTATTAGTAATGTAGCTAGAAACATTCACATAATAAGTTTCCATGTAAAAATATGTTTTCATTCCTCTAGTTGCAGAATGGCTGGGTAGCATGGTAATTCCATGTTTATGTTTTTGAGGAACCACCAAACTGTTTTCCACAGTAGCTATACTTTTTACATGTCCACCAATGGTGTAGAAGAGTTCCTATTTCTCCATATCCTTGCCAACACTTGTTATATTCTGTTTGTTTTGCTTACAGCCATCCTTGCAGGTATGAAGTGGTAGCCATTATGGTTTTAGTTTGTGTTTCCTTAAAGACCAATGAGGCTGAACATCTTTTCATGTGATTGTTGGTCATTTGTATATTACCACTAGAGAAATGCCTATTCAAGTCTATTGCCTTTTCTTAAATTGGGTTTCTTTTTTCTTTTTTGCCTTTTGTCATTGAATTGCAAGAGTTCCTCATACATTCTGGATATTAACATGGTTTGTACAATTTTTTTCACATTCCATAAGTTGTATATTCTCTTTCTTGATAATGTCCTTAGACGCACAAAAGATTTTAATTTTTATGAAGTTCAATTTATTTTTATTTTAATTTGTGCTTTTGGTGTCAAATCTAAGAATCTAGTGTAAAATCTGAGGTCATAAAGATTTACCCTTATGCTTTCTTCTAATAATTCTGTAGTTTTAGCTCTTATACTTAGGTTGTTAATATATCTTATGTTAATTTTTGTACTGTACATGGAGTGAGGTACAGATCCAAGTACATTCTTCTGAATGTTGTTATCCAGTTGCCCCGGCACCATTTGTTGGAGAGACTATACTTTCCCATTGAATAGTCTTAGCATCTTTGTCAAACATCAATTAGCCATAGATGTTGGATTTATTTCTGGACTCTCAATTCTATTCCATTTGTCTAACTGTTCAGCATTATGCCAGTACCACATTGTTTTGATTACTGATAATAAGTTTTGACATTTAGTATGGGTCTTCCAACTTTGGTTTTCTTTTACAATATTGTTTTGGCTATTCACTGCCCCTTGCAATTTCATATGAATTTGAGGACTGGCTTTTCCATTTCTGAAAAAAAAAAAGCCATTGAAATTTTGATAGGGGTTGAATTGAATCTGTAAAATGCTTTGGAGAGCATTGTCATCTTAACAATACTAAGTCTCCCAATCCAAGGACATGAGGTGTCTTTTCATTTAACAAGGTCATCTTTAGTTTTTTTCAGCAATGTTTTGTAGTTTTCCCATATTTGGTTAAATTTAATCATAGGTACTTTATTTTTTATGCTACTGTAAATGGAATTGTTGTCTTAATTTGCTTTCAGATCTTCATTACTGGTGTATAGAAACACAACTGATTTTTGTGTGTTGATCTTGTATCCTGCAACTTGGCCAAATTTGTTTATTAGCTCTAGTAGTATATTTTGTGGGCTTGTTTCTATATAGAAAATCTTGTCATATACAAATAGGTGTACATTTAATTATTTTGTTTTACAGTTTGATCTTTCTTCCTTCCTTCCTTCCTTTCTTTTCTAATTGTTCTGAATAGAACTTCCAGTACAATATTGAATAATAATGGCAAAAGTGAGCATTCTTGTTTTGTTCCTAATCTTATAGTCTTTCACCATTGAGTATGATGTTAGCTGTGGGTTTTTTTTTTTAAATTCCCTTTGTGTATCACCTAGTTTCTTTCTATTCCTAGTTTTCTGAGTGTTTTTATCATGAAAGGTGTTGTATTTTGCCAATGTCTTTTATACATTTATTGAGATAATCATATACTTTAAGCCATTATTGAATTAACATGGTATATTACATTGATTGATTGTCTTGTGTTGAACCACCCTTGTATTCCTAGGATAAATCCCACTTAGTCATTGTGAATAATCCTTTTAATGTGGTGCTGCATTCAGTTCATTAGTGTGTTGTTGGGGATTTGTACACCTATATTCATAAATGGCACTGGTCTGTACTTTTTTCTGTGATGTCTTTTTCTGGATTTTGGATCAGGGTAATGATGACTTCACAGAGTATGTTAAGAAGTATTCTTTTCTCTTCTATTTTTTGGAAGAGTGGAAATAGAAATGGTGTTAATTCTTCTTTAAATGTGATAAAATCCACCACTGAAGACATCTGGTCTAGGGCTTTTCTTTGTTGGGATATTTTTGATTACTGATTCAATCTTTTTACTTCTTATAGGTCCATTGAAATTTTTAAATTCTTCTTGAGAGAGCTTCAGTAATTTGTATGTGTCTGGGAGTTTGTCAGTTTCACCTAGATATAATTTGTTGACATATAATTGCTTATAGTATTGTAATAATTTTAACATTGATAAAATCAGTAGTAATGGCCCTGCTTTCATTTCTAATTTCAGTTATTTGCATAGTCTCACTTTTTTCTTTGTCTAAAGTTTTGTCAATTTTGTTCATCATTTAAAGAACCAATTTTGGTTTTGTTAATTTTCTCTATTGTTTATGTTTTTTGGTGGTTTTTTTTTTTTTTGGTTCTGTTTTAGACCATATATCTATTTATTAAAATTTTGTTGTATATATTTAAGGTATACAGCAGGATATTTTGAAATACATATAGATAGTGAAATGTCACTATAGTCAAGCAAATTAACACATCAATCATTTCACATAGTTAGCCATTTTTTCCTGTGGCAAGAGCACCTAAAATCTAACCTTGTAGCAAAAATCCCAAATCCAGTCCAATATTATTAAGTATAACTATCATGTTGTGAAATAGATCTACAGACTTGTTCATCCTGCATATCTGCTACTTTGACTTACATCTCCCCATTTCCTCATTTCCAAATATTCTCCCCCCCTGCTTTTGGTAATCACTGTTTTATTCTCTGTGTATTTGCCACCTTCTTCTCCTTCTTTTCCTACTCTTCGTCCTCTTCCTCCTTCTTCTTCAGCTTCCACAAATAAGTGAGATCACACAGAATTTTTCTTTCTGTGTCTTGTGTGTTTCAGTTAGCATAATGTCCTCCAGATTCATCCATGTTGTGGCAAATGGCAGAATCTGCCTCTTTGCTAAAGCTGAATAATATTCTGTTGTGTGTGTGTGTATATATATCATATTTTATTTTTCCATTCATCCACTGATGGACATTTCATTTGTTTCAATACCTTGGCTATTGTGAATAATTGCTGTTTATTGCTTATGTTTTTTACATAAAAGTGCAGATTACCTTTACAAGGTAATGCTTTCATTTCCTTTGGGTATATGCCCAGAAGAGGGATTGCTTGGTCATAGGGTAGTTCTATTTTTCATTTCTCTTGGAACCTCCATATTTTTTTCCGCAGTGGAAACTGCACATTAACAGTGTCCAAACATTCCCTTTTCTCCATCCTTCAACAACACTTGTTATCTTTCGTCTTTTTGATAATAGCCATCCTAACAGATGTGAAGTGATATCTCACTGTGATTTTGATTTGCATTTTCCTAATGGTGAGTGTTGTTGAGCACCTTTCAAATATCTGCTGGCCATTTTTATGTCTTCTTTGGCAAATTGTCTATTCAGATTTGTTGCTCATTTTTAAATTGGGTTATTTGTGTTTCTGCTATTGAATTGTGTGAGTCCTTTATATTTGGGGGATATTAACCCTTTGTCAGATATATGGTTTGTAAATACCTTCTCTCAATCTGTAGGCTGCCTTTTCATTTCATTAATTGTTTCCTTTGCTGTGCAGAAGCTATTTAGTTTGGTATAGTCTCATTTATTTACTTTTGTTCTGGTAGCCTGAGCATTTGGTATGCTATCCAATCATTGTCAAGGCCAATGTCAAGGAGGTTTTTCCCAATATTTTCTTCTAAGAGTTTTAATGTTTCAGGTTTTATATTTAGGTCTTTTATCCATTTTGAGTTGATTTGTACATATGATAGAAGATAAGAGTCCTGTTTCAATCCTTTTCATGTGGATATCCAGTTGAGTCCAAGAGTGTCAGTCGGGTGGGTGCAGTGGCTCTTGTACCAGGTAGGCCCAGTGATGTAGTCTCCATCCAGCTTCAGCAGCTGCGGTCCATGAGAACCGTGAGTGCCTCAGTGGCCTAGGCTGCAGGAGTTTGTGGCAGCAGCAGTAGCAGTGTGGGCTGTTAGTGTCCTCAGTGGCAAGGGCTTTTGGGGTCCTCCTGTTTCCACCTGAAGTAGATCTCTTAGCTGAGGAGATACCCTGTGGCTTTGGGTCTGATGTGCTCCACAGCCAGCCACAGCAGTACTGGTTTCTAGGGCACAGGTGCTCAAAGTGGCTGTGGAACCAGGGTCCTGGGCTTAGGGTCTCATGGAACTACTTTGGCACCTGGAACTTGGAGTGCAAATTCACTCTCCTAGTCAAAGGTGAATGCATAATGCAGATTGCCTACAAAGCTGGAGTCTGGGACTCTGAGGCATACCTCAGCAGCTGGGACCCCAGAGGCAGAGATGTAGCTATGACTCTAACTCTGAAGGGGCAGGTCACACACCAATACAACTCTGGGGAAGAAGGAAAAAGGGTGCTCCAGATTTGGGGGTCCCATGGGTACAGCTGCAATTTGGTTCTCAGAGGGCACTGTGACAACTAGGGTCCTGAGGAGTGAGGCACAATGCAGTAGTGACTCTGGACACTGGGATGGTAGGATGTGACAATAGACCAGGCTCTGTAGGGATTGGGTATTGCAGCAGTAAGGACCTAAGAATGGTGGGACACAGCTGTGGCTTTGGGCCCACAAGTTGGGGAGTAGTGCCCAAAGACTCCACTTACTGGAGGGTGGGGCACCACAGCAGTTCAGACAGACGCCAGTGGACCATTCCAGTTCTGGGTAGTCAGGGCACTGTGTCTGTTCAGCCCAGAGGTTGTGGCGACACGGCTCAGCCAAAGCTCTGTTTTCCTGAGACTTGAGGCGTGACTTCAGCTTAGCCTCAGGAGGTGCAGCTGCACTGCTGGACCAATACTCCCTTTCCCTGGGAGTGGGGAAACTCAGGCTTCTCCATTTTTTTTTCCCCATCTTTACTTCATTTACATCTGCTCTGATCCTTATTATTTCCTTCCTTCCACTGATTTTGGGATTAGTTCTTTTTCTCCAGTTTCTTGATGTGTAATGTCAGGTTGCTGATACGAGATCTTTCTTCTTTTTTAATGCAGGTATTTACAGCTCTAAAATTCTGTCTGAGCACTGCTTTTACTGAATTCTATAAGTTTTTCTATGCTGTGTTTTCATTTTCATTCACCTCAAAGTATTTTCTAATTTCCTTGGTGATTTCTTCTTTGTTTCACTGGTTATTTAAGTGTATGTCATTCAATTTTCACGTAGTTGTGAATTTTCCAGGCTTCTTTCTGTTATTGATATCTACTGTCATTCTATTGTGGAAGGAAGGTCTGTTTTATGTGATATCAATCTTGTAAAATTTATTGAGATTTCTTTTATGCCCTAAATATGATCTATCCTGAAAAATGTCTTATGTGCAATTAAGAGGAATATATATTTTGGTATTGCTCTATGGTGTGTTCTGTAAATATCTGCTAGATTTAATTGGTTTGTAGTGTTGCTCTGATCTTTTATTTCCTTGTCAATCTTCTTACTAGTTGTTCTAGCTATTTTTAAAGTGAGGTATCAAAGTCTCTATTACTTTAGTACTTTCTATGTCTCCCTTCAATTCAATGTTTGCTTCATATATTTTGGGGTTTGGTTGTTTAGTATGTATATGTTTATAATTTTTATATATTCTTGATGAATTGACCTTCTAATTGTCCTTCTACAATGTCCTTCTTTTTCTCTTATAGAAATTTTTGACTTTAAAGAGATATTTTATTATAGCCATCCCAATTCTCTTTTGGTTACTAATCCACTCTGCCAATTTCTGTTTTTAATTGGAGAGTTAATCAATTTACATTTAAATTTTTTATTGAAAACATAAAATTATTTTTGCCACTTTTCTGTTTGTTTTTTGTATGTCTTATACCTGTAGTGAATTTTACCTTCAGTTATTGTATTTTCAACCCCAGAAATTCTATTATTCTATTAGGTTCTTTTTCTAAAAAATAATTTCTGTGTCTTTACTGATATTTACTACCTTTTCCTGCATCATTCTACTGATTGCCTTTAGCTCTTTGTCCATGTTTTTCTTTAGTTCTTTGAGCATATTTAAGATTATTTAAAATCTTTGCTTAGCAAGTTCATTTAAAATCTTTGTCTGGTAAGTCCAATGTCTGAGCTTCTATTTGATTTGTTTTTCTTTTTTCTGTGAATGATTCATACTTTCCTGTTTATTTGCATGCATTGCAAGTTTTGGTTGATAACTGGACAATTTGAATATTGGAATGAGTAATTCTGTAATCCATATTCTCCCAACTCCCCAGGAATTTCTATTATTTCTTGTTGAGAGCAGCAGTTGCCCATTTGTTTAATGATTTTTTCAAACTATTTTTAAAAAAAAGACTATATCTCTTTTCACTTGTGATTATTGAAGTCTTTGTTCCATTATCTCTGCAGTCAGCCAATGACCTGACATGGATTTCCTTAATTTTCTGACTCCAATAATAAAAAGAAAAAATAAAGGAGATGTTCTTCTGTCTCTTTAAAGTTCTTCCAAAGATGTCACTCAGGAAATCACTTTGGACCAATGGTTGAAGCAATGGACAGCATTTGTGCTGACCCACCATGCAGATAAAAACCTACAACCTTGATTTTTGGAGGATAAAGTCCTTATTTCTCACACTGGTACCAGCAAGCTGCACCAGGAACACAAGATGTCATCTCTACAGCTGCCTGCTATAAGACTAAGTAATTCAGGATGGTAGCTGCTACGTGAAACACCGAAATTTATCAGCCTCTTTGTTTATCAAGCACTTCCTTGGATGCGACAAGTATTTGACTAGACTCCAGACTTTTGAAAATAGTTGATTCTAATAGTTTTTTGGTCAACTCAATTCTTATTTTGGAGGTTTTTTTCTGAGCCAAATTTGCTATCTAAAAGACTATTGTTTGCCTTATAACTTGTATGTACTTTTCTCTGCCGTACAGTCTATTGCTGAGAATTAAATGGAAAGATTCAATCTAAAGGTGCTTATTATTATATGTAGAAAAGCTTACCTTTGTCACCCATTACAAGAATGTACATGTTTAAAGTAATTCTAGGTATGCATGTTTTCATATCCATGTTGGGCCTTCTCAGTCACCTCTCCATTCAATGTTATCTTTTGGAGTAGGGGACATTTATACCACATAACCACCGTATCCAAAGGTAAAAACAAACTATTTTCATGACTTTCCTACATTTTAAGAATTAACTATTGGCAAAATTCTGCATTTAAAAGGTTCTTATACGGAGGACCCTTGCCATCAAAGATAAAACAATAAGAAGCAATCCTAACTACTGCGTAAAGGATTTAGGTTCAATATAAAGATTGATTCCCTGACAGTAAGAGTTTTTGAATTTTAGAAGGGATTTTTATGAAGGCCTACATAATCTTATCTGGAGAAAGGACATGATTAAGTAGATTTAAAATCCCCAAACAAATTTTTTTAGAATGATTTTCCTTTGAGAACTCCTCTAGTTTTAAAACTGGTAAACATACAAGCTGTTTTTAAAATCTGGGCTCTGAGGATTACTTTTTCAGAGGCCAGATGCAAAAGGCATCTGTGCCCAGCTGTTCCCAGAGGTACTTCTGCTTGAGGGGTGAACCACAGTCGGTAACCAAAAATAGTCATAGATATTCTGAAAGTAGATATTTTAATGGTACAAAATCATCATGACTGTGTTCACCTTCCTAAGAAAAGTCTTTTTTCTTTCATTTTTAAAGTTTTTGCACATATAAAAAGAAAAAAAAGACCAAAAGAAAGTGATTGCAAATCTTTTCCTCTAACTTTATATCTAATGTATGTATCAAGGTAAAGAAACTACTTACTATGTAGGTAAAAAGAAGTGTAGGGACAACTGAGTCTAGGATATTAGACATGTTTTTGTTATTCAGCCCTTTAAAAATAATTTTACTTTATTTACTAATCATAGTGGAATTAATACAAAATTTAGAAAATACAGAAAATATCTAAAAATAGTGGGCAGTGTTATAATTCAATTACTCACAGAGAACTTATTCTTTGAAGGTATTTTTATTGCTAGCCCTGTTTTCTTTCAAAATTGAAATCACACCAATCAGAATTTTGTATACTGCTTTTGTAATAACAATTTGGCATTTTGCTTTTTATGTAAATGTTTGTGTAAACATGCTTAAAGGTAACATAACTGTCTAACTGCATACTGTCATATGGAGTCATTATAATAAATTTAAATATTCCCTAAATTTTGATATCTCAGGACAATTACAATGTCAAAGCAAGTAGATATATATTTAAGTTGAGTAAATATATTCCTAATTTTTAAGTAACTAATCAAAAACAATTGTGTTTTCAAATGTCTTTTTAGGCTCCTAAAAAGTTTGTGTATTTTATTCATATATAATTTATTGTTGAGATATGCACAACATTACATTTCATAATAAACCATGCATAGTAGATCGCTTTTAATTTTACTGTTTTATTCTATTTTTTTGTATTCTATTTCATTTCTTGGTATCTTTGTCTATAAGCATTCTTTTTTTGTGGGCCATATTTATGAGGTTTGGATCCAGAGCTGCCACTGCATTAAATGAAATTGAATATTTATCCATATTTTTATGTGTTTTTAATATTTTATATAACATTGAAATTACTGTGACAATTTTTAAATAATTTAGTCATCAATCCTCTTGGTTTTAGAATTCTTTTTTGAGGGATGAGGGGAAGGCAATATTTCAAACATTTTATATTTATCTGTTGGCTTATACATGACAGTATATTTTTATCTCCTACAATGATTTCTTTTGTTCAAACTTTCTAAAAGTATTTTTGTTTTCATGAATTGCTTGCTGTTATTTATCAAATATAACTAGGAATACATGTTACTTAATAAAGTGATACCCTTTGCCATACATAGGTGAACACCAAACATTTAATTTCTCTGATACCCATAATAATACTAGGTCATTTTTTTATTTAAAATAAATCAATCTATGTTCTTGCTTTTGATTTAAACTTTGCATTTAATTATATTTTACATTTTTCTTTTGTAAGACAACTGGTATTTGTTTAATTTGAAAAGTCGTATTTGTAAATTTACTTTTCTTAAAAGAAGTGCTAGATTCATTTATTTTTCATATGATCACAATATGTCTGAAAGAAGCACTTCTAAAATGGTGTAACAAGAAACTCCAAAAATCAGCTGCTTCCTCATGAAAATAAAAAGAAAACTGGTAAAAGTTGTCAATATAAACTTTTTGACAACTCTGGAAACTAACACAAGTAGCATTTATTAAAGAAAAATAGCTGACTCTCAGTAATAGTGAGCTACGCCACATTTTAACTTACTCCATCCTTTCCCCCTGGTGAAAATAATAGCTGTAAAAACCAGTTGCCTAATAGCCACTGAAGATGTCGGAAAAGGTTTGTTGCTCCACAGTTGGTCCATTGCCAAAGAATTGTCCCTATTTGACCTTTCTGGAAGTTCCCTGGAAGCCTCATTTATAGGGCAAGTCTTTATTTGACCTAACTCACAGCTCTCTAAGAACAAAAAGTTCTATCCTCAGGATGTTTGATGAAAATAACCAGCAACAATTGTAGAACATAGCAGTTGTCTGAGAAAGTGATACCATTTGAGTAAAATAAGAATTTGGCAAAAGAAAAAAAACCTAAAAAGAAAAATATTTGAAAAAGAATGAATGAGACATCACTATGGACTTAGAAAAGCCCGAGCACATTCCTGGGGCTCTATAAGGCCACATACATGTTCGAAGTTGTACACATGACTGGAAAATATCTGGAAAGGCACTAATTTCTCATCTCTAGTTTACTTTGAGAATTTGCACAAGTATGAAATAAAGGCTAGGGCAGAGTTCTAAACTAACTTCCAGAGCGTTAACGTTTTCCCCTAACACACATACAGAACTTCCCAAGATAGGACAAAAGACATTAGCCTTCAATATTTAAGAAAATATTGGTCCAATCTTTAGCTGACCACCAAGCCATCTATGCAGAGGCTTCAATGGCTGCACAAGGCAAAGAATACAGACTTTACATAGTCCAGTAAAACCATTCCATAAACAAACAGTGACAACAAAAACAACAATAACAAATAGTAACAACAGTTCTTTGGTGGAGGGAGAAGAAATAATTTCCACACCTGCCAAATTATATTATATAAAATGTCCATTTTTTAACAAAAAAAATTATGAGACATAGAAGGAAGAAGGAAGTATACACATACGCAGTATATTCTTAATGAGGCTCTTCACCTTTAGCAAGCCTTCCAGGTGATGGTTATGTGGTGTTCTCTAGACATCACAATAAACAAATCTGATTTAGAATGTAATTTTAATTCTACCTTTTCTTTCATTCCAATATGTATATTTTTAAAGCAAAGGTAATAAAATATTCACATTGGACTAAATTATATTGTCTCCAAATATTTAGTATTGTTCATTTTGCTTTGTAGTAATTCAAAAGAAAGAGACTTCTTTATTGCTTTGTTTGCAATTAAATCAAAATATGAAACCTGCATGCATCATGTGAATTTATGAGTGTAGATCTTTCTAAAATCTGGTAAATAAATTTTAATGCCTGATGCACATAGCATCAAATGTGCCAATTGAGCTGTCCATAGGAGTACAAGACATCTTTACTTTGCTTGGTAGATAAGTTCTGGAGGAAATCATTCTATTTCTGTTCCCAGAGTCTTTAAATAAGTGGCATCTGACTAAAACTATCTTTAAGTACAATTTTGAATGGTGAAGATGCTACTATCTATGCAGCTTGAAGAGTGTACATGAACACGACAAAATATACTCTATCTTAATTTGCCTTGCAGATCATAAAGTAACTATTTGTGTATAAGCTTCAGATCTTTTTGTTTTTATTTCTAGCAGAGTGGAGTTAGTTGCTTCAAATGTATCTACTTTTAATATTTTTCCATAAATCACACCCTATCTTTCAGATTAAAATAGAAGTAGAATGGCCTCCTCAAATCATCAAGTATAAACTAGCATTTTTATGTTACAAATTAATAGATGTTAATCTTTTCTGGCTCAGAAACCCCTTTGAAAATACAACACACACATACACACAACATTTTGCTTACAATTTAAGGAATATTTTGTTCCTTTACTCAGGTTTATGATTTTTCACCCCATCTGCCTGGATAAGTATCCACAAGACTGTTCTGGTGTCTAAAAAGCAGGGATGGATGGATTGGCTGACCCTCTATCCTTCTATGACAATTCTGTTTTGAAGTGCATATCCAATATTTTGAAATGTGTTTGGGGGCATAGTTCCTATGGAACAACTTTGAGAAAGAGAGTGATTACTCCCTTTTTGCTTTTTTTTTCAACTGTTTGATTTTTCTTAGTTCTATTAAATGTTCACCACCTATCTTTTTATCATAATTTTTTCATTCTGATTTGTTTGTTTTAGTTCATCTTTTGAACATTGGGATTCTCTCAACAATTCATTTTGGTTTTTTTTTTTCAAGTTGGTTCTAAGTTTTGTTGTCTGTGCATTCTTGCTTATTTAAAATGTGTAACTCCTACAACTATGAAAAATTCTTGGGTCACTATCTTTTTTGTCAGAAGACTATAGACATGATTTCCATATATTGTGGCACTAGGAACATCCATGAAGAGATCAGAGCCCATTCTGATTTTTTTGTCTTTGTGAGTGACTTGCCATTTGTCACTGATCTACAGATTGAAGTTTTTATTCAGAAAAGTATTTTACCATTCTGGGGATGTTGAAAAAGAGGAGATATTCATCTGGGCAGCTTTGAGACATAAGTTCTCAGATTCCATATAATAGAGTCTGATTTCATTTATTTAATGTTTTAAACATTTTTTATTTTGAAATAATTTTAGACTTACAAAAAGTTACAAAAATAGTACAAAGATTTCCTTTATGTCCCTTGCTGTGTTTTCCCTAATGTGAAATCTTTTGTACCCATAGAGAAATTGTCAAGAGAACATTTACATAGTACAATTTTATTGACTAAACTGGTAGACCTTATTTCAATTTCACCTATTTTTACCAACATCTTTTTTTTTAAAATGGACTGTTTTTAGAACAGTTTAGATATACAAAAATAATTGAGAAAATTGTACAGGACGTTTCCATATATTAATGCTTCACACACAGTTTCACCTATTAACATCTTTCATTAATTTAGGACATTTGTTACAATCGATGAATCAGCATTGATGTGTTATTTTTAACTAAAGTTCATAGTTTATTTGGATTTATTTGTTTTAACTAATGGGGTTTTTTTTGCTTTGTTTTGTTTTGTTTTGGGTTTTTTTGTTTTTTGGATACCCAAATTACATTTGGCTGTCATGGGTTCTTAGGCTTTACTTGGCTATGACAGTTTCTGACTTTCCTGGTACCTGATGATCTTGACACTTTTGAGAGTACTGGTTAGGTACTTGTAGGGTACCTATTGGAATTTCATGATGCTTTTCTCATGATTAGACTGGAGTTATGGATTTTGAAGAGGAAGACCACAGAGACAAAGTGACATTTTATCACATCATATCAAAGGTACAAACTGTCAACATGATTTATGACTGTTGATATTAACCTTGATCGCCTAGCTGAGGTAGTATGGATTAGGTTTTTCCATTGTAAAGTTATTTCCACCTCCCTTCCCATTTCACATTATACTCTTTGGAAGGAAATCACTATGCATATCTAACACAGATGGGAATTATATTGCCCCTCCTTTAGGGAAGAATATCTACATAAGTTATTAGAATTATTCTGTATGAGAGATTTCTCTGTTCTTTTCTAATTATTAATTTATGCAATCATTTACTTATATCAATATGGACTCATTTGGGTATCTATGTTAAACCTTGGGTTATAATCTAACACAACTTTTGAAATTTTCTTGCTCAAATTATTCCAAGTTTGGCCATCGAGAGCTCTTTTTGTTGGCTCCTATGTTCCTTAGCTATACTCCCATCATTATGGGTTTTTTTTCTTAGTATTTCCTTATTTTTTAGCACTTCACTTTTGAAGAAAAACAATATACCTTTACCTATGGGATATCTCAATAGCCTTACCTTCACACAGCTTCACAATCCAGATCTTGAACACGTACACCTTTCTCCAAAAGTACATATATTATATTACATTTATGGCATCCTTCTCTGAGGAGATTCATTTGATACACTCATTCATCATTCATGATATACAAATACTTACAAAGGAATTCACAAAAAGGGGATAGGCTGTTGCCCCACATATGAGGTCTTGCCACCTCATCTATGTTCCTGGGAATCAGTTGGTCAAGTGAAAGTTGTTCCATCAATGACACTCTCAGAAAACACCTATTGACCCTCTTAGCACCCACACAGTTAAAATAAGCCCAATATCTTTTAGGAATTTTGGGGTTCTGAAGGCAACATATACCTCATTAACAAATTTACTTAAACCCATTTTTGCTACAATTTAAAAATAGGCCAACTTTGAGTGAGACACCTACAACAAAGGCTCTAAAAATGTATCCAAAATGGAACACAATAGGCATTCACATTAATGGAGATTCTTTGGCCCCGTGCTACACTGCTCTCCTTAGCCCCATGCAAATGGGATTCCTTGGTCCCATACACATATTAGAGCAATAACTACTAACTGAATAATGAACCCTGCTAGAAATGGAAGCTGTCACTGGCCTGAGCCTGTAACTTATGTTACCCACCTGCCCATCATGCCATGGATCATGGAAGCAACACCTGTAGGCCATGGAGGTCTCCTTATTGAAATAAAATTGTACCTACAGAATAGGGCCAAATCTGACCCATTCAGCATATCCCACTGACAGGAGGAAATAGCCTGCTCTGTCCTCAGTCCCTAATTAGATACAATTGTGAGGGAGGAGGTCACCCATCTCTCAGATGCATTGCCCACCTAGGGAACTCCTTAGAATCAATGGAGTGATGAGAAAAAAGAGTTCATTAGCCTTATGAATGGTGACACCATCATCACATGTGATGAACCCCACTGGAGAGCTGCCGCTGTCCATCTCCTAACCAGAATAGGCCTGATCAAGGACAAAATGCACCCAAGAGTCAGCACAATTGCTCAACTTCAGGCAGCCATTTTGGCAACAGAAAATATCCTGGCCAACAATTTGCACAATCTGCACAGTGATACAGAATCTTGAGTCATTGTTGTAGGTCTATCATGTCTGATCAATGGCAGAGCCAACTTCTTATCCAAGGTTCCCCCTTTTGGGTAAAGAATTCTGGAAATTTATAGCCTCATGGCCACCCAAAATATGAATCAATGTGTGATGGCAGAATAGTTGTCTGCTAAGATTTCCCTGTCCTAATTCCCGGAACCTTTGAATATGTTAGGTTACACGGCAAAAGGGAATTAATGCTGCAGGTGGAACTTAGTTTCCTAGTCATCTGACCTTGAGATGAGGAGATTATCCTGGATTATTTGGATAGTCTTGATGCAATTACAAGGGTATTTAGAAGTAGAAAATGGAAGCATAAAAACAGAATCAGAGGAAGACGTGACTATAGAGGAATGGTCACTGTTGTGATGTTTCTGGCTTTGAAGACAGGGGAGAATGCTATAAGCCAAGGAATATGGGCAGTCTCTAGAAGCTGAAAAAACCAAGGCAGCTGATTCTCCCCTAGAGCCTTCAGAAAGGAATGCAATCCCACTGAAATCTTGATTTTAGCCCGGTGAGACCCTTGCCAAACTTTTAATCTACAAAACTATAAAATAATAAATTTCTGTGTTTTAAGCCACTAAGTGTGGTAAGCACTGAGCAGCAAGAGGAGACTAATATACAAAATCATACATGGTCACTGTACATACTGAAGCCACAATCCAACCCACTTTTTATCCCCTTTGGAGTTCCAAACACTATTGATAGTGATTGATGCAGTATTTTCTCACTTTTCGAAATACGCTTGGGTTCTTAAACAAGACATTCAATAAAATTTTCACAACCCTTACCAACCTGAGACAGTGGGCCTCATAGAGCACCTTAATTGCTTACTTAAATACAGTCACACTACATAACAACATTTTGGACTGCATATATGACCATGGTTCCATGGGATCATAATACTACAATTTTACTGTACTTTTTCTGTGTTTAGACATGTTTAGATACACAAATACTTACCACTATGTTACAATTGCCTACAGTATTTACTACAGTAATGTGCTACACAGGATTGTGGCCTGGGGTGAGAGGCTATACCATAGCCTAGGTGTGTAGTAGGCTGTACCATCTAAGTTTGTGCACAGCAAATAAATCACCTAACTGCATTTCTCAGAATATATCCCCACTGTTGAAGTGATGTATGGCTGTAAGTTTAAATTTAATTACATGAGTCACAGAACACTTGTTATTGATCAAATATCAGGGGTGAATTGTAATAAAATGTTTGACTTCATTTGTGATGTTTGACTGCTGTTAGCTTTCAAATTCCTTTTCCTCGCTCTCCCTTATTTACTTCATATCTGGGCAAGCTGTAAAGAAGTCTCTCATGCTCTCTCCCTTGACACCAGCAGGAAAGTTTGAATTGTGCAAACCTCAGGCCACTCATGAGGACCTTTACCCCAGCCCCATCCAACTATCACAATAAAAACCAAAACCTCAGTTGATATACTTTCCCCTTTCTCAATCATTTTAGACTATTACTTGCCCTGTTCTCCTCAGAAAGTTACATCAAGTTGAGAAGTAAACTTTTTCATACCCTCTTTGTGTGTGTGTATGTGTGGCACTCATTCTGAACATCTGAACCAATTTTGGGGTGAGAGTTTGATCGCACCCTTGGTTGGGTAACCATAAAACAGATTATGACATTCAGAGGAGAGTGCTATGAAATAGTTGAGAGAGAGAGAGAGAAGTGTGTCATAAGAAAATTATAGTATAATTGTATAATAAGAAAATAATAAAAATAAATGGATTTGATACTAAGAAAAATGGATTCAGTTGTTGGTACGAGGTGAAAGTCAGGGATAGCTAGCAAAATGCAGTAGAAAAAAATCTGAATATTATGGTAAAAAATGATAGATGGTCTTCTAAGGAAGTATTTGAATGATTCAACATGAAATAAGGTATATATTTTGACAATTGCTTATATCCAAGAACATACAGAAACATGTAATATTCAGAAATCTGTGAGGCAGGCAGATGGTATGGGGAGGGAATTCTTAATAAACAGGGCCCTGCCTACTAGTTTAATGGATATAAGATATCTTTCAGTAAGTGTGTGTAGAGGGAGAACAAAAAGGAAAATACTGGAGGATTGAGTATCATGAAAAACGAAGAATTTTATAGTTTGATCCCTAAATGACCAAATAGAAGAAACACAAGCAGGGAGGATGATAATGCTATGCTGAGAATCCACAGAAACAATTTAAATTGTAATCTTTGGCTCTCATACCAAAGTTTCGGCCCTAGAAATTCAAAGAGTTTTCTTCTGTTGGTCAGGGTCAAGTGTTCTTCAAACTTACAAATCTCGAGTCTGGAGTCTGGGAGATGAGACACAGGAAAGAAGGATAATTAAAATATCCTGAATTCTGTGTGTAGACAATACTAAATTTTCTAAGCTGCTTTGAATCTAAAGCTAGGTCTTTTATTTTTAGAGGAGATTTGAAACCCACTGATGATTCAAAAACATGCCAATTTATTTTAATTAAATATTTATGTCATTATCTACATTTTAAGATATCTAATAATTATATGTTTTACACCTTTAAAAAGTACATTTAAGTATACATTTTAAATTGTTCTATACTCTGCTTGAGACATGAAATCTTAATGTTATAATGACAATAAATAAAATAATAATAAAATTAAAATTTAAATAGTTCTCTTTTTTGGTTCACTTAATTTATCACTATTTATAGTTTACTATTCATTTCTTATAATCTGGCAAATTTGAAAAAAAAATTGAGTATAAGCCTAACCCTGAAAACTCAGAATTTGTACAAAATCTGAAGTATAGTTAATCTATGTAGTATATAAATATAACAATGTTATCAAATTTTTGTGGCAAGGGATGAAAATAGCTTACAAAAGTCCAGTTTTCTGAGCTTCAGTTTTCTCATCTGTGGAAGAGGGAATTTGGATTAGCTCCAGTAGTTCTTAACTTGGGATAGGTCCGTTCTATAGGGGGATTTGAACAAGGGAAGGCCATATTTTGTTGTTGTTGTTGTTGTCTTTATGACTGGTGGAACACTAATGGCATTTAATAAGACAACTAGTGCTATTAAACATTTGTAATGTGCAGGATGGTTCTGCCTAGTGAATAATTTCTTATTTCTTGTCAATTTCTTTTACCTTTATAATGCCTTAGTTTCCCAATGTATAAAACAGGAAACATAATAAAGGCTTGGCTAAAATGCCAAGGATAATGTTTTAAGAACTACTTATCCTAAAAATTCAGACTTTGCCCCAGTTCCATAACCTTTCTCAAAACTAGTTAGATTATATTATTTTATAAAAACTCCATGTTAGCTCAAATTTTCTTTTTTTTTTTGCCAGATTAGCTATTTTTCTTTTCTCTTTCATTTTTCTCATTTCTGAGATAAATAAAAAGTATTATTCTAAGATATTAACCTTTGTGACAGCGAACACTGAATTTAAAGTTGACAATGATTTAGAACTTGAATCTTTATCTCACTAGCTTATAACTTCATCTATGAACATTCTTCTGAGCCAAAAGTTTCTTTTTTTCTTCTTAGCGTGAAGGTGAATATTTTGGAAAGTTTGGACAAAATCAATTTAGTAGTTTTTTTTTTCCTGGTACTTATATGAGAATGAAAAAAACTTAATTTTCCCACTCAGATAAAAATCCCTCCAGCATCTATTTGTACCCACATTGCTCAAGAGTGGCTAACGTTATAAACCTGAAATTTGATAAGACTGGAACCCTCATTGAGGAAGAAAAATATCAACATAAATTTGTAAAAATTTTTCAAGTTTTTAAAAAGTTATAATGGTTTATACATAAAAGTTTATGGAATGTATTATGGACTTTTGTTCAATTTCTCCAGTGAATAGCACTGCAGAATAGTAAACTGAATACAGAATCAAAGTTAGAAATTCTCAATTCTAATTTGCATCGTTGCTGTCAACACCTTTTAGCTTAGCCTTCTCAGTCTCTATTTCATAAAACAGGGGAGAAAATAATAGTGATCGGTTTGGTATCCTGCACTGTTGTGAAATATTATAATTTCCTGAGGATTGACATGTATATTTGAACTTTACTGAGTTTCAATTAGAAGTTGTGTGTAAAGCGCGTTAAGGAAATCAACTGGAATTGCAGAGGGAATTACTTTCAATTCAGATACCTTATTCCATGCACTCTGCATGGTCCCCTAGGAATAAAACCTTCACTCTGTTATCCTATGCAATTGATTACAGTGCTTTCTGGATCTGATCTATTTTGAGTCCTCTTCAGCATAAATTACTTGAAAATAACTAGAATTAGAATAAAGGACCAGTATAGGGAAGAAGTTTGAGTTTTCCACTGAAATTTTTTATTTTCCCTTGGCAGCAAAAAGTAATAAAAACAAGCCCTTTCAAAAATACTTACCTGCCGGCCCAATACTAGAATTTAGCCTTTATGTGACTTCATGGCATCTTCTGAGTTAACTTGTTTTTCGATTTAACTATTCGTGTAGTTAATTCAGTATCAATAATAAACATAGAGCTGTGAATAAATTGTTCTCCACCATCTCATTTATCCAATAGAACTTTTTAATTTTAAAAATTTGATAGTATTTCCTCTGTGTTGGCTCATAACACACATTAAGGTTTTAGATCATAAATGACTGCACACTGACACCAGTGACATGCCATCTCTACTTCTTGTTTTGTGATAGCAGCAAAATTCACTACATTGAGTTCTTAATAAAGCCTCCTGAATTGCATCTAATCTATTTTCAACATTATTCTCACTGACCCATATGTTTGGCAACCAAAACCAATTACAAGCCTTATTAAAACTTTATATAATAGAAATAACAATAGTTATTTTGCTGGCACCTTATTTTGTGCCCATGCTACTTTAGATTTACATTTATTCACTATGGGCCATATGATGCCCTATCATGGGGAAAAATGAAAGAGGAACAAAATTCATTGAAATCTACTTGAGAAAAACAAGAGTGCAATTTGCTACCACAGCATGCCCTCTGATATGCACAAACAAGAACTTGTCATAACCATCTGTAGCTCTGTTTGCAAGAATATGCACACAGGCCAGAAACCAGAGGAAGTCTGCCTGAATTAATAAATGTGTGGAGGAGGAGTTTGCAAGAAATACATCTTTAGCAGATACGGGCAAGTCTGTTTTCAAGTGCAAGGGAACTTCAAATCAACAGAAGTTCACTCTCAGCCCAAGTTTGTTTTTATTTTTTATTTTTCAGAAACATGCCACAATGTCAAAAAAGATGTTCTGGCAGCAGGAGAGGTAAATAAATGGTGGTACCTACTATTTGCATATATATATGTTTTCTGACAATTTGATTTGTTAAAGTTTTAATAATGATAATATAATAATGACAGGATTAATTGGACATTTACCATGTGAAAGAAATAGGGTTGATTCCCAAAGTTGATCATTTTAAGCCTTAAAAGTATACATGCACTATCAGTTCTTCCATTTTGTAGATAATGATACTGAGGTATTTGCCCAAAGTCACATAAGCAGCACACAGAGGCAGAGCTGCTGCTTGAATCTAGGTAAACTATCAATATTATATCATACCTCCCGACAGTTTAGCAATAAATCACAGGGAAATGAAGGTTCCATGTTAAGGAGTTGTTAAGAACTAATTGTACCCTGTTACTCAGATGTTTATTGAGTGATAGGCAGTGGGTATTTGTAGCTAATGAAATGTTGATAATGCCTGGGGCATAACATGAGTCTCTTAAACGAAAATGATCTTAAGACATAGATACCAAATCTAGTACCGTTTGTACAGAATCACAAAATGCATTGATAGTTTGCTTAATTTTCTAGAATGACTAAAATCCAAATCTGCAAGAATCTAAATGATCCACCTATATCCCTGCCTGCATCTCCCACTCTCTACCTTTTGCTCATTCCTTTACAGTCACTGTCCAGGGTTGCCCCTCCTTAGGAAGCTGGATGCACTAGCTGTTCCATCTAACTGGAATGCTTTTACTCCAGATATTTGCATGGCTTTCTTTCTCAACTGTTCTTGTGCTTTGCTCAAATGCCACTTTCTCTGTGAGGCCTATTCTGGCTACCCTAAATATAATTCTCTGCCTATAATACTTATTATTTACTTTCCATAGTACTTATGTATTCACTTTTTGTTGTCTGTCTCTCACACTGAAATGTAATCTCTATGAGGGTAGGGAATTTTGTTTGTGTCCCTACTATATAATAATGCCTGAAACAGTAGATGTTTGATAAATACTTGTTGAGTTAATGAATATATATAAGTGCTGCGTTTAGTCTGCCATTCTGATTCACACAGTAGTTTCTAACAAGTCTCTTCCTACCCTCTTTCATTCCTAGATCTAGACTTTCTAGGTAGCTAGACAGTCTCTCTTATTCATGCATATGGTGCTAGATATTCTATCCCACAAGTCAGGAACTCTCCCTTTTGTTTTAAAGAACCCCTATGATCTTACTGGGAGTGTCAGGTCCTTATATAATCTGACTGTAAATTATCCTTCACTTCCACCAAAGTCTACTCCATCATCTGGGAAACATTCATTCCTGAAAATTATTTCTCTCAGACTCCTCCTTCTCCCCGCTGTCTTCATTCTTCCTATACCATAGCCTAATAAAAGTATTCTATAGTGACTTTTTTTGAAGCACTTGCATATATACAGAGCCTTACCTTTTAGCACATCACAAGTGTTACCAAAAATAACCAGGTCCTATTCTAAGGTGCATTGCTTTCCAATCAGTCCTTGCCACTTCTCTCTCAGCCAATTTTCTTGTTGAATTATTCCTCCTTTAGTCATCTTGGAAAAACCTTCAAAGCATGAATTTATCTCATTAATACATATTTACAATTGTGCTTTGATCAATTGACCACAGAATTCACACTCTACACATATCTTCATCCCCAAGCTTGTACTTGAACATGTCCTAGAATAAGTACTGACTTTATTTTAAAGATAAACTAAAAATCTTATAGATATTGATGTGCTTTTACAAAAGCAAAACAACATTAGTAAAAATATTTTCCTGGTGTCTGGATTCACTTTAGTGTGCATTTCAGTTTGGGCTATAATAGACTCTTATGTTTATCTGAAGTTTAAAATGTGTCTGTGCTTGTAACAGGGATTTCTTTTAAGTACTTTATGTCAAAATTAAATCTGAAGCAATTTTATTATGAAAACATAATAGAAAGCAGGGCATTTTATTTATACTTGATTGTTTAACATAAACACAGAGAAATCTCACAGAATACCCCCAACCATGTTTGGCATTTTCCTACATTCTGCCAAAGCGACATCTAAATTGAAAAAAGAACCATAACTCATATCACAGATAACAGTCATTAAGGACACTTTTAAAAATATTTGTGGCATGTCTGGTTTGAGAGATTATGACAGTTCTCTTCATTCGGAACCCATCATCAAACTCTGGGAAACATTTTCTTTTTTTGTTAAACAATGTAGTTCTTTTCCAGTTGGAAGCTCTTTAACAATAAAGTAACTAAAATGAAATTTTAGCAGCCACAGACAAATAACATTAATTACTGTTAGCTATCTATGAAAATTATTCATAATTTTTCTTAACCTCTGGCTGAGGCCCTAAAATCAACAGCAATTCTATATTGGGAGCTATTTGCCATGGGCTGTACCACTTTCTTCCCACGTGGATCATTCTAATGATGTTACTTCTCTTCTGGAACTTTTTAGAAAGGTTTTACTTATGGATCTCTTCCAGTGCAGCTATATCCATTTTTCTTATCTACTATTTCTTTTCACATACTCCAGAAGTGTTACCAACAAATCCCTACTTATTTGTTCTCAGTTAGTTTTGCAGCCCTTAGGGCAGAAAGTTCACAGTATAAGATTTCAGGTTAAGACAAACCTTGCTTGGAATGTTGGCCTTGATAAATTACTTTCAGCAAATAGTTTAACACACAGTTCTAATTTTTTCATCACCAGAAGTTTGTAACGAGCAATGAATGGAAATAATGTATAACCATGTGGCATATAGGAAGTATTTGAAAAATGTTTTCTTTTATTTATTAAGTTATAAATTAGTTATGATCTTATTTACAAGTTCATACTCATTATCATCTTGGTAGTGGTTAAGATACAAATGATCATAAAATATTATTTATCAAAAAGTATAATTCTTAGCTTTATAATTAGATACTGTTTGTCATTGTCTGGGGATAATATTCATGGACATTAATACTGTGGTTGGAGTAACCTTCAAAATAGTCCTCTTGCCTGAAGTCAATTTGCCACAGAAACAAACTCTGAGAATGAGTTTTGTATACAGGTCAGTTATTGGGGCAATCTCTCTGGAACAGTACCCGTAATAGTGGTAGAGGGAGAAGTGGTAGAGGGAGAAGGTAAACTGTGATGAAGTTGCCACACACAGCTTCAGCAGAGGCTTTGGCCAATCTTATGGAGAACACTTGCAAGATGGACCTTCAAACCTTTTCTCAATCAAGACAAAGGGACCAGGACTTTGTACCTCAGTCATTGGGTGAAAGCTGCTCTCAGGGAGGGACTGTGGCCTTGGGCAAGACAGTTCACTTCATCAGGCCAACTGCTGAAGGACTCAGCTATGAGCTGTCAGTAGCTAACCGCATTTGTTAACTGGAATGAGCATCTGCGTTGTTAACAGACGATCTAGGTGTTGTGCCAGAGCATGTAATGTACCTGCCAAACTGATATATTTCACACATCATATTTTTTTTTAAATATGGGACATAAGTTTGCAAGCTTTTTATTGAACCAAAATTAGAATATTAAAAGACACACACATATTCATTCAACTATCATGTACTAATTAAATATAGTTTCAAAAAAGAAAAAAATTTTAACACCACAAATATAGAGAATAAAATCTAAGAAAGCACACTTCCTTAAATTGAAAAGTTACTATATGTATGTAGTGTGCGTGTGTATGATTTTCATGGCCTATCCATCTATCTGTCTATATCATCTTTCTCATTTTCCCACAGACTTGTCATTGAGAAACAAAACATAGTTAACTTCAATATCAGTATCCTTCCAAAATCTCTTAGGGGAGAATGGGATAGCTTTCTCAAAAGAACTGACAGTAATTATCAGATCAGGCTGATTATTCCTCATTACGACTTTTGTAAATTAAACATGCAAAAAGTCAACAAGGTCAAAGAGTTCTACACATGTGGTTTTTGAAAAAAAATCCTTAATAATTTCGGTTCACCCAGATGAAAAGACTATATCAGAAGATTTTATCTGTTTATTATATCAACAATCTCATGACATTTGCAATTCATATATATAGAGAAAATCATTTGAACTTATTTAACTTCTTAATTTTGTTTACTAGAGGGCATTTAAATATTTATATATATTTATATATTTCCATGATATTAATATTTATATCTTGCATATCAGCACTATCGAATCTTTATACATGATTTTTCAAATGATAGATGGCTAAATTGTAAGCTTATGTGGCTGTCTGTAGGTTTCTTTTTTAAAATTTCAATATATTAAGGGGGTACAAATGTTTTTGTTACATGGATACCATGTATAATGCTTAAGTCACGGCTTTTAGTGTACCCATCACCAGAACAGTGTTCACTGCACTTCATAGGTAAGTTTTCATCCTTCACCTCCCTTTCCACCCTCCCCCTTTCTTGGTTTCCAATGTCCCTTAAATCTCTTTGTGCCCGTGTGTACCCATCGTTTAGCTCCCAGTTATTAATGGGAACGTGGTCTACAAGGAAAATAAAATAGCTGGGAATATATTTAACCAAGGAGGTGAAAGATCTCTACAAGGAGAACTATGAAACACTGATGAAAGAAATTGTAGATGACACAAACAAATCAACACTTTTAAAATGTCCCAACTGTCCAAAGTGACTAATAGGTGCAACACAATCCCCATCAAAAACCTTGTTTTAAGTCAATAAGTAGGAAAGAAAATGTGTAAATCTAAGTTTGTCTGGGTGTCTGATGGCCATGAGTGCCCCCAGTCAAGTGTGTTTATAGGATACAATGTGACACCAAGATGCAGATTGAAAAATTCATTCTCATGAATTAATCTACATGGAAATACATTTGTTCTTGATTCTTGGGTGTTCTAGACTCCTGGCCTGTGAACCTGGGGGAAAAACAAGTACTTGTTCTTTTTAGTTATTGTACAGTAATTGTATATACTTCTTACATATTAATGTGTTCATTTTTATCTATGTCCACAAATATAAAAAATACACATACAAAATGAATATTGGGTGTATGGAAAGTCACTTTAAAGAAGGTGGTATATTTTAATAAACACAAATATAAGATTTAAATTTTTTAAAAAATCTTTTTATTCAGTTTTTATTAGTGTGAGTTGGGCAAATTATCTAACCTTTCTAAATCTCAATTTCATATCTTTGAAATAGAGATAATCATGAGAAGATCATTACAAGAAATATAAATAATACTTGTTAACCATCTTTTGTTTGGTAGTCTATAAATGCTAGCTATTATCAAAATTGTATACTGAAAGTTATAATTTGAAGAAGTTTAAATAGCTTCACTCTATTTCTCAATGTATTTAGTGAAAATGAAATTTAAGTTATTAAAAAAAAGAAAGTGACAGAGACTCATAAGAAATATAATTCTCTCATTTTACATGTCATTATGTAGAAACATAATTTTTACAGCTTTTATGACGCTACATATTTTGGAACAGAGCTTTGATGAACTATTTTATCAAATTGCCAAATCACATTTATAAAATTGCAAAAAGACTCTCTACTTGATTATAAAAAATTAGAGATTATTTTAAATGTAGCATTAGATTAATCAAATTAGTGGGTGTAGGCTGCATTGTGAATTAAAGAGCAAAATTCAAGTTGCTAACCTAAAAAGGATTTTCTCCTAAAAATCCTCAATAAAAGATATATTTGTATTCCTTACATCTTAATAGAATATTTGCATACTCTTATTTATAGAAAAACATTTTTTTCCTAAAATTTAACAGAGCACTGACTTATTGCAATCAAAATGCACAGAGACATTGACAACTGTGCTATTCAGGGGACACTTTATAATCTTTATATACTAATAACAGTCAAGCTAAGAGTCAAATCAAGTTGATTATAATCAACTTTATAATCAGTTCCATTATTTTTAATTGCTTATCCTTTTTACTCACACATTTAATGCTCAACAATGCATAAATTAAACATTCATTGAGTAGAAATTTTGCTTCAGAAAATATAGACACCATGTACAAATAAAGTAATGGAGGAGAGAAATAAAGGCATATGTTGATATCATCAGAATAATTCCTGAAACATAAGAATAATTCCTAAAATTTGTACAGGAGGAAATCATTGAACTCAGTGTTCTAGTAAGTGTAGACGTTTTGAAGAAAGACACAAATGTATAGCAGAAAGAGAAACAAAAGCAAAGACATCATGTCAGGAAATACATGGAATATTTATGGAATGGCAACCATTTGGAAATGGCTAGATGTGAGGTAGAGATGTACTTTATGGTTTATGGAAAAAGCTAATGATTCACAGCTCATCGCTGGCATCGGTTTCAGCCAAGAACCCAGGAAAGACTTCCATGTATTCATGGGGGCCTATATTTTAAAAAGTGTACAAAACTGATATATTTTGAAACCAAACAGTTAAGACCACTGTCTCTCTCTTTCTACTCTAACTTCTCTTTTGTGACACTTTCCCTCATGCTGGGTGGCATCAGAGGGGCCACTGCCATTTCTGTTATTTGACTAATGAATGGGAAGACTTACATGAAATTGATTCTGACTGGGTGCTAGCTCGTTGGTGGCCCAGGAGAAATACTCATTCTGAAAATACTTTTTCTGATCTTCTGAGTTAAAGAGCATTCTAATGAGTTTGGGCAGAGTGACTTGAGGAGGGTGCTGTCTACTTTCTGTACTTAGCCTGTGTGATACCTTTAGTTTCAACCCAATTTGTATATCCCAGAGTCTTTACTTATTCAGCTCATTTATTGACTGTCAATTCATGCCAGTCACTTTTCCCAGTTTGGGGGATACTCTTTTGGCTCTTAGGCTGTGCACAAATGAGTGGGCGAGTCATACACTTTAACATGCAAACAGCCTGGGCATCAGTGCAACACAACTACAGGGATAAGCACAGAAATGAAAGTACACAAGACAACAATTTACCTGAGCCATGAGTGGAAGGGAGAGTTTTCCCAGAGCTTGTGAGCTCTCTTTGAGTTCTGAAGGGCAAATTGGAATTATTCAGGCAAAGAAAGAAGAGAAGTGCATTCCAGGCTAGAGAGAATATTCTGTGCGGTGAGCTAGAGCTCATTATAGTTGGGGTGTAGATTGTAAAGATAGTGGGGTGTAGTAGAAATGAGCATAGAACAATGTATAGAAGTAGAACACTTCCACAAAACCAAAACCAAAACAAAAGAGTTATTCCTATTCACAGAATAGGAGTGGTTATAGCTTAATAAACTGAGACATATTCTACTTATTTCCTCTTCCTGTGATTTTTTTAATGACGTGGATAAAGTGCTAGGAATTTGCCAAAATATGTATGTATGTGCTTCTATGTTTTTACAAATAAATATTTTGTTGAAAACTATACATTTGATAAGTAGAAGTAGTAAATACTATCACTTTAAAAAAATGCATGAGTTTCCTTATTTAAAAGTAACATGAGGCTGAAATTACTGGTAACAAGAAAGCACAGAGTTCAGCTTTTGAAGCTGCATTACTATTTTCAAATCCCTAAAGTAGTTTAATTTTTTTAACTAGAAGTCAATAATTTTCTAAATATAAAAAGTACATCTGTAATAAATAAGCTTAAAATAAATATCTTAGATAATTGTGTGCATATATAAGATAATAACCTCAAATACCAAATCCATTAAATAAACAAATGCTGTTTTTTAGTACCATTTGGTGAGATCCTTTTTATGAATTTTTAAATTTCAATATAATTTAACAATTTTAAATAGCTGGTGTGCGTGTGTGTGATTTACCTATCTGTTTAGAAAATAAGGCAGCATTTCAGTGTGGCATCTCAGGATGTCAGCTTCAAAGAAGTGTTATGTTTAATACATCTCTCACATGCACCTTCATGCTACAAAAACACTCTGTAACTATTAATACAACCTACTAATACTCTTGCTTTCTTCTTGGAACCATTTTGCTCCATTCCTGCTTGAATTTGGATGCCTTTCTTATTCTGGATATACTTTTGTGAGACTCAATATCTAAACTCAAAATAATAGCAACAATTACTCTTATTTTCAACTATAATTTCATTTGCTCTTCTAAATAAATGTTCTCTCAAATTTTCAAAATTAACCCAACTTGGCCCTGACCTGGAAAACTCAAGGAACTTGCCCGAAATGGACTACTTTTCCAGAATCCCTGCAGGGTTTGCCTTAGCAAATGTTAAACAAATCAGAATAATTTTGCATTATGAAAATTATCATGGTTAAATAAATTCTATAATGACCTGAACTGTCACCCTCTTTCAGAAATGCACAGGGGAGTGAGAACTTTGCTTTCTTTATTCCTGGCTAACACATAGTGTATCTGAAAGCTCGGCACTTGTCCACAAGGCCACATCAGAAGAACGAGGACAAATGGTTTGGGGAGGAGGAAAGAGATTTTTTAACACTTTGCCAGCAAAGAAGGAAAAATGGCAGACCTTCTTTTCTCAAAATCCAAATTTCCTGAACATAGGCAGAAATACAGAACTTTTAAAGGGAGGGCCCCTCGGTTCTAGGCTATTGTGGTTAATTATTCTAATCATCTCATCTTTGCCAAAGACAAAGCCTGTGAACTCTGCCAGCAGCTTACCTGGGGGGCTGGCACCACGCCACCTGCCTTGGCTAAGTTATCTCTTTTAACGAAGGACTTAACCTGCTTCAGGGATGCAGGCCAGGCCACAGTTCCCGAAAAGAGAAAAGATTGGGGGAAGTTTTAAAGAGACAGAAAATATATTTTTTTCTTCAGGCCCTCCCCTCTGCTACAATAGTATAAGCTGGACAGAGCAATTTTATTGATAAAAAAAAATTTCCAAAATTTAACTATCAGCATAGATTTTATTTCTTGTTTCTAGGTTTTTGTCAACTGCAGAATACAGCTATATAAACACACTGTTCGAATAAGATGTGACAAATGTCATAACAGTGGAATATACACATGTTCAACGTAAACTCAAAGAATGGAATGTCTCCCTGCACTGGGGCTTCAGGGAAGTTGGGGTGGTCTCTAGGCATGAACTTTATATCAGACAAAGAAGTTGAGAAGGAGCACTCCAGTCTTCTGGAACGTGTAAAGTGCTTTGGCTTAGAAGGGTCTGAATTTGGAAACAGTCGTTTGGTATGTTTGAATATTCAGATGGTGTTGGAGGATAGAGATTGGAGAGAAGTGAGAGACAGGGTTAGGAGCTTTTTAAATCATAAAGAGCCTCTCCAGCCTTTTTCCCTGAAAAGCATTAGACCTTTTTCCCTGAATACAATCGGAAGCCACTGAAAGTTTTAAAACAGAGGAGTCACATAATGGTATCTATGTTTGACAAAGTTAACTCCGTTGACAATGAGGAGACATATCGAAGAAAGAAGAAGCTGGAGTTGGAGAGCTCAGTTTGAGTCTATTTCTGTAGTCCACGGAGATGAAGATAAGGGCCTGTCCTAAGGCAGTGACAGCGGGAAAGAAAAAGAAGATAACCAGTGTCCTAACTGGTCTTTTAACCTTAAATTTTTATCCAAACGGCCAGATACCAGATTAATATTTTATAAGCAGATATTGAATCTTGTCATAGACATGCACAAAAGCACTCAAAGATGTTCAGTTACTTAACAAGTTGAATCTTTACCTTCACAAAACCTAAATTTTATTTTATTTTATTTTTGACTTTTTGTTTCGTTTTCCCATAATCAGCAATCTAGTCAAACCAGTCCTCTTTCTCTACCCTAAATATGTGTTCACATATTCTTCAGGAAGTTATATGGCTTCAGTTTCTCTGTGTTTAAACAGAGAAAATAGCAGACCTACCTACACGATTGTTGTGAGGATTAAATTAGGTAATCACTCAGTTAACATAGAACCCTGTTTTAGGAAGGATGAGATAAATTTGGCATTTCACATTATTATTTTTATTCCACATTTCTATGACTTTTCTCATGTTCTTCTCAGTATGTAAAATTCTGTGTACTCATCTGTACTTGTCAAAATCTGATCTTTCCTTCAAGGCCAGAATCAATTTTCTGCTGTATCATCATCTCTTTCTAGTCCCAGTGAACCTGTTGCTTTGTGTTTTACATGTTCCTGAATATCTCATTGCCTCATGCTTTGTACTTATTTACATTTTTCCACATTCTTAATGTTTTTCTTAAAGGAGGAAGACACATTTTGCCTGATACAAGGTAGAATGTCAAAGGTCATAGATATATTCATTTAATTTGAAAGGCCATAAGAAAGGTTAGAATGCCATTCAGTTACATCATGAGGGTACTAAACTAATAGGATCCAGAAGAGGATTTTTTTTTTTAACAGAGTCTTGCTCTGTCACCGGGGCTAGAGTACCATGGCATCAGCCTAGCTCACAGCGACCTCAAACTCCTGGGCTAAAGTGATCCACCTGCCTCAGCCTCCTGAGTAGCTGGGAGTAGAGGTGCACACCACCATGCTCGGCTAATTTTTTCTATTTTTTATAGAGACTAGGTCTCACTCTTGCTCAGGCTGCTCTCGGACTCCTGACCTCAAGGTATCCTGCAACCTTGGCCTCCCAGAGTGCTAGGATTACAGGCATCAGCCACCGCACCTGGCCCAGAAGAGGTTATTTATGAGATATTAAGGTGGGCATTGCCAAAGTTAAATCACTTTATTTTATTTTCTTTATGACTACAGCAAGACTAATAAAAGTGCATTTTTAATTAAGTTGAGTGTTCTACATGCTAATGCCAGGTAGAGCTGCTTGGGATATCAAGAACGAGCAGAAGGTCCATAGATTATCACTTTTGATTGGGTTTATTTTCTGGTAAATTGTGCATAAGTACAAACCCATTTTTAATCCTTGAAGAAAGTACTCTGTCCTGTTGGAGGAGGAACATCCAACTTCTGAGTCTGTAGCTGAAGTTAATGCAACCAGTTTACATATAACTGGGATGCCCATGCAGTATAAGAAAAAACATAAATAAGGATTAGGATGTGGTATGCTGAAGATGAAAACACTCAACGAAGACAGAGACATTAATAGTTGGAAATTTAGAAGTCAGGTGCAGTGAATCACAGTTTGCACCAAGTTGACTCATCATTAAAAAAAGACTTCTGCTGGAGAACTGAATAGTATGCCTGAGGCTAACCATCCAATGGAAGAAGGGTAATGGTACTAATTGCTCCAACAACATTCTGGGGCAAAGGAGACTTTTTATAGTAGACTCTAGTCAGGGTTTGTATTAATTTCCTGGGGCTGTCATAACAAAGTACCACAAACTGGGTACTTTGAAATAACAGAAATTTATTATCTCACAGTTCTGGATGCCAGAAGTCCAAAATCAAGGTGTTGGCAGGGCTATGCTCTCTCCAAACTTTGCCTAACCAAAAATATGTTAGTGATAAAGTGGAATATATTAAATTACTAATTTATTAATTATTATTAGGAAAAATATGACTTTAAGTTCATATTGTATATACTAATTAAATGTCTTCTTAGATGATGTTCCAGAATTTCAGTGGTTTGAAACACTGTTAAACTCATAACATATTTCATAACATTGGTTAATCCTTCCTTCTTCTTCCAACTTTTGGTAGCCCCAGGTGCTCTTTGATTCATAGATTCATCACTCCAATCTCTGTATCCATGGTCACATGGCATTCTCCCTGCATATCTGCCTTCATGTTACCTTTCCTCTTCATATACCAGCCATATTGAATTAAGGGCTGACCCTAGTCCAATATAACCTAATCTTAACTATTATAATTACATCTGTAATCACTCTGTTTCCTAATAAGATTACATTCTGAGGTACTAACTAAGGTTTAGGATGTCAACATACCAGTTTGAGGGACATAATTCAAACCATAACAGTTTCCACTCACATAATTCAGTCCAAAAAGTAGTACCTTCTTTTTATTTAATGTTTGGGCTTCTTTCCTAAGGTTTTATTTCTTAATAATTCTAAGAGAGTTTCTCTGTTCAAGACCTTCTCATGATGAGAGCCCATGGGTGTTACCTCATCTGGGTCTATTATGGGGAAAGTGAATCCCTCTCTTTGATGTAGAGATTGACTTCTAATAATCTCATGGTTTTCCTTTTTCAGAACCTTGAAATCCTGTAGAAAGAGAAAAGGTTGGGAAACTTTCCTTTTTTTTCTTTTTGTTTTTGGGTTTGTGTGTGTGTGTGTGTGTGTGTGTGTGTGTGCGCGTGCATAATGACTAGGTGCCAGAAGTAGGTTAATCAATGAGATGAAATGTGTTAAGAGTTTAACAGTGTTTCAAGCCACTGAAATCCTAGAACATCATCTAAGAAGACATTTAATTGGTACATATGAACTTAAAGCCATATTGTTCCTAATAAGTAATAAATTAGTAAGGATGGTTCAACATATATAAATCAATAAATGTGACTAACCACATGAACAGAAGCAAAAATAAAGACCATATGACCATCTCAATAGATGCAGAAAAAGCATTTGACAAAGTTCAGCACCCTTTCATGATAAAAACCGTCAACAAACTAAGCATAGAAGGAACATATCTCAAAATTATGAAAGCCATATATGACAAACACACAGCCAACATCATACTGAATGGCGAAGAGTAAAAAGCATTCCCACTAAGAACTGGAACAAGACAAGAGTGCCCACTGTCATCACTTTTATTCAACATAGTACTAGAAGTCCGAGCCAGAGCAATCAGGCAAGAGAAAGATATAAAGGGTATTCAAGTCAGGAAAGAGGAGGTCAAACAATCCCTTTTGGCTGATGATATGATCTTATATTTAGAAAACCCCAAGTACTCCATGAGGAGACTGCTGGAATTGATAAATAAATTTAGCAAAGGCTCAGGTTACAAAATCAATGTATATGAATCAGTAGTATTCCTATACACCAATAACTGTCAAGCTGAGAGTCAAATCAAAGACTCAATACCATTCACAATAGCTACAAAGAAAATAAAATACCTAGGAATATCCTTAACCAAAGAGGTGAAAGATCTCTACAAAGAGAACTATGAAACACTGAGGAAAGAAATCACAGATGACAAAAACAAATGAAAAAACATATCATGCTCATGGATCAGTAGAATCAACATTGTTAAAATGGCCATACTACGCAAAGTGATTTACAGAGTCAATGCAATCCCCATCAAAATACTAATGTCATATTTCACAGATCTAGAAACAATAATTCTATGCTTCATTTGGAACCAGAAAAGACCCTAAATAGCCAAAGCAATCCTAAGCAAAAAGAACAAAGGCATCATGATACCAGACTTCAAACTATGCACAAGGCTATAGTAACCAAAACAGCATGGTATTGGCACAAAAATAGAGACATAGACCAAAGGAATAGAATAGAGAACCCAGATATAAAACCATCCATATACAGCCAACTGGTCTTTGACAAATCAGCCAACAATATACAGTGGGGAAAAGAAGCCCTATTCAATAAATGGTACTGGGAAAATTGGAAAGCCACATCCAGAAGAATGAAACAGGATCCACCTCTGTCACCACTCACCAAAATTAATTTAAGATGGATAAAAAACTTATATGTAAGGCATGAAACCATAAGAATTCTAGAAGAAAATGTTGGAAAAACTCTTCTAGATATTGGCCTAGGCAAAGAATTTATGAAGAAGACCCCAATGACAATCATGGCAACAACAAAGATAAATAAATGGGACTTGATTACATTAAAACGCTTCTCCATAGCCAAGGAAACTATCACTAGAATGAACAGACAACTTACAGAATGGGAGAAAATATTTGCATGCTATATATCTGATAAAGGGCTGATAACCAGAATCTATACAGGACGTAGGAAAATCAATAAGAAAAAATCAAACAACCCTATTAAAAAGTAGGCAAAGGACACGAACAGAAACTTTTCAAAAGAAGACAGAATAATGGCCAGCAAATACATAAAAAATTGCTCAACTCCTCTAATCATCAGGGAAATGCAAATCAAAACCACAATGAGGTATCACTTAACTCCAGTGAGAATGGCTTTTATCAAAAAGTCCCAAAACAACAAATGTTGGTATGGATGTGGAGACATAGGAACACTCATATATTGCTGGTGGGACTGCAAACTAGTACAACCTCTATGGAAAATAATATGGAGATACCTCAAAGAACTAAAAGTAGACCTACCATTCAATCTAGCAATCCCACTACTGGCTATTTACCCACAGGAAAATAAGTCATTTTATCAAAAAGACACCTACACTCAAATGTTTATTGCAGCACAATTCACAATTGCAACAATGTGGAATCAACCCAAGTGTCCATCAATTCATGAGTAGGTTAACAAAATGTGGTATAGGTATACCATGGAATACTATTCAGCCATGAGGAAGGATGAATTAAGGCCATTGCAACAATTTGGATGGAACTGGATGCCATTATCCTAAGTGAAGTATCTGAAGAATGGAAAAACAAACACCACATGTACTCACTATTAAATTAGACCTAACCAATGAGCACACATGTGCATAAAGGGAAGTAAAACTCAGTGGAAATCAAGCAGGGGGAAGGAGGGAGGAAGGATAGGCAAAAACTTAGCTAACGGGTACAATGAACACTATCTGGGTGATGGGCACACTTATAACCCTGACTCAAGCATAACAAAATCAATACATATAACCAAAAACATTTGTATCCCCGTAATATTTTCAAATTAAAAAAATTCCAAATAAGTAAATTAGTAACTTAATATATTCTACTTTGTGCCTAACATATTTTTGGTTAGGCAGATTTTCTTCTCTTTATAGTCTACCTTAATGCAACTGCATTATAATAAATTGGCTAAGTGAATTGTCGAGAAATTGAATATTTGGAAAATCTGAAGAGATGATTATTGTAATTAATTCACATTCAATGACACTCTGTTAAGAAGATTACTTCACTGTCTAATCAACACCATTTTATGACTTTTAGAATGACAGACAAATTTCAGAGGATTAAAGTGAAGCTTACTGGAGGAGTTGTGGTGTGAACACTCTGCTTTTAAAATGTAAATGCTAGGTTTTTTAATCTTAATACATAATTACAGATATTTCTATTGTAGCCATTATCTATGCCATTTTGTTTTGACTTGGTTTCTGATAGACTCTACTTTATACCTTGCTTGCTAGTGCCGTTCATCTGAGTCTATCAATTTCCTCTGCAAAAAATCCAACATGAAAAGAAGCACAGGTCTTGTAGAAATATGACTTCTATTGTGGCAGAGATGAACAAGAAATAGGTTTCTGTCATGAAAAATTTGAATTTTGTTTTTAAAAAATGATATCGTCATAAAACGATTATGTAAAGAATTTAATTTTGAGTTATTATTGTTAAAAGAAAAATGTATTAGTATGAAAATTTAGCCAATTATCAATTTTTTATTCTCCTTGTCTCCTTATATCATGAAACAGTTGACCAATACATAGTAGAGTCTGTAAAAAGGTTTATTAGCTGAATTAAATATTCATCAAAAGGACTGTCTTGACTTTGAATGTAATAATGACTAGAACTTTAAGAACATATTTTTTCCTAAGATCATTAAGTAAAATTAGTTTTTTAGGTTTTTATTTGCTGCTTACTTTCATAAAAAAATGTTGCATTTACATAAAGAAGAGATGACTAACAAGGCAAAATGATGAAAAATTTCTGCCTGTTAGTGAATAAAGTAATCAGATGTTACTCTTCCCCACAGAACACTTTTTGATAATAATTAGCATCTGATAGATAATAAATAAAAATTATTAAGAAATTATCAAAATATGTAATATAAAAAGTTTATAAAAGACCTAGTGGAACATCCATGGGGCACTAGTGTATTAAATTTTATTTAGTGTAAAACATTAAACTATGATTACTTCCAGACAAAGATACAAAAGACAAAAAACATTCTTTTAAATAGTTAAGAAAAAATATAACTAAACAATGTTGAAAGTTAATATTTAGCTTTAGAAAGGGGGAAAGCAAACAATATAATTTAAACAAATGGCTATTTTTGATATAAGCTGTAAATGACATACACAGTTTTCTATATAACATGTCACTATTAAATTTAACTTTTAATTTATAGAATAACTAATGTGATTAAGACAGTTTTTAATGGAAAATGCATTTGTTTCTGCCATTAAATTTTAAATAAATCTATCCTTTAGCAATCTAATTTCACTTATAAGTAAATGATTATCTAATTTTAATACATGTTGGAAATATTGTCTAAAATTGAACTGTTACAGGAAAGAAAAATAACTATAATATCATAGTTTTGTGACTTTTAATCTAATATCCCTTTTAAGTTCCGGCCAGAATCTACTTCGTCAACATTTTCACAATGTATGAGATGCTGTGACAAGCAGTCTATTGGCTGACAAAAAGATGCCTGAACCCATTTAAAACCAAACCAGAAAAATAAAGTATTGTAGGACTTATGGATTGCATCCATGTTTTGTCAAACTTATGCTCGCCTCCCAACCTCACTTTCTCATCATTTAGTAGAGTATCTGAAATTGTGTTGGTTTTCATTAAAAATATGTTGAATACAAGATTGAATGAGACAAAATGTCCTTCATCCTGTCTCTACAATTTAACTACTAATTATTAATTTTTAAATGTCAAGAGTTTTTAGATATTATAAAATAGAGGATGCAAATTAGATAAAATTAAAGATAATAAAAGGCAATGCTTAAATAATCTCTCCTATAAAACAGTCAGAACTGGCTTTGCAAAAAATTAGAAATTCTATTATGTGCTATGAGAAGAAGGCATGAAAAGTCCCAAACTTAAACAGTTTACTGGAGATGACCACGTTACATTTACTCACTCTTTGAGATTAAAGCCAAACACCTTATTGCCAAGAAATCACAAAGAAAGCAACACCAGGCCTGGAAAGTGTTTCTTCCCATTCTCATTGTTTTATATTCTCTAACTTCCAACATTGTTCAATAAAATCTAAGAGTATATGTAATACAAATTTAATTTTTAATAAAAGAAGGTATAGTCCTTAATCATTTCAGTTTAAACAAATATGAACTACATAGCACAAAATCCCTCCAAACACATACTCAGATTGATTTCAAAGCCAACAAATGATGTGACGATTTATTGTTTTATATTACAGGAAAACATTAACCTCTCTCTGCACATTGGTAATCATGTATTTGTATATTCTTCATATGTAAAGCAAATCCAACTTTTTAGCTTTTATACACAGTGATATTTTCTCATATAAAATGGATTTATTTAACAATATATTGTATGTCTCATATGTGTGGAACACTGTTAAATTCAATATATGAAAAAAATAGACTTTGCTTTTAAGAATCATTTTGTGAACTAAAATAAAATCTTAAAGCTCCCACCCCTCCCACCAGCTGACTTGAATGGACCCCTTCTTGGCCAAGAGGATACCCTAATACTGAGTTACTGGCCATGAGAAGGGAGGTCAGACATGCCTCATCATGCCCCCCTCCCTTCTTATAGATATCCTTTGTAACTTATTAACAGGCCTAAGGCTATTCAGGACAAACCTGCAAGTCCTCAATATACTTAACAAATCAGCTGAGTCTGAGTATGTGTCCAGTGGCTTGTCTCTGATTAACAGACTTCCTTATCTTAAAACATTCTAAGCCTTTAGACAAAGCTTCATTTCTTTAACCAATTACAAATCAAAGAGTCTTTAAACCCACTTATAACCTGTAATCCCTCCTCCTCCCCTTTGAGATGTCCCACTTTTTTGGGCCAAACCAATGTACATCTCCCATGTATTGATTTATGACTTTACATGTGACTCCTGTCTCCCTAGAATGTATAAAACCAAACTGTAACCCAACCACAATCAGTCTGCTTGCTGAAGGCTTCTTGGGCATGGCTCTGGGCCATGGTCCTCAAATTTGGCTCAGAATAAAACTCTTTAAATTATTTTACAGAGTTTGGCTTCCTTTCTGTTGACAATTTATTCTAATAATTCTGACTTAATGGTTGTTTTAGATTCAGATTATTATAAGATTTGAGGATTAACTATATCTTATTACAACATGTTGAAAAAATTGAGTAACAGTGCTGTTTCTGGGGGTGAAATAAAAGAGGAAAATATTATGGTGTTTTTATATAATACCTGTCAATCTCCATATTTACAGAGAAGTTTGAGCTCTTTCCACTACAATAAACTTCCATGCATATCTGATCAAACCTTTTATAATACATATTTAGTACAATATGAAAAAGCCAAAAAAAGATATTAAAACCATCAAAGTAAAATAATAAATTATCTTCAAAGTATAAGAGCATGACTGAAAGCTGAAACCCCAGTAAAAATAAAGGAAGCCAAAAAAGTAAATAAATAAATAATAAGTTATTATTTTCTGAAGGTTGAATGAAGGAGGAAAAAACCCTACTAAACTAAAATTCTATATCAAATTAAAATGTTTGCAGAATTAAGTTGATATAAAAATAGTTTCAAATAAAAAGCAAGATTAAGGTAATTTGTTAAGAGAAGACTCACACTAAAGAATATGATTTTTCTTAAAGCAAAAGAAAAGTAGTCCCAGGAGAACAAAAATAACTAAATTTTCTATACGTTTCAAAGTAAGAAACACAATTCTAAATAATCCATGGATGAATGAAAAAGTTACAACAGAAAACATAAAACATTTTTAAGTAATGTAAAGTAAAATGATCATATATGAAAATATGTACGATACAAATAAATATGTGCTTAGAGGAAAATATATAGTCTTAAATGGACTTATAGGAAAATACAAAATACAAAAACAAAACAACAAAACTAAGAATTCATCATAATATCATAGATTAAAAGGAGCAAATTAAACTCATGAAAGAAGAAAAAAGAAGTAAAACGTGAAAGTAGAAATAATAAGGAAGTAGAATCAGTATGTAATACATAGAATCAACAAGTCTTGAAATTCTTTCTTTGAATATGTGTGAAATTAAGGAAAAAAGCTTCTCTGATGAGACTGATCAAAGAAAAAGCAAAAAGGTATAATGTAATAAATGAAAAAATGGAACATCATAGAGATTTGCAGACAATAAAAAGCTAATTACCCACTACCTTCAATCATTATAAAAATGCAAAATAAACCCACAACAATATCCTCCATCATTTGCACCCAAATAGTAAAGTTAGAAAGGCTGGAAATACCAAATAATGGTGAAGATATGGAGCAACTGGAACTCTGCCATCTTGGCAGTGGGAGTATATAACTATTTTGGAAATTTATTTTGTAATTTCCTATAAGAATTAATTTACATCTACCCTCTGACCCAGAAATTCCACTCTTAGATGTTTACCCATGATAAATAAAAACATATGTCCACAAAAAAATTGACAAAAATTTTTACAACAGCTTTAGTCATAATAATTAATAATGTCAGCAGGAGACTGGATAAAAAAATTGTGGAAAAATTATAGAATAGTATACTAACAACATCATAGATAAACTTCAAAAGGGATTTTCAGCAAAAGAAGCCATACACTATTATATAATAGAATTTAGTGTTTGATTGAATTTATCCATAGTTCAAGAATAGGCAAAACTGATCTAAAATATAGAAATCAGAACAATGGTTGGAGGGATTGAATGAAAAAATGTACTAGGGAACTTTCTTGAGTGATGGCACTATTCTTTATCTTTATCAGGATGGTGTTTATATGGGTACATATATTGCTCAAAAGTCATTGAAGTTTGCATTTATAAACTACGGGTTTTACTTCACGTAAATTATACCTCAGAAATTAGTTCATTAAATAGGAATAAGAAGAACAATAGCCATGTTCTTTTCCACTCAGGAGAACAGGGGATAAAACCGAGATTCTCTCAAGAAAACTAAAGAACCCAACGAAGACACATGCCTGAATAAAAATCTCCCTTTCCTTGGACCATCCCCCAAATTGACATATTCAAGTTGATGGAGATATTTACGTTTAGGATAAGCTAAGAAGAAAAATTTGCATTCATTCAAGTTTATTTAAGAATGGGAGCACAAGTTCCTAAAGTTTTGGTTTCTAGATTATAGCTTTCAGTCTGAAAATATTTTGAAGGTGTGGTATCTAAAAAGTCATTGCCATATCCAAGGTCATCTCGGTTTTCTCCTATGTTATCTCCAAGAGTTTTATAGTTTTGCATTTTACATTTAGGTCTATGATCTATTTTAAGTTAATTATTGCGAAAGGTGTAAGATCTATGTCTAGATTCACTTTTTCTACATGTGGATTTCTAGTTGTTCCAGCACCATTTGTTGAAAAAACTATCTTTACCCCATTGTATTGCCATTTTTTCCTTTTCAAAGATCAATTTATTTTATGTTGGCTCATTTCTGGTCTCTCTCTGTTCCACTGATCTGATTTTTGCTAATCTCACAGTGTCTTGATTACCGTAGCTTTATAGGAAACCTTGTCACTGGGGAGTGTCAGTCTTCTGGCCTTATTCTTCTACTTCGGTATTGTATGGACTCATCTGGGCCAGCCACTTGGGAGATAGTTTGGTGGTTTCTCACAAAACTAAACATACTCTTACCATAGGATTCAGCAATTACATTCTTCAGTATTTACCTAAATAACTTGAACACATATGTCCACACAAAAGCCTACACACTATGTTTATAGCAGATTTATTCATAATTGCCAAAACTCGGAAGCAAAAAAGATGTC
The DNA here is from genome assembly GCA_023783475.1 of Daubentonia madagascariensis. NCBI lineage: Eukaryota > Metazoa > Chordata > Mammalia > Primates > Daubentoniidae > Daubentonia > Daubentonia madagascariensis. The sequence continues at coordinate 42,815,077 of JAKFHU010000600.1, read as the reverse complement.
CTCCAGTAGGTAAATGGAATAATAAACTGTGGTATCCTCACAATGGAATGTTATTTAGCACTAAAAAAAAATGAGCTACCTTACCATGAAAAGCCGTGGAAGAAACTAAAAGCCATATTACTAAGTGAAAGAAGCCAATCTGAAAAGACTACATACTATAAGATTCCAACCAGATGATGTTCTGGTAAAGGTAAAACTAATAATACAATAAAAACATCAGTAATAGCCAGGGGTTGGGGGAAGCGGAGCGGAGGGTGGGGATAAAGGTGGGGGAGGGTGGTGATAAATAGGCAAAGCACAGGGGATATTTAGAGTAGTGCAAATATTCTGTTTGATATTACAGTGGTGTATATATGTCATTATACATTTGTCCAAACCCATAGAACAAACAAAACTAAAAATAAAACCCAAATGTAAACTCTGGACATTAGGTAATTATGATGTATCAATATAGGTTCACCAGTTTTAAGAAATGCACCACTCTGGTGTGGTATGTTAATAAGGGTGAGGCTATGTGTGTGGGAGGGTAGTGGGCATTTGGGAAATCTCTGTACCTTCCTCTAAATTTTGCTTTGAACCATAAAGCTGCTCTAAAAAAAAAAGCACTTAAAAATATGAAAAAAATAAATAAGAGGATATGAAAAGATTTTAGCAAAATCCTAGAGTCATTGTTCACTAAATTTTAGCTATTATTATCATATAATTTGTGATGTAAAATTAGGTTTATTGAAGGGAAAAATTTTAAAAGTAAAATGATATGCAATTCCCCACATGTAACCAACCACTTTTGGCTTCTGAGATGGTATATCATTTAGGACTTTCAAATAGTCATAGTTTTGAAAAAAATCATTCCTGTTATTTTGAGTTTTTTAAAAGGACATCTGAGGGAATACAAACAACCTGTGATCATACAAACAAATAAACAAACAAGTTATTTTACAATTGAGGCTGAATTATATTTCTCCCAGCTTCATAACTATAATTTGAAGCAAATCCTCTCTTGACTAGATCTGTTGACACATGGAAAATAAAGTCTTGCTGCAAATTCTATGCTGACATATGCATAAATGATTAAGTCAAAAGGGGAGTTACAGTCTATCTGTAATATTAGAAAATAAAAAATCTGTAGCATTATGAGTTGTGAAATTATAAAATAAGGTAATTTATATTTGGTAAATATATTTTATGTGTAGTTAGTTTTTGTGATACAGAAAAATAAGAAAGAATCTGTTAACTCTGAAATGACCTATGATTTATTTCTTTATATCAAGAAATCTATATAAACATGAGGTAAATTATTCAAATCTAGAAATAATATTGAAAAAGAAAAAAATAAGAAAAATTGTACCCTATGAGGCAGTTTGAGCTCTTCTTATCATTAATGCAAATTTAGAAAACAAAACCCCAAATTCTGTTTTGTTCTATGTTTTAGATCAGCCTATCTACCAGTTGAAACCCAGTAAAATTTACATAATATTGCTAAAGGCCTAGATCTTATTGGAGTCTCTAGTATTTTAAGATAGTAATTGTGTTTTTGAATTAGACAGTGTATATCACTAAATGGCTCATAAAACTCAGTATCTATGGCATGCCATGGGGTCTGTGCCTGAAAGGTACTATATAAATTCAAGTTATTATATTTATTTCAAAATGGCAAAAGGACACAGCAGAATAAAGAATTGTGTGTACTTTGAAAATAGAGCAAAAGCCTTGGCAGAATGTTGAAATACTCCAAAGAAGAGACTTCTAACTCTAGGGTTAAAGTGACTCATCTGTGTGATGCTATCAAAGGCATAGACAATGGGTACTCCTTCCCTTGAAATTCGTTTCTAATATGGCAAAATTCATTAACTCATGACTTTTCCTTCAATCAATTTACTTCTACAAACACACAAAGCTAATCAGACAAAATAACTAATAAGTAAAACAAAACCTTTTTGGAGAAGGGTCAATTTATTTCAAGCTAATTTCTTTTTCCTTTACTTTTTCTTTTCTTTATTTTTCATTTTTTTGCAAATTTAACTGCAAAGTATTTAATAGTAACGGCTATTTTGTCTTTCAATTGAATTAGTTTAAGAGTATTGCCTACCATTGTTACATCATTATAACTTAGGTATTTAACCAAATGCTAGAAGAATGCTTGTCCACACTAAAAATAGATTTAAAAATTGATTTGAATTAATGAAAAATTGTGTTTATTTGACAACAAATTATGTGTTCAGAATATATCTCAAAATATGAAAAGCTCTAATATAACTACTCTATAATAAATTACATATAACTTAGTTTTTCAAACAGGTACAACTTAAATTAACTTATATGTTTAAATTAGTTATTTAAATTAAGAAAGGGAAAGTAAAAGAAGAAAATGAAAGACTAAATAGTACAAGAGTAACAAAATATTGCTAATTTTAACATTTCAATGACTGTTATTTTAAGGTTCATTAATATATACTTCCTATTTTTGTGTACATTTAAAAAATTCCATAATGACAATTTTAAAAGATTATGGGATCAAGTAATATGGCTGTTATAGTTGAACAAGCTTTTAAATGTAAAGAAATCTAAAATTATGTTATTATCATATACTATACTATACTTATAAAATACAAAAATTTTTCTCTGCAGTATACTATAATGTTTTTGCCTACCATATTTTAGGCAACTATTGTAATCTAATTAAATACTTTCTGCTTTAGTTAATATGTATGCCATCAAATTATTTTTCTAAACAATAAAAAGCCATTATTTCTTAATACATCATGCAGGAAAATTGAATGCACTTGTCTTCCTTTCCTTTATTCTCAAATAGTACTTTTCTAACTTTTCTTATGCATTTTGACAAGGTCTTTACCAACTTGAATGATTTGCTAGACAACAATATTACACTGATTTAAGTTCACTTTGACTCAGTCTCATTTTTGCCATATTTTCACAAAAAAAAAGTTTTTCACTAATTAATTTTTTGTCCTAAAATTGATAAAATTATGTCATTATTCCACTAATAGGTGACTGTTTTTCCACGCTGAGTGTATATTGTCATTTTGAACTATTCGATTTACTAAAAGAAAAAAAAGTGGCAATGAGGAAAAAAAATGTGGTATAAGCTGGATGAGAGAGGACGTGTGTGTGGGGCAGGAGGAGAGAAATGGACATAACACATGCATTACATAGACATTACCAAAAATCACTTCAGCTAATTTGACAACTCTACTTCTTAAGTTATTAAATATCTTACTAAAATATTAAGTATTATGGGAATTTAAATATTTTATATCCTATTCTAAATTTTCTATTTGATTCTTTATTATCTCTAGAACATCAAATCATGATCTGTAAGCCCCACAAAATATCTATAGGTCACCATGGCATATATTGAAAAAGAAAAAATTAAAAAGAGTTGAGGTAGCTACAAATACTCATTTTGGATACTTAATTCCAAAATGTGATGAAGTATGCCTCAAAATATCTCTTAACACAGTGAAATATGAAAGTAGATTAATCAGGCATATGAGGGGAAAGGTTTGGAATTATTTGTCAAAATTTAAGAAATAAATGGAATAGCTTTCAGGTTTTTGTAAAAGGTCTATTAATAAGGCATGTGATTGAGAAAATGTAATAGTCTTTTTATACCAAAGACCTAAGAGATAAAATTACACAGTTATTACTATTTCTCTTCTTTTAAAATGTAAAAAAAAAATGCAACACACTATATTAAAATTACAAGGACACATCACCGAATTTGACTTTTATGAATTTTAGTTATGGTTATAATTTTAAAGCATAGATATTGATCCTTTCTTTTTCAAAAGAAAAAAATATTATTTTATGCTGTAGAAAGTGAACCAGCCAAATAAATGTTTAAGTATCAGTTTATCCACCTAATAAGTTTTAGGGTATCACTAACAACATCTTTAAGACAAATCATTTGTATTTTTGTAACCACCACATCTATCTTACGTGTATTTTCATATAAGATCAAAGATTTTTAAAACTTTTCTTTGTAGTACATTTCATTTCATAACTCTTCAAATTTTTTAATGTTCAGTCTAAATTTCTCTGATGCAAACCAAGTTCAAATTTCACTAAACAATTAACAGACAATAACCATAATACATATATTACTAGAAATATATGAATGTGGAACAAAGGTAAAATAAGAGAATTTAGGTACGGCTTGTTAATCTCTCCTGCCAAAAAAAAAGCAATGTGCAAATTGATAATTACGGCCTCTTATGAAAGTATGACAAATGAACAAAGGAGATGCTAAATTGAAGTATTCTCATACAACACTGTTAGATGACTTGGATTATAGATATTAAGATATTGTCATTTGTCACGGGAGTAATCGTGAGACTGTATATCAATCTGTATAAAGAAATATTCTAGCCTGTACCGATGGTTTATCTTTATAATAATTGATGACTCAACAGAAAAAAATATATTTTACTGTAGAATCAATGTGTATAAAGCAGCTCTTTATTTATTTTATCTCCTAAGTAACTGAATTCAAGAAAAGAGGGTGTGGCCAGTGTAAACAAGCATTTTAGTCTTCAGAATAAGCCTATTTCCCACTATATGACACAATATCATTTGATTTTAGTTAATGGTGATCAACTGAAAAATTGATTGAATTTTTTTTTTCCAGACAGGTCTCACTCTGTCACCTAGGCTGGAGTGCAGTGGCAAGATCATAGCTCACTGCAACCTTGAACTTCTGGGTTCAAGAAACATCTTTCCTCAGCCTCCCAAGTAGCTAAGACGACAGACTCACAGCACCATGCCAGACTAATTCTTCTCTTTTTTATGTAGAGATGGGGGTCTCACTATGTTGCCCAGGCTGGTCTCCAACTTTTGGCCTCAAGCGACCCTCCTGCCTCAGCCTCCCAAAGTGCTGGGATTACAGGCATGATCCACCACTCCGGGCTGCAAAATAAAATTTAACCACCTCTCATGGTGACCTATCTCATTTGACATGTCCTGTGTAGACCTAGGTAGATTCGCAGCCATTCATACTCAGCTAATTAATACATTTCTGAGAAACTTCCAATCTAACCAAGGAAACAAGACTAAATTATATGACTACCAAGTATTGATGCAAACCGACATAAAATTTTTAGATAAACAAAGATTAAAAATGTAGTGGATATTCAGATAAAAAAATTAAATTCAAGAATTGTAGAAAAAACTAGGGAAGGCTTGTAAAATGAAAGTCATTCATCTAACATTGTTGGAATCAGGTAAGAGATCCCATGATGATTATGTAAAGGAAACCACATTCTTCATTTATTGGTACATCAGAACCGTGTGCATTTGGACAACTTAACTGTCAAATCACTAAGTTACAAAGAATTCTCATTTTTAGGATAAATATTAAAAATTGTTTGTGAATCATAATGACTCCAGAGCTTTTCTTTCATCTGATTAATATAGTGTAATATTAATAAAGTCAAAATGAAAATCAGAATGTTTTTAGTCAGAGTATGTTATCATTCTGACTGTATTAAAACTAAATAAAATAAGCTTAGAGTAATCAGGCTTGTATTATCTGTATTCTTTCTGCCTTTCATTGGAATATAATTGAGAGTTGGTATAGGTTATTACAAGATAGAAGCATGTCTTCAGTTATCACTGTTTTTTTCTATCTTTCTCCTGAAATCTATCAACCCTCTCTTAGAAGCCTTTTGACCAAATTGGATTGAATAAATCATCTATAAAGTGTGATATAAAATGTCACACAACTGCCTTTTTGCTCTAATGTTGAAAAAAAGCTTGGTTGAAATGGTACAGAAATTAATATTTTCTAATATACTTGTGAATCTACATTAACTCATATGCAAATCATGTATGTTTAGTGCTGTGTTGGAATGCATATATGACTCAAATTAAACATTCATCATCAATTTTCATAAAAAGCAATTTGTGTCAATCACGTTCAGACTCAGATATAGTACTATGTAGGCACATTGCTATCTCAGTCATGTATTTTAATACTCTATTAGCAATATTTTAATCTGAGTTATCTGGCATAAATTTTAGAAAATTACTTAGAAGTGTGAATGGAAAATTCTGCAAGTTTGAGTCGCTGTGGTAAAATAGTCAATGTAAAAAAACAGAAATAAGTTTTAAGTACTCTGTAGAAATCTCAAATGTAGAATGAAAAAAAAAAGAGAGAAACCACATCAGTTTTGTGTTCTGGAAAACAGGTTGTTTTTGATATCACACATTTTAGGAAGTAAAACAAATCAGGTTAAGAGATTACTTAGTAAGTATTTTTAAATCGATAGAGACTCATAATTTTTATTTGAAGGATTCAAGAGAAATAGTGCTTGATAAATGTGTGATGATACATTTCTAGGTTTCAGGGAATTTGGTGGAAGTTGCAATGTGATATAGAAATCATTTCTCCATTTCTTTATTCTGTTATCCATGGTTAATATTGATAATTTATTACAATATTCTTTCCCAAAGAGTACATATTTGATGTTACAATCCCTTTCAATGTTATGTTTGGGGCAATTACTGTAAAACAATGAGAATTGGCATTAAAGATGAAGATCATCCTCCATGCCTAGCCTGGTTCCAAAGAAGTATGAATGGTCAAGTGAAAGTGCAACATTTGGGTGAGGACCACAGGTCTCACAGAGCCTGATTTTGCAATGATTCAAATTCCAGGTCAGCTTTCTAATGGAAAGTCCTGCAACATAAGGAGATACAACAATAAGCTTGCCATTAATGAGCAGAAATATTACTAGAAGGGAGGAGATTAGTTATGTTCTTATTTGGGAAAGACCATACTGACCTTCCCATTGAGAACACGTATAGTATTTGTAGGATATTTAGCAACACATACACACACACACACACACACACACACACATGCACACGCATAAAATTTTCTTTACTGTATTGCATACTTGTGGAAGATTTAAACTGTGACTATATTGCCCTTCTCCATTATCATGTGTGAGACAGAGCCTCTGTCCATTTTATCCAGAAAATATAGTGAATACTGTTGAGTAATACGAATTTCCAGGCTAAACTGGTTCCAGAGATTTGGAGGTTGCTGACATTCTAGTCATTGAGTCACTTTCTGGATAAAAAAGAAAAAAAAAAAAACCCTAGAAAAATTTTCCATGTTCTCAAGCAAATGAAAAGTACCTTCCAGACAGCTTCTCATATACTTATTTAAAGATAGCAATACTTCACCTCAACCCCACTTAAGACAAGTGTATAAATAGAGTAAAAGGTCAAGTATAGAACTCTGAGAAAAAAAGAGATACAAGGAGTAAGAGAAGAGCATGTCAAAAGCATATAAGAGAAAACTGTTGAGTAAAATATCATGTTATTCTAAGGGCACAAAGTGTTTTAAGAAATGAGTAGATCAAGATAATGATTAAGGTTATATACATCTTCCTTCCTAAAATATTAGAAAATATTTTTAAAAATGAATTCATAACATTAGTGGGAAATGAGAATACATGTCTAAAAATGATGGGCAACATTAAGAAATTCCTAAAAGATTGAAAGAATATAAAACTAAACCAAGGGAATAATTCCAATAAAAATATGTCTGAGAAAATATTGCTACAAAATGTTTCAGGGATGCTGCATACTCAGAGCAACTATGGAGAACAAATTGGGGTGGTCATGTGAGAGTAAAATATACAAAAGCATCTATTACATCTGTGATGATTAATTTTATGCACCAACCGAGGGAGTCTTTTGGGATGAGATTAGCATTTAAATTAGTGAATTTTGAGTAAAGATTGCCCTACATAAGGTAGGGATGCGTGGGCCTCATCCACTCAGTTGAAAGCCTGAATAGAATAAAAAGCCTAGCCTTGCCCAAGTAAGAGGGAATTCTCCAGCAGACTGCCTTCAGACTGGAATTGTAGTAGTGGATCTTCTGGGTCTCCAGCCATCTTTGTGGACCATCCTGGGTCCACACTGCAGATTTTGGACAACCTCCATAGTCATGTGAGTCAAGTTCTTATGATAAATCCCTTACATGTGTATATATGTGTGTGTGTGTGTTTGTGTTTGTACACACACACACATATATGTATATATTCTATTGTTTCTGTTCTCTGGAGGACCTTTACTAATACAACCTAGAAGAAATAAGAATAAGTTATCACAAAAAAAATAGAAATAGGAACTTTAAAAGATAGAAATATGAGATAGTTGGCATAAAATACCTAAAGTAAGAAAACAGCTGAACAGACAGATCTGGATATAAAATCTGTGAATTGAGATATCAAGGCAAATAATTTTTTAGAATGCATCCTCATATGATAATGAGAAGATGAAAAGTATAAAATGAAAGTTAAAATACACAGGATACAGAGGGTCCTATTCCCTCTAAAAAGAAGCCCAAGGAATAAACAAAGAGCATGTAGAAATTAGTAAAAAAAAAAAAATAACAATTTTTAGAGTTAAAGAAAGGCACAACCTTATATTGAAAAACCACACATAGTAGCCAGCAGTTGGAATAATAATGATAATAAAACATACATATCACTGGCTTGATAGGGAAAAAATTAACATAAATAGAGAAAAAGTATATAGACATACAAACTCACATACAACACCAGAGAAAACAAGAAATAAGATTTACAACTCCAAAAATAGTGAGAAAAAAAGAATATTTAATCAACTGAAGGAAAAAACTGTGCTTTCTCCAATTTCCTTCATGCTATATTCAAAAATCATTTGACTATAAATATAAAGATCTATATTTGGCCTCACCATTCTGTTCCATTGATCTATCTGTCTGCACTTAAGCCAGCACCATACTTTCTTGATAATTGTAGCCTTATAGTAAGTTTTGAAATTAGGAAGTAAAAGTTCTCCATCTTTGCTCTTCTTTCCCAAAATTGTTTTGGCTATTCTAGATGTTTTGCATTTCCATATAAATTGTAGGATCTGCTTACCATTTTTTTCAAAAGATATGCGGAAATTTTGATAGAGACTGTGTGGAATCTATGAATGAAATTAAAGATAACTACCATCTTTACTGAGTTTTTTAAACCATAAACATGTAATGTCAGTCTCTCCATTTATTTAGATATTCTTTAGTTCTCTTCATTAAAGTTTTGCAATTTTCTTGTACTTTTTTGTTAAATGTTTTTCTAAGTATTATATTCTTTTTGATGCAATTGTAAATGGAATTGTATCTTCTTTAAATTTTTTACTTTTACTTTTTAATTTTTATGGATACATAGTAGTTGTACACGTTTATGGGGTACAGTCATACAGTGTATAATGATCAAATCAGGTAATTGGGATATCCATCACCTCAAGCATTTATTATTTCTTGGTGTTAGGAACATTCTAATTTCACTCTTTTAGTTATTTTAAAATATACAACAAATTATAAACTATAGTCTCCCTATTGTGCTACCAACTACCAAATCTTATTCATTCCATCTAATTGTATTTTTGTACCCATTAACCATCTCTTTTTTATCCCCCTTCCTCACTGCTTTTTCAATCCTCTAGTAACTATCATTCTAGTCTCTATATCCATAAGTTAATTTATTTTTCTTAGCTGTCACTTATGAGTCAGAACATGTGATATTTGTCTTTTTGTGCCTGGCTTATTTTACTTAACAAAATGTCCTCCAGTTCCATTCATGTTTTGGCAAATTACAGAATTTAATTATTTTTTATGGCTGAATAATATTCTGTTGTGTGTATGTATCACATTTTCTTTATCCATTCATCCACTGATGTACATTTAGGTTGATTCCATATCTTGATTATTGTGAATAGTGCAGCAATAAATACGGGAGTGCAGATATCTCTTCAACATACTGATTTCCTTTCTTTTGGATATATACTCAGCAATGGGATGTATTGTAGTTCTATTTTTAATTTTCAGAAGAACTTCATACTGTTATACATAGTGACTATACTAATTTACATTCCCATCACCAGTGTAAAAGAGTTCACTTTTCTCCACACCCTCCACAGCATTTGTTATTGCCTGTCTTTTGAATGAAAACCATTTTAACTGAGGTGAGATGATATCGCATTGTAGTTTGATTTGCATTTATTTGATGATTAGTGATGTTGATTATTTTTTGTGTACTTGTTGGCTATTTATATGTATTCTTTTGAAAATGCCTATTTAGCTCTTTTGCCCATTTTAAAAATCAGATTATTTGGTTTTTTTTCTATTGAGTTGTTTGAGCTCCTTATATATTCTGGTCATCATCTCTTGTCATATAGGCAGTTTGCAATTTTTTCCCCATTCTATGGGTTGTCTCTTCACTGTGTTGATTGTTTCCTTTGCTGTGCAGAAATTTTTTTTTAGCTTGAAATGATCCCATTTGTCCATTTTTGCTCTGGTTGCCTGTGCTTTTGAGGTATTACTCAATACCTCTTTGTCTAGATCAGTGTCCTGGAGTATTTTCACAATGTTTTCTTCTTGTGGTTTCATAATTTCAGGTCTTAGATTTAAGACTTTAATCCATTTTGATTTGATTTTTTTTTTAATTTCAGAATATTATGGGGGTACAACACTTTGGTTATCTATATTGCCCATGCACTGCCCGTGTCAGAGCTACAATCGAGGTCATCCCCCAAACTGTGCTCCCCGCATCCATTCAGTGAGAGTTTTTCCCATCCCCTCCATCCCCCTCCTGCCTGCCCACCCCCTGATGAATATTATTGCCCTGTGTGATGTAGGTGTTGATCAGTTAGTACCAATCTGATGGTGGAGTACCAGTGGTGCTTGTTTTCCATTCCTGTGACACTTCGCTTCGAAGAATGGCTCTAGCTCCAACCAGGATAATACCAATGGTTAATTCCTATTGTTCCTTATTGCTGATAAGTACTCCATGGTATCTATACCATTTTATTAATCCACTCGTGTATGATGGACATCTGGGTTGTTTCCACAACTTTGCAATTGTGAATGTGTGCTATAAACATTTGCGAGAGATGTTTTTTATAAATTTCTTTTTTCCTTTGTGGTAAACATCCAGTAGTGGTTGCTGGGTCAAATGGTATTCTCTTTTAATTCTTTGAGGTATCTCCATTTATTTCCATATAGGTTTGTACAATTTGTAGTCCCACCTGAGCCTATGAGTATTCCTATCTGTCCACATCCCCGCCAACATTGTTGTTTGGGGATTTTTTAATATGAGCCAATCTCACTGGAGTTAAGTGATATTCATGGGTTTTGATTTGCATTTCCCTGATGATTAGAGAAGTTGATTTGATTTTTATACATGATGAGAGATAGGAGTCTAGTTTCATTCTTATGAGTATGGATATCCAGTTTTCCAAGTATTGTTTACTAAAAAGACTGTCCTTTCCCCAATATATGGTCTTGGCACCTCATAAACGGAAGTTATGGTTAAATTGAAATTGTATTTCTGGTCTTCTATTTGTCCATTGGTATGTTTGTCTGTTTTTATGCCAGTGACATGCTGTTTTGGTTACTTAAATTTGTAGTATAATTTGAAATAAGGTAATATGATTTCTGCAGTTTTGTATTCTCTTTGCTCAGGATGGTACTGGCTATTCTGGATCTTTTGTGGTTTTACATAAATTCTAAGATTTTTTTATTTCTATGAAAAGTGTCATCAGTATTTTGATGGAGATTACATTGAATCTGTAGATGGCTTTTGGTAGTATGGACAGTTTAACAATATTGATATTTCAATCCATGAACATGGAATATCTTTCCATTTTTTGTGTCCTCTTCAATTTCTTTCATCAATGTTTTATACTTTTTTTTGGTGAGATCTTTTAGTTCTTTGGTTAAGCTTATTCCTAGGTGTTTTATTTCATTTGTAGCCATTGTAAATGGGATTACTTTCTTGGTTTCTTTTTAAGATTGCTTGCTGCTGGCATACAGAAATGCTAATTTTTGTATGTTGATTTTGTATCCTGCAAATTTACTAAATTGGTTTTATCAGTTCTAATGGTTGTTTTGGTGAACTCTTTAGATTTATTAAAATATAATATCATATCATCTGCAAAGAAGGATAATTTGACTTTGTCCTTTCCGATATGCCTGTTATTTCTTTCTCTTGTTTGATTGCTCTACCTAACACATCCAGTAGTATATAAAATAACAATGGTTAAAGTGGACATCTTGTCTTTTTCTAGATCTTAAAGGAAAGACATTCAGTTTTTTTCCCAGTCAGTATGATACCAGCTATGGTTTGTCATATATGACTTTTATCATGTAGAGGTATGTTCCTTCCATACCCAGTTTTTTTGAGAGTTTTTATTATGAAGGGATGTTGAAAGCTTTTGAATGCTTTTGTGGCATCAATTGAAATGATCATTTAGTTTTTGTTCTTCATTTGGTTGATATGTATTACATTTAATTCAGCAAGAGAATATTACAAATATAAATATGTATGCACCCAGCTTTGGAGAACCCAGATATAGAAACTAAACACAATTAGATCTAAGGAAAGAGATAAACCTCAATACAATAATAAGCATAGACTTCAAAAGCCCACTTTCAGCATTGGACAGATTGTCATAGACAGAAAATCAACAAAGAAACATCAGACTTCACCATAGATGAAATGGACCAAATAGATATTTACAGATAATTTTATCCAACAGCTGTAGAATACATGTTCTTCTCTGTACAGAAAACATCCTCAAGGATAGACCATGTTAGGCCACAATACAAATCTTTAAAAAAATTTTTTAAATGAAATTATATTAAGTATTTTTTCTAACCACAATGGAATAAAACTAGAAATCAATAACAGGAGGAATTTTTGAAACTACATAAACAAATGGAAATTAAACAATATCCTCCTGAACAACCAGTGGGTCAATGAAGAAATTAAGAAGGAATTTTTTTTAAATCTTGAAACAAATGAAAATGGAAATACATACAAAAAATAGTGGAATACAGCAAAAGGGAAGTTTATAGCAATAAATAGCTACATCAAAGAAGTAGAAAAACTTCAAATAAACAACCCAATTTTGCACCTTAAAGAACTAGAAAAGCAAGAGGAAGTCAAATCCAAAATTACTAGAAGAAAATAAATAACAAATAACAGAGCAGAAATAAATGAAATTGAGATTTTAAAAATACAGAAGATCAATGAAATGAAAAGTTGTTTTATTTGAAAGATTAATAAAATTGACAAACATTTAACCAGACTAAGGAAAAAGGAGAGAATATCCAAGTAAATAAATTCAGAGATGAAAAAGGAGACATTACTACTGATACTACAGAAATTCAAGGGATCATTAGAGACTATTATGAGCAACTATATATCAGCAAATTGGAAAACCTACAAGAAATGGATAAATTCCTAGATAGATACAATCTACTAAGATTAAACCATGAAACAATCCAAAACCTGAATTGACCAATAACAAATAATGAGGTAGAGACAGTAATAAAATATCTTTCATCAAAGAGAAGCCCAGGACCTGATGGCTTCATTACTAAATTATAAAAAGCATTTAAAGAAGAACTAATACCAATCCTATGCAAACTATTTCAAATAGTTGGGGAAGAGAGAATACTTCAAAACTAATTCTAGAAGACCAGTATTACCTGATATCAAAACAGACAAAGACACAACAAAAAAAGAGGAAACTATAGGCCATTGTTTCTGATGAACATAGATGCAAAAATCCTCAACAAATTACCAGCAAACCAAATTCAACAACACATTCAAAAGATCATTCATCATGATCTGTTGTGATTCATCCCAGGGTTGCAAGTATGGTTCAATATATGCAAATCAATAAATGGCATTATAATTTTAATTTCATTTTTTATTGCTTACTGGTTGTATGTGGAAATACAGTTGCTTTTGTATATTTATCTTTTATTCTGCAACCCTTTGGTACTTATCCTGTGAACTGGCTGTATATAAATATTCCTTTAATAAAATCTTTTTCCATTTAATTAGCCATAGTCAGCTTTTTTGATGACTCTGAAAATATATTTATGCACTTGCCTACATCAAGGAATTAAAAGAGAAAAAGGTTTATATCATGGTACATAATTAATAAAATTAAGCATTATTTATGAATAAGAAAATTCTTAAGAAATGAAGAGTAGGAGTAATCTGCCTAACTATTAAATACATAAACACTATCTCATAGAAACACAGAGCTCACTATTACTGTTATTATTCAGCTTTGTACTATAGTCATTGTCAATGCAACAGACTCAAATAAATAAAATAGATGTATAAATATTATAAATTAAGAAATAAAATCATTATTATTTATAAATGATCAATATTCCACCTAGAAAATCCAAAGAAGCCATAAAAAATACTACAACTGGTAAGAAAGTACAGCAAGGAGACTGCACAAAAATAATATAAAATAAGTAAACTTCCTATGTGTTTCTATATAGTAGCAATGAATAATTAGAAATTGGAATAAAGAAGAACCCATTTACAATGATGAATTTTATAATATATTTAAATGTAAACTTAATCAAAAGTAAAACTAGGTTTAAAAAGTATATAAAAATACAACAGCAACAAGAACTCTAAAAGTATAACAAAAGACAAAAAAAGACCCAATAAATGAAAACTATATACCATATTTTCGAAAGGAGAAGACTCTTTGTTGTCAAAGTGACCCTTTTTCAAAATAATTTGCAAATTGAATATAATACTAATCCAAATTGTAATAGATGCTGAGTTCCCAGCTTCTGTGCTTTCATTTAGTTAGAAAAAAAATCATTGGAATTTTTTTATAAAAAAGATAAACCAGGCACAATAGAATTTTAAAGAGTTCATTTAAATAAGAAGCAATTCATGAATTAGGGAACAACAGACCAAAAGATGCTTAGCATTCCAATGACAAAGCAACAGAGGCAAGTATTTATAGGGTGAATACAGAAACAAAATAAATTATTTGATTGGTCACAGTTACAAAATTGTCTTTTTAAGTTTACCTTATTAAAAAATCACTATTCACATAATAATTTGGTAGCTGGCTGCTTATGATTGGCTGAAGTAAAGTCTTATGTCTAACATAAGCATTTACCAGAAATGACCCAATTATGTTTTGCATATGTTTGCAGTTTAAGCAAATTTAAGGCTACTTTTAAGGCCTAATTAGTTTTGTTTGCTTAGGAATTTTTTAGGCCCACTAGCCACATTAATTTTGCTATAACAGAAGATTAAAGTTTTAGAAGTGTGAGTTAGTGTAGGAGTGTGGTAGATAGTAAAATTTAGACAATCACGGTGGCAGGTCATATCAATGAAGAAATTTAAAAACAGGCAGGTTACATTAAAACATAACTTTAAAAGTTGATATAACTCAATATTGATTTTACTGGTTATAAATTATTTTAAGCTATTAGTAACTCTATTTTAAAGTTTATGTGTTAGATATACTTATTGGCAAGTAAACTTGGCTTTGAAAGTCTGAGACTTCTGAAAATGTATGAGGAAAAAGGTTAATTAATTATTAGTGTTCAGAAGAAATATCCTTCTAAATTCTGGATGGGAAAAAATATTTGAGCTCAAAATACAAAAAGATAAAATACACTAGCTTTTATTACTTACAGGGTAATTCTTAATTCTCAAATATGGTGATTGTTATTATGTCAAAATGATTAAGCACTGTTATTATAGGTTGGGTTGTTTTAAATCAAAATCTGTTGTCTTCATTGTTGTTTTCAGGTTTCAACTTATTTTTAAAAGGTTTGGCTGAAATATTACTTGCTAAGATAAAATTGCAGAGGGTACATAATATGGAAGCTATCCAAAAAGAAAAAAATAGTTAAGAAAAAGTTATTCTCTAAGGTTTAATTTTTTAAAGATTTCCCCCCCTGGTGCCATTTTAGAACATTGGCTTAAGCCCATAACTTGGGAGATGACAAAAATAATCTAGATAGCTCACATTATGTAATGAAAAGTGATTTTTGCACATGATAACAACTTGAAATAAAAATTTTAATTAGGGAATTCTTAACATTGAAATTTATAAGTGTACACCCAAGTTCAATAGGTGATGTATATGAATGTATTACAGATCAAAGTAGTTGATATATATTTATATGTTTGTAATTGGTAACTTCTTGATCTAAAAAGGACCTAAACTCTTGTAAGAATACATGATTCCACTTCTTGTGTTGGAAAAACCACTGGAAAACAAATTATCCTGGAATTGTCATATACCAAGATAATTTCACAAATAATTGGGTTTACAAGGAGTGATACTACAAAGACAAAATGACAACTCAATTTCACAAATAATTGGGTTTACAAGAAGTAATACTAAAAGGACAAAATGACAACTCACCATGCGGTTGTGACTTTTGATCCTCAAAAAAGATAATACTTACAGTCAATTAAAATTGGAATTAGAAGTTGAGAATATAAAACCATCCATCAATCATTGTTGATGTTAAAAATGGGTAGATAACATGAATTGTTCTACAGAGTATTTTAATGCACACATAAGTTTCTAGTTGTCATGAAGGAATGCTATGTACTGATTAACTAAAAGTGTATGACTTTATATTTTCAGTGAATATATACTTTATATTTATATGTATATCATAAAATTATATTGTTAGGTTATATATTAAATATCTGTAGGTATATTCATTTTTTATAAAATATCTTGAGAAACAATATGTGATATAGGTTGGAAGTGAAAACTATAGAGAATAGAAAGTGAGAATTATTTTATAAACCATTTAGAGGCATATAACAATAGAGAAAATATTGGGTATTACTGATCAGATTATGAGAAAAAAGATAATGGTTTTGATCTGTACAAATAGAAATAGAAATTCTTAAATCTAAGAATTCAGGAGATTATTTCTTATAGGCTCTCAAAATTTTGTTAAAAGCAACCATCATGTCAAAAGGTAGACTTTAGAATGAATTCTTGCAAAAAATTAAAAGAGGATGCTTTGGAGAATGACATCTGTAAAATGTCAAAGTAGGATTTCTTCAGCTTCTCTCCTTCCCCAGCAGAATAACAGCTAGCAACTATCCACTGGCAAGTTTACAATACTGAATATTCCAAAACTCAAAGTGAAGCTGTGCCATTCCTTCAGACTGCAAAACTGAGAAAAACCATGATCAAAGGGTAAGAAAAATGGTGCTCTGCAACTGATATACCTAAGCCTACACAGTGCCACACATACATAAGTCCCCTGAATATACAGTTTTAAACTGGAAAAAGTATGTGGAAAGTGAGCATTTGTGTTTCCTACCATTCTGAAATGCTAGGCAAAAGGTTCACTCTGATCTTTTCCCACAGGAAGTATTGCAAGTGCCAGCATGGATAGCCCACCAAGAGTCAATCAGAAAAAAAAAAAAAAAAAAAAAACCAGGCAGGGATCAAGTGCAAAGCAACCAATGCACAAAACTTCCAAAGCAGAACTGGGCTTAGGGCATAATGTTTGCAGCACTCACAGGCTTAGAACAATATGGACAGCCTGTTCGGAATTCCTGGATAGACTTACTATACAAGGATAGACTTACTATACAAGGATAGTCACAGAAAAAGCCAGACTGCAAAGACTGGATAAATATCTACATATTAAATAAGCACATATCAACATACAACTATGAGGATCAAGAATAATGAAGGAATCATGATTTTACCAAATGGACAAAATAAAGGGCTGGTGACTGACTCTAAAGAGATGGAGATATACAACATTCCTGATCAAGAATTCAAAATAGCTATTTTAAGAAAGCTCAATGAACTTCAATAAAATATAGAGAAAGAATTCAGAAATTTATCAGAAAAATTTAACAGAGAGATTGAAGTAAAAAAACTGTGGAGGTGAAAAATACAACAAAGAAAATTTTAAAAGTATAATAGAGGTCATTAACAGATGAATTGACCAAGCAGAGGAAAGTATCAGTGAGCTCAAAGACAAGACATTTGAAAATATGTAGAGGAGAAGGAAAAAAGAAAGCAAAGAAATGAAGAAAGTATATGAAGAATGTATATTTGTCTATGAGACAAATATTTGGTTGGTAAGTGTTTAAGAGTAGAGACAGAAGAAGGTTTTTAAAGAAATAATAGCAGAAAACTTTCTAAATCTGCAAAAAGATATAAATATCCAGATATAAGAAGGTTGAAGGTCACCAATAAGATTCAATCCTAATAAGACTCCCCCAGGACACATAATCAAAATACAAAGATTGAGGACAAGGAGAGAATCCTGAAAGCAACAAGAGAAAAGAAGCAAACAACGTGAAAAGGGGTTTCAATATGCCTGGCTACAGACTTCTCAGCAGAAACCTTATAGGCCAGGACGTAGTGGGATGATGTATTCAAAGTGCTGAAGGAAAGAAATGTCAACCAAGAATACTGTACCCAGAAAATGTACCCTTCAGAAATCAAAGAGATAAAGAATTCCAGGCAAGCAAAATCTAAGGGAGTCTATCATTTTCAGATCTGTCTCACAAGAAATGCAAAATGGAGTTCTTCAAATGGAAAGAAAAGAATGCTAATAAGTAAAAATAAAGCATCTGAAGGTATATATCTCACTAGCAAAAGTAAGTATACAGTCAAATCCATAATGCCCTAATAATGTAACCATGGTATGTAAACAACTTATATTTTTAGTATTAAGATTAAAAGACAAAAATATTAAAAATAATAAATACAATAATTGGTTATGAGATATGCAATATTAAACATTGTAAATCATGACATTAACTTTTTTAATGTGGGGAGAAGTAAACGTATAGAGGTTTTTTCATAAAACAACCAGAAAACAAATAACAAAATGGTAATAGTAAATTTGTACCTATCAATAATCACTTTAAATCTAAATGGAATAAATTATCTAATAAAAAGATATGGAATAACTGAAGGGATAGAGAAACAAGACCCAATGATATGTCGTTTACAAGAGACTCACTTCACCTGTAAGGACATACATAGACTGAAAGTGAAAAGATGGAAAAAGACATTCTAAAAAATGGAAACCAAAAGAGAGTAAGAGTAGCTATACTGAAATCCAATAAATATACTTTAGTTAAAAACTGTAAAAAGAGATACAAAAGGCCATTATATAATGATATATAGATCAATTCAGCCAGAGCACATAACAATTATAAATATATATGCACCCGACACTGAAACATCTATATATAAATATATAAAGCAAATATTAATTGATCTGAGAGAGAGGTGGACTGCAATATGGTAATAGTAGGGAATTTTAGTATGCCACTTTGGACGGAACATCCAAACAGAAAACCAACAAATAAACTTCAAATTTAAATTGCATTCTAGACCAAATGGACCAAACAGAAATTTAAAGAGGCTGCAGAATACACATTTCTTCTCAATTGCATATGGAACATAATCCAAGGTAGATCATATGTTAGGCCACAAGACAAGTATTAACATATTTAAGATTGAATCATATCAAGCATCATTTCTGACCTCAATGTTATAAAAATAGTAATTAGTAAAAGGTCAAACTTCAGAAACTCTACAAATACATAGAAATTTTTAAAATGTTCCTGAAAATCCAATGGGTCAATAAAGAAATTAAAAGAAAAATTTAAAAATTTCTTGAGACAAATGTAAATAAAAACATAACACTTATGTTATGGTTATAAACCTGTGGGATACAGCAAAAATAGTTCTAAGAGGAAAGTTTATAGCAATAAAAGTTTACACCAGAAAAGAAGGAAATCCAAAATAAACAACTTAACTTAAAAAAATAGGAAAAACCTAAATCCATAGTTAGCAGGAGAAAAGAAATAATAAAGATCAGAGCAGTTATAAAGAAAATAGAGACTAAGAAACAACAATAGAAAAGATCAACAAAACAAAGAATTGTTTTTTAAAAAAAGATAAGCAAAATTGACAAATCTTTAGATAGACTAAGAAAAAAGAGAGATCATCCAAATCAATAAAATCAGAGATGAGAAAAGAGACATTGCAATTAATAACCACAGAAATACAAAGGATCATGAGAAACTCTATGAAAAATTGCACACCAACAGATTGGAATTTTTTTTTCCTAGTAGTACATCTTGATTCTTTCCTTTTTATTTTCAGTGTATCTATTATTTGCTTTGTGGTTACCATGAGTCTTACAAAAACAACAACAACAACAAAAAAAAAAACCTTATAATTAAACCAGGTTATTTTAAAGTGATAATGACTTAACTTTCATTGCTAAAAAAGTAAAAGCAACTCTAGAATAAATGGATAAATTCCTAGGCACACAACCTACCAAGGTTGAATTATGAAGAAATAGAAAATCTGAACAGTCTGATAATGATTAAGTGGATTGAACCAGTAATAGAAATTCTCCCATCAAAGACAGGCCCAGGACCTGATGGCTTCACTGCTGGATTCTACCAAATATTTAAACAAGAACAAGTACCAAACTTTTCCAAAAAGTTTAAGTGGAGGGAACTCTTTCTAATTCACTCTACAAGTCCAACATTACCTTGATACCAACAATTGCACAACAAAAAAAGAAAACTATTGGCCGATATCCCTGATGAACATAGATGCAAAAGTGCTCCACAAAATATTAGCAAACCAAATTTAACATCAAATTTAAAAAATCATTCACAATGATCAAATGAAATTCATTCCAGGGATTCAAGAATGGTTCAACATATGCAAATCAATATTTGTGATACATAACATTAACAGAAAAAAGGGAAAAACAATATGATCATTTCAATAGATGCAGAAAAATTATCTGATGATGTTCAACATCTCTCTATGAAAATAAAAATCTCTCAGCAAATTAGGAATAGACAAAACGTACCTCAACATAATCAAGGCCATAAAGGACAAAACACAACTAACATCAAAATAAACAGGGAAAAGATGAAATCTTGTCCTCTAAAGTATGGATCAAGACAAGGATGACCAATTTCACCATTTCAATTCAGCATACTACTGGAAGTCTTAGCCAGATGAAATAGGCAAGAGAAAGAAATAAAATGCATCTAAATCAGAAAGAAGTTAAATTGGGCCTGATTACAGATGATATGATATTTCATAGAAAACCCAAAGATTCTACCAAAAAACTATCACAACTAATAAAAAAATTCAGTAACATTGCAAGGTACAAAATCAACATACACAAATTAGTAACACTTTTATGTGCTAATAGTGAACTATCTGAACAAGAACTCAAGATAGCATTTCCATTTACAATAGGTACAAAAAAATAAAATAAAATAAAATATCTAGGAATAAATTTAACCAATAAGGTGAAAGAGTTCTACAATTAAAACTAAAAAATACTGATAGAAGAAATTGAAGAAGACACAAATAAATGGAAAGATAATCAATGCTCATGGATTAGAAGAAATAATATTGTTAAAATGTCCATCCTACCCAAAACAATCTATAGATTCTATTTGGTTCCTTTTAAAATATCAATGATATTCTTCCCAGAAATAAGAAAATATTCTAAAATTCATATGGAACCACAAAAGACCTGAATAGATAAGCAATCTTTTTAAAAAGGTGGAAACATTACACTACCTGACTTCACAATATACTATAAAGCTATAAAACAGCATGGTGCTGGCATTAAAAAAAACAAATATGTAGACAAAAGGAACATAATAGAGAGCCTAGAAATAAATATATGCATTAGAGCTAACTGATATTACACAAATTGTCAAGGAAAAACATTGGGGAAAGGACCATCTTTTCAATAAATGGTTCTGGGAAAACTGGATCTCCACGTACACCAGAATGAGATTAGTCTCTTATCTCTTATCCCTTATTTCTTAGTCCCTTAGATTAGTCCCTTATCTCTTATCTCTGGAGATGAAAATTCTCTAAGAGGAGGATTACAAAACACTGATGATGGAAGTTGTAGATGATACAAACAAATGGAAAAACATCCCATGTTCATGGATTGGAAGAATCAACATTATTAAAATGTTCATACTGGCCAAAGTGATTTACAGACTCAACATAATTCCCATCAAAATACCAACATCAATTTTCACAGATCTAGAAAAAACAACCCTACATTTCATATGGAGGGAAAAAAAGAGCCTGAATAGTCAAAGTATTTCTAAGAAAAAAGAACAAATCTGGAGGAATCACATACACATTACCTGACTTCAAATTATATTACAAGGCTATATAACATTATATATACAAGGCTATAAAACAACATGTTAGCATGATATGGATATAAAAGTGGACACATAGACCAATGGAACAGAATAGAGAACCCAGACACAAAGCCATATAGCTACAACCAACCAATTTTCAACAAAGCAGAAAAAAACAAATATTGGGGAAAGGAAGCCCTAGTCAATAAATATTGCTGGGAAAATTAGATAGCCACATGCAGAAGAGTGAAACCAGATCCCTATATCTCACCATATACAAAAGGCATGAAGGCATGAAGCCATACAAATTCTACAAAAGAACATAGGGAAAGCTCTTCTGGACATTGACCTAAGGAAAGAATTTATGACTAAGACCCCATTGTCAACTTGAGCAACAACAAAAATAATTAAATAGGACTTAATTAAATTGAAATGTTTCTGCACAACAAGGGAAATAATAAACAGAGTAAACAGACAATCTAAAAAATGGGAGAAAATATTCACAAACTATACATCCAACAAGGGACTAATATTCAGAATCTACAAAGAATACAAACAAATCAGTAAGAGATAAACAAATAACCTCATCAAAAAGTGGGTGAAAGACATGAACAAACTTTTTTTCAAAAGAAGATGTACAAATGGCCAAAAAATATATAAAAAATGCTCAACATCACTAAACATTAGGGAAATGCAAATTAAAACCACAACAAGATACCACTTTACCCCTGTCAAAATGGCCATTAATAAAAAGTAAAAAAAAAACCAGACATTGGTGCAGTTGCAATGGAAAGGGAACACTTATACACTGTTGGTGGGAATTTAAACTAGTGCAACTTATACGGAAAACAGTATGGAGATTCCTCAAAGAAATAAAGAAACTTACCATTTGACCCAGCAATCACACTACTGGGGATCTACCTAAAGCAAAAGAAGTCATTCTGCACTCTAATGTTTATCACAGCACAATTCACAAATGCAAAGATATGGAATCAACCTAAGAGTCCGTCAACTGTTAAGTGGATAAAGAAAAAGTGGTGTATATATATACTATGGAGTACTACTGAGACATCAAAAGGAATGAAATAATGTCTTTTGCAGCAACTTGGATGGAAATGGAGAACATTGTACTAAGTAAAGTATCTCAGGAATGGGAAAACAAATACCACATGTTCTCACTTATAAGTGGGTGTCCAATGATGGGCATATATGGTGTAATGGATATTGAAAACTAAGAAGGAAGGAGGGTGGCAGGGGTGCAGGATAAATATATACCTACTGGGTGCAATGTATACTATTCTGGTGACGAGTATACTAAAAGCCCTGGCTTCATCATTATACAATTCATCCATATAACAAAAAACACTTGTACCCCCTAAATCTATTGAAATGAAAAAAAATTTAAAAAGTCAAGTAAAAATGGATTAAAATAAAAAATGTAAGGCTGTAAACTATGAAAGTAAGAAGAAAATACAGGGGAAATGCTTCATGACATGGGTATATGCAAGGATTTTCTGAATAAGACCTCAAAAGCACAGGAAACAAAAAAAAATTAGATGAATAGGATTACATCAAACTAAAAATCTTCTGTATAGGAAAAGAAACAATCAGAAGAGTAAAAAGAGAGCCTACAGAATAAGAAAAAAATATTTGCAAACTGTACATCTGACCAGGAGTTAATATCCAAAATACACAAGGAACTCAAACACCTCAACAGCAAGAAAACAAATAACTCTATTAATAACTGGGCAAAAGACTTGAATAGACACTTTTCAGAAGATGACATACAAATCCCAACAGATATATGAAAAAATGCTCAATATCAGTGATCATCAGGGAAATGCAAGTCAAAACCGCA
The DNA here is from genome assembly GCA_023783475.1 of Daubentonia madagascariensis. Classification (NCBI taxonomy): domain Eukaryota; kingdom Metazoa; phylum Chordata; class Mammalia; order Primates; family Daubentoniidae; genus Daubentonia; species Daubentonia madagascariensis. Next base: position 42,791,158 of record JAKFHU010000600.1, on the reverse strand, counting down.
ATGAGATATCACCTCACACCTATTAGGATGGCTATAATCAAATGGACAAAAGATAACAAGTGTCAGTGTGGATGTGGAAAAAAGGGTACTCCTACTCACTGTTGGGGGGAATATAAATTAATACTGCCACTGTGCAAAATGGTATGAAGGTGCTTCAAAACATTAAAAATAGAACTACCATATGGTTTGGCAATCCTACTACTGGGTATATATCCAAAGGACTTGAAATTAGTATCTTGAAAATACATCTGCACTCCCTTGCTTATCACAGCAGTATCACAAAAGCCATGATGTGGAATCAACCTAAGCGTCCATCAGTGAATGAATGGATAAAGAAAACATGGTATATATCCACAATAGCATATTATTCAGGCATAAGAAAAGAACAAAATCCTGCCATTTGTGACAACATGGATGAGCCTAGAAGACATTATATTAAGTGAAATAAGCCAGGCATGCAAAGTCAAATACCACATCATCTCACTCATATGTGGAATCTAAAAAAGCTGATCTTATAAAAGGAGAGAGTAGAATTGTGCTTAACAGAGGCTTGGGTAGTTAGGGAGGAAGGGGAATGGAGACACGTTGGGCAAGGGATCCCTTTGTTGTCCAGAATAGGCAAATATATAGCAATAGAAACTAGACAAGTGATTGCCTATGGTCAGGGGTGGAAGGGGAGAGAATAGGAAGTGGGTGGAGATAAATAAGGGATGATTACTAATGTTTGTGGAGTTTCTTTATTGGATGAGGAAAATGTTCTAAAACTAATAGTGTTGATGGTTGCACAGCCCTGCAGACAGACTAAAAAACACTGGATTGTGCATTTTAAATGGATTAATTGTATTGTATAATAGCTGTTAAAATAAAGGGAAGTAAGTAATGTGTTGAACAAAAAACCAATATGTATCATAAGGTGTACACTTAATATTAACTCCAGAGTTAGATAATCTTTCACATTTCATTTTATTATATAAATCAATGGTTGCTAAGGTTTATTTTATATTTAAGTTATGGAGGAGATCATTCTTAAATTCTTAAAAGCAAATTCCTGATCTATTGAAATTCACTTTTAGTTTATTTTAGACTATTTAAAAAGATCCTAAAACTCTTCATTATAATATTTGAAATGCATATAACATAGTAGCATATATTTGTTCCATAGAACTAAGAACTCTAAAAAAATATGAATAGTTGATTAACAAGATAGAAATATATTTTTCTTCCATTAAGAAAGCCAGACATAAGGGAAGTGGAGGCTGGTATGATGGCTAAATAGTCCTGTTACTTTCTATAGACAGTATAATTGTAACTTTCTATTACACTATTCTGACACATGCTTTCCATGCTAAAGTATAGCTTATAATTAAAATGGCTGCTCAAGTTCCAATCATCACCTCTGTGCTCCAGGTAAGAGCTTAGTTATATATAACAGTTAGCTGCAAGAGGGCCTGCAAAGAATGTAGTATGTTTACCTCAACTCATTTTTTATTTAAACAAAATCAAGGCTAAATGGTAGAAGAAAGAGCATGAAGTAGGTTCTATCACCTGATGTGACTGTTTCAGAACAATTGGTCTAATTTTTTTTCTATGTATAAAATATCTCAATATTTTTATAGCTTTGTTTGTAAATTACTTCATAAATTAATTGTGAAGATGCTAGTATTTTATTTATGGAAAAATTCAGTTAATTTAAGCTCCTACTTGTGAGATAAATAAATGTTTAAAAGATAGTAGAGGATTCTTTTTTTAACAGCATAGTTTCAAAGAAAGTCCAAACTGTTAAAAGCAAATTAGCAAATGTGTCAAGATTAAAACAGTGATATGCTTTTTAGACTCTGTGGGTGTTCTATGAATCATAATTCAAATTTGTTCAAAGAAGTTGATTCCTTTCTTATAAAAACCCACACAATAACAATGTTTTTGATTTAAATACATATTTTTAATAAAAATGTTCTCATGGAAATAAACATAAGCAAAGTAAATGAAAATATTAATGACTCAATTACAGACAAAAGCTTGATATCATAAATATTAAAAAGTTCATGAAAATTTTTTTAAAAGTTGCCAACATTGGTCAAAGTAATTAAGATGGATTTTATAAAAAAAAATAGGTAATCAGAACATATGAAAAATGCCCAAACATAGATATAACAAGAGAAATGCTCATTAAAAGTACATGTAAAAACAATTTCTTTTTTGTTAGACTGGCAAAATTCCAAGTTTGACAATACACTCTATTGAGCAGCTATGGAGAAATAGACATTTGCACACACGGCTTATAGGAATTCCAAAACTCATTTGGAAAGAGGGTCAGCAATATCTAATACCACTACATGTGCATTTACCTATAACCCAGTAATCCCATTTCTATGAATCTTTTTTGGAAATTCACATCCACAAATATGATTCAACAAATAAAAAAGCTAATTTATTCAAATATTACTTGAATTAGTAAAAAATTAAAGACAGTACAAATGTCCATCAATAGAGCACTGATTGAGTAAATTATGGCACATTCACACAATGCCTATCCACTGAAAACATAAAGAAGACCCTGATATGCCAAATACATGAATATCCTGAGTTCATTATTAAATGTATTGAGTTTAAAAATTAATGCCCTAACAGTGGAAGGATTAGGAATGCCGAAGGTCTTCTATGATAATAATTTTTAATATCTTTGTTAACTTTAAATGATAGAAGTATTAAATAAGGAAAAAAATCACCTCAAAAAGTCTTAAGAAATTAACTCAGAGGATTTATAGCTAGTAATATAGCTTTCACAATATCTATTAAAGAATAAAATAAATAAGTATGCAGTAAGTATATTAAGGTTGTTAGGAAATAAGATTTTAAGTACAAAAACAAAGAGATATCAGTATTTTAAAATTGAAAGTAATCATAAAAAAAGAAAACCCTGTAATATTAAAATTGAAATTAAAATGCTAATACAAATTTGTGTTTTTACAAAAACTGTGATCATATAGAAGCAGTGACATTCAGTAATATGTAGATCTTTGTTTCTGAATATCATCAACTCTAAAAGGAGCTGACTATCCTTGGAAATACGTCTTTCTAGGTCTGGGGCAGAGAGAGTTATGAGGTGAGCCTAGGCCATTATGCTGTGTAAGAAAGAAAGAACATCCTGAATGACTATAAAGTTTGTTTGAGTGACCACCACCACTACCACCACCACCACCACCACCAACAACAACAAATATATATCTATCTCCCCACAAGTATAAGTTTGAAGATGTCCACATTAGTTAAATTTTGGACAATTTGAGTATAAATAGAATAATGACTGTAACTGAATACAGCATTTTAAATAAGTTAAAAACTTTTCCATAGTATATACACATGAAAGAAAGTCCTGCGTCCTGGATTGCCAAGTAAGCTTATGGTAGATTGACCCTCCTTATAGAATAAAAAAAATTAACTCCAGACAAATATAAACAAAACAAAACAGAAAAGAAAACAAAAGCTATCTGAAGTCTCTGAAACTAAACAAAGGCAGGCCCATTCTAGAGGGGAGTTGACATTTGCAAAAGGGATGTATTGGATAGAATCCCTGGATTAGTTTTAAGTGATATATATGCCGTATATACTCACCTCCCCTTGAGTGAAGGTAAGACCTGTGAATATGATGAGATGTCACTCTTATGATCAGGTTATGTTATATGGCAAAGGCGAAGGAATATTGGAGCTATTGGTAAAATCCCAAATCTGTTGATTTCGAGTTAATCAAGGGAGAGTTCACCTGGGTGAATATGGCTTAACAAGGTAAAATTCCTTAAAAGAGTGCTGCATTTTATCAAATGCTTTTTCTGCATCTATTGAGATAGTTGTATGGTCTTTGTTTTTGCTTCTATTTATGTGGTAAATTACATTTATTGGTTTGCATATGTTGAACCATTCTTGCATCACTGGGAAGAAAGCCACATGATCATGGTGAATTATCTTTTTGGTGTGCTGTTGAATTCAGTTTGCTAGTATTTTGTTGAGGATTTTTGCATCTATATTCACAAGAGATATTGATTTATAGTTTTCTTTTTTTTGTTGTTGTGTCCTGTCCTGGCTTTGTTATCAAGGTGATACTGGCTTCATAGAATGAGTTAGGGAAAAATCCCTACATCTAGATGTTATGGAATAATTTCCGTAGGATAGGTACCAGTTCTTTTTTGTAGATCTGGTAGAATCAAGCACCCTTTCATAATAAAAACCCTCAACAAACCAGGCATAGAAAGAACATATCTTAAAATTATAAAAGCCATATATGACAAACCCATAACCAACATCATACTGAATGGGGAAAAGTTGAAAGCATTCCCCCTAAGAACTGGAATAAGACAAGGGTACCAACTGTCACCACTTCTATTCAACATAGTGCTGGAAATCCTAGCCAGAATAATCAGGCAAGAGAAAGAAATAAGGTATCCAAATTGGGAAAGAGGAGGTCAAACTATTCTTCTTTGCTGATGATATGATCTTGTATCTGGAAAATTCTAAATACTCCACTAAAAAACTTCTATAATTGACAAATAAATTCCACAAAGTCTCAGGTTACAAAATTAATGTACACAAATCAGTAGCATTTCTATATACCAACAATAGTCAAACTGAAAGTCAAATCAAAGACTCAATAATATTCAAAATAGCTACAAAGAAAATAAAATACCAAGGAATGTACTTAACCAAGGAGGTGAAAGATCTCTACAAGAAGAACTATAAAACACTGATGGAACAAATTGCAGATGAAACAAGCAAATGGAAAAATATCTTATGCTCATGGATTGACAGAATCAACATCATTAAAATGTCTATATTGCCCAAAGTGATTGATAGATTCAATATAATCCCTATCAAAATAGCAACATCATGCTTCACAAATCTAGAAAAAATAATTCTATGCTTCGTTTGGAACCAAAAAATAGCCTGAATAGCCAAAGCAATCTTAAGCAAAAAGAACAAATCTGGAGGCATCACATTACCTGACTTCAAATTATCCTACAAGGCTATAGTAACCAAGACAGCATGGTACTGGCATAAAAGTAGAGACATAGAGCAATGGAACAGAATAGAAAACCAGGAAATAATACCATCTACCTACAACCAACTGATCTTCAACAAATCAGGAAACAACATATGCTGGGGAAAGGAAACCCTATTCAATATATGGTGCTAGGAAAACCAGTTAGCCACATACAGAAGAATGAAACAATACCCCTATCTCTTGCCATATAAAAAATTAATTCAAGATGGATAAAAGACTTAAAAATGTAAGACATGAAACCATAAAAATTCCAGAAGAAAGCATAGGAATACCTTTTCTAGACAATTGCCTAGGCAAGGAATTTATGACTAAGGTCCCAAAGGCAAATACAGAAACAACAAAAATGAATAAATAGGACTCAATTAAATTAAAAAGCTTCTGCACAGCAAAAGAATAATCGAGTAAGTAGACAACCTACAGAATGGGATAAAACATTCACAAACTATACATATTATAAAGGGATAATATCCAGAATCTACAAAGAACTCAACAAATCAGGAAGAAAAAAACAACCCCATTAAAAAGTGGGCAAAAGGCTGAACAGAAGTTTTTCAAAAGAAGATGGACAAATGGTCAACAAACATATGAAAAAATGTTCAACATCACTAATCATCAAGGAAATGCAAATTAAAACCACAATGAGATACCACCTTACCCCTCTCAGGGTGGCCATTAATAATAATAAAAAAACAACAGATGCTGGCATGGATGCAGAGGGAAAGGAACACTTATACACTGTTAGTGGGACTGAAAATTAGTACACTCTCTATGGAAAACAGTATGGAGATTCCACAATTAAATAAATGTAGATTTACTGTTCAACCCAGCAATCCCACTACTGGGTATCTACCTAAAGGAAAATAAGTCATTTTATAATATCAAAAAGACCTCTGCACTCTAATGTTTATCTAAGCAAAATTTACAATTGCAAAGATGTGGAATCAACCTAAGTGCCCATCAATTCCTGATGAATAAAGACATCCCATGGACACACCCCATGGAGTACTACTCAGCCCTCAAAAGGAATGAAATAATGTCTTCTGCAGCAAATTGGAGGGAACCGGATACCGTACCATTATCCTAAGCAAAGCATATCAGGAATGGAAAACAATCCCCACATGTATCCTCTAATATTTGGAAGCTAATTGATGCATATACATAGGGACAAGGAGATGTAAAGGTCATTGGAAATCAAGAAGGGAGGGGAGGAGTAAAAACTTACCTGTCAGGTACAATGAACACTAATCTATTGATGGGCACACTAAAAGCCTGACTTAAGTTTTTTAAAATGTATCGATGTAACAAGAACATTTGTACTCTCCTAATACTTTTAAATTTAATTTAAAAAAAAAAAGCAGAGTAAAAGAAAATCAGCATCTCTGGCCGTCACCCAACCTCCTCATCTCACAAATTTCATGGTAGCAGTGAAACACTGCTCACAAACAGGACTTTGTTTTGGAATGCTGTCACCTCAACTAATTTCCATTGCTGTGCCTGAGGTATAGGTGGATGTGGCAGTAACAGGAACGTGAACATGAATGTGAGATGCACCTCTTCCCGCCACAAAGTGAACCAAGGCCCCAGCAGCCTGAGAGGTCAATTTCCTCAGGCCCTCACACGCCTACTTCTCACTTATTCTCTGTAGATACACAAAAATCTTGTTTATAAGAATAACCAATGCCTCAATATACCCAGAGCCAAATGATTTATCTATTCACATGCTTTATTTATAACATTTATAAATGCATAACAATTCATAACAGTACTAACAAAAACACATTGGTAATTTTTTTTAGTAATAGCTTAATGATTTGTAATACTTTCATTGATTCCATGAATAAAAATAATGATGAACATAAATTCCACTTTAAAAAATTCCTTAAAAGAGGACTGAACCCTTCCTAAAATGAGAAAAAATTTGGTTTTCTGCTGATCTTAAAGAGGCAAAAAGCCATGTTTTTAACAGTTTAGGACAGAAGCAGCCTCTAGGAACTGAGGTCCTCACTCCTATGACTGCTAGTAACTGAATTTGGCCAACAACCCAGTTGAACATGAAAGAGTGTCCCCGAAGTTCAGAAGAAAATACTTTTTGTTTGACAATTTGCAGGGCTTTTTTTTTTTGGAGACAGGGTCTTGCTCTGTCACCCTGGGTACAGTGCAGTGGCATCATCATAGCTCACTGCAACCTCAAACGTCTGGGCTCAAGTAATCCTCCTGCCTCAGCCTGCCTAGTAGCTGAGACTTCAAGCGTGTGCCACCATGCCTGGCTAATTTTTCTATTTTTTTGTAGAGACGGGGTCCCACTCTTGCTCAGGCTGATCTCAAACTCCCGGCCTCAAGCAATCCTCCCACCTCAGCCTCCTGAAGTGTTAGGATTACAGGTGTGAGCCACCACACCTGGCCATTTTTGCAGGTTTTTGAGACCCTGATCTGACGATCTGACCAAACTGTGCCCAGACTCTTGACCCATATGCTACATAATAGTATCTTGCACAAAGCACTAAGTTTATGTGTATATGATATAGTGTGTGGTGATAAAAAACTAATAAAAAGGAATTGTTATGAGATGACTTGTCCATTTTATGACTTTTGATCTGATGGGAGATTTATAGTTGGTACTCTGTGAGGTAGCTGAAACTGATAGAAAAACTTCAGCCCTTCCAGACTTAAAAAAGAAAGAAACAAACAAAACTACCCTTAAGAGCTAGAGGGTAGTTTTGAAGGGAAGATAGCTGGTGGTTGGGGGTGGGGGGATTTCTACGTATTAAATCTATTGTTTGACTAACCCCTGAAACATGCATGCTTAGGTCAAACTCCAAGTAGTTCAGCTAAAGATAAAGGGAATGACACAAGATCTGTTGTCCAAGAGATAGTGTTTGCTGTCCAGCCAAGAGAGTTGCCTGCTAAAATGAAATTATGAATACCCTTCAGAGCACAGTATCAGAATCTAAAATACTCAAACACCCAGGACACAATCTAAAATTGCATGACTTATGAAAAACCAGGAAAACAACAAATTTTCTTAGAAAAAGAAAATAAACTCTGAGATGACTCAAATATTGGAATTGGTGAAAAAGACTTTAAGAGGCTTGTATATTATGTATACCGCTATACTACTATATTAATAAGAAAAAAAATTCTTAAAATTAAGGAAAAGATAGAAAAATTAACCAAAAAGATAGAAACAAACAAAAAGAACCCTAATGGAAATTTTAGCACTGAAATGTACAATAGTTTAAAAAAAACCTCACAGGATGAGCTTTGAAGTAAAATGAACACAACAGAAGTGCCAGTGAACTTGAAGATAGATTGATAAGGATTGATGGAGATTATCTGATATGAAGGAAAAAAGCAAAGGATTTTTAAAAAATTAAACAAATCTGTTGAGACATGAGAGATCGTCAAAAGCTCTAAACTTTGCATAATTTTGAATCCTAGGAGGTGTGAAGAGAGTATGGCAAGCAAAAAAATATTTGAAAAAATAATGACCAATAGCTTCCCAAATTTTGTGAAGGATATGATTTACAGATTCAAGAAGCACAGTGAATTCCAAAATAGATAAAACAAAACAGCAACATACTCACATATATTACAGTTACATTGCAGAGAAGCAACAATAAAAGGAAAACGTTGAAAGCAGAGAATAATGACACAACATATAGGGACCAACAATACAAATGAGTGCTCACTTCTCACTAGAAACTATGGACCAGAAGATCTCTAAAGTACTTTTTTAAAAAAGGACTTTAAACCCAGAATTTTCAGAAAATATCCTTCAATATGAATATAAAATAAAGATATTTTCAGATATAATAAAGGTGAGAGAATTCATAGACAAAAAATTATAAAGTTCTTCAGGCTGGAGGAAAATAAATATATATGGAAACTCAGATTCTCAATAACACAAAGAGAGCATTGGAAATGGTAGAATATTCTCTTAATTTCTATAAAATGAGAGAGAGAGGGGAGAAAAAGCTCTTTTTAAAAGAATGGTAATTAATATATATAGGAAAAATGAAAGAAGTAAAAAATTGAAATTTTGAAACCTGCAATATAATAATTAATTCAAGCAAAGATTATAAATGGCTGCTAAAACAACTAGGGGGAATATGTGGGGGTAACAGCTTGTCTGTGTGGTGGTAAAATACCACCCTACAGATGATTTAGGAATGACAAAACGAAACAGTATCACTTAAATGGAGAGATGTGTTGGTCTCCAGTTTAACCAAGTGATCAAATTTAGGAGCATTATAGTAGAAAATTATAAAATTTGTGCCCTCTGATGTGATGCAATATGAAGTATTTAACATTATATGAGGCTTTTGTTTGTTTTTTCTAAAGATGTTTAAATTGAGTTTACTCTTCTCTTTCTTCCAGTTTACAGGAAACACAGAATATTAAGAAATAAGTTAAGTGACATCTGAAGACACAAACAGATTAACTCCAAAGTGTAGGCTAGTTGTACTAGATAACCAACTCAGAAATATTTAATGTATCACTGTCAAGATAAAGGAACAACAAAACCAACAACAACAAAAAACTGTGTGGAAGTGTTATTTTTTTGGGGGGTGTGGGTCAAAGAAACTAAAGAGACAAGAAATGAATGTGTGCTCTTTGATTGAATTCTGACTCAAGAAAAAAGCTCAAATTTATATTTTTTTGGAATCTTGGAAGATTTGAATGTGAACTGATATTAAGCAAAATTTTAAAATGATTATTAATTTTATTAGGTGTGATAAAGGTATTTGGGTTATATAGGTGGGTGTCCATATTTTTAAAAGATGCGTGCTGAGGTTTTAGTAGTGAAATGTAATGATATTTGTAAATAACCTTCTAAGTTTCAGAAAAATATTAACAGATACAGATTTTGATAATTATGGAATTTATATGATTTCTTGGATAGTCACTGAAAGTTATTTACTTTTGATACTAAATGGTAAAACTACTAAGGAAAACAGAACCACAAGAGATACCCTTTTTATTTTTGAAACTATTTATATCCAATGACCTAAAAGTCCACTTGTAAATATATTCAACAGAAATGCATTACTATGTTCACCAAAAACTATTTTTAATAATTTTGGTCGGTTATTATTAGTAATCATTGCTATAGTTTGATATTTATCCCCTCTAAAGCTCATGTTAAAATCTGTTACCATAGTAACAGTATTAAGAGGTGGGACTTTTAAGAGGTGATTAGGTCATGAGGGCTCCACCCTCATAAATGAACTAATGCCACTATCACAAGACTGGGTTCATTATCGTGGGAGTTGGTTCATTATAAAAGGGCAAGTTTGGCCCCCTTTCTTCACCCCCTTTCACCTTCCACCATGTGATAACACAGCAAGAAAGCCTTTGCCAAGTGCCTGCCCCTCAATCGTGGACTTCCCAGTCTCCGGAATAAATTTCTGGAGCCAATAAATTTCTGTTTATTATAAATTACCCAGTCTCAGATATTCTGTTATAGCAGAAAAAATGAACTAAGAAATCATACCATACTAAACAACAGTAATGTCCATTACCAATAGAATGGATAAACACCTTATGGTATGCATTCATACAGTGAAATGTACAGCAATGATAATTATTGAACTATAGCAACACACACATATAATGCTGAGCTAGAGTATCCAGACACAACAGAATACATTGTATGATTTCATTTATATATAATTTCAAAAAAACACATTTTTATAGAAGTCAAGGTAGTTACCACGTTTAGGAAAAAAGGAGGAGACAGAGATTCTAGGATTTTAGCAATGTTTTATTTCTTAACCTGGCAGTGTTTCTTTTGATAATTTATTGAGTTGTGTATATATAATTAGTGCATCTTTCTATATGTGTGTTACATTTCTTAAAATATAAATCTCTCTTATCCAATGCCATCCTGTTTCTATTAATATCCATGTTTAGGGAGTAAAAAGTCCATGTTTTCATTCTGCTTTCTTGCCTCCAGCTCCCTCCTCCGCTGTTTTTTATTTCTATGTTTCTCATAACACTTCTCAAATGTCTCTATAGATCTCCTAATTAACATAAACTATAATGCATTCTAGAATGCTTTGGGGAATACATGAGCAATGCAGAATGAGCCAAGACTTTCTTTCTAAGCCTATGTGCCTAGATCATATAGTTTATACAATTAATGCAGGTTTGACAATGAGTCTTAAAGGTATTTTCTCTGGATCCTGTCCTTTTGTACCTCACTTGCCCTGCTTTTTGATAATATTAAATACTTTACTATATGCTCTATTTCAGGACCTGCTTCTGCATATTCCATTTCCTAATTTGCCATTCCCAATATGATTCTACAAGCTCTAGATTTCTACATAACTCTAGTCCTACCACTAGCTACATAAGTGAGATAGTCCTCATTTCAACATAGTCCTGTGGACACTTTCAGACCTAGGTAACTCCCACAAATTATGAAACTTCATCATGCAGGGGGAGTTAGGAATTCAGATCTAACATGGTTTGCTGAGCTAACTACTCTTTATTAGGTCAGCTACTTCTGGAGAGTTGTATAGGTGTTACAGCCACAAAGTGAGAAATAAAAGATTAGGGAAATGACATCAGCATTTTTTGTAAAGAAGGATAGTAGGTACTTGGTGAGTGCTTAGATACCTAGTCATCAAAAAATGGACTCCAACTGTGATGGGCAACTGGAGTGAGAATTAAGAACAATGCTGTTGGAGTTTGAAAGGACACAACAAATAATATCTATGTTCCGTGCCTGAGTTAGGATCAAAAGGACACACACACAGGAGTCAGAGATTAAAAATCAACACTATCCCTAGAGTGGAGAACATGGCCTGGGAGAAGCAGCCCCAGTGAACTTGCTAATCTTTAACTTGTGAAATAGACACATTTACTGATGCAGATGGACAACTACAGGCCTTCCTTATAAGGACAGTTATATTGCTCAGCTCTGAAAAACAGTCAGGAAAGGGCTAAACTGAGCAAATTTTGAATCAGATAATTCATTGCTACTTTCACTGGGGAAAAGTTAATGAAGGGTAGAGAAGGAAGTCAAGTGTGCTACTGGATGGATGCTCCAGATACGAGCAGCCAAATCAATCCCTACTAATGAAGACTTTAGTCTAAAAAACTACATTGGTCAAGCCCCCTTTCCATTTGAACATTTAAGATCCACCATGGAGTTTAACATTTTTGACAACTGTGTGCTTTTTGGAATTCTTTCCTTTTTTGCATTTAATGAAATCATAATTTCATGTTTATTCACCTTCTTTTGTCATCCCATCCCTATCTGATCTTCTGAGTTATTTTTTTTATTTCCATATCACCATGTTTATATTTTCCAAATTTCTAATCCCAACTTTCTCCTGTTTCCTCCCCTTCCCCACTTCCACCCTCCCCTCCCCTCCTCTTTCCTCTTCTCATCTCTGTATGCACTCATTTCACACACTTTATTTTTTTCATGGCTTTAGATATCACCTCCATGTAGAACAATCATTATTTCACCAAGTATTCATTGTGCCACCACTATGAACAAATATGCTAAGTGCATGAGATACAAAGACAAAATCAGGTACAAAGCATTTTCTCTTTAATCAAGATGTTTTTAAATATAACAGTTGATAACTTGAAACAGAAATAGTAGTAGTTTGTTGCACATCTTCTGGAGCCTCACCTGCCTAGGTATGAATCTCATCTCTACCACTTCCTAGCTGTGAGGCTTTTAACACATTACTTAAGCTTTCTATGCCCAGTTCCTTTATTTGTGTGTGGGTGTGTGCACACACGTGTGTGTGTGCATATGACAAGACAGAGAAGAATAATGCTCATCTTGTAACACTGTTGTGAAGATTAAATGAATTAATATATCAATACAATTAGAACATTGCCAGACTAATTCTGAGTTCCGTAATTATTTAAGGTTGATTTTTGCATATTGCATTTTAGATTATAAGAAATTCAATATGCCATAACTCATTTATTTTTCCAATAGTAATCTGAAAGAAATTATTATAGTTATTTTTTAGAAAATAAAATTGAAGCATATAGGGCTTTGTGAAATGTTAGGGAAATCATAAAACAGATTGTTAAATTTTAACCTCTGACTTCTGACTCCCCATGCAGTTTTTTTCTTCACAGTTGTCACCCTAAATTTATCTTGAGTTCTGCTTCTTTTTCTAAGCTCCAATTCCATAGCTGTTAACCTGGACATCTCACTGGCACCATAGAATCGACCTCAAAATAAGCAAGTTCTAAACTAAGTCACCTATTCTCCAAATCTGTTTGTCTTTTTGAATGCTTTGCCTCTGACTGTCAGGAACTTTTCCCAGGCAAAATATATCCAAACATTCATATCATCTTCCACACCTCTCTTTGTTATCCCCACAGACATTGCATCTTCTAGATGGCCTCTCTCTACAGTATTTTTTCTATCATACAGCACTTGCCAATCCCACTGCAAAAGTCTTAATCAGAACCTTATTAACTATAGTCAAATTACATTAATTATTTTTCCTGTGTGAAGTCTATACAGAGACTAATCCTTTCCCCACAGTACTTGCTATTAGGCTAACTAATATTTATTGAAATCTAATACCTGTCTAGCATTGCACATAGGGCTTCACGTACATTATTTTATTTAATATTCACAACCCCAAAAATATAATTTACCACTCAGTTTTACAGATGAGGGAGCTGAGGCTTAGTTTCTTTCGTTTACACAGTTGGAATTAAAACACAGCAAGGCCAATTCCAAATGTGTGTGCTACCTCTCTGTTTCCCTCCACCCCTTTGATCATTTTACTCCACTGCTCAAAATAACACATAGGATCCCACTGGCTCATGAATTGCATCCAAACTTATTATTCTAATGTTCCTTGATCTAGTCTCAATCTAGCATTCTAACCCCAGTTTCTATTTCTCACATTTACATTTCATTCATACCCAAACATTAGTCACTCTAAATTAACGCACTCCACAATGTCCTATTTTCATTCTGGTGTACAAATTAGTCCTTCTGTGTAAATAGTTTTCCTCCCTATAGCTAGGTGTCTAGTTGACCCATCCTTTTAAGGTCAACTAAATGCCTCTACTATAATGTAATCTTCCTTGAGCTCTTCCAAAAGAATGACTAATCCTTCCTTTGAACTTTCAAAGCATCTTTAATTTTCTAATTTGTATGTGAGCTAATTTTTTCTATTTGCTTACCTCCCTAAAGAAGCATATGTCTGTATCTAAACATCTTTGAATCCTCTAGGCACCTGGAAAGTAATCAAGTACATGAGAGGAATAACCAAAGAGAAACTACTTTTATTTTTATTTTTTTGCATTAAAGTGTGGTAGATATTATAGCTACTAGTGGAAAAATAGAACCAAATATATGCTGTTATACATAGAGTGACAGGCACCAAGCTTCAGCTAATAGACATAATTCATTAAGTTATAAATTTTAACTTTACTAAGAGAAAAAAATTTCTTCTAAATGTCTTAGAAAATTGATCCAAAAGTAGTCAATACAGCTGAGATATTTCTAATAGCTCTTTTGTAATTCTGCATTGTGTTGTGTTTGGTTGGAGATTAGCTATGGACTGTTTTTCTTTTAAAATGAACTTTCACAGATTATTTTCTTTGTTAGTGGGATCTATATTGTTTATGAAGACAAAAATCAATACAACAGTATTGAAAATTTAACCTTAATTACTTAAAATAGTGCTTCTAAATGAAGAATAATAAAGGAGTTTAGAACAAGTCTCTTAAATATTGAATATAAACCAGTTACTCTTGCTACCACTTCAGAATTTAACAATAGGCAGAGTTTATTAGGATGACACATACAATTATTTAATTATTGAAGTCTAACCCTGCCCATTACAGCCATAATGCATACCTATAGTTAGAAAGAATTTTTACTCATAATCCAATTTTAGACATAATAGTAGATTTTAGTTTTTATTATCCAAAAGTATGAGCATCTGTTGATTTTTTTAATGAATCTCTATTTAAGCATAAATATATACTATATTAAAGAAAAAGAGTAAGAGATCATTTAACAAAAGATTCTTTTGAAAATATTTAAGATATATGAGAAAATGTTTTTATAATGTTCTTTTGTTGAAACTATGCTGAAGTAAGTTTAATGCTTGTGATTCAAACATTTAGTTATCAAGTTCAGTTAGTTTAAAGTTATCTTATATCTATATTGCTATATTATTTTTTATTACTTAGCAGTATTCTAATGACTTTGACTGAAAGAAATTTTCATCAAAAACTTTAGTAATACTATTACATATATATATCTTAAATATAGTAGCACGATTTAATATGCATTAGAGTATAGAAGACATAAAACACATACTTACTTGGAGGAGTGCTAATGAAAAAGCAGGAGTATTTGAAATTTTAGGTTAGTTGTTACCATAATATAAAATATACAAGTTTTAAACTTATAAAGAATCAAAAATGAAAATAAGTTTTCTTTTTGATGATTTTTATAGATTTAGGAAGTACAGGTAAAGTTTTGTTATATGCATATATTGTGTAGTGGTGAAGTCTGGGTTTTTTGTTTAACCATCACCTGGATAGTGTACATACTATCCATTAAGTAATTTCTCATCCCACACCCCCCACCCACCCTCTCACCCTTTTGAGTATCCAGTGTCTACTATTCCATTCTCTGTGTCAATGTATACACATTATTTAGCTCCTGCTTATAAGTAAGAACATGCAGCATTTGACTCTGTTTCTAATTTCTTTTACTTAAGAGAATGGCAAGTTCCATCCACGTTGCTGCAATAGACATGATGTCACTCTTTTTATGGCTGAGTAGTATTCCATGATGTATGTATATATATACATATATATTTTCTCTATCCAATCATCTGTTGATGGACACTTAGATTTGTTCCAAATCTTTTCTATTGTGAATAGTGCTACAATTAACATAAGAGTTCAGGTGTCTATTATAATGATTTCTTTTTGTGGGAGTAGATATCCACTGGAATTGCTGACTTGAATGGTAGTTTTATTTTTAGATCCTTGAGAAATCTCCTTACTGTTTTCCATTCTGTTCCATTGATCTACATGTCTGCTTTTATACTAGTATCTTGCAGTTTTGGTTACTATAGTCTTGTAGAATAATTTGTAGCCAGGTAATGGGATGTGTCCAGCTTTATACTTCTTGTTTATGATTGCTTTGGCTATTCAGGCTCTTTTTTGGTTCCAAATGAATTTTAGGATTATTTTTTCTAATTCTTTGAAAAATGACATTGATATTTTGATAGGAACTGCATTGAATCTATGGATTGCTTTAGACAGTATAGTCATTTAACTGTATTTATTCCTTTAATCCATGAGCATAGGATGTTTTTCCATTTATAAAAAAATTTAATTTCTGTCTTGATTTTGTCATTGACCCAAAAATCATTAAGGAGCAGGTTGTTTAATTTCCATGCATTTGTATAGTTTTGAGAGTTCCTCTTGTAATTGATTTCCTGTTTTATTCTACTTATGGTCTAAGATACTTGATATGATTTTGATTTTTAATATCTATCTCTTTAGTAAATTTTAGTTCATATCCTGAATTGTTTTTGATTTCTTTGTGTTGGTTTTCAACTTTCTCCTGGATCTCATTGAGTTTCTCTAAAATCAATATTTTCAATTCTTTGTCTTATATTTCAAAGATTTCATTTTGTTAGGATC
Organism: Daubentonia madagascariensis; assembly: GCA_023783475.1. NCBI lineage: Eukaryota > Metazoa > Chordata > Mammalia > Primates > Daubentoniidae > Daubentonia > Daubentonia madagascariensis. The sequence continues at coordinate 42,774,435 of JAKFHU010000600.1, read as the reverse complement.
CATTGAGAGTTAGCATGATCCTTTGGGGGTGTTGTAATGATCTGTTTTTTTTTTGTTGTTTGTTTGGTTGGGTTTTTTATTTATTTGTTTGTTTTGTTTTTGTGGGGATTTTTGCTTCCAGAATTGTTTTTCTGGTTCCTTCTCATGTGGATGAATTATTTCTTCTTATTATTTTTGGATTTACTTTAATTTGGATGGGATCTTTTCCCCTTTGAGGATGTGACTATATGTATGTGGTGTAGGGTCATTTGGCTTTGGTTCTGGGTGTTTCAGTGGCAAAGATGCCCTATGAGTTCCTTTTTATAGGTAGTCTTTGAGTGGTGGCTTTCTCAAATGCTGGTTGTAGTAGCGATGTGCTGGACACGTGAGCAAGCTCACTGTCTCCTGCAGGGCTGGGATGGGAGAAGTCTCAAGCTTATCATCTTCCCCAGAGCTGTGTACTTGCGTCAGCAGATTTTGTGCTAGGTTGTGTTGTTCAACCTCCAAGCCAGTAGGTGACACTTATGGGCAAGAGCTGGCTGTGGCAAAAGCAGATGGCTATGTGCTTGATCTTTGTTCAGTGGGAGAAACTCTCCATTACTTCAAGCAATGGGCTGGTCTGTGGAACGCACGGTGTCCTGAATCCCTTGCTCAGCCCCTGGGGGGTGAACAAAGCTGGGCAGAGCTGAATGTGGTGGGGGGAGCTCCTGGTGGAATGTGCTGAGGTTGCCACTTGGGCGGAGGGGGCTTCCCCAACTCCCTGGCCTGGGCAGGCAGGAACCAGTGTGCTTCCCTGTTGCGCTCCTGTCCCAACTGTCGGGACACATGCATAACTAGCTCCAGGCTGCGATTTAGTCAACTGTCATGAAAGACGCCCGCCCTGTGGCTTGCTGCCAAAATGTCTTCAGTAAGGAAGTTCTTCCCTCAGCGCTAAACACACAGCTCTGCGGCTCTCCTGTCCTCTGTAGAAATGTTACTGCTCTGCGCACAGAAGGCGAAAGGACCCCGCCTTTTGTGCAAGCCTGGGCCCAGTGGACACACCACCCGTGGGGATGCAGCCACCCTTAATAGCCCAGGAATGGCCATCCTCTGGTACGCTTGCACCTGCCTCCTGTGGGAGCAGCCAGGACCTTGTCTGTAGCAGTGGGTGTGGAGGGAGGAGAAGTCTCCCTCTTCATTTCTGTGCCCAAGCACTGAGGCCTCTTGGCTGCTGGGATGGAACCACACCCCTCCCTTGCAGAGCTAAACACAGTGCCTGCATCTCCGCTTTGCAGTCACTCTCTGCCCACAGGCGGGGAATTCTTGAGTACGGGAAAGCATGCCCTCTGGTCTCCTTTGCCTGAAGGGGTGCCCTCTAGGTATGCTGTACTCTCCTTTCCCTTAGGAGCAGCACTCTTTGAGGGCTGTATCAGTGGTAACCCTGCAGCTCCTCTGGGTCCAGACAGCCCTATGTGGCTGCTGCAATTTGAGTGGGTTCCCAGAGATATCTGCAGGGGCTCCAGTGCAGTGGAGAAACAAGGGCTGAGGTTTTCTGTGCAGGACATGGTCCCCCAATGGGTTCACCCCAAGTATGGTACCCACCATGGCAGCTCAAATCTGGGGGCAGGGCAAGAGACTGCATAAACTGGTAGTCTGGTGTAATGCCCTCAAGAAGTCCCCTAAATCCATGCCCACACCACTGTTTGGGTTTGTGGGGGCACAGGAGCTCTCTGACACTTTGGATACCAGTGATCTGCTGCAAGGGCAAGATGAGTTACCTTCCCACCTACCCTTTCTATGAAATACCAAGCTCCTTGAGTTCCTCATCAATATCCACAAGCCTCTTGCTTCCTTCTTTTTCTGTGCCCTAGCTTCTTGCAGTGAGTTCTCTGCTAGACTCCAGAACTCTTTCCTTGATATTCTATGCAAGTTATGGTTATTCACCTGTAACTTTGATTCTTCTTTCTGAGAACTGGCATCCAATGTCTCTTGTCAGCCATCTTGACAAAAAAAGAAAACAAAGAAACACAGAACATGAATGTAAAATAAGTTTTCTAGACCTACCTTGGTGTATGGTACATTATATTAAAAAATAAGGTGGACAAACATACAAAAACAACAAACAAGAAAAACTGTTTTTTAATGAATGAGTAGTTATTTATAGAGTTCTTAATATGTCATCAATCAGGTTCTCTGATTCTAGAAACTGTGCCTTTGCAAAGTGTTCCATCTTATCTCCCATACAGCGTATTTATGGAAGGTTTCTTTGGGAGGATTTTATAGAGTATCAGACTTTTGAGTCTACCAGGCACCCAGAGAGAATTAACTAAATAAATAAATAAATAGTTTTATTCAAGCATGAGTACAAAGGAATTCTCCTTCCTGGATTCCAAAATGTTTATAATAGGTGTAAGTTCAGATCTAACTGATTGAGGTACATCTCTTTAATATTGCTTCTATTAATTTTGGAGACACATTTCTGTAATGGATCATATTTCTATATTATATTCTTCACCTATTGTAAGTTTATAGCTCTAGGTATTTAGTTATTATTAACCATGACTGTGATATGCTCTTCAAAACATGGGCCATAGCTGCTAACAAATTCCTTATTCTCTTTTTTTTGGTGAGTCAAGTGTACAGATTTGGAGGAAGAAAAGAGCTTCCAGGTTTAGCGACCTCCGGTAAGTTCCTAACTCGTTTTTTTTCTTCTTGGCTATTTCCTGTATGTTTCAACAATGTCTTCTTTGGAACAGCCTGTGTTTTTTATTACAGTCGTTTTATCTTGTTTTGTTTTCTTATTACTTTAGTCAGTTCGTACCAATTCTGTGAGTTATAAATGTTGTTACTACTTTTTTGTAAAAAGAAAATAATGTAATATAATGAAATTTGACTAGTAATGTAGTATAGGTATTATGAGAGTATGCTGTCTAAAATGCAATAAAAGCTCAAGGAAGTAAGAATGTTCTAAATGGGGAGAATTGTATCAAGGAAACTTTATTAACATCTAGCATTTTTTCTGAGTCCACAAAAATAAACCTTCTTCAAATGGACATTGCAGTAAGATTGACAATAGGAAGAGCTGCAGGAACAATCAAAAGATGTGAAATCATAGGGATTTTCATTCAGAAAGATTCTTGAGAGTGGTGTGGCAGATGGAAAAAGCATTGTGAGGTAAACTGATTAATTAAAAAGGAATGGATTTTAAGGAATCTTTTAGACTGTATGTCACAGTTTGAATTTTATTTTCTCAAAGAAAGTTTCATTAGCAGATATTAGCTTAATTAATACAGTTAAGGCAATATGTGATGCCTACAACCAAAAGAAATGGTGGTGACAATGAGGAGAGTGAACAAGCACAGCCAGGGCTGAGAATAAGGTAGAGATGATAAAACGTTGCCACCTGCAAAATGTGAGCTGTGAAAAAAAGGGAAGCCATTCCATTCTTAACTAAGAGAACAAGTAAAGAAAAAGACTTTTGGAAAGAAGTTAATACATTTAATTTCAGCATGTTCAAATATAGTTTTCTGTAGCATATCCATCAGAAAATCCAGTAAAGACGTGTGAGTGACCAATAAAAATTTGGGAGATATCATCGTATATGTGGAAGTTGAAGCCTTAGGACTAGATGAATTTCCCAAGGAAAACACAGAGAAAGGAAAAGAGGAGGAGATGCTGGAAACATTCAAAATTAAAAGCAATTCTGAGACAAACTTCACACAAGATATCTGAGAAAAAAAATCAGAGATCTAAAAGAAGAGGCAGAAAAAGCAAGGAAAAATGTAGTCCAAGAGAGATTTGTCAAGGGAAACACACACAAAAAAAGTTTGATAATATCTATTTTTGAGGAAGAAGGAAATAAAAGAATTTATTTACAGTATTTAGCAGCACACATGACCATGGTAATATTTATCAAAGCAAATTCAATGATGGGAGCAGTTGCCACAGTTTAATGGGTAGACATTGAAGTAAAGAAGGAAAGACAGTGAATAGCATATGAAGAATATTCTTTGAAGAATCTTGGCTTTGAAGAGAAGAGATAATATTGTCACCAGTCAGAGGACACAATGATTAATGGGGACTTTTTTCCCTTTAAACATGGAGGTATATTACAAGCTATTTGCTGTAAAGAAACATTAGAGCATGACAGACCCAGCATCTAGGAAAGGATGTACTAACCAGTAGATCAAATCCCTTAAGGGAGAAAAGATGACATGCTCAAGAGCACAGAGAAAAGATTATTCTTAAATAGCAAAAGAAACATGTCTTCCCCTAATATTGGAAAAATAGTTGAAATATGATTGCTGTGTTAAGTGTGTGATGCTGGCTTCATAGAAGTCTATACTGGCAAGTTCACTTTATAGCGTGAAGTATAGGAAAATATACTGTTAAGGGAGTAGAATTTAACATAGGATAAAGAACATACTGTTTTGTAAGATTTAAAGATTCTTTTGAGGGTGAGGCACAACACACTGACATTCAGGTAGTTTAAAGGCAAAACCGTTTCTCACTAAAAGTTCCGAACAAGAGAATGCTGTCATGCAAGGCCACAAAGGGGTTGTACCTGAGGACAGTGTAACAGACAGCTGGAGCTATAGGGGACAGCTTATGTATGATAAGTGAGGTGCAGTTAGCTAGATTTTGTGGGCTCCTTGCAGATTGGTTAATTTGAATAATTTCTTGGGCTCTGGGATATAGGAACTGTCTGTAGTTGTCTGGTCTCTAGTCCTGGGGTGATTAGAGATTGTCTAGCAGTCAGGAGTGTGAAAGGCCCATAAGGGAAATGGTTGAGGTATGAATTTAATCACCTGCTCAAGAAGGGCAACTGACTGGACTCTAGCCAGGGCCTCAAAACTGGGTGAAGACAGCATTTAAAAACAAAAACTATATTACACTTATGGAGAAAGATAAAGTTAGAGAAGTATCTAAAATGTATCCTGGATGAATTGAGTAACCAATATGACACACATCAAAAAATAATAATAACTGACATTTCAAGGCAGTGTTTTGAACATTGTGCATGAGTTATCTAAATCTTTACTACCATGTAAGGTAAATATTATAATATCTGTTTTACAGATGAGGAATCTGAGGCACAGACAAGTTAAGTAACTTGTTTAAGGTCCTATACTGGAAATAAAGGAGGCAAGACAGTCTTAACCTTAGAGCTCAGACTTTTAACTCCCTCTCTCCTAGCTATGCCCACTAAATGCTGAATGTCTTGCTGCAGTGGAAATCATGTACACTATAAAGGCATAATTACATCTTTGCACAGAACTGTGTCATATCTCCCAGAAATGCTCAGTGACTCATATATAAGAGAGAAGGAATTGTAGGTTTTAGAGCAAATCCATGGAAGGACAAAAGGAATTATATCTTGTAAGTTAGGGTTTGAGGGGGTCCAAATAAATAAAACCTGCTTTCTTACCCAACAATGAAACAAGTTGAAAGAAAGTTTCAGGAGTGTGAATAATAAAAACAAAATATCACCTTAATTACCATGAAAGGTGATTTAGAACTATGGCTCTTCTTCTGAAGCCAGTGAAATCTTTAATTCCTTATCCCTGAATTAAATACACTTACTCATCACTGGTGTAGCAGATTAACTAGGTGCTGGTCTTCCCTTTCAAGAGTAAACTTTGTATATAACAGAGAGCAGATAATTATGCAAGGTCTGCCTAAATAGGCTGGCTCCTAAAAGGGAAGAGGCTGAGGCAAGAATGCCCAGTTCCTTCTCTCAAATTCAAAGATGATTCACTCTCCTTTTCTAAGTAAAAATATGTGAAGAGTAGAGAGAGAAGACCAGAGATGTTTAGTAGAAGACCCTACATGAAGACAGAAGTACAAAGCAATTGCTTTTCCTGTCCCTACACCCTTGCAATTTTGAGCCCAAGTGAAGTAATCGATAAAGGAGTTTAGCCAATTGGAGAAGGAGATGAGGTCACTCTTGGAATATGGATTAAGAGAAAAGGATGAGTCTGAGGGCTTGACAGCCCCTCACCAGTAAAAGGAATATATTTGAAATAAAACTGAAGGTAGGAGGTAGTGGTGGACATAGGTGTGAGAAGGCTTGTTATTAAAGGAAAGGAAACATTTTTTTAAAAATTGATAATAAGGACATAAGCAGAAAAGGCAAATAGGTTTCACTTGGAGCTAACCCTCAGCTGCTTGGTATGTTCAATTAAAATATTATCTTGAGAGAACTGAAAAGGAGAAGACTGGCCAAAAGCCACTAAGAGGCACCAAGGCAATGCAGACACGTTCTACTTTTTGTCCTTGAAAAGTGGGGACTCTTGCCCCTTCCTGATGGCCCCTGCTTATTGAGGAATTAAATTTCCTTTGCTAATGTGACTCAGTTTGCCCAACTAAATATGAGTACCTGAGCAACCATGCATGTCCCTTCTTGTGCATGTTTATCTTCCAGAAGACAACATGACCAAGAGCAGAAGCGCTTTCAGCAAGTTCTCAAAATAAAGAGGAGAGAAACACGAGCTATGATTGTACCACGGTGGACATTCATGTTTACAATGTGAGCCTTTGTTGTTTTGGCAGTTTTAAATTAGTTTTTACTTCAGCATTACTGAGACTGAGAGTACAGGGAAGTACCTATACCTGAGTTTGATAAGCTTAGTTGCTATTTCTTCACATACAGAAGGAGAATATAATTAAGTTGATCATAGCACATGCCCTCCTTCAAGTGTAATGATAATTGATGCTAATGAGGATCAAAATAGTAATTTCTCAGTGACCATCAGGTGCCTAATTCTAGTCATTCCTTTGCTAGTAATATTAATGTGGAATGTTAAGCAGATGAACCCATTAAGCATATTGAAAACTCAGCAATAATCCCTAAATAGATGAATAATGTAATGTGCTAATTCATCAAGAGTCTTATTCTGGGAAATTTAATTAAGCATTCTTTCATTTAAAATACACACAATTCAGTTTACTATTACCTTTCCTGAAGCACAATACAAATGAACTTTTTGTGAAGCAAGATCAAATAAATTCTTCTACTAAGTGTTTCTTTGCTTTTCACACTTAATAGGTGCTTCAGTTTAGAAATGTCCGTTGTAGTCAAAGAAAGAATTGTCATTCATGATTAGAATACACTTAAACTTTATAAAATTCTCAATTCATCTTCAAAGCACACTTTATGTTGCCTCTTAAAAATACAAAAGAAAATGGACAAAAGATGAGAAGGACATGTACAAGTGGACTTAACAGGAGAAACAGAAAAGAACAAGAAGTAGAAAAACAAAATAATGACAAAACAATGGAGTTGTGAAAATAATGAAAAACAATTGAGTAAATGAAACTTTTTCATTTCTTGCCTGGCTTAATGGCTTCTCTGTGGAATAAGTGTTGAGGGACTGCTTGGATTACCTTTTCCAGTTAATTTCCCCCATCACCACCCCACCACCACCTTCTTTAAACCATGCAAAGATGGTAGTATGCAGAGTACCCAGGTCTTTTCTAGAAAATAAGGGATTTTCTACAGTGTATTTGTTTTATAAAATAGGAATTTACATCTTCTCTTTAGTACTTTTCACATTATATTTCATTTTTGCTTGTGTATCTGTTTTCCCAACTAGTCTGCTCTACCAAAACAGGAGATATGTTATATGTACATGTATATTCTTGGTGTTTATCACAGTGTGTAGCACATGGTAGATGTTTATTAAATGTTTCTGAGAACTTTTTTAAATTTCTTTGCTTTTCTGAATATCATAGGTTACAGAATTCATTTGACTTTTGTTTTGCTTTTGACAGTTTGGATGGGTTTGACATGGTAAATAAGTTAGTAATTGGAGGGTATAAATTCTGTGAAGTATATGTCTAAAATTATTTGTAACTTTTCAATATAATGGTAGAAAGACAAAGTTTTTTATCTTTATGTGTTTCTTCTTATTGGTATATTTGATTAATCTTGTCACTGATATATCCTAATTTTCAATTCATTATTTAATAAACTAGCTTCAAATCTTTCAACTTAATTGGAGTTTTTAACAAATAAGTGCATCTTGTTTACTAATTTGCTTGTTTGCTAATTTTTCTTGGAGAGATTAAATCATCCTTTGTTTTTATAATGAAAGTAATTTTGCATGGAAAGACGTGAAGCTCACTTGGAGATTTCCTTATCTTCCCAGCACTAACGCATGGATCTCTTAAATCTAAAACTGGAAATTACAATAAGAAATCAAAATATTTAAGTATTGCCATCTGCCAGTGGGCAAAATAATGGGAATATCATAAGTATGAACCATAAAAAGATACTACATAAGATTTTGTAAAAGGATACTTTTCAAGCACCATTAAATACAAAGCTGATGATTTCTGATATTATGAAGACCAAAGTGACTGGCTTTGAGAATGGTGGAAGGATTGGACATGGTGAAGTTTAAAGAATTTTTATAATATGCTTAATAATAAACATATGCAAATAGAAGTTTAAATAAAGCTTAGACTTAAGAGAGAAGAAATGTTTTTAAAATGATGCTATGTGTGCCTGACTTGAGTAACAGCAGAATATTCAATAAAGCCTTCATAAGTAATGGTAAGTTTGGGAGATTTGGGAAAATAGAACTTGGAAAAAATTTGAGACATGAGCAAAGACTAAACAGTATCTATAAAGACTAAAGAGTCTTTTAAGCGTTCTGACACTTTGATTTTATGGTAGATCTTATCAAGGGAGAAAGATAGAAAAACAGAGTTTTACTATTTTTGAAGACATTTCACTACTCACGCACACCCACACACACAGAGCCACACACATGTGTATTATCTCTATGTGAATGTACAAGTACACATATGCACATATATATGTGTTCATGTGAGTGGGCAAGTACTCAAGTATGTACATGTGTGTTCGTATGTGTGAACGTACAAGTACACAAGGTATTTATATATGTGTGCCTGACCTTGAAGCTAAAAAGATACTCTGAAAAAATAAAAGAAAAAAGCAACATATGGATTCTGTGATATATTACTATTTTAATGTCTTTTCTCAATTCAAATATCCTTTTCTGAGGAACATTTTCGATTATTTTCAAATAAATTAGCAGGTTTATTTTTTAAAAAATTTTCCCACACATTGAGATATTCTGAAGTGTGAATACAACATTTCAAAACTAAATGTGATACAATATCTAAAATCCCCTTTAATTTTTTCAGTTCCTCTCTTGTCTTCGGAATGATACATTCTGATGTCTTCCTATTGTAAGTGTTGTTTTCTATAATCACAATCTGCAAAAAGCTTAAAAAGATGACATTTTTAGTGCTCCATTTGAAGAACACTTTAATTAAATAGTTCAACTGTATATTGAACATTATAGACACACAATTTAAAGACTTACTTTGAAAAGGCTAAATACCATTTTAGGACAGTCAGTCTGATTTTAAATATATCTTTTGAAAGGCTCGAACATTTCTAAATTCTAATTAATGACAAACAACAGAGAAAGTATGTGCTGCCATACAGAAGTGTTTTTTAACATTCAATATCAGCTTTGTAAGAAAAATTTGTATTTTAGTAACTGTCAGTATATAAATACAGCTACATCTTTTTGATTTTAGAAGATCACAACATTTTTGGATATAATTATAAATTATGTTTGCACTACAAACAAATTATTCCAAATTATTTCAATTTATTGGTTTCTCAATTAAGGGCTTGTTTTAAACAAAGCTTCCCATTTTATTTGTTAATATTCATCAAATGACTTTAACGATTTATGTAATAGCTTTCAGTCTCGAGTCTCTGTCAAAAGATTCAGGGTTTTACTCATTGAAATCAGACAAAGTCAACCCTCTTGCATAACATAACGACTCCTTGGAGAATCTGATGTCACCAAAACATATATCTGTTGCAATTCATCTTGTAATGAGCCAACACATTAACAGTCATTGTTTCATGTTTTATCTGTGCAAAGGAAAACTTAGAATTGAAAATGAATGAATATAATTTAGAAAAAGGGTCACTGTTTAAATAAAATGTCTAGTTCACAGAGTGCTACTTGGAGCTTCTGCAACTGCATATGTATAACATCATATTTGGGAGAACCAGTCCACTTAAATTAACTACTAACTTTTGAAGAAAATGCTGATACTTATTTCAAAGGTTTGTTTCTTCTGATTTTACACAGTGGTATCACCGAGTTTCCTATTGTGGATGAAATCAACTTTCTCAAAAAATGGACATTTAGTATATATTTTTAAAATTAAACATGCACATTAGTTCTTAGTTCACTGATGCAGGAAGCAGTTATAAAAATAAAATATTTTTGTGTTTATAGCACAATACATGCACAAAACACTTTAACAGGAACTTTCAGACTGCTCTCTGTTTGATCCATCAAACTAGTTCTCAGCCTCCAGCACAAATTTCTTGTACACTTCCCTTATCATTCCCATTTTTTTCCATTGCCTGAAACTGGAGGACTGAGCCTCTGGTGTACCAAAGGGTGGTGGAGGGAGGTTGGCAGTAGAAGTGATAAGCCCTGGCAGGGAGAGTATTTTATCACTGACATTGTTAAAATTGCTGGAGCATGATGACAATAAAGAGAAGAAAAACAGACCAATTTTTAGTCATTTCTGTTGTTGTTTTAAAATATCTATGGGCAATGAACCCCTTTATTGCATGCACTAGGGACAGTCTGCTCCTCCCTCCATCTGAATACCATTTTGTGACGGCTTGCTGCATCTTACAGGTTGGGGTGCTAAGCCTAGCACAAGTGGATGTTGCAACTAGTAGTCAGCAGGGGCAGAAGACTTCTCCCACATTACTAGAGGTAGGAAAGAGTGTTCCATGGCTGCTGCTATTGAAAAACATGGCAAACTATATAAGACAAAGATATTTGTTAAGGCATATTTGGGAAAAGGGTGAATGAAGAGAGCTGAGTTTTTGCTGGTCTGGTACCGTTCAGATTTAACCAAGTGAAAACTCTTTTCGTTACATAAGAATCTCATGGTTTCTAGAATGGGCCATGGCAGAGGTGGGAAGTACAAAGTAGACATAGGCAAAACCCCTCTAGGCTTTTAATGCAACTATTAAGACGATTAATTTTTAAACAAATGAAAAATTCATGAAAAACATAAACAAGACAAAATCCTGAGACCACATTTTGATTTAAAAAAATTGAGAATTCTTGAGCATGCTCATAAAGATATGATCTCAGTGTGACTCTGAGCCTGGAGACTTAACAGCAAGCAGTCAGGGTCACCAGTAGGAATAAGAACAACTGTTTTTCAGAAAACTAGTCATAGTCTACTAGTACTGATTTTACTATCCCACATTCAACAAATGGACATGACTTAGCAATTGGCCTTCCGTAAGCTCCAGCAAACTCTGAACTGACAAAATGAAACCCACCAATCACTTTCCCTTGTTCAACTTGGGGGCTATTACCTTTATAAACCTTACCTTTACCTTTGGTCAGAGACAGTCCTCTCAAAGACTCATCATCTATCTTATGCTTTAACTAAATTTTTCTGAGTTATTCTCTGACAATTAATCTGAAGGCACCATTTCACTCAGCCCACCCTCCCTGCACTGGATCAGGTTTTCCTGCCTTGATTGGTAATGAACCCAGATTAACTCTCACTATGCCTGGAAATTTTTGTTTTTCTTTTTTTTCCAAGACATAAATCAAATCTGTTCTAGGAAAACCGGAACCCATGGTCACCTTAGAATTAGCAACACAAGTCCTTCAACTTGCTCCATCTTCCACTTAAATTATATCTAACAATGTCAGAACACATTCTCATTTGATGAAGATTTTAGAAGACAATTGGTGCCCTTAAAAACCACATAGCAGGGGTATGCAATGATATTTAATGTAGTTGAAATGTTTTATTTATTTATTTTACTTTTTTGAGTGAGACTAACTATAAAAAAGACATGTGTCTTTGCTTATGTTGAAGTGAAATCAGAACAAAAATTTTACAAGAAACAATGATTTCAAGAACTTGGTTTATTTCTTCTAGCCAAGTCCCTTTTCCTCCTCATTCCTTTGTATCAATTGTTAAAATCTTAGATTCCACATGAATTTTAATTTACTTATCTGTCCTCACTTTTATTTTAGTCCAGTAGCTCTCACTTAGTCAATTAGCAGAGAGAATAAAGCTTCAGTGTTTATTCAGCCACTTGAGGGATTCTTTATGTTCTCTAACAGCAAGTACATCTCCATTAGTATTTATTTCTGGCATGGGGGACTCAAAATCTATATAGATTCTAAAACGCAAGTTATAGCCAGAATCAAATGAGTGAAATACCGGTGTTGAAAGGTACAAACATCAAGTATAGAATGACGTCATTTAAGGTAATAGAACCCCAGGTAGCAGAATGTAAACAAGCTTTTAGGCCAATGTTGGCAAAAGTCTTTTTAATGATGACGACTACTTGATGGCGATGCGTGTATAACACTCTCTCCAGGGAAGAGATGAAAGTTATCATTTACAAACTCTGTAGCTTAACTGGATAAACCACTAGACAATATATTTTTGGGAATAATATGCACTGGCAAGTAAGATGAGACAGTCTCAAATTAAGAATGCAAAATAAATTTATGACACTGTTTTTAAGCTATAACTTCATATGTAAAATTAAATTGTCATTCACTTTTCTGAATGACAATTTAATTCATAATTAAAATTACTTCTTCAGGCATATTTGAATGAAAAACTGAGGCAATGTGATCTTTTTGGGGGATACCTGCCTTTAACTTTTTTACCCCAAATGTTTTGACTTATTTCATCATTGTTAGTTTTCACACTCTCAGATAAGGAGATACCAAATGCTGGAAAACCACCCCATTTGCTGGAAAGGGACCCGGAAGTCTTGATCCAAGTCAACTAAAAATGTACACATGCCAATCATTAATATTTTCAATTACATGAAAAGTAGTGCATTCTACCAATTATTTGTCAATACAGAGAACAATGAATAAATTATGTCAAGATTTCCAGCAGTTTATTGACCTTAGCAAAAGCTCTTCGATTGCGTTCTTTGACTATAAACAATGAGAACTTCTCAGGGTCTTGTTATAAAATGAGGTTGTTTTCCTTCTGGGAAAAATCCTTTTTGAGAATCAAGGCTAGCGTTAGGCAAAATAGAGAATATAAGCCTCACAATATTTTGCTCTGAAAAATATCTTTGTTCATCTAAACATGCATGCCAAATATGCTGTCAGAGTTCTTCCCTTCACCCAGTTGTCTGCTAAAATGTGAAAAAGGAAACAAGCAAACGAAACCAGAAAGCATATGGGCCTCACTTTTATTTCATGAGACAGTTTATCAAGGAAAAGTTTACCTTATTTTTGGTAGAGAAGACTAAGTCAGAAGCCCTCTTTAAAAATTTAACCAGCTATGAAACATTATTCCAGTGTTATGTGTAATCTCTCATTAAAGGGTTTTAGAAAATGTATGTAGAAGATGGCTGGATAAAAACATGTTTTATTAAATATGTTTTATAAAAACAGTTAAAATCAATAACAGAATTAGCTATTCATTCTTAATCAAAACATGCTACTAGAAATCGACAATTTTTAACCAAAACAAAAAAAAAAACCTTAAATTGAGATCCACTAGGGAATCACACCATGTTGACTAAGGCTTATCATGCATCTGCAACTGTGTCTTCCATTTTCCTCCTCATCCTTTGGATTTATAAGCAAAACGAAATTATGCTGAATATGAGAGAAAATATTAATCTAAAGTAGTAATTCTTGTGTAAACACAGGATTGATTGAAAACTGACAGGTAACAGGCCAATAGTATTGATTTCATAATCTTTATTTATTAGACATTAATTTAAACATTTCATCAATATATGCCAGTAAGATACTATGTAATCATAAGAGTGAGCACATTGAAGTAGATTGAAACAATTATAAATTATAGAACAACATATATAGAGGTATATGTATGTATATAAACACACACACACACACACACACAGAATTCTGTTACATAAACATTCACTTAAGACTGCATTGAAAATCTCTGCTGAGAATCTCTGTCCATGGTCAAACTTCCTATTTGATGCAATCAGTTTAATACATTCCCTTGATCATACAAAATATTCTTCACCTTTTGTGTTGTTAAATATAGTGTCCATAGGCTGGGAAATACTTACACCATTCAGGATTTGTGACATATACAATTTTAGAATGTGTTGTGGCCTTTTTTTCCCTACTCCCAACTCTGGTAGCAGTTCATATGAACTAAACACAGATGGTGCTTCAGCTGCAATCATGATGATCATTAAAATCATAGTCAGGATCTGTATAGGAAACATACTAAGTTTCTATTAACTTGTATCTGTACAGAACAGTGAAATATGAGCTAGAACCATTAGATTGTCTGGAATGTGTACATTTAAAAAATTTTTCGATATCCAAAGTATCAGTAGTTCCCAAAGGTCAGTTCTGATATAAACGTAAGATATATTTAGATCAGTCTATGAGGCAGGTAATATGTTCTGCTATACCTTAATCCCTTTACACATTTAAAGCCTACAACAGGCAGGGCAGGATTTGCTTAAGCTTCACTTTACACTTAGCTTTCCCACTCAGTAGCATTAAGATGAAACTCCCAAAAGATAACAACAAACTAAGATGAGCTCATCTAAATGCAACCCAGTCATTCAGGTTTAGATAATAGCCACTGCCAAGATAATTTATGGTTTTCAACACTTGTTAGCATTGGTAGCATACCAGGACCTAGCAACTGTATTAAGTCGTGAGCTGACACAAGTGGAAAGTAATTTGCACAGGCTGAAAAGGAAGAGTCACAAAGAACTTTAATAATGGAAGTTTTATATGAACTTTGCCATCACCCTAGTTTACAGAAGTTAATTCCTACCCTCAGTTTCAAAAGACAAAGATTAATTGACCCTCCTTATCTGAGTGTTCTTCGATCAGAAATGGGCTTTTCTCACCTGTATCTTCCATCATAGATGGTGGTCGCTCAATAAAAAGACGTGCCCTGAACCAAAGCTTCCATTTTTCAGAACAGCAATATGTGGCTACAGGTTACTGCATTTTTAAAACTATTACTTTTACTGCCAACATGAGTGCAACCCTAAGATGTCTCATTAGATGGAATAAATTGAAGTAAAAAACACAACGTCTGACCAGAATCCTCCCCCCCAACAAAAATATCTGTTGCAATGTCAGAAATAAATAGAAACTTCTGTTATCAGACATTTTAAAGCAAACTGGAGAATGGGAGTTAATCCTTAATAGTACCTCCAAGAAATATATTGTTGGATGAGACCAGAAGGAAAGTAACAAGATCCCGTGTTACTCTGAAAACCGGAAAATGAAGAGCTCTTCTAGGATATGGAACATGATAACCCAAAAGTAGTAAAAAAAAAAAAAAAAAAAAGGCTATTTAAAGATGTGGACACAAACCAAAAATTCCCCAACTAAAAAAAGCAATTGATGTATTTAGAAAGCTCTTTAAATACATCTTTTGCCTGTTTGACAGGTTTACTTAAATTGTAATTCTTAATAAAGCATACATGAAAGCTTGAATTGAGCCAACACTAAAGTTTTGGCTTGTGCTGTCATTTATAATTAGGATTATAAATGGTTTGATTTAAGTTTCTGGTTTGACTTCTTCTTGAGGAATGATTAAATCTCTTAAAATATGCAGTCAAAGAGAATGATTAATTTGTATAAAATATTTAATGAATGAAAACTAGCCAAGAAGCCCTATCTTAAGCTTATTCTGATCAACATTAGCATTAACTTCTACTTACTTTTAGGAACATGCACATGATGAGCCAACAACTAGCTCTGTCTTATAAAGATCATATATGTTTACTTTTTAGGATATTGGATGCACAAGTAATTTTATTTAACATCTACCTCTCCATCATTTAGCCTCTCATACTTTCCTCTTTAGTATTTTAAGAGAAAAAAATTCTGTATAATTCTACCTGGTGACCAATACATAAGTGTTATGGGTTAAATTGTTTCTGCCCAAAAAGATATGTTGAAGTCCTAACTTCAGAATGTGACCTTATTTGAAAATAGTATTGTTGCAGTGATAATTAGTTAAGATGAGGTCATACTGGAGTAGGCTAGACTTCTAATCTAATATTCCTGGTGTCCATATGAAAATATGGCCATGTGAAGAGACAGAGAGAGAAGGAGAACACCATGTGGTAGTAGAAGCCAAGACCAAATTATGTAGCTGCAAGCCAAAAGATGCCAAGATTTGCCAGTGACAGCAGAAGCTAAGAGAAAAATGTGGAACAGATTCTCCCCTAGAGAATTCCACAGAATGTGGCCTTGCCAACAGCTTGATTTTGGACTTCTAGCCTCCAGAACTGTGAGACAATAAACTTCTGGGGGCAGGGGGTGGAGGTGTATGTGTGTGTGTGTTTATATTTGTCTAAGTCACTAAATTTGTGGTGCTTTGTTATAGTAGCTGTAGGAAATGAATACAATAAATTAGACAAAATAAAATTTTGTTTAATATAAGATTAACAAACCTAGATTTTCTTCATTTCTCTCTTATTCCCTTAATTATGCCCCCAACATTTTCCTGTGTTATGGGAATTAAGTGTTGCTGCCTTCCCAGAACCACCCCAACAATGTAAGAGCCAAGCTATGTTTTATGAGTAGAAGAAAGCTCTGGTTCTTTTTACTCTAAAACATAAAACTTAAGCCCAAAACAAAAACTTGAAAGAAAACTTTTAATTTGGACTGAATATTTCAGTAACTGGCAAATCACCATCAGGATAATACCTCAGTGCCATAAATGTGCTGAGTAGAAGAATTGAGGAACTAATCAGTCCTTGTTATACAAGGTACAATTTTAAAAGTTTCAGGTATGGTTCAGGAAAATAACTGAACTAATAAACTATTAGATTAGACTTAGTGGAAGCTAAAGTTCCATTATATGATCCCACACCTAGAGGAAAGCTAATGTAAGGCATTTGGATAAACAGACAAAACTATAGAATGGAGTTCAATGCAAGAATGCAGTCATATGAATTGAACTAACACAAAAATAGAGGCTAGAAAATGCTGAGTGAGTGAGTAAATTCTTTTGTGTTATTTGGAAGACCAGAACTAGCTAGGGACACAGCACAATGCTCAACCCTATTGCTGGCTAATTTTTGGGTTTAGATTACTCTCATTTTTAAATCCTTCTTATGGTTGACCTTAAAAATATTCTAAGCCTAAATCTATAAAAAGAAAACCATTAGCAGATTCAAGTGGCAGGAAACAAGACAGTTACTTTAGGAAATTGAGGGAACATTCACTACCTAGAGATTGACATTCCATTTTTACTTAGTTTCTCACCACTTATGGACCACCAAGACAGTCTTAGTCTTGCTGAGGATAGATTCTCACCAGGGTCAGAATATCTGAAACTCCAAATACCAAGATAGTTTATTATCATTACACTCTACTTACTGTGACACTATGTATCATTTCTCTCTCTCATCTTTTCACCTAGGTCCTCAATTTCCCTAACTCTATTCTTTGTGGCACAGTTTACTTCAACTTTCCATCTTGTCTTTCTTAAAATCCTGCTAACATCATTACCACAATTAAAACAAAATTGTGTGCTGAATCTGTGCCAAACACTTTACTAGGTACTTTGTAAAGCATGATTTCCAAATTTTTGATGTTAAAGACTCTTTTTTTCTTTATGTCTTTACAGATATCTCTCTTCTCTGAAATTTCATTTGCTTTCCTGATTTTTGAATATTTGATGTCCTTGCTGCCTCCAACTCTTACACTTCATTTATGTAATAGTTCCCTTACTTGCCATCTTGCCTTTGTCTTGCCTCCATCAGGAGCCTCACTCAAAGTAGTCTTTCATTATAATCTGTGAATAATTGCTTGGGGAAGGTTCTGTAGTCAATTAAATTTGACATTAATTACTTTCTAGCTCCATGAGTTGCTATAAATGAAAGTAAGTATCTCATGGAATTGAAGGAGCTCTGGAAATTTCACCTCCAAATATGACTCCTTGGTATAAAGAATATTTTGAATTAAAGGCTCTTAGAGATTAACAGGCCATTGGAAGAGGCTTTCCCTCTATCTGCATAAAATGATCAAGAGAACAATTGACTTCCCTTCCTCTCCCTGTTGTCTTAGTACATTGTAGGAAAGAAGATCAAGGATGCAACCAGATCTGGCCCAAATCATTTCAAACTTAATACCTGCCTTTCAGATTAATTTGCAAGTCAATCTGTTTCCCCCATCCATTCATCCTCCCTAGCAACTGTTTATTGCCCCTAAACACAATTACCTACACTCCTCATCTTCCTCTCTCCCCTGTAAAAGGTATGTATAAAAAATCTGAACTTTATTGGGATATTGAGCAATCACTCTGTGATTCTCCCCATGTGCATGGTAAATAAACCTTTCTCTGATTAATCTGCCTTAATTGTGAGTTGATCTTTCAGAGAACTTTTGAGGGAAAAGGCAAGTTTCCCCTCACCCCTACAGAATAATTGAGATTTCTTTAGGATGAAAGTGATTCAAAACCCTAAGAATCAAATTATGGTCTTTTCTGCAGAGTATGACATCATATAGTATAGAGTAAAATTAACAAGACTTAAAAGCAGACCTAATATTAAATATTGGACAATGTCCTAAATTGAAACACTAAGTAAATGCAAAAAAAAACCAAGCCTCTCTCTTCAATTAATCATTTGGTAAATATGTATTGAAGAAAAAAACTATTATAAGCCAAGCACTTTTTTTCTAGTGCTATAAATTTAAAGAGAGATGTATAAGCTTTGATTTTGGTGAGTTTACTTTGGGACAAAAATGATGTATATAAAACAATAATAAATTCTGTTATAATGGTAAGTATGCTGATTATATATTGTGTTCAGAAAATGAAAATATCAAGTGTGGATAAAAGTGGAGTTGAACTTAAGTGGTTGTATGAACCCTTGTACAACTGACAATTATAAAAACTGAATTAATTATTTACAGAAGGTAGTTTATTTTTGACAAACTACAACCAGAAGGGGTAAGAGTTCTGAGTGTATGGGTTTCTGATTATGACTGTAGAAAATAATAGCCAACCTGCAGGATTACCAATGTTGTGAGAGAAACATCAGAATGACATGAAAAATATAAATATAAATGCTTTCTAAAGCCAGGAGTGGCAGCTAAATTGTGCAGGCACAAGGGAGATCCCAAGTACCCAGTGATAAATTTAGGTACTTTATAAATTATCATCTAAGTTTTTTAAATGAGACAGTAAATTACTATAGTAAGATACATCTGCATGAGAGAAAACCTTTGAGTTTCCTACATTTTTAACTGAGTGCATTTCCCAAGCTTAAGGAAATTGGAGAGCAAAATGCTGAAGCCTTATAGACCTATAATAGAAGATAGCCATAGATTGGCAGAACAGCTGGAAAGTTGGAAGCCCTGGAAATAAGAACTGACAGAGAGGGACATTCCCAAATTGTGAGTAAAATTTTTGCTAAAGTCATTGGCTATCCATCAAATTATACAGGCACAGGAGAAGAGGTTCAATGAAAAACATAAGCCTCAAGAATTCATAAGAATATTAAGAATTCAAAGATATTAGAAACTACATAACACAAGGACAAAAAGTTTGTAGTTTGAGTCTCAGCAAGTTCACTACCTAATAAAACAAAAAAAGCAAATAAAAAAAAATAACAGGATAGATATAGAGTTGCTGGAAGGTATTATTTTCAATGTCTAGTTTTCAACCAAAGATTACTAGACAAAAACAAAACAAACAAACTAAAAACTGAACAAGTGTAACCTATACTGAAAAAAGCGGCAGTTAATAAGAAGAGTTTCCAACTGCTTGTCTGCTTGTTGGACAGTAGGTTGAAAGATGATTTTCAGTTATCCTCACTGCCTGCTATCTGCCTGAATCCAACTCTACCTCTCCTACTCTGGTCCTAATATTAGGAGCTTATCAGAATGCTGATACCCACAGTGACTTTCTTCCATTCAGATATCCCACCTTATAGAAAACGTGCCGCAAATAGCTGACTGAAGAAAGTAAAGCAATTTGTGGCTCATTATGTATATACAAAATGAAGTAAAACACATGTGATATCAACTGCAACACAAAGATCCAAATCCTCCCCGAAGAGATAGCAAATATTTCTACCTCATCAAAAGTGAAAATGAATTTATATAAGTTTTTATCCTTATGAGAAGGTATTATGTAAATATATAAAAGCCATATATGTATACTATAAGGATATATGTACTTGAAAGGTGATAAAATGCTATTTTGTTGTTATAATTTGAAATTCTACCTTGAATGGAATTTGACCATGTTTTTTGAATGTCAGTGAAATTTGAATAATTATTGGCTGAACAATTAACTTTCCTTTTTGGCAAACTGCTGGTACATGTCTTTTGCCTCTTTGAAGTTTGATTTTTTTTAATCTTATTGATTGTTGAGAGTGTTAGGAGCAAAAACTCTCGCCCCGTGAAAGTTCACTGAACAATCACTGGCATGAGGCAGATTGATTAATAGGAGGAAAAGAGATAAATTTATTTTATTTAATGTGTATACATGAACCCTCAAAATGAAGATTCAATTCCTCAATGAAGTGTAGAGGTTTTAAAGAATGAGGGCTTGAAAGCAGCAAAACAGGTTTTGGGAGGGAGAGAGAAAGAGGCTTGACTAGTTAGCAAAAGTAGTGTTTTTATGTCAATGAAAACTTACAGGTAACAGCTCTCAGAGAGAAGAGATGATAAATGGTTTTTTTGTTTGTTTGTTTGTTTGTTTTAATGGTGTCATACTCTCAGTTAATCTTTCCTAGATCAGGTAAGGAGAGACCTGGTTGTATTAATACAGATTATCTACAGATGTAAATTCCCCCTCACCTAAAACCTAAAAACTTTGCAGTGTTACTTCTATTTGTGAGACTCATAGCAATCATCTCAAAATATGTGAAATAAATATATTTTGGGGTAAAATATTTCTAATTTCCTTTGAGAGTTATTAACATATTTTAATATGTTAAGAAAATCACTTTAGAATTTGTGGAAGATTCTATTCCGAAGAGTTTAAACCTAGACAAATTGTGCTTTGTATATAAAGGAAAATATCTTCAGATTTTAATGCTCAAGAAATACACCATTGATATACATTTTTCAAAGAATATAATTGATAATGTGTTTCAGATAATTCAACTATGAATTACTATAAGATTATGTGGGGGAGAAAGAAAAATTCCCCTTCACCCCCCAGGAGGTTCTCTGCAATTCACAATAAGGCAGATTGTCCTGCTGATTAAGAACCTTTAAAGCCTCTGCATAATATGAACTGATACCCAAGAATGAAACCAGAGGACCAGAGAAAAGAGACATGAGTTTATTCAGGGAACTTATATGCCAGTGTCAGATTTCAGTCTGAGATGTCTGTTCTTGGCACACTCATGGCCGAAGAATGACCAGACTCACCAAAGTAAGGCAAGCACATAATTGAGGCTTATTGAGGAGAGAAAGATAGGATCATAGAGCAAGAGCAAGATATAGGTTTAAAGAGTGTGATACACACACCACAGATGACATCCAGACCCACTGTCACAGCAAGGGGAAAGCAAAAGGAAGGGCCTGGTTATGGTCTGCATCTTGTTTTATAGTGCCCCCATTGGGACCTCCCCTGTGGGTCAGAGGTCACCATGGAACCACTTTGACTGGACAGGTGGGAGTTGCATGACCTGAGTCTTACTATGCATGCACGTTGTTCTAGGTCACTTTCCGGACTCTATCATACCTATGCTGCTTGGCCCGTGGGCTAGAAGGTCCTCTGCATTCTTTTGCAGTTGGTGCATTAAGTTCTGATTGGCAGATTCATAGGGTGTTCCCTCCTATCCCAGGTATGGCAGTCACTCTGAAGAGGATTAAGTTGGAGCAGCACCAGGGTGGGGCCCACTTTCATCCCTAGGAGACCCGGAATCCCTCGCTATCTACCTAACACCAGGGCACCAGTGGCAGCAGTCTGGGCAATTCTCCATGCCCCACCCAGAAACAGCAAGTGGTTATATCGGCAAGCACAAACAAAGAAACATTAACTTGGGGATAAGGTGTGCCTCACCAGGCACGGTGGGTCGGTCTCAATGGCGCTCCGTGGTGGGGGAGGGGTGGTCTGTCCCATGCAGCGTTCTTGCAGCATCCTTGAGTGGGATTGGGGCCAGGATTTCCAATTTCCAGATTAATAAGAGAAAGAGATTAGAAATTTATTTACTGTTCACATGAGGAGAATCATAGAATGATTACCCAATATTCCAATGGGGTCCAGAAGTTTATGTACCCTCATTTTACAGAGAAGGGGGACGTGAGGAACATAGGTAATTCTGTTGAGTAGCGATAAATGATTACTAGGGAGGATGATAGGTACTTGAGAGGAAAACAGGATGGAGGAAACAGATTGACTTGTAAATGATTCTCTTTGGAAATTAAATTAACCTGAGAGACAGATATTATCTTTAAAATGAGTTGGGCCTGGTCTGGCTGCATTTTTGATATTCTTTCCTGAAATATATTGGGATAACAGAGAGTGAAAGAAAAGAAAATTGTCCTTCTTGCTGGGTCTGTCTGGTTTTATGCAGATAGAGAGAAAGCCTCTTCCAATGCCTGCTGGTCTCTAAGGGCCTTTAATTCAAAATATTTTTATACCAAGGAGTCATATTTTTGGGTGAAATTTCCTGAGCTCCTTCAGTTACAAAAGTTGGCATTTAATCTTTTTATACTGAAAAATGTTCTTTACTCACTTTGAAGCAAAATTCAGTAATTAAGTTGAATTATATTTAGATTATTCATTCTGTGGGAATGGATTGAAGTTGCAATATGCCCTAAACTAATAATAATACTGATAATAATAGAAACAATAATAGCTAGCAATTAGAGATTACTCTTTCAGGCATTGTTCCAAATACGTCTACTAATTAATTTGGTTTACAGAATAACCTTGTGAAGTCAGTGTTATGATTATCATCCATATTTTTCACATGTGGCAATGAAAAATTCATGCTTTTTTCTATAAAAATTGTTAGTAAACTCTGTACTGCTTAGGTGAAAGAATTTAAAAACAGACCACTAAAATAAGTACAGATTTACCTAAAGCAAAATCGTGGACATTTACTTGCCAAATAATGTGAGTAATAGTCTCTACAGCTCTAAAACAAGCACATATTAACATTGGTAAACTTTTGTGATCAGAGAAAATAAATAAACTGAGATATAATGACATATATCTGTACCCATATAAATAAACCTTTATTTTCAATTTGCATATTTTTGCTTTATACTTTTTTATATCTTTCTGTTTTTATAAGATTATAATTTTTAGAATGTATATACATAGAAAGATATTTTTACTTTAAAATATAGTGTCTGTTGGCATATAGGATATTAATCAAGTCTTTCTTACATGATTTTATAGTTATTTTGCTGCTTTATTTTTAAAGTTTTGCCTGTCAAGTCACATTCATTTAGAGGTAGAGTGACTTTCTATAAGATCAGAATACAAATCAAATTAGCAATTAATTTTCATATAAATATCAAAATATTTTTTATACTTAGAACTAGGACCTGTGGTTCTTAAATTTTACCCTGAATAAGAATCACTAGTAATAATATTAAAATTAAACTTCCCATCCTTACTCCAAAAGTCTCTTATTTAATACATCCAAATGGGCCTTGGCAGTTATATTTTTTTACAAACTATCTATATGCATTTCATTACAATTAATAATAAATAACATCTGCATACTAATTGTGCCTTGATGCCTTAATTTTATTTATTTAGAAGTCTCGTTGAAGACCCAGCTATAACCATAGGTATTGCTATGGTTTGAATATGGTTTGTTTGTCCCCACCAAAACTCTTGTTGAAATTCGATCCCCACTGTGCAATGTTGGTAGGTAAGGCCTAGTGGGAGGTTTTTGGGTCATGGGGGCAGATCTTTGATGAATAGCTTCATGCTGTTCTCAGATAGTGACGGAGTTCTCCCTCTCTTGGGACTGGATTAGTTCTTGAGGGAATGTTCCTGTGAGAATGTATTGTTATAAATACAGGATGCACCTCAGGCTTTGACTCTTTGCACATGTCTACTTCCCCTTTGACCTTCCTCACCATTTTATGGCGCAGCATGAAAATCCTCACCAGAAGCTAGTGTCATGCCCTTGAACTTCCCAGCCTGCAGAACCATGAGCTAAATAAACCTCTTATCTTCATAAATTACCCAGTCTCAGGATTCTGTATAGCAACACAAAATAGACTAAGACAAGTGTTTTGGAGAGGTACTTTAAAACAATGGTTCTCCAGTCAATATCATCTGGGGTATTGCTAAAATTATATGACCTTGGTTTATCAATTCCTGACAAGATGAGAAACTAGCATGGATGTTTCCTTTCCTATCCTGAATTCCAACCCTAGGAATATCATAAGAGGGAGGAGGAGCTTATGTATTCATGGCCAAGAACAAACAAACAAAAAAACTGAGCAATTATGGAGAGTCCATTGGGAGAGGAAATGACAGCTTGGAGCAGTTGCTGGTAAACATAGAAGAGACATAGGCTGAGGAAGAATTTACAAATTGTATTGTGACATTTTGCCTCCCCCACATTATTAATATATATCATAAAAGCAAATGGCCTTACACTAGGGGGAGGGGCAGTAAAATGACTTCAAGTAATATGCCTGGCCCTTATGAGACCCTTCTCCCCAACCCCAACTTATCCCTACATCTAAATATATATTCCTAGCCAAAATAGTTGATAGCAAAAGAAAATATACTTTTATAAGGGAAAATGACAAGACATTTGAGTGCCAGCAGTATTAAAGAGATACAACAAAGTAAAAAATTACACCAATAAGTAACACTAGTTCAAAGAAAAATGTAAAAATTGACATTTCAAGTTACAAATTTTAATGCACCTGTATGTATAAATAATAGATCATTTGGTTAACATTATTAAAATATGTAGAATAAGTGAGTAACAAAATGAATAAAGAAACTTAATCCAACAGTATTTTAAAATGTCTCCTCATCTTGATGAACTACAAAAAAAAAAATTTTGAGATTATTTTGGCAGATGCCAAAAAATATTTGCTAAGATAAAATACCTATTTAACAAAAAAACTATTTTAAAAAATAAGGAATATAAGAAAACATTCTTAAGATAAAAGTTATATGTAAAAATATCATATAAAAAACATATTCAATGGCAAAATTTTAAGCAATCCTTTTAAAGTCAAACACAAGACAAAAAAGTCCTCATTTACCACTACTGTTCAACACAATTGTAGATGTTATGACCAATATATTAAGATGAGAAATAGAATAGGATGTGTAAAGAATAGAATGGAACAGAGCAAAGAGTCATTATTTACAAATAATATAATTATATATTAAAAAACAGGTAAATCAATAGACAAAATTTTTGAAATAAGCAATTTCAGCAAGATCCATGCACAGCTGGGTGTGGTGATTCATTCCTGTAATCCCAAAACTTTAGGAGGCTGGGACAGGAGGCTCTCCTGAGGTCAGGAGTTTGAGAACAGCCTAGGCAACACAGGAAGACCCTGTTTCATATCTACAAAAAAAAAATAAAAAATTAGCTGGGTGTGGTGGCACATGCTGTAGTCCTAGCTACTGGGGAGGGTACAACAGAGTAAGACCCTGTCTCTAACAAACAAGCAAACAAAAGGCTGGGCACAGTGGCTCAGGCCTATAATCCCAGCACTTTGTGAGGCCAAAGTGGGATGATCATTTGAGGTCAGGAGTTCCAGACCAGTCTGGGTAACATAGCAAGACCCTGTCTATACAAAATAAATAAATAAATAAATAAAATCAGAAAAATTAGCTGCACATGGTGGTGCACTTCTGTAGTCCTAGCTATTCGGGAGGCTGAGGCAGGAGGATCGCTTGAGCCCAGAAGTTCGAGGCTGCAGCGAGCTATCATCATGCCACTGCACACTAACCCAGGCAACACAGCAAGACCCTGTCTCTAAAAACAAAAAAGATCAATGCACAAAAACTAGAATTTTCATACAAATCAGCAGTAACCAATTAGAAAATATGATGAATTTAAAATTATACATAGAAATAAAAGTAAAAAAGTATCATGAAATTAAACTTTTGCAATAAAAATTAAAATACAATTAAAGTACATTCAAAAAATCTGAATATACAGAGTTGTATACCATCTTTTTGGATAAAAGGATATTGCAAACAATAAAGAAGAAAATATTTAACATGTAAAAATTGATATATTTAAATACATTCTTATTAAAGAATTCAATTCATAAATGGATACGAGACCAAATTAACTAATGAATCACTAAACCAGAAAAATATTTGCAAAGTATAAGATTAACAAGGGATTAATATACTTAAATGCATTAAGTATATTTACTTCATAAGTACTGGGGAGCTCTCACTTCAGTGAAGGGGTGTAGGGAAGATAAATAACAACAAAAAAAAGAAAGCACAAGGAAAAAATGGACATAAAATTTACAGAAGGGGAAAAATTAATTACTAATAAATATATTTTATCTTTAAGTAGAGGAATTAAAATTAGCACAACAATAAAATAATTATATTTATAGGATACTATAACTTAGTTAAATTAAAATATTGCCTAAATGGGTCCTTTTTAAGGATTCACCAGTAATTAACTACACATTTGAAAAGAGGTATATGGAATACCCTAAAGTAGGTATTTATGGAGGATTAAGGGCATTGAAAATAGGATGGGAGGGAAGGGGAAAATGTAATTTAAAAAGGAGCTTTCTCTGGACTAACGGTAAGCCATGATCAGAGAAGGATAAATACCCCATCTTTAAAAAAATTTTGAGGTCCTTAAACAGAAAAATAAAATTGTAAACAATATTGAGAATTGATTCCAGATCTACTGAAGTAAAATTTCCAAGCACAGGATCTTTGATTTATACTTGAACAACTATTCTATCAGCATCACAAAAACAATCACAGCATTCTCAGTGAAATAGTACACTTTCCTCACCACCCAATCTTAGATTCTTAACACCATTCCCTAGTAAATGGAACCAGGGAGAAACATTCATTAGTTCATTTTAACATAGCAAAATGACTGATAAATATACAAATAAATGGAATTAAAGAGACAAAACTTTCCTACAGAAAAATTTTAAGTAATATAGGTATATAATTCCACCTCTAGGAAATGGAGCTTAATCCCTTATTCCCTCCAGCTTAAGTATGAGTTGGGTTTAGTTATTCACTTCCCAGTAAAGTGTATGAAAAGGAAGAAAAATAACTTTACAGTGTAAAAACTTAGCAGACACTGCTGTAACTGAGTGATCAAGGATAATATCACTCTATTATCACTAGTGATAAGTCCTGTTGATAGCATGTAGCCTCTGATTTTCCATGATAGAAAGGGCATTTTATCTATGTGATACTCTTTTTAAAAATCTGTATGATTATGAAACCAGATAAACCCAAGTGGGCAACATTCTACAAAACACTTGACCCATACTCCTCAAAACTGTCTAAGATGATGAAAAATGAGAAGAGACTGTGAAACAGTCACAGATCAGAGGTTACTAAGGAAATTTGACTAAATGCAACATGGTTTCCTGGATTGGATCCCAGAACAGAAAAGGAAATTCATGGAAAAAGTAGTGAATTGTGCATAAAGTGTTTAGTTGAGTTAATAACATTGTAATAATGTTAATTTCTTAGTTTTGATAAATGTACCATGGTAATGTAAGGTATTAGCATTAGGAGGAATTGGATGGAGGTATATAGGAACTTTCTGTACCATCTTTGCAACTTTTCTATTAAGCTAAAATTATTTTTTAAAAGAAAGGTTTATTAGGATAAAAAACTTCAACAAAGTCAAAGGATACACACACACACACACAACACACAGAAATTTGCTGATTTTTTATTAACCTTTAGTCACTATCAAAGAAAAATAACACTGGACAGAGTTAAACAAGCAAGGAAGACTTTATTCGAGACTATTGCAATAGTGGATAGAGATTGAAATCAATTCCTTGAATAATTATTTGAAAAGGCTAGAGAGGTTTTAATCATTGGGACGAGTTAGTAAAAAAGTACTGGAGGACATCAAGGGAGGAGGTTGAGGCCATCTGTGTTTGCTAATTTGGCATCCATTGAAGTTAGGCTACTATCCTCCCACAAAGACTGAGAGATAGGGGCACTATCTTTCTTAATGATTGCATTTCAAAGGGATGGCTCCCGGGTCCTTGAGAGACATGCCTAAATTGTCAAACTGGCAAGAGGCTGGGAGAAGATTTATATCTTAAGAGGAACAGAGAAATAATTTGAAATTATAAGTTTTCTAAAGTAAATTCTCCAACAAAAGGAAAATCAGGGAATTAATAAGCATATTTAAATCACTTACTGGATAAAGCATTAATAGAAAATAATTACATTTTTATAGACCAAGAAACATAACTTGGAAAATAAAATTTAAATAATACTTTTGGAAAATAGCCATTTAATTTTTTAAAAAAGGAATCTGTAGATAAAGTATTAGAATGAATAAGTAAATTTAACAGGGCTCCTAGAGCAAGGTCATCACACAAGAATCAATTCTATTTCTATATGCCAGCAAGAATCAGCCAGAAAATTAAATGTAAAATATATTAAAAAAACCAGACATCTAAATAAAATTCGCAGTGATTTTAAACAGAGGAATTTAAAACTTATAAAATATGTCTTCTGTTGAATTTTCTGAAACCTAGTAGGCATCTCCCAGCACTAACCTGAAGGAGAGACCACTATTTTTGAGAACATATAATTTATCTCTGGAAACTGTCAGACCTTGACTTTTCTACATTTTTAACTTCAATTTATTCTTTTAATAGCATTTTCAAGCAATCAGTTATCTAGATATGTGCAGCAATGTTAACTACTATGAACTGAGTGAGTGAGCAATGTCTCTGTCTCTCTACAATTATATATCAGATGTCTGAATTCCAGAAGCAAGAACTCAGTTTCAAATAACCTAAATGAAATGTTGACTAGAAAAATGAATTTTGCTGTTGGGGTGTTCATTTCTTGTTGATATTTCTCCATGATATTTATTGCATCTTAAAATGATCTCAGAAAGAAGGAGAATTAGAAACTGGTAGGTAGAGCATGACAAAATTGGTCAAGTATTAGGCAAATCATTGCTACATAAAAACACAATTCTAATAATTTTATTGAATTACTCTTCACAATATTGATCAAAAATTCACAATTACAGTGATTTTCCATTCTGGGTGGATCAAAGCTTGCTGGAAAATTTAAAATTAAAGGGAGAAATATTCTCTACAATTACTCACTGGCCAAGTAGGTCAAAATATTCAAACCCTTTTTGAGCTAGGATACAACAGCAAAGAGTCCTGAAATATGCCCTTTTAAATTGGAAATAATGCCTCTCCTCCGATGGTACTTTCCCTTAACTAGGCTAATTTATATTGGGCCATTAATTTAAATATTCTATTCCAAGTTACATAATACTCTTTATGTTTAGAACATTCAATTCTGAGGGATCATTGAAAATATTTGATTCAATGGCATAAACTTCTTTCTGAATATTTGGTTAGTAAGTAGACAGGCAGATGTACAACAAAGAATACCAAGTACACTGCTATTTTAAGTGTTGATATTAGGGCTCACATTCACTGAAATTTCACTTTGTGATCCCTGTCTATTTTCTTATGATTATAAATAATGTGGCTGCTTAACCCTCTTCAACAGAGTCTCCAAATATTCCTTACCCTCAGAGTTTAGTCTCCAATTCTCAAACCCAGGCACTAGTCTGTCATTTTTCCCCCCAGGATAATTTACAATTTATAGCAAAAATATCCATTGTTTTCAGGGAAAACATCCTGTCTTATCATAGAATGTGTTTGAGCCCCTTATTCCAGCATATTTTTCTAATTTATTCAAGCTTAAGTATCACACCATGTTGGACTCCAAGAATCCAGCCCAGAGAAGGCTGCAATAAAACAAGTCTAATTAAACCTTAACTCTTGTCTCAAATGTGAGGTGAAAAGCATGTGCGTTCTACGTGACACTTCTAGCATGATTCTGGCTTTACAATCTCATATGAATAAATGCTGGGATACCAAAACCTCATATTTCTCAAGATAACTAGTCCTAAACCCAAAATTTTTAGTCACTCTCGCATGTAAACCCATGTTTTGGAATTTAAAATAATAAAAAATTTTATCTAACACTGGTAAAGATACACTCAATTTACATTACTAAGCACAACTCCTAACTTCTAAATCTGCAGCATCTATTTTCAGATGAATGAATTGGGCAGGATTTATGCAAGGAAACTGCAGGTGTATTTGCTTTACATTTCTGCAACAAAAGGGCTTTTTTGTGGTGTTTTAGAATTTTGCTTTTGTTTACATTATTAAATGTATGCCTCTACTTTCTGCAAGAGAAATGATCATATTAATAATTTGTAAACACTTAATCTGCCCCTCAAGTACAAGGACAAATGAGTCCAAAAGCACTGTGCTGCATTCTGTTTCTTTTATTCATTTTAGAATCTCACCATTGTCCACAGCTACAATACCTGACTTTCTGTTATCATTTTATTTTGTCTTTCTTTTTTTATAGAGTGATCATAAAATTCAAAAAGCAACCATATAAACAGTAAAAAAGCAAAAATCCTCTCCTACTTAGTGTCACTTTCTCTTCTCAATAACAACATTTATGAGAGGTATATCACTTAATTAGGAAGTTTTCTCAGAGAGCTAGAATAATTAAAGACAATCTATTTTAATCTTTCATTACTTATTCGTGTGGTTTGTTTTAATTGATCACTCAATGCATTTTCTAAAGAAAATAGATTTGTAAAATTAGGTATGCATGTACAGTATATATAAATGTGTATGTATACATGTATACACATGCATGTATGTATAAATTTGCATATATGTGTGTATGTATATATCTCACAGTATGTATCTTGGCTCATTCACTTGCTTTCAATCTTTTGTGGTCTTTTGTTTAAGTTTGACTTTTCCAAAAACATAAAACAAGCTTTTGCCTTTTTTGCCCAATCTCAGATTTTTAACCATTCAATTCAAGTGGTCAGTGATACAGTTGGTATTAATTCTACTATATTATTTAATATTTAGCATATTTATCCTTTTCTTTCCAGATTTATGCAAAATTAATCATATTTTAATTGGTCATTTTTAAATCTTGAGAAATATTTTTTATTCTAATAATGGTTAACTTTAAACTCTTAACAACATATATCTGTAATTATATAATCTTCTCTCCTAAATGTTATACTAGAAATTACATATTTACTCACAATATGCTCACTAGAAAGAAATAAAGCTTATTTTTACATAAATGTGCCCCCTGCAACAATACTGTGCTGGTTTCTATTTGGTGACTGCCTTCTAGGTGATGCCACTCTATAAAATATCTTTAGAAGGTACCAATAGCAATATTCCTTACACCACAAGTTGCCTTCTATACCAAATAAGCATGGAGAGCAAGTCCCAAGTTTCTCTAATTAAAAAAAAAGTTTAAACATTTTTATAAAACTATAAACCTGATCTTGAACGTAGAACCTTCAACAGATTCTTAAACGTCAAAGCTATTTTGAATTTGCTAGAATATCAAGTCTTGTGTGTGAAGAATACGAACACTTATAAGACAATAGTATCCCCTAATGTCATAGATACTCCCTAGCATTTTCAGTGGAATTTGGAAATGGCATCTCAAGGTCACGTGAAAGTTAATTTATCTCACATTCTCTGTCAAATATTTCTATTTTATCCTTGGCCTTTTTTGAATGCGTCTTGGAACCCAAAGAACAGTAGTCTTTTATAAAAGTCAGTCTTCCTGCATAATGTCTAATGGTTAGATTTATCCCTGAGGAAGGATGTAAATTCATTGCAAATGATACTTTAATGGAGCCTAGCTTTTTTATCATGCAAAAAGATCCAAATCGATGTGGCAGCGAGCAGCAATTCCTATGGGAAGCAGTGCAAAACGAAGCAAGTGATCTTGTCAGAAATAAGTAAATAAATACTTCTAGCTTTCCCATTTTAACAATTTTATCCCATCAACAAAAATGCACAACATGATTTACATGTTGTTGGCAATCTTTTTAAAGAAAGAGTCCAAGTGCTAGAGCTTGCTTGCACTTATTGTAATAGATCTGATCTGACAGGTATTTTATTCATGATATGCTGGAGAAAACATTGGCTTCTACAAAGTTGCAAAATGCTCATCAATGAGTACACATTCATTCACTTTAGCTAGAGAGCCTCCTTTCATTGCCATGGGTATGTTAATTTGTTGGGTGTCTCTTCTAAAGCGCTGTTATCTTATGTCTGTTATCCTATTCATGTATAGTTTCCTCTACATTTGATCATACATTATAATAGTAAAACCCATAGCTCTGAGAGAATTGATAGAGTGGTGAAGTGAAGAAGAAGAAGAAAAAAAAGACGACGGAAATGGTAAAAACACTCATTCCCAGGCGTCACAACTAACAAGGTCAGGTAGCCCCTTCATAAGGAATCCTTTAAAAATTAAGCACCTTTTAATCTTACTAAATTAAAATGGGTAGTGAGTTTGTGCTAGTGATTTTAATGGTAATTACTTGAAATTATTTGGAAATAACCAGCTGATAAATATACCCGTCTACTAAATCTAATACTGTATTACTAAAGGAACAGTTTGCTACAAGTGTTTCCACAGACAATAGTATAGAGAAAGTCTGGGGCTTTATAACCTGATAACCTCTAACCTTTATAGACCTGATACTAATGTCTTTCTTTAAAAAGTAGAACAGGTTCAGCTTCTCATGGATCCATGAAATACCTGACTGGAGTTAACACTCTCTTCAGGGGAGAGAAGGAATTTCCATGGGAAGTAACTGTTGTAAACTTAATGAGATTCCAAATAGTTGCAATAGGAGATAACAGCTATTTTATATTGAAGTTAATCTTTTCAATGGAAGTTTCATTACAGAAATTTGCTATGCCATT
Source organism: Daubentonia madagascariensis (assembly GCA_023783475.1). Taxonomy (NCBI): domain Eukaryota; kingdom Metazoa; phylum Chordata; class Mammalia; order Primates; family Daubentoniidae; genus Daubentonia; species Daubentonia madagascariensis. The sequence goes on along the minus strand of JAKFHU010000600.1, from coordinate 42,741,454 downwards.
CATTTATTTTATTTCTATTTTATTATGAGATACATCATCCATACAGAAAAGCACATAAAATAGATATAAACAATTTAGAAAATAATTATAATGTGAACATCTGTGTACTACTGCACAGGTCAAGAAATGGAACATTGTTAATAGCTCAGAAGTGTCCCTCCTGTGAGCTCTTTCCTCACACAAATCCCTTCCTCCTTCCAGAATTATCCAACATTATGATGTTTGTGATAACCCTCTTTGCTTATTAAGAAAAACTGTCTTTCCCACATGCATTACTAAGTAATATAATTTAGATTTCTTGAACATTTTAATATTTATCTGTTCTTGCATGTGGTTGTGATTACTTCATTTTTATTACTGTATAGAATACCATTGCATGACTATATTATAATTTATATATCCATTTAATTGGATAATTTCCAGCTTTTATAAACAATACTGAGTTGTACAAGTGCATGTGTGTCTGTTGGGGTTGCGTGGGGAGGATGGAGTATAAATATTCTACAGAGCAGTGGTCTTCAACATGTAGTTCCTACACCAGGAGCAACAGCATTACCTGGGAACTAATGTTAGAGGTAGCAAACTTTTTAGTTCCACCCTAGACATAGTTAATAACAAATGTTGAATTTGGGGCCCAAAAATCTTTTTTAACCAAGTTTCTTCTTGATTCTGACACACTCTTAAGTGTAAGAACCATGTATATTTGGAAGTGGAATTGCTGGATTATGGGGTGTGCACACTTACAACTTTATTAGATAATTCCAAATTGTTCTTCAAAGTGGTTGTACCAATTGACAAAACTTCAGTGGTACATGACAGTTCACATTTGTTTTGGATATGGAGATGCACTACACAGATCCTCCTTCAAAGACTCAGCTACTGGCAAGGCTGACACTACTTCAGCGTGAACCCGGTCAGGGATTACCTTAGCTGCAGAGAGCTGCCTCACCATAGTCACACCATTCCAGGGGATGGCCCACATCCAGTGACTTATTCAAATGAAGTTGTAAAAGCTTGGCCATTTTACCCTAATTCAGGAAACTGTATTAGAAAAATAGGTTACCCCACAGTGTCTGCAGTGACTGTTTTCTGTGGTCGCTTCACAGCTTGACTTTTCTTTCTTTCCAATCCTGCTTCTTTCCCTTCCTTCCTACAGACATTGAGCTTAAATGCACTTCTTCAAAGACATCCTGAACATTAAACTGCCTCTGAATCTACTTCCCAGAAAATCCTGCTATTGTATCCTCATAAGTACCTTGCAATGAACTAAATTTAATGTTTTGTCTATCTTTTGGAATTTTAATAATAATTAATTATATTTTCCTGATTAATAATAATGTTGAGCAACTTTTCATTCCTCTTTTGTGAAGTTCCAGTTCAAGTATTTTGCCCATTTATCTATTATGTTGCAAATCTTTTTCTCATTAATTGGTAGAACTTTTGATATATGCTAGATATTGGATCTTTGTCATTATAAACTTTAAGATATATTTTCCTATTCTTACATTATCATTTCTGTTATTACTGATAGTGGATAATTATAAAGTTTTAATCGAGTTGAATTTATAAATCATTACAGTTATGTTAGTCAAATTTGTGTTTTAAGAAATCTCTTTCTAACCCTAGGACATGAAAATCTTGTATGGATATTTAGGAGGATTAAATAGAATCTATTGAAATCAATTTTGAGACAACACATATCTTCCCCATTTTTAATTCTCCAATCAATAAAAACTATCCTTCCATTTATTTAGTTATTTTTTCATATCTGCACATAATATTTTATATTATCTGTATAGAAGTTTGCACGATTTTGGTAAGATCATTTCTTATTACTTTATATTTTTGTTGCTATTATAAATTTTGTGTAACATTTTTATTTTATACCTGTAATTTGCTAGTACATGTAACCAGTATTATTTTTAAATATATATTTTAGAAACACATACACACAAAAAAGCCCTGTACATACAAGCATGAGAACACTCGGAAAGGTGGAGAGAAGAAGACAAACTAGGGACCTTAGGATCCAAGGAATGATGTGGTGGTAACTTGAATTATCTAGTTTGTCTTTTTGCCTCATATATCAGTGATGTGGAGTTGAAGTCAGCAACCCAGAAACATCAACAGGTGCAGACAAAATAAATTCCAACATTAGTCTGATCTCTCTAAATAAAAGACAAGAAAAGGAGCAGCCTTGTGAGACCAAAACACACACACACACATACACACACACAAAACGAAAAAACACTCCTATTAAATAATAAATGCTCTACTCAGCTAAACACCACAGAATAATGTGTGGTCCCACCTCTGTCCCTTCCAGTGAAAGATGAATGGGGAATCTAGACTTCTACACTCACCAGTCTGCAACAAGATGCTCCAATTCCCCAGCCAGAGTTGTGTCAGAGAAGCCTACCAGAGAGTCAAAATGTTCACTGTTGCTGGCGCCTAGATTCTCTCCACTGTGGGGATCAGTGGTGACCATGTGGAAAATCTGGACTTCTACCCCCACTGAGCAGTAACCAGTCACCCTACTCCTTCCTTGCTGGAGTAGAGTCAGAGTAGACCTGCCAGGTTTAGTCTGAAAATGTCAGTTCTTAGCGTGCTCATGGCAGAAGAATGACCCAGACGCACCAAAGTAAGGGAAGCATGAAAATGAGCTTTATTGAGGAGAGAAAGATAAGATTATAGAGCAAGAGCAAGACACAGGTTTACAGAGCGTGGTACATACGCCACAGATGACGACCAGACCCACTGTCGCAGCAAAGGGAGAGCGAAAAGATGGGACCAAAAAAGGGTTGGTTATGGGCTCAGTCTTGTTTTGTAGTTCCCAGATTGGACCTCCCCGTGGCTCAGGCATCACCAGAGAACCACTCTGATTGGACAGTTGGGAGCTGTATGACCAGAACCTTACTGCGCATGCAGATATCCCATGAACCTCTCTGAAAGCCCATTCAGGGGGAGGCAAATTGCAGCAGCAGTCACTTTTGTCTCTAGGAGACCCGGAATCCCTCACTAACTACCTAATAGACCTAGTGGAAAGTTAGAACTTTCACCACCACCTAGTGTTAAGTAGGGTATCCCACCCCCACTGTATTATTGGAGGCCAGGTGGGGAGCAGTAATTAGATACTCCTACCCATGCTAGCCAGGGAGGCCAAGTGGGAAGTCAAAGCTTCCACCTGCTCTTGGCAGTAATGAGGAGCCACACGTGAGTATAAATAAAGGCTGAGTGGGGACTCTGGACTTGTACCCTATCCTGGCAATAATTAAGGGAATGTTCTTCTTCTGTCAGGAAAAGCTGTCTAAACAGAATAAAATCCAGAGTCTTGTAAAATAATACCCAAATATTCAGCTTTCAGCAACAACAAAAAATCACTTATCATAACAAGAAACAAAAACTCATCAAACTGAATGAAAAAGAAAACAATAGATGCCAAAAACTAGATAAAAGATAGGTTATAATTAGTTTACACGTATTTTAAAGCAATCATAGTAAAAATGCTTTAATGAGCAATTACAAACATGATTAAAATAAATTAAAATAAAAAATTTAAAAGAACCAGCAAAGAAATAAAAAATCTCAGCAAAAAGATACATAATACAAAAAAAGACAAAAAGGAAATTTTATAACTGAAAAATGTAACAATTCAAATAACTTAAAGAATGGTCTCAATAACAGAATGGATGCAACAAGGGAAAGAATCAGGAAACTGGAACATAGAACAATTGAATTCACCCAGTCTGAACAATGAAGAAGAAATGACTGAAAAAAAAAAAGAACCAAGGCTCAGGGAACTGTGGAGAGTTGATATTTGTGTCAGTGGAGTCTTGAAAATGGGAAAAATAGGGTGAGGCTGAAAAAATTCTTGAAATAATAGCTGATTTTTTTCCATATTTACCAAATGATATAAACCTATATATTCAAGAAGCTAAGTGAAACTCAAACTGAAGAAATCCACAGAAATCTACACCAATTCACAACAGAGTCAAACTTCTGAAAACCAAAGTCTAAAAAAAACTTAAAAAAGAAAAAAAAAAGTTACTTCTATAGAGAAAAAACAATTGTAATGCACACAGATTTCTTTATCAGAAACCATGGAGGCCAGAAGGAAATGATACAATATTTTCAAGTGGTAAAAGAAAAGAACTGTCAACTCATAATTCTATTTAAGCAAAAATAACCTTCAGGAATGAAAAGGAAACCAAGACATCCTTAGGTAAAAGTTAATTTCAAAAATTTGTTGCCATCGTAAGCAAAATTATCTTTCTGGTTTTTTACATGTTACTAAAATATTAAATGCACATATTTATCAAATTCTAAAATTAATCCTTTATTCTCCTTTTAAATAGTGTAAAAAATCACTTTAGAAATTAATGATTTAGAATTAAGAACGCTTAATCCTATTCTGTCCAACTGAAAGGGAATGACAGTTTTAATTTGCATTAAATTTCTGTCTTTTAAAATTGTTTTATAAAGAAAATAGCATTTTTATACAGTTAATGATCATTTAAATTATCCACATATTTATGCCATCTTCATTTCTTCTTGCAATTTAGACATTTTATTTGGCTTACATTCTCTCAGCTTGTAAAAAATACTTTAGATTACCTTTAGTGAGGTTTTATGATGGCAAAATATTTCTGTATATATTTCAGGAAATGTCTTTATTTTGCTATTTATACCTGAGGATTACTTTTCTTGACATATAATTATAGCTTGGCAATTATTTTCTTTGATCATATAAAATTTAATTCCACTAATGTAATTCCATTGTCAGTTCAGCAGCCTGTATCAGTCAGAATTATGCTCAAGGAACAAACCCCAAATCTCAATTAGTTAATACATCAAAAGTTTATTTCATGAACAGAGGGTCTCTTCTTATTATAGTTACCCAGGAACTGAGGTTAAAGGAATTGTCCTCTTAACACATATTTTTACTTATATCACGGCAGTGGAAAAAAAAAGGCAGTTAGTCACACAATGGATCTTAACGTTTCTACCAAAATGTGACATGTGTAACTTCTGCTCAGATTTCATTGGCCAAAGCAAGTCACTAGCGTATAATAATTTTATGAGAGAGTGATATACAATCCAATCATATGCAAAGAATGACAATATGAAGTATTACATGAACATCACTAATTACTTCCATACTACCTCTATTCAGAAGTTATTCTCTCTTTTTATCTGATTGCTTTTAAAATACTCCAATTGTCTTAGATATTTTAGAGTTTCACTAAAATATGCCTATATCAATGTCGTTATCATCTGGACCTATATAAACCTAATTCATATTTTTAGGTTTTTGGAACCATTCAAACGCAATGTCATATGAGATTACATACCTGCTTAGGAATTATCTTGTGGTTATAATTTTTCTGTGTATCCACCTCCTTCCTGCCCTTTAACTGCTCAGTGGCATAGCTCGTTGCTTATAGACACTTCAGGGTAGAAGACAAGATGAAGTTACTACTGTTTAGCCACCTACCTTGAATTGTAGTTCTTTCTGGTCCAAGATTTATGTAGCCAGGGTCTCCTACATAGTTTTCCACTTTAGATACTCCCTGGCCCTTAACTTCTTTCCTAAATACACTATAAGTTCATCAGGTTAAAGAGTGTCAATGTTTTACTTTCCATTTAGATTCCCTGCTTTTATTTAAATTTTAGACTATCAATTTATTACTAACTAATCAACTTTTGAATGTTTTCAAGGAAATAACTAAAAATGCTACAATATACACATGCACACACACACATATACACATATATGTATGTATATACATATGTTTGTTTTTTGTAGTTTTTTTGAGAACAATTCAAGAAATTTTATTTTTATACATATATTTGTATATTAAAGGATTGGGTTAGTCCAAAAAAGCTGTCCTATCCTATTACTGTATTTAATCACTTAATTTATTTATTCATTAATGTTTTTTTCTTTTATGCATTCATTTTACTTTTTTTTTTGCTTCTTAATTACTGAGAATCAAGCAAAGAAACAAAGTTTTGAGAAATAGAAAGGAAAGAGAAGGAAGGAAGAAGAAAAAAGAAGACAGAGGAAAGAACTCAGAGGAGAGAGAGGAAAAAAGGAAAGAAGGAAAGAAGGGAGGGAGGGAGGGAGTAGAGAAGGTGTAGGAATGGAAGAAGGAAGAAACAAAGGCAAGAGGTAGAGAGAGAGAATCAATTAACATTCCTCCAGGAAGTAGTAAATCTATGCTGATTTCAAAACTCTGAACAATATGTAGGTGGGAAAATCAATTTTTCAATAACTTTGGGAGGTTTAATTTTTTACTAGCATCATTTCTGAAGATTCTTTTGATCAAAGCTCTCTGTATCATACTAGGATATGTATTTTTCTCCTCTGGTGTTTATAATTGTACATTTTTATGAACTAGTATATTAGCTTTTAGCTCTCTCATAATGGAATCAAGTATATTAAGCATAGTTTCTTCTCAGTCAACACACACACAAAGTAGATAAAATTGTCTTCAATTTTCTAATCAGCAGTTTATATCCATTTATATTGTTTTAAAAACTGGAATGAGGTGGAAAATAATGTGTGCAAAATGTGTGGGAATTAGTTCTGTATAATATAGTGAATTTCTACAGTTAACATATAGAACAATTATGAGAAAACATAATATCCTTCAGTATGTCTATTCTCTTCTGAAACATTTTTATTTTTTCTCCATTGCCTTAATATAAATAAGCACACTCTTTTGCATATTATTCAGTTTCTTTAGTCCTCTGGATCTTGCTTGTTCTTATCTTGTTCTGTCTAGCCCAAACTTGTGGTCAGAGTCACCCCAAATCAGCAGCAGGAAAATTCCTGCAAGGGACTGCCCCAAACCAACCCAAGATAAGGGGTAGTTGGGATTCCAAAGAAAGAAACACTAAATGCCAGGGAGATTAGTCCAAAGCATTTGTTAGGGGAGCTTACATACAAAGGGCTTCAGCATCCTCAATACAGACAGCAAGACAAGAGATGTTCTACCCAGGTATGCCCTTAAAGTAGGGGGTCAGGTTATGGAGTTTATATGAGGATTTAAGGAATATAGGTCAGGGCCAGGGCTAGTTTCCACATCTTTAACAGCATAGTTGATCTTTCAGTGTTTCAAGCAATGACCTAAATAACGTTACCAGTGCCTCGGAATGTTCAATGCCCTGGCTTGGATTCAAGCCTGCAGAGGAAAACGTGCAGTTGGCTGTATCACAGAGTGGCCAAAGTACTCTCTGTTTCTCTGTTTCTTTGTTAGGACAAAGAAAGAAAAGGTGTAGGAGGGTACTGGAGGACCCTACCTACTTCATTCCCATGAGAAAGCATCATCTCTTGCCTTTGTTCTTCAGCCCTTCTCATTTGAACTCTATGCTTTAGTTATGTTGATTGACTTATTTTAGTTTCAAGCACCTGTTACTTCTAAACTTGTCTACCACACCACATTCCCAAAGGAGAGAAGAAATCAGATAAGTCCCTCAACTCCTCAAGAATAGAACTACAGGTTTACTTATATTCACATGTCTTCATTCTTCCTTTCACCAAGGAGGAATTGCGCTGCTTCAGTGAAAGCTATCTCCTCCTGTGTGCTTTGCAGACAATATAGTCCAAGCACTTCAGAAATCCTCCATTATTAGTTATTTTTTTTTCTATTTTTATTTAACCTTGCCTCTTCATGTATTCAACATTTGAAGGAAGAGAAACAGTGTCTCTTCCTTTCTTCCACATATCAAACTGATTGGCTTTTTCCTACCTAAGATGCTTTCAGTGCAGACTTTTAAATGATGGATTGCCCCAAGGCATGGCTTCCATTTTGGTTTTTCCATTCTGCTCCTACTTGCACAGTATCACGGCTTTAAATGAAGTTGTCACAGTCTGTGTCCATGGCTGGACTTTGAAGTTTTGCCCCAGTTCCTGGGTTCCTGGCTTGGAAGAATCACAAGCCAGGCCCGCACGAAGGAGAGAGATGACAGGCACTCAGTGAGTATGCATGAAGAATTTATTGGAAATAGTGAAGTTATACGATAGTATAGGGAAGAAAGCAAAGATGTTTCCTAAGGGGAAACGGGTCTGTCTCCGTGAGTGGAGAAGACCCTAATTAACTCTAAACTTCTTCCTTTTATATGTTAGCAATTTATGTTGATGTAAAGGTTAGTCACAAGGTTAGTCATAATCACCTATGACTATACGTCACAAGGTTTGGGGACTGAATTATACGTGTGATGGAGAAAGTCACCGTTTAGGGTGTTTTCTATTTTCTGATTGGTGGTCAGTGTTCCACGATTTAATTACCCCATTCTTTAAGACTGTTTCTCCTGGTTATTTTTCTGTAACCATTTCCTCCCTATTGTTTTCCTATAAATGTTTCTCCTTTCTGCTTTTCTGATTTCCATTACCTCTCACTTGTTTTTCTGTCCCTAAAAAAGTCTCCACCAATAACAAATCTCATCACATTTTTCCCGTTTCCCCTTCTTTCTCCTCTCCTCCAGACACAGTGGTCTTTCTGATATCCTTGAACCTTGAAAGCAAATCTTCCAACCACAGGGCTGTAAGCTTTGCCTGTCTCCTACTATGAATGCTCTTTTTCCTGATTCTGCATAGCTCACCACCTAACTTCATGCGGGTATCTTCCCAAATGTCATCTTTTCATATTAAAAACTACCTTATCTAGAAACATCTCAAAGGTTCAAATCCATTAGACTGTAGTCTATCTCATGGCCCTGTTTTATTTTTCTCCTTTGGACTTTTCAACACTTGAAATTGTAATTTTTGCACCTGTTTATTTTAAACTGTAAAAAACTTTTCTAGTGATAATAATAGTATTTACTTTATAGAGTTAAATGCATAACTATGTGAAAAATGCTTTAAAACACTTCTTCCAAAATAGATATTCTATGAATGTTAGCTAATTAGTATTATTTTTAAAAAATTTCTCCAACTAGATAAAGGCTCTAAGAGAGGACTTGATTGTTCTGTTTTCTATTGTTATCACCAATTCCTAGAGGAATGCCTAACAGTGCTCAGCAAATATTTGTTGAATTAATTGAATGATGGCTCTCAAATTGCACCTCCAGCCTGAATATACCCCCTAGCTCCACGTGGGTATATCAAACTGCCTAGAAGACATCCTTTGGGTGTCTAATAAGATTTCAACCTATGTGGCTAAAATAGAAATACTGACTCTATGATTTTCTGAAAGTCTTTCTCATCATCCGTGAAAACTTGGAGTCAACTTTGACCTTTTCCTTATTGTCCATCCCACCTCATCAGCAAGTCCCATTAGTACAACCACCAAAGTGTATGCCCAACCCAGCCTCTTTTCACTTCCTCCTCTGTCAGCTTCTCAGCTTCATATTTTACCCAGACTATAATGACTACATTGCAACTTTCTCTACTATTCTCTCTAAATAATGTTTTGATCAAAGCATTCTACTGCCCAAAACCCACTGATATCTTCCCAATGCAATTAGAGAAAAGTCAAACTCCTCATGGTTTACAGTTTCTTACAGCATCTGGCCCTGACTGCATCTCTGTCCTCACTTCCCTCCCATAGTTTCTTCACTTTACTCCAGCCATACTGATTATTTTTTGCTGAACTGTGGATACGAGAAGTGCATCCCCATGTCAAATTTGCTTCTCCTTCAACTTGGAGTCCTCTTTATCTAGATTTGTAGTTTCTAGTACCACAAGCTATGAACTATATGTAGCTATTTAAATTCAAATTAAGGTCAACAATTAAAAATTCAATTTCTTAGTTTCATTAGCTGTATTTTACATGCTCAACAGCACCTGAAATATAGCCATCGTCACAGAAATCCTACTGGGTATAAGTGCTATACATCTCCCTGTTGGGGCATTCTTATACTCGTGCAGATCCCAACTTAAAACTCACTTTCTCAGAGAAAGTGACTTGATCACTCTAGCAAAAGTAGGCAGGTCTCCACTCCAGTCATTGTGCCATTAGAGTATGTTGTTTTTTCATAACATGTATCTGACATTTTCTTCTATGTTTATTTCTTTACATACTTAATAATCTGTGTTTCCCCACTGGTGAATAAACTTCCTAAGGCAAAAATTTTAATATTTTTAACCACCAACCTATAGGTGTATGGAAATATGCCTAGCATACAGTAGAAACTCAGTAAATATTTATGGTTGACTCATTGCCTGAATCAATTGGAATTTTCTGTACACTTTGAAACATGCTAAAATTTTTTTTATCTTAAAAATTTCACATTCTAGACTATTCACATTCTTTTCTACTTTCCTGAACTTTCTGCTCCCCATTGAGGCCAAGTTTATTGAAAAATATATTTATATGTCCACATCTGTCATTGACTCCGTAATCTGCTTTATTCTTACTCTAAAGTTAATCACTTGCCTATCCTAGCCATGCACAGGATTTTGTTTTCATACCTACATGCACATGAATTAATAAATTTATTTCTCCAGCCCAAAATTTTATGAACTGCAGAACTTGTACTCCACTGCCTAATTGACATTTCCCCTTATATGCGACAAAGGCACATTAAACTCTAAATATCAAAAACTGACAGTAAACATTTCTATCCTATTTGAATCCAGCCTTTCTGCAATATCTTCTATCTCAGTGTCTCCCACAAATATCTATAATTCTAGAACAGCAGGAATACTCTTTGGGAAGCCTTTGCCCACTTTTCCATATTCAAACTATTTCTAAGTTCCGCAAGTTATTTTAAGCCTTTTTAAAATTAAGCTCATGTACAGAAAAGGGTGCAGCTCATCAGTACACAGCTCAGTAAATTATCATACAATGAGCAGCACTGAGAAAGCCTATCCACATCTCTTCCTAGTTATTACCCCTCCACCTTCAACAGAAGTAAATGTGATCCTGATTTCTGACACCATGAGGTAGTTGTAAGTGACTTTGAACTTTATAAAATGAAAGCATATAGTATGTATTCGTTTGTATCTTTTTTTTTTCAGTCAACATCATGTTTGCAACATTCATTCATAATTTTCCTTAAAGCAGTAATTCATTCATTTTTTGTTGCTATAAAGTATTTCGTTGTATGAATATACAAAATTTAATTATCCATTCTTCTGTTGAAGATTTTCCACTTGTTTCAAATTTTTTGTTATTAAATTAAGTCTAGTGTAAATATTTTTATGTACATCTTTTTGCTGCACTTGTGTGTGTGTGTGTGTGTGTGTTGAATTTACCTATGAGTCTAATTCCTGGCTTATAGTGAATGTATAGATTCAACTTTGGTGGATAATGACTAGTCTTATTGATTTTTTAACCCTTTAATATTTTTAATGGAATTTCTCTTCATTTTACTTCTACAACTTTTAGATACAAATAGTAAAACTACCTAAATTATTGCAATAACCTCCTCTGTGGTCTTCTGAATCAACTTAGGTTTCTCTTCAATAATTGCCTTGCCCTGATCTCATTAATCTTTTTGGAAATGGAAATATGACCTTTAACTACACTTCCACCACCGGACATCTGAATATGTTGCATCCTATTCTCCATTCTCTTACTTCCTTTACAATCACCCCTACAACTATAGCATTTGCCTAGGCAACTCCTGTTCTTCTTCTTAAATTATTGTTTTTGTTTGTGTGCACTTTTAGCACAGTGTACATAACACAGTTACAATTGTACACGTACAGGTGGCCTTTGGACAATACAAGTTTGAGCTGGGCAGTTCCACTTGTACGTGGGTTTTTTTTCCACCTCTGCCACCCCTGAGACAGCAACACCAACTGCTTCTCTTCCTCCTTTCTCAGCCTACTGAATGTGAACCTGACAAGGATGAAGACTTTTATGATTATCCACTTCCACTTAATAAATAGTAAATATATTTTCTTATCCTTATGATTTTCTCAATAACTTTCTTTTCTCTAGTTTACTTTATTGTAGGAATACAGTATATAATACAGATAACATACAAAATATGTGTTAATCAATGTTTTATGGTATTGGTAAGGCTTTCAGTCAACAGTTGGTTATTAGCAGGTAAGTTTTCGGGAAGTCAGAAGTTAGATGAGGATTTCTGACTCCTCAGGGGATCAGTGCCCCTGATCCCCTATTGGTCAAAGGTCAACTAATAGTATCACTGTGATTCTTTTATAAATACTTCTCTTTGCCACAAGATTGTAAGCTCTGTGATAGCAGGGACTTTGTATTTTTCTCCACTAAATTTGGATCCCTAACATCTAGAACCACGCCTAGGATATGGTAAGTGTTCAAAATAAATGGTTGTTGAATGAATGCACTCATGACTGAGTGTGTGAATAATTGAATGCTATTTACCCTACATGGAAAACTCTTCCTCTGCCCTCTTTCTACTCCCACTTTACTTGGTTAATTACAATTAACCTTTCATAACTTAACTTACACATTGTTAACTAAGATATCTTTAAAATGCCCCTCCACTGTGTTTTACATGGTTCCTTATCCTAATTTAGCACTTAGCACATTACATAACAATTTCTGTCTTTTGTCTATCTTTCTCACTAGGTCCTTCTTGAGGACCAAGCTTGTGTCATGTTCACAAGAAAACCCTATTTCCCAGCAAAAATACTGACACACCATTAGAAAAAGATTAACACTTTTTTTTCCTGACTTAGATCTCATTTTTTAATAAAAATTAAACAATATCATCATCTTTATTTGATTTAAGGATACATTGCATTAGTTTCAGATGACTAATATGAATTACTTTGGGCAGAGCAGTATAAAAAGTAATTCATTATCTAACAAGTAACATGAAGACAAAAATGAAGAAGGATTGGGAAGAAAGGGCAAAGAAGATAGAAAAGAGGAGAGGGAGGAGAAAGGGATAGAGGAGGAGAAAAAGAAGTAAGAGGAGCAGAGGAGGCGTTTGTATTGCAAGGGTAAAAACTATCTTCCCTCCTCTTACTCGTCTCACGACCTGAGCCTTCAATATTTGTAAATTTCATTGTTTTTTCACATCAAAGTTCCAACTATAATAGAGTGCTCTAAAATATCAAGAAATGTATTATTTTGCTGTATGTTTAACTCACCCCAAAAGTACAAAATCCTAAGAATATATGTTTTTTGCAGGTTTCTATCCCAGCTATATTAAGGTCAGTGGTCAAGAAATTGACCTGTGTCTCTGCAATTTGGATAATTTCATATTTCTAGAAATGACTGAAGACTGGGTAGATCAAATAAACAGGTAAATATATTTTATCTAAATTTGTTATATACATATATATCTACATTTCATCAAATTGTTTCAAAGTTATTTCATCCAACTCAAAATGTTATGAAAATGCATTAGTAATATTGATAAGTAAAATTTTCAAAATTTCAAGAATTCTTTATGTTTGTTCAACATTTACCATGAAAAATTAAATGTATCTCATGATGTTGAATTATACAACTGTCATGAGTTGTTTAAAAGAGAGGGAAGCAAAGTCCTTTTCTTCCAGTGATTTATAAAATATAATTAAGTGATTGCTCCTACCAAGCTAATTAACACATCCATAGCTCACATAGTTACGATTTTGTGTATATGTGTGGTGAGAACACTGAAGATCTACTCTCTCAGCAAATTTCAAGTAAACAATATAGTATTATTAATGATAGTCACCATGCTGTACATTAGATCCCCAGAACTTATTCATCTTATAACTAAAAGATTGTACCCTTGATCAACATCCCCCAGCCCCTGGTAGCCACCATTCTACTCTCTACTTCAAGAGAGTCTTGACTGCAATACAGAATATTAATGGTGATCACAATGAGAGTTATGTTCTTTACACAAAAATGATATTTTTCATAGATGGTAAAGATGATACTACTTAATAGTATGACAGCTATAGTACACATGGAAGAGTAATGGTAAACAATCCATAGATTATGGAGACATTATTTGGGCAATATAAGGATTAAAAAACCTCTGAGAAGCTAATGATCAATAACTGTCAATATTTATATTGATTAGCTATGTACAAAGCACATGGTAAAATATTTGAAGACCATGATATGAAATACATCCTCTGGGCATCAGAAATATTATTAAAATTGAAAGAGAAAAGATAAGATTGCCTCTGGTCTGATTTATGCTATTTAAACCTAAAATGTTCCAACATTAATGATTGCTTTCAGAATTAAAAGTATTACAAATGTATATTAAAGTTGTAGTTTTTGTAAGTTAATAACTCCTCTATTTTCTAACAAAAGAATACATAATTATTAATTTGCATTGGAACTTTTAGTCTTAAAATATGTATTAGGGTAAGCAAAGAATGTAGTATAAAATGAGATTATATGTGAGTAAAATGGCTTGTGCTGAAGAAAAAGTATAAAATTATTATTGTTATTCAGTGTCATCAAATGAATCAAATGTTACTTTTTATGATATTACACCAACCTTAAGAAAAAATAATCTCTACAAAAATAACAGCATATTTTTAATCTGTTCATCAGTAAGTTTTAAATAATTCAATAATATATTTTCTCAACACCCACCAAAGTATTACAAAATATTTCCACACATATATGATATATGTTTATTTCCTTTAGAATCTTAGCTTTATCTAAAATATATATTTTTATTCACCTCATGAATTCAATTCAGGAAGCAAAATTTAAGTGAATTTCTATCATTAGGACAATGCAGCTCTTGTTTTTGTTGTGATTTTCCAAAAGATGACTGTATACAGTACATCATATTCTTTATAATATTGATCAATACAGAAAATTTAATTCTCCACTCTTATGAATAGAAATCATAGTTTTGTTTCTGTGACTATATTGAAACCATCAAAAACTTGTAGTACCTAACAAACTGCCCAACACATTTTAAGCTTAGGTCTCCATAGGACTTTAAAATGAATGCAAATAAAATGCAAAAGCCATTTTTGAATAACCTCATGCTCTCCTTGTTCACACAACATGGTGAACATCAATGCTGGGAGTCAAATAGGCAGAAATAATATTTTACAGTTCTCAAAAATAGAACTCAGAAATCTATGCTAAATATGATTCCTACTCGTGCACATATGAGTGAGCTCGGACCCAGCCCTGTGTCCAGATGTCCTGGCCAGGAATCTCTCCTGATCTCTAAAATGTTGTCATAAAAGTTATATTTAATTGTCTCTTCTTTCTATAATTGGTAGCCCCAAAAATGTTATATATTTTAGCGGTAGCTGGAAATTTGGTCTTTAAACATTCACTCAAAGTTTTGTGTTGACCTGTCCATTTGACAGGCTTTACCATGACGTTTTGTACAATCCTGGTGATATTTATCAAAATTAGCATAGAACTCACAGATCATATAAGATGAATGTAGTAGTTAAACTTACTAAGAGTAAGAAATAAAAGGTTGGTGAAATATTAACACATTAAAAAATCCATGTTTAGTTTGATATGTGAGAACCTAGACTCACAATGTTGTAAAAAAAATCAGTCATGGCAATAAATTCTACTAAAGCAGTGGCAGCATATGGAAGAATAATATGATGACAAATAGCCAAAAACTATTTTAAATTGTGTAACAAACTGAGACTGTTGAGAGCCACTGATTTCCTGGATGAGTACCAAGTTAGAAATTGACTAGTTGTCAGAGGTGGTGTTGGGCTCCTCCTTTGTTTTCCTATCTATAGAGAAATCAATTTTTACTGAGATGGGGGAAGAACCACAACACTTGTGAAGTAAAGGAACTCTAAAACCAATCCACCTTAGAACATAACTTTTTATTTCTTGTTCCTCTTCCCACTTTTCTAAATCAATTGGGTTGCCACGTAGAGCTACTTAGAAGAGGATTCTCAGGAATGACTGTTAGCTTTCTTGCTGGATAGTTTGGACAGGATAGGGATTACAGTGGGCTCAGGTTTATATCCATAGCACACAGATCATCTGCCTGGGTGTGCTAGAGGGCTCAAGGTAACCATTCCAAACACCAGGATTCAGTGACTGTGGATTGAATTAGCAAAAGAATTTGGGATATTATTTGCATCTCTCTGCCAAACTGTTCTTTTGTATCACAGGATGTGTAAATTGTAATGTTGAGCCCCTAAAAATCTTCAGTCAGATGCTGAATGCCTGGCTCTGACCTCAGGAAGTTGACATCTGGTGGAACATACATGCACCTGTAGGCTTGAGATTCTGTTCTTTCAGCAGAGAACTACTGTCAAAAAAAGAAAAAAAGAGGATTATTTTATATATATATTATATATATACAACCCCATTCTTCAGGTTTTTAATGAAAAAAATATCTTTACCCACTTTGAAAATAAATAATCGTGTTGCGTAAAAGCTCTGTATGCCATGTCTTTTTTTCTCATCTTTCAGCATCAGTCTACAGGCAAGAGGAAGACAACATACAAAGTAACATTCTGCCTATTTAACCTAGAGCTCCTCAGGATTTAATGTTAATCTTTCCTTTCCAGAGGCCCCATATCCATAATTTCTGAGGGTCTGCAGCCGGGGGTTTGGGGACCGCAGCCTTACAGGACTTTCTTCTCATTTCTTTCCCTAGGCATCCCTCTATAACCACAGCTTTTTTCACTGAAGATCTCACACTTTTGGAGAACCAATCCCTTAGGAGGTTTTTCTTCCTCCTGCTCCCAGTGTTTTCCATGATAGCCTGGCCCATCAGGGCTCTGTGCCAATCTCCATTATACCTGTAGTGGTTCCTATCAGTGATGAGACACAGAAGCAACTGAAGCATCACTTTCAAAGTGTCTCATCCATCACTGGTGGATCCTGGCCAACAGAATCTAAGCATTTCTGGCACTAATGTAACCTTGAGAAAAGTTAACAGAAGCATTACAGGCAAAGAACAAACAAGCTCTCAAAGCTGTCTGTATTTAAGGACCAAAGTAGCAAGAATATAAAATAGATTGGGTTGAGATGCACAAATTTCCAGTTAGGACCTGGCAAAGGGTCTGAAGCATATCTTAGGAAGGATTATGAAGGATAACCTATTAATAGGCTCAGAAGGTTACCCCGAGAAGGTTCTATGGGAGAAAAAACTGACTAAGTCAGTCATTCAGGGCATGACTCAGGGAATGCCACATCATAAGTTTGATAAATAGGAATCAAATATATTTCTATAAGCTAGTAATAAAAATTAGAAATTTGAATTAAAATAAAAACTCCATGGATAACAGCAGCAGAAAGTATGCAATTCTTAAGGATAAATTTGACAAGAGATGTTCAAGACTTTTACACTGAACTCTACAAACATTGCTTAGATAAATAAATGAAGAAACAAATATATAAATGGAGAAATATACAATATCCATGGTTCAATATCGTTAAGATATCAATTCTCCCCAAATTGATGTTTACATTCAATTTAATCTCAATCAAAATATAAGTACATATTTTGTAGAATTTGATTTTAAAATTTACATGGAAATGTGAAAAACCTATAAAAGCCAAAGCAACTGTTAAGAAGGACAAAGTTGGAGGAATAAGACTACCTGTTTTTAAGACTTAAAACAAATCTACTGTAATCAAGATTGTTAGTGTTGACATGTATGCAAGCAGATCAATAGAACAGAATAGAAAGTCCAGAAATAGACTCACAGATATATGGAGAACTGATATTTGAAAAAGATACAAAGGCAATTCTGTGAATAATGGAGAGTCATCAGAAAAAATAGCAATGAAACAATTGAAGATAAATGTTTTAAAGATAAACACAGTCCTTACTGTACACCATATATAAAAATTAACTCAAGATGGACCATACTTAAATATAAAAACAAAAACTATAAATATTTTAGAAGAAAAATCAAGATTAACTCCTTGTGACCAAGACTTACATGATGATAGCTTAGTTATTACACCAAAAGCAGGACCTATAAAAGAACAAGTTAATAAATTAGACTTCATCAAAATGTGTGTATTCTTTGAAAAGCATTATAAAGAGAATGAAGACATTTCACAAACTGGAAAATAAATAGTTTTAAAGAAATATGTCTATGCTTGTGTCCAGAATACATAAAGAATTCCCAACTGAATAAAAATCATACAACTCAATAAGAAATTAAGCAAAAGATTTGAGTACACACTTCACAAAAGAAGAGACACAGATAGCAAATAAACATATGGTGGAGTTCTATGTTCTATTAAACTACATCTAAAAGCAATGTGAGAGTCAGAGGGCTTGCTTGGCAGCTTTGAAAATGTCCTGTATCTCTGGAATGAGAAGGAAAGACAGACACAAAATTAGACACAGGTCTTTACAGAAAGAGAAGAAAACTCCATAAAATTCTGAATTTCAAGTTTCCCACTCAAAAAACAGGGCGCTTATAAAGTAGCAGTGGAACCCTAAACCTTAGGATAGGGATATATGTGTAGATGCATTTAAGGAGTTGAACACTCAGATTCCCCTCCATCAAGAAAGAATATTATTTCCAAATAGAATTTTTCAGCCAAAAAGTACTTATATAATAAAAATAAACATGAATTTTCCAGCTTCAAATTGATTAAATTGTTTAAACATTCTATTTCAATTCCCATGATAAAATTCAGTTTATTAATTACTTCAGTGTCATAGACAATTTACAGAAAATGGTTGAAACTGGCTCAGTTTTACTACAAAAGAAATGAAATTTCAGACCTTAACATACGTTTTTCCTTTAAAGAAAATGATGAGTATTTCAAATTTAAAATATTTGAAATGTCATCCAATAATTGGAAAATATAGATATAAGGTAATAGCCAACAAATATTTTCAAATATATTTAAAATCACCTAACCATCTATATTAATTATTTTTTACTGCATAAAAAAATTAGCCCAGAATTTAGTGGTTAACAGACATTTATTAACTCACTGTTTCTATATATAAGGAGTCCAGTGGAGCTTAGGTGGGTTCTCTGCTTCAGAACCCACTTCCACATACTTTGTGTTGTATGGCATCCCCCTACTCCAATATAAAAATGGTACTCTTTATTTATTGCCATGGAACAAATTACCCCAAATCTCTGCTTCAGAGGTTGGTTGGGGCTGCAGACATCCCAAGGTTTAACTGGGGAAGGATTTGCCTTCAAGCTCACCTAGTTGTTGGTAATATTTAGTTTCCTTCTGGCTTTTGGCCAGAGGCTGCCCTCAACAGTTCATGACATGACAATTGGCTTCATCAGAATGATCATGAGAGATATCAAGAGAGATAGAGACCAGATTAAGTTAAAGTAAGACAGAAGGCATAATATTTTACATCCAAATCTTGAAGGTAACATCTCGTCACTTTTGCCACATTATGGCATGATTGCCAGAAGGAAAGGATTATTAGGTGGCACTTCGGAATCTGCCTACCAAAATTTTCCTTTGACACTCAGTAATTTATGCCCCTTCCACATGCAGAATCCAATCAATTCCTTTCAAACCTCTATAAAATTTTTGTGCCATTACATCATGTCAAAGTTTACAATCTCATGATCTAAATCAGATCCAGATGTGGATAAACCTCCTAGAGCAGAACTCCTCTAAATTTGTAAATCTGTGAAAATAAAGAAAGAAAAGACACATTATTTGCCCCTCCCACCCCCATATTTAGTATACAATGTTTAAACAGGCATAGGATAACTACTACAAACACAATCCTGTTCAAAATTGGGGAAAAGGGACAGGCACAAAGAACTCATTGGTCCAAAACAGTTCTGAAATCCATCTGAACAAATGTTAAAAATTTGATTAGGTTTCAAGGACTATGAATAATTCTCCATGGCTCTTGACTTTGTGCTCTGGGCTCTTCTAACCACCCTCTGTGTCGTTTTTCTTTTCCATGCATGAGTTTGTAGCCGACTAGCTGCTCAGTCAGCTCCCTGCCAGTAGAATTTTATGGGTCCAAAAGCCTTTTTAAACTTTGTACTCACTTTCACTCTTTCAGTCCAAGCTGACTGTATTTCTGCAGATACAGTTTTCTCAAAAATTTTATGGGCATCTGTAAATATCATTGGGGCTTATCCCATTAGGTAAAATCTGCACACATAAATCTCTCCAAGATAATATCTTCATCACTTTGGTACACTGCTGAGATCACTAAGAAACAACACTCTTAGGTTTCTTACCTTTTTTGTTAGAAAAAAAGTATCTGTGAGGCACACCCTTAACTTTTTTAAAGAACCTTTTGTGTGACTCTGATCTTCTTATCTTATTAAGCTCTTAATAAAAAGGTTATGTAGTCAAAACTTTGGATTATCTGTAAATCACATTGTCATGGTGGCTCAAAAGCCATTTCTTAATTTTAGCATCTTTTTTTTTTCTGGAGAGGCTGAGAATTTTCAAACCATCAAGCTTTGACTCTTAAGAGTTGTTTCCTCAATTTTATCTTTTTCCGTTAATATTTTCCTATAAATAGCAAGAAGAAATCAGAAAACATCTTCAAATCTTTGCATGTAAATCTCCCTTAGGGACATGTTCTAATTTCCAAGTGACTGCAGATGACAGTGTTGCTATGTTTTCTGCCACGACATGGCAAAGATATCCTTTTCTTCAGTTTTCAAGAACGTGTTTCTCATTCACTTAAAGCCTTTACCAGCAGGGCCCTCAAAACCCATATTTCGAGAGGGGAAAAAATGGCGGTGTGATAGGGTCCTCCCACCATACCGCTCCCAGGAAAGGAGGTGAAGAACGCCAGCGGCTGCCGGCGAACACGGACCGCTCACTCCAAAAACAGCATTGCGAATGACAGAGAAACAACGCCGAACGCCCAGCCCAAGAAAACAGGTACAAAATTTTCACAAAGATGGAGGGCGCACGGAGCACAATAGAGCCCAGAGCGCGGGAGGGACGCCTCAGCCAGGTCGGCGCGCGCGACCTGCCCCCAAGCGGTTACGCGCCTCCCCATACACGCAGTCAGGGACAAGCCCAGAGTTGGGACAGAGCAGTTGCTCGGGCCGGCGAGCCTGTGGAGAGGAGGAAGTGCCAGAGCCAGACACAACTCGCAGCTGCAATATACAGAGACTGCCGAGGGCTGGGAGGAACTGGGCGGGGACCGAGATTCAGCTTCCCGGGACAGTGCGCGGGAACCCGCAGGCCGGCACTGCGCCACTAGAAGTCAGCGGGACTGGGCCCAGGAGTTTATCGGAGAGCGGGACGCGCCCTTAGAGGTTGCTTACAACTACCGGCGGAGAAAAACTGCGCTCCCAGCGTGGTCGGAGCCCGGCTGTGCGCCAGGCTGGCGGCGGCCGCCATCTTTACAGCCGCCCGCGCGGAGCCGTGAGCCGCGTCTCTAGCTCCGCCCCGCCCCGGCCCAGGGCTCATCCGCTGGGGTGAGACAGGCTTTGCCTGTGGTGGCCAGGGACAGCGGCATCCGTGGGTTCCAGGTGGGACGAGATCCCGGAACTGTAGAGGTGGGACCTTTGAGTATTGGAAACAGTTTGCAGCTCGTCCATCTGGTTCTGCTACCCCGGCTCTGGCCTCCGACAACTCCGCTCCGTGTCGGTCCTAGTGCCCGCCCCTCAGGTCCCAGCCCTCCTGTACCCCAGAGATCGCTCATTTTGAAGGTGCTGGCCATAGTGACTCATTTGTATAACTGCTGGTTCCCATGACAACCAAATACCTCAAGAGCCACGGCTGAACCAGAGCAGCTCCCCATAATCCTGCCCACTTCAATAGGGAATTTCACGCCACCCAAGAGTGCTTCCAGCTGCCACTACTCCCCCCTCCCCGTGGGAACATCCCCCGGTGGAGACTGCTGGGGATAGAGACGGCCACCTGCCTCGCCTTGAGGTCTAGTGGTGGAAAAGGGGTACACAATGGAGATCCCCCTTCAACCAGCTTCACGCGGAGACGCACATCAGAAGGGCAGCCACACGTGGCTAGATGAGCAACCTCTGAGCTGTGTAAAATTTTCCCAACTCAGCTCTCTCACTGCATCCAAAGGAAATTGTGTTTCTACCAGAACCTCAGGAAGAGCAGGGTCAAAGTAAACCCTAGGAGCTACAAGACCCCTCCCAAAGCACAGGGCTTTCGCATACCCCAACTGGGGAATCAGAGTCTGCTACGGACATAACAGAATACCTAGCTAATAGAGAGCGGAGGACTCATATTCTCAAGTACAATCCATTAGCTCAGAGCCCACGCTGGGAGGTCATTCTCACCACACTCCACTGGGAAGAGGAGAAGACCACAGGTCAGAGTTAACTCAAGATCCAACAAACTTGCTAAAATACACCTAAGGCAATACAGGCCACTACTTCTCTCCCTGGCTTTGCCAAGGAAAAATAATGTGGGCCTGGTGACAGGGCCATAAACTAGCTCTAACACCCCAGCTCTCGACCAAGAGACCAGATGAGAAAAAACCAGCGAAAGAACTCAGGGAACATGAAAATCAGAGTGAAAAGTCACCCCAAAAGAAATTATCAGTTCCTCAGCAATGGATACCAACCCAAATGAAATGGGTAGAATGACAGAAGAGGAATTTCGTTTATGGATTATAAGAAAGCTCAATGAAATTCAAGAGAAAATTGAATCCCAGCACAAAGAAACCACAAGAAAAATGCAAGAAATGAATGAAAAAATCTCCAAAGAAATAGAAATATTACGGAAAAATCAAATAGAAATCCTAGAAATGAAAGAAGCATTCAAGGATCTACAAAACACAGTGGAAAGCCTTAAGAATAGGCTGGACCATGCAGAGGAAAGAATTTCAGAGCTAGAAGACAGCTTCTATGCACTAAATAAATCAGCTGAAGAGAAAGAACACAAAAACAAGAGACAGGAAAAAAGCATACAAGAAATGTGGGATTATGTAAAGAGGCCAAACATAAGGATAATAGGTATCCCTGAGGGAGAGGAAGAAAATTTGCATGGGCTGGAAAATTTATTTGAAGGAATAATAGAGGAAAATTTCCATGGCTTAGCCAGAAATCTCGACATCCAAGTACAAGAAGCACACAGGACTCCTGGGAGAGTCAACGTGAAAAGGCATTCACCACGCCACATAATTATTAGACTGACCAAAGTAAACACAAAAGAGGCACTCCTCAGAGCTGTAAGACAAAAAAAGGAGGTAACCTACAAAGGGAAACCCATCAGATTAACTGCAGATTTCTCAACTGAAACCTTACAAGCCAGAAGGGAATGGGGAGACATCATCAATCTCCTAAAACAAAACAAAGGTCAACCCAGAATTCTGTATCCTGCCAAACTAAGCTTCTTATATGAGGGAGAAATAAAGACCTTTCCAGATAAGCAATCACTGATAGAATTTGCGAAGTCCAGACCGGCCTTGCAAGAAGTGCTTAGACCTGCATTATACACTAACCAGCGCAACAGACACCCACCTATGTAAAATTATGCAAAGGCTAAAACCCCAGAAACCAGATTCCACAATGACGCAAGAGGTAAAACAAAAGATACCACCCAACAGAATAATCAGAAATTTACCCCAAATATCAATTCTCTCAATAAATGTAAATGGCTTGAACTGCCATTGAAGAGACATAGGCTGGCTGAATGGATTAAAAAATACAAACCAAGTATCTGTTGTCTTCAGGAAACACACCTCACACACAAAGACGCATTCAGACTCAAGGTGAAAGGATGGAATACAATTTTCAGGCTAATGGAAACCAAAAGAAATCTGGAGTAGCCATCCTCATTTCAGATGACATCAACTTTAAAGCAATAAAAGTAAAGAAGGACAAAAATGGACACTATATAGTGGTGAAGGGAAAAATTTCACAAGAGGATTTAACAATCCTAAACATTTATGCACCCAACACAGGAGCACCCAGATACATAAAGCAAATGCTGCTAGATCTAGACAACATAATAAGCAGGAATGCCATAATTGCAGGGGACTTCAACACCCCACTGACGGAACTGGACAGATCCTCCAAACAAAAAGTAAATAGAGAAATAAAAGATCTAAACAGGACTCTAGAACATTTGGGCCTAACAGATATCTACAGAACACTCCACCCAAATAACACTGAATATACATTCTTCTCATCAGCTCATGGAACTTTCTCTAAAATTGACCACATCCTAGGCCACAAAACAGATCTAAACAAATTCAAAAAAATAGAAATCATACCATGTATCTTTTCAGACCACAGCGGAATAAAATTAGATATCAATTCCAACAGAAACTCACATCTTCCTCCAAAAACTTGGAAACTAAACAATCTATTGATGAATGAGTATTGGGTCAAAGAGGAGATTCAAATGAAATCAAAAGATTCTTCGATCTAAACGATAATGGGGACACAAGTTATCAAAATCTGTGGGATACAGCAAAAGCAGTCTTGAGAGGAAAATTTATCGCCCTAAATTCCCACATCCAAAAGACAGAAAAGTCACAAATCAGTAAACTAATGAATCATCTTAAGGAAATGGAAAAGGAAGAGCAAAGCAATCCTAAAACCAGCAGAAGAAAAGAAATAACCAAATTAGAGCAGAATTAAATGAAATCGAGAACAAAAGAACAATACAGAAGATCAATGAAACGAAAAGCTGGTTCTTTGAAAAGATAAACAAAATAGACAGGCCACTTGCCAGGTTGACCAGAAGCAGAAAGGAAAGGACTCTAATAAGCTCAATTAGAAATGAAAAAGGAGAAGTCACAACTGATACCATGGAAATACAAAACATCATCTTTGAATACTACAAAAATCTCTATGCCCACAAACACGAAAACGTGGAGGAAATGGACAAATTCTTAGAAACACACTACCTCCCTAGGCTCAACCAGGAAGAAACTGAATTTCTAAACAGACCAATATCAAGCACCGAAATTGAAGCAGTAATTAAAAATCTACCCACAAAAAAAAGTCCCGGACCAGATGGGTTCACACCTGAATTCTACCAAGCCTACAAAGAAGAACTGGTGCCTATACTGCAGAAATTATTTGAAAATATCCAGAAGGATGGAATCCTCCCAAACTCATTCTACGAAGCCAATATCACCTTGATACCAAAGCCAGGGAAGGACACAACAAAAAAAGAAAACTACAGACCAATATCCCTTATGAATATAGATGCAAAAATTCTCAATAAAATCCTTGCAAACCGAATTCAAAAGTACATCAAAAAAATAATCCATCATGATCAGGTGGGCTTTATTCCCGAGATGCAGGGATGGTTCAACGTACGCAAATCTATAAATGTAATTCACCATATAAATAAAAGCAAGAACAAAGATTATATGATCCTTTCAATAGATGCAGAAAAGGCTTTTGACAAAATCCAACACCTTTTATGATAAGAACTCTTAACAATATAGGCATAGATGGCTCATTCCTAGAAACTATTAAAGCCATATACGATAAACCCACAGCCAATATCATACTGAGTGGGGAAAAATTGAAGGCATTCCCCCTTAAAACTGGCACCAGACAAGGGTGTCCACTATCTCCACTTCTTTTCAACATAGTGCTGGAAGTCCTGGCCACAGCAATTAGACAAGACAGAGGAATCAGGGGCGTCCAGATAGGGGCAGAAGAGGTCAAACTTTCACTATTCGCAGACGATATGATATTATACATAGAAAACCCCAAGGATTCAACCAAGAGATTACTGGAATTGATAAATGAATTCAGCAAAGTCTCAGGATACAAAATTAATACACACAAATCCATAGCCTTCATATATGCTAATAATAATCAAGCTGAGAAACAAATTAAAGATGCTATACCTTTTGCAATAGCAACAAAGAAAATTAAATATTTAGGAATATATCTAACTAAGGAGATCAAAGACCTATATAGAGAGAATTATGAAACACTGAGAAAGGAAATTGCAGAGGATGTAAATAGATGGAAAACCTTACCATGCTCTTGGATAGGCAGAGTCAACATAGTAAAAATGGCTTTGCTACCTAAATTAATTTACAGAATCAATGCAATCCCTATCAAAATACCAACATCATTTTTGCTGATCTAGAAAAAATAATTCTACGCTTCGTGTGGAACCAGAGAAGACCCCGTCTAGCCAAAGCAATCTTAAGCAAAAAGAAGAAATTGGGAGGCATCTGTCTACCAGACTTCAAACTATACTACAAGGCTATAGTAACCAAAACTGCATGGTATTGGCACAAGAACAGACATGTAGACCAATGGAACAGGACTGAGAACCCAAATATAAAACCAACCTCATACAGTCACCTGATCTTTGACAAATTCCAGAAAAACGTACACTGGGGAAAAGATTCCCTATTCAACAAATGGTGCTGGGAAAATTGGATGGCCATATGTAGAAGACTGAAAGTGGACCCACACCTCTCACCTCTCACAAAAATCAATTCACAATGGATAACAGATCTAAACCTAAGACATGAAACCATAAGAATTCTCGAAGAAAATGTTGGAAAAACTCTTCTGGACATTGGCCTAGGCAAAGAATTTATGAAGAAGACCCCCAAAGCAATCACAGCAGCAACAAAAATAAATACATGGGACCTGATCAAATTGAAAAGCTTCTGCACAGCCAAGGAAACTATCACTAGAGTGAACAGACAACCTACAGAATGGGAGAAAATATTTGCATGCTACACCTCTGATAAAGGGCTTATAACCAGAATCTATACAGAACTTAGGAAAATCAACACGAAAAAATCAAACAACCCTATTCAAAAAGGGGCAAAGGACATGAACAAAAACTTTTCCAAAGAAGACAGAATGATGGCCAGCAAACATATAAAAAAGTGCTCAACGTCTCTAATCATCAGGGAAATGCAAATCAAAACCACAATGAGATATCACTTAACTCCAGTGAGATTGGCTCATATCAAAAAATCCCCAAATAACAAATGTTGGCGGGGATGTAGACAGGTAGGAACACTCATACACTGCTGGTGGGACTGCAAATTAGTACAACCTCTATGGAAAAGAATATGGAGATATCTCAAAGAATTAAAAGTAGAATTACCATTTGACCCAGCAATCCCACTACTGGGTATTTATCCAAAAGAAAAAAAGACATTTTATAATAAAGACATCTGCTCTCGAATGTTCATAGCAGCACAATTCACAATTGCAAAGTTGTGGAAACAACCCAGGTGCCCATCAATACACGAGTGGATCAATAAAATGTGGTATATGTATACCATGGAGTATTACTCAGCAATAAGGAACAATAGTGAATTAACACATCTGGTATTATCCTGGTCGGAGCTAGAACCCATTCTTCGAAGCGAAGTGTCACAGGATTGGAAAAACAAGCATCACTGGTACTCACCATCAAACTGGTACTAACTGATGAACACTTACATCACACAGGGCAATAACATTCATCAGGGGGCGGGCGGGCGGGAGGGGGGTGGAAGGGATGGGAAAAACTCTCACTGAATGGATGTGGGGAGCACAGTTTGGGAGATGACCACGATTGTGGCTCTGACACGGGCAGAACAGGGGCAATGTGTATGGCCAAAATGTTGTACCCCCATGATATTCTGAAATTAAAAAAATAAATAAATAAATAAATAAATAAATAAAAAATAAAAAAAAATAAAAAACCCATATTTCTATTAACAATCTGTCCAAAGTGATGCAGGCATTCTCTAACATGCTTCTCAAAATCCTTGCAGCCTCTGCCAATTGCCCAGTTCCAAAGCCACTTTCACATTTTTAGTGTTTCTTACAGAACCACTCTACTTTCAATATCAAAATGGCATTTATCTATTACTGTATAACAAATTTTCCCAAAACTTAGTGGCTTTAACCTACAACATGTATTACCTCACAGTTATTGCAGGTTAGGAATAAAGTGCAGCTTAACTGGGTCTTCTGATTCAGAATGTCTAAGGGCTGCAATAAGTTACTGGCCAGGACCTCAGTCATCTCAAGTTTCAACTGTGAAAAAATGTACTTTCAATCTCACTTAAATGGTTGTAGACACAATTCAATTCTTCATAGGCTGCTCCCGGGAGGCCACCTTCAACTACTTGCATGTGCGCTTTTGTATAGGCAGCTCACCATAGAGTACACAGATCTTCTTCAATAGATCTAGATCAAGGAAGAGTGAAGAGTGTTCAAGGAAGACTTTTAGTCACAGAAGCAAAAGAGGCTTCTGTAAGTTGAATCCGTAAGTTTATACTAGAAGTAGCATCTTATCTCTTTTATTGTGTGATATTCATTAGAAGCAAGTCAGAAATACAAGGGGTCATACTCCAGGACGTACGATGGGTTATACAAGGGCATGGATAGATACCTTGAGGTAAGGATCTCTGGGAACCATTTAAGGAGCTACTTTTGCCCATAAATTGTTGGGAGAAAGCACCCATTTTTACATTATCCCATGGAGTTATAGAGAGATATGAGAAACATTTGTTCAAGAGAGGCTATCTATATTCATGGAACTAAAAATTCATTAATGTGCTTATTGTTTGGTCACCTTTCTAGTGATGGAAAAGAACAGACAAGGTGAGGTTGATGAGTAAAACTTAGCTTCCAAAATGTATTGAGATTTTGGAAGAAAGACAGAGAACTAGAATGTACACAGATCCAAATGTATATGATTTTATGAAATACCAAAGCAAATTTTTACTCTCACCACTCAGTGTTTTACTTTCTATTCCTCAAAGAAGATAGAGCTTTGATTCCTGTTAAGATTAAATATAAAGCTATCAATCAAGTAATCCCAGGACTTTCATTAATTGGAAAAATTGTTTTAACCCTTTTGCTTCTTTGGCAATTCTGTTTGAGTGATATTATATCTGAAATAGTTTAACAGACACATAAAATTGATGATAATAAAAGGTTCTGAAATATTTTTCATTGGTAGTAAGTCTAAACACATATACTGGAAGAATACATAATAACTCTTCAAAATTGTGGTTATTTCTTTGGAGAAGGGAAAGAAGGAAGTATGAAGTATGGCAAAAACTTTTTTTTAATGTTTCTATACAATTAGGGACCTCTGAGAAAATATTGCTGAAACTTGGCACCTGGACAAAAAGAAAAGTTTTAGAAGTTAATTTATGACTGAATAGGCAGTGAGGACTCCAGAGCGAGCTTATGTGTTACATTTCGAGAAAGGATGATTCCCGGAACCGTAAAGACATCCTATGGTTTTAACTTTGGAAACACTGGTTTTATTTTTCCCCTGAAGAGATTTATTTACTTTTCAAAGTATGAGGATCCAGGACTCTTCTCATTATTTTTTTAAATACATTTTTAGGAGTAATTTGTTAGAACGTAAGGGTAGCAGCTATTTTTCTGTGCTCTGTAAATACCAACATTCACTTTTTTGAGATTTTCTTGACTACGTAGACTCCCTTACCTGTAGGATGACATCTTATTCTCATTGTGTCACTCCCTGGGTAAGAATTGGGGCAAAAGAAAATCAGTGCAATTACTAGCTGTAAGTAAATAATAATCTCTTTTGCTTCAGAAACCTCATGTCTGAATTTAGGATAATATTCATAAACATCGATACATAAATATGCTCTGATAGAGGTATGCATGGGTATTTCAACTGTATCTGTATAATTTTGTTTTTTGACACAATCAAGCCTGAAACAAGAATAATTAAATATTAAATGTTTAAAATCTGTTGGGTTTTCAGTGATTGCTACATTAGTGCCATAATTTTAAAATAACCAAATTAAAAAAAAAATCTTTTGGTCAATATTTTGGTAGAGTCCAGGAAAAAAAAAATGTAAGTTAAAGAAAGTTTTGACCTTCACACATATTCTTCCACAGTGGAAATATGAAGGCAGTAATTTCACTCCAAACTATATAAGGAAGTCGTCAGCTTTTCAAGGGAGCAAGATGAACTGCTTTGTACTTACGACTTTCTGGGAAATAATTCATAGAGTATTTAATATGCTAATTTGAGAACAGCTTCTTTGAAAGACTATAATTTTAATTAATGAATGATTTTTATAAAATGATTACTTTTTTCTAAACAAATCTGATTCAGAAAACCTATTCTTAGAATTCATTTTAAAAATTTTGAAATAGATGGTTTGGACTGCAATAACAATAAAACTGGTAGAGAGGTCGAGTGTGCACTCATGCAATTTATATGTCACATGATGCTCATGGAATTAAAAAAAATCTGTATTAAATAACTACAAGGGATCATATGCTTCTGTTTGCAGCAGATAACAGTGCTGATTTCCAAATGGGAACTTATCCAGATTGGGAGAATTGCCCTTGAATAGTTTCATTACTAATTGTGTAACCACAGTCTATCTATTAATTACTTGAACTGCTCCCAAATCGTATCACCAGTCATTATTTTTAATTTTAATATGATTGGAGATTTACCTATGGGGATCTATTAAGGGAAAGGCAAAATTTAATCATATAGCTCAATGCTTCTTAAGTCAGTGGTCAGCATATCCAATGAGTCAGTTACTAATGCATTCAGCCAGAAATAGTAGAATATGAAAGTTTATTTGAATCACCAAAAAAAAGTCAAGAGACATACAGTGAAGTAGTCATACTGTGTGGCTCAGTGATGTAATTGGGGACCTATGATCTTTTTATATCTTTATTCTACTCACTTTAATGTGCTAGCTTCTGTTCTCATGTTTAATGTCTGATGGTCTCCAGATGGCCTTTGCTGCTCTAAATCTCACATTTGTATTACAGGTAGACAGAGGATGAAAAGGGGAGACAAGTAATTATTTAACCCAGATTGGGAGGAAAATCTTTCTAGATATCCTCAGTAGCCATAAATGTGTCACATGATTGATCTAACTCTAAGGGAGTCTGAGAAAGACAATATTTTTGGCTGAGAATATTGCTGCACTGTGCAAATTTAGGGTTCTGTTATTAAGGAAGAGAAGGAAATTTCCATTGGATAAGTAATGCAATAATATGAAATAAAATAAGTATCTTCTCTAGGTCATAGTAAATTTGAATTATAGAAAATACAGTGCATTTAAAAATATATAAATTGACATGCAGTAGAGTGTAATACAGCCAATATTAATTGATAACCTATTGTGTTTAAAAATGATACCAGTACTTTATATGTTAAATAATTAAAACCAAAAACTTTATGCAATGGGGATTATTACCTCAAGCATACATGAGGAAACTGAAACAAATAATTTGCTCATGGTAACTTAGCTATTAAGTAAGAAATACAGGGATTAAAATGAGGTATTGAATCTGCTAGCCTGAATGTCCTCATTTGTGCAATGGAGAAAATAATAGTACACAGTTCATAATGATGTGGAAAAGAATAAATAAAGTAATGTATGAAAAGATCTTAAAACGGTAAATTCTCAATAAATTTTGGCTACCATTACTATCCAACCACTTTGCCACATTTTTTAAAATGTTCTGGGAAAAAAGCATGTGCTTAGATTAACTTTTTCATGTATATTCAATTCTATACTTGACCATTTTAAAGCATTCTGGTTTTCCATAAATATATTTAAAAATTGATTTTAAACTTTAAGATAGTTCAGATAAGCACACAAAGCAGGACAACTACAGAATTTCATTCTCCTATAGATGATTTAAAAATAAATATACAGATATATATAAATATCTATGTGTGTATATATATACACACACACACATATATACCAAAAGACACAAAGCTATCCACTTTACAGATTTTAATAAAAATATAAAAACTCTGTTGTTAAGTCTTCACAATAATCAAAATAAATAGGCTAGCTTTTCTCATTTTCATTTTTTAGAAATGATAAAATTAAAACCCTGTGTGATTAAATAATTGCCTAATTCAAAAGCCTTAGAAACTGGTAAAGGAGGAAAAAGAAACCAGTTTACTGATGCTAAATTCTAAACTCAGTGCTTCAAATATAACTTGTAGTGAAAACTGTAATGACATCTTACCTGCATTTTACTATTGATTCAGAAGTTAAATAAGAAAATGAGTATTAAGTAAAATTTACAAAATTGAAAATACATTCTTTTTTTCTGAATAGTTTTTAAATGTCCTAATTGTTCATTTGAATACAGAGTACCTTTTGTACACAAGAATGCTTATTTGACTTTTAGTTTTTATGTGTTGAAACAGATAGACTCAAACACATGTCAATAAGAGGTTGGTGAAAGATTTCAAACTCTTAGTTCAAACATTGGTTCTTCAATTGATTTGCTGAATGGCCTCAGGGAAATGGTTTAACACATTTATATCTGTTTCCTCATTTGTAAAATGGGAAGTAAAATGTTTATTTTCTTACCTCACATGGGTGTTATGTGAACTAATTAGTCAAGTGTAATTAGCAGGTAAGACATGTTCTGATTAGCTAGTCATTTCTACAAATTAGAGAATTGACTAGTCAAGCTTTAAACATTTGCTAAACAGTAGTATTGACTAAAAAAAAATACAGGTTTATTGTAAGTTATTTTAGTAAATTTAAATCTTATTTACTGAGAGAAATAAATACTGAGTTGGATTTGCTCTTACAAAATAATTACCTCATGTGTTCCTAGTGAATTCCAGAAAAATCAGAACCAAAAAGATTATTATTAGAATTTCTTTATTACAAATGCTTATAGGAAATCATGGAATATAAACTCATGACACTAAAATATATCTTACATTTCCTGTAATCCTACTATCTTTTTTCCCCTGTTTAATTCACTTGACAAATCCATCCACTCTTTGAATATTTCTAGTGAACCCACTACATGTGAACATATATATGTACATATATTTTAAAGTGTAAAAAATTTAAATATATGAGTCATAAACTATAGATCATAAATCATCACAATGTACATGCACATGTATGATTAACCTGAG
This sequence comes from Daubentonia madagascariensis, assembly GCA_023783475.1. Classification (NCBI taxonomy): domain Eukaryota; kingdom Metazoa; phylum Chordata; class Mammalia; order Primates; family Daubentoniidae; genus Daubentonia; species Daubentonia madagascariensis. The sequence continues at coordinate 42,708,794 of JAKFHU010000600.1, read as the reverse complement.
TCAAAAAATAAAACATTTTTTAAATCCATCTCAAGCTCCTTTCCAATTCACATCAAATACCTCCTTCCCAAAGTAGGGTTGCCAGATAAAACACAAAATGCAATTTTTGTTACATACTTGCAGCAAACAAATTTCCACTGTTCATCTGAAATTCAAATTTAACTGGGTGTCCTGCATTATTTCTTGTAAATTAAAAACTCTCTTAAAGGTAAACTCTTCTCCTTAATTCTAACAATATAAATTAGTTGACCTTAAAAATTTTATGTAAAATGAAATCAATACACTGTGGACACTCCTGTGTCTGATTTCTTTTACTTTTCATTATGTTTTTGAGCTTTATCTATTGTTAACTTTTTTTACTGTAGTGTATTCTGTTTGTCTGAGTATACTACAGTGCAATCTTCATTATATTGTTTATGGACATTTGAGTAGTATCAAATTAGCACAATCATAATTAATGTAGAAATTAGTGTTCTTGTACTTATCTCTTGGTGCTCGTGTGGATACATTTTTATTGACTGTAGATTTTGAAATGAAATTGCTGCATCACAGAGGATGCATGTATTCAACTGTAATAGAAATTTTCAAAAAGTTATCCAAAACATTTGTGCTAATTTACATTCCTACTAGCAGATTATGAGAGCTTTTATTCCTCCACATCCTTGTCAAAACTTGGTATTGACAGTCTTAATTTTAACCATCCTGGTGAAAGTGTCTTGCATCATGGCTTCAATTTGCATTCTCTGATTTTTAATAACATTGAGAACACACTCACATGGTTTTAGGCTATTTGAATATTCCTTTTGTTAAGTGCCTCTTCAAATCTATTGCCAGTATTTTCTATTGATACGTCTGTCCTTTATCGGATCTTTTAGAGCTATATGTTATAAAAACTTTGTCCTCTCTATGGCTTATTTTTTCTTAGTTCACTTTGTTGGTGAACAAAGCATTAATTATAATGTAGTTTAATTTATCAGCCTTTTTCTTTATTGTGAGTTCTTTTTGTCATGTATTTGAGTAGCTTTTTTCTTTAAATACCTGTTCACTGTAGCTTCATAGTAAAAGTTGATAACTTGTGTAGCAGGTCCTACATCCTTGCTTTGTATTTTTTTCTTGAGGGTATTTTTTTTTCTAGTTTTGAATTAGATTTTTTTATCTAAAGGCTTTCTTGGTTATTGTTAAGGATTGCAGTAAATATATAGATACATTTGGAATAAACTGACATCTTTATAGGCCTTTCATCAATGACATGTAATACCTTCGTGTGTTTAGGTCTCCAGGCAGAATGATGGCCCTTCAAAGATATTCACACCTAATCCCTGGAATAAAAGTATATCTTAGTTTTCATGGAGAAAGGACTTTGCAAATATAGTTAATTTAAGAATCTTGAGATGGAGAAATTATCCTAGATTGTGAGGGTGGACCCAATGTAATCATAAGGATCCTTACAAAAGGGAGGCAGGAAAGTCAGAGAGAAGATGCTGCGCTGCTAGTTTTGAAGATGGAGGATGGGGCCATGAGTAAAGGAATTGAAACAGCTTCTAAAAGTCAGAAAAGGCAAGGAAATAGATTCTCCCTCACAGCCTCTAGAAGAGATTGAAGCCATGCCAACACTTTGAATTTCTTACTTCTTACTTTCCAGAACCGTAAGATAATAAGTTTGTGTTTTTTAAGCCACTAAGTTTATGATAATTTGTGAAAGGCAGAAAAATAAGAAACTGATAAAGATATTGGTAGCTGGAAGTGGGCTGCTACTGTATCACATACCTGAAATATGTAAATAGCTTTGGAATTGAGAAATGGACAAAAGATAGAATGATTTGAAAAACATAATAGAAAAGTCTAGATTGCCTTGAACAAACTTTTGGTGAAAATATGGTGGGTAAAGAATCTGCTAGTGAGGATGTAGAAGGAAGTGAGGAGCATGGTAGAAAGAACCCCAAAGAGGCATGCAGGAGAGTCGATGCTGGAGTGATGCCATATGAGAAGCAATAAATACCATTGCTGGTTTTGATGATACAAGAAGGTGCCATGAGCCAAGGAATAGAGGTGGCCTGTAAACTGTGGAAAAGAGAAGAGAAAAGATTCCCCCCTAGATCCTCCAGAAGAAATGCAGCCCTGTCCACACCTTGATTTTAACCCAGTGGAACTTGTTTTGGATTTCTGACCTTCAGAATTGTAATTTGTTACAACAGCAATAAAAAAATCAGTAGAGATCTTTAATTTCTCTAAATAATATTTTATAGTTGTCTGTATAGAAGTCATAAAATTTTTCCAAGATATTTTTGATGTTATTATAAGAAATGTTTTAGCTTTCTTTCTTTTTTCCTTGACAGTGTATAAATATAGAATGAATTTCTCTGTATTGACCTTTTCCCAGTAAACTTACTAAATACACATATTAATTCTAGTGAGGATTCTTTTGAATTTTTACAAACCTCTTTATTAATAATGACATTATTTCTTTTTTCTCCAATGCTGGCACTTTGTTTTTTGTTTTTATTTTTCTCCTCTTACTATATTGACTAGAACCTTGAGTACAATGCTGAAAACAAGTGGTATTCATTGTATTAATCCTGTTTTTAAAGGAAAATTTAACATTGTGCAATAAAGTATAATGTTTGTTGTAGGTTTTTCACAGATATCCTTTATATGAACGAGCAAGTTCTTAATTTACAGACAGTATGGTTACCTGCATAGAAAATCCTAAGGCATCTACATGAAAGATACTACAACTAATGTGTGTAATTAGCCAGTTCAATAGATATAAGGTCAATATGCAAAAGTCAATGGTATACATAACTACCTCCCAGATCTTGGTTTCAAATACTATTCTCCAATAAAACAAAACAAGATTCCTTGAAGAAATTACTGCTTCTAGGACTGAGGCAGGAAATATACAAGATGAGCCTGGAGACTCTTTTAGTGCCAAAAAAGTAAAGAAGTGCTTAACAAACAAAAACCACCACCTACAATGATGAGAGTATGTCAGACGGACATAGGAGCCAAAGCTGGAACAATGTAAATAAAAAATAAATAAGTGCATAGTATTGGATTATAAACCAAAGTGCCAAATAAATGTGAGTATATATATGCTGATATAAATAAATGATTGCATAAATCAGTATTGGGGAGAAAAGACAAATCTCCCATGCAGAGAAATTTCAAATAATTCATGTAGACACTTCACTGTCAAGGTGGCAGACATAACTCCCTACGCCTTAAATGTGGGCTGCGCATAGTGACTTCTTTCCAAAGAGTATGGTGTGGAAATGAGGGGAAAAATGATTACCTTTACAGGGGAAAGACTTTATAAGCATTACTTCAGTCAGGGGATCAAAGTGCTATCAGTCAAAGATAAACAAAGCCAGACAGTAGGTAAAGTGGTAAGAACAGATATTAATCAGTAATAAACTGTTAACCAGGAAGAGTGTCCAGTGTGAGCTGAGCTCAACTCTGATCTGTACAGAGGTGACTAGGTGTTTTAAAGGGAGAATGAGAGTAGAGAGGGGTGCAACCGGGGCTCAATAAAGTCAAGGAAGTAAAAAATTATAAAGGGTTAGTTAGTGCACATGGAGCCCTGAGTTGTAGGAGACACATATGCATCTCAAAGGGATACAGGAAAGATTCACAGTTACAAGCTGTATTTAGTAAATGGTCTAAGAAGATCTAAGAGCTAAGAAGATATGCCGGGGGCATACAGTCAGATGTTGGCTACAACAAACAATAAATTCTTTTGGCAGCCTTGCGCTTTCTCAGGAAGGTACTTAAAAGGGGCTAGGGCCATCCCAGCGCTGGCGTGCAGTGGTGGGATCACAGCTCACTGCAACCTCCAACTCCTGGGCTCAAGCGATCCTCTTGGCTCACTCAGCCTCCTGAATGGCTAGGACTACAGGTGTACACAACCACGCCCTGCCAACTTTTTTTTTTTAATTTTTTTTTAGTGTTTGTAGAGACAGGGTCTCCCTTGTTGCCCAGGCTGGTCTCGAACTCCTAGCCACAAGTTATCCTTCCACCTTGGCCTCCCCAAATGCTGGGATTACAGGCCTGAGCCACCAAGCCTGTTTAAGTCTTTTGATGTGGGGAGAGGAGGTGGTTGAAATCATTTGTGTTGAGAGTCTAGTTTTTATAGGCCAGGTTGAAGTCTAGTCAGAAATAGGGCTCAGAGAAGCCTGGCTAGGTTTTGGTTAAAGAAAGAATCATTGTCATATCAACAGTGATAAGTCATGTTGATAGTAATGTATATGCTTGATATGATGGGATAAAAATAGCACTTTACCTATGTGGACTTCCTCCCCAAAATACCCATAATCTCTGTCTAATCAGGAAAAAAAAAATCAGACAATAGAATGTCTAAAAAAGGGACATTCTACAAAATACATGTTGAGTAGTATTCCTGAAACATCACATATGCCCCAAAAATATATACAGCTATTAAGTACCCATAATAATTGAAAATAAAAAATTAAAAGAAAAAAATACTATCAAGGTCATCAAAAACAAAGAAAGTTTAAGAAACAATTACAACCAAGAGGAAACTAAAGAAACATGACAACTAAATGTAGTATGGAATCCTGGGTGGGATCTTGGAACAAAGAAAGGACATTAGGTAAAAACTAAGGAATGCTTAATAAAGTACAGATTTAGTTAATAGTGTATCACTATCAGATCATTAATCCTAAGAAATGAACCATACTGATGTAAAATAGTAATAATAGGTAAAAACTGGTTGTAGGATATATGGGAACTTTCTATACCATCTTTGAATTTTCTTTATAAATCTAAAAGTGTTCTAAATATAAATATTCATATAAAACCAACTGTATATTTATCTACTAACAATGGACAATTGAAAAATAGTATGAAAGACCAATACCGTTTATAATTGTACCAAGGACTATTACTTTTCATTTTGTCTGTCTGAGTTCTTAAAAACATGGAATATTCTCTACAAATTTGTGTTATCCTTACTTAAAAGCCATACTAATCTTCTCTATATCAATCCAATTCTAGTATATATGTTGCAAAATTGAGTGCCTTTATTATCCTTATAATGTCTCTAGGATCTATAGTGATGTATCTTCTTTTATCTCAGATTTTTCTTATTTGCTAATATAAGCAATTAGAACAACATCTTTCCTCTGGTTAAGGTACACCTTACACATTTTTATATGTTGTACTTTGTTTATCATTCAGTTTTTATAAAAATTTTGGTTTTTTTGAACCCATGGGTTATTTAGAAGTGTTTTGTGAACTTTCTAGATGTCTTTTAGATTAATTTCTAATATAATTATATCTTTTCCTGAGTAACAATTTTTATGGTTTCACTATTTAAAACACATTGTGTTTCTTTTTAATAACCATACTTAGTCTGACTGGTGAATATTCCATAGGAGCAAGAAAAATAATATGTATTCTGTTCTTGTTGAGTGTAGTAGTCTAATGTTAATTAGAGCTCTTTAGTTGATAGTTCAGGTCTTCTATATTCTTACAGAGAGAGGGATATTGAAGTCTCAAGCTATACTATAACTTTGGATTTGTCTGTATTAATTTTCAGTTATGACAGTGTTGCTTCATGTCATGTATTTTATTTCAGCTTGTCATAACAACCCTGAGAGGGAGACGTTGACATTACCAATTATAGTTGTAGATTTGTCTATTTCTCCTTTCTTGTCTAAAAATAATGTTCAATGTGTATTGAAGTTCTGTTAGATGCATATGCATTTACAATTGTTATGTACTATTGATAAATCTTCCATTTTGTTTTCATTAAATATGTCTTTATCTTTTACAGTCTAGTTTGTCTTATATTAATATAAGATTAATTATAATAATTAATAATAATAATAATAGTAATAATCTTATATTAATATAGTCACTACGGCTTTCTTATAGTTAGTGTTTATGGTATCTTTTATATCCTTTTAGTTTTAAATTATCTCTGTCTTGACAAAGTGTGTTTTCCATAAGAGAATATAACTGAATTTTGCTTTTAAAAATCAATCTGACAATTTCTACCTTTTAATTGGAGCATTTAGACAATTTACTTTTAATGTAATAAGTATAAGTCTACTATTTTATTTGTTTTTTATTTATTCCATCTGTTCTTTGTTAGTTTTTCTTTTTTTCTGCTACCTTTGACTGAATCAAGAAATTTTATGGCTTAATTTTATCTCCACTATTGGCTATTAGCTATGCCATTTATTTTTATATTTCTTATAGTTGGAGAGTTTAAAATAGTCATTTTTTGATTATCACAGTCTATATTCAAAAATATTGTATTAATGTATAAGAACTTTGTACACATCCATTTATTGTCATAAATGTTAGTTCAACATTTATTTCAAAAACAATAAATTATTGTTTTGCTTTAAAAATTAGTAGAAGAAAATACTTTTGTTATATTTAGTCATAGATTTACCAGTTCTGAAGTTCTTTATTTTGTAAATCCAAGTTTTTATCTAGTATAATTTTCTTTCAACCTGAAAAATTTACTTTAACATATTCTGTTTGGATAATTTTTGTGGGTATATCTTCCAGTTCACCAATCTTTTCTTTTGCTATATCTAATCTACTGTAAATCTCAGTTTGTGATTTTTTTTCTTCAGATAATGTATTTTTCAGCTCCAGAAATTTCATTTGTTTTTTTAGTAGATTCTTTTTTCTTCCTCATTATGATGATTATATTTTTAAATTATAGAGCCTGCCTATAATATGTATAATAGCTATTAAAATTTTTTTTCTGCACTGTCATTTCTGGATCTATGTGCATTCATTTTTATTCTCATTATGAATCAAAATTTTCTTCTCCTCACATACTTAGTAATATACATATGATGAACATTATGAATCTTATGCTTTTTAGTGTCTTAATACTGTTTTTATTTTAGTGAGTGTTGAATTTTATCTTTACTCTCAGTTAAGTTAATTGTGGAGTAGCTTGGTCCTTTTGAGTTTGTTTTTAAGCTTGCTGGGGTTGGTCTAGGAAAGACCAACCTGGGGCTATCTTAGCCTTCCAGCTAGGATGGGACCTTTCTGAGTTCTCTGATTTCTCTGAGTTTTCAACAATGTTTCTCTATTCTGATTTTTAACAAAAGGCACAATACAATCAATGGAAAAAATAAAAGATTTGTTTCTCTCAAAAATGGTGCAGCCAAAAAAAAAAATGAAAGAAAGAAATAAAATGAACCACAACCCCTACTTGACTCCATACATAAAAAAGTTAATTTAAGATGCACAATAGGCTTACAAGTAAAAGCTAGACTGATAAAGACTCTGAAACAAAGCATATGAGAATACATGGAGAATATCTTCATAAGCTTGAGATAGGCAAAGCTTTCATAGATAAAATACCGAAAAGGTTTGACCATAAAAGAAAAAAATGATAATTTTTACTTAATGAAAATAAAAAATTCTCATCAAAAAAGGCATTAAAAAATGAATAAGCAAACTCCAGTAAATAAATAATTTGCTGTACATATAATTAATTTGTACAGTATAACATATGTACATATACATAAACACACAATTATTTATATTTTAAAGCACTCATATCAAGAAGTTATAATGACTTGAATAAATCAATAATAAAAAGGTAAACAACACAACAAGAACAATGATCAAAAGATTTGAACAGATACTTCAAGAAATAAGACATGTAAATGGCCAATAAAGGTACTCAACATTATTGGTCAAAAGGAGAATGCAAATTAAAATCACACTGTGATAACTTTTCATGTCCACTAGAATTGCAAAAGACCAAAAAAGAATGACAAGTCCAACAACTTTCTGAGTATTTTTTCATGGGATTATTGGCAATTTATATATCTTCTTTTTGAAGTATCTTTTCAGTTATTTGCCAAATATGTGTGTCTATTTCTGGACTATTTGAGCAATTGATTTTTTCATCCCTATGCTAATCATACCCTGTTAAGAATAATTTAGCTTTATTGTAAGTCCTGAAATAAGGTAGTCTTCAAACTTGGTTCTTCTTTTTCAAGCTTGTTAATTATAGGTCCTTTGCTTGTGATATAAATTTTAAATTTAACTTGGATTTTTTACGAAGATTTGAATTGAGGTTTGATTAAATCTTTAGATCAAATTGAGATAATGGGCATCTTAATATTGAGTCTTTCAATTCATGGAAATGGTATACCTATACAGTCATGTATCACTTAACTATAGGGATAAGTTCTGAGAAATGGGTCGTTAGGCAATTCCATCACTGTGTGAACACTGTAGAGTGTACTTACACAAACCTAGATGGAATAGCTCACTGTACACCTAACCTATAGGGAATAGCATATTGCTTCTAAGCTACAAACCTGTATAGCATGTTACTGCACTGAATACTGTAGGCAATTTAACACAATGGTAAGTATTTGTGTATCTAAGCATATCTAAACATAGAAAAAGTACAGTAAAAATACAGAATAAAAGATAAAAAGTTGTACACCTGCATAGGGCATTTACCATGACTACAGCTTATAGGACTGGAAATTGCCCTGGATGAGTCAGTGAGTGAGTGGTGAGTGAATGTGAAGGTGTAGGATACCACTGTACACTACTATAGACTTTATAAATACTGTACACTTGGGCTACACTAAATTTATAAAAATTTTTTCTTTCTTTCTTCAATAATAAGTTAACCTTAGCTTACTGTAACTTTATTTTATAAACTTTTTAATATTTTTTAACTTTTTGACTCTTTTATAATAAGACCACTTGAAACAAAAACACATTGTACAGCTCTACAAAAATATTTTCTTTCTTTATATTATTATTCTATAAGGTTTTCTCTATTTTTAAGAGTTTTACTTTTTTTACTTTTTAAACTTGTTTAAAAACTGAGGCACAAACACACACATTATCCTAGGCCTATAGAAGGTCAGGATCATCAATATCACTCTTCCACCTCCACATCTTGTCCCATGGTAAGGTCTTCAGGGGCAATAATATGCATGGAGCTGTCATCTCCTATGATAACAATGCCTTCTTTTGGAATACGTTCTGAAGGATCTGCCTGAGGATGTTTTACAGTTTTATTTTGTTGTTGTTTTAAGTATAAGTAGTATACTTTAAGATAATGTTAAAAAGTGTAGTATAGTAAACACATAAACTGGTAACACAGGTGTTTATCAAGTATGATGTACTATACATGCGTACTATACTTTTATATGACTGGTAGCACAGTCCCTTTGTGCACACCAACATCATCACAAACATGAGTAATGCATTGTACTACTACATGATGACAGCTATGACTTCACTAGGTGATAGGAATTTTTTAGCTCCATTATAACTATGGGACCATAATCATATATACAGTCGATTCTGACCATAATGTTGTTATGCTGCACATGATTGCATTTATCTGGATCAGATTCAAGGTATCAGCAAGGACATCTTCTCCCTGAGACTCTGTATAGAATCTTTTCTTGCCTCTTGCTAGATTCTGATGTTGGTGGATAATCCTTAATGTTCCTTGGCTTGCTGCAGCATCTCTCCAATCTCTGCCCTGTCATCACATTTTGTTATCCTTGTATTTTCACAGTGTCTTCTTACAAGAACACCAATTACATTGGATTAAGGGCCCATCCTACTTCAGTATGACCTAATCATAACTTAATTAATTATGTTTACAATATGCCAAGTTTTAAATAAAGTTACATATTGAGGTAATGGGGCTTAAGACTCTGACATATCTTTTTCTAGGAGACAGAATTCAACTCAGAAAAATAATGTTTTATAATTTTAATGTAGGGATCTTACAAACTTTTTAAATGATTTATTTCTAGGTTTAATATTTTTTGTTGCTATTATAAATAGTATTTAAAATTTTTTTATTGTTTGTTTATATTATAAAGAACTACAATTGATTTTTGTATATTGACCTTGTGTCTGAAAAATTGCTAAAATTGCTTCTCGATTATGGTTTTATTTCTGTAGATTTTACAACATTTTATACACAGTTCTGTTGTTTGTAATTAAAGTGGTTTCATTTTCTTTTTACCTCTCACATGGTTTGTTTCTTTTCTCAGTCTTATTGTACTGTCTGGCCTTCCAGTAAGTATTGAATGGAAGTGCTGAGAGTAGAACTATTGAAGTCAGTTCTGATCTTAGGAGAAAAGCACACAATGTTAGCAGTGGTTTTTTGCAGATGCCCTGAACCTTTGAAGGACTCCTGCCTTGCAGTGGGGCAAGGCCCTCCTACTTCAGCTCTCCTGTTGAGCCCCCAGCTTTCTCTGCATTATCCCCGTGAATTAGGTAAGCCCTACGGGAAAGTGTCCACGGGTCATTGCAAACAAGCTTCGTGTCTTTGATATGAGCTCAGGACTCTTATCTTTCACTTTACATTCTCATAGTGCTAACATTAAAAGTTCACTCAAAGTTTGGCAGGTTTCTTCTTGTAGCTGTATGTTGCATATTTCCTTAACACCCATCTCTCTGCCCGGGAGAATGCAGCTGTGAGAATCTTCTGTCCTAAAAAAGACTTGCAACATTCTGAAGTTTAGTTAATTTAAGGTCTTTGGCTTCTTTAACTGTCTTATGTGTTGAAAAAATATTGGATGCTCTAGCTTCCGTAGCTTGTTATTGTTGTTAGGATGGAAGCATCTGTCTCCAGTGATTTTCTATATCCTCATCACAAGTAAAAGACTGAAAATGTTTTTGAATCTATAGTGAATCTTGCAAAAGTTTATTATTGTCAAGAGAAAAGAGCAGCTGCTAAAGAATATATAGCCTTTTTTCTACATTCTACAATACCATAATATATATTATAATGTATTTCCTATATTTAGTAAAAGTTTTCATCTTTTGAAGTAGAAAACAAATAAAAACAACAGTTAAAATCAAACCACATTAAAAGTACATTTAATTATAAATCTATACCTGTGTTTTAGAGATAAAATAATTTATAATCATTATCACAAGAAAGCAACGTGTTTTCAAATTATTATTTGTCAACTTCTGCTTGCAAATTCTAGATGTGCCTATGTTGTGCATATAAGGCTCTTTACCCATAACAGATTTGTTGTGGACACTACAATTAAGATTGCCAGTCAAGAAAAAAAAATGCTATAATTTGATTCGTTTATTCAAAACTCTTATGTAGACATCAAAGGGACCTAAAAAGAAGTCTTTGCAGCTGCAAGGATATTACCAGCCTAGGTCCACCCACTCTCCTCAACCAGAAATAATTGTTTTGGAACAACAAAATCAATCATGCTGTTTGTTTGTATAAGGAAAAGTATCTAATAATATTAATAATAGTGATGCAAAATAATACATATATATATAAAATAACAGCAAAGAAGCCACATTTAGATTTAAGAATTCAAATAACAATTTTAGATGATTATTTAGGCAATTCAGTTGGAATAAGGGTAGAAACTCCAAATACTTTTTTCCCCAAATTTAAATATCTAGTCCTTTGATGGTGATAATTTTTTTAAGGGATTCTAAAAATACTTCAAATGGAACTCTTTCTGTGGAGATGGTTTTGTAAAGTGCAATTAAGTGGCTGATCTCATAAGGAGCTACAATCATGGGTTTACTAATCTACAAGAAATGTGTCAGCCGCTTCCTGCAGGAAATCTATAGCTTTATAAGAGTAGTGAAGTGAATAAAGCAAGATAATTTAAATAGAATGATTATTTGAAACATCTCATCCTGCATATTTGCAGATGCTTGCTTTCTCTCTTGATAATTTCTTTGTATACACAGCCTAATGTCTGCAATGCAGTAAGTATTTCACAAATATTTTTTGAGAAAATTAATAAATGATGATAGGATACTTTATTAACTTTTTAGGTTAAATTGTACTGATATTTTTTCCCAATTATGCAGTTGTATGCACTAATTCTGGAAGGAAGGGAGGGGAGTTGAGGTAAAACTAGAACTATTGAGTTTTCTTAGAGATAAAGTAAAATCTTCTCATTCTGATTTCATGAGTGACTATGGCACTCAATTTATTACATAATGCCTTTCATTATTCACTATTATTAATTTTTCTTTAAAATATTTCTTAATGTTGGTTAATAAACTAAGATAATCCTGATTCATGATAACGTATGAGCAAGAACAATAAAAACAAAAAAACCTAATAAATTAAAAAATAGATTTATGTAGATTCAAATATTGATTAACTTTTTATTTTGTGAAGAAATTCTGTCTAAACATTGCTATTATATTATAAGCAAGTGTTGTTATCTTGTCATTTTAGTAATTTTTGAGGGAGAGAAAGACAAGCAGTGATTTCTCTTATGGGCCATTAAAATCATCATATCATCATAAAAAATTAAAATCTTGATACTAAATAGAAAAAAAAAAACCAATCATTACATTTATTTACCATGTATGAAAAGAAGTCTGTTGTACTCCCAGAGTCTAAAACACTACCTTTCACATAGTTGCCATTCATTGTATGTTTTATTGTATTGTTACTTTTAATAACTATGTTAATTACAATACTACTGTCTAATAGGGCTATGTTCTTTGTATAAATTATTTTATTTAAGCAGGAGGTAAAAAACAAAATAATTGACTTGTGATTTTTAAGAATATTTTAGATTTTATTTTACAGCCATGGCAGTGTCTGCCCCTATAGGGTCTTTTTTCTTTCTTGTGCCATCTAAGGGCTTGCTATACAAGTCTGCATTTTATACTACGTTTAATCATTCAAAGGTTTTGTTGAGAGTCTTCTATGTGCCAGGAACTCTTTATAGGTTTAAACAGAATAGACTAGATCTTTTCAGGTTGCAATAAGTGTTACAAAGAAGGCAAATCAAATAGACTTTTTTTTGGTAAAGGTGGTCAAGAATGAATCACTGGGTTAGAGTGTCATGTTGGCACTCAAAAGTTTTGGATTTTGGAGCATTTAGGATTTCATATTTTTGGATTAGGGATATTCAATCTATATAATATATTATAAACACATTATCATCTGCATGTTCAAGAGGACTGTTTAATTTAGACTATTTCCAGAGCCCATCTTGCCCAGGATGTATTTCAAAAACAAATTAATGGAAAACTTGATATTAATACCTCTGTGGGGAAAACCTGCTTATTTGGTATATTTAGTGTTTTTACAAACCTGGAACAATAACTGTTATTCATGATAAATTGAAAAATGTGGACACTATAGGTCTGTAAATATGTCTGTAATTTAATACCTCTTAATTTAAAAATTGCCTATATTTGTTTTGTTTCTCAAAGTCAAGATCATACAGTATTAATTAATAAAATTACAGGAAAAGTTTTTTCCTAATTTTTTTCAATATTTAAGGAGCATTTTTTTGATTATTGGAATTTTATGTCTTAGGACAAATGACTTATTTGTTTTGTGCTATTATTTTAAGTTAAAAAGTAAGGTTGAGGAGCATGAAATAGCTAATTTTAAAAAGGAATCAGGTATACTATGATTATTTCCCTGTTTATTAAACTCCTCATGCACTCATAGATTGAGTAAAAGGAAGTACTGAGACAGAAGCATTCAACTGGGTCTGGGTACAGCTCAGGCAAGGAGCTGATTGCTTACACTTGAGGTAAGCTAGTTGCTTAGGGCTTTGCAGATATAGCCTCATTGAAAACTTCATGAAGTAAATGCTATATTATATCAATTTTTGGAGTAGAACAGGGAATTTGGCCATGATTGCTGATTACCTCAATGGTTAAAGTATTAGAATCTATCTCTGACTCATCCCAAAGTCTGAGCTCTTAACCACCACTTTAACATGTCATGTTCTGATTGATTTTCACTATCTACAAAAGATCAGCTTTTCCCCAATAGATGCACATATGTAAAGCAAGCAGAATATTCTTCTCCTTCACATACCTACTCATTTTGTAGAAGGATTATACAACTTAACCCATTGTCTTATAACTTCAGTGTATCCTTTAGTGGAGATATTAATGTTGTGTTTGGTCCCACAATAATATTTAGCTTGGCCATATGTTGTGGTTTAGCCAATGGAATGTGAATGGATACAGTTCGTGTTGTATCTATTCAGAAGCTTTAAGAGGCATTGTAGTTGCTATCATCTCTTTCCCTTTCTTCCCTTACCTGAATGAATAGCATGTCCCAACAAGAGCTGATCCTTCTGCCTGGGTTCTGGCATGAAAAGACACTGGAGCAGAACTCAACTTTCAACAGCCAAGAAATATTTATTTTTTTTGTGAACTCCTGTGATTTTATAGATCTTTTCTACAACACCAGTTAATACACATTCTTAGATAATCACACTGAGATGCATACTTACATGTCTCTGTCCCGTACCTGTAATTCTCACTGCAGAGCAGTTGTGTTTCTAATGCCTATTTTTGGTTGATGCAGTAACATTTACACAATATTAATGCATACTGATGTCTTTTGACACGCTGTCCACTCCCATTCTGCAGAAGCTTCTTCTACTCTTTCTCAAGGTGTTGTCTCTTTATCTTTTACAAGCCTCCCAATCACTGCTCTCATCTCCATCACCTTTTCTAATCTATATCTATTACTCCTGTCTTCACACTTACCATAGCTGATTTCCACTGCTTTTACCTCTCTTCTGCAGGTTACTCCAGCATTAATCTGCTGCAATCTAACATAGAATATATCTGTCATTAGACAGGGTCATGACTGATGTAGTTATGTATTAATCCATTCAATATATATTGAACTCCTACTATGTGTTCATCAATGAATGAAATATAACTGTTGCCCACAAGAGACATGGTCATAAAGACTGCTGAAGATAGATAACTAATATATCATATAATAAATATCATGATAGGGACAGAGAGCTATGGAAGAGTTAGGAAAGATATCTAATTTAGATTCAGGTATTTAAAGGACTGAGAGAGTTAATATTTTGGCAATTTCCGCATCCAAGATTTTCCTATCTTTTTCAATTTTTTTTCTCTTTAATAAAAAAATCTGGCAATACCAATACATTCACTGAACTCATGCCTGAATGGTGTTCAGAATTAAAAATATCCAATAATTAATTCATGTAAAAGTCGATATTTTAAAAAATTGATCAGAAGTTTTTGACTTTTAATATTAATTATATAATATTAATATGAAGTCAATGCTTGGTATTCAATTGTTAAGAAGAGTTTGAATAATACTTTGACCCAATATCATCTTTACAAGATCATCTATTGATGACAAAGGTGAGGAGGAGAAGGAAGAAAAGGAGAAAGTGAAGAAGAATTTATAGTCATTGAAATAGATCCTAAAAAACTAACTTGGAATATGTTTACTGAAATAGAAACATAAAAACACCTTAATTCTCCAGAAATTAACAGTTTAAGTGAAATAAATGCATGACAGTCAACATAAAGAAATGATTTTGGTCTATTTTGCCATTGATGGTGAAATCATAAGTAATAATTTAATTTAACTATGTTTTTGTCAAAGCCTTGTGATAATAACATTTAAAAAGTATTAGTATTTTTTGGAGGATGACAAAACTACTTGGGAAAAGTCTGTTTCAGCTCATTTTAAATAACATTTTCAGAAGGGCACTTGTTCCTCTCTATCTTTATGTAAAGAGATTAAGGAGAAAAACAAGCATAATTAAATAATATAGTGTATATACAGTACATGGGATTTTCTGCCCAGTAACCTTGCTTTGTTTGCCCTTTCTGGAAACTGTTCCTTCCCTCACTCCATCCATATTACTTCCATGAGGAATTTCATATTTTATATAAGCATGATTTCTTATCAATGTTGATTAATCCAAGATGTATAAAATAAGCATCTTCCTTAGGATATCAGAACTACAAAGTTGAGAGTATCCTATGCTTTTCAGTGATTGAAGTTGTGAGCTGTAAGTCTCTGGAGTCGTTAGGTTATGTTTACCACTTGAGATGCCGAAGAAACATAGCTGCTCTTTTATTGAGAGGAAGATAGAAATAAGGGAGGTCTTTAGAAAGGATCAGAAAAAAGCTTCATGTCTTCCGAGTTCCCAGATCCAGTTGTTTCTGAGGCTGTCATTTTAAGAGTATATAAGAAAACCAAAAATATATATTTTCAGGAAAGGAAAAATAAGCAATTGTGTAACTGCCACATAAAATGTTGTGATGCCATATAACATCAATACCACCCAGTAATATGTGACAATTCTTCCTGGTCAGAAATTGTGGCAAGCTGGTGGAGGATGAGACAGAACGAGATAGAAACAGGCTCCATGGCGCTTTCCAACTCTCTGCTGAAAGTGTAGCAGCTCTTATGGACTGAAAGTGTGTCCCCAAAATTCACGTATTGAATTTGAATGTAACCAGATTTGGAGCAAACCCCAGTACCTCAGAATATAACCAGATTTGGATATAAGGTCTATAAAGAAGTGGTTAAGTTAAAACGAGGCCTTTTGGGGTGGGCCCTAATCCAATCTGATTGGTGTCCTTATAAGAAGAGGAAATTTGGACATACAGAGAGACATCAGACATGTGTACGTACGAAAAGAAGACCATGTGAAGGCATCAGGAGCTGGCCATGTACAAGCCAAAGACAGAAGCTGCAGAATGAAAGTAATTCTGCTGACACTTTGATCTTGGACTTCTAGCCTCCAGAAGTGCGAGGAAATAAATTTCTATAGTTTAAGCCACCTAGTCTCTGGTACTTTGTTATGGCAGCCTTAGAAAACTAATACATCAACCTATTGCTGGGGTAATAGGACAGTTGAATTTATAAAATGAGTTTGCTGATGGCTGCACAATATATCCAAAGACAACTAAGGCCATCCCCATTTAATGTTTAATAAAGAAATTAAGTTTGTAGGAAGATTTAAATTGGCAAAGTTGGTAGACTTTGTTAAGAAAACCTATCAGGTTAAAAATTCCTTTTAGTTTAAAATTTGTATAATTACAATGGCAAGTAGTACCTATTGTAAAAATTATTTTTAAAAGATAACTTCTACTATTATACACATTTCTAGAATTCAATAAAGCTAATTGAAGAATTTTATAAATGAAGAGGTAGATTTGAACTAATGATTGAAATAACTTTTTAACTTCCCCTTTATCTATGTGTACAAAAAATGGTTTTAAAGTATAAATTGGTGCAGTATTTATGAGGGTAGTTTGGCAATGTTAACTGATTGTTCTCAATCCGTGCACAAATTTAGGCATTTATCTAAATGATAGGTGTAGTTTCTAAATGTAAAGTATTTATCATAGCATATGAAGTTACAAACACACATTTCTCTAAATTGCAAAAAGGGGATCATATATATATTTTATGGTACATAGGGAATTATAACAAATAATAAAATTAATGGATTACATTGGAAAGTTAAAGTACTATATGATTGAGCACGTGGATACACAAGCTATTTCCAAGATATCAGTAATGCCTTATTATTTAGGCTTATAGGTAAATATATGCATATGTATTTTCCTGTTATTTTTTAAGGAGATGAGGTATATTGTTTTATACAGGTGTCATATTTTCCAATATTAACAGTGGTATAATATATATGTGTATGTGTGTGTGTTTACATACATGTGTGTATATATACCTATGTATATATACACACCTACATATATACACACCTACATATATACATGTACACATATGGCAAACACTAACAAAAAGAAACTTCATATATTCCTATTATGACCAAAAGAATATAAACATTAAGCAAAAGGATTAGTAGGGACAATTAAAGTCATTATGTATAGAAAAAGGTACAATTCATCAGGAAAATATAATACTATTTAACCTATATACAGCACACCACAAAAACCAGCAAACCACAAAAATGCATTTTGCAAACTAAAGCATGATACTCTCTTACAATAGAACATTATTAAAATAATATAGGTGTATATTTATTTATATAGATATTAATTTATGGCATATTAAGGGAAAAAAGCATATTAGAAGATAATAGTGTGATTTTTTTGATAAAATACCATTAATTCTAAAAACCACGTATTTTATAAACATGTTGTTATCATCTCACTTAAGGAAACTGAGGTTATGCAGTAATTGGCAGAAATAGGATTTGAGCACAAACCAGTTTGTGCCATAGTAAGTTAGTTCTTTTAACTGTGCTGCATTGCTTCAATAAATGTGTGTGTGTGTGTGTGTGCACATATGTGTATAGTTTATAAGTATATGCAGAAAATTGTTCTATATTTTGTAGGTTTAACAATAATTTTTCTTCTATTTTATTTCTACTATCTATTGCACAATTTAATTGATTATACAATAATACCGTTTTTTTAAACAGATTTATCTAAAATGCTATAAACTTGCTTTATTTTTCTCCTTAGATAAGTATATGTATAGACATACATAATTTACTTATATAGCAAAAAATAATGGGAATTGTGTTTGAGATGAGCCTATTATCTTGATCATACCATAGGATACTAGTAAGGTATCAGAAAGACCTAATATCAAACATTTAAGCACTGCAGTATTTTTTGAGGCTGTAATGAATACATTGTGCCTTGAAACTGGCAATGCATTTTGCAAACTTAAGTTAGCTAAATATTTCCTATGTGTAGAATAAATGTGGGGACACTGTACTTGAATAGGAAACCGTAAGATCATTTATTAGGGCTCTTTCAAGTTATTTGTCCCCATAAATTATTAGGTTTGAATTTGAAGATTAATTTAGGATGTTTCAGCATTTGGGTCATTCATTCCTTAAGATTGTCAGTCATACAGTCTGTCCAGCTTGCCTCTCTACACCAGAGTTCTGCTGCCAGAGTTCAAAATAGTCAAATTGAAGACTAGGATATAACTACTATATTTGTAAGAAAGAGAATGTTTTCTAGATAAGTTATGTTCACTTGTATCAATGGAATAATTTAGAACAAAATCCATTAGTATTTATCATTTTTTTTCCTATTTCCTCAGTTATAAAATCCCTCCTTTTTCCCCCTTATAAGAAAATGAAATTAGAAGCAGGTACCCACAGGAATTATAAGCATTTCCACACTTAATTGAATGCTGGTTCATATAAAACCTCACTATAAATTTCTTGATTGAATTTTCCACACTTTCCAACAGTTGTCTTTTGTCATTTAAATACTTATTGTGAAAGGGCAAAGAACAAATTTAATTTAACATCTAATTCGGAGTGGATCTGATGAGTGTTATGGCAATAGTCCAGTGAAATAAGATGAGATGGGTAGGATTTATTAAGTCCTAACTCCAGAGTGTAAGCACTGTCCTAGAGAAAACATGATCTGGTGTTTCTAACACCAGTGGCATGGTTGTGAATGCAATTAGAAAGACACTCGTTTCTTAGGATATGTATTTAGACAGAATAATTCTAACCTGCACATTTTATGGCTTAGCTGCGCCTCATTAAGAGTGACAGTTTGTCCAGAAGCCAGGTAGGATTCTCTGCCAGTACTAGTTACAGAAAGTTTGTACACATTTTTCAGTATGATTAATTTTGCCTCAATATAGGCACTTTTCCCATAACTAGACTAAATAAGGCTCTCAAAATTTTAGTGAACTAGTTTCTTAGATTTTCTGACTGCTTAGAGAGTTTGTGTGTGTGTGTGTGTGTGTGTGTGTGTGTTGGTGAGTGGAGAGGATGAATTCCTATGTTTACTTACTCAAAACATTAGGTAATTTATTCCAAGGAAAAAAGAACTATATTTTTTCCCTATAACCTACACAAATTTGGAAATTTCAAAGAAATTATTTGTTAATAAAATAAATGTATATTTGCCTAAAGAATATTTATAAAATCTTATGTTATTATTTTTAATTTTTTCCATTTATTTTTTATTTGTGTATACTCATGGGGTACAAGTGAAATTTTGCTAAATTGATATATTGCATTGTGGTGAAGTATGACAGATTATTCCTTACCTTGTCTCAGTACCTCCACTCCAGCCCTCAGTAGAGTCGCTTGTAGCAATTTAAACGTAAAGGGCCTTCTTCAAGTGACTGCTATGATTCTATTAATTTTATTACAGTCAATAATTTAAGTTGATTAATTAAATTTTATTTAATTCAGAATTGTGTGTTATACACTTTATAATTAATTATCATGTACTCAGCATATTTATATCTATCAACCATAATTTAAAGAAACAGCGTGTTATCACTCTTGTCAGATTTCATTAAATAAAATTACTTCATTCTTATTAATTTACTTATGAAAGACTTTTGTAATACATAAGAGAATGGCATAATATGATGAAGAAAGAAAACACTTCATGTAGATATACGTCATTTAGATAGGCAGTTTGCAAAAGAAATGGCAATGAAAAATCGGTCATGTTACTAAAATCTAACTTTTTTATACTCCAAGTTAACAGAATATTTTATAGCATTTGTTATAATAAAGCATTATCTGAAGTCTTAAAAAAAGAAGGGAAACCTGCCATTTGCAACAACATTGATGAATCTGCAGGCCATTGTGCTAAGTAAAATAAACCAGACGGAGAAAGACAAATACTACATGATCTCACTTATACATGAACTCTAAGAACAGTCAAACTTATAGTAATAAAGAGTAGAATGGTGATTACTAGGGGCTTGAGGGTTGGAGAATAGTGGAGATGTTGGTCAAATTGTACAAACTTTCAGTTATAAAATAAATAAGTTCTGGATAATGTACAGCATGGTGACTATAGTTAATAATGTATTGTAATTTATTTTTAAAGTGAATTGAAAGGTATATCATCAAAACACAGAAATTTAAAATAATATACTCAAACCAAATAATACAAAAAAAGATATAAATCAAGGAATGGGAACCATGGAAGGACACATTTAATAGCATTCAAAATGAAGAACTAATGTATAGCAAAAGATAATTAAATATTAATTTAAAGAACAAAATGTGACAGATAAAGTGGTGTGAATATTTTAGCTAAGACAAAGCTAAGTGCTTTGAAGGCAAGAAGAAACAGGGCTCCAGATATAAGTGGAAAGGACAAAAACTTTCATTATAACAGGAAGTTTACCAAGGGAAAACACCATCATGTAGGTAAAATGAAAAAAAGCAAGGTATATAACAAAAACATTGTATGAGCCAATTTTTGTAAAGGATGATATGAAGCTATCTGTATGAAAATGTCATATGAATTATGATTTGCATAAAATGCATACAGAATTATGTAGAAACATTTACTGTCTGCCACTGAGAGTAAATTTCCACTTTTCTTTCTGCCTGACATGTTTCTTACATGTATGTATTTATTGTTTTATGAAATCTACTCCCAAAAAATTACAGATAATTTATTATTTTCAAGAATTGTGGAGTGCTATCTGGAAAAAAGGAATGTTGTCTACATATATTTTTAAACTCTAGGATTTTGTTCTTTTCATGAGGGTATATAATCAGAACTGACAAAATGTGATTTTTACATGGCATCTCAAAGTCCTGTGTCACTTTTGACATTTCTATCATTTTCATCCTGGAATGAACCAAAAAATTTCCTTCTCTGACAACTCCTGTTAGTCCATACATATTTACTGGTTATGCACAACTTGTACTGTCTATTCCATTTACACATGTTGAAAGAAAAAAGTGGAAGAGGAAAAAGAAAATAAGAAGAAAAAAATATGTTTCAGAAAAAACACACATACCAAATGGAACAACTATATGTAAATATTGAAACTTCAGGCTTATGTAGACTTTTAGTTCCTATACCATCTCCCAGGCTACATGGACAATTCTATATTGACCTTCTGTAAAATGTTCCTTATAAATATTGAAGAACCATGAGACAAATGTTGCTTCAAAGAACCTTTTCTTTTATACCACACCCTAAAGAAATAAGGTCAACATCATACTACAGTTATCTTTCTCTTTGTGTAATTACTTTTGACTGGTGAAAAAAAAATGATTGCTATGCAAATATGATAGCACTTACATCATCAAATGTTTTAGAATAATATTATAAAAATCAGTGAAAGTAATGTTGGGACTGCCCTCAAAAAGAAATGTAAGTCTGGAACGTTCAGATAGACCCGAGTATAGATAAGAACTTGCTATGTGGCAAAACAACAACAACAAAACCAGAAAGGCATTGAAGATAGACAAATATGTACATGCTAGTAATATATGTAAATAATTTAAATATATTTACTTTGAATAAGCTTTTAATTTTGGAATAGCTTTAGATTCACAAAAAAAGTCATGAAGATGATACAAAGATTCAAATACACCCACACACCATGTCCACTATTATTTACATCTACATTACTATTGCAAATTTATCACAATTAATGAAATAATATTGATAAACTATCATTAACTCAAGTCCACACTTTATTCAGATGTTCTTATTTTCTTTTTTAACTTAATGTCCTTTTTCTGGGCCAGGATCCCATCCAGGATAGCACATTATATTTAGTTGTCACGTCTATTTGGACTCTCTTTAGATATAACCGTTTTTCAGTTTTTCCGTGGTTTTGTTGATGTTGACAATTTTGATGAGTACTTATCAGGTATTTTGTAGAATGTCCCTCATTTGGGATTTTTTTTTTTATGTTTTTCCCATGACTAGACTGGGATTACAGGTTTTTAGGAGGAAAGTCACCGAAATAAAGTGCCATTCTGATCATATCCTCTCAAAGGTACACATTATGCAACATGAGTTTTTACTGATGAGGTTAATCTTGATCAACTTGTTGAGGTAGTGCCTTTCAGGTTTCTCCACTGTAAAATTAGTCTTTTCTGTCCCTTTTTTCATATTGTACTTTTTAGAAGTCACTACTTTCAACTCATACTTAAGGACTGGAGAGATACACTATACATTTTGATGATGAAGTGTCCACATAAATTTGAAATTTTTCTACGTGTGATATTTGTCTTTTCTCTCTTATTTATTTATTCAATCATTTTTATATATTAGTATGGATTCACAGATATTAATTGTATATGTTGTGTTATAATTCAATACTACTTTATTGTTTGTATTGTTTGTGACAAAACTCTAGCCATGCTAACCAAGAAAAAAAGAAAGAAGATACATATTACCAATTTCAGAAGTCAAAGAGGGGCTATCACTTTTGACATCATGGACATTAAAAGGCTACAAAAGGAATACTATGAAAAACTCTCTGATAATAAATTTAATAACTTAGATAAAATGAACCAATTTCTTGTGAGACCCAAACTCCCAAACTCACATAAGGAGAAATAGGTAGTACAAATAGCCATATATCTATTGAACAAATTTAATCAAAAATTAATAACTTTCCAAAAGACAGCACCAGGCCCAATCAGTTTTACTGCTAAATTCTACCGAACTTTTAAGGAAGAAATAACACCAATTCTCCCAAATCTTTTTCAGAAAATGGAAACAGGGTATACTATCAATTTCATTCTAAAAGGCCCACTTACACTAATATCAAAGGCAGATAAAGACAAAAAAAGAAAACTATAAATAAATTTCTCAATGGTTTTCCTTGTTTTTAATTTCACTGATTTCTATTAGTCATGTCTACTGATAAGCCCCTCAAAAGAATTCTTATTTTCTATTACACTCATTTTTATTTCTAACATTTTCTTTGGATTCTTTCTTACAGTTTCCATCTCTCTGCATACATTACCTGTCCTTGCATATTGTATACTTTTTCATTAGAACTTTTAACATTAATGAGTCCTGGTTATTTAATGTCTCCCGACTGATAGTTCCAATTATTTTTCATGCCTGAGTCAGGGTGTGATGCTTACTTTGTGTTTTCTCTTGCCATTTGGAATGATGTAATTTTTTGATGAGAGATGGATATGCTACATTGAGTAATAGGAATTGAAGTAAGAAAGCTTTTAGTGTGAGGATTTATGTTAATATAGTTAGGAGTTGGGCTATGTTTAATATTTTATTCAGCTATAGATGCCAGTCTTTAATTTCCTCTAGTGGCCTTTTTCTGCTTCCCCTCTTGACTTTGGGCTTCCCTAAGCAATCCTCCTCTGAAAAAGTCTGTGTCTTGCAGCTCTTTCAGCTGAAATCAACTTATATTAGACTGGAGTCCTGTGGTTGTGAGACTGAAGTATAGGGAAAGGGGAGAGTTCTATAATCTTTCTTTTAAATCTCAATGTTTTAGTGAGCCTGTGTCTTGGGGCTTTTGCATTCACGAGTGTTGGAACAGTGGTACTGCTTTCCGCCCCCACCACCTACCCATTTTTCCCTGCAGTAGCATTCTCGGTTTTTTTTCCTTAAAGCCTCGACCAAACACGAATGTGGGTTTTTCCCCCACTTAGGTAGGTAGAAAGGTTAGAAGGGGATGAACCTGGAAGTGAAAGAATGCCCTTCCCCCAACCATGATAATGCTCTGACGTTTTTTCCCTCAAACATATGTCTCTGTTTAGAGAAGTCTTCAGGCCTATTTCACAATAATTGCTCTTTCCTTCCCTGGTCAGGATCAAAACGGGTCATTTTATTGGGGTCTTCATTATGAGAACCATTATGTGATGCTAAGCACAAAAAAGTGAAGGCCACCAAGAATTTCTCACTCACATACTAGTCCACCTTCAGCCTCCAGCAATTAGTCAAAATTACCATTAAGTGTTCCTATCAGTTTATGGCTCCAGAGGCTCCTGCTCCAGGTAAGCAGAGCTGGCTGTGTCTCTCTGGATACATCTGTCCTTACAGGCATCAAGATGGCAGTTTGTCCTGCAACCTCACTTTTCTGACAGGTCAAAGAAAATTCATTGATTTTCAGTTTGTCCTGCTTTTTCTTTTTTATAAGGATGAAAGTGACAACTTTCAAGTTCTCTACATGCCAGCTATGAGACTAGAAGTTAACATTATTTAATTTTAAATTACTTTTAATGAGTACTTTTTTATGACATGGGAAACTATGTGCAATACATTGTTAAGTCAAAAAAGTAAAATATAATAGTACTGAAAGTATATAAAGACATGATCTTATCCATGTAAGACTTATGAAATGTTTAACAAATAACAAAATAGCAGTTATTTCTGATTAGTGATATTATTGGAGACAACGTTATATCATTTTTTTCCCTAATTGTTCTCTAGTAAGCATTTGTTACTTTATTGTCACTCATTACAAATTATAATCATTACATATATTTACCAATGTTTACAATATATTGTGGGTATCACAATAAAATATTTGAGCATATAAACTACTTTAAGGTAACACTTCATCAGTTGATTTTTCCTTTTAATAATAAAAAGTAAAAATATATTACTATCATATATTAGATACCAAAATTTACCAGGCCATTAATCAACAGATATTTATTTTATTAATGAATTTCAGGCTAGAATAGTTAAGATTGCTAGAAACTAGATATTTAAGTTGGATAAAATTTGAGTGAAAAATTAAGAGAAAAGGTATTATAAAATACATAAATATGAATAAACACATATATACACATATATATACAATTTTTTTTCTATTTTTTTTTCACATACCATTGTTTCTCATCCAAGTGAATAGTTGTCTTTTGAACTAAAATGAAAGAGACTGTCTAAAGCTGCTTTAATACTCTCTGAATTATTATACAGAGGTCATTTAAGAACAGAGTTACTCCCTTTCCTCAAATGCTTGTCTCTTGGCTTTTGTAACATACCCAACTCCTACAGTGCCTCATAATTTACAGCACTTAACTAGCTGTCATACATAATGAGAAGAGATTGTTCAATATATCTGAAAATATTTCAGCAAGTTGTCAAACTAGATTATCAGCTCCATCAAAATCCAATCAGACAAAATAAATGAGATGCTTGATTAATTTCACCATATGTTGGTTGTAGTTTGACCTTCTCTGGAGAAAAAAAAAATACATATATATATCTCCAGAGGAAATGCACATACACACATGCACGTGAGTACTTCGTAGAGCAGTTTCATTTTAAATGTTAAGCCAACAATAAACGTGCCTAGTAGTTTTGTTTTTTGAGTTATTTTAAATACTATGATGCACTTCTTATCCAAGCATGGAGCATTCATTGACATCTCCACATTTCCATGTATATTTTCTTTAAAAATGACAAGCTAGATTTCTCGTCCATGACACAAGGAAATAAAGCTTACATTGTGGATCTGTAAAATAAGTGTCTTACATAAATGTGAGGCTTTCTGGCATAACCAAATGGGCCATATGGCCTATGTGTTTTTATAGCAGAAGTAAATTTTCCTGGTTATAAGCATAAATGTTCCTCCTCTTAAGAGAAAAAAAGGAAGAAACCATAGGGAAAATGGCCTGTTTTTTTCTGGAGATATTGTGTGGCCTTGTTTGGAGACAACTTTTTTTACTAGTCATTGATGTTTTGTTTTTGTTCTTGTTTGGCTTAAATAAAGTCATCATTTTTGTATGTCTTTTTTAGACCTTACTCCTGTCATAAAAGGTGAGATAACACCTATTCCTAAATAAAATATATATTTTTTAACATTAAGTTTACAAGAAAAAGGTCACTATTTTGACAGTCCAAAGATCTGGGTTTATGTTCAAGCTTTTTTACTCTTTGTTTGTTTAATTTTCATTAGTCCAGGTACGGTGGCTCACGCCTGTAATCTTAGCATTCTGGGAGGCTGAGGCAGGAGGATCACTTGAGCTCAGGAGTTCAAGACCAGCCTGAGCAAGAGTGAGACTCTGTCTCTACTAAAAATAGAAAAAATTAGGTGGGCATGGTGGTGCGCACCTGTAGTCCCAGCTACTTGGGAGGCTGAGGCAGGTGGGCTCGGGCCCAGGAGTTGGAGGCTGCAGTGAGCTAGGCTGATGCCTCTGCACTCTAGCTGGGGGCAAAAGAGCAAGACTGTATCTCAAAAAAACAAAAACAAAAACAAAAACACTTTCATCAAATTATTTAATCTTTCTGAGCTTTAGTTTCCTTATAAGTAAACTAGCTTGGTATTATCTACCTCACATATTTTTGTGAGTAGTAAATACAATTTTGTATATGAATAAACTTTCTAAATTTAAAGGACTATGCAAATGCACAGTAAAAGTA
This sequence comes from Daubentonia madagascariensis, assembly GCA_023783475.1. Lineage (NCBI taxonomy): Eukaryota > Metazoa > Chordata > Mammalia > Primates > Daubentoniidae > Daubentonia > Daubentonia madagascariensis. Next base: position 42,681,896 of record JAKFHU010000600.1, on the reverse strand, counting down.
ACATTGTCATTGATTTTACATGGTTCATGACTCATAAACATAATAGACTATTTAAACCATTTTTGTCATATTTAACTGTGGTATAGAAATTCACTTGTGTCCAAAGAAATTTTAACGATTTCTTTGAGACACTTCAATCCACTTTCTCACATCTCCCACTCCTGCAGGGGCAAGACTACGACATTATATCTAATGTCAAGTGTTGACATTATGCAAAAGTAAATTAATTTCCTTCTGTACAAAAATGTGTTTAATAAGAGTTAACTTTACATGAGTGACTGCCTTAATTCAGACGTGCTCCTAAGCATTTTACATGGATTAATTTATTGAAGCCTCACAACTTTATGAATTAATCTCTGTTATTATCATTCTACTTTTACAGATGCAGAAACTGAGGCATGGAGAGATCCAATAACTTCTCCCAGTCAGTCATCTTGTAAGTGGAAAATTCATGAATTGGACATGACTTCAGGATCCACAGTATTAATCGATATGCTATGCCACTTGTAAAATCTATATTGACAGGTGGACCTGAACTCAGGCACTCATATTTTAACTATTTGTTCTTATTCCAAAATTTGTGTTGGACTACTCGGCCATGTGGTGCCATTTACAGGAAAAAAAAAAATACCAGAGCTATAGGCACAATAGCTGATGGGTTGGGATAAATGCTAAAAGCTTTGCATGATTATTCTCATGTAATTCTTTTATTAATCTTATAGCAGTTATTTGAACCTCTTTTTATGAAGAAGGAGAAATTTTAAAATTTGAGTAAAGTCCTCCTAATCATACAGCTAGTAAATGAAGTAGCTAGGTCTTGCATCTTTGACAGTGTTCTTAACCACTAAACCATCACAATATTTTGAAGATAATTGTTGAAAACGAGGTGATCATCTTTCCATTATATATCACCTTCTACAACCTAAAATAAATTAAATGGGGGAGAGGGCAAGATGGCCAACTAGAGACGTCACTTGCTAGAGCATCCCAGAGGGAAGGAAGGGTTTCAGACAAGGGAGGGGGGGAATGGGCACAGCTTGGCTATAGTTCAGAGGAAGAAGTGCTGGAACCTGCCAAGGACCTCACAGAGCGAAATTGGGAAGCAGAATAGGAAAAGGAAAAAGAAGAAAAGCTATCGGGAGGGTCTGACCCAGGGGGGCTTGGAGAACAGTGAAAGGGTAAGTGGGGAATCCTTTTTCTCCTTCCCACACACCTTCAATCATCAGTGGGCTACTGAGTTGTTTGGAAGCTTTTCCACCCTTCCAAACCCAAGTGCTGCTGCAGCCACCAAATTGGGTGGAGAACTAGCGTGATCCCAGAGCTTGGATATTCTGTGCAGGCTTCCTCCCAGGGAGAAGGACTGGAAGAGCCAGGGTCTTGGCTGTCTTCCACTCAGACTCTTTCCCTCTCTCACCCCTCTCCCACCCACTTCACCTGGGAGGGCAGATGGGGACTCTTGGGAGCAGCCGCCTCTCATCAGCTGCAGTGTCCTTCAGTCTATGGTTTCCACAGAAATTGGGGCCCACACCTTCCCCCTTGAGGACCTGTAGTGGACCCAGGTGTGCCCAGTCTGGGAGTTCCCTGCCTGCTAGCACTAGCCAGAGACATACATCAGTGGAACAGACATGCAGGCCAGATCCCATGCCCCCAGGACTTGAGCCCCCAGGACAGAGTAGGTCACAAAACCTCCATCTAGGGGTCCTCCCCTTCCCCTAACTAAACAGGAGAGTTTCCAGCAAAGGAGAACTTAGGGGGCACAAGGGAGAGATTTGAGAGCTTGACTTGGGAGGTGAGGGAGCCCGAGTGGCCAGAACTGATGGGAGAGTATAGCGGGGATCTGAGCCATGGCAATCTGGTGGAGCACCTGCCCCCACCCCCTCCCCACAGGAAAGTCATGCTGTTGGACTAGGGCTGGTCCCCCAGCAAGAAGTTTCCAGCCCGTGGCACCATTGCAGCCGAGCCTGGCGTTTTCGGGCACCTGTTTGGAAACAGACACTGGAGGGAGATTCTCAGGGCAGGGGTAGCAAAAGAGGGGTGGAGCTCACTCTGAGACAGTCAGTGAATTACAGATGGCCCCTCCCCCACAAGCAATGTTTCCAGTTCAGAGGGGCTGCTTGTGCCCCTCTCCCAGTGGCTTTTCCCAGGGGCCTGGGTTATGATCTCTGAGCCCTGCGGAGACTTTGCAAAGTCTTTCAGGCTAGCCAAACCTAACACTGCCCAACCTCATTTCCCTACCCACCTCTGTTGTGGTGGAGAGCCAGCAACCTCCTGGAAGCTACAGGGCCCCTCCCACTGCCTGGGGCATTGAAGTGCTTCTCCTAAGGGGCTAAAGCCTATTATAGGCACAAAAGAACATCTGTACAGTTAGGTCTTTCCTGCAAGCACTGACAGGGACAACAACTGTTTAGCTCATTACAGCATCTACTGACTCAATCAAACAGGGCATGGCTGATTCTCACTCACAAGCAGCACCTACCAACTCAGAGATTCAGCTGGGGGGTCCCAATAGAATTCACACTGCTGAGATGAGGGGAAGACAGCAGAATTGAAGCAACCCAGGGAACACTAATTTTCAGGAGAATAATAAAACTTACAGGCAGCTTGAGCTTGTGAGGGGTCTCCCTCCTCCACTGCAGACCTCTGGGCTGATAGAGAAGCTGCTCAGAGTCTGTGCATAGACATTACAGCAGACAGCAGGTGCAGCAGAGATCTGGTGGTTGTCAATCTTAGGTTTCCACAACTGACAACATCCTGATCACTCTGGTGCACAGAACGAGGTCCACTCAGGACTCAGAATTCTAGCAGTCACCTTTGCATCACTCCTACCAAGCCGGGGAAGGAGCAGACAGAACAGAAGCTGTCCTGTGTTCTGCTGTTACTGGGGGTTGAGTGTACCTCCTCCCCTGCATGGGATCTGAGCAGAAGAGGAGCCTCAGATGCCACAGGCACCACCTGGGAAGCCCTGGGCAACTGACTCAGCAGGTCCTAGGCATGGGAGGAGAACCTTGGACAACCAGGAGCTCCAGCCCATCTAGGCAGTCCCTGGGCCACTGAGACAAACCCCTTCCCACACGAATGGGCATCAGCAGTCTCTATGCTGTCAGAACAGCCCTCCATATATTCAGCTCTTCCCCCGTAATTCCCAGAGCCAATTGTGAGGCTTTCTCTGTGCCCAAACCCAGGGTTCTGCCCCTGTAGCTCCAGGGTGCCCACTGGGTCTGGAACACCACCCCTGAGATTCCAGAGTTGAGCCTAGGCCCCAAGACACTATCCCTGAATCTCCTCCACTGCCACTGGGCCATCAGAACCTCCTCAAGGGCCAATGCTTCACCTGGGACCCCTCAGCCCAGAGCAGACATTACTCCTGGACCTGGTTCGTGCAAATGCCTACAGCCTGGTCATCCACAAGCACTGCCTAAATTGACTCACCCAGCTGCCACTGAAACTTCCACTAGGTGACCTTGGCCAGGCAATCTCCCACAACAACAGCCTTCGTGGAGAGGATTGCATACAGCCACCAACTCGAACTCTCAACAACAACCTGGGGAACAACCCTCCACCGCATACAGTGCTAAAAATTAAATACAAGGCATATTGTCTGCTGTTTAGGAATTTAACACCTGTGAAACAAACAAAAATGTATATAAAAATACAAAAGTGTAAGGACAGATAATTCACATATAAACCAATTTTATGATGAAAAATAGCCACCAAAATAACTAGAATAGTATAAGAAATTAATTTTAATGATAAATTTTACTTAACACAATATATCCAACATATTTTTACTTCAACATGTAATCAAATTTAAAAAATATTGTTGATATATTTTGCATTATTTTTCATACTAAGTCTTTGAAATCTAGTGTGTATTTACACTTAAATACTTCCTAATTTGGGCTAATCACATTTCAAGTGTCTGATAGATACATGTGGCTAGTAGTTACCAGATTGTAAAGCTCCATTAATCTTTCTGGGAAGTACAACTTTTGTAATAATATGTCAATTTGATACCCCTCTCATCAATTCCCAGGAAATTATTTGTAAGTTTTCAGAATGATTCAGGTGTATTTAGGAGGTCTTCTAAAACAGTCACCTATCCTACTTCTGACCTGAGTGATTTTGGACAAACTATTTTATCTCTAAAGGTCTCATTCATTTCATCTGTAAAATGGGGATAATAATCCAACCTAGGAACGATGTTATCAGATTGTTACGAACATTAAGCGAAATGATCACAGGTAAAGCACATAGCATCATAACCAGCATATATGATCTCAATAAAAATAAGCTATAATTATGAAATCAGTAAAATTTAGTTGATGAAAGTAGATTAAAAAATTGTTGGCTGAATTTTTTCTATTCTTTCCAAAAAGGAATGTCATTTTTGAATTTTTGCATTAATATTCCAATATTATGTCTCCCAATGGCTAAATTTAAATGGTTTGCATTTAATATTTGGAACCATGCTGGATTACTAATGCGTAATTAGAAAAACTTAAGTTCTGATTCTCTCTGAGTTTATTCTCAATTTATGAGTCATAGGACATCCCGGAAGTATTTGGCATACAATTTTTCCCTATTTGGGTTGAGAAGTGAATAGATTGAAAGTAATAGCACATATTTCTCAGTACCCATTTAATTGACTTAGTACACTAGCTATGAATTAACTCCATAGTATTCAAATGTTTCAGAATATGTGTCAGATGAATCCTATGCAAAGTACTACCTAGAAAAAGAAGATAAAAATCACGTCCCAACCAGATACACTTTACTAGTTAGATAAAATCTAATCTGATAGAAAAGTAAAGCTTTGAAAGCAGAAAAGCTTACTTTTGGCATTATTAAATGATTTGTGTGCTCTATAGCCAAAAAGGAGTAAAGGTCATAATCTATCGTATCTTTTGCCATGACATCGCTCTTGAAAGCCAGGGGTATAATATAACTCTTACAAATAAACAATAAGGTAAAGTTTAGGGGATACGTTCTTAATTTTTAATTTCTAGAAAAAAAAATTGTGACAGAAGGGATAAACTTGGCTACAAATTGTGGGAAAAATGTCAGTAAATCAAATTCAGAAATCTTGCTGACACTAAATTAAAGGTACTGATTGTGTGATTAGTACTGTGTAAAAAAGACTCAGATATTTTGACAAAGATATTCCATATCATTTGGTCAAAATGCATGTCTTAAAAGATTTACTTGTGTGAGAAAAAAATGTTAATTTAATACAAATAGATTCTCCATATTTCATTAAAAGTTGTTTTTTATTTTCTTTTTAATAGTTCTTATCACAGCACAGGGATACACTGCTTGAATGCATGTGTTGATAGGGTGAGAAACACATGGTGGAATTGATAGGGATACAAATATAATGAGTCTAATATAATCCATGTTGCATTCCCTATTAGATATAATAATCATTTACTTGTATACCAGCTAAGAATTAGCATTAAGACTAGAAAACATTTAAAGAATTTCATAGCTTGCATTTCAAAACATGCTAAGAAATAAACAGAAGAAATGATACGATATTTCTTCAAATTCATTTTGGAGTTTAGTGTTTATTTTGTAATGTTGTGCTAACAAGGATCTCTATTTTTTCTATGCTTAGGGCATCTAGATATCTTAATCTGACCCTGCTCATTATGCGGAAAATGAGCCATGTATAGATTTGTGCCTGATTGACCATGAACAAATTAAGGAAACTACTTTAGGTCCCTCAAAATTATGAGGGCTATTAAGTCTGAAATAGTATACAGAAAATAAATGATCCCCTACCAAAGTCATTTCAGGGCCTCTGAGGAAGGAGTTGGGTTGGGTTGGGCCCAGAAAGGTTAACCAAGAAACCAAGATCAAGTGTAAGAGAAGGCAACATCAGGTGCAACATGATGGAAACTCCTTCCTCCAAATTCCTTATCTGTCCCTGTGTGTTTTACAAAGGAAGTAGTCTGTCATTCTTGACCACAGTTCAATAGAAAGAGAAATCCAAAAGTTTACATGCATGTGTTTAAAAGTCCAGTAGAATGTTCTCTCTCTATAAGAGGATGAAGAGATCAGTTTAAAACCACATGTGATTTTTTATTAACAAAAGAGAATGCATGACGCTAATTAATTTTAATCTTGCTTTGACAGCCAAGAGACTCAGAGAGAAATATTATTTAACTGCCCCTTTAATTATTATGAATCTTTTTTAGTTTTGCCATTTCTTTAATCAATTATATTGACTACAATTATCCCAAGTGTGCACATTATATATTTTCATATACTTAGTATAATATTAATTTAATAAAATATATTAATTGTGGATAAATATGAATGTGAATCAGATCATACTACATTTAAACTGAGTAGATTTACTTTATTTCCAAGCTACATATGTTGAGTAGATAGCATATGGTGCTACAATAAAAATAATTTAAAATCTAATGAGGTCCTTGATCAAATGGACTTTATTCTCCAAGCCGTTAGGAAGGAGATTCACTAATTTGTTAGTGATTATTAGAAATACATGAGTACAAGATATTAGTTAAGTCCAAAGAAAATAAAATTGGCTTATTTAGTATTTGGCTTTCCTCATATGCTTCTTAATTATTTGTTGCATATTTTCAATACAATATACTTGTTGTTTTCTTTGCTTCCCTTTGATCATTAATTTCATTGTCAAAACAAGGATTTTTAGGTTTATATAACACATAATTTTCAAGTAATGTGTACACATTATTTTACCTCTTCTTCACAATATGTGCAGTAGGTAGAGTAGGGCTTATTTTCAAATTTATTTACCAATAATGACAATGAGGCTTAGTCACCCCAGTCATAATCCTGTGGCTATTTAGTGGGATATTTAGATCAATCACAGCCTTTTTTATTTCAAACCATGGACTTAATTCCTCCACATTCTATATAGAATTTCTGTCCAACTTCTAAGAGTTGTAAAGCAATTTCTTTGTTTAATTTTCACCTTTGTGAGATAGTTATATTTTCAGGATTGTACTAATAAAATTAATGTAAAAATGTAAAAATCAGAACTTACAAAATTTTTGTTTTAAAATATTATTTTGCTCTACTTCTCAACTTCATTAGTCTCACCAAGACCATAAAATCAAGTCAAAGCTACAATATATAAAACACCTAGTAATATAGTGCATTATGAGTTATAACATACTTAGATACTGAATGGAGTATTTCATCTTTCAATCTAAAGTTTCTAACTTTACGTACCAGATGTACATAATTAAAAAAATAGTTAAACATCATAAAATTTTAGAAATTTAAGCAAATCATACATTATGAAACATTTGGAGATGTAGCAAAAGCAAATTGGAAAATAAAATTTGTCTCTCCAGAAATAGCAATGATTAATATTTTAAATGCAGTTTTAATAGTTAAAATTAATACCAAATATGCAATATTTCACATTCATATTTTATTGCACTTACTTTTTGGGTGTTCATATTTTTCATAAATATTCATAATATTTTACATGTGCCTATGCACCCACATGACTCATGTACATATAAAGATGTTTACATAATTAGAAACATTATTTCAAATATTATCTCCTCACTTAGTATGGCCTTGTGAAAATGTTTGTTATCCAATTTTTTCAAAATATTGTTAAAAATTATTTTTAGAGCATACAAAAATACTAAAATTTGACATAGCAAGATTGATAATAGCTATTCCTGAATGGCTGAACTTTAAATTGTCTGTTTGGTTTTTTTTTCCCAGTATAGGAATACCTTATATCCTAACTCCCCATTATTCCTCTCACACATCTGGTCTTCTAGCATCAACACTTTTTTCCCCCTAAAATACATTCCTTAAAAGAATGCAGGGTACTTTTCAAATTCAATCTTGATGATGTTACTTTCCTAACTGCTGCCCATTTTTACCAAGACATGAATACTTTTAAGACTTTTCCAGATCCTATAAGGCACTGCATGAACTGGCCATCCTCATAAACCTACCAGTTCTCACCATGTTCCAATCACATCAGTCAAACTTGCTCCCACACCAGGGACTTCACATGCATTTGTTTTCTCTGCTGATCATCCTCCACAGGTGTTATCTGAGCTAATATATCACTGTGTCCCAAGCATTGGTAAATAAAAAAAAAAAAGAGAAGATGAGCTAACATAGAATAGTAGCTAATACTCTTGAAAATTTTGTGCAGTACATTGAAAAAAAGTCCAATTGTTATAGGCTGAATTGTGTTGCCTACTAAGTCATATGTTAAAGACCTACCCCCCCCACCCACCCCCATGCCTGTATTGGGATAGAGCCCTTAAGGAGCTATATTAAGTTAGAAGGGTGTAGTTCTAATCTGATAGGGCTGGCCCCCTTAAAAGAAGAAGAGGAAGAAATATCAGAGCTCTCTCTCTCTCCGCCATGGGAGGATATAGTGAGAAGACGACTGTCTTCAAGACTGGAAGAGAGGCCTCACCAGAAACAGAACCCTACCAGAACCTTGATCTTGGACTTTCCATCCTCTGGATATCAAATAAATAAATTTCTGTTCTTTAAACCATTCAATCTATGGCATTTTTGTTATAGCAGCCTAAGAAGACAAAAGCAGATTTGGTACAGAGAATTGAGGTTCTTATATAACAAAGATGTAAAAATGTGGCTTTAGAACTGAGTAATCAAGCCAAATAGGATTATTCTCAAGTCTTAAAATATAATGGATTTGCTTTGCTAGGTTTTGAACTTGCTTGGGGTCCTTCACCTTTCTTTCCTGTTTCTTCCTTTTGGAATGGAAATGTCTATCCTATGTCTATTCCACCATTGCATTTTGGAAGTGCATAACTTGTCTGGTTTCATAGCTTCAGAGCTGGAGAAGAATTTTGCCTCAGATGAATTAGACTTTAAATCTTACTCATATCTGATTTAGATAATGTTTAGATAAGACTTTGAACTTTAGACCTTAGAGTTGATGCTGTAATAAGTTAAGACTTTTGGGGATGTTAGGTTGGAAGGAATGGATTTTACATGTGATAAGGACATGAATTTGAGGGGGTGAGAGGGCAGGGACAGAGTGTAGTGGACAGAATTTTGTCCAAAATTCATAGGTTGAAGCCCTAACCCCCCATAACTATATTGGAGTTAAGGCATTTTAAGGAGGTAATTAGGGTTAAATGAAATCATAAAAGTGGAGCTTTAATCTAATGGGGCTGGTCCCCTTACAGGAAGAGGAAGAAACAGTAGAGCTCTCTCTTGCTGTCTGCTATGCAAGGACACAACAAGAGGGCAACTGTCTGCAAATCAGGAAGAGAGCCCTCACCAGAAACAAAACCCTACCAGAACCTTGATCTTGGGCTTACCAGCCTCGAGAAGTGTGAGAAACAAATATCTGTTTTTTAAGTCACCTAGTCTATGGTATATTGTTATAGCACCCAAGCAGACTAAAATACCAATTTAATATAACAATCCTGTGTAGTAGGTAGATTAAATATAATGATTTGGTATATTTAGAGATTAGAATGCAGAAACCTGGAGACATTAGGCAACTTACTCAATAATAAAATGACTAGTTTAGAATAGAGCCAAGCCAGTTAACTTTTCCTGGGAAACTCCTATTCATCCTTCAATCATCAGCTTAAATAACGTCTTCGTAAGTGAAGCATAGATGGACCCCAGACTAAGTTAGATAAGCATATTTTATATTCTTAAATTGCAAAATATATTTCTATTTTAAAGTAGAACTCAGTATTTATTTGCATTTCAGTTTTGTATCTTTATGCCCCAACATTTTGGAATCTCATGAGAATAGGAATCTTCTCTCTTACCTTTACCTCTCTGTCTTAGCTATTATCACAGTGGTCCCCACTTAGTAAACTTCAATAAATACTTGTTGAATAAGTAAACTCTTGACACAATTTTTAAATATTTCTTTGAAGCGTACTCATAGATTTGGAATTGTTGATGAAATGTATTATTATGCGTGAAGGTTACTTTACGTGTCAAGTTGACTGGGTCACAAGGTGCCCAAATATCTGGTTAAACATTATTTCAGGATGTGTTTGTGAGACTATTTCTGGAAGAGATTATTATTTAAATCAGTAGACTGAGTAAAACATATTGCCCTCCACAGTATGGGTGGACATCATCTGATCCACCAAGGGCCTCAATAGAACAAACAGGCAGAGGGAAGGAGAAATCATTCTCTCTGCCTCAATGTGTGAACTGGGAAATAGCTCTTCTCAAGCTTTCGGACTTGTATTGGAACTCTCACCATTGACTCTCCACTTTTCAAGCCTTTGGAGTTGAACTAGAACTTACCATTGGTTCTCCTGGTTGTTAGGCCTTGACACTCAGATTGGAACTGCACTACTGGCTTTTCTGGGTCTCCAGCTCACAGATGGCAGACCATTGAACTTCTCAGATTCCATAATTGCATGAGTGAACTTCTTATTTCTCTGGAGAACCCTGATCATTACCATAAATGTTTAAAATATTCATTTTCCTACTTATTAAAAATGTTCTTTGCTGAAATTATGAAAAATGAAGAAAAGTGTAAATCACTAAACATGTCATAATCATACCACCAGAAATGACTACTTTTTTATTGTGCATTTTGCTAAGATATTTATAAAACTGGGGTCTCAGTATATCTATTTGAAAGTATAATTTCTTTCTAATACATTTCAATTATAAGTAAAACATATGTTGATATAGAAAATTGAGAGGTCTTTCTCTGTAATGGGTTTTACATTAATGCCATAAACTAGTCCTGGTCTGTGCTATGAAAAGGTGTGAGATGAGGTCAGAATTTATAGTATATTTCCACATGGGTTGTTCTTAGCAAGCCAAGGAATTAATCTAAAAGTTGACTAGAATAAGTACAAAGTCTTTAGGCCTAAGGAGAAGTAAATTTATTTATTTTTTTTTCTATTATTATTTTTATTTCAGAATATTATGGGGGTACAACACTTTGGCTATATATATTGCCCATGCACTGCCCGTGTTAGAGCTACATTCGTGGTCATCCCCCAAACTGTGCTCCCCACATCTATTCAGTGTGAGTTTTCCCATCCCCTCCACCCGCCTCCCGCCTGCCCGCCCCTGATGAATATTATTGCCCTGTGTGATGTAGGTGTTGATCAGTTAGTACCAATTTGATGGTGAGTACCAGTGGTGCTTGTTTTTCCATTCCTGTGACACTTCGCTTCGAAGAATGGGTTCTAGCTCCAACCAGGATAATACCAGATGTGTTAATTCACCATTGTTCCTTATTGCTGAGTAATATTCCATGGTATACATAAACCACATTTTATTGATCCACTCGTGTATTGATGGGCACCTGGGTTGTTTCCACATCTTTGCAATTGTGAATTGTGCTGCTATAAACATTCGTGAGCAGATGTCTTTATTATAAAATTTCTTTTTTTCCTTTGGGTAAATACCCAGTAGTGGGATTGCTGGATCAAATGGTAATTCTACTTTTAATTCTTTTGAGGTATCTCTGTATTACTTTCCATAGAGATTGTACTAAGTTGCAGTCCCACCAGCAGTGTATGAGTGTTCCTATCTGTCCGCATCCCCGCCAACATTTGTTGTTTGGGGATTTTTTGATATGAGCCAATCTCACTGGAGTTAAGTGATATCTCTTTGTGGTTTTGATTTGTATTTCCCTGATGATTAGAGAAGTTGAGCAATTTTTTATATGTTTGCTGGCCATTATTCTGTCTTCTTTTGAAAAATTTCTGTTCATGTCCTTTGCCCATTTTTTAATGGGGTTGTTTGATTTTTTTCTTGTTGATTTTCCTAAGTTCTGTATAGATTCTGGTTATCAGCCCTTTATCAGAGGTGTAGCATGCAAATATTTTCTCCCATTCTGTAGGTTGTCTGTTCACTCTAGTAATAGTTTCCTTGGCTGTGCAGAAGCTTTTCAATTTGATCAGGTCCCATGTATTTATTTTTGTTGCTGCTGTGATTGCTTTGGGGGTCTTCTTCATAAATTCTTTGCCTAGGCCAATGTCCATAAGAGTTTTTCCAACATTTTCTTAGAGAATTCTTAAGGTTTCATGTCTTAGGTTTAGACCTGTTATCCATCGTGAGTTGATTTTTGTGAGAGGTGAGAGGTGTGGGTCCAGTTAGGCGGGTGTCCACTTCCTCCCTTACTGCTCCATGTGCGTCCCTCCCGAAGCTGCGCGCTCGGTGGAAGAGGATGACCTTCCCTGATAGAGGAGGACCGTTCTTCCGTCAAGTGTATATGAGTAGCTGCGCTCCCCTGCTAGAACCTCCAAACAAGCTCTAAGGAGAAGTAAATTTAAACTTCTATTTTCAGCAGGAAACTTCCACAAAAAAAATACATGCCCACATGCATGAGCATGCAATCAATCATACTAAAGATAAGATCACAATCCAAATCTATGAACCATGTGAGGAAATGAACTAAAATGAGAGTTAGCAAATTTGCTATGCAGAAAAATTAGCTCCCTAAGGTGGAAAGCACCTATATAATAACTCCAATGAATATCATCCATTTCAGTCATCTTCTCCAGGTATATTATTTTGTTCTCTTTTTCTGAAGGTTTCTTATGCATTCTGGAAGATAGTCTCTCCATCATTAATTCAAGTTGCCACTCTGTCAATTCTTTGCTTTATTACTTCTAAGGAGTGTTTAATTCTGCAATAGCATTTTTAGTTTTCTATTATTTTTCCCTCTAATTTTTATTGTAACTGTTATAATTTTCCACTTCTGTTTCACAGAGGACAAAATTATATTATATTGTTTTTAAAATATAAAAAAAAATTTCTTTAAATTCATAGGAATCAAGATGCATGTTCTGATATTTTAATAGAGTCCTCTCTTTTCACTACTTTTTCAGTTTATTTGTTTACCACACATAGCTTTTTTCCTTCCTTTTTCATCCTTGACCAATGAACTAGCCAGAGCATTGTTGATCTTATGGAAGTGAACATGAGGATCGGCTCAGGTGAAATGAGGCTAAAATTTGTTCTCAGATCTAAATGTAGAAAGTCATTGGTTGCAGAAAGAATCCCCAGATTATTTTACTCTTTGCCTCTATTATAGTGTGGCCTTCTACTGTTGTTGACTTAATATTCCAGTACAGTACACAGAAACACTAAAATACCTAGTGTCTACAGTCGCGAGGAAGTTAGTTCTATGTCTTGAACATAGCCTACAACATTATACACCTTTTACCCAAAATTTAGTTAGTGCTTTACATGTGCTAAGTAATAGGGATTTATCAGTAAATAAAGCAAACAAAAATTCTGCCCTCCTGGAACGTACAGTCTGCTTGGAAGAGTTTCCAGGATGTAACATGTTAATTTAACGCCAGTCATTCCACCTACTTTCAGGTCTTACCATTGTTCTCTGGGAGTTATAACTTAAATGGAAGTAGAAAGATATATAATGGAGAAAAAACTTCAGATGGATCAAAAAGTTGTAGCCACACAGTAGAGAATAGCTATCTAACCTTCTGGTTGTTTTAAACCACTAGTTTTCCAGTTGGGGACATTTAGAGTGCCTATTCCTTTCCTTATATTTTTTTCCCCTGGGGCATCCATTTTATGAGTAAACCCAATAATGCCAAAAAGCAAAATATGGAGAATGTATTGTTGTTACTTAATCAAGCTCAGTTGATGTTAGAGTTACCCAGGATTTCCCAGATCCATTTTTTTTCTTTTTCTTATTTTTTACTCTGTTCCTTTGTTATTTTCTCCATCTATTCCCTTTATTCTACATTAATAGTTATTTAAGTAAAAGTTAAAATAGATTGAGTCAGGATCTGCTTGTCAGACTCAATTTTAAATCCCTAAAACACTTATATTTTCAAATAGTCCACATTTTTAAAGACACGATAGAATGAAATTTAAAAGTATTCTCAGGAGCCAATGCTTCATTTAGCATGTGAAATTCACTGTAGTGTAGACGCTGTGATGCTTTCTTAGGTTACTTCACCTTTCTGTGAATTGGGTTTCTCATCTGTAAAAGTGGGTAATGATGCCATTCAATAATCCACTGCATAAAATAAGGAATAAAATAACATGTGGAATACTCAAAAGTGTCAAGCAAATACCTAAATTATCACTAGTAGATTATTATTATTATTTCAGCATACATTCTTCAGTGCAATAAAATACACATTTTAAGAAAAAATTTTTCAAGGATAAAAGTACAGAAAAAAGTGCAGCATAATAATATAAGAATTCTGTCTCACTTAAGGAAGAGGTGGTACATTAACTATATATCATACCAATTAGGCTGAAATCATCTGGGTCATGTAAAAGAGCTACAGACCACCAGAACCAGCTGAATACTCATTAGCAAAAATGGTGTAATAACCAAACAGGAAGGTGATAATCGTAGCACAGAATAACAGAAAAAAACAAAGCTTCATCAAGTGTGTGATCAGGGCTTGAGCCTTGAATTTTAATGATATAAAAAGCACTTTAAATGTATAATGCTAGATAATTAACTGGAAAAAAAGACTACAAATGATTTTTTAAATCTAATAAATTGGTTAGAAATGGAGCAAAAACCTCTGACAGCCTTTCCTTGATCATTAGATCCAAAATTCTCCAACTCAGAATCATTCTCTTATTCTTTTTCTTCACTTTTTTCCTACTACTGTTACTATCTGATAGTGTCATGTTTATTCATTGTTTCTTTCCCTAATCTCTCCTCAAGTGGAATGCAAGCACCAGGAGGGCAGAGACTTTGCCATATCCCCAGTATTTAGAATAGTATATGATATATATTAATAATAAATGCAAAATAAATATTTACTGGATAAATGCATATACACTTCTGAATGGCTAGAATCAAGTGTGATTGCAAATATGACAAAAATATGGAATAATAAATCCCATTTATTTTGGTAAAACCTCAAAAATATATAAAAATGCAATTAGTAAGGTATTCAGAATCAGTAAATTTGAAAAATACAAACATCTTGAATAATATGAGAGTCAATAATGGTTCTGTGTAGAAAACTTACTAGCAGAAATTTGAAAATTATCACCAGATTAATTTTAAACTTTAAGCAATATGAATAAAAATTTCAGCAAGAGCATAAATTTAACTAGAAAAGGAGTGGAAAGCATTAAATAATATTTAGAAAGAGCACACTGATTATTTTCCATCAAATATCAAAATTTTATTTAACAAAATACATTTTTTGATATAAAGAAAATACCTGCAATGTAAACTAATAGCTAAAAAAGAATTTTATAAAAATTCAAGTAACTTCATATATATTCACATACATACAACACCCCAATACCCTAATATTTTTTTTCCCCTTATTTCAGAATATTGTGGGGGTGAAACACTTTGGTTATATATATTGCCCATGCACTGCCCATGTCAGAGCTATAATCGTGGACATCCCCCAAACTGTGTGCCCCGCACCCATTCAGTGACAGTTTTCCCATCCCCTCCACGCCCCTCCCGCCTGTCTGCCCCCTGATGAATATTATTGCCACATGTGACATAAGTATTGATCAGTTAGTACCAATTTGATAGTGAGTACCAGTGGTACTTGTATTTCCATTTTTGTGATACTTTGCAAGAATTGAAAAATGGGTTCTAGCTCCATCCAGGATAATACCAGATGTGTTAATTTACTGTTGTTTTTTATTGCTGAGTAATACTCATGGTATACATATACCACATTTTATTAATCCACTCGTGTATTGATGGGCACCTGGGTTGTTTCCACATATTTGCAATTGTGAATTTTGCTGCTATAAACATTTGCATGCAAATGTCTTTATTATAGAATGTCTTTTTTTCCTTTGGGTAAATACCCAGTAGTGGGATTGCTGGATCAAATGGTAGTTCCATTTTTTGTTCTTTGAGGTATCTCCATATTACTTTCCATAGAGGTTGTACTAATTTGCCATCCCACCAGCAGTGTATGAGTGTTCCTATCTGTCTGCATCCCCGTCAACATTTGTTGTTTTGGGGCTTTTTGATATGAGCCAATCTCACTGGAGTTAAGTGATATCTCTTTGTGGTTTTGATTTGCATTTCCCTGATGATTAGAGAAGTTGAGCAATTTTTTATATGTTTGCTGGCCATTATTCTGTCTTCTTTTGAAAAATTTCTGTTCATGTCCTTTGCCCATTTTTTAATGGGGTTGTTTGAATTTTTTCTTGTTGACTTTCCTAAGTTCTGTATAGATTCTGGTTATCAGCTTTTTATCAGAGGTATAGCATGCAAATATTTTCTCCCATTCTGTAGGTTGTCTGTTCACTCTAGTGATAGTTTCCTTGGCTGTGCTGAAACTTTTTAATTTGATCAGGTCCTATTTATTTATTTTTGTTGCTGCTGTGATTGCTTTGGTTGTCTTCTTCATAAATTCTTTGCCTAGGCCAATGTCCATAAGAGTTTTCCCAATGTTTTTTTCTAGAATTCTTATGGTTTCATGTCTTAGGTTTAAATCTGTTATCCATCGTGAGTTGATTTTTCTGAGAAGTGAGAGGTATGGATCTAGTTTCAGGCTTCTATGTGTGGCCATCCAATTTTCCCAGCACCATTTACTGAATGGGGAATCTTTTCCCCAGTGTATGTTTTTGTGGAATTTGTCAAAGATCAGATGACAGTATGAGGATGGTTTTATATTTGCCAATACCCCAATATATGATACTACAAGTAAAATTTTATAAAAGCTGGTGGCAATACTGATTACAAACTGAAAAGACTCATGTTGAGGTTCATATCTTATATTACACATGCAAACAAATTCCATACTGGCTAAATATTTTTTAAAAGAAATATAAATTTTAATGGGTGATAGAAATGGATTTTTTCCTCTATCTGTCTGGAGAGGCAATTTCTTTTTTTTAGCATTAAAAGTTGTGTGGTAGATAAAACTATTGAAAGTAACAGTTTTGACTATTTAAAAAGGGAAACTTCTGAGGAAAAATGACAAAATTATAAATTAAATATAGGTCAGAAATAGAGCAAAGGGCTATTATTGTACCTATACAAATGGGCTTCTAATAGACAAAAAACCCTAAAACTATGAGCAAATATTTCCTCATAAGAAAATACTGAGGGGCTGGGCATGGTGGCTCAGACCTCTAATCCTAGCACTTTGGGAGACTAAGGTAGGAGAATTGCTTGAAGCCTGGAGTGCATGATCACCCTAGGTAACATAGCGAGCCCCCCTCTCTACAAAAATAAAAACATTAGCTGGACTTGGTGGCATGTATCTGTAGTCCCAGCTACTTGGAAGGCTAAGACAGGAGGATTGCTTGAGCACAGGAGTTTGAGGTTGCAGTGAGCTATGACCGTACCACTGCACTCCAGCCTGGGTATCTCTTACGAAAAAAAAAAGAAAGAAAAGAAAATACTGAGCAACGCAAGGGATGAACATCATTAAGAAATGATGAGCTTCATTAAATGACAGATAAATTTAAAAAAACCTAAATATTATCCAGCAATCCCACTGCTGAGTATGTATTTCCAAAAGAAAGGAAATCAGTATATCAAAGACATGTCTGCACTCTCATGTTTATTGCAGCACAACTCACAATAGCCAAGTGTGGAATCAACCTAAGTGTCTGTTAACAGATGAATGAATAAAGCAAATGTGGTCTATGTACACAATGGAATACTATTCAGCCACAAAAAAGAACTAAATACTGTCATTTGCAACAAGTATAAGTGGAACTGGAGGAATGAAATAATAATATTTAAATATTAAATAATATTTAAATGAAATAAGCCAGGCACAGAATGACAAATATGGAACATTCTTGTTATTTGTGGGAGCTAAAAAAAAAAAAATTTTGAACTCATGGATATAAAGAATAGAATGATGTTACCAGAGGCTGGGAAAGGTAATGTGAAGAGGAGGATAAAGAGGGGATGGTTAATGGGTACAAAAATACAGTTAGACAGAATAAATGAATTCTAGTATTCAGTAGCACAATAGGGCAACTCTAGTTAATAATTTATTGTATATTTTAAAATAACTAAAAGATTTAGGATTTTAAATGTTCCTGAAACAAAGAAATGATAAATGCTTGAGGTAGTGGATACCCCAGTTACCCTGATTTGATCATTACACATTGTATGCCTGTATGAAAACATCACAGGTATCCTATAAATATGTACAACTATTATGTATCCATAATAATCAAAAACTAAAAAATTAAAGCACAGCACAACAAAATAAAACACTAAATAGTTTTTATACTTATTAAATTAGAAAAAATTAAATTTAAATAATTTCAATATTATATTCACTCATTAAGTCAATTTGACTGTGTGGAATGAGCAAGGACAAAAACAGTAGCAGATGAGATCAAAAAGTAACTGGGAAAAAGGGCAGATCAGATTTTGGTATTCACTTTGACATAGAATAATCTTCAGTGTGGAAAGGGAGATGTAATTTAGGCCAAAGATTCTGGTGACTTGGACCAGGTGTTGAGACTTGGTTAGCTTATACACGTATTTAGATGGTTGGGACAAAAGGATAGATGTAAGGGTGGAAATATACAGGAGTCAAGAATGACTGTAAGATTATTGCCTGAACAACTATACGTATATGTTGGTATTTACTAGGGAAGGGACTGGGGAAAAGGGGGAGCAAATCTGGGGCAAAGTAAAAATCTTTGGACCTAGACATGTTAAGTTTGAAACATATATTACATAGCTATATAAATCAAGAACGAAAAAGAATTGATTATTATACAGTGGTTAGAATTAGTAAAATTTTTTTTGGAAGCAAACTCAGATTTTTAATATTTTATCTACAAAATATTCAAATTAATAGAGCCTACCTCATGTTATGAGGAATAAGTGATAGAATGTGTGTAAAGTACTTAGCTTAGAACCTGGCAAATAGATAGTGATCAATCAGTGTTGACTAAAACAACAGTAATAATACCATTATCATTATGCACATTTTTATATGTAGATAAGTAAAAGGAACAGAAGGTGACATAAACAATGCAAACTGTTGGACTAGTGTTGGAAAGCTGTTCTTTCTTTTTATAAATAGTACTATGATATAGTTTTTAACTTTCATATTGAAAAAAAAATCCAAGTGTGTTGCATCGAATTTCAGAGAACAAGGATCTAACCTAGTTTTCAAAATATCCTTTTAGAACTGACACCCATACACAAACACACAATCACAAACACATGAACACAAACAAGCACATGCCAGATCTCTATGAATATAAAACATGTAAGACTATCTAAACCAAGTGCTTGGCAAAACTCAATTTCTAATTCACTAATGTAGAATTTTGCTATACCAGGGAAATATAAGGTATCTGGGGAAACTATTCTAATGACCTGAAAAGTAGATGCAAAAGGGTATCTCCAAGAGACTTGTCACCTTGTGGAAAATCAAGTGTGAAATAATAGACATGGAAAATAATTTATGTGATGCCAAACCCAAAGGAATTTCTTTAGCCTGCTAGTTTTACTGGCTTCTAAAGCTACCTATGGAAGTAAATTCAATAAGTGATTTGATTCATTAATGTCCTTGTGGGTTTTCAACATTTTGCAAAATTCTTATGGAATGCTGTGGGAATAACAAATCTGACAAATTTACTCAATAATTTTGTTATAAAATAATTCCAACAAAAAGTGATGCAAATTTCATTACATCTTTAACCTCACAACCAACCTATGGAGTAGTTATTATCTCTAATGTGATGTATCAGGAGGAAAAGTTTTGTTTCATATGTTACACATGTTAGAGAGTGGAGCTGGTTTAATTTCAAAGCACGGGCCCCCTTCTAACACTGAGCTGCTTCACAAATACAGGGGAAAGATGCAAATGAAAAACTCATATAAAAAATTTTACAACTACAGTGAGGTGTTGTTTCATCATATAAAACCATATTTCTAAAAATAAACAAGATATCCCATGCTATGTTCAAAACATGTCTTTTTCCCTTATAAATTAAATAACATCCAAAATGTCTGTTTCATAAAAGATGCAAAAGAAAGTCTCTTTGAATTATAATGAAGTTTTTACAGGCCTACTCTCCACCATGCAAAGAAGATTGATTATTTTTATCCCAAGAACTGGTGCATTTTAGTCATTGCTTGTAAATTCCCATGTATGACTGCCTTGATGTACATTCCAGAAAAAAAACTCTTTTCATTTGTTGTGTATTTTTTTCACATACTATCTAAGCCACACATCAGTATGTTTCCTTTAGCACTTCTGCACTTGCTGATGTAGATTCATTTTTAAAGCTAATTTTATATAAATTTTCATTACAATGTACGTAGGTTATTGTAGATAAATTAGAAAATGAGAAAATTGTTTATAATTCTATAACAGAGAAATAAACATAAATAACTACTTTTTACCCATTGTTGAATAACTGTTCTTACATCTTCAGCTCTAATTACATCTTGCATTCATTCATTTTTTAAATATTTATTGAATTGTCTATATCAGGCACTGTTCTGGTCTTTGAGGGTGGAGCAGTGAAAAATCCCTGCTTTTGTAGAGCTATAGTCCATTTGGAGAAAGCAAGCTAAAAATTCTAACTGAGTAGGTGAAACGTAGTTGAAGGTGAAGTGATGTGAAGAAAAGTAAAGCAAAGAAAGAATGTCAAGAGCTCTGGCAAAGTGGGAGGGCTACAAGTTGCAACAGGGGTGAGAGAAGACCTCGCTGAGGTGACAGGGTAAAACTGAGAGAGTAAGGGAGGTCTGTGGCTATCAGGGCGAAATAAGTGCCAAGTGATAATAAGTCTATTACATGCCTAATAGGTTGGTAAGAGTAACTAGAGGAGAAGGAGCCAGAGAGAAAGTGGTGGGGATGAGCTCAGAGATGTTACAAGTGGCTGGAGTCTTAAAAACCGTTTCACACTCCTTGACTTTGACTCCGAATATCTTGGCACCCACTGGAGAGTTATGAGTGACGTACATTTACGGAATCACTCTGGCTCCTTTTTTGAAAATAAACCAAAGAGAATAACAGCGAAAGCAGAGCAGCAGTTAAGAGGCTTTTGCGATTATCCAGGCATGTCAGTGATGGCAAAGTTTATTAAACATTTACTACTCGAGATCTTACAGTTTTTATTGCCCGAATTCTAGAAGAAAACGTTGGAAAAACTCTTATAGACATTGGCCTAGGCAAAGAATTTATGAAGAAGACCCCCGAAGCAATCACAGCAGCAACAAAAATAAATAAATGGGACCTGATCAAATTAAAAAGCTTCGGCACAGCCAAGGAAACTATTACTAGAGTGAACAGACAACCTACAGAATGGGAGAAAATATTTGCATGCTACACCTGTGATAAAGGGCTGATAACCAGAATCTATACAGAACTTAGGAAAATCAACAAGATAAAAATCAAACAACCCCATTAAAAAATGGGCAAAGGACATGAACAAAAACTTTTCAAAAGAAGACAGAATAATGGCCAACAAACATATAAACAATTGCTCAACTTCTCTAACCATCAGGGAAATGCAAATCAAAACCACAAAGAGATATCATTTAACTCCAGTGAGATTGGCTCATATCAAAAAGTCCCAAAACAACAAATGTTGGCAGGGATGCAGACAGATAGGAACACTCATACACTGCTAGTGGGACTGCAAATTAGTACAACCTCTATGGAAAGTAATATGGAGATACCTCAAAAAATTAAAAGTAGAATTACCATTTGACCCAGCAATCCCACTACTGGGTATTTACCCAAAGGAAGAAAAGACATTCTATAATAAAGACATTTGCACGTGAATGTTTATAGCAGCAAAATTCACAATTGCAAAGATGTAGAAACAAACCAGGTGCCCGTCAATACCCAAGTGGATTAATAAAATGTGGTATATGTATACCATGGAGTATTACTCAGCAATAAAAAACAACAGTAAATTAACACATCTGGTATTATCCTGGATGGAGCTAGAACCCATTTTTCAATTCTTGCAAAGTATCACAAGAATGGAAATAGAAGCACCACTGGTACTCACTATCAAATTGGTACTAACTGATCAATACTTATGTCACATGTGGCAATAATATTCATCAGGGGGCAGGCAGGAGGGAAGGGGGGTGGAGGGGATGGGAAAACTGTCACTGAATGGATGTGGGGCACACAGTTTGGGGGATGTCCACGATTGTAGCTCTGACTTGGGCAGTACATGGGCAATATATATAACCAAATGTTGTACCCCCATAATATTCCTAAATAAAAGAAAAAAAAAGATCTTACAGTTTTTAAAATTTTTATTGAAGTTAAAAACTCTTGATTTTTAAATACCAGCTAGATCTTCAAATCTTGCAATGAATAAACAGCAGCTTTATTACCTCACTCTTATGCACGTTGCACAGAGGCAACCTCTCCAAGTCTTTAAGTGGCCCCCATCCAGATACATTTTGCTCCTTATTTCCAAAAGACATGTTTTTCATGCAAACACTTTTCTTTTTGGTTTTAGATACTGTATTTTGTCATCATACTATAGAAAATGAAGATTTAGCCTTCTTACTTCCCCTCCCTAAAGACAGACAAAACACACACATGTCCGTTAACATACTTCCCATTAGCCTAGTCTATTAATATAGTCATATTTGGCTAGACTAAGAGTCAGCATTTACACTGTTGTGATTCTGTAATAATTATTTTCTGCTCAGACATGTAATGCACTACAATTTGATTTCATTCCATTTCTTGTACACTTTTTGTCTTCCCAAAGTTAATAATTTTCTAATGTATTTATGTTTAGTTTTTTATGGACTTATCAATCATTTATTCCCAAAATATTTATAGAAATATAAAACTTTTATTTTCTTATTTCTTGATTTATTACATCATTCTTCTAATTCCTGAGTCTTTCTGGGCTTACTGTAACACTTGCTTACATTTTTGCATTTTATAGTCTGATGTGTTAGTAATTACTCATTGGTCTGTGTTCCAGTTTCTTATCTCCAGTATTTTCTGCTTTCATAATTTTTAATCTTCTTTTTCTAATCTCTCCAGTGTTATTAATGGAATCTGGAGAAGGAATTATAGTGATGGCAGATAATCAGTCAAATATATTTAACTGGCCATAATTTCACTTAACCATATGAGTATTTTTCTCTACCAACATATATTCTAGTACGTTACTTTTCAGGTGGCATTTAATAGTTCACTGTTATAAACATGGCAAGAATAAACTTTCTTGCAAAACATAAATTATGTATGCATATACACACACAAATACATATGCACACACAAATAGTTTTATGTACTTAAAAATGTCTTTTGAGTTTCAGTACTTGCTAATTTTATGTGTCAATTTGGCTGGGTTAAAGGATACCCAGATAGCTCGTAAACATTATTTCTGGGTGTGTCTGTGGGCGTATTTCTGGAAGAGATCAGTATTTGAATTGGTAGACTGAGTAGAGAAGATTCACCCTCACCACAATGAGTAGGCATCATGCCATTCACCAAGAGCCCAGATAGATCAAAAAAGCAGAGGCAGGGCAAATTCCTTCTCTTCTACTGAGCTGGGACATCCATCTTTTTCTGACCTTGGACATCAGAGTTCCTGGTTCTCTGACCTTTGGACATAGACTGAATTACACCCATTAGCTTGCAGATGGCAAATCATGGAGGAATTCTCAGCCTCCATAATTATGTCTGCCAATTCCTGTAATAAATCTCTTCTTATGTATATTTAAATAATATCCTATTGGTTTTGTTTCTCTAGAGAACCCTAATTAATAAAACTACTAAATGATATCTCACAAAACATATTTAAAAAATGAGTTAAAGCATATATTATACAATTTCTGTATAACTATCATTTTTCTCTAAATGTTATGGAAAAATATTATTAACATATAATATTAACACAATTTTCCCTGCTTTACTGAGGTATACTTGACAAATAAATTTTTTATGTATTTAAGTTGTACAAAATGATGTATTGATATACATTTACATTGTGAAATAATTATCACAATATAATCAAGCTAAATAATATATCCATCAGCTCACATACTTTTTTCTTTTTTTTTTTTTGGTGGTAAGAATACTTAAGATCAACTTTCTTAGCAAATTTCAAGTATACAATACATTACTGTTAACTATAGTCACCATGATGTACATTAAGATCTTCAGAACCTTTTTTTCTTATAACAGAAAATATGTGCCCTTTGAGCAACATCTCCCCGTTTTCCCACCCCTCAACAACTGGTAACCCCCTTCTCCTCTGTTTCTATGTGTTCAACTATTTTAGATTCCACATATAAGTGAGAGCATGCAGTATTAGTCTTTCTGTGTCTGGTTTATTTTACTGAGCATAATGTCTTTCAGTTTCATCAATGTTTTTGCAAATGGCAAGAATTTCTTCTTTTTTTAAAAGTGAATAATTCTTCATTATATGTGTGCGTGTGTGTGTGTGTGTCTCACATTTTCCTCATTCATCTGTCAATAGGCAGTTAGGTTGTTTCCATATCTTAGCTATTGGGAATAATGCTGTAATAAATATGGGGTGGTGCAGATATCCCTTTGAGATACTGATTTTATTTCTCTTGTATATATACCCCAAAATGGGATTGCTGGATCACATGGTAGTTTTATTTTTAACTTTCTGAGGAAACACCATACTGTTTTCCATAATGGCTGTACTAACTTACACTCCTACCAACAGTGTACAAAAGTTCCTTTTTCTCCACATTTTTGCTAGCACTTAGTATTTTTTGCCTTTTTGTTAATAGCTATCTTAACAGGTGTGAAGTGATACCTCCACATGGTTTTGGCTTGCATTTCCCTAATGATTAGTGATGTTGGATACCTTTTCATGTATTACTTATTGACCATTTGTATGTCTTCTTTTGAAAAATGTCTAATCTGGTCCTCAGCCCAAGTTTTAATGAGGTTATTTGGGTTTTATGCTAGTGAGTTGTTTCAGTCCCTTATGTATTTTGAATATTAATCCCTTATCGTATATTAACACATTTTTAAATTACTGTGGAATAATACCAAATTTTGGAAGATTCACCATTATTTAAGATTTTAGTTTTTCTACTATTTAGATATCTTAAAAAATCTTGGGATAAAGGGCCTTGTACACATATTTAGCGAGTGTGTCCAAGTTCATTTGCCTTATGACAAATTCATAGAAATGAGAATGCTGGTATACAAACTAAGGACATTTTAATTATCAATATATGGAGCCAAATTGCTCTCCAGGAGAATTATATCAATTTAAAGACCCAAGGATACCATTAATACTTGGTAGTACTCCCCGTTGAGAAAGAATTGGCTAAATCTAATTTTACAATTGATTTCTTTTTATAAAACATTCATTTGACTTTAATTCATTTTATATTGTAAAAGATCTTAACTTCCTAGGATATTGTTATTATTCTAGGCTCTGTGAGCTTGGAAAGAAAATGAGCTTGATAATGCAAAACAGAAGTGATAGATATGTACCTAAAATATTCCTGAATAAATTTACATATTACCTCAAACTACTGCAGGAGAATATGCCTGAAGACTAGTGATTTCAAGGGGTTCACACTGAACAACCCAGCTTTATTTCACATATTTGGTATACTAAATCTCTATTTGGTTAGAAATGCAATTTTTTATAGATATAAATATAGTTTAGAAAAGAATAATTTTAATTTTTCACACAATACTAAAATTACATCATTATAAACTATGTATATATGACAAATCTAACCATAATAAATTTGGATATGGGTAAAATACTGTTATTCCTTTTTCAAAATATGAATACATCTTATGCTAGTCTCTCACTTCCCCTTTGTGTGTTTTGGTTAGAGAAGAAAGGCAAGCTGAACTTTAATTATTTCCAAGTCATTGCTGTGAATTTTAGTATATTTACAGACAAGTATGATTTTACACTACTTTAAAATTGAAAAGTATTTTTTTTCCTGAATAAATCATGGTCAAAATATGACAAGAAAATATGAGGCTCTCATAAATGAACTGTGATAAATCATGTTTCAGCTATGAACAAGAATAACAGTGTCATCCTCTCCTTCTACTAGTAAAATAAGGCACTTATTTCATGAGAAAAGTAATTACCTCAGTGACATTAAAGGCCCTTTTTAATATTATTTCAAGTCTTTCTTTAAGTCTTTTCCAACTGTGTTCCATTTGTAGCATTTTATCCATTCAAGCACTGAGATGGGACTTACTTTAAATAGCATGTAATGCACATTTTGTTTTATATCATCCTTGAGAATTTTTCCCTACACATACGCAAAGACATAACTATAGAGGTGTTAATGGATCTCTGTTCCAACTAATTCCTTTATCAGCTTTCAATTAACTTTTCTTTCTTTATTTCCTTGTCAAGACAAGAATATGATCTATCCTGCATATATTTGTGTATGAAATATTTTTTACTATATTTTAGTACCAAAATTAGTCCTTTGTTCAAATATACAGTTATTATTTCAATTTGACAATTCATTCATACTGTTTAGAAAAAGTAAATTAAAGAGATCACTGTTCCTACATAAATAGCCAATTGATTTTCTGCTCCCAAGTTTAGTGGCTTCAAAAGTAAAGAGAGTTTTTAAGTTTAGTTTTGTGAATATAGTCCAAGCATTTCTATCATAAACTAACCATAGCCTGGTTTTTGTCTGTTCAGTTTTTACCACTCTTCACCAATATTCTATGGCCCGGTGCTTAGGTTGTGCACCACATAATAGCCAAAGCAGACCATCTGCCAGACCAGGCATTGTTCATGCGTTATTCGTTGGCCTGAGTTGGCCTTTCCAAATCACACTAAATAGACTTATTGATTTCTAGTTTATTTGACTTGAAATGGTAATATTGACAAAAATAATGTAAAACTCAAAGTATGCAAGTACAGGAAGGACATGAGAGGCTGCAGTCCTCAACCTTGACCCAAATAAACTCTCTATATTAATTTTCCTCAGTTTCTTTCTTTAGGTCAACAGACATCATTGGCAAATTGGTTAATAAATGTCATCAGTTCAAAGAGGAATTAAGATGCATCATTACACAAGAAAACCTGAAATTCTCTGAAATTTTATAGCTAATATATGAAAGAAATTTGATGGCAGTTTCCTTAAGTTTGACAACAATCCCACGAATATTTTATTGATATTATCAATAATGTAATGAGTAATAAAACTGAGATGAGACAAATTTTCCTAAACTATTAATAATTTCTTTTAGCCCATCTTGCTGGAGGAAAAGCTAAATTCTTTTTATAACAAATGACATAACAAGATATAATCAAAGATAAAGCAGCTAACCACTGTAGAAAAGAATAATATAGAAGTGTGTAAAGCCTTTAATTAAAATAAATGTTAATTTATTTTCTCTGTATTTGATGGTTTTGTGGTGACTAAAACGGCTTTAACATTCCCCTCAGTTTGACAAACTTTAAACAGACTTCTTCCTGACTATAGATCTCTGACCTCCGTTTTCTTAGAGCATTTACTTTAGAAAACTTACAGTTGTAATTTCTTTCTCTGCCCCTTTGAGATGTAAAACTTCTTCATACCGGAACATCTTTCTCAAAGATCTGGGAGTCATTTCTTTGAAATGTAATCATAAAAAAAAAAAGCCCCTCTTACACAGTCTCTGTGGGAGGGTAAGAGTCTAATTTCCATAAACAACAATTAGCAAATACAGGTGGCCTATCCCATTGATCACCCAACCCCAGTGTCCCCCAGTACTTTCCCACTAGCTCACCCCAGCATTTAAAAATCCTTCACCTTTTTGTTTCAGAAGAGCTGATTCCATCTTTCTTCCCTATTGCAATAGTCTTGGCTCCCATTGCAATAATCTTGAATATAGCCTGTCCTTCTTATTTTACATGTCCAGTGTGATTTTTCTTCAATAGTGATATTTGTTAGTTTTTCAGAAATGTATAATTTGTTGCATTTTTCTTCTCTTTCTAAATAAATACTGACTTTTATATCCAATGTGTATTTGTAATTTTTTTTCTTAAGGATCAATCCCCCAGTTTTATAATCTCCAGACTCCAAAAAACTAGATCCATCTTTTCTCCTGCTATTCAACAAAATCTCAAGTACCTAAAAATATATTCAGTTTATGCTCAGCTCCATGCTTTTATTCAACACACTCTCAAGACCTGACAAGTTTTTTCCACAAATTCACTCACCAAAACACAACCAATATAGCAAGAACCATCATTTTTTGAAAACTTTCTATTATCTTTCAATTGGAATTTGTCTTGTTTTTACTGTGTTTCATAGCACTGTTTGTAATTTTGTAACAGAATTTGTTATAGTCTGCCAACTAAGAGAGCTATTTGTGTGGGTCCCCAAGCTTTCACAATAGAGACTGTAAGTTTTTAGATTGCAGGGCACCTATGTCATTACTCTTTGTATCACCCTCATTACCTAAAACAGTAGGCACAGAAACATATGAGGAATTAAACTGCTGCAACATGAATTTCTTTGATTTAATTTGAAACCTGATTCTCATGAAAGAAATATTGAAAAATCTCCCAAGGTAGTAAGTTACTTGGAGAGGAAAAGTTATAATTGAGAAAAGAATATTCATGATATCCTGTCATGTATCTCAGGGAGATAACCTTCTTTGGTGGGTCAAAATTGAGCTTAAATTCTTCCTCTCCTTTTGAAGCTTTCCCTGACATTTTATAGCCAGAGTTAAACTTATCTCTTGGCACACTGAATATTTCTCTAACTATCTGATTTCCCTACCAAACTAGAAACTCTTGAGGTCATGGACATTGATCTTATTTGTTTCTTTATCCTTGGCGCCTGGTACAGGACTTTTCACATAATGAAGCCCTCAATAATACTTATTAGAAAGAAGGAAAAAAAGAAGGGAGAGGGAAAGAAAGATAGAGAGAGAGATTACCTGCTGAGAGAGAGATGTATTGCCCCGGGGAGAGAGAGAGAGAGAGAGAGAGAGAGAAAGAGAGAGAGAGATTACCCAGTAGTAATCAGATTTATCCCTATATTTATCTGATTCCAAAGCCATGGTCTCTTTTTAGGTTGCAATGTCTCCCATCACAGAACCATGAACCAGCTGCAGAAAAAATCCAATTCTAACAACAATTAAGATTCGTAAGATTCAAAAAAAAAAAATGAATGCAGGCACTCTTGAAGACGATGAATCATTTCCTTTATCCATTCAAATTAGGCAGCAATCAGCATAAATGGGTTTAATAAAAGATGTATAAAGAAGATGCTTTAAAAATCCAAAGATACTGATCCTCCCACACCCTTGATACACATATATTACTCAAAGTATTTTATTTTAAAACTGAGAATACTTCTCTTTAGGCAGTGATACACCCCAGGCAAACACAATTGCCTACTCACAAATGCTGTTGCAAACTTTCTCTTTTCCTGTTATGCCATTTGTATGCCTCTATTTATTTTATTTTAATAAATATTTTTACTAAAAATAATACATAATTATTTTATAAAATTTAAAACATACAAATGAACAAAAAGAAAACTAAACGAGCACAAATAGTTCAATGGAAAGAACCCTCAGTTAGAATTCTGTTGTGGTGATTAGACTAAAATACTGGCAGTAGATACATAAAGAAATAGAATTATGATATATATAAATTTGTATTTTTTATATACTGATAGCATATTATGATAGATTACAAACAAATGGTAGGATAAAAACCAAGGATGGCTGTCTTAACCTGCTTGGACTGCGATAATAAAATACCATAGAATGGGTGGCTTAAACAATAGTCAATTGTGTCTCACAGTTCTGGAGGCTGGGATGTCTAAGGTCAAGGTGCTGGAAGATTCAGTTCCTTGTAAGGGTCCTCTTCCTGGTTTGCAAATTGCTGCCTTCTCATATGTCCTCACATGGTGGAAAGAGGGAGAGCTCTGGTCTCTCTTCCTCTTCTTACAAAAACACTAATCCCATCATGGGGACTCATCCTCATGACATCATCTAAACCAAATTACCTCCCAAAGGACCCACCTCCAGATATCATTGCATTAGGAATTAGAGCTTGAACATATGAATTTTATAGAAACAAACACTCATCCATAACAATGGTCCTTATGTTTTTGGCTTGAGCAGTTATGTCTATGGTAGTTGTTCATTTTTTAGGGAAAGGAACAGGATTGGGGTTGTATCCAGAGTTCTGGTTTTTTATGAAGGAAGGTATCTTATATTTGAGGTGCATATTATATATTTAAGCCCATATGTCAAGTAAGCAGTTAGATGAGTGAGTTGACACTCAAAGGTAAAAGAATCAAGACTTGTCATTTAAAATTTGGGGGAGCTGATTTAAAACAGTATTTTGTATTTGAAGTTGTTCAAATTTCAGAATTTGGTTTCTTAAAAAAATAGAGGGAGCCGGGCATGGTGGCTCATGCCTATAATCCTAGCACTTTAGAAGGCCACG
Source organism: Daubentonia madagascariensis (assembly GCA_023783475.1). Lineage (NCBI taxonomy): Eukaryota > Metazoa > Chordata > Mammalia > Primates > Daubentoniidae > Daubentonia > Daubentonia madagascariensis. The sequence continues at coordinate 42,651,551 of JAKFHU010000600.1, read as the reverse complement.
GTAAGAGGATTGCTTGAGGCCAGGAGTTTGAGACCAGCCTGACCAAAATAGCAAGACCCCCTCTGTAAAAAAAATAGAAAAATTAGCCTAGAATGGCAGTGTGTGCCTGTAGTTCCAGCTACTCTGCAGGCTGAGGCAGGAGGATTACTTGAGCCCAGCAGGAGTTCAAGGTAGTGTCAGGTTGGCAGTCTGTTCTTAGTTCTTGGTGTGCTCCTAGCCAAAGAATGACCAGACATACCAATAGCAAAGCCAGTACAAAATGAAATGAAGTTTATTGAGGAAGAGCAAGATAGATTTATAGAGCAAGAGCAAGATACATTCTCCACAGATGACTAACAGGCCCCCTGTTGTAACAAGTGAACCTGGTTATGCTCTGGAGTCCTGTTTTATCTTTTCTGGATTGGGCCCTCCTTGAGTTTCAAATGTCACCATTGAACCACTTTGATGGAGAGTGAACAACATGATAATTAGCCCTTAGGTTACTCTAGGCTCTAGGTCATTTTCCAGACCATGTTGTGCCTGGGCTGTATGGCCCATGGGCTAGGGAATTCCCTGCATTCTTTTGTAGATTGACAGGGCATTCCTTCTTCCCCCAGGTGTGGCAATTGCTCCAGGCAGGAGCAAGGTGAGGCAGCACCAAGGTGGGGCACCTGCTTTTGTCCCTAGGAGAGCTGGAGGTCCCTCACTATCTACCTAACAGTTGCAGTGAGCTATGATGATGCCACTAGATTGTAACCCAGGTAACAGAGCCTGACCATCTCAAAAAAACATAAACAAAAACGAAAACAACTCTTGAGGGTCATGGTGGCACACCTGTAATCCCAGTATTTGTGAGGCTGAGGCAGGAGTATTGCTTGAGGGCAGGAGTTCAACATCAGCCAGGGCAACATAGCGATAGCGAGACCTTGTCTCTAAAAAAAAAAAAAAAAAAGAAAGAAAATGGTGGGAGACTAGGGAGACTATCATTCATTCATTCAGCTTTTTATTTTTTACAGAATATGTTATTTCTCTTTTGAGTTTTATAGTTCTGAAAATTAGAAAAAAATGAAATAGTTATTTTTGAGTACTAATGCCCTCATTCTGGCTTTTCTGAAAAATTCTAGTTCAGATATTGGAAAAAAATGTGTATATATTCAAGATATTCACATGTAGTTGATTTTTCCAGAAGAGTTCTTTTTCCTCTTGTTTCCCAAAAGCACATTTTATGATTGTAGAATAATTAGCCTTTAGTAGGTTATACATTGTTTCGTGTGAGAAGACAGGTATCACATTAAATTGTACTGAGTCAGGGAGCTGTGATATTACATGGTTCTGTTAATCTGCAAGTAACAATTTACCACTTTTTGTGGACCAAATATTCAGTTAGATGCCTTTCAGAATTAAAAAATAACTATTCTTAAGTTAAACTATCCTCCCTAGTTTACTAGAGAGATGAACATAAATATATATATATATATAATTTTTCCCAAAGAAATAAAGTCCATAAGAGAATACAGTTAAATTCTATAAGAGGTCTGATGAGGAAGGCTCAATTCATACATTCATTGAGAATAGTAGTGCAGGTATTTAGTTTATGAAAGGCATTAGATTCATATATTAATATTAACATCAATATACTGATTGCATATCATATGGCAGACTAAGCCTCAAAAAATTGTCAGAATTTCTCATACGTCAGAATAACAGTTATTGCAGATTGTTGAGATATTTGTACAAAAAGTGTTTTCCCCTTTTTAATCTCTTGACTGTCTCTAAATAATCTGGGATTATTAGATGATGTCATAGCCCAATGTCTGTGATATCTGAATTGATTACTGAGGAAAAAAAGGAACCATGGTGAGAACATCCATATCAAACTGAAGGAACTGCCTGCTGATTACACAGAAGAACATTTCTATTTACATGCAAATATCTTTGTAATCAGCAGTGGTAGGAAAGGAAATGTATGAGAGTCTAAAGCATTTAGGTCTGTAAGTGTTCCAACTTTCCCTAAGCCCCTACCTCAGAAAATGTTTCCTGATATCAATGAGAAAACTTAGTTCATTTAACAGAATTGTACTCATATTTTATTGGAAACATAGAATATTAATGGGTCTTATCTCTTCTTATTTCTTCCAGTTTAGCTCTTGAAGTTTCGGGTTGTCTTCGGCTAGGTATTCTCTGGTCAATATTTTAGTCTTAGTTCAATAGCTTTGTAGAAATGAATGCTTACAGCCTTACTTTTGTTCTTTTAATACTGACTACAGAGGTTATTCTCAGGTTGAATTAAAATAATGTGCATGTTAGTACTTATCTGAGTGGTTGGTATATCACTTAAGTACTCAAAATTGGTGGCTTTTATTCATGCAATTTGTTTGTCTTTTTTTTGTTTTTAGATAAGCCTGATATGAGGTCTCAGTTCATATGGTCATAAGAAAGTCTCTGAGGAAAATGTTTTTCATGCATATGATTTTATAGGAAGTGAAGTGCAATAGATAGTATGCTACAATGTTAGCATAACTCTAGGACTATGAAATTGGAGATTTACAAAAATTTAAAGGAATGTATTTCTTACAAGTAATGTCCCAGAAAAAAATGTCAATTAATTATATTTCTAGTTTCAAGACTGAAATTCCAAGGAAAAAATCCAGGTTCCATTTGTACTTGGGAAATTGGTAAGGATTCATTTTTCTGCCAAATGACATTACACATGGTCATTACTCTAAATTCCCTGGACCCAAGATAATATGAGGTAAACATTTTACCTGTATGAAGTTTGAGCTACCATGTGCTACAGTAGATTAGAAAAGCTAAAATTTTCAATTAAGGTAACTGCTACAGAGTGATGGTACTTAGAGGCAGGACAGCAGTTCTCATAGTGGTTCATGGACCCTTGCTGGGAGTCTGTGGGGTGACATATATTTTCAAAATAATAATTAAGTTCAACAAATATTGCTTCCAACTGTATGTCTACATGCAAAAATGTAAATTTGAACACCTACTTCACACTATATACTAGGATTAACTCCCAGTGGATCACAGATCTAAATGCAAGAGCTCAAACTATAAAATTCAGAAGAAAATACAGGAGTAAATCTGATTTAACTTTGATTAGAATATTATTTCTTATGTATAACATAAAAAGCATAAGTAATAAAAAGAAAGATTTATAAGTTGAACTTAATCAAAATTTTAAAAATTTGTGCTTCAAAGAACACCATTAAGAAAGTGGAGAGAGAACACAGAGACAATGTTTGCAAATCATATATCTTATAAAGAACTGCATTATACTAAAAGGCTACAGTAGCCCAAACAGCATGGTACTGGTATAAAAATAGACACATAGATCAATGAAACAGAACAGAGAACCCAGAAGTAAAGCCTCGTACCTACCTACTACCAACTGATCTTTGACAAAACAAACAAAAACATACACTAAGGAAAGGACATCCTATTCAATAAATGGTGCTGGGAAAACTGGATAGCTACATGCAGAAGAATGAAACCGGATCCTTATCTCTCACCATTATACAAAAATTAACTCAACATAGATTAAAGATTTAAATGTAAGACCTGAAACTATAAACATTCTAGAAGAAAGCCTAGGAAAAACTCTGTTGGACATTGGCTTGGGCAAAGAACTTATGACTATGACACCAAAAGCAAATGCAACAAAAACAAAACTAAATAAACGGGACTTAATTAAACTAAAAAAGCTTCTGCACAGCAAAAGAAACAATCAGCAGAGTAAATAGACAACTTACAGAATGGGAAAAATATTAGTAAGTTATACATCTGACAGATGACCAATATCCAGAATCTATAAGGAACCCAAACAACTGAACATGAAAAAAAAAAACAAATAACCCTATTAAAAAGTGGGGAAAGGATATGAACAGAGATTTTTTAAAAGAAGACATACAAATGGTCCACAAACATATTAAAAATGCTCATCATTATTAATCATCAGAAAAATGCAAATTAAAACCATAATGAGATAGCATCTTACTCCAGTTAGAATGGCTATTATTAAAAAGTCAAAAAGCAATAGATACTGGCAAGGATGTGGAGAAAAGGCAACTCATACACTTTTGGTGGGAATGTCAATCAGTACAACCTCTATGGAAAACAATATGGAGATTTCTCAAAGAACTAAAATTAGATCTACCATTTGATCCAGCAATTCTACTACTATGTATCTACCCAAAAGAAAATAAAATCATTATATTAAAAAGATACCTGCACTTGTATGTTCATCTCAGAACTACTTACAATAGCAAAGATATGGAACCAATTTAAGTGTCTATCAATTAATGACCAGATAAAGAAAACATGGTATATGTATGCCATGGAATAATACTCAGACATAAATAAGAATGAAATCATGTCTTTTGGAGCAACATGGATGGAACTGGAGGCCATTATCTTAAGTGAAATAAATCAGAAACAGAAAGTCAAACACTGCATGTTCTCACTCATAAGTGGGAGCTAAATAATGAGTACAAATGGACACAGACAGTGGAATAATAGACATTGGATACTTGGGAGGGAATGAAGGTATAAGGGTGGGAGAGGTACATGGGATCATAAATTACCTAATATGTACTTGTCCACTAACAGGGTGGGGGTTACACAAAAAGCCCAGACTTCACCACTATGCAATATATCCTTGCAACAAATCTGCACGTGTACCCCACAAATCAATAAAAAATTGAAAAATAATAATTTAAAAAACTGCATTAGTCAGGATTCTCTAAAGAACCAGAACTGAATTTGTAGATACATAGAGACAGATTTATATTTTAAGAAATTGGCTCACACAGTTATGGAGGCTTGGTAAATCCAAAGTCTGCAGACTAGGCTGGAGACAAGGGAAAAGCTATAATTCAAGTCTCCTGGCAGAATTCCTTCTTGCTCAGGGGAGGCCGTCTTTGTTCTATTAAGGCCTTCAACTGATTAGATGAGGACCATTCACATTGAAGTGTTTGAATAGAAATTTCTCTAAAGAAGACATATGAATAGATAAGAAATACAAATAATAAATACATGAAATGATGCTCAACATCATTAGTAATTATGGAAATGTAAATCAAAAGCACAAGATAACACCTCACACCCACTGGATTGTGCAAAACCGGAAAGACAGACAACTGCCAATGAGAATATGGACAAATTAGAAGCTTCATACATTGCTGGTGGGAATGCAAAATTGTACCCCTGTTGTAGAAAACAGTTTGGCATTTCCTTGAAATGTTAAATATAGAGTTACCAATAACCCAGCAATTTCACTCTTAGGTATCTAAGAGAGAAATGAAAACATATGTCTAAACAAAATTTCATATGCTAACATTCATAGCAGAGTTATTTGTAATAGTCAAAAAGTAGAAAAACCCCTAATGTCCATCAACTGATGAATAGGTAAACACAATGTGGTATATCCATACAATAAAATATTATTTGTTTAAAAAAAAAGAAAGGAATGAAGTACTGGCACATGCTACAATATAGACAAATCTCTGAAATAGTACAATAATTGAAAAAATAAGGTCACAAAAGGGCACATATCTCATGATACTATTTATATAAAATGTTCAGAATAGGCAAATCTGTACAGACAGAAAGAAAATTAATGATTGCAAGGTGCTATGGGACAAAAATAAGAAGTGACAGGTGATGAGTATAGAGTTTCTTTTTGAAAGGATGAGAATGTTCTGAAATTAAATTATGGTGACTATTCTGTAACTTAGTAAATACGCTAAAAAGCATATAATTTTACACTTTGAGCTGGTAAATGTTTGTGTACAAATTAATAATACTAAGTTAAAATAATACTAAGATGTTATTTGCCTTTTTTCTTATTCTTTAATAAGAGTACAGTGAAATACCACCACAGATTAATACTGGAACAGATATAAAAGTCCTGATGACTTCTATTAAACCTAATAGTAAAGAGATTTGCAAAAATATAAAACAATGCTTTGGAAAATGTAAAACAATGTATTGAAAAATATATTTATTTTTCCCAAAAATGTGTTACTTTGTTAACAGGTATATCATTTTTATTATGTTTAAATAAATTAGTAACTATGTTGAAAATATTCTGAATTTTAGTTTCTAAAACAATAAATATCTAAAGATGTAATTTACATAAACAAAAGGTCTCTGGGGTTTCCAAAGATTTTTACAAGTATAAAGGGATTCTGAAAGCAAAATGTCTGGAAACTGCTAAAATAGGGTAATGGACAAACAATAAATCGTTGTGATAAAGAATGTAAGAGTGTGTCTGTTACCTTTCTATTTTATATGTTGTGACTGCAAGATGAATACAAATTGTACTGTAAGAAAATCCTCTTTTTCATATATTATGATGCATAAATGTTGCAATGAAATTTTCTGATGTTTATAGAAACATGAAAATAGGAAAAGGGAAATTATTTTTAGTTTAGTTTTGTTTTGTTTTGACTTAGTAAATGATTATAAAGGCAATGGAGCAAACAGATTGCCATTTTTCAGACATCTTTGTCTCTGAAAAATCTGTCCATGAAATAATTAATGGTCATGAAGTACTCTGAAAATGAATCTATGGTACGGTTGTCTTTTGTGATCAAAGATAGCTCTGCTTAACATACCAAAGAGCATATTTCAAGGACAGTGACTCCATCTAAGAGGAGAGATAATTTCTGAGTAACTCTGAGTACTAAGTTTAGTCCAATAAACATTCAACTTAGAAAGAAATAATCAGGAATACATATACACCTTAGGTGGAAATACATAACAGAGGAAAGACACTTTATGGTGGTTCCTAGCATATTTTACTCTTTTCCGTTATACAATTCTAGGCAAATTTTAATAAACCTCTGATAAAATTTCAGATCTAAGCTTGACCCTGCCACTTAAAAACTGATTTAAACTCTCTGTAACACTTCCCAGACTGTGAATCAATGAAAATAATGCAAATCTCATGAGTATTGTGGGAGAATTAAACAAAAACTGCAGTCCAATAAATATTATTTAGCTTTTTCTGTGGCCCACTTTCCATTAGACAGATATGGCAATCAAGGTACAAAAGATTAGCAACTTGCCTAGGATAATACAAACACTAATAATAGGTGCCAGCACAGTTTTTAGTTCAAATCTGATTTCAAATACCCATACCTGTTTTATAATATTGCACTTTATTTGTGAATTGGAAAGAACTACACAAATATAAGCTGTTCTGGTTATAAAAGTAAAATAAAATTAAAAGGTATTTTGTTAAATTTAAAAATAATAAAATTATATGACTAGAAACGTCTCCTAAATGCTGTTTTAGGACTGCACTCAGACCTACTCCAACAGTTATCATCAGCCTGTTTTCAAGGGAAAAAAAATTAAAATTCCAGTATTTAACAACTTGCAATAATCTTTTTATTTTCCTTTTTCTTTGCTTTTTCAATGAAATTTGAGATTGCTGCTGCCAAGCTATAGCATTGGCAGACCACCTTTACTTAGACTTGGCCAGCCCCATCCAAGGTCCTTTCATTGTGTGATACTGTAAGTTGAGATCTGTCTGTTACTTATCTTGTCCCTAGGCTCATTGCACATGCAAGGGGCAACACTATTCCCTATTCAATAAGGCAAAATCTCTGTCCCAAAGAAAAAATGACCATTCTCCACCAAGAGTTGGAATGTTCTGCATGCCTTGCTTGGCTCATTGGGACTGAATGGCTTTGAGACTGAGTTATTAAACAAGAAAGGAAGGAAAAAAGAAAGGAAGGAAGGAAGGAAGGAAGGAAGGAAGGAAGGAAGGAAGGAAGGAAGGAAGGAAGGAAGAGTGCTTGATGCTGGGCATGTGGAAGTAAAAATAAATCTGTGATTAGGTTGAAAGTAGATAGACATGCAGAAAAAACTAACAATGAGTTTTAATTAGCATGCCAATGTTTTAAAAAAGAAAAAGTTCAATTAATTAGTAATAATATTGTGGGGGTGTTATTATAAAAAATTCTCAATTTTCCTATAAGTTGACAATCTGGAAATTTTGTGCTTGCATTGCCTCAGGGTAAAATGTATCTGGAGCTGAGTTGTGACTGTCGTCTTTGACTGGGGCAACTTTGCAAAGTATGGTCTGCAGAACCCTGCGTCTCTGATACCCTTTCAAGAGCTGCTAGGTGAAAACTATTCTCATAGTTATACTATGATATAATTTGCCTTTTTCTCTGGGTAATGTTTGTATTTATGGTGCACAAGCAATAATGGGTAAAAATGCTAGCCCTTAAGCAGTAACTAAATTAGAGGCCCCAACTGTACTGATAGACTTTTTTTTCATTGCTACATACTCACAGTTTAAAAAAAAAAGTTTCACTTTAAAATGTCCTTGATGAAGCATTAAAAAGGCTAATTTTATTAAAACTCATCTCTTGGTTATGCTTATAATATTCTGTATAATAAAATGGGAAATGTGCACAAAGCACCTCTGTAGCACACCACTCTACAATGTTTGTCTTGATGAGAAGCACTTGTGCAATCATTTGAGTTGCAAGCTGACTAGCTGCTTTCTTCATGGAACACTACTAGAAAAAAAGACTCACAGATAAACTGGTTATTCAGACTGAATATTTGGCAGATATTTTCTCTAAAGTGAATTAAAAGAGCATGTCACTTCAAGGAAAGTCATAGTGTTTGATAAGAAATGCATCAATCTTTAGAATATCTGCATAACTCAATATAGCCATATTTTCAAAATAAACAAAACATCAAGGTAAAAAACAATACATGAGTATCAGCCCCATTCAAAGTACAAAAAATAATGAAATAGACTATGAAAAGTTCATTGATATAATTCTGCATTACACATTGCAACAAACCTCTATGAAGCTACTAGTTGTCATGATGATACTAATTTTGCTATAGAACAGAGGAAGGCAAGTAATCATTACAAGTGGTACAGTTTTTATTCATATTAAGAGTAGATTGAATAGACAAGTGGACTTCATATGTAATCATTGTCCATGTGCAAGACTGTATCAGTATATTATCATTTCTAAAACAAAATTGATTATTTTTGGTAGGCATGATACAACTTTATTTGGTTTGTAAATTAATTACATTGGTTGTTCATCTCAGAGAACATCAATTTATCTTGAAAGCTGCAAAAAGAAGAATTGATCATATACAGTACCATACAATTGATTTATTGGTATATATTTTTCTTAAGAAGTCGTCTGATTAGAACTGATTACAACTGCTCTAACATTCACTTAAGACTTTGTGGAAGTTATGCCATCCATTCACTTTCAGATCTTCAAAATCAATACATTCAAATTTATTGTGCAAAGGCAACAGATGAGGAGTTGGTTAAATGCAGATTTTTAGGCTTGGTACAAAACACATAGTCTTCTTCATAAGGATAGCTCTGAGATAATTTTCAGCTCAATTTTTTGGAACAACTACAAAAACATGTATTTATAAACAATTGGATTTGACTTTAGCATACTGGGCATTTTACAATAGATCTTTTTATCTTTTCAAAGTTCACATTGTCAGAAACAGGGATTCTAAGTAGCAAATAGGTATAAAATTATGTCATGTAATATTATCCTCATTTCTAAAATCTCTTCATATTTCTATCTTTTGCTGTACTTTTTTTGACATACTTTGTATTTTCTCTTTATTTTACTTTTATTGTATTTTTAATTATATATGTTATATATAAATTCATTCTCATTGTAAAAACAATACAGAATTATATGCATTAAAGAGGAAAATTTCCATTTAGCCTACACTCCAATTTCATTTGAAAAATATTAATAGTAACTCCCGTTATTAGGTATGTTACATTCAAAAATTTTAAGTCATTGGTTAATCTTCACTTTCTTTTTACTTTTAAGCATTAAAAATGTAAAGTTTCAGAATTTTGGAAATGATTTACATATATCTATTGCAAAGGGTATATAGAAATTTTAAAAGTATAGAAATACGAAAAAGAAATAAAATAGATTGTAGTCAGAAATTTCCAATATCCACAATTAATATCCCTTAATAGTTTGATGTCCATTCTTCTAGTCATTTTCTTATGAATAGTCTATTCTAAAAATGAGCCTCTCTATAGATATATGTGTGTGTGTGTATATATATATATATATATATATATATATGCATACTATCTTCCTTATGTGTGAATACAAAGTACTGTTTGAAAACCTTCCTGTATACCCACACAGCCAGGTTCTTCAACACACCTACTCTGGTGCTTTTCATAAAAGCCACCTCATTCATGTTGTGCTGAATTCTTCCAGCCCAATTAATATATTGCTTCATACTTATTAACCTATGTTTATCCTTAATGTCTAATGTTGTTTTTCATTGACACAAGGACACATCCTCCAGTTTATTCTGCTTTTTTAAATTGTGCTTTTTGTTATAGAGATCCAGCCAAGTAATAAATCTAATTCATTTCTTTTAACGATCAATAGAACATGTATACTGTATTTACCCATTTCTCCATTGATGGAAATTTTGAGTTATTATTAACTTTTGCTGTTTCAAACAATGCATTAATAGATATGCTTGTTCAAATTCCCAATCCAATTGTTTCTTTGTAAACCTAGAAATCAAGATGCTGGATTATAATGGTGAAATATTAAGGTAACAAATTGATCAAAATATTAGATATTAGAGAATTTTGTAAATATGAATTTATGAATGTAGACTTAGACAATTGGAAGAAAGAAGATGACAACAAATATGTAAGTAGGTTTACTTTTATTCATTTCCTTTTCTTCCATTTTGGGTTAAAATATATTTTAGATAAATAGAATGGTGTTTTTCTTAAGTCATCAGGAGGCTTCTACTTCCAATTCTAACAGAAATTTATATTTTTAAAAAATAGAGTGGGTGAAGGTATAAAAATAATAAGACCCAACTATATGCTACCTATAAGAGACTCACTTCAGCTTTAGGAACACACATAGGTTGCAAGTGAAGGGTTGGAAAAAGATACTCCATTCAAATGGAAACCAAAAGAATGTAGGGTAGCTATACTTACTATCACACAAAATAGACTAAGTAAAATAGTGTAACAGAAGATAGTGAAAGTCATTGCATAATGATAAAGTGGTCAATTCATCAAGAGCATATAAAAATTGTAAATATATACACACCCAACATTAAAGCACCTAAATATATAAAACAGACATTAGCAGATATGAAGAAAGATATAGACAACAATACAATAATAGTAGGGAACTTTAATACCCCACTCTCAACAACAGATAGATCATCAAGGCAGAGAACCAATAAGGAAGCAATAGGCCGGGTGTAGTGGCTCACACCTGCAATCCTAGCACTTTGGGAGGGCCAAGGCATGAGGAGTGGTTGAGGCCAGGAGTTCGATACCAGCCTGAGCAAGAGCAAGACCTCGTCTCTACAAAAAGTAGAAACAATTGCCAAGTGTGGTGGCGTGTGCCTGTATTCCCAGCTACTCAGGATTCTCTAAGCTTCTTGGTGTCTGGCATTAAATTTGGAAAAATTCCCAGTCATTATAGGTTCAAATATTTCTTCTGTTCCTTTCTCTCTTTCTTCTCCTTTGCTTTACATGTATCTTGCAACTTTTGTTGCCCCATAGTTCTTTGATATTATCTTGGGTTGTTTTTTTTTTTCCGTCTTTTTTCTCTTTACCTTTCAGTTTTGGAGGTTTCTATTGAGACATCCTAAAGCTCAGATATTCTTTACTCGTCATGTCCAGTCCACTAATAAGCCCATCAAAGTGATTCTTGCTTTCTTACAATGTTTTTGATCTCTAGCATTTCATTCTTTCTTAGAACTTCAATATCTCTCCTTACATTGCCCATTCTTGAATGCTGTCTACTTTGTCCATTGGAGCCCTTAGTGTATTAAGCACAGTTATTTTAAATGCTCAATCTGATATTTTGAAAATCTATGCTATATCTGAGTTCCAATGCTTACTCTGCCTCTTAAACTGTGCTTTTTGCATTTTAGTCTGTCTTGAAATTTTTTTCTTGATATTTGGACATGATTTACTAGATAAAAGAAACTACTGCTAATAGGTCTTTAGTAATGTGGCAGTAAATTTTGGGAAAAGAGACAGCATTCTTTATTCCTATGATTAGGTCCCAGTATTTAAGAGAGAGACTGTACCTTGGGCTGTGAATTTCACAGGTGTTTATCAGTATCCCCCCACCGCCCTCTTAGATGGGACAGGATATCTAGAGGGGGGTGGAGTTGCGGATTTCCCTTTATTCAAATGGAAAGTTAGAGCTGGCTAAAGTTGGACTTTCCCCTTCCTTCAGGTAAATTAGGTTCTGATTAAACAGTCATTCCTGATGGCATACTTTGTTAGGAACAGAATGTTTGTTGTGTTTCAAATTGTTTCTTTTCCCTTTCCCCTGGTAGAAACATGAGAGGATTTTTTTCTCTGATATTCACTGTGAGAACCCGGTAGAGCTCCAGGAAATAAAACATACAAAAGTGTGTATTCCACTGCCACCCTCCTGTGACAGGGTCACTCTGGAGGTTTTAATCTCTCAGACTTGTCTACACTGAGCTTCTGGTAATTTGTCAGTTATGGTACAGTTTCCCTGCCCAAGCATTGGGCAGGTTTCCTACAGGAGTTTCTGCTAATGGGTTTCTGCTCTAATAAATTGTGAATCTCTGTATTTGCCTGTTGGTCTCTCCAGTTTTGGGGGCAGCAGTTTGCCCCATGACCTTACTTCTCATATTGTTATAAGAAGAGTTGCTGATTTTTCAGTTTGCTTAGCTCTTTACTTTTTGTTAGGATGGAGTGACAACTTCTAAATGTATTACATGTGAGATCCCTATATATTTTTTTAAAATATTTTAAAAAATATATATCACAAATAATAAGATTCTATTTTGGAGTAAATTAAGCAAAGATGATTGAATTTTCTTTTTCAAAGGGTATATTAACACCCACTTGTCTCTACAATTGATTTTAAAGTTTATTTCTTTCCAACAGATCTCAACCATCACCTACAGTATACATAAATGACTAAAACTTATATTTGTTTGCCACCATATTTTGTTTCCCCACTATGTTTGTCTAATCCCTCACAAGGACCAAAAAGGTTGTAATTAACATACATTTTAATATGGCTTAATAACTGATAAATATCATCCCCTTCACTGTAGGTTTTAATTTTTTTGAAAAGATCAAATACCCTTATTATGCCTTTATAATTTCATGGGAATTTTAAAATCCATTATTTAAGTTCAGTGAATACTCTTTTGGTTATTTTTATAACCTTTCTGAAATTTAAGATAAATTTGAGAGAACTTAACATATTTATAATATTGATGTTTAACCTACATTAACATGATATCCCTCATTATTTATCCATTTAGTCACATCTTCATTAATGTCCTTCAATAACAATTTATGTTTTTCTCAATAAGAGACTTCCATACATTTACCTCATTATTTTAATTACTCCTAAGCATGCTAAGGATTTCATGCTATGTTTTCTTGTTCTATTTCATTTTCTAATTAGTTATTGCTCCTATATAAGAATTCTTCAGACTTTTAAATTCAACCTTGAATTTCAATCACATAACTTTTTTGAATGTCATATTATTTTATATATTTTATATATATATTATAAATATATATTTTATATATATTTTTATATATATTTTACATATATATTTTATATATATTTTACAAAAAATAGCTCATCACATTTTCTGTTATTCATTCAATAAATAACCCTCTGAATTTCTATTATGCGTGTGACACCTACTAGCTGCTTAAAATAACACATACATGAAATAGTTATCTATTTAGAGATGCCTTAGCAGGGGATATAAACAAGTCTGATGAGAGGAATTTCAAGATTTCTTACATGGTCTTACTTTCCTTTCTATCAGAGATGACCAAAACAGAAAATTTGACTGAGTTTGGCACTCATTCCTCTGGGGACATAAAGAAGTAAACAATAGCCCAATAGTTGTTTTTTCTTTCTTTTTTTGAGAGGTGGGCTATCTCTCCATTTCCCAGGCTGAAGTGCAGTGGCACAATCATCATAGCTCACCGCCTCCTCAAATTCCTGTGCTCAAATGATCATCTTGCCTCAGCCTCCTGATTAGCTAGGACTACAGGCATGTGCCACCACTACGCTTGGTTTTATAGCTGTCCTTAACAAGAACAGTCCCTGGGTAAAGAAGGGGACCTCTTCAGCACAACAATGACGCACCATTGATTTGAGGGCAGGAAAGGTGCTTCTCTAACTCCGAAGTCTTTTTGTAATAGTGGAAAGTTTAACTCTTGTACTGTCTCCAGAAAATAGCCTTGTTAAGTCAATGAAATGTGTAGGCTTTCATGTCTCATTGGTGAAAAAACTCACATTGGAAAAGAAAGTCAAATTAGAAGATCCAGATTTATTCTTAGCTGTGGTATTAGAGCCTTGATATACATGATTAGTACACATGGGGCTAAGGTTGCTGACATTTATAGAGATATCTCGACCCACACTTGGGAAGTTATATGGTGTGGGATGCAGAGATGGGGTTAGGGGAAATCTAGTGACTGAGAACTATTCCTGTGGTAGTGAATTTTCCATGTAAAATATGAAATATGTCTCTTATTCTGGGTGCACAGAAAATAATTATCTTAGTAAAGGGTGGCTAAGGAGAGGTCACAAGCTGTAAGACCAAATTTTGTTAACTTTTTTCTTGTAGGTTATAGAATATCTGTCCATTGAAAAGGGAGGACTGAGCTTCTGCAAACTCTTGTGTTTTGCAGACACTAAATGAATGCTCATTGTTTCCTAAAAATTGTTATACAAATTTGATATACGAGAGATGAAGAACCTGGCCTCTGCCACTATGCTAGTTTGGGCTAGTTCAGGGAACTATATATAAAATGTAACCACTGGGCGGTGATTTGAATGGTTCATAGCAGTTAGATGCAGAAGAGGTGGGGTGGTAGGTTAGAGTATTTCAGATAGAAGAAACAACAAACGCAGGCTGCAGATGGAAGAAATGAAAAGTGTCTTCAGAGAAAGGCAATTGGATAAGTTGGATAGATGTAAGGGAGGAAATGCATATTAAAAAGGAAAGAAGGTCAGAAGTCAGGTCATATCAAGGGACCTATTTTAAGAGATTTGTATATGTTCTAAAGATACAAACTCACAGCAAAGATTGTATAAATTATATGTACTAAGTTAGTTATAAAAATGTATATTCCTACTTAGTCCTTATTAATTGTGAGGACTTATGTGAGCTTAGTCACATAAGTGGGTGTCTGGTGGGTATGGTCAAAAAAGATTTTATTTCAATAATGTCATTGGTCATATATTTTTTATGTAGTTATATTAAAGCACTGTACTGTGTTTGCACTCTGTATTTTTACAGAACTCTTGGCTTATTTGTTTTGAGATATGATATCCTTCAAATAATGACACTACACTTTTTTGTGAATGGTTCTAGAGAGGTGTCCTATATCTGCATGTTTCTGTGTTTCACCAAATTCATCAACAAAGATATTTTAAAGCCTGTGTCTCTGTTTGAGACACAGTATAACTGATTATAACAAAATTATTCCAGTGTCTTTATTGCTACTTAAAATTTTGTGCTTATAAAGTAATTACTTGTCCCACTGCTTTTGTCCTTCAATTAATAAAATAAATTTCAACATGTCTAATTAAAAGAAATAGAATTTTGTTTCAATCTGTATTTCCAGTCTTTATAATTGATTTAAATTAATGAAAAGGAAACACTAAAAACCAAAACAACAAATACAAAAATAAAACCTCAGCCTTTGTTTTCTTTATTTTCCTTTAATTTCTGGGAAATAAATGCACCTTTTAATAGTACTTACTGAGACTTTTTAACCATAAACATTAAAAATGGCCAGTTGACCACAATGCATAAATTTATAAATATATGATTATTCTTGTATTTTTTTAAAAATACGAATTTCTGTTAGAGTTTAGGTTTAAGGAAAACACCAATGTTGTTATCTTCTTTCTTTCCATTGTCAATGTCTACATTAAATTCATATTGACAAAGTTCTACAAGATCTAATGTTTTGATCAACTTTTTTAGTTCAAAATTTCACCATTAATGGACTGATTTGATAGCAAATGAAATTAAATTTGAAATTGTGAACTGCCTATAATCTCAGAGAATACTTGACCTGTTATTTTATTTTATAATATAGTTTAAAAATCTTTAGCCCTGGCTTCTATTTCTTTATTTATTATGTATGGATAGATCTAAGTAAAACCTTTCCTTATCAGTTTACTACTTTCTCTATTATTTTTGAGGTATCATTATTTAAAGAAAATTTTCTGCAATTCCATCTTTAAAAGATAAAGGGACAATTATATAAAAATAGAACAGTAAAGATTTGTGATGAACACTTTAGATTTTAATGTTTTTTTAGGAGACCATGAACAGCTAAAGTCCATATCTTATGAATGCTTCAGAAAATTGGGTTTTCAAAATATAGAACCAAAATGTGTGAGTTAGAGCATCTGAAATCCACATAGATACTAACCTCTACGACATATGGAGATCCTCTGATTCTGGATTTTATGGATCTTTGCACAAAAGATAATTTTGACATAGAAAGCTGTATTGCAGTTGGTGATAAACTGTCCAGTCCCCGAAGTATAATGAACTGTTCTCTACCAGATAGAATGCATGTTTACAATACTCAATTAATACATCTGGCTGACTTTAATTGCATTAGCGTTGTCACACCAGAGGTGGCATAACTTTCATGTGAGATAATTAGGTTTGCTCAATTTAAACAGACACATTAATGCAGCTCAGCAAGGCTCAATTAAATCTGTTTCAAAGCAAAATCACAATGTGAGGCATTGTGGGTAATGTTATGCAAATTGTCATATTGGCAGAGAAACTGAGTAAGGTTTCAGCAGCGCCTATTGGCACAAAATGAATTTCTCCATTTGGAATATCAAGGCAAAAACAGCAAGATGCCTGTGTTGTAATTTTTCTTTTTTTAAGGCTTATCAAAGTGATGCAGCTGTTGGCCTAGTCAAAGGAAATGTTTTGTTACTTTGGTTTTCCTTAAGTAATTTTTTAAAGTTTTTATTACAATTAAAGTATCTATTGTTTCAAAATCTAAACTAAACAATATTAGTCTTCTTCTAGGTATCAGCCGTAATCAAAGATTCATCTTCTTTATTGTGCCTCCATTTTCAATAAGGGTATTTATTAGTAAGCAAGGTAGCCCAGATCTAACCCTATCCAAATACTTATAGTGACTATTCTCAATGAATGGCAGCTTCTATTTGTATAAGTCTGTTTATGTGTGACACAACTTGGCACTTGAAGAAAATATCAATGTCTTACTTGAATTAAATATATGAGTTTTACTAAAATTATCCACCACATGCCAACAATATTTGCAACAATAACATGACTTTATATTGACTTCATAATTTGAATGTCATTCCAATAAGAGTAGACATTTTATAAAAGTTTTTGAACTTTTAATAAATTAAAAATTAACTTTACATGTTTTGAATTCTGATGTGTGGTTATAAGGAATTAATAATTCTCATTTTCTATGTATCATATACATACATATATGCAAACATATTTAATACATATACACATATATAAACATACTTAAATAAATACACAAAGATGTATAAAACATTTATAAGTTAAATATGTAGAATTTATATTATGTAGAATTCAGGCCCCAATCCCCAGGACACAGATCAGTACCAAACTGGGTCTGTGGCCTGTTAGGAACCCGGGCTGCACAGTGCGAGGTGAGCAGTGGGTGTGCAAGTGAAGCTTCATCTGTATTTACAGCCATTCCCCATCTCTCACATCACCACCCGAGCTCCACCTCCTGTCAGATCAGTGGCAGCATTAGATTCTCACAGGACCATGAACCCAACTGTAAACTGCGCATGCGAGGGATCTGGGTTGAGCGCTCCTTATGAGAATCTAATGCCTAATGATTTGAGGTGGAGCTGAGGCGGTGATGCTAGCTCTGGGGAGTGGCTGCAAATACAGATTATTGTTAGCAGAGAAGGTTTGACTGCACAATAAATGTAATGTACTTGAATTATCCTGAAACCATTCCCCTCCCCACACTTGTCCATGAAACCGGTCCCTGGTACCAAAAAGGTTGGGGACCACTGATATAATATATAACTACTCTGTGTGTATGTGTGTATAAAAGTTCTATGGGTGAAAATGCCAAATCTTCTCTACCCTTACCCCATTACATAGAATATCATCCCCACTCCCCCTTTTTTAATCCTATAGGGAGTTTGGATCATATTTGCTACCTTTTTCTTTTGACTCACTTTGAAACACGTATTCAAAATTAAATTTGTTCAAGAGTCTATTAATGCTTATTTTAAACAATACAAAAAGATTATTAAAAATGTTTTATAAAGTTTATCTAGCATCTATAGTTTTGAAGAATTATTACTTAATTTTTAAATTAAGCAACATCAATGCTGAAATGTGAGCAAATCTATAGCATCTTTAGGGTTAGCAGAGAAGATTGTTAGAAATAAAGAGATCAACATGATATAAGAATGCTTACAGTGGAAATATGACAAATAAACAGGGACCTACTGAATAGTTTTAAATAGTTTTATGTTTTTCTTTTATGGTTATACCCTAGAGTTTACATATTTTTTTACATGAAGGATCTTAGAAGAAAATAAATCTTTGGCAAATGATTCCTAGTAATGTAGTATCATTTTGATTATTTATATGAAATTGGAAAATAAACAAAATTATATAATCTTTGTTTTAAAGAGATAAAGACTTTAAGAAAGAAAGATATCAGAGGACATGATCTTATTTTTGACATTAAGTTTCAAAGAACTGATGTTACTGCTTATTAATATTTTGAATGTATAAAAGTGGCAAAATTATTGTGCTGATATAGAAAGTAAATTACTGCAAAACTTGAGGGAAGTTTTTATATGACAATATTAATAATGACAATAATGATTGATAATAATAATAACAGAAATATAGCCAAGGGCTTGTCATTTTGATCTGCACGGAGTCCTTATAAATATGTTCTATCACCACTGAAACACAGATCTGCTCTCGCAAGATGTGATAGTTATTTTAAGTTGTAAAAAGACATTGCAGTCTTAATGTTGTACTCTTTATTTTTTTTTTGTTGGTGGTGTTAGTGTTGTCTTTTCTTTTTTTAAAAATTAATAGGAGAATATATGCACACATGCATATTCTTCAGGGAATTTATGTATTTATTAAACAACTATTTACTTATTTGCTACAATGTAAAAAAAACCTTCATTAGATGTTAGGATATAATGGTAAGACTGAGTTCCTACCCTCAATGAATTTATAGTGTACATGAGGAATTAAAAAAAACTTTAATTTTGAGATAATTGTGCATTCACATGCAGTTATAAGAAATGATACACGGGCATTTCATATACCTTCATTCAATGGTAATCTCTTGCATAACTATAGTACAATATCAAAATCAGGAAACTGACTTTACTTGAGATTTCACCAGTTTTACGTTCAGTGTGTATGCGTATGTGTGTATGTTTATTTTGTGTAGAGTCATAAGACCACCGCCATCACTGTTAAGACAGAAAAATTCAATCACAAGTTATTTTTAAAAAATTCTTTTAAACAGAATTCAATGTAAGATTGCAATGGTGAAAAATATAGTACAATGTGGTTTGGGCTGAAAAAAAGTTTCTTTTTAAAGTATTTTGCTATTTATACCATTTTGATAAACAACTTCTAAAATACATTATCCACATCACTGTTTTATTTTAAGGTTATGCACGTATCACACAATTTTGATAAATTGGAATAAACATAATGAACATGTATGTTTTTATTACATTGTAAAACATTTATCCACCTGCTCTCCATATAGATATTTTCTTTTTCCTCAATATTAGTCTTTTCCCCTATGGCCATGCTTACTGTTCCTCATATAACACTTTCTTTAATCTACCTTTTTAATACATTATGGAATGGCAAACTGAGTAACCAACGCTTAAGTTGCTGCTGACCTCAAGGGTAACATAGATGGCTTTGGTGCAATATTTTCATAAAAAAATAATTTTTGGTCACTATAATTACTTTTTGGAACAAGAAAGTGCAATCTCTGGATTTCCTTTGCAATTTTGTAATACTCAGGAAAAATCTCCCTAGGATTACAGTCTCCAAAGAAAATAGACTGTAAAAAGATTTAAAGACAGTCTGTACTTGATGGACTTGGACAGACCAAAATATAGTTTTTCTTTTCATTTCTGTACAGCAATTTCAGTTACTTATTATATATCACTGTTTCATTGTGTTTTTGAGTAATGTTTTCACTAATTTATCTATTAGCTTGTTATTGTGCACTCACCTATGTGCCAAGTAGTATACTAGGTGCTTTCTGTAAGAATGGGTAGTTATCTAGTAGAATAAACAAATATTGATTAATAATCCCAGGGTTATGGTCAGTGTCATGAATGGGTGTGTGGGTGTGTAAAAATGAATGCATCTACTTGATCTTGGGGTCTGAAGAAAGTTTCCCTGAAAAAGCCACATCCATGTTTGACTTGAATAACAGGGAGGCGTGTGCCAAGTGAAGAACGGGGAAAATACATTCCTATTGTAAGGCAGGAAGTAATAGATACATTCAAGAGATGGAAAAAACTCCCTTATATCTATATGGTAGAAGAATAAAATGGCAATCTACTGTGCAAAATGAATGCACATTTTGGGAACATGTAAGAAGAAAATTGCCTCATACTTAGATTTTACAGCTTTCAAAGCAATTACTCAGTCATATCTCATTTGAACCCACATATTCAATAGCAGGGCATACATTTATTGAGAACATACCATTTTACATTGTGTTAATAAGAGTAATATAGCTGGTGGACAGTGTTCTTTTTGTTAGATGAATGCAAATTAGGCTTCAACTTAAGCCATTTTAAACTCAATTACCAAGTATGGTTAAACTTCCGAGATTTCAGAGAAAAATACATCATAGTAGAAGCAAATATTCTCTAAGGATTTGTTTAGAGAGAATTCTCATTTAGTACTTCAAGACTTGCCAATTGTGGAAGTGCCAATGTACAATTTGTCTACATTCAAGAGTGCCAAAGACCGCATTAATAGCTTCAAGGTAATTTATTATGTATAGAGTTATATAAAAACGTTTGCATCAGCATTGAGTTACTATGCCCCTTATTGAGTGAATTTGATGCCCCTTATTATACTTAATGTGTATTGATTTAAAGTTTGGTATTAGTATTAAAAATTGATCTTAAACTTTGGATAATTTAGATTTTCTAAAAGGTTAATTTCAGTAGAAGAAAGTAAAATATAAATTTATATTATTACTAAGCTTGTAATTTGCACAAAACTGGGTAAATAAAAAAAATACAATAAAAAATGACTGGCAGACAGTCCTCCAAAAAAAAAAGTTAGTACAGCTTTTAACCCAGCATAATCTAAGACTATGACCTATGATACTAATTATAAATGTACATAAAAATAAAGTTATAAGTCACACGACTATTTAAAAAAAGAAAAAAAAAGATAGGAGGCTGTGTGTGATCTTCCAGAAAATATATGTAATTGCCAAAGTTAATTCTTTGTTAAATATTAGAAATAGTATAAAATAATTCTAAAAATCTTGCAAATGACTGAGATAAATGGATTGTTTGAATCATCAATATCTTCTTACTATGGTAGTCTGATGGTCATAGTTTTCTTTTTCCTTTTGTCCTTGTTTTATTTAAAAACACAAACGTTTAATATTGCATTTATTATAATACTTTTAACATGCATACTTAGAATCATACAGAAAACTGATCTATCTATGAGGAAAACAGAAGTTGAGAGGGGAAATCTCTTATAGCCATTAAAGTAAGTACAAGAAAAAAAATTTTAAAAGGGGAAATCTATGCTCAAAATAATGAGTAGATTTTTATTTAAAAATAGGAAGATTTTACATCAAAAATGGAAAAACATTGACTTTTATTTTTAATTTGACCAAGATATTTAAATTATTTAGTGTATTTGTACATGTCAATGCATAATACTTTTATAATAAAATAAATGTTTAGTGCTTATTGATGGACTTTATCATCAATAAAGTTAGAACATTTTGGTTAAAACTAAGGTACATCAGGAGTTAAATTTAAAAACTACTTTAGGTAGTATCAAATTAGCAGAAAATAATGCTAAATATTAATTCAGAAATTGAGGTAAAGTAGATTTGTTCTATAAGATTAGTATCTTTATAATTTTGATATATTCCATCAGGTAAATGTCTTCTACTTTTATAATTTTATTGACAATGAACCATCCATTTTCTTCCACAAATAAGCATTCATTTCCCAACGGCACATTCCATATGTACCACAATTTGTTTATCCGTTCACTTATTGAGGACATCTTGTTTGCTTTCAATTTTTTGTGATTATGAGTAAGGTTGCTATAAATATTTGAATGCTGTTTTCTCAACTCAGTTGGGTAGATATAAGGAAGTGTGATTACTTCATCAAATAAGAATATTTCAAATTTTGGAAGAAACTGTCAAACTGTTTTCCAAAGTGCCTGTACTATTTTGCGTTCCCACCAGCAATGAACAAGAGTTTCTGTTGTTCTGCATCCTTTCCAGCAATTGTTATTGTCAGTTTTTTGAAATTTAGCTACTCTAAGAGGTGTGTAGTGGCATCTCATTTATGTTTTAACTTGCAATTTCCTAGGCAAAAATTATATTAAGCACCTTTTCATATTTTTATTTTCCATATGCCTTCTTTGGTGAGGTGTCTGTTCAGATCCTGTGCCCTTTTATGTAAAGGTATTTATTTCCTTTTTTCGAGTTTTAAGAATTCTTTTAATATTTTAGACAGAAGTTTTTTTCATATATTTTAATCTATATATGTACAATCTATACATGTACAATTTTTTTTCACTTAGATCTGTGGTACAACTTGAGGTAATTTTTTTGTGAGACATGTAAGGGTTTATTAAGGTTCGTATTTTTGTTTCAGCAAAGAAATGATTATGCTTTCTCCATTGTATTGCCTTTGCTCTTTTGCCAAAGTTCAGTTGCTCATAATACTTGGGTCTACATCTGGGAAATTTATTGTGTTCTATTAATCTATGACTTTCTTGCATCAATATCACACTGTCTTGATTACTATAGCTTTATAGTAAGTCTTAAAATCAATAGTGGATCCTTCAAATTTTTTCTTTTTTAATTTTGTGTTGGATATTCTAAGTATTTTGATATCAGTTTGCTGATATCTACAAAATGGCTTCTGGAATTTTGAGTGAGATTAAGTGAGATTGAGTGAGATTTTGAGCTCTGTATATCAAAGTGGGAAGAACTGACATCTTAAAAATTTTACTACCTCTTCAATGAGAGGCATACCTTGGATATATTGCAGGTTCAGTTCTAGACCACCTCAATAAAAAGAATATCGCAATAAGGTGAGTCACACAAATTTTTTAGTTTCCGAGGGCATATAAAAGTTATGTTTAAACTATACTATAGCCTGTTAAGCGTGCAATAGCATTATATTTAAAAAATGTACATACCTTTATTAAAAATGTTCTACAGCTTAAAAATGCTAACAATCATATGAGCCTTCAGCAAAGGCAATCATTTTGCTGGTGGAGAGTCTTGCCTTGATGTCGATGGCTGCTGACTGATCAGGGTAGGTCATTGTTGAAGTTTGGAATGGCTGTGGCAATTTCTTAAAATGAGACAAAGTTTGTCAAATCAATTGATTCTTTTTTCATGAAAGATTTGCCTGTAACATGTGATGTAGTTTGATAGCATTTTGCCCACAGCAGAACTTTCAAAATTGGTGTCAATTCACTCAAACTCTGTTGTTGCTTTATCAACTAAGTGTATGTAATATTCTAAATTCTTTGTTATTTCAACACTATTCACAGCTTCTTCACCACAAGTAGATTCCCTCTTAAGAAACCACTTAACTCATCTCTAAGAAGCAATTCCTCATCCATTCAAGTTTGATCATCAGATTGCAGCAATTCAGTCTCATCTTCAGGCTCCATTTCTAATTCTAGTTCTCTTGCTATTTCCATGTATATGAACTTACTTCCTCCACTGAAGTCTTGAACCCCTCAAAGTCATCCATGAAGGTTGGAATCAACTTCTTTCAACCTCCTGTTAATGTTGGTATTTTGACTTCCTTCGATGAATCATGAATGTTCTTAATGGCATCCAGAATGTTGAATCCTTTCCAGATTGTTTTTAATTTACTTTGCCAAGATCCATCAGAGGGATCACTATGGCAGCTATGAGCTTATGAAATATATTTCCTAAATAATAAAACTTGAAAGTCAAAATGACTCCTTGATCCATGGGTTGTAGAATGGGTGTTGCATTAACAGGCATGAAAACAAAATTAATTTTCTTGTATACCTCCCTCAGAACACTTGGGTGATCATGTATATTGTAAGTGAGCAGTAATATTTTAAAGGAATCTTTTTTTCTGAGCAGTAGGTCTCAATGGTGGGCCTAAAATATTCAGAAAACCATGCCAAAAACAGATGTGCTGTCATCCAGGCTTTGTTGTTCCATTTATAGAGCACAGAGTAGATTTAACATAATTCTTATGATCCCTAAGATTTTTGGAATGGTAAATGTGCACTTACTTCAACTTAAAGTTACTGGCTGCTTTAGTACCTAGCAAGAGAGTCAGCCTGTCCTTTGAAGTTTTGAAGCCAGGTAGTGACTTATCATATCTAGCTTCAAAAGTCCTGGATGGCATCTTTCAATAGAAGGCTGTTTCATCTACATTGTTAATCTGTTGTTTAGTAGCCACCTTCATAAATTATCTTAGCTAGATTTTCTGAATAACTCTCTGTAGCTTCTACATCAGCACTTACTGCTCCACCTTGCACTTTTATGCTATGGAGACAGCTTCTTTCCTTCATCCTCATGAACCAACCTCTGTTAGCTTCAAACTTTTCTGCAGTTTCCTCACCTCTATCAGCTTTCATAGAATTGAAGAGAGTTGGGGCCTTGCTCTGGATAAAGCTTTGGCTTAAGAGAATGCTGTAGCTGGTTTGATCTTTATCTAGACCTATAGTCCCCAACTCCCTGGCCATGGACTGATAATGGTCCATGGCCTGTTAGAGCTCAGGCTACAGAGCTCTGCCACCCCCTGCCCCCATCCATGGAAAAATTGTCTTTATGAAACTTAGGAACCAGGAACTGGGGTGCCACACAGCAGGAGGTGAGCAGCTGGTTAGTGGGTGTATTTATAGCTGTTCCCCATCACTGGCATCACTGCCTGAGCTCCACCTCCCCACCCACAACCCCACCCCAACCCCCTTATCCCCCGTCTGTGGAAAAATTGTCTTCCATGAAACCAGTCCCTGGTGCCAAAAAGGTTGGGGACTGCTGATCTAGACCGCTAAACTTGTCTCCATACCAGCAATAAAGCTGTTTTACTTTCTTGTCATTCATGTGTTCACTGGAATAGCACTTTCAATTTCCTTCAAGAATTTTTCCTTTGCTTTCACAACTTGGAAAATTGTTTGGCACAGGAGGCCTAGGTTTTGGCCTATCTTAGCTTTCAACATGCCTACCTCATCAAGCTTAATCATTTCCATTTAATAGCTTTTGATTTAAAGTAAGAGATGTGCACTTGAATACTTGGGGGCCATTGTAGGGTTTTTCATTGGCCTAATTTTAACATCGTTGTATCTCAGGAAATAGGGAGGCCCAACAAGAGGGAGAGACACAGGGAAATAGCCAATTGGTGGAAGAGTCAGAACATACAAAATATATATCAATTAAGTTTACTGCCTTCTGTGGATGTGGTTTGTGGTGTCCCAAAACAATTGCAATAGTAATATCAAAGATCAATGATCACAGATTACCATAATAGATACAATAATAATGAAAAAAGTTTGAAATATTATAAGAATTGCTAAAATGTGACAAAGAGACATAATATGAGCACATGCTATTGGAAAAATTGTGCTGATAGACTTGCTAGATGCAGGGTTGACAGAAACCTTCAATTTGTAAAAAATACAGTATCTATGAAACACAATAAAGTGGAGTACAATAAAACAAGGTATGCCTATATTATGATCCTTGATTTGTTTTATTGGGATTTCTTTTTAGGGTTGCATATAATATACTGCATATATTTTGACAGATGTGCACCTACTTTATTTTTTTGATGCTATTGTTTTTCTCTTATTTTGCAAATTTCAATTGTTCCTTGCTGGTATACAAGAAAACCATTAACTTTGTATATTAATCTTGTAGCCTACAACCTTGATATACACTTACTGATACCAAATGTTCTTTCTTTGATTCCTGGAGACTTTCAAAATCATCTCTAAACAAAAATTCTCTTATTTTTCTGTCAATTACATGTTCTTTTTATTTCCATTTTTTTGTCTAACTGCCTGATCTGGGACTTCCAGTAAGGAGTTGAACAGGAGTGGTGAGTGGAAACATTCTTGCTTTATTTTTGGTCTTGTTCATTCTTTCATTAGTTAAGTCTAATATTTCCTGTAGACATTTTGTAGATATTCTTTATCAAGTAGGAAATATCCCCTATTTCTAGTTGACTGACAGTTTTGTCATGAATGAATGTTGGCATTTGTCAGATGCATTTTATACATTAATTGATATGATCGTATGATTTTTATTCTTTATCCTGCTGATATGACAGATTACATTGATTGAGTTTTGAATTTTGAAACAGCTTTGCACACCTGGAAAAAATCCCACTTGTTAACGGTATATAATTATTTTTACACATTGTTGAACTTGATTTACTAATATTTCTTGAGGATTTTTGCCCAAATGTTTATGAGAGATAGAATCCGTATTTCCTTTCTTGTAATATCTTTATCTGATTTTCATATTAAGGTAATGCTGACCTCCTAGAATGAGTTATAAATTGTTTTCTACACTACTATTTTCTAAAAGAGTTGGTGGAGAATTGCAATTTTTTCCTTTAATACTAGGTATAATTCACTAGTGAAACCATCTGAGCCTGATTTTTTGGGGATGTTTATTAACTACTAAATCTATTACTTTAATATATATAGGCCTATTTTGATTATCTATTTCTCCTTGTGTGATTTTTGGTAGTTTGTGCCTTTCCAGGAATTGGTCCATTTAATTTTTCAATTTTGTGAGCATATAATTGTTCATAGTATTTCTTTATAATCCTTTTAATGGCCATGGTATCAGTATTGAAGACTCTTCTTTTATTTCTCATGTTGGTTATTTGTGTCTTCTATTTCCTTGAATTTCCTGCCCAGAGATTTATCAATGTTTTAAAATCTTTTTTAAAAACCTGCTTTTGATCTCATTAATTTTTTTTTGTTTTCCTCTTTACAATTTCTTTGATTTCTGCTCTTATTTTTATTTTCTCTTTTTTGTTTTCTCCTCCATCTGGCTTAAATTCATCTTTCTCTAGTTTCCTAAAGTGAGAACATAGATTACTGATTTTACTTTATTTTTTTCTAGTATAAGCATTTAATGGTTTAATTTTCCCATTAAGCATGTCTTTTACTGACTTCCACAAGTTTTTTTTATGCTATTTCAATTTTTATTTATTTTTTTATGTTATTTCAATTTTTATTTTTTTTATTTTTAAATTTCAGAATATTATGGGGGTACAAACACATTGGTTTTTGATAAACTATATTTTTTTTAATTAAGAAGAAAGCATTTTTTAAATTTCCCTTGAGATTTCTTTGATTCATGTTCCATTTACGAGTGTGTGGTTTAATCTCCAAATATTAGGAGATTATCCAGCTTTTTTAAAAAAAAATTCTAGTTTAATTACATTGTGATCTGAAGACATTCTTCATATTATTTCTGTTTTTGTTTGATAAGGAGTGTTTTGTGGCCTAGAATAAGGTCTATCTTGGTGAATGTTTCATGTGAGCTTGAGAAGAATGTGCTTTCTGCCATTGTTTTCCATAAATGTCAATTAGGTCCAGCTGATTGATAGAGTTGTTTAGGTCGATATGTTCTTACTGATATTCTGCCTGCTGAATCTCTCAATTGCTAATAGAGATATGTTGAAGTCTCCTACTATAATAATGAATTATCTATTTCTCCTTGCAGTTCTGTCAGTTTGTAAGCACATATTTTGATGTTCTGTTGGTAGGTGTAGACAGCAGGCGTGTTTAGGATTTTTATGTCCATTGTGGAATAGAACCCTTTATCATTACAAAATACACCATTTAAGCATGAGCATGATAATTTTCCTAGTTTGACATCTGAATTGGCTGAAATTAATATAGATACTCCAACTTTCTTTTGTTTAGTGTTATTAATGTTATAATGGTATATCTCTCTCAAGTCCTTCACTTTTAACCCATGTGAGTGTTTACATATAAAATAAGTGTTCTGTAGACAAGATAAAATTATGCATTTTTTCAATCCACTTTGAAAAAAATCTGTCTTTTAATTATATTTAAACCACTAATATTTAAAGTTATTATTGATATATGTGGATTAACACCTACCATATTTGTGGTGGTTTTCTATTCTTGGCATTTGGTTTCCTTTCTCTTGTCTTTTCTTCAATCTTTTTCTGCCTTGTACAATTTTAATTGAGCCCTTTATATGATTCCATCTTCTCTTCTCTCTTTGTGTATCAACTATACCTTTTTTTTTTAAAGTAGTCAGTGCCCTGGTGTTTGCAATACACATTTTTAACTAATTGGTGCTAATTTTCAACTAATAATGTCAATCTTTATGGGTAGTGTAGGTACCTTATAACAGAGTTGGCCTAATTTCTTGCTTTCATACTTTATAACATTGCTTTCATTCATTTCACTTATACATACGCTATGACAGAATATATTGTTACTGTTATTATTGTAAACAATCATCTTTTGGGACAATTAAGAATAGTAAAGATAAACTATTTTATTTTACCTTGACTTGTTTCTTCCCTGGTAATCTTCCTTTCTTTAGGTAGACTGTACTTTATTACCTACATTGTTTTCCTTCTCATTGAAAAATTTCTTTTAACATTTCTTGCATTGAAGTTCTGCTTATGCTGAATTCCCTCAATTTTTTTTATTGAGAAAGCTTTGTTTCTTTAATTTTTAAGGATAATGTTGCTGGATATAGACTTGTTTGTTGGTGGTTACTTTCTTCTGAAACTTTAGTTGTTTCACTCTACTTTCTTCTTACTTGAATGATTTTTGAAGAAGTCTACTGTAAGTCTTATTATTTCAGACTAGAACCTCAGAATACAAACCTTATTTGAAAATAGGAGTTTTGCAGATGCTCTTAAACTAAAGATCAAGATGAGATCATACTGAATTAGGATGGACCCGAAATCCAATGAGAGTGTCTTTGTAAGAGAGAAAAAAAAGACACACAGGAACACACAGAGAATAGCACATGAAGACTGAGGCAAAGATTAGAAAGTCACATCTGTAAGTCAAGGTATGCCAAGAATTGCTGGAAACCACTAGAACTTAGCAGAGAGGCATTGGATGGTTTTTTCAGAGCCTCCAAAAAAGAACCAACCTGGCTAACATCTTGATTTCAGAATTCTGGCCTCCTAAACTATAAGAGAATAAATTTCTGTGTTAAGCAGCCACATTTGTAGCAATTTTTATGGCAACTCCAGGAAACTAATGCACCTTCAAAAGAATTTTTATATTTCTGTTACAATGTTTTTTTATTTTAACATTTTTGATTCTTTCACAGAGTTTCCATCCCTTGGCTTATATTACCCATCTGTTCTTGCATGTTGTCTACTTTTTCCACTAAAATTCTTAATATTAACATATTGATCATAGTTTCTTTAAATTTCTTATCTGAAATTCCAATGTTTGTCTCATATCTGCATCTGGTTCTAAAGCTTACCTTGTTTCCTCAGGCTATCATTTTTTTTTCCTTCCCTTTTAGAATTTCTTATAGGATTTTTGTTGCTGAAGGCTGGGCATGATGTACTGAGTAATGGAAACTGAGATAAGTAGAACTTAAGTGGGAAGATTATGTCAATCTGACTGGGAGTTGAGCTGTGTTTAATGTTTGTTATAGCTATAGGAACCATAAGTTTAAGATTTTATCGGGTTATTGTTTTAGTCTCTCCTGTTGACTTTTAAAAAAAAAAAAAATCTATGGCTTGCAGCTTTTTCAGCTGTAATCCATTGTTACTACCAGAACTTTGTTAGAGTGGGACAAACTGAGAGGGAAGAGAAGCATTTATTTGGTCTTCTGAGTAAATGTCATTCTTTTAGTGCACTTATGTCCCTGGGCTGTGACCTTCACAAGTGTTTCTCAGCATTCACTCTTACCCTACCTGAGGTGAGATGGAAAGTCTGGGAGGAGCAGAAGTGAGAAAAATTTTCTTTCCCAAGGGAGTAGGCTTTATTAAAATCTTTTTCTCTGAATAGTAGGCCTTTCTTATGGAGACCCCCGGGCATATTTCACAACGGCTACTCTTTCTCTATTCCTGCCAAGGCCAAAATAGGATCTTTGTCTTCTGCTCGCTATGAGAACTTGATAGAGTTCCTGGAAGTAAAGCCCAGAAAATCTTGCACACACGCCCTAAAATTGAGGCCCCCAGAAGTTCTCAATCTCAAGCTAGTGCATACTTAGCGTCTAGCAATTTGTCAAATTATCATTTGTTCCTATCAGTTTATGGCTTCAGGTGGCTTCTGCTAAAGGTAAGTAGTCTCTGCTGTGACTTTTGATATGCCTGTGTTCTAGCGAAGTTAGGGTGTTGTTTTGCCCTGTGACTTCTGTAATATGATGAGTCCAAGAAAATTCACTGATTTTCAATATTTCAACTTTTCCTTTTGAGTGAAAATGATGACTTCCAATTCCTTTACACGTCTGATCTTAATCTGAAGTTGCCCTTAGTTTTTAACTTAGATCTGTAATTCCTCCCTAGTGAAAACTTGTTAAAGTCTTTTGTCAAGCTTACCTCCTTGTTCTCAGCAGTAGTGTTATTACAAGTGACCATTAAATGAGCTTTCTCTAGTTATAATTGCAATGATTATATTTTTGGTTTCTAGAAACTCTTCTAATTTTATTTTGTTTAGACATTATTTCTTTCTTATGCTTATAATTCTCTTTCATAACTTTAAACATTTCAATCATGCTTATTTTATTATTTTGTCTAAGAATTCTAGTATATGACATTTTTAGAATTTAATGCTTAAGACCAGAAGATTATCATTACTACTTATTGATTACCTGCCATGTAGCAGAGATATTTTATGCTGTGTTTTAAATATCAATTATAACATCAAAAAATCTTGCCATCATAAAACTTGCCTTTCAATGAATATTAATGTACCTTAAATTATGTCTTCTGTAAGGAACTTCCTTCTTCAATACAGATAGTATACATTAAACCTCTAAAGTCACATGATAGAGAATTATAACTCTTAGAAATTTTTTTTATATATATGTAAAGATGAGGCTGGAGCAGAGAGTTTTTTTTCTTGTCATCTATTTTTTTAAGTTTTATCTTATTTTTAATTGACACATAATAACTGTACATATTTATGGGTTAAAATCTGATGTTTTCATACATGTATACATTGTATACTGATTAGACCAGGATAATTAGCAAATACTTCACCTCAAACATTTATCGTTTCTTTGTGAGGAGAACATTCAGAATCCTCTCTTCTAGCTATTTTTAAATATGCAATAGTTGTGTTAACTATAGTCACCCCACTGTGCAATAGAACACTAGCACTTATTCTTCCTATCTAACTGTAACTTTGTACCAATTGACCAACCTCTGCTCATCCCCACTACCCCTCTCCTCTGCAGCCTCTGGTAACCATTTTTCTGCTCTCTACTTTTATAAGATTTCACATATAAATGAGATCATATGTCTTTCTGTGTCTGGCTTATTTCACATAACATAATGTCCTATAAGTTCATCCATGTTGTCACACATGACAGGATTTCCTCTTTTTTATGGCTAAATAATATTCCATTGTGTGTATGGATGATATTTTCTTTATCTGTTCATCCATTGATAGACACTTAGATTGATTTCATATCATGGCTATTGTGGAATAGTGCTGTGATAAGCATGGAAGTGAAGATATCTTTTGTTTTCTTTATATTTTCCAAGTAGTAGGATTGCTAGATCATATGGTAGTTCTATTTTTAATTTTTTGAGAAGTCTCCATACTGTTTTCTGTAATGGATGTACTAATTTACATTCTCAAAAACAGTGTATAAGGGTTTCCTTTTCTCCACATCCTCACCAACACTTGTTATCTTTTGTCTTTCTGGTAATAGCCATTCTAACTGGAGTACAGTGATATCTTATTGTGGTTTTAATTTGCATTTCCATGCTAATTAGTGATGTTGAACATTTTTAAATATACCTATTGGCTATTTGTATATCTTCTTTTAAGAAATGTCTATTGAGATCTTTTGCCCATTTTTAATTGGATTATTATTAATAGTTTTTTTTTTTTTTTTTTTTTTTTTTTTTTGCTATTGAGTTGTTTGAGTTCCTTATATATTCTGGATATTAACCCCTTGTCAAATGTATAGTTTGCAAATATTTGCTCCTATTCTGTAGGTTGTCTCTTTACCATGTTGGTTGTTTCCTTTGCTGTACAATTTTTTTTTTAGTTTGATGTAATACCATTTGTCTCTTTTGTTATTTTTGTCTGTGATTTTTAGTTCTTATGCCTAAAATCCTTGTCCAGATCAATGTCATGAAGAGTTTCCTGTATGTTTTCTTCTAATATTACCTAGTTTCAGGTCTTACATTTTAGTTGTTAATCTATTTTGAATTGATTTTTGTATATGGTGAGAGATAGGTGTCTAGTTTCATTCTTCTGCATGTGGATATCTGATTATCACAGAACCATTTATTAAAAAGACTGTTCTTTCCCCAATGTGTGTTTTTGGTGCCTTTGTTGGAAATCAGTTGGTTTTAAATATATGGATATTTTCTGGGTTCCTTACTCTGTTTTATTGGTCTATGTGTTTGTTTTTATGCTAGGGCCATGCTATTTTGATTATTATAGCTTTGTAGTATGTTTTGAAGTTGGGTAGTATGATGCCCCCAGCTATGTTTGTTTGGTTCAGTATTGCTTTGGCTATTTGGGGTCTTTTGTGGTTTCATACAAATTTTAATTTTTTTTTATATTTCTGTGAAGAATGTCATTGGTATTTTGATAGGGATTGCATTGAATCTGTAGGTTGCTTTGGGTAGTATGGACATTATAACAATACTAATTCTTCCAGTCCGTGAATATGGGATATCTTTCCATTTATTTGTATTCTCTTCAATTTCTTTCATCAATGTTTTATAGTTTTCAGTATAGAGATCTTTTGTATCCTTGGTTAAATTTACTCCTGGGTATCTTTTTTCTTTTTTTTTTTCACTATTGTAAATGGGACCCACTTTCTCCATTTCTGTTTGACATAGTCCTGGAAGTCCTAGACAGAGTAATTAGACAAGATAAAGTTATAAAATCTGTCCAAATAGGAAAGAGGAAAGTCAAAATAACCCTATTTGCTGAAGACATGATCTTATATACATAAAAAACCATAAAGACTCCACCAAAAAACTGTTAGAATGAATAAATGAATTCAGTAAAGTTGCAGGATACAAAATCAACATGCAAAAGTCAGCAGCATTGCTATATGCTAATGGACTATCTGAAAAATAAATCAAGAAACAATTTAATTTACAATAGCTACAAAAGAAATAAGATACCTCATCAACTCCTTTTTGATGAGTGAGTGGATCTTAAAGTCTACCCATATACCTGGGGTAGAGGACATTGAACAAATTGATTTTATGCTAGGTCCCCACTTCCAAATTGAAACTTTTCTTGGTTCCAAAGCTTTGTCCTCTATCCACAAAACAACTTTTATAAACCAAGGCTGTTTGTTATAGAGATTGGTAAACGTCCTAAAAGCAGCTATAACATTACTTTCTTATTTTGGTTTCTTGCTCCCTCTTTGCTATAGGTCCCATTTTGTTCAGATTTTAGGAGTATTTTAGATTTGAACAATTATATGCTAGGAGCATATATGAAATTTATTTATTTCTATATGTCTCATTTCTATACCTTTATATCCTTGATTATTGCCAAATTCAAATTTTTCTTCTAAAGAGTAGTGTAAAGTTTCTACTATATGAATTATTTGATGCTTTCTAAATATAAGGGAATTCAGATGATGGTGAGGAAGCTATCAGTTTGCCCAGTTTCTATTTCCTTGAACATAACCTAATTTATAAATTCAAAAATAGTGATATTATATAATGTGCATTAGAAATTACATGGTTTCTTGTTTTCTTTCAGGTAATAGTTTTCATTTGCTAATTACTTATTTCTTATTAAATCTACCTTTGCTAATGGTTTATTTTATTAATGAATGTTTAAGGTTTTATTAAGTTTTCATTGAAAGCTATTTTAATATAGCTCTAAAAGTAAATACTAAGTTAATATACACATGTATTACACCCAGAAAAATAGTATAATTTTAAAAAATTATAAATTCAATTAATTACTCATGTAAAGCAATTGGAACATAATGTGTGCCTTTGCTTGCAAAGCAGAAATTAAATGAACATTAGTGGTCTAAAGAAAATTATAGTTTAAATGGTTTCTTATTTGATGCTGAACAAGTATAAGTAACATTTATTTGGTGATAATGATCTGATTTTCCAGTTATATAAGGAATGCATCTATTTATGCATTTTTAATATAGTTGCATTAAAACTTAAGAGAGGCTATTTACGATATCTATAAAATTTATTTGCATCTTAATTAGAACTCTGAAAATCTGATACAATATTGTATTATGTGAATAAATGTTTTTCACATACACTACAGCTGAACGTGGAAGCCAAAATCCTGTAGACAACCATAGGCAAACTTTTTCCCTTTCCTATACAGACACACAGAATACACTTGAGTTTGAAATGATAGGTCTGCTCACTAGGAGAGAGAATATAAGACTTTATATATATATCAGTGCTTCAGCTTGAACAAACATCTTGTACCACTTTAAACTTGACTACAAAGTGTTTTATAAGCTTCTCTGTAGCCTTTGCAAGTCATTGAGGTTAATGGTCAATGCAATTGCCATCTCTTACACAATAAACTATTTTATTTTGCCTGTGAGTTCTCTAAGGAGTAAGACAAGCATAAAGGGTGTATTCGGCATACGTGAAATATAACCCTATTAGAGTAGTCAACTAAATTACAGAATCTCTGAAGCAGAAAAGCTGCCAACTCTGTAAAATGATGGTCTTTCTATTCTTGAATGAAATGAAATGATAAGGCTGCTGATTTCAATAAAAGAATTTGAACCAAAAACCCAGAGTCATACAAAATGAACCTAATAAAATTGAAATGGCAGTACACATAATCTATTTGATGATTGCATTGAAGGGAAAAAAGAGGCTAATCAGGATAGCTAAGAATACACCAGCTCATTTTGAAAAAGAATAAACAATAGGAAAAAGGGTATTAGAGAGAAACTAGTTATTCATCCCAAGTTTTGCTACCCCAAACCACCTGTTAAAGTATCCTGTCATCACTGTATTTATCAAAGTCAAAGAACTGGCATTTAAAGATGGGAATATTTCTAGACACAAGAAACTAGATTTTTAACTAGAAACCTAAAAATATGATTCTACATCATATTACTAATGCTATATTTAATAATGGTGATTTATGTCCTATTGAATTTTATTTGATGACTTGAATGTTGTAGTTAAAGCCTTTGCAACTTTTATATATTTGATATTCCTCAACACTTGCTATTTAATCCTTATCCACCCCTTTATTCTATTCTAAATATTTTTTGGCTTTTTTCCCAAGTCTATAAACCATAAATTCCCAGTTAGCCTCCAACTAAAAACTAATACTTATTGATAATCAGCTACTAAAGAATTCGATGGATGAAAGGAAGTAAGTCAAGAAAGAAAGAGAAAGATACTTTGGGCAGCATTCTGTTTCTAAACCATTTCATTTCTATTGCTGTATTTTTTTATTCAAGCTTGCAACTAAAATGATGCTCGATGAAAAACCAAAAGATGCTTATGAATTTAATCCATTATTCATGTGGAAAAAAGTATAAGGAAAGCTTCTTGGTATAATATGTAAGGTCATACACAGTCTTGTTCTATTAAATATAAATAATACTGAACTATATAGGATAGCTGAAGAGCTGAAGTTTGCAATGTGTTTTACATCCCTCTGTCTGCCATAAATACTTATATTTTTTTACAGATGTATGGTTAGGACATTCTTGACTAGGGTAATTGTGAAAATCATTGGAAAGAGATCTAAACACATTTTTTTTAAAAAACCTACTAAGTAGGTTATTAATCAATGAGATCTAATTTTCATTAAAGGAATATGCTTTAAGTAACTAATACGTGCCATGAGCTAAGGCTGTAAAGACAAATACAGGGTGTCCCAAAATTCACCAGACATTGGGAAAATGGGAAATTATAGCTAAATGTACCCTTATTTACAAAATATTCATTACAAAATTTTACAAAATTTTTCCTTTGTATGGAGACTTTTGGGGCACCCTGTATATCAGAAGTCCCCATTCTCAAGGAAATCCTACTAAGTGACAGAAAGACATTGTCATTTATTGATTGCTAGGTAATATCTTAAGTAGCCACATCTTACAACACTCAGAAAAATATGTGCTAGCATCCAAGTTTCATAGATGAGATAATATACTATGTGAACAAAAAAAAAACAAATACAAATCAATTGAATATATGCTAGAGAAATATATTCCAGATGTTATCTGAGAACAAAGGAAGAGTTGATTTCTTGTTTAGCACAAAGCTCCACCAAGGCATTCAGGTGCTGGCATTCTATTACGGTCTTTCAGATGAGCCTACTTAACTATTGCTGCTGAGTAATCATTATGACAAATTTAGTGGCTTAAAATAAAACACATTTATTATCTTACTGTTTTCTGTGATCAGGAATCTGGGCATGGCTTAGCTGGGTCTTCCGCTTAATGATTCACAAGGCTGCCTTCAGTGTACTGGCCGGGCTGCAGTTCATCCGATGCTCAAACAGTCAGGTTTCTGACAGAATTCAGTTCCTTGTGGACTTTTAATTCTAAGGTCTCTAGTTTTTGGCTGGCTGTTGACTAGAAACCACCCCCAGCTCCTAGAAGCTGCCCATAGTCCCTTGCAATGCAGGATTAGTCAACCTGGTTTCTTGCTTCCTCAAAACTGGCAAGGGAGAGTGACTCCAGCAAGGTAGGCACTATAATCTTAAGTAATATAATCACAATTACATACATGGGTGAACATCGCAAACTGTCATCTTTGCCATATTCTATTGGTAAGAAGTAATTCACAGATTCCACCACATTCTAAGGTAAGGAATTATACATGGACATAAATACCAGGAGGCAGAGACATTGAGGCCATCTTAAAAGTTGGTCTGCTGCAGATAGCGTTAAATGAAGAAGATTACCTCTATGTGAAGTTCATGCCATAGATAGATAAGCAGAGAAAAATGTGGGAAGAAATGAGATTTAAATTTGCCTTGGAATAATATAGTTATGTTCCTAGTAATGTTGAATCATACTTTTTTCAAAATATTAGACCCAAGGGATTTGGATAATAATAATAATAATAGCAGTTATCACTTAGCTCACATCATATACTACAAACTGTGTTGACGGTTGTGCATACGATTCCCAAATTTAACAAATAAAAATACAGGACACGTAAATTTTAATTTCAGATAACAACAAATAATGTGTATTTTTTGTATTTGGGGTTCCAATATCTTTTTGTATAAGTTTGTTCAAATATTTGGGATGGACTTATACTAAAATAGTCATTATTTGTTCGAAATTCAAATTTAACAGGCATTAACTATTTTATCTGGCAACCTAATTATATATGTATTATCTTATTCATTACTGACAAAAAATGAAGCAAATACTATTAATATAATCATCTTTTTTATTATTATCCTAAATATTATTTAACTGAAACTTACGAAGTTTAAGTCCTTATTCAAAGTATAGATTTTTAAGTGATAAGGCAAGCATTCACATATAGTATTAACACAGTTGAAAGAAACTGCTATTTTGACCTTTATAATTTACTGCCTTTCTGCATAAAATAATATTTTTAATATTTATTTCAATAACTTATTTACTCAGTGAGTTAAGAAATAAAAAACAATATCTTTACAAAAAGAATTTGAAACTAGATATGCTTACTAGACACATTGTGGACAAATGGCAGTGATTAAATTTGGGAAGTGGAAAGGCTATGCAAGAATAGCATTGCTGTGGTGTTTTAGCAGAGGCAGGCCTAAGAAACAGAAATCTGATGGGGAAGAAAATGAAGGATGCTGGTGGAGTCTCACTGTGGTAAAGTATAAGGTACCCTATGTAAAGTGCTTATAATCCTTGGGTTCTTTTATTGGTAAATCCTTGTTTCTTAAGTCCATCAAATCTATGATGAATTCGGTATCAGCAAAGGTCTCTTTTCAACTTGACATTTATACTCCTATTGGGAATTACCTTAATATGTGTTATAATCTAGCAAATTTTCTTCTTCTCTCCCTGCAGGAGAATGAAAGCTGGTGTAAACACCCAAAATAAGCATAAGTCGTTTCTCCTGAGAAGACATTGCATTCTATATGTCTGGTAACCTTACAAACACTGTATTGGTTTGGTGGCCTGAGATGTATATTATAAAATAGAGTATTTCTGAATCTAATTTTTCACTGTGATTAAGATGGGAGGGTTTAGAAAGGTTAAAAAAACATCCACAGCGACAATAGTTTTATAAGAAGAAAGCATTGTTTGCTGAGGGGAGGTCAGACTTTGTGGCTGAATATTACATCCTGCTTTTTTAGGCCTCAAAATTACAGTAGATCTCATAAGCTCCTACCAACTTTACTGTAGATGTTAAAAAACACATTACTCTATTTTGTCCTCAATATCTCTCCCTTCTCTCATCCCACTCCAACTTCCGTTTCCTTTATTTCCTATTTATCCCTGAACCAAATGTATTTGTTTACTTATATATTTATTTATTTATTTTTAAATTTATTTATAACCTAATTTATTTACAACAAAAAGTATTTATCCCTCTAACCAAAGCTTACAGTATATAATACAGAAAAGGTAATTACACATTTTATCTCAAAATTTTACAAAGAAAACAAGAAAAGAGGATTTTTACATGTGTCTGTTAGGATAGATTAAGTTATAACTTATGCATTAGAAAAAATACTCTCCCAACTTCAGAGGCTAAACACAACCAAAACTTATTTCCTGCTAATTACATGTTCCCAGAACAGGTTGGTGGGAAGTTCTATTGTCTATACCCACCAAAGGCCCCAGGCAAGAAGAGGCTGCATCTAGGAAAAGAGAAGTACAGTATCATGTACTTATGCGTTGGCTCTTAAAGCTCTTGTGACACAAGTCACTTTTGCTCCATCATGTTGGCTCAAAATTATATAGGGACAGGAAAATACAATCCTACCATTGTCCTAGAAGAAGAATAGAAATATTTGATCAAAAGTGCCAATAATTATTGCTCAAACTTATGAACAAACTTAGACTGTTTTTTTTTTTAATAAAAAAGTCACCTTATTGAATATTTAAGGAGGATTCAAAAAGCAGACAGATCAATATTTACACCTGAAGATTAAAGAAAATACCTCACTGGACAGGCATAGAATCGATATTGTTATAGGTACATCATGAGCACACATTTACAATTTTATCAAATCAGTTCTCTTGGGAAAAACAAAAGAAGTAGCTCTCTGGATACATCAGAAATATATACTTTCTTTTCTACTAATTGGAGTAAATTTCTTTAAAGAGCGTCTTCATTCAGGTTATTTAGGAAATAATAAACAGTAAACAGCTGATATGTTTTCTGAACTAGTTTCACACATCTTTATTCTTGTGACAATCAATCACAAATTGTCATCATCTGAATGCTTTGTGGAAAATGTGTGAATTCTCACTTCATAATTTGATTATCAATTTGCATTTAAAAATATCAAAATCTTTATGGATGTCTGAAAGTTTTCTTTGTCATGAACCTAAGCTGATATCACTGGATATCATTTTTATGTGAAGAAGTTTTGAAAACTCAACCATAGACAAAAGGGACACATTTTTCATAAATCCTTTTTATATGACTTGTTTCAAATGGAAAAATTATGGAGTAAACTAAACATCCTGGTACAGGTTGGGGGGATTGAATACATGTAAGTTTAAGCATGAAAATCATAGAAGATTAAAAAAAATTGCATGGTATTATAATTTGATTGCTCTGCTCTTCCCTTCCTACCTACTCACCATACATAAAGGAAATACAGACAGTCCTCAACTTATGATGAATTGACTTATAATTTTTTTTTAACTTTGTGATGGTGCCAAAGCAATACACATGCAGTAGAAATCCTACTTCAAATTTTAAATTTTGATCTTTTCCCAAGCTAGGAATATGCTGTACCATACTCTATCATGACGCTGGGTCAAATCATCTAACACAAAGCCTACTTTATAATAGAGTATTGAATATCTCATGTAATTGATTAAATATAGTACTGAAAGTGTTCTGCGCACATTTAAGGTAGGCTAGGCTAAGCTATGATGTTAGGTAGGTTGGGTGTATTAAATACATTTTCAACTTAAGATATTTTCAATTTACCATGGCTTTATCAGGATTCAACCCCATGGTAGGTTGGGGAACATCTGTAGATTATCAGAAAAGTTTAACTTAGCTTCACCCTACAGTATTTCAACTCAATTCTTATCAACAGGTGTTCATTCAGTTCATATATCTTACAAGGCAATTTACCAGGCATTTATGAGTATATAAGGAAAAAAAATTTCTGCCCAATGACAGAGTTATATAAATCTCATATACTTCATTTATTTTTTCATTTTTCTCCTACATGTTTACATGACCACTCTTTGGGGGAGCTACTTTTTTATGACAATTGACTGTTGTAGGGTGCAGGGACAGCCACTAGAGGAAATTATGAATCTTTGTTCCCCAAGACTGGCTCCAACAATACAGCCTGTTGTGATGTTCCAGGATGTTGAGGGAGTTAGGTCATCTCCTTTCTGGACCTCAAAGTCATAATGATATGAGGAGGGAGGAAATAGAAAGTACAGTAGTAGCAATCTCTCCGTGGCAGCGAAAAGGAGAAGAAAGCAGATTGTGGGCTTGTTTTCACAACGGGTGACGAAGGTAATAACTATAGATGGGATTTGGGGTTGACCTTAATTCCGAAAAACCTCAAGAGGCCACTGAAATTGTGTCTATTGCATTCTTTCATTTCTTTTGAATCTTGTTCCATAACCTATAGAAGTGACCTGTCACATACTAATATGTTAAAAAAAAAAAAAAGAAAAAAGATCTTGTCAGCACTTTTGTGCTCACTTTTCAGAAACAGAATTAGAAAAGGTGCAAAATGGTCACAGTTTATGTAAACAAACAGCATTTCATTCAATGTGTAAAAAGACGCTGCTGTGTTTGAGTAGAAAGAGGAAGGATCTCAACTTGATTTTTTTCTTCCATATCATCTGTTACTAATTGGTTTAAAATCCTTTTTTTTTTTTTTTGGTTTTCTCTAAGCCTGACTTTATAACTACAGAACAGGAAAGAATGGAGAAAAATTTTTAAAACAATTTTGTTTTATTTTTCTGTTAAAAATTAATTTAATTGAACAGGCATCTCCTCATAACCACCTAACATGTGGCAGAGGTGCTTAAAACAGGATCTGGGATCAAATTTCCGAGGCTTGACTCCACCTTCTTCCACTTGTCTGTTGTATGATATGTAACAGATTACTTAATTATTTTGTTCACCTTTCCTTCTCTCGAAAAATAAATGTTAATAATACCTGCCTCAAGATGTTAAAGCACATGACTAGATAGTAAGTGACTAGAATAACCCCATGCATATAGCAAAGAATAAAAGTTAGCTATTTTTATCAGTTATTCTCATGATTTTATTATATGTATCTTCCACCTCTAGTCTACTTTTTGAGTGTACTGTCTTTTTTGTCTCTCTTTATTTTTTTATTGGACCAAAAGGATGTGGAATTGAAATAATAAGATCAATTACATTCTTTGATTTGTAACTTTTTGTCTGCGTTAGTCATTTTCTAAATTTTAATCTTATGTGTTTTTGACCCCTTCAGATTTATTTCATAATTCCATGTCTCTCAACAACACCTATTTCTTATTCTGCTTTAATGTATGTATTTAAATCCACTCAACAAACTCTCATTGATGATTTATAATGTAGAAATTTTAAATTCAGTGTAAAAATATTTAAATATCCCTAAATTCATTAGGATGCATGTCTTATTTTGATTTTTAATAAGTCCTGCATACTCACGATGTTATTAATTTGATTGGTGAGCTGCTTTGCTGTCCCAAAGAAGATTTTTTGACTACCGTTGAATTCTCACTTTTTTCTCAATGTTTGTTTTTCTTTTTTCTTTTTTAATTAAGGATCTCTCTTATATTTTCTATCTAAAAAGCATATTTACTTTCTTTGAGCACATATATGTACTTAATTTTTTCCCTTGGCTTGATTATTTTAAAATTATTTATTCTTTTGGCTTACTCTATTATTCTTTTACTAGCTTCTTGACTTCAAAGTTTAGCTCACATAGATCTTCTTGTGAAGATCAATTCACTCAAAGATATAAATTTCTACCAAAATACCTCCTTAGATGCAGCTCACATAGGTTTCTTTCATTGCCATTTAGCTCTAAGAATCTTATAATTTCTCTTTGAGGCCTTTTTAGAGAACCAGATCAAAAGAACCTTCCTCTAAGCTCCAGAGACACCAGCCAAATAGTATTTTTTCTTTTGAAATATGGATCCCATTTTCAAGGGTCCCCATTCAGCCTATTTCTCAATATCCACAACTTCTTTCCTTATTTTTCTCCAGCCCTTGGGGTGCTAGTTGCTTTCTGCAATTTCTGTTTTTTATACATAGGGATGGCATTACTGAATTCAGACAGAAAATTTAATTGTGTGGGTTGCAGAATTGCAGTAAGTTGAATTCCCAACCTTGTGAATTCTCTCATGT
Source organism: Daubentonia madagascariensis (assembly GCA_023783475.1). Classification (NCBI taxonomy): domain Eukaryota; kingdom Metazoa; phylum Chordata; class Mammalia; order Primates; family Daubentoniidae; genus Daubentonia; species Daubentonia madagascariensis. The sequence goes on along the minus strand of JAKFHU010000600.1, from coordinate 42,608,490 downwards.
GAAAGTTAGGGTAATTGATTGGGAGGAAGTAAGTGTGAGACATGGAATGGTAACATCTGTGTGGACTCAAATAGAGCCTAGAATGTGGAAACCGCTTCTCAAACTGAGCCTTCTTTGTAAAGGGAAGCAGCATGTCCTCTCAAGTCTGAGGAGGCAAACTTCTCTTGCTTAAAAACTCTGTAATATCATCATGGGGAGACAATGGTCTTCTGAGGCTATGCTTACTCTCCTTAAAAATGTACAACACTTTTTTGCCTCTAAATTTATAACTCTGGTTATATCTTAACATGCTCCAGAAGAGAAGTAAAAAGTCATACATGGGAACAAACAGCTTTTACTCCAAAAGAACTTCAAGGTTTTACCCAGAAATAAAACCAAATACCTGCAATCAAGTGATCTTTGACAAAGCAGATAAAAACATACACTGGGAAAAGGACATCCTATTCATAAATGGTGCTGGGAAAATTGGATAGTCACATGCAGAAGAATGAAACTGGAACCCTATCTTTCACCATATACAAAAATTCACTCAAGATGGATTAAAGACATAAATGTAAGACCTGAAACCATAAAAATTCTAGAAGAAAACCTAGGAAAAGCTCTTCTGGACATTGGCCTAAGAAAAGAATTCATGAAAATAATTCATGGCTTAGACTAAACAAAACCAAAAATAAATAATTGAATCTTAATTAAACTAAAATGCTTCTGCAAAGGAAAAGAAACAATCAGCAGAGTAAATAGATAACCTACAGAATGGGATGAAATATTAGCAAACTATGCATTTGACAGCATACTAATATCCAGAAACTACAAGGAACTCAAACAACTGAACAAGAAAAAAGAACCAGTAACCCCATTAAAAAGTGGGCAAAAGACATGAACAGATATTTTTCAAGAGAGGACATGCAAATGACCAACACACATATAAAAAAAGTTCAACATCGCTATGCATCAGAGAGATGCCACTTTACCCCAGGCAGAATGGCCATTACTAAAAAGTCAAAAAACCAATAGATATTGGCATGGATGCAGTGAAAAGGGAACATTTATTCACTGTTGGTGGGAATATAAATGCGTACAACCTCTATAGAAAACAGTATGGAGATTTCTCAAAGAACTAAAAGTAGATCTACCATTCAATTTAGCAATCCCATTACTGGGTATCTATCCAAAGGAAAGGAAGTCATTATATCAAAAAGACACCTGCAATCATGTGTTTATTGCAGCACAATTCACAATTGCAAAGATGTGGAATCAACACAACTGCCCATCAATTCATGAGTGGATTAACAAAAGGGGGTGTATATATACACCATGGAATACTACCCAGCCATAAAAACAAATGAAATAATACCTTTCACAGCAACTTGGACGGAACTGGAGATCACTTTCCTAAGTGAAGTAACTCAGGAACAGAAAACAAAATACCCTGTGTTTTCACTTATAAGTAGGAACTAAGCTACGGGTACTCAGGGGCATACAGAGTGGCCCAATGGACATCAAAAGGGGGGAGAGTGGGAGGGAGCGAGAGAAGAAAGACCACCTGTAAGGTGCAATGTACACTATTTAGGTGGCAGGTACACCAAAAACCCAGACATCACTATACATTTCCTCCATGTAACTGAAAACTACTTGTACCCCTAAATCTACTGAAATTTTAAAAACCCCAAAATATTAAAACAAATTTTAAAATTAAAAAATGCATTATCAACTTTTTTCTAATTTTCTATAAAATTTAGTTTCCATGCCCTCCACCAAAAAAAGAACTTCAAGGTTTTGCTAATTAATACTAGCAAAAACCTGGGATATATGTATGCAAATGGATTCTAAGGATCTTATACTAAAGATAACAGAATATATCGCAGGACCAGGACAAGTTGATCGACAAAAGTGAGCTTAAGTTTCACGCTGAATTTAGTATGTCTAACTCAGCTAGAAGTGGCTCTAACAAATTACTTGATTGATTGACAAAAATTTGGACCAAATGGTGGCCTATATATTCAATAATTTGAGATGCCAGAATTTTCCTTGTAAAATGCAGAAGAAGGAATCCAAAGTATTGGGATATAGGAATGTTGGAGCAGATTTATACTGTGTTACCTGTACATTTCCCTCAAAAGTGCTAAGAAAACACTTTATTCACCAAGATATTGAGAGATACATTGGGGAGGTGATTGGTAGTTTTCTCAAAAATATCTGTGGCAGATATCTTCTATATATGAGGTATCATTTTGGGAGATGCTGCAATTGAGCTAGACTTTCTGATTTCAAAGAGAATAATGGAACCCTGGTGTAGCACATGCCAAGAGGCATCTATAAAGAATAACAGGGACAAAGTAGTAATCAGAATGTTTTGATTCTCAGGAATATCTGGCAATGGCTTATTGACCAATGTGTGCCTAGGAACAAAACAGTTAAACAGCCTATTAAAATGTTACTTGATTAAATAATAGGAAAGTCTCCAGATCCAGTGACTAGAAAACTGACTACAGTCAGAATAATAGAGTCTTATCTTCTCCCTATGGAGTCCAAATTTCAGTCAGATTTTATGTTTCCAGACCTAAACCTGTTCTCAAACTTGATACACTGACATTGAACTGAATTCCTGAGGACGCAAAAGACCATTTTGCTCCACTAGTAAAAGGGGAGGCTTATGCTTGTCAGGTGACAAATAAAATTTTTGTCTCAAGTTCAAATTGTAGAGCCTAGGCATTTCTGTGGACTTACTCAGCAATTGGTAAAACCATCACCATTTCTCTCTGACATGTGGTTAGAGGGTGACTGTGTTAAGAAGGGCAAATAGAAGCTCCTTCCCTATGAGGATAGTAATCTGGAAATAATAACACATTAACAAATCCCTAGGGTCAGGGGCAGGTGTACAGATGACAGCCTCTATTAAAGACTTGAAAGATACAGGGGTGATGCCATCCCATCATCATTAGATTCCTTATTTGGCCTATGTAGCAGACAGAGGGATCTTCATGATTGACTGTGGATTGTCTTACAGTTAATCAAGATGTTAGTTCATCTGATTAAGTTTACTGTCTTTACCGGAAACTTCAACATTGTCCCTGGCACCTGGCATGTAAGTATTGACCTGACAACTCCTTCTTTTCCGTATCAATTTTTGAGGACAATGAGAAGCTTTTTGTTTTGTTTTGTTTTTTTCCCTAGCAGGGCTAAAACTACACCATCATTACTTTGCCTTGTGGATATAACAGCTATCTTTCTCTCCACCATAATGTATTCCTCAGATACCTTATTGTTTTCATACAACAGAACTCACACTGAACCCCACACTGATGGTGTTAAGTTCATTGAACCCGATGACCAGGAAGTAGCAAATACTGAGTTGGCTTTATAAGAATAAAATGCCCATGGAATATCAGGGGCCTGCCAGGTTGAAGGGATGGGAGGTGTACTGCAATGATATGAGCATGTCCGTATATTGTCTCCATGGTAAAGGAGAAGTTACTTTGAAGTTACTTTACCTTTTACTGTCCACCACTAAAAAAAAAAAAGACATAAAACTCTTAGAAAATTTTGGATCTTCATGGCAACTTATACTATATGTGAGTGTGCTATGCCAACTCACTTATTGAAAAAACACATAAAGCTGTTAGTTTTGTGTGGGTACCAGATCAAGAGAAACTCTACAGCAAACTCAGACTACAATGCAAATGACTCTACTTCTTGGAATTTCACAGCCCAATAGATTTGATATTAAAAGTGTCTGTGACTGTGCCACAGTATGTACAGTCCATAAATTCTCACAGTCAACAGTAAAATAGGAATGTGCAACATAAGGTAAAGAACTATATTACTAAGCATATTGTTTATATATGTATGTGTATATATGTGTGTGTATTTATACATATATATTTTATCTCTCTCTCTCTCTCTCTCTCAATTAAGGAAGCAGCAAATTGCTTTATAGTCTGGTGCAAATAGCACTTTGAGTGGCCCTGGTTGATAGAGATGCCGATAGAGCTTTTGTAGAGCCTCCATAAAAGAATCACAGTTCAGATATCTAAGATTCTAGTCTGAATCTATGCACTCCCCAGGACGTAATTATTCTATTTTGGAAAATAGCTTCTGGCTACCTAGAGGACCCTTAGAGAAAGAATGCCACAGGACCTTCAGTGGCTATGCCATGTGAGTTGCTCCTTATAAACTGGGTGCTACCTATTCCCTCAAACCATAGTGTTAGGCCTTTGTAGTATTTATATTTCATCAAATCTACATAGTGTTGAAGAGATTGGGCAGAAGCAGCTCTGAACACAAATAAGTTACATGAGCAACTTAGACTTGACTATGTTGAATTAGACTCTTAACTGCATTTCTTTCTCCCCCTCAGTTCATACTTATAGTCTCAACTCCGTATGACCAGTGGCCTGAGGAGATAATATCTCAGGGCCAGTTTTCAGATGGATCTGCATGATATTCTGGTACCAACCAGAAGTAGACCACTGCAGCAGTACAACCCCAATGGGAAGTATCTTTGAAAGAAATAAATGAAAGGAATTCTCCTAGTGAACAGATCTTCAAGCAGTACATTTCATCATCCAATTTGTCATTTGAGAGATGAATAGAAATATGAACCTACACTGATTTTTGAGCAATGGCTAAAGGTTTGGCTACATGGTTAGAGATTTGAAAACAACAGGATTGGAAGTTTAGTGACAAAATGGTCATGGGAAGAGGTCTGTGGAAGAACCTCTTAGAATGGTCCAGAATGCTCACCAAAAGGCATCCACTGCAGAACAGGCTCTCACTAATTAGACAGAAAATTTGATAAATTCTGCATTTGTCAGCCAATCTTATGCCTAACCATCTCAGTGCTTTCTCTGTCGTCCCACGTACAAAACGTTAATGATGACACAGATGGAGGCTATGCATGGGCTCGGGAACACTGGTTTCCTCTTATAAAGCCTTGCTGCTCTCATGCTGAGCTCCTGATATGCCTTCATTCTCTGGGGGAATTAGGTTCCCACCCACTGGCACATTGATTACATTGGACTCATTCCACAGTGGAAGAAGCAATGATTTGTTCTCAGTGGAATAGATACATAGTTTGGATATGGATTTAATTTTGAAGCTCACATTTCTCCTTCCAGAACTACCATCTGTGGAACTAGAATGCTTTATTTACCGTTATGGTATTCTGTATAACATTGCTTCTGGTCAAAGAATTCATTTCACAGCACAATGAAATATAACAGTTGTTTCATCCCATGGAATTCACTGATTGTTATAACATTTTTTACAGAGCAACTGACCTTGAAGAACTTTGAAATGGTCTTCTGAAGAATCAGCTATGGTATCATGTAGGAGACAATATCCAGATTGGATGGAAAACTATCCTTCAAGGAGTGGTATGTTTTTTTTTAAATCAGTATTCCACATATAGGGGTATATCTTCCACAGTGAAAATTTCAACTCTGGAAATCAAGGCATGCTAGTGGAAATGCTCCTGACAGGTACAATGGTTGACGCCTGTAATCCTAGCACTTGGAGAGATCCAGAAGTGAAGATCACTTGAGGCCAGGAGTTCAAAATCAGCCTGAGCAACATAATGAGACCCCGTCTCTACAAAAAAGAAAAAAAGTAATGCTCCAGTCACTATAAACCTAATAATCCACTCACATATTTTTTCTTCGTATTCCCTCAACTTCAAGTGTGTTGGTTTGAAGATATCATTAGTAGTTTTCAAAGGAAGAATGCTTTCACTTGGGGCACAGAATGATTTCATTTAACTGGAAGTTAAATCGTTCTCTGGCTATTTTAGGTTTTCCGTGTCATTGAATATACAGACAGAGAGGGAGGTTAGGCTACTGGCTGGGGCAACTTATCCTAATTATCAAAGGAACGTTGGGGTTGCTGCTACAAAGTGGGAGAAGGAAAAGCAAGGTTTGAAATTCATATTTTCTTAGGCACCTCTTACCACTTCTGTATCAAGTATCAAAAGTGGCCTAAAAACTTAAGACCACTGAGCATTCAAAACCCTAATTAATGAAGACATAAATCACTCCATTAAGACCCAGACCAGATGAAGTTCTGAATGAAAGCAAACAGATAATAGAAGAAGGAAAAGGTAAATATACACTATGACTTTGTGATATAAACAGAAATGAGAATTTTAACTGCTACGAATGTTTTTTCTTTGCTTGTTATATATTTAATTGTATATATTTACTTTCTCCTCCTCCTCCCCCCTTCTTTGCCTCCTCCTTCCTTTCCCTCTCCCCCATTTCCCTTTGTCATTATTTTATGTGAGGATTGTTGATGGTGTTTAACTTTACAATTAAGTCTTTAGGTTAAAGAAGTAGGACTGTTACTGCTTTTAAGGAGTAAGGAACATCATTTAGGGATGAGTGCCACTCGTGTCACCCAGAGATGGAGACGATGAGTGTTGGGATTTTGAGAGAGGATCTTTGTTTGTATAAAGGGTAACATCTGGTTACAAGAAACCATTTTTGTTTTGTTTTGCTTTGTTTTGAAGGTCAAATGTGGTAGAAGGAAGTGTGCACATGCTAAATGGTCATTGAAGGGCTGTGTTTGCTGTTAAACTATCGTTTCTCAGTTCAAACCTACCCTTTACTTTGTGATGGGGATGGAGACTCAGCAAGTCCCATTTCTCCATTGCCAGCTGAATCCTGGGGACTCTGAGGCTGGAATATGGAGAAGGGGCTTTCACTTTTGTGTATCTTTTGTGTACCTCTTCCCACCAAGATCACTCTAGCAACAATATTTCATGCTGTAGCAATAGTTGGTTCCAGTTTTCAGGGATTTTTTTTTAACACATTTCCAAACCTGCTTTATTGTGTCCCTTAAAAGACAGCATCACAAGACTCACATTACCCTTTCCTTTATGTGGCTGTAATCAACTCAAGGGCAGATACCATGATTTTGTATCTCTGCTCATGTCTAGCTTTTATAAAGTCAGCAAACAGGAAAATTTCTAATTCAAAGTAGGCATAAAGTAACTATTTGTTTAGTGAAATTAAAATGAGAGAAATAATTAGCTAAATAACAGCTTTGGATATTTTGGGGTTTTTTTCTGCACAGAATTACACAGTTGCATTCATTTGTTAAACAGATACTTATGCAGGGCCTTCCATATGCTACACATTCTTCTATTATTGGTGATTCCTTGGTTAGTAACATTAATAGCAATGTAAATCTGAGAAAATAAAAATCAAATTAAATTTTCTGTTTGTATGACTGCTCTTTTATTAGAATCTCTGTGTTTGTGAGACCATAAATGTATTTTTACATTATGGAATTATTACTAAGTTTTCAGAAAAATTATTATTTTAAATATTCCATCCCATTGTGTTTATTTTTGATAGATAATGATTCCTACCATGATAGAGTAGATAATTAAAGGTAAAGCAGGTAGTAGAATTTGGATACTGAGGAACTCAGTTTAAATGCTAGGTACTTATTTTTCTTTGAGACTATTAAGGTTACTTAAATTTCTCATATTTTTTTCTTTTGTGTTTAAGTTTGGAAAGTTTCTAGGGATCTGTCTTCAAGCTCACTGATTCTTTCAGAACATTAAGTTTACTGATAAACATGTGAAAAAGCATTCTTCATTTCTGTTACTATGTTTTTGATTTACAGAATTTCCTTTTGGTTATTTCTTATAGTTTCCATCTTTCTGCTTATGTTATCCCTCTGGTCTTGCATGTTGTGTACTTTTTCCAATACAGCCTTAACATATTAATAATAATTATTTTAAATTCCCTATCTGATAATTACAACATCTGTGCCATATCTGAATCTGGTTCTGATGATTGCTTTGTCTTTTCAGACTGTGTTTTTTCTTGCCTTTTGACATCTTTTGTAATTTTTTTTCTTTTGGTGAAAGCTGGACATATTGCATTGGGTAATAGGAACTGGGTGATAGACCTTTCATGTGAGGATTTATGTGAATCTGGCTAGGAGTTGGGGATGTGTCCGATGTTCATTGTAGTTATAGGTACCGGAGACTTCAAATTCCTCTAGTGTCCTTGTTTTTGTCTTCCTTCTTGGCTTTGGGGCTTTGCTTTGTACTGTTTCTCAGAGAAGATCTGTGTCTTATAGCTGTTTAAACTGTAATTCACTGCTACCATGCTGGTACAGTGGTAAAGTGTGGGGAGGAGTGTTCTATAATCTTCTGATTAAGTCAAGTCTCTCGTTGGCCTGTATCTCAAGAGTGTGGCTTTTATGAGTATTTCTGTCTTCTCTAAAGGGGTCTAACTTTTGTTTGCCCCTTCCCTCTACTTCCTTCCTTAAGGGCAGCATTCCCAGTCTATTATTTGAGTCCTTCTCTCTTGTTGATCATGGATTGTTTTCCCTTAGGTGAGACAGGAAGGCTGTAGCTGCTTAGGTTGGGGCAGAGTTCTTTTACCCTAGGTAGGATAAGATTTCAGTATTGCCCACTGGTGATATCTTCTTCCCTGGAGACTAGGTCTGTATTAAGGAGAAGGATCTGGGAAGGTTTTACAGTGATTACTCTTCTCCAACTGCCAGAGCTGCAAGGAGGATCATTTTGAACCTTGGCCATGAGACTCTGGTGGAGTTCCTGAAGGGAAAGTTGATGAGAGTGTGGAGGCCCACTAAGACTGCTCTACAGTATTTGCTCAGTCTTGCTCTAGGCCGCAGCCAGCTTCTACAGTTAGTCAAAATTACTAATTAAATTATATCCTACTCTTCCAACCAGCAGCTTCTGCTCCCAAGAAAACCTTGGGTCCTGTATCTCTCTGGATGTTCCTGTCTCTTGAGATTTTATGGTAGCCATTTTCCATGTGACCTCAGTCCTCTGATGGGTCCAAGAGAAGTCATTAATTTTTTTCTTGTCCAGCTGTTTCTTGTTGTAAGGACAAGAGTGGTAGCTTCAAAAATCTTTATATGTTGGAGTTGAAACCACTACCCCATCTTTAAAAATGGAATTAAAATACATTTTGCAAGGAATGACTATTAATTTTGAAATGAAAATTACTTGGCTTTTATAAACTCTTAAATCTTATGAAAATGTTAGATACTCCTATCGGATTTAACTTAAAATGTTTTAACTTTTGGTAAACTTCTCCTTTTTTTCCCCTCATACTTAAAATGAGTAGATTAAGTACTAACACTTTTGGTTCTTTCTAACAGGAGAGATGACTGTTTATCTTCTTTTCTGTTTATCTTTATGTTTTTAGTCAATAATATTTTTGTGTGAACTTTTATCTTGCCTTTAAACTGTGACCATTCTTTGTTCATTTTTTTATGCCTTTGTTGAAACTGCTAGAAACAACACTTTGGAATCATAAAAGTCAATAAGCCTTTTAATCCAACTCCTTCCAATGTCACTTCCTCATCTGGAGTTTTAGGTGCCTTTAAGATTCTTCTGACTAGAAATATTTCTTTTATACATATACTTGTTGCTTCTATTACTTGAGGGAATGATCGATCCTGATCAACTTTTCAACATTTCCATTTATTTGGTCAGCAGGATGTCTGCTGTTTTCCTAGAAAAATATTTCTCAACTTTATAGAAATATAATAGATTTATACTACTTGCAGTAAGCCTGAACATAGAACTGTGAGTTGTGGTAATAAAACTATTAATAGAGCTAAATTAGTGCTAATTAGCATGGTAAAGTAGAGAGGAGGTAGAACACAGATCCAAGAAACTGACTGTGTATTATTGGATAAGATGATATACTTCTCTGAAACTCTATTCCCTGATACCAAAAAAGTGCTCAGATTGAAAGTTCTGTATAATTATTTAACAAGCATATCTTGAGAACCAACTCTTTGGCAGACACTATCCTAGATATCAGGAATACTGTGATGAAAAACAAAAGCATGCAGTCATGGAGATTAACTCTAGGGTGAGTTTAACAAGAAAAAAGAAAAAAGAAATGAAGACACAGGAAAATATCCGATGGTGATGAGTATTCTACATGGACTAAAGTAAGGTTATTTGACAGTCAGTGAATGCTACTTTAGATCAGGTGACTAGGGATGGCCTCAGATTTAAATGACCAGGAATCAGCCACGGATAGAAAAAATAGCAGTCCAGAATAAAATTGGCAAAATTAGGACCTGTGGAGAAGACTAGCTTTGCTAGAGGGCAGTAAGAGAGAGGGAAAACATAAATCGAAAAATAGAGAAGATTAGAATCTGATTATGTAAGAAGCTGTAAGTTAGATAAGGAGTTGTTTTTATTGCAAGTATGATTGCAAGCCACTGACAAATTTCCTGCCAATTCCACGATTCGGTGCTACTTAATTAGATAGCCCTCATCTCCATTCTTTGAAAATATGGAAATTAAAATATATTTACATGATAAAATAACAAAGATACATTATATCTGAGAAGAGAATTATAATCTAAAAATAAATCTATTATCTCATTTTCAATCTTCAAAATGAGATAACAGATTTGGAAGTATTTATAGTCTTGTGTAAAAATATATATCTATATTTTCCTGTGTAAAAGTCATGTTAATTGCTTTACTCTTAGTTTACATATGAGAACACTCGAGCTCATGATTTTTAAATTATGTCATAAATTATTGAATCAGGCAGTGTCATATCTGAGATCTGAACCTAGGTTTCCAGGCAATAAGTAGTCAGCTCTTCACAACAACTACATATTTTAGCTGCGTAGGATGTGAGTCACAGGTACACAAACATCTTTATGTGAAAAGTTGGTGCTTCTTTCAACTTTCTCCCATTTTTTTATGTATTGACTCAAATCAAAATTGTTTGCTTTGCATACATTTTTCATTATTATTGATTTTGTTATAAAACAGATCTATTTTTTTTTCTTATTCTGAGTTTTCCTTTTTTCCTGTTAGAGTCATTTTATACTATCTCAGCTTTAGGTTTTACATCTTTTTCCAGTTCCACAAGTAATCATGGTTTTCCTTTCATGGAAATGGTTTATCTCTTTTATTTATTTAAACATTCTATTTTTCTTTCTTTCTTTTTTTCTTTCTCAGCAATCCATGGTAACTGCTGTGGTCTCAATCAAGTTGTGTCCCTCCAAAATTCATATGTTGAAATTCTAACCTCTAAGGTAATGATATTAAGAGGTGGCACATTTGGGAATTGATTAGGTCATGAGGGCACAGTTCTCATAAATAGGATTTGTCCTCTTATAAAAGAGGCCTGAGAGAGACTACTCACCCACTCCACCATGTGAGAACGTAGCTAGAAAGAGCCATCTATGAACCAGGAAACTGGCCCTCACCAGACACCAAATCTGCTGGTGCCTTGATCTTGTACTTCGCAGCCTCCAAAATGGTGAGAAATAGATTTTATAAGCAACAGATTTTATAAACTGTTCTATAAGCAACCCAGTTTATGCTATTTCATGGTGGAAGCCTGCATGGCCTGAGATAACAACTAAACCTTATATTAATTTAAAATATCATTTTCCTATAAATTTTTTCTTTCATAAAACATAAAACTAATAATTTTCACTAAATTTGTATTCATTCCTTATTTCTTGTGAAAACATCACACAATTAATTGATTTAACTCATTAAATCTTTATGATCGCTTGCCAGGTGACAGCCACTTGCTAGGTACTGTGAAAATAATGGAAAACAGAATATGATTGATCCTTCAAATCATGGATTTAACTAGAGTTAGAGTTTTCAAGCAGTTTTTGTTTATGAACTTCACTCTGGAGCAGAGCCATGGCTGTGGCATGGTGACATGAATTTTGCCCCAACACTAGCTAGGGAAAGCAATATTTTAAAATAAGAAACTGAAAATTGGGTGCAAAATTTTTGCAGTGACAGTGCCATAGCTAATGATGTTTATCTGAGGTATGATGATTGCTAATTGAAAAATTTAAGATTTCTTCCATTGTGTCACTAGCCACACTTGCAAGCTGCCCCCAGGTCTTGGTCAACCCCCTTGATAGCCATTGTAGCTAGACTTGGATAAAATGTTTAGGTGACGATCAGCAGAAAAAAGAAACTGATTGGGGCACTAAGTAAAAGGATCCCTTTTCTCTTCTCCATAGTGCTGCAGAAATAACAGCTATTTCTTTGTGGTTGAAACATGACAAGCATTCCCATTTTTCACTACCTTAAAATATAATGTCCTTTATTTAAAAGTTGTACATCTTCCTCAGACAGCAAAAATTTATATACTAAAAAGAGCCCAGTAAGTTTTGCTAAACAATTGATAATATGAGGAGCAGAACAAGGACAGAACTTTGTTTTGCTACCTAAAGTCTAATCTTTTGATTTACTGTTTTGACTATAAGAAAAGAAGAAAAAAATCCCATTATACTATCTAACTTCTAGACACAGTATCATCATGATAACACTCTAAAAGTGTGAGTGATTTTATTTTGTAATCTCTTTCAGACTTCTTGCATGATACATTGAAAAGAATGGTGACGTGGCAGTGATCATTGTCAAAGGATTTGAGTGCAATGGTAACAGCATCATCCATCACACCTGACTCTGAGAATCACTGTGGAATTTATAAAGTGAAGTTTTATTAGTAATATGAATACATACTTGTCACTAAGTATACAACTGTTAGCTTATATGTAGGCAATTTGCAACATGTTGTATTCTAAAGTTTGTTTTGTTTTAATAAATTATGGGGATCAATATGATGCAGTAGAGAGCATGAGGGAGAAGACAGAATATAAAGAAGAGTGGTGGATTCCAGTGCCTTTTCAAATATAACTGTGTGATTTAGGAGAAGGTATTTTACCTCTTCATCTTTGGTTTTCTCATTTTTAAGATGAGAAAATATGCGCATTAAAGTATTGCCTTGAGGATAAAATGGGATAATATAGATAACTATACAATGTACATGAAAATGCTTTACACACTTAAAAATCTATCAAACAAGGATTCTTTGTTATTGCTTAGTTCTCCAGCTATATTTTAACTCAGAAACAATTTTAGCAATGGTGGATAGATTGTGTGGTAGATAAAATTGCTGGCCTAAATTTTTACTCTTTAACTTTAATTTTATTATTTAAACTGTTTTTGGCTAATGTTATGTAGGCAAAAGTATTAATAACAGTGCCAATTCCAAGACTGGCCCTTAAAGATCATAGATTTCTACTCTTTCTCTTCTACCACTGCTATCTTCATAAGAAAAGCATGCTTTAGCTTGCTTGCTGTTTTAAGGAGAATTAGCAAATGAAGGATACCTTCTAGGGTTTGGTCTCAGCAATGGGCTAGCCATTGTTTCCATTTACAGAGATAAGTGAAACTCGGGAATTGGTGGGTTAAATAAGAACATGGCTTGGACACATTACATTTAAGATGCCTATCAGGCACCTGAGTGTAGACATTTACCAGGAAATTATATAACTGGTTTGAAAGCTCATTGGAAATGTTCATGATAGAAATATAAATCTGGCACTTATCCATTCATAGACGTATTAAAAGCACAGGAATGGATAGGCATCATCTAGGGAATGAGTGTGGGTGAAAAGGAAACAGGAAGTGATCTCTGATTAAGCCTGGTAGTGTTCTGAACATTTAGAATTCAAGCAAAGAAAGAGGAGCCAGTAAAAGAAACTGAGGAAGGATAGCATTTAGAGGGAAGGAGGAGGTGAGAAAATATGTAAAATCCAATTAAGAATTTGGCTGGTTGGGTGAGTTGAGGACTGAATTGATTTGTTTTGATTAGATGAAATTCCCTGGTGATCTTGGCTACAGCTGTTTCAGTGGATTGAAAGTGTCAATTATTTTTAAGAATTTTACTAAAAAGAGGAACAGAAAAGTAGGTGAAGAGGTGGTCGAAATGTTTTAGAAAATTTTTAAGAAAATATGTAATATATGTCTGTATGTTGTTGCGAGTGATTCAATTAAAAAGTGTATTAATGCAAACAGAGAGGATAATTTCAGAAACAAAATCTTTCGTTAGGAGAGAGAAGATATTGTGATCCAGGTAAAATCTGGTGGCTTGTCTAGAGGGAAGCAAGAATAGCTATTTTACTTTAATAAGAATGAAAGCAGAATATATGGGTATAAATTTAGACAGATTAATGGATTTAGTATTGGGAGTGGGGGGTTTAGCATGTACTTTGTCATGGCTTCTAAATTCTCAGTAAAAATTTAAAAAACAAGATGTAAACTGAAAGTAGGATAAAATTGGATGACTTGAGGGGACAGCTATAATTGTGAAATTGTCATTTTGAAGTTGTAGAAATAAAGTAATAGGAAATATAGAAAGAGCCACTGAGATTTACGGTCCCAAATTTAAAGTAAGACCAGTCAACAACAAGTTTTTAAGTTTTTTCCTGTTGTCTTCTAGCTGCTCAACTAGAAGGATGAATAAACTTACAGTTGAAATTAACCAGGATTAGAGATTTTTCAGGTACCAGTACAGTCGACTCCAATATTTTAGTGGCTTAACAAAATAAAAATATATAATTTTCACAAAGTCTGATGGGGATCCAGAAAACTCTTCAGGAAAACTGTCCTCCTTGTGTTAGCTCAGTATTCTGGATGCTTTGATATTTCAGCACCTCCATAGCAACACAAGTTCTTTGCAGTTGCTCTAAAAAAGGGAGAAAACATGGATAATCACACACTGGTTCTATAATATTTGTACCAAAATGTGGCATATGATACTGACATTTATGTATTATTGGTCAAAGCTGGTCAATTCAAAGGAGTGTAATAATATTCCCTTAGGATGTAAGGAGGGCCAGAAATATTAGTGAGGATCACTATTAAAAAGTATATCAGATGAGTATGATAAAGGCAAAATGAAGTAATTCAGTGGATGGTATATTCAAAAGTTATTCTAATGTTTCATTGTAAACAAGGGAAATCAGGGAAAAAGAAGGTGGTAGAGCATGAATACCAAGAGGTTCCAATGAAACAGAAATCTCAAACTGTCCAAAGCTCTGTTGACAAAGGAATAGCAGACTAAGTGAGGTGGAAAAGTTGAAGTAGATGTTAAAGAATGAGCACTGAGAAACACACATTTGATACTTGCTTTAAATGACACTCATTTTCAATGGCATGAATTACCAGTGGGAATTAAAAACTAAGGTAGTTTAGAAGAAAATGTCATTCAAAGTGAATAAGTCACTGGACTGAGAAGCAGAGGCATTTGAAAGTTTGTCTATGTGGATGATGCAGTTGCCGACGGAGGTAAGTACTGAGGAAAATAAAGTAGGAATGTGTTTAGACCTTGCATTACATGAAAGAGAGGTGATGGGTAGTATAAACCAATGAGAAAGAACTGAGTTTTTGAGGGAGGAGGAACAGCAATCTGGGTGTGCACCAAGAAGTAGACCCCTTTCCCTTGGTCCAGACTCAAGTACAGAAGTCATGGAAGAAAAATAATGAAAACACAAACAACATAAACAAAAAACTCAACTGCCATTTGAGACTGCTGCAGGGAAAGCAGGGACTGTGGAGGTTTAAAAGAGTGGGAATCAGATGCAAACACTGAGAAAGAACCAGTAAAGATATAAGGGATTTCCTGTTGACAGAAGGTACAGTGGCTATGTTTTGGGAGTCAGGGAATGTTAGGACATTGGGTCCAATTAGGGAACGTATAGAGACATATGGGTGATTGTGGAAGTTTGGGGATTTTAGTTGTTTCTGAAATAAACTGAGCTATAAAATGATTAGATTAGTACTGATGGTTTCTTAGGGAAAATTGGGTAATCAATTCTAATTATAGCTTTCTTTTCAGGATTACTCTGTTAAACAGTTTGCAAGCAGACAGCACATAGGCCAAGGGAGGGGCAGTCTTACCAAGAGCATGAGATGGTTTGCAGATCTCCATAAATCTTGGTTGGCAGCATCCCCATTAAGGGAAATAGTGACAGGGAAAAACAGAGCTTTGTGTATCTCTTTTAAGTATTATAATAGGGTGAATTAGGGCCAGAAAAGGAGCAGTGGTGCTGAGAATGCTTACTACCCTGAATGGTTTTCCAGGTTGAAAACCTGCAAATAATCACAATTTCCAATTAAACTTTCTACTGTTAAGATTAATATTTTTTGTTGTATGGTTACTAGTTCAAACCCAGGTAAAGCCAGACTGAATGAGTGTGTACCCAGGTCTTTATTAACTGTGTGCTCAGATGAGTTACTAAACCTGTCTGAGCTTCAGTTTCCATATCTGGGCAGCGCTACCAATAGAGTTGTTATTGGAATTAGATGAGGTAACACAGCAAAGCACGTAGGAACATGCCTGGCACAGAGCTTTTGATATTATTATTATTACTATTATTATTATTACTATAAATAACTGTTGTCCTCTCCTTTCATTGACTAGACTTTCCAACATATGGTCAAATCAATTTTTTATTTGTAGGGTAAACGACATCTGGTCTCCGTGTACTAGTAATGATTTATGGAGATCTCTAAAGATGATTGGAATTTGTTTTTTGTTTTTGCATTATGAAGGAGAAAATCAAAAGTTTATTTTAATTTGTAGATAACAAATTTTAAATCTAATGTTCAAATCTATTCTTTCAAGAAAATGACTTAGAGATCATTTTGTATTTGTCAGTAAATGCTGAACAAGGGAGCGTTTTAGTGTTCTGTGATCCTAACCTTTACCAGAATGGCAAAGTAGTTGAAACAACCATCAGAGGCCTCTCTTTGGGGTGTTCAGAAGCAAGTGAACCAATTAAAAATTGTATCTTATACCCATAAGAATCTTTATTAATTTGGGGGGAGCCCAATAAATTGGAGCCCAAGCCAATAAATTTTTCATCTTTCTAATTGCAAGATATGTCATTGCTTAAACCCATCAAGCGTATAAATTTGGTGGTAGTGGTAGTGTTACGTTTTACAGCATGCTAGTGTTGTTTTCCTGGTATCTTTATCAGAATTCAGTGTCAGGTTGTTACCTACTTCATGAAATGAATCAACAGGTTTTCCATGTTTTTCTCTCCTTTTTCAAGGACAAAGAAATTGTATACTGTGTGATAAACTCTGGCTCTAACTCAACCCAAGTCAGGAGCCTCTTGTTGGAATAATACCCTCATTATTTTAGCTTATTTATTTATTTATTTATTTTTTTCATCTACTCTAACTTTTTAATCAAATTGAGAACATACTGTTTTTCTCAAAAACTGATCACTTCATTAAAACTTTTATTTTTCTGGATAGAATTACACATATTATTATCTTATACTATTTTTTCTTTTTAAATCACCCATTTTTCTGAGGTTAAATGCCTATCTACTCTAATTCCTTCTTTCTTTATGCCTTTTTATTTTCTTGCTTATTTTATGAGAGGTTTTTTCCTTTTATTGATTGATCAGATGAATAGCTCTTGAATGTATTTGTCAATTATATGTTTTACCTTCAATTTAATTAATTTTTAGCTTTAACACAATTTCAGACACTTAGTTTTATCTGTTATCCTTTTTCTCATTTCTTTAGAAGAATTCTCATTACATTTATTTTTATTTTCTCTTAGTTCATAATTAAATAACTACACTGGGTTTTTTTAAGAATATTTGATGTATTATATTAGTTTTGACATTTACTATGCTATTTAATTATCTCCTTTTCTCTAAGACCACATTTATTTTTGTACAAGAGGGTGGAATAAAAATATTTCCTGTGACTCCAAGATACTTTCATTGTGGTTGAAGAATGGCACTTACTTACACAGCTTCCTTTGAACTCTAATAAGCTGGCTTTTGGAATATTTTATGGTCACTAAAAAAGAAAGTACCTGTTTCTATCATACAAAGTTTAATAAATATATCCATGTATAAAGATATATCTTTAAAAGCACCTTATCATCTTATTAGGACATAATATAGTGTTAAGTACAGGGGTTTGGCATAGAATAGTTGTAGGTACCAATGCTAGCTTTACTTAATAGCTACGTGACCTTGAACCACTTACTTTCTATCTCAGGACTAAATCTATTTAAATTATTTGAGCCTTGTTTTTCTTATATCAAAAATTGCTGTGATGGTTAAATGAAATTTGTAAGGTATTTAGTACCCTGCTTAGAACAAAATAGTTGTCATTAAATTTTTAAATTGTAAGTGCTACTAACATTATTGTTTTAATTAGTATCCTTCATGACTATTTATACATTACAAATACACATGTAAAGTCTGAAAGAACTATGTTTGTTTTTCCCAACTGCTTTTGTCATTTACTTATGTATTTGTATCCAGTGCAGTATGATTAAGGGATATAAGTTTTATGACAATTTAATCTTCTTAAAAAGGTATTGAAATAAAAATCTTGAGCTCTGAATTCATCCGGCCTGGGTTTTAGTTTAAGATCCATTATTTTCTATTTGTATGATCTTGGAAAAAATTAAATAGCTCCCTTACTTTATTTATCTTGAAAATGAAAATCATATCATACCTAATTCATAGAATAGTTTAGAATAATATATGAGTTAATAAATATAAAGTTGTAGAATAGTTTCTGGCACAGTATAAAAACTCATTAAATGTAGCTATTATTAATATTATATATTGAGCACTTAAAAGGAAAATATCATATATTATTCTGTAAAATGGTCATCGTTTGATTTGTTTAACATATATGTGTGCATGTTTTTATTTTTAATGCCACCTAATTTCAGGCATAACTATTTTAAACACCATGTAGTTACATTCTACTTTGGGTCACATTATAAGAGTTTTATCTTAATAAGTTAGATTCTTAAATTTAATTTTTAACTGATACAAATTGTGTTGCATCTATTTTGTCAGCTTGTTTTATTCTTCACATTTAAAATTTTCTTGCTTTCTCTATTATTTTTATACATTAGTCTGTGTATACTCTTTGTTTGAATCTTCTCCAATGTTGTAATTTATAATAGTTTAATTTTTTTGTTTAGAGAGCTGTTTTAAACCTGTATTTTTAGCTGATAAAATTAAGATAAAAATAATATTTTTGAGTAGCCTATTTTAACAAAAGGATTTAACACACTTAAATTTTGCTCTATTCAATCCAGTTGAAGATCTTTTTCAATGCTGTCATTTTAAATACAAATATTTTTTCATTACCTTTAAGGTATTTGAACATTGCCATCTTTTTGACAGATTAACAAAAATCACTGCAAATTTTTGCCATTATTGTATCTTTTTTTAGTATTTACCTTTTTTCATTTAAATTGTAATTGTCCTTCTTTTTAAAATCTTTAATTGTTTTATCTTTTTTTCTTTAGATACATATCTTAAATTTTGGAAAGAAAGGCCCAAGAAAGACTTACTTTTTTAACATTATGTACCTAGAATATTTTATTTTCTCTTGGTTCAAGTATGAATGACTGATTAGCAAGGCCCGATATTTTGAGGTCCCATTTTTTTTTTTTTTCAGTCAGTATTCTCAAAGCTGTATCTCATGAATTCTGGCATTTAGTTTGTACAACAATATCACGAAAACAACATACTTTTCTTCCTTCAGTAGTTTCTATTTGTTTATTTGTCTTTCTGTTTATCCAGTTCTGGTTGCTTATCTTTGTAGTTCGAATTGTATCATAATAGATCCTTTTTATTGATATCCTTGAGCAACCCTGAAATCATCATCAGCTTTCATCCACTTGAAATCTTTAGTTATTTAGTCATTTGCTTCTGGTAAAGAAATTGTTGGTATCCTTTTACTTCATTATCTAAGCTTGATATTTGTCATTCTTCATTTTCAACATTTTAAATTATTTACCTTTAATTCTCTGCATTCTAGGAGAGATTTTCTCATTTGTCTTTTAGGTTACTGATTCAATTTTTCTGCAGCATTAAATTTTCATTTTTCTTGCCTGCAAAGAAGCCGTTTTTGTTTTCTCATCTTTGGGTTATGTGATCGCCTTTTAATCTCTTCTGGTTCATTCTTTATGATTTTGCTTTTCTCATTTATAATAGCTAGTTCCTTGAAATTCATTAAGAATTCAAACACCACTCTAAATTTGTTATTTTGGTTCTTACATTATATAATTTCAGAGATATGTGCTTCTTGTGAGTCCTCTAGATACTAAAACATTTATTTGTAATGAAGAAAATTTTTCCATATTGTCTTTTTATTTTTATATTATGGCTATTACTGTACTTATGTATTACTTAGTGTAGACTAAGTGCTACACAAATAGAACCAAAAAACTGGCTCAACACAATAAAAGTTTATATCTTTTGCTCCCAAAACTGTAGTTGACAACAATACAGGAGGGTTGATTCTCTCTTCTCCATGAGTTTATTCAGTTACCTCGTTCCTACTTTCTATATCTCTACCAATGCATGGATTTTTCTCGCTCTCTGTATGCACCTGTCAGAAGAAGAAAGAACAAGGAATAGAGTGTATAAGTGGTTTTAATGGACCAGGACTAGAAGTGGCACACCTCATTATGGCTCATGGGCTGTTGGTGGGAACTTAGTCCCATTGCTACATCTAACTCTAAATGAGCCTGAGAAATGAGGCTATCTGTGTGGCAAAGTAGAGAGCATAGGTTTGGTTAACAGCTAGCAGTTTCTGAGAAACTCTCAAACAAGGCAATATCTGCTCTATCCATACATAAACCAAGATGCAGTAGACTCAGTAGGGTGCCAATTAGAAATAAATATTCATTTGCAACACTGCCCCTTTAAACATGCTTGGTAGCATCATTCTTTCTCTATGCATAAAATCTCAAATCTATCCCATAGTTACTCCAGTCATTTTATATATTAGTAAATATTTCAATTTTCAAGCATTAAATAATGTCCTGTCTAAGCTAATATCAAAAGATAAATGCTTTCATCCAACTTAAAACTTCTTTCTTATTCAACTTCAGCATGACTTGGACTTGAAAATCCACAGTGGAGGGAGAGAGAGTTATTTCCTTTTCCCTATTCATCAAGCAAATGGACGTGACTATTAATGACTCTAGTTACAGAAATGGGAAGTCACACTCTTAATTTTATAGATGCGGGACAAGATGATATGTAAAACTCCAAGCCAATTTCTGATTTTTAATAGATTTTAGGCTTTTGAACATTTTTCCTACTGATGTACAATCTGCTTTATATCTAACTTGCTTTATACTGTGTAATTCTGGATAAATACATTATAGTTCATGGAGGAAAATATATAAAATGATCAGCAGGATTCATTCCTATCAGGATTTTTCATGTTTCCTCTTAGCCTACTAGTTTTAGTCAAGGTACTACTTCTATAAAGTGTTATTTCTTGCCAGCACTCCACAATTCCTGCCAAATACTACTGGCTTCTCTTCAGAACCCCACTGCCCTATTCTCCAGTTCTCCAGAATATGCAACCTTTTTCTAAATATAGAGACATGAAAACTATAATAGATTTCATGGCTGAGGAAGTATTTTGCTCAATTTCTGGACTCCACATGAGTCAGGTGATAGATATTACAAGTGTTAGGATGCATAGCATTAACATAATCAGAACAAAATTTCAAGAATGATGCCCAGCAGTAACATGACATGAAGCTTGAATAAAAAGTTTTTAATCCATATTCATCTGCCTTATAATTAGTGCCAATTCCTTCTTGCATTAAATTTTCTGACAGTCTCAGTTTTAATTATGAGTTTTCATTTTCTCTTCAGTTATTTCACAGGTATATTTAAAGTGGGTGCCTTGTCCTTTTTTGTTCAAATATTATTATATAATTCATTAGCACAGAGTGCTAATGTGTGTATTTTGACAAGAAGATATAAAATTTCTAAGTGAATAAATGTGCTGTAGTTTGTCTAAATTTTATTATTGTGGGATTCATGTACAAAAGTTAGAACACTTTTCTAAATTACACTTGTCTAAGACAGTCTTACTTAAGGTGTGTTTTTCAAACTGGTGTTCGTTGGCAAATTTTGTTACTGGTCCACAAAGAATTACTACAGAAATTGAAGTAAGTACTTACCTACGTTTATAGAAACTGTAACACCCAAGTATGTGATCATTTTCCTAGAAATGCATTTTTTACAAAAGTATTCTTCTTTGTTGCAAAAGGGGAAAATAATCTTTCACCACAGATAGTTTGAGAAGTAAACATTTGAGAGATATTCAGCGTTATTCCCATTATGCTTCCTTCCTTTTCCTGTTTTCCTGAGTCAATGCCTATGTCCAGGCTTCTCAGATCATCCATCATTAGCCAAAATTTTATCTCGAAACTAGCCTGTACATTGATTAATCTAGCCCCATCTTGCACCCTTCTCCATGATCCCAAACTCTTTCACTGGGCTGTCAGAAAGAATCTGCTATATTCTCAGCCTCTTTTCTAAGTATTTCCAACAACCACATGCATCCACATTTGCACTATCATTTTCTTTTTTTTTTATTTCAAAATATTATGGCTGTATAAATGTTTTTGGTTACATGGATCACTTTTGTTATGCCTAAGTCAGTGTTATGAGTGTGCCCTTCACCCAGATAGTGTTCATTGTACCCTTAGGTAGGTTTTTGCCCATCCCCTCCTTCCTCCTCCTTCCTACTTGATTTCCACTGAGTTTTACTTCGCTCTATGCACATGTGTGCTCATTGGTTAGTTCCAATTTAACAGCAAGTACACGTGGTGTTTGTTTTTCCATTCTGCAGATACTTCACTTAGGAAAATGGTCTCCAGTTCCACCCAAACTGTTGCAAAAGGCCATGATTCATCCTTCCTCATGGCTGAGTAGTATTCCACAGTACACATATACAGATACCACATTATGTTAATCTACTCATGAATTGATGGGCACGTGGGTTGATTCCACATCTTTGCAATTGTGAATTGTGCTGCAATAAACCTTCCTGTGCAGGTGTCTTCTTGATAAAATGACTTATTTTTCTTTGGGAAAACTCCCAGGAGTGGGATTGCTGGATTGAATGATAGGTGTCCTTTTAGTTCTTTGAGGACTCTCCATACTGTTTTCCATAGAGATTTTACTAATTTGCAGTCCCACCATCAGTGTATAAACTTTCCTTTCTCTCTGCATCCACACCAGCATCTATTGTTTTTGGACTTTTTAATAAAAGCCATTCTAACTGGAGTAAAGTGATATCTTATTGTGGTTTTAATTTGTATTTCCCTCATGATTAGTGATGTTGAGCATTTTTTCATATATTTATAGGCCATTTGCCTGTCTTCTTTTAAAAAGATTCTGTCATGTCCTTTGCCTACTTTTTAATGTTCTTTTCTTGCTGATTTGCTTGAATTCTTTGTAGATTCTGGTTATCAGCCCTTTGTCAGATGTATAGCTTGTGAATATTTTCTACCATTCCATAGGTTGTCTATTTGCTCTGTTGATTATTTCCTTAGCAGTACAAAATGTTTTTCATTTGATCAAGTCTCATTTATTTATTTTTGTTGTTGCTGTGATTGCTTCTGGGGTCTTATTCATAAATTCTTTGCCTAAGCTGATATCTAGAAGAATTTTTCCAACATTTTCTTCTAGAGTTCTTATGGTTTTATGCCTTATATTTAAGTCTTTTATCCATCTTGAATTAATTTTTGTGAGTGGTGAGAGATATAGATCTTGTTCCATTATTCTGCATGTGGCTATCCAATTGTCCCAGCACCATTTATTGAATAGGGCTTCTTTTCCCCAATGTGTAATGTTGCTTGCTTTCTAAAAGATCAGTTGGCTATATGTGAATGGTTTATACCTGGGTTCTCTGTTCTGTTCCATTGGTCTATGTCTCTATTTTTGTGCCAATACCATGCTGTTTTGGTTATTATAGCCTTGTAATATAGTTTGAAGTCTGGTAATGTTATGCCTCCCAATTTGTTCTTTTTGATTAAGATTTCTTTGGCTATTTGGGCTCTTTTCTGGTTCCAAAAGAAGCATAGAATTATTTTTTCTACACCTGTGAAATATGATGTTGGTATTTTAGCAGGGATTGTATTGAGTCTGTAAATCACTTTGGGTAGTATGGACATTTTAATAATGTTGATTCTAGTGATCCATAAGCATGATATGTTTTTCCATTTGTTTGTGTCATCTGCAATTTCTTTCCTCAGTGTTTCATAGTTCTCTTTGTAAAGATCTTTCACCTCCTTGGTTAAGTATATTCCTAGGTATTTTATTTTCTTTATGGCTATTGTGAATGGTATTGAGTCTTTGATTTGACTCTTGCCTTGACAGTTATTGGTGTATAGGAATGCTACTGGTCTGTGTACATTGATTTTGTAACCTGAGACTTGTTGAATTTATTTATCAATTCTAGGAGTCTCTTGATGGTGTTCTTGGGGTTTTCTAGGTATAATATCATATCATCAGCAAAAAGCAGTAGTTTGACCTCATATTTCCTCATTTGGATACCTTTAATTTCTATCTCTTATCTGATTGCTCTGGCTAGAACTTCTAGCACCATGATAAGTAGAAGTGGTGACAGTGGGCACCCTTGTCTTATTCCAGTTCTTAGGGGAATGTTTTCAACTTTTCCCCAATCGGTGTGATATTGACTGTAGATTTGTCATATGTGGCTTTTATAATTTTGAGATACATTCCTTCTATGCCAATTTTGTTGAGGGTTTTTATCATGAAAGGGTGCTGAATGTTGTCGAATGCTCTTTCTGCACCAATTGAAATGATCATGTGGTCTTTGTTTTTTATTCTGTTTATGTGGTGAATCACCTTTATTGATTTCTGTGTGTTGGACCATCCTTGCATCCCTGGGATGAAGGCCACTTAGTCATGGTGGATTATTTTTTTGATGTGCTACTGAATTTGGTTTGCTAGTATTTTATTGAGGACTTTTGCATCTATATTCATAAGGGATATTGGTCTGTAATATTCTTTTTTGGTCGTGTCCTTTCCTGGCTTTGGTATCAAGGTGATACTGGCTTCATAGAATGAGTTCAGGAAGATTTGCCCCTTCTCAATATTATGGAATAACTTCTGCAGTATGGGTATGAGCTCTTCTTTGTAGGTATGGTAAAATTAGGCTGTGAATCCTCTGGTCTGGGGCTTTTCTTTGTTGGAAGCTTTTTTGTTGCTGCTTCAATCTCATTGCTCATTGTTGGTCATTCAGGAGTTCTATTTGTTCCTGATTGAGTCTTGGGAGCTTTTGTGTTTCCAGGAATTTGTCCATTTCCTGTACGCTTTTGTGTTTATGTGTGTAGAGATTTTCATAGTATTCACAGATGATATTTTGTATTTCTGTGGTATCAGTTGTAATATCTCCTTTTTCATTTCTGGTAGAGCTTATTTGTGTCCTTTCTCATCTTTTCCTGGTTAGTCTAGCAAGTGGTCTGTCAATTTTGTTTGTCTTTTCAAAGAACCAACTTTTTGTTTAATTGATCTTTTGTAATTTTTTGTTTGATATTTGGTTTACTTCTGCTCTGACCTTAGTTATTTCTTTTTTTTTTTTGCTGGCTTTGGGTTTGGTTTGGTCTTCTTTTTCTAGATCCTTGAGACACGTCATTAAGTTTTTGATTTGTAATCTTTCTGTCCTTTTGACGTAGGCATTTAAGGCTATGAATTTTCCCCTTAGGACTGTTTTTGCTGAATCCCATAGATTTTAATTGCTTATGTCCCCTTTGTCATTCAGTTTGTGGAATCTTTCAATTTCCATCTTAATTTCATAATTGACTCGATAATCTTTCCGGAACAGGTTGTTTAATTTCCATGAATTTGTGTAGAATTGAGTGTTTCTCTTGGAGTTGATTTGTAGTTTTATCCCACTATGGTCTGGGAAAATACATGATGTGATTTCTATATTTTTTAATTTGTTGAGACATGTTTTGTGGCCTAAGGTGTGATCAATCTTGGCGAATGTTCCATGTGCTGAAGAAAAGATGTATATTCAGTGGTTTTTGCATAAAATGCTCTGCAAATATCTGTTAGGCCCATGTGTTCTAGAGTCCCATTTAAGTCCAGTGTTTATTTATTTTCTTCTTGGATGATATATACAGTTCTGTCAGTGGGGTGTTGAAGTTCCCAGCAATTATAATGCTACTGTTTATCTCTTTGCTTAGATGTAGTAGGATTTGCTTTATGTATCTGGGTGCTCCAGTGTTAAGTGCATAAATATTTATGATTGTTATGTCTTCTGTTTACCATTTTATAATGACCATCTTTGTCTTTCATTACTATTGTTGACTTAAATTCAATTTTATCTGATATTGGCATGGCTAAACCTGCTTCCTTTTGGTTTCCATTTGCATGGAATACTTTTTTACATCCCTTCACCTTGACTCTGTATGAGTCCTTGTGGGTTAGATGTGTTTCCTGGAGACAACAGATATTTGGGTTGTATTTTTTTTCATGTATGCATCCAGCCTATGTCTCTTGAGTTGGGCATTCAAAATGTTCACATTGATTGATAGAATTAATATGTGGCATGCTGTTCTGTTTATTCTGTTGGGTATAAGTTATTGTTTTGTTTTACCTATTGTGCTATTATTTTATATGAACTCTGAGCATTAGCTTTTGCATGGTTTTACACCAGTGGGTGTCTATTGCTCTGATCCATGTGTAATGCAGTTCTGAGTATTTCCTTCCAGGCAGGTCTGGTCTT
The DNA here is from genome assembly GCA_023783475.1 of Daubentonia madagascariensis. NCBI lineage: Eukaryota > Metazoa > Chordata > Mammalia > Primates > Daubentoniidae > Daubentonia > Daubentonia madagascariensis. The sequence goes on along the minus strand of JAKFHU010000600.1, from coordinate 42,582,080 downwards.
GACAAATTCCCTCAGTGTTTGCTTGTCTGGAAAAGTCTTTATTTCTCCTTCATATATGAAACTTAGTTTTACAGGATACAAAATTCTAAGCTGGCAGTTTTTCTGTTTAAGAAGACTAAAAATGGGGCCCCAATCCCTTCTGGCTTGAGAGGTCTCTGCTGAGATGTTTGCTGTTAGTCTGGTTGGTTTTCCTTTGTAGGTTACTTGATGTTTTCACCTCACAGCTCAGAGGAGTTCTTCCTTTGTGTTGATTTTGGCCAGTCTAATGACTGTGTGTCTTGATGATTACCTCTTTGCAATATATCTCCCACATGTTCATTGAGTTTCTTGTACCTGTATGTCTAAATCTCTAGCAAGATCAGGGAAGTTTTCCTCAATTATTTCCTTAAATAGATATTCCAGCCCTTGTGTGTTTTATTCTTCACCCTCAGGGATGCCTATGATTCTTATATTTGGCCATTTTACATAATCCCATATTTCTTGTAGGCTTTGTTCATTCCTCTTAATTCTCTTTATTTTTGACTGCCTGATTTAATTTGAAAGAGTTGTCTTCAACCTCTGAGATTCTTTCTTCTGCCTGGTCTAGGCTATCCTCAAAACTTTCCATTGTGTTTTGTATTTCTTTAAATGAATTTTTCATGCCCAGAAATTCTATTTTTTTTTTAATATGTCAATCTCTTTAATGAATTTCTCATTCATTTCCTGAATTACTTTTCTGGTTTCTTTGAGCTGGTTTTTCATTTTCTCTTGGATTTCATTGAACTTCCTTACAATCCATATTTGGAATCCTTTATCTGTCATTTAAATATTTTCATTTTGGTTGGTATCTATTGCTAGAGAACTGGTGTGTCCTTTTGTGGGTGTCCTTTTGCTCTGATTTTTTATGATTCCAGAGTTCTTTTCCTGATTCCTTCTGATCTGGGGTAGCTGTCACTTTTTATTTTTGAATTTTCTTTTGTTTAGATGGGGTTTCCACACACACACACAAACTTGTAAAGGAGTGTCTGTAGCATATGTTAGTTAAGAATCTTTGGATTTTCTCCTTGGTGCTTTGATGGCAATCTAGGTTCTGGATGGATGCCTTGGTTATAGATATCTTTTGTGTGGTGCTTTTCTCAGTTGCTACTTGTTTGTAGGCTGTAGCAGTGGTGAGGTATGTGTGTGGGCAGATTCCTTGTATCTGCTTGATGAGGGAGGGTGGAGGTTTTTGAAATGCTTTCTCTTTCCCAATCCCCATGGTCTGGGGAATTATATTGGCATGCCTAGTTTAATCTTGGAGATATTATGAGATATTAGGTGATGCTTGTGGATAAGAACCAACCACACACTGTATGATTGAGTCAGTAAATGCTATAAAGGGCTGTGCAAATGGACCTCCCTGTCAGTAGGTGGCACTTGCTGGAAGGAACAAGTTGCAGTGTTGTTTCTGGGCCCTGTGACCAGCTCTAGCCCCTTAGGAGAAGCATTCAAATTCCCTAGGTGGTAGGTGGGGCCCTGGAACTTCCAGGTGAGTCCTTATTCTCTGCCACAGCAGAGGTAGGTGGGGGAGTGAGGCTGGGCTGGTTGGCTGGGTTGGTTTAGGCTCCCCAAAAGCTAGTAAGGTAGCTGTTTCAACAGGGGTCAAAGGTCTTCTCCCAGCTTTTGGAGAAAGCCATTAGGGAGGGGCTGAAGTGTGCCCATACAGCCAGAAAGTCTACTTGTGGAGGCAGGGCCATCTAACATTCACAATCTGGGTGTCAGAAGTGGGTTTTTCTCTTCTCCCCACTCCTCTGCTGTGCAGTCACCCTCCAGAGTCTGCCAGCAGGTAGGAACTCAAACTTGCTGAGCTCCCCCACGATGGCACTGTAAGCTGGGAATGTCTATGTCCAGGATCCTGCACTGGGCTGAAAGCATGGTCTTCCTGTTGGGGGAGGGGTGCTCTGTGAGTGCACTGTGGCTGTGACACACACTATGCTCTCTGTTCAGTTCTGCCCACATGGGCTCCCTAGCCTCCCAAGATTAGTTCACAAATCTCCCCTCTGTGCACCCAACCAACACAATCAAATTCTGGGGGTACAGGATCTGGCCTGTGGGCTTGTCCCTGTGTCCCTGAAGATCAATTCCTGACCATGCCAGGGAGAAGCATGCAGGTCCTGAATTACCAATTGTGTGCTCAAGCAGGTTTCATGTCCCTCCACTTCAGGGTGTGCCCTGCTGTGATGCAGCAGCTGGGAAAGCAGCACCAGGGTGGGCCAGTGAGCAGAGAGCTCACAGTCCAAGCACTCCTTAGTCCTCTGCAGGTCTTTAAGAGGAAAGGTTTAAGCCCTTCTCTCTGTGGGAGCTCTGATGTGGTGTATATACCAACAGGGGAGAAGAAGCAGCTCCTGAGAGCCCTGGCTCAATTTTCTCTCTCAGCAGCTGTGGGCAGGGGAGGGGAAAGAGAAGAAAAAAGTCTGGAAGCAGGAAAGCTAGCACTCTGGTTGTCTCTGTCCCTCTCTCTGGAAGGCAGACCAGAATTTCCAGCCTCTGGGGTCATGCAGATCCCCTGGGACCCACTGGCCCCCTGTGGTTCCTGCATTCTGGAACAGAGTTGGGAACTGTTTGTGTGGGAATGAACAAGACAAATACTGAGGGTCTGAAACCCTCTGGGGAGCACATAGGTGTACAGTGGATGGAGAAGCAATATGGCACATGCTATCTTGGCTTGGGTCTGTGGTGACTGGAAGCATGCCAAGGGGGCTGGCAGTCTGGTGCTTTTTTCTCAAGAAGCTCCCAGTTCATTGGTAGTGGCAGCTTTTGGGCTCATGAAGTAGGAAAGGCTCTCTAGCAGCTTGGTAGCCTACTGACTGCCAGAGATGTGAGGGAGAGAGAAACAAACTGCTCTACCTACCCTTTTCCCTAGACTCCAAGCCTCTCAGGGGTTGTCCTCTGCCAATATCTTGCTCCTTCTTGTTCTGCTTTGCAACTTCTTCCTGTGGAATCTCTTGTAGGTTCTGAAATTTCACTCAGAATTACACCAATCTATGATTGTTTGTGTTTTTTCTTTTTAACCTAAAACTTTTCCTTCTTTCTGAGGTGATCTGGAAGCTGATGTCTCTGGTCAACCATTTCGTGCACTATCATTGTCTAAACTACTTTGTGTCTACAATTTTTTCTGTCATATCCATGAATATTCTCTCCTTTTTGTTTTTTTCTGCCAACATACAAACCTGCTGTAGTTTCATTTAGCTAAAATATCTATCTAATCTATCCTTTATTATCTATCATTTAGTTATCATCTGTCTAATCTTCTATCTGTCTCCTATCTAGCTATTCTAACATAATATTCCTCTCCAAATGCTGTCTTGTTCCATTCCTTCTCTTCATAAAATAAATAAGTGAATGAATAAATTTTGAAAGAAGAGTTTGTCCTTAATACTTGTATTTCCTCATTTTCCCTTCCTTCCTCACTTCATCTCTGCTATTGCAATGAACTTTTTTTGTCAAGGAAACTTATAATTTCTTTCTTGATAAATGTTGCTTTTCTTTTCTAATCTTAATTGATGTCTTAGCAGAATTTAATGTAAAATACCACTTCCTGTTCATAAATCACTTTACTCCTCTGTATTCTGTTCTTTCTGTCACACTCTACTTTTTCCTACCTTATTGCTTACTCTATCCCAGTGTCTGGTGCCTGATATCCCTGCTATGACATCTGACCTTACATCAGTATTCAGTCATCAAACCCACTTCTCTCCTCTGAATATATCATCTTCCTCAGGTAACCTCATGCAATTTCATGACTACAAATAACATTTGCTGAGACTCCCAAATATTTGTCTCTAGCCCTAAATTTTCACCTGAAATTTAGACTCATATCTATAACAGCCTATATGACATCTCTACTTGGATAACTAGCAGACATGTGAAATTCAAGACATCCCAATGGAACTCATGCTTTTCTCCCTTTAACAAGTCATTTCCCTATGCTTCCTTATCTTGGTACATGGCACCAGCACTGAGTCAATTGTTTACTCCAAAATCTTGAGAATTTTTGTTGATTTTCATATTTCCTTTAACCTTTTCTTTGGCAATTTTTTTATCTTTCTCTCCAAAATATATCACAGATTTTTTTACTTCTCTCCACTGCACCACTAACATATTTGGCCAGACCATGATTATCTCTGTAGTAAACTATGCCAAGAGCCTTCTCTATGGTCTATGTGTAAGTTCTCTTCTTACTCTATTCTAGGTCGTTAAATATGAAATGTCTGATTTCAAATAAAAAATTGTAGTTTATTATAGCTAAAACAAGAAGGAATACAATTAATCAAAGTATGTGCCTAAACTATCAACACAGTTTTGCCATCTTAATGGTAGTTGGTTTATGCCAGCAGCAAAGAAGCCTGAAGAGCAAGAGGTGATGAAATCACAAAAGACATTTTCCACAGCTTGTTGAGAATTGAATATTTTTCCTTGCAAGAAGTGGTACAAAGCCTAGAAGAAGAAGTAGTCAGTTGGTACAAGGTTGGGTGAATACGGTGGATGACAGAGAGTTTGTAAGTCCAGCTTCTGTAGTTTGAGCAGCATTGTTTGTGTAACGTGTGGGGGATCATTGTCTTACAAGAGGATTGGCCTGTCTTTATTGACCAATCTTGGCTGCTTCATCATAAGCCTTCTCATCATTTTGTCCAATTGGTTACAGTAGACATCCACTGTAATCCATTGACCAGGTTTCATGAAACTGTAGTTGATAATACCAGTGCTGGAACACCATACAGGCACCATACAGCTTTCTTTGATGAATATTTGGTTTTGGACTGTGTGTCTGCGCTTCATCTTTGTCCAACCATTGTGCCAAACGCTTGTGATTGTCAAAAAGAATCCATTTTTCATCACACGTGACAATATGTTGTAGAAATTGTTCACCTTTATGTTGTGACAGCAAAGAAGGTCAATCTTCGAGACAATTTCTCTTCTGATGCTTGTTTAGTTCATGCAGAACCCCTCTATCTAGCTTCTTTACCTTGCCTATTTGTTTCAAATGGTCCAATATTGTCGGAATAGTAACGTTAAACCTTGCTGCTAATTCATGCCTAGGTTGAGAAGGATTCTCTTCCACTACAGCTTTCAGCTCATTATTATCCACCTTGGTCTCAGGTCACCCATGTGACTCATTTTCAAGATTAAAATCAAGTTCCAAGATTAGAACTTCTCAAACCATTGAGGTACTATGTGTTCATTAGCCACATCCTTCCCAAACACTTCATTGATATTTCGAGCTGTCTGAGCTGCATTGGTTCCACAATGGAACTCATATTTGCAAATAACATGAATTTTTGACTTATCCATGGTTTCACAAAAAATTGCTCTAAAAAAATTTTGAAAGATAATCACAATCCAAAGCATGCATTTGCAAGACTGAGGATGTACCTTCACAATAAAAATAAAACAAAAAGTGTTAAAGGGAAATGTCAGCGCTATCAACTGTCAAACTTAGCACTTAAGGAAATCGGACATTTCATATAAGCATTAGTCAGTCTGAATGTTTGATTCATTTGTCATTCAAAAATCTAAAACCCACTAGAAACTTTTCTTTATAATTATTATAATATCTAAAATTCTTGCAATGGCCTACAAATATTTGGTTTCTGTTCCTGTATCAGAAATCACCTTAATAGTTCTGCCCCTTGGTCATTATAACCTAGCCATATTGGCTTTCTTTCAGATAGCTCACAGAATTTGTGTTTGCTATTCCTTTTGCCTATAATACTCTTCCTTCATATCTTCAAATGATTAGCTTCTTAGCATTTATATTTATATCTTGTCTATAACCATGGCCCTTCACTGGTTTCCCTCAGACAATCAATTTAAAGATATTCCCCCATTGCTCAGTGTCAGAATCCTCTCTTCTATTTTTATCATAGATAAAAATCACCAGATGATATGATCTTGTTTGTGTGTGATTTTGTTTTTCTTGTTTATGATCTTCCACCCCCTTCTCACCCCAAATGTATGTTCCTGAGTTCAGAAACAAATTTTGTCTTGTTGTGTGCTGCATTTGAACAGAGCTTAGTAGACAATTGATAAACATTTTTTGAATGAATGAACTGTAAAAGCAGCTGAATTAATAGATATTAGCCAGAGGACATATTAAACAAGCAGTCAGGTCATGTTTTATATATACTTTGTTGTTCAATCTTAGAGCTTAGGTAATCTTAGAATTTACCTAGATATTAAAGCAATTATACCAACTTAAAATTGTCTCTTGTGTTTTTACCCAAAAGAGAAAATGGTGGGGAAAATGATGTTATATAAAATGAAATATGTCTGGCAGTCAAAGGAAAAGAAATAAAAATATGTCAGATATCAAAAGTTCTTTTTTTTTTTAGTTGACATGTAATAGTTGTACATGTTTATAAGATAAAAAGAGATATTTTGAAACATATGTACAATGTGTAATAAGGAAATTGGGGTAATTAGTGTATCCATTATTTATCATTTATCAGTCCTTTATGTTGTAAACATTCAGAATCCTCTCTTCTAGCTTTTTGAAAATGTACACTAAATTTTAGTTAACCCTATTCACCCTACAGTGCTATAAAACACTAAAACTTATTCCTCCTATCTAGCTATAACTTTGTGTCTGTTAACCAACCTCTCCCTGTAGTCCCTCTACCCTCCTTATCTTCTAATAACCACAATTCTACTCTTTACTTCAATGAGCTCAATTCTTTTTCTAGCTCCCACATATGAGTGGAGTACGTGGTATTTATCTTTTTGTTCCTGACTTATTTTACTTCACATAATGTCTTTCAGGCTCATCCATGTTGCTGTGAATGTCAGAATTTTGTTCTTTTTATGGCTGAATACTATTCCATTGTGAATATATACCACATTTTTTAATATCAATTCATCTGTTGATGAACATTTAGCTTTATTCCATATCTTAGCTATTGTGAATAGAGCTACAATAAGTATAGGGTGCAGATATCTCTTCAATATACTAATTTACTTTCCTTTGGATGTATAACCAGTAGTAAGATTGCTGGATCATAGGGTAGTTATATTTTTGGTTTTTTGTGAAACTGCCATACTGTTTTCCATAATAATGTATTAATTAACATTCCTATCATCAGTGTGTAAGAGTTCTCTCAAAAGTTCATTTTAAAGTGCAGTTATTATAAATAAATGAAACCTGTTTTAATAGACCCTGCAATTTCAAGGGGGTTAAAAAAAAGATCATCTACTTTTACAGGGTATTTGTGTTTCAACTCTATGTCATGGAAAGGGACTAAGTTTACTGACAAAGCAAAAAATAAAGTAATTACATTAACCATGCTAATTTAGATTCCTTTTTAAAAAATGCCAAACTATATTTTATTACTTTTCAATTACAATTAATCTAATTTTGAAGTTCTAATTAAATGCCTGAATGATAAAAAATGTTCTTGTTTTAGTTTTTAAAGAATTAGTTCTTGTTTCATTGACTGCAACATGAAACATGACATTCCAGGATTCAATAACAAAGTATTAGGTTTTGAGTGATAATGTGCTAAAAACTTTAGAAATATTGTGTTGTTTTAACTGTGTTCTCTTAAAATATTGTAAAAAATTTTCAGTTTAAATTCATATGCATATTTTAAATTTGGGTGTGGAGACAGATGAATATTAGCACTATGCTTTGAAAATTTTAGTTACTTTCAAATATTAAAAGTATTGCTTTGCTTCATCAGAAGCAAATGATAATCACCACAGTTCAGGTTATCATTATAGATATTCTCTATGGTATCACATTTTGCTCCATAAAAGTCTAACTCTGAGTTTAGGTGCTGATACATACAGATACTTACTGTGATTATGTAAAATTTTTTCTTCAAATCTTTTATGTTTGTCTATACTCCCTAAATAATTGGATTGACTTGGGAAAAAAAAATTTGAAAGTGATATTACTCCAAGTTATCAAAGACCATTATTACTTCACATAATTTTATTATTTTGATAAAAGTGCATTTGAGTGATATAACTTTTTACAACTTTTCCATTAAATTTTTTGTAATAACTAGAATTATCAATAAAATTTTTCAGACAATATTTAGATTCAGATATTAACCATAGATATATTAAGGGTTATAATGAAATATCATATAATCAATTAATATTATCACAGAAGATATTAAAATATTTTAATTTTATTATATATGACTTTATTATTTATGTTCTGATTTTCACCATCTATTAGCAATATATAAATCCACACTGTACTTGCTAAGTTTTAAAAAATTCTCCCAAGCTATGCTATTATAAAGAAAATAGGAAATAGCTCGATTTATTGTTCAATAATTTTAAAAAATCTTAATCCAAAATTTACCTGATTGATAATGGCCAGAAAATATTCTGAGTAGAATTATTTTCTGGATTTTCTCTATATGCTTCTTTTTCATAATCATGCAAATGCCTTTTGTTTTCTTATTTAAATTTCCTGGGAATATTAGAATGCTACTTTAGTTGTACATTTCACATGCATTACCTTTTGATTAAATTTTTTCTTTAAAATTCATCTTTAAATTAAATATCCAATAAAGACACCCTTAAACTTTTTATAACATTTTATTTTTGAAGATCTATTTTATTCATGTTATTTGAGAAAGATTTACCAATTTTATTAATATGTCTTTCTTCTTAATTAAACTGTGTCTCTTTGCTATGACAGCAATGGAACAAACCCGAAATCTTCTTGGAATTTGGACATGATCACAAGAGATGAGAAGGATGATTTCCCTGGGGCCTAAACAGTGTTAGGAGACCTGATGTTTGGATTATACATTGTGTTCTGCCAGTGTCAAGCATTAGATCCTGAGCAACATGGACACCTATGTTCTCTCCTATATGTATTTTATTTTATTTTATTTTATTTTATTTTATTTTATTTTATTTTATTTTTTAACTTGCTTTTAAAATGTAGAACCCTTTAAAGCCAAAGTCTAGGGCAGAGAAGTATAAAAATGATGATGTAGATAATTCTTTTTGCCTTCTTCATATCTGCCCCTAGATTTTCTTGCCTGACTCCATTATCATTTACTGATTTGGACATTATATTTTCCTGGGACTATATACAGTAATAGCCCATGTGCTTGAATATTGAGGATCTTCTTGGTTGATTCCATTTTCTCAGATTATCTTACCCTTGTCACCAACTTTGCTGTCTGAAATAGGTTTGATGCCTTGACCATACCGGCTGCCAATCTATCTCCTACCCAAAACTATCCTATTCAATTCCTGTTTCTCCTTTAGCTTTGCTACACTAAAAGAAAGTACAGCTAAAATCAACCACATTTTCTTTTAAAACATATAGTTTGTTTAATGTGGGCTGAAATAAAAATTGTGACAGGAGCTAAACTTAATAAACTGTGACAGTACAACTGCTATAATAAAGGAATTATTTAGTTGAAATTTTTAAAAGAAGTGGGTAATAAAAAGCATTTAAAATATAATGTATAGTATATAGGAATTGTCTTATTATTTCACTGCCTATTAAAGGACTAAACTAATATTCAGTTCATCACCCAGATACTTCTATGCCTCATTTCTCATTTTTCATTATGAAGGAAAACCAAAAAATGATCATTTAAATAGTGTTAGGATTACTTCACTTTGTAAAAAAAAAAAAAATAGTACACATTTTTAAATGCAGATCCAAGTTGATAAAGTCCAAATGATGAAAGAATATAAGCTAAAGACTTTGGAGGACAGAATTTCCATTGCTAAATATATATAAAAAAATTCATTCTTAAAAAGAAAAACTGTTATTGAGTAAAATGGTCTTTTATGTGGTTGCAATGGGAGGAAGTTTTCCATCTGTTATTTGGAATTAATAGCCCCTGGAAAAAGAAATTGAATACAAAATGATTTTGCTACTTGGCAATATGGACATAGATATATTAACTACCTCAAGATTAAAAAAAAAAAAAAACCCACCCAGAAGCAAAGTACATTAAATGAAACAATGTGGAGTTAGACAACTATTGTGAGCTACAGAAAGAAGATGAAAAGTTATAAAACATTTATATGAAGTTGGGTACCTCAGTAAATACTAGCGAGTGCTATATAGAACAAATTTAAAAATGCTCTGAGCTAGGTACCTAGGTAATGACCTTAAGGAATTTTTTTAGAATAGACTAGTTTACAGACAATGATATTTGCAAGAGAGAAATGAATATAGGGAACTATATAGGGACCTGGAAAATGTCAAGAAAAATGAAAACCTTTGTTGGTAAGCTCTTTGACCATTGCATGAGTGTACAAACTAAAAAAAAAAAAAAAAGGAAAAAATAAAACAAAACTAAAAAGGAAGATTGAATCACATAATCTTTAGAAGGAAAGAGACTTAAAGATCAGTTTAGCTAACCTCCCAAATATTAAACAAAGTTCTAGAGAAATGTGAATATACTTGTTCCAAGGAGAATATAGTTACTTTACAAAACTGATTATATATTAAGACATGTTTTCACAGGTCACAATAAAACACTACTTAATTTTTAGCCTATATTTCATAATAACTATCAAGCTAAAACAATATGATTTTAGAGTATTTAAAAAATTTCTTGTATATGTGTTGTTAAAATACTATTAATAATTGCTTTAGCTGAGTTAGTTTGCTTCTTACCTAGAATTTTTGCAGGAAAAGCTGAATTTAAGTAATTAACCTTGACAGCTAAACATTGCACATAATTTGGTACCAATGTATTTTGTGTATCAAATCTCCATTCAGAACCCATGAGGAGAAATATGATTTGATTGATAATAAGTTTTTAATGATGAGCTACAAACACCTGCTAAAGAGGCACCAGAAAATAATACGTTTTCGTGAGCATAGAAAGTATAATAATTTCTAGAACATTAACTTCTTAAAAATATTAATTAATCTTGTTCTTAATCTACATACTAAGATGTGTAAGGAATATCAATTTTTTAATTTCTCACTTATAATTAAGAAAAAAACCATGATATGAAGAGTTAATAAAAATATGCCTATAACGACAAAATACATTTTAAAGCATTTATTTAGTACCTTCAGTCAAATTTGCATATTAGGAAATTTGTTGGTGCTAAATGTGTTGTTTTCATTCAAAATTACAATTAAAACTTTAATTTCTTTGCTCATCCATTCATGGATGCAAAATTCCATTAGATATCTTTTATTAAGAAGACTGTGAGTTTTATTTTTTTATTATTTTACTTTGAAATATGGGCTAATACAATTTTGTCAGTAAGTCTGGGAATTTTCCAATAGTAATGAATGTCTAAATAGTTTTAAAAGGTTCTTTTCCTATGTGTTTATGTTGTGACTGTTGAAACATATTTATGAGGCAAACCTTGACTGAGTTGAATGCTGATAAATTTCAAGGACAACTTCCAGGAAATAAATTGTAAAGAGACAAAAATAAAACTCGGAAGAGATGTTCCTGATTAAGTCCTATGACCAATTCTACAAACATATTTCTTCACAAGACAATGCATAAGGTCTTTAGCATGATATTCAATACCCTCAAAATTAAGCCTCCTCATGATTTTGCACAGCAATCAAATATCTTAAATTCCGTGAATATACTACCTCATTCACAGCATTGAGGTTTTCTCATGCATTAGCCTTTGCCAAGAATTTTCTATATTACAATGCTCCCACTTTTTATAGTTGTGATAATTCCAACTCTTCCTTCAGGACACAATTTTAAATAAGGCAGAGCAATACTAACTTCATCCCCCAACTTTGCTAATAATCCCATCCTCCCATATATATAACTACCTTTGTAATTATCAGATTTGATTACATACTATAATAGTGTAATAATGGATACTCATAAATGTAATTATTCATGATATGATTATTAAATGCAACCATCTACCACTCATGGGACCTGGTCCTGAAAATTGAAAGATGAAAAGAAACAGCTACACTAGACTACAATAGAGGAAGAAATGCCTAATATTTGTGAAAAGAACTGAAGGATGCCTTGGGGTTTTTCAGGGAGCATATATAAAACCAAAGAGGTATAAAATAAAAACTGTCTCATGTTGACTTTTATTATTAAAAATGATAATGAATGACTAACATAATTCTTAAATGAGATGTGAGATTTAAATAAACTTTTGAAAAAATTTCCCTCAAGAATTATTAAAATTCCTTCCTAAGTTTGGGGCATAAATAATGTCTGTAAGCAATTGTAGTTTTAAAGAAAGATAGAAGCAAACCTAAGAGGACTTGTTCTTTACCTATGCAACGGATTAAGAATCTATTACTACACATAAAGAAGAGAAAAAAAAATCAACCTTTTTAAAAATAAATTACATTATCTATATTGCAAGAAGTTCTCTTTCATGCATAACAAATTATTTCTCTCATTGTTTTGTAATTACTTATACTTTTAATATTTATTCTGTTTTGTACTTTTTTAAAGGTACAGGGAAACTGTTGGCCACTATTCTTGGAATGATTCTTTAGGCTACTAAAAACAAATATCAAATAAATTCTTTGTCTTTGCAAAGGTTTTTAATCATTTTGAGATCTAATGATACATCAAGTAGACCAATTTTTCCACAAATTAAATGTTTTCCAAATGTAATGAATCTACTTTAAAGACAACAAATATTGATCTTTCTATGGAATCAAGAATGCCATAAGTATAAAAGGGACACAGATTGGCGAAAATACTTGAGAAATATTGTTTTTCCAATACCTCTTCAAACACACCAATCATAATATTAGTTAACATTTACACTTACTATAGGCTGGCCATTGTTCTAATCACTTTGTATATTGTAAATCATTTAACCATTATAACAATTTTATACAGTGATTTATTACCCTTATTTTACAGATAAAACTGAAGCACAAAGTGATTTTAAAAAAAAAGCCCTGCCTCTTCTCATATAATAAATACTTATGGAGATTTGAACAATGGCAATCTGGGTCAAAATGCAGCCAAATTCTTTGCCAGCTGATAACAAGGATGGTCTTTATTCCAATTTCCAATACCTTGTTCCTCACTTCCATCTGAAACCTCATCAGAATGGCTGTTGGATCAATATTTCTATGAGCATTCTGGACAAAACAACTTAAACAGTCTCTAAAGAGTCCCAAACTTTCCCCAGTCTTCTTATCTTCAAATCCTTCACCAGAATCCAGGCTTTTTCTAGTTTTCTCCTCCACATTCTTCCAACCTCTGCTTATCCAGTTCCAAAGCTGCTTTCAGATATTCAGGTATTCATTGTTAGCAACACCCCACTCTGGTACCAATTTTCTGTCTCAGTCCTTTTTCTGTTGCTTATAATAGACTATCAGAAACTGGGTAATTTTTAAACAAGAGGAATTTATTTCTTACAGTTATAGAGGCTAAGAAGTTCAAGATCAAATTGTTGCATTTGATGAAGGCCTTCTTGCTTGTGGGTATGCTCTACACAGTCCCAAGGGAGTAAAGGGCATAATATGGTGAAAGGGTTGAGTGTTGTAGCTTAGGTCTCTCATCCTATTCATATAAAGCTTCAAGTTTCATTACTATGATAATCCATTAATCCATTAACCCATTAATAGATTAGTCCATTCATGAAGGCAGAGCCTCCTAATGACTAAATTGCCTCTTAAAGGCCCCATGTCTCAATACTGCCACATTGGAAATTAAGCTCCAACATGAGTTTTCAAGGGGACAAATTTTCAAACCATAGCAAAAACCTACAAAACTTATGGGATATCTTAAAGCAAGCAATATTCACATTATGGGAAATCCAGAAAGAGAACAGATGAAAAAATGTGTAGAAAACCTATTTAACAAAATAATGGCTGAAAAATTTCCAACTTTTGAAAGACATACAGACTTCCAGATCCAGGAAGCTCAAAGCTACCTGAATGGGTTCAACTTGATAAGGTCCTTTTCAAGGTACATCGTAGTCAAACCACTAAAAGTGAAAGACAAAGAGAAAATTCTTAAAGCAGCAAGAGGAAAGTTTCAAGTCACACATAAGGGAATCACCATTAGAATAACAGTATATTTCTCAATGGAAACTTTATAGGCCAAGGGAAAACAGAATGATATATTAAAAGTGTTCAAAGAAAATAAAACTGCCAGCCAAGAATTTTGCAAACAGCAAAGATTTCCTTCAAAAATGAGTGAGAGATAAAGTCTTTCCAAGATAAACAAAACCTGAGGGGATTCATCACCAGTATTAGCCTTGCAAGACATGCTTAAGGGAGTCCTACATATGGAAGTGAAAGAACAATACCTGTCATTAAAACATGCAAAAGTATAAAACTCACTGGTAGAGCAGATACACAAAGAAGAAAGAGAAAGGAATTAAACCTTATTACTATAGAAAATCACCAAACCACAAAGATATATGATAAGAGAGAGAAAAAGGAACAAAGGATATACAAAACAAACAAAAAACAACTAACAAAATGAAAGGAGTAAGTCCTTATCTGCCAATAGTAACTAAATGTAATTTAGTTACTATTAGATACATTCTGCAATTAAAAAATATAGACTAGCTGAATAGATTAAAAAACAAGATCCAACTACATCCTGCCTACAAGAAACTCATTTCAACATATAGCCTGAAAGTGAAGGGATGGAAAAGATATTCCATGCAAATAGAAGCCAAAAGCTAGCAGGAGTAGCTATATTTAGACAAAATAGACTTTATGTCAACAATTGTAAAAAGAGACAAAGAAGGCCATAATGTAATGTTAAAAAGGTCAATTTAGCAAGAGGATCTAAAAATTATAAATATATATATACCTAATGCCAGAGTACCTAGATATATAAAGCAAATATTATTAGATCTAGAGGAAGAAATAGACTCAAATATAGTAATCGTTGGGAAATTTAACACCTCATGTTCAACATTGGACAGAACATCTAGACAGAAAATCAAAGAATCATTGTATTTTAACTGTAATATAAACCAAACAGACATAACAGACATTTATAGAACATTATATCTAACATCTACAGAAATACACATTTTTTCATCAGTACATAGAGTATTCTCAAGGCTTGACCATGTGATAAACTGCAAAACAAGTATTTACAAATTTTTTAAAATGGAAATCAAATCAAGTATCTTCTCAGAGCACAATGGAATTAAATTAAAAATCAATAACAAAAGGAACACTCAAAACTACACAAATAACATGAAAATTAAACAACATGCTTCTGAGCTACCAGTGGGTCAATGAAGAAATTAAGAAAAAATTTAAAAATTTCTTGAAACAAATGAAAATAGAAACAAACATGCCAAAATCTGTAGGATACAGTGAACACAGTACTAAGAGTAAAGTGTATTGCAATAAATACGTACATCAAAAAAAGTTAAAAGATTTATATAAATAACCAAACAATCCATCTTGAGAAACTGGAAATGTAAGAACAAAGTAAACCCAAAATTAATGGAAAGAAAAATAATAAAGATCAGAGGAGAAATAAACAAAATTGGGACCAAAAATATGCAAAACATCAATGAAAACAATGTTGCTTTTTCCAAAGAGATCAACAAAATTCACAAACCATTATCTAGACTAAGAAAAAATAAAGAAAAAAGAGAAAATACCTAAGTAAAATCAGAAATGAAAAAGGAGACATTACAATTGATACCACAGAAATACAAAAGATCACTAGAGACTATTGTAAATAACTATACACCAACAAATTGAAAAACATAAATTAAATGAATAAATTCCTGGATATATACAACATATCAAGATTGAACCAAGAAGGAATAAAAAATATGAACAGACCAATAAGTAAGGAGATTGAATTGGCATTAAAGAGGCCCCCAGAGAAGAAAAGTGCAGGACTGGATGAATTTACTGCTGTTTTCTATGAAGCATTTAATGAAAAATGAATACCAATTTTTCTGAAATGTTTTCAAAAAATTGAAAGGCAGAAAGTCCTTTCAAACTCGTTCTACAAGGCCAGTTTTGCCCTGATACCAAAACCAGACAAGGACACAACAAACAAAGAAACCTATAAGCCAATATTTTTTTATGAACATAGTTACAAAAACCCTCAACAAAATACTAGCAAATCAAAGCTTATAGCACATCAAAAAGCTTACACACCATGATCAAGTGACATTTATTACAGGAATGCAAGGACAGTTCAATATATGCAAATAAATAAATAGGATTCATCACATCAACAGAATGAAGGACAAAAACCACATTATCTTCCCAATAAACACAGAAAAAGCATTTGATAAAATTCAACATCCATTTATGATAAAAACTCTCAACAAATTAGGGATAGAAGAATTATATCTCAATACAATAGAGTACATACATGACAAACCCACGTCTAACACTAACTTCATACCCAACAGGGAAAAGTTTTCCTACAAGAACTGGAGCAAGATAAGGAAGCCAACTCTCACCACTCTTATACAAGATGGGACTTGAAGTCACAGCCAGACCAATTAGGTAAAAGAAAGAAATAAAGGGCATCCAAATTGGAAAGAAGGAAGTCAAATTGTCCCTGTTTGTTAGTGGGAAGATCCTGTATGTAGAAAAACCTAGATACTCCACCAAATGACTCTAAGAACTGATAAAAAATATTCAGTATAGTCACAGGACACAAATAGGACATACAAAATAGAAAAAAAATCAGTAGCATTTCTATACACCAATAACAAACTATCCCCCCCAAAAAATCAAGAAAACTGTTACAAAGGAAAGAAGAAGAAGAAGAAAAAGAGCAACCAAATTTACAACAGCAACAACAACCAAAAAAAACCTAGGAATAAATGTAACCAAGGAAGTGAAAGATCTCTACAAGGAAAATTATAAAACAATAATGAATGAAATTGAACAGGATATAAAAAAAAGGAAAGATATGCCATGTTCATGTATTGGAAGAATTAATATTGTTAAAATGACCATAAACCCAAAGTGATCTATATAATCATTGCAATCCCTATCAAAATACAAATGACATTCTTCACAGAAATAGAAAACAATCCTAAAGTTTGCACAGAACCACAAAGGACCCCAAATAGTCAAGGCAATCCTGAGCAAAAAGAAAAAAGCTGGAGGCATCACAATACCTGACTTCAAAATATACTACAAAGCTATAGTAACCAAACTGCATGGTACAGACACATAGACTAATGGAATGGAATAGAGAACCCAGAAAATATTGACATATTTAAATCCTACTAATACTCTACAAAGTCTCCAAGAACATTCATTGGGGGAAAAGACAATAAATGGTGCTGGGAAACTGGATATCTATATGTAGAAGAATTAAACTACATGCTATCACTCATCATATCGAAAAATGGATTAAAGACTTAAATGTAAGACTGGAAACTGTGAAACTATTAGAAGAAAACGGAAATGTTTTAGGACATTGATCTGGGCAAATATTTTAAGAAAAAGACCTTAAAAGCACAGGGAACGAAACAAAAATGGAAAACTAGGATTACATAAAACTAAAAAAATCTTCTGCACAACAAATGAAATAATCAGCAAAGTGAAGAGATAACTTACAGAATGAGAGAAAATATTTGCAAACTATTAATCTAACAAGGGATTAATATTCAGAACATACAAGGAATTCATACAACTCAACAACACCAAAAAACCCCACAAATAATATAATTTTAAAAAGGGCAAAGAATATGAATAGACATTTCACCAAAGAAGTCATGTAAATGGCCAACAGGCATATGAAAAATGCTCAACACCACTGATCATCAGGGAAAGGCAAATCAAACCACAATGAGATATCATCTCTCCCTGGTTAGAATGGCTACTGACAAAAAGACAAAGGAAGGATGGGGAGAAAAAGTAATTCTTATACACTGTTAGTGAGAATGGACGTTAGTATAGTCATTATGGAACAAAAATGAAGTGTCCTTAAAACACTAAAAATAGAGCTATCTTATGATTCAGCAATCTTACTAATGGGTACACATCCAAAGGAAAGGAAATCTGTATGTCAAAGAGATTGTAGTACTATTTGTAACAGCCAAGATATGAAATCAACCTCAATGTACATCAACAGATGTATGGAAAAAAAAAAAAAGTGGTATATATACACAATGGAATACTATTTAGCCATAAAAAATAATAAAATCCTGTCATTCATGGTAACATGAAAGAGTCTAGAGTCCATTATGTTAAGTGAAATAAGCCAGGTACAGAAAGGTAATAAATACTGCATTTTCTCACTCATATATGGAATCTTAAAGTTAATAACAATTTATTGTATGTTCTCAAATAGCTAGAAGAGAAGATTTTGAATGTTCCCAACAAAAAGAAATATTAATGTTTGAGATAATAGATTTGCTAATTACCATTATCTGATTATTATATATT
Source organism: Daubentonia madagascariensis (assembly GCA_023783475.1). Lineage (NCBI taxonomy): Eukaryota > Metazoa > Chordata > Mammalia > Primates > Daubentoniidae > Daubentonia > Daubentonia madagascariensis. The sequence continues at coordinate 42,563,752 of JAKFHU010000600.1, read as the reverse complement.
ATACACATGTAACAAAATATCACACTGTACCCCATAAATATCTACAATTGGTACATGTCAATTAAAAATGATAATTTTTGAAAGTCAATAAAAATCATTGGAAGATTTTTTATTGCTGCTTCAATTTCCTTACTTGATATTGGTCTGTTCAGGAATTCTATTTATTCCTGATTGAGCCTAGGGAAGCTGTGTGTTTCTAAGAATTTGTCCATTTCCTCCTCGTTTTCAAGTTTATGTGCATAGAGTTTTTACAGTATTCAGGGATGACATTTTGTATTTCTGTGTTATCAGTTGTAATTTCTCCCTTTTCATTCCTGATTAAGCTTATTAGAGTCTTTCTTTTCTGCTTCTGGTTAATCTAGAAAAAGGCCTGTCAATTATGTTTATCTTTCCAAAGAACCAACTTTTTGTTTATTAATCTTCTGTTTAGTTCTTTTGTTATCAATTTAATTTAGTTTTGCTCTTGGACCAGATGGTTTTACACCCAAATTTTACCAGATGTACAAAGAACTGGTAACTATCCTGCAGAAATTATTCCATAACATCAAGAAGGAAGAAGTCCTCCCCAGCATGTTTTATGAAGCCAACATCACCTTGATACCAAAGCCAGGAAAGGACTCAAGAAAAAAAGAAAACTACAGACTAATATCCCTTATGAATATAGATGCAAACATTCTCAATAAAATCCTAGCAAACTGAATTCAGCTGCATATCACAACAATAATCCATCACAACCAACTGGCCTTCACCCCAGAGATGCAAGGATGGTTCAAAATACGCAAATCTGTAAGTGTAATTCACCACATAAATAGAAGTAAGAACAAAAATGATATGATTCTCTCAATAGATGCAGAAAAAGCATTTGACAAAATCCAGCACCCTTTTATAATAAGAATGCTTAACAAAATAGGCATAGATGGAACATACCTCAACATCATAAAAACCATATACAACAAACCCACAGCCAACATCATACTGAAGAAGGAAAAACTAAAAGCATTCCTGCTTAGAAATGGAACCAGACAAGGTTGCCCACTATCACCATTTCTATTCAACATAGTGCTGGAAGTCCTAGCCAGAGCATCAGACAAAAGAAGGAAATCAAAGGTATCCAAATGGGGGAAGAAGAGGTCAAACTATTGCTCTTTGCTGACGATATGATTTTATATCTAGAAAACCCCAAAGATTCTGCCAAGAGACTACTGGAATTGATAAATAAATTCAGCAAAGTCTCAGGTTACAAAATCAATGTACACAAATCAGTAGCATTCATATATGCCAACAATAGTCCAGCTGAGAACCAAATCAAAGACTCAATACCTTTCACAATAGCAACAAAGAAAATAAAATGCCTAGGAATATATTTAACTAAGGAGATTAAAGACCTTTACAGGGAGAACTATGAAACACTGAGGAAGGAAATAGCAGAGGATACAAACAGGTGCAAAATCATACCATGTTCATGGATCAGCAGAGTCAACATTGTTAAAATGTCTACATTACCCAAAGGGACCTACAGATTCAATGTAATCCCTATTAAAATACCAATATCATTTTTCACACATCTAGAAAAAATAATTCTACACTTCGTATGGAAACAGAGAAGACCCCAGATAGCCAAAGCAACCTTAAGCAAAAATAACAAATTGGGAGGCATCAATTAACCAGACTTTAAGCTATACTACAAAGCTGTAGTCACCAAAACAGCATGGTACTGGCACAAAAACAGAGACATAGACCAATGCATTGGAAGAGAGAACTCAGATATAAAACCATCCTCATATTGCCATCTGATCTTTGACATGGCAGACAAAAACATACACTGGGGAAAAGAATCTCTATTCAATAAATAGTGCTGGGAAAATTGGATAGCCACATGCAGAAGACTGAAACAGGATCCTCACCTCTCACCTCTCACAAAAATCAACTCATGATGGATAACAGACTTAAACCTAAGACATGAAACCATAAGAATTCTAGAAGAAAATGTTGGAAAAACTCTTACAGACATCAGCCTAGGCAAAGAATTTATGAGGAAGATCCCAAAAGCAATCACAGCAACAACAAAAATAAATAAATGGGACTTAATCAAACTAAAAAGCTTCTGCACAGCCAAGGAAACAATCATTAGAGTGAATAGACAATCTACAGAATGGGACAAAATATTTGCACGCTATACACATGATAAAGGGCTGATAACTAGAATCTACAAAGAACTCAAGCAAATCAGCAAGAAAAAATCAAACAACCCCATTAAAAAGTGGCAAAAGTCATGAACAAAAACTTTTCAAAAGAAGACAGGCTAATGGCCAACAAACGTATGAAAAAATGCTCAACATCTCTAATCATCTGGGAAATGCAAATCAAAACCACAAAGAGATATCACCTCACTCCAGTAAGAATGGGTTTTATCAAAAATTCCCAAAACAACAAATGCTGGTGTGGATGTGGAGAGATAGAAACACTCATACACAGTTGGTGGAACTGCAAACTAGTACAACCTCTATGGAAAGTAGTACGGTACTACTTTGAGGTAGTAGATACCTCAAAGAACTAAAAGTAGGACTACCATTTGATACAGCAATCCCACTACTGGATATTTACCCAAAGGAAAAAAATGACATAATAAATGTCTATAATAAAGACATCTGTGCTCAAATGTTTATAGCAGCACAATTCACAATTGCAAATATGTGGAAACAACCCAAGTGCCCATCAATACATGAGTGGATTAATAAAATGTGGTGTATGTATACCATGGAGTACTACTCAGCCATTAAAAAAATGGTGAACTAATACCTCTTATATTAACCTGAATGGAACTGGAGAACATCCTTCTAAGTGAGGTATCACAAGAATGGAAAAACAAACACTACATGCACTCACCACTAAATTGGAAATATTCGATCAACACTTTTGTGCACATATAGAAATCACATTGATCGGAAATCAAGCAGGTGGGTGGGGGACAGAGGGGATGGGTAAATTCACACCTAATGGGTGCAATGCACACTATCTGGAGGATGGGCACACTTATAACTTTGACTCAAGTGGTAAAAAAGCAATTTATGTAACCAAAATGTTTGTACCCCCATAATATTGTGAAATTGAAAAAAAAAACAATAAAAATTTAAGATGTCTCTTTTCTGCATTAGAGTACAAACGACATTTCATTAACAAAATGTGATTTTCTTGAATTTCTTTAAGAGTTTCCATAAATATCAATTTAACGAAGTTTGCCTTGTAACAATTGCATTTGCCATCACTGTGGCACAAATGATGGAGGAAAATTTAAAATTACTTAAATTTAAGGTAAAAACATTTGTGAAAAAAATGGAACCAGACATAACTTCTTATATCAGTGCAAGATGGATTTCTATAACCAGAATAAGGGTGTGATAAGTAATTGTATCATTGGTATAGGCTTCAGGCCTGGTTTAGAAATTTTATTTTTGTAAGTTATTAAATTGCTACTCTATTGATATTTCCATTATCTCCATAAAATTTTGCCTCAAGACTTTATTTGTTGTTTCTTTTATTTGCTCAGGGAAAAAGAATAGACAAAAATATTAAAAAATACTTTACAAGTTTCACTAGGAAACAAGACGTTTAAATATAACATCTACTTGAGATTTTTTTAATAATACAGTCATTTATTTTTGTTTATATGAAATTCAGTTGTAAAAAAATTACACATGGAAGCAATAGAATGAGACAGTACTTAATTACCTAACTATTAATATTCTGTATCCTTACAGAGGTAAGGAGCACTTATTCTAGTCACACAGCCTGACAACTGCAGGTTTAAAAAAGATTCCCAAGTTCAGGAGAGTATGTGACAATTTCCACATACAGTAACTGTTAAAAATTTATGTACCTAAATAATCTTTGAAAATATTTCTACATTTTACATTGTTAGACATGGTTGCAAGCAATAACTATTAAGGGTATATGTGCAGTTACTTTTTCCTCAGGTTAAAAACATTTGTAATATTTCCAAATAAAATCTGAGAGTTTTAAAATTTCTATAGATCTTTGAAACAGCTAATATAATCACTTTATCTTATTGAAGAAGAATTTTGTGTACATTTCAAGTACAAAAGTGTTGAAAATGTGGCTGTGTTCTGGTATATACACCTTGAGATTGACTACTCTATCTGTAAATGCCACCTGCTCTACAATTGTGTGATACTAGGATACTTCAGTCACTATTTATGATATAAGTAAATTGTCACTATTTATAAGTAAATTGACCAATGATTAATACAGTAAAAGTAATTCTGTATGTGAATAAATAGGCTGGTTGAAAATTTTTAAACATATACATGCATAGTTGTTTTTCATTTTGTAAAATGAAGTGGATAGACACAATACCATCTAAGGTCTTTTTCAACTCTATAATTCTAAGTATAGTATATGTGCACTTTTTTGCTAATAATTTGCAACTAGTCTATTAAGTTATGTATAAAATGCTTATATATAGGCTCATATTCTGTATCATCTTTCTTTCTCAAAATATCCGTATTTATATTTATGTAGCCAATGGCTCAGGGTTTTCATTTGCACAAATTAAATATTTCTGTGGGTACTTTTTCACTTTAGAAAATCAATTACTTTTGTATTTTCCAGTTTCTTCATCTATAAAATCCTTATAATGCAAATTATGTTATAGAGTTGGGGGTAGAATGCTATAGACTGAATGAATGTTTATAACAGCCCCCCATTCATATATTGAAATCCTAACCTGCAATGTGATGGTATTAGGAAATAGGGCCTTTGGGAGGTGATTGGGCCATAAAATGAGATTAGTGCCCTTATAAAAGAAGTCTCAGAGAGATCCTTTGCCCCTTGCACTATGTGAAGACACAGAGAAAAGATGGTAGTCTATAAACAAGGAAGTATGCCTTCACCAGACACCAAATTGATGATGCCTTAATCTTGGACCTTCCAGCCTCCAGAACTATGAGAAATAAATTCCTATTGTTTGTAAGTCACTGGTCTATGGTTTTTCAATTATAGCAGCCTGGACAGACTAAAACAGGAGGATTACTTTCATTTATTCATTTATTTTTCAAGTACATACTGTCTCATTTTATGTGGTAGGCACATTGGTGCGTATTGGGAATACAGTGGTGAGTTAGAGAGACAATATTACATGCTTTTTAAACCAGTGCATGAGAAACTAATTTATAAAGTATAAAGAATATATACTGCCATTGGCAAGCTAACTTACCCCAGGCTTATACAAAATTGGTAATGTGGATTTTAATAGTTTTATTTATTTTTTTAAAAAAGGTAAGTCTTTTTTAACACCTAGGAGTTTGAAAACAAATTTTTAAGATTTTGTGCCTACAATGCTATACATTCTTCAGCAGGGACAATTCTTATAACTACATTCTTTATCATTTGAAGTTTTTTAGTTTATAGAGTGTAGCTTTAGGCAAAATGTTAAATAGACATAGTTCATTAGAGTGTGTTAGCTGCTTTCAGTACCTTATGGTAAAATATTACAAGAAAAATATCAGTGCAAGCAGAATTCACCTATCTATTAGCTGAAATCAAAGGAATATTATGAACCCATAAATTTGGGACAACAGCTGTTTCTGGACCAAACAAAATAGAAAATACAACTGATAAAGTCTTTGAGAGAAAAGCCTACAAATATTCAGTCAAGATCAATCTAAAGGTAATTAGCTACCCACCCAAGGCTATTCTTCTAAATGGCTTTAAAATAACCACCAGTAAGGGAGTGCCAAGGACAGATCAAGTAAAAGAAATATAATAAATCAGAGTGGAAAACTAAATATAGAATAGAATGTTAGATGTGATTGCAAGCCAAAAGAACTGACTGGAAGCAAATACATTAGATGTTTACCTACTAAATATTTTAGGTGGTTTTATTTTCAAAAAAACCAAAAATCAAACCAAAAAACAAACCCAAAAAAACATGAGTTGAGGCTAAAGTGTTTCTGAATGTACAAGTTTTATTTAACATCCTAAGGCCCTAAACGTGCATAAAAGGAAATGGGGTACAAAAGCTCTACAGTCTCATGGAAAGCCTATCTCAACCTCTGCTTTAGATGTGGCTATGAAGAACTGTCGGGAGACAGTACTCCACGGGTTCTGTGTGTTCTTGCAAGTTCCAAGCCTTCAGAAAAATGCCATGTTTGAAAGCAAACAGCCTTAGCAGATAGAGCTAGTGTGTCCTTCTTGACAGATTTAGAAATGTATAACCCACAAATGTTCTAGCATAATAAAGATAAAGCCCATACTTTACCCTCTCAGAGATGCACTTACATTCTAGGGTAATGAGTCATCTCTCTTTTTCCAGAGGGAATAAAACATGAATGAGCTCGAAGTTTCACAAAAGCTCAGTGTCTCTTAAAAGTTGTGGTTCTTTACTGTGTTAAACTTTACTGTATGTACAGGCAATATCTGGCCCTCATTGTGTCATCTTATTGGAAATGGACCAGGAAGAACTGATGCAAAATGTTGCTCTGATTGATGTTTTTGACTGACTGGGTCTTGTGGCATTCTGTCAGTATGTTATGTCAGGGCAACTTGTAATCTTGCAAGTGGAGTAAACAGCTCGAACCCTATATATTTTCTGATACAACAAGGATAATGGACAGAGAAGTTCCTTCCAGAGGTCAGACTCAAAGTCAAATCAATGACTATTCTCCATAGCTAGTCCAGGACTATCTTCACAGTACCTGTTCAGCAGGATTACAAAATTGTTACAAACAACACTATTATTTATTTTACATTCTTCTATTTTTAAAAGGATTTTTATTACAATTATTTAATGGTGCTTTATTATTGTACCTTGGATGTGGGGAGGACATATTACTTATTGTTCAGTTTATATGTCCCTGGGCCATATATATCTGGACTGTGCATTACTAACAGGTAGTAGACTTTGAACTGGATATAATTACTGGATAGGTTTTTGGGTTGATTTCCTTGCAGAGAGATTTGAGGACACTCTGTACATTGAGAGAAATCTTGAAAGGGATATATAGGGATGAAAATTCTAGAGTATGGTTGATATTATGAGCTCTTCATTAAAAAATCATTTTCTTCTTTGACAAACACCAAATCTATAATACCTAGTTTCCCTTACAATTAAGTGGGGGATATGTAACCATATTTTAGCAGTAAATATGCTGACCCAAGGCTTTTAAGATGCAGGTGTGCTGCTACTAACATCCACCACACAAGCTCTTCTACCACATAAGTGCAGATAAAATGTAGTCCTAAGATATGGTGGAGGTGCTAGGTGAAATGAGCTTGGGTATTGAAATCACAACATAAAATGAATACTTCCTGTCATCCAGGAACACTTATTTTGGAATATCACATAAACGAGAAATAAAATCCTTTTAAGTTTAAGCCACCATCCATTTTGGTTTGTTTGTCATATGTTAGTAGCTTGATTACCCTATTACAATGGTACAAACTAACAAGACAACAGCTCAGTCTAAAGTGTCTTCAATCTTTAACTGCTTTGCTTTAAGTTCCCTGTATCAACTCTGTATCTAAGGTGATTTCATAGAACAGATCCTCTTCTTGATTCTCAGAAAGATTATTAACAGAATAGTTAATTGATTTTATTTTTTCAAAAACTACAAAATTGATTTTGTTAAAATTAATCTCAATTTAGAAAATGTTTTAAGAACTTTGTAAGTGGTTTATATTTTCCCCTTTATCTAAAATAGCTTCCTGTTTAACAGGTTTTGGTTCTAATGAAGAATATAGGTTAGCTTGTCTTGAAAAAAATATTGGTTTCTCTATGCAGGAGAGCCATTCTCTCCTCAGAGGTGTACATATTCAAGAAATAAATATGTGGAATATGGAAGGAGAAAGCAGATACAGCCGGCCCTCAGTATCCACCAGTTCTGCATCCGTGGATTCAACCAAGTGTGGATCAAAAATTTTTGGAAAAAAAGAAATTTCACAAAGTTTGAAAAAGTAAAACTTGAATTTGCCATATGGCAAGTACTACATTAAATCCACATGCATGAAGTGATGTATAAGCATAGTATTCGGTAATTATAAGTAATCTAGAGATGATTTAAAGTATATGAGAGGATGTACATAGGTTATATGCAAATACTGTGGTATTTTACATAAGGGACTTGAGCTTCTGCAGATTTCGGTACTCATGGAGTGGAGGGGGAAAGGTCCTGGAACCAGTCTCCCACCGACATTGAGAGAAAATTACACTCACTTACCTAGACAGATCAACTCTATCAATTCAGATAATACCACAGACATAATTGCCTTTGTATACAATGTTAATTCTAGGAAATGATCATAAAACAATATGATCTCCTATCATTTCTTTCTGCCTGGGCAAAGTAAAAGCCTATGAGAATCTCTTTTAAGAGGTGATATCATCTACAAAGTTTGTCACCATTGCTTATAAAAATTTTGATCCCACATGGTCCTTAGATTTTTCTTCACATTGGATTAGAGATACTAAAATGTAAGGTGTAGTGACTTTAGTATCTGTGTAAATATAGTTCTCCTACATGCTGTGTTTTAAGTGGAAAAACATAATATTGCCAATGGTCTTTATTCACACCACAATTTCATTGGAGTTTTATCAATGGCTTTTTTCCTAAGATTATCATAATAAATTGAAAGTCAAAAATTTTCTCTTCTTTATTAAGATGCAGATGGTGATAAAAGCAAGAGAAATAAGTATATAGAATTTTAGAAAAGTGAGGCAATTGAAAGTTTAGAGAACAAGTATCCAAAGTTTTGACCATCACTAATCTCAAATAAGGTGTCAGAGCTAGGAAAGGCTAATATTAACCACTCATATTTTGAAATAGAAAAGCATCCAGACTATGGGCAGAAAGAACAGGAAATTTCTTTCATCTAAGAAGTCATATATCAATGTCTTCAGGTCAGAAAGAAGCAATCGTGAAACATTTCTTAAACTCTGAAGTTTTCCTTTAATCCATTCCAGTCATTCTTATGTTAGAGAAATCAGTGATGGTTAGACTACATCAAAGGCAGCAGAAATGATTTCTCACTGTTGCCAATGAAGTTCAAGTAGATGAACACAATGAACATGGATCTAATTAGTTAGATACTTCCAAAAAAAGGTGAAGTGATCATTTCGTATAAAAGCAAGGCTGGTTATATACCTTCTCTAAACTTAGAGTGCATAATCTCCTATTTAATGCATTAGAAAAGAAAAAAAATTAATGCACAATGTGATTCAGTAATTTAGGAAGCCAATAATGTAGTAATTCTAGTGTAAAGCATATTATTTTCTTTCATTTTCCATGGTTTGGAAAATCTACACTTGTCAAGAGAATGGGGCATTGTGATTTTTTTACTCCAGATAAATCAGACTTGATAGTAGTATCTAGTTAATCAACAATTGTCTAACATAGATTGTCAACATAGAGTAGTTCTGTGGAGATTTACAGTGGAAGAAGAATTCATTGATTCTGGTTTTTTGAGGAAGTTTACATATGAAGGAAGGGAAAGGAAACATATATTTGTAGGATAATATTTTTAAAAATTTAAGAGATCAAAAGATTCATAAATATGTTTTGACATTTAATTAAAAAGTATTTATTCATCTATTTTAACAAGGCACTACAACTACCAATTGTGAAAGATGTAAAGAAATATATTACCACATATCCTGAAAAAACTAGCGTTAGTGTTAATAGGGGAGAAATATATATATATATATGTAGACATACACACACACACAAAACTATGTATAATCTCAAATATACATATGTAGTTGTATATACAATTTTAAAATATACATAAGCATATATGTATATGTATACTTATATGCATGTATATGTGTATCTATCTATATATCTCTCAAATGTAAAAGCCGAGGTGTAATATTCCGTTTTTACTGCAACAATGCTGCATAACAAATAGGCACAAAACTCAGTGGTTTAGCCCAACAAATACCTACTTCTTAGCTGCAGTTCTGCCAGTCTTTTCTGAACTATACCGGACTCTGCCTGGCTTGGGTGCATTTGGCTGAGCTCAGACTGCAGGACAATTCAGATCTGACTCACATATCTTTTCATTTGAGAACTCAGGTTGAAGGAGCAGGCACTATTTAGACTTATTTTTCTCAGGGAAGAAGGCAGGTGCTCAAGAAAATCAAGTGGAAACTTATAATACCTTTTAAATTCTCAGCTCAGAGCTAGTCCATCATCACATCTTCCTAGTTTTTATTGGTCAAAGCGTGGTATATGAACAAGTCCAAAGTCACTAGAGGTTGAAATATATTCCTCACTTCCTGTGAGTCATGGGAGAGTACAGGACAATGGGCATATACATAGAGAATAATATACTATTTCAGGGAGGAAACAAAGATTGGGAGCCATAATTCAATGTATTACATAAAAGAAGGGTTTTTAAAAGCCCACACAGCACCTTGAGGTTGCTAAATAAATTCACTGATCACCCTGAATTGTAATCAGCCTCCTTCCCCAATCATTGTCTTCAACCTAGCAAGAAACTATGATTTCCTGAATTAAATGAATTATCTATTACTCAAATTTTGGATCTTTAGATCTACAAGTAGATGTCCAGAACTACAAGTAGGAATCCAATAAAGATTGTGGATGAATGGACTATTTCAGCTGTCTTTTAACTGGAATTTAATCTTTAAGCATGTCATCTTCTAATCTATCCTACATTTTATTTCCAGAATAATCTTACTAAATATTTAAATCTCATTGTCAGGCATTTATTTAAAATCCCCTTTCTTACCCTCCTTGTTTGACTTTAGGACAAAGAATATACTTGATAACCTCCAATTCAAAGCCAAGTTAAGAATTCTTATCTCTCATAACCACTCAGTAACCCCTTACTTCCCCAACTGATGTTCTATTCACTATGCTTCCACTCACTTGGTGCCGGGTATACAGTGATTTGATAGATACTACAATTATATTTTTATATGTATTTTTCTTTCACTTATGCTGGAAATATGTTGATATTCACCTATATATTTCAGTATTGACTCTACAATTGGGCCTTTATTACCCTGGACAAATGAGACAAGATATAGTCCTCCTTGGCTCTCAACAGTACAGAAATTAAATTTTCAAGCACCCATTTTCCTATTTATCTCTCAATACTAACTTTAAATTTTTAATCATTTTCCCTGTTATAATGTATAAACTTTCCTTGTCTCCTTTTGGATCACTTTTTTTATTTGTTTCTTTTTTAAATAGAATTCAGGCTTCCCTCTGAAAATATCTTTTCATCTGAGGAGTGCTCAAGTGATGACTGTTTATTTTTATATGTTTATAAACCATGTGCTTTATAGGTAGGAAGCAGAATTGGCATTCTTCTTATTCTCCATTAGAAATTCCACATCATTAATACTGCATCTTTTTTCAAAAGAAAAAAAAAAGAAAAGTAAATAAAGGAAAACAAAAGAAAAGAAAAATGTCAATAAAGTAAAAGAAAAGAAAAGGAAAGAAAAAAGAATAAATGCAGATCGTTTAAGGATCAAGTCATTGAGCTACACCAATCTCTCCCACTTCTTAGCACATCATCTGTGGACTTTTTAGGTAGTCTCCATCACTGCTCAAAGATTTTGGTATGTGTTTAAGATATTTTTCATTATCTCAAGCCCTAACTTCACATGGATTGACATCAACATCCATGTGCACAATGTGTCCAGCTAGAGAGCTCCTCAGTTTTTAAAATTTCCTAATGATATTCTTTATCTTCTCACTTGTCACCCACTCTCATGGTCACACTTTCAGTTTTTTTCATAACCTGAATCTGATTAATCTTCAGAAATCACTAATCCAATACTCCCCCTTCATGGCCAATGTCTTCTTTCCTTATAGCTTGTTCAATTACTTTTATCACTTTTTTTTCACTTTATCAGGATTTCCAGTTATTTGAACTTGCTGTTCTCTCCGAATTCATTATCTATCTCTTTCATTTCTTTTCCTATTCAACTTTGTTGATTTATTGATTTCATGATATATTTGTTTAAGAATATATTTTATACACATTTCCCTTACCCTCTGAGTTTTTGTCACATCCGCATTGGAAAATTTCATCTTCTTTGAACAGAGTAATCTTCTTTTACCAAGACTGATCCTGGTCATCCAATTGCTTTATGAGATTTTCACATAATAGGACAGAATTTTTCCACTATAAGTTTTTAACCACCAGTCTTAATCAGGGTCTCTAATAGTGTTCTTCAATCCTCTTACTTTTCTGGTCAACTCACTGACTCTCTTCCCAATCTCTTATTCAACTCTCTTCTAACTCTCCCCAAATATCCAACTTTTAACTTCTTCACACTTACTCTAAAAAGATGACCTTGGGAAAGATAAAACTTTTTTGTGCCTCATATTTCTTTCATTTGTACAGTTCCTAAATGTTAGCTTGAGTTATTCATTATATTATCATGTTTACTAGTGCCATGTGCTCCCTTTCCCTTCTTCCTCCACATTTGCAATGAAATTTCACCCTCCGGTTTAAGGATAATTCACTTTTGGATCCCATCTTATCTGCTTTCTCGTTACCATGTCTGCTGTCTGTTTTTCTGATTTCCCATGTTTCTCCCACAATTAGATCATTCTCATTGGCTTTTAAATCAACTCAAGTGTATCTTATTAAAAATGAAAAAAGTAATAGAAAGCAACAGAATCTTACTTGGTCCCTCATTCCTCTCCAGATTCAGTATTCTTTCTTACTCTGCACCAGGTTCTCAAAAGGTTTATCTATATGTTCGGCCTAACTCTATTTTTTTAAATTCTCCTACTCACTATAACATCAATCTGTCTTTTAGCCCCCATCTCTCTATAGATAAAATATTTACCAAGGTCACTAATTGTTTCCACGTCACTAAATATATTACCGCTGAGCACTCGCTCCTTCTCAAAATATTGTCTTTATTCTGTATTTTATGTTAAAACTTCTCCAGGTTTTATTAATACCTCTCATCCTTTACAATCCACAAAAAAAATGTTAGATTTTTTTCAAGCCTCAGTCCCAGGATCTCAAGTTATCTCAAGTTAGACTATTCTCCTAGGCAATTCCTTCCCTATATATGACTTTCAAATAGTTTGCACAAAAAATAATATATCTGATAAGAATTGCCATTTAGCTTCAGATAATTATATCTAACTTCCTAACTGACATCAATTCTTGTATATCTGAAAGGTCCTGTTATATAATAAAAACAAAAACTAAACTTATAATCTTTATCTGCATATCTGGCTCTTTACCATTGTTTTTTTTCACAAATGCAACATTACCCATCAGGTTACAAAAGCTAGAAACCTGGGAATCATGTGTGGCATCTGCCTCTCGTTTACCCTGATATCCAAATCACTGGAAGGTTCTGTTGGTTTAACCTACTAAAATATCTCACGAGCTTGAACACTTCTCATAGTCTTCCCTAGTCTGGGTTACCATCATTTCTTCCCTAGTTTAACAACATTCATATTTACCTCTTCAATTTTTTTTTTCTATCCAGAACAATCTTTTAAGCGAGCAAATGATGCCATATCACCCCGATACACAAAGCAGTTCAATGGCTTCTCTTTGCTATTAGGGTGAAGACAACATATCTCAACATTGTCTAAATGCTCTGTTGTTTCGGCACCCGCCTAGTCCTCCAGACTCATCTACACCACACTGTTGCTCACTGCAGTTACGTTGGCTTTCTTTTAGTTCCTCATATTCACTCTGCCTTCTCTCAAAAGACGCTTTTACGTATGCTCTTCCTTCAGCCTGAGTGTGGTTCTCTCTTCCTTTCCCTTCGTTTACCTGCTTCTGTTTTTTATGGAACCATCACTTGAAAAAGGCACTTTCCCACATACTAATTGCTAATTAACTGATTGATTACTAATTATGTGATCTATTATAAATGTTTATAACTTTATGTTTCTCTTCTTTATAGCATATTAATTTATATGCACACTAATAATAACATGGCAGGGGATGTTTCTATCTTTTTGTCAAACCTTTCTAAGTTTTTCCTTCTCTTTATTTCCACTGGTTTCTATAGCATTGTTTTTTGCCCAGTAGTTATTTTTTTAATCAATTCCATTAAAGATAGTTTTTTATAAAATTATCTATTTTCCTGAGCATAAATTATCTGAAGGGTATTTTTATTTATCTACATTTGGAACTCATCACAGTGTTAAATATAAATATCTAGTAATTATTTTTGAACTAAAATATATATGACTTCATTGATTTTACAACACTGAAGAATATGCCAGTAGGATGGGAACTATGACTCTGTAATGGTAAAACCTCTGGCATGCTTCTCTTAGTTGTAGCTGTCCCTTGAGGACACTGAAATATTATTAAATGATTCTGCACTGTAAAATGTAGAGAATATGAAAACTAAAGTGGAATCTTCAAAGAGGTATCTTTTTCTATATTGTTTTAAACCTGTTTGGTCATGTCTGATAGAGTCATGGGAAAAAAGATGCATTTCATATTTTTTTAAAGAAAATTATGTCAATGAGGAGGCATATTTGTTCTTATTTCCATTCTTTATAAATAAATTAACACTTTGGCAACAAACTTTACTGCATACAAATGAGCATTTCATTAATACTGAACAAATAAGAAAAGGAATATAGATGGTATAAAGTAAGTTTTATGTTACTTAACCTTTTTCATTAATGTAGAAATCAATTTTCTTTGTAAGAATGATTTTTAGCAATTTTTCAAAACCCCATTGTTTGAACTTATAAGCAAATGTAGCAGCAAAATACCCATTTTTGTTATTTTTATTGCTACACTATATCAAATAATATGATTAGTTTTATTATGATTTTTTTAAGTACTATGATAGGATGATAACTATAACACACTTTCTGGAATATTCTCTAACCTTAACCCAAGCACACTGAAACACAAATGAGCTGTTTCTATGCAAATGACACTTATGATTTCCAAATTCAATTGCCCAGAGAATAGTAATATTTTGAAAACTTGTTAGATTATTTTATTCATTGATTTTTTATATAATTTTTTGCCAAAAATTATTTGAGGTGGCTAGTATAAAATGTCCTATATTATAATTTAAAATTTATAATTAATTTAAAAACAATATGGATAAATTATTAAAAATTAAAATAAAGCCAGAGATAATGTCATAAAACATGCTATAAGTCCCAGGTAACTATAGGAGTTGAGAGAGAAATATGGCATTGAGTTCTCAGAAGCTAAGCCAATAGGGAAAATATAATTTAAAAAAAATTCTGAATATTAAGGGGGTACAAATGTTTTAGGTTACATGAATAATTTTTGTAATGTTTGAATCCTGGCTATAGGTGAGCCCATCACCCAAATAGTATTCATAGTACCCATTACGTTGATTTCTTCCCCTCCTCCTTCCCCCCCAACCCCGGTTTCTTTCCAGTGAGTTTTACTTCCCTCTGTGTACTTGTGTGTCCATTGGTTAGTTCAAATTTAATAGTGAGTACATGTGTTTGTTTTTCCATTTTTGCAATAATTCACTTAGGAGAATGGTCTCCAGTTCCATCCAGATTGTCACAAAAGGTATTAGTTCATCTTTTTTTTATGGCTGAGTAGTACTCCATGGTGTACATATACCACATTTTATTAATCCACTCATGAATTGATGGGCACTTGGATTTAATTCCACATCTTTGCAATTGTGCATCCAGCAATTCCACTACTGGGTATCTACCCAAAGGAAAAGGAAAATATAAATTTAAGATGCACTGTGTCTATAACTAAAAACATTTGCTCAGAATTTCATCATTTGTTTAACTGAG
The DNA here is from genome assembly GCA_023783475.1 of Daubentonia madagascariensis. Taxonomy (NCBI): domain Eukaryota; kingdom Metazoa; phylum Chordata; class Mammalia; order Primates; family Daubentoniidae; genus Daubentonia; species Daubentonia madagascariensis. Next base: position 42,547,961 of record JAKFHU010000600.1, on the reverse strand, counting down.
TGCACAGATACAGTCTTCGTATAGGTCTTTTGAAAGGTCATAGTGTGATTTAGTGGTCAAAGTCCTAAAAAAAAGAAGTTACAATTACAAATGACAATATTTATATTAATAGGGCCATTTGTCAAATAAATTAAGTTTCATAATGCAAGGGGATTATATGTACCTCCCTCAAAAATAATATAATCAATTATGGAAGGGATAATGATATTGTGGTTTAGATACCCTCTTCTGTAATGGTGTACCTACATTAATTAATAAAATTCAGGATATAGATGACAAGTTGAACTGAATAAATTGATATCAGTCTTCCATGAATTTTAGCTATCAAAATGGAGATTTTTACTGGAATTAGGCATGGTTTTATCTCGTAACATAGAGTAGAAGTGCACATATTTTAGGTTGCTGATTATGGACATATTTGTATACTCTTATTAGAAGATGTAAGTGCTATTTTCTTGATGTGGAGTCCTAATTCCTAGTGCGAGAGGAGACAGAAGAGCTCTGAACATCTGCATGGAGAGTTCCCCGTGGTCAAGAGGACTGCTGGGACTGCACAGTGAATGTTTACTAGGGCGGTGGTAGTGTTAGAGGTTACTGAGGCAGTAGTCCAACTCCTTATAAGAAAATACCTCTGCTTTTGCCTAAGGAAAAGGGCCAAAAAACCAGTCTGAATTATCTTGTCTTCAAAATCCTAATCATCCTGTAAATGTCTTGAATAACGATTTTTTGAATGATGACCTCAACCAGCAAATCTGCTTCCAGAAGATATCACAGTCACTTATTATTTCACCCCTAATATTAGTGGGTTTTTTTCCACAGAATGATTTGAACACAACTTAAACTTTGACTATAACTATTATCCCTAAATAGCATAGTTTGTTCTTGGAGATGATGCTATTATTGTAAATCAACATATTTTTACTATCTGTGCTACTCAGAGTCTATTAATATGGTGGCATAATCCAGAAATATGTGATTTGTTTAGAGATGGGCTGCACCATTCCAAGAAGAACATCACTACAACCATAGATATAGGACATGGAAAACCCCTATGGATAACTAAATAAGACCTAATGGAGATCATAGCTGAGGACAGGACTTCAACCTTCTACTGAGCAGTAGAGGTCTTCAAAATTCAATCTATTCTTCTTCAAAATCTCCTTAATTCCCTATTAATCAATTTAATGGGGAAGGGAATCCTAAAAAAGGCATGTATTTTTCTGTATTCAGAATTGCTTTTTTCTTCCCTTTTACTAATCAGTTTTGGTTTTCTCCCCAAAATTCCTGAAAAAGTTAGTCAGGTAATCTATTAAGACACAATTTCTTAATAAAATGGCTTACTCAAAGTATCTTATAAAAGACATCTGTATGTCCCATTGATTGTGTCTACAAAATGTATCTTGAGTCAGTTTACTCTCTCCATCTCTACTGATGCGATGCCGCTCCTAGTGACCGTCATTCCTTTCCCACACTACTGGTATGGTTAACAAACTCCCTGCTTCTATTTTCTAGAAATCATATTTCCGCACAAAAGCCAGATTGATCATTTTAAAACCTAATTTATATATTTCTTTTTTTCTAAAATCTATGGACACATCTATTAGACTGAATAAAACCTAAATTCTTTAACACGGCCTAAGAGACCCCTTGTGATTTAGCCCTTGTCAATATCTTCAGCCTCAACGTTTGCTGGACTTGTTTTCTTCTCACTAATATTTGGTATCATTGGCATTTTTAGTAGTTCCTTCGAAACATCAAGACTTTTCTCATTTTAGGTTCAGGTTCTTTCCGAGACATAGGCTCTTCAGTCCTGTTCTCTTTGCCATAGTGATATGTAGAAATGTCCTAGCAATTGCTGTGTGGCATTGGTTGACACACCTCTTTAGAGAGGCCCAATTAGTGTGAGCTTCCAAACTCCTCTTCGATGGTTGTGGCAAGGTTCTCCTTTATTCCTGCTGGATGTGATAAGAAGCTTATGCACATGGGTTGCTGCTGGTATCTATTTTATATTTGCAGCAGCAGCCTTGAATAAAGACAAAAGTATAGATGGCACAATGGATGGAAACTGGGTCTTTGATAATTAAGCTAACCTTCTAAGTCAAACTCTGCTTCTGAGTTTTTCAGTTATTGAGCTGACAAATTCCTCATTGTTTAATTCAGATGTAACTGAATTTTGTTCTTCATGAAACTTTTATGTTGCTGTAAAAACAATGTTATAATTGTTATCACCAAAAAGAGGCAGCAAGACTGTGACTGGGGTGTGAAGTTAAGAAATCATTTAAGATTTCTTAACTTTCTGGACCACCGTATTTTTAGGAAGTGGTTGAATGCTAATTAACTGTGCTTTGGGAAAATTATTTAAATTAATTTAGACTCATTTTTCCCAGCTCTGAAATGGTTAAAATGTACCTACTCTAATAGATTGTTATGAGGACAAGAAATAATGTATGATACACTCTTGCACAGTGCCTAGCACAGAGTAAGCTTCAGTAATTTATAGCTATTGGTTACCATAATTACAAAAATGCTATTTTGAAGCCAGGTTCAATATTACTTAAGAAGTTTAGGAGAAAAAGCATTTGGTTAATTATTCTTTTTCTCCACTATTCTCCAGTGTCAACAACTTAATTTATCACTTTGTTGTATTTGAAGATTTTTTTTCTTAAGTCAACCAACTCTGATACAATAAATAAAGGCATATAAGTCAAGATACTGAAAATAGACTCACAAGATTGGTTTTCTCGCAACCGCGTAATTAAAACCGTCAATCCTTATTTCTCGTGTTAAGTGAACGCTCACTGATAATGACCCCTACTGGTGAGTAATTAACTCCCTCTGATCTAGGTGTCAGAACTTCTTGATAGTGTATGCTAATGTGAAATTCACCACTACAAAAGATACAGCAAAAGCAACAACAAAAATATAAACACACTCTTCAGAAAACAAAATCACAGCAGGTTCAAGTTTTAAAATAATCTACCTGCTGGCAGATCCAATAAACCTGCTGATTATTGGCTACTCTCCCTAAATCCTGCTGTGTCTTACCTACTTAACTGAAGAGTCTGCTGTTACAAGTGATTGCTAATAGTACATGGCAATGGGATATATGTTGTGGCCTATTATTATGATCAGGAAAATGATGAGAACAGTTGGTACTAGCCTGGAAATAGGATGAAGGATTAGAATATATTGTCAAATGTACTTTTACTGCATAATGCTGTGCAAAAAGAAGCCAAGGTATATGATTAAATGTTTATTTGATCCTCCTGTGTGCAGTAGAGATTTTTTTCTCTTATATTAATAGTTTAATTAAAAATATTATTTCCAAAATGACCTTTAAAAAATCTGTTTTGGAAGCACATCAGTGAGATTGGTATCTTTTAGACTGCATTATTGAAGGCTGAACTAATTGTTAATAGATATTTGGGGCTAAAGTCTTGTATGATATATTCTCATCAACCAAATTTTTGAAGATGCAGAAATAGCAGTGTAGATTGATTTACCTTTTATGGGCTGAACTGGCGTTCAGGATGTATCATTCAGGAGGTACTTCTTACTATCAGGAAGATAGACCACAAGAATATACATTTATTTTTGTGATTTCTTAAATAATGTGCTGAAAAGTGTTGTTATGGTTCTACATTTGCCTTTCTTGTTGCAATAAGATTATCTTCCTACATTTCCTGCAAATGTATTCAAAGTCCATGTCCTACTACCGGTTTTTAAAAAGTGTCATATATAGTTCCATGAAACTTGACTTTTACAAAGTACACATAGCACAGACACAGTGAAATTCTGAAAGGTGATGTTAGGATGCCTTCTAAAGCATAGGGTATGAGTCAAAGTCATGACACAATCACTTTCATTCTGATTTTGTCTGTGCAATGTAGCACAGGTTTGCTTGTGTAAGTACTTATAAATTCTGTTAGTTTCCCTCAGAGTCTCCTAGACTCAGGACTAGTGATATCACCCACATGATTTCTCTGCTTTCCTTGAAAAACAGTCAGCAGCATGGTGAAAGTGCCTGGAAATAACACTCAAAAGGGCCCAGAATTCATCTTTAGATGTGGTGTAGAGTCAGTCCTTGGAGTTAAACTGCTCACATTTGACTACAGCTCTGACCTTTATTTTAGTTCACATTTTAATCTCTTAAACTTCAGTCTTCTAACTCAGGTTGGTCTTACAGTAATAAGAGAAAATAATAGAGATAATTTTTAAAAACACTTAACATGATAAGAGTAAGTTGATGCTAATTTACTATTAGAAGCATTATGAAAATTATTATTAGCAATTTATCTGGTACAATCTCCAACATCAGATATGATTCACTTCAAGAATTTTCCCCTTCATTCACTAGCACAAGGTAAGATATACTAGTCGATCTAGTGGTTTATGAGCATGATTCTGAGAGACATCTGGGTCTTGTTCTAGTTCTACAAACTGAATTAGGAAATATATTTGCCATGAGATATATAAGGACTATGAAGCTAAATTTATTGGAAGAGAGGAACCTCCAGGCTTGAGTCTCTTATGAAGAATACCTGTTCCAGCTGAGGTGGTCTACAGTATGTCTCCAGACAAGGTTCAAACCTGGAGTACCCCAATCTTATGTATAAGCCTGAGTTTGGAAGACAGGTTAATCATCCAGGTTGTCTGATATGTCCCTCCCTCAATCAAACTTAGCATGGACAACTGTATGCTCCCTGGCGAGCCTTGTGAGGATTGTAGAGGCCACAATGTCTATACCTCCATCAAATAAAATTACTAATCTCTTTATTGTATATCTTTACTTCCTCAGATAAAAAATTACATTTGAATAGCTTAAATGTGCCTATGCCTGGTCTTTGCAGCTATATATGTCTATCATTGACATATATCAAAACAAAGGTACAACTATTCAGTAAACATTAATTGATCATTGACCAAAGTTTGTTGAACATTGATCAACAAAAAGAAAAAAAAATAGGTTGGTTCTCGCCTTCAGAAAGCACTAGAAGTGGTTAGCCTGATACACTGTGTAGTATCCTTCACTGCTGTTGGACATTACTGGTAGTTGACCATTTCTTAATTATATTGTACCAGAAGACCAACCTAGAGTCAATAAACCATTTAATTAATCAGATTATTGCCTTTGTCTCTAGATAAAGAGCTCATGCAGACCACAGAACATCATTCCTGGAAAACAATAATACCAGCATAAAGTAAAGAGCACAAAAATGAGGATGAGAAGGAACCAAAGTCAATCTAACTTTGGACAATTTTGACAATATTTGCAATAGTCTTGCTTTTGCTATTATGTGGTAACATCACACACTTATCTTGGTCATTTTTTACAGCTCTAAGCATTTTTTAAAAATTTCAATAGTAATTATATTTGATTATTATATTAGATGCAATACTTAACATTTATCTTTTTTTATTAGAGAGACGGATATTAGAAAGAGCTGAGAATGTTTCCTACAGGCCTGGTTCAAAGTAATACTCGTAAAATGCCTTGAAATTATGATGATAACAATAGCTAGCACTTTCATGGTTCCTACTATGTGCCAGGAACTATTCTAAGCAATTTATACTTATAATATGAACTAATTTACAGAGTTGATTATCTCACATCAACCTTATGAAGGAGGTCATAATGTGCCCCTTTTACAAATGAGGTAGCTGAGGCACAGCCATTAAGTAAATTACCCCAAATCATGGATCTAGCGGACGTTAGAGTCAGAATTCAAACCCAGGCATTTGAGGACCACAGTTTATGCTTTTAAGCAAGATTCCACTCTGTCTAAAAAACAAAATAAAAAAAAATTTCTTAACTTATTAACTAAATAAATTTTACTAAGTGTCTATAGGTTTTTTTCCCCATTTTTAACTTATCATTTTCAACTTTCAACTATCACCACATGAAAAGTCAGACTAATTAAGAGAAATATTGTTGAAGATTAATTTACGGCTATTACGCCTAAGTACTAGGTTTGTCCTATGAGCTGCTGATTGCTATTGTCATGCACTGTCTTGACTTCTTAGCCCAGATGCCAAAATGTCACCTGATATTTACCTGAGAGCTTCTATAACTTTTATTTTGTTATTGTTTATATTTCTTACATGTTTATGGCTTTTATCTGGAGTGCTCTCTTAACTAACTACCTCACTCCTACTGTCTGCCTTTTGATCCTGCCCAGCCATTACACACGATTCTGGAATTTATAAATTGTCAAAGTCAGGAAAAAACAGGCTTTCTCTCTCCCAAATGTCGCTAAAATCAGAATCTTGCAGGTCTGAGATTTTAGAGTGCCTAGAAAAGCTTAGTATTGTAGCTTAATGCTTTGCAGTAACCTCCATCTTTAGAAATTGTACTGGTTTTCCCATAAATTTTTTCTTTCTCTTCATCATTTGCTTTCATAATCTTTAACTCATATTTCTTTTATCCCTTGCAAAGTTATAGAGTACTAATTATATACCATAAAAATTGTACTGGGAAACTCACTTTCATTATTCCAACTGTTGATATTACTTATATAGTATCTTCATCATATAAAGTACCAGAAATATGCTTGGTTTTCTGGCTTTATTATAACTAATATTAAGAAATTTTAGTATTTTATAGGGATAATTTGAGAGTATGTATTTAACATTGATCCAAGCCTCATGTCATTTGTTACAGTCATGATAATATACCTGATTTTGAATCATTCAGCAAGAACCATCTGTCCTTCTATCCCTTCTCCACTGTACCTGTGTTATCTGAGGCTGTGTCTGTCCCTATAGGGTTAGTTCCATGTAGGCCTGGGTCTTTCTGCTTCATTAGACTTACTGCAGATTACTTAGAAGAGTCTAAATAATCTGTTTCTCTTTTGTCCATCACAACATCTAGCACTCTTGGGAATAGGTTTAGTCCTCTGCATACCCACAGGGTTCTGAGCCCCAGCTTTGTTGCTCACCCCTGACAGTGAGCGGCCTACTTGTCCAATGACCATTGTGCCTCTATGGTGTGCATTTACCCCTCTAGTACTCTCTTAGAAATTACTCTAATTGCATATCCTCAAGTGTTCACATTTGTTTTGGTTAAAGTTTTCTTAAGTTGTATTTGTTTAGTGTTGTTATATATATTTAGCATGGTCTTTTCTATGTCACACAGGAAATGTGAAGTTGGGACCTTCCTTTTTCTGCTCACATTAGTTGATGTGAGAACCCTCAAGACCTGTGAAGGTCAAGCTGTCAGAGTCTGTTGGGCAGTGGAGAATTGATGAGAAATGAAAGATATGTGGAAGGTTTTTGTTTTATTTTGTTTTATTTAAGTAGGCTAAAGGCAATTAGCTAAGGCAATTTTTATGGCTGAGTTACCCTGTCAAGGAGTTAGAAGAGAAAAGAGTTCAGAAATATGTGCTGAGACTTCCATCCACATACTCCTACCTCAGCAATAGAAAGCAAATTCTAAACACTAGACAGAATCCTGTGTAACATAATCCTTTCATCCGATTTCAAATAATTTCTTTTCCAAGCTGGAAATTTGCTCCTAGTGCTTCTTACATCATTTCTAAACTTGATGACCAATAGATATTCACATTATTAATGCTGTTCACAAAAATTGTGGACTTAGTGTCATGTTTTTATATAGTTCCTTAAAATACAAACAATCTTTATATTATCATGGAAGTCAAATTTAATTTGCATAGTGTTTCCCACCTTAATCATTTAGATTGAGTTTTTATAAATAATGAGATACTATACTCAAGTATAATATGATTACCTTAGACAAGTACATTTTTTGGTGACAACAGATGTCAGTAAATTGACATCATAATTTCATTGCAACCAAGATTCTTGTTGGAATTTTTTGGCTTGTATTTCCAACTTATAATTGTTCTTATTATAAATCATACCAATTAAACTATATAGACAACATAATTTGACTGCTAAATTTAAAACTTTTTAAATTCCTATAATCCCATAGGACTAAATAATGCACATAGTTATATCTCCTCTCTCAAGAAAAGTTAGTTTAATAGCTCAGATTTTAAAAATTTAAAAAGCAGTGTTCATAAGGATAAGAAAAATGGGAGAAATGACCACAGCAGAAAAGACAACTAGAAAGTATATGAAAAAGTACTAAATAACATAATAAACCACAGAAAACTGACATTAAACTTGCAGAATAGAACACTGAAAAAACTCAAGAATTGAAGGCACTAGATACTTTCGAAAGCAGTGAGTATGTTTCCAGGGTGGAGTCAGAAGAGTGGGTTACATATTGTGGAAGGATCAGTAAGACACAGATTTTCACTGTTTTACGGCACTAACTGATTGCCTATACCTACTAACTTCCAACTCTGACTAAACAATACATTTATATTCTGGTAATATTTGTTGTGTTAAGGTCAGAGATCAAAAACTGCCTGGAAACAGCAGCATTAAGTAAAAGTCAGTGACACACCGAAGAGAAAATACTCACCGAATTTTGGGGGACCTCCAATGCAGAAACCAACTTACGGTTTCATCATCCCTTAGTAAGGCATACTGGTTGGGTTGACATGCTGCCTCTGCCAGTCATCTTTCTAATGCCTTACCACTAAACACAAATGATATGCCAGACTCAGTAGATATGGGGAAGAAACTTTAACATGAAAGTTGGAACACTAAATAAACAATCAGAAGAAAAGGAACTCAAGAAGATATGGATTAAATATGGGAAGCAAAAGAAACTATATATAGAGAGAGTTACATATGAGTATGTGTGTATGTATGTAATATATATTTGTACAATAAAAACATACATACATCTAGATTTAGGTTATCAGAAAAATGAGAAACAAGTATGTCCATTAAACAATAAGGAATCTTATAAAAATAAATTTTCAGAGAATAATAACATGCTTCTAGAAAATAAAAAAAATTTCAAAAATAAACAAAATTCTAGAAATTACAATAAGGAGATGACATGATGGAAGATTGGAAAGTATAGAAAAGAAAATGGTAGGCTTAGTTTAGGAAATGTTACATCCCACTATTAGGAATTGTAAAATGCGAACACAGATTAGAGAATTCCAAAAAGTCAGAACAAAGAAAATAGAGGATAGGCAATTATGGAAGAAACAACACAAGAAAATTACCTGTTGTTAAGTACATGAATTTTCAGCCTGAAAATATCCCAGAGAGTCCAGCACAATGAATGAAGACCTACAACATCAAGGTATCTCATCCTGATATTTTAGAATCTAAAGATAAGGAATCTAAAAACTTCCTGAAACAGATCAAAGGAATTAAAAAATAAATAAAGGAAAGTCAAATACAAAGGATGAGCATCAGAATGCCATGGGCTTTCTCAGAAGCAAAGTTGGAATAATTGCCCTAGAAATTCCTAGGGAAAATGATTTCTAGTTTAGAATTCTTTAATAAATTAGGTATTCTCCTTCAATTCACAATAATTTTTACCTCACAGGGACCCTTTATCATGATGCTACTGGAAAACATGCTCCTGCAAGATGAGATATTGAGAGATTTAAAGAAAGAAAGAGCTAATAGGATCTATGAAACAGAGATCCCATATAGGAGAGAGAAGAAAGGAAACTCTAGCATGATGAAGAAAGTCATTTCCATTCCTGTGATAACTAGACTGGCAGAGACAGAGGGGGGTTCCAGGAAGGATGCCTCCAAAATAATAAAAAAAATACACATTATATTTCATTGAATATACCAAACAGAGTATTAAAAATTGAAGAAGATGTAATGATAGGAATGGGAAAAAAAATAACCCTTCCAACACATGCCAATTGTTGTCTACAGACCATACAAACATTTAACCACTCTCAAATTATGTGATTTCAGGGTATTATAGAGATCAGATGTGACCAATATTTACATGACCATGATAATGTAATCTATAATACCTATTTAACAAATAACTGTGACAAACTTTATTGAAAGAATATGGTAAGGGAAAATGTTTTTGTTTGGTGCAGCATGAGTGGTCTAAAACTTCAACTTCTATAGCAGAAATTTTTTTTTAAATTTCAGAATATTACGGGGGTACATATATTACCTTTGCACCACCTGAGTCAGAGCTACAAGCGTGCCCCTCCCCCAGACAGTGCACACCGCACCCATTAGGTGTGAATACACCCATTCCCTCCTCCCCCCTACCACCTGTCTGACACCTGATGAATGTTACTTCCATATGTGCACATAAGTCTTGATCAATTAGTACCAATTTGACAGTGAGTGTATGTGGTGATTATTTTTCCATTCTTGTCGTACTTCACTTAGGAGGATGGGCTCCAGCTCCATCCAGGATAATACAAGAAGTATTAGTTCACCATGGTTTTTTTGTCGCTGAGTAGTACTCCATGGTATACATATACCACATTTTATTAAGCCACTGGTGTATTGACAGGCACTTGGGTTGTTTCCACATCTTTGCAATTGTGAATTGTGTTGCTATAAACATTCAAGTGCAGATGTCTTTTTTACAGAATGTCTTTTTATCCGTTGGGTAGATGCCCAGTAGTGGGATTGCTGGATCAAATGTAGTTCTACTTTTAGTTCTTTGAGGTATCTCCATATTGCTTTCCATAGAGGTTGTGCTAGTTTGCAGTCCTACCAGCAGTGTATGAGTGCTCCTATCTCTCCGCATCCACGTCAACATTTGTTGTTTTGGGACTTTTTGATAAAAGGCATTCTCTCTGCAGTTAAGTGGTACCTCATTGGGGTTTTGATTTGCATTTCCCTGATGATTAGAGATGCTGAGCATTTTTTCATATGTTTGTTGGCCATTCGTCTATCTTCTTTTGAAAAGTTTCTGTTCATGTTCTTTGCCCACTTTTTAATGGGGCTGTTTGATTTTTTTCTTGCTGACTTTCCTGAGTTCTATATAGATTCTAGTTATCAGCCCTTTATCAGTTGTATAGTGTGCAAGTATTTTATCCCATTCTGTAGGTTGTCTATTAGCTCTGGTGGTAGTTACTTTGGCTGTGCATAAGCTTTTTAATTTCATCAGGTCCCATTTATTTACTTTTGTTGATGCTGTGATTGCTTTTGGGGTCTTCTTCATGAATTCTTTGCCTAGGCCAGCATCTACAAGAGTTTTCTTCTAGAGTTTTTATGGTTTTGTGCCTTAGGTTTAAGTCTGTTATCCATTGTGAGTTGATTTTTGTTTTTTTTTTTTTAGAGGTTTTTTTTTTTATTTCAGAATATTATGGGGGTACAACACTTTGGCTATATATATTGCCCATGCACTGTCCATGTCAGAGCTACAATCGTGGTCATCCCCCAAACTGTGCTCCCCACATCCATTCAGTAAGAGTTTTTCCCATCTCCTCCACCCCCCTCCCGCCTGCCCGCCCCATGATGAATATTATTGTCCGGTGTGATGTAAGTGTTGATCAGTTAGTACCAATTTGATGGTGAGTACCAGTGGTGCTTGTTTTTCCATTCCTGTGACACTTCCCTTTGAAGAATGGGTTCTAGCTCCAACCAGGATAATACCAGATGTGTAAATTCACTATTGTTTTTTATTGCTGAGTAATACTCCATGGTATACATATACCACATTTTATTAATCCACTCGTGTATTGACGGGCAGCTGGGTTGTTTCCACATCTTTGCAATTGTGAATTGTGCTGATATAAACATTGGCGAGCAGATGTCTTTATTATAGAACGTCTTTTTTTCCTTTGGGTAAATACCCAGTAGTGGGATTGCTGGATCAAATGGTCATTCCACTTTTAATTCTTTGAGGTATCTCCATATAACTTTCCATAGAGGTTGTACTAATTTGCAGTCCCACCAGCAGTGTATGAGTGTTCCTATCTGTCCACATCCCTGCCAACATTTGTTGTTTGGGGATTTTTTGATATGAGCCAATCTCACTGGAGTTAAGTGATATCTCATTGTGGTTTTGATTTGCATTTCCCTGATGATTAGAGAAGTTGAGCAATTTTTTATATGTTTGCTGGCCATTACTCTGTCTTCTCTTGAAAAGTTTCTGTTCATGTCCTTTGCCCATTTTTTAATGGGGTTGTTTGATTTTTTCTTGTTGATTTTCGTAAGTGCTGTATAGATTTTGGTTATCAGAGGTGTAGCATGCAAATATTTTCTCCCATTCTGTAGGTTGTCTGTTCACTCTAGTGATAGTTTCCTTGGCTTTGCAGAAGCTTTTCAACTTGATGAGGTCCCATGTATTTATTTTTGTTGCTGCAGTGACTGCTTTGGGGGTCTTCTTCATAAATTCTTTGCCTAGGCCAATGTCCATAAGAGTTTTTCTAACGTTTTCTTTGAGAATTCTTATGGTTTCTTGTCTTAAGTTTAGATCTGTTATCAATTGTGAATTGATTTTTGTGAGAGGAGAGAGGTGTGGGTCCACTTTCAGTCTTCTATATATGGCCATCCAGTTTTCCCAGCACCATTTGTTGAATAGGGAATCTTTTCCCCAGTGTACATTTTTCTGGAATTTGTCAAAGATCAGGTGACTGTATGAGGTTGGTTTTATATTTGGGTTCTCAGTCCTGTTCCATTGGTCTACGTGTCTGTTCTTGTGCCAATACCATACAGTTTGGTTACTATAGCCTTGTAGTATAGTTTGAAGTCTGGTAGACAGATGCCTCCCAATTTGTTCTTTTTGCTTAAGATTGCTTTGGCTAGATGGGGTCTTCTCTGGTTCCACACGAAGCATAGAATTATTTTTTCTAGATCGGCAAAAAATGATGTTGGTATTTTGATAGGGACTGCGTTGATTCTGTAAATCACTTTAGGTAGCAAAGCCATTTTTACTATGTTGACTCTGCCTATCCAAGAGCATGGTAGGGCTTTCCATCTATTTAAATCCTCTGCAATTTCTTTGCTCAGTGTTTCATAATTCTCTCTATATAGGTCTTTGACCTCCTTAGTTAGATATGTTACTATATATTTAATTTTCTTTGTTGCTATTGCGAAAGTTATTGCATCTTTAATATGTTTCTCGGCTTGATTGTTATTAGCATATATGAAGGTTATGGATTTGTGTGTATTAATTTTGTATCCTGAGACTTTGCTGAATTCATTTATCAATTCCAGTAATGTCTTGGTTGAATCTTTGGGGTTTTCTATGTATAATATCATATCGCCTGTGAATAGTGAAAGTTTGACCTCTTCTGCCCCTATCTGGACGCCACTGATTCCTCTGTCTTGTCTAATTGCTGTGGCCAGGACTTCCAGCACTATGTTGAAAAGAAGTGGAGATAGTGGGCAACCTTGTCTGGTGCCAGTTTTAAGGGGGAATGCCTTTAATTTTTCCCCAATCAGTATGATATTGGCTGTGGGTTTATCGTATATGGCTTTAATAGTTTCTGGGAATGAGCCATCTATGCCTATATTGTTAAGAGTTCTTATCATAAAAGGATGCTGGATTTTGTCAAAAGCCTTTTCTGCATCTATTGAAAGGATCATATAATCTTTGTTCTTGCTTTTATTTATATGGTGAATTACATTTATAGATTTGCGTATGTTGAACCATCCCTGCATCTCGGGAATAAAGCCCACCTGATCGTGATGGATTATTTTTTTGATGTACATTTGAATTCGGTTTGCAAGGATTTTATTGAGAATTTTTGCATCTATATTCATAAGGGATATTGGTCTGTAGTTTTCTTTTCTTGTTATGTCCTTTCCTGGCTTTCGTATCAAGGTGATATTGGCTTCGTAGAATGAGTTTGGGAGGATTCCATCCTTCTGGATATTTTCAAATAATTTCTGCAGTATAGGCACCAGTTCTTCTTTGTAGGCTTGGTAGAATTCAGGTGTGAACCCATCTGGTCCGGGACTTTTTTTGTGGGTAGATTTTTAATTACTGCTTCAATTTCGGTGCTTGATATTGGTCTGTTTAGAAATTCGTTTCTTCCTGGTTGAGCCTAGGGAGGTAGTGTGTTTCTAAGAATTTGTCCATTTCCTCCACGTTTTCGTGTTTGTGGGCATAGAGATTTTTGTAGTATTCAAAGATGATGTTTTGTATTTTCATGGTATCAGTTGTGACTTCTCTTTTTTCATTTCTAATTGAGCTTATTAGAGTCCTTTCCTTTCTGCTTCTGGTCAACCTGGCAAGTGGCCTGTCTCTTTTGTTTATCTTTTCAAAGAACCAACTTTTTGTTTCATTGATCTTCTGTATTCTTCTTTTGTTCTCGATTTCATTTAATTCTACTCTGATTTTGGTTATTTCTTTTCTTCTGCTGGCTTTAGGATTGCTTTGCTCTTCCTTTTCCATTTCCTTAAGATGATTCATTAGTTTACTGATTTGTGACTTTTCTGTCTTTTGGATGTGGGAATTTAGGTTGATAAGCTTTCCTCTCAGGACTGCTTTTGCTGTATCCCACAGATTTTGATAACTTGTGTCCCCATTATCGTTTAGTTCGAAGAATCTTTTGATTTCAATTTGAATCTCCTCCTTGACCCAATAATCTTTCAGCAATAGATTGTTTAGTTTCCAGGTTTTTGGAGGAAGATGTGAGTTTCTGTTGGAATTGATTTCTAATTTTATTCTGCTGTGGTCTGAAAAGATACATGGTATGATTTCTATTTTTTTGAATTTGTTTAGATCTGTTTTGTGGCCTAGGATGTGGTCAATTTTAGAGAAAGTTCCATGAGCTGATGAGAAGCATGTATATTCAGTGTTATTTGGGTGGAGTGTTCTGTAGATATCTGTTAGGCCCAAATGTTCTATAGTCCTGTTTAGGTCTTTTATTTCTCTATTTGTTTTTTGTTTGGTGGATCTGTCCAGTTCCATCAGTGGGGTGTTGAAGTCCCCTGCTATTATGGCATTGCTGCTTATTATGTTGTCTAGATCTAGTGGTATTTGCTTTATGTACCTGGGTGCTCCTGTGTTGGGTGCATAAATGTTTAGGATTGTTAAATCCTCTTGTGAAATTTTTCCCTTCACCACTATATAGTGTCCATTTTTGTCCTTCTTTACTTTTATTGCTTTAAAGTTTATGTCATCTGAAATGAGGATGGCTACTCCAGATTTCTTTTGGTTTCCATTAGCCTGGAAAATTGTATTCCATCCTTTCACCTTGAGTCTGAATGCATCTTTGTGTGTAATGTGTGTTTCCTGAAGACAACAGATACTTGGCTTGTATTTTTTAATCCATTCAGCCAACCTATGTCTCTTCAATGGGCAGTTCAAGCCATTTACATTTATTGAGAGAATTGATATTTGGGGTAAATTTCTGATTATTCTGTTGGGTGGTATCTTTTGTTATACCTCTTGCATCATTGTGGAATCTGGTTTCTGGGGTTTTAGCTTTTGCATAGTTTTACATAGGTGGGTGTCTGTTGCTCTGTTTAATGTATAATGCAGGTCTAAGCACTTCTTGCAAGGCCGGTCTGGATTTCACAAATTCTTTCAGTGATTGCTTATCTGGAAACGTCTTTATTTCTCCCTCATATAAGAAGCTTAGTTTGGCAGGATACAGAATTGTGGGTTGGTCTTTGTTTTGTTTTAGGAGACTGATGATGGTTCCCCATTCCCTTCTGGCTTGTAAGGTTTCAGCTGAGAAGTCTGCAGTTAATCTGATCGGTTTCCCTTTGTAGGTTACCTGCTCTTTTCGTCTTACAGCTCTGAGGAGTGCCTCTTTTGTGTTTACTTTGGTCAGTCTAATAATTATGTGGTGTGGTGAATGCCTTTTCACTTTGACTCTCCCAGGAGTCCTGTGTGCTTCTTGTACTTGGATATCGAGATTTCTGGCTAAGCCATGGAAATTTTCCTCTATTATTCCTTCACATAGATTTTCTAGCCCACATGAATTTTATTCCTCTCCCTCAGGAATGTCTATGATCCTTATGTTTGGCCTCTTTACATAATCCCACATTTCTTGTATGCTTTTTTCCTGCCTCTTGTTTTTGTGTTCTTTCTCTTCGGCTGATTTATTTGGCGCATAGGAGCTGTCTTCTAGCTCTGAAATTCTTTCCTCTGCATGGTCCAGCCTATTCTTAAGGCTTTCCACTGTGTTTTGTAGATCCTTGAATGCCTCTTTCATTTCTAGGATTTCTATTTGATTTTTCCGTAATATTTCTATTTCTTTGGAGAATTTTTCATTCATTTCTTTCTTTTTTCTTGTGGCTTCTTTGTGCTGGGATTCAATTTTCTCTTGAATTTCATAGAGCTTTCTTATAATCCATAAATGAAATTCCTCTTCTGTCATTCTACCTATTTCATTTGGGTTGGTATCCATTGCTGAGGAACTGATGGTTTCCTTTGGGGGTGACTTTTCACACTGATTTTTCATGTTCCCTGAGTTCTTTTGCTGGTTTTTTCTCATCTGGCCTCTTGGTCGAGAGCTGGGGGTGTTAGGGCTAGTTTATGGCCCTGTCTCCAGGCCCACGATTTTCATTCCTTGGCACAACCAGGGAAAGAAGTAGTGGCCTGTATTGCCTTAGGTGAATTTTAGCACGTTTGGTGGATCTTGAGTTATATCTGGCCTGTTGTCTTCTCCTCTTCCCAGTGGAGTGTGGTGAGAATGACCTCCCAGCTTGGGTTCTAAGCTAGTGAATAGTACTTGAGGATATGAATCCACAGCTCCCTGTTAGCTAGGTATTCAGCTATGTCCGTGGGAGACTCTGATCCCCCAGTTGGGGTATGCGAAAGCCCTGGCATTGGGAGGGGCCTTGTAGCTCCTAGGGGTTACTTTGACCCTGCTCCTCCTGAGGTGCAGGTAGAAACACAATTTCTTTTGGCTACAATGTGAGAGCTGAATTGGGAAAATTCTACATAGCTCAGAGGTTGCTTATCTAGCCACGTGTGTCTGCCCTTCTGATGTGCATCTCCGCGTGATACTGGTTGATAGGGGGATCTCCAATTGTGTACCCCTTTTCCACCACTAGACCCCAGGGCAAGGTGGGTGGCCATCTCTATCCCCAGCAGTCTCCACCAGGGGGATGTTCCCATGGGGGGGGAATAGTGTCCACTGGGAGCGTTCTTGGATGGTGTGAAATTCCCTACTGATGTGAGCAGGGTTATGGGGAGCTGCTCTGGTTCATTCAGCCTGTGGCTCTTGAGGTATTTGGTTGTCATGAGAACCAGAAGTTATACCAAATGAGTCACTATAGCCAGCAACCTTCAAAATGAGCGATGTCTGGGGTACAGGAGGGCTGGGACCTGAAGAGCGGGCACTAGGACCAGCACTTGTCGGAGACCAGAGCTGGGGTAGCAGGACCAGATGGATGAGTTGCAAACTGTTTCCAATACACAAAGGTCCTGCCGCTATAGTTCCAGGATCTCATCCCACCTGGAACCCACAGATGCAGCTATCCCTGGCCACCACAGGCAAAGCCTGTCTCACCCCAGTGGAAGAGCCCCGGGCTGGGGCAAAGCAGAGCTAGAGACCCGGCTCACAGCTCTGGGTGGGCGGCTTTAAAGATGGCTGCCACTGCCAGCCTGTCTCACAGCATGGCTCCGATTGCGCCCGGGAGCGCAGCTTTTCTCCACCAGCGGCGGAGGCAGTTGCTAGCAATCTCTAAGGGCGTGTTCCGCTCTCCGTTAAACTCCTGGGCCCAGTCCCGCTGACTTCTTGTGGCTCAGTGCCGGCCTGCGGGTTCACACGCACAATCCCAGGAAGGTGTATCTCCTCTCAGTCCCTGCCTGGTCCCTCCCCAGCCCTGAGCAGTCTCTGTATATTGCAGCTGAGAGTTGTGTTTGGCTCTCACAAATGCTTCCTCTCCCCAGGGTCTGCTGCCTCATGCAACCGCTTTGCCCCAACTCTGGGCTTGTCCCTGACTGAGTGGATGGGGAGGTGCGTAACCGCGTGGGGGTCAGGTCACGCTGGTTACCTGGTGAGTGCATCCTTCCCGCGCTCTGGGCTTTATTGTACTCCGTGTGCTCTCTGATCTTTGTGAAATTTTGTACCTGTTTTCTTGGGCTGGGCGTTCTGCATTGTTTCTCTGTAATTCACAATGCTGTTTTCAGAGTGAGCAGTCCGTGCTCGCAGGTAGACGCTGGCATTTTTCACCTCCTTCCTTGGGAGCATTGTGGTGGGAGGACTCTATCAGACCACCATTTTTCCAGCCCCTTGTGAGTTGATTTTTGTTAGAGGTGAGTGGTGTGGATCCTATTTCAGTCTTCTACATGTGGCTGTCCAATTTTCCCAGCACCATTTATTGAATAGGGATTCTTTTCCCCAGTGTATGTTTTTGTCTACTTTGTCAAAGATCAGATGGCTATATGAGGATGGTTTTATATCTGGGTTCTCAGTCCTATTCCATTGGTCTATGTGTCTGTTCTTGTGCCAGTAGTAGAAAATTGATAGGCAGTATTTATAATTGAAACAACAAGATATAGCAGGATAATTATTCATTTAGGAATAGGGTTGCATATAGAAGAAACATCTAAAATTAATGAAAATATTTGTAAGTACTTCCAAGTTTTATTGTGAACTATGTAATTCTATTTAATTTGTTTTATACTCATATATCACACACATATATGTATGTATAGATGTGTGTATGTATTATACTATTAATATAAACATACAACCTCCCCTCTTCATATGACCCCTCATGCCATCTCCTTAACCTCTCCCCTCAGATAACCTAAAAATGAAAGATAATTCCACAGATTAGAATAATGGCTTAACATTTTGCTAGAGTTGATTTATGTTTTGATAGTTTTCAAACAATTTTTTATGAGAATTTCAAAAATGCCTGCCAAAAAGGTAAGCATATACACTCTGAGGTTAGAAAACCTAACTTCAACTTCTGGTTCTCTTATTTAATAGATCTATTTCCTCAGGCAAATTAAGCTCCCTGGGATTTTCTTTCTCTATGTATAAACTGGGATTAAAATAGCACCTATTTTATAAAGTGTTGGGAAGACAAAATTAATAAATATAAAGCAAATTAGTGTAGTTCCTGGCACCAGGCAAACACTCCACAAATAATAATTGCTATTGCATCTACCAAAAAGGATATCTTTAAAAGTACAGCAATATAGTCATTATTTAAATTTGGTTTTTAGTCTATTATTTTAAGACAGACTGCTATGTTCTTTATTAAGGTAGAAATAGTTGTAATTTAGATTAAATTATTTCAAATTTTTTAAAACTCTAGAACAACATTCTTTCAATGTACCACCTAAATAATGGGTGATGTAGGGTTTTTTTTAAAATGTTAAATTGGATGCTTTGAGGACATTTTTGTATTTTTAATTTGTCCAACAAACAGACAGTAAAAAATCTTGTGCCCTATTTTATTTTCTTTCTTTATTTTCCCTGCCTACTTTATTTTTGTTTTTTTGTTTGTTTGCTTCTGTACCTAAATTTTGGAAATTATATGTTACATTTTTTCAGTTAATACAAAACAATTCAGTATTGGAGTTCTGATACAGCTTCTTTCACTAGCATTATATCCTTTATCTATCCATCCATCCATCCATTCATCCATCCATTCATCTTAGTCAAGGTCATTAAAGGAAACAGAACCACTATAAATGATACAGTTATTACAAGAGTTAGACCTTGAACAATTGTGACATTGATAGAAGAGTCTGTGTGCGGATGTTGTCTCTGTGTTAATTATTTAGCCAAATTTGCTACAGGTCAGTCTGTCCAGCAGTAAAAAAGAAAGGAAAGCTGGATATGGACAAGAACATGAACAAACTGGAATCTGTGAGAATGAGTGGGACCCATGGGGGCAAACCAGAACTTGCATGTCTGTCTCTCAGCACTTCCAACCTCTGATGGGAGGTGCCCTTCACCATAGAGTTGTGCATGCACTTAGCTGAAGACTCAGAAAAGCTAAAGGAGAAGATTTGGCATGATCTAGAGAAGTTGCAGGTCTGATGCTTCTCCATGCCAACGAAGTTTGCTATCAGAACAATGATAACGTATGTGAATGGCCATAATGTCTTGTGCCCTGTACCACCTTTCAGAGGATGAAAATATGGCTGTTAAATCAAAATCTCATGAAAACAAATTATTCTTATGAACCATAATAGGGAAAAAATTCTGGGAAAGGTAGTTTCAGCTTAGCTAAGTTGCCCCAGTACAAAGCCACACTCTGTACCTTGTCAGCTTTGCATCCACTCTAATCTCTCTTAACCAGAAAGATAATAACATATTCATTCTTCTACCTAATGGGATATATCTATACCTTGCACAATTGAATACATGCTTCCCTTCTCACTGAAAGGATTACAAATCTTTTTATTCATCTTTGGGTAATATACTTTTCTCTTTTTTACTGCATCCAACTCCTTCTTTGATATCTTATAACTTACATACTGAAATATAAGGCCCATTATTATTAACACATATTATATTAAATGGTAGGGTAATGGGGGATAGGAAGGGAACAAAATTGGTTAATACATACATACACAGAACTATATAAGCTAAAGGGAAAACAGTCAAACACTTATAGTCCTTATTTTGCAAATGATTGTGTGAGCGTAGCTGGGAGGGCCTTTGAGAGGTGATTAGGTCATGAGAGTGGAGATCACATGAATGGGATGAGTTTCCTTATAAAAGAGACCCAAGAAACTCTCTAGCCCTCTTTCCATTATGTGAGGACACAATGAAAAGACGACAGTCTGCAACCCAGAAGAGGGTTCTTACCAAAACTTGACCATACTGGTACCCTGATCTTGGAATTTCAGCCTCCAGAACTGGGAGCAATGAATTTCTATTGTTTGTAAGTCACCCAGTCTGTGGCATGTTGTCATAGCAGCTAACTGACTAAGACAATCACCATTTTGTATTTCCTTTCCTCTCATGGTTCCTTGTCTGGTAAGGATGGCCCAATCCTTCATACCTGACGAAGTATATTCCCACTGTAATTCTTAGCCTACAGAGAATAGCTACCAAAGACCTAGTTAAGGATGCCAGGGTTCCTCTCATAAATTTATTTTTCATAGACTCCCTTTAGAGAGTGTTCTCTGGACTCTCCTAGAAGACATAGTCAAGGGGTAAGTGAGCAGATTTTACATGAAAAATCTGCTTAAGCTTTCCAATGTCTGTAAGACTTTTCATACTTTACAGTATAACAAATAATATTTTGGCATTATGACTTCATTTAGTGGTTCTCCCACTCCTAGAATGTACATGTTTTCCAAGTTTCTGTCTATCTAAATTAGTGAAGTATATCATTCTTTTCTTGAGTATTAATACCACCTCATGGGTCATTCTTTGAACCTCACCTACTGGAGCCTGCTGGGATTTTAGGCTGGTATTGGTCTAGTAGCAAAGACAGTGGTGAGGATAGAATCCATGGATTATCAGTAATATATTATAAGAAAACTTCCTTGGGTGGGGAGCTATTAAATTTCTCAGGCAAGGGGAAACTCTCTCCTCAAACAGAGAAGAGGGATGCTTCTACTTGCAAAGGAGGTCTATCAGAAATTAAGAGTTTGAGTCCCTCAGTTTTATGAGACTCTGACAATATGTCCACTACCTCGATTTTCAGGATCCCTTACCTTACCAATAGATGCCCTAATTTTACCAAAAGAGATGCTGAGAGGTTGGGAATTAAATTTTGCATTAAAATTCAGCCATCTGCAATGTTAGGCTCTTAGTCTGGTTTTCAGAAATCTCAGTCCTGGAACTACAGAAGATTTGTTCCTTTTAGGGAAGTCATGGAAGGTTTATGATTACTCACTTGGACTTCAAGCTAAGGATCTAAGCCCTGAGCACATCCTTTTCTTTCCCCAAGTTCTTTAGTGTATTTATAAGCAACCAACCAGCCTATTGTACTCATTTTTACTAGGTATTCTACTTGGTCACTAAAAACTTTGTTTTCTATAGGCACTTGATTGCAAATGCCTATAGGTGATAATTTAAGTAACTGTTTGCCATGAATTAGAAGTATCTCCTCTACCAATGCAAGTAGAGTCATTAATGCCTTTAAACCTAATCAAATTACATAATCAATTCTAGATAAATTTGTACCAATTCAGAAAATTGCTGAAATGTTCCAAGTGGTCAAACACTTGAATGATTTGATTTTTGAGCATAGTTCCTCATGGAATTATACATTTTGTAGTTCTGAGTGCAATATATTATAATAATTCATATATTTATACATGGTTGTATTATTAGTTGGGGTGATTTGAGGGAGATTCAAGAATAATTTTGATTATATACCATTTTCCTCTCATACACCTCTTCCAAACCTATAAGAACAATAAGACTCATGCTTTTATACCTTATATGAAGATCCCTTTATTTGATAAAGACAATGGTCATGAAATGGTTAATAGAGTAGTATCTAATGGTTAGTCCACTGAAACTACATACACTTTGTTTGCTTAGCCACTTTCCTTTGAAAAGTCCCCATGACTTTCAGCAGTTTCCCAAATAATACCCTCCACCACCAAAATAATTATAAATTACTAAAATATAGATTCCCACCAGTAATATACAAGTGATCCAGTTACTCCTTATTTTTGCCAGCATTTGTGTTATCACTATTTTTAATTTTAGCCATTCTGATAAAGTGTAGTGATATCTCATTGTGGTTTAAATTGCACATCCCTAGTGGCTAATGATATGGAATATATTTTCAGGTACTTAATTCCCATATGATTGTTCAATTCAGTGAAATGTGTGTTTATATCTTTCACCTGTTTCCTAATCAGTTGTTTTATTACTGTTGAGTTTTTTAGATACAAGTTTTCTAGATACAAGTCCTTTACTGTATATTCAATTTGCAAATATTTTCTCCCAGTCTATAGCTTGTCTCTTCATCCTCTTCACAGGGACTTTTGCAGGGAAAATGTTTTTAATTTTGATAAGGTACATTTTATCTTCCCTTTTTTTATCTTATGCTTTTGGTGTCGAGTCTAAAACCTGTTTGCTTAGTCCTAGGTCTTGAAGATTTTCTCAATATTTTATAATTTTATGTTTCACATGTAGGTCTGTGATGTATTTCTAGTTCATTTTCATAAAATGTAGTTTATGTTGTTTTTTTTTTTTTTGCCTGTGGTTGTCAAATTTCCAGAACCAGTTGTTGAAATCTCCAGTGATTGTAAGTAACTCACTATTGAGTGAAAGTAAATTCAAAGGCCTATCATGAGTTAATGTTAATTTTGCTTATATTTTAAAAGAAAAACGTAGAAATTTAAAAGCTATTCTACTAATTTCAGTGTTAATTCATCCACATCTTTGAAAATATATGTAGTAATTTGGAATATTCATTAGACATAATTTCTCTTTTTCATTTTGAAACCCATAATCAAAAAGAATTATGTTGCTTGGATAATTTTAATTCAAGTTGATTGTGTTCAAATTTACAAACATAGCCTTCTACTATTATATTTTAACTTTTCTCCTATTTTTTAAACCTGCCTTACAGATTGGCAACATATTATCAAAAGTTTTGCATTTATGCTACTATTTTTTTAACAAAATAGTGAGTAAAGAAGAACAATAAGAATGAATAATTCGTCTAAATATTTTTTCTCATATCTGTCACCTCTTTTTCAGTCACACTGCTAGTACTCAATTCAGGAGTTCATAATTTGCTCTTATTCAGACCCTACGTTATACCTATAAACAGGTCTCCTTGCATTTTTCTCTCTCATTCTCTGTCTCTGTTTTTGTCTCTTTCTCTCTCTCTCTTACTTCCAAATTTATCATTAAGTAATCAGCATAGGACAAACCTTTTTTCATCTGTATGTCCAAATGGCTTTTGTAGAAAATAAATTGCTATTTTGAAGGTGGGAGATTAAATAATTTTTTTAAGATTGACAAGAGGACTTATGCTTTCAGTAATACGTAGCAGACTATGAAAAAATCATCAGAGCCAATTATTCTTTTTTTATTTAATTTTTTTAACTTTTAGTAGAGATGGGGTCTCACTTTTGCTCAGGCTGGTCTCGAACTCCTGAGCTCAAGCAATTCTCCCACCTCGGCCTCCCAGAGTGCTGGGATTACAGGCATGCCCACCGCTCCTGGCCCAGAGCCAAGTATGAAAACAATTAGACTGCTCATAGTATTTTATTTCAGATTGTTCTGGGTGCAACACAATTATTATGTTGGATTGCTATGTATTCTATACAAGATAACATCAAATTATGTAGGTGATTGGCATATATGTAAAAATTTTGATATAGAAGTCTTTGTTACAGCTTGAATTATCATATCATTCTTTTACAGGGTCTTTTGCAGAACAAAAATTTTAATTTGATGAGATCCAATTTATCAGTTTTTCCTTTTTATCACTCATGCTTTTGATGTCAGGTCTAAGAACTCTTGTAAATAAACTTTAAATGTGAGTGAGGTTTATATACTTCAGAGTATATCCAAAGACAAACATGGAAAAATGCACTGTCATCTCAGCAAAAAACTTCTTAATGATTTTCTGCCCTGTTATCACTTTCTGAATAAATGGAGCAACCTATAGAGTTGAAATGTTCCTGACAGATGCCTACAGTCTCTTATTGAGCCACTGTAATAAAGCATTCTGTACCTATTTAGATTAATTATGATTAAATTTAAAAGCTGAGTTGGTGGAATTGCTTCATCATTTAATTAAGATGGAGACAAATTAATTGTTCTTATATGCTTCTTTTTTGAAAAGCTGTAAGTTTCTGATTATTGGATAAATTTAGGAGTACTTAAGATTGAGAATTTTAAACTTCAGTTGAAATAGAAAATTTAACTGCTTCATGATTTCAGAAGATGTGTCTTTTGTGAGATGATTCTTCACACATTTTTTATATATGAAAAAAATTCAAAGATATCTCATCCCTCAGAGACAAAAATTAATAGTGTATAAGTATTCGCACCTGCCCTACTCCCAACAAAATACACACACACGCACACAAACACATATTCTAAGGAAGACCATTTGTTTGATCTGCTTTTCTGCTGGTCTTTTTTTGAATCAGTCTTGATAAAATACAGATTGGAAAATTTAAAGAAGCAAAAAATGTCTGAATTTATCTACAAACATGAGGTATAAATGTAAAGGAGAACAAAATGAGGGAAGGTGACCATATATACACTAGGATTGGGGAGGTGGATGGAAAGAAAATAGTCATCGTCACAGAGGTGACAGGCAGTGAGAAAAACTTGCTAAAAGGGACCATGTAGAGTGGGATGGTGAAAATCCCCTTCAGTAGTCCAGTTGTACAACTTTTCACCAAAATATGCTGTGGTGCATACTGAAATAGAAGCAAGAACGTCATTGTTTTTGTTTTACAATTGAATTATAATGCATTGAGTACAGTATACACGTTTTTCATGTTCATCTTCTATAAGTAAGTAGTTTCAATAAATATAGCTTATGTTACCTTATATCACATATATTACAGGAACATAACATTAGTCTTGGTTCCGCCCAGAAAAGAGGATAGCACTAATTGGTAATAGGGGAAGAGGCATGTGTCTGTTTTCTTCATTACCTAAACACTTCCCTTTCCCACCGTAGCTTCTTCAAGTTTACAGGCTTTTGCACTGTAAAGTAGAAGTGTTCACCAAAGTCCCCAAACTCTTGTGACTAGGCAAAGGCCAGTTTTTTTTTTTTTATTTTAAGAGTTTAATGATCTTCTCTAGGCTGATGACCCCAAAACTTCATGGCTGGCTAAATCACCCTGGTGAGCTTTAGTTTCCATTTGTAGTGTCTTTCTAGACTTCTACTACCAATATGTCAAACTCAATCTGTTCCAAATCAGGTCCACCCCAGTCAATTAAAGCTATCTTTTACTCTTCCCAGTCACACAGCCCTGTATGTAATTTATTTCATCTGTTGTAGTTTCTATATCTAGTTCTTGTATCTTCTTTTCTGCTAAGTTTGTACTCCACATCACCAGTCAGTCGCCTGGACTACCTTAACAACCTTCTCATTATGAGTCCTTTTGGCCACTCTGGCCCGTTCTACATATATCAACCAGAGTGATTTTGTCAAAGGTTTCATCAAATCACCTCATTCCCTTGCTTAACAGGTCTCTAAAGGCTTCCATTGCCATTACAATAAAATCCACATCCTTTACCTTGACATCCAAGATCCTATGTAATTTGTCTTGCCAACCTCTCCAATCATTTCTCCTACCATTTTCTAACTTCCTGACTGTGTTCCAGTCACACAGAGATTTTATTTTTTGATTCTTAAATTCAGAATCATGTGATGGTATATTTCAAGGCCTTTTCACTTGCTTTAACCTCTATTTGGAAAGGTCATTCCTAAAACACCTGTATGACTGCTTCCTTCTTGTCTATTTGCTCTCAGGTCAAATATCATCCCCTCAAAGAGTTATTTCCTGATTATTGTAGCTCAACCAGCTTCCCAGATCCCTAACTCCCACAAGTATTTTTTTTTTTAATTTACATATTTATTGCTTCTTTCCAATTTTCACCCCTAAGGTAGTATCTAATTTCAATGAAAGATTATTTCAATATTTGTTAGTCTGGGATGCAAACGATCTGTAAAGCTTAAAAGTTTTAAAGACATCGTCCATTATCAAAATATCTTCTTTTCTTATCTATACCTATATCTAAATCTACATCTACCTATATAATCCATTTATTTGTCTAAATTTCTGAAAAATGAGACTGGTTGCATAGCTAAAACTTTGATTCCATGTATGCATTTTCAAAATAATTTTTTTCTAGGGAGTTGGAATTTAAAGATCCAAGTGTGATTGCTAATCCCTACATATCGTTTTGTAAGAAATTTAAGTGCTATAAGAAAGTATATATATATATATTTTTTATAATTTATATAAATATACAATTTATATAAATAAATCACTTAATTCTCACAAAACCACATAGAATAAGGTTAGATTGATCGCTCCCCAACTCTTTGGCCACATGAGAAAACAACAAAGTACAACAGAAAGAATCAGGCAGATCTGAATTTAAATCCTGTTTCTATTCCTTACAAGTTGTGTGACTTTAGGCTATTTATGTATTCTGTCAGCTTTATTTTTCTAATCTATAAAATGGGAATGGCTCTTGCCTTGAAAAATTACTCTCTTGTAGTGCAACTCCTTGGCATTGTTGAATTCATTCAATTTCTTCAATCCCTCACATGCCAGTTTTCTCTTAGACCCCTATGATCTGGCTTTTCTTCCATCATTCCAGTACCGCTGCTCTGGTCCAGTTCACCAGTGACCTCTACATTGTGAATTACAAGGATTAATTCACAGTCTTCATTTTACTCGCTCTTTTAGTGACACCTCATACAGATGCTCAGTCCCTCTTCTCTTTCTTGATATACTTTCCTCACTTGTCCTTCAGGATACCATCATCTCTTGCTTTTTCTCTTACTTCACAGGTATTCTTTAGTAATTTTGTCTGTTTTATCCTAATATTCCCAATCTCTAAATGGTGGGATATCTTGAGGTTCAGAGTTTGGTCCTTTTCTATTCTTGAATCATCCTCCTTCCTTGGTGAGTTCATACAGTGTCATGATTTTAAACACCATGTACATGCCAATGATTCTCAATTTATATTTTTAGTCTGCTCTTCTCTTTGAACTTCAAACTCAATGAGCAGCTGCTTACTAAGTGTCTTTACTTGAATGTCTGTTGAAATGCCTTCAAGCCTAAATCAGATCATGTCCCCCTTCAATGACAAACCCTACAATGACTCCTTATTTTATTCAAAGTAAAATCACAACTTTATGTAGTCTATAAAGCCCTATGTAATCTTATTCTTCCAACTACACCTTAACTTTCTGACTTTATTTCCTATTCTTCCTACCCGTTACCATCACTGAGACGTTTCAGCTATACTGGCCTCTTTGGTTCTACCATAAATGATTGAGAATTTGCTATTCATTTCTTCTAGAATGAGTCCAGAAATTCATATAAGTAAGTCAATTACCTTCTTATGTTTTCTCAGCTCTTATCATCCTGGCAAGGATTACCAGTTCACTCTATCTAATGTTATAATCTGCACCTCCCATCCCAGGCCCTCTTGACCGCATGTATCCTGAGAGACATTTTTTAAATCCTCATACTTCTAAATATTAAATAATTCATTTGTTATATCAATTTTTATTGTCTGTTTTTCCCTGCTAGAATATAAGTTCTATGAAGACAGGAATCTAGTCTCTTTAATGCACAGACATAGACCAAATACCTAGATGAACTCCTGGTGCATTGCAACCATTAAACAATATTTATTAAATGAAGTCATCTAACAATAATAAGAGTGTAGCATAGCTCCTGCTTGTATATATCCTGATTTTTTTTTGGTATTTTCAAAAGAAAAATGTAGGTACTGATTTTATGCAAGATATATGTATATATACATCTTTAAATAATGCTGTGCTGTGTGGAAATCTTCACACTGTTGGCATAGATAATTTGACATTGAAGTTAAGTGCATGAAATGGGAAATTGCTTTTCAAGGTAACGTCTTAATTTTTAAACTATAAAATAGCATTTTTCTCTGTATCCTCTCTTTGTTGCCTCCTATACATTTCCCTTTTTAATCCTAGAGTTAGGCACACAAAAATCATTTTGTCAGTGCAACATAAAGTAGAGAATAACATAAATAAGAGAAAAAAATGTAGGAAAACTTAGGTGTTCATGTAATGGAAACTGAAGTTTTGAGAAGTTGAATAGTTTTCCCAAGTTTGCCCAGTTGATAATGAGTGGATTAGGGAATCACATCTGGTTTTTGAGGGTTTTTTCCCCTAAGTCTAATTTTTTTTTCTATTATTGCCTTTTCCCAAGGGCATAGCACAATTAAGGAGCTATTCACTTTCCTTCTAAGATTGCTGTTGTTTGTTGCCCAGCCCACACTAAAGAAACGGATACTGTATCCCTGGAAAATGATAAACAGACAGGGATGCTAAATATACAGCCAAATATGGCCCTCCCTATCCTTTTTCACTCAATTTATTACCCTGTCCTAATCCCTGTCTGATCTTATTGATCATCAGGCTAATACCCCACAATCTGAAAAGGATAGATCAATACAAAATAGTACTGAACAATTATCAGATGGATTATATATTGGGCCAAACAGACTCCCTGTGGCCCTTTTTCTTTTTAACTTTTTGGCTTGCACTTATGTGAAAATGGGGGATAATTAAGAAAAAAATATATGTATATCAACTACATATAAAAAAATATATATAGGTGATACTGGCCAGGGATCTACAATATCTCTGACCAAATCATTTCCCAGTGCACTGTTTCTAAATCTCACCAAATCTCTGGAGTAAACTAACACTCTCCAGGAAGCTCGCAAAGGCCCAGACTGTCCCTTTTGACACTCTAAATTGATTTTATAGATTTACCTCCAGCTTTAGGCTTTTCTCACTGTTTGGTTATCATTTACATGGTTAGTGGATAGACTGAATGCTATCCGACTAGGTGTGCTGATGCTATAATAGTGGTAAAGAAATTGGTAACTGAGATTATTCCTTATTTTAGTATTTCTTTATGGATTGAATCAGATCAAAGGACTCATTTTACAGCAGAAATAAACCGCTTGCTTGCAAAGCCTCTGGGTATGCATTAAAATTTCATACCACATATCATCCCCAATCCTCAGGGCAAGTGGAACGTAAAAATCTAGAAATAAAAATGACTTTGAGAAAAGTGTCAATACTCTAGACTTAAATGGCCAGAAGTGTTACCTTTGGCCCTTATGAAAATCTGGAATGCTCCAATTAGGAGACATGGATTAACTCCTTTTGAAATAGTGTTCTGTCATCTCATGCCTACTGACAACTCTGAACCTTCTATTCCTGGGCTGACTGAACACCATGGGGATTTAAGTGAACAGCTCAACACTGACTACAGACAGGTGCTAACTAATATGCTTGCAGCATATTACTGACAGTTGAAAGGAACATGGCCTCTACCTACTGACAAACCTTGCCACCCTGCTTGACCAAGAGATCGTGTGTACCCCAGAGTTTTTAGAGGAAGACACGCACTGTCACCTTGCTGGGAAGGCCTTTATGAAGTATTGTTAACCACTTACGCTACCAAAAAAATAAGTTCTTTTTAGTGCTCAGGGTTCTTCACACATTTGGAACTCATGAGATTGAAAAGACAGTTTTTAATCTCTCTATGGTAGTAGAACAATAGTTCAGTATCACTATGCAAGCATTTGGAACACTTCTGTTAGAAGTTAACAGCCTAGCCGCTGTTATTAAGTATGAAATGTCCGATTTCCTTAAGTACTAAGTTTGACAGTTGATATCACTGACATTTCACTTTGACACTTCTTGTTTTATTTTTATTGTGAAGGTACATCCTCAGTATTTCAAATACAGTTTGGCTTGTGATTATCTGTCAAACTTTTTTTTAGAGCAATTTTTATGAAACCATGTATAAGTCAAAAATTTGTGTTATTTTCAAATATGAGTTCCATCGTGGAACAAGTGCAGCTCAGACAGCTTGGAATATCAAGAAAGTGTATGGGAAGGATGTGGCTAATGAACGCATAGTACGCTGATGGTTTGAGAAGTTCCATTCTGGTGATTTTAATCTTGAAAATGAGCCATATGGGTGACCAGAGACCAAAGTGGATAACGATGAGCTGAAAGCTGTAGTGGAAGTGAATCCATCTCAACTTATGCATGAATTAGCAGCAAGGTTTGACATTACTATTCCAACACTATTGGACCATTTGAAACAAATCAGCAAAGTAAAGAAGCTGGTACCTCATGAATTAAACAAGTGTCAGAAGAGAAATCATCTTGAAGCTTGACTTTCTTTGCTGTCACGACATAAAGGCAAACCATTTCCACACCATATTATTACATGTGATGAAACATGGATTCTTTTTGACAATCACACACATTTGGCACAATGGTTGGATAAAGATGAAGTGCCGAAACACAGTCCAAAACTAAATATTCATCAAAAAAAGCTAATAGTGTGTGTTTGGTGGTCCAACACTGGTATTATCCACTACAGCTTCATGAAACCTGATCAATTGATTACAGCTGATGTCTACTGCAACCAACTGGACAAAATGATGAGGACGCTTGTGATTAACAGCCAAGATTGGTCAATAGAGACAGGCCAATCCTCTTGCAAGGCAAAGCTCGACCACATGTCACGCAATCAACACTGCTCAAACTACAGAGGCTGGACTTGGAAACTCTCTGTCATCCACTGCATTCACCAGACCTTGCACCAACTGACTACCACTTCTTCCAGGCTTTGGACTACTTCTTGCAAGGAAAAATATTCAGTTCTCAACAAGCTGTGGAAAATGCCTTTTGCAATTTCATCACCACTCGCTCTCCAGGCTTCTTCACTGCTGGCATAAACAAGCTACCATTAAGATGGCAAAACTCTGTCCATAGTTTAGCTGCATACTTTGATTAATTGTACTGCTTCTTGTTTGAGGTATAATAAACTAAACTTTTGATTCAAAATCAGATTTTTCATATTTAATGACCTATATCTGTATTTGAAAACCTCCATGTCCTGGAAGCCCTGACAGCCCAACGGGGAGGAGCTTGTGTGATTATTGGTGAAAAATGCTGTTTCTACATAAACCACTCAGGGCAAGTAGAGACCACGATCTACACCTCTTAAAAGACAAGAAAAATATTCTTCATCAAATTAATGAAGACTAATTCCCAGGAATGGGAGACTGGTGTAATGGGGTGTGGGGATATGTGCTTAGATCTGTTCTTTTCTGCTTATTTATTCTCATTCTAATCTATGTTCTTATTTCCATTTTCAGATCTCTTTTTACTTGGCTACTAACCAGATCTCTCTCTCTCCACAGCCACCGATTCAGCTTTTAATGTGTGAAACTTCCAGAGAAATTCCAGACAGGGGGAATGAAGGAGCTCAGGAAATTTCACCCCAAAATATGACTCCTTGGTATAAAAATACTTTGAATTAAAGGCCCTTAGAGATCAACAGGCCCTTGGAAGGGGCTTTCCCTATATCTGCATAACCAGACAGGACCCACCAAAAGAACAATGGACTTCCCTTCCCTTCCCTGTTTTCTCACTATATTGTAGGAAAGAATGCAACCAGATCTCACCCAAATCATTTCAAACACAATATCTGTCTCTTAGGTTAATTTACAAATCACTGTTTCCCCCCATCCATTCATTCTCCCAAATATCTATTCATCCTCCCTGGCAACCATTTATTGCCCCTAAACAGAATTACCTATATTCTTCATCTCCCCCTCCCTGCTAAAAGGAGAGTACAAAAATATCTGGATCACATTGGGATATTGGGTAATTACTCTGCGATTCTCCCAATACACATGGTAAATAAACCTCTCCCTCTTATTAATTTGCCTTAATTGTGAGTTGGTCTTTCAGCAAGCTTTGGGGGAAAGGGCAAGTTTGCTGTCATACCCACACTATCTTTCAAAGATAATATGCCAGTACCTTCCTTGAATATACTGAGAACATTCCAAGGAATGGATTTTTAAATGATGCAATAACATGTTGGACTTTCTCTAGTAAACATGTGACCAATTTCAATTTTTTTTCTTTTATACAACCATTTTTGTCCTATTTTTTTAAATCCCACATTGCTGAGTCCTGTAAATCATATACTCTAATTCTGGCTTACAGAGTTTCAAATAAGTATCCAGTATATATATGTCTGATACCATTTTACAAAAGTAAAATCAAATTAAGGCAAAACATATCACACTATAAAATCATATTGATATGGCTAGAAAAATAAAAAAAATTAGTAACCCAGCTATTGCTAAGGTCCATGGAATATTCAGATACATAAAAATGTTTCAAAAATATTTGTCTTCTATAAGATCACTTAAGAAATTATTATTTTGGTATAAAATCAGAAAACTGCTCAGCAAAATTCTATTTCATTGAGTCAAACATTTAACAAAATACCCACATTTACTACAATTATTTAAAGGGCTTTAATTCTGTATAAATATACATTTCATCATATACCACAAATCATTATATAAAAATATTTTTTGACTCTATTGGTAATATAGTTTTATAAAACAAGCTATTTTAGTGTAAAATTAATCTTTCCCTGTGTTATAGTAACAGTTGATTATAGGAAGCAATCTTCTCTCCTTTTTTTCCCCCCAATAGAGGATTTATTTAGTTCTCTTTGTCACTGATGTAATGTAATGTCATCATTATGACAAATGTCAACAATATTCCATTATCCTTGGAATGCCAAAGCATGAATCTCTTTTATGACTGTTACAACATTGAGAGGTCTAGCTTCTAAGAATGTGCTGTCCAGAGGGGATTTGTTTGAGAAGTTTCTATGTGATCCAGGATAAGATACCAACCCCTGTACATCTTCCCTGTATTTTATTTCTAAATGTGATGAATGTGGTTGACTAGCAAAGCTAACCTGTGCTTTAAACCGGCAACTTCAGTTTCCAAAGATGAGGATAGAGGTTCAGTGTGTACCTGTTTTTCCCTGATACTAGGAAGAAGCCTAGATTGTTTGCCTTTCCTTTAGAGAGAAATGCTTCAGTTGTAGTAGCAGTGGTCAGAAGGAAGATCTGGGGGAAAAAAAAAAGTTAAAAATCTGAAACATTATCAGCTCAATTGTGCTAATAATATCAAAGAGGAATTATCTTTCAAGGAAAGTGTTTGCTCTTGCTGTTTTGCCTAAAGCAAAGACAAACACACACAACATACAAAATTATATAGAATTTTAAAAATATATATTATGTTTGATTTATAAAAGAACAAAGCCAGTAAGAATAAACAAGTCTTGGATGCTATCTTAAAATTTATGACTCTCTTTATCGAACTGAAGTGCAGCTGATTGGAACTGTCATGCGGATAGACATTACTAAGTGGCTTGGGTTGACCAAATGGATTGTACCTTGCTAGTGAAATTATCAGTAATTCAATTTATTTATTTCATGAATATAAAACTAGAAAATAATTGATTATTTTTACTGTAAACAATGAGTAGCTAATATACTGGAACTTGTAGAAAACAAGCTTGGCTAAATATTGAACTTTTAACAAACTTTTGGGTGACCATTTATATTACCCAAGACAATGCTACTGGAAGTGTGGGTTCATAGAGCTGCAGAATCAGCAAGTCTTGGGAGTTTGCTAAAAATGCACATTTTCTGGTCTACTCCAGACATACTGAATTGGAATCTCTGGGGGTGGAGCTGAGGAATCAGTGCTTTAAAAAGCTTTCTATATGATTCTTATGTTTGTTAAATTTGAGAACTGACCTAAGAGTCAGGTAGAAGGAATATTTGAAAATAGTATTTAATTTTCACCTGGGCAGCTGCCATAACCAGAAGCCATCTGATGAACAAGTTAGAGAAGAAAACAATGGGACTCAGATCAGAAGTGAACGACTATGTGGAACGATAGAAGAAAATCAAAATATGGACTCCAAGGGAAACATTTCTTCATAAGTTGATGTTTTCAGTTATTCATACATCTTCTAGCTTAACTAGACAGTTATAAAGGTTATAGAACGTAGCCAACTAGTCTTCAGAATAGACAACATACTCTGCATAAATTGCCCATATCTCTCTAAAATATATTTTTTGAGATTTCTTGTGCTTTAACACTGTCTCTGTTTTCTATCAGTTTACAGTAGGATGGCAGTACATAATAAATACTTATTATTTTTATATAAATATATAATATTAAATATTACTTATTAATATTACATTACTTTTAAATTTTATTATATATTTTTAAAATGTAATGAGTATATTTTTCAATAACAATTGAGACACACTGTCATTGTCATGTATAACTTTTTTAAAATTTATGGGAACAGTGAGATAGAACACTTAATAATGGAAATAATTCTGGAAAACTGTCAAATACTGACAATGAAGCACTGGCTTGATATGAAATGACCAGTTTAACATAACAGTGACTGAATTAGTAATAAGCCACTTTATTAGATTAAAAAAATCTTTATTACTTTTATTCTTTAAGTCTGGGATATTAAATAAAAAAGAATACCTTTTAAAAAGTAAAAAAAATTAAAAATAGATTTAAGGGAAGAGATCATTTTTTAAAATGTTTCCATTATTGTCTAATTTCAAGAAAACAACATATGATTTTTAAAGTTGGAAAGATACTAATTGATCTCTCCTACATTGAAGACTAGAGAACTGAAACCCAGATACATCAAGTGGCTCGCACATGGCCATGGACAAATGAGCAGGTAAGTAAACTTTAACCTGAGTCTTCAGTGACCAGTGCTTTAGCCATTTCACAGTGCTTTTCTTCTTCTTCCAATTTGCTAGTATTTTAAATTTTTCTTTCAATTCTAAAATTATGTGCAGCTATGGATCTACCTATTTAAAGGCACCCAAATAAGTGAAGGAAAAACTGTAGCTATTAACAAATTTATATATATATATAGATAGATACTTTGGTTAAGATGAAAATTACATGTAAAGTAAGAAAACTCCAAAAAAAAAAAAAAAACCTTGATTAAATCCTTACTTACCAGAAGAAATTCACTGGTCTTGTTATTAAGATTGGCTTTTTGATCATTTCCCTTCTACTTAGGCCAGCAGCCTGAGAGATTTGCAATGAGGTAGGGGCTGCTATGACAGTGCTTTCAGGATTCATGAGTTTTCTTGTCACACTGAATTTCCCTAAATACATAGCAAAGCCCCTTATTTAAATTGTCACTAGTTCTTTGCCTTATTATATTCATTTTGAGGCAAAAACCCACTTTATATTAACAGTCTTTCCTTGATGTTCTTTATAGAAAATATGATAAGTATGTGTGTAAAAGTTATTCCATTTCCTTTGAAATTATAACTTGAAAAGCATCACTATAATCCTAACCATTATTACTTTTGTAAGGAATATTTTTAAGCTACCTTTCTAATAAAATTGAAGGAATTTTAGTTGTTTACAAGCACAGATATCAATAGATTAATTAAATGGGCAATAACACAACACAATTTTTTAAAAAACGCATTTGCTCACTTCATCATATAAACAGAATTATACAATCCTCTGTTAAAACCAAATCTTCTTTTTAGTTTAGGAATGATTTTAGGAGGTTGTTAGGATCCATTGAGAAATGCACTATCATATAGGACTGCTATAAAAGTTGATGCACTTTAGACATGAGGGAGAATATTTGTTTTTGCTTTAAATATAATAATGGAAGACTAGCTAGTTATGAAGATTGGGGGAGGAGGGTCTGACATCCTTGTGATTGGCTTCGTTTTATAATAAAACTCCTTAAGTTCTATAGTTTCTCTATTTGCATTTGTCTCACACAGAGAGCTCAGCTTTGACTTCAAAAAAAATAGTTTGATCTTTAATAGATAACCAATAAATGGCCAAGTGGTGAACATCAAACATAGTTCCTGCCCTCAGTCTTATAATGGTGGGCATTAAATAAGTTATTAGTGTAAGTAGATGAGGGTCAGGATAATGGAAACAAAGTTCTGTTCTCCCCTAGATTTTTCCCCCCATCTCAATAAATGACATCACAAGCTATCATGTTCTTAGGAACGAAATCTGGAAATCTCTCTTTGTTCTGGGTTTTCATTACCACTGTTACCATTCTCCACCTCCAATCCTTCAGACAGTCCTATCCGTTCTACCTCCAAGCTCTGATCTGTGGTTGTTCTCCATTTCTAGTCTGACACAGAATCATATTTTCTTAGGACTAGTGCAAATTTTTCTCAAAGTGTCTTCGCATTTCTATGCTTGTTGCATTCTTATCTACAAATATCACCACCAGTTAATTCTTGCCTAAAATCTTTCAGTGATTTCCTTTTTCAATCAAATTGCAATCCACACTTCTGTGAATGATTTACAAAACCTGCATAAAATGCAGCCTTTCTTCCCAAATCCATTTCACATAATTCCACCATTTGTTCACTTTACTACCACCACTGCTCTCCCCTTGACTGCCACCATGTCAAAGTCTTTCACTTGAGTACTTTTTGGCAGGCTTTTCCCTAGTCTTTTCCCTTGCCTTTGTAAAATTGTCTCCCAGAGTCCAGAGCTTAGTTGGTTAAATTCTTGAAAACATATCACTCTTGGTTTCTTGGGTGTCTAATATGTCAAAGCATAGAGAGAAAAAGAAAAGAGTAGCTTGAAATGAAACTCGAGAGGTAAGCAGGGGTCAGCCACAAAGTCAATTTGCTGGGTGGACTTGACTTGAATGTTGGGAGATCATTTCATCTGAAGTATGGTTCCCTTGATACCATTTGTAAGAATGCTCATTCCTACAGGGAAGGGTTAGTGTGATGCCTAATAAGAGAGTAAGATCATCTTTTACATCAATTACCCAGAATAGGAGAAGTAATTAGACAGAAAACTAAGAAAGGGCTGGTAAAGGGAGACTATTAACTGGATCTTTCTTGGCCTAAACATCCAGAAGACAAAGATAGAGATGTTTCAAGTGGTGTTCACACTTAGAGAGGCTGTGGTTACCTGTGGTTTCCATGTAGAAGAGGATCAGGAACCATAAGCAGGGACCTCCATGTTATCCTTTTTATGTTAAGAAAAATGCCACCCAGGAAATGTGAAGATCACGACAGTAAGATGAACTTCTGAATATCTTACAAAAATAATTTTATCCACATAAAATATTATTATGTATTGTATATTACTAAGGGCCAGGCACTGAACTAATTCTTAGATGTTTATACTGATTTCTGACAGCATCTATGTGAAGTAACATGGCCACTTTATAGTTGAGGAAAGTGAGGCTCAAATCTATTGAAACATGACGAAGATCGCATAACTATAAAACATTTAAATTTGGATGTTTGACTGTAAATTTCATACTTTTCTAACAACTTTTTCTTTCTTTTAAACATAATAGTAAGGTGTATTTGCTTTTTATATATTTTGATTACTCATTTTCCGCAGAGGCTTTTTTTATGTAATATTTTGAATATCTAGTCATTGTAATGGTTTTATTGGAAAACAGTGAATAGAAAAGCAGTTAATTGTTGTGTCTGAAGTGTGTATATATACACACACATATATATATAATCATTGACCCACTTGTTTTCTTCTTTTCTTGATATTCTTATCTTCTCATGCTGTTATGTGTATGCTAGCATAGAAATTTCATAACTCTGTTTCATGCACTATTAAAAGAATCATTTATTGGAAGTTTGATGCTGAGCTTATGTATTTTTCTGCATATCAATATCTGACTGCCTGTATCTGTTGATTTTCTCAGGCAACTTCCCTCTCTCTCTTTACTTAAATCCTAGTCAAGCCAATTCTTAACCATATCTCATTTATAGAATTACATCTGTGTAGTTTCCATTGCAATAACTTCTATGCTCAAATGCAAAAGTGAGAGGAAACACACCTCTATATCATTCATAATTTCTCTGTTTTCTTGGACGCATCCCTAAAGTTACATGCTAAAATACTGCTACATTTATACTTATACTTACCTTATAAGTTAAAGTATAGCACACATACAGCAAAATGCACGTAAAAATAAATGTAAAACTTACTATAAGATCAAAAACTGAATACCTGTGCAACCACTACTGAGGTCAAAGAAGAGAATGTTATTAGCACTCGAGAAATCACCTCCTTGCTCTGGCCAATCATTACCCTCTACCTCTTACCTAAGATAACAAATATCTTGACTTCTAATGCTGAGTCCACTTTTGCCTTTGGTTGAGAATCATAAGTTGTGTTACTTTGTGTGTTCTTTTACTCAGAATTGTCCTTGTAAGACGCATCCTTATTGGAGGAAGTGGTATTTCATTTATTTTCATTGTTGCATGGTATATCATTTTATAAATACGCTAAAAAGTATTTATACATTCTACTTTTGATGGACATGTAGGTTCTTCCCAGTATGGGCATTTTGAATAATGTTACTTAGAACAATCGTAAATAAATCTCTTTATGCACACACTTCTGTTGGAAATAGACCTAGGAATGGAATATTGAGTCATATTATATAGATATACTGGTGGTTGGATGAATTAATAGCCCACTAAAAGTGTATGAGTGGATGTATTGCTCTATATCCTTTCTAATACTTAGTACTGTCTTTTTTTTCTTCTTCTTCTTTTTAGCAATCTGGTGGG
This sequence comes from Daubentonia madagascariensis, assembly GCA_023783475.1. NCBI lineage: Eukaryota > Metazoa > Chordata > Mammalia > Primates > Daubentoniidae > Daubentonia > Daubentonia madagascariensis. Next base: position 42,509,025 of record JAKFHU010000600.1, on the reverse strand, counting down.
TATGTAGTAGTATTTCATTGTGATTTCAATTGGCATTTCCCTGATTACAAATGAGTTTGAGGGCCTTTTCTTATGTTTATGAGCCAGTTGGATATTCTGTTTTGTAAAGAACCTGACTATGCCTCTTGACAATTTTCCAGCCAGGTTGTTCATCATTTTCTTATTGATTTGAATGAGTTGTTTATAACTCATTTATATTCTGTAACTATGCTGTGTTGGTTACATGTGTTGCAAGAGTCTTTTCTCACTATTGGGTTTGCTTTCTTCCTATTTTAATGGTTTTCAATTTTGATATAGTACCATTTATCAATCTTTTTCTTAATTATCTGTGATTTTTGTGTCCTAATTAATTAATAATTCCATACCAAAAAATCACAAACATATTTGCCTATAGTATATTCTAGAAACTTTATGTATGTATGCATGTAATAATTTATCTTGGTTTTTATAATCAAATCTACAATGTACTTGGTATTTATATTTATATGTGGCATAGGTAATATTCAAGTTTCTTATATTCTGTAGAGATAATTCTCTGAGCACCATTTATTAAAGCAATATCCTTTTTCCCAGATCAAAAATGTTTACCATTTTCATTAAAGTATTGACTATTTTAAACTCTACATTTATTATAAAAACTTGAAAACTAAAATTTTAATTTACACATGTGCACACACATGCACTCATGCATACACAAACTTGTTGAAATTTTTATTGGAATTGCAGTAAATCTAAAAATCAACATTAGGAGAACTGGTATCTCTGAAATATCTTGAACAGAGAAAATGCCTTGACTTATTTATGTCTTACCCAATGCCTCTCAAAAATGTTTTGAAGTTTTCTTAGAATTCCAATATTAGCCTTTTTCCCAAAAAATATTCACAAGTATGTGAATAAATGTGTCATTTTAAATTTATTTTTCTGACTTTTGCATATAAAAAGAAAATTAAATTTGGATATTGACTCTGTATCTAAGATGGAAAAAAACCTCCAGTAACCGGAAACACAGATAGCATTTACATACATTTCTATCTAAAATCACCTAATAAATATTACAAATAATCAAATGCCACAATCTCAGTTAAATGTAATTATTTTTATTATTATATACTGTTATTTTCTAGTTACTTTATCATTTGTAATTTAATTTCTCTTCAGATAGAGAACACATTCATATGACTTCAATTCTTTAAAGTTTCTTGAGACTTCCTTTATGGCTCAACATAGAGTCAATTTTTATAAATTGACTTTTTAAAATATAAAATCTGCCATTAGGTGCAGCAGTCTACACAGGATAAGAGAAGTGTCTTAATCATGCTGTTCGAATCTCTATCTGTACTGTTTAGCATTGTCCACTGTCAACTCTCCATTAGCACTATCTCCTTCCATGGCCCCCACTGCATCATGGAAGAGATACTGAGAGCTACATTTCCCAGAATTACTGTTTGAAGGCATTTTGGCCAGCTGTGGTTCCTGGTGGATTTCAATGACACTGTCTTATCTGCTCGTTAAACTGCCTATGTCTTACTGAGTGGTGGGAATTGTATATGGTACATGGTACATTACAGATATTATATGAAGCCTAGATGATGCTATATTTATTAACAGTGGAAGCTGCTCAAGAAAGTTACAATTCTAGTCGACCTCAATTGTCGTGATTTGTAGTGTTTCATGATTTATCTCTGCAAAGGCCAATATTTGCCTAGTCTACCCTTAATCCTGCAATTAAGCTCTTCAAAGGCCCCCAAATAATGTGTATAAAATTCTGAAGGGTCTCTGCTCCTTCACAGATCCTGTACTCCAAAAATCTATTTCCTTAGTTCTTCAAGGTTCTAACCGTCTAAGTCATCTTTTCCAGAATTATAATATGCTCTTATTGCAAAAGGAGCTCCAAATCTGGACTCCCTTTCTGAGTTTTCTTTTCAGATCTTGGTCCAACACATCTTAGTACCTTGTTAGTTTTTCAGGGCTTTAAACCAAATTCTTTTCTAATTACTCAGAGCAGGACAGAGCCTGGATTTACCTACTCAGACATTACCAGGACTGAGAATCATCTATATTTCCTTTTCAATATACTTTTGAGCACATCAATTAAATACTTTTTATTATTGTGAAAAAAATAAAACACATGATTTACAAGGATGTAGACTATTTGTATTAGTTATATCTGTAGACACAAAGTTTAGCACAAGGCCTAGCATGGGGTTTATACATACTGAATATGTATCGAAAGAATAAAGGAATAATATGCTGTTATATTTAATTTCTTAAATAATCAGTATTTATTAAGCTAGTAATAAAAGGCATACATTTTTCATTATTTATGATAAACAGAGTATTATAATAGTTTCCTGGCTTACTCAACCTTTAAATACTAATAATTTCTTCCAAATTGCTCACTCACACTTACATACAGAAAAGCTTGACTGTCCTAGGTTATATCCAAGTGCTGTAAATTCTACCAGTGAGACTCTCCTAGGCATGAGGATATGCCAAGTTACTTCAATCTTGTGGTTTAAAAATAAGGTTAAATGATCTCCTTTTAAAATTTTCTTGAAAAATAGATTTTATTTCTGGAAAAAATAGTCTTCATATTCTTTCCACTACACTGCTTTTGATAAAGTGAATACCTTTTATAAATTGAATGCTATAGCCAGAAAAGATTGAAGCGTTTTAACTTATTTTATAAGAATAGATTTTATCTTAGCATTTTTATCTAATGGTAAAAAATCTGGTTATATTAACCTACAAAAAATTAAAAAGTCAAAATTAATTTGCCAGAAAAGAAATGTCCTCAGGAAGGAACTTATGAGCCCATGTTTCCTTTATTGATACAAACTTCTAGACTTCATATTAGAAAAAAAATATAAATATAAATTTCATCAAGAATTTTTTATGCCTGTCAGTGTACAACTAAACTGCTAAGTAGTATGTGTATCTTAACATTTCACAAAATATCAAGAAATGTGAGCAAATTGGTTGTCATTCACTCTAAGTTTGAGAGCGAAGTGACTGCATTAAAATGTAGATACATACAAGAAAATCATTACTTGTTTAATTCAGAAATAAATGTTTAAATTTGACTACCTTCTTAGTCACCTAGAAGTATATTTTACAAATGGATATAACACTGTCATGGGCTTTGCTAATGTTCATTAAAAACATTTTAAAACCTCATCTATACCACTCTCCCTTTTTCACATTGTTCCAACCACCTTTACTATCTTGCTTCTCCTCCAACCAAGTATGTTCTTCCTTCAGGGATATCAGAGACTTGGCATTTGCTGTTTTCTCTGCCAGAAAGGCACGTTACTAAGAAATACTTATGGCTCCCTCCATCGCTTTATTTGGGTCTCTGGTCATATTTCACCTAATCTGAAAGTTCTTCACCATTTGCCTTATCTAATTTAATGCTCCTTTTCTCTTACCTTTTTAAATTTTTCTTCTTGACTGTTATCACTTTTTGACATGATATGAGCAAGTTTGTTTATTGTCTGTGATCTTACAATGGAATGTAAGTTTTATGAGAGCAGGACATTTGTTTTGTTCATGGCAATATCCTAACACCTTAGCAGTGCCAGGTTGGTAAGTCAGGGATAAATGAGGCTCTTTGTTACACAGCCAGTCAGTGCAGTAGGGCATGGATTCCTGTCTCATTCCTGTCAGCCTTGTTCCTATAGCTTCCTCATTATTATCAGACAGAGTGTCTTGTAGATTCTGCTTTGCCAAAAACTTTTTCTTTGTCTGTCTTTTTCTTTTAAAAACAGGGTTTTAACCTGCACCCATAGATCACAAACTCCAAACAACTTTATGCCTACGATTTAAATTCACTCAGTACAAAGCTGGGCCTGGCATTTCTGGTCCTGCTCATGAGTCTGTGGTTTTCCTATGTGCCATATCTTATGAATGAGCAACTAACCTTCTCCTGGAAGCTAATGTTTGCATATGGTTACTATTATTGGATATTAAATTTAGTTCCAAGCTAGCTGACTTGGGGAAACAAAAAATTACACAGTTATCATTTTATGACAGGAACAAAACAATATATGTTCTGTATTTTAAAAAATGTAAGAGACTTTAAACCATATAAGGAAAAATGCTTTTTACTTTATGTGTTTATGGAAAATGGGAAAAAAATAATCTTTATGTGATTGGACTTTTTTTCATTTGACTTGAAGACACTTAAAAGTCTGTCTACAAATTTAGTTGTGAAGTGTGATTGGAGGCTCAATGAGGTAAAATTTACTGAAGTGGTCAGGAAAATTTAGGAATGTAATATGCTAATTATGCCCTAAGTGGAATACATATATATCTTCCATGTATGTGTGTGTGTGTGCATCATTCCTGGAAAAGGAAAGAATTAAAAGTGGCACAGATGTGTTAATGATTGATGTTTTTTTAACATATAGTATCTAATCCACTTTTTCTGGCAAGTTGAATGATGTGAGACTAGGCCAGGGAGGATGGGTGTAGAGAAGGGAAGATTGTGTTTCATCTATATCATAGTGTGCAGGGCCTTGAACGTCAGCTGCAAATTTATGTATAAAGATTTGTAATGACACAAGAACCCTCAAGCCAAGAAAGAGACAATGCTTTTTAAGATGAAATCACAATGACAGCTAAATTGCATGAAATAGCATTGAGTGATGGCTTCTTCCAAAATACATATTTTTTAAGAAATTGAAGGAGAATGACATGATTTTAAAAAGTGATAAAGGGAAACTGTTATGAAAGTATAAGTTCTGCTTCTAATCAGATTGAGAGTATATATTTTAACAAAATCAATAGCTATGGTTGAACTAAAAATTTTTTAGTTATTATTATTATATAATATGAGGCTCATGGAATGTCTTTTCTTCTACCTGATAATAAAAACTTCTCACCTTTCCCTTTCATTATCCTTTCAATAGATGAGTAAAATGAAGTAGAGTTGAAATAAATTTATCACTATATATGGGAAATTGGTAGATGTGTTATATCTTGGTGTAACACTAACAACAGGAAGGCAAGACCTTAGAGAGTAGTACATGGTATGTTTAACAGTTAATACTTGCTTGTAATTTTTTTACATTAAATATTAAAACGTATATTGGGGAAAAAAGTGGCCATGATAATTCTTTTTTCTAGTATATATACAGCTTTCCATAGATTCTGGGCATTATTCTGAAAACTTTTGAGATAGACCAGTGCAAAAAAGAAAGAAATGAGATTCAGCTCTGTGAAGAAGAGTGTGATGCCTATTCACACCAGGCCCCCAGATATATTCTTTGAATGTATAAATTAGTGAATTTTTGTCAACATTTGTTATGGACTGAATATTTGTGTCCCCTCAACATTAGTATGTTGAAACCTTAACCCCCAATAGGATGGTATTTGAAGGTGAAGTCTTTGCAATTAGGATTAGATGAGATCATAAAGTGGGGCCCTGGTTTGATGGGATTAGCGCTCTTTAAAGAAGAGACATCAGAGAGCTTTCACACTCTCTCTCTCTCTTTCTCTCTCTGTCTCTGCACACGAAGAAGAGGTAATGTAAGCACACAGTGAGAAGGCAGTCGCCTGGACTTCTAGCCACTGGAACTATAAGGAGTTGATTTCTGCCTTTTAAGCCACCCAGTTTATGGCATTTTTTTTTATGGCAGCCCAAGCTGACTAATACAATATTCTAAGCTAGTTTTTAGCTGTAATATTGTATTACATACTCAACAAAAGTGAATCTTGAAGTACAAATTAAAATAGAAATATTGTATATGTCTTTTCAACCAAACTGAAATGGTGATTGGAATTTAGAACTGTTTGTTTCATCTCATGATAGCATTTAACTTCCCTGTCAAAATTTGCTTAGCCTACTGTTTGGACTACCCCGAATTTACATGTTATAAAATAAGCTATGTTGTTATTATAACACTAAGTGCTTTATGGAAAGACTGAATATACCTGTGGGAAACATTTTATGAAAATATATTTCCAACCTCAGTGATAGAATTGGAAAACATAATTAAAGTGATTGTTAGATGCTGAAATAGTTTATCACCTTTATGCTGTGTTTTTAAGTGTTATTCCTAATGGAGCTGTGTTTTGTTACATATTATATAAATAAGCTGTTTCTTATTTTTCTTTGGGATCTAACTATGCTTCTAATTTCAGATGCATTCATTACACTTAATAAAAACAATTAATGTATTACAATACTGAGAAGATTGGATATTATATGGGAGGAAAAGTGGTGTATGGGGAGTAGAAAGTGATAGTTGTGTTCTCAGTTATGAAAATGAGGAAGGTTATGTGTGAATATGTGTATTATTTTTGAAGTCATGGTTTTGATTTGTTTACCTTAAGCTGTTTATGTAAAGGATGGCCACTGTTGGGGCTCAGAAACTGACACCCCAAAATATGGCATGTTATGCTGAGTTGAATAAGAAGCCTCAAGGTCTCTGTGATCTCCCCATGCCCACCATCTCCTTCAAAGCACAGGATGAAGTTGAAGTTCCTTTATCTGCCTAAGATCCAGACTCAACAAAAGGAACACTTGTTTTTTCTTCCCCTCCCTGTAAGACCAAGGATGTAACCACACCTGAACAGTCAAAAAGAACTATTTGTTAGTTAATCTCTATTCCAGGATCCCTTTTTTCTCCCTACTAATCCTTTATTGTCCCTCAACAGAATTTATCTTCTACCTTCTTCCATAACCTGTTTTTGCCAAGATGGTGTATAAGCTTCATGGGTAATCACTCTCTTGTTCTTTCCGTCTATACACATTAAATAAATTTGTATGCCTTTTTTTCCAATTAACCTGCCTTTTGTGAGTTGAGTTTTCAGTGATCCTTCAGAGAGTGAAAGGGATGTTTCCTTTGGCCCCTGCACCACCTATAACTTTGGCATAAATGGGTTTTCTGGGACAAGTCAACCATATTATATCTTTGGCTGTATATATCCTTCTCTTGGTTATACTCTGAATCCATCTGGTCATGAGTTTGCTTTCTATAAATTTATAATGTAAATAGCATTCACTCATAGACTAATTGTCATTGTATGAGATAATTGGGAAACATCCTTTAAGAATGAAAGAAACTCTGGCAGGATTTCCAGCTATGGTAGCGGGAAAATGTTGGCAAATCTTCCCCTAAAAAACAAGTTTAAAACTGTACGACAGCATTGAAAATAAGCTTTTCATGACTCCAAAATTGATTAAAGGCAAAAACAAATTGAGAAGCATTTATTTATGAGAAATTTCTGGAACCTCATTTAAAACAAGTGAGACTATGGCCTTCTTGCCTGGGGCTTCTCTTCTTCCCTGGCCTTCCCTTCCCAGCTCTATCAGCACTGCAGTTTCACCAGGATATGGCCGGCCAGAAAACCTAGCAACTTTGCTGACAGAGGTGATTGACTTGATTTGGAGCAGAGAGTGAAAAACCACACCCTGCAGCATAGTCAGTAAAAGCAGCAAACTACGTTGAAAACAAGGATGGAAATCTGAAGCTCTGCGAGACCCAGGTTGTAGACTTGATTGGGGAAAGTGACAGACAAGCCAGATATTTAAAAAGGGGAGTTTGGAGATGCAAGTGCCCTGGAAGAGATAGGTAAGCTCCCCACACGTCCCTGGCTGACTAGAAAGCAATGGGCATACACGCAAGAGACTGAGCTGGACCAGAGGAAAGAGAAAGCTTAGGTAGGGTTGAAAATTGTTCAACCCCCACCCTACCCCCCGGATCCATCTTCCTTAGGGACATAAAGCATTTGAGTACAGTCTTTGCTCAATCATTGGCTGACCAGTAACCCATACAAACACAGGGAAACCCGGCCTTGTGGTAAGAAAAACAGAGAAATTAAAAGAAAGGTTTAGTAATACTTTTGTTGATTTTAGGATATATATTTTTGTGTACACAATTTTATTTCTATTGCTGCAGATAAATAATCTGATTTTAAACTATTTGATAGGATTCTGAGGGTCTCCAGATGAACCACAGAGGTAGTGTAGCCACTGCCTTTTGAATGACTTAACTTCAGATGCCACAAATACGTACGTTAGAGTAGCCAGTGAGGTATGGGCAAGGGAGAAGGGAACGGAAAAGTTAGTCAACTGGCTTGAACAAACAGCCCTTGAACGAACAGACCTGAGGAGAAGAAAAGAACCGTTAATTTCCCAGAGTTGCACAGGTACAAGGTGACATTTCCCCCATTATATCACAAGTGTGGTAAGTTAATATTGTGGTTTTGAAACCCTTTGTGGGAAAAACAGAGGAACTATGAATAAGAACAGAATGAACACTGACTGCCCAGGCTTCTTTGACTTCAACAAATAAAAACAGCAACTGCTCAGGGTTCAGGGCAGTTGCTCTTTTCAAATCTGCCCACCACCTTTCTTGGGGGTGCACTTTCGCTTCTGCACAAGCCTTTCCTAAGCCTGTCCACTTTCACTCAATAAACTTGCCACTATTGATCAGTCACATGCACGTCCTGAAATTTCTTTCTGTGATGTTAGCAAGAACATTTACGCCGGCTGGTGACACTCCCAAAGAAGTTTTACAATGAATAAAGAAAAACAAAAAATCTCACGGAACTAGAAACATAGACTGAATTGCACACATCACCATCTAAAATCTCCTAATAACGATAATCTGATTCTAAATAAACCAATGTTTCATTTAAAGGTAAAAGTATTTTCTTGCTTGCATCCTTCATTGACAAGAGCCGCTCCTAAGGACTCTGTGGTGTTTCTTATGCCAGTGAGAGATACTCTTGCAATGCTGGCCTCTGCTTCAATCTTTTTTAAGCAGCTAGATCTACATTTCACAGCTTCAGAAGAAGCATGTTGCAGGGTATATAACAGAACTGGCTCTTTTTCAATAGCCTACAATTATAGGAGAATTTAGAGACTTTCCTAAGAATGTTGAAAGAAAGAAATGGGGTTTCAGACAGAAGCAGGGTGACTTGATGAAACATCACGGGAGAAGGATTTTCTTGAGGCCAAATGGAAACTTCCTTAACCTGAGAAAGGAAAAGAGGGAGAGGTCTTTGGGTCTAGAAG